>OY728153.1:1172386701-1177386701 GCA_963277665.1 Viscum album | reverse complement strand
ATATATTTAGAGATAAGGTTTCAAAAGATCTTTCAATAAGTACAGAAAGTTTGATGACAAATCTAAAGAGTTGAAATTCCGGAAATCAAAGATAAAAAGAGGACAAAAAATAATTACTTCTAAAATATTGGCTATAAGAATTCTAAGAAATTTATGAAGTAAACATGGAGTTCTTATGAATATTTTAGAGAATGTGCATCATCAGAATCAAAAGATAAAGCTACAAATAAAAAGGCTAACATATTCTTTGTAAAACAATAATATAGGGTGAATTATTATTATTCTGAGCATGAACATGAATCATAAAATGAAAATTTCTCATGTAAAGATTTAAATGAACACTACACCATGTTTCAAATCAAGTATGAAAGCCTCAAAATGATAAACAAAGATCTTCTAAATTATTATAATAAATTTTTCGTGAGGAGTAGAATATGAACAATTGGGTTTTAGTTATAAAACGTTAGTTAGAAAAATCTAATGTCTTGACAACTGAACAAGTCAAAACAATTTAAAACCTATAGAAATAAGTTCAAAATCTCAAAGATGACTAATGTGTTTTTATAAAATGAGTACACTATTTAAACAAAAAAATTGTCCAAAATAAACATAGAAATGAAAATTTTGGAATTTTAAGCCAAGTTGAAAGATTAAAGCTTTAAAAAGGATCTTCTATGTTCTGTTCATAAAATAAATATCCTCTCAAAGTTACGTTTTATCATTATAGTTAAATAGTATATTTTTCCAAAATTTGTGAATTGAAAAATACTCAATTTTTTGGAGCCAAAAATATTTTTCTTTCAAATTATTTTTCAAAACAAACTACAAATTTCTTTAGAAAATAGAATTATATATGGATGCCTAGATCTCTTATAGATAACATTTCCAAACATAAATGAATTTGGGCCCCAAAAAATTCTGGTGTTTAATCTATCATTATAGGAAACTATCTGTATGAAAATAAATGTAAAAATTGTTCATGGATAGTTTTTTTAGGGAATTATAGTGGAGATTACTCTTATTTTTATTCTATATAAAAATTAGTTAGATGATATTTTGTGTTTTGATATAATGAAAACGTAAATATAATTGGTACTGGATCAGTTGGAAATCCTCAGTCTATACTTATCAATAAATTACATTACATTGAAGACTTGAATAAAAACCTGATAGGTATATCTCAACATTATGATGGTAGAAAATATATTATTGTTTATAATAATACCATATTTTTTTTAAATATAAATGTCACAAATTTAGATAACCAATAATATAAAATGATTACACAATAGATATTTACTCATTGTGTAGACCGAATATAAATTATTTAAATGATGAAATTGGTGAGTCATGGATTTTGAATAGAAGGCTTGGATAATAAAATGTTTATTCTTTAAGAAATGTTTCTTAAAGACAATTTATTTTTGACTTTACTGCTCTTAAATTTGTTAGAAAGATACTATGTGATGCATTCCAAATGGGAAAGAAACAAAATCCATCTTTCAAACTAGTTAAGAAAGTCTCTACTTCTAGACACCATGAGCTTATCCTTTTGAATTTTTTCAAACCAAATATAACTTGAAGTCCTACTAGTATGTCATTTTTTTATTTGTTAATTGATTATTTTTCAATATTTACATGGTTTTACTTTTTAAGACTTAAAGGTGTACCTTGTTAGTAGTTTATTAATTTTTCTAAAATTATGAAAATCAAAAAATATGTCAAAATCATGCCTTTGAGAAGTGATCATAGAGGTGAGTTTAAAAATCATGAATTTAATTCTTATTTCTCTAATAAATGAATTAAACATAAATTCTCTTCCCCTAGGACACCTCAATAAAATGGTGTTGTCGAAAGGAGAAATATGACTTTGCAATAAATATATAGGACTATGTTATGTGAATATAACATGGCCACTCATTTCTAGGATGAAGTTATCAACACAACATGTTATATCATTAACATAGTAATGATAAGATATATTTTAAAGAAAATACCCTATGAGTTGTGGAATAATATAAAACCCAAGGTAGGATACATCGAAGTATTTACATGTAAGATCTACATCTTGAACACTAAGGATAATCCTGTAATTTTCGATCTAAAGGATGATAAATGAATATTCTTAGGCTATACTACTACTTCAAAATCCAAGAGTTTTCAATAAAATTTCGAGGATTTTTGAAGAATCAACTCATTTAAAATTTTCTGAAAATGAATCTTTCGGTCAAAAATGACTCATATTAATGATAGACCATCCATATCCAGTAAGGGTATATACAAGTGAACCAGAAAGTGTGTTACGTAGAACACCGAGAAACCATAAAGATCATCCTTTAGAAATAGTAATTGGAAACATAGATGGGGGAGTATGAACAAGAAGAAATGTCGGAAATTTAGTATAATTCTATTCGTTTCTATCCCAATTAGAACCTAAATCAATTGAATAATATTTATTTTATTAATTTTGGTTATTAGAAATTAAATAATAGGTAAATAAATTAAACATAAATATGGTATGGGAACTAGTTAAAAGACCATCAAATTTTCCTATAAATGCAAAAAATTATTTTTTGGATATAAGAAAGATTATCAGGGCATAATATCTAGAAATAAAGCTAAACTATTTTCCAAAGGATATAATCAAGAATAAGAAATAGACTATGAAGAAACTTTTTCTATCATAGTGAAATTAGAGGCTATTATAATCCTTCTATAATAAGTATCCTATATAAATTTTAAATTATATTAGTTGGATGTAAAATATTCCCTTTTAAATGGTTTTTTAATGGTGGATGTTTATATATAACAACCTTCTAGTTTTGAAGATCCACATTTTCAAAATTTTATGTTTAAACATACTAAGGCTCTATTTGGACTTATACAAGCTCCAAGGGTATGGTATGAAATATTAAGTTCTTTTCTTTTATCAAATGGTTTTACATTATGAACATTAGATCCTACATTAATTACAAAAACTTATTTCTTTCATATTTTTAGTATAAATATATGTAGATGATCTTGTTTTTTGATCAAAAAAGAAAATATTATGCAATGAATTTTAAAAACTTATGAAAAAAGAATTTGAAAAGAGTATGATGGGTAAACTAGCCTATTTTTTATACTTTCATGTTTATAAAAAAGATTTTGGAAATATTTTAAATCAAAGGAAATACATACTCAAATTACATAAGAATTTTGGACTTGAAACAAGTAAGACTTACTAGCCTCAAATGAGTTTTTATATCAATCTTGACCTTGATGAAACCAGAAATCCAGTTAACAATAAGTTGTATAAAAGAATAATTAGAATTATATTATACCTTACTATAAGTAGACTATACATTATGTTTTCAGTATGTTTTTGTGAAATATTTCAATCTAATCCTAAATAATCTCATTTAAATTCTAAGAAAATGATCTTAAGGCATTTTAAAGGAATTTTAACACTTTATATTTGTTTTCCAAAAACCTCTGATTTTAATTTGATTTTATACTTGGATACTAATTTTTCTAGTGGTAGATTACATAGGAAAACAGCTCAATAAATTGTTATTTTCAAAGTAGATATCTGTTGTGTTGGTTAAGTAAGAAGCAACATTTTATTGTGAATAAACTACTAAAGTTGAATATATTTCTTTAATAATTTTTTTGAAGAGTTGTTGTGGATGAAAGATGCATTAATGGATTTTAGACTCAACTTTAATCATGTTCCAATCATATATGATAACACTAGTGATATCAACATCTCATATAATTCAATAAACCATTCAATAATTAAGAAAAATTTTTTAACACATCGTTTGTTGAATGAATATGCATAGAAATAAGATATATCAATTGAATTTGTTTCCACTGAAAAACATTTAGTTGATATTTTCCCTAAAACATTTTCTACTGACATGTTTGATTTTATTGAGTCAAAATTTGGGATGTTTAATTTTACAAAATACTATCTGATACTATATCTATAGTATATAAATTAATCATGTAATATGTTTTATTTTAATATTTCTTTCCCCCCATTTCAAGTAATTTTCACATCATATAGACCATCACACTTATATTTAGTAATAATTACCCTACACATTACTCCAAGACCCCTCAATTACCATGAATGAAAAATATTGAGTTTCAACTCTATGTCAAAAATGACCTACAAACCTTTGAACCATTTCTTTCTCCTTATTTAAACTCTCATTACCCTAACCTTAAAACCTCTCTAAATCCTATAAATAAGGAAAAAAAGAATCAATGATGCCTTGACCAATATATTGAAAAGGAAAAGGATCCCAATAAAACTTTTAAGTGGATGAGATATTGATTTTTGATGGCTGGATAGAAAAAATATGATGTTAAAAAAGGTTGTCAACCATCAAGGATGGGAGTATGTTTTTATACATTATGAACCATTGTATTTTCCCAGAAATAATATCATGAGTTCTATGAGTTAGTTTTTTTCACTTTGTTGGTTATGAAGACATAGTAACTGCAACTGTAAACTAGAATGATATGTCTCTAACTTTATTAAATCTAGATAAATCATTGAATGTTCCTCACAAAGGATACCCATTCTTCAAAACCTATTATCTACAAGGGATGGTGTTACTTCTCTAAAGATCATAAAATCGATATTCGTAACTTTATTTATTGAGAAAAATAAAGTGATGAAATTAGAAATAGAAAGAAATATTTTGATCAAGTTTATTCAGTCTGGGATTTCTTAATATAATTGTGAGTTTGAGAAAATTAATTTTCAAGATATTTCATTTTTTTATTTGTTTATTCTAGAAAATCTTTGGAACTTAGCATGATATATCCTAATATATATGTGTCTTGTCCAAAACAAGTCTCTAAAAATATTCCCATGTGGATAAATATCAACCCTAGTATTTCAGAGTGTCAACGTTTTTTTGGATGATAATGAATTAATGTATCGTCAAGAATTGATAAACTTAAATGGAATTGTTTTAAGAAAAAAAATATTGTTGTTGGATATTTCTTTAAATAAGTTAATGCCCATTTCCTTGATTCCTAAAACAGATCCAGCTATAACTCAAGGGGAGTGATATATTTTTCCTAATATACCAATAATAATATAAGATTCATCCCACAATATTGATATTATAAAACTTCTTGTGGATGGAGAAATTTTAACTCTAAAGAGAAGAGTTTGAATTATTCTTTTGTTAGACCACCAGACTAACTGCAAGGAAACAACCCCACTTGTTTTTACCTTTATACCTCTTCAAATTCAAAAGGATATGGTAGCCTTAGCATTTATGCATATTTATTCTACTTTTCAAGATAAAAAGAACTCAAAATTCTGAGAGTGTCTATAAACATAATCAAGTCCCACTCTCAAGAATTAGAGTGGGTGGTTGAATAAAGAATTGTAAGGAAGGAATCACAATAATATCATCATGTGAAATAAATTACTAAGATTGCTGATAAATTATTTGTTCAAGGATATGGTCATGAAGTCCATTAGGAAATATTTTCCCATATTCCATAGGGATTTGGAAATAGCGATGCACCAGAAGTCAATAGATGTATCTCTAAATGAGCTCAACCAAGCTTTTCAAAATTAGCATCTAATGTTGAGATCCTGAAATCTCAATTCCATAAATCAAATCAAGAAATTAAATTTATAAGTGATCATATGGTTTCAAAAGATTATATTTATGAAGTGAGACTGTTGGAACATTTTATTTTAGAATATTTTTCAGAACAACACCTTGTTGGAGTTATATATAGTTTATATGTTCAATTATGGATAATGGAGTTACCTTAAGATTTTGGTTTGGTAACTGTAGTTTTAAATTCTCTTTAATGTGAATATGTTTTTATATATATGTGAAAAAATCTATAAATAACAATCATAGATGATTTTAGGATACTACCAGTTTCAATGAAGGAATATGTTGGATCTGTTGATAATTCCACAAAAGAATTAAGTTCTACAGACATCCAGAAGCTGGATGAAACTCAAGAAAATTATCATCAAGTAAAGAAGGGTATAATATTCATAAAAACACTTCTATATAATATAGCTAGGTATTTTTTAAACAACTATGGAGAAATAGAAAATAATGTTGAAGACCATCATAAAGCAGTGGAAATCAATCTCAAGAAGAATTTATCAGACGATGATGAAGTAGAAGTTCATGTGTTTGATGAATCTTCATAGAGAGTTGATCCTTCAAAATAAAACTAAATTGTTTCTATCATGGGGATTCTATACAATTAGTTTTATGATTTAAGGAACCTGATATCAAATTTTACTATGAAAGGAAACCTACAAAACATTATTGGAAACTTACCTCAAAGAGTGTGGAATGGTTTTAAAACTATTCTAGGTTGTTGCCATCATGACATGGTAAAAATGATTAATGATTATGATGATGAAAATTTTCAAATGTTTGGGAGAAGGCTTTATAGACCTTAGATTGATGACCATTACTTGTACACAACTCAATGCCTTAAATAAATCATTGATCTATCCGAGGATCATCAATGGGAAAATATAAGGTTTTCTAAAAAAATCATTACTCTTACCTAAAAATTCATTTAAATTACCCTTGAATCCTGTAGATAATGTCGATATGGAGAGGGAATAGAAATATTCTCCCAACATTCAATCCAAAACTATTTGGTTTTCTCATGGAGATCATGCTAGTCTAGGAGTATCCTCATTAAAGTCAAGTGATTTTTTTAGAAAAATAGTTGATGCCCCTTTTCCAACATCTTTATTACCTCATGATCAAACCATATCTTTTATTAAACCTCGTGAAAGAAGTTGTTTTTAGAAAATAAATTCATACTCCTCACTTTCTAGAATTTGGAATAGGTTTTCCATTGGTTGGGCACTATAAAAAATATTTGAATTATTTAACATTTAATGGAATTCTAACATTTTCAATTGTTTAATTTAGAATCACTTTTGGACTATCATAATCCTTATTTTTTAAAATATTATTGTTGTAATACTCTAAATAATTTTTATGTGATTTTTATCTTTTTTATTCATTTTATACTTTTTGTTGAAATTTAATGTTATTGTTTTATAATTTCATGTTAATCCATATATTTAATATAATTTTAGGATATAATATTTCAATCTATCATTATGAACTTTATTTACTACAAAATGTTAATCTATAAATAGTAGCGTTAATAGATTAAAAAATATTTTTGTGTAATATAAATTATTTTCCTTATTATACTTATTTTTTATATCACAAAAAAGGGGAGAAGAAAAGAAAAATACCAAAATATTATTTTTAGTTCATAAGTTTTATCTTATTCCAAAAAGGGAAGTATAAGAAGAATATATATTTTAGGAAGAGAAGAAAAGGAAAAATCTTCCTTTTTGAAAAATTAAATCCTAGTATAGGGAAAAAATACATTACATGGGGTTTTTTATCATCAAAACGGGGAGATTGTTTTAATTATTATATTGTTCCTATATATATTCACTTTATGTGTTTTGATTATTCAAAAAATCCATGCTTTTGTTCTAATGAGTTTTCTTTAAGTGTTTCAAATTATTTTTCTTACATTTTTTGTTTCAGTATTTATCTTATGATATGAAATAATTTTGTGTTAGAAGAGTTTAGGAACAAATTAAGTTACTCGAAAATAGAAAGAATCATGTAAGATGTTATCATAAGAAGTTTAAATAATATGACCAGAAAAGACATGAAGATATGAAAGGAAATTATTATTTGAAGTAAATAAGTCTTTAATTACATCATATTAACAATATATATTACATTGAAGATTCATTTTACACTTCATTGAATATATCTAATCTTACAAGGAAGAATTCCTTTATCTTTTGAGAATTTATCTTACTATGAGTTGTGTATTTTGGTCATATCTTATAAAGATTTAGTGCTATATAATTTCATGATTAATTCTTTGATCTTTTGATAAGTCACTTCATTCATTTAAATCACTTCTATGGAGTTCATCTATTTAAGGAAAGATCATTTTGTACATGACATTCCGGAATAGGGAAATTTGAAGAAAAAAATGATTTCTACTAAAAAAGTAATTCTTATATTTGGAATGTTCGGATTTATATCCTTAATATCCTTTCACATAAATATTGTTTTCTATGTTTTCCAAATAATTTATTTCTTCTATAATCAAGTTTAAACAAGAATATAAAAAGGATCCAAAAGCTTCTGTAAAAATATTAAGAATAAAGGAAGAAAAATTGTAGATGATTGCATGTTGAACATCTCAAAAGAAAAACATTGAAAATTATCTTGTTCTATCAGTCACACTGCAGATTATCCTTAACTCAACTTGACTTCTTTATTTTTCTAATAAAAAATATTCATCTACTATCAATTTTTTCTTTCAACTGTGTGCTACAAAATTCCTCACAATTTCTGTTCTTATTTCATCGTATTTTCACACAATTTAAGAGTGTGGTTTAGACTATGGATAAGTATTTTAGAGGTAGATCTAGGTTGAATGTTCTAGGAAATATTTACTAAGTAACATCTACTTTTATATAGTTTCAAGCCATTAGTAAAAGGTTTGTTTTAGTAAAAATCACCAATCTCATAGAGTGGAACGTTGGTGGAGTGGACTAACAGATTTATGTTTACCAAACCACTATAATTCTCTATATTCAATTTACTTTCTATATGCATCCATATTTCCACTGTTTACACCCTTAAGGAAATAACTGAACTAGTATATTTTGAGGATAGTTTCCTTATATCCAAGAAAATTTTTAAGAACTAAATTCTCACCCACTCTATAGTTATTTCATCATTCATTACTTGGGACAATATATAAAACATGATGTATTTGTTTATGTCACAAGGTGTTCCACCTATCAGTAGGTGAAGGAAAAACACTAGCGACCGACTTGTATTTTATAGAAGGTTCCCATTCTTGATTGGAAATAGGAAGATGTCATGATGGATTTCTTTACTAGGTTACCGAGGTATCCTAAATGTAGTGATTTTGTTTGGGTTATTTTGGATAGGCTCATAAATGTATCTCATTTCAGGATAATCAGAGAGGCATTTTCAGTGGATTAGCTTGGGAAGTTGTATATCTTTGAGATAATACAACTTCACAGGGTTCCTCAAACCATTGTATAAAATAGGGAATCTTAGTTTCCATCTCAAATATGGAATGTTTTTAGAGGTATTTGGGTACATAGGTGCATCTTAGAAAAAACATACCAACCTCATACTAATGGACAGTCATAGTTCTTGATTCATGTGTTTGATGACATGCTGAGATCATGCATCCTAGATTTTGAGAGATCTATGGAGAGGCATATTAGGTTTTGTATGGTGGTCCATTTTGATTTCCCATGTTCTAGTTATAGGTAGGTGAGGTAGCTTTACTGGGACCACGTCTCATATAAGAGACTTTAGAGTAATTGATCAAAACCTAGATGAAAAATACATAGCCTAGACAGTAATATTATGTTGATCATTATCGATGGCCTCTAAAGATTGATTTCAGGGATTAGGTCTTGTTACGTATCTCACTGAAGCTGGGATATAAACATATTAGGAGATAGGGTAATATTTCACTGCAATATGTCAGGTTGTTTTATATTTTAGAGAGTTTTAGGCTAGTATCCTAGTGGTTCTAGTTACCTAAAAGTTAATAATCCATGCATGATGTCTTCCATGTATATCATTTCCACTGTAATCACTCATACCCATCTCGTAATCTACATTCAGGTGAGGTGGTTCAATAAGTTTATGTGTCCTTCAAGGAGCATCTTATTCGTATAATTGAAAAGAGCATGAAGGTTATTTGAGTCCTATCAGTTAATCTTGTATGGGTGCCATGTCTGTGTGGTTGTTTATAGGATGAGACTTGGGGGTGGGAGACTGACATACGTGCTCAGAGGCCGGAGTTATTCTTAGGTGATTCTTGACCACCCTTGGAAGGGAAATTTGGGGAATAATTTCTTTATGGTTGGGAGAAGATTGTAAGATCATTATTTTTCTAATAAGGTATGGATCTTTTTTCCTATATAAATTCTTGGTGTTGTCCTAATGTAAATTACCAAGGAGGTTATGGGAGTTTTGGGAGTTTATGGGGATTGTTCAGAGCCTCAAAACCTATATTTTATACAGAAACAGTTGTGCCACATAGTTTGGAGAAACTGTGTGACCTTAGACACAGTGTAAGGTGTAACGGAGTGGGAGTTGGACAGTGGGTTTTTGGTGGTCATATGGTTTGAGGAAACTATGTAGCTAGGGGTGCAGATCTTAAATTTTTAGCAGAGGCATGTAGCACAGTTTGTGCACAGTTAATCAAACTGTGTTCATGAAAATGTGGGAGGTCCCCCTTGAGATAGTGATGTGCACACTGTTATCACACGGTTTGGACAACCATGCATCTGAATAGTGTGACCCATAATTTAAAGGGGGTGTCTATTTTCCCCTATTTTTATTTTATGTGTAAACCATAGTTTTTTCATTCTTGCAAATTGCCTCACCATGGGAGCACCCTTTGAATCCATATTTTAGGATTTACTCCTGATTTTTCATCAAAACAAGGATTCAAACATCGTTAGTCTTGTTAGATGTGTATTTGTGTTCTCTTAATTCCCCTTGTTTCCTTCTTTTTTTGACTTCATATCGATAGAGTTATTTATGTGAAATAAAATATTCGCTATTTTTTGTATTTTTGTCCTTTCTTTATTTATCTTTTGATATAGATGAATCAGATATTGATACTAGATGTGTTCTTTACTATAGACCTACGGTAGGTGGTTTATACCATGCCCTCTTGGTTTAGTGATTTATATACCTAGTAGTTGTTAGGTCACATTCCATACATTCTGATGGTTCCCATTTAATTTATTAAATGCTTGAATTAAATTGATTGAAACCTCTTAGGTTTTCCCATTAGTACCTTTTAGATTTTTTGAGGTTGTTAACCCTGACCTAGGCCACCCATGGGGTGTGTATTTTCATACTCCCTATTTTTATACCACCCAATTGGGATTGTTTGATCTTGTCTTACTATAGTGAGACTTGTTAAACTAAAATTTAATGGGGTTTAAATGATTATGATAAGGTCATTCCTCATTTTTCCATGTTATTATAAGATGTTATATGATTAATTTTTTAAAATGGATTTTATAGAAATTATGGAAATGAGTTGGAACAACTCATGGAATATTAATGTTTATGAAATGATCATTGAATTGATATGATGAATAGAAATAGTAGTGGATTACTTAGACCTATTTAATTCTTTTTTCCTAATTCCATAAATGCCAGGGAAATTTTCCCTATGGATCGTCATTATGGTAGTGGATTCCTTGGACCTATTTACTCCTTTGATCCTGATTCCATATAATTCCAATGGCCTTGCTACCCCTTGGATATGTATTTATTAGACTCACATTAGACATGGCCTATTGACTTTCTCCTTGGAATCCACCAAATTAGTTACTGAGATTCCATCGAGATTCTCATGGGACTCGACAAGGATGCCTTAGTCTTCTATTACTTTGATTTATCCCTTCATGGTCAGACACATTAGATTACATTACATGGTCCTTGTGTACACTTTTGATTATATGGAGTGGTCTTGATGGATTTTATACACTTAATTACATGAAAAGTTCATTGTGAATATTTTGGAATTTTTACTAATAGCCTTGGTGTGGGTATTAGATTAAAATATATAGAGTGGACTATATTACACCTATTATTTTTGTTTAATGTTTCCCTTATTTATAGGATCTTGACAATTTTTATAGGGAACCTTGTTTAGTGGGACAGTATCACTTCACTTTATCACATATTCCTTGTGCACTTTACTTTTCATAATATTGTACTTTTTTATATACTTCACTCTACATAGCTTGTTATACATAGACTGTATTTTTTATAGAAACTATTAGTAGTAGCCTATTGAGTATTATCTCACACCCCATTTGGGTCCCTATTTAGTACTTGGATATACATTATAGATATAGGTAGGGACTAGGGAAAGCGATAAACATTCATAGCACTCAACATCAATAGAACTTGTTGGAAGTTCCAAAATGAAGAAATGGTGACAATAAAAAATCAATAGGTAGGGAATTACATTAAATCGCATAATTGAGTCCCCTAAATCATCATAAAAAAGGATCTAGCATTATGGGAAACTCATAGAAGTATAACTATAACCACACCAAGAAATGTATCATTAGAAAATTCTCTATCTAGGGGGCCTCTAGTGTAACTAGAACATCACTAATTGATAGCCCATATAGTCACTGAGTCATGTAAACCCCCTATGAGATGCAACTATCCTAGGCACTAACTAGTGAGAACCACTGTAATAGTGTAACATGCATCCAGATCACCTATAAGTTACCTAGGTTCCAATGATAAATCATGTGGTTGTGACTAAAAAACATGCTAATAAATTATAATTTTTAAAATATAAGACAATAACCATAAATCTCATCTCACCTCCTACACCCTCATAAGAAATAGTCATGAACGGATCCATCACCCAAACATCACACACATCAAGAACCATCCCTATAGTGAAACAAATACACAAGGCCTTGGGAGGATCACACACCCAACACATCATAAAAATATACCAAAGTACTAAATAGACTTCATAAAAAATTATATTTGGATTCCAGGCTACTCTACTAACTTTTATAATCCATATGAAATCTCATTTCAAATTCCCCTTTTAAAAAAATTTTTACAAATGACATGTTTACCTAATTAATGTCATAAATGAGTTCAATACCCTAAAATACTATTTACATTAAAACATACCTTCAGGACCTTTCAAAACACTTGGAGTTAAAACACCCCACCAAGTAAAACCATTTTAAATCATTATTCCATGTGTGACATCCTTTTTAAACAATTAAAAAATTCCTCAAAATCACTACATATAGGGTTAGTTAATTTAAAAAATAATTTAAACCACCAAGAAGTAAAATATATGGAATTTAAAGGTAACAAACATAAACATCTACCACAAATTAGGTAAAACCATTCCTAACCAATTTTGAAACCTATAACCTACAACGACGAATGCTCAACCAAGCAATAAAACACCCCCAGTAAGCCCTAACAGTCAAAAAATGACATTAAAACACACTCTAAACCATAGATATAGTCAAATATCCCCATTAATAATCATGAGAGACATCAAAACCTAGATAAATTGGATGAAGAGGGAAGAGGAAGATAAATTATTAAGAAATAGGGAATACTGGAGAGAAACACCAAGATGTCAGCATAGAGGAGCTCAAAAATTTAAGATTGGAAGGTAGGGGAGGAGGGATGGCCCCCTCATGTGCCATGTTTGTATAATTCAAGAGTAGGTAATGGGTCCAACATCACAAAAAAGAGATGAGGCAAAAGGTTAATTTTATCCTATTTGATGAAATCTATGCATCTTGAATGGTTTGACCATACAAGTTGTAAATGTTGTCCCAACCATGCATAAGCCACTAGATGAACAAAACACACTCAAATGGTTTACCCTAAAGACTCTGCATGGTTTAAATAATATTTTGCTAACTGTGCCAAATGGAACTTTAAATAAATACATCATTTTGTATGGTTTCTTTTAGTACTCACATAGTTTGAACCCTAACCATGTGCTACCCATGCAGGAAAAACTGTTCACGTTCAAAATGAACTTTAATGGGTCTTGTCCCTGATGAATGTATGTATTATCACATGGTTTACCCTAATCGTGTGTACTAACTATGCGTGGAGGTAAAATTTTATAGAAAACAAAAAACTCATTCCAAGAACTTATAAAAATTCATATTTCCTTAAAATAAGATAAAATAATATAAAATAACAAACAACAGTGACTTTTGGGGGTTATAGTTAATGTATTAAAAATATATCTCATAGGAATTTGTTTTCATTAATAATTTTTTATCATTTAGTTAAATCTTATTCTCATAAAAAAAATCATGTTATGTGTGTAATAAGGAACCCCAAATCAATTGAGTGAATTAAGTTATAACCAGCTTATATTTTTATTTTCTTTAAGAGTGTGTCTTATTTCATCTTGTGTAGTGTAATTCTATTGCCAAAAGATTTTTACTGGATTATATTGAATCAAGTTACATGACCATAAGATGTTTCTAACTTTATAATGACTTTTAGACCAATCAATTTAGTTAATACATGAGTGAGATAGGTAATATCTTCAAAATTAATCCTTCAAAACTGGTTTTGAACCCTTTTATTAAAATATTTATTCCACCTTAATAAGATATGATTGAATTACTCTTGATGCAAACCATTTTAGATAATTGAGTTAATAATAAATTTCTCTAACTATCATGATTTAGACTACCCCTTCATGGGGTGACTTCAGACTCTATTATTTTATGTTTTTATAGTCAATGCATGATCGAGAGTATTATAAAATTCTAGACTTCCGACCCCCTATCAAAATCAATAATACTGATAGGAATTACAATACACAAAAATATATACTTTGTTTGATTGCATAAATAAATTCATGGTGTATGTGTTTTTTAATAAATGTTTTGTTTGCTTATTGTCCTGTTGAAATTTTATAATTCCATTGTATAGTTTTTTAATAGGATTGGATTACTTACTATTAAAGGTAATTTTTTGGTGAAAATGGTCCTTCCTTACATTTAGTGGATAACCTAGTGATGTTCAAATGAAAAATCCCTTTTTTATTTTATGAAATATTTTATCTTGGTTCTATCACTTGATATAGATTTTATTTAATTATTTAAGATTTTTTTTTGTTTTCTGATGTACCTATATAAAGATGTGGCTTATTTTTTTATAATATATTTGTATATTTCTTTAACAATATGAAATATTCCGTCAGTCACTATGATTGAGTTTTGTCTATAATTTTTTCTATTTTCTTGGAATATATATATGTTATTTAAATAATATTATTAATTTATTTTCTATAAATGTTACAAGTGGAGGAAGGAAATTATTAATATAATACATCATTATTTACCTATTAAAAGGAGAGAAAAGTTTCATTGCTATAAGTTTCATGCATGGTTCAAATATCATGTAGTTCCATAAATATTATAATTTTTTATTTTATGATTATGATTAATTACATAATTAAACCTTTAATATCTGTAAAATTAAGAGTTTACAAGATTGTTCAATATCTCTTAAGATTATAGAACTAACATTTGGTATAAATACAATTGTATGTGAGTATAAAAAAATTCAATAAATATAATTTTTTTGTTAACAGACATTCGATGAACTTGAAAAATCTAATTGATAGTATCATGTTAAAAACTTAAATAGGCTATCATTTTACAGAATGTGAAACAAAACCATGTTCAGATAATTTTTAATATTATAGATTAATGGAGAAAATAATTTTACTATATTATTACACACATGTTGGTGTTGTTATGTTAAAATGTAATTAGATTGATTCATTGACATGAAGAATAATTCATGTTGATAATTATGAATTTACAATGGTGAATATATATTATTATCTTGAAACTAGTGATCCATAATTATTGGAATCTCATGCTGACCAGCGTTATAAATAAAAGATCTATAAATCCATGATTTGGGGTTGTTTTTATAAAAATACTTGGGAATATTTTTAATAATGGTTCAAAATCATGTTTTTGTATAAAATATATGTGTAAGTGATCATCCTAGTATTGGATATGATGACCAAAACATTTAAAATGTTAGGAAATATTGTGAACCTAATGTATGGTTTTACAATTAATATGAATTTTAGTAATGTCACATTACATTTATAATATATTTTATATCTATTTTAGTCTGATAATTTATATACATGAAAACCTATTTCTCTTATAATTTTATATTATGAATATATTGAAAGGACAATGATATCTCATAATAACCAACTTAATACAAGATTCTATGATGATAGATATTATCACCAATGTATGTATAAATTTTTAATATTTGTATCATTTATATATATATATTTATATCTCATGCTTAACATTTTTTTTCAAATATTTATATCAATGGTTCACCTTATCACCATCCATCTTATATCAATATGACTCGGATATCTACCACATCTCATCCCATTACTAGTCCACCCAGATCATAGTCATTGATTCTATATCCTTCTTATTTTACTAGAGGACCTTTTATTCTTCTAGGTAATTACTTCTCCTAGAATACATATCTTATGAATCGGGCCTCATCATACTCGCTTCCACGTACTCCATGGTTATTATCACATACTATTTATACCCAACCTCGCATTCTTTATCTTCTTCCTATCATTTTTAGGGTATTATGGCTCCCCCAGACAGAATAGTCATTTTGAATACTAGTCATCCTTCATATATAAATACAGTTCCCCATCATATATTAGGTAAATGGTTGATTCATTCTTTAATATTAGTAATTGTTATTCAAGAATAATTTTTATTAGAAATTTATTATTATTTTCAGGTGGGATAGATTATTTTTATAGCACCGCACAATGTGGTGGTATAAAAACTTCTTATTACAATTTATTATCATAGGTTATTATGGTCTGTAATGAATATTAATAAGTTATTTTAAAAATGGGAATGAATGATAAAAATTCTTAGACACACTAGTAAGATATTGTGAACTCATGACCATAAAGTGATCCCCATAGTGTAAAGTCAATTATGCATTTAAATATAAATCATAGAAAGATATTTGAGTGTATATATTTATTTATTTTCTATTTTTTATCATTGTAATTTATAATATAAAAAACTTATTTAATTTATACAGTATTTTTATAATTTTCATGATGGTGAAAATGTGAAGATAACTCTTATTTTGAAGGTGGGAAATATTAGTAGGTCCTATAAATATGATTTATATCATGGATGGATAGAGAGAGTTGTAAATTCACTAGATCATGTTCTATATTTTAGTGATTATCCAGTCTCTCAAGATTCTATGATGATTGATTGCTGGTAGAGTTTTGTATTTTAGGTTTTAAATTTTACTATTTTACAGTTATTATATGAAACAACTAATATGGTTTATTAAGAATAATTTCTATAAATTATCTTTACATATAGGAATCATCCCAGTAAAAAAAGTTAGCGATACAAAACTTTCACTCAATTGGGCACAGTATTATGCCCGATCATTAAGAAAAAACATGTAAATATTTATTTATTTTTTTCATATATATATATATAGAAAAACACACACACATACTTACATACATATAGAAAATTAAAATATGTTTTTTATTGATTGAAATGTAATTTAAAGAAGAAATAATTGAATATTTATGGTTTGGTAGCACATAACCATTATTTTTTTCATATTATAAAAAAATGGTTGAAATACGGTAAATATAGCAGGGAGAAAAAAATTAATATTTTTTTATATTCTATAAATGTAACTAATTCATATATTTATCCTAAAATATAATATTAATTTTATAATTACTTTCATTGGTTAATTTGGATGCACTATATAAGGATACTATTAGATCATATACAAGTGATGGTAAAAGGCAAGAGTGGGTGAATTGTCAATCCAATAATATCAAAGTATCAAAAAAGTAATTGGGATTTAATATTTTAATGTATTAAACAATTTGTGAACAAAAATCTAAAAAAAGATAAAAACATTAAGGCACAAGCATTTTTTAATGGTTTAGGTAAATCCTGATTCTACTATTTATATAATATAAAAATTCATGAGAGATGATAACATGAACTAATGACCATAATTATGAAAGGAGTGAAAACCCTTTAGAACTCTTTCATTTTTAAATTCTTGTGGGAAAATAATGTTTCTATATGTTAAAGGTACAACTCACCCTATATTTTTAAGTGGAAGTACAACCAATATTTCCTTTTACTCAAAATGTCCCATCCTTTTGTATGTGATTTTTGTTTTTGGTAATAATAACAAAATATTGAATTTAATAGTGGCATAATCTTGTATGTCAGTTGGTGATTAAAACATGATAAAACCTTAAAGTAAATAAAAAATTATAGATCAATAAAACAATAAAACTATAAAAATATATAATATAGAAAGATAGAGTTTTTGGATATTGATAGTGAACTTTGAACCATCAATATAGGAAACCAGAAATGTTTCATCCACACTTTCAATATCACAATAAAGAATTTTAATGATTAGTTTATCTATAAATTGTAATATTTATCCTTCTATCTCATCCTTCATTGTTATTTATAAACAATGTTTATACCCCACCCTTCTTTGAATGGAAATAATATTAATGTGTGACACTCAATTATCACTTCACATGGAACTTCATTCATTTGGTATATCTTGGTTTATAAAAAAAATATTTAGTATTGAATTTATGTAACTTATTTAAATACTTTATCAAGGTAATATAAATCATATGGAAATAACACAGTATATATAAAATAAGTGGAAAACATATTCTCTATTTGGAATCAATTAGTTTTTTTATCTATGTTTCCTACAAATACAGTATAATCTTAGGAGGAATTTACATTGAAACTCCATCACTCACTATTATAGTTATAGTATTTAATAGAATTATAAATAGACTTCATAAATTCTAAAAACATTGATGTTGTATACACCATTAAAAGACAACAAATTTTATCATTGCTAAAAAAGTGGTGATAAAGTGTAATTTATCTACACTAAAAAATAATTGATAATTGGGTTAGTATATAAAAAATTATCACTGATAATGTGACCTTTTATTAGCCCTAATATTCACACACATAAAATCGATGATGCCAAAGTGTTCTACTAAAATTACAGCACACTGCAACTGAAAATAAATAACTTAATTTCAATTAAATTTACAGGAAAAATACAAGAAAAAAACACTATTTTAAAAATATTTCAAACCATGGTTTGTAAAATTACATTGGTATGTTCAATTTATCACAAACATCAACAAATTCAAAAACATTAATGTTTTATTGTCTTTAGACACTGTCCCCCTCTCAAGAGAGCCTAATCATGCTACAAGTTACAAAAAACAACCTTAGCTTGAGAAAAAGAGTTTACTTATATAAAAACAAATCTTATAATATTAATTTTATAAAAAATAAATTAAACATAAATATTAATTAATGAATTAATAAAATGTCACTTTTAAACTGAAAACATATACTTTGAGCTATATTGGGCACATCGTGTTTTAAATTAATGTGTGGTTAATTCATACAAATTAAAAATAATTTAAGGACTTTTTTCTTAAATTGTAATGGAAATTATAGTAAATTTTATCATTTCTAATTATGTGATATGTGTTTTGAGCTAAAATGTCAATTTTAAATAAAAACATGCACTTTGAGTCAGACCAGGAACATTGTGTGTCTGATTGACTTGTGACTAATTCCTGCACATCAAAAATTATTTCTAGATAATTTTCATAAAATATAAAGACATTATGAGTGTGTTTTATAGGTTTTCAGTGAGTGACACAATTTTTGAATTAAAATGTCATTTTTAAACTAAAAACATGTCTTTTGAGTCATACTGGTCATATCGTGTGTGAGATTGACATCCATCTGATTCCAACATGCCAAAAATGACATAAGGATAATTTTCAAAAACAATTAATACATTATGAGTGATTTGGATTATATTTCAATGGGTAGAACATGTTTTTAACTAAAAATACATTTTCAAAATGAAAACACACATTTTGAGTCATATCGATCATATCGTGTATTAGATTAAGGTATGATTTATTCTTACACATCACAAATGACTTATGGGTTATTTTCCTAATTTTTAAAAATAATATAATTTTTGTTTATCCAATTTGAGTATGTCACACATCTTTTTAACTAAAATGTCAATTTTAAATAAAAACAAACGCTTGAGTTATTCCTGTCACACCATGTATCAAATTGACATGTGGTTGATTACTACATGTCACAAATGACTTATGGATCATTTTGCTAAAGTATGAAGATAATATGATCACATTTTATTATTTTTTAGTATGTGACACAAGTTTTAAGCTAAAATAAAAAATTTAAATAAAAATATAGACTTTGAGTCATACCGACCACACCTTATTTCCTATTGATGTCTGATTGATTCTTAAATTCCAAAAATAACTTATGTATAATTTTACTAAATTATAAAGAAAAAATGATGGTATTGTCTTAGTTTTCTGTGATTGATACACATTTTTTACTAAAATTTCATTTTTAAAAAGAAAACACACACTTTAAGACATACAGGACACACTGTGTGTTAGATTGACATGTGATTGGTTCCTTTAAATCATAAATGAATTAGGTATCATTGTAAAAATTTATCAAGACAATCCAAGCACGTTTTCTCAGTTTTTAGTGAATGACATGTGTTTTTAAAAAATCATTTTCAAATTAAAAATAATCAATTTTAGTCATACTGGTAACATCATGTATAATATGGACAATAAGATGATTCCTACACATCACAAATGAATTGTGGATCATTTTATTAAAGTATCAAGATCATATGAGTGTGTTTTATTAGTTTTCAATTATTGATAAAAATTTTAAACTAAAATGTTATTTTTTAACTGAAAACACAAATTTCGAGTCAAACTGGTCACATTTCATATTACATTGAGGTGTTTCTATTTTTTATATGTCAGAAATGTTTTATTAATAATTTTCCAAAAGTATCAAAACCATATGAATGTGTTTGTCTGTTTTTTGAGTATGTCACATGTATTTTGAAATAAAATGAAAATTTTAAATAAAAACACATATTTGAAGTCATAACAGTCACACCATATATAAAAATGATACACCATTGATTCCTACTCATAATAATGACATTGGATCATTTTCCTCGTGTGTTAGGAAAATTCAAGCATAATTTCTCATTTTTGAGTATTTGACATGTGTTTTGAACTAAACTGATAACTTTAAATAAAAACAAGCATTTTGAGTCAAACCGATATGGTCGTGTATAATATTGATGTGCAGATGTTTCCTATAAAAAATTAATTATAAATATTTTTCATTGTATCAACACAATATGAGTGTGTTTTCTAGTTTTTCAATGAGTGGCATGTGTTTTTAACTTAAATTCCATTTTTAAATTGAAAACATGTACTTTGAGTCATACCAGTCAGAACATGTGTTATATTTATGTGAGTATAATCCATACACATAAGAATTGACTTATGGATCATTTTGTAAAATTATAAAGACAATATGAGTTTATTTTCTCAATTTTCATTGAGTGACACATATTTTTAACTAAATTTTCATTATTTAATTGAGAATTTTTATTTTGAGTTATACTGATCACACCATGTGTAATATTGAAATGTGGTTTATTCCTACTCATCAAAAAATATTTATTGATCATTTTACTAATGTATGAAGAAAATACAAGTGTTTTTTTTTTGTGTTTTTAGTGAGTGATGCACATTTTAAACTAAAATGTAATTTTTTAACTCAAATCACACACTTTGATTCATACAGATCGCAATTTGTGTTGGATTGATGTTCAGTTGATTCCAACACATCATAAACATCTTAAAGATCATTATCCAAATTTATCAAGACAATATGAGTGTGTTTTAATAGTTTTCTTTGAGTGACACATATTTTTAATTAAATTTTCATTTTTAAAATAAAAACCCACACTTTGAGTCATATCGGTCACATTATGCTTTGGATTTACATATGGTTGATTTCTATACATTAAAAATTACTTATGGATCATTTTCTTAAATTAACATGAAAATATTAATGTATTTTCTCATTTTTGAATATGTCACATGACTTTTGAACTAAATTGTCAATTTTAAATAATAACGCAGTTTGATTCATGCTGGACACACCACATGTTAGATTGATGTGAGGTTAATTATAACACATCAAAAATGATTTATGAATCATTTTCTTTAAGTATTAATAAAATAAGAATGAATTCTATCAGCTTTTGAGTTAGTGATGTGTGTTTTGAACTAAAATTCCAATTTTAAATAAAAATGTGCACTTTGAGTCATATGAGTCGCAACGTGTGTTGGATTGGTGAGAATATAATTTCTACCCATAAAAAATGACATTGTATTGTTTTCTTAAGGTATCAAGACAATATGAGTGTGTTTTATAGAATTTAGTGAGTGACACAAATTTCTAACTAAAATTTCAAATTAAACTAAAAACTCACACTTTGAGTTATTTGTAAAATCAAAACACACACCATTAAAAATAAATAGCTAAAAAAGAATAAATATATCTATAAATAGAAAAAATATTTCCTGGGTGTATCATTATTATTGAAGACAATAGTAATAATTTCCTTTTATCTAGTCATTTTGTGATCGTAATAGATAACAAAAAGGTCACAGAAATAACAATTATAGATATATTCATTTATTCATGATCTCTAAGAAAATTAACTAAATAAGTATTAGATAAAAAATGTTAAGAAGTTGAATAAAAATACTAGATAAAATGAAGATAAAAGTAACTAAATAATTAGTAGGAAGTTACCTGTTCGTGATATATGCATACATTCTGACACTATGTATTCTTCCCATTCGATTATAAACAAATATATTTACACTTTTGAATACATGGACTATTTATGGTCTTGGTAGGACTGGAAAAAATATAAATAAAAAAATATTAAAAAATATTTTAAATAAAATTTTAATTCTCATCAAAAATACATTTTCATGGATTCTAGTTTATTTATGGAATATGAAATCTTCCATAACATTTCAAAAATAATAACCACAATATTTCTCATTAGTTTATTTCATATACTACGAAAACATAGATAAAAATAAGTAATTTGTTTTGATATAGGTTTTTATGGTTAAATATTATTATATATACCTTATTAATTATCCAAGTTTATAATTCTTTAGGATTATTGTGCTCATGGAGTGTCATGATTCCTTGAATTTGATGATATTTAAAAATAGCCCTATCATAATAGAATTTTTATTAAAACATAATATAAAATTTATAAATTGATGTTACTTTGTAAATTTTTTCATGCACTATTTTATAAATTGATAAACCATATCATGTATGGTCAATTTCTTTGGTATACATGTATTGAATCCCAAAAATAAATCTTTAGAGTATTCAGATTGATTTCAATGAGTAACCTATAATCCTTAAAAAAAGAGTAAGTAATGAAAGAAATGAAAATATATTTAATATGAATTTATTATAAAGTTTTACCCATGTATCATGGTTATTAAAAAGATTATATCATCTTATATTTTTAACATTTCATCTAATTTTTTCACTATTACTGAATATTCAACTTCTGTTAGGACCGTTTTTATGTACAAGTGATGTAAGGATGAATGGGTCCTAATTTTTGTTCATAGGGGTTTATTTTTAAATTGTGAGGATATATATGCCTTCAAAAAAATTAATAGCATTTAAATTTAATTATCACAGTAGATCATATATTGGGAAAATAAATTATGAAAACACACCTCATGTATAAATTTTTAACTAAGACTCTTAGCCATTCATTATTAATGATTTTATCTACATTATAAAGACTAAGAAATTCTATAATTGACTCTCCATAAATTATTTTTTCAAAATCAATGATGGTTGTATCACCATATTTGAAAATTGTATCTATATGAACATGTAATATTAATAAATGTTGAACTTGAACTGGAGGGGTAAAGGTGATTTCTGAAGGTCTTTTCGATCGATTAGTTGATCCTTTAAATTTCTTTAATTCGACCTTTCGTTTCCCCTTACTTTTCTCTATTTGTAATAACATTACTCATTTCAGTCCTTTTTCCTTAATTGTTAATGTATTTTCATAAAAAATAAATTATAAAGGAATAACTCATTGTAAAAATGTATTTTTACCAGATCAAACGACCATACTATGAATGTTTCAATAGAAATTTCAGCCTTGTAAACATACATGTCATCAGGGGGAGTCAGTATCGCATTGTTGAGTACATGAGCTGAGTAAATCTTCTCTCTCACATGGACTTTTATATTTCTTTATTGTGTAGAATATCTCCATACATATTTTATATTGCACCCCTTGCAAAATGTAATTTGGTGTGTGCTAAGAGATATAAATGAAAATCATTTTAACTCTATATAATATTTTTGTAGAAAGGTATCAGTGTATACCTGGTCATTAAAAAATTAATTACCTTTGGTTAGACAAAACATTGAGGGGGATGTATTGCCTAAAAGTTTGGGTGAGAATATTCATGTAGTGGTTGTTATTATTATTTTTCTTCTCATTGATATTTTCCCATAACATTCTCTTACAACTCAGACTATCAATTAAGTTTTTATTCTAAAGTAGTTATTCATTTATGTATCACATCAATTTCATTATATTTATCCCCTTTTTTATTTCTTTTCCCAAAATATGATCAGGGAGACACTCAAAAACGCACACCCTTGATGCATCCAAATTGTTCTAGAAACTTCAATTCCATTGAAATTAGTCACTCTCGGGTATAACCAACGATAATTATTATGTATAAATGGGATAAAAAATAGAAAAATATGTAATAATTATTATGAAATGATTATTTAAAGTAGAATAAATTTTTATTATGACATACTTAAACATCCTTCCCTTAATTTTTGTGTGCTATCATTAATTAGTATTCCATATTTATTTACACAAGACTCCTTATATAGCATATAATGTGGTATATAAGTGGATTTTTATTTTGACTCATAAATATTTATATAAAAAGGAACATAATTATGTTCTTATTTCATGTCAAATAAAATTACGACTTTAGTTTTAAAATAGATACAATTTTTTCAAGTGAGGCATACCCCATCATCATCTTATGGTAAGAGTATATTAGTTTTAATACATGGTACTTATTTTCAGCACTTAGTTTCTATTTCATAAATTATAAATTCATAATCAAGGTGATTAAAACACATATTTTCAAGTAATGTATTAACAGTCACAATTTACCTGAAAAGATGCATCCTCGTGATAACTAATGAATGCATTCCACATTTCATGGTTTATCGTGTATGAATACAATTATGGTGGGTGCGGGTTTACTTTCACTTTTATATCTTTGTGATGATACTTCCTAATAATTTCTTAAAATCCTCTGACAATTTTTAACAGACATTAATATAAATTTCATTCATCATTCATCTAGTATAAATGCACTCTTTTATGGATAATTAAGGGGAAATAAATGTTTTATTATTTTATTTTTTTAGTAAAGAAATAAATTGTGTCGTAATGTTACCCTAATATCTTCCCAAACTATTTTTTTAATCATGTGCACAACATTATGCCATGAATCTACATAATTCAGAACATGAATTTGAGTGGTGAACCCAATGTTGCTGATCAAAATAGACTTTTGGGGTTAATAGGCATGTCATGAACATTCTATCCAACCTTTAATTTGATGGAACTGCTTCTCACCTTAATAATTTTTATTAACATAGTCTTGGTATGACAATATTTTTTTTTCTAGGACATGGGTTTTTCACCTTCTACCATTTCCTAAGCTTCAATATCTTCAATATCTTGTTCCTCAGAATTTTTAGCATCAACATGTGGATACACTTATTGTTCCACTACATTTGGAGCATCAACTTGTTGAAAAACCTATTGTTCTTTGGGATTGGGAGAATAAGAATATGCAGAATCTATTGTCAGATGAAGTGGTTGAAAATTTAATTTATATTTTGTAAATATAGTAGTGAAAGTATAATAATATGAGGCAACACAATGTATAATACAAAAAATATATAACAAGGTTATTGAACTCTCTGTTTTTTCTTTAAATTTGAAAGGTATTTTAACCCTCTATTAAGTATCCAAATAGCATTGCTAATGTATACTCTAACATACAAGACTCTTTATACATTGGTACCACCGTTAAATTTTTTGAAGTACCAATAAAAGAGTTATCCTTAGTTGAATTAACATGATAACCTTCAATGGTTTTGTTCGATAACAAAATAATTTCCCACTTTATGTTTGCAGGATCTAGGGCATAAAATAATTGTACTACCTATGATGCCACTTTGAATGGTTTATCCTTTTACCCTTCATCACTAAAATCAACATTTATGAATCCCAATTCATTGATTTAATTTCACTCATGTTATCAACCCAACATTATTGAAAAATTGGAACATAGAATGTTCTATGATTTAACCCCCATATTTTTATGATGACTCTAAAGTATGATATATTTTTATAAATTGGATTTCTTTCATTGGTACAAGATACATACATAAATTCTACCTTAATTATAACTCCACTATTTTTCATGATACTGCATTCATCATGTTATTTTGTGTAGAATGTGTAATCATTAATTACATAACCATTATAAGATAATACATGCACACTTGGTCCTCTTGCTAGCCATCGATTTTTTTTAAATTGAATTTATATTTTCAGATGATTCCTTAAAAATATGGTCTCAAAACCATATAATAATTTTTAGATTATGTATATTTTATTTTTCATATTTTATACCATAAGGGATTGAAATTCCTAAGAATTACTTTTTTGTTTTTAACATATGGAACAACCAATAAACTGTTATGTAAAACATAAAGGTGATCTTGCTCCCACTCCATAACAGTAATTGTGGAAATAGCTATTATTGAAATTCCTTCACCCACAAGTCACCATGTGTGATGAGATTTTGGTAGGATAAATCATTCCACATTGAATAGGTAGTCAGTGCAGAATTCAATGGATTCATCAATAATATATTTCCCTTTAATAAAAAATTCTATACAACTTTGATTTTTGACATACCCTTTCAAAATATTCATATAACATTCAATGGGGTATATCCATCTATAATGTGCAGGACCACATAGTCGGATCTATCTAACCAAGTGAACCATAAATTGAATCATCATATCAAATAATGTGGTAAGAAGAACATATCTAATAAAAATAATATGATAACAATTTCCTTTTCCATAGTTAGAAATTTCATTGGGTTTATAACATTAATTCATATAAATTTGAAAAAGAAAAAAATGTTGGTTAATGTATGATTGAAATTCTTTGGAAAAATGAAACATAAAGTTAGGGTAATTAAATATTTCACTAGAACATGAAAATATTGTATGTTTAGTCTATTTAACTTTAAATCAATAATTTTCATGATATTCCTAATATTTTATAAATACCTTTATAAAACCATTACACAATTTTTTTTGTTTTGAAATTATTATATCTCTTTCTTGAAATTAGTGTAAGCAGGTGGAGGAAGAAAATTTCACCTCTCACCCTTCACTAGTGCAAACTCTTCTCATATCCCCATATAAATCATGCCCAACCTAGACTTAATACGATCCATTATTTTTACAAGTGAATTTAGTAATGCATTAATGAAATTATCACATACATTTTTTCACATAAATTACATCAAAACAATAACATAAAATCATTTCTAGTATAGTAATTCATAAAAAAATGATCTCCTTTACCAATTGGTTTTCGTAGGTTTTTTCAAATATGGTTTAACAAAATCAGTGGTCAGATCCCTTACTTTATCAAAAGGTTGATCAACTAATATTGGAGATGTTGATGCACCTACTTCTAAATTTCAATCGAATGATGTCATAAAAGATGGGTATTTATGTCATCGGGCTAGAAATATATGATTCCCTAGAAACACGGTCTTTGATAAATGTTTCAACCTAACTGAGTGTGTACCTTGTTTACAAATGAGATAATCTTGAGATCCTTTAATGTAATATCCAAAAAAATACTATAAATAGAAAAATCATTTATCATCCCTTTATACAGGGATCTCAATGTGAAATATTCATTTATATAAGCATCATACAACATAACACCATAATCCCACATTCATTTCAAAACATTGATCAATGGATCCAAATTAACATTTATATCATTACCTAGTTGTTTTAGTCCTTATATAATTGTAGATATCATATTGTATTTTTACATTATGTATAGACATAGTGGAAAGTTATAATTTTCCAAAAAAAACTGCAGATGTACTTTAAGTGCTTCTTTGTAAACCAAAAGGATTCACTGCATATGTATATAGTATGCAGTCATTTGGATAGGCATGAATTCTTTCAAATATTATACCCATTGAACATATAATTTATTTATTATCATAGGTTAAACATGGAATCTCATTATCTTTTGGTAATATATCATTAAAGAGGGTAAGTAGTTTAGTAAAGTTGGTGTTACTCCATTTTATTCCATCTTTTTCATTATATAGCTTCAGTATGGTTGGTAATATTTCATATTCAGTATAATCAACATACTATGGATTCTTGGCACATCTCTATAAATTCTAAAACACTTTTTTATGATCAGAATATTCATATTCAACTATCATTTTTATTTTCTCAATATGATATTCATCATTATTATCACCGGTAATCATAGCCTTGATATAGTATTCTTCATTTTTCACACTTTTAATCATATCAGATGATACATAAAATATAGTGTTGTCCAAATCACTAGTTATTTTTAGTTCTTCCCCATGTTTAGTATAATATTTATTACTTTCATTTATTCTGTGATATATTGTAACACCCCAAGGTTTTAAAAAATAAATTTATATGCATGAAACATTGTTTTAATTAGATATTTATAACAATCCTTTAAACATAATTTTGCAACATCTATGTTTTGAATATCAAAAAACAATCATCTACAATTGTGATCAGTAAGTTATTTGGAGTCTAATGGAACCAACCTTATTTTTAGTGAATATTAACCAACCCTTATGAATAGTAATATGAATAGTAATATGACCTTAATAAGTAGTAAATTGTATTATTATTTTATTTTCATGAGTTTATAAGATAATGAGATGTTGATTAATTTTTCAAGGTGTTAAAAATGATTTATAGATTTAAAATTGTTATTTTTGAATAACTTATTCTTTTATTTAA
The DNA here is from genome assembly GCA_963277665.1 of Viscum album. Classification (NCBI taxonomy): domain Eukaryota; kingdom Viridiplantae; phylum Streptophyta; class Magnoliopsida; order Santalales; family Viscaceae; genus Viscum; species Viscum album. The sequence continues at coordinate 1,177,357,795 of OY728153.1, read as the reverse complement.
AAATAAATTAATAATATTTAGAAAATTATTTTCAAAAAATGGAGTAAATTTTTTGAATTCTACAAGTCAAAAAATGGTTAGGGTGAATTTTTTGGATTTTTCTGAAATAGTTGAATTTTCATTGAATAGTAAAAAATACAGTTTTGAGTTCTCAGTAAGATTAATAACATCATTAATGATGTAATAATTATGGTTTACTCTTGAGGAATAAAATATGTTATGAGGTGTCCCAATTGGACAATACAATGGGAAAATACCACATGAAATCCCTTGTTTTTTCAAATACTACTAATGAGGTGTCCCATGGAAATGAAAAAAATATTCCCTCACTTTTTCTATAAATACCTTCCCAATATTTAATTCCAGTCATTCCAAATTCCTCATAGATGAAGCTTTGGTATTTTTACCTCCCTTGTAGTCTTCCCAAGGTGTCTTAAATCCCCCAAGGTCCCAAATATCAAGTCTTAGGAGTTACTCTACAGGGTAATAGAATTATCAACTTCTTTCATTTTACATTCAAGTTCTCTTTTATGTGGTATAACATTAAAGTTTCCATAATATGTTCTTATTTCTATTTCATTTTATCTCTATACTATATTATGATTCATTTATGGATGGTTGGCCCCTTCACCTCTCTTTAATGTTTTCTAAAACCATTTGGCATAGCCGTTGTGCTACAGAATTTTCATCTCAAAATCTCTCTCTTTTTCAAGAACTTTTATTATGTTATTATCTTTTAATTTAAATTGTACTGTGTTGCTATATTTCATGTCATGAACCAGGCTAGTTCGCCATCCGACTCGGCACCCGACCTGGTCCACGGCATGGCCCGAAGGGCATTCCCGATCCCCATGGGCTGACATAATTGCCCGGGTATCAAAACTAACACATGGGATTGATTTACCCAAAAGAAGAGACATAAAAACAACTAACAACATTAATGGAAATAAACTGATTTTTATAAAACCAAACATACCCTTAACACAATACATATTTAAAGGTCTACAATTGGAACCAACAACCCAAGAGAGCTGACAATAAAGGAAAACTAAAACTCTAAGAAGACTGTAATGAAGGAAAACTAACACATCCATCTGCACTTTCATGCAACATGAGGAGCCACCTCCTAAAACCACCATCGTCGGACCTGAATGGGAAAACCATCAACAACCCAAAACAAAATAACTAAGAACAATTCCTCAACCTATGACATAAAAAGATAAAGTCCAAAAAACACCCAAATATGTATGTAGGGTGTGAGCCAAGAGCCCAGTAGGATCCCACCAGGAGAAGATTCGATGCATATATATTTAAATGATGATTACATTTTCCAGTAGAATATATAAAAGGGAAATAAATTCTTAAATATTATTTAGTGAAAACATTTTTTAATGAAAACTTATTTAAATGAAAAAGAACTTAATGTCAAAAAGTCAAACTAAAGAGAAGAATTAAATTTGAACACTTTTAAAGAAAACAGGATTAAAGAAAACTATTTCAAATAAAACAGATTAAATTAAAAAACACACAACCACATACTTTTTAAAATAACCAAAGTGTCACACCAATGACCATAACATAACCAAGGAGCACCAAATATGGGAGAATCCTCGTGGGTGTTAGCTAGCTTTGGTCCCTAGATCTTCGTGTCTCATTGAAACATGGCTTAGAAACCATGAACCGCAGAAAATGTGTCTTTGAAGCCCACGACCCTCAGAAAACGTGGCTTAGAAGACCACAACCCTCAAAAGAGAATATGTTTAGTGAGTGTTTCAATCATCAGTCCTTCCATTGAAACCGGGTTGAGTCACCTCTAAAACACTAGCCCACTAGTCTTAGATCACCTTCCAAGCTCCCTATCTTCCCACATTGTGCTCGAAAAATTTCAAGATCATAATAGCTGCACATAACATAAGCAATCCAAGAAAAACACCATGCATTAAAAGATACCATTTACAACATCAATTCCACTTTTAAAATTCAAGATCATTTCAAATTTCAAAATTATGCATAAAATCCAAACAGAGTACTTACACACATTGAACCATCATTTTCACACCCAAATACCATTTTGAAATATTACGCGCACCTAAATACCATTTTGAAATATTATGCACACCCAAAATATTTTTTTAGAACTTAATCTGCATCACTCACACCATCAATTAAACCACTCACAATCTTAATAAAAATATTTTTACACTTATAAAACTACCAAGAGAATTTATTAAACAATTTAAAAAATGTGTCACATGATTTTAAACACCAGAACCCACTAAAAAACTCTTTTATAAAAAAGAAACTTTGATGTCACACCCAAAACACACACTGCAACTCTTTCACATTCAAAAAAATAAATGCACAATCTTGAGAACCCTGATAAATATATTAAGGTAGGCTTTCACAACAAAACACATAAACATTACATAAACACCCGACTAACAAGACAAATGCACAACAAAACTCAGTCAAAATCAATTTTATGGCATGTAAAATACTTAACAATTGTGATAAATTAATTAAATTAACAAACAAATTCACCAAAAAAATTATAAAACAATTTTCAGAATATGTCGCATGAATCAAAATACTAAAGATGTAATCAAAAATTTCACTATGACTGGATTCAAATTGACACTAAACCAGTAAAAAGTTTGTATAATTTATAAAGTAAAAATAAATAGTTCAACATTAATTTCCACCTAAAACACACCTGTATCACATATGCATGTCAACTTCAATTAAAAACATCATTCTCATTAGACAGACTAATTAGATGACATGCTAAATTAATTTAAGAGGAAAATTAATTCATAAAACAATGGTTAAATGTGAAATCACCTACCTTGGGTGAAGGAATTCCATGAAATTTGGTGTGTGGATCAAATTACTCATCTAACACCCCACAAAAAAAATCATACCCTAAAACAAAAAACCGAACCAAAAAGGATTCAGTATTGAACCCCCAAGCGAATTTCATACCAGCTAAAAAAAACAAAAACTCAAGGAGGAACAAAAAAAGAGAAGAAGGATCAACCGGAGGGGGTTGTTCAAGGGGATGGAGGAGGGCCTATGGTTTGTTGATCCGATGAAGGGTTAGAGGTGCAAGTCAGGGTGGAGCGAGGCTCACCAGATGAGAGGAATCCACTAGAAAAGAGGGTGTGGAAAGAGTTGGTGCTGTCAGATGAGAGGTCGACCAAATGAAGAAAGGGGGTTGTCCGACGAGGTGGGGGTCTGAGCGGGGGAGGCTGGGCATTGGCCATGTAGAAGGAATATGGAGGTTAACCATCGGGGCGGCGCAGTGGGCATTCAGAAAGGTGATGTTGGGTGTACTAGGCTAGCCGAGGAGGGGGGAGATGGTGAAGGGATGAGGGGAGGTAGTGCATACCATCATCCAGAGTGGGAGGGTGATGCGGTGCGATGGTATGAGGGAGGATCGAACCGGTGACAAGGTTAGGGGAGAAGAAAAAAGAAAACGGAGCAGTAGTGTTTGAGGGGGTGTCTACGTGCGACAGGGGAGAGAATGTGAGGGAGAGAAAAGAAAGAAAAAATAAAGGAAAGATTAGAAAAAAATAAATGGAAGAAAAATAAAAAAATAAAAAAAATATCTCATAATAAACATAAAAAAATAATCTAAATAAATCCAAGGAAAAAGATAACTAAATTAATGAATTAATTGTAATAATGATAATAATGATAATAATAATAATAAGAACTACAATATTAATAATACTTAAAAAAATTTATATTCTTAATACTATTAATAATAACTATAATAATAATAATAATAATAATCTCAAATGACATTAATATTATTATTTTTAGAATCGTTTTCAATTCATCTTATTTCATTAGTTGATCATCGGGTCGGGCATGCAGTGAACCGGGCGGGGTCGCGCGACGACCTAGGAAAAGTTGAACATCTTTGACCATACTCTGCCTATGCGTTGGACACCGTCGCACCTAAAATATTCTTTTATCAGTAGAAAGTAAAACTTTTAATCGGGCTCAGCCCGCACTTCAATGAAGATTTGCAAAAGTGAATAAAAATAATAAAAATAATAAATAAATAATGTTTTAGAAATATGATTGTGACAATTCTCCCCACCATAGCACTTTCCATCCCCGAAAAGCCACAACTAAGATTGAATCCCAAAGTATAAAACAACACCCCCTTAAGGCTCAAAGAGGATCCCCACAAACAAGAAGCGAGAAGAAGAAAACACATCATGCCCAAAGAATGTGACTCAAATACAACTTCAAGAAACTCGTAAAAATACTTTCTGATATGTATCACCTATCCCAAAGATCTAGAGCACCTCCATTTGACTGATCAAGGAAAGGAAATCTCGCACACATAGAAACCAACTTCACAAGCCGAAACATCGCAAGCACTATTAAATGAAAACCACACCATTTGGATAGAAAGAACAAACAAGGTCAAACCACATCCAAAGAACACTCTAATCACCAACCACCAAACCATATCTGGGAACAGAACTAAAAGGTCAACATGGAGAAGCTCGAAGGGGATCCTCACCATTAGGAACTTACTAATGCTTGATACGGGATTAGAAAAACTGACATGGGGAGGCACGAGTGGACTCCCCACCCTTATGAAAAAGGCCAACACTGATTTATTCCAGCGACATTTGAGTGAGACCCACTGTGGGCCTCCTCATCATTATAACTGAAAAAAGATACAAAACATTGAAAATTTCTTGATGAAGACCAAACACCCCACCTTAAGGGGTGGGGAGGGAGGGTTCCAACTATTGGGGCATCAAAAGCATGACCCAATACAAACCAGAATTTCCACATTCCTGGATGAGCACCATTCAACTTTGTGACCAATTTACCCGACAAACCCCATAAGGAGAACTAAAAGTGATTACATCCAGTGGGAAGAAACTCCCAAGACGTTAAGGTGATAAGACGACCACACCTCCTCATGGAAATGGGAAATCCCATTCACCCAAATGGGTTATTCAGAATAGAACAGCTACAGGAAACGATTTTAACTGCTTTCACCTCCAACACCGATGACAGAAATTAGGTCAGGGTCCCATACACTCTCGGGGTTTCTGACCATGCGCCAGCTTCACTCCGAGGCCTATGGTTGGAGCCCTGATGTTTGAACAATCTATTTCCTCACAGTCAGGCATGGAAGACTCCCAAATAGATCTTCTCCCTTTCGTGTCCGACGCAACCACATCACAACCGAGACAACACAAACAAACACAACACACCACGACATACAATTACTCTCTCACGGAACATCCACTAGAATAGAGGTTTAGATGATGCACATGTTTCACCTCTTCACCTTCACCATGAAACATAATAAAGAAAAACGCATGAAAAACTCTCCCTTTTGAACAGAAAAATTAGAGCTCCTCGAGAGGACACACTCCTATGAAAACAAGGATTCCGGAAGGATCCTACGAATTCCACCTTTTCTCTTAAAAGATATCTCATACTTCAATATATCTCCAACTATGACCCTCACAGCCGATGAATTCACTAAAATCCTTTCAAGTCATCTTTCAGCACTAATAACTCTGAACAGCCTTCACCCTTCCCCTCCGGAATTTCTTTCACCATTTCCAAGGGAACTTTCAAACACAATGGTGTCAAAATTCATACCCGACGAGTTAGAAAACTCAAAAAGGAAAAAACGCCCTTCAAATTCCCTCGCATTTATCATTCCACTATGAGAGGATCCACTTAACCGAAGGAAAAAAGGGATAGACTTATCACAGTCATTAAAAAAGAAGAGTCATTCGATCAACTGGAGGGCCGACCAACGGATAATTCCCTGTGGCCGCACTTCAATCGCTTGTTAATGCTTTATGGAGGGGCATGCACTTTTCAAGAAGGAAAACCATGGACACAACCAAACTGGTCCAATGGTCAAGACATACTGCAAGAGAACACTAAACGTGAAGAGGGAACCACTCCAATGGATTCCTGAAGCACTTTTCAAAAGAAACCACTAACTACACACTTCCACACCATCTTACAATTAATAATTTAAACTCAGGACACAAATCATTCAGAAAGGATCCTCCTCTCAAAACACCTCACTTCCAACATTTATAAAACCCAAGGACACACCACACAATCACCGGTTTTTAAAACACCGAATTATCATTCAGAAAAAAAAATTGAAAATAAGCAAAGATGGTGGGTTGCACAAACACATATGGTGTCCCATGGGCCTCACACATGCATGTTCCTATGCCACACTGACACCCACCTCATATCTATCCAGGAATTCATCTGCTCATGTCATTGACCATTTCTCTTTCCATATAAACTCATGCATGTGGTTGTCCACGAGAACACCAATGATCAAAACCAATCCTTTCCATTTTTCAAAACCAAAACATTCAACCCACACCTTTCAAACCTCATACATCATTCCCTTTTAAAATTGATTCATTTCAAAACATTTTCCAAGACAAAATCATTTTAAATTAAAAACCAAATTTCCACAATTCCAAAGTAAAGAAACGAGGAACGGTGCAAGAGAAAACTAGTGTCATCGGGTGACTGGAACATATGGTTGGCATCCATATGCCAGTCACGCCACCGCCACAGAGGGTATTCTAGGACAGTGTCCCCAGCTTCACATGGCTTGACAAACCCTGCGAGCTCACTAGGACCACTGACCCTACTCCCTTTTCATTTCCCCTAAACAAGACTAATCACAAGGACCAAAGACTCAACAGACCTCAACATACCCTGGTAACTCGAGTCCCGCCACGAGGTGTGTTGGCTAGGTACCTTGATCGTAACCAGAACGTCGAGCTCCGACGCCCTTAACTTTGGTCTAAACAGACTCTATCACAAAATAACATGACCTAATAGAGAAAACCTCCCTTGGATACCATTTTTTCATGAACCAGGTCGGGACGCCATCCTACCTGGCACCTGAACCGGTCCACGACATAACCCGAAAGGCGTTCTCGATCCCCATGGACTGGCACAAGTTCCTGGGTATCAAAACTAACACATGGAAAATATTTACCTGAAATAAGAGACATAAAAAAATCTAACAACATTAATGGAAAGAAAATGATTTTTATACCACCAAACATACCCTTAACACAATTCATATTTAAAGGTATACAACTAGAACCAACAACCCAAGAGAGGCGACAAAAAAGGAAAACTAGAACTCTAAGAAGACTGTAATGAAGGAAAACTTACACATCCATATGCACCTTCATACAATATGAGGAGACACCTCCTCAAATAACCATCGTCTGACCTGCATCGGAAAACCATCGACAACCTGAACCACTGTCGCTAAGCATGATGCCTCAACCAGTGACATACAAAGAGAAAGGACTACATACACCCAAAGGTGTATGTAGGGTGTGAGCCAAGATCCCGGTAGGATGCCACAGGGAAAACATTCCACGCATAACCATTCAAATGTGAAATACATTTTCCAATAAAATAGATAAAAGGGAAATAAATTCTTAAAAATTATTTAGTGAAGGCAATTTTTAATGACAGGTTCTTTAAATGAAAATGAACTTAAAGAAAACAACTCAAACTAAAGAGAATAATTAAATACTTGAACAGTTTTAAAGAAAATAGGATTAAAGAAAAATGTTTCAAATAAAATAGTTTAAATTAAAACACACACACCCACATACTTTTTAAAATAACCAAAGTGTCGCACTGCTGAGCGTAATGTAACCAAGGAGCACCAAATATGGGAGAGGCCTCATGGGTGTTAGCTAGCTTGGGTCCCTAGATCTTTGTGTCTCGGTGAAACATGTCTTAGAAATCACGACCCTCAGAAAATGTGTCTTAGAAGGACACTACCCTTAGAAAATGTGGTGTAGAAGACCACAACCCTAAGAAATGCATATGTTTAGTTAGTGTTGCAATCATCAGTCCTACCAGTGAAACTGGGTTGAGTCACCTCTGGAACACTATCCCACTAGTCCTACTTCACCTTCCCAGCTACCCTGGCTTCCCTCTTTGTGCTCAACAAATTTCAAGATCATAATAGGTTCACATCACATAATTAATCCATGAAAAACACCACACATGATAAGATACCATTTACAACATCAATTCTAATTTTAAAATTCAAGATCATTTCAAATATTAGATTTATGCATAAAATCCAAACAAAGTACTTATACACATAGAACCATCATTTGCACACCCAAATACCATTTTGAAATATTACGTGCACCCAAATACCATTTTCAAATATTACACACACCCAAAATAGTTTTTTAGATTATAATCTACATCACTCACACCATCAATTAAACCACTCACAATCTTAATGAAAACAATTTTACACTTAGACAGCCACCAAGAGAATTTATTGAACACTTTCAAAAATGTGTCGCATGATTTTAAACACCCGAACGCACTCAAAAACTCTTTTGTAAAAAACGCACTTTGATGCCACACCCAAAACACACACTACACCTCTTTCACATTCAAACAAACTAAATGCACAATCTGGAGAACCCTAATCAATAGCTCAATGTAGGTTTTCACAATAAAACAAATAAACATCACATAAAAACTCGACTAACAAGACAAATTCATAAAAAAACTTAGTCAAAATCACTTTTTCGGTATGTAAAATACTTAACAATAGTGCTAAATTAATTAAACTAATAAACTAATTCACCGTAAAATTTATAAAACAAATTTCAGAATATGACGCATGAATCAAAATACTAAAGATGCAATCAAAAAATCTTATATGACTAGATGCAAATTGACAGTAAACCAGAACACAGTTTGTACAATTTATAAACTACAAATAGAAAATTCAACATTAATTTCTACCTAAAACACACCTATATCACATATGCATGTCAACATAAATTACAAACTTTATTAACATCAAAAAAATAATTAGATAATATGATAAATTAATTTAAGAGAAAAATTAATTCATCAAACAATGGTAAAATGTGAAATCACCTACCTCAGGTGAAGGAATTCCATAAAATTCGGAGTGTAGCTCCAATTTCTCATCAAACGCACCACAAAAAAACAAAGCATACCCTAAAACAAACAACCAAACCAAAAAGGATTCAGTATTGAACCCCAAATAAAATTTTATACCCACCGAAAAAAAAGAAACAAAAATAAAAAAGGAGGAAGAAAAAATGAGAAGAAGGATCAACCGGAGGGGATTGAGCAAGGGGATGGAGGAGGGCATGTGGTTCGTTGATCCGGTGATGCGTTAGCGGTGAAATATGGGGTGGCACGAGGCTCATCGGATGGAAGAAATCCACTGGACAAGAGTGTGGGGCATGAGCTGGTTTCATCGGACGATAGGCTGACCAAAAGAAGGAAGGGGGGTTACCCACTGAGGTGGGGGTCCAAGTGGGGGAGGCTGGGCATCGTCCAGGTGGAAGATGGATGGAGGTCATCCATCGGGGTGGCACAACGTGCATCTGGAAAGGTGTTGTTGGTTGTTTGAGTCTAGCCGAGGAGGGGGGCGATGGCCGAGGGATATGGGGAGGTGGTGTGGACCGTCAGCCAGAGTGGGAGGGTGATTGGTGTGACTGTGTGAGGGAAGAGTGAACCAACGACAAGGGAAGGGGAGAAGAATAAAGAAAATGGCACATTAGGGTCTGAGGGGGTGTCCACGCGTGACAGGGGATAGAATGTAAGGGATAGGAAAGAAAGAAAAAAATAAAGGCAAAATAAGAAAAAAATAAATTGAAGGAAAATAAAAATAAAATAAAATAAATAAAAAAAGTGTATCTCATAATAAACATAAAAAAATAATCTAAATTGATCCAAAGGAAAAGATAACTAAATTAATGTATTAATTTTAATAACGATAATAATGTTAATAAAAATAAGAAGAACTACAATATTATTCATACATAATAAATTTTATATTCCTAATACTATTAATAATAATAACAATAACAATAATAATAATAATAATCTCAAATCAAATTAGTATTATTATTATTATTAGAACCAATCTCAATTCCTCTTATTTCATTAGTTGATCCTCGGGTTGGGTGTGCGGTGAACTTGGCAAGGTCGCCCGGTGACCCAGGAAAATTCGCATATCTTTGACCGTTCTCCACCTGTGTGTCGGACCCTGTCATGCCTAACATATTTGTTTATCAATAGAAAGTAAAAAATTTAAATCTGGATCAGCCCACACTTCGACGAATATTTGAAAAATAAAATAAAAATAATAAAATAAATAAAAAACATGTTTTAGAAATCCGAGTGTGACATTTCAGTCCATATCCCTCTTACTATAAATATTATTTAGTAATGATGAGATACTGTTTTTCTCTCATATAAATATTTTATTTTTTTTATGTTATATTGTTAGGCTGCCGAATTTTCATAACAGATTTCTCAACTTTTCTTTTATTTAGTGTTTATTTTCTTCTTCTTTCCTGAACTCCTCTTATCCAAGAGGAATTAATGGTCTAGTGTCTTACATATTCCATATTTCATCATGTTAATGGAATATTCACCATTATACTTCTTATCCTCTCCCACTTATTCAAAAAATTAAAACACTGTCTATGATGTGTCAATTTACCGACATCATGGATGATGTGATTTCAATTTTTTTTACTTTCTTCAAGACTAGTTATGAACCCATTTTTATGGTTTAAAAATATTAAAATTTATGTATTATATCTTATATAAGGTTCTGGAATAATTTTTTACACATGTGATTAATTTATAAAATAAAACGAGTTTATTACGATCGAAGAATCTCTAAAATGACCTAAACAAATATCAATAATGTTTTAACTTTTGAATTATCCACATGTGAGAATTCAAAATAATAAATTGTATAATTTATGGTTATGGAATTATTTAAATTCCATTCCATTCTAATTCTAGAGTTTCACTTCCAATTGACAAGAATATACATCATGATGAAATCATGGAAACCATGTAAAGAACGCACCCAAAATAATGTAAATAACAAAATATTACTAATAAATGTGTTGAATGATGTTGTAAAATGATCATATAAGGTTTTATAAACATAAATATGTTTCATTAATATATTAATATATCACTTTTTACCATTATACAAGATTTTTAAACACATTCTAAATAAGAAGGACCCAAGATAAGGGAATTCATAACCCAACTTTAATTATTTGGGTTTACCTTCTTATTTATTCATTATGTGTTTTAATATTATTGGTGTGATGAATTTTTGTTTATATTATCTTTAACTATGTGTATATATAGTTTATACACATATCCATTCCATTCTATTAACTATCACTCCAATTATATTTTAAGTGACTTTTTTTTAAAAATCCTTTTAAAACTCTCTTTAATAAAATTAAAAAGGATTGTTTTTTTCTATGCATATGGCATGAGTGGTTTATCCTGATTTAAAGATAATTTATTACCATGATATATTCCTTGGACATTATTTATTTTAGTTTTATCCCATTATAGCTCAATATATGTTGGGTTGAGCCCATCATAGCACTAGATATGACGGGTGAGCCCCATTATAGCTCTCCAATGCATTAGGTTCTCTGAAAGTGGAATTTGACCAAATGGTTATTCCATGTGTAAGGGTGATTATAAGAGTGATATAGTAAATGTTCTTCAAGTAAACTACATAATGTTTCCATGCATGTTAAAAAGGTTTTATGAAATGGGTTTTGTTGGTTTTTATGTAATCACTTGACTAAAAAAATTCTTTCATTGTATCCCTTACTTCTTTTTGGGCTCATCCCATGTTTTTAAATGTTTTTAAAAAGTTATAAAGATTTTTAATAGAAATAAAGAAACCAATTTAAATTTCATGAATATTTTTCAAAGTAATTATGTATTATTTTAAAAGTTTTATATTTTAAAAAAATGGATATTTTATTAACATTATCCACATGTAAGGTTATGAGATATTATGTATGTTTTATGTTTTAATTACCTAAAACTATAAACATGATAAGATCCTCATTGTGTAAGAATGTATGTTCTTGTCTAAAACTCATGATTATGTAATGTTTTAAGTTCATGTTCTTATAGTTGGTATCAGAGGATGGTTTAGATAACTTTAAGGTTTAGGATGATGTTAATGTAATACCTTAAACTCTGTGAAAATTTGAAATGTTATAGCATTTAAGGATTACCATGTTGCTTCATCTAAGTTATTTTTATTCAGAATGGTTTTCCATAGAAGAAATATGGAAGCTAAAGTAGGAAGGAACCAAGAGGCTGATGTGTGTCTGAATCTGCAGCTTGGAAGGGTGGGAATTGGAACTGAGCAGTTTGTGACAGCAATGGCTCAGTTGAATCAAGCAATAAACGGGGGTGGTATACGTACTTGAGAGTAACATGATCTACTATGAAGAAACATGTCTTTTGTGGATTATTTTATGAGGAAACATCCTCCATCATTCAGTGGAACCATAGATCCAGTGATAGCCAATGGATGGGTCAATACTCTAGAAAAGATATGCCATGTCATGGGATTTTCATAATATCAATAGGTAATACTATCCATTTATCATTTGTAAGATGAATCTGGTCAATGGTGGTCTCTGGTTAAGAATACGAGAGAAATATATGATATTCACAATTTGTAATGGGATGATTTTAAGAGCCTTTTTCTAGAAAAATATTTTCCCAAACTGTTCGACTCAGAATGGAGAAACAATTCTTGGAATTGAAGTATAAATATGATGATTTTGTGGAAGCATGTGAAGAAAATTTTACAAGACTTGACAGGTACGTACTGAATTTTACTCGGGATTTTGGTAGAACAATTAATAGATTTTACTCTAGTTTGAAACCATTTTTGTGAAGATCTTTGGCATCACGAGTGTTTAAAATCTATGAGAAACTTGTTCGTTGTGATAAGAAATTGGATATGAAGATTTCTAACACGTATGTTCCTTGTGATGAAAATAATAAAATAGGTTAGGTTATAAGTCTTTGGGTAAGAATTCATCAAAAAAATATGAAGGTAAGAAAATCAATTTCCCTTCTTGTGAAAAGTGTGGTAAAAGGCATCACAGAGAATGTGTTGTAAATTCTAGGAAATGCTTCCAATGTGGAATGTTTGGATACATCTCTCATGAGTTCAAGGAAAATGATCCGACAATTAATGAGAAGTTGATGGTGATATTCTTTAACTTAAGGAATTGGGTCATTTTGCTAATGTTTGTTTGAAGCTAGTCAGTCAAGTAGGGAATCAGAAATATTGGAAGTAGAATGGTTTGGTAAAATAATTTTCAACCACTTAATCAGATGTTGAGCCAAAAAAATGAGGTGGTATTAGGTAAATTTCTTATTTTTAGATATTTTGAAAATTTGATGTTTGATTCAGGGTCAACACATTATTTCATTTTTCAAAATGTTTTAGAAAAATTAGTAATTCAACCTCATGAAATGAAACCAGATCTCATGGTAAAAACCCTTGGAGGAAATATTGTGGAAAAACTATAAGAATATACCTATACTTGTTTGTTGAATGATTTTACCTACAAACATTTTTGTTTTTCCTCTAGTATAGTTTGATGTTATTTTTGGTATGGACTGGCTTTCTTTTTATCATGATATAATAGATTGTAGAGAAAAAGAAGTTGTTTTTTAGAAATAATTTCAATTTGTGTACAAGAATGAACCCATAGAATTTATATCATATTAGGAAGATAAAAAACTGATAAAAGATGGAAATGAAATATATCTTGCTCATGTTTTCTAATATAAGGGAACTATACAGATTAATGATCTACCAGTGGTAAATAAATACCTAGATGTTTTTCCTGGTGATTTTTCTGGTGTTATTCTTGATTGAGAGGTTTGGTTTATTATTGACTTTTTTCCTGATTCTAAGATAATTTATAAACATCTTTATTGAATAGACCAAATGGAACTTCTGGAATAAAAAATTTATTTGCGAGAATTATTAGATAAAGGCTTCATCCGACCGAGCACTTCCCCATGAGGTTCTCCTATCTTGTTTGTTAAGAAGAAAGGTGGTTTAATGAGACTTTGCATTGATTATAGAGACTTAAATAACATTTTTGTTAAAAAATTATCATTTGCATCATATTGATGACTTTTTTCATTAGATCTAGGGAGGACAATATTTTTCAATGGTTTACCTGAGGTTAGGGTACCATCAGTTGAAAGTAAAGCATGAATACATCTCAAATACTATGTTTTATACTAGATATGGTCATTATGAATATGTAGTTATTCCTTTTGGGTTAACTAATGCACCTGTTGTATTCATGGATCTTATGAATAGAATATTTCATGAGTTCTTGGATAAGTTTTTGGTTGTGTTTATTGATGAAATTCTAGTATATTCTAGAAGCGAAGAGGAGCATGATAAAAATCTATGGGTTGTTTTTAAAACCTTAAAAGAAAAGAAACTATATGGAAAATTCAGAAAGTGTGATTTTTGGTCGCAACATATTTCTCTTCTTTGGAACATTGTAAATAAGGATGGAATAACAGTTGATCCTGTCAAAACAAAAGTGGTTGATGAATGGCGAAGACCTATAAATGTTATAGAGATTCGTAGTTTTCTTTTATTAACATGTTATTACCAACAGTTTTGTTACAAACATTGCATTTTTATCTAACTCACTAATTAAGTTAACACAAAAAGGGGTTAACTTTGTTCGGATAGAAGAATATGTTGTTTATTTTTAGAAAATGGATAAGTGATTAGTGAATGCATCAGTTTTGGCCTTTCCTTCCTGAAATGGTTATTTTTTCATCTACAGTGATGCTTCTTTGAAGGGACTTGGTTGTGTTCTGATGCAGAATTATTAGGTAATTGGTTATGCTTCAAGACAACTAAAACCTAATCAGTTAAATTATCCCACACATGATTTGAAATTGGAATCTATGGTTTTTTCATTGAAAATTTGGAGGCACCATTTATACAGATCCAAATTTCAAATATATACTGACCATAAAAGTCAAAAGTATATATTCACTCAGAAGGAATTAAACATGTGGTGGACAAGATGGATTGAACTGATAAATTATTATGATTACATGATCAATTACCATCCAGTAAAATCAAACAAAGGGGAAGATGCCTTGAGTCAAAAACATCATGCATAATTAACCATGTTATGTTTAGAACATGATCCCTTGATTAATGATTTGATTAATTTTGGCTAAGAAGTTGTTGGTTCATGAAATATATCTATTTTGTTTTAGGTTTTAGTGAAGTCGTCGTTATCAGACAGAATTAAACAAGTGTAGAATGAAGATCATGAGCAATAGAAAAAGGTAGAATTTGTTAAAATGGGTAAGTTTCAAACTTTTATCCTTGAAAAAGATTGTGTTTTAACATTTAGAAAAAGGTTTTATGTTCCTTGTAATTCCCATTTGAATAAAGATTTGGTTTGTGAAGCTCATAGTTATACATTTTTAGTTATTCCTCGAAGTACTAAGATGTATAGAGACCCTTGGAGGTATTACTAATGGTATGGAATGAAAATGGATTTTTTATAATTTACTGTGAAATGTTTGACATGTCAACAGGATAAAGAAGAGAAGTATTTAATGAAGGGGATGCTTCATCCTTTTCTAGTGCAAGAGTGGAAATGATAAAATATACTCATAGACTTCGTGTTGGGACTACCTACGTCATATCGAGGTAACAATTCTATTTGGGTTATTGTTGATCGGCTGAAAAATTATCCACATTTTCTTTATATTCAAGATACAATGTCTTTGGACCTATTTTCTTGACTATTCCTCAAAGAGATTGTCAGGTTATATAGAGTTCCTCTTTCTATTGTACCTAATCGGGATCCGAGGTTCACTTATAATTTTTGGAAGGACCTTCTGAAGTCATTGGGAACATAATTAAATTTCAGTATAGATTTACATCCTCAGTCAAATGGGTTGTCAAAACGAATGATTCATACATTGGAGGATATGCTTCGACCTTATTCAATGGACTACCATGGATGTTTGGAACAACGTCTTTCTTTAGCTTAGTTTTCCTATAATAACATTTTTCACTCCAGTATACAGATGTCACCTTTTGAGGAAATGTATGGGAAGCGATGTCAAACTCTAGATTTTTGGAATAAAGTCAAGGAAAAGAAGTTGATGGGACCAGAATTAGTAGAGGAAATGGTTGATAAAGTGAAGATGATTCGGCATCACATGAGAACAGCTTAGAGCAGGCTGAAACATTATACAGAAAATGGGAGGAAAGGCTTTTATTTTGAGTTTGGTGATCATATTTTTCTTATAATCTCACCATGGAAAATTGTTATTCATTTTGGTAAGAAAGGAAAGCTATGTCCGTGGTTCATTGTACCTTATGAAATCCTATAGAAAGTTGGACCAATAACCTACCGAGTATCTTTACCTCCATGTTTATCTTAGGTATACAACGTTTTTCATGTTTTAATGTTGATAAATTATGTTCTAGATTCATCTCTTGTCTTGATCCTAGAAGAAGTTCAGCTGGAATAGATCCTTTTTTATAAAGAGAAACCAGTTCAAATTCTTAATCAAAGGGAACATATATTACAGAATAAGTTATTCCACCAGGGAAAGGTTTTCCAGAGAAACCACATGGTAAAAGAAGCAACATGGGAATATGAAAATGCTATGTGGGAAACGTACCCTCACATATTTAATGAGTAAATAAAATTGCGATGATGCAATTTATAGAAGGTGGGGATAATGTAACACACCAAGGTTTTAAAAAATAATTTTAAATGCATGAAACTTTGTTTTAAGTAGATATTTATTACTAGCCTTTAAATATAATTTTGCATCTTCTATGTTTTGAATTTCGAAAAATGGTCATCTTCAATTGTGATCATTAAGTTACATAGAGTCTAATAGAACCAACATGATTTTTGGTGAATGGTAACCTACCCTTATGAATAGTAAGATGACCCTAGTAAATAGTAAATTTTATTATTATTTTTATTTTCTTAAGGTTATAAGATAATGAGATGTTGATTAATTTTTCAGGGTGTTAAAAAAGGAGTTATAGATTTAAAACTATTATTTTTTAATAAATTATGAATTTATTTAAAAATTAAATTAATATCATTTAGAAAATTATTTTCAAAAAATTGAGTTTATTTTTTCAATTCTACACATTGAAAAATTGTAATGGAAAATTTTTGGCATTTTTCTAAATCAATTGAATTTTCAGTAAATAGTAAAAATACTCTTTGGAGATTTCGGTAAGTTTAAAGATATCATTAATGTTGTAATAATAATGTAATAATTTTGGTAGAATATTGAGGGATAAAATATTTTATTAGGTGTCCCATGTGAAAATATCATGGGAAAATACCATGGTAAAACTCATGGTTTTTCAAATACCACTAATGAGGTGTCCCTTGGAAATTAATAAAATATTCCCTCACTTTTTCTATAAATACCAATACGTTACTTCATTCCTTTCATTCCAAATTACTTATTAAAGAATATATTGTATTATTAACTCAATATTAGTATTCCCAAGGTTTCCTCAAGCCCCCAAGGTCCCATCTTTCAAGTCTTAGGAGTTACACTACAAGGTAAGAGAATTCTCAACTTCTTTCTTTTTCCATTCAAGTTCCCTTTTATGTGGTATAACATTAAAGTTTATATAACATGTTCTTATTTACATTTTATTATGTCTCTATAATTTATTATGATTCATTTATGGATGGGTTACCACTGTACCCTCTATTTAATGTTTTCTAAAACAATGTTGCATAGCTGTTATGCAGTAGAATTTTCGTCTAAAAATCTCTCCCTTTTTCAAGCACTTTTTTTATGTTGTTATCTTTTAATTTAAATTTTTTTTATGTTATAATATTTCATTACATATCCCAATTACAGTCCATATTATTTATTAATTATGAGATACCATTTTTCTCTCATCTAAATATTTTATGAATTTTTAAGTGACGTCATTAGGCAACTGAATTTTTGTAAGGGATTTCTCAACTTTTCTTTTATTTTGAGTTACATTATTTTATTCTTCTTTCCTCAGCTCCCATTAACCAAGAGTCATGGATGATTCATTATATTACATATTCTTGATTTCATCAGTTTTTATATAAGATTCACTATTATACTTCTTCTCCTCTCCCACTTATTCCAGAAATTAAAACACCGTTTGTGATGTATCGATTTACTGACATCGTGGACGATGTGATTTCAATTTCATTTTCTTCCTTAAAGACTGGTCATGAAACCATTTTTATGGTTGAAAAAAAATTTAATTTATGTATTATATCTTATATAACGTTCAAAAATCATTTTTTACACATGTTATTAATTTATAAAACAAAATGAGTTCATTATGATCGCAGAATCACCAAAATCGCCTAAACAAATATTTATAATGTTTTAATTATAAATCATAATAATGTTATAATTCAAAATGATAAATGGTATAATATATGGTTATGGAAATATTTAATTATTATTCCCTTAAGATTATATATTTTCACTTCTAATCTACAAGAATATCCATCATGAACAGATCATGGAAACCATGTAAAGAACGCACCCGAAACAATGTAAATAACGAATTATTACAAATAGATTTGTCAAATGACGTTGTAAAATGATCATATAAGGTGTTGTAGAAAGAAATATGTTTCACTAAGATATTAATAACACTCTTTTAACCATTATAAATTATGTTTGAACACATTTTATGTAAGAATAACCCGAGGTAATGGAATTATTAACCCAATTTACATTCTTTGGGTTAACCTTTTTCTTTATTCATTATGTGGTATTAATATTATTGTTGTGTTGAATTTTTATTTATATTATGGTGAAATATATTTATTTAAATTTTATACACATATCCATTCTATTCTATTAATTCTCACTCCAATTATATTTAAGGTACTTTTCTTTTTAAATCCTTGCAAACTCTATTTAATAAATTTCAAAAGGATTTTTTATATGTGTATGGCACGATTAGTTTATCCTGATTTCAAGATACTTTTTTACCATGATATTTTGCTTTGACATTATTTATGATTCTTTGAGCCCATTATATCTCATGATATGTTGGGTTGATACCATTATAGCTCAAGATATAACAGGTGAGCCCCATTATAGCTCTCCAATGCATTGGGTACTCCAGAGGTGGAATTTGACCAAATAGTTATTTCATGGGTTAGGGTTATTGTAAGAGTGATATGGAAAATATTTCACAAGGAAACTACATGATGTTTCCATGAATGTTACAAGTTTTTATGAAATTATTTTTGTTGGTTTTTATGTTATCACTTGACTAGCAGACTCTTTCTTTATATCCCTTACTAAGCTTTTTATGTTCATCCCATGTTTTAAAAAAAATCACAAGTTATAATGATGTATAAAAGAAAGAAGGAAGAAAATTTAAATGTCATGAACATTTTTCCAAGGAATTATTTTTTATTTGAAAAGTTTTATATTTTAAAAAAATGGATATTGTTTTAATAGTATCCACATGTAACGTTATGAGAAGCTATGTATATTTTATATCCTAATTACCGAAATCTATGAACCTGAAAAGATCCACATTGTGTAAGAATGGATTTTATTGTATAAATCTCAGGATTATGTAATGTTTTAAGTCCTGTACCTTAGATATATCAGGTATTATTCTACCTCCTCTTGACTTATTAGCCTTATATAACAAAAATGTAAATGCAAACAAGGATTTGAAAAGGGTTATATGCATGATATTTTAAAAAAATAACGAACTCTTTCACCCCATCCTCATACTCTTTTCTCATATGATTATAATCCATCCATTTTTTATTCATATCCATCTTATTTGATTCAGTAATATTCATAGTTAATAAAATAAATAAATACATAGAAAGTATGAGCTTATAAACCTAAAAGAAAATTATTTATATACACACCCATATAGTCATCATATTTGATATCAATTTTCATTACATCGATAACATGTTAGAAAATATAATTACTGAGAATTGTATGAAGTTAAAGTATTCTCACACATATTTTTTATTAAAAAAAATTTACATATCATAAATAAATATTTTTTTAAAATGGATTCATCAAGAGAGATAATTCACTCCTTATCACTATCAATGCTCAAAAAAACCTATGTATTTCTACAAATATATAAGTATATGGATATATATAATAATATTTCACTGTCAAAATAGATATCAAAACAAATTATTTATTTTTCACAGTTTCTAAAACTAATTAATTGTATCGATTATGGTTATCACATTTGTAATTTTATAAAAAATATCATATCTAAATTTTTCATCTGATAATAATCAAAATAAAAATTTTAATATGCCATGAGATTTTGAAAATAGTAATGATTGCAGGTATATTATGAAAAATTAAATCTTTAACTAAAATAACAAAAAAAATCAAATTTTAAAAAGCATAAAGAGGATGTATTTAATCACAAAATAATTTTAATGAGTAATGAAGTTAAAAAAATAAATAAAATTGTTTAATAATATTGGGTAAATTATATTAATTATAATGTTATTTTCTTAATTTATTTAAATTACAAATATTCCCACATATTTTCATTAGTTTATCAAAAATATTTTTTTAGAAAATGTTGGAGTTAAAATTTTAAATTGATTAATTTTATGCTTTATATTTTTTTATTGATTTGATAATTAATTTTCATATAAACCTACACTTTGAAATTATATTTTTATTTATTTTAAAGTGTAATGTGAGGTTATGTATGATTTACTAGGAATTTCATGGGTTGTGGACGAATAAAATGGGAAATCTACACTCATGTGAGATTAAAGTGAGTTTGGTCGTCTCACATCATATTAAAAACACTCCTAGAAATTATGTGAGATTAACTCATGATATTTAATAACATTTCCAAGAACTATATGGGATCAGAAAGAAGATAAACTCAAAAAATGTGCAAAACTCATGAAAAATCGACTAAGATTTCATAAAAACATGTTCATAATTTCATACCTTCGGTTTTGAGGCTTGATTTTTACAAAAATGATCGACTTAATCTATAGCAGGCCTTCAGTTCTACAAGATATTGAGTGAAGTGTGTCGAAGACATGGTCTGTTAGGGTTCTTTTATAAAGTGGGAAAAGTGTTTTATCAACACTTATTAAAAATCGCTGATAAAAATTTATTTTATCAGCACTAAAAGCATAAGGGTGGATAGATACTACATTTATCAGTGTGTTATTTCTATAGATAAATCAAAACTTCTATATATGCTAAGAAAGCAAATTCAAAGGTACCATTTCATAGCACTTAAGTTTTAGAGCTATTAAAATACACTTTTATCAGTACATAAACTAGCACTGACTAAAAAAAGTAAAAAAAAGGAATAGAACTGGATAAATAATCAATATTAATTATATAAATAAGGAAATTATTAATAATGGAAGATGATAACTATTTAAATTACAAAAAAACAAAAAAAATCATTTAATTGAATTAATTATATAAATTACAAAAATATTGAAAATATTAAAACATAATAAACAAATATATATAAATAAATATTAAAAATGATTAAATTATGAAAATATTAAAAATTATTAAACATTAAAAATTGATAAATAACATTGAATGAATGAATGTTATAAATGAATAAATAAATATGAATAAATTACAAAAAAATATTAAAAATAGTGAATTCAGAACATTAATTACATAACATTAAAACAAATAAAAATGAATAAGATGAATAAATCAGAAGTATTAATAATATAAATAATAATTTTAATAAAAATGAATACTATTTACTATTAAAATTATAAAATTATTAAAAAATTCTTTTATTTAAATTAATTATATAAATTTCAAACATATTAAAAATTTTAAATCTTAATATAAATATTTATTCATATTATTAATATAAATGACAAAAATATTGAAAATATTAAAACATAATAGATAATTGTTTTAAATAAATATTAGAAAATTATTAAATTAAAAAAATATTAATATTAAAAAATATTAAAAATGAATGAGTAATATTAAATGAAAGAGTAACAAAAATGAATAAATAAAATTTAATAGATAAAAAAACTATTTAAAAATTAATTCATAAGATTAATTACATGAATTTTAAACACATAAAAACTTGAAGAAAAATTATTAAATAAATTATGTAAATTATATAAATAAGAAATTTTAAAAAATAAGTATATTAACTATTTACAAAACATGTCTAGCGAGATGAAAAAGCATATGGACTTTTATTAAAATATGAATGAAGTAAACAAGGGAGTGAACAGGGTGAAATTAAGGGACTTTCCCTCATCCAAAAAAACAACAAGATTAGTGATCATAAAATGATAGTTCATTTTCTTAATCATAATTATATTCATCAGTGATTTTCCACTTTGACTCTGAATTACCATGATTGAAGAATATACGGATCTCAACATTGGTCCTTTCTGCTCTAGAGTGAGATTAGCCTTTGATGCCTTAAAATATGATATGGTAGACATTTTCCCTGGAAAGTTGGAATAATCCTTCCATGGGTCCCTTGACAATTGTGAATGAATCCTTCAAAGAGGCACAACCACCACTACTTGAAGGATTTATATGAGCATTATCCTTCTCCCATGAGGTGTCCAAATATCGAACCTTGTTATTTTAATCTTCTGAGATGTTACCCCAGTTACTATAAATTATTGAAGAATTGAAAAAAATCGGAATCTCTTGTTCGAAATCTATATTTTTTGAGAATTAGATTTCTTCAGACTACCTTCCTATAGAACATGTCCTGAGAAATTAGTTGACAATGTGTACACAGTACAACCATGCCCCAAAATCTCAAATTATGAAGGAATGTATTCTAATATGACACACTAGACAACCTTATGAGCAGTCTATCCAACAAGATGCAACTCCTCACCAAATTTCTAATTCTCATCACCCTTTACATGCTTTCCACATAGATCCTATTGAGGTAAGTGATTAAAAATAAAAACAGAATTATAGTTATCAGCATTCATACCCTGATGAGAAGAATAGTGATTGGTTGAAATTACTTGCGAGTTCATGTCTATATAGACACATAAAAATGAATTAAAATGAATAAATATATGATATTAAATATATAAATAACAAAATTATTAAAAATGAAATATATTGATTGTTAAAAAAATATTAAAATCAAAATTAATTTATATGAATCATTTATATAAATTTCAAACATATCAAAAATATTAAAACTTCATAAATAAATAATATTAAATATTAATCATATAAATTACAAACATATTTGAAATATCAAAACATAGTAAATAAATATGTATAAATTTTAAAAAAGGAATAAATTGAAAAAAAATAAAAAATTATAAATATATAATATGAAAAAATAATATTAAATGAGATAATATTAAAATGAATAAATAAAATTAAATAAGAAATTATTTAAAAATAGAATTCCTAATATTGGATGCATGAATTGAAAACACATAATAAATAAATAAAAATGAATCAAAATGATAGAATTACTGTTAATTGTTGATGTATGTATTGTTTTGATTGTATATAAAATATATAATTAATTTTAAACGTTTAGAATAGTTAATAATAATTAAAATTATTATTATTTAATTAAATTTATAAATATTATAAAATTTATAAATAACTATCAAAATTGAATATAATATAGAAATATTAAATGAATATATATTAAAATGAATAGATTACAGAAAATACTAAAAAGAGAGATATATTAAAAATGAATAAATAATATTAAATCAATAAACATACATACACACGCACACGTACGTACTCATAGACATACATATACAGATACATACACATACATATACACATATATGCATCCACATAAACATATAGATATGCATACACATACACACACATATACTCATACAAATACACATACACATACACATGCATGTACACATACACATACACATACACACACATACACATACACATACAAATACACATACACATACATACAATTGTATACGCGTGCATGCACATACATATGAAAACATACACAAACTACATAAACATATATATGCATAAATGTATGCACATACATCTACATAGACATACATGTACACATAAATACACATATTCATACACATACACATACACACAAACATATGCATAGACATACATATGTACACATACATGCACATAAATGTCCACATATATACATACAAATACACATATATGATAAAAAAAATTTGTATGTATTTGTTGATATAAAATGGATCGTTTGTATTAATTAATTGAATAAAATTTTCAAAATTTGATCTTTTTTATGTTTTTTGGTATGATAAAAACTTGATAAAAATGAACAAAAATAGACGAATAAAGTAAGTCGAAGCGGCATAGCGCAACACCGGATTTGTGAAGTAAGATTGAATATGTTGTAGATTCCTGGACCAACTATGAAGCACATAAATGATGAACCGGACTGAAACTAGGCCAAACCAGTTATAAAAATAACATTACACATTATGTAAATGATATTCACAAAGTGAATCTCAACGTAATATAATTCGTGCAACAATCAATGAAAAGTTCTCCCTGTACATTACACGTTGTGAATCCAATATTCACAATGTGAAATATTTAGGAAATTAAGGTGACAATCATGCACATTACAAATCTTGAATATCACTTACAGGACACGAAATTCTCAAACCATGATCACAAACAGTAGTTTTGAAGGAAATAAATAGCGGACATAATTTTTGACACTTAGAGATGATACATTACGATACAAAAACTAATAATGGACCATTATGATGACTATAAGGATCTTAAAATCCTATAAATAAGAAAAAATGGGGTTTGAAAGGGGATCAATCAGAGAGGGAAGATCTAGAAAATGGAATACTACCGATTTATTTCCCTGCTTTTCTTTTCTTTTCTTTTCTTCATTATGTTATGTCTACCCTCGCCCAAATTAACTCCACTTACCCATCTATGGAGGGGAATTTCCTATGAGTGATCATGAAAGAAGAGACTTTTCCAAAATCTATGTTTGAGTTTTGGAATTTAATGGAATAAAAACTTTTCTCATTCAATTACCAACTAGTGTCAATTATTAATTAAGTTTTTAATTATAAATGCATCTACGGTAGGTTTAAATTCTTTGTATTTCAATTTTCTTAGTCAATGATCCATATATCCCTCCACCCAATTATTATTTGTTTGATACAAAATAGATTAGGTTTGGGTGGTGAGTGTTTAAAAATCGCCAGTACATGTGAGGAATTTTGACGGGGATTGTTGTTAATTCAGGAATAACAATTCCCAATTAGGAATATTCTTAATTTATCAAAATGACCTATTAAAACACCAAACATACAGGAAGGAGGGTGTAATGGGTGAGAATTTATTATGAATACCCTTACGATCACCATTTGGGCAATGGGGAGAGATGAATCAATAGAGGAATCTCTCTCTTACCGTCCAGTAGAATTCGAATTTTTGAAAATTGGAAATGTTGATATCATAGAACTATATTTAGCCAAACCCATTTTGGTCACCATATTTTATCAATTATTTTAAAACCAATCAATTCAAACTACTTTCTTGTTTCTCAAATTCACAACCAAAATCTTAAATCATTTTTCCCTCAAATCAACTGAAAGTGAAAACCCATTTTGTGTGCACTCTTTTTCACGAGAATACCTAGGTTAACTACTATAATATACTAGGTAATAAAAAAATATTACCATTCC
The DNA here is from genome assembly GCA_963277665.1 of Viscum album. Taxonomy (NCBI): domain Eukaryota; kingdom Viridiplantae; phylum Streptophyta; class Magnoliopsida; order Santalales; family Viscaceae; genus Viscum; species Viscum album. The sequence goes on along the minus strand of OY728153.1, from coordinate 1,177,332,098 downwards.
CCACAAAAAATGTGCATCAACACACATACACATACACTTGCACATGTTTATGCATATACATACACATATATGTATGTATACACATACACATACATAAAATTATATACACCTGCATGTACATACATATACATACATGTGCATACATACACATACATGTGCATACATACACATAGTACATAATCATACATACACATACACGTACACATACCCATACACACACACACACACATATGCATCGACCTAAATGTACATGTCTATACACATACACATACACATACACATACACATACACATACACATACACATACACATACACATACACATACACATACACATACACATACACATACACATGTAGGTTCCGGGCGCAGCGGAAGCGCATGGGTGGATGTTCCCATTTGGATTTTTTTCATTAGAAATGATCAATCTGGGATCAATACGACGATAAACGCCAGTCTCCACAGATCGAATCACAGAAAAAGACAAAGAAGATGGTTTTTCCCGAAACCACAAACAAGGATCATTATAGGTTGATTATAATTAATTTAATTAATTATAAATAAATACCTCTTGGTTGTTCCTTCTTCATTGATGTTCTTGATCACGTTGTCGATGTGATCCTTCGTTGCATCGCAGAAGCCATGTGTAGACTCCCTCTAGCAGTGATCCACACGTGTACCTCATAACTCTGGACGTCGCTAAAGGATTATTTGGGTGCTAGCATGGAGAAGCCTTTTCTTGCGTTGTCTGCCTTAGATCGTCTTGATCCGATGGAAGAGGATCTCTCTTGGTATTGATATTTTTCTTGGAGGAAGGGGTTCTTCGGCCTTGAAAGAATTCTCCAGAGATGTTGTGCACAACGATTCTCTTGTGTAGGAAAAGAGTTGGAGTTGTGAGGATATTTATAATCGAGTTTGAGGTTGTAGATTAATGACAATAAATAAACACGTTACGCGTTTCATTTATTTCATTAACTCTTATTGAAAAACCCATGTTGAATAATTAATTCCTTGACATGCGCTCACGCTGATTATATTAAATATCATTTAATAAAACGATATTATATCCTCAAAATCCCGACTGGAAAAACTACACAGCGTGTAATAATAAATACACAACGTGTACTTGTTTTTCATTGAAAACTACATGGCGTGTACATTAAATGTACACGGTGTGTATCTCTTGTTTTCATTTATTCATTTCCTTTCCAAAATAAAACTACACGGCGTGTACATTTAATAATACATGGTGTGTACTTGTTTTATTTTATTTTTCCTCCATCATTTAAAACAACATAGGCTTCCTTGAATAATTATTAAACCACGTATGGGAATAATATTTATTCAACTTGAGATACATGGATACATTTAGTGTGTGATCCTTTAGGCCTCTTTCTCGTTGGCATTAGGCGGGCTTGCATGAAGTCCAATATCACTATCTTGCAATGAGTCAAGGCACCCAAGAGAAAGAAGTTGATGCCGCATTGACGTATCACCTCATACGAATGCTTTCTGTGTAATTTAATCCCTTTGTCTCAATATCTCATCAAGCAGGTTTCATGGAAGTTTCATAAACCTATATGCTTGATCTGTCATTCTTTGACGACCTGAAATAAATTCGTCGTTTACACCATGGCCATGGAATTTAATGCGACAGTTCTATTTCAATCAAAGGGCTGAGATATCAACTTCCATAAATGGAAGGGACAAATCTTTCATCGACTTATACATTAACAACATGTCACTCGTGACGCACCCAACATACCCTACTTTCCGCCAACTGTCTGCGTGATGGTTTTCGTCAGTCAATCTAAGTGTGCGAGTCATGACATGAGTCAATGATAATCTTCCAGTCTGAGGACCATTACACATGCTCGCAGATAGCAATATCTGATGACACCATGACATGTGGAATTACTACTGGCGGGTCTGTTATCATAATCTCCCATCTTGGAGATTACCATGTGTGAACTCCATGAGAGAGAGTCTCGTCTTCTTACGAGTACTCGCACATGACAGTCTGTATACTATGTATTCTATCATAGTATGTCATCCAACCGCAGAACATTATTTAAGAATATTGTTATAGCATTTCAAGGTTCTCATCATAGCGGGGATCTACTATGACCTTATTAATGCAACAAATATTCTAGGAAATTATTATATTATAGTCATGTACAACAATGAACAATATATAATAAGTGAACATTCATGTAATCAAAGTACAAAACAGTTGGTTATGAGGACACCAACCCTTAGAAACTCCCACTTGGACTAGAGCCAACTGCCTACGACTTTTAGTCCGCTAGACCTCACATGATGATCATGTTTTTGCTGAGTCAAGGATTTAGTCAATGGGTCCGCCACGTTGTCTTCCATTGAAATACTACTCACTGAAACTTCACCTCTCTGAGAAAGATCCCTCAAGAGATGATACTTCCGAAGTTTGTGCTTTGTCCGCTGATGTGACCTTGGCTCTTTTGCAAGTTCCACCGCTGCAGTATTATCACAATAGAGTGTGATAGGATCTTTACTGATCAGTACAACATCCAGCTATTGGAAAAATCTTCGCATGCATACTGCTTCTTTAGCTACCTCAGAATCTACGATATACTCGGACTCCGCTGTATAATTTTCCCCCACACTTTGTTTTGAGCTCTTCCAGCTCACTGCACCTCCATTCAAACTGAAGATGTATCCAGTCTGCGACTTCATGTCATCTTGATCAGTCTGGAAACTAGCATCTATATGTCCTCTGATGACTAGTTCCTCATCTCCTCCATAAACCAGGAACATATCCTTAGTATGCCTTAGATACTTAAGGATAGTCTTGACTGTCATCCAATGGCGATCTCCTTGATCAGCTTGATATCTTCTTACCGCACTTAATGCGTAAGAAACATCTATCCTCATACATAGCATAGCATACATGACTGACCCAATCGAGGATGTGTAAGGGATCCTTGACATCCTCTTTCTTTCATCATGTGTCTGTGGACACATTTTCATGGAAAGATGAATTCCATGTGACACTAGAAACAATCCCCTCTTGGATTGTTCCATACTGAATCTCTTCAGTATCTTGTCAATGTATGTACTTTGACTCAGGACCAACATTCTCTAGGATCTATCATGATGGATCTTGATCCCAAGAATATATGTCACCTCACCCAAGTATTTCATGGAGAAGCATTTATGCAACCATTCCTTAACTAACTGTAAGACAGGCACTTCGTTTCCAATTAGCAATATGTCATCAACATATACTATTAGGAAAACGACTGCACTTCCACTAAAGCTTTTGTAGACACAATGCTCACATTCGTTCTTAACAAAGCCAAATTCTGTAACAGCTTCATCAAAATGAATGTTCCATGACCTTGATGCTTTCTTTAATCCATAAATGGATTTCTGCAACTTGCATACCTTGTTGGCATCCTTTGGAGTCACAAACCCTTCAGGTTGTGTCATGTAGACATCTTCCTGGAGGTTCCCATTAAGGAAATCTATTTTGACATCCATTTTCTAAATTTCATAGTCATGGTAAGCAGTAATGACCAATAGGATTCTGATGGATTTCAGCATCGTAACCGGTGAAAATGTTTCATTATAGTCAATTCCTTGACATTGTCTAAAACCTTTTGCAACCAGTCGTGCCTTATAGGTGCTGACTTTCCCCTCCTTGTCCATTTTCTTCTTGAATACCCATTTATTATCAATAGGCTTTACATCAAATGGAGGATCTACCAAAATCAATACTTGGTTTTGGTACATGGAATCCATTTCATAATTCATGGATTCATTCCACTTGGAAAATTATGTGCCTTCAACTGCTTCCTTGTAGGTAAGAGGATCATCATTGTCAACCAATAATCAGTCACCGTCCTCGGTGACAAGAAAACCATATCATTCTAGTTATCTCACCTCTCTCGTGCTCCTACACAGTTCTTGTGTCTCTGGAACAGATTGTTCTTCCATGGGGCTTTGTGGATTCTGTTCTAGTACTAACTCATGTGTATCTCGAGCCTCAACTTCATCGAAGTCTATCTCTCTCCCACTATCTCTTTTGGAGATGTGCTCCCTCTCAAGTAATATGGCGTGTCTTGCCACTGTAACCTTTTTTTTAGGGTTTTTATATGTAATATCCCCTTGTTTCCTTGGGATATCCTATAAAGATACACTTTTTGCCTCGGGGTGCAAGTTTGTTACCTGAAGAGGCCTTAAAAAATGCTTCGCTACCCCACACTTGTAAATTTGATAGCATGGCTTTGCGTCCACTCCATAACTCGTATGTAATACCATTTATCGATTTAGTTGGTACTTGGTTTAGTATGTGAGCTGTTGTTTGTAATGAATATCCCCAAAAGGATAATGGAATAATCGCATGACTCATCATTGATCTCACCGTGTCCAACAGGGTGTGGTTCCTCCTTTCACTTACACCATTCCACTGTGGCGTGTAAGGAGGAGTGAGTTGATATAGAATCCCAAACTCCCGTAAGAAATCAATGAAGTCCTAATTAAGATATTCTCCACCTCTGTCTGAGCGTAGTTTCTTCATCTTCTTACCAAGATGGTTCTCAACTTCATTCTTGTATTCTTTGAACCGATCAAAAGAATCTGACTTATACCTCATTAAGTAGATATATCCATATCTACTAAAATCGTCAGTAAAAGTTATGAAGTATGAGAACCCACCCCTTTCTTCAACTAGAAATGGTCCACACACATCTGTGTGAACTAATTCTAGAATCTCTTTAGCTCTTTCACCTTTCCCACTGAATGGGTCATTAGTCATTTTTCCTTGTAGACACGCATGACATACACCAAGTGGTTTTAGTTCGAAAGAATCTAAATACCCATCTTGATGTAATTTTTTCAAACGTTTCTCATTGACATGACCTAGCCGGTGATGCCAAAGTTGGTTGTGGTATGAGTCATGTGAATTAACTTTGTTATCAACTTCCATTACTTTGTTTTTGTAGTCTAACACATAAAGGCCTTTATATAAATGTGCCCTACCAAAAAAAATGCTATCTTTATAAAAGTAGCAACATTCATTTCCAAACTTGAATATGAATCCATCAGTATCTAATATGGATACTGAAATAATGTTTTCAGTAACAGAAGGAACATAATAACAACCTTTCAAAACCAAGACCATCCCATTAGGCAATGTGAGGTGGTAGTCTCCGACAGCTACAGCAGCGATTCTAGCTCCATTGGCTTCTCATAGATCCACCTCACCTCGATCAATCTTATTGAATGTACTTGGTTCCTGTATTTGGATACACATGTGAGAACCAAAAGTAGTATCTAATACCCAATTATTCGAAACAGATATATTGCATTCGATAATAAACGCACATGAAGCTTCCCCTTGCTTCCTTGGCTGGGTGTAGTTTTTCTTCCAGTGGCCCTTCTTGCCACATGCAAAAGAAACAGCATCTTGTTCCTTTTCCTCCCCTTTGATATTCCTTTTCTTGGAAGGCCTTGAAGAAGCTTTGGGCTTAATGCTCTTCGCCTTCCCTTTCCTTTTATTCACCATAAAAAAAGAAAGCTTTTCACGCTTCATGTCATTATCTACTTGGCGAATAAGGATAAGAAGGTCAGATAGAGACTTCTCAATGTTGTTCATGTTGAAATTAACAACAAAGTTTGAGAAGCACTGGGGGAGTGATGCAAGAATGAGATCGGTTCCCAGTTCTTCTAGGATTTTAAACCCTAGAACCTCCAAGCACTCAATGTAGCCAATGAGCTTGACTACATGAGTCCTAGCTGGGGAACCCTCTCCAAGCTTGATCTGAAATAGAGCCTTGGAGATCTCAAACCTTTCCTATCTTGCTCTCTCCTGGTATAGACCACGGAGGTGCTCGAGCATAATATAGGAATCCATGTCTTCATGAGACTTCATGAGCTCACTAGACATTGATGATAGCATCAAACATTGAACATCGAGAGCATCGTTCAAATTTTGATCATAGACCAGGAAATCTTCATCACTCACCCATGGGGCAGGAGAATCAGGAATTTATGACTCCAGCACGTAAAACTTTCGTTCATGGCGTAGGATAACCCGAAGGCGCCTAAACCATTCCTGAAAGTTACTGCCGGTGAGGATATTATCTTTATCCAGTATTGATCGCTGAGAAAATGTGGTTAATGAGTTTGTCATTTGATTCTACAATTTAAAAGAGCGGATTTATTAGTACTTTCTTGATTACAATTTATGAGAAATAATGAATTAATTAATTAATTCTCCCACTATTTTATCAAGTCCCAATGGCCCTCACCATTGAACTCGGAATGTCCTATTGTTTTGACATTCTAGTGTCATGGATCCATATTTCCCTTCTTATAACCCCAACAAGGGTTGTTCAAGCTATTTGAAGGTATTTAGGTAGGCAGGTCTTTGCTAACTGTGAGTTTATAGTTCATTGATCTGTTGAGTGGACTCCCCAATCCTGAAATCCTAACTTGGATTTGCTCAACTATTTCCTCCAATATTACATCAAGTCTACCAAGGGATACTTCTCTTTATGTAATATGGTTAATTCAACCCGAAACCTTTGATAAGGGATTCCTTTATAAAAGTAAGTGTCCTAACAAGGTTTGTTCAAACACATAGATTTATTGAGTCTTTCCCTTAATCAGGTAACGGAAGGCTTGGTCTGACTTAATATGGTATTGAGTTATTTTAGTCTTTATGTGTATTTTTGCATTATCACATGCTTGTTAATATTAAGTGATGATTGCTTAAGTGATTAACCATGTGCTGATAATGTTTATGCATAGTCCGGTTTTTATTTTATTCCATCTTTGCATGATTGTTCATTTTACTAATTATGTGATCATGACAACACATACATAATAAATAAACCATGCAATCAGACCGAAATAAAATAAGATGGCATGATCATGATCATCTATTGGATATCTTATCTAGCGGTTTTGATAAGCTAACCCTGACCTAGGGAAAATGCCTTGAACCTGTTGGTTCATGTTTTGTCGCTCCCACCTTTCCACCTTTGTATATTCTTGTGTCAGTTTCACCTTGGCTTCGGGATTTGAACGATCTCCTCTGGATTTGGAGATCCTCCATTACATGGGTTTACATTAATGAAACCATGGGCACGCAGGCCCTACATTTTATTGGAAGAAGGCTCGCAGGCCAACAAATTTAAATTAAATAAATTTAAATGAAACCATACACATACAAAGGGTCTTTGGTCTAGCTCATGATCATCCATGGCATGCAACGACATTTACGCATATTTAGAATTCAAATTCTTTTAATATCTCTTTCATTTAAGCTAAGTCATGCTCAAATTCAATTAATTATGATCTTATAATTATTCAATTCTTTATCTTAAATTCCTTTCTGAATTTCCTTGAGATTCTTCTCATCCATATTCCTTGTATGTGTCTTTATACATTGGAGGAAACCTGATGAAATTCCATTTCTGGAAAGTACACGGTGTGTAGTTTATATTTACACTGTGTGTATTTATTTTCACCTTGTTTCCAAAGTACACGCCGGGGCTTTGGTGTGTTTTCTCTACCTTGGAAATTTTGGAGTACACAGCGTGTAGATGAATCATACATGGCGTGTACTTCCTTGTTACGCGGTAACCATCTTGGAAATCCCATGTACACAGAACACAACTTCTCCTTGTACACGGTTTCACCTGGACCGGATCGTACTACACGGCGTGTTCTTCCAACATACACGTCGTGTATTCCGGTTCCCACGCGTCGTTCAATTCTGGTCAACACGGTGTGATTAATACTTCGGCATAATCAATTCACATGGCGTGGTTTGGCAGACCAGTGCCGGTTCATTGAACCTAAGTACACAGCATGTAGTTTTAATTACACGTCGTGTAATCCCATGCTGTACAGACAAAAAGAGCGACTCCTCCAGATTAATTCCTCATTTTTATTTTAATAAAAATTAACATTAAAAATTCGTTTCTGTGATATGAATCGAGAAACTAAGGAGGAAGAATAGATCTCGTTTATTCAGATTAATAGAACGATATATTTTGAATTGAATCAAATATAAATGCATAAATTATCAACGAAAATTAAATAACTATAATCAACTTTGTAACCTCAATATGATACCATTTGTAGGTTCTGGGCGCAGCGGAAGCGCGTGGGTGGATGTGACCACTTGGCTTTTTGTCATTAGCAATGATCAATTCGGGATCAATACAATGATAAACTCCAGTCTCCACGGATCGAATCACAAAAAAAGACAAAGAAGATGGGTTGTCCCGGAACCACAAACAAGGATCGTTACAGGTTGATTATAATTAATTTAATTAATTATAAATAAATACCTTTCAGTTGTTCTTTCTTCATTGATGTTCTTGATCACGTTGTCGATGTGATCCGTCGTTGTGTCGCAGAAGCCAAGTGAGGACTCCCTCTAGCGGTGATCCACACGTGTACCTCGTATCTCTGGAAGTCGCCAAAGGATTATTCGGGTGCTAGCATGGAGAAGCCTTTGCTTGTGTTGTCCTCCTTAGATCGTCTTGATCCGATGGAAGAGGATCTCTCTCGGTCTTGAGAGCATTCTTGGAGGAAGAGGTTCTTTCGGCCTTGAAAGAATTCTCTAGAGATGTTGTGCACAACGATTCTCTTTTGTAGGAAAAGAGTTGGGGTTGTGAGGATATTTATAATCGAGTTTGAGATTGTAGAGTTATGAAAATAAATAAACGCGTTACGCGTTTCATTTATTTAATTAACTCTTATTGAAAACCCCATGTCAAATAATTAATTCCTTGACATGAACTCACGATGATTATATTAAATATCATTTCATAAAACGATATTATATCCTAAAAATCCCGACTGAAAAAACTACACAGCCTGTAATAATAAATACACGGCGTGTACTTGTTTTTCATTGAAAACTAAACAACGTGTACATTAAATGTACACAACGTGTATATCTTGTTTTCATTTATTCATTTCCTTCCCAAAATAAAACTACACGGCATGTACATTTAATAATACATGGTGTCTACTTGTTTTATTTTATTTTTCCTCCATCATTTAAAACAACTTAGGCTTCCTTGAATAATTATTAAACCACGTACCGGAATAATCTTTATTCAACTTGAGATACTTGGATACACTTAGTGTGTGACCCTATAGGCCTCTTTATCATTGGCATTAGGCGGGATTTCCTAAAGTCCAAGATTACTGTCTAGCAACGGGTCAAGGCACCCAAGAGAAAGAAGTTGACACCGCATTGACGTATCACCTCATACAAACGCTTACTGTGTAATTTCATCCCTTTGTCTCAATATCTCATCAAGAAGGTTTCGTGGAAGTTTCATAAACCTATATGCTTGATCAATCGTTCATTGACTACCTGAAATAAACTCGTCATTTACACCATGGCCATGGAATTTAATGCGACAGTTCTATTTCAATCAAAGGGCCGAGATATCAACTTCCATAAATAGAAGGGACAAATCCTTCATCGACTTATCCATTAACAACATGTCACTTGTGACGCACCCAACATACCCTACTTTCTGCCAACTGTCTGCGTGACGGTTTTCGTCAGTAAATATAAGTGCGCAAGTCATGACATGAGTTGATGATAATCTTCCAGTCTAAGGACCATTACACACGCTCTCAGATATCAATATCTGATGACACCAAGACATGCAGAATTACTACTGGCTGGTCTATTCTCATAATCTCCCATCTTGGAGATTACCAAGTGCGAACTCCATGAGAGAGAGTCTCTTCTTCTTACGAGTACTCACACATGATGGTCTCTATACTATGTGTCCTATCATAGTATGTCATCCAAACGCGGAACTTTATTTAAGAATATTGTTATAGCATTTCAAGGTTCTTATCATAGTGGGGATCTGTTATGACCTTATTAATGCAACAAATATTCCAGGACATTATTATATTATAGTCATGCAGAACAATGAACAATATATAATAAGTGAACATTCATGTAATCAAAGTACAAAACAGTTGGTTCTGAGGACACCAACCCTTACAACACACACATACACATACACACACACATACACATTCACATACACATTCCCACACAGACACATACACACATACATGTGTATAGACTTACATATTTGCACATACATGTATATATATACATACATATACACATACATAAACATGCATACACATACATACACATACACATACATGAATATACATACACATGCACATACACACATGTATACATATAGAAATACATACAATAACATATATGTGTACATACACACACACATGCATACATACGCATACTAAATAAACATACACATTCCACATAAAAATATGCATATATATATACATATATGCACATGTAATATAAATTCATACATGTACACATACAAATACATGCATATACATCCACAAACACACACATATACATAAATACAAGAATATATGCATATACTTACACGCACAAGCACACAAACACGTACACACATAAATATATAGATACAAAAGCACACACACACACACACATAACACAACACATGCATATACATAAAAAACATGCATTTACTCACATATAGATACACACATACATCCACAAACATACACATGTATACATATACATACAAATACATGTATATATATATAATTATTTGATATGAATATAAATATATAAATTTATATATGAATCACATATTTAAATAAATATATTCATTTATATTTTTATATATTTATATATTTATTTAAATAAATTATTAATATATCATATTTATATTATATATACATTTTTTAATTAATGTATATAAATATACGATTAAAAATTTTTATTGGTTAATATATATTTGATAAATTTTTATATATAAAATTATGAAAATAATTTTGACAATAATTTTTTATTATAAGATATATAAATCATATTTTTATGTTATATTTACATATATATATTTATGGTAATATAAATATTATTTAGAAATATATAAAAATGTATATATATATATATATTATTTTATTAATTTCTCTCTTTATTAGCATTTTTCTGCATTGTTAAAGGTGAAGATTTTATCCTCACTAACAAAAGCACTGACAATGTGTACCATTTTCCCAGGGATTTGTTTAGCGATGATAAACAATCTCTCCTTTATTAGCACTTTTTTTTAATGATGAATATCATGCGATCTGTAGTAGTGTCTTGTAAGATTCTAGTATAGCATTGTCTATAAATCACAGTCTGTGACAACTTTTTAAACTATATCATTGAAAACTCTATCAGGGTAGAGTCTGACATTGTAGTGGATGTAGTCGTAAAACATCATAAAAACACCTGAAGGAATTTTATCACCTGAAATAATTTTTCACATCACCCGAAAGATTTTTACATTTCACTCAAATAATTTTTCTCTCAATAGAAGGACCAATTTTTCTCTCACTCGAATACATTTTTTACACTCATAGAATACCTTTTTGTTGTACCACCAATTATCACAATCGGGACATGCCATTTGATCTCTATAACCATGAGAAATTTTGATACATGTTTCTCCATCAGGGATTTATTCAAACATTGATATCAAGAATTCCATTGCCATCATCTCATGATATTTTCTTCATCATATCTTTACATGAGTTACCATGAGCACAGTATCCCCTTCTCAGTTATTTATTGATGGTTATTTCTTTTTACTATTAATCGGTCTCCCCAACAGCCCTCCAACTACTAAATAGTGGAAAACTAATAATTCTCATATCTTTTTTCTTGCTGAATATAAGAGAAACGAATCCCAATTTTCAATTTCCTTATTCTAATTCTTCTTACATGAATTTTTTTCCCTATTTATCACCCCCACGAAGATGTTCATGCTTTCGAGCTACCCATGCTTCTAATTTTCATCATTATGTGCCTCTTATACGCTATTCTTACATCGCCTCTTCATTTTCAGGTCATATTATTTTTTCATTTAAAATTTTAAATAATCCCAAAATGCCTTAGCAAACCTGTTGTGAATTCTAGCCTTAATATCATTGATATCACCAACAACTAAATTTAAAACACTTCAAGAATAAAATCGCAAGATATATTTATAAAATATATAAATGATATCACTATGTAATTTTATCTAAATAAAATGTAGTAGATTGAATACATAGAAATGGTAATAAATAGTGCATCATAATTCACAGTATGTTGATTTGAGTTCACAGTGTACATTTCAACATAATAATGCATTGGAAATGCATCACTTCATGTATTCCTATCCCTGTGGTTGTTGGGAAGATAACTAAGAATGGGAAAATTTCCTCATATAAAAAAATAATTTATTAAAATACACGTATGGGAAAACTATTTCTTGACCAAGGCACAATTTTTCACTGAAGGATGAACATTGTTTTTTCTTTGGAAAACTCTCAAAGATAGTTTTGTCCAAGGTAGTACCTTCCAATAAAGTTTTCTAAAGAATAGTCTCAAACAACATACTCTATTTTTTAAAATAATAATTATTATTATTATTATATTTTTTATTTATATATATATATATATATTACACCAAATTTTAAAAATTATTTAAATTTTTTTATATTTGGTATTATTTTAATTGTAGTATTATGAAAATATTACATAAATCCTCACTCAAACTCTCATTTTATAATGGTGTTGTCCTAGACATCTTTTTTATATTTTTTTTATGGGATCCATACATCATTTTCCCAGAATTAAAATAATAGTATATTATTTATAATATCAAATTAATGATATAATCAATAATATGATTAGTATTGTAAAAAATATAATTAAAAATGGAAAAAAATAAACTGTGTAATTAATAATATAATTAATAATATTAATAAAAATGATTATGATGATGTAAATAATTGTATTATCATTAAATATTATTATTATCAAATAATAACCATGTACATAAATTTTTTTTGACTTAATAATATACTTTATAAAAATTAGTATATTTATTTAAAAAAAAATTAATTGAAATAATTTTTATATTTTTATGTGTTTAGTCTATTTCAATTATGACTTTATTAATGCATATGTTAATTATTAATTTATTAATTTATAATTGATATTTTATTAATGTTATATAAATTATTATGATTTCATTAAAAATATTAATTATTATTACTTAATTAATTATGGTTTCATTAATTATGAATTTATTATTAATAATAATTACTAATATTTACATCGATGTGGGGGAAAGGGTATAAAATACAAAAAAAACATGTGACACACAAATGCAGGGAAGTTCTCAAAGAAGCTCAAACTCAAGACCTCACTGACACCCAAAGGGCATCTACCACTGATATACACCTGAGGGAAATAATTATTATTAATAATGATTAACGATAGTGTTTTAATATGTAACATGGTCAATAATATAAAAATAATAATTCACAAAGGTTCACATAAAAGAGTACCTAGTCCATGTAATTTATTAAAAAGAAAGAGAAGTATAAGGGGGGTGGAACGTCAAAGGGAGTGGTATAAAAACCACCAAATACAATTGTTAAAAAAGACCCAAATGATAAGAGAGGTAAAGAACTACCAAAATTAAGCATAAGTAACCTATAAAACATATTAATGATTATCCATGTTATGTATTCAATCCTACCATGAGGATGTTAAGAAAACATCCACTATATAGGCTTCTTTCATGGATTTATTGGATCATCAAAAACTAAATGTTGTAGATCCTCCATCTTAGAGGTTCTAATTTCATTCGTAGATACTTTATCATAACCTATTTGGATGATATGTTTCCATGATAAATCATGAATATCCTTCTTCAGGGTAGATTTAATTTAATATTTAATGTTGGAGGATTGAATATCTTATATGACAATGTAATCATTATAGAAAAAAGAGACTGTGTTCCATTTTATCAAAAATAAACTCAACATGTGAGCTAAACCAATCCATGAAATCATCACTATGTATCTTAGGAAATTTATCTTGCCTAACCTTCTCCAATGATGAGTAATTGTAGTTGGTGTTATTATACTTTTTCAACACACATTCCTCATTCATAAATTATCCAAAAATATCATAGATCTCTCTTCCAAAAAATCAGAAGAATGTTAAGTGTAATTCCCTTTACTAGCCTGTGGGATACCCATTGTCTCCTTGGATGTGTCCCTATCTTGTACAACATCGTTGTTTCTAAAACAAGAAGGGATTTATAAGAGTCAAATAATCCCTCTTATTTCCCTATAATGAATATGTTGTCTCATCATAAATATAATGAAAACAATTTTATTAAAATTTACCTCCAATTATTCTACCCACTAAGGTGGGTGAAAAGTTAGAACCCTTTTTAATTTTCTACACAGGTTCATTTAAAATTTAATTGTTGGATAAATCCAAAGAAAAGGCCCCCACTGGTTCCATATAACATGGATTAGATCTCTCAAATGAATCCTGTCAAACATGCACAAAAGCATATTGACAATTGGCAGCCTGATTTGCATCCACAATTTCCTTTATCTTCAAGAAGGATTGAGTGTCCCCCTTTGAGTGTTGAACAAATTCACCACACACACTACAAAAAATTACGGATTAACGGTAGTTATTTTTGTTATATGTCTCACTTTAAACCTCCCCTACATGGTTTAGAAGTTGTTATGTAAATCGTCGCATAATTCCTTGTCAGAAATCTTTTAGCATCTATTTTTATATTTTAGCGTCATTTTTTATATGTGTCGTTTTTTGGGAACTTAGTAGAAGTTTTGAATTCATTTGGTAGTAGTTATTTTAAATATATCATAATAATGTTAATAAAAATAATAACAATAAACCACCACTGAGTAATTTAGAATATATTATCAAAAAAATGTCACTAAATAGATTTTATTTTATCTATTTAGAGGTGGAATTTAGTAATTGTAGCTAAATATATTAATATATATTTATATATTTAAATAATTAATAAAAAATAATATACATATGAAAACCCATGAATACAGTAAACTAAATCATAAATTCACAATAAACTCATCATGCACATACAATCATACATCCACGATCATATAAATACAACCTCAGTCAAACAATAACCTCAGTAATATATATATATATATATATATATATATATATATAATATTTCCACTAACAAAAATTGACCCATGGCCAATATAAATTCATCCCACGACCACTACCACATCCATCTGCCTTTGTATCATGCCATCAACTGGAACTGAACAGATCATGTCATTAACTGGAATAAAAAAGAATATAAAAATTAGAACTAAACATAATAATTTAGAATTACAGTAAAGTCATTGATAATATTTAACCATACCATAGAAACTAAGATCCATCATGATTGTCTTCTGAAAAATTTCATGGATCAGAATAGTCAACCTCTTCCCTACTACTAATATATTTCACCTACAATACAAACTGGTACATTTATGAAAATAAATGTGAAAGATAATATACATAGAATATATTCAAAAAATTTCACATAACATTTGTTATTTTTTAGACAAACAGAATAAATTTTAACATAAAAGAAATAATATATCATTGAAAACAATTTGTAAATACAAACATTCCTATTTAAGATATAATTCAACACTTAAATATAAAATGGAATATATATATATATATATATAACAATCTTATCATTTTTTAAACTAATATGCAGGGTTCTTGAAATTAATTAATAAAAAAATTAAATAATTTGATATAGAAAAATGTTGTTTTTTAAAAAATAATTCAATGGTAGTAGTCTCGTAATTTCACATCAATATGAGGTTTTTTTCTATGGTTTTGATCATTACATGCACATTTTCGTGTTTTGAAACTCTAAAAATGAATTTATGGGTATCCGGGGAAAACAGTAACTTAGATTGATGTTTCGTCAATTCCTAAATTTCAAACATAAATCTACAGTATTTTTTCTATGATTTCATGGCCATACGACATCATTTTCTTGGTTTTGATTCCCAAAACATGTTTTTAAAGACTTTGCTATATTTTAAAATAGTTTATTGAGTCATTCTGATCACACCTCACTATGGGTGGACATGTTTTTGGTGCATCCATGTCACAAATAATTCATTGATTCTTTTACCATGATTTTGACATCAATATGGGGTTTTTTCTATTGGTTTGATTATTACACACATGCTTCAGTGTTTTAAAACATACAAAATGTATTTATGGGAATCCTAGGAAAACTATCACTCAAAATTATGATACTACAATTTTTTCATTTCAAAAAAAAATATGAGGTCATTGTTCTATGATTTCATAGACATCCAATGTCATTTTCTTGGTTTTGACCCCCTAACACGCTTTTTTAAAGACTTTGGTATCTTTTAGAACTATTTATAGAGTCATTCTAAGAAAACTTCACATATTATGGATGTGTTGACTATTTTTACACATCACAAATAATTAAAAAGTTATTTCTCTACGATTTCACATTGATCTAAGGTTATTTTCTAAAGTTTTGACAATTACATGCATGTTTTAGTGTTTTAAAACACTAAAGATTCCTTTATTTGAATCCTAGGAAAACCATAACACAGATTAATTTTTATTCAGATCCTAAATTTCAAAAATAAATCTATGGTCATTTTCCAATGATTTCACGACCATCTGACATCATTTTCCTTGTTTTTTACTCTCTGACACACGTTTTTAAAGACTTTGGTATCTTTTAAAACTGTTTATTGATGCATTCCGAGCAAACCACACAAAGGATGGACATTTAGTTTGCACGTACATGTAAAAAATAACTCAATAGTGGTTGTACCATGATTTAATATTAATGAGAGGTCATTTTCATTATTTTTAACTACTAGATGCAAGTTTTAGTGTCTTAAAACATTAAAACCATATTTACAAGAAAATAAGACAAACCGTAACTCAGAATGACATTTCTTCAATTCCAAAATTTCCTAAATAAATAAACGTCCCTTGTCCTAGGATTTCACATCCATCAGATTTCATTTTCTTAGTTTTGACCCCTGACATTAGTTTGTAATGACTTTGGTATCTTTTAATACTATTTATTGAGTCATTCTGAGCACATCACATGTCAGATGGATGTTTTGTTTGTGGGCATATGTCAAAAATAATTCAACAATGTTTTTCTCATGATTTCATGTCATTATATGGTCATTTTCTATGATTTTGACCATTACACGCCCGTTTTAGTGATTTAAATCACTAAAAACACATTTTTAGGCATCCCTGGAAATCTATAACTCAGATTGTTGTGTCATCTGTTTCTAAATTTCTAAAATCAATCTATGGTCATTTTCCTAGGATTTTACAGCCATCTGATGTTTTATTCTTAGTGTTAACCCATTGACAAATGTTTTTAAACACTTTGGTATCTTTTAAAACTATTTATTGAGTCATTAAAATCTTACCACACATCAGATGGATGTGTTATCTACATGTAAACATCTGAAATAATTCAATGGTATTTTCCCCCTCATTTCACATTAATATGATGTTGTTTCCTATAGTATTTACTTTTACACGCACATTTTAGTGTTTTAAAACATTAAAAAACTATTTACTAGCATCCCAAAAAAACCATAACTCAGAATGGAAGGTCGTTAGTTCCTAAAATTAAAAAATAAATGTACAAACATTTTATCATGGTTTCATGGTCATATGACGTCATTTTCATTGTTTGGACCCCCTAGTAATTGTTTTTAAAGATATTTTATCTTTCAAAAATTTTTGTTGATTCATTTAGAGCACACTGAACATCATATGGATGTGTTGTCAATGCGTAAAAATCAAAAATAATTCATTGGTGGTTATACCATTATTTCACGTCAATATTAAGTCATTTACTATGGTATTGACTATTAAACACATTTTAGTATTTTAAAACAACAAAAATATTATTTATGAGCATCTGAGGAAAACCGTAACTCAGATTGAAATGTCGTCAATTACTAAATCTCAAAAATCAATAAAATATATTTTTTCTATAATTTCATGGTCATTTGATTTTTTTTAATGGTTTTAACCTCTCGACACGTGTTTTTAAAGATGTTGGTTTCTTTTAAAACTGTTTATTGTGTTATTCCGAGCACACTGCACGTCATATGGGAATGTTGTCTATGTATTCACATAAAAAATAATTAAAAAGTGGTTTTATTATTAGTTCACATCATTATAAGGTCATTTTTTATGTTTTTGGTCATTACATGCATATTTTATTGTCTTAAAACACAAAAAATGAATTTACAGACATCCCAAGAAAACCATAACTAGAAAAAAGTTTTCATCAGTTCCTATATTTTCCAAATAAATATATAATCGTTTTCTTATGATATCAGATCCATACAACATTGTTTTATTGGTTTTGGCCCCCTAATTTAGGTTTTTAAATACTTTGGTTTCTTTAAAAACTTTTTATTGAGTCATTCTGAGCACACCGAATGTTGAATGGAAGTTTTGTTTACACTTACACATCACAAATAATTCAATGGTTTTATATCATGATTTCACATTAATATGAGGTTTTTGGTTATGGTTTTTACGGTTACATGAATTTTTAGTGTTTTAAAACACTAAAAAATAATTTACATGAATCCTAGTAAAACGATCTCAGATTGTTTTCAATTTTTAGAATAGAGATCCATAATTCATTTTTGATGTGTAGTAATTGACCACACATAAATCTGAGTCTTGATGTGGTTTTTATTACTCCAATTGTATGTTTTAAATATTCAATTGTTATTTTTGTTTAAAAAACTATAACATTGTAAAAATCAATAAAACAATATTTAATTTTTTAAAAACATCAAGAAAATGATCCATAATTAATTTGAGATGTGTAGGAATAAACCTCATATCAATCGGCCACACAAAGTGGTCGGTATGACATGAAGTTTTTGTTTTCAATATTAGTACCATTTTTTTTAAAACAGTAGTCACACATCAAAAAATAATAAAACAATCTCAATTGTTTTTCAAAAATTGGTAAAATGATCCATAATTCATTTATGATGTATTTGAATCGAATGCACGTCAATCTGACTCATGATATGGTTGATTGACCAAAGTCCTCATTTTCAATATAAAAGTTTCATTTAGTTTAAAACATCTATCACATTTTCAAAACTAAGAAAACGGGCTCATATTGTTTTCAAAATTTAGTAAAATGATCCAAAATTCATTTTCAATGTGTGGGAATCGACTACACATCAATCAGACACACAAAGTGGTAAATATAACTTGAAGTGAGTGTTTTCAATATAAGTTTCATTTTACTTTAAAACAATTATCACATATTAAAAAATAAGTAAATTAGCTCTTATTGTCTTTAAACTTTCGAACAGTAATCCATAATTCATTTTTGATATTTAGGAATTGTCCACACATCAATCTGACACATGATATGGTTGGTATGAATCAAATGGTGTGTTTTCAATATAAAAGTGTCATTTGAGTATTATTCATGGTGGTTGTATGTGTTATTTTTAAATGTATGAATGATCCTGAAATTTTAGAATTTACCTTAGAAGGATGTGCTATAAGGATAGTAATTTTCTTGGGGATCATGCCTGCCATCCTTTCAAATGCAAAAACTAAATCATTTTCCATTTTCGGCCACCACTGATCAAGTTTTTTCCTATTATAATCATATTCTTACAATTTTTCTTTCATCCTTGAAATTTCTCTCTATGCTTCAATATGAACGGCATTTCTCAAACCCTCGTTGGGTATTATGGTAAATGATAATGCCACCCTACCAAATAAAGAAGATGGAGTAGGCCTAGAACTCATCCCATGTACATTCCTGAGATGCTTCTTCCCTAAAGAGATTGCAACTGTATCATTCTGGGATACCTATGATGATTGTGAAGAGTTCATATCTCAGGCATCGTGAATATTAAGATGTTAATATAACCATATTAACAATGATTTTTTAAATTATTTGGACTTCATAATATTATGTAATTAATAAAATTTTCATTATTATTTAATATTACTTCATTACTATAAAAACATAACAATGAAAAATAAATTATAACAACAAACAAGCCTTAAACCCAATTAGTTGGGGTTAGCTAGATGGATCAAAAGGTGATAATAAAGCTAATTGGAACTGTTTGATCCATGTAGTCAGCCCCATTTAATTGTGTTTAAGTCTTCTTCGTTTTTATAATTTATTTTTCATTATTATGTTTTTATAGTAATTAAATAACATTAAATATTAATGAAAAGTACTTACACCAATGTTTCTGATAATTTATTCAAAAAACATTCATCGGGTTTCCTGTGAACTTTAATCCACATATTTTTATAGCCAACAAAGTGACCTAATTCATTAGTCACTATAAAAAATAAAACATAGAAAAAACATTGACTTTTAATAAAATAATATAAATAATAATGGATAAAATATAAAAAAGATTGTTCTTTTTCTCAAACAACTATGAGACACAATGATATGAGAAATGACTTGTTTATCATGAATTAAATTATTTTTTTAGATAGATCCTAAAAAATAGAAAAATTAATTAAAATTATAATTTTATTTATTTTATGATATTACGATACTGTAAAATAAGCAATTACCTCATGAGATGAATCTCTAGTAATATCGACAAACAACTTTCACTACCACAAGAAATTCCTTCAGAAACTTTCTAATACATTTTTCGTGAGCTCAAATACTTATCATTAAACTCATGTCACACTTTCCATTTTAATTCTCCCAATTTTTTTCCGAATTTTTTCAGAGTCAAAGGGCATTAAATAGAGTTAGGGACATTAAAATTAAAAAAACATCTAGAAATAAAAAACATAACACATTATAAGTATATTAATAATTTTACTATGTCCTTTAAATTAGTTGTAAATGAGTATTAAATTAATATTACCTTTACTTGGTTATCAAATACCTCATTTTTCAAAATTCTCAGAATATGCCTCCAAACATTAGAATTAATGGGAAAGCACACTATCTCACAAGAAAAACACCTAAGAAAATGTCCATAAATTCCAACATCACCACCGATAGGCACCCCAAAATCTTAAAATGGAATGATAATTTTGATGTATTTTAGGCCTCAAACATCTATTCTATTCATATTTATATCCTTTATGTCATTATATTTATCTGTATGACAAATTCCTTAAATAATTAATAAAATATATTGTTTTTTATTCAATGAAATACATACAGGTAATGGTAACTCTCCAATATCCTCTAAATTGATGGGTGACAACTCCATTACTGGATGTGCATTATATAATGGGCTACCAAGAACATCTGGGGAAACTACTGGCTCACTAGATATCTCTAGTATAATGAAATCGCTCAGATCCAATAAAGCTGATAGTAGTGGTGGTGTGCTCGAAGATATTGATCGTCTAGGATATCAAAATCTTTTCTATCTCAATATTCCTATAATTCAAATGGTTTAGAATATAATAAATGTTTAAAAAAGAAGAAATGTAATATTTTTACAAAAAAGAACAAAAATATGGTAATGTTTATATATAAAAGACACTTATAAATGAGAAATTTTAATATAGCTTCATTATCAATTTGTACATTCAATTATCTTCATCATCATTTTCCTCATTGTTATGAATATCCATTATGATGAGTACTTCATTTTCACCCTCTCTTATAAGTTCTATTATTCCAATATTTTTAGAAAAAACCATTCAATTTTTGGTGGTTTAAGAGGTTCACTAACAATTTATCTTCACCACCCGTATCAAACAAGTCTATCTTCATTAAGTATTTAACAAAAATAAAACCATCATGTATTTCATCAACCACATAATAAATAATTTTCACTTTTAAATCCAAGATAAATGGATCATTCTCTGTATGTTCACTGGTATAGATCTAGAAAAAGATGTTGAAAGAAGTAAAATATAACAAATATTTCATTATACCCCTATCAATATTGACCCACATTCATTTTAATATGATAGTTGAAAATTTATCATGTTAGCTTAATTCGATTAAATCAATCATTTTTTCATAGTATCCCACCTCTTAATGTGTAAATACTCCACCATTTTGAGTTTTTATGTCTTCTTCATGATAAATTGTATGAAACTTGAAGTCAATAATATTGTAGTTATTAAATCTCTTAGCATGCCTTAGAGGAACCGCAATCCAAAACACTTCAAATAATTTGATATTTCATATCAATTATCAATATTCAATATCTTGAACTGAAGATATATGGTATTAATTTTAACATAGAAAAAATAACTATATGTAAATAATAACAATATCTGTATATACTTACCTGATGGGAAAACAATTCAAAAATATCCTTATTAGTAATTTTTTTTAATTATAGCTCATTTTGAGCTCAACCTCTTAGTCGCCTCTTTGTTTTCAATATCAATTATTCAATAAAAGGATTTTAAATAGGACTATTTAGTATCCCATATCTATGAATTTTTAGTAACTCCAATTCAGTCCGTGTAAAATGTGAATCTATTCCAATCGGTCATCCAATAATTGAAAATAACGATGATTGGTTTTAAGAATGAGAATCATTGGAGAAATCTTCAACACATCCAACACGATTGAATCTAGTCTCAATCACATACAAATACCTAGAATGGAAGGTAAAGAACTCTTATTTTGTGTAACCTTCATCAATAGAGCCTTCTAATTGAGATTAATTCATCACATGTGATTTCTAATGACCTAAGAATCTAATGAAAAAAATAAGAAACATATTAAAAAAATTAAAGAAATATTTGATAAAATTGAATTTATAAATAAAAATAAAAAAAATATTAACATGCCTATCAATTGGATACATCCATCAATAGTATACCTGATAGGGTGTTGGAGAGGGTAGCAGGCTGATAGGGTCCTGGATAGGGTGGATGGTTTTGGGCCGCTGGGTTGTTGCAGTGTAGTGGAGAGGGTGACGCTACTATGAGGGGGTGTTGGGGCCCTATTGTTTCATAGAGTATATTTAATAAATGCCTAGGGGAAGAATTATAAATATTTTAGGAAGTTTTTAGGTGAGCTATTGGAGTGGTTGAGGATATTAAATAGAGTCTATAGGGGAGTAGCTAAGGATGTCTTGTTGATTTCATTTGGATTCTGCACCACAGAATCAGGAGCCAGTAGCCTTGTATTTTGGGGCTACCTTAGAGAGTCTCTATCTTCCCTCATTCTTCTTATATTTCTTCTATAATTCGTACTCTGAATAATAGATAATTTTGTTTCCTTATATTTTCAAATATAATCCTATCAACTTGGTTCTCTAATTGATAGTTGAAAGCAACTTGAGGATCATAAGAGGATGTCATAGGTTCAAATGACTATGTTGGAAGCAGTCGCCGACTACCTGCGAGAGGTACATAAGTTGAAGAAAAATGTATAGGAAGTGTCAATAGAGATTGATGTATTTTTAGTATAATAGACTTAACTGGGGAACACATCATGAGCATATAATTAGAAGGACGTATAACCTATCATAGTTCGGCCAGTTAAAAATGAACGGTAGTAGTGACAGGTACTGCAGACTGTGTAAACACAGGTATGTGTGGAAAATTTGACACAGAAGGAAAATACAAATGTTTTAGCCAAATTTTCTATTTTTTAACCAACACCTGGATTTTTTGAGTCCCATATGTGTGGTGTCTAGTATGAAATTACATGAAATTAACACAGAGTAAAAAATTCCAGTCCAAGCATGGCCATATGAGGACGAGCGGTGGTTGCATGATATCCTACCTCCCATGAAGGTATCCTGACGTATGACAACTAAGATTTCTTATCATCATATTCTGATAGTTTTTTCATTCTCTCAAGCTATGGAAGTTCTTCAACTATGAATGTAAGAACCCAATTTTTATTTGAGGTTGATATCAATTAATTTTCGGTCTAATTCTTTGATTTTGGACTTGTATGGATGTGTAGTGGGGATATGGAGAAAAATGGTTTGTCTGTGGCTTATTAGGATCTTGGAACTCTGGCCGGTGGAAGAAAGCACAAGGACACATAGTTAGTAGAAATTTCAAATCCCAACCCACATAGTTTCTCCAAATTACGGGGGGCATTCCAATGAGCAGAATAGGGTTCACAATTTTCCCTAACCATGCACCTAGGGACACATTCTTGTGGAGGTTCTCTATAATTTTTAATGGAGTCATATTTCATGGTTTGTGCATAGTTTTCCAGACCATTCACATGAAACATGCAGGTCACCTCTTTGGAAAGTTGGCTTTGTAAGATTGGCACATGATTTTTCCAACCGTGTGGCCAAATTTTTTGACAACTAATTTTTTTCAATTTTACCATTTCTCCCTTAATGGATTGTAATAAAAAATCCTACCTCTTATTTTCTATTTCCAATGGATAAGTTTCTCTATCTTCCTCTCGTATGATCTCCCAACCCTCTATCACCTAGTTTCGATGTTAATTTCTCTTTCCAAACTCCAATTTGACATCATTTCATAACCTTGGATGTGTGTCGGTAAGATATTAATTCATCTTATTCCTTTTATCATTTTTATTTCTCTCAAAGAAGTTATTTAGGTGAAGGATCATATGCCAAATTTTTGATGTTTTTGTCTGTTTTCTCAATTTCTTATGATCTGGACAAAAACAAAGTCTGATACTGGATGGGTGCTCCTATAAATGCATTATGTAGGTGTTTTGGTCTTCATTCCTCAAGTCTTATTTGATTTTATTAGGATTTATGATGTCACACACTAGATTCTCCATGTGTTTCCTTAAAAATATGAAAAACATGTTTATTTGAGAATCCATAACAAAATTATCCTAGAATCCCTTTATATATATATCGGATTAGTACCCCTTTAAATTGTGGCCACCCATTGAGGTGTGCCAATCAAATTTATACATTGGTAAAATGACTAAACGACCAAACCATCGTCTAAATGGTTTTGGGGTGACTTGAAATTGTAATATCTTAAATGAGATAGATAATTGTGTGGGGTATCTCAACATACACACTTATCAATCTATACTAAAATAAATAAATGAGAGTGGTGTGACCATGTCACATAATTAAATAGAATAATGGTTACACCCTTTTTATCATTGAATGTTAATGAGTTATGAATTAACTATTGGCTCTAGTTAAGGACTTTGATTGTTTATGATGGATATAATCAGGCATGGAGACCCATATCATATAATATGGGCACAGTGACCCTCCAGTATTATGATTTGGGTGTAGCATCTCTTATACTATTATTTTGATATGGGCATGGCGTCCATATACTGTGATATGGGAATGGAATCCCAATATGTTGAAACATAAGCATGGAAACCCTACTATGATTTGGGTATGACATCCCTATTATTACTTGAGCATAGCGACCATTACTGTTATATGTGGGAATGAAGACCCTTACTATTATATACGGGCATGAAAACCCTTCTATATATGATACTGGGAATGGTGACCCTTCTATTAAGATTCAGTCATGGCAACCCTACTATAGTGATTATGGGTATGACATTCCCTATTTTTGTGATATTGGGCATTGTGTCCCATGATACTCATGAGACTCATGCTACAGCTTATTGTTTCCTGAGTTATTCCTCAGATCTAGGATAGTACTAGTATCCATATATATGGATATATAAATCACTACATATGAAGTCCATATATGTGTATATATATGGTTACTTGTCAAGAGATTCTCTGGCTTAGGCCGAAGCAGGTAGTGTCATCTGGGTGTCCTTCAGGAAGCAGATCCAACCCTTTATAGTTTTTAGTACAGGATTAAATTATTACCTGTACACTCCCATATTATATACACTAAGTGGATATTTATATGAATCATTGGTGGTGACCTAATGAGTTTATATCACAACCTATCTGGTCCGCAGATAGTACCTAGGAAGATTATGTGAATGCGGGTAGGGATAGGGGAAAACACCCATTGGTGAATGATTTATTTGTTAATAGCATGGGAGTGGAAGAAAATGACTGAGTTATGGATCATGATGCTATTAGAGATAGAATTTTTGGTTTTTTAACCTTTTTATACATGTATTTTATATCATGCTTACTTGTCCCTTTTTTTAAACATATTACATAACAGAATTGTGTATATGATAATGGATGTTAAATGTTTGGTATTGTTGGATTCTTTAACTTCTGATGTAATTTATATATTATTCATCTACTATTTATATATTTATTTTACTAATATTATACTTTGATCATGAGGGTATAGTCTCCCAAATATACCATCTTAGACCCTTATTTCTAGTCAGAAGCCTTTAGCAATAGAGAGGTGTGCTTGAGTCAATGCGGCCCATCGACTCAGGACACCGTTCAATGGCATCCAGGTCGGGACATCACAAAGTGGTATTAGATCATATTTTTTTCTTTTATCATATCATTAGGAAATATTAGACAGGATATTACGAATGTATCTTAATTTGGTAATGAGATGTGACAAGAAGTGGCTAATCCTTGTACAGGAAAAAGAAAATTTACCTGGGATTGGATATTATGTTCTGGTTTATGCCTATAATAGTTGATTTGATTCCACCATTTAGTGACGCACATTATTTTTGTTATTTATCATTATGATTGAGATTTATAATTTATCATTTTCCATATATGGTAATGAAACATTAATCATGAATCATTTTATGAACCTTACAGGATTTATATGTCATGCATTATTCTACTCCATGTTTACATTAATGTGTGCATTGTTTGCAATCAATTTTGGTTCTTATTTATATATCCTTGAAATGTGATAAGATTTCATATAGGAGTTTGATAAGTGATTTTTTGTTATTGAATGTACAACACACTTCTATTTATAAGGTGCATGGAGCCTTATAAATTGGATTTTTTTATCCATATAGTTCAAACATTTAAAGAGAAACATTATAAAAATTAAAATCAAATTAAATGATAAGAAATATAAAATTAATTGGTCACTGTTAAATGGGGATTCCATTTTCCATTAAAATGGTGTTTTACTCTATAATTTAAAATTTACACTCTTTATACTAATACCTTGGACTCAAAACATAGATCTTGACCTATACACGACCATAGTAGTTGGGTAGTAGGTAACATCTCTTGTGTTCAATATAAATGTTCATATCATCCAGACCTGGCTCTTTGAGTAGGTAGAGGGATGTGACTGTTACATAAGAATGCTTGTACATATCCTATTCATGTATCTATGATGTTATAATTGTTAAATATTATTTGGGGTGTGTTTTGAGATTTTCAAGGGCTATGTCACCATGAACTCCTCAAGTCATGCGCCAGGAGGGTGGCGACGACCATGCTTTAGAGGTGGTTGGCCTGGACCCACCAGTGATACCTCCAGTAGTTCCACCTATGGTGACACCTATTATCCCTGATGTGGAAGATGATGTCTAATTTAAAGTGGAGTTTATGTAGATTATACATACTATATAGGGATCTCTATGGCCTACCCTTTCTATTGGATATCTTATATGGGAGTTCTCATAGTAGAATCCACCTACATTTCTAGGGGATCGTAGCCCCATGATATAGAGTTATAGCTATAGATATTTTTATATATCTTTGAGCACCTGGACACACCTACTGAGAGGAGAGTGAAGCTAGATACGTATATGTGTAGTGGATCTTCCAAATGTTGGTGGGATATTCTGAACTAGGAAGGCCAGTATCGAGAATTAATTTTGTTGGATTTCCAATCAAGATATTATGACTATTTCATCCCTAAGACCCAGAGGTTCGATCATTCTAGGGAGTTCAGGAACCTGTAGTAGGGTTCTATGATAGTTATGGACTACTCAACTTGTTTTATAGAGATTCAGTGATTTATTCTTATCTATACTACTGATGAGCCATATAAAGTGAGATGATTTGAGGATGGCATTAGGTATCCTATTCATTCTCAGTTAAACATATTTTGGTTGAATACCATGTTTGATATATTGAATTGGGCCCTAATCACTGATTGTAATTTAAGGGAAGAAAACGGTGTGGGCCAGGGTAGTTTAGAACTCAGATAGGGTACTGGTTCGACTTGCGGTCAGAAGCAACACTTTGAAACTATGTGCATGAATAGCTACTTCTAGGTGACACTCAAAGACAGTTATGTGGTTTTTTGCCAGTGTGGGAAGTCTAATAATAAGAAGACCCAGTTTCTCAGATACCCCATTGAGTACTGAGGTTGTTGATGATTGGGGAATCTTTAGTGTATTTATCGGACCATCCCCTATATACTAAGTTGGAGATGATCCATATCAACTCCACCTTCAGGAGAAGAATTAGTATCACCTCTCCAGGTTGGTATCTAGAGTAATATCATTCATACCAGAAGAATAAAAGCTCATGGTTGTGGTATCCAAGCATCTGATATACAACACCAGATGAGCAAACCCACTCTAGGTAGTCACGTTGTTGCACCGGTCCATGGATCAAGCCAGATTTATTCATTGCATCCCTTACCAGAGGAGTAGGGTTTTGGGCCATATATTGTTCAAGGTACTACTCTTTTACCCTATACTATAGTGTATGCCTTATTCGATATAGGTTAATCTCACTCCTTTATCCTTGTTGCTATTATGGAAAGCCTTGATCTTGATGTTCAATACTCTTATAGAATTATGACAATTGAAACCCCTTTGGGTATACATTCAGAGAGTGTATTCAAATGTAATGAATGACTCCTTGAGTTAGGCATCCATAATTTCTTATGGGACCTCTTCATCCTCTAGATGGAGGGCTTTGATGTCATTCCTAGGATGGAGTGGATGGTCCCCTATCACGCCTATGTGTATTTTTATCATCAAAGGATTCCATTCACATCACTAGAGGGAAGTACTTATACTCAAAAGGATTAATGGGATGTCTAAGAATGTAGATCTATACAAGAGAATCTTGGGATGTGTATCATGACTGCCTATAATTCTATCCTTTATATGGATGATCAGGTATTAGATCAGGAAACATTCCCTCCAGTAGTCGATCGTTTAAGGGATTTTTCCCCAACAATTTTTTCAATTACCTCTTGATATAGAGGTAGATTTTAATACTGAGATAGTTTTTGGAGATTCACCGGTATCCATTACCCCTTATAGGATTGCTACTACCGATTTACAGGGGATCAATAGGTTTCTAGAGGGTTTAGAGGCCAAATGTTTTATATGGACTAGTACTTCTCCTTCGGTTTCACTAGTCATTTTATCTAAGAAGAAATAAAAAGACCTTAGTCTATTTTTGGATTATCAGAAGTTAAATTAGGTTTGTGTGAATAACCTATATCCCTTACCTAGTATAAATGTTCTCCTAGATCATCTTAGATGAGAGATGGTATTCTCAAAGATCGACCTGATATCAGGATATCATCATATGCGAGTTAAACCTTCTGATATCCCATGAATGAATTTCTATAGTCGGGACAATTTATATGATTATCTTGTTATTCCATTTAGTCTTATGGACACGCCTTCCAACTTTCTGTATTTAATAAATAGGTTTCTTCATTCCAATATGTTTTTCTTTGAGGTGTTCTTCAAAGATGACATCTTGGTGTATTCTCATACTCTATGTGACCATGTCAAACATATTGATATCATTTTAAATACACTAATAGAGAGACAATTGTATCCTAAGATAAATAAATTTCAATTCTGGATCAACAAGGTTCAATTATTGGGTCATATTCTCTTAGAGTCATAGGTTTTAGATGACCCAGAGAAGTGAGTGTTGTAATTACCTGGGAGGATCCCAAGAAATTCCTCAAAATATAGAGTTTATTGGGGTTATCTGGTTATTAGAGTCATTTCATACAAGACTTCTCATGCTTATCATCACCTATTACCTGATTTATTAAGAAGGGTGTGAAGTTTATATGGTTAGAATCCTATGGGAAATCCTTTTAGGAGATGAAAGGGATATTGATTTCATTACCGGTTATAATTTTTGGAAAATCTAGGAAGAAGATATATAGTGTATTATGATTCATTAGGTATCGATATAGGATTATTTCAGATTAATTAATATTTAGTATTCCATACGGGTCTCACTAGTTGAGGCCTCATGAGTGGAATTAGTCAATGCACGATCTAGAGTGGGTACATTTTGTTCATTCCTTGCATTGTAGGATGCATTACCTTTTGGGAGAGAGTTTTTTGTTGTTTAAGGAGCCCAAAATCCTTAGTTATATTTTCACATAGCACGAATTGAATCTCGGGAAATGAATATGGGTTGAATATCTACAATATTTTTATTTTGAGCTAGACTATATGCCTTGGAATGGAAATGTTATTGACGATTATTTGAGCAAGAGGATTCTAATGCAGACGGTTCAAGAGTCTAGTAGTGAGTGGTACCTTATATACCTATTTTATAAGATAAACATATATATTCAGAACCATCTAAGATAATTTTTACTTTCAACAATATCAGTGACCTCTTCAATTTAGGAGAGAGTAGATATGAGGCAGTTTTCAAATCCTGAAGGCATAGTCCTATGAGAGGGTATTTCTATTGAGGACATACCTATGAATTGTTTTGTTAATGATGATAACATCCTATGTATACATGGGAATATATGGTTTCCCATAGATATGAAAAAATCAATTGATGTGAGAGTCACAAGCTTCTTAGTAGGCAGTTCATCCAGGTATCTCCAACATTTATCATGATATGCACTGATAATATTGGTGGTCTGGGATGAAATATCAGATAGCGTGTTTTATCACTAAGTGTTCCCTCTGTAAGTATGTTAAGGTGGAACACCATCATCCCAATATATTGTTACAACAGTTCTTGGTCTCATTATGGAAATTGTAAGATGTTGTAGTGGACATTGTAGTGGGATTATTGAGGTCACCTCAAGGTAGCGACGCAGTTTGGGATGTCGTGGATCGATTGAAAAAAGGATCCCACTTACTTCTTATCCGGGAGACATTATCAGTTGATGATATGGGAATAATATATGTCTATGAGATTATATAGGGAAATGGGGTCCTTCATACTATCATTATAGATAGGGACACCCATTTCACATTGAGGTTCTGGTAGGGGTTATAGAGATCTATGGGTACACAGATGTTTCTGAGCATAGTTTTTTCCCCTCAGATAGATGTCCAGTAAGAATGGACTATGTAGGTGTTATAAGACATGATTCAAGCATGTATTTTTTATTTTAGTGGTTATTATGAAAAAAAATATATCGTTGAGTTTTCATATAATAACATTTACCAAGATATGATACAGATGTCTCTTTATGGGGCCCTATATGGTAGGTTATGAAATTCACCCCTGTGATGGTTAGAGATTGGGGATGCAGTACAACTAGGACCTTCTCTCATTCAAGAGAATTCAGAGAAAGTAAAACTTATTGTTAAATATATGTCCATGACTCAGTATAGACAAAAGTCATATGTTTATCTTTGTTGACTATCTCTAGAGTTTGAGGTCTGAGATCGTGTTTTCTTACGGGTATCACCCAGACTTGGCCATAGATGAATA
Source organism: Viscum album (assembly GCA_963277665.1). Taxonomy (NCBI): domain Eukaryota; kingdom Viridiplantae; phylum Streptophyta; class Magnoliopsida; order Santalales; family Viscaceae; genus Viscum; species Viscum album. The sequence continues at coordinate 1,177,300,632 of OY728153.1, read as the reverse complement.
CAGAGGCCTGGGAAGTCATCACCCCATTATTTCAGGCCATTTGAGATATTGGAGATAGTTAGGTCGGTATCCTATTGTTTTTTATTACCTTTTAGGTACTATTCCATGCATGAAGTCTTTTAAGTTTCACAGATTCGTCGCTATCAGGATGACGTATCTCATACTTTTAATCCTGAGGATGTTGAGTTGGGCGCTGATACTTCTTTTGAAGAGAATCAAATATACGTCATTGATCAGAGAAAGAAGTCTCTATGAGGCCAGTTTATCCCTTCATTATAGGTGTTATGGAAGCATGTAAAGGTACAGGATGAGATTTGGTAGAAGGATGCTGACATATGTGCTTAGTGGATAAATTTATTCTCAGATGATACTATATCGCTCTTGGAAGGTTATCTCGGGGATGGGTTCCTTTGAGAGAGAATACTATAAGAAACTGGTTTTTATATGAGGTTGTATCCTTTAATTTTTTTTGTCTAATTCTTTGGTTTTAAACTTATATGGGTTCCTAGTGAGGTTATGGAGGAAACGGGGTTGTTCGAGACCTCTTCAGAGCTCAGAACCCTGGATGGTGGAAGAAATCATTTGGCCACACAATTAGCATAAACCATGACACCCAACCCATACGGTTTCTCCTAAGTGTGTGGGGAATTCCAGTGAGTCGAATATGACACATGGTTTTCTGAAACTATGTGTCTATGTCCACAAACCTATTCAGGTTCTCTGATGTTTTTAACAGACAACTATTTCATGGTTTGGGGATATTTTTCCAAACTATGTGCATAAACAATGTGATTCCCCTCTTTGGATAGTGATCTTATCGTAGTTGGAAAACGTTCTGGCCAATCGTACATCCAAACCATGCAACCAATAATTTTTGGGTAATTGTAAAATTTTCCCCTTAATGACACATAATCATAAACTGTACCTCCTATTTCATATTTCTATCAGATAGGGGGCTCCATCTTCCTCCCATATGAGCTCCCAAACCTCTTTCACTTAGGTTTGATGATAACTTCTCTATATGAACTTATATTTGACTTCCATTTGGTTATTTGGATGTGCTCTGGTAATATCTTCATTCATCCTGCACCTTTCATCATTTTTCTTTCTCTCAGTGAAGTTATTTAGGTGTAGGATCCCATGGCCTATTTCCTGGGTGTTCATCTATTTTGTCATTTTCATCCAATTTGGACCAAGACAAAGGCTCATAGTGAATTAATGCTCCACTATTAACATAATTTTGGTGTTCTAGTATTTATCCCTCAATTATTGTTTCATTTTATTATGTGTTGTGATTCTTCATGCTAGATTCTTTGTGTGTTTCCTTAAAAATACATAAACCATGTTTAATTAAGTCTCCATGATAGAATTAGCCTAGAATCCCTTGATACATATCAGATTATCCCCCCATTAAATGTTGTCCACCCCTTGAGGTGTGTCGGTAAAATTTCTATTGTGGTAAAATGAATAAACGGTCAAACCATCGTCTAAATGGGTTGTGTGTGACATCAAATTGTGAGTTATTAAATGATATGGATAACTGTAAGGTGTAGCTCAGCTAACATGCTTATCAATCTATACTGAAAAAGAATAAATTTTAGTGGTGTGACCACATCACATAATTAAATATTACAATGGTTACACCCTTTTATCATTGAATGCTAATGAGTTATGAATAAAATTGTTGGCTCTAATTAAAGCCTTTGACTGTTTATAATGGATATAATCGGGCATAGAAACCCTTCTGATATAATTTGGGCATGGATATCTTTATGTATTATGGTTCAGACATGGATCCACTTCTACTATTATTGTGATATGGGCATGGGGTCCCTATACTGTGATACATGCATGGAATCCCTATATGATAACACTTGGGCATAGTGACCATATTATGTTTTGGGTATGGAATCCCTATTATTACTTGGGTATCTCAACCCTTACTATTATATTCACGTATAACGAACCTTACCATTATATACAGGCATGATGATACTTCTTGATATGATATTGGGCATGGTGACCCTACTGTTATGATTTGGGCATGGTGACCCTACTATTGTGATATGGGGCATGGTGTCCCCTATTTTTTAATAAATGGGAATTTCGTCCTTTAATACTCATGAGACTCATGTTGTAGCTTATGGATGCATGAGTGACGCCTCAGATCCAGGATCATAGTATCCATATAATTTTTTGTAGATTTCACTATGTATATAGTCCATATATGTGTATACATGTGGTTACTTTTTCAGAGATTCTCCGACTTAGGCTGAAGCAGGTAGTTTCATCCTGGTGTCCTTCAGAACCGTAGCCAATCCTTCATATCTTATAGTACTTTTTTCTATTATTACCCACACAATTCCATATTATATGCACTAAATGGATATTTATAAACACCATTGGTGGTGGACTACTAGGTTTATGTCACACCTAATCTGGACCTCCAATGGTACCCAGGAAGATTATATGGATGCAGGTAGGGATAGTGGAAAGCACCCACTGGTTGATGCTTTATTTGTTTATAGCTTGGGAGAATGGAATAAAATTATTTATCTATAGCTCATGATGCTATTGAAGATAGTCCTTTTGGTTTTTTTTCTTTTTTTATACATGTATTGTATAGAATTCTTGATAATTCATTTTTGATAGACATATTCCATAAAATCATTTTGTATATGATACTAGTGTTAGTCGTTAATTATTATATGATGATTTACCTTCTGTTTTCATTTATTTATTATTATTCCTCTATCTATATATTTATTTCACTATTGTGATATTATGATCATGAGGTTATAGTATCCCCACTACAGCACCTTGGGCCCTCACTACTAGTTGGAAGCCTCTAGCATATAGGGAACCATCGTTGAATCCATATGGCCCACCAGATTGGGGAACTGCTCAGTAGAATCTAGGTCAGGATATCACAAAAAAATTCTGACAACTATAAAAACTGAGAGTTCCATCTTAGAGTCGATAATAAATCCCCTCCATTCATCGACTTTCATACAGACACTTCTAGTGACAACTGGTGTATTTGGAATCCCTTCTTAGACCCATTTAGATCAATTTTTTAAGAGTGTGGATTATCATGTCATGTAAAATATGTTTCCTCATACCATGGAATCATTAAAAAAATTTGTCTAACTCTATCACAACATGAGTTTCTCCAATCTGTGCTGACATTGACTATGTAGTATTGGCATGTAAAAGTAAGTCCAAATGAGTTGCTTAATTTCCTAGAACTTCTTCCAAAGGTCACTATGGTTGGAAAAATCATGTTGAATCAGTTTATAATGATTCATATGAAATTGGTGTTATATGTAATTATTTGGGACCATAGAGAAGATATCGGGGTATGATATCTTCCTCACCGAAAGGACCATATGCAATATTCGACCAAGATTCAAGATGTGTTGCAAGAGTCATGAGAAAAGAAATAGTATGAAAAGGAACATGCATTGTTACTTGTTGATCAGTCTATTTGGATACCTACTTCAACTCTTGGATTACCAAATGTCTATCATGACATGACCAGAATGAATTCTCATGTGTGTGAGGTTGACTTTTCAAAACCTCTATTCATGGTGTAAATGAGTTCGAATCTTGGTTAAAAAAGCATAGTGAAGGTTGGGAGTGATGTCTGCGATGCTGTTGTATATGCTTTGGAATTTGAAAATGATTTTATGCCTCCAAATATTAATTAATAAACATTACTGGATAGATAAATGATTGATACAAGTGACAGTGGGGGCACCAATGCAGTCAGGATACTCAAGTTGTACAGATTTCTAGTGAGGTTGGTATACAACATGAGCAATAGTTGAAAATTATTTTGGAACATAATAGTGATTTATCTCAAATCCATATTGAAGATGAGGAAGTCATCACCATTTGGGGGGGTTACACTCTTCATTTCAGGTAAGTTCTAATGAGAAATAATTGATTCTGTGGAAGAATTGTCTTATGGTTGTTTAATCTAGACTTATGGATTCACCTTCCTTACAAGGGGAGGGGAGGGAAAATTGGTAAAATTCATTGAACCATTAGCTTCATTACTGACCATTTATTCAATATTACCTTGATTAATTCATAACATGGAAAGGAAAATATTTATATAATGCATTCAAAAAATTATTGTCGCTAATGTAAAGAGAGGAGCTGGATGGAAGCTTCAAGCATCAATATTGAATTCTATACCAATAGAGGATCTTAAAGATGGTCTTATTTTTCTCCATCCTTCCATGTAGTACCCCCTATAACTTTTTTAAACTATCTTTTGGTTATTCAATAGGAAAAATTATTTGGTTCATGTCAATACTGAAAAACTAAAAAAAAATCCGAAGTCGGTTGTTGAGGATGACTTGTTCAACATGCTAGGTGAATAAATTGATTCTGATTTTGGGAGTTCGGTGTGACCTATAATAATGATGTTGTTTTATGAATCATTTTCTTTCTTTTATCATGTTATATTTAAATTTTTCAAAATGTGGTTCTTGCTATGTCAGTTGGCAGCAAAGGTGGTACTGAATTCAGTGCAGAGCATTATTTTTATAGTAGTTTATATGGAAACATTGAAATGAGCTATGTGGAAATATGATGGAAATATGATTTTTGGCTATGAAGTCAAGTTCAAAATACAAAGTATTATCTAATTATCCAATAGGTGTTTGGTAAGGAATTGGTGTATTGGTCAGTCTTCCTACTTCTATAACGGATATAATTTTCATTTCAAATAAGCACAATGCAATTTGAAAGCATTTTTCCAAGTGGCATGAGACTTCTTACTACTATTGGGACAAAGATCACAATGTAAGTGGTCCATAAACTTCAAGGATATCTCTTACTAGGTTTTTTGTAGTTGGTTCCCTAGAACCATATTTTATGTACTTCATGATAAAATTGTATTCATTGTTTTGAATATTAATTAACTACTTATCACATCATGATTGTTCTTCTGTGTGACATAGTATGTGATAATGTCCTAAGAGTATTTGTCGCACTAAAAGGTCATAACAGTTCCCCACTATGATGAAAACTCAGATGTTCTATGAAACTATTCTTGAATATATGTTCTATAGCTAGATGATATCATTTAAGGGACAAAAATGATACAGGCTATCAGGGGTGGAGACTTGTAGGAATTTGAGGCACCTTCTCTTGGTGTATTCCTATTGTAATATCAAGTAGGATATTATGAGAATGAGACCCTCTAGTAGGAAATCCACATTTATAAGTGTCATTGGATGTTCCTATCTTCGAATGTTTGTATTGATCCTTATACTTTAAGATTATTATTAATTAGTATTGTGAGTCACGTACATTGATGTGTTGATGAAAATTATAATGAAAGATGTTCGTAGTGAGGTAGGATATGTTGGGTGCGTCATGAGTAATATTGCATTAATGAATAATGTGAGAAAATATTTATCCCATCCATTCATTAACAGAAGTTAACATCCTAGGCCCTTTGGTGGAAATGATATAAACTAAATAAATCCCTGGCCATGGTGTTTTATAGGCAAGTTCTATTTCCAGAAAGTCAAATAAAGAGATATCATGTATATAGGTTCATGACATAGAATGCAACCTGCTCGATTAGAGATATTGTGATAAATGGATTATATTACACAGTAATCATTCTTATGTGCTAACGTGTTTTTGCGGCATTAACTTCTTTCTATATGGGTGACTTGGCGTGTTTCTAGATGCCAAACTTGTACTTTAGGATGATTCTCTTAATTCCATTGAGAAAGAGGTCTAGAGGGTCACACACTAAGTGATCCAGAATCTCAGTTAAATAATATATTATTATTTATTATTTAACAATTTGAATAAATATTATTCTAAATCATGGTTTAATATTTATTCATGTATGTCTAGTCATATTTATTCCATTAATGGTTATTTGATAAAATATATTATGAGTTGAACATTTAATAAATATTCACTTTATATTTAGTGAATATAATATTTATTTATTTATTGGAAAATAATGAAGTTATTTTTATTTGATAAATAAATAGACATTATTCAAGGCACAATAAATATTACGATGGAATAGCAGACTGAGTTTAATGGTCAAGTGAGAAATAATAAATGTTGAATATTATTTAATTAAATAATATTTAATTATAGTCTGCAAGTTATGCACATGTCGAGAAATGATAATAATATTATTATTATTTGACATGGGGTTTTTATAAAATTTAATAATATAATCAGGTGAACTTGTTCAATTATTTTATTCAAACCCCATAAATATATATACCCAATTAAGTTATTTTCTCAAGAGCAAATTCAGTTGTGCACAATGGATTTAGAGAAAACTTCTCAAACCTAGAGAGCTCTATTCACCAAGAATAAACTCAAGAATGGATAGAAATCCCTATCCACCAGATCAAGGAGAACATGTTAGAAAGGATTTTCTTTGATACCACCTAGAGACTCCTTCGGCAACGTCCAAAGATTCTTGGAACCTATATGGATTTTCATTAGAGGAAATCGACACAAGTGTTCTATAATTTAAAAATGGTGCATTGTCGATATATCACTGGACACATCAATAAGTAAATAATTCCTTAGATTTAATTTTATATCTAATTAAATTAATTTTAAAAAATATGTTTTTATCTCATATCTTTCTATTTCGGCATGATTACCCTTGTCTTATCTAATTGATCCATTCCATAGATCATGGTGTTTATCATCATATAGATCTCAGATTAGTCATCAATCATAAAAAAAAGTTGAGAATCGCCCATCGCATTTTTCTGTTGTGCCCAAAACTACAAGTGTTATTAGAGTCAGATATATAAGTGTTTATAATTATTTAAAATCATAATTTATTTATGAATTTGTAATTTAGTTATTCAATTCATGTGTAGTAATTTTTTAATATGAATTGTGAGGTCTATTTCTTCCTCCATATTTTCTTGTAGATCTAATCAAGAAATTTATTTTTATGATTAAAATAAAATTGAGGAACTCGTCTAGAGGAGACAAGGTTTCTGGTCAGACAACACTAGATTACATTCCATGTAACTAGAGTTACACATCATGTATTCACATTCAACGCATTAATATTGATTTGGAAATAAATTTGAGATTATGTGTTAATTGCCACATTAATTATAGAATTAATGAACCGTGAGTATACCAAAATTAAAGGGCACATAGTCAGATGGACTACAGGTTGTGTGCCTCATTGGAGACAGTGTGTAATCCCTTTGTTTCAGAGATAGGTCTTGTATTCCATACATGGCCTACCCAACCAGTGACTATCTAACACGGATTCAACATGGTGTGTGGTCCATAGAAAATTACATGTACTCCAAAATCTTCCAAGGACAAGACTAGACACAGAGTCCCTGGGTGTTTGTCTTAGATAGATAGTGAAATATATACACACCATGTAAATTGGATCTACACATCGTGTAATTATACCTGGTACGTAGATTTAAACATTATTTTTTTTACTTTGTAAACCTTGATACATATACATAAGTGTGGTTGTAAATATATTTCATGACATGTGATAGGTTTCAATATACATAAATATTTAAATGTTTAACTAATATATGTGTAATGTTTATATCTTCATATCATGTATGAGTTCTATTACAAGTGGTTACTCTACATGTATTGATTCATAACACATGTCCAAAATATCATGTAATTAATGTAATCATCTATGAAGTAAAATTTTTTAAAGTACATGATAAATCGTGTATTCCATATGTCACAGGATTAAAATAGAATACGAATATAATACATGTTTGGTAGATTCAGACGAGCATTCACCATGTTTCTTCCAAGGTACATTTTTGTACACAGTTAATTTTAAATTTTTTTTTATTTATTTTTTAAAATTATAATGGATAATAATCTCAAGGAAATTGGATATTAATTAAGATAAAATAATTGATAAATTAAAGATAATGATTATTCGATTCAAGCATGATTTATCTTAAATAAGTATGATTAAGAATTGAATGATCATTTTATTAAATGCATAAATTAATTGCTTACATGTGGATGATCATGATCTAAACTATACCTTTGTATGTGATTAGTTTCATTTAAATTATTATTAAATTATTTTTCTGGTCTGTGTGCCTTCTCTCCTCATTATTATATAGGGCCTGTGTGCCCATGGTTTCTTTTATGTAAACCCATTTTCTCTTCACATACGTGTGAGTAAATGACATATTTAATGGATGGAAAACCCAAACTAGTGGAGGTGGTTCAAGTTCAGAGCTGAGGCGAAACTAATCTAAGGAGATACATAGGTGGAAAGGTGGAAATATCCAACACGAGCCTTAATTGGTTCAAGGTGTTTTCCCCTAGGTCAACAGCTATTTTATCAACTACAAGATAAACTAACCACAAGTAATAGATCATGATCATACCACTTTATTATTATTTTTCTATTAGTTTCATGGTTATTTCATTATGGATGTCTTGTCTCAATCACATAATTAATGAATTAACTAGCGTGAAATATATAACTAAAATAAACCAACTTATGTGTAAATATTATCTAAAACATGGTTAATCACTTGAGTAATCCCACATAATATTAACAAGAATGTGATAAAGATAATAATTTTAAATTTACACATAAAATAATAAAATCCCTTAATAAAACATTAAGTCATTATAGCCTTCTATTACTTCGGTTAGAATCGAAAAATAGTTCAAATTGATTGACCATGAAAAGTTACAGTGCTTTCAATTATCAGAGAATTATAATTTGAGGTTTTCAGTTGTCTTAACTTAGTTGACATCAAGGGTTGACTACCAGAGCAGGACTTTTTATAATTGAGATTCAAAGTTTGAGGAAATATAAATTAAGGATTTAAGGATTCGGGAGTCCACTCAACAGATCAAGGAACTATGAGTTGATTCAGTTTCTATTTAGAAGGCCTACCTAAAACCTTTTAAGTTTCTTGACCAACCAAAGTTGGAGTAATGAGAAGGTAAATATGGATCCTTTTCACAAGAATATCCAAAAAATAGGATATTTTTAAACCAATGGTAAAGGCTATTGGGTTTCAATAAAATAGTGGGATACTAATAAATATAATATTTTTTTATTTGTCTAACTTTTATAAGTTAAAGTACTAAAATTACACTTATCTTATTTTGTAGAATCTATATTAAAATGGAATCAAACATGTAATTTCAATCAATACTTGAGAAAGAAAACCTTCTCACTGAAACAAATTTCCAAGAGTGGAAAAGGTGCCTACATGACATCCTTCGCCATGAAAGGAATTTGTATGTACTGGAAGATCCTTTACCAAATTCTCCTGGCAATGAGGCAAGTGATGAAGAGATTATATCTATGATAAACATCTTAATGATGCTACAGATGTTTATTTCTTCATGTTATCATCCATGTACAATGATATTTTAAAGCAATATGAGGATATGGATTCATATAGCATGATGTCTCACATTCAGGATCTTTATCAAGAGAAGAAGAGACAACATAGGTATGAGATCTCCAATGCTTTGTTAATAACTATTCTTGAAGATTCTGTGCCAATTGGGCCTCATGTAGACAAGCTCATTAACAACACTTAATGCTCGAACATCGTAAATATTAAATTCTCAGATGAGTTGCATACAGATCTCAAACTTTAATCATTTACCAAGACTTTATCCAACTTTATTGTTAATTGTAATATGATAAATAATGAGAAGAGAATTCCAAAGCTTCTGAAATTAATTCTCCAAGTGGATATATACATGGGGTTTGACGAACCTGTGGTCCTTATATAGAATAAGATGAGGAAGAACAAGGAAAATGGGCCCAATACCTATAAATAGTCGAAATCTCCCAAGCACTGTCCGTCTAAAAAGGGGAAGATCCATATACAGGGAAAGGAAAAAAGCGGTATTATTCTTTGAATATGGAAAGTCAGTCCACTAGAAGAGGAACTACACCTAAAAGAAAGGGGAATCTAGAGGTGTCACTACTACAAATATGGCTTTTATCAGTGCTAAAAATGGCCATTATCAGTGCTAGAAAAGCGCTGATAAAGCTGATGAATATAAAGGGGGGGTGTCCCCTTTATCAGCACTCTGAAAAGAACTGATAAATACCCCTTTTACCAGCGCTAAAAAAACGTTGATGAAAGGGGTCTTTTATCAGCACTAAAACAAAGCGCTGATAAAAGGGTCCTTTATCAGTGCTTTGTTTTAGCACTGATAAAAGACCCCTATATTAGCGCTTCCTTTATCAGCGCTTTCATTTTAACGCTGATAAAGGACCCCTTTTATCAGTTCATTTTTAAAATCACTGATAAAAGGTAAAAAAATTAAATAAAGTTAAAAAATTACTACCAATTGGGGGGGATTTATAGCACTTGATCCCCCCCTTTTACAGCACTTTTCTGCCCTTGTACAGCGCCCCACGCACCCCCCTTCACCCTTTAATAGTGCTTGCTCCCATATTCCCCATGCGCGCGTTCCCCTGCCTCCACCAGGATTTGAACTCGAGACCTCCCCCATGTGCGCCTAAGCCTTTACCACTACTCTATTTTGATTTGTCTTCCAATTCATGATATCTCTATATATATATATTTATATATTTAGTTATATTTATTCATATAGTAATATATATTTATATTAATATATATATACATATATAGTTATATTAATATATATATATTTAGTTATATTTATTCGTATAGTAATGTATATATATAGTTATATTAACATATATATATATATATAGTTATATTAATATATATATAGTTATTAGATTAATATATATATATATATAGCTAAACTAATATATATATAGTTAGATTAATATATAGGTATATAAATATTCATATATTTGTATTTTAAATAAAATGGATGTTAGTTATTATTTAGATAAATCTAATATATTTTATATGTCAATATATTTTATTATTTATAATTATAATTAAAATTTTAGGTGTGAATATATAAAAAATATGTATATATTGTTAAATATTTGATTATAAATAGCAGTGCATTACAAAAAAGGATGAAATTTCAAAGACATGATATTAATATGAATGTAATACCTTGGAATAAATTCATTCCCCACCAAAAAAATCCAATAATACCCCCTTAAACGAGGCTGAAAATCCACAAAATGTTAGAAAAATTGAGGTACCCTGACAAAAAACTCGGTTTTTGAGGACTTCTTGGAATATTTTGGCCACGAAAATAAATTTACAGGGGTTTCCCCAGTCATAGTAATGTAGATCTTGTCACAGGCTTCGATTTGATATGTGGTAGAGCTCAAACGGACACCCGGATCAAAAGTTATGGTTGTTTGAAGTTTGAGTTGCATTTTCAACATATTTTGGATCTTTTTTTATTTTTTTTATTTTTTTAGTCTTCAAATTGTTATTAAATGACTATTACTCCATAATAATTATCAAATTATTAATTAAAAATATTTTTATAATTTTTTTATAAGCCATTTTCACTAAATATATTATATATTAAGTATATTATAAGTGTAAATATACATTTATACTTATCTAAAATATATTTAAAAATTATATATTATATATATATCAATATAACTATATTTATATATTAATATTTTAATATATTTTTTTAATTTTTTTTTAATTCGACCCTTTATCATCACTTTTAAAAAAAGAGCTGATAAACCCCCCCCCCCCCCCCCCGCCCCTTTATCAGCACAAAAAAAGCACTGATAATGGGGGGTCCCTTTATCAGCACTAAAAAAAGTGCTGATAAAGGGGTGCTTTTATCAGCTCTTTTTTGAGCTCTGATAAAGCCCCCCCCCCCTTTATCAGTGCTTTTTCATTAGCGCTGATAAAGGGGGGTGTTGCGAAAAACTGTTTTTTGTGGTAGTGTGTGTTCATTATCGAGTTCAATCTTTCCATTTCTACAAATTGGGTATTAGATATAGCTTGTGGTGCTCACATCTATATCCAAATGCAGGAACCAAGTAGATTTTGGAAAATTTCCAGAGGAGATGAGGATCTACGAGCTGCCAATGGTGTGAGGCTGGCTGCTCTAGCCATTTATGACTACCACCTTTCATTTCCAACATGAATTATTTTTTTGAGATATTTTTATTATGATTCTAGAGTTACCAAGAACATAATTTATGTAGCATTCCTAGATATAGATGGGTTTGTTTCCAAATTTATAAAAAAAAATTGTTCCTTTTATAAGGAAAACATATGTTATGGTATGGAGAATTTAAATATTAGTATTTATGTATTAAATTTTGAAAACAAAGTGTCGGAAATCGATAACGAATCATGTTCACATGACTCGTATAACTCCCAATTGTGGAATCATCATCTCAGTCATATAAAGAAGAAGTGTATGAAAAAATCTCTATAAAGATAGTTATTTAGACTCTTCTAAGCTAAAATCACATGAAATATGTCATGCTTTTTTATAAGGGAAAATGACCAAACCACCATTTGTTGGATTGGGTGAATGGTTCGCAGAGCTTCTAGGGGTTCTACACACTGATGTGTGTAGAACATTTCTAGTAGAAGTTGGAGGTGGGTATTCTTACTTCAGAATTTTTACTGATGACTTGAGTACATATGGCTATATTTACTTTATTAGGTATATGTCCAAGTACTTTGATAAATTCAATTAATTCAAGAATGAAGTAGAGAATCATATTGGTATGAAGATAAAGAAGCTTTGATCATATCAATGTGGTGAATATATTAACCAAGAGTTCATCTAGTTTTTACAGGAGTTTGTGATTCTATCTCCACTCACTCCACCCTACACACTATAGTGGAATGGTGTTATTGAAAGGATAAATAGTACCTTGTTGGACATGGTAAGGTCAATGATGAGTCATTCAGATCTCCCATTATCCTTTTGGGGATATAAATTTTAAACTAGGGCATATGCATTAAATTGAGTACCAACTAAAGTGGTAAATGGAATTCCCTTAAAGTTATAGATTTGGAAAACCCCCATTTTATCGCATACACGTGTATGGGGTTGTGAAGAATTTGTTAAGGCATTCTCAGGAAACAAACTAGCAACCTAGGGTACAATGTGTATCTAGTTTATACAACCCTTCAGAGAAGAATGTTATTGTTGTTAGACAAGCCATCTTTTTTGAGATGGATCACATCTTAAAAATGATAGTGGGAGAAATATTGACTTCAATGAAGTTGATTCTCAAGATACAAAAGAGTTTTAATGTGAAAATATTCCATAGGTCCCCATGGAAGAAGTGGTTCCTAAAACACAAGTACTACGTAGGACTGAAAGAGAGGTAAGAGAACCAGAGAGATATGGTTTTCTAGTCACTGAAGATGTTGAATCATTATTTGTTGACAATGATGAACCTATCTCTTGTAAGAAGGTAGTAAAGAGTCCAGAAACTACAAGATGAAAAGAATCCATGAATTCTGAAATGGATTCCATGTATCAGATCCATGTTTGGGTTCTTGTCGATGCACCAGTTGATGTAAAGCCTGTTGGATGAAAATTGGTATTCAAGAGGAAATTGTACATTGAAGGAAAAGTAAGTACTTATAAATCAAGGCTTGTGTCCAAAGGGTTTAAACAGCATCAAAGAATTGAATATGATGAAACCATTTAACATGTTACCATGTTTAACTCCATCAGAATTCTACCTTCCATAGAAACATTCCATGACTATGAAATTTGGAAGATGGATGTCAAAACTTAATTCCTTAACAGGAACCTTTAGGAAGATGTATAAATGACATGACCATAAGGGTTTGTGACTCCAGGTGATTCCAAAAATACTTTCAAGTTATAGATATCCATTTATGGATTTAAGCAAGAATCTAGGTCATGGAACTTTTGATTTGATGAATCCATAAAAGAATTTGGTTTCATTATGAATGAATGTGAGTTGTGTGTTTGCAAGAGGTTCAGTGGAAATCTGTTAATTATCCTAGTATTATATATTGATGACATATTAATTATTGGAAATAGCATACCAGTATTACAGTCTATTAAGGACAAGTTGAATAATTGATTCTCCATGAAGGGATTAGATGAAGCAGCCAACATTCAATGGATCAATATCATTCTTGATAGACCCAGGAGGCTACTTGTACTATGTCAAAATACATTTGTTGACCATATACTAAATAAATTTAGTATTGAACAATTCAAGAGGATTTTGGTTCCAATGTCACATGGTTTACATATTTCTAAGAAAACATGTCCTCATTCATAACAAGAGAAAGAGAAAATGAGTAATATATCATATGCTTTAGTGATAGGATCAATCATGTATGTCATGTTATTTAATAGACTTTATGTTTCCTATGAATTGAGAATGGTATAAAGATATCAAGAAGATCCAGGATAATAGCATTGTACTATAGTTAAGGCTATCCTTAAGTATCTAAGAAGAAATAAGGGTATGTTCTTAGTATATGGAGGGGACAAGGATCTGTTCATCAGGGGTTACACTAATGATGGTTTTCAGACAGATCTGAATGATCTGAAGTCATAATCAGGGTATGTTTTCTATCCCAACGGAGGAGCTATGAGATGGAAGAGTTCAAAACAACCAGTTGTCGCTGATTCTATAGTGGTGTCCAAGAATATAGTAGCTTTTGATGTAGCTAAATAAGCTGTTTGGTTTTGGAACATTGTCTAGGAGCTTGATGTGGTACATAGAAGTAAAGACCCTATCACATTGTATTGTGATAATACTGTAGTGGTGGATCTTGTAAAAAATCCAAGGTCACACCAATAGAAAAATAATATACTCTGAAAATATCACATCTTGATTGATTTTTATCAAAGGGGAGATGTTATGGTCAGAAGATTACCCATAGAAGAGAATGTGGTAGAAATGTTGACTAAAGACCTATATTAGCAGAAGCATGAGCATCATGTGAAGGCTAGCAGATAGAACGTTGTTATTATCAAGCTCTACAACAAGGGAGAGTTTGTTGGAGTCGGTGCCCTATAACCAAATTTTTTTGTAATTTATGATAATCATGTATTCATTGTTTTGAATATTAATTAACTACTTATCACATCATGGTTGTTATTATGTGTTACATAATATGTGATAATTTCCTAAGAGTAGATGTCACACTAAAAGGCCATAGTAGTTCACCACTATGATGAGAACCCAGATGTGATATGAAACTATTCTTGAATATATGTTCTATAGCTAGATGATATCATTTGAGGGACACAAATGATACAAGATATCATGTTGGAGACTCATAATACATTAAGGCACCTTCTCATGGTGTGCTCCCTTGGTAATACCCAGTGGGATATTATGAGAACGAGACCCACTAAAAGAAAATCCACATTTATAAATGTCATTGAATGTTCCTATCTACGAACATTTCTATTAGTCCTTAGATTTTAAGATTACTATTAATGAGTATTATGAGTCACATACATTGATATATTGATGAAAAATGTGATGATATATATTTGAATAAAGTTATGATACATTGGGTGTGTCATGAGTAATATTACATTAATGAATAAGACAAGAAAGGATGTGTCCCTTCTATTAGTTAATGGAAATTAATGTTGCAGACCCTTTGATAGAAATGAAATAGCCTAAATAAATTCATGGTCATGGTGTTCTATAGGAATGTTTTATTTTTAGAAAGTCAAAGAAAGTTTGATTGAGCATATATGTTGATAACACAAGAATGAAACCTGTTAGATTAGAGATATTGTGATAAAGGGGTTATATTACACAGTAAGTGTTTGAATGTAGTAACATGTCATTGTGACATTAAATTCTTTCCCTATGGGTGTCTTGGCATGTTTCAAGACACTAACCTTGGACTTCTGCCTGCTTCACCTAATTCCACTAAGAAAGAGGCCAAAATGGTCACACACTAAGTGTTTCTAGAATCTTAGTTAAAAATTTATATTATTTTTTATTATCTAACAAGTTGAATAAATATTATTTTTTGTCATGGTTTAATATTTATTCATGTATGTATGATCGTATTTATTATATCACTAGTTATTAAAGAGAATATATTGTGATAAGAATATTTAATAAATATTTATTTTCTATGTAGTGAATATATTTTTTATTTAATTATTAGAGAATAATGTAGTGATATTTATTTCATAAATAAATAGACATTATTCAAGGCCTGGTAAATGTTGGGGAGGAATGGCGGATCGAGTTTTATTTTCTGGTGAGAAATAATAAATATTTAATAATATTTAATTAAATAATATTTAATTATAATTCGAAAGTTAAGAGAATGTCAGGAAATAATATTATTATTATTATTTGACAAGGGGTTTGTAATGATTAAATACAATAATAAAGGGAACTTTTATTGTTATTTTATTCTAACCCTAGAAATATTAATACATAATTATGTTATTTTCTCAAGATTCAATTCAATTTTGCACAATGGATTTACTGAAAACCTCTCAAGACTATAGAGCTATATTCTCTAGGAATACTCTATTCTCCAATAACACTCTGAAGAATGGAGAGAAATCCTCCTCCAATAGATCAAAGAGAATGCTTTGGAAGTGGTTCTCAAGGTGATCAAAGGGGAACGACATAAATGCAAGGATTTTCCTCACCAATACTCAAAGACTCCTTCAATGACGTTTGAAGATTTTTTGAACATATGGGGATCACCGCTATAGGAAATTTAAAATTGGGTTCTATAACACAATGACAGTTCACTATAGATCTATTAGTAAACACATCAATGAAGAAATAATTATTTAGTGGTAATTCTATATCTAATGAAATTAATTATAAAAAATATGTGTTAATGTCCTCTCATTCGATTCTGGTGTGATTACTCTTGTCTGATATCATTGATCCATTCCATAGATAACGACATTTATAATTATGTAGATCTTGGATTTGTCGTCAAACATGACAAAAAAGTAAATTTTGGCACTTCCCATCGCACGCTTCTACTGCACTCGAAACCTATAAGGGTAATATCAGGCTCCATTGGATGACACAGTTTTTTCAACCTAAGTGACCGGATTTCTTCATAAAGGATTGGTATCATCTTGTTCTGAATCTCTCATATTTTGTTTAAATATATGGTCCTCCCATGGATTTATTTTGGATATTAAATCTATTTTGCTATAGTTTATGTCCTGCCTTCATGCTGCATTTGGTCTCGCTTTGAATATTTTTCTATTCAAAGCAAATGGGTATCTTGACCTTCTATAAGGAATGGAATGCCTTTAAATGCCAAGATAATCTCTGGTAAGTATGCCAAGAAAATAAATTACACATGAGGAAGGTGTGTAATAACAATTTATGCATGTGACACTTTAAGTAATATGGTAAACAAATCTTGTTACAACAGCTAAAGTAAACAAAACTAGTCATTTACAAGAGTGTGGTTCAGTGGATTCTTAAGGAAGGACTACCAAAATGTTTTTTGGGACTCATCATCACCTTGAGGACAAGGTGGTTTTCAAGAGGGTGGTAATTATAGGCTATTGGAGAGGGTAGAAAGATGATAGGCTGGTGGTGAGGGTGGATAG
The DNA here is from genome assembly GCA_963277665.1 of Viscum album. Taxonomy (NCBI): domain Eukaryota; kingdom Viridiplantae; phylum Streptophyta; class Magnoliopsida; order Santalales; family Viscaceae; genus Viscum; species Viscum album. The sequence goes on along the minus strand of OY728153.1, from coordinate 1,177,283,112 downwards.
TTTTGTGTAAAAAAATCACAATGATTTGATTAAATTGAATTCATCAATGAAAATAAAAATAATATTAATATAGATCTCAATTGGATACATCCATAGATAGTTTACAATCCCACCAAGTTTGTCCTCTTCAACCAAATGAATAGTCAAATGAATCATGACTATAAAGAATGAAGGGGGAAATAACATCTCCAAACAAAAAATTTTACCAAACTTCTATCATGATGTTTATCAAGCTCGGTTGGAATTAGATTATTTCCATAAAGATCTCTTGAAAAGGTATCCAACTCAACTAGAACTATTGTTACATTTTCATGTAAAATATTAGATGATGCCAACAATAACAACTGCTCCATCAGAATATGTGAGTCATGAATTTTTAATCCATGTAACATTCAATGTTTTAATTAAATTCCCCATAAAATGTTACTTGAATATCCATATGGCACTTTTTACATTCTTTAATGTTCAAAGGAATGTGTCTTTATTGTGAGTTTTCATTGTAAAAATAGTCTAAGGACACTTATCATTCTCATTTTCCAACAAATCATTAATTATATTCATTGATTCCAAATCATTACAAACATTAATGTGATCCTTTTATTTACCATTCTCATTAAGAAATGTAAAATTGACATTGTCACATATATTCTTCCAAATATGCATTACATCAATATTATAATGTATCAAATTAAACTCTTGATAATGAAGTTTAAAAAATATACTCATTTTCCTCCACTATTGTGTTCCAACGACATCAAATATTCTACCTCATACCCTTTTCCCCTTCCTTAAACTAATTACATTTTCCAAATTCTATAGTGACATTCATTAATTGTCTCAAGATTTATGAACCATATAACACCTTTTCCAGATTTATCAATTCAATATATCCATTTAATCATCTATTTTTAAAAATTAATTTATGATAAGAATCAATAAATTGATACATGGTAGGTTTGTGGGTGGGGGAACAAAGGAAATAAAGCTGTGGATGTGGAGGTTCGAAACCAGGACCTCCTCAACTCACCGACATGAGTACAGCAATGGGAATAATCACTAAACTGTGATCCATGGGTTGAAGCATCAATTAATCTATGATGACCCATAAAACACTATTTTCTTCTATAATGTAATCATTGAGATTTAAAATAAAAATTATGAATTATACAAGTAAAACCAATATGAGTGTTCCAATCAAATAAGCTTCCTAGTCCAAGAATGTGACTAATTTTCTACATTAAAGCTTAATTCATTTTGAATATTTTTCACATTGAAGAATTATAGGTTTCTACTCTATCATCCCATATTTTCTTTCAATTCTTTTATTAGAGGATGAAGGTATGCACAATGTCATTTCCATGCATTTGGTTTCTAGGAATAATCATTGAAATAATGAAAGGAGTCTTCTTCATAAACATTAATGAAGGTATATTGTAGGGGATTATAAAAAATGGTAATTTGTTATAATTATTACATAATGTACAAAAAGGGTTAAACCCATCAAAATTGAATCCCAAACATACATTCCATGGATTTGAAGAAAAATATGAATATGAGGAATCAAACACAATCCATGATATTGAATCTTTTATATGTCTCATCAAGACATCGGTGTTACTATATTGACCATTCCACCTAAGTTCATGTGTAGTCTTAGATAACATGAATAATATTTTCAAGTTTTCTCTTAGTGGAAAATTTTTCAATACCTTTGTAGAAGTTTTATTTTTCTGTTTCTTCCTAGTGTTGCATTGATTTGTACTATCATTTTTTCTCATTGAATTCTATCAAATTATATGAAATCTTCTGCATTATTATTTATCAAACTCTTCTCCCCAATGAATCATTAAATAATTAGGGAATTCATTTATATTTATATAACTAAGACCAAGTTTTTTTATGATTTATTTTTATCTTATAGAATGATACAGGGATCATAACTTCACTAATTATATCATGAATAATCTATAAAATGATATAAATTTCTTAGTCAATAATTACACAACGAAACCTGATATAATAAAAGTTTAAAATAAAAATTTGAATACTTGGCACACCTTTCATACAGTTCTTATTATACGTATTGAACTAATTCATAAAACTCATTTTTTCATCACTGAAGTTCTAAGAAAGATTAATCTACTTAGGATCAACTAACATTTCTATTAATCTACTAAAATATTTCATGTTGTATCATGTATATCCAATTTTATCATTTATCATGTTTCAAAATATCCTATGACAGTTCACTTTGTGTTTTTTTGACAGCATTTTCATTGTTTTGACTTTCCATAACATTCAATTATCCATGCCAAATCCATCATGTATATCGAGCCTGAAATTGTTTTAATATCAAATATTCATATTTTTTTTATTCAATAATTGTTTGAATTTTTATCAAGACACATACATTTTATTATACTATACAATGATGAGTTTTCTATTACAAAATATAAAAAAATCAAACTTAATTCTATTATGATGGGTCACTTTGTGTTTTATTGATAAGATATTCATTATTTTCACTTTCAATAACATTTTATTCACCATTAAAAATCCATCATTTAAATCGAGCCTTAATTTTTTTTAATATAAAATGTTCATATACTTTGTTTTTATTCAATCATCATTTGAATTTTAATCAAGACACATAAATTTTATTATACCATCCACTAATCGGTTTTCTATTGCAAAATCTAAAAAATATTTCAAACCCTTATCATACCAAGGTGTGTTTAGAGGTAAATTAATCAAAAAATTTATCCATACATATTGGATTGTGACTATTTTCAATATACATTTAGATATAAAAAGATAAATGTTTAATCAAAAAATTACATCAATTTTTTTCATCACATAATTTTTCCAATAACAACGGTATGGTATTGATTGAAGATAACAAAAATTTATCAACAAAATTATTCAATTCAACATGAAAAAAATAAACCTAAATGAATAAATATTAAAGCTCCCAATAACTGGGTTAAATGTTTGGGGAAGAATTTATATGAGGAAAGGAGAGGGAAACATAAAGCGTGGAGGTCAAGAATATGATCCCAACAATGTCCAAAATTAGGGGAAATCAGGGAGGTGAGCAAGAGTACAAAGTCTTAGGTAAGGGATTAGAGATCAGAATCCATTGGGGGTGGTGGTCATTAAGAAATAGGGAAGAAGGTTCATCGTCTCTAGAGAAGACCCATTGATGGCGTTGTCACGGTCAACATCAAGGGAGGGGGGTTGGCAGGCGAAAATGACGGAGGGGGTCTGGGGTTGGTGTCTAGGGATTGGGTTAGTGGTTAATGGTCAGTGTAAAGGGAGGGGTTCTTGGGGTGTATAGGTTGGGGCAGATGGGGTTAGGTTGGTTGGGGGGAGGTTGGGTTGGGGTAGGGGAGAGGTTTTAATTTAGTTTTTTAATGATTTAGCAATGGTTTAATAAAATCACCACTAAATCATAAATTAGAGGAGGTTTCATGAAAACATCACTACATTATGAATAATATTAAGAAAAGTTTAATTAGTTTTGGTTATAGGAAACTCCATTAATAAAACATTGCTAAAGTCTCGATTTTTTTGGGTTATAATAGTGCATCCTTTCATACAAGAGTCATCACTGAAGAGGTGTAGCGAATATAAGGTTCACTCTTAGATAGTTCCTTATCCATTAAATGATAATAAGAGTTAGAAGAAATCCTTTTAGGATTCTAAATAGGGGAATATCTAACTTGAGTAATAGAAATATTTCCCTTTATATTTATAGATGGAATATATAAGTCATATAGTATGTCATCGGCATTAGAATCAACATCACTTACAGATTTAGCCTACCCCTTCATGTTCCCATTCATCTTTCCCAATTTTCCTTACAAGACAATCCCATTGTTATTACTCTTGATAATAGGTGGATTTATCCATGAAACAACACCACTCATGTGTTTCTGAAAACCATGCTAACCAACATTCCTCTCAAACCAAGGACCATTAACAATATCCTCCTAGGAAGCTCCACCTGAGGTTCGAATCTTTTATTTAGTCTGGCCCTCGCCCGAGCATTCACCTACATTTCCAGTACCAATTACATAATTCATTACCAATTTAAATTTTTAGTAATCAAATAAATGAAGAACTTTTTTATACTTGGAACAAATAATATTCCTATGACATTTCTCATTGGAATGCCTATGCAGTTACAGATCTTACAAAAATCTAGAGTCCTTTCATATTCAATTAAAATATTTATTCTAAAGTCATGAACAACCAAAATAATAGTCTCAATATATAAGGGGGAATCAGAGGTGTCTGTAAGTGAAAGAAACACAAGAATAGAAGTAAAAACAAAGAACACACGAATTTTATGTGGTTCGAAAGGTTTTCCTACATCCACAGGATAAACAAGCCCAACTTATTTCTCTCGAGATCTTGTTAGAGGATCACAAAAAACCAGTTGATGGGAATAAAAAAACATGTTATATAGAGATGAAAACCCCTATTTTATCTATTTGATTTGGGTAGATCATCTAACCATGGAAAAAAATCATGTTTCCTACTTCCCATCCAAGAAGGAAGGTCACCAAGGAAGATCTTGCTATGGTTGTAGCCAACCAAGGAAAGACATTGCAGCCGATAGAGGAATACCTTGTTGATTTATCCCCGTATTAGGAGTGGATCCCAAAAATCTTTCCCTCATGACCAATTTATGGTAGAAACTAGACTTGAAGTCTATTTGCAGGCTTTGAAAACTTCATCGTCAAATTGAACACCCTTCTTCACACCAGATGATGTGGAACTTAGACTTTCATTAATCAATATCAGGTTGACTACGGTCCCATAAAATTATATAAACCTAGGAAACTTTCTTAATAAGAATCTTTGTATCACCATGTTTGACTTACAATACTCCACCTACTATGGAAATATTGCACCCTTTTGCATTGAGCCTTATTAATGATATAATGTTCTGTTTCATCCTCAGAAAAAATTTCATGTTAGTCAGTTTATGTACTCCTCCTTTGGGTCTCTTCAATTTCACCATCCCAACTCCTAAAATATCACATGTTGAACCATCACCATGTTTTACCAAATCTCGCACCTATTGAAAAGTTTGAAATGCACCTTTGGTCATAAATATGTGCATTGAGCTCCCCGAATCCAAAACTCATCCATCTTCGTTTATATTTTGAGCCCCCTCATTCTTCCTTTTTAAAAATAAAAAATTTCCAATTCATGTGACCGTATCTTTTTTAGTAATAATTCTACATTTTTACCCATTCAACTCTCCCGTCTGATTGAGAGATTCCCAATGTTATCCAGATTTCCTCATCTCCCGATAATTTTGTGATATTCGCAACCTTCTCATTATCTTTCCTAGGAATGTACCATTTTCTCTCTTCACAATTACTTCTACAGTGGTCCTTTTTCTCACACTAGAAACATGTGATTTCTCTAGAATCATGTCTCGTGGATTTTGGTTTCCATTCTTTACCATATGACTTTTGATATTGGCTCCTCCCATGTTGATCGTCTCACATCACCAAAATTTTCTCACCAGAATGTATCACAGGTCTTCGGAATGCCTGTGAATCTTGAAATGATGCCATTACCTCACCCAGCTTCAATATTTTCATCGCCATGAGCAATGCAGTCACAAGTCCATCAAATGAGCTTGGTAGATATGATAAAATCAAAAGTGCTTTGTCTTCTTATCCAACCTTCACACCGAGCCATAATAATTATGTCAGGATCTTGTTGAATTCATTGGTGTGGTCCAATGAATTCATTCACTTGTCCATGTAAAATTGGTATAATTTATTCTTTAATAATAATTTGTTTGTGAGCTAATTCACCATATATCATTGATTCAATTTCTTCCAGATCTCTATTAGTGAGGTCTCATCCAACACTGAGTATATTACATCATTCGGAAGACACAGTCGAATTATGCTGATGACCCACATCTCAAGTTCTTTACAATCATCATCACTGATGCTCTCAGGATTTTCATTGATCAATGGTATAATCATTCCCTACTACACTAGAATATATTTCACTATGATTTTCTACAATCCTAAATTGTTCCAACCATCAAACTTCTCATTCTCAAATTTTGGTAGCGCTCCGCCACCAGTCATCATCATTGTAAAAAAATAAAATCACCACCGTCAACATCTCACCCCTTTAGAAAAACTTGATGGAGTGCTAATTTTGAAAAAAATAATAGTAAATATGCATAGATAATGTTCAAAATTTATGGAATCAACTCCTGAATCATCGAAGTCAGGCACCAATTGATCATGATATGACTAAAACAATGTCAACATCCATGATCATCTGATGACATGGTGATGATGTGGTGCTGACATGGCATGCTAGAGCAGTTGCCAGAATCTTACCAAAAAAATTTCCGGCACCAAAATAGTACCCTCTTCTCTAGAATGGGGGTACTGTAACACCTATGGTTTGACCGAAACATTTACCAACTATACATTATTTTTTTAGGTCAGTTTTCGATGTCGTGTATGCCTTTGGAATCGTCTTGTTGTCCTCTTCATGCATCTAGCCTCTGAAATATTTTCTGACCAACTTCAATTTTCCAGTCACCAGAAAACTCACTTCTACTCCATAATTTCAAACCAACCTCCCCCTAATACCACTTGTAAGGGGAGGTGAAGGTGCATGGTAGAGAAAAAAACATAAGAACAGAAGGAAAAAATGGAAAACACAAAGATTTTACAAGGTTCAGTAGGTTTTCCTACATACATTGGATAAATGGGGCTAATTTATTTCTATCTGGATCTTGTCATAGTATCACAACTCACCACTTGATGGGAATAAAAATCTTGTTATATAGAGATGAACAAAAAAACCATTTTCTCTGGTTGGTTTGAGTAGCTCATCAACCCTGGGAAAAATCTTGCATCGCCTGCTGCCCGTCCACGAAGGAAGGTCACCCAGGAAGATGTTTCTGTGGTTGTTGTCAGCCAAGAAAACATTCTGCAACCAGTATAGGAATCCCATGTTTATTTCTCCTCATATTGGGAGTGGACCCCTCACAATCAAGGAGGAACGGTCTACCTTGGCTAAAACCCTTATAATGTTCCCATAATGAGCACTCTCAATATCTTTCGCGAACTTAATAGGAATGAAAATGACTGAAGAAATATCCCAAATAATTTTTTAGTTCCCAAAGAACCAGTTAATCCCATGAATAATAATCCAAGATTATAAAATAGTGTTCTTCAGCTTCCCTAGATCAAAAAGATACTCTCGATCTTAGATCCTCAAGATACTCATCTTAATTGAAATAAGGAAAAGGCCCTAAGCCTTGGATTTGAGATTATATGAGGGGAAAACTATGTGATAGAAACCTTTCCCAATTGAAGTAATACCTTATCCATAGAATCCTCATAATTGAATGAGTTTATTATATAATCTCGTGAGGTTAAAAAAATTCACATTTTTCAGAATCAAATGAGAAATAACCAAAAACTTACATCCCTGGAGATAATCCTCGAGCACTTTATAATTAACTTAAACAAACACAGGAGAACCATAATGGGTAATGTGATTGGGATTATGATCAAAGACTACCTACATATCTGAGAAGAAATGATTCACCTCCTGATTTAAGCATACCAGATCACTCAGGTTCCAACACACAATTCTAAATCCTCAAACAGCACAAGACTTCTTCTAAGGACTAAAAAATCTTCTAAAGAATCGATGTAGAAGTCCAAATTTGGATTCATCGTGATAAAGAACCTTAATATCCATTAATTCCTAGAGGGAGTCTCAATACGTTTCAACCCCTTCATAACTAAAAGTAATTACTAATTAAATTAATAATATAACTATTAACCTAGTTATAAATTAGTATATTTAATTATTTTTTTAATAATAGAGAAAAATATGTAATTAATAGTATAATTAATAATGTGGTTATCCCCACTGTAGGTGGTGGGGTAGTAAGGGTTTGGGGGTGAGGGGCAGTTCGCAGTGTCAAGTCCTCAGACCTAAGATTTACTGCAATTTTCTTCCCTGTATTTTTTTCAACAGTGACAAATGTAATCTACCGAATTATAAAAATTCGGTTAAACTAATTTATAGAACCTGATAATAATATAAATCACATTTTAATTAATAATGTAGATGATGAATCTACCCTATTGACACCTGATGCAGTGGCTCAAGTTGGAGTTTCTCATGGAGCAAGGGTATTGGACGGTATGATACCTAGGGATAGATAGAGAGGTCAATGTTATAACCATAGAATACATTGACATAATATCTATTGGTATCATTTAGAAGGTCGATGCTAGAACCAATATAGAGTTACACGCAGGTGCATCCCAAACTATTAGTGAAGGACCTGTCCAATCATTTTTACAATATATGGAGGAGGATTTGAAAGTTATATCTGTGGAACCACTATACTGGATGTTCAATGAAATACATGATTCTCACCATTATAAGGATTCAAATTTGGATCCAGGTGAAAAGGATTCATTATACATGTATGATCATACCATTCTGTAGTGGTATTTTTAGAGAAGAGGTCATCATCCAGCTAAGTTGGCAGGTCCTTGGAAGGTAGGCATTAAAAAATGATGATTTCTGAGAGTCTTTTCTTTTGAGATGAATATTTTTGTGTATTCTTGGTGGCATTTTGTGTTCCACGTGTTTTGATATTTCATCTCCTTGTACTTTAATATGTGTGTAAGTTTTTTTTTAATAAATTTTTATTGGTTAGGGGTTTGGACCCATGGTTCATGTCGTATTGAATAATTCAAGCAACGATATAATTAAAAATAATTAGTTATAATTAAAAATAATTATAATGGTTTTATATAATCTGATAATTTATATATTTAATAATATTTAACAATACTATAATTAATAATATAATTAATTGTTGATCGATTCCAGATTGAGTGGTTCTCACCACTGACCTCCACATCAAAGAGACCAGGGTTCAATTTCTCCCAGCTTCTAGGGGTTTCTTGGAGGTGACACGGGTAGAGAGTGACATAGGGTGGCGTGGAAATAGTGACATTGGAATGCTGATGTAGGCATGGGGTGCAGACCCAATTTCACACTGAAGTAGCGTAAGTCCTTTGGGCCATGTATGGGCTTTCAAGATCACTTGGACTTTGTGCCATGCATTGTCATTAATTGTGGGGGGATAAGGATTGACTCGCTCAAATGACTAAGTACGTAAAAGTTTTTTTTATAAATAAAATTGTTTTGTATTGCTTAAATTATTTTATGTTTCTATTTTTATGAATTTGTTATTATTTTAAAATATTTTTTTATGTCTTCAGTCAATTTTTGGAATTTCATTTTGATTATATTAATAGTCCATATTTTATAACATTTTAATGATGACTACATGAATTTTTTTAAAGTACATAATCTGTATTTTAAAACAATAATGTTTTGGGTGATTTATATTTTCATTTTATAGTATTATTATGATTTTTTTTAAATTTTTTTTATTTTTATGTTCAATCAGTGCTTAAATTTTCATTTTATGTTTTAAATTTTATATTCATTTAAAGTTACCTACTTAAACATTATTATGTATCAAGTAAGTGACTTAAAAATCTTATAAAATAAAAACTATATAGACATTTTAATGAAATTTAAAAAATTAATTTGAAAAAAAAAAGAATAATGGAAAATAAAAATAATTTCATAAAAATAGTGAATGAAAATTACTTTAGAAAACACAAAACCATGTTGTTTTGAAACACACCATTTGGACTTAAATTTTTTCCTTCCAGTGACATGTTTTTTATTAATTATTATTTATAATTAATTACATATTTGATTATACTATTATGTAATATTGTTAAATATAAAAATATATATTATATATATAAATTATAAAAAGTATTAATTATTTATAATTAAAATATTAATTATATTACTATTAATGATTATAAAAATTAATTTCATTATTAATTATATCATGTTATAAAAATTATTAATTATTTATAATTGTTTTTTTAAATAGTAAATGGTATATCCCAAGGCCATTACTTTTTTATTAAAACGAAGTAAAATTTACTATATAGGAGAAAGGGACATAAAAGACAGAAGTTTCCCACAATAAAAACCAACATGTTGGGACTAAACAAGTTAAACACCTCGAGATTGAGTACTCAGGCAATGGTGAGAGGCTCATACACCTTTTCCATGAGCATTTTATCCCCTCCTCAATGTCTTGGCCTGTTGTAATGGCCCACCTACATCATCCAAAGGCTCATCGATTAAATAAACATTTTCATTTTCCACTTCAAATCCATCAACACTCCTTTTTCCTATACTCGTCATTTATTTTGGAGGCATACAACATAAAATATTTATGGATGTGAACCTTCCTGCTCTCTTATGAGTATGATAAATTTCTTGGTTTTCTATATTTATCAACAACAATATCATTATGCACTACCCTAGGACAGATTCCTAAAGTGGCATCTTGTGTGGGAGTGTCAAGACCCACTGCCAAAAATATTCTTTGACATTGGACCATACACATCTTTGGAAGTGATCCCAAATACCCCAACTGCCAATGTAATCCCCTACTATGAAACCTAGGGTGCATCGACATGACCACCCATGAGGGTACTGGAGGAACCCACAATGATATCAGACTTCTACACTACCACAAAATCCTCATTAATATCCGCCTTAATTGCACTGAAGATATTACATTAACAACCTCTCCAAAGTGATTATTATAAATATTTCACCATGGTTCATCCATAATTTAACTTTTATTTCATGTTTTATCTGGTTATCCCATAGCTATATCCACTAACAGAACATGATTATATCATAAAATAGAAAAATACATGGTACAAGTGTGAGTAGGAACCACCACAGGTCCAACAGCCTCAAACTTCCTGGATGCATCCTAAAATGATGGTGCATCTTATTAAGGAGGAGGTCTAGAAATAAGACATCCTCCAGAATGATCAGATTACGAACCAAGTAAATTCTTAGATTTAAATTAGGATTTAATAACCAATATAGTTCTTTTACTCTAGCTTTGGTAGTGGATAATATATACTCCTACCACAATTCTAAATCCACTACAACTTGTGCAACAAGTGTGTGAGTTGGTGTCCCAGGACCAACTATTTGTACTTTGATTATATGTATATTCTATGATTTGAATATTAATAAAACATCTTGTTACATGTTGTTCATTGTTCTCCATTCCTTCAATATAATAATATTCTAGATTATCAATCGTGTTGATACGGTCGCAGCAGTTCCCTGTAATGTTGAGAACCTTGATATGTTATGAAAATATTCATAAAAATAGTTCTACGATTAGATAGAATTCTATAATGAAACACGTAGAATGGTATTTTAATGTGTTAGTACTAATAAGGGGATAAAGATTCTTATTATTAAGATCACACTTGGTAATCTCCAATATGGGAGATTATGATATTAGACCCACCAGTATGAATTCTGAATGTTTTTGTGTCATTAGATATTCCTACCTGCAAACATGTGTGATGATCCTTGGAATGTAAGATTATTATCAATTAATATTAAAAATCTAATGAACTATATGAGATCAACACAAACAATGAAAGAAAATTGATTCATCATTCTAGCACCCAAAAATCAATTTTCATCACTCAGAGATCAAAGGAGAATGTGTGGATTGCCGCTAGAGTAATTCTATCTGGGGATTCTAATAGCGCAACAATGGTAATATAGAAAAGTGTTTTTCAGGATGATCAATATCTACATCAAAGAAATATCCTATGAGATGTAACCTTTTCTTCTGAACATAAATTAATTAATTATAAATTTAATATTTAGAGATTCTCATGGTTTTGATTTTTCATCTCTGTCAATATTCTTTGGAAAAAATTTAATTTTCCATTAAGATCACATCATGTACAATATTTTTAATCATCTTCCAAATTGAAAAGACCTTCTTGGTTATTCCACCCACTATGACACTTCCACTACACTCAGAACCTTCTAGTGGTATCAGAGGGGCCACGTTTCAAATTTATACTGACTCAAAGTTAACTTTTCTTTCAATATAAAAAAAAGGATATAGATTCAAGTAGAAAGATAATGGTTGATACCAAGAGATTCACCCTTAAAAAAGATATTACAATAATTATTTAAGCAACCAATATAAAAAAATAATGGTTCTCTCATCAAGATTAAATTTTCTAGCTACGATGTCAGCATCCTGATTTCCTTATCTCCAAGTATGATCCACCTCTATATTTTGATTGATAAGAATCCTACATTTTAGAATGAGATAAATTAGGTTCCCTGGTGGAATGATAACCACAATATAACACATAAACTAAGATTTTGGAGTTTGATTCGATTTCAAATATGTCACTATTGTGGGGACTACACAATGATAGTGTACTGGTCTTATCCCAAGCCTCTACTTTAATATAATTACCAAGACCATAAAAATTGATTAAAGATAAAATTACTGAACCTATTTTGTCACCCCCACCACCCTCATTCCACCATCACACAAGAACCATCCCCATTTATTTTAAGTTTATTAAGTGGAGGTTTCTAGGAAACCCATATTCCCTATCTTATACCTTCACTTCCTTCTGCATTAAAATTAGATGATGGAGAAATGTGCTGGAGAGAAGAAGAAGTCATACTTTGAGGAAGGAGAAAACCCATTTTAACCACCATCATCTTATCTATAAACTATATGAATATATGGTAATACACTTTTCCATCTATTTCCTTATTTATGGCTTCCCAAATCACCCATCATCCATCCGTAAAAACATTGTTTCGATCTTTGAATTCAGTATCGTTCTACCCAACCCCATGAAACTAAGAAGTATGAAATTTAGAGATTGAATCTCTGTATTAATGGTACTAATAATATAATATAATAGGTTCTAAATGAAAACTACACAATCTCATATTAATGAAAAGTTCTAAGTCGATTCGCAGTTGGGAGTCACACAACACCGATAACGAGAGACAAGAGAAATTACTTTCTTCTGAATGTTTTCATTGATAGGAAGAGCATCGTTCCTAATATTTCATACAAGTAAATTAATTTTGGGGGGAACCTTCTTTCACCATATATACTCTTTTTATTCATCATGTCCACTTCTGGTGTGAATAATTCTTTGGAATTCATGAATGTTGAATAGATGAATAATGTCCAAATATTCCATCAGAAACTACTGAGGATTCTACCTAGATAGCATGGAATTAAATGGTGTGTAGCTGAAGTAAACATCATGTACCCTAGTGCACTACACCTATATATGTTTTGGGATACATGAAATGCTAAGTAGTAACTACAAACAATGTATTTATTGCACACTACATGTAGATCAGGCCAACCTGTCACATGACATGTTCGATTATAGGGCGTGTAGCTAGAATACACTCTATGTAGTATACATGGATTAGTGGTGAATGTTTTTCAATTTTTATGGTCAAATACTTGGTCAAAACCACATGAGACTGGTATCCTGTAGCAATGATTACATACATGATGTGTAACCGATGTGCATGGTGTGTACTTCATTATTTATCGCATATGAAATACACACTGAATCCTTTTGAAATTTATACAGACACATGGAATGTGAGATACATGGCGTGTATCTGTCTTGTAAACATGGTTAGTCCTATGTCTAATGAACATGATGAACCCTTCGGTGGGGTTCACAAACACATGAAATTTAGATCACATTGCATGTATCTCATGATTACACATCATGTAATCAGCCAAGATACACATCGATGTCTTGGGCTTGTATCCTAGGCCCATGGAAAATAGAATGAACAATGTGTAGTTGGGTAGTACTTGTCATTTAGTCTACCCATGTAACATGTCAAAGCCCCAGGAATGTGACTCAAGTACTTGGTAAATGAGGTGTATGGTGTGTATCTCGATAGTACATGTCATGTAGTCTCCTAATAATGGATAGAATTAAAATTATATTAAATTTATAATTACATTATTAAAACCATATTATATTGATTGGAACCTATTGTGCTTGAGAATTTAATAATGGTTTTTAAGAATTATTAAATTTTCAATTAATTTGTTACAGTTATATTTTATTATTGGTTATGTTGTTTATGTGGCATGAATGCATTTACAATTTCTATCTCCAAGCGAATTTGGATGGTCGTTAAGATAAAATGGAATTAATTAATTATTGTATTTTTTTTATCTTATTAAAAATGAATGAATATAAATGAATGTTATCTAGTGTACTTTTATATAACCATTTCATGTATGTGATCGACCAGGAGATTGACCAAGACCTTTGTATGTATTGGTTTAATTTAATTTAATTTATTGTATGAATTTACAATTATTAATTATTAAATTAAATATTATTTCATACATGTCATCCCTCCCTCCATTATTATGTAATACCTACGTGTCCAAGTTTATTTATGTAAATCCACTAAACCAATCCTTTCATTCCCCTCACCTATATGTGAGTTATAAATACTTGTAATAAATGGTGTAGCCCAATGAACGTGGAGGCGGTTAAAGATGAAACCTATATGATTCCAACTTAGGTGATGCATAGGTGAAAATGTGAAATGTTATAATTCATGCCAAGACTAGTATAAGGAGTATTTCTCTAGGTCATAGCTTGATTTATTATCTATTCAATAAATTAACCATCAGATAAGCTCATGATCGGGTTATTTATTTATTTATCTATTATGAATTATTAATCTTATTTATGAAATATCTTGGTCACATAAATAAATGAATTAATGTGAAAATATGGAATATAAATTAATGTATTGTTCAAAAAAATTATCAAAATATGGTTAATGACTTAAGTAAAACCCACTTAATATTAACAATACATGTAAATGATAAAATAATAAATCCTTATTTATAATTAATTAAAATCCATCAACACAATATTAATTCAAACTAATACTTCCATTACTTGATTAGGAATGTCCCCATATAGCTAAGTGTTGACTGGAAAAATTCTCGAAACATTAATTTATCAGGGAGTTTTCATGAGATTTTTTGGTCAGCTTACCAAAAATTGTATTGAATTTAATGGAAAAATTATATTCAAAAACATTTGGAGGCAAGTGTTGAGAAAATCCCATTTATGATTTTTAGATCGAGGAGTCCACTTCATGGATCAAGGACCTACAATTTCGCAGTTTGAAAGAATGCTTACCTAAATACCTTGTCAATATTTTCATGGCCAAATTATAGATCATAAAGAAGGTAAATATAGATCGTTTCCACTATAATTTATTGTATGATGGGGAATTTTGAGTTTAATGGTGATGGTTGTTGAGACTTGGAAAAATAATGGGAGACATAATGAAATTAATTCATTATATATCATATAAATTGTAATAAATTAAATTAATAAGAAATTTCCCTTTTATAATTATAGAATAAATGAAAATTTCATCATCCACACAATCCATGTGATAAATATTGTAGAAATACCATCTCCTCATTAGTAGTAACTTCTAGGGGTGGTTCAGATTCCTTCGGTTTGTGTTTTATCATGAATGGAAATATTATGTGTTAGAATCATCCTTATATGATCTTCCTATAAAGGAGGTAAGTGAAAAATAGTTCCTTTTATATGAATAAATTTAAATGATGTAGTGAACGTTCAATGTTTGATGCTATCATCTAAATCTAGTGAACTCATGGATTCACATGAAAACATGGATGTATATAGAATGATCTAGAATCTCTATGGTCTTTACTAAGAGAGATAATGAAAATAACAGTTTGAGATATCAAAAGAACTCATTCAGAGTATTCTTTTTGAGGGTTCTTCATTTGGGCCTCATGTTGTCAAGTTCAATGGCTACATTAATCACCTAGAGGTTCTAGGGTTTAAACTCTGAGATTAACTGCACACTTATATCATTCTTGCATCACAACCTCAGATCTTCTCTATATTTTTTGTTAATTTTAATATGAACACCATTGAGAACTATATCCAAAATCTATTTACTCTTACTTTCCATGTTGATAAGAATATGAAGTGTGGAAATACTTTCATCCTTGCGGTGAATAAATGGAAAGGCCTGGTGGAGAGCTCTATGACTAAAAATTCTTCACACACTTCAAGAAAAGTGAAAGATAAAGGGGAAATCAAGGTATTGGGATTATGTTTGCTTTTCATGTGGATGGAAGGGCCACTAAATGAAAAATTACATCCATCCATAGAATCATGGTGAAGCTTCAAGTGTGTTTTTTATCAAGTGTAATTTACCTATTTCTACAAATTGGGTATTATATATAGATTTTGGTGATAAAATATGTATTAAAATATAGAAACCAATTATATTTAGATATATTGTTCGAGGGGAGGTAGATCTATGAGAAACTAACTAAAATAAAATTGTTTTTGTAACTATTAGTTACTACCACATCATGTTTCCAATATGAATGATATTGGTTTCAAAAGGATGTTATCATGTGTCCTCCATTACCAAACACATTATTTCTATATTCAGAATTGATACAGTTGGATTTATTTTCTACTTTGGTAATAAATCTTGATTCTTTTATAATGATAACATTTTTTATGGTAATACACATTTAAATAATAATATTTATATGTCAAACTACACAAAATCAGTAATAGAAATTGATAACAAAACTACTTCCCATTACCCACACCAAACCCAACTCTGGTATCATTTTCTATGTCATGTAAATGAAAAATAGTTCACTACATTACATGAAGATGGATATTTAGATTCTTTTGAACTAAAAACAATTAGTGTATGTCATTCATGTTTATAAAGAAAAATGACCAAATCCAGATTTAGTGGAAAAGGTGTAAGGGACCAAAATATTCTTGAATCTGTTTATACCAATGTGTGTGGACCATTTACTATTGAAGTAAGGGGTGGTTACTCATACTTCATAAATTTCACTAATAATTTTAGTAGATATGGAAATTTCTACTTAATGAGGTATAATTCGGATCACTTTGAAAAATTTAAGGAATACAAAAATGAAGTTTAGAACCATATTGGTAAGAAGATTAAGAAACCCCACTTATACCATGGTATAGAATATCTTAACCAAGACTTCATTGATTATTTATAGGAGTTTTATATTATATCTCAACTCACTCCTTATACACCTCAGTGGAACATTGTTAGTGAAATGAGTAACCACACCCTGTCGGACATGGTGAGATAAATGACGAGTCATGCGATTCTTCCATTATCCTTTTGGGGATATGAATTATAAAAAGAATAATAAATATAAATCTGATTGAAAACTAAAGTTATATATTATATTTAATGTAAATATCCATAAAATTCAATGTAATGTTTTTTAATTATTTGGGATTATTATGAGTCTTCAAAATTTGACGGCGCGTGATTCCGATACCTGGTGTGTCCGGAATGGATTTTTGAACTTTTTTTAAGGTTCTTTCAGTAAATGCACAAGAGAAGTTTTCTATATTTTAAACCGGTGATCAGATTAAAAATTTTAGGACACTATTGAATCCATAGCACCAGGATTCCCTTAAGGGATACTTCACTTAGACCGCAATAGGTCGGGAGAAAAAGTTAGTTTTTGGACATTTAAAAAAAAGTAAAATAACATGTAATTGTTATTTTATTTTATTTTTCTCCAACGGATGAGTGGAGGTGGTGGAAACGGTGACTTGTAAAACCATTTAATGGCTTGACACACCAACTGTGTAACTCCACTGTTGTAAATTAAAGTAGGTTTAGTAATTCATTTAATGAACCTCATTATTTCCTCAATGTGTTACTCACCTTTCCCCTTATATTTAAATGATGCTTGGGGTGGGGTTTTGGCATGGATTCTTCAAGAGAGGAAACTCAGGAAAAGTCATGTGCCAACATCCACCTGGAGGATGAGACAAGATTCACCGAGCAGTGACAAGCGCCACCGAATCACGAACCGACATCAATGACGAATGAGGTTTCATCGATCATCGTTAACAGACATCTCATCTAGGTAGGGGTTTTTTTATATTATAAAATTCATCATTCCACATTCTTGATTTATACGAAGAAAACGGATCAACCGACCAGTGGTTTGATCCGTGGATAGTTCATTAAACATGGGAGTTTGATGTGGGGTTACAAGTCAAGATTTATTTCTAAATTCTTTGTTTTTTTCTCACACCCCTTGTTAAAACGCTAATGCGGAGGGCGCGGGCCAATCCAAACAAGGCCCGGACCCTCTGTTGATCTTTTTGTCCTTGTTTTTCCCATGTGCGGTTGGGAAAAGTGATAGAAAGGTAGATATTGGGGTCACACAGTGGTGTTGGGGACCCGAGAGACTCGTAGGCACAGACAACACCAAGAACGGACCACCGAAGCACAACCGGTGGCCCGTAGAAAGAACCGACGGTGCACCTTGCTGATGGCGGCTAGTGCGTCATGCCGGAGGTAGCCGACGGTGGTCGTAGGAGGCATGCGTAAATCTGATGCGGGCAGTGGGAAGGCAGCGCGTTGTCGTGCACTGCGGTGGCCAAATGCGGCCGACCTGAGCTGGTCGCGCGGGAGAAGGGCAGCGCCGCCGGTGGCAGCAGTCGTGGTCAGAGGGTCGTGGCAAGAGGGGGTGGTGCGGCCCCCCTCCATGCCACACCACATCGGCTGGAGAATGATCAGCCACATGGCCTACCATTTCACATAGTGGGGCAGTGCCCACTAGCCAGGTGAAATGGCCTCGCGTCCGCGGGGCCAGCTGGAGACGTGGTCTACCTTCTGGTGGACTGGGTCGGACCCGCGGGCCAGCGCGTGTGGGCCGAGCCCCACCCGGCGGGTCGGGCCAACCGCGGCCTGGGCCCATGAACTAGATGGGCTGACCCCAACTTGCTGGACCCAATGAATCATGCCGAACCTTAACAAGCTGGACCCAGGCGGGGTCAGGTAGACCCTGGGACCCCTTGTGTAGGGCCGGCATGACCGAGTCGGACTGGCCCCAGACCCAACCAGCCCCTGAATAAAGAAACACCCGTAACTGGAGAACCTAGTGTCTGTTTGATAGCCTAATAGTGGCGTTGGGACCCCTTTTTTGGAAGCGGTCCCTTTGGCATATTCCGGCGGGCCCGACCGAGTTAGGTCGGACCGAGGTGTGATCACCCTTGTTTAACCGAAAGTGGTGTAACTAACAGACCGGGTATCCGATCAACGCTCCGTCTATGGAATAAGGACCCTTTTGACAAGGCAGTCCTTTGGAGATAATATAATTGAGTTTTGGCGGAGTTTGACGTGCGACCTGGGTTGGATCAAACTTGAACTCAATTGGGACCTTTTTACAAAACTGCCCATATCTCACAAACCGAGCGTCTGATCGACACGCCGTCTATCACGTTGGGACCACTATGTTACGGCGGTCCATTGGGTATGCTTTTTGGGAGAATTTGTACCATTTGTAATATTACGGATGGCTTGAAGGTCCGAATCTTCCAAATATCAGGTGTGCTACGTGTGGGAATCCAGTGGCTGGCTTTGACATGAAGAAGAAGAAGAGCGACCAATACAGGTCAGCATCAGAAACTCCAGAGCGGGATGATCTAGTTGAATGACTAATCATCCCTACCTCTATACCAGCGACCAATATGGGTTAGCATAAATGACCAATACGGTTTGGCACCAGTGACTAATACAGGTCGGTACCAGCGACCAATACAGGTGTGCATCGGCGACCAATACGGGTCAACATCTAGCGACCAATATGGGTCAGAATACAGTGACCTATACAGGTAAGCAGTAGAGTTACTACGGATATGATGGTTTGGTTTTACAAATAGTCATCCCTATCCTAGTAATCTTGAAGTTATACAGTTAGAGTGAGCTGTCTCTTTGGCTTTGTGATTCAGGATTTAGATCATGCTTGTGATATTAACTTTGTGGTATTACTTGTGATTTTTTACTTTGTGGATTACTGAGTGACCTTTTGGGGTCTTGGGGTCCCCTATTGAGTTGTTATACTCACCCCTGCATGGGCTCTGCCTGAACATGTGTGTCTGGTCCTGACTTCTGACGCTCTGAGGAAGACTTTGGAGGTTCGGGACTTGGTGTATCTTGGTGAGACAGGAGCAGTCAAGATACTCTTCTTTGACTTAATACATATAGATAATACCCTCCGGGTATATCTTCAGGGCATATGTAATAGCTTTTTACTTTCTTTTCAGTTTCTATGGCTAATATTTCAGCCCACTAGTTTTATTTTACAGTTGTACTTGCGGTTGTACTTTACTCTCGTGGTTATACCTTACTTTGGTTGGTTGTTTACTTCAGTTTACCTTTTTGAGTGTGTAGAGATATCTAAGGAAATGCCTTCCCTATTTGGGAAAGGCCTTCAGGTTCTAGTCACCAACCCCTGGCCTATTGAAGGTGGGATTGGGGTAGTCACGTCCGGCCCCATGGGACGGGTCGTGACATAGTTTAATCAGAGGGCTGTTGGTTATACCATAATATCTAAGAGTCTAATTTTAATGAGGCAATGGTGTAAAGTGTCTTGAGTTTGGTTTACAATATAGGGATTCAAGTGTTGGTGTGATGGTTGACGTATTCATATACTAGGACATTGAATTCTATTTTCTGAGTCGGTACATGAAAACACCAGTTACTAGTGTTTTGAAAAGTTTTCTTGACCTTTATTGAGTCTTATCGCTAGGTATAAATTATTTACCATGGCACATCTATTTCTTACAGGATAACTCCATGAATATAGCTAGCTAGGATTCTAGTTATAGATAATGACAGTGGCCCACCAAGTGACAAGGTGTCAGCATAGGGACCACTCACAGTGATAGAACCTTCGGGTGGTGTACCAGCAGCACCACCACCTGATGATCAGCAGATGCTACCAGTGGATCATGCACACCAGCTGAGCACATTGCATGAGTTCCATAGATAGAGGCCTCAAAGGTTTCGAGGTGAGACGGACCCCCAAGAAGCTGAGGACTAGCTTGAGGCAATTTCTCGAGTCTTTCGCTTAGTAGAGACACCCGCCGAGCAGATGGAGATCTTGGTCTCTGGCCTTCTTCAGGGATTGGTCAGATGATGGTGGATCTCGACACTATAGGTGCATGTGGAGAAGACCCTAACCTAGCCAGACTTCAAGAGTGTTTTTAGAGTGGAGTTCATGTTAGTGGCACTACGCTCTGTGCGTATTCAAGAGCTGCTACAAATGCAGTTGGTAAGCTAGACTATGGATCAGTACATGGAGAGATTTACTGACCTATCATGATACTCCAATGACATGGTATAGGACCCTTACTTTAGGGCCCGGACTTTTGAGTAGGGGCTCCATTGAGAGATCAGAGCTGTGAGATTTTCTCTCAGAATTCAAACACATGCTGGGGTGCTAGAGTGATATTTACTGATGTAGTGCATCCTTTCTGAGTAGGCACCGATAGTGAGATACCCTATCAGATGACAGGTAATAGAGTCATTTGTATCTGGATGTAGACAGACTACACAGAAGCCCAAGAGGGCTATCCCTTTCATAGGGAAACCCCGAGATGCATCGTCAGAGGTGCGAGGCTTGAAAGGCAGAGGTATCCACTAGTGAGGCATGATCTGTTTTTCCTACTGTGGATAGGGTCATAGAGCTCTTGATTGTCTAAATCCCCATGCGGAGGATTGGAAGACAGTGGAGGGGCCACCGAGGCAGTGGAAATGGAAGAAGAGTGAGCATCAACTAGGTGGCGAATGAGGTAGGGGAGCAGGACGTGCAGCGAGAGGTGGTCAGGGTCACCAGGCACTACCACCACCACCCACCCAGGAAGTCCACCACGAGCTCAGGGAGCAGGTGGATGGGGATAGGCTCAGCTATAGGCAGTTGAGGATCATGATCCTGATGTCCCTGAGATGATACTAGGTAAGATATGTATCTTATCTACTTTAGAAGTAGTGCTTATCAACACAGGTTCTAGAAATTATTTCCTTGCCACCGATTTAGTTCAAAACTCTGAGATTCTGACTGAGATTTTAGCTTGACCTTTTCATTTGGATACTTCTATGGGAGGAGATTAAATGATCACACATTGGTTCCAACTGTGTGATCTTACTCTCAGATGAGAGAGTTTAGGATGGGATATTCTAGTAGAGGACTTGAATCCCTACGACATCATTCTAGGCATGGACTGGATATCAGTATTTTGCACATAGATTGATTGCTTGAGACGTATAGTGTGATGTATGCACAGATATGGAGGCCAGTTTTCCTTTGTTGGTGAGAAGGAAAACAGAGCTGCATGAGATGGAATTGCGCTCAGGAGGGTGCATCTGATTACATATCAGCTGTCTTGCATGATCTTCAACATGATGGATGAGGTGAGTCTATAGTTTCCATTGGTGGTGGAAAAGTATGAGGACATATTTTCATAAGATTTCCCAGGACTACCTCCTCATAGAGAGGTAGACTTCAGCATTGGCTTGTACCCAGGAACAACAACGATATCTACACTAGTATATCGGATGGCCCCTATGGAGCTCTAGGAGCTGAGTGTACAATTGGAGGACTTACAGAGGAAGGTATCCATAAGGTCCAGTGTTTTTCCATGGTCATCCCTTATATTGGTTTCAAAGAAGGAAGACGGAAGTTTGAGGATATTCTTTGACTTTCGGTGCCAAAACCAGGTGACCATGAAGAACAAGTATCCTCTTCCGTGGATTGATTATCTATTTGATCAGTTTAAAGGAGTGAAGTGGTTCTTGAAGATAGACCTCAGATCATGATATCATCAGCTCAGGGTACGGGATGAGGACGTACTGAAGAGAAACTTCAGATGTCAGTATAGGCATTATGAGTTATTGGTGATTCCTTTAGGAATGACCAACTCTCCAGTAGTGTTCATGGGGATCACGAAAAAAATCTTTCATCCATACCTCAATCACTTTGTGTGGTCTTAATCGACGACATCTTGGTGTACTCAGCATCCGAGGAAGAGAATGTTATAGACTTGAGGATAGTTCTAGACACACTCCTAGAGAACCAATTATATGGAAAGCTCTCAAAGTGTGAGTTATGGATACAGAAGGTCCACTTATTAGGACACATCTTCTCGGAGTATGGAGTTGTAGTGGATCCAGTGAAGATCGAGGAATTACTTTCTTGGGATCCACCTAGGATTGATACTGAGGTGCGGAGATTCCTTGTATTAGAAGGCCACTATCGGAGGTTTGTACCTGATTTATCCAGAGTAGCAGAACCTATGACTTCTTTGACGAATAAGGGGAAACCCTTCTATTTCCAAAGGAATTCCAGAAAATATTTCAATAGCTGAGGAAGAGCTTGACTAGTGCTCCCATCATGATGTTTTCGGAGGAGGGCACTGGAAACATGGTTTACTGTGATGCATCAGGGACCAAACTCGGTTGCATCCTGATACAGGATGATGCAGTGATTGATTATGGATCACAACAGTTGAGGACTCACGATCAGAATTATGCAACTCATGACTTGGAGTTGGAATCAGTAGTCTTCGCACTGATGATGTGGTGACACTACTTGATAGGTGAGCGGTTCATTGTTTACATAGATCACAAGAGTCTCATATATATATTCACATATAAATGTCTAAATCTGAGATAGCTTCATTGGCTAGAGTTCCTCCAGGACTATAAATTTGAGATAGTTTATACTCCTAGGAAGGGGAACGTAGGGGAAGATTATCTTAGCCAGAGATCGAGTTCGCAGCTACTGAACGAGGCCTCAAAGTAGTTAGCCTCACTTTAGATATCCTACATGGATAGAGATGAGATAGTTTACCTGTAGTTGATGGTATTTCCCCTTCCACTCCTTCACTGAGTAAGGGAGGCACATCTTGGAGACAGAAGCTATGAGACTACATGTGCTCAGATATCCTCAGTCCATGCACCTGACGGATATTATGAAGGTGGGGAACATGTTATCCTTTTCAGAGGACCTACTATTGAACCAGTGGTGCTACAAGAGTATGTGTTGAGGGAGTTCCACACATCCTCCTTGGAAATACATCCAGGTGTGATAAAGATATATCAAGACCTCCAGCGTCCGTACTGGTGTCTAAGGATGAAGAAAGGTGTGTTGGAGTTTTTTTCTAGATGCCTCACTTTCCAACAAGTGAAGGCCGAGCATCAGGTACCAGCAGGCTTGACCCAAGACCTCAAGATACCAGAGTGGAAGTGGGAAGGGATACCGATGGACTTCATGTTGGGGATACCATGCACTTTTAGAGGGCACGATACCATCTGGTTGATCATTGACCGACTCACCAAGTTGACCCACTTCTTTTCTATTCGAGAGAAGGGTTTGTTAGATATATTGGGACCTCTCAACATTTAGGAGATCATGCGACTTCATGGGGTGCCTTTGACGATAGTCTCAGACCGTAATGCATGCTTCACATCTCAGTTGTGGAAAGGATTGCAGGAAGCTTTTGGGACTCAGCTTCCCTTGAGCACAGCTTTTCACCCGCAGACATATGGCCAGACAAAGCAGACCATCCAGACCATGGAGGAAATGCTTCGTTCATGTGTCCAAGATTTTGTTCGTAGTTGGGAGGACCACCTACCCTTGGTGGATTTCGCGTACAACAACAGTTATCACTCCACCATTGGTATAGCCCCTTTTGAGGAATTTTATGGATGACCGTGCCAACCGCCCTTATGCTGGAAAGATCTAGGAGAGCCAGTACTCGTGGGACCAGAGATGGTACAGGCTACCAATGAGAAGGTACAGGTCATCCGAGACTGGATGAAGATGACACAGAGCTGACAGAAGTCCTATGATGATAGGCGACGGAGACCAATGGAGTTCCAGGAGGGGGACCACGTATTCTTGAGAGTCTCCCGTTGATGAGGACTATAGAGATTTGGATGAGGTTTCAAACTCTCAATGAGGTTTATCGGACAATTCATGATACTTAAGAGTATTTTCAAAGTGGCATATCGCTTGGCACTGCCACTGTAGTTGTAGAGGGTTCAAAACGCCTTCCATGTATCCCAGATGAGAAGATATGTTCATGACTCATCTCACGTGATCGACCATGGAGAGCAGGAGATTGATGATGAGGTGACTCTTGCGAAGTACCTGGTGGAGATAGAGGATCGACAGGATTAGATCCTTCATGGGCTATGATACCTCTAGTGCTTGTTCTGTGGCATCACGGGAATCCCTGGGATAGCACATGGGAGCGAGAGGCTCATATGTGTGCCCAGTACCCCTCTTTGTTTGTATAGCCTTGTTTGGATTTCGAGGACGTAAAGCCCCAGGGTGGGGAGATTGTAAAGACCTGAAAAATTCCAGGAGATTTTTTTAATTATCTGGGATTATTAAGACTTTGCGAAATTTTACGGTGCGTGATTTCGAGGCTCGGTGTGCCCATAATGGGTTTTCGAACTTTTATAAGGTACGTTCAGTAAACTCATGGACGATGTTTTCTATATTTTAAACAGGTACTTGGATTAAAAATCCCAAGAGACCATTGAATCCACAGTGATATAATTCTCTTAAGGGAGGATTCACTTAGACCACATTATTTTGGGATAAAATTTTAGTTTTTGGACTTTTAAAAAACATAAAATAACATGTAATTGTTATATTATTATTTTTTATCCAATGGATGAGAGGCGGTGGTGGGATTGGTGACTTGCCTATCCATTTAATGGATTGACTCATCAACTGCATAACTCCACCATTGTTAATTCAAAGAGGTTCATTAATTTATTTAATGAACCTCATTAATTCCTCAATGTGTTACTCACCTTTCCCCCTCTTATTTAAATGGAGCTTGGGGTGGGGTTTTGGTAGAGATTCCTCAAACGAGGAAACTCTGGCAAAGTCCTGTAGCAACATCCACCAAAAGGAAAAGACCAGATTCATTGAGCGGTGATGAGTGCCACCGAATCACGAACTGATGTCAATGATAAAGGTGGTTCTGTCGATCATCGTTAGAGGATGTCTCATCCAGGTAGGGGTTTTTGTTTTTGATATTATAAAATTCCCCTTCCTTGTTCATGATTTATACGAAGAATGATGATCAACCGACCAATGGGTTGATCCGCAGATCGTTCTTTAAACATGGGATATTGATACAAGGTTATAGGTCGAGAGTTATTTCTAAATTATCTATTTGTTTCTAACACCCCTTGTTAAAATCCTATCTTAGAGGGTGCGGGCCAATCCGAATAAGGCTCGGACCCTCTGTCGATCTTGTTGTTCTTGTGTTTCCCATGCACGGCTGGACAATGTTATGGAAATGTAGAGATAAGGGTCACATAGTGGCGATGGTGACCCAAGAGGCTCATAGGCATAGACGGCACCAAGAACGGACCACCGGAGCACACCCGGTTTCCCACGGAAAGAACTGTCGTCGCACCATGCCAGCGGAGGAAGGTGGTGGTTGGAGGAGGCCTGCAGAAACTGGTTGCGGGATGTGGAAAGGTGAAGTTCCATCACACGCCATGGTGTCCTGAGCCGGCCTCACAAAAAATGGGCGGCTCCCACAGGCACCGCTGGCTGCAACAGCCACGGCCAGCGGGCCATAGTAGGAAGGGGAAGAACGTCCCCATGTTTTGCCATGTTGGATGCAGACCAGTCAGCCACCTGACCAACCATTGCACGTGGTGGGGCAGCACCCCAACAACCCGATGAAATGGCACCGTGTCCATGGGGACAGTTGTAGACATGGTTCACCTTCAGGCGGAATGGGATGGGTACGAGCCGGCTGAACGAGCCAGCTGAATGGGCCGGACTCGCAGCCCAGGAGGCCTGCACGGGTGGGCTGAGCCCCACCTGGCAGGCTTGGCCATCCATAGACCAGGCCCGTGAACCGGTCGTGCAGACCCCAATGGTCAGGACCCAATGAACCAAGCCGACCCTTAACGAGCTGGACCTGGGTGGGGTCATGTAGACCCGAGGACTCGTTGCGTTGGGCCGGCCAGACCGAGTCAGACCAGGCCCAGACTCAACCAGCCCCCGAATAAAGAAATGCTCGTAATGGATGAACCGAGTGTCTATTTGACACAGTGTCAGTGGCATTGGGACTCCTTTTGGAGAAGTGGTCCCTTTGGCATATTCTGGCGGTCCCGACCGAGTCAGGCCGGACCGAGGTGCAATCACCCCTGTTTCACGGAAAGGGGTGTAACTAACAGATCGGTCGTCTGATCGATGTGTCGTCTTTGTCATTAGGACCCTTGTGAAAAATCGGTCCTTTAGAGATACTCTAAGTGAGTTTGGTAAAGTTTGACGTGTGACCTAGGTTGGATCAGACTTGAATCCAACCAGGACCTTTTTATAAAAGTGCCCATATCTCACAGATCAGGTGTCCGATCGACGTTTAATCTGTTATGTTGGGACCCATATGGTAGGGCAGTCCCTTGCATATGATTTTTGCAGGACTTCATACTGGTTGAAATATGACCAATGTCTTGAGGAGAAGAATCTTTTGGAGATTATGCATGTTACGTGCAGGAATCCAGTGGCTGGATGTGACATGAATAAGAAGAGCGACCAATACGGGTCAGCATCAGAAACTCCAGAGTGGGATGACCTGGCTTTACAACTAATCATCCATACCTCTGTACCGGCGACCAATACAGGTCAGCACCAACAACCTATACGGGTCAGCACCAGCGGCCAATACAAGTCAGCACCAGCAACCAATACAGGTCAGCCTCAGCGACCAATATAGGTCAGCATCTAGCGACCAATACAGGTCAACATATAGTGACCTATATGGGTCATAATTAGACTTACTACAGATAAGATGATCTTCCTTTACGACTAGTCATCCCTATCCTAGTAACCTTGAAGTTATACCATTAGATTGAGTTGTCTCTTTTGATTTGTGCTTCATGATTAAGATCATGCTTTGTGATATTACCTTTATGGTATTTCTTGTGATGTTTTCCTTTGTGGATTACTGAGATACTTTTGGGGGTCTTGAGGTCCCCTACCGAGTTTTTATACTCACCCCTTACGGGCTTCGCTTGCACATGTGTGTCTGGTGCAAACTATTGACACTCTAAGTAAAACTTTGGAGGTTCGGGACTTAGTGGATCTTAGTGTGATGAGAGTAGTTGAGATACTCTTCTTAGAAATCAGACTACAGCTACTACCCTCCAAGTAGAGCTCCAGGGAAGATGCGACATCTGTTTACATCCTTTTCAGTTTCCAGGGATTGTATTCTGACCCACTGTTTTCAGTTTACAGATTTACTTGTGGTTGTACTTTACTATCATGGTTATACTTTACTTTGGTTGGTTTTTTACTTCGGTTTCCCTTTTTTAGTGTGTATAGATCTCTAAGGCAATGCCTTCCCTATTCGGGAAAAGCCTTTAGGTTCTAGTCACCAACCCCTGGCCTATGGAAGGTGAGCATGGGGTGGTCTTGTCCGGGCCCTGTGGGACAAGTCATGACATTTCATACCAATTTTGAAATGGAAATATCATTTTTTTCATACTTTTATGTGTGGTTATGTCAAGAATTTATTAAGTACTCTTCAGGTAATTAACTTGCACCCTAAGAAATAATGTGTATCTTTATAGGATATCCTAAAGAAAAAAATGGATACTATCTATAAAATCCATTGGATAAGCTTGTGTTGGATAAAAGAAATCTCACATTCCTTGAGAAGGATCATATCTATAAAAGTTATAGTGAGAGCGTGATAGACTTTAATGAATTCCAAAATCAAGATACCCAAGAGTTGAACATAAACAAATTCCACAAACTCCCATGGAAGAAGATTTTCCAAAGATACATGTACTTCGTAGGAGTAAAATAGAGGTTATAGAAATATAATGATATGATTTTCTAGTCACTAAGGATGGTGACTCATTAATAGTTTATAATAATGAATCTCTAGCCTACATGGAATCAATAAGTGGCATAGATATTTGCAAGTGGAAAGAATCCAGGAATTTTGAAATAGAGTCTATATACTAAAACCAAGTATGTAATTTAGAAAATCCTCCTATGGATGTAAATCCTGTTGGTTTTAAATGGTTATTCAAGAATAAAATAGACATGGATGGGCAATTTGGTGACAATAAAGAGTGACTAGTTTCAAAAGGGTTTAAAAACATCAAGACATTGACCACAGGAAAACATTTTCACCAATTTCTATACTAAAATACATTAGAATTATAATTATATTGTGTCCTTCCATGGCTATGAGATTTGGAAAATATATTTCAGAACAAACCTCTTTAATTGGAACCTTTTGGGATATGTCTATATGAAACAACTTGAAGGGTTTGTGACTCCAAAGGATGCCAACAAAGTTTTCAAATTGAAAAGATCCATTTATGGATTAAAGAATGTATCAAAGTCATCAATTTTTTTATTTGGTTATAATATAATTTGGATTCATAATTAATTAATGTGAGCCTTGTGTCTATAAATGGTTTAGTGGGAGTGTGGTTTTTTTCACAATAGTTTATGTTGCTGACGTATTGATTATTAGAAATGAAATATATATCTTACAGTCTATTAATTCCTAGTTGAATAAATGATTATACATGATGGACTTAGGTGAGTAAATATACATTCTTTGGATCAATATCCATCATGATAGATTTAAGAGACTGATTGACCTAAGTAAAGGTAAATATATTTACAATGAACTGAAGAGGTTCGGTATAGAACAATCCAATAGATGATTATTGATAATGTCACATGGAATTCATATTTCCATGAAATGAGTCCCTAGTGATTTATAATATGTTATGTACTAGGATAGACATCACTTATGCCTTAAGTACAGTAGGAAGATATCAATATGACCCATGTGACTACCATTGGATGGAAGTCAAGACTATCCTTAAGTATCTAAGGCATGCTAAGGATATTTTTTTTGGTCTATAGAGGATATGATAAACTATTCATCATAGGATATGAATATTCTAGTTTCCAAATAGTTCAAGAAGATCTAATGTCATAGATAGGA
The DNA here is from genome assembly GCA_963277665.1 of Viscum album. Lineage (NCBI taxonomy): Eukaryota > Viridiplantae > Streptophyta > Magnoliopsida > Santalales > Viscaceae > Viscum > Viscum album. The sequence goes on along the minus strand of OY728153.1, from coordinate 1,177,253,170 downwards.
TACATATTCACTCTGAATGGAGGTGTTGTGAACTAGAAGATCTCAAAGGAGGTTGTGGTCACGTAATCTAAAGTAGATTCAAAGTATATTTCAAATTTTGAGGTGGCTAAAGAATAGGTTTGGATATAATAATTCAACTAAAATATTGATGTGGTACCTATCAAAAAAGATCTTATCACAGTCCATTGTGATAATACAGCAGTAGTGGCCCTTTCTAATGATCCAAGGTCACATTAGTGGATGAAGAACATACTTAGTAAGTATCATCTTATGATGTTTTCTCTCCAATAGGTGAAGTCATACTGAGTAGTATTTTAATATAAGATGGATTGGAATACCCCTTGACTAAATCCTTGACTCAACATAATCATGATTATCATGGGAGGTCTAACAGAATGAAAGTTATAAGTAGTTGTCTATATTCAATGTGAGAGTTTTTTGGAGTTGGTGTCATAGGAAAAACATTTTTACTTTTATTACATGTATATTATATGCTTTTAATATTAATAAAATATATTTCTATATGTTGTTCATTATTCTACATGACTTTAATGTGGTAATGTTATTGAGTAACTATCACATTGATAAGGTCATAGTTATTCCCTGCTATGATGAGAACCTTGAAATGCTATGATTGTATTATTAAATAATGGTCTATGGTCAGATAATGTTCTACACATATAATCTAGCTATTAGGTGAAATTACTCATAAGCGGATGAGTCTTCTTCTCATAAATTTCACACTTGGTAATCTCAAATATGGGATATTATAAAAATAGAACCAATAGTAGAAATTCTGTTTTTTTGGTGTCATCAGATATTCCAAACTGCAAACATGTGTGATAGTCCTTATACTTTGAGATTATTATTAATGCATATTATAACTCACGCACATAGATGTATTTCGTAAACCATGATGATACAGTTCACAGAAAATTTGGATATGTTGGGTTCATCGTGAATGATGTGTTATTAATAAATAATTTGAAGAAAAAATTATCACTTCCATATTTATGAAAGTTGATATCTTGTCCCTTTGATTGTAATATAACCTTCATATTCAATTCCATGACTATGGTGTAATTACATGTTTATTTCATATAGTCAAAGAAAGATTTATCAATCATATATGTTGATGACATAGATGTGCAACTTTATTGATGATATATTAAGAAAAAGGGATTATATTAAACAGTGATCATTCATATGTAGTTTTCAACATTGAGAGATTAAGTTATTTCTCTTGGGCGCCTTGACCCACTACTATATAGTAAAACTGGACTTTTGGACAGCCTGACTAATGCCAGTGAGAATGAATCCTATAGGTCCACACACTAAGTGTTTCTTTTGAACTTTACTAGACTCTACTTGAATTTAATTAATCGAATAAATATTATTCTTAAGACCAGTAAAGAATTTTATTTGGGTTTTATTAATCGCTAATATTTTCAAAGCAATACATAATTATTCATTCATTCACAAATAATTTATTTTATTATGTGAATATTAAATAAAAATTTATTCATGGGATTGTGAATAAAATATTTATTTTATTTATTTATGAATAAAATATTTAATTAAATATTTATTCGGGTATTAAATAAATGTTGAGGAATTGGAGTGGTCCAAGATTGTGTCTGATGATGAATATTTATTTGCAACCTGGTAAATAATATTTATCATTATATGAGTCATAACACATTGTAGAATATTATTATTATTATTATATCACATGGGGTTTAATGATGATTACTATATTATTTAATGGTCAGTATACAATTAAATTATATTTTAACCTAACTCTATCTCTCTAAATATATGTTTGTGTCTATTATATAGGGTTAGTTGAGATTTGATAATTGTTAAAAAAAATGAAATTCTTTCTCTATTCTTCCTCCTCTCTTCCTCTCAAGAATGAGAAGCACTAGAGAAATTAATTCAAGCTCAAAGAAACTAGATGTGATCAACATGAACAATGAAAGATAATTGATTCATCATGATAGCACCTATAAATCAATTGTCATTTCTTAGAGACAAAAGGATTACATGTGGATCACCACTAGATGGATTATAAACTTGGATTCTCATAGCACAATGAAGGTAATCCTAAAAAGGGTTCTTTCAAAATGATCAACATCTACATTGGAGAAAGATCCTAAGATGAGGTAACATTTACTTCTAATAATAAATAAATAAATTTAAAATTTAATGTGAAAATATCCTCTTCAGTTATGGGTTTTTCATTATGTAAATATTTGGTGGAAAAGTTTCAATGGTCATTGAATTCACATCATGTATAGTATTACGAATTATCCACTGAATTGAAAAAATATTCTTGGTTATTTCACCCATAGTGGAATTTTTATTGTGCCCAGAACCTTCAGTAAGCTCATTGTCTGATCGGCCATCAAAATATACAATAGTTACCTTCCCAACCTCTATACCCTTAGAAAGAGAATCTCTAAAGGAGGTACCTACATGAAGAAACCTCCCCCAACCTCTACTTCACTTACAATGTCACCTAAAGACCTTTTATAACCTCACTAAATATGAGGAAACATATCATTCCCTTGAACAACCCCATGAGTCTAGTATGAAATTACAAGAACATAAAATTAGGGAACCTATCTAACCATATGAGGATCCCTAGTTGAACCAACATCAAAGGTAGTAGAAGGTTGAGAGACACCCATATTTGCATGAATCTAACCTTTAGGTTGGCCCTGATGAACCCCCCCCCCCCCCACACACATTATTAGGCATCTTATCCCCCTTTTCCTTATTGGAAAATACTTCTATCCATGAAGACACAGAGAACAGAATTATTAGGTATGTTATTTCTACAATTGGATTTTCTATGGATTATAGTCTTACAATCAATAAAATATGGAACCTTTTCATACATAATTCACAAATAGAATTCATTCTTAAGTGTTGAGAGGAATAACTTTTCAACTACAATGGTGAAAATATTTATTTCCACTAGAATATGGTTATAGTGACCAAATATAACATTCAAAATTTCTTTTTCCATCTTTATCATAATAAAATAAATAGAGAAATGTCAATTAAAATTCTTAGATTCCATAGGATACAATTAAGACTGTAAACTCAAAACCATAATTAAACATAAAAATTAGTTACCTTAATAGTATTTAAATTGTAGTATCATTACTAAATATAAAAATACATAGGATTAAAAAATACTTAATCAAATCACTAGACCATTATCTTCAATTCCTCTAAAGGAAATAATAGGTGAAAGTAACCATGACCCATCAAGACACATCTCCAAGATTCAAAACCACAAATAGAAGATACATGATTAACTAAATACTCAATCATCCATGGATTAGATTCCCTCAAAAGAGTTAATCAAGCTATTATAGAATGATTACCTAACTAAATATATTCCAAGATGGATTTATCATTAGTATCCACATGGGCAATAATTCCCTTCTTTTAAATCCTACCAATGTATGCATATATGAATTAGGAGAAAGATAATTTCATAATTTCATTATCTCCTTTATAATTTGTAAACACCCAATATTGGTCCCCAATAGAGCCATACAGGGGTCTATTTTTCCCATTCTAAGCTTACATAGATCAAGTAGCTTTCTGAAATGATCTTCCAGAAAAAAAATTAAAACACAAGTAGTGAGTAAGCATAGTGATTGTGAAGTATACCCAATAACCATTTACATCGCTATAGAAGAGCTCCTGAATCCACATCAGACCCACGTTCTGTGTATTTTCATTAGAATATTAGTAATAATGTAATAAATAATTCAATACTTAATTTATACATTTTTAATGTTTAAATTTTATGTTTTTAAATAATAATGTGTATGATATGAAACTTTTTTGTTTATTAAATTTATGAAAAAAATTTATTCTTAATTGTTTTTCATGTGTTCGGTCATTGTAATAAATTTCATTTAAATTTTATTTATAAATTATATTTCATAATCTCTAAAATTAACCTAATTATATCTTGAAAAAAATATTATGTGCATTTAAATTATATTTCATTAATTTTTTATAGATTTTTTTATTTTTAGTCATTTTTTATATGATTTATTAATGTTTCAAATTAATTTTAGATTTTATTTATAATTTATAATTTATAGGTTTTCAAATTAACCTACTTAGAAAATAAAATTTTTCAAGTATTTGAATTTTATAGACTATAAATTATAAAGTTTAAAAAAATATAAATGAAACAATACTATATATTTGGGTTTATTCAGTGATATATCTGATTATTTCTCATAAAAAAATGCTAATAAAATTTTCTGTTAGGACCAATGTTAGATTTATTTTCAATGATATGTCAATATGTGTTTGGTGTGTTTGGATGAATTATTGATGCCTCAATAATTTTTGTGGATTCATTTAATGGCATTGGATGTAATGCTTGGATAATTCTCCTTGGAAATTGTGATGATTGTTTGAAATGATCTTAAATGCGGAATACATGTGCTAAGGATTTTTTATATTGTTACTACAAAAGATGATCTTGAAAAAAGGAATTTATTTTGCATGAAGACCATTTAATGAAAGGTTAGGTGTTTGAGAATATGGCTTTGTGGAATTTGAATTCTATACTTAGATATTTTTCTTTGTATTTTTATGGTGGCCTTTCTTTAAAAAATACAGATGCCAACCCACTGGAAGCCCAAGACAACCTCAACAATGGATCATGTGGTAACTAGAGGTTAACCACTCAAAATTGAGGTCAGTCGAGCTAGCCAGTAGGTAGAAGGGGCAGTGTATATAATCCCTATAGCACATGCATATGTATAAGGTGCATTATGATGTGTATAGGCCCGTAGAAGCATATATTCTCATGGTGCATGCCCAGAGTGCTGGTGGACCAAAGTATTTGGAGCGTGAAAGTGACGTGTGATGAGTGTTGATACCCCATAGATAACTCTAGGGGTTGCGGCACACCTTGAGTAATAAACTGAGTCCTCAACTAGTTGAAAACGTAATGTGGGATGACCGTGGTAATAGACATTGTTCATCTGCTTTAAAAAGATACTGATAGAATTAAATCTGTATAATGCTACTAATCTAGGTCATCCGATCATTTTGGCTGTTCATCTTCTTCCTCATACTTCCTTAGGTATTTCCAGTGTGCCAGAATTCCTTCTAGATCTCCCATTAGTGAGATTGAGTCTTTCATTGTTGTTCTATGATCGAGATCAAGAGATAATGAGACATCGAATCTCTATTCATGCAATCTATGTATATAATTCATGAGAATAAATTTAATAACTCACTTCATCCAAATGAAAATGTTACTTATAAATTTCGTTTGAGTAATGTATGAGTTTGTTCTTTTAGAATAAAAGGATCATGTGATCCTCATCGCATGCATGAGAGGAATTTAAAGAAATGATTAATGCATAGATACCATAAAAATAAATGTTACTATTTTGAATAAACCTTGAATGACTCGGGTGTTTGAAGGAGATCTGTGACCCGACATTATTCTTAGAGCACATACGTGGCATAAAAACTAGGGAATAGGTGGTGTAAGGTACTATGATTTGAATATATAAAAGGATATCTCCGGAGGCTGAGAGCCTTATGTCGATCATTTCATAAGTGCACTCATTTTCTGAATAAAATAGTTCCCCCGTGAAGATAGTGATTATGTGAAGAGAATCCCTTCTTTGCAACTTCTTATTGCGTGAATGAGAAGTATTTATGTGGGCCTTCGATAAGTGTTTAATACTATCAAAGAACATCTTCATGTAACTTATTCCATGAAGCATTATGAGGTCTAAGATATCATTATGCATCACCCTCCTATTTTGCATGAACTGTATGAGAAGGTCACATACTCTTTCCTGATGAGGAAGATAATGAGTGTAAACTTGTGCGGAGCATCTTAAACATTAACCACATTCATCCGGGCTTGCATGAGAAGAACTTGAATATAAAACAAAAGTAGAATTTTCACTATTTTTGTGAAGGGTTTGAGAAGGCTGAACATATTTTCTCGTGATGGAGGTCAATTTATGCAGCATGGGCATGAGGCAAAAAATCCTACAACCATTCGAATTATCACAAAGCACATTCCTGACACATATGCATTGGATGTAAGTTAAATAATATAGGCAGTGTGTGTGGATAGTGTGTGTGTGTGAAGGAAGCTTGATAAGGATTTCACACCCATTAGGGTTTATACACAAGTTATTGGAAGGTGTGGTATATTGGTCTCACCCAAATATACCAATGTTTTTAGGGTTGAAGCAATCTCTTGTAGTGTATCTTGGGTTATTGAATTCTCAGTGACCTAAGAAGAACCCTAAAGACACATAAATTCTAAAAGGGAGATTTGGATATGGAGTGGCCAACTTTGGTTTATTTTGAGATGGTTTAAATGAACACTAAGATACATAAGTGAATTCAATTTATGAGAAAGTGGTGATCCTAGGTTATTACAAAGTATGGATTAGATGAAATTATTTTAATTTCATTAATTCATGAAGTATTTATTTAAGGAAATCAAGTTATCCTCATCACATACTAGTTTAACACATTCAAAAACACATGTTAATCACTTTTACACTTGGAGGATCATTTTGATGATCACTCCATGGTAAATGATCTTATTAGAACATGAAAAGTGTGGTGATATAATTAAATATGGAAGAGGAAGAAAGAAATTAATTGAATGAAAAACTAAAATAAAATAAACTATTAAACATTTATAGAGTAATAAATAGCATCGAATATAACCCCATGATAATACCTTGGATCAAACAAAAATAGGGTTATCCCTCCATTAATGTTATACTCTCAATATAATCATGAAGTAGACTCATGAGGGAAGAACTGAAGAAGTGAAAAATAATGAAATAACAAACACTCCACCATTGTTCGAAGGATTTATCTCTTTTGTGCATGAATAAATTCACACCTTAATGAAATAGTGTAAATTTTGTAACAAAAAAATATAAAATTAGAATAATAAGAAGTTTTATAAATAATCTAAGCTGATTTGAGAAACTTATAATTGAATTAATGAAATTAAAATCTCAAATTGTCAGTATAAAATGAAAATAAAAGCATACACAATGTACTCTCAAAAACACCACCACCACTACGATAAATATTCTTTTTTGAAGCTAAGTGTTAATCCCCCAATATTCCAAGTCATCCTAATTAATTATGATAGGAATATGTGGGTATAAAATTAATTGATAATAGACTTTTCCAAACATGGAAAAAATTAGAGACAATTTGCATCCACATAAAAGGCATGCCAAAACAAGATTATAGATGGTCAAATTGGGGTGGGTCATAGAATAACAGATTGAATATAAATATTTCTCCAAACAACATGTAACATTTAAACCCAATTGGATGTTTTGTTTCAAAGATATGAATAAAATGGTTGGTTGTCATTTTGGTCCACAGAATCTGGCCTAGAATTTCATCTTCAAATTGGGATGCCTGAAAATCCATTTTAAATATAAGAATTAACTCTGAAAAATATTGATTTAAACATTCCCCGTGATATAATTTATCTCCAGATAAAATTTTATAATCATTTGTCTTGGATCATGGCTTTAGAATCAATGTATTGGATTTATGTCCAGTTCACTTCGTCCAAAATGTTCTTGGTTCAAGGCCAAATTTAGTCATATTCTCAATTGAATATTCAATAGTTCCAAAAGGATATAATTTTTATCATATCATGTTAGACCTTAAAATAAAATATAAAGGTAAAAGTAAGGAAAATTTGTGTTTTATGAGGTGTTCAAAAATGTAACATGTAATAGTTCATTTTAAGATAGAATTACAATCATAATTTAAAATAATGCTCAAATTCTAAAATACACTAAAATTGTGTTTATGAATAATGAATCACATGAAAATAAATATTATAACAATGAATATTATCCTCTTTAGGTGGCTAATCAAACCCCCCAACTTGAGTTTGTCTAGTCTCGAGTAAAAACGTATCTACAAAATATGAAATTGAAGTCCCTCTTCCAAAAACATTTTAACATACAATACTCACCAAAAGACGTCATACCAAAAAATTATGAATCCCATAAAAATTATTTAACACCAGAAAGCTTCATAAGCATATCCCAAGCCCAATATCATTTGTTTTTTTAAATTCATCCCCACATTTGAACCAATTTCAATTACGTATGATTATGTGTTGTGCAATACAATAAAAATGGGGGTTCATTTTTGTTCAAGGGGGAAAAATAGAAGCACAAAGTGGGTTCATATTTTAATATTAATATGTGTATTCATTTATTTATTTTTTAATATTTTCATGGTGATAAAAATTTCACTCAATCAATTCAACCCATATGGAAAGACTTTGTTGATGAATCCCAGACTCAAAGACCTTAAATAACCAAGGAAAAATCACATAATCAATCATCTTGAGTAACGTGTATCTACCTGGGTTGGCGAACCCACCATACGGATAAAGAGGGGGACTTAATTGACAACCACATTTTATCCCCTAGGGCATTAGTCAAGTGGTTCACTGGTTGGGCCATTTCGCTGTTTGGGGGAACTGGCACAGGCTCGAGTCCTGCCAGGCTCGAACATTGCTCATATTATGAACAGGGATATTCAATGACATTTCCTATCTGGGGAACGTGTATCTCCCTAGGTTGGTGGAACCACCATATGGGTAAAGAGGGGGACTTAATTGACAACCATGTTTTATAGCCCCCAGGGCGTTAGTCGAGTGGTTCACCGGTTGGGCCATTTCGCTGTCTGGGGGAACTGGAACATGCTCGAGTACCACCAGGTTCGGACACTGTTTATATTATGAACAGGGCTATTCAACGCCATTTCCTAGCTGGGGAATGTGTATCTCCCTAGGTTGGCAGACTCACCATACGGGTAAAGAGGGGGACTTAATTGACAACCACGTTTTGCATAAGAGCCTCATCCCAGTTGGCGAGGACTCGCTAGGTGCATCCAAGAGACCTGAGATCAAATCCGGGTGGAGGCATATTTCTGGGTACTGTAGCAGTTATGTAGCATTATTGTAGAAGTACTATATCAGGCACTATTCAGTACTATAGCAGCCGGAACTATTCATCCATCTGGGCCTTCGGGCCACCAGTTTGGTCCTCGGGTCCTCCAAGGTATTCGGGCCACCCAAGGCCTTCAGGCCAGTTAATTCTCAAGGCCTTCGGGCCAACTTAAGGCCTTAGGGCCACCCCAAGGCCTTCGGGCCACAAGAATGCAGGCCCCAGACACACTACATAAAAGGCGCAGCCCCAAAAGAGGATTCGGAGCAGGTGCACTCACCAGAGCAGAGCCAAATGGATTGTCAGAATGAGAGGGTATGGCTATGCCATCGGTACCAGCATGTGCTTGCATGGGAAGCCTAGCCAGATGGTCATGCAAAGGTGGAGAGCTACTATCAAGATGGAGATGCTAGGGAGGGGCAGTTCCTTATAGATGGTATGGTTGAATTCCCTATGACCTTCGGGTCATGGTATCTCCTAAGCCTACAGGCCATGTAATCTCTGAGCCTACGGGCTTTATAAGGGTTCCCCCTCATCACTAGAAAAGGAGGTTATCAAAAATAAAAAAAATGAAGGCCTTCGAGCCATTCAGGCCCAGTAAAATCAATCAAAAACAAATTCAAATTACCAAAAATAAAGATAAAATTCCCAACTCTGGGCTGAGAAACTATGGATTCATGATCCCCAAATGTTGAAAGCCATTTATTAGGTCAATCCCTTTCTCTACATCAAAATTTATTATTATTATTATTATTTTGATTTTTTTGAGTGTTCGCGTTAAAATTAAAATGACTACCAAATATATACTATTTATTATGTGACCCCAAGAACTCAAACTAATACTCCAAAATCTAAAGGATGTGCATTGGAATTTTTTTATTTTTTGGATGAAAATATAAATGGTGGAAAATCACATTAGACAACCATACTTTCCAAAATATATACTAATCAACTTATATATGGATTAAACTTAGAATCAAGGAATTAAATATTATTTCATATCCATTTTAAATGTTGGAAATGTTTATTATCATGTTCAAGGTTAATGAAAATTCTCCTTCCATTAATGAACATTTTTTTCATTTCAAATATTTTTAAAAAAATTATCATTTTTTATGGACATAAAAAAATTATTCCATCTCCTCCCACTACATAAAATAACATTCTCCCCAGTGTTTAATGAAAATAAAAATTATAAGGGGTAAAGGTAGAGGAGATGAGTTCCAAAATTAAAATTTTAAAATGTGTTATGGAACAATGTCATTTGGTGGTATATTAATGATTTTTGTGCCACAAAAAATTGATCCTTTGATCCTCATGTCACTCATGGAATCCCCATAGTTGATGGTATAATGGTGTAGAATTTATGGATATAGGTTATTTCCCTAAAAAAACCTTGATATCAAGAGCTCATGTATCTCAAAAAAAATTAAAAAACCATTGAAATCTAAAGAGGTTCTCTTAACTAAAAACAAACAAATAAAAAATTAAGGGATAAAAAAATATACCTTTTTATTTTGAAACTTATTTCCTTGAGTCAATGTACAGGTAAAGGTAGGGTTTCCATCTAGAAAGTGATTTTTTTAATTTCATTAGCTTTACGTGGACCCTAAATCTATCAACTTTTTTCTGGTTCACAGTTTGTATCAATTAAATCCGCCTCTATTACATGTTTATTGAATGATTCAATGAATGGTTTTAACATATGAACATTGACATTGAAGACACGGCCATTGGTGGGATCTTGAATCTCTACTTCCCCATGAGGTTACTCATGATGTACTATATAAGAACTTGACCATCTAGACCTTAACTTTCCTGGGTGTGAATGATGTTTGGAACTATAAAAGAGCACGTATTTTCCCAGTTCTATGTTTTTTAATTTGATATTCCTTGATTGGTAGGTTTTAACTCTTTTTTTATTGATTATTTAATTTTAATAATCCCTCGTCTTATGTTCCTCATGTTTATTAAGATCTAATTTTCCCTTTTTTCAGCAAAAAAATGTCAAAGTTCTTGTTTTTTTTATTTCCCAAAAGGACCCATGTTCAATTTCAATAGGTAAATGGATTTATTTTACATAAACCATAATATATGGTGACATTATGATGATGGTTTTTAATTTAATATGATATAAAGAAAGGACATCCAAGAGTTTCTTATACCAATCTTTCCTAGGGTTACTGACAGTTTTTTCAAGAATTTGATGAATCTCCATATTTTCCAACTCATCTTGACCATTTTTTTGAGGATGGTAGGTAGTGAAAAATTTGTGAAAAATACCATACATGGAAATGAGTTCTAAAATGGATTTGATGTAGAAATGGGTTCTATAATCATTGATTACAGCCCAATGAATTCCAAGTCTAGAAAACATGTGCTCTTTTAAGAATTAGATCATGATATGATAGTCATTGGACTTGGTGGAAATGGCCTCGACCAATTTTGAGACATAATCAACAGATATTAGAATTTAGATATATCATATAGAGTTTAATAATGTTCCCATGAAATTAATTACACAATAATAAAATATTTTGATGACTAGAATGGGAGTAAGGGGCATTTTATTCCTTTTTGTTATGGATCCTAATTATTGACACTAAGGAAAAATTTGAAGAATTTATAGAAATACCTATTTAGGTTAGTCCAGTATATACCACTTTGGATGAACATTATGTAGGTTCTGGGAATAGAGGAAGCACATTAAGAGGTAGTTTTTAACTTTTCGTTTATCTTGATTGATGATCAATTAGAGATCTCTACGATGATGAATTCCAAGATCCACAGAATTCATCAATGAAATACGAAAGGTGAATCATGCTAGAACTAATATAGATGAGATCAATACATGTTTTTTATAATTAATTTAATTAAATAATAATTACCTTTAAGGAATTATTCTTTCATTGATGCATCTGGCCATAGATCTGTAGTGCACCGTCATTGTGTTATATAAATCAAGGGTAAATTTCCTATAGTGGTGATCCATATGTGTTCCACGAATCTCTAGGAATCACCAAAGGAGTCTCTGGGTGATAGATCATAAGATCCTTATGCTTGAATTTTTCACCTTCGATCACCTCAAGAACCACTTCCAAAGTATTCTTCCTGATCTGGTGGAGGAGGATCACTATCATTCTTGAGAATATTCTTGGAGAAGGAATAACTCTCTATGATTGATAGATTTTCTCCAATTCGTTGTCCACAACATCTTTGGCTTTTTTAATGAGAGAAATAATATAATTGGGTATTTATATTTCTATGTTTAAAATAAAATAATTTCATGAGTGATTTTATTATTTATTTAATCCCATCAGAACCCCATGTTAAATAATAATAGAAATGTTATTATTTATTAACATGTTCTTAACATGAGAGTTATAATTAAATATTTTTTAATCAAATAATATTCTATATTATTATTTCTCACCGCACCCTTAACTCAGTTTTTCATTCCTCTTAAATATTTATCAGGCCTTGAATAATGACTATTTATTTATTAAATGAATATTATTGCATTATTTTCTAATAAATATATAAATATTATATTTACTAAATAGAAAACAAATATTTATTAAATATTCTTCTCATAATATATTCTCTCAAATAAATAGTGATGGAATAAATTCGATCAAGAATACATGAATAATTATTTAACCACATATGGGAATAATATTTATTCAACTTGTTAAATAATAAATAATAATATATTATTTAACTGAGATCTTAGATACACTTAGTGTGTGACCCTCTATGCCACTTTCTGAGTGGCATTAGTTGAACTTGCCTAAAGTATAAGGTTAGCGTCTATAAACATGCCAAGTCACCCATAGAGAAAGAAGTTAATGGTGCAATGACATGTCACCTCATATGAATGCTTACCATTTAATATAATCCCTTTATCAAAATATCTCTAATAGAGCAGGTTGCATGCCAGTTCCGTCATCCTATAAACTCGATATCTCTTTCATTGACTTTACAAAAATAGAACATGGATATAGAAAACCATGTCAATGGATTTATTTAGGTTATATCATTTCTATCAAAGGGCCCGAGATATCAAATTATATTAATTAGAAGAATGGATAAATCCTTTCTCAGATTATTCATTAATGCAATATTACTCGTGATGCACCCAACGTATCATACCTCACCATGAACATCTGTCATCAAAGTTTTTGTTAGTACATCAAAGTACAAAACTCATATTATAAATTAATAATAATCTTAATGTATAAGGAACAATACACATTTCCACAGATAGGAACATCCAATGAAACTTATAAATGTGGATTTCCTACTGTTCGGTTTCATTGTCATAATATCTTACTGGATATTACCAAGGGATTACACAATGAGAAGGTGCCTCAATGTCCCATGAGTCTCCACCCCTGATAGAATGTATCATTTATGTCCCTTAAAATGATATCATCTTACTATAGAACATATATTCAGAAATATTGTCATAGCGCTTCTGGGTTCTCATCATAGCAGGGAACTGCTATAACCATTTAGCGAGACAATTATTCTTAGTATATTATCACGTGCTATGTCTCATATAAGAAAAATAATTTTGTGATAATTAGTTAATAAATATTAAAAACAATGAATACATGATTATCATAAAGTAAAAAAATTGGTTCAAAAGCACCAACTCCAACAGAATCCCACTTGAACTAGATCCAACTACTAACAACCTTCAGTCCTCTATCTCTCACATGATACTCATTCTTCTGTTGAGATAAGACTTTAGTTAAGGTTTCTTCCACATTCTCTTCTTTGGGTACTCTACTCACTGAAACTTCACCCCTCTAATGAAAATCCCTTAAAAAGTGATACTTGCAGAGTATGTGCTTTGTCTGTTGGTGTGACCTTTTCTCTACTTTAAGAATAACCGCTGTAGTATTATTACAATACAATGTGATAGGGTCTTTAATTCTATGTACCACATAAATATCCTTAACAATGTTTCAAATCCAAACAACTTCCTTGGTTTCATTAGAATCCTCTATATAAGCGGACTCCACTATAGAATTAGTAGCAACGTGCTACTTTTAACTCTTCCATCTTACCGCTCATTCGTTGAATAAGAAAACATATCTTGCTTGCGATTTCAGATCATTTTGATCTTCCTCAAACTAGCATCATTATAACCCCTGATGAACAGCTCCTATTCTCCTCTATACTCTAGAAACGTATCCTTATTTCTTCTCAGATACTTAAGAATAGACTTAAAAACAGTCCAATATTGTTCTCCTGAATCTTTTTGATATCTAACTACCATGATCATTACATAGGCAACATAAATTCTAGTACATAACATGAAATAAATCATTTATCCTATCACTAATGTGTATGGGATCTTACTCGTTATATCTTTCTATTTTTCTATCTAGGGAAACATTTTATTAGAAATATTTAATCCATGTGACAATGGATCCAATACCATCTTTTATTGTTCCATACTAAATCTATTTAGTATCTTGTCAATATATGTACCTAGACATAGTCCATGTAGCCTCTTGGATCTATTAAGAATGATCTTGATCCTTAGAATGTAGGCTTCTTCAACTAAATCTTTCATGGAGAATAACTTGTTTAACTAGTCCTTAATTGAATTTAAGATTGGTATATCATTTCCAATAAGTAACATGTCATCAACATATACTACTAGGATAATGACAACATTGCCTCTAAACCTTTTGTAAACACATGACTCGCATTCATTATTAATGAAACCAAATTATTTTATGGATTCATCTAATTTAATGTTCAATGACCTAGATGCTTACTTCAATATATAAATTGATCTATGAAACTTTAAAATCTTTTTGGAATCCCTTAGAGTCAGAAACCCTTCTGGTTGTTTCATATAAACATCTTCCAAAAGTTTCCCGTTAAGGAATGCAGTTTTGACATCCATCTTCCAAATCTTATATTCATGGTAAGATGTTATGGAAAGTATTATTCTTATGTATTTAAACATGGTAACTGGTGAAAAGGATTCATCTTAGTTGATTCCTTGATTTTTTTAAAACCTTTATCTACTAGCCTTTTTTATAGGTGCTTACTTTACCTTCCATGTCTAGTTTTCTCTTGAATACCCATTTACACCTAATAGGATTTACATCAACCGGTGTATCAACCAGAATCCAAACTTGTATCTGATATATGGAATCCATCTCCTAAATCATATCTTATATCCATCTTGTAGCTTCTAAGCTATCTAATACATCCTTATATGATAGAGGTTCATCATTGTCCAACAATAATGAGTCACCATCCATGGGGACGAGAAAACCATATCTATCTGGTTCCCTTACATATCTTACACTCCTACATAGTAATCTTGTTTTAGAAACTACTTATTCCATGGGGACATGTGGAATTTGTTCCTATACCAACTCATGTGTATCTTGAACATCAAATTCATAGAATTCAATCTTACTCCCACTATCCCTTTTGAAGATGTTATCCCAATCAATAAATACGGCTTGTCTGGTGACAATCACTTTCTTGTTTTAGAGGTTTTATAGGTAGTATCCCTTTGTTTCCTTGGGATACCCTATAACGATACACCTCATGATCCAGGGTGCTATTTTGTTTCCTGGAAAAGTCTTAACAAATTCCTCAAGACCCCACACACATGTATGAAATAAAATGGGTTTCTTTTCACTTCATATATCGAAGGGAATTCCATTTTCCACTTTAGTTTGTACTCTGTTTGATGCCTATGCTGAAGTTTCTAATGCATATCCCCAAAAGGATAATGGAATATTTGCATGAATCATCATCAAACTTAACATGTCCAATAACTTATAGTTCATCCATTCATTAACACCATTCCACTGTGGTGTATAAGGTGAAGGGAGTTGAGATAGAATCTCAAACTCCCTTAAAAATTCAATAAACTCTTGGTTAGGATATTCTCTTCCTCGATATGATAAAATATTCTTTATCTTCTTACTAAGATGATTCTCCACTTCATTCTTGAATTCCTTGAATTTCTCAAAGTACTCAGACTTATACCTCTTCAATTAAATATATCCATATCTACTCAAGTCATCAGTAAAAGTTATGAAGTAAGAATATACACCACTAGATTCTATTCGAAATAGTCTACAGACATCATTGTGTACCGATCCTAGATTCCTTGTGGACATTTCACACTATCCACCGAATGGTGGTTTGTTCATTTTCCCATGTAAACAAGCATGACATCTTTCAAGTTGTTTTAGCTTAGAAGAGTCAAAATAACCATCTTGAAAAATCATTTTCAAACGCTTCTTGTTTACATGACTGAGATTGTGATACCAGAACTAGGAGTTATATGATTCATGTGAACTTGATTCATTATCAATTTCTAACACTTAGTTTTTGTAATTTAATACAAACATACCGTTATTTAAATGTTACATACCATAACATATGTTTTTGTTATGAAAGAAACAACCTTTATTTCTGAACTTGAAAATAAACCCATCTGTATCTAAACTTGATACAAAAATTATGTTTTTGGTTATAGTAGGTACATAATAACAATCACATAAAACTAAAATCATTCATTTTGGAAATGAAAGGTGGTAGTCACTAATGGATATGGTAGCTAGCCTCGCTCCATTGTAAACTCATAGATCCACAACTCCTCTGACAATTTTCAGAAATCTACATGATTCCTGCATTTGGATATAGATGTGAGCACCATAAGCTATATCTAATATACAATGTGTAGAAATTGAAATATTACACTCAATAACAAACACACTGTTATCTTCCCCTTGATTTTGGGTGAAATTAACCTTGAAGTTTCCTAGCTTGACACACAAAAAACATATTTCCTCATTTTCCTTTCTCTACCTTTGGATATTCCCCTTATTAGAAGGATGGTGCTAGGGATATTTAGACTGTTTATAGGTATTGGGCCCCATTTCCTTGTTCTTCCTTTTCCTATTAATTATAAAGAATGTGGGTTTTTCATTCCACATGTCCTCATCCACTTATAGAATTAATGTTAGAAGTTCTAACATACTATTCTCATTATATCTCATATTATAATTCGTAATAAAACTAGATAAGGTATTAGGAAGTGATGAAAGAATTATGACATTTGTACACAACTCATTTGGGAATTTAATCCCTAAGATGTCCATGTGTTCAATGTATTCAATAAGTTTGACTACATGAGGCCCAGTTGGAGCAGACTCTCCAAGCACAGTGGTGAACAATGAATTGGATATCTCATACCTCTCTTCTCTCTCCTTATCTTAATAGAGATCCTGATTGTGATGTGTCATGTAATATACATCCATTTCTTCATGTTACTTCAAGATATCATTGGACATGGATGATAGCAGGAAGCACTGAACATATGTAGCATTAGTTAGATGTTTCTCATAGAGAGATAGCTCTTCATCACTCGCCGCATTACTAGGCGCAACTAGAATAGGTTCATCCATCACATACAATTTTCCTTTCATGGAGAGGGATGATGCATAAATGCCTCTGCCATTCCTAGAAATTCATGCCAGTGATAAGGTTTTCCTTCTTGAGTATAAAACATATTGATATGTTTGATGTAATATTTATTTTCATTTCCCTAAATAATATGAGACGATACTTAGTAAATTATCAGATAAATTTTGAAAAATAAATAAATATTATATTTATTAGTCTCCCACTATTTTATCGAAACCCAATAGCACTCACAATTGGCTTCAGAATATCTTTTTTCTTTGAAATTATAGTGGAAATGATCCATATTCCCATTCTCATTACCATAACATTTGTTTTTTAAGAAACTCAAATGGATTTAGGTAGGAATTCCAAATGCCAACTATAGTAGGTCACATTTCTTTGATCTGTTGAGTGGACTCCCCAATCCTAAAATCATAAATTTGGATTTCCTCATCCTTTTCCTATTAGTTACATCATGTCCCACTTTGGAAGTCAACCCTTGATGTAAAATAAGTAAAGTAAAACCAAAACATCAAGATAATATTCCCTAATAATTGATAGAACCCCAACTTTTGATGTTCAAGCACATTGAAATGTGGTTCGATTCTAACCTAAGTAATGGAAGGCTATACCAACTTAATATTTTATTGAGGGATTTTATCCTTTATGTGTAAATTACCAATTATTATATTTATCAAATGTTTGTTAATATTAAGTGGGATTACTTAAGTGATTAACCATGAATTAGATAATATTTACGCATATTCCATTTTATTTTAGTTCCATATTTCATGCTTGTTAATTCATTAATTATGTGATCATGAAAAAAAATTCATAATGAAATAACCATGAAACTAATAGAAATAAAATATAAGGTGTGATAATGAGATGATACTAATGGTTAGTTTATCTAACGGTTGATAAACGAACCACTGAACTAGGGGATAAACACCTTGAACCAATTCGAGGATTGTGTTTATAGATTTCCACATGTCCACCTTTGTATCTATTTGGATTGGTTTCACCTCAAATATGACCTTGAACTCCCTCTACTATCTTGGTAGATCCATCCATTGTATATTGATTTTACTCATGCACATGTTAAGGGGAAAAAGGTGTTTACATAAATGAATCCATGGTAACATAGACTCTACATATTAATGAGGATAGAAGGAACACATGCTAAAATTTTAATTTAATAAAAAATTAAAATGAAACCAATAACATACAAAGGTACAGCCTAGCTAACGATCATCCACATGATTTAAATGAATTATGCATTTAATAAAACTAGAATTCAATTCCTTAATCGTTCTTATTTAAGATAAAGCATGCTCTAATCTATTAATTATTATCTTTAGTTAATTAATCCTTTTATCTTAATCCTTATCTGAATTTTCTTGAGATTCTCATCCATTATAATTTTTAAAAAAAAATAAATAAATTCATTTAAAATCAACCTTGTACATAAATGTACCATGGAGGTAACATGGAGAATACCCATCCTGATCTAAAAAACATGTAATATGCTCATATACTATTTTACTATTGCAACATATGACATAAAACATTCAACTCATACTATCACAACATGTACTTCAAGGATGATTACATGAATCACATGATTTTTTTGGCCATGTGTTATACTTCAATTAAATTAGAGTAACAACTTGTAATATTAATTATACATGATATAAAGATCTGAACATTACATAGAAATTAATTAAAAATTTAAATATTTATATATATTAAAATTTTAAATCTACATAATTTGGTAAAATTACACACCATGTAGATCAAATCTACATGGAATGTACGACCTTCATCGTCTATCCGAAGTACACACCTAGAGACATGGTGTGTGAGGCATACTTAAGAATTCTTGGAGTACATGGCTTTTCAAATGGTCCATATGCCATGTGGACTCTATGCTACACATTCACCAACCGGGTAGGTCATGTATGGAATACACGGCCCGACCTTGACCCGAAGGGACTACACGATGTGTCCAATGGGCCACAGGGCATGTAGTCTGGTTGATCATGCACCATTTAATCCTGGTCAACACATGGTGCACTAATGGAGTAATTAATTCCCTAATCAATGAAAAATCTTGAATTGTTCTATGAATCAATCTTGATGCGTCGAACATGACTACACAGCATGTAATGTTGATTACACGGCATGTAGTCTGGTGTTGTATGGCTAGGATCCTTATCACCTCCGGATGAGTTACTAGATTTTATTTTAACCATTAAATTAATCATTTATGTTAGATCTATGAGAAATGATAGAGGAAGAAACAAATATCATAATTAAAAATAAAATAATGATTAAATTTTAATTGAAAAACTAAATTATGAAAGTGTAAATCACCAATGAATTATAAATAATTACAAACAGTAATGTGCCTCCTATGATAGAACTTGTATGTTTCGGATGAAGCGAATTAATTGTAATGGGTGGTGACCTTATTTTATTTTTTTCATGATTGATGATCAATCTAAAATATCACCAACAATGAATGTTATAATCCATAGAATTGATCAATGAAATCAGACCGGGTAATCACGCTGGAAACAAGAGAGATGATATCAACACATATTTTTTATAATTAATTTAATTAAATAAGAATTACCTATAAGGAATTATTTATTCATTGATACATATGGACATAGATCTACAGAGCACCATCATTGCGTTGTAAAAATCAATGGTAGATTTCCTCTAATGATGATTCACACATGTTCCATAAATTTCGATACATCCCTGAAAGAGTATCTAGGTGTTTTCACGGAACATCCTTTCACTTCCATCGTCTGCCTTAGATCGCCTTGAGAACTACATCCAAAGTGTTCTTCTTGATCTGGTAGAAGAGGATTTCTCTTGTTCTTGAGAGAGTTTTTGGAGAATGAATAACTCTCTAGGCTTGAGAAGTTTTTCTCCAATCTGTTGTGCACAACTTTGTATTTTTTTAATGAGAGAAATAAAATAATTGGGTTTTATATTACTAGGGTTAAACTAAAATAATTGCACAAGTTCTTTTATTATTTATTTAATCCCAAAAAAACCCCATGTAAAATAATAATATCAATATTACTATTTCTTGACAAGCTCTTAACATGCGAATTATAATTAAATATTATGTAATAAAATAATATTCAATATTAGTATTTCTCACTGGACCCTTAACTTGGTCCACTATTCCTACTCAATATTTATTGATCCTTGAGTAATGACTATTTATTTATTAAAAAAATATCATTGCATTATTCATGAATAAATAGATAAATATTATATTTACAAAATACAAAGCAAATATTTATTAAATATTCCACTCATAATATATTCTCTCAAATAAATATTGACGGAATAAATGTGATCAGGAATACATGAATAATTATTAAACCATATATAGGAATAATATTTATTCAGATTCATAAATAATAAATAAAAAATATTATTTAACTGAGATCCCGGATACACTTAGTGTGTGACCCTCTAGGCCTCTTTATCAGTGGAATTAGTGGAATTTTCCTAATGTCCATGGTTAGCATCTAGAAACGCGTCAAGACACTCATAGATAAAGAAATTAATGCCACAATGACATGTCACATCATATGAATTCTTAACATGTAATATAATATCTTTATCATAATATCTCTAATCGAGTAGGTTGCATGTCGGTGCCATCAACCTATATGCTCGATATATCTTTATTTGACTTTATGGAAATAGAACTTGTATGTAGAAAAATATGTCTAAGGATTTTTTTGGGGTATATCATTTTAATTAAATGGCCTAATATATAAACTTATGCTAATGAATAGAATGGATAAATCCTTTCTCGCATTATTATTAATGGAATATTACTCATGACACGCCCAACGTATCCTACCTCACTGCGAAAATCTGTCATCATGGTTTTCATCAATACATCAATGTACGCAACTCATAATATCCATTAATAATAATATTAATGTCTATAGACCAATAAACACATCTGAAGATAGGAACATCGAATGACACTTATAAATGTGGATTTCCTACTGTAGGGTCTTGTTCTCATAATATCCTACGAAATATTACAAAGGGCGTACACCTTAAAAATGTGCCTCAAAGTCTTGTGATTATCCACCCCTAATATCATGTATAATTTTTGTCCCTTAAAATGATATCATCTTTCCATTGAATATATATTCATGAATAGTGTCATAGAACTTCCAGGTTCTCATCATAGTGGGGAACTGTTATGACCTTCTAGTACAGAAAATACTCTTAGGAAATTATCACATGATATGTCACGCAGAAGAACAATCATGATATGATGGGTAGTTAATTAATATTTAAAATAATTAATACATGTATATCATAAATTAAAAATAATCTGGTTCTAGGGAACCAACTTCAACACTTTAAGGTTTCTTTATTTGTGTAATAGTTCCCTTCACATGCTTCTCCATGATAGAATTTTAGAATGACTCTTGCTCAGACTTGAAAACACATCTCCTAATGATTTGATCTGTATAGAACATTAATAAGTATGGATCATAAAACACATAGTGTTTGACATTAGAAAGTAATTTCCTCTTATATTGGGTCCCAAGAAATTTCGGAATGACTTCCATAACTAAGTGGTTTTCTATGTCAGCATACCATGGAAACTCACTCACAAAATAGAGGTTCTCATCGGGAAATGAATCATATATAAAATGGTTATGTGAGTTTTCTTTAAGGCCGAATGGCCCAGAGACCTTCTTTTTTTATTGATTTCTCATAACCCCCCCCCCCTTTCAAGGGATAAGGGGGAACCCTTACAAGGCTCGTAGTCTTAGAGATTACATGACCTGTAAGTCTCCTTTTAATTCCATCATATATAGGTGATCAGATACAACATTTTCAACACCCTTTATCATTAATGTTTATATAAAACTCCTGAATAATAAGGAATCACCTAATCAATATGTCCTTGGAATATTGTTTTTTGGAAAAGGTATTTTAGATTTGAATGATTTGTAATGACAATAATGGGAGATCCTAAGAGATAGAACTTGAATTTTTATATGGAAAATAAAATAGTAATAAACACTTTCTTAGTGTTTGTGTAGTTGATTTGTGAATCATTTAATTATTTTCTTACAAAATAAATGACACATGGGGTTTTATAATAATTATTTCTTAAGAAATATTCTATAGTGAAGCCACTCGCACCATACTTGAGTTTGAATAAAGGTTTATAATTGGGATCTTTCATGATAGGTGGAGATATAATAGAAAAATTGATTATAGAAAATTATTCCTCAAATCTTTTTGTCCATATAAAAGGACCATATTTCACCATAAAAGAAGAAAACGGTCGGGAAATAGAGCCGAAACTCCTAATGAACCTTCTATAGAAACTAGAATGTCCTAAGAAGGACCTCACTTCCTTAATAGTTTTTAGAGAGGGAAGGTGATGAATTAGATCAACATTAGATTTATCAACTTCAATCCATGTACCAAAGACCAGGTTTCCCATAACTAGTTCTTTATTTACCATGAATGACATTTTTTCCAGTTTAGGATGAGATCATTCTCCTCATATTTAGAAAAACAACCCTTTCAAGGTTTATAAGGCATCTCAAAAATGTATCCTTGAAGATGGAGAATTCATCCATAAACACCAATAAAAATCTCCCACCATGTCATAAAATATTCTCATCATACACCATTGGAAGGTACCAAGGTAATTACATAACCCAAAGGGAATGTGCTTGAAGAGAAAAAATTAAAAATGGATAGGTGAAGGTTGTTTTTCCTTGATCATTTAAGGATACCAAAATTTGATTATACCCTAAGAATTCACCTAGGAAATAGTAGAACTCATGACCCACCACTCACTTGAGGACTTGATTAATTAAGGGAAATGGGAAATGGTATTTCTTGGTAAATGATTTTAACATCCTTTATTCACTGCACATTCTTCATCCACTACCAAGGGAATTACATGCTTGGTGTTTCATGTCATACAGCTTACCGTCTCCATGAACGGTACATTTCATTTCTTCTTTCCAAAATTTATGTATTATTATAAATACATATATACTGATTATATATTGATAATTAAGTCATGGTTTAAAATATGGATATTATGAAATCATGATTGACATAATAAGTACAAAAATAACAAGTAAAAATATACCCAAAAACATGGCAATTAACACCTGAAATATTGGATATAATAAAAGATTGTTAAAAAACGAGTTATAAGTTATTATAAGTAGTTAATATATGATATAATAGATATTTTTATGGTTATTTAATAAGTTAGTAACATTTTTGAAACCATTATATAGGAAGTTAAAGGACATTCATCTGAAAAGAAATGCAAGGTAAGGGATTTTCATCTCACTTTTTACATATGTGAGATAAATGTCATATTTCCCACTTACTTATTTTGTGTGGTGTATCAATTTTCCATTTTGATATATTAAATCATGAACTACATTATATTAAAGGTATTTAAATATTTTATTTAATCTTATTATTTCATGAGGCTTATGATTCTAATGTTTCAAGGTGGTATGGGATACTTTGGAAGGCTTCAAGATTATTTTCCTCAAGAATAATTTTAATGGTCTTTATATGGTATGATTACTTTTCACAGGATTATAATACTTACTCAATGTTGTTAATAATATAATATTATGTTTGTAATAAATTTTTACAATATATTTTTTTATTTCCACATCTTTTATGTTGATTTACATTTAACACACACAATATATTAATTAGTTGTGTCTCAGTTCAACGTTATCATATTTTCAAGGGTTTAATTAACGATCTCATTTTGTTCGGGATTTTTTACACTTGAATTTCCATCAAATGAAATTATTTTACCATTTTGGATAAACCCTATAATTTTCTTCTCCTATGGTAATTCTTGACCCTTTTCAAGTAATTGTACAATTATTCACTCTTTGGTACTCAAAATGGTTTAGAATTTTTTTTAAGAAAACCTGAATTCATTTCTCTCTTTAGTTGGAGAACCTATTTTCTTATAAAAAAGTTTTCTAAAAAAATTAAATTTGTTTTTTAACCATTCCAAAATAATTTTTAAATCATTTTTCCCCGTTTGTCTTTTACCAATGTTTTCAAAAGAATATTCTTATCACTTTCCAAATAAAGAAATTTTCTAACCATTTTACCATAAAAAAGGAATGTTCTTTTTAACTCATACAGAAGGTATATATTTACACGTTGTTATTTATTTGAATCTTCATTTTCATGTTTATAAGGATACATTTTAAAGAAAATTTTTTCAAATTTTATTTTTAAATAAAAGAATTTTCAATGATTTTTTTCAAAATAAAAAGTATATTTCCCCCAATAATGTTTTTATAAGATCTTTTTATAGTATTTATATTCAACAATGAAAAAAAATTATTTTTACTCCACTTTTTATATGTTGTATTGATACCATCCTTATTATTCCTATGAATGGTTTATGACTTATTTGACCAAGGATGGTATTGAAATTCACTTCCTTGATTCCTTTGTTAGACCTCTTGAAATATTCAATTCCCTATGATCATTGAACATTTAATTCCCCCTAATTTTCCACATCATTTATCATAGATATGTTCATTTCATAAATCATATACCATCTTTCATGTGGTGTTTACTTTTAGTGTTAATTTATTATCTGGATTATTATTGATAAATCTATATCCTTTACTCAATACAGATATTTGATAAGGCATATTGTTTATTCAATAAGAAGAATGTTTGGGACATTAAAGACATGGGTTGGGGAATGTTTAAGGGAATCCCTATGGGTTGGGGTGGTTAATAAAATCCCCTTTATGCATCTGTAGTCTCATGAGAAGAAATTAGTTAGTGATAAACCCTTCGAGTTTGTTTCCAATCAGAATAGATGGGGTTATATCTATATAATTAAACTATATTGGGGACAGATCTTGATGGTATAATGGTTCATGTTCCAGATACATGACGTCCAATATTTAATCACTTACTTAATTTATATTCAGTTATTAACTATCCATGAGGTTTTCCCTCGACATATCTTTGGATGCATTTCAGTATAATCTTATTGATTAAATGAAATGGTTTTTTAGTTTCTTACCTTTCTATGTTGATTTTTCCTTATCCAATTATTTAATTGTATATTATGAAAATGTAATGGTAGTTGACACAACCTCTAGGATTTCTAGGTTGGTTTTCTATAGTTGGTATCAAGGAAAGTTTAGTATGAACCTTGGGAACTAGATTTAGGGAATCATATATTTGAGAACATATACCTAATGTAAAATTTGATGATAAGTATAGAAGAACATCCTAGAATTTTGATAAGGTACAAATTATATAGTTTTTCTAATAATACATCCTTATCTAGATACAACAAGTGGAAGTGGTTTTGGTATAGATTTACCTAGGGGTAATAACTCTAACAAGGTGTATTGGGCCTCACTCGGCGTAACCCGGTACATGGCATCAAGGTTTTACTATGCACATGTTTTGACACTCTTGGGGGATACACTCTAGGATAATTCACATTTCCTTTACAAAACAATATAAGGGATTTGAATATAAAATGAAAATTAAGGACCTAGGTTAAAAATTAGACCAAGGAATGACCAATGTCATAATAAAATGGGTGAAGTATTTATGTGTTGAGGTTGTATTGAAAACCTTAGTTAAAAGGATATTTATTGATTAACCTTATTTCAAGGAAGTCCATCATATTTTTGAAAATATATCAGTTTGGTTTTAGAGAAATATAGCATGTATGATGTGTGACAACCCATCATGTCCTGAAATTCCATGGGGCTTGAACCCATGAATGAAGGATGATAAGAGTTTCATTCATACCACAGGCCTACGTGATTCCATAGTTAAATTTTCATTATTTTTAGATAAAAAATTGAAAAATAAATATTAATTATGAACCAATAATGTAACATTTTACATGTAGAGATAAATGTATTAAACTTATTAACATTGTAAAATAATTATATACAAATGGTTAGACTTGTCACTCTTTTAAGGGAATTAAGATCTGTTAAAAGTGTATTTTAGTGCTTCAGGAATCAAAGTTAAATTTTGGATATCCATTTCCCGAAGTAAGGGGTGAACTAGAATTTGATTGAAGTACAACCAAAGGATGAAATTTTGTTTATAAAAATATATCCTGTAAGTATATTTCCTAACATCATTAGGTAGGAATATATTTACTCAGAATTAGGAAAAACATAAAAAAATGTTGAATTAATACCTTAATTTCTTTTGAACCAATGGTCTTCTAAATCATCATATATTTATGGTTTTGAATCCCTAAAATTTTCATTGATCGTTAAATTTTTTGAGATTTATGACCTCAATCACTCCTATAAATATCTATGCTTTTCATGCATGTACATATCTCAACTTTCCACTAATGATCTCTTAGTTAGAGGCCTAGTTATATGTTAGTCCATGTGAACTTTGTACTCTACAATCTCTCTTTTCTATAGGCTTTATTACGAACCCCTCTCATGATGAGAAATTTAAAACACTGTAAATATAAAAAAATCAATCACCAAGATAAAGTTTAAATTGTGATTACACAATTTAATTAAGGCGGGAATAATGTAACACCTTGAAAATCTAAATTAGGAATGTTTTATTGAATAACATATATGACTCACAACACCAAGTACATAAGTGAATATAATATCCCCACACTTTATAATATTCTCAATATTTTATACAAATTCAATATATTATATAGCTCGTAATGAATGCAATATTATGTTATCTTGGGTTACATGCAACAAATACTTTTTTTGATAGTTTATACTACACACAAGATCGAGTTTTACCAAAAAACAATATATTATATAATTAATATAATAATAAGATATAATCTAGCTGAAAAATTAGTAGTTTTGAAAAGTATTAAATAACTTGTAAAAATATGTGTTTTACACAAATATAATATGAATTAATTGGTTACATATTAATTAGAAATGAATATAATAACCAAGTGAATATAAATAAAATATTTTTGTAGAAAACTATTTTTATGCTCACAAAGTTATTTCATCATAAAACGTTAAATTAATTAAAATTATAGATTTAAATTAAATTAATATATATTATATATTCAATAAAATATTTTTTAGATTCATCCAATATATTTAGTAAGCATAAGGTAAGAAAAAAACCAATATTTCGTATAAAAATCAATATTTTTATAAAGGCACATTTACCACCATTTAATGGAGAACCTACTTTAAGTCTAATTTATTTATATTTTATAAATATTAAATGTAAAAATAAACTTAATATTTTAAATTTTAACATAAAAATTATCTTAAGTTATTTTTTTCAATTTTTCTATTAAGTTTTATATGTTGATGAATATTGAAAAATACTTAATTTTAATTCAAAACTACTTTTTATTCTAATTTAATTATAAGGATAAATTATATTTTTTATTGTTTTGAATTTATAATTAGTTAATTTTTTTATTAATTAATAAATTTAGTTCATTTGAATCAAAATTATATATAAAAACTTAGCAAACTTTTGAACATGTTTACTTTAAAAACCTCCACTATTGTCCTGTTTGTGGGATTAAATATAAATTAATTTTTTCCACTTATGTGATTTTAATTTGAAAAATTGATTTCATATTTTTAATAATAATAATTTATAATTTATAATAAGTTCAAATATGGTTTTTACCAAAAATATTAGAAAATATGATTAAAATTAATTATAATGATTAAGAGAAAAATATTGCTTAACAAGGGACCAAACCTTGAACTTAAGGTCCCAAATGACCTAGAAAATTTTCCAGAATCCATTTTATGGATATATTTATACCCTATGATCACTTATTTCTAATTTTTTTTATTATTGGGGCCACTTTAAATGGGAAAAAATGTGGGTGGAATTCCCTTTTATCAAATTTACAAGAGTGTCACTCCTCCTCCACTATAAAAAGGCACACACCCCTCCCACTTCCTCACACCTCTCAAGACACTTTATATTACAAAATATATAAAAATAGCTCCTTAAAATCCCACCACTCATCCTTGAATCCTCACCTTGAGAATAAATCCATCCATGGAATCCCTTTAGTGGAAACCAACAAGAGTTACCCAACTAAAAGGTAGGATCCTTCCACAAGATCTTTAGTTTTATTTCTTTCTCTACTCTTTTAATTTTCATTATTCCATGATTATATAATAAAATAAATATCGTAAATATACTTATATTTTTTTATTTCAAGTTTCTAAACTAAAATTACACAATATTTCATCTAATGGAGAATAAATATACAGTTTATGTGTACGACGAACTACCGCCTCACGAAACAATGATTATTCGTTTTTCCATCACCACTTATCATGGATGGGAATTATGATGAAGATGATGTTTATATATGATATATATGATATTTTTAATGTTTTTATGATTATATAATTCTTAAATAACTGATATCTTCATTCATTCCATTTTTTGTAAATGTAATGACATCGTTTGTGGAAGTGTGGAGTACTGCCTCCTCAAAGTGATGTTACTCATTCACGCTATACATGGAATGTATAAAGGATGGTTTTAATAAAACTATGAAACATATATGAAATATATGTGAAATTATAATTATAATATACATATTTATCATTTACTTTTCATTCTTTTAATATTAAAAAGAAATGAATTTGGTTTCATGCATATGTATGTCCAACCATCTCCATGAACGGTGTATTTCATTTCTTATGCCAAAACCTTATAGATTATTATAAATAAATTTATACTAATTATATATGATAATTAATTCATGGTTTAATTTATGGATATCATTAAATCATTATCTACTTAAGAATAAAAACACAAAAAGTTAAAACATACCTGAAAACTAGGCAATTAACACCCAAAATAGTAGAGATAATAAAAGATTGTTAACAAATGGGTAATAAGATATTATATGAATTTAATATATGATATCATAGATATTTTTATGGTTCTATAATAATTTATTAATATGTTTAAAACCATTATACAATAAGTTAAAGGATGTTCACTCGAAAGGAAACACAAGGTAAGGGGTTTTTATCTCACTTTTTACATTTGTGAGATAAATGTCATATTCACCACTTATATATTTTTTGTGATGTATCTATTGTCCATTTTGATATATTATATCATTAATTATATTATATTAATGGTATTTAAATCTTTTATTTAATTTTATTCATTCACAAGGATTATGATTCAAATGTTTCAAGGTGGTATGTGAAAGTTTGGAATGTTTAAATATTATCTTCTTTAAGAATAAGTTTAATGATATTTCAATGGTATAATTCCATTTCATGGGACTCTTTGTTATTAATACTCTAAGATTAAGTTTTAAAAAAAATTTACAATCTATTGTTTTACTTCCACATCTTTTATAAGGATTTATAATTGACATACACAATCTATTAATTGGTTGAGTCTTACATAAATGTTATGGTCTTTTCAATGGTTTAATTCACATTTTCATTTTATTAGTAATTATTTAAAATTGAATTTCCATAATAGGAAATTATTTGATCATTATCTAATAAAACCTTTCATTTTCTTCTAATCGGGTTATTCATAACCATTTTTAGGTAATAGTACCATTTTCCAAATATTTGTTACTCAAAAATGTTTGGAAAATGTTTTTAAGAAAACCGGACTTCATTTATCTATTTGGCCATAGAACATATTTTCTTCTAAAAACCATGTTTTATAAAAAGGTTTTCAAATTTTCTTTAACCATTACAAATTGAGTTTTTGAATAAATTTTTACCCTTTTTCTTTTACCAATATTTTCAAAGTAATATTCTTGTTGCTTTCCAAATAAGCCATTTTTCTAATATTTTTACCATGAAAAATGAATATTATTTTTACCTCATAAAAAATTTATGTATTTGAACATCATCATTTATTTAAATATTCATGTTCATTTTAAAATTTAACATTTGAAATAAAATGGCTTCAAAAGTAATTTTCAAAGACAATGACTTTCAAAATGTTTTTCAAAATAAAAAGTTTATTTTACTTAAGAATATTTTTAAAATATATTTTTATAATATTTATATTCATCATCAAAAAAACCATTTATTTTTACTCAACATGGGATATATTGTATTGATACCATCCTTATTCTTCCTCTGGATGGTTTATGACTAATTTGGATAAATATGGTATTGAAATTCACTTCCTTGATTCATTTGTGTGTCCTCTTGAAATATTCAATTACCTATGATCATTGAACATTTAATTTCCCCTAATTATCCATATCATTTATCATGAATATGTTAATTTCATAAACCTTATACCATTTTTTATATGATGTTTATTTTTAAAGTTATTTGATTATCTAGGGAAATATTTATAAATTCATATCCTTTATTCAATACAAGTATTTGATAAGGAAATTTATTTATTTGATATGAGGAGTTGTTAAGACATGAAAGACACAGGTTTTAGACCATTTAAGGAAAGCCCTATGGGTTGGGGACCAATTAATTCAATGACCTCGATGTATCAGTATTCTTATGAGATAAAATTAGTTGGATACAAACCCTTCAAGTTTGTTTCCAAATAGAATAGACGGGTTTCTACCCATAGAATTAATCTATCTTGAGGAAATATCATGATGGTATAATGGTTAATGTTACAGATACATGACATAAAATAAATAATCATTTCCTTAATTTAGATTCTTTTATTATCTATCCATGATATTTTTCAATGACATATCTATGGATTCATTTCATTCTCAGTTTATTGATTAAATGAAATGTGTTTTAGTTTCTTACCTTGAAGTTTTTATTTTCCCTTATCCAGTTATTTAAATGGAATGTTCTTTTAGTTATTTAACTTTCCATATTTTTTTATGCAATTCCTTCTTAGTTTATTGATTACATGGCATGTATATTCTGTTATTACCTTTCCATATTGACTAATCTCATTAATTAATTATTTTTTCTATTGAACTTCACATATACTAAGTATTTGAGATCACTCTTATTTTAATTCCTTTCCCCAAGATTCACAAAAGTGTGCTAAAAAAAGATATGCAAGGATATGATAAATGGAATTAATATTTCATCGAAAGAAAAAAAATAATGTTATAATTATTGTGTTGATTTGTATACAAGACTCATTTTGGTATCTGGTTTACCAATACTACTAAAACGTTTGGCCCTTTGGTATGTGATTTACTTGTATATTATTCCAATATAATAGTAGTATACACTGTATTCATAGTTTCTAAGGTGTGGTTACTATACTTGGTATCATAGAAAATTTAATAGAAACCTAGGGAACTATATTTAGGGAAACATATATTAGATTACATATCCCTAAGGTAGAATTTTAGGGTAAGTATAGAAGAACATACTTGAATTTTAGTAAGGTAGAGATTTTTTATTTTTCTTAGAAATACATCCATATCTAGATACTACATGTGGACATAGTTCTGGAATATATTTACCTAGGGGTAACAACTCCGACAAGGTGCGTTGGGCCTGACTCAGCATAACTTGGTACATGACAATGAGCCTTACTAAGCACCTAGTTTGACACTCTCATGGGATATGATTAGTATAATTAAAAATTTCTTTACAAACCATTACGAGGTATTTGAATATATATTAACAATGAATGACATAGGTTAAACCTTAGACCAAGGAAGGACCAATTTTGGAAGAAAATGGGTGACGTATTTATGTATTGTGGTTGTATTGAAAATAATAGTTAAAAGTATATTTAGTGATTAAACTTATTTAAAGGATGTAAATCATATTTTAAAAATAATATCAATGTGGTTTTAGAAAAGGAAAAAATGTATGTTGGGTGAAAATCCATAAAGTCTAAAAATTCTGTGGGGATTCAACCCATGATCGAAAAAAGATAAGGGTTCCACGCTAACCACTATCCTATGTGATGTCCTAGTTAAATTGTTATTGTTTTTAGATAAACAATTTTACAAATAAATATTATTAATAAACCAGTACTGTAACTTTTTAAGTTTAGAGATTAATTTATTAACCATATTGACATTGGAAAATAGTTAGAGACAAACAGTTAGACTTTTCACTCTTTTATGGGAATTAATATCCGTTAAAAGTGTATTTTAGTGATTTAGTAATCAATGTTAAATTTTGGATATCCATTTCATGAAGCAAGGGATGAAATAGAATTTTATAAAAGCATGGCCAAAGGATGAAATTGTGTTTAAAAAAATTTATCATGTAAGTATATTTTCTTATATCCTTAGGCAGTAAAATAGTTACACAACATTAGAAAAATGATCAAAAAAAATTCCAAATAACTTAATTTTTGTTAGACCAGCGTTCTTCTATATCATAGAAGATTTATGGATTTGAGGCCATCAAATTTCTATCAATAATCTACTTATTTTTTATATATGACCCCAATAACTACCTGTAAATATTTACTCTTTTACTCCATGTATGTATCTCTACTTTCCACTAATGATCTTCTATATAGAGACCTAGTAAAATGTTGGTCCATGTGAATCGTGTACACCCCCATATATCTTTTCAAGAGAATTTTTTATGAAACCTTCTCATGATGTAGGATTTAAGACCTAGGAAATATCAAACAATATATCACCATGATCAAGTTTAAACTATAAGGGTGTAATTTAATTAAGGTGGGGAGAATGTAACACCATGAAAATATAAAGAAGGAACATTGTATTCGATATTATGTATGGTAAGCAACACCAAGCGAGTAAGAGAATATAATATTTAATGACATTATAATATATCCACTATTATTGAAAAATTAAATATATGATATAGATTTAAATGCACAATATACTTATTTATCATGTGTTACATGCAATAATTAGTTTCTTTAATAGCTTACACTACTTTCAAGACTGAGTTTTACTGAGCAACAATATATTATATTATTATTTAGTATAATAAGATATAAGATAGCCGTTAAATTAGTAGCTATGAAAATTATTAACAAAATTATGAAAATATTTGGTTTAAAAAAATATAAAATTAATTCATTAGTTATATATTAATTATAAATGAATTTAAGAAACAATTGAATATAAAGAGAATATTTTTATTGAAAACTATTTTTATACCCACAAAGTTGTTTTATCATAATAATTTAAATTAATTACAATTAGTTATTGATATTAAAGTAATTTATATATTATATATTCAATAAAATATTTTTTATATTCATCTAGTCAATTTTATAATCATAATATAAGAACAAACCCAATATTTCGCATAAAAATCAACATTTTTATAAAGGCACTTTTACTGATTTTTAATGAAGAACCTATTTTAAATCCAATTTTTGGAACTTTTAAAAATATTATTTATAAAAATAATCTTAATATTTAAAATATTAACATAAATATTATCTTAGGGTAATTTTTTGGTATTTTTTTGTGAAGTTTCATTGTTTTATGAATAGTGAAAATACTTAATTTTAATTCATACTACATTTTTGTATATTTTATTTATGAAGAAAAATTATATTATTGAAAGTTTTTAAAATTTAATTATATCAATTTTTTATTTAGTAATCCATTTTATGTCATTTTAATCAATTTCACTTTGAAATTGGATATAAAAACTTAGCAAATCATTTGAACGTTTTTACTTTAAAAACCCACATTGTCATCCCATCCGCAGGATTAAATTTAAATTAATTTCTTCCACTTATTTGATAGGAATTTTGGAAAATGAATTCCATATTTGTAAAATAATTATTTATTATTTCTAATAATGTCAAATTATTTTTTGATCATAAATATGATTAAAATTAATTACAATGATTAAGAGAAAAATTAGCTTAACATGGGACTAATCCTTAAACATAAGGGCCAAAATGACCTAATTTTTTTCCAAAATCCACTGGATTTCCATATTTAGATCATATACTCCCTTGGATATAATATTTTCTATTATCATATCCTATTTCAATGGGAAGAACTTGGGTAAAATTCCCTTTTAAAAATTTTACTAGAGTGTCACTCCTCCTCTACTATAAAAAGCCACACAACCCTCCCACATCCTCACATCTATAAAGTAAATTTTCATTGAAAAATATCTTCCAAAATAGATACTAAAAATAAATACCCTCATTATATAAGCCCCACCTTATGAATAAATCCATCCATGGAATACATTTGGTGCAAACCAAAAGGAGTTACCTGAATAAGAGGTAACATCCTTCCTCAAGCTCTTTAGTTTTATTTCATTATCTGCTATTTCTATTATAATTATCTCATGATTATTTAATAAAATTGGAATCCTAAATATACTTAGATTTTTTTGTCAATTTATCTATCAGAACTAACATGCATTTCCATCTAATGGGTATCGAACATACAGTTTATGTGTACGGTGAACTATCAGCTCACGAAATGATGATTGCTCGTTTTTTCCTTAACACCTCTCATGGTTGGGAATTATGATGGAAATTTTTTATATATATTATATATAGGATATTTATAATGTATTTATTCTTCTTTAATTCTTATATAACTCATACTTTAATGCATTCTATTTTGTGTAAATGTGATAACATCATTTGTGGAAGTGTAAAGTACCGCCTCCTCAAAGTGTTGTAATTCGTTCAGGACATACATGAAATTTATAAAGTATAGTTTTAAAAAAATATGTAACATATATAAAATAGATAT
Organism: Viscum album; assembly: GCA_963277665.1. Classification (NCBI taxonomy): domain Eukaryota; kingdom Viridiplantae; phylum Streptophyta; class Magnoliopsida; order Santalales; family Viscaceae; genus Viscum; species Viscum album. The sequence continues at coordinate 1,177,217,956 of OY728153.1, read as the reverse complement.
TATACTATAATTATAATATATATATATATATATCATTTACATTTCATTCTTTTAATATGATAAGAAATGAAAGTAGTGTTCTTGCGTACGTAAGGCCTACTATCGCCATGAATGGTGCATTTAATTTCTTATCTCAAATATTTATGGATTATTATAAATACATATATAATGATTATAAATGATAATTAACTAAAATATAACATTATTTATATTATTAAATCATAATTGATGTAATACGAACAAATATAAAATGTGAAAACATACTCGAAAAACTAGGCAATTAACACCCGAAATAGTGGACATAATAAAACATTGTTAACAAAAGGGTAATAAGATATTATATAAAGATAATATATGATATCAAATAATTAATATTATTTTAATTTAATAAGTTATTAACATGTTTTAAACCATTATACAAGAATTTATAAGGGATTTTCACCCGAAAGTAAATGCATGGTAAGTGATTTTTATCACCCTTTTTACATATGTGAGATAAATGTCATATTCACCACTTACTTATTTTTTGTGGTGTATATAATGTACATTTTGATATATTATATAATGAATTCTATTATATTAATGGTATTTAAAGATTTAATTTAATGTTATTCCTTTATGAATCTTATGATTGAAATGTTTCAAGGTTATATGGGACACTTTAGAATGTTTAAAGATTATTTTCCTCAAGAATAATTTTAATGATATTTAAATGGTTTAATTACTTTTCATGGGGTTATAATAATTCCTTATTTTAGTTAATATTATATGATTATGTGTGTTATTAATTTTTATAGTCTATTTTTTTCAACCTATTTTATATGGATTTATATTTTACACACACAATCTATTCTTTGGTTGAGTCTCACTTGAACATTATGGTATTTTCAAGGTTTTAATTCACAATATCATTTTGTTAAGGATTGTTTACAAATGAATTTTGATCAGAGAAAGTTATTAAATCATTTTCTAATAAACCCTTTTATTTTATTCTCCTTTTTTTATTCATGACCCTTTTTTAAGAAATAGTACTATTTTCCCACTCTTTGGTACTCAAAATGTTTTAAAATATGTTTTTATGAAAATAAAATCCATTTCTCTCTTTAGTAAGAGAACATTTTTTCTTCTAAACACCCTGTTTTTTTAAATGTTTTCAAAAATATTTTTAACCATTCCAAAATGATTTTTTAAAGACTTTTTTTCACTTTTTTCTATTACCAATGTTTTCAAATGAATCTTCTTATCTCTTTCTGAAAAAGGAATTTTTATATACTTTTTAAAGAAATTTGTAATGCCCTAGATCCGGGTGCCACCCAATGGTGCTCCGAACATGGTAGCTCACATGAACTCAATCACGTTTCCCCAAGTGCCAAAGGTTGTCGACTAGTAGCTATGGACAAGGTTTGATATTGGGGAAACTATGCCACCATTGGTAGAGTATACATAGAATAAGACAAATAATAAATAATAGTGTAAGCAGTAATACCATAAAACAATAGTAAACTATGGAAGTCTGGTGGTAATAAAACAAATGGAGCATATAATAATGATTCATGTCACATGTATCTCGGAAATCAGCCAACAAGTCACAATGCTGGATATACAATATAGAAACAAAATTTCTGAAAAGCAAGTAAACTCCAATAGAATTTCCACCCTCAACTTTGTCTCATGATCTCCAGCTACAACAGTAATCAAGTGCCTGATGAAGAAGGGTGATTTCCCTTATCTATACCTGCAACCATATAATTTGTTTGGGTCCAAAACATGACCCAAATAGGGTGTGAGATGAATCACATAAGGCAACCACTAAAATATTTGTGCTTAACTATTAGTGAATATATATATCAGGTAATATGTATAAATGAAGCAATAAACATGTAATTAATCAAAATTGATCAATCATACAGTTTTCAATTACATTTATTTTCATTTATTATTAAATCCATTAAATCATGTAAACCATAGGATCTAGCCTAAGCTATGTATCCCCTATGTAATAGTAACAAAAATATGTCTCATAAGACTATATAAAAAATCAAGTAAGACCGAGTCCAAGCCCGTGCTTTGCCTTGGAAAACTCATCATAATCATTCAAACATTCATAAACAACCCTCCAGGAAATCTCTCACAGTCTAACACTTATGGTTTAACATAGAACCAATAACATTAAAGAATGAACCTCTGGGAATGAAATCATGGTCCAACCCCTTTATTCCCACATCGTAGTAAATAAACATATAAACGACCTACTGGGTAACTCTCATGATCAATACCCCTTGGTCAATATAGCATAAACAAATTATAAATGACCACATTGGTAGATCTCATGGTAAATACCCCTAGGTCAATATCTATACCAATCCTCTCACAGTCCTATGTAAATAAACATGGAAAACCCTAGAGTTTTTCTAGTCCAAGGCTCTCATAGTCCATTGGAAAAACAAAATTCATATCATATTAAAAAACGTATGTAATCTATAACTACTACATGGATAAAGATTCACAAAGAATATCACATGCATTTCATATAATCAAACAAACTCCATCCTAATTAACCAAGGCATGGAAAACAAGGTACTTAACCTTATGCATAAGAAACAAAACTTTTTTAATAAATCAAACCATAGTAGGTATTAAATGGGGTTAAATTCTAAATCAAGAAATACCCCAAATGTGGGAATGTGTAAATTTTAGCACGTATAATCCAATGAAGAACAATGATTGTCACAAACCACCTACCTCAATGTATCAAGATCAATACTCTTGAATGTTGTCCCTTGAATCGGCATAGAATGGAATACATATAAAAAAACTTGAAAAACATTCAACCTTGAATAACTCATGAGATAGGAGGAATCAGTATGAAAGGATCTAGTGGAATTGAGAACTCACTGGTGGGATTCCAATGCACACGATGGCATCTCAATCTGAGGTCGGACAGAGAATCGGTTGGGGTTTGAAGTTCATGGCCATTCTATCGCTCTCATGTACAAACCAAGGAGAGAAGAAGACATTTACATATGTAAGACGTAACCCCTCTTCTATATATCAGAAAAAATAAAATTACATGGCATGTTCATTATTTGTATACAATGTGTATTAGCCTCAACTAGCCCTTGACTTAAGTGGGTCAGCTTGGTAACCTATATGGCCATCTACTTGTCCGTTATATGGCTAGTACGTTGTTTTATGCAGTACCTAGGTACACAACGTGTACTCATAAGTACACAGTGTATACTTAGAAAACTCTCATTTCTTCGTTTTCCCCTAAAAACCCCGAAGTAAAGATCCATACCTGAAATAAAGATCTGGGTTCTTAAAAACTTCCCCCTGAAAGAAAATCATCCTCAAATTTTCTTCCAAGGGTAGTGAAGAAGAAGCATCAAATAACTATGGCCATTGTGATCATATTTCAACCTCCCTCTCCCAAGTATCATCCTGCACTCACCCATGCTTCCATATCACCCATACTAGAGGAACATAATAGCCATAGAAATCCTTCGTGCTGCGATCCACAATCCGAATAGGGTGCTCCTTGAAGGATTCATCCACCTACAACTCAAACTTCTCATGTTAAAAAACATGAGACAGGTTTGAAAAGTAACGTCATAGTTGAGAAACATGAAATATGTCATGCATTGCCTGGTACCTCTGAGGCAACTGAAACCGATAAGCAATCGACTTGTATCTCTCTAAAACCTCAAACAGCCCGACGTATCTCGGTGAAATATTCCCCTATCTCTTAATCCTCATGTGTCCCATCCTCGGTGTGACATGAAAGAAAACCTGATCTTCGACCTCAAACTCCAAGGTTTGTCTCTGTAACACCCCAGGTAAATAAAAAAAATGACATTTTCATATTTATCCATATTTGTGAATAAAATATTAATATGAATTTAATGGGGACGCTATTCTCGATGGCGTACCCAACACGCAACAACGAGTTTCTTGGGAATCTTACTCTGCACTCTAATAATAAAATAATATTATTTTAAATGGTAGTTAACATGTAGCCGTTGTATTGGAGGGAATGGATATAAATAACTAAAATATGATTATATATGTTTTTTAATGTTTTTACATTTATCCAATAAAAGATAAAGGCGTAAAATATGCAAATAATTCGATTTTAGGCGTATATGCCCTAGTTTTCACTAAAGGTTCACTTATTGCCTTTTGATGGAGAACCGTCATTAAATATAGTTTTGTTCAGTATTATACATCCTTTTGGACCAAATAAAACTCTTCTTAAGAATTGGGACATCAAAATTTAGTTTGTGTAAATTTTTGGTATCTTTCCGATAAAGTTCATTTTTTTAAATGAATAGTGTAAAATGTTGTATTTTAATTCAAAACCTCTTTTTAATCTAATTTATTTATATGATTAGATTATCTTTTCAATTTTTTTTAAAGTGAAATTATAATATATTTTTACCATTAAATCCAATAGTGGTCGTTGTAATTAATTTCACTTTGAAATCAGACTTAAACCAGTGTCAATCTTTTGATACTTATTGTTTCATAAAAACACGCTATTTGATCTGACAACGGGAAATAATTATTAAATTAATTAATGTGACTTAAATGTTTTGAATTTTTTAAAATAGTCTTCATTTTTGAATTTGGAATATCAAATATAGCTTAGGGTGAATTTTTGGGATTTTTCTGAAAAACTTCAATTTTTGATGAATAGTGAAACCACTAAGTGGTACTTATAAAAACTGATTTTCCTGTTTAATTAAATTTTTTCCATATTTGTGTTTTCAATTTCAAAAATCCGACATACATGGTTATCATTAAGAAGTAAAATATGGTTCAATGGGATAAAAATAATTTTTTGTTGAATAGTAACTTATTAAGTTTTTAATCGCGATTAGAGGTAATTAGTGTAGTTTAAGGTAAAAATAATGTTTTAATAATATGAAATGTACATGACACATGTCCTAACATCATTGGATGTGTCATTTCCGACCAAGACAACCCATGGGTCAACTTGGGGACCCCATGAAGCCACTTTGGTTGGAAAATGACATTAATATCTTTTTATTTAAAGTTAAAGTAAAAATGAGACAAACATGAAATGTTTTACTAAAACAATTATTACATGGGGTTATACAAATCATATGTTTGACTATAAATATTAATTGGAAATCTAAAAAAATTTCTACATCATAGTATTTTTTTTATAATTTTTATACATTAAATAAATAAAATTATTTATGACATCATAATGATGCAGCGATGACCTCATTATTTAACGATTTAAATAAAATGGAAAGATAATGTAATATCTAAGACCTAAACATGTCCAAAAAAAATTGGATTAGTGGATTCCGAACCCTTATCATCTTATCCTCGAAACACATCAATTTGGGACCTCTTAAATCCGAATACCATTTTAATATAAAGTGACTTTTCTTTACCTTCCAAGAGTGCCCCTCCTCTCCTCTTATAAAAGGCCCCCACCCCTACCTCCTTACCCACACTCCCAAAGCCTTTGGCTTGGCCAACCTCTGCCCATTTTGTCTTTACACTTCCCTCTATTACTCCTTGAAGCCTCACTTTGGTCATAAGTCTTCCCAAGGAAGCCTTTGATCTCAAACCAAAGGGAGTTACCCGATTTTAAGGTAATGTCTTCACTTGAGTCCTTTTGTTTTATTTTTCTTCTCGAACCCCCTAAACTATTTTTATTCATTTCTTTTGTAACAAATACAGTGTCATCAATATACTAGGATGTTGTTATAATAAGGATTCGAGCTACACTTTCACACACCTACATCTAATGGTTAAAGAACATACTGTTTCCGTGGATGGCGAATTTCTGCCTCCCGAAACGATGATTGTTCAACATTCTTATAACACTGTAAAAGGTGGCCATTAAGATGACACTATATTTATATATGATATCTAATATGTTTCTTTTTTACTTAAGCTTCTGTATTTTTCATTTATTGCATACTTTTATGGTTTCCATTATGGGTAAACGTGATATCTTCATTTAAGGAAGTGCGGACTACCGCCCCCTCAAAGTGATTTGATTCGTTAATACCATATGTGGTACGTATAAAGGATATATTTAATGATATTATATATTATACCATACTGTAATTAAAATAATATTGTGTATCATTATGTTTTAATTCCATTAAATATGAAATAGAAATGGAAGTAGCGTTCATGCGTACGTACGGTTTACCATCTCCATGAACGGTACATTTCATTTCTTATCTCAAAATGTTATGTAATACTATAAGTACATATATATAATGGATATATATGTAATATATTACATCAAAATTATGGATATCATTCTGTAATTATGACATATATATATCTCTCTCATTTTTTTTAATTCCATTAATATGACAAAAAAATGAAAGTAGCGTTCATGCGTACGTACGACCTACCATCTCCATGAACGGTGCTTTTCGTTTTTTATCTCCAAATGATATGGAATAGTATGAAATTAATATTTACTGGATATATATGATATTTTAATCATTAATACTATTCTGGAAATTATTTACTAATAACTACAAGGGCAATCTTTTTTTCAAACAAGTTAATTTTTGACTCATGTACCAAACATCGGCAAAAACCTCTGATATGAACTAACATTATTAAACAATTATTATAAAATTATAATATGTGATATGAACTGAATAATAATCTCTAAAGGAGGTACTTAGGCAATTATTAATTGACCAAAGTTTATTATTTAGGAATATAAAGAAACGAACAAGACAAGTTGGACTTGAGGTAAGGGATCTTACTCCTCTCTTTCTTTTTAAGTACACTCTTTTATGTCATTCCCTCTAAAGTTCATATTTCTTGTTATTGGGATGTTATTTTATATTACAATTACTGTATGTTTTATGTTCATGTGATGAGAGACCCTATTCTCTCTCATCAATCCATTTTGGAAGTTTTGAGTGGCGCCGTTAGGCTGCTGAATTTTCGTAAGAGATCTAACCTCTCTCTTTCTTTTTAAGTACTCTCCTTTATGTCACTTCATTTAATCTCCTATTTGTTATGTTGGGGGATGTCCTTTTATATTCCTCTTTCTATAAACTTTAATTTAATATGATGAGATACCCTATTTTATCTCATCAATCCATTTTTGAAAGTTTTATGTGGCGTCGTTAGGCTGCCGAGTTTTCGTAAGGGATTTTTCATCTCAATTTTATTCCCGTGAGATTTATGCTACATTTACCACAATTTCCTTTGAGTGGTGTATGTACTGCCCATTATTCTACTTGTTGTGTAATATACTTTCATTTATGAGTATTTACATCAATGATTTACTGTCCTTCTTTCATGGGGTGTATGTTTTGAAAGATACCCAAGTCGGTAAGGGAACCTTTCACCCTCCTCCTTTTTAAAAGACTTCTTTTGTTGGGTCTTTTAATTTACATATTTTTATGTTGGGATATGTTCTCATATATCCTTATTGATGTAAATTTTATGTCCAAGTGATGAGATACACTTTTTATCTCTCATCAACTCATTTTGATGTGACGTCGTTAGGCTGTCAAGGGAACTTCTTAACCCAATTTCGATTTCTTTGGGTTCAACATGTAGTTATTGAATATGTCATCCTTTGAATATGTGTGAATGACCTTTTATTATTTTATACTTGATATCCACTTATATTTGGTGTATTCGTTTTTCACACATAATTATGTAATTGATTTATCCTTAAACCAAGGATACCGTCTTTGTATGGGACTTCGTCTCAATCTCCTTTCATTGAGGAATATTTTATTTTATACACAACTTTATTTTATAAGGTGTATAAAACCCTTTTAATTTCATGTTTATCCAAAAGGAATCTTTTTTATACGAAGCGTTTTACAAAACGACAAAAGGGAATGTTTTTGTCGTGCGTATGCGGCGACAACGACTTCTCCGCTGTCGTGACCATTATTTGATTTTTGACTTCCTATACAAGCCATACCTTCTTTTTAAAAGAAAAATAAATACCATGTTTTACTTTTCTTTTTTCTTAGTATTGAAAATGGTTTTCATAATGTTTTTATATCAATTTTTTGTATTGATATCTTGTGATTGAAAGGTGGGAATGTTATGTTTCCTTTAAGCATGTTTTATGTGATACGATTATTTTAAGGTTCTTGGGCATTATTATGAAGATGGGTGGTTCCGTGATAAAATAAGGGCGGGTGAGCCCAATATAGCTCTCCAATGCATTGGATAACGCGAAGGAGTGAAACGTTAAGGTTTCTCCGAAGAGATTTAGGGAATATATTGTGATGGGTATTCCAAACGTAAACAAGAGGGTTACTCCCTACGTAAGAATGTTATGAATGCCTCAAGTTACCTTTATGTCTTATGATTTCTATGATTTATTCATGATTTGATGAGGTATGTTAAAGTGTCTATGTTTTATGGATAAAGTATGATTTCATTCTTATGTATATATGAACTCATGTTTCCTTTCCATATTTTTATAACCCTTACTGAGCTTTTTATGCTCATCCCAAGTTTTTTTGAAATGTTTTTCACATGTCAAGGGAAAGGTACATGATGTGATGATAGTGTCAAGGATGTGTCAAGAAAGAATCCATGTTTTATTTTAAATATGTTTCCGTTTATGGGAAGAATGAATACTGTCTTTTATGTAACCACTTTATTTAAATGTGGAAAGTAATGCAAGTTTCATGATCTAATTCTCTAAAACTCTAAACCTGAAAAGATCCTCAATGTGTAATCTTGTAATAAATCAAGATTAAGTAAGGTTTAAGGCTGGGGCCTTATAGTTGGTATCAAAGGTCGGTTTAGATAACTTTATAGGTTAGGGTATTCTTTAATCATAAGTGACATTACCATAATGGTTAGGATTTCAGAAAGAGTCCTAGTTTTAGATAAAGTGAATGAGTAAGTGTATCTTAGTGTTTACCTTCCTCATTAGTACATGATGGTTTTGTTGATATGCTCACACTGAAATTTATGTTTTTAGTTAATGGATGGATCTAGCAGGCACTAAAGAGACAACAGGTTTGAAGGAAACTGTGGTGGTTCTATGATTAAGATACTAGATAAAATGGGGGATTCAATGAGGAAACTCGTGGTTTTTCTAAACCAACTATCAAGGAGTCATTATCAACCACTTGAACCTTGGTATGATCTTTAATGCATCATGTATGAGATGACCAATCCATGTGTAAGTTCAGGTAATAATTATAAAGGTAACCATTAGAGTTTATATGATCCTTACTTTTGAGGTAATTATGGGTTATTATATGATATGCTGGAAAATGAAAGGCATGAGATAAAATTGAGGTTAAATTATGTTATGGTTATTTTTGATGATTTTATCTCTTTTTGGGGAATGATTTAAGAATTATATAGTTTTGGTAAAAGGACAACACGCAGACCGTGTGACAACCCGTCGCATCGGACAAAGCTGCAGGGAATCGAACCCACAACCAAAGTGCGACTGGTATTTATCACATACCACTGGACTACGTGAAGTCCCTGGTTAGTTTGACCGATTATTTTTAGTTATATGATTTTATGAATTAAGAGTAATTCGATTTTGGGTTATTTATGAAAATTATTAACCTATCATGGAGGATATGTGATTAGGTTAATTAATTTTCAATACGAGACTTTAGGAGCAACTGATATTGTTTAGAGATAAATGTTACGATTTAACTTGGAAGACTATGTGACTAAATCCTTCAAATATTTGGGTTTAAATATTATATTGGTTTACTTTGAAGAATTTTATGGACAAATTGTTTATCGGATGGTCCTCGTTGAACTTTGGGTTTTGTTGGACAAATTTTGAGATTAAGAATAGATTTTCTTTTTATAAAGGGTTATCCTTTTTTGGATTATCTGACCTTGTACTAACCTTTCTAGTTTTGGTTTTGGTTAAAGCCTAAAGACATGGGATGTATATAGTTCTCTTTTGTGGATTAGGTGATTCTCTATAAGTTGATTATAGTACTCTTAATGCAAACAAGTCTCCCTAAATACTCGTCTTTTGGAAAAAATATGAGTTTGATTAAGGAATCTAGTAAAAGTTAAAAGTCAACATGATAAGTGATTATGTTTCCTTATGAATAAATTCCTCAATAAAAAGTAACTTAAAACAAAAATGTTGTCTATTAACTTTTCCTACTGGGGAACCCAACACCGTTTAACCCATCACAAGTTTGTGATTTTCTTATTGTTAACTTTATCCTAAACATGTTATCTATCACTCTCCATCAGAACATGACCCTATGTTTTCTCCTCCATGTCCATGTTTTCCTACATGGAGTCCTAGTATGGGTTAACTCGGGTGACCTCTATACTTATCTTTCTTTATTTTAAAGTGATTGTTTTACCGACTCTTGTTCCGATGTGGGACTTTCAAGGATGTTTCCAAGCGCAATTTTAAAATTGCGAGGACGCAATTCCCAAAAGGGGGGAAGGATGTAACACCCCAGGTAAATAAAAAATATTAAATTTTCATATTTATCCATATTTGTGAATAAAATATTAATATGAATTTAATGGGGACGCTTTGCTCGATGGCATACCCAACATGCAACAACGAGTTTCTTGGGAATCTTACGTTGCACTCTAATAATAAAATAATATTATTTTAAATGGTAGTTAACATGTAGCCGTTGTATTGGCGGGAATGGATAGAAATAACTAAAATATGATTATATATGTTTTTTAATGTTTTTACATTTATCCAATAAAATATAAAGGCATAAAATACGGAAATAATTCGATTTTAGGCGTATATGCCCTAGTTTTCACTAAAGGTTCACTTATCGCCTTTTGATGGAGAACCATCATTAAATATAGTTTTGTTCACTCTTATACATCCTTTTGGACCAAATAAAACTCTTCTTAAGAATTGGGACATCAAAATTTACTTTGTGTAAATTTTTGGTATCTTTCCGATAAAGTTCATTTTTTTAAATGAATAGTGTAAAATGTTGTATTTTAATTCAAAACCTCTTTTTAATGTAATTTATTTATATGATTAGATTATCTTTTGAATTGTTTTTAAAGTGAAATTAGAATATATTTTTACCATTAAATCCAATAGTGGTCGTTGGAATTAATTTTACTTTGAAATCAGACTTAAACCAGTGTCAATCTTTTGATACTTATTGTTTCATAAAAACACGCTATTTGATCTGACATCGGGAATTAATTATTAAATTAATTAATGTGACTTATATGTTTTGAATTTTGTAAAATAGACTTCATTTTTGAATTCTGAATATTAAATATAGCTTAGGGTGAATTTTTGGGATTTTTCTGAAAAACTTCAATTTTTGATGAATAGTGAAACCACTAAGTGGTACTTACAAAAACTGATTTTTCCGTTTAAATGAAAATTTTCCATCTTTGTGTTTTTAATTTCAAAAATCCGACATACATGGTTGTCATTAAGAATTAAAATGTGTTTCAATGGGATAAAAATAATTTTTTGGTGAATATTAACTTATTAAGTTTTTAATCGCGATTAGAGGTAATTAGTGTAGTTTAAGGTAAAAATAATGTTTTAATAATATGAAATGTACATGACACATGTCCTAACCTCATTGGATGTGTCATGGCCGACCAAGACAACCCATGGGTCAACTTGGGGACCCCATGAAGCCACTTTGGTTGGAAAATGACATTAATATCTTTTTATTTAAAGTTAAAGTAAAAATGAGACAAACATGAAATGTTTTACTAAAACAATTATTACATGGGGTTATACAAATCATATGTTTGACTATAAATATTAATTGGAAATCTAAAAATATTTTCTACATCATAGTATTTTTTTTATAATTTTTATACATTAAATAAATAAAATTATTGATGACATCATAATGATGCAGCGATGACCTCATTATTTAACGATTTAAATAAAATGGAAAGATAATGTAATATCTAAGACCTACACATGTCCAAAAAAAATTGGATGAGTGGATTCCGAACCCTTATCATCTTATCCTCGAAACAAATCAATGTGGGACCTCTTAAATCCAAATACCATTTTAAAATAAAGTGACTTTTCTTTACCTTCCAAGAGTGCCCCTCCTCTCCTCTTATAAAAGGCCCCCACCCCTACCTCCTTACCCACACTCCCAAAGCCTTTGGCTCGGCCAACCTCTGCCCATTTTGTCTTTACACTTCCCTCTATTACTCCTTGAAGCCTCACTTTGGTCATAAGTCTTCCCAAGGAAGCCTTTGATCTCAAACCAAAGGGAGTTACCCGATTTTAAGGTAATGTCTTCACTTGAGTCCTTTTGTTTTATTTTTCTTCTCGAACCCCCTAAACTATTTTTATTCATTTCTTTTGTAACAAATCCAGTGTCATCAATATACTAGGATTTTGTTATAATAAGTATTCGAGCTACACTTTCACACACCTACATCTAATGGTTAAAGAACATACTGTTTCCGTGGATGGCGAATTTCTGCCTCCCGAAACGATGATTGTTCAACATTCTTATAACACCGTAAAAGGTGGCCATTAAGATGACGCTATATTTATATATGATATATAATATGTATATTTTTTACTTAAGCTTCTGTATTTTTCATTTATGGCATACATTTATGGTTTCCATTATGGGTAAACGCGATATTTTCATTTAAGGAAGTGCGGACTACCGCCCCCTCAAAGTGATTTGATTCGTTAATACCATATGTGGTACGTATAAAGGATATATTTAATGATATTATATATGATACCATACTGTAATTAAAATAATATTGTGTATCATTATGTTTTAATTCCATTAAATATGAAATAGAAATGGAAGTAGCGTTCATGCGTACGTACGGCTTACCGTCTCCATGAACGGTACATTTCATTTCTTATCTCAAAATGTTATGTAATACTATAAGTACATATATAATGGATATATATGTAATATATTACATAAAAATTATGGATATAATTCTGGTATTATAACATATATATATCTCTCTCATTTTGTTTTAATTCCATTAATATGACAAAAAAATGAAAGTAGCGTTCATGCGTACGTACGGCCTACTGTCTCCATGAACGGGGCTTTTCGTTTTTTATCTCCAAATGATATGGAATAGTATGAAATTAATATTTAGTGGATATATATTATATTTTAATCATTAATACTATTCTGGAAATTATTTACTTATAACTACATGGGCAATCTTTTTTTCAAACAAGTTCATTTTTGACTCATGTACCAAACATCGGCAAAAACCTCTGATATGAACTAACATTATTAAACAATTATTATAAAATTATAATATGTGATATGAACTGAATAATAATCTCTAAAGGAGGTACTTAGGAAATTATGAATTGACCAAAGTTTATTATTCAGGAATATAAAGAAACGAACAAGACAAGTTGGACTTGAGGTAAGGGATCTTACTCCTCTCTTTCTTTTTAAGTACACTCTTTTATGTCATTACCTCTAAAGCTCATATTTCTTGTTATTGGGATGTTATTTTATATTACACTTACTGTAATTTTTATGTTCATGTGATGAGAGACCATATTCTCTCTCATCAATCCATTTTGGATGTTTTGAGTGGCACCGTTAGGCTGCCGAATTTTCGTAAGAGATCTAACCTCTCTCTTTCTTTTTAAGTACTCTCCTTTATGTCACTTCTTTTAAGATCCTCTTTGTTATTTTAGGGGATTTTATTTTATATTCCTCTTTCTATAAACTTTAAGTTAATATGATGAGATACCCTATTTTATCTCATCAATCCATTTTTGTATGTTTTATGTGGCGCCGTTAGGCTGCCGAGTTTTCGTAAGGGATTTTTCATCTCACTTTTATTCCCATGAGATTTATGCTACATTTTCCAAAATTTCCTTTGAGTGGTGTATGTACTGCCCATTATTCTACTCTTTGTGTAATATACTTTCGTTTATGAGTATTTACATCAATGATTTATTGTCCTTCTTTCATGGGGTGTATGTTTTGAAAGATACCCAAGTCGGTAAGGGAACCTTTCACCCTCCTCCTTTTTAAAAGAATTCTTTTGTTGGGTCTTTTAATTTACATATTGTTATGTTGGGATATGTTCTCATATATCCTTATTGATTTAAATTTTATGTCCAAGTGATGATATACACTTTTTATCTCTCATCAACTCATTTTCATGTGACGTCGTTAGGCTGTCAAGGGAACTTCTTAACCCAATTTCGATTTCTTTGGGTTCAACATGTAGTTATTGAATATTTCATCCTTTGAATATGTGTGAATGACATTTTATTATTTTACACTTAATATCCACTTATATTTGGTGTATTAGTTTGTCACACATAATTATGTAATTGATTTATCCTTAAACCAAGGATACCGTCTTTGTATGGGACTTCGTCTCAATCTCCTTTCATTGAGGAATATTTTATTTTATACACAACTTTGTTTTATACGGTGTATAAACCCCTTTTACTTTTACGTTTATCCAAAAGGAATCATTTTTATACGAAGTGTTTTACAAAATGACAAAAGGGAATGCTTTTGTCGTGCGTATGCGGCGACAACGACTTCTCCGCCGCCGTGACCATTATTTGAGTTTCGACTTCTTATACAAGCCATACCTTATTTTTAAAAGAAAAATAAATACCATGTTTTAATTTTATTTTATCTTGGTATTGAAAATGGTTTTCATAATGTTTTAATATCAATCTGTTGTATTGATATCTTGTGATTGAAAGGTGGGAATGTTATGTTTCCTTTATGCATGTTTTATGTGATACAATTATGTTAAGGTTCTTGGGCATTATTATGAAGACGGGTGGTTCCGTGATAAACTAAGGGCGGGTGAGCCCGATATATCTCTCCAATGCATTGGGTAATGCGAAGGAGTGAAACGTTAAGGTTTCTCCGAAGATATTTAGGGAATATACTATGATGGGTATTCCAAACGTAACCAAGAGGGTTAATCCCTACGTAAGAATGTTATGAATGCCTCAAGTTACCTTCATGTCTTATGATTTCTATGATTTATTCATGATTTGATGAGGTATGTTAAAGTGCCTATGTTTTATGGGTAAATTATGATTTCATTCTTATGTATATATGAACTCATGTTTCCTTTCCATATTTTTATAACCCTTACTGAGCTCTTTATGATCATCCCAAGTTTTTTTGAAATGTTTTTCACAGGTCAAGGGAAAGGTACATGATGTGATGATAGTGTCAAGGATGTGTCAAGAAAGAATCCATGTTTTATTTTAAATATGTTTCCATTGATGGGAAGAATGAATACTGTCTTTTATGTAACCACTTTATTTTAATGTGGAAAGTAATGCAAGTTTCATGATCTAATTCTCTAAAACTCTAAACCTGAAAAGATCCTCAATGTGTAATCTTGTAATAACACAAGATTAAGTAAGGTTTAAGGCTGGGGCCTTATAGTCTCCATCTATTAGCATAAGATTTCTACCAAGACTGTGTAGTATCCATCCACTTCCGAGTCAACTCCACTTTCTCAGTGGTCTCCTGGACAAGATGAGGTTCCAAAATAGATGTCTAACCTACCTCTATCTAACATAGGGGTGATCAGCATAGCCTACTGTACAAAGCCTCATAAGATGTAATTTGAATCATTTTCTGAAAACTTTTATTATAGGAAAACTCCAACATGGGTATGTTTCACTCCTAATAACCCCCAAAATCCATAAAGAATGCTTGAAGAATGTCTTCCAAAACCTGAATTGTATGCTCAGACTGGCCATCTGTCTGGGGATGGTAAGCTATACTAAGAAGTACATGTGTGCCCAAATCCCTCTATAGTCCCTTCCAGCCACGAGAAGTAAACTAGGAATCTCTGTCTAAAATGATAGAGAGTGTAACCCCATGAAAATGTACAATCACTCAGATATACAACATTCCAAGCACATCAACACTGAAGGTTTCCTTGATCGGAAAGAAATATGAAACCTTCAGGAGTTTTTCAATAACAACCCAAACTACATCATTACCTCAATCCGACCTTGGTAAACCCGTCACAAAATCCATTACGACGTCATTCCAATTCCACTCATGAATGGGTAACTACTATAAAATCCCTGCCAGTTGCTGATTATCTACCTTCAC
Source organism: Viscum album (assembly GCA_963277665.1). Classification (NCBI taxonomy): domain Eukaryota; kingdom Viridiplantae; phylum Streptophyta; class Magnoliopsida; order Santalales; family Viscaceae; genus Viscum; species Viscum album. The sequence goes on along the minus strand of OY728153.1, from coordinate 1,177,201,871 downwards.
TTGCTGACAGGTGGAACATCTAAAAAAACCATCTACATCTCTCTTTACGCCCGACCACCAATACTGAAGGTGTAAATCTCGATACATATTAGTGACACCATGATGAAATTCCAAAATTGAGGGATGAAAATCTCACATCAACTCTGTATGTATGTATTATGACACCCATATGTGCCCATGAAAATGTAAAACTTCATCCTCTCCAATAGTCCACCCAGGAGTAGGGTCCTTTCCTGACACACTCTCTCTTAGTACTAGGCCTTCGGAATTTGGTAATTTCCTCATTCTCACTCAATCCAGAAGAGTAGAGGTAATAGATATATAATAAAGAAATATATATACCTATCTATCGTGAACCTCCAAATGCATCTCATAGAACATATCTATAAGCTTCCACTCACTACTGGCCTCCTAAAATGCTTGTATCTGATTCCTCCTGCACAATTCATCAGCCACTGTGTTTCCTTTACCATGCGTATAAGCGATCTCAAAGTCAAAATACTAAAGGTAATCAACCCACCTTCGCTATCTCAAATTCAGGTCTCACTTATTAAAGATATAATTGATAATTTTCTGGCCACTGTATACCACAAAATTCTCTCCCAAATAATAATGTCTCCAATAGCACAAAGCATGCACAACTTTAGCTAACTCGATTTCGTGCATCTGGTAATTCCTCTCATGTGGCATCAACTATTGATACCCATACACAACAACTCTTTCCCCCTGCATAAGCATGGATCCCAGACCAATACATGATGCATCGTAGTAAACAGTGTAACTCTTTCCTGGCTACAGAAAAATCAGTATCAGTGTTGAAGTCAGCCTTCCTTTCAGCTTCTAAATGGATGAATCGTAGGAAGCTATCCACAATTACTTTTCACCCTTCTTAGTTAGGCCCTTCAGTGACACTTGTAATCATGAAACCCCCTCTATAAAGTATCTGTAGTAACCATCCACCCCCATAAAACATCATACCTCAAAGATGTTCTTCAGATCCTCCCAGGAAACTACTAATCTCACTTTCTCTAGGTCTACTGATACTCTTATCTCTGAGATAACATGACCCAAGAAGTGAATCTAGTCCATCCAAAAGTGTCGCTTTGACATCTTATCATATAACTGATTCTCTCTCAGTGTACTCAATATGATCTCAAGATGGGTGTCATGGTCATGTAGAGTGTGAGAGTACACCAAGATATCATTCATGAAGACTACCACAAAAGATTCCAAATAAGGATGGATCACTCGGTTCATCAGTTCCATGAATATTGTTGGTGTTTTTGTGAGACCGAACTACATAACCAAATACTTGTATAGACTATAATTGTTTTGAAAGGCTATAAGAGTTATATGTGATGGTATAATGCGCAACTGATGACAACTAGATCTCAAGTTAATATTCAAGAACACTCAGGATCCCCAAAGCCGGTCAAATAGATCATCAATCCTTGACAAGGGATATTGGTTCTTGACCATCAACTAGTTCAGCTTCTAATAATCCACACAAATTCTGAGGGTACCATCTACCTTCTTTGAAAAAAGGATACATTAATTCCATGGAGAAATACCGGTTCAGATGAAACTCTTTTCCTTCTACTCCTCTAATTACTTCTTGAGCTCCTATAACTCGGGTGTCTCTATCCTATAAGGAGGAATGGACACCGGTGCCACTCCTGGAACGAGATCAATAGATAAATCTACCTCACTCTCCTAAGTTAAACCTAAAAAGTCATTTGGAAAGGCATATCTGAAATGATCTACCACTGGAGGAATGTCCATCTGTGAAGTCCCATGTTCATCCAGATATAAACTCACAATCTGGGATGTAATTCCTATCAACTCATGATGCTTGGGTCCATCACAGCTCGCCTAGACATCCCATTCGCCCTTGTTTAGAAAATATATTCCCTCTGGTGATGTGAAACTCACCCTTTGGCAATATCAGTCAACAAAGGCCTGAATGGAGACCAACCAATCCATTACAAGAATGAAATCGAATCCTATCATCTCTAAGACATTGAGTTCCCACAAAAAAAGTGAAACCCAAAAACATCAAGAGAGAACTCCTTGCACTGATGTAGACTAGTCGTCCTAATACCCAACGGAGAGTTTAGCGACATAACATCATTAGAAGTAATGATAAAAAGCACAAGGCTGTCCAAAATGGAAAAAAATATAAAACTATGGCAAGCCCCTATATCAAAAAGAGTAGAAGATAAAACTGAGGCAACTAGAATCGTACCTCTAACCGTAGAGGTTATGGGATCCTGATCCTATTGGGTATACTCCACTATAATAGTATGACATGTACCATGGCCCTACGACCCTACTTGAATACCCTAAGTTGATCCACTTGACTATCGCTGAAAGCCTACCATCTGGCTACCATTGCCACAAATGCCTCCTCATCCTGAATAACTTGATGAACACCAATTTTCTAACTAATAAGAAACTGGTGGTTCCACTCCTAAATGTGGAGTCATAACAGATCCCCTATCACTACATGATGGTGATAAAAATCATCAAAAATGCTGAAGATAACCCATCTTTCTGCAAGATGAACACTCAAATGGATCTCTAAGGCACTGAGGTCTCATGTTCCCACTCTTCCTGCACTAGTATCACCTCACTTGGATATCTAAAGATACATCCCTACTATTGTAATCACCATGAGAAGGCTCCATTGTAACTCCCCGACCCCAGTTACCCAGAGTCGGTGCATTACTTCGTAACATTGGCATGATCACAAGAAAGATCAAATCTCGAAAGACCGATTGGTTTAGTAGCCTTGGAAACACTAGATATATTCATAAGTTTTACATTACATCATAAAATGAAAAACTACTACAACAACATAATGTTTCCACAGTCCACACTATAATCCCCTCATAATATCCCTGTAGGTCATTCATAACTTACATCTTCACTTCCTGGGAAAAATAAAACATAGAAAAGGGGTGAGATCAAATGCCCAGTAAGGATAACAATATAGCAGAAGCTTTCATAAATAAGCATAAACACTTAAGGCAATTTATAACTAAAACAAAAGCCTTTTAAACGTGAACTTTCAACATGGTATGGCATAAATAAAATGAAATAATTCCATTTACTTATTCACATGGATATTCTACTAATCGAATAATCACATGCAAAAATCAATAACCACTTTCATAATGTTGGAATGCATAATGCCAGACTATCATAACCACATAGCCAAGGCCTCATTCCAAGACTACAAATAAGATTTTGTCAAGGCCTTGTGCCAAGACACTAGTTTGTCTCATGAGACCTACCGATGCATCGAGGAGCTATAGCGGGCTCCACCCGTCACATATTAAGTCCAATGCATTCCCATATGAAAAGTTTTAAACATAACATAAACATTCGTATTAAAACTAGCATACGAAATGTCAATAATTTCACCATAAACTATGAATGGTATAAAAATAGCACATCCACAGTCAAACATATCACAAAACCTTCAATACAATATAGAAGTTTTGTATCATAATAAATCATCTTCAAATAAGCTTAAAATCCATCAAAGGATGTTGACATAGATGAAATCAAAACTATTTAAGAGAAATATCTCCTTTTTTAAAATCATTTAGAAGTCACACATTTATAAAGGAAGTAATTAAAAAGAGATTTTTGAATCAAAGTGTCCCATACCACTTTGAAACTTTTGAAAGGAATTAACATTTTTAAAAACATTCGTGTCCATATAAATAAATCCATAAAAACCATTTTGAAGACATTACTAAAAAGATTTATAAAGATAAATCTTTAAAACATTTAAAATTATGATTTTGATAAAGAGTACCTTTCTGAAATTCTTAAATTATTTATTTTGAAATCATTTAAAAGTCACATAATTATAAAATAAAACATTTACTTTGAAAATATCCTTGTAAGCTTGTAAGGGAAGCTTTGACGATTTTATAACGGCGGTAAATAGCTACACCTGCCGTATAAGTTTAAAAAAAATATTCTTACCTTAAATTTGTCAAAAGGTAAAAAGTGCCTTGTTTGGAAAACGATGGAAATATTCCTTTAAAAACACATAAGGGTATAAATTACTATAACCCATATTCTTTGTAAATAGTAAAAATGTTTTGAAATACATTTCTAAGTAACATGGATGTGGATGATAAAGAAATCCCAGTATATAATTATGTATAAACAACCTCGGATAATGAAGAGATTGCGAAATAAACCCTTACCTTGTACTTTTCGTTGGTTGGGGTAGGTTAACCTCCTGAGTAATGGTGAAATAATTGTTATTAAATTATACAAGAATCATATACATTAATATGATATCATATATGATCTTTTAATATTGATTTGATAATAATATCTTAGTATTATCGTTGTTTCGGGTGTTAACTTACTTGTTTTCTTTCATATGTTTTGTTACGTAAGACATGTTTGTAAAGGATAGGTTGTATATTATTCATATCCAGAATGATATCAAGTCCTTAAACATCATTTTTAAATCATCAAATGATAATTATACTTTAATGGTTACGATGGAGAATGAATCTCATCGCGTTCGTGGAGACGGTAGTCCGTACGTACGCACGAGCGATAATATCATTCTTTTGATATTAAAATATTATATAAATGGATGGTATATAATATATACAGAATCATTAACATGTTATATTTATTATTTACATGAGTTACACATCATTATTATACCCATCAAAATAATATTATATTGAATAACAATTACACCACGACGTGGAGACGGTAAGCCGTACGTACGCACGTATGGTGACATGTTATTCAAAGGGTGGATAGAATACTGAATATGGTTGTACCATATTTATAATAACATCACAGTATATGTGAGATACTGGAGTTATTATTTTAGAATGGTAAGAACAAAGGAAGAAGAAGTGGAAGAAGAAATGAACTTGGAGAAGGGTGGTGAAATCATTACCTCTTCTTCGGATTATTCTTTTTGATTTGATCAAAAGGGCTCCTTAGGTTGGCTTTCTGATCCAACTAAGGCCTCTAGGTTGTAGTGAGGGATGTTGGGAGAGTATTTGGGCAGAGTTTGGCCGAACCAAAAGGGTTTGAAGGTGTGAAGAAATGAGAAGGAGGAGTACCCTTTTATAAGAGGGGTGAGGGGCACCTTTGGAAAAGCTAGAAATATTAATTTATAATAAATTCATATTCGGTTTCTAATGGCTCGAAAGTTGATTATTCAAAGGTTAAGGTGGGGATAGGTCGAAAACCACTCAACCAATAGAATTTATACAGGTTTGGGTACTTATATTAACCTTATCTTTAAGTATTAACTCTAAGTTAATTAGTTTCACTTTTACAATGTCTCTTTGTATTTTTATATAATATGGTTAATAAACGTACTATATACATCCAAGAGACCCCCAAGTGGTCCATTAATGATGAACCTATCCTGATATAAGTCTCGTGGCCGAACCTTAGATTTTTAGGAATTTAATATCAATTAATAATATAATATTTGTTTTAAGAACTCTTTTATGTCAATTTTGACACTATTCAATAGTTGATTTTTGTGAAACTCATAACAGATTTATTACTTCGAAAAAAGTCAGTTAAATCAATACTAATATATCATATTATCCTAGAAAATTAGTTTAATTCATTAAAAGTTTCATATTATAATTATTTGGGTATTTATAATATCAATTATTTTAATTTTTCACTATTATAGTAATTACTGCATCATCATTGTGTCATAAATAAAATATATTATTTAATGTCTAAAAATTATAAATAAAATATCATTATGTAGGAAATAGTTTTATATTTCTAATGAATATTTATAATCTAAAATCCAACATATATAACCCTATGTAACAATTGTTTTGCTAAAAGATATATGCTTGTGTCATTTTTGTATTCATTTTAACTTAATTAAAATAAAGTGTCATTATCACTTACAAGTGGATCCATGGGGTCCCAAAATAGACCCAAAGATTCCCATGGTCGACCATGTATCAACCAATAGGTTTAAGACACGTTTTAGGGTAATTTAGTATTATTATAATATTATTTTTTAACCCTTATTTACCGGATTTACCCTTAACCATGGTAAATAAAATATTTACCGCAGTAATTATTCAAAATGTCTAAAAATAAAAGTTACCTATTTACACAATTTGAACATCCTGATTCCAAATATGGAATCCATTTTCCTAAATTCTAAACACAGAAGTGGCAGAAATTAATTTAAAATTAATTCCCGCTGTCAAAACAAAAAGCGTGTTTTAAGAGATAATAACTATCAAAAGATTGACACTTGTTTATGTTTGGTTTAATTGTAAAATTATGTCCAATGACCAACATTATATTAAATGGTAAAAATATATTCTAAATATACTTTAAAACCACTCAAATTCATAATTTATCAATATTAATTATTTTGATTAAAAAAGTTGTTTTTAATTAAAATTTAGTAATTTTCACTATTCATCAAAATATGAAAGTTATCCGAAAAGTACCAAAATTTCACCTTAGGCTAAATTCGATATTCCGAATCCAAAAATGAAGTCCATTTCAAAATATAAAATATATATTATTTCAAAATTTTGGTATTACTATTCATAACGGCCAGTTTGATTGGTTGTGGTGTGTGTTAAAACTCGAAGTTGCGTACAACACACGCTACTGTTTTATTCAAAGGAAAGCGTACCGTGGAAGCTTGGTAAGTTTCATTTTAAATTTTTTGATGTCTCCATTTAGTCAAAAAGTTTAAAATATTGTATTTAAAAAGGTTTCACTATCAAAAGTTGATAAAAGTGCAATACTGAAAATGAATCTGTTCTTGCATTATGACTAAGAAACTCATAATATGGATTCTAAAATTATAAAGTTTAAAATTTAGTTAATACTATTCATGACCTCTTTTAATGGCTTTTTTTTTGGTAAGTCATGGTGCAATTGAACTCGGTGTTGCGTGTAGTGCAAGTTATTAAATTATTTTGAAGAAATAACACACTATGAAATCTTGGGGTGTTACATTCTCCCCTCATTCAATAAATTGCGTCCACGCAATTTGAAATTGTTCTTCGAAAATAAAAGGTTGAAAGTAGAAAATATATTTGTGGGAAAACCCACATCGGAAATTGGGTTACTAAAATTTAGTCTTAATATGAGGAAAAGAGAAATCAAAGGGTCACCACCAAATTATGATCTCGATTAGGAGAACATTGGTGGAAATTGGAGACATATAATCGGAGGAAAAACGTAAATATTTATAGGTAGTGATTGAGGTCATCAATCACAAACAAGTATAAAATTGAGGTCCTTAAATTCATCAATCTATGATGAATTGAAATACCATCGGTTAAACAAAACATAGGGTATTAGGATAACACATTTTTGACGTTTCAAAATATCCTAGTTGAAATCCCACATCGAAAAATGAATTAATGAGGCCTCTATTTAAAATAAAGAGTCGAAAGTATGAAGATTACCGAAAATAACACATACTAGGGTTCCATGTAGGAAAATATGGATATGGAATAAAAATCTAACCATCAATTATCTGATGGAGAGTGGTAGAGAACATGGCTATGAAAAGGCCAACAATCCCAAAGCCATGAATTAGTGATGATTTAAGGTACCATCTAGGAAAACATTTTTGTTCTAAGTTGCTTTTCTTAATGTTGAGGAATTTATTTATGAGATTGGCTAAGATCATAAGGAGATATACTTACTTTATAATTAGAGTTTTATCCATTAATAAATTTCTACCACAAACTCATCTTTCACTCTAAAAGATAATAGAATGTAAAAAAATTCTATTTACACTATTCGTATAGGGTTCCAAAATAAACGAATTTATAATTCATCTACATGATCTTTTAATAAAAACTACATTATTTAATCCAGGACATCTCATGGTCCAGTGGTAGGTGATACACCCTTGTCGCCCTTCGGTTGCGGGTTCAAGTCTCGCAGCCTTGCTGGACGCGACGGGTTGTCGCCCGACCTCCGGGTTGTCCTTTTATGGCAATCCAAAATAATCCAAACTAGAACTATCCAAAATACTTCTATCCAAACTCACAGTCTAACATTTATAAGGAAGGTAAACATAATATAGATCCTTTTTACCCCACAATAGCATATGAATACCTTCATCTTGTATTCTTTTAATAAACTGAAACATCTTGAATTACCATATTCCTTATTGATTACATTCATGCTCCACTATTCCATATAGAATGCTGGATATAATTCATCAATCCAAAAATGTTTTAAACCCCAACAATGATGGAATATACAAATCATTAATCAGTTCCAAGGTAGTCAAGAATATCCAATATAATTTATCCAAAACAATCATTTATTATTCCAAAATTACTACCTCAGTATCAAAACTATATTATGGTTTATCATTCTCTCACCCATATATTTTCCAAAAATTATCCTGCTATTGAGTCACTTTTCTTTGTTCCACACAATCTCAAGTCCTTAATGAAATAGTACTGCAGTACAATCCTTATATACTCCATAATTATTATAACAAGTACATTGTTGATACAACACTCAATTGACATAATCAACATAAGAACTCTAATCATTCCTCTTCATCTGTGGTAGTATCATAACATGATTATTATCCAATAACATCATTTGCGGCATAGTTTGATGACTGGGACATAGGTTTGCGTAGTGTCCAAACTCCTTGCAAATGAAGCATTGAACATTTAAAACTGTTTTCTTACCCTTGCAGTCACGTACTTTGTGCCCTTTTCCTCCACACTTATAACAAACTCCCATTCCTTTCAGGAAAGTTCCAGGGTGTTTCTTTCCACAGTTACCACATATGGGAAAATTCTTCTTTTCCCTCTTCCCTTTATCCATCATTCTCTCTTCCATCCTTTTCTTCTCTTGCTTCCCTTCAAAGCCATAGGACTCAGTAATCTCTTTACTTATCTTATCAATACATGATATTATTTCTTCATATGATGATAATACATGGGAGACTATTTCTCTTATAAATTCTAGCTTAAGACCATGAAAGATATGATCCTTCCTTCTCTTTGGATCATGTGCATTTCCGGAGTTCTCATTCCTTCTACTGGGCGCCATTTCTAAACAATGGCATAAACTAGATCAGTTTATGAATCAAAATACATAATCCCATACTTATAAAACACTTAACATAAATTGAACTATTTATGGATATAATCCATAATCATAAGAATGTTTTCTTTAAGGAAGTATATACTCATAAACCCTTCAAAATTATTTGTAAAGAAAATGAGAGTTATACTAAGCATATCCCCCGGGAGTGTCGTAACCAAGAGTGCAGCAAGGCCCGTTGTCGTGCACCAGTTCTCGTTCGAGTCTAGCTCAAAGCGGTGTTTTCGGGTTTTACCCCTAGGTACATCTGTGCCAGAGCCGCCTCTACCTGCTCGTATCCAGACAGGGATGTATTGCTCGGAAAACTCACAAAATCTCTACAATACCAAAATTCTAGGAAGTTCTTCTATACTAATCCTCAAAGTTCATCTTAGGTCTACGTGCTCTAATCAAAGTTTATCTAAATCTAGCTTCCAAGGTTTGTACTAAACTTCCTCTGATACCAACTGTAACGCCCCGACCCCAGTTACCCAGAGTCGGTGCATTACTTCATAACATTGGCATGATCACAAGAAAGATCAAATCTCGAAAGACCGATTGGTTTAGTAGCCTTGGAAACACTAGATATATTCATAAGTTTTACATTACATCATAAAATGAAAAACTACTACAACAACATAATGTTTCCACAGTCCACACTATAATCCCCTCATAATATCCCTGCAGGTCATTCATAACTTACATCTTCACTTCCTGGGAAAAATAAAACATAGAAAAGGGGTGAGCTCAAATGCCCAGTAAGGATAACAATATAGCAGAAGCTTTCATAAATAAGCATAAACACTTAAGGCAATTTATAACTAAAACAAAAGCCTTTTAAACATGAACTTTCAACATGGTATGGCATAAATAAAATGAAATAATGCCATTTACTTATTCACATGGATATTCTACTAATTGAATAATCACATGCAAAAATCAATAACCACTTTCATAATGTTGGAATGCATAATGCCAGACTATCATAACCACATAGCCAAGGCCTCGTGTCAAGACTACAAATAAGATTTTGTCAAGGCCTTGTGCCAAGACACTAGTTTGTCTCATGAGACCTACCGATGCATCGAGGAGCTATAGCGGGCTCCACCCGTCACATATTAAGTCCAATGCATTCCCATATGAAAAGGTTTAAACATAACATAAACATTCGTATTAAAACTAGCATACGAAATGTCAATAATTTCACCATAAACTATGAATGGTATAAAAATAGCACATCCACAGTCAAAAATATCACAAAACCTTCAATACAATATAGAAGTTTTGTATCATAATAAATCATCTTCAAATAAGCTTAAAATCCATCAAAGGATGTTGACATAGATGAAATCAAAACTATTTGAGAGAAATATCTCCTTTTTTAAAATCATTTAAAAGTCACACATTTATAAAGGAAGTAATTAAAAAGAGATTTTTGAATCAAAGTGTCCCATACCACTTTGAAACTTTTGAAAGGAATTAACATTTTTAAAAACATTCGTGTCCATATAAATAAATCCGTAAAAACCATTTTGAAGACATTACTAAAAAGATTTATAAAGATAAATCTTTAAAACATTTAAAATTCTGATTTTGATAAAGAGTACCTTTCTAAAATTCTAAAATTATTTATTTTGAAATCATTTAAAAGTCACATAATTATAAAATAAAACATTTACTTTGAAAATATCCGTGTAAGCTTGTAAGGGAAGCTTTGACGATTTTATAACGGCGGTAAATAGCTACACCTGCCGTATAAGTTTAAAAAAACATTCTTACCTTAAATTTTTCAAAAGGTAAAAAGTGCCTTGTTTGGAAAACGATGGAAATATTCCTTTAAAAACACATAAGGGTATAAATTACTATAACCCATATTCTTTGTAAATAGTAAAAATGTTTTGAAATACATTTCTAAGTAACATGGATGTGGATGATAAAGAAATCCCAGTAGATAATTATGTATAAACAACCTCGAATAATGAAGAGATTGCGAAATAAACCTTTACCTTGTACTTTTCGTTGGTTGGGGTAGGTTAACCTCCTGAGTAATGGTGAAATAATTGTTATTAAATTATAAAAGAATCATATACATTAATATGATATCATATATGATCTTTTAATATTGATTTGATAATAATATCTTAGTATTATCGTTGTTTCGGGTGTTAACTTACTTGTTTTCTTTCATATGTTTTGTTACGTAAGACATGTTTGTAAAGGATAGGTTGTATATTATTCATATCCAGAATGATATCAAGTCCTTAAACATCATTTTTAAATCATCAAATGATAATTATACTTTAATGGTTACGATGGAGAATGAATCTCATCGTGTTCGTGGAGACGGTAGTCCGTACGTACGCACGAGCGATAATATCATTCTTTTGATATTAAAATATTATATAAATGGATGGTATATAATATATACAGAATCATTAACATGTTATATTTATTATTTACATGAGTTACACATCATTATTATACCCATCCAAATAATATTATATTGAATAACAATTACACCACGACGTGGAGACGGTAAGCCGTACGTACGCACGTATGGTGACATGTTATTCAAAGGGTGGATAGAATACTGAATATGGTTGTACCATATTTATAATAACATCACAGTATATGTGAGATACTGGAGTTATTATTTTAGAATGGTAAGAACAAAGGAAGAAGAAGTGGAAGAAGAAATGAACTTGGAGAAGGGTGGTGAAATCATTACCTCTTCTTCGGGTTATTCCTTTTGATTTGATCAAAAGGGCTCCTTAGGTTGGCTTTCTGATCAAACTAAGGCCTCTAGGTTGTATTGAGGGATGTTGGGAGAGTATTTGGGCAGAGTTTGGCCGAAAAAAAAGGCTTTGAAGGTGTGAATAAATGAGAAGGAGGAGTGCCCTTTTATAAGAGGGGTGAGGGGCACCTTTGGAAAAGCTAGAAATATTAATTTATAATAAATTCATATTCGGTTTCTAATGGCTCCAAAGTTGATTATTCAAAGGTTAAGGTGGTTATAGGTCGAAAACCACTCAACCAATAGAATTTAGACAGGTTTTGGTACTTATATTAACCTTATCTTTAAGTATTAAATCTAAGTTAATTAGTTTCACTTTTACAATGTCTCTTTGTATTTTTATATAATATGGTTAATAAACTTACTATATACATCCAAGAGACCCCCAAGTGGTCCATTAATGATGAACCTATCCTGATATAAGTCAATTTGCCGAACCTTAGATTTTTAGGAATTTAATATCAATTAATAATATAATATTTGTTTTAAGAACTCTTTTATGTCAATTTTGACACTATTCAATAGTTGATTTTTGTGAAACTCATAACAGATTGATTACTTCGAACAAAGTCAATTAAATCAATACTAATATATCATATTATCCTAGAAAATTAGTTTAATTCATTAAAAGTTTCATATTATAATTATTTGGGTATTTATAATATCAATTATTTTAATTTTTCACTATTATAGTAATTACTGCATCATCATTGTGTCATAAATAAAATAAATTATTTAATGTCTAAAAATTATAAATAAAATATCATTATGTAGGAAATCGTTTTATCTTTCTAATTAATATTTATAATCGAAAATCCAACATATATAACCCTATGTAACAATTGTTTTGCTAAAAGATATATGCTTGTGTCATTTTTGTATTCATTTTAACTTAATTAAAATAAAGTGTCATTATCACTTACAAGTGGATCCATGGGGTCCCAAAATAGACCCAACGATTCCCATGGTTGACCATGTATCAACCAATAGGTTTAAGACACGTTTTAGGGTAATTTAGTATTATTATAATATTATTTTTTAACCCTTATTTACCGGATTTACCCTTAACCATGGTAAATAAAATATTTACCGCAGTAATTATTCAAAATGTCTAAAAATAAAAGTTACCTATTTACACAATTTGAACATCCTGATTCCAAATATGGAATCCATTTTCCTAAATTCTAAACACAGAAGTGGCAGAAATTAATTTAAAATTAATCCCCGCTGTCAAAACAAAAAGCGTGTTTTAAGAGATAATAACTATCAAAAGATTGACACTTGTTTATGTTTGGTTTAATTGTAAAATTATGTCCAATGACCAACATTATATTAAATGGTAAAAATATATTCTAAATATACTTTAAAACCACTCAAATTCATAATTTATCAATATTAATTATTTTGATTAAAAAAGTTGTTTTTAATTAAAATTTAGTAATTTTCACTATTCATCAAAATATGAAAGTTATCCGAAAAGTACCAAAATTTCACCATAGGCTAAATTCGATATTCCGAATCCAAAAATGAAGTCCATTTCAAAATATAAAATATATATTATTTCAAAATTTAGGTATTACTATTCATAACGGCCAGTTTGATTGGTTGTGGTGTGTGTTAAAACTCGAAGTTGCGTACAACACACGCTACTGTTTTATTCAAAGGAAAGCGTACCGTGGAAGCTTGGGAAGTTTCATTTTAAATTTTTTGATGTCTCCATTTAGTCAAAAAGTTTAAAATATTGTATTTAAAAAGGTTTCACTATCAAAAGTTGATAAAAGTGCAATACTGAAAATGAATCTGTTCTTGCATTATGACTAAGAAACTCATAATATGGATTCTAAAATTATAAAGTTTAAAATTTAGTTAATACTATTCATGACCTCTTTTAATGGCTTTTTTTTTGGTAAGTCATGGTGCAATTGAACTCGGTGTTGCGTGTAGTGCAAGTTATTAAATTATTTTGAAGAAATAACACACTATGAAATCTTGGGGTGTTACATCCATGTTCCTCTTCCTACTATTAAATGAAGGAGTACCAGCCCTAGTTTTTGAACTACCCTGGCTCGAAGATTCAAACTCCCTCATATTTTACTTGGTAATAAACACCTGATTTACTATAGAAGTCATTGAAGTCAACCTAAAAAAATTCAACTGTGATCAGATGTCGTACCTGACACCATCCTCAAACCACTTAGCCAGTGATATCTCATCACCTCCCAAAACAGGTGCAAATTGATGAAGCTCTATAAAATGAGAAGAGTAATCCATCACTGAAATAGATCCCTTATCCAAGTGCATGAACTCCCGGGCTCGATCGGACCTCAACATCTCATTGTAGAAGTAATCTTAGAAGGTCCTCTGAAACTCTTCCCAAGACATATCCCGATAACATCCTGCCTGTAAGATAAAATCCCACCATCTCTTGGTAGAATCATGTAACACGTACATAGAGAGATTAACCCTCCTCTTTGGATGCATCTCCAAATGCTCGAAGATAGAAAGTATGGGCTCAAACCTTGACTCTAAAGCCTGTGGTCCTCCATCCCTTGAAAATGTGGGAGGATGTTGCTGCTGGAACACCCTCGTCAACTCTGCCATAGTTGGGACAGGATGTAGTACTCCCTGAAATGTTTGTATCATCCTCATAAAGCCTTCACAGAACTATGAATCTATGTCTGATATAACAGCTGGTGCAAAGATGGGTATGATGGGAGGATATGCTAGTAGTCTCTGATCTACCATTTATGGGGTCTCATCGTCACCCGACATCTAACGTACAACCAGAGGACGTCTTGGGGGGCATGAATATACATGGTCAAGTGCACACCTCAGTTTAATATTATCAAGCACATCAAATTATAAGTTCAAGAACTGAATAAGAGAAATAAATCATTCATGTTTTACAAAACAGGGTTACACGGCGTGTAGAAGCACTACACGGCATGTTCCCTTAAGATTTTGACATGGGTGTGTACCTCTGCCAACCTGGTCATGTAACACCCCATACAAATAGTTTGTTCATCCTATGACACAATGTGTACTTGACTTTTCCCTCTTGACTAGGTTCTTATACAGTGCCTGAACAACATAGTTCTCTCTCGATGTAACACAACACGGCGTGTTCACCCTATACACGACATGAACCACTTAAGTTCCATCCACTAGTGTCGTTAGTCACACGGCTAGATACACGGCTGATTTCTACATGGTGTGTAACATATTGACATTTTTTATACAACCTAAGTTTCATCCACCCATGTCATTAGTCACACTGACAGATACATGGTCATTTACACCACAATGTGTACTCCCAGTACACAACGTGTTCTACCAAACAATTCTCAACCTCATGTCTCTTCTCACACATTCCATGACACAATCAATAATACATGGTATGTACACATGGTATATGGCACGTACTTAAGAAAAAAATTGTTTCTTCCAGAATAGAAGAACACATAGTGTGTGTTCATAACAATACATTCTGTGTTGTCTGGGTTTCTAGATAGTAGGCCTCTAAAACTTCTCTGGAACCCCCAAAATCTTAAAATTTTGGACATTGAATTCCAAATTCTGACTTGTGAGAACCCATACTCCCGGCGAATAAAAGTTTGGAATCCTTATTCATATTATGCCTTAAGAGAATTAAATTAAAGTTCAAACATGATCCACCAAATTCCAATCCAAGAGGTCTCATAACACCTCAGTGACCAAATTTTGGCATCCATACAAATGAAACATTACATATCCAATACCCTATAAAAATATCATTTATTCTATAATGGAATCTATAAAAACAACATGCATATCTAGCACAACATCTTTCACAATAGCATGCAATTAGTAATGCATCCTAAATGGCATGACAATAATGCATGATAGGTGATCTCTAGCAAGTTCCTATTTGATTCATGATATAGAATACCCTCATCTCATAATGTTGTAGTAGAAATAGAACCATAATGGTATAAATGTTAACAACATAAAACAGGTGAATCACCCAATGGTGAAATCAAATCAACTGTAACAATTGAAGAACCAGAAAAATTGCAATATTCGAGGTAACTTGGATTTTCCCTATACACGGGTCAGATACTCTTAGGAACAGCTTATTAACAACTACCTATTTCTTCTTATCCCGATATATAGGCTCCAAATAGTAAGGCAAGTAAAAAAAGAACGTCCTTTGATAGAAATTTGTAACGTCCTGGATCTAGGTGTCGCCCAAAGGTGCCTTGAACCCGATTGGTCACATGACCTCAATCGTGTTTCCCTAAATGCTAGAGGCTTCCAACTAAAAGTGAGGTCCAAGGTGTGATATTGGGGAAATTATGCCCTCATTGGTAGAGTATACACAGAAAAAGACAAATAGTAAACAATAGTGAAAGTAGTAATACCATACAATAGTAGTAAACAACGGAATATTGATGGTACTAAAACAACTGGAGCATATAATAATGATGCATGTCACATGTATCTAGGAAAGAATCCAACAAGTCACAATGCTGTAAATACAATACATAAACCAAAGTACTGAAAATCAAGTGAACTCCAACAGCATCTCAAGCCTCATCTTGGTCCCATGATCTCCAACTCCAATAGCAATCAAGTACCTAATGAAGAAGGGTGCTTGCCTCTATCTATACCTACAACCATATAATCTATTTGGGTCCAAAACATGACCCAAACTGGGTGTGAGATGAATACTAGTAGGAAACAACCAAAAGTTCTTTTCATAACTGTTAGTGAATATATATAATAGGTAATATAAAGAAATGGAGTAATAAACTATGAAGTACTAAAAAGTAAACAATCATACAGTTTTCAATTATAATCCTTTTCATTTATTATTAAATCCATTTAATCATGTAAACTGTGGGATCTAGAAAGGGTAATAGTAACAAAAAGATGTTTCATAAGACCATCTAAACAATCAGGTAAGACTGATTCCAAGCTTGTTCTTTGGTTTGGAAGACTCTTCACAATAATCCAATCAATCATAAACAGCCCTCCATAAAAGCTCTCATAGTCTAACCCATATGCTTTAACATATCACCAAAACATTAAAGAACGACCCTCTGTGAAAGCTCTCATGGTCTAACCCACATGGTCCCACATCGTAGTAAATAAACTTATAAACAACCTCCTAGGTAGCTCTAACTATCAATACGCTTAAGTCAACATAACATAAACAAATTATAAACAACTACCTTTGTATCTCTCACAATCAATACCCCTTGGATCAATATCTACACCAAGGCTCTCATGGTATTGTGTAAATAAACATGGAAACCCCCATAGTTTTCCTAGTCCAAGGCTCTCACGGTCCATTGGAAAACCAGCATTCATATCATATCAAGTAGTACATGTAATCTATAAATACTTCATGGATAAACATTCACAAATCATATCATATACATTTCATATAATCAAACAAACTCTATCTTAATGAACCAAGGCATGTAAAACAAGGTACTTAACCTTACGCATAAGAAACAACCCCTTTTTAGTCAATAAAACCATAGTAGTTATTAAACAGAGTTAAATTCCAAATAAATAAATACCTCTAATGTGGTTATGCATCACATTTAGAACATATCATCCAAATACAGACAACAAAAGGCACAAACCACCTACCTTGATGTCTCACGATCAATAATCTTGAACATAGGCCCTTGAATCAACCTAAAACGGTGTAGATATATGAAATGTTGAAAAACATTCAAACATGAATAACTCACAAGATAGGAGTAATCAGGATGAAAGGATCTAGGGGAATTGATAACTCATTGGTGGGATTCCAACGCACCTACCAACGTCTCAATCTAAGGTCGGACGGAGAATCAGGAGGGGTTCAAAGTTCGATGTCATTCTATCACTCTCCTGTACAAACCAAGGGGGGAAGAAGGTCTTTATGAACATAAGACGTGACCCTACTCCGATATATCAAATAAAAAAAATAACACAGTGTTTTCATTAATTGTACATGTCATGTATTAGCCTCAAATGGCCTCCAACTTAAGCGGGTTAGGTAAGTCACCTACACAGCCATGTACCCGGCTGTTACACGACCAGTATGCGATTGTACATGGTACTTAGGTACAGGGTATGTACTCATAAGTACATGGCGTGTACTTAGAAAATTCTCATTTCTTCCTCTTTTGATCTTCAAAAACATCTTGAAGTCAATTTTCATAATTGAAAGTTTTTAACCTTTTTACCATGAAAAAGTAATGTTCATTTTACCTCTTATGACATGTATGGATTTACATGTTGGTATTTAATTATAGCTTCCTTTTCATATTTAGAAGGTTACTATGTAAAGAAATGTTTTTCAATAGTTATTTTCAAAGAAAAATATTTTCAAAGATGTTTTTCAAAATAAGAAGTATATTTTCCTTAATAATGATTTTAAAAGATCTTTTTATAGTATTTCTATTCATCAATACTAACAACCCTTTATTTTTACTCTACTTGGGATATGTTGTATTGATACCATCCTTATTCTTCCTCTAAATGGTTTTGATTAATTTTACCAAGGATGGTATTGAAATTCACTTCCTTGATTCATTTTTTAGTCCTCTTAAAATATTCAATTCCTTATGATCATTGAACATTGAATTTCCCCTAATTATCCACATAATTTTTCATGGGTATGTTCATTTCCTAAACCATATACCATTTTTTATATGGTGTTTACATTGAATTTTAATTGATTATCTTGGAAAATATTGATAAATATTTATCCTTTATTCAATATGAATTTTTGATAAGGAATATTGTTTATTCAATTTGAGGAATTCAAAGGACATGAAAGATAAGGGTTGGGGACTATTTAAGTAAATCCCAATGGGTTGGGGGCCAGTTAATGAAATACCCTCGATGCATCGGTAGTCTCATGAGAACAAATTAGTGGGTGAAAAACCTTTCGAGTTTACTTATATGCATAATAGTTGGGTTTCTACACATTGAATTATAATATCTTAAGGATAGATCTTGATGGTATAATGGTTCATATTTTAGATACATGACGTCCAATAATTATGCATTTAATTAATTTATATTCATTTATTAACTATCCATGAGATTTTTCATCGACATATCTATGTATGCATTTCATTTTTAGTTTATTAATTAAATGACATTTGTTTTCAGTTTCTTACCCTTCTATATGGATTTTTCCTTGTCCAGTTATTTAAATGGAATGTTTTCTCAGTTATTTACCTTTTCATATTTCTTACACACTTCCTTATCATTTTATTGATTACATGGAAGGTATCTTAAGTCATTACCATTCTATATTGATTAATCTCATTGATTAATTATTTATTCCAATGTACTTTACACTTACTGAGAATTTGAGCTCACCCTTATTTTTTTCCTTTCCCTAGGATTCATTGAAGTGTACTAATAAAGATAGTCAAGGATACACTAGATAGAATAAAGTTATCCTTTAAAGGGAAAAAAATATGTTGTAATTAGAGCATTAATTTTTAATACAAGACACATATATTACCACCACAAAACAGGGTAAGGGAAGTGATGCCTTTTATCAATGCTAAGTAGAAAGTGCTAAGAAAGGGGTGGGACTTTACCAGTGCTAGCTAAAAGCACTGACAAAAGTTTTTATTAAAAAAAATATGAATTTATATAAAATTAATATATTTATATTCAAAAATAATGTTTATTTGTATACATTAAATAAAAAAATATTTATAATTAATATATATTTTCTAATAATTCAAAAATATATACATAATGTTTTAATTGAAAAAGTATTTCTAAGATTTTAATTATATATATATATAATTAAATAATTATAAGAATATAATAAATTACATTAAATAATAAATATATTTTTTATATTTTTTATATTTATTAAGGATTTTTTAGATTAATTTATTAGATTTATTAGCTTTATTGGATTAATTAATTATATTTGTTATATTTGTTATATTTAATATATTTATTTTATTTATTTTATTTATAAATATATAATAATTGTTAATATATATATTTATAGTTAAATTTATTGAATATATGTGTGTTTTCCAATGAATTTGGTCAATGAATGTATTGATCATGTGTATATATATGTTATGTACCATGCAAGAATGTTCATTTATACATTACATCGTGTTGTCCATTGATGTGGTATATTGATTAATTCATAATGTTACCCATATGAACTATATATATTCTAGAACATGTACTTATAAAATTACTTAAAATATATTTAAATAATAAATATATTTTATTATATTTTAAATGATATATATAAATACTTTTCGAGTACATTTGTAATTATAATTATAACTATATATATATAATTATAAAACATGTAATATTATAATTTTATTAACATATATATATTAACAATTATATAAAAATGTTTATAAATATATACTATTTATAGTTATAATTATAACTATAAATATATATATGTGTGTGTATGTATGTGTAAATAATTATAAAATTATAATAAATATATTTATTATACTACTTATAAAGTTATAAATATATAATTAAATATATATATATATATTTATAAATATATACAAATATTTATAAATAAATAAAAATAAATTTATATTTATTTAAATAATTATTTAATTGGTTGTGAAATTGTTCTGATAACGATTCCCTTTATCAGTGCTAAAAAAGCGCTGATAAATAGGCCTTTTATCTGTGATTTTTAGCACTAAAAAAGATGAACTTTATCATCACTAAAAAAGATGGACATTATCAGTGCTAAAAAAGTGCTCATAAAAGATGTATTTATCAGCGCTATAATTTTAGCACTGATAAAGGTATCTTTTATCAGCACTTTTTATCTTGGCATTGATAAAACATACTATTATCAGCGCTTTTAACTATCACTGATAAAGGTTCCAGCGGGTTTTATAAAACAACCCTAACAAGCTTCTCCTCCCTTTCACCCTTTCAAGCCTTCGTGGAAGCTAACCCATGTTCCATCGATCCCTCCTCTACCACGACCCCTCATCCTCCTCCTCTTCCACTACCTCCTCCACCTCCACAGCGACCCCACCTCTGTCGCATCCCCTCCTCCTCTACCACCACCACTGCCTCCTCCTCTTCTTCTACCTCCTCCTCCTCCTCCCCGGTCACCAACTCATCCTCCTCCTCCGCTGTCGCATCCTCCTCCTCCTCCTTTCATGGCCCTCGTGTCCACTTGACCTACTCATGCACGCCCTCCTCATCCGACGACTGTCCTGACAGCCTCTTATATAACGCCCGAATTCCCCCCTATGAGTCTCTATTGTGGTTTCCCTGGTTTCTATAGGGTGTGTAGGGTTTGGGGAGTTTTTCATATAATTGTTGGTATATCATTGAGTTTTGGGGGAGTTTTTAATCTAATTATTGGTATATAACTGAGTTTTGGGGGATTTTTTCATCTAATTTTTGGTGTATCTATTGATTATTCATGCTCACTCTTTGATTATTATTATTTATTGTTCTTTATTATTTAACATGGTTAGAGATTTTTATTATATATATTCCATTTCCTTTATTTTTTGTTACCTCTGTTTATTTTTGTTTTCAATGTACTACTCTTAATTTTCTTATATGTTTTATCATACAAAAACGGGGAGAGATATTAAAATTTTGGGAGAGTTTATTGGATTTGGTAATTATCAAATGGGTTGAATGGTTCCTTTACACTCTATCTATGTTTTGATAAATTCATATCCCCTCTCAATTTTATTATTTTTATTTTGATAATTACTTATTCCTCTCTTAGTTTATATTTCATTATTCTTTATTATGGGGGATATCCGTATTAGATAAATACATATCCCATCTAAATTCATATGTTCGTTATATCACTTATGCTTCCACATGCTCTTTCTACCTATATAGACCTATTCTAACTATTTAAACACTCATACATGCTACTTTTGGTTAGATCCTACCTTTATTCTCGGTCGAGAGCCTCTATGATGGATAGCTTCTCTAGTAGTGTTTATCTTTTATAGTTGGAAAATATTTTAGCTTTATCTTTTTTTCTTAAATTCTGGAGTCTTGAGAAATATAATAGAGACGACCTTTAAAGAAAAACATGTAGTACTCATATCTATAATTTTTAAAATTCCCTTATTAATATCCAAATATATTATATACTCCTCAAGGCATTTATTTTTCCTTTCCATTTAGATTGAATTGGAAGTAATCGGAATTGATTCCATAGAAAAAGGTATATCTTCAATCCTCTTTTAATATTCACAATTCATCACACATAATAATGAATTTATTAGTAACTTATAGAATTGTGTCGACAAGATTGGGCTCACCAACCTACTTCCAAATT
This sequence comes from Viscum album, assembly GCA_963277665.1. NCBI lineage: Eukaryota > Viridiplantae > Streptophyta > Magnoliopsida > Santalales > Viscaceae > Viscum > Viscum album. Next base: position 1,177,179,618 of record OY728153.1, on the reverse strand, counting down.
TTCCTTCTCTATTATATATTGACATCAAGTTTACTGACACTTCATGTTCATTGAAAAAAATAACAAAAAAAGGATTTATTCTCAACGACCACCTATTTTGATTATCACATATAAAAAATAAATAGAAGAATAAAATACATAAGGTATTTATTCCATCCCCAAACCTCACTAAGGTTATACCAGCACCCATCAATCTGCCCAGCCCGATTCTCACACTAGTCAAAAATTAGGCAATTTTCATGGGTTATGACAGTGGTTATAGACCAGTTGAAAATGGATATAGTTTATATCCACTATCAGGACACTTGACTGTGCTATCATGAAATGTAAAATTGATTATTATTTTAAAATTTATTTCTATTCTAGGGAAGACCCTAGGTCTTCTCTCGAGGAGAGTTGATAGGTTTTGAGTATGTATTTTTAATAAGAATTACTAAAGAAGTGGAGGTTTTGAAAACATTTTAGAATGAAATGACTTAATTAAAGAGTTAAATAGTTAATAACTAAAGGTGGTGTATTAATAATTATGAGAGAATAAGATCATTTCAAGCTCACTACACATCTTGGATATTTCATTGTTCTGAAAATTTAACATGGTTTTGTTTAATTCTTTGGTTGAAGGTTGTCAAGATCTTGACTCCCCTCTTGCCTCTTCAAATAATGCTTAAAGAACCACCCCTTGGAACAACAATAGTATTTATAAGATTTGGTTATCAAAAATAGAATAATAGTTCTACCAAAGCATACTTAAATATTATGTATGTGTGAGATAAATAGGATTATTGTGTTGTCCAATCAGAACAACCCAAGATTCCCACTAGAAATCTCAACCCAATCGGTGTTTAAATAAAAAACATTCCACTTAATTATATAAAATGAAATGTAATCAGGGGAAATCATGTCAAGAAACAAAATAATTGAAATATTAAACATGCAAATTATACAAAACTAGTAGAAGAACATTTCCTGTAACTCCCTCCCATGTTTTTTTATCTCCCTCGAAATGATCGTCCACCGTTTAGCTCTCCATCGAGAGGAGGAGGAGGGTCGGGTGGAACTCCCTATTCATCCTTGATTCCCCTATGAGGAGAAGGGCCTCTATAACTCCTTTTATGATGAGAGGTCTTCTTTGGGTCTCCAAAATACCAGAGCTTTTCCTCCTAGCCAAACTTGCAAATGAGGATCCCAAGGTGCCATTTTATAGGAAAATTGAAGGTGGTTTTGAGCACACAGAAGTCTTAAAACTACTTTTAACAGGTTTTTCGACCTCTAGACAACCTTATCTCGATTTGGAGAAAATAAAAAAGTTGTATCCTCACCTCTTGGATGTATACAACGAAAGTTTTGAATAAATTAGACACCTATAGCCTGAGATATGGACAGATCACATCACACCACTTTTGACATCATGCAGATTAGGTGTGCTGGACATATTAGGTCGGTTGGGACACAAGATGGCCGAATGAGTATTGGGTTACTTCATAATAAAAGTATCCCAATGAAATTTTGACCATACCACAAAATATCACCCCAATTGGATTCACGGTCTAGTAGCATTGTGTGGATTAATTCACTGGTGTGCTTGGATCATGTGCAGTTTTGGTCTATTTTTCTTGGACATCATCATGGGCCCTCCAAATCTCCTCCACCTTCAATGGAATCATCAAAACAAGAATAATTTCCCTTTTTAATAGTGATAAACAAAAAATAAATGATTCAAACATGGAATGCAACTTGTCATTTTTTTTATAATTTTCAATATAAAACAAGTTTAGCATAGTGGTGTAAGGGTGAAAATTACACAGTGAATCGTGGTACGATCACACCCCCACACCTAAACATTTTCACTCCTGGGAAAAGTCACATATACAAAAAAAATGAGGCAAAAAAATATTCCCAACATCATGAAGATTTAACATTCAAGGAAATTTTAATTCATTAAAATAATGAGGTCAATGCACGAACCATACAAAGGAGTTCTTCCTAGTGAAAATTGAAAACAATGTCTCATAAATCGTATCACAATGAAATTCAAAGAGATTACTGACACCAACATGAGAAATGAATTAAAAATTAAATCATTCCAATAACTCTCCATGTGTGTCTGTGAAAAACATTCTATGTTATTCTTTCCACTCTCTATCCAATAAATATATGTTATTTTAAAATTATTCAGCTTTAAATGAATTTTCACCGAACCTACCCTACATCCTTTGTAATCATATTTCAAGACCCAGTCACTTAAGCATTCCTAGAAGTCAAACCATAAGCTCCAAACCTAGATATACCCATATTTTTTACATTTCATCACTCCCATCATTTATTATTTTTGCTTTTTAGATGTTGCATTTGGAAAAAATTTCACATTCATCTCTCAACCCTTGTTTTATTTCCTCACAAAACTAATTGAAATAGTTATAACAAGATAAAAGGTTGAGTAGGAGTGGTTTTTTACCTTCCCAAGACACAAACGTTTTTTTAGGGCGTACAACAGTCGTACATTAGGTACACATGCACAGGTCAATCTGGTACAGTAATGAAACAGTTCAGATAAGGAACGAACGTATGAAAATATCATTTAAAGCTGAAAAATATTAACCTAACATATATTTACCTTATATTAAGTAGGAAATATTCACACTTCATGGTTTGGTGAGAAAATGTATGGATATATTAGTGAGATAGCTTTCCGGAAAACTACTCACACAAGGGGTATCAATTATCTCAAATGTTTCACAGTGATACAACCATTTATATCATTGACAGAAAACCAATTCAGTAAAAATCAATCTCTGATGTTAACTTCATACAAATATTCTTTTTCACCACTCTTTATGTTATTTTTACTTTCCCCCATTTATGGTCACCAAATCATGGAAATTTGAAATTTTTGATGGGGGGGAAATGAAAATACCATAAAGAATGACAAAAAGAGAAGAAAGAAGAAAGATAATAGAAATACTAATGAACTCAACAAGATGAGGAAAAGTGAAAATACAAAAAATAAGGTGAAAAGGAGAATAAAGAAAGAGAAAATAAAAAAAATGATGAAAATTCCTAACTAATCCAGGAAAGTATCCATCCCCCCACACATAGAATGTGAAGTGTCCTCACTGTAATAATTGAGAAGGTGGGAAGGAAGGATAAAATGTGGTGTGTTTCACTGGTATGTTGCTTCTTGAACATAGAGTTTCTCCATTGGGAACTCTAAAAGGGCTTCGTGGAAGTTCTTCAGTCGCTGCCCATTGATAGTGAATGTTTTATTGTTTTCTTCATTTTGAACCTGAACAACACAAAATTGAGATACATTAATAATAGTGTATGGGCCAAACCAATGAGAATGAAGCTTACCTGGATGTAACTTCAGCCTTGCATTATAAAGGAGGACCTTCTGCCCAATGTGTAACTGATGATGAAGTATAAAACAATCATGGGCAGCCTTGGTATGCTCCTTATAAATCCTGGAGTTCTCATATACATCTCTTCTCATTTCCTCAAACTCCTGAATCTGCAAAATCCTTTTAGAACATGCACCAGAAATATTAGAATTTCATTATTTGATGGCCCAGTAGGCTTGATGCTCAATCTCAACAGGCAGGTGACAACTCTTTCCAAACTCAAGATGATATGGTGACATTCCAATGGGAGTTTTGAAAGCAGTATGGTAGGCCCATAATGAATCATCAGGTCAAAGACTCCAATCTTTCTATTGGGTTGAACTGTTTTTTCAAGAATCTATTTTACCTCTCTATTTGACACCTCATCTTGACCATTAGCCTATGGATGATATGTAGTATACACTCTATGATCGACCCCGTACTGATGCAAAATTGATTGCATTGTTCAGTTTTAGAAATGAGAACCCTGGTAACTGATAATGAACCTAGGTAATCCAAACCTACAGAAGATTTGGGTTCTCAAAAATTCTACAACTACCTTATAATCATCAGTCCTTGTAGCTCGTGCCTCTACCCATTTATACACATAATAAAATGCCAAAATAATTTATAAGTTTCCAAAAGAATTAGTAAATGGAATCATAAATTCAATGCCCCAAACATCAAAAATGTCATGAAAGAGCAGTTTTTGTTGTGGTATTTCATTTCTTTTAGATACATTCCCCAGTCTTTGAAAATGAGGAAAATATTTGAAAAAATCATGGGCATCCCGAAAAAGTGTTGGACAAAAGAGACCAGAATCAAGGACCTTGTGAGTAGTCCATTGGGGACCAAAGTGCCCCCCACAAGCAAGAGTGTGGAAGAATCTAAGGACATACTGAAACTCGCTATCTAGAACACAATGCCTAAGAACTTGATCACTACACGTGCGCCAGAGGTAGGTTCATCCCAAATGTACCAATGAGACTCATTTTTTAGATTAATGGCTTGGTTTTTATTGAAATCATTAGGAATACAAGATGCTACCAAATAATTTACAATTTCAGCATACCAAGGAATAACATCTTGAACTCGATACAATTGCTCATCGGGAAACATATCATTTATAAGAATACAAGGGGATGAGTCAATGTCCAGGGATAGTGGAATCCTACTGATATGGTCGGCCACCACATTCTCTTATCCTTTTTTATCTCTAATTTCTAGATTAAGTTATTAAAGGAGGAGCATCTATTGAATGAGATGTGGCTTGGATTCTGGTTTCTTAAGGAGATATTGAAGGGCTGCATGGTCTCAGAACACAATGACTTTGGACCCCAAAATGTATAACCTGAATTTGTCCAAGGAAAATACAATGGAAAAGAATTATTTTTCAGTTATGGTGTAGTTTTCTTGGGCAGGGTCCAAATTACGTGAGGCATAGGCACTGACATGTGGAGCTCGATCGACCCTTTGTGACAAGACTTCCCCAACTGCATAGTTTGAGGCATCACACATCAGCTCAAATAGTAAATCCCACCGAGGTGGTTGGATTACCAGGGGTGACGTGAGACTCCATTTTAACTTATTAAAATCTTCCTCACAGTCTTTATTAAAAACAAATTATTTTTCTTTTTGGATTTATTGGTATTGGGGGAGTGCAATTTTACTAAATTCATGAATGAAATGATGGTAAAATCCAACATGACCTAGGAAAGACCGCACATCCCGAACATTTTTTGGGAATGGTAAGGAAGAAATGAAATCCACTTTTGATTTCTCTACTTGGATTCCATCCACTGAAATGAAATGCCCCAAAACTATACCTTGTCGACCATGAAATGGAATTTCTCATAATTTAATACAAGATTCTTTTCAATACAACGATGTAGGACTAGACCAAGACTACTAAAACATTCATCAAAATAGAAGCAATAAACAGTGAAATCATCCATGATTACTTCCATGAAATTCTCCAGGAAATCCGAAAAAATACTAATCAGGCATCCCTGGAAAGTACATAGAGCATTGCACAGACCAAATGGCATCCTCCTATATGAAAATGCGCCAAAGGGACAAGTGAATGTAGTATTTTCCTGGTCTTTAGGGGAAATATGGATCTGAAAGTATCCAGAATACCCATCAAGGAAACAGTAGTGGGACTTACCCGCAAGCCTATCTAGAATTTGGTCAATGAATGGAAAAGGTAAATGGTCCTTCCTAGTGTGCTGGTTTAGTTGGCAATAGTCTATACAGACATGCCAACTATTCAGCACACGAGTTGGAACCAATACATTGTTTTCATTTTTTATTACTGTAAGGCTAGTCATTTTAGGAACTACTTGAATAGGACTAACCCATTGGCTGTCAGATATGGGGAAAATGATTCCAGCAGCCAATAATTTTGTTACCTCCTTTTTCAAAACCTCTAGGAGGTTTGAGTTCAATCGACGTTGTGCCTGCCTCACAGGTTTAGCCTCATCATTTAACAAAATATGATGTGTACAAATTGGTGGCCTAATACCAGGAATGTCAGCAAGTGTCCATCCCAAAGCTGGTTTATACTCCCTCAATAGTTCAAGCAGTCACAATTCATGCTCAGGAGGGAGTGAACTAGCAATTATGATGGGCAACTTGTTCCCATTCTCAAGATATGAATATTTTAAATCTTGAGGTAGTTGTTTTAGTTCCAATTCAGGTCAATTTTGTATTTATGGGAGTGTGTGTGAAAGTGAGAGGTCACTAATCTCATCTAACTTCTCAATGGTATCATCCTTATATGAGGAATGAGCTTTTACAAGCTTAGTAGTATCATAGATGGTCATTGGATCATCGGTGTTTAAGAAATTATCAATTAATAAACACGCATGACACTTTTCTAGACCACTACAATAATCATTGAATGACTCATTTCCTAGAATTTCTATTAATGAAGAAAACTCAGAAAGGGGATCGAGGGAAATAAAAGTTGTTTTTTCAGGGGTAGGTAGTACATCAATTGAATTAACAGAGATAAAGGAATGTTCTTCTGTGGTTTGCTTCATGGAATCAAGGATGTTGAAGTGAACAATGTCACCACCAAACTCCATAGATAATGTACCATTATGGATATTAATTATGGTTTTTGTAGTTTTTGAGAAAGGTCTCCCCAATATAATTGGGGAATGTCCATTCATCTTATCATCCTCCATTTTAAGCACATAAAAGTCAGCAAGAAAAATTAAATTTTGAACCTTCACAAGAACATCCTCTAACACACTAGAGGGGTGTACAGTACTCTGGTTATCCATTTGAACAATAATTCCAGTGGGCTTCAGTTCCCTGACCTGCAATGTAGAGTAAATGGAGTGAGGCATCACATTTATAGAGGCACCTAAATAAAGCATAGCATTAGAAAAAGAATACTCCCCTATGGTGCACGGAATTGAGAATGTTATAGGATCATTGAACTTGGTGGGAAGTGATGGATCTATCAATGCTGAAACATTCCTCCCCAATCTCACTTTCTCATCACTTCAAAGTCTCCTTTGGTGGGTACACATCTCTTTTAGAAACTTGGCATACGGTGGAATTTGCTTCACAGCATCAATCCAAGGAATGTTAACCTGCACTTTTTTAAAATTTTCCAATATTTCATTATCAAGTTCAGTTTCATTTTGTTTCCTTGGTTGGGTGGCCCTTTTCGGAAATGGAAGAGGAATGGTTGGGCTAGGTGACTCATCAATATACACACTCTTTCCTTTGGAAGGGATTTTCTCAGGACCAGGTTCTTCAACATTTGGAACATTTATAATGGTTGGGATGGAGGTTTCATCAGGAGGGGATGACTCTAATAGAGGATTCGTTTTACTTTCTAGTTTTCTTCCACTCCTAAGGGTGATGGAACTAACATTTCTTTTATCCCTAGGGTTAACTACTGGTTGAGAGGAAAGTTTACCTAATCCGTGACTTTGAATTTCACCCACTGAGTTATCTAGTTGGCCTAATTGGGTTTTGATGTCTTGTATAGCTTCATGAGTGGTTTGTTGTAATTGGATATTATTGGCAACCATTTGTTTCATCATATATTCTAAGCTAGGATCGGGTTTTGGAGGGGTTTGTTGGAAAGGCCTTTGGGGTGGTTGAGGATTTCTGGGTGGTGGTGGTGGATGACAACTCTTTCCCGGTTGGTTCTATTGTGGTTAATGTTGGTTTGAATACCCCCTTTCCTATAGGATTGGTTCTCCTTCCGCCCAGGGTTGGATGGATAGTAAGGTTCTTGCCTAAATGTTTGGTTCTAAGGGCGTCCTGGAAATATTTCCTCACAACTCTCAAATGCTTCCCTTAATTGAAGACATTGGACTGAGTAGTGGGTGTCAGAAGAACATATACCATAATGGATAGGAGGAGGAGATTGGGATTTCCCTTGGGAAAGAGAAAGTTATTGAAGAAGGTTACTTACCTCTTTGAACGTTGTGTCCACCTTCTTATTGAATTTAGTAATTTTCACCTCATGGAAACCTCGAATGGGTACGCTAGACATTGTACCGAATTGTTGAGTGTTTTGTTCCATGTTCTCAATTAAGGTCCTTAAAGCAATTGGGGTCTTATCTACCAGCGCACCACTTGTAGCCACATCAATCATATTTCTATCAATAGGAATTAAACCTTCATAAAAATATTGTATTAAAAGTTGGTCACTTATTTGGTGGTGTGGAGAACTTGAACATAATCTTTTAAATCTTTCCCAATATTCATGAAGTTTTTACCCTTGAGATTGTCTTATACCACATATTTCCTTCCTTATTATTGTAGTTCGAGAGGCTGGAAAATATTTTTCAAGGAAAAGGAATTTCATGTTCGCCCAGCCTCTTATTGGTGAATTAACATAGTACAACCAATCTTTCGCAGTGTCTTCTAAAGAAAATGGGAATGCTCTAAGATTTAATTTTTCCTCATCCACGTTATTAGGTTTTAATTATGAAAAAATAGTATGAAATTATTTTATGTTTTTGTGTGGATCTTCTCTAGGAAGTCCATGGAATCTTGGTAATTGATGAATTAAACCAGATTTTAGTTCAAAATTGGGTGCCTCACCTTGTAATTGAATGTATGTGGGTTGAATATCAACATCAGGTGATGTTAGTTATTTTAGTGTTAAATTGTTTTCATCCATGTTATTCACGTTAATTTTAGTTTTGATGTTAGTTCCAAAAGAAGATGAAGGGTGAGGAAGAGTTTCAATATGTGGTGTGTCCTCCTTCAAAGTTTTGTCTTGTGTGTCTCAGTGTCATTGACGTAGGGTCCTCTCTGATTTGGGTTCGAAAGGTGCTAAATCTCCCAGAGTAGAATGAGTCATACACCAAATCTATAAAACAAATAGATCATAACAAAAAGGGATTGAAAATTTATAAGAGAAAACAAATAAATATTCACAAAAATTACAAAAACCTTATAAAAAACACGCACTAAAAACAAAAGCGCTCCCTGGAAATAACGCCAAAATTTGACTGCACTGTCATAACACATCAAATTGATTATAATTTTAGGATTGATTTATATTCTAGGTAATACCCTAGGTTATATATCAATGAGTTTTTATAGGTTTTGAGTATGCATTTTTAATAAGAATTACTAAAGAGGGGGGAGGTTTTGAAAACAGTTTAGAATAAAATGACTTAATTAAAGAGTTAAATAGTTGATAAATAAAGGAGGTGTATTAATAATTATGATAGAATAAGATCATTTCAAGTTCACTACACATATTGGATAGTTCATTGTTCTGAAAATTTAACATGGTTTTGTTTAATTCTTTGGTTGAAGGTTGTCAAGATCTTGACTTCCCTATTACCTCTTCAAATGATGCTTAAAGAACCACCCATTGGCACAATAATCGTGTTGCCAATATTTTGTTATCAAATATAGAATAATTGGTCTACCAAATAATACTTAAATATTATGTATGTGTGAGATAAATAGGATTATTGTGTTGTCCAATCGGAACAACCCAAGATTCCAACTTTAAATCTCAACCCAATCGGGGTTGAAATAAAAAATGTTCCACTTAATTATATCAAATGAAATGTAATCAGGGGAAATCATGTCAAGAAAAAAATAAGTGAAATATTCAACACACAAATTATAAAAAACCAGTAGAAGAACATGTGCTGGAACTCCCTCCCAAGTTTTTGTAGCTCCCTCGAAATGATCATCCACCGTTTAACTTGCCATTGAGAGAAGGAGGAGGCTTGGGTGGAACTCCCTCTTCATCCTTGATTCCCCTGTGAGGATAGGGGAATCCAGAACTCCTTAGATGATGAGAGGACTTATTTGGGTCTCCAAAATACCAGAGCTTTGCCGCCTAGATGAACTTGTAAATGAGTAACCCAAGGTTCCATTTTATAGGAAAATGGAAGGTGGTTTTGAGCACAAATAATTATTAAAACCACTTGTAATAGGTGTTTCAACCTACAAAAATCCTTATCTAGATTTGGAAAAAATAACAACACTGTATCCCAACATCTTGGATATCTCCACCAAAATTTTTTAATACATTGTACACCTATATCTTGAGATATGGACATATCACAGCACACCACTTTTGACATCGTGCAGATTCGGTGTGCTGGACAGATCAGGTAGGTTGGGCCACAAGATAACTGAATGAGTCTTGGATTCCTTCATAATAAATTTATCCCAATAAAATTAAGACCAGCCTAGAAAATATAATTCCAATTGGATGCACAGTCTAGTAGAAGTGTGCAGATTAATTCACTTGTCTGCTTGGATCCTGCGCAGTTCTGGCCCAGTTTTCTAGGACATCGGCATGGGCCCTCCAAATCTCTTCCTCCCTGCAATGGAATCATCAAAACAAGTATCATTGCCATTTTTATAGTGATAAACAAAAAATAAATGATTCAAACATGTAATGAAACTTGTCATTATTTTTATAATTTTCAATATAAAAAAAGTTTGGCACAGTGGTGTAAAGGTGAAAATTACACAGTGAATCGTGGTACGATCAACACCCATGGTTGTTATCCCAGTTTCCACATCCCACTGCCAATAGCCATAGTCAGATGGTCTAGTACCATAGACAATGCCTGTGGATGTAGTCCCTATTATGGGGGACCTATATCCATGGTTTGTTACATTTTTCATAGGGCATCAACTTCCATGGGTGGACCATAGACATAGGTATCTCCATCTATGGTTTATGAATGTGGTTATATAATTCTAAATATTAAACAAAACGATGTGATTTGATATCAGGACCACTTATATTACTTATCTAAGACTTTAACAATAAACTAAAATGAACTATCTTTATAGATATATACCTATCTATATATCTACATATATAAATATATGTTTGTGTGTGTATAATTTTTTATAACTATAATAATTATACTTTTGGAAAAGAAAAATTTTCATGGACTCTGGAACCTTTGGACATAGTTCATATCAACTATGGTCATAAGTGTTATAGTAAATTCCTACCACCACTATATATATATGGATCGTGGCCTTAGGACTTTCCCATTTCCTTCCAATGAAAAAAATTCCTTTGGCCATTGTCCATATCAACTCACACATAGGTTATACCTCTATTAAAAGGTATGTGACTTGGTTATGCTAACCTAACCAAAAAAAAAGATCACAGGTTGTGCCTTTTCATTGTAACAAGTCATATGTTTGGGTTATGCCTCTAGGTTTGTAAAAGGAAATGGGTTTTTATTCATGCCTTGGTATGGTGAAAGATAGATATTAAAAGAGTCACACTCTCCTTCAAAAGTGAGGTTGATCTAGTGTATATCCATGTGACACCCTTGTATTTTAAAGAATAACCTAGGGTTGGTTTCAAAGGTGAAAGAGGGAAGTTGAACTGATTTTTCAAATTGAACCAGATTCCATGACATGGTGAATATTCTCCATCATGGAGGTTGTTCTTATTTCATGGTTAGAAAACTACTGTGTGGAATATAGTTTTTATGGTTCTAGTTGTTTTGTAATAGTTGTTTCATGGAGTGTTGGTTGTGGTGTGAAGTATTATAATGTGGAGTTCACATAGTTCTTCCAGTTTTGGTATCATTTCACTGTGAAGGGTTTGAGGTCTTAGAGGTTATGGTGTAGTGATGACCAATGCATCATAGTCCCTTTCCCCTAGATTATATAATCTCATTGTTGACCATGCATGTGGATTTTAGATATGTTTTTACCAAGAACCATTATGGTATGGCCATCTCCTTTGTTTCGTAGTTCTTTATCATTGGGGACCCATTATGGAATGGCCCCATGTGTTGTGTTGTGATTCATGTCTTGTTCTCCCTTATATTTAGGTCCTTTCCGATTAAGCCCATTTGATGCTTGGATACCTGATGCACCTCTTCTTATTGAACCTCGTGATGGAATAACACAACCAACCTAAATATAATTACTTAAACCAACCTCATTATAATGAAAATTTTATAATTAATATTTAAACACACTTCCACATCATCATTTCCATCAACATATCCACATCATTCATCCCCCCCCCAAGCTTATTATTTACACATTCCAAATAACTTGTAACTATATGATGAATGAAACCAACCCTACTAAGATTCAATGAGTTTGCTAAGATATTTCTTATTAGTTTCGGATGTCTACTTCACACACTAGGTTTAACAAACATTACTACTATAAACATGAATAAATCATTAGCATTGAATACTAGGAAATATGGACTTTTCCCTTTTCAATGGAACCACCACTTTGTTACTAGTGCAATTCCACTGAATCTTAGAAAACCAATTCACTAGAAGACTCTATGGGACACTTTATGGACACCCTAGTCAAATAACCAAAACAACAGATGTAGTGAATCCTTCCACCTATAAGCACTCTATAGAAAATCATACCATCTATTAGTTTAATGCCATAGTTTTTGACTAGATACATTATGTTTCTATAAAAACACTAAAAAATTGGTTTACAACAATGCATAAAGATCACATGTGGGATACAAAAACATTCTAGTGCAAGGGATTCTCATAGCTAGTTCCATTGATCAAGTGGTTGGAAAGATGGGTGTGATCTATTTTGGTCCTGAGTAATGCATGGAGAGGTGAGGGTATTGTTTACTATAGCTATTTCCATTTATTATAGTTGGATGATGACCCTAGTTTAATATCTTTTTTGTAATTATTTTGTTAAATATTAATATTACTGAATCAAATAGGATGAATATGAATAAAGAATATATGAATGACAATATATTGAAAAAAGATTAAGAAGATGTCATAAAAAGAGTTTATCAAGTTTGAAAAGGATCATACATATGACCCTTCTCAAATTCTTTTTCTGTGTATTTATATTTTTCCAGTAATACCATGACTGTCGCAAAAACTCATATTCACAAGATGATATATATGTGTTTAAAAATGAATGGGCAGCATACCTGCTGGGAGATTGTACACAAATAGGATGAAGGTGAATTCCTACTACTTATGTTATCCTTATATGATCATTGATATATCCCTTTTTTACACTTATTGAGCATATATGATCACCCTTTATTATTTTTTATATTCTTAGGTTATGAAAAATGGTTTTAGAAATTATTTTTCTTTCTAGTAAAGCATAACTTAATGAGATACTCTTATGAACTATCTTTATGTTTCCAGGTTTCAAAAAGCACTAGACCAAAACTATTATGGAATGGATCATTTATATTATGTGTTTGGGTTATTTTAGATGTTGTTTCTACTGATGTAGTGTGTTGGAAGAATATTGGTTATGCATCACTCACAAATTTAATCACAAAACTAAGGATTCTTCACTAATGTTGGTTAACTACTGCTTAACATAGCATCTGATCTGAACTTTTGATCTAGCATCCTCGTGGTGCTCTCATCCGACACCATCTCTATGATTTCATCATCCATCATTCACTTTTCCTTATCTTCCTTCACCCATTTACTACAAGAGGAAAAGGAAAAGTGAATGCTGAATAATGATATCATAGAGATGGTGTCCGATGAGAGCATCACAGGGATGCCAGATCGGAAGTTCAGATCAGATGATATGTTAAGTGGTAGTTAACCAACAGTAGTGAAGTACACAAAGAATCATTAGTTTTTTTTAGCTTATATCCAGACCAAAGAAACCCTTTGGAATGTTTTAAAGGAAATGTTATGATATAATATCTCTATTTTAATGAAAAATTATATAATGAACCTTTTATTTGATTTTCATTATTCCTTACAGGGTTCGTTTATTTTAGAAGATTTCTGTCCATGTGACATGACTTTGTAGGAAGAGAAATGATGTTGTGTATTCTCAATCACAGAGGTAATTTTTATTTTTTCATAGTAAAATCATTGTCCATAGAATTAATGCATTGTTTCATATTTATGTTTAATTTATTTATTTTATGTAAAGAATATTAATCTACTCATTTGTGATATCAATGTATGAAATATTTAGGTAATTATAGTTGGTATCACAGTAACTGACCTATTCAGAATTGATCAAACGCATTCAGTTGTTTTGATACTTTAGGAAGATGATCCATAAGTCATTTGAAATTTTTATGAATCAAACCCACCTCAATACAACACACGATGTGACCAGTATGACTCAAATTGTCTCTTTTTATTTAAAATTGACATTATTTTTAGTAAAAATAACAAATGACATACTAAAAACTAAAAAAACGCATTTGGATTGTTTTGATACTTTAGAAATATGATTCATAAGTAATTTTTTATATGTAGGAATCAATCGCACCTCAATTTAACACACAATGTCACTGGTATGACTCAAAGGGTCTCTTTTTATTTAAAATTGACATTAATTTTAGAAAAAACACAAGTGACATAATTAAAACAAAGGAAATGTATTTATATTTTTTGATACATTAAGAAAATGGTCCATGATTAATTTGAGACATGTATGAATCAACTGCACCTCAATCTGACGCACGGTGTCACCAGTACGACTAAAAGTGTCTGTTATCAGTTTAAAATTGACATTTTAGCTCAAAACATGTCCTTAACTAAGAACTAAGAAAACACGCTCCAATTATATTAATAATTTAGGATAACTGTTGATAAGTTATTTTTGATTTGTATGAAGCAGTCTCATATCAACCAAATACATGATGTTACCAGTATGACTCAAAATGAGTGTTTTCATTTTAAAAAGAAATTTTAGTAAAAAAAAATACAACTAACATACTACAACCTGAGAAAACACATTCAGATTTTTTTATACTTTAGGAAAACAATCCATAAGTCATTTTCAACATTTAGGAATTGACCTCACCTCAATTCAACACACATTGTGACTGTTAGGACTCAAAGTTCCTGTTTTTATTAAAAATTGAAATTAATTTTAGAAAAAAACACAAGTGACATACTGAAAACTAATAAAACACGTTCATATTGTCTTGATACTTTAATAAAATGATCCATGAGTCATTTTTGAAATGTACGAATCAACTGCACCTCAATCCAACTTATGGTGTCACCGGTATAGATAAAAGTGTCTGTTATCAGTTTAAAATTGACTTTTTATTTCAAATCATGTCACTCACTGAAAACAGAGAAAACCCACTCTAATTTATTTATAATTTAGGATAATAATTCATAAGATATTTTTGACATGTATGAAGTAGTATCATATCAAAATAATGCACAATGTGACTGGTATGACTCAAAATGTGTGTTTCCAATTTAAAATGACATTTTAGTAAAAATAACACAACTAACAAACTAAAAATTGAGAAAACGCATTTTTATTGCTTTTATACTTCAGTAAAATGATCTATAATTTATTTGTGACATGTAGTAATCGACCAAAACTCAATTCAATGCACAATGAAACTAGTATGACTCAAAGTTTCTCTTTTTATTTAAAATTGACATTAATTTTAGAGAAAACACAAGGGACATAATGAAAACCAAGAAAACGGCTTCATATTTTTTTGATACTTTATTAAATGATTAATGAGTCATTTTTGACATGTAAGAATCAAGCTCACATCAATCTGATGCATAGTGTCACCGTTATGGATAAAAGTGTTTGTTATCACATTAAAATTGACATTTTAGCTCAAAACGTGTCACTCATTGAAAACCAAGGAAACCTACTCAAATTGTCTTCATAATTTAGGATAATGATTCATAAGTTATTTGTGATGTTTATGAATTTTTATTATATCAAACCAACCCATGATGCGATCGATATGACTCAAAATACATGTTTCCAGTTTGAAATTACATTTTAGTAAAAAATACAATTGACATTTTAAAAACTAAGAAAATGTATTTGGATTGTTTTTATGCTTTAGGAAAATGACCCATAAGTCATTTGTTAAATGTAGGAATCGACTTCGCCTCAATTCAATGCACAATGAGACTAGTATGACTCAAAGTGTCTATTTTTATTTAAAATTGACATCAATTTTATAAAAAAACACAAGTGACATACTAAAAACTGAGAAAATGCATTTAGATTATTTTGATACTTTAGGAAAATGATCCACGAGTAATTTTTGACGTGTATAAATTAACCTCACCTCAATCCGGCGCATGGTGTGACTGATATAAATACAAATGTGTCATTTAAATTTGTATTAATTTCAATAAAAGAACAAGTGACACACACAACACTGAGAAACCCCATTCAAATTGTTTTAATATTTTAAAACAATGATCTATGACTCATTTTTTATGTGTAAGAATCAAATCCACCTCAATACGACACATTTTGTGACCAGTATAACTCCAAATGTGTATTTTTATTAAAAATTGACATTTTCTTAATTTTTTTTAAATGAGGCACAAGACCCCTAAAATTAAGAAATATGGAAAGGTACAAAAGTGGAAAAGTACAAAAATGAGGAGGATAAAAACTGAATAATAAAAAAATAAATCCAAATGAATCTCATCAAACTCGATAGTGAGTGATCATACCATGACAAGAGGATCTTCCACCTCGGCCACGAGGGTGGTGACCCCTTCTCCAAGTTTTTACTAGAACCCATGGGCCATCGTAATTATCAGAGTGTACAATATCGCCATCATCCTTTGTTTTGTTTATAGTATGTGCACCACAATCTTATTCACTATTTTCATATTCCAGTAAATCAAAGGTATTATGAGTGTATACCTTTTCTTTATCCTTTTCTTTAAAATGATGAGAAGGAGGAGATGTTCCATTTCCTTTATTGTCCAAGCCACGCACTAGTGCCAAGGGTTTATTAGAGTTTCCATACAATCCCCATTCATATTTATCAGATGGGGAGGCTGAAAAAAGGGTTGGAGTAGATCCTTTTCCATGAGGGACAAAGGATTTGGGAACAATGCAAGAAACAGGGGCAGCAGGAGTATCAACAATCACTTTCCCTATAGAAACTTTTGAGTCAGCATCAGGTGTAATCTAATCCCTCCCCTGAGTAGGGGTTTCTTTGGATGGGAGATCTCCTCCAGATATAGTCTTTTGAAAATATATTTCATCTAGTGTAGCCTTCCCCTTTTGGTTCTTATCATATATTATCTTTTGTTCTTTCCATATGTTGAGTTGACTGCCTCCTGGGCGAAACATTCCATAGTCATTTGACTATCACTTGAGTCTTCAACAACCTGGTCATTATACAATCCTCTGGATAGAATTTTCTTGTAATAAACAATGTCTTTATGTTAACTTGATCCCAAATCATTCCAAGAGATTGCGGGTTTGTCTGTACTATACTAGACAGTACTACATAATGTACTATAATGATTTGAAGCAACATTTCTGGACTAGGTAACTTCTAAGTTTTCTTTTTCAAGTCTAGTAAAACCTAAAATGGGGCTGCCCTTATCATGTAATGAGATAGAAACATTATTAACAAAACTCAAATATGGAGTTATGATAGGATGTGGAACTAATCCAACATCTATATTCCCCTCTGCCTTATTAAGAAGTGTAGCACTCTTGTCTCTTATTCTACAATGATCTATGACATGTCCCTTCAGATGAAATTCAGGAAAAATCATTTTTCTTCTACAGTCTGAGGTAGTATGACCAATAACAGAACATTCTTCATAAAAGAGAGGCATTTTTTCATATTACACTCTAATATTAATATCATCATGTGGAGTAGAAAGCACAATATTATCAATACTTGTAATACTCAGATCAACCTCTACCAGCATATGAGAAAAATGGCCAAAATAAACCATTTATGTGGCACTTTCCATCCTTATAGGGACTTCAAACGCATATGCGATATCAAATAAAATTTCTGGATGCCATAGGATCCAGTTTAAGACATGTATTTTTATCCAAACCTGAGCATAAGTCTCCCTGAAATCAGACAGGTTTAAATTTAGATGCCAATTGGGTAATCTCAAAGTTCCTAGCCTTAAATTGATTGACCCAGTGCTCCAAGATTTCCTTTTCAAATCCAAAGAAGGAAACATAATTTGGAAAAACCCATAGCCTAAAGAAACACATTTAAAATCAGAAAACACCCAAATGGTTGTAAGTCGGTCCACAATATCTACAAGTTTCCATTGTTTCATTACTTTTGATAGGTTGATTGTTCCATGATAGAGAAATTACAGAGATATAACCTTTCTGTAATAGAATATTTGGATGCCAAGACATGGGATGTTGTGCCTTTTCGGATAATACACTGCATTGTCCAGTCCCTAAAAGTCGCAAAAGAACTGATAGTGGAACCCACGAAGGTCGTCAGGTTCCCTCCTTCTTTCACCTTAGTGAGCCTTGAATGGTTTCCTTGATGCTTGACCACTCAAAGGAAATCATAGGTATATAGATTCATACTTCTATGGTTTTTTGTTTCAGCGTGTATGTCGGCGAAAACTGGAGCGAGGGAGTCCCGATCCTCCATCCTTCAATATTTGATATCATTTTATTAATTTATTCTTTCATATTAATGTTTAATTTATTTAATTTTTGTGTTACTAACATAATATTTTTTTCTTATATATGTAGAATTTTTTTTCATGAGTTCGGATGCTTTGTTTTGCAACTAATACCATGGACGACAATTTTTGAGAGGGGATCATGGATACCAAAGGATGAAACATTAATTTTTTTTAACTATTTTTTGATAATTCTAATTGTAACCGTATAAAACATTGTTTCAAATATATATATAAGTGTTTTTATGTATTCATAATGTAATCTAAATGTATATAGCATTGTTTTCGAAACTCTTGTGTTCATTGTTTTGTCCTTCTCTGCTTTGTTCGTGTGCAGGTGTTGTTTTTTAAAAGTGTGCAGGTGATGGGTGTGCTGCTAAATAAATAGCACATCCTTGGAAACTAGGCCTTTATCAATTCTTAAAATACCACTGATAATGGTGGACCTTTATCTGTGCTAAAAAAGCGCTGATAAAGGGGGACCTTTATTAGCCCTTTTTTTAGATCAAATAAAGGACCCCCTTTATCATCCCTTTTTTTGTGCTGTTAAAGGGTACCCCCCTTTATCTTCACTACGATTAACAGCACTTTTCTAGCACTATTAAAAGTGGTTTATATTGCTTTTAAAATCCTTATTTTTAGTATTGTATGTATCTAGTTTACCAAGACTACTAAACTGTTTGATCCTTTAGGTCATGATTTAATTCTATCTTATGACAATGTAATGGTAGTAGACACATGCTCTAGGATTTTTGGGGTCGGTTCTCTATAGTTGGTATCAGAGAATGTTTATTAGTAACATTGGGAACTAGACTTAGGGAAACATAGATTAAAGAACATATCCATAAGGTAGAATTTTTGGATAATTATAGAAGAACATCCTAGAATTTTGGTAAGGGAGAAATTATGTAGTTTTCATAGTAATACATCCCTATATGGATACTAAAAGTGGACGTGGTTCTGGAATAGATGTACCTAGTGGTAATAACTCCAACAAGGTGTGTTGGTCCTGACTTAGCGTAACCTTGTACATGACATTAGGGTTTTACTATACACCTGGTTTGACACTCTCAGGGGATATGCTTAAGATAATTCACATTTTCTTTACAAACAATTATAATAGATTTGAATAGAAATAGATAATGAATGACCTAGGTTAAACCTTAGTCCAAGGAATGACCAATGTTAGAATAAAATGGGTGAAGTATTTATGTATTGAGGTTGTATTGAAAACCTTAGTTAAAAGGATATTTAGTGATTAACCTTATTTAAAGGATGACCATCATATTTCGGAAATTATATCAATGCGGTTTTAGAGAAGGAAACCTGTATGAAGTGTGAAAACTCATAAAGACCTACAAGTCTATGGGGCATGAACCCATGACTGAAGGATGATAAGAGTTTCATGCCTACCACTAGCCTACGTGATGTCCTAGTTAAATTTTCTTTGTTTTTAGATAAAAATTTTTAAAAATAAATATTAATAATGAACCAATAGTGTAACATTTTATGTTTAGATATTAATTTATTAAACATATTGACATAGGAAATTAGTTAGAGAAAAATAGTTAGACTTTTCACTCTTTTATGGGAATTAAGATCCATTAAAAGTGTATTTTAGTGATTTACGAATCAAAGTTAAATTTTGGATATCCATTTCATAAAGTAAGGGATGACCTAGAATTTGATTGAAGCATAACCAAAGAATGAAATTTTTTTATAAAAATATATCATGTAGTATATTTCCTTATATCCTTAAGCATTAAAATATTTAATCAACATTAGAAAAATGATAAAAAAATGTTTTCTTAATACCATAATTTCTGTTGAACCAATGATCTTCTAAATCTTCATAGATTTATGGCTTTAAGGCCCTTAAATTTCAATTTATCATTAAATTATTTGTGATTTATGACCTCAATAATCCCTATAAATATTGACACTTTTCCTCCATGTACATATCTCTACTTTATAATAAGGATCTCATACTTAGAGACCTAGTTATATGTTAGTCCATGTGAACTTTATACTCTTAATTCTCTCATTTCTAGAGGATTTCTTATGAACCTTTCCCACAATAAGGGATTTAAAAGATAAGAAATATCAAATAAAAAATCACCATGATCGAGTTTAATTTCTGAGTACATAATTTAATTAATTTGGTAAGAATGTAACACCCCAAAAATCTAAAGTAGGAACATTTTATTCAATAGAATGTATGACACACAACACCAAACGTGTAAGGGATTATAATATCTCAAAACTTTATAATATATTCAGTATTTTATATAAATTCAATATATGATATATCTTGAAATTAATTCAATACTAATTTATCTTATGTTACATGCAACAAATACTTTTTTGACAGTTTACGCTACACACAAGACCGAGTTTTACTGAATAACAATATATAATATTATTACTTAATATAATAATTTATAACATATATGTTAAATTATTATTTCTAAAAATGATTAAATAACATAAAAAAATCCACGGTTTACAAAAATATAATATGAATTCATTGGTTACATATTAATTAGAAATGAATATAAGAACCAAGTGAATATAAAGTGAATATTTTTATAGAAAACTAATTTTATGCCCACAAAGCTATTTTATCATAACATGTTAAATTAATTAAAATTTGAGAGGTATATTAAATTAATATATATTATATATTAAATAAAATATTTTTTATATTCATCTGATTGATTTGGTAATTATAGGATAAGAACAAAACCAATATTTCGTATAAAAATCAATATTTTTACAAAGGTGCTTTTACCGCCTTTTAATGGAGAGCCCCTTTTAAATCCAATTTTTGGAACTTTTATAAATATTATATGTAAAAATTTACAAAATATTTTAAATCACTACATAAAAAATTAGTATAGGGTAATGTTTTGGTATTTTTCTGTAAAGTTTCAGTTTTTGATGAATGGTGAAAAATACTGAATTTTAATTCAAAACTACTTTTTGGTCTAATTTATTTATAAAGTTAAATTATACATTTTTTTGGTTTTAAATTTTAATTTGTTAAATTTTTTATTAATTAATCCAATTTAGGTCATTGGAATCAAAATTTGATATAAAAACTTAGCAAACTTTTGAACATTTTTACTTTAAAAACCAGCATTATCGTCCTGTCTCTAGGATTAAATATAAATTAATTTCTAGAACTTATGTGATTTGAATTGGAAAAAATTGATTTCATATTTTGAATAAAAATTATTTATAATCTCTAATAATTTGAACTAAGGTTTTTTACCAAAAATATTAGTAAATATGATTAAAATTAATTACAATGATTAAGATAAAAATTTAGCTTAACAAGGGACCAAACCTTAAACTTAAGGGCACAAATGACCTATAAAAATTTCAAAAATCCATTGTATGGCCATATTTATACCCTATTATCCCTTTTATATAAGTTTTTATATTATTGGTTCCACTTTAAATGGAAAAAACGTGGGTAGAATTCCATTTTCAAAATTATACAATAGTGTCACTCCTCCACTATAAAAAGGCACATGCCCCTATCACTACACTTTGGATTGAAAAATATCTGAAACAATAGATCCTTAAAATCCCTACACTCATCCTAGAATCCTCACTTTGTGAATAAATCCATCTATGGAATCCCTTTAGTGGAAACCAAAAGGAGTTACCAGACTAGAAGGTAAGATCCTTCCTCAAGCTCTTTAGTTTTACTTCTTTATCCACTATTTAAATTATTCTTATTCCATGATTATATAATAAAATGAATATACTAAATATACTTATATTTTATTATTTAAAGGTTTAAACATACACTTACACAAACTTATATCTAATGGATAACAAACATACAATTTATGCGTACGGAAAACCACCGCCTCACAGAACAATGATTGTTCGTTTTTTCATCACCACCTATCATAGTTGGGAATTATGATGGAAATGATGTTTAAATATGATTTATATGATATTTATAATTTATTTATTCGTCTATAATTCTTATATAACTCATACCTTCAAGCATTCCATTTTTTGTAAATGTGATAACATTGTTTGTGGAAGTGTGGAGTACTGCCTCCTCAAAGCGATGTGATTCGTTCACGCTATACATGGAATGTATAAAGATGGTTTTAATAAAACTATGTAACATATATGACATATATATATATATATATAAAAGGATAATTATAATATGCATATTTATCATTTACGTTTCATTCTTTTAATACAAAAAATAAATCAAAGTGGTTTCATGCAAACGTACGACCTACCGTCTCCATGAATGATTCATTTCATTTCTTATGTCTAAATATTATGGATTATTATTAATACATTTATAATGATTATTTATGATAATTGAGTCATGTTTTACATTCTGAATATGATTAAATAATTATCTACAAAAGAATAATGAAAATAACAAGTTAAAACATATCTGAAAAACTAGACAATTAAAACCCAAAATAGTTGATATAATAATTGATTGTTAACAAATAGGTAATAAGATATTATAAGAAGTTAATATATGATATAATAGATATTATTATGGTTATGGAATAAGTTATTAATGTGTTTAAAACAATTATAAAATAATTTAAAATATTTTTACCTAACAGTAAATGCAAGGTAAGGGATTTTCATCTCACTTTTTACATCTGTGAGATAAATGTCATATTCACCACATACATCTTTTGTGTTATGTATCTACTATCCATTTTTATATATTATATAATTAATTATATTATATTAATTGTATTTAATTCTTTAATTTAATTTTATTCCTTCATGAGGCTTATGATTCAAATGTTTCAAGTTGGTAGGTGACACTTTCGAATGTTTAAAGATTATTTTCCTCAAGAATACTTTTAATGATATTTAAATGGTCTAATTTTTTTATTGGGCCTCTTTGTTTTAAATATTATAATATTATGTGTGTAATTAATTTTTACTATATATTTTTTTACTTCCACTTATTTTATATGGATTTACATTTGACATAAAATCTATTAATTGGTTGAGTCTCACTTAAATGTTATAGTTTTTTGAAGGGTTTAATTCACAATCTACAATTTTGTTCCAGATTATTTACAATTGAATTTCTATTATAGGAAATTATTTGATCATTATCTATTAAAACCTTTCATTTTCTTCTCCTTTGGTTATTCATGACCCTTTTTCAAGCAATAGAACCATTTTCTCACCCTTTGGTACTCAAAATGTTTTAGAAATTTTTTTTAAGAAAACATGACTTCATTTATCTCTTTATTCGAAGAACCTATTTTCTTCTAAAAACCCTGTTTTATAAAAATGTTTTCAATTTTTTTAACCATTACAAAATGATTTTTTGAATAAATTTTTACCCTTTTGTATTTTATTAATGGTTTCAAAGTAATATTCTTTTTTCCTTCCAAACAAGGAATTTTTCTACAAATTTTACCATAAAAAAGAAATGTTCTTTTCACCTCATACGAAATGTATGGATTTCAACATAATCATTTATTTAAATATTACTTTGAATTTTAAAATGATTACTTTTAAAGAAAATTATTTCAAAAATTATTTTCAAATAAAAGGATTTTCAAAATGTCTTTTAAAATAAAAAGTTTATTTTCCTCAAGAATGTTTCTAAAAGATCTTTTATAGTATTTTTATTCATCCCAAACAACAACCCATTTTTTCAACTCAAATTGGGATATATTGTATTGATACCATCTTTATTATTCCTCTGAATGGTTTATGACTAATTTGTCCAAGGTTAGTATTGAAATTCACTTTCTTGATTTCTTTGTTATTCCTCCTAAAATAGTCAATTCCCTATGATCATTGAACATTGAATTTCCCCTAATTATCCAGATCATTTATCATGGAAATGTTCATTTCATAAACCTTATACCATTTTTCAAATGGTGTTTACTTTTAAAGTAATTTCATTATCTAGGGAAATATTGATAAATTCATATCCTTTATTCAATACATAAATTTGATAAAAAATATTATTTATTTGATATGAGGAATTATTGGGACATGAAAGACACAGGTTGGGGACCGTTTAAGGAAATATATATGGGTTGGGGACCAGTTAATGAAAGACCCTCGATGCATCAGTAGTTTAATGAGTTAAAATTAGTTCACAACAAACCCTTAATGTTTGTTTCCAAACAGAATATATGGGTTTTTTACCCATATAATTAAACTATCTTGATGACAGATCTTGGTGGTATAATGGTTCATATGATGGATATATGACATCCAATAAATAATCATTTCCTTAATTTAGATTCAGTTATTATTTATCCATAAGATTTTGCATCAACATATCTATGGATTCATTTCAACCTAACTTTATTGATTAAATGAAATGTGTTTTCAGTTTCTTACCTTGAAATATTGATTTTTCCTTATCTAGTTATTTAAAAGACAAGTGATTTTAGTTATTTAACTTTTCATATTATTTACGCACTAACCTTCTTAGTTTATTGATTACATGGAATGTATATTCAGTTATTACCTTTCGATATTGACTAATATTATTGATTCATTATTTATTCTGTTAAAGTTTACCCTTATTAAGTATTTAAGCTCACCCTTATTTTAATTCCTTTCCCCAGGATTCACAGAAGTGTGCTAAGAAAGATATGCAAGGATAAGCTAGATGGAATAAGGCTTTCCTCAAAAAGAAAACAATTATGTTTTAATTTGTGTGTAAATTTTTAATATAAGAATCATTTTTGTATTTGGTTTACTCAGACTACTAAACTGTTTGGCCCTTTGGGATGTGATTTACTTGTATCTTATAACAATGTAATGGTAGTATACATCAGATTCAGACATTCTTGGGTCAGTTCGCAATAGTTGGTATCAGATAAATTTTAGTAGCAAACTTCAGAACTAGATTTAAGAAAACATATATTAGAGAACATATCCCTAAGGTATAATTTTAGGATAATTATAGAAGAACATCCTATAATTTTGGTTAGGTGGAGATTATGTAGTTTTCCTATAAATACATCCATGTATAGATACTATAAGTGGACATGGCTCTGAAACAGATGTACCTAGGGGTAAAAAATCTAAAAATTTGTGTCGGGCATAACCTTTTGTAACTTGGTACATGATAATGAGACTTGCTAAGCACTTGGTTTGACACTCTCGGGGGATACACTTAAGATAATTCAAATTTTCATTACAAACCATTATGAGGGATTTGAATAAACAATGACAATGAATGACATATGTTAAACCTTAGACAAAGGAAGGATCAATGTCAGAATAAAATGGGTGTCATATTTATTTATTGAGGTTGTTTTTAAAATCCTAATTAAATGGATATTTAGTAATTAATCTTATTTCAAGGATGTCCATCATATTTTGGAAATCATATCAATGTGGTTTTAGAAAAGGAAATATTGTATGATGGGTGAAAACCCATTAAGTTCAACAAGTTTTTGGGGATTCAACCCATGATCAAATGATGATAAGGGTTTCATGACAACCACTGGCCAATGCGATGTCCCAGTTAAATTGTCATTGTTTTTAGATAAACAATTTTATAAATAAATATTAATGATGAACCAGTACTGTAACTTTTAGGTTTAGAGATTAATGTATTAAACATATTGACATTAGAAAATATTTAGAGACAAATAGTTTTACTTTTCACTCTTTTATAGGAATTTATATTTGTTAAAATAGTATTTTATTGCTTTAGTCATCAAAGTTAAATTTTTGATATCCATTTCTAAAAGTAAGGGATGAACTAGAATTTGATCGAAGCACAACCAAAGGATGAAATTGTGATTCTAAAAGTATATCAAGTATATTTTATTATATCCTTAGGTAGTAAAAGAGTTAACCAGCATTTGATAAATGATCAAAAAAATGTTTCTTAGGAGATTAATTTTTATTGAACCAATATTCTTCTAAATCATCACAGATTTATAGATTTGAGACCCTCAACATTTCATTGGTCATTAACTTGTTTTTTATTAATGACCCCAATCACTCCCTATAAATATTTACTCTTTTCCTCCATGTATGTATCTATACATGCCACTAATGATATCATATTTAAAGACCTATTATTATGTTAATCTATGTGAACTGTGTGCACCTCCATTCTATCGTTTCTAGTGGATTTCTTATGAACCCTTCTTGTGATGTGGGATTTCAAACATAGGAAATATCACACAATATATCACTATGATTGATTTTAAATTACGAGTAAGTAATTTAATTAAGGCAGGGAGAATGTAAGGCCCTAAAAATATAAAGTAGGAACATTTTATTCAATAGCATGTATGGTACGCAACACCAAGCAAGTAAGATAATATAAAATCAGAATATTTATAATATATCCACTATTTTTGATAAATTCAATCTATGATATGGATTTAAATTCACATAATTCTTATTTATCATGTGTTACATGCAATAAATACTTTCTTTGATGTCTTATGCTACTCACAAGACAAAGTTTTACCGAACAACAACATATTATATTATTATTTAATATAATAAGATATAACATAGTCATTAAATTAGTAGTTATGAAAAGGATTAATTAACTTATAAAAATCTATTTTTTACAAAATATAAAAATAATTCAGTGGTTGTAGATTAATTATAATAAATATAACAAATAATTGAATATAAAGAAAATATTTTTATAGAAAACTACTTTTATGCCCACAAAGATGTTTTATCTTAATAAGTTAAATTAATTAAATTTAGCTAGTGATATTAAAGTAATATATATATTATATATTCAATAAAATATTTTTTATATTCATATAATAGATTTTATAACTATAAGATAAGAACAAACCCAATATTTCATATAAAAATCAATATATTTATAAATCCCTTTTTACCGCCTTTTAATGACGTACCTATTTTTAATAAATGTTTTTGGAAATTTTATAAATATTATTTTTTAAAATAAACTTAATATTCTAAATAGGATCATAAAAATTATCTTAGGGTAAATGTTTGGTATTTTTCTGTGAAGTTGGATTTTTTGATGAATATTGAAAATACTAACTTTTAATTCAAAACTGTTTTTTTCCTTATTTATTTATAAGAATAAATTTTATTTTTGAATGGTTTTAAAGTTTAATTATATAAAATTTTAATTTATTAATTCAATTTAGGTCATTTTAATCAATTTAACTTTAAAATTGGATAGAAAAACATAGCAATCTTTTGAACCTTTTTACTTTAATAACCCACATTGTCGTCCCATCTACAGGATTAAATTTAAATTAATTTCTACCACTTTTATGATTTGAATTTTGGAAAATGGATTCCATATTTGGAATAAGAATTATTTTTTATTTCTAATAAGTTCAAATTAGGTTTTGATCGAAAATATTAGGAAAGATAATTAAAATTAATAACAATGATTAAGAGAAAATTTTGCTTAACATGGGACTTAACCTTAAACATAAGGGCCAAAATGACCTAGAACATTTTCCAAAATCCACTGGATTACCATATTTAGAACATAAAATCCCTTAGATATAAATTTATCCATTATTAGATCCACATTCAAAGGTAAAAACTTAGGTGAAATTCTTTTTAAAAACATACAAGAGTGTCAATCCTTCTCCACTATAAAAAAGAACACAACCCTCCCACTTTCTCACATCTCTCAAGACAATTTGGATCAAACAGGATCTTACCAAATAGAACCTAAAAAACATTCCCCTAATACTATAAGCCTCACCTTAGGAATAAATCCATCCATTGAATCCCTTTCATGAAAACCAAAAAGAGTTACCCGACTAAGCGGTAACATCCTTCCTCAAGCTCTTTAGTTTTATTTCTTTTTTCCACTCTTTCTATTCAAATAATTCCCTAATTTTATAATAAAATTAGTTTAATAAATATAATGAGATGTTTTTATGTTAATATTTTTACCTATACTTACACACACTTCCATCTAATGGGTAAAGAACATACAGTTTATGTGTATGGTGAACTACTGCCTCACGAAATGATAATTGTTCATGTTTCCTTTACCACCTCTCATGGCTGGGAATTATGATGTAAAAACTATATATATATATGATATATAGTATATTTATAATTTATTTATGCTTCCTAAATTATTATATATCTCATACCTTCATGCATTCCATTTTTTGTAAATGTGATAACATCGTTTTTGGAAGTGGGGAGTGTCACCTCCTCAAAGCAATGTGATTCGTTAATCCTACACATGGAATGTATAAAAGATGGTTTTAATAAAAACATGTAACATATATGACCTAGATATTATAATTTAATTATAATATTCATATATATCATTTACTTTTCATTCTTTTAATATGTTAAATAAATGAATGTAGCATTCATGCCAATGTAAGGCCTTCTGTCTTCATGAATGGTGCATTTCATTTCATATCATAAAACTTTATAGATTATTATAAATGCATATATAATGATTATATATGATAATTAAGTCCCAAATAACATTATATAGACTATTAAATTATGATAAATGTATGAAGAACAAAAATAATAAGTTAAAACATACCCGAAAAACTAGGCAATTAACACCTGAAATAGTGGAAATAATAAAAGATTATTAAAAAATGGGTAATAAGATATTATATGAATTTAATATAAGATATCATAGATATTATTATAGTTATGTAATAAGTTAGTAACATGTTTAAAACCATTTTACAAGAATTTAATGGATTTTCAGCCTAAAGGAAACACAAAGTAAGGTATTTTCATCTCACTTTTTACATATGTAAGATAAATGTCATATTCACCACTTACTTCTTTTGTGGGGTGTATATAATGAACATTTTGATATATTATATCATGAATTCTATTATATTAATGGTATTTGAATCTTTAATTTAATTTCATTCCTTTATGAGGCTTATGATTGAAATGTTTCAAGGTGGTATCAGACACTTTGAAATGTTTAAAGATTATTTTCCACAAGAAAAAAATTAATGGTTTTTAAACGGTCTGATTCCTTTTCATGGAGTTATACTAATTCCACATTTTTTTAATATTATAATATTATGTGTTTAAAAAAAATTACTATCTATTTTTGTTTTTCCACTCATTTTATGTGTATTTACATTTGACGCACAAAATCTATTCATTGGTTGAGTTTCACTTCAATGTTATGGTCTTTTCAAGGGTTTAATTAAAATTATCATTTTGTTTTGGATTATTTAAAATTAAATTTTCATCATAGGAAATTATTTTATCATTTTCTAATAAAAACTTTCATTTTATCCTCCTATGGTTATTCATAACCCTTTTTCAATTAATAGTACCTTTTCCCACTCTTTGGTAATGAAAATATTTTAGAAAAATGCTTTTAAGAAAACCCAACTTTATTTCTAACTTTAGTAGGAGAAAATGTTTTCTTCTAAAGACCTTGTTTTATAAAAATGTTTTCAAAAATGTTTTTAAACATTCCGAAATGATTTTTTAAATATATTTTTGCACTTTTATTCTATTACCAATGTTTTCGAAGGAATATTTTTATCGCTTTCCGAAAAAGGAATTTTTCTAACCTTTTTAAAAGAATGTTCTCTTTACCTCATAATAAATATATGGATTTACGTAAAATCATTTCTTTGAAGATTAATTTTCATGTTTAAATGATTACTTTTTAAATAATTTTTTTTCAAACGTGATTTTCGAAGAAATTGATTTTCAAAATGTTTTTTCAAAATAAAAAGTATATTTTCCTCAAGAATGTTTTTAAAATATATTTTTTATAGTATTTATATTCATTAAAGATAAAAACCCTTTATTTTTACTCCATTTGGGTTATGTTGTATTTATACCATCCTTATTGTTTCTCTGGATGGTTTATGATTGATCTGGCTAAGGATTGTATTGAAATTTACTTCCTTGATTCCTTTGTTAGTACTATCGAAATATTCAATTCCCTATTATAATTAAACATAGAATTTACCCTAATTATACATATAATTTACTTTAGACATTTTCATTTCCTAAACCATGTACAATTATTCATATGGTGTTTACTTTGAAAGTTATTTGATTATGTGGGGAAATATTGATAATTTCTTAACCTTTATTAAGTATAAATATTTGATAAGGAATATTATTTATTCGATATGAGGAATTCTTAGGACATGAAAGAAATGGGTTGGGGACCATTTTAGGAAATACCTAAGGGTTGGGTATCAGTTAATGAAATCCCCTAAATTCATAGGTAGTCTCATGAGATGAAATTAGTTGGCGAAAAACCATTCGAGTGTTTTTCCAAGACGAATAGATGAGTTTCTACCCATATACGTAAACTATCTTGAGGATATATCTTGATGGTATAATGGTTCATGTTCCAGATAAATGACATCCAATAATTAATAATTTATTTAATTTAGATTCAGTTATTATCTATCCATGAGATCTTTCATCGACATATCTATGGATGCATTTCATTCTCAGTTAATTGATAAAATGGCATGTGTTTTCATTTTCTTACCTTTCCATATTGATTTTTTCTTATCCAGTTATTTAAATGGCATGTGTTTTAATTTATTTACCTTTCTATATTATTTACAAACTTTCTTCTTAGTTTATTGATTACATGGAATGTGTCTTGAGTTATTAACTTTACATATTCACTAATCTCATTTATTCATTATTACTTTCTTTATACTTTATCCTTACCGAGAATTTGACCCCACTATTATTTTATTTACTTTCCTCATGATTCACTAAAGGGTGATAAGAAATATATGCAAGGATATACTAGATGGAATAAAGTTATCATCTAAATAAAAAATTATTTTGTAATTAGTGTGTTAATTTTTAATACAAGACTCGTGTATGTACCTAGTTTACTAATAATACTAAATTTTTTGGTCCTTTGGGACACGTTTTACTTGTATCTTATGCTAATGTAATAGTAGTAGGAACTGAATCCAAGATTTATGGGTTCAGTTCACTATATTGAAGACATGTTTTGGAGTTATATTCTAAAAAAATCCTATGAGTTCCAATGAGTGGGATAATACTTTGAATATTAGACAGGGTCCATATAATTGATTTCTTATTTACTAGGACATCTAGAATCATCATTTCTTGATTGGATTAAAGATAAGAAAAAATTAAAACATGGAAGGTTCTATTGTCTCCTAAGAATGGATACTTGAGTGATGAAGGCACGACCTTAAATTTAAGATCATGTTGGTTAACAATTTCAAAATAAGGATGGGTCTTTGCATCAAACATGGTTTCTTTTTCCAAATTTTTTGACCAAATTACCTCCTTCTAAATTGAAGTCTCATCCCCCACATTAGCTATATCAGTGTCATAAATGGGTATGGAATCAGTTTTTTTGATTTATCTAATGGTTCCATTGATTGGTGATTCAATAAAATCATCAAAAGAGATATACGAAAGATATTCAATCCAAGGAGACAAATTTAACTCATGTGAAAAAAAAGAAATAAATGTCGTATTGGCTTAAAAATCCTTTAATAATCCCATGATTTTATTCTATTTCACAATCAACACTAACTATCCAATTAACCTAATGGATCTCTTCATCATCCAAGATTTAAGAGTTTTCATTGTAGATGTTTTGATCGAGGATCATGTTTCCAATGGTTATTTCCATGTTCTCATTCCTAACATGGATGATTGAGTTGATTGTTTCTAAGAAGTAATGACCAGTGATGATGGGTGTTTTATCCTTAGTCCCTAAGCATAGGTTATTATCAAAGATAATGAAGTCATTAGGGTAAATGAAATTTTCAACTCTCACCAAAACAACCTTTTAAGATCCCCTTAGGAACTCGAACACTATGATCAGAAAGTTGAGGTGCCATGTTAAGTGTGTCTTTGATCCTTTCCCATGTTTCATAAAATTACTCCCCTTCTTTTTCAAAAAACAAAATTGGAAACTCTATTTAAGTGAATTTTTTTCCATGGGGTAAGTATTGTTTATATAATTTTCTTTGTAATTGGTCCCAAGAGTGGATTTATACAAGTTTTAGTATGTTTAACCAATTATTTGAACGATCCTTTAGTGATAAATAAAATAGCCTCATATTAGTTGAATCAAGTTGATGTGTTGGGAACATGGTTTCAACAATGTCATTTAACTCCTTGACATGAATTTATGAAATTTCCAAATCCATCCCATGAAAGGTTGGAAGGTGTGATAGGACATGAGGTTTGAATAACTAGTGTGATTCTCCTAGGACAACATGTCTAATTAAATATGGTGCATTTGTCTAGGAATGTGTGAGGTAGTCATTCATGGTTTGATCAAATTCATTTCCCAAGTTAGAGGATGCCTCATTTGAATTTCCATTTTTGTTCTTGCTTGGGTTTTTGAGTTGGTTTATTTGAAGTCCCTCCATTGGAATGGGATTAATTTTTTAATCTAGAGTAGTAGGAAGATTATTTTTTAATGGGAAGAGAACCCTAGGTGTGATTAACTACCCAATCTCAGGAATATACACTATAACTAGATGATTTTATTGCTCATGATTATAGGAGATCATGCACAAAAAAAGTGAAAAATGAAAGGGTAAAAGATAAGATAAATGGGATGAGAGAAGAGAAATGGGGGAGAATAGAATTAGTGTCAATATAACTTAATTTGGACCCAATAAAAGGGGGGGAATTACCCCCCCCAAATTTATCCATGTTTTTAGAGTTGAATTGGTTTCTTATAGTGTAGCTTGGGTTGTCAAATCCTTAGAGACCTAAGAAGAAACCTAAATACACATAGATTGTTAGAGTAATATTTGTCTATGAAGTAGCCAACTTTGGTTTCTTTTAAGATCGTATAAATTAAAACTAATATACCTAAGTGAATTCAATTTATGATAAAGGGTTGATCCTAGGTTATTATAAGGGATGCATTAAATGAAATTCTTTTTAAACTATTTCAATTTCAATAACATGAGAAGGATTCATTCGATGAAATCAAGATAGAATCAACACTTACTAGTTTAAAAAATTCAAAAACACGTAATAATATCCTATAAACTTGGAGGATCATTTTGATGTGTAATCCATGTTAAAGGATCTTATTATCACAAAAAAATTGTGGTGATAAAATTCAATAAATAAGAGGAAGAAAGAAATTCATTGAATGAAAAACTCAAATAAAAGAAATTTTTAAAAATTTATAGATTGAGAAATAAAATCCAATCCAACAACTTTTAACCCTCTTAGATCAATCCATAATAGGTTTATCCCTCTATTTATTCTATTCTCTCCATGGAATTGGGAAGTATACTCATGAGGGTGGAATTGAAGAAGTGAAAAACAATGAAATAAGGAACACTCCACCATTGTTCAAAGGATTTATCTCTTTGATAGATGAATGAATTAATACCTTAATGAAATTTTATCAACATGTTGAAAGAAATAACATAAAATGATAAGAAGAAGAATTTTATAAACAATCTAAGGTAATTTGAGAAAATTACAATTGAAAAATGAAATTACAACATCGAAGTGGCATCATAACATTAAAATGAAATCATACACAACATCATCTCAAAAACACCACCTCTACTACCTTAAATAGAAATGTTGGAATCCTTGGTTAGATACCCCAGTAATAAAAGTAACCCAATTTAATGATGGTAGGCATAGGTGGGTGGAAAATGAATTGAGAGTGGACTTTTCCACACTTGACAAAAAAATCAAAGTCAGCTTTGATTCACTTAATAGACTTTCCAAAACGAGATTCTATATGATCAAATTTGGGTGGTCCCTGGAATAAGAAATTTAATCTTCAGAAGTATCCTAACATCCTGTAAAATTTCATCCCAATTGGATGTTTGGATTCAGAGATATGACTGAAATAGAGGGATGTCATTTTGGGCCATAGAATCTGGCCCAGAATTTCATCTTCAACTCGGGCTGCCTAGAAATCCCTTAAAAATCCTAATTAGATAAAACTACCATATAATGAAACTTTTTGTAGTATATAATCTATATCGAGTTAAAATTTTATAATCATTGGGCTCATATATTTTCTTATACAGTCATTTTATTAGGATGTTATATAGTTCACTTCGCCCAAAATCTTTTTGGTTCAAGTCCCACTTCATCCATCTTCCCATTTGAATCTTCAATATCTCAAAAAGGATATAATTTTCCTCATAGAATAGGAGACCTAAAAATAAAATTTGAAAATACAATCAATAACATTAAGAATTTTAGTAGGTGTTCAAAAATATATCATGTAATAGTGTATTTTAAGAAGTAATTATAATCATAATGAGAAATAATATTTTAATTATAAAATGAACTAAAAAAGGTGTTTATGAATAATGAATCGCATGGAAATTATCCTCTTTTAGTGGCTAATAATTCATGAAATCTTACATGAACACATAAATAAGTAATTGATATACATAAAACATAATTGAGAAGCACATAATAATAAATAAAATAAATTATTGTGATAAGCTTTTATATTCCCTGAAATCCATGCATGAAGTATAAGTTAATTGATATTTCAAGAAGAAATAGAATTAATTTGTGAAATATTATTATTTCAAAATATCATTGAAATATTTTTATGCACAACTTGCACACATTTATTGAGTCTGAGACATCAGATAGAAGGAATATTCTCCCAATAATAGTTTCATTGAGGCAATTAATCATATCCAGGTGATCAAACTTATTTTAAAAAGAACAAAATCACAAAAAGGTACTTGAATGAGTCCATGATCAAGTTATATTCATTGATCTTGTGGATGAAGATCATAAGATCATCCTATAGTGTATTGTGCCTTAAATAAAGGTGGGTTATTCATTTAGAGTGGTAGAAGAAGAATCCTCTCCATTAGATCTAGGAGCAAGAGATGGTTGGGGATATAAACAATCAAGTTATAAAAGTTGTATTTCTTGGGGATAACCCTAATTAACTGGAGGATCAATTACTGGGGGGTATAACTAGTTTCTTCCTAAACCATTGTAATCACATGAATAATATTTATAGTTGAAATAAATGTTGGGGGTATAACCAACATGGAAAGCATTAGGAATTTCAAACAAACATTGTAAATATTGAGTTATTATTTTTCTATTGTTATTTACTGCACACAAAATGATACTGAAAGATATTATTTAGTGTATTTAGAACATTAAAAAGTTCTATAGTTTTAATTTTAATGAAAATTAATTCATAAAAAAACTACTAATTCACCCCTCCCCTCTTAGTGGTAAATCCAATCTGAGGATCTACAAGTGGTATCAGATAATAGATCACCTATAATTATCCAAGTGAGTCTTTATGAAGTGAATGCTTTAGGAAATGAGTGAGTATCATCAGATATAGATTTCTTCCAGGACTCATAATAACAGTAAGATAATACAACAAAAGAAGCTGAAGAAGAATCTCAATTTAAATTAAGAGACACCTCAAATTGGTGGCAATTTGAAAGGTACGACAATCAATAATTCTTTCAAATATTATTTTTCTAATAAAGACTTCTCAAGTTGTGATGATGAGGTATCACTTATAAATATTCTATTTGAATTCAAATAACTTCTGAATAGTGTTCCCAAATAAGTTGTAATTTTTATTGTTAGAGGTTTCAAGTATCTTTAGAATGAAAAAATATATCTAGAAGAATAAATTGATTCCATGGTAGGGTCATTGGTTAAAAAGGAAGGAATATCCAACACTCTCACAAAAATACTGAAAGAAAAGGATGAAATAATTTCTATTTTCAGTTAACGATGTGATGAAGATACATAAGAATTGAAAAGAAGTGTTTGTGAGAAATAATTTTCTAATATTGTGTTTGTAGAATATTTCTATGCATTTAAAAAATTGAAAAAAGTTTCTATGTTTTTAAAATTTTCTCAACTAGAGTATAAAGATAACATGTAAAAAGATCTAGAACATTCTTTGCAAGAATCCAGAAGAATGCATGAATAACAACTGAAATAGTTGAAGAAGAATTTATAACACAAGTTGAGATCAATTGAGGATGATATGAACTCCCTCAACATGAAGAGTTTAGAGATGGAGTTGAGATTAAAATATCAGTAATCGACACAAGATGGAACCTCCCAAATTACTGAAAGGAGAGATGTTTCCACTTCAGTTTGAATTTAGGATCATGATTTAAAAAGGAGTATTATATCATCCTCTAATAAAATGTCCTTATCCTCTAAGAATATGTTATCCCATAACTCAGAAACCATCTTATGTAATAATGTTGTTTTAAGTGATGGTACATGTTTTATTCTAAACTTTAGGAAAGTATGGATGATGAAAAACATTGATAGACCCACCACATCATGGGTGGATGATAAAGTATGCATGAAGTGTTATTCTCCAAGAAGTGATTAAAGAGTGGTGGTTCCACTAAAAAACAGTAAGGTTCATAATCTGTGAAACCTAGATAGACTAAACTATAAAGGAAGAGAATAAGACTCATAGACTACTGTTGGTTTTTCTAGATATTTGGTCACAAGGCATTGGAATGCTAGCATAGCATGTCAATTTATGAAAATAATATAAATCACACATTTAGGGGGAGAAAATATAAAGAAAATATAATACCTACACCAGAAAAGATAAATCCACATGTAAATAAAGATAACAAGTCAACATTGTTATGTGACCAAAACTAGAAGCTTTTCAGACCAATTGTGACTGAGAAAAAAGTGAGACATCCTATCTTATATCAAAGAGAGAGATACATGTATTAGACAAGAGTGGAAGAGAAAACCACGGGAGATAGAAGATTCAACCTTGGGTAGAAATCTAAAATATGTGAATAAAGGCACTCTTGTAAAGCCTTATGGAAACTCCAAACTAGCTATCAACATTTCCGAATACATTATTGGGATTTTTCCAGCTGATTTTGAGAAAGATAGAAATATAGAAGAAGCACAAAAAACCAAGTGCTAAAGGAAAAAATGAATATTCCCCATGAAGAAGATGTATTTCATTATAGGTTGTCACCAAATGAAATCTCATGTATTGAATTCGTTTTTTGTGAGAGATGAAATAGAGCTAGAAACAATGAAAGATGATGTTTAACCACATTTACAACATAAGATTAAACTTGAAGAGAATGAATCTTGTATCAGGAGAAGCATATTATTTTATAGATAAAGAAATATGAACTATACTATACAATGAAGTGGTAGGAGTGATAAGATCCATGTTACCAAAGGATGAATCAAATTTGAAAATCAGATGTGGAAGCATGAATATTGGAGAAATTGGAGAAACTTTGTTGGGAAAAACATCTCAACCTTTCTGTTCACAATGAGGAACAACTAACATCCATCATTATTCTCCTATATATGAATTATTTTGTACTAACATTCAAGGAATTGAAGGGGATGGTTTACTAAAAAAAATTGACTTTCACCAACAGAAATTTATTGACAAACAATATATCTATTGGTATAAATGAGTAATTCCAACAAATATTATGTTTTATTGGTATAAAATTCAAGTACCAACATTTCTTTTTACCAAAAAATATAAATTTTGTTATTAATTTTTTAATACCGACATATACTTTACTAACAATTAAATTTGTTACTTTATCATATTAATACGGACATTTTTTTAAACAAATAAAACCATTATTATTAATTATTATTTACAATGGTGTATTTTCAACATATAAAATTATTAATAGTATTTATTTATGAAAAAAATCATTTCACAATAAATTTTTTTAATAGTAACAGTTTATTAAAAATTATATTACTATAAATAAATATATCAAATCAGTTATTTAAAAAAGTAAAATATTAAACATCTCATCTCACCTCTACTCCTAGCTGCTCCCCGCCCTAGGCAATCGCCTCCCGGTCTTCATCGCTCTCCGCCGACGTAGTTACGATCCTCAACGGGGCTTACACCCCTGGTTATCACACCCCACATTCAGCACTCTATTATCTACAATAGTTCATCTCCCCATCCACTAATGTTCGATTGTTTTTTTCCCTTTAACTATAGAGACGAGGTGTGGGAGGGGCATGGAAATAAACCCACTTCTCATTAAATACGTCCATTTTTTGCCTTCATATCAGGTATGTAATTCCTCTCTTGAAGCTTTCAACACCTAAAATATTATTTAAATTGAATTTAATTTAATTTAGGGTTTTATTGAAATTCAGATTAAAGAGATTCCATGTTATTATTCCCATGGCGCTCTTTCAAATGGTTAGATGAAGAATTTTGGCCTTCGGTCGTGTTTCAATTTTTCAAATATGTTTCCATGTTTTGAGTTAAATAATTTAGATTAAAGTGTTTTGTGTGTTCTAGTGTATTCTAAATTTTTTGAAATATGGAGATATTAATTAATCATAAATGGTGTCTTGTAATCCGAAGTTTTTTTCATGTGACTTCCCCTTTGGTACTTTATTTTGTAAACAGATTCAGTGGTACCCCCATTTTCCAATGATAGCTATGTCCATGGTTTACTGGAAAGTGTCCATAGGTACCTAATTACATAGTTAGGGACTGCGTCCCTATCCCTTCAAAAAATTTAATAAAGCCATAATGATTTGATCTCGGGACCTCTTTTGTATTCCATATAATGCTTTTCGACTGACCTTATACTCAACACATGTATTAACACACACACACACACAAATACTCAAATATATTTATATATTATTATACATTAAAATGATGAAAAAACACCACTAAATCTTGGGATGAATGACTATGATTGAAGGGGGCCATGTTCATTGATACCAACAATGGACATGGTCCAAGAAAAACATGGTGCTAGGAATTTCAAGAACACCTACAGCCATGATCTATGTGGAAAGTCGCCATATACCATGTCTACTACCATGGTCTACCATGGATTTTCTTATATAACAATTTATAATCATTTTCAAATAGAGTCATGGTCTTAGAACATTCTCATGCTCTTCCTACTTATTTCGCATGAATGTTTTGTGTTTTTTAAAACACCTTCCTCCATGGTTTTAATTAACCATGGCTTTAGGTTGTCCTATCTCCACGACCCACATGGGATATTTCTATAGGATGTCACATTCATCCCTATGCACATTGTTTAATAAAAATTATGGAAATATTTTTCCCTAAGTCTGTAGTTTTTATGACCCTGGCTATAGAACCATGGTCATAGATCAAATTTCTATAAGTCTTGTGCTGACTTGTTTAGAATAAAAAAAAATTATTTTTTACTACATATCTATCATGAATTTACAGATTTTCTATTAAATGGATTTTTGTAGACTCTACGGTGAGATCTTCATGGTCTGCTATCTCATTCCCTCCATTCACACTACACTCCATTCACACTACAGTGTCTGTGTGTGTTGGTAGCTCTTAAGATTTATACAGGGTCTAATTTCCCATCAGATTGGTTACCATTATCTTAGGTTCATATTGATGAGTAGAAATGTGTAGTGAAACCATAGGTTTCTAGGAGGAGTTAGGTGTTATGGTTCAGTGAGTTTATATTTTATTTTGGATATCAATGTATTGGTCAAATTAGCATTTCATTATCTTTATACATTTCTATTTGTTGTAGCTTGATATGTGTTTTTTCTAGATAATGCTTTCATGTATTAAAAAATAGGTTGAATCATTATATTAAATATTATTATTTCTTTCGTTTGTTAATTTTTTGTAATATGATTATTGATGTCTCATGGATGTCTAATGCATGGAGGGTGCATGCTGGAAATTTAGTAGAAGATCTGATGGTCATTTTAACTATAAATTTTGGGATAATCCTTTCCTAATGTTATTCCTTGATGTCCAAGACCATTTTTCATTCCATGGGTATCAGTAATTTTCATTGGTACTAGTGACAGGCCATTTTGGGTAACACGTTGGTTCAACCTAAGATAGTTCATTACATTCATTCAATATGGAACATGTGGCTCTAGTTTTTATAGTTATACATCTAATACAAATTGGGAACTAGTGTTTAATGTCATGAACATTTGTACAATAGTAGTAGAAGATACTGGATATACATATTAGGCCAAATGGGGTGAGAAGGTCTATCCAGCTAGGGTTAAAAACCTATTTTGAATGGAAATCACAATTCTAGTTTAGAATGACAAAAGAAAGGTCCGCATAGTTTAAGTTCATGGTGCTTAGACCAAAGGAAGTGTGGGAGTTCAAGGTCATATAGGTTTGATCCTTGGGTGATATGGTCTATTCATTTAGGGAATTATGAACCTAGCCTGAATAGAATTACCATTTATAGTGTACACTACCAATGAAAATTATTACATAGTTTGACATCATGGAGCTTGGAGCATGGGGTTCTGGAGTATAAGTTCTTACAGATTGGACAGTGGGTACTTCTATTTAAGGGCATACAACTTGAAATTGTATTATGGGGTACTTCTATTTAAGGGCCTAATCTGTATATCCATTATACATCTTGGAAAAAATTTCTATGGTTTCAAGTTGTAAAATTAGGACTTTAGACCCAAAATAAGGATATATGAAATACATATTTAAGAACCTCACAATGGTGGGATGTGTGAAGATCTCCCCATCAATGATGATCAATGATTATGCACCATTGATTAGAATTTGGGAATGGTGAAGGGGCCTTCCCATTTAGTTTCCATCATCTGTTTTTTTCAATGAAGTATCTTTTCTACACTCAATTCCAGCAATAAATCACCTTGGAATAATTAGTGAAGGTGTTGTTTCTTGTTAAATGATCTGGACACTCAATTACAATTTACATAGTTATTGCAAAACAATTATATATTATTTTCATTTTGGGATTCTAGCTAGACTAGATTTTCCTGAGAACGTTTATCTGGAATTAGTTTATTTAGTTTCTAACATTTCTATTTTTCAACCAAGTATCTTTTCCACACTTAATTCCAGTAATTAATCACCTTGTAATAATGATTGATGGTGGTGTTTCTTGTTAAATGATCTGGACACTCAATTATAATTTACTTAGTGATTATGAAAGAATTATAACTTATTTTCAATTAGGGATTCCAACTAGACTAGATTGTCTAGAGAACTTTTATCTAGATTTAACTTATTATATATGGATATCTTCAAATATAGTAGTTGAACCAAAATGTGTTGAACAGCCTCTGCCCATTATCTAGGGAGAAAGGAGTCAGTTGGCTGATATCTGAGTTTTCATATGATATTCCCACATGGATTTAGATAGTATTCCATTCCATCTCATCATCTTCTAATCCACTATATTCTATAGAATGACAAAGATTACTTTGTTAAATTTCATTATATCTCCATTCACTTGTGAATGAAAACAAAAAGTATAGTTGGACTATGGTTTTTCGGGTGTGGAATCCCTGATTATTCTCCTGGGGGACTTCATTGTTGATTTGTGGCTAGGACTCTATCACATGATTTTCATCGCATCCATTCTCTACCTTTTGGGACTTGGCCTGCTGACTTTATCAGCTTTCTTTACTTCTAACATCCCTTTGTATTGTGAAAGTACCATCCCAACCCTATCTTGTTCTCCCCATCATTGGTAGTTAATATTATTCTTAATCTCTCTGTACTTGGTTACAGTCGCCCAAGGGGGTCATAAACATTGTGTTCAAGCATTTGGAGCTGAATAGTTTGATGGACAAGACCCCAGGGAGTGTAAAGCCAGGATATCATTATTCAACTGATGGTATTTTTGTTTTTATGCTGGCAGTTCATTATATTTCCTGGCCCTCAATTACATCCTATACAACCTTGGATGGGAGCTTGTATTTGGACTCCCTTACATTGATTTGGTAGTGGCAGTAGTCATGTTCTTGCTTGGAACCAGGACTTACCGTTTCCCTTTCAAAGAGGCTGGAAATAACCAATTTGCAATGATGTATCAGTTTTTTGCTGCAGCTGCAATAAATTGTAAAGACACCCCTCAGTTTAAAGCTTTTGAAGATGAATCTCGCGGAACCTTGCCTCATGAAGGCTCCCTCGAGTTCAAGTTTCTAAATAAGGTGTTGGTTTCACCGTATGGTTGGAAAGATGATCGGAAGGTCTGTAGTATCACTGATATTGAAGAAGCTAAGGCCTTGATGAGGCTATTTGCAGTATGGCTGCCACTTTTAGTATATGCTATTATCATTGCATAGTCCTCAAATTTCTTCACCAACAAGGAGTTACCATGGATAGATCCATCGAGAAAACCTTCAAAATCCCAGCTGCATCACTTCAATCCTGCATCTGCCTATCCATTATTTTCTTCATTCTCATCTATGATCGTGTCTATGTTCCCATTGCAAGGAATGTATCTGGGAATCCCATTGGAATCTCAATGCTTCAAATAGTTGGGGTTGTTATGTTT
Organism: Viscum album; assembly: GCA_963277665.1. Taxonomy (NCBI): domain Eukaryota; kingdom Viridiplantae; phylum Streptophyta; class Magnoliopsida; order Santalales; family Viscaceae; genus Viscum; species Viscum album. Next base: position 1,177,137,033 of record OY728153.1, on the reverse strand, counting down.
TTATCCATCATATACATGATAGTCTCTATGTTTACAGAGATTAAACGATTAAGTACAGCTCGAAAGTATGGGCTGGTGGACATGCCACAGGAAACGGTGCCGATGAGAATTGTGTGGTTAGTTCCTAAGTATTTCTTATCTGGTTCCAATTCCCAAACCCAAATCTCTAAAAATTTGGTATTTATCAAATAAATGAAACTCCCAAAAGAAAGCAGCATGTTATTTATCTGAAGTTGATAATCAAACACGATAGGTTGAAAAATCTATGTATTTTGGATGCTTTAGTTTAGATGTGAGTTTTCTCTAGTCATGTGATTGGTTCTTTATTCAACCTCTCTTAAAGTACTAAACATGTGAATCTCTATTGCAAGCTTCATATTTAAACTTTCCATAACTCATAACTAAATTTGAATTTCATTGTGAATTTTCCTGCATTTTTGCTATGTATTTATTGGGAAATTTCATAGTTAATGCATGTTAGGGCTATAATACTTGAAATATGCTTGATATTGGTGTCTACTATGAGAATTTGTGTCTTTTTACTAGTACTTATTGAAAAATCTTCTCATTTCACTCATCAAAGATTATACTCAGTTTAAAAAATATGTTGTTTTTATCATATTCTTGAGAAAACACTTGCATGTTGGGTCAGTTTGATACAACTTATTGAATCTTATTATAGAATTTGTCATTTATTATAAACAGTTTTAAAAAACATGTATTGTGTGTTCTGTTATTTGTATTATGAAATATCATAAATAAATAAACATGTACTATGTATTCTGTTATCATGTTTTAGTGTTATCACAAACAATATATTGATGCCTCATTCATTTATGCAATCTATTCCTCATCCGTGTGTGCAATCTAAGTAGAATCTAGGTGTGTTTCTTAGTGTCTGTGTAATCTAGAATCTATTTACTATTTGTGAAATATGGAATTTTCATTACAGGTAGAGTGTGAGCATCGAAGGCTATGACCACATGGTCTAGAATGTGGTGAAACATTAACATATTTGCAAGGGGAGGTATGAGGCTGTAGAGAAGCGGCCAGATGCCCTTTCTACAAGAAGACACTTGCTGATCATGTACCTGTACAGTTTATTAGATGGATGAATAAATATTGACATACATTTTTATTTTTCAAATAGCAGGTAAATGTAAATTCTTCCCAATAAAAAAATGTACATTCACCTCTCTTTCTCTTAATTAAACTATTACCCTACTATAGAGAACCATTGGAATGTTTAAATGTGCACTAGTTAAATCTGATGAGAGTAATTAGAATGTATACTATAATTACTGGGCATAGGGAATATTTTTAGACTTGCACATGTTTTTATTTGGTACAATTACAATGTGAATTGATGTCTATGAAATCTATCCCCTCAGCTATTTTCCCTCTAGGTTTATTAGTGTTCCACTTTGAAAACACAGTCTGGATTCTACCTATATTGTACCCATGACCTGTGTGTGAAATATGGAATCTGGAATCTGTTTTAGAGTTATCATTTCATTCATTTTGGAATATGGTATCTATTTTAGTGTTCTCATCATCATTTCTGATGGGGCATGTGAATAAAATATTGATGTGTAGTATAGTGGGGGTTCATATTCAAGTTCCAGTTGATGGGATCCTCTAGGTTTATGTACTAATGAGTGTTCTGACCCCTCATTGTAAGTATTTTTATCTTTTCCTTATTTCTCAGGTTCTTTTTTGGCATTCCAGCGGCTTGGTTTACATGTATATAACATTTTATTTGAGGGCAGGTAGCCCATGTAGCTTGTAGAATCTCACCGGTAAGCTGCTTCATCCTCCTCCTCAACCTAGGAAAATGATGGTGGAGATCATGCACAAGGTTCTTATGATAGTCATCACATCATTGTTTCCCGTCTCATCCACCATTTTCATGGTTTTATCTTAAATGATTCACTGCATGACGCTGCCTCCAAATATTTGACAGATAAGGAGCTCTATTTCAATCAAAACCTCAATCATTTTTCTTTTTACATACCCCTATCATATTATCTCTTATTAGTATTTCCTTATCATTCCCCTCTTTTAAAGCATTTTTCCATGGCACTATCATGGAATGATTGGGTTTATTTACATTGAGATGCTTTTATTTTGACTATCACATAGCTCAAAAATATGGGGATATAGAATCAGTCTTAATTTTTTACATTAATTTTCCTTGAATCCAACTTGGCTAGGTGTTTTTGATATTTAATTCATAAAAATTTGAAGAAGAGGAAATTTAATTATATGTTCCTTCAATAAAAATTGGAACTTGTACTCTCAGATAATGGAACGACTTGATAGGATAATGTATATTGTGTTTATTTCTAAAAAAATAAGAATAAAAGAAATAAGGTCCCCCTTGCGAGTATAAGAGGCTAGTTATTATAAATAGAATAAAGGAGAATCAAATTTATTTCCCTAGAATCTAGCTGGAAATCCCCAGTATCATCCCATGAAACATATTTAACAATTTTATTGATGGAGACCTATGTATGATGTGATCCTGAGTATGTATGGGTTGGAAAGTTGACTACCAAATTTGATGTGTATAGAATTAGTGTCATGTTCTTGGAGATTAATGGAATGCAGGTTATTGATATTGTTAGGCCCACTAACTAGAAAAATCTGATATCATGGGTACTTTGTAAGTTAATATTTCAAACCTAATGCTAAGTCTATATTTAGAAAAAATGATTTATTTTAATATTTATTTCCTTTTTGTGCATGTACTTTCTTTGTTGAAAGTCAAAATTAAGTTCAAAACAAATGAAAAAAGTTCAACACAAATGATTATTACTTGTTGTGCAGGTACTACCTCTATCCTTATGGTATAAGAATATTTCTTTCACTTGTCTATTTATCTCCTTCAATTCCATATGAGGTATTTTATCATCCTTTTTCTCTTCTATTTGTGTATATACTAGAGATGGCATGGATGAGGCTGAAGTTAGAGGTGACATAGACTAGGGTTGGCATGAATGAGATGGGGCTGGAGTTGGCATGGATAAAGATGGGGCTGGCATGGATGGGTTGGGGCTGAAGCTGACATGGATGGGCTGAGGCTGAAGCTGACATGGATGGGCTAGATCTACTGGTGATGAGATGGAGGAGCTGAGGTGGTTGATCCTATTGGGGGGGTTGTCTAGACAAAATTTGTGGGGGGTGATCCAAAATTTTCTGTTTGTAATGAATTTAATTATTAATATAATTAATTCATGTCTAATTTTTAACATGTGTTAAATTCATCTTTGATTCAATAATTGAAAAATATTTATTATATAAGATAAATTAATTTATATAATATGAAATTTTAGTGTCAATAATAATTTATACTTTTTATTTAAATGTAATTTATAAAAAATATTATATATTGAAAATAGTATTAGCAACAGATACATTTGTCACCAAAACCTGTTGGTAAACACTTTAACCAACATATATATTATCTGTTGGTATTATTATAATTAAAACAAAAGTATTTTATCTATCGCAAAAACATTTAGTGACAGAGTTTTTACCAACAGTTTAGTGACAGGAAGATATATGTTTCTAAAACGTTTTACCAACATAAAATACACTTTTTTCAATAGATATGCCCTTGTAGAAAAAAGTGAAATATTTTGTAGTGGTTTCATCCCTTGAGGGAGAAATTAGTTTGATAAAGTTTTTAAATATTCACTACACAGTGAATGTGGAATTTAAAAACAACTTTATAAAATCAAAAGATGAGGTATACCAATAACAGTTTAATCCACCATTCTTAATTGTATTAGATGTATCAATTAAGGGTGAGTGCTTGGTTGATGAAAAAATGAGACAAAGGGGGAAATATATCTTTATCACTTGAAATTTTTTGATGTGTTTATTGATTTGTGTAAAGGATTTAACATTTCATTAATAAATATGATTATTTCCAACCCCCATAAGAGAATTGAAAAATTCTGAGCCTGATTTCACATGCATGGTATTTTATGGACAGCTTAAACAACCTTGGTTTAATCTCTCTTGTTCTATGATCCAGATAAATAGTTTATGAGTCATAAAATATATAAGCATTAAATCTTTGTCTTGCATGCATAATAATAAAGAAAATAACACACTTCAGATGAATGCATATGTTAGTTGAATATGAAATTAAATTCATGGAGGAATTCAATAATTCAGAATAAAAGTATCATGGAATCCTTATCGAATTCATGAGTGGAATTCGAAGCAAGGAGTAATATAGAGACGTCATAAAAATCAGTGTAACTATTTTTAATAATCCTTTAATGAATTAGGTTTTTGAAGTAGATCTGTGACACAACATTATTCTTGGAGAACAGATGCAGCATAAAAACTAGATAAGAGGTGGTGCAAGTCATTGTGATCATCATCTATAAAAGGAGGTATCCTATGGTTGGGAGCCTTCTAGAGATCATTTGATATGTTCTCTATTTTTCCAAAGAAAATAGATCCACCTTGAAGATAGTGATTACACGAAGGGAATCCCTTCTACATAGTTTATGCTTGTGTGAATGAGAAATATTTCTTCATGCCTTTAAAAAGTGTTTAATACTCTCAAAGAATCATTGAGAAGAACTTGTTACATGGTGCATTCTGAGTTGTGTTATATACTTACGCATCACCCTCACATTTTTCACGAACTTCTTGAGAAGGTCGCGTACTCTTGTTGGAAGAGGAACAAATTTGCATGGAGAATCTTAAACACTAGCCACACCCATTCAGTCTTGCATGAGAAGAACATGTGCATAAAACAATAGTGGAATCTTCACTATTTTCATGAAGGGTTTGAAATGGTTGACATATTGTCTCGTGAAGGAGGTCAGTTCATGCAGTGTGTGCATGAGGAATCACTCCTACAACTATTCAGGTTTTCAAAATCACATTCAAGACACATGTGCATTGAATCTAAATTAAAGAACACATACAGTGTGTGTGGAAAGTGTGTGCATGAAGTAATCTTGAGAAGGAGTGAACACCCATTTGGTTTTGTGCACTATGAAATGAAATGTGTGGTGCATGCATGATTACATACACATGTAAATAATTACATGAGATACCCAAAATATAATTTAGAATAACATAATAATTAAGAATTTCAATTAATGTGCTAGGAATTAGGATTCAACATAAGCCAATCATGAATTATAATTGAATTGAGATTTCAAGAAGAACTTGAATTGATTTGTGAAAGATTATTGTTTCATAATACAAGTGAAGAATATGTGTGCACAACTTGCACACATTTATTGAGGCTGGGAATTGAGATAGAAGGAAGAATTCCCCGAGCATAGTTACACTGAGGTAACTAATTATATTTTTGTGATCATATTTATTTGATCAAGACCATCATCACAACAAAGGTACTTGAATTGGTACATGAGAAAGTTAGATTAAATGAGCTCATGGAAGAATATCAGAAGAGATCATGGAAGAATATCAGAAGATCATCCTATAGTGGATCAAGCCTTAAATAAAGGTGAAGTCTTTGGTTGGATATGGAGTAGAAGAAGCCTCTCAGTTGGTGTTGGGAGCAGGAGACAGTTAGGGGTATAACCAACCAATGTAGAAGAGTTGAATTGCCAGGGGGTATAACTAGAATCAACTGGAGGATCGATTACTGGGGGGTATAACTAGTTTCTTCCTAAACCATTATAATCACTCAAATAAGATTATAGTGGAGAATACATTTTGGGGAGGTATAAAGAATATGCTAAGAAGTAGGCCTTCCAGCCATACCTTTTAAATAAGGTGTGCTACTATTTCTAGTATTATTGTCACATGTGAAATGAGATTGGGAGATATTATTGAGTGGATAGAGAAGCTTGACATGTTCAGGGGGTTCAATTCCAAAGAAAAGGAATTCATAAAAAGAAACCATTAATTCACCTCTCCCCTCTCAGTAGTCAATTCAGCTTGGGGAACTATAGTTTCCTTTATCAGCACTAAAAAATTGCAAATAAAGGGAACCTTTTATCTCTACTAAAAAAATGCTGATAAAATAACACTTTATCAATTATTTTTTGTAGTGATGATAAATGGAACCTTTATCAACACCTTTTCTAGCCCTGATAAATTTCATCTTTATCAGAAATAGTTAAATCATTGCTAAAACTAAATTGGTCATGCATGCGTGTCCCACATCAAAATTTTCTATATTTGAATGCTTCTTTTTATTTGATCCCAATACATCAACATAATAAAATCCTACTATGGGGATGGACTGTCGCATGAACTCTCCACCCACCTAAATGGTCCCCTACCTACACGCACGGGCCCCTGCAGGCCTCGACCCACTATCTTCTCACCACGGTCTAGTTGCTGAGTAGGCCTTCCTTACTGGGATGCCTAGATGGTTGTCCCTTCAGGTTGAGGGCTAGCAGAGTTAGTCAATTTTTTTATAATTAAATTACTATTTCATATATAAAAATATATATTTATATATAAGAATATATTAAATATTAATATATATATTAAATTTATTTCTTTTAATTTTTATTTGTTTAGTATTTTTTTAAATTTATTCTTTTTTAATACTTATTTATATTTATTCATTTTTTATAATTAAATTCTTATTTAGAACATAAATATATTAATATATAAATTAAACATTGATATATAATAATATATATATATATATATATATTATTGACATATATTAGTAAATTGTATATTTATTTTTTAATTATATATATATATATAATTTATTAAATTTAATATATATATATATATAGTAATAAATAGTATATTAATTATTTAATAAAAAATTAATATTTTACAAAAATATTATATATATAATTAAATAATTCATAAATATTTTATAATTAATAAAATGAATAAATCTATTAAATACTTGATATACTAATAAAATAATTAATAGAATTTTTATTACTATGTGGATATATATATATATTAAATTTATTCATTTTTATTATTAAAAATTCATTAATAAATTTTGTATTATTTTTATAACATTTAATGTTTTTAATACAGTTGTAATTTACATAATTAATATATATTCATTTTCATTTAAACATATATTCATGCAGGTTCATGGGCTGGATCGGGCTAACCCCCCAAATTTTGTATAATTAAATTTATTAAATTCAATATATATATAGTAATAAATAACATATTCATTATATGTATATATATTTAAATAATTAATATAATGTCTAGGGTTAATTTTCCATCGCTTCGCAGTGAGCATCTAGGGTTCAACAACTTCTTCAATGGCGTCTTCCTCCGATTAGTTGCTTCCTGAATCCTTCCTCTTCATGAATAGCTTCAACAACCTCACTGCATATTTGGGAAAAGATTAAGGTGTGAGGGTTTGTAGTGGATCTATTGTAGATATCATATCTTGACATGTCTTATATTCTCTAAAAGTGGGTTCTCCATATCAGATTGTCAAGAGGGATAAGACCGCCCATGCCATCATAAATCATGGATCCATTTCTGAAAGGTACAAGATGCGTGAATTTTCCATTATTGCATAGGTTATTCTTCCCATAGGGTTCCAACTGTGGAAGTTTGATGACCTTTCAGGCCACGTCTTCTCATTATGGGGATTCATCAATTGGAAGTGTGTACCTATGGGCGTTGATATTTCCACTTTATCTTTTCCTCAGAAGATCTAAAAATAAAGGCTATGAAGCATGGCTCAATTGCTCTAAAGCCAAGTTGAATGTGCATTCAGGAATGGGATCCTCTATTATCTCCTTTTTCCATTAAAAATACACATGTGTAGGTTTGGGTAAGGATTTCTGGAATCAAATATATTTTTTGGCACTCAAAAAAAATTTTGACATCACCCCGGCGATTGGTATTCCAATTAAGATGGATAAGGCTTCTAAGGAATCTAGGTATGGATTTTTTTTCTCAAGTTCTGGTTTAAGTGGATTTAAATTATTCTTTAATTGATATGGTGATTCTATATATTGATGATGATGTTTTGAATCTGAAATTTTTCTATAAAAACCTTCCTTTATTTTTCTTGAACTATCTCTCTATTAGAAACTCAAAAGAGAAGTGCAGAATGAAATTTCTATGCTCAATATGGTCAATGAAAGGGAATGAATCCTCTGATATCTACAAGAAAAGGGGACATAAAACCACCCCTGGGATTATTGAAGAGGAGCAAAAGGTGTGTGATATAGGTACTAGAAATGATGGTGGGACTCACCTTGATCAGAAGTAGAAGCATTTGGATACAAAAGTTATTTATTTTAATGAAAATATGGGAAATGGATATAAGAGGATGGATAAAAGCATGGTTCATCATGGTTTCTCTATGCAGGACTCTGGGCTTGAGAACATAGGTTGTCTGAATAAAGCGCTGAAGCAGGTCTCCACGCAATCCATTGAGGATGATCAGAATGCACTTGAATTGGAGATTTAGGCTGAAATTGATTTCTAAGTAATGTTTGAGGACAGGATGATTGCAGCTAGTAGGCATAAAGGGAAGTTAAAAATTAGAGATACCTCTTTATTTGGGGATGCCTTGATGTGTATTATTGAATATAAAGTCAGTGCTTCCTTGGAGAAGTGTATGAGAATAGAAGTGGAGTGATCCCCTATTGTGGATGATTCTGGAAGGTTCCATGGGTCTACAACTGATACCAATGACATTCTGATGTCCCCACCAGAATCTAGTAATAATTTCTTTATTTTTCTTGACATCCTTAATCGGTCTTGAAGTAGGGAGGAATATCGTGAGGAATTTGGCAACTGTCATAGACCAAAAGGATCATATCAAGCTGAAGGACAGGATCCACAACCACCTATGGATTCCATCTCACTTGATGACATGACTAGTCTGGATGATATGACATGGAAAAAACCTAAGACCTGAAGGAGGGGTCACCATCCAAGAGGTAGAGGCGGTGGTCATTCACAAATATTATTTGTTGGCTTCTTTCACCTGTATGATTGTGACAAGTTAGTTTTTCTCTACTTTTGTACCTTCTCTTTGGTTCATTTTTAATAAATTTTGAGACCATGGGCTACACCCCCGCGTTTTCACCATCTTGATAATAAATTTATTATTATTTATTAATTATAAAAAAATATTATAATAATTTAATTATATATATATATAATTAAATTTCACTCATTTTTAACATGCATTCATTTAATATAATTTATTCATTTATAATGTTAAGTGACTGCTTACATTTTTTATAATTTATATATTTTAAATATTTATTCATTTTTTTAATTCATACACATTTAATGTTTTTATACATAATTATTCATTAATATATTTAATTTTTTTTTGAATTTATTCATTTTCTATTTTTCATTGTTTGGTATTTTTTTTAATTTTATTCATTTAATAATATTTATTTATACATAATTGTTCATTAACATTTAACTTTTTTAATGTGGTTGTAATGTATATAAATAATATGTATTCATTTTCATTTTAACATATATAATTATTCTTTTTTAATTTTTTAAAATTATCTATATAATTAATAAGAGTTATCAATTTTTTAAACTTATTCATTCTTCTTATTATTTATTTTATTAATAGACATTACATATTATAGAATTTCAATGTTCAATTTAACATATATGAAACATGTATAAATATATACATACCCACATTAATTTTACACACACAAATATTTATATAATTAAGGAAATATTTTATAGAAACATACACACACCTAATATTTATGTAATTACTCAAATTTTAATATTAATTTTATACTTTCATTTAGTAACTTAATATATTTAATATATTATGCTTATAATTGGTAAATTTAATTTATTTATTTATATATTATTTAATTGGGTATTATTTATTCAATTTAATATTTTTTATATTATTATCATTTTGTAATGTAATCATTTTCAAATATTTATTTATAAAAATTTATTTAATATGTTTTAATATTTTAAATATGTATTCATCTTCTTTTTAATATATATCATTTTTTTATTTTTTAATAATTTGTATAATTAATAAAACTTATCCATTTTTTTAATATTTTTAAAGACTCTTCATTTTTAATTATTCAATTTCACTCATTTTTAAAATTCGTGAATTTACGATTATATATTCATTAATAATGTTTATAATATATTTATAAATAAATATTTAAAAATGAACATATTTATAAATTTATATTTACTATATTTATAAAAGTATATATTTATAATTTCAAATAATTAAATATATTTTTGTAAAATTATTTAAATAATTTAAAAATTATAATAAATATATTTAAATAATGAATATATTTACTATATTTATCTTTATCTTTATCTTTATATATATATATATATATTAAATATATATATATATATATATTTAATTTTATAGATATATATAATTATATAAATATACTCAAAAGGTTCAGGAAACGGGTGAGCATGCTTCTAAGAAATTTATTAAAAAGATAAAGAGGAAAGAGGAAAGCTGGTGAACGGGGTTAGACAAAGAATTACCTTATCCAAATAGGAAATCTAGAAATCTATAAAAGGATCATTCCCAAGATCATGATCAGATTCATCATCATCATCAGTAGATTCCCACTCAGACTATGCATTCCTTTGAGTGAAGAGCACAACGTACTTCTCCCTAAGATTTTGTTGCTTCATGGTGAGCCCTTTAGGATACTTGGTAGACAAAATATAGCCACACCATCGTTCACTAGACCAATCATCATGGCCACATCCTTGGACATGGTTTTTTGGATGCCGACCCCACTGCCATGTCTAGGCTGGTTTCTAAGCCCCTCCTGGCTCTTCCCACCCAGTTTTACAAATATATTTATTTATAATTATAATTATAATTATATATCAATAATTATATTTATAAATACATATTTACAATCCTTTTAAGAAATTTATATTTTTATACATTTATATTTATTTATAATTATATACATTTAAATTTTTTAATAATATTAAGAATATTATTAAAATTATTTATATAGGTCTTTATCAACATCTTTTTAGCAGTGATAAAGGGGTATTTTATCAGTGATTGTTATTTTTGTGTTGCTAAAACCCTATTTATCAGTTCTTTTTTAAAAGCACTGATAAAACTGTTGGTGCCAAAATATTATCTCAGACCTCAAACGATCAGTTTTGGATAAATAGAACACACAACCCACCCCAAAGAACTATTCTAGGGTTGATGAGTAGATTGAGTGAAATTTTCCATAATTACACACAAAGATATCATTCAACGCAAAACAGACATGTATACCAAAGAAGACAAGAAGTTCCACGGAGGAACCTCAATCATAACACATTCCCAAGTCCCATGTATGTAAGAAAGGTATGGTGTACACAATAAACAAGTGTTGTGTGCAACCCTTGTGCAAAAATATCTGGTTACATGCCAAAGGAAATACCAAACCGGAATTGTTGTGTGGATAAGCCCCAGGGGCCAGGTCTAGATAAGATATCAAATCAATTCTGTGCCCAAGGAGTTTTGTTACAACATGCAATGATTTTGGCTATAAATATAATCCCACCCCTCATCCTAGGTGAGGCTCTTCGAAAGTCTAAGCAATGATCTAATGAGTGTGACTCCCTCTCATCCATGACATCGCACAACACTAGTGATCATAGACCCTCAAAGGTATAGAATGTACATGGAAAAACTCATGTGGAACCAAACATGACTTGTATTATGTTAGAGTAATCCTCTCACAAATACTCCTAAGGCTATTCAGGTTCACACAAATAAATGATTCCTTCACAAAACATTGATTAACACGCAATTCCAAATGTTTCATGAAATTACACCACTTGAATCCATCTGTTTCCCTTGTTCTAGAGCCCTCTCCGCATACAATTCTTGTGTGAAACTAAAAAAAGTTTCATGAAACTACTTTCTGGCCCCCTACTTGACATTTACTATACCTCTAGTGCAGCTAATACCTTACCTGTAACTTCTAAGAATAGGTACCTTAATGCTTGTTACTTCTAAGAATAGGGGCCCTAACATCAGTCTCCTAATTGATCACTCCTCCACAGTAGTACCAATTCTATGTCCCATGAAAATGAACATGAGAAGTGGTCACATAAGCCATATGGGTGTTATATTCGAGGTAAGTTATGAACCTATCTTGGTTGAGAGTCTCTATGCCAGATATTCCTTTTGCCTTGACACAGTCGCCTTTGAAGAGTGAGCCCTGTCAACATTTGAGCTGCTTGATGTAAAACTTCCTGGCCCCACATGCTATTTGCACGACATTAAACTGTACAATAATATCCTCATCACATAATATAAAACTATAGTCTTACCATGTGTAATAATCATAGGATTCCCCATGTTTAATTGACCTGGGATGACCCCACATCTCCTACCTGATTTAATAAGCATAGGATTCCATGTATATAACTCACATGGGATGACACTTTATCCCCCATCACGGGATGAATTTACATATCGATCAAGTTCTATGAAAAATCCACCCACCATCCATCATCAATACTCCTTCTCTAGAATGAGTGTCCTTATCGCACAATGTTAAACTACATGGATTAGTCTCATCACACAACCTTAAACTGATACATCAAACTATGTGGGTTTTTATCCATGTGTTTTATGTAGGTTACATTGGAAACCTTCCCTAAGATTCAATCTTGACATCGGAAAACCCAGACATGCCATCTTCCATCCAAGGGATGTACCTCTCAAATATTCCCCAATATATTGTTCTAATCCATCCACTCCAAATCCGCCTCCATGGGGAATTTGGATCCATCAACCTAGGTGTGACATCTTCCCTCCAAGCGACACACCTCACACATATACCTCAATAGGGAAATATGATCCACAACACAGGTGTGAAAACTTCCCTCATTGGGACACGCCTCTTATATTTTCATCAATAGGGTGTTCTAATCTAGAACCAAGGTGTGAAAACTTCCCTCGCAGGGATGAACCTCTTGGATCCTCCTCAATAGGGCGTTCTGATCCACAACCTAGGTGTGAAATCCTCACTCCAAGTGAGGCACCTATAATATCTGACTCAATAGGGCATTCTGATCCACAACCTAGCTGTGAAAACTTCCCTCATAGGGATTAACTTCTTAGATCCACCTCAATAAGGCATTCTGGTCTGAAACCGAGTTGTAACATCTTCCATAAAAGGGATGAACCTCTTGTATCCACCTCAATAGGGAATTATGATCAACAATCCAGTTGTGAAAACTTACCTCATAGGGATGCACCACCCAGATATTCCATAATAGTGTGTTCTAATTCACAACCCATGTGTGAAATCTTCCCTTTAAGGGATGCACCTCCATGATCCACCTCAATAGGGTGTTTTGATCAACCCATCCTATATCCAAAATATTTTAAACCTACACCAATCCTATAATCACAAGACATTAAACCTACACCCATCTTGACCCCATGATACATTAACCCTATTCCCATCCCCACAATACTCTAAAATCATGACCAAATATAGAATACCTACCCCATGTAATAAATGTGGGATGATTGAGGTAAAAATACTTGGAAAAATTACACCCCAAAAATTAATTATCTCATGATCAACACAGGATTTGTTTGGTTTCATGACTAATATGCCTCATATGAGATTCCCTTCAAGGAAGAAGATTTACATGTTCCCAATATACCTAATGACCAAACATGCCCAGAGATACCCAACATGACTACTCTCTAGACCAAAGGTTACTACCAATTAATAAATATGGAGTGTAATTAACTTTCATCCACCTCAAGATGGCACTAAGAATGAGTTTCATAAACAATAATTAATCTATGAGGCAGAACCAGACTATGAAATGAGATCCGAGAAGGAATCCATAAAAATAGGAACCAACATCCCATCATCCTATTTTAGTCAAGGATCATACATCACCGATGAAAGTGATGAAATCCACTTATCTTTGGAAAGTAGGAATATGGGGCAACAAACACACATGATGCACGACCCTGATGAAAGCATCAGAAATGGAAAGGGTGAACCCGATGTGAAACTATTCTCCTCAACCATGGGGACTAGTGGAATCTAGAAATTTAGTGGATTATAATGTCATTGAATTTAGATATTGGGTGTCAGGTCCTACTAAGAAAGTGGTGGACCTCGCATGAAATCACCTACGAGTTGGGGCAGTTAGCATTATGAATCCTTGGCCTGTAAAATTTTCAGCGTGGATACATCTCAATATTCAAAATATTGTATGTCATTGGGTCATTGGGAATCACTTTTCCTATACCTATACTGATAGATGAATCCACATTCCTTACAGGACTCAAGTTATTAGAATCTATAAACCCAGTGCATGTAGGTGTTGGGGGAGGGGAAATTCTGATTCGGAAACCCCGCACAATTACACTCCTACCAAGGATTTCACCTCATCTTTGGATATTGGGCCCCCATTCCCCATCTCACCCTATGGGATCATCCAGAGGAGGGTTATCAATGTGCTCATGATCCAAAATGGGTAGGAAGGGGTCACTCCCACACGGGATATGGTCTTCTAGGACCTAAAGGAATCAATGCCTCATCGACACCGCTTCCCCCAAGGGATGTGCATGGGAAAACCACTCCCCGTTATGATGAAAAATCACATAGGAAGTCTCTACCTAGAGAATTATGATGAATTTATACCCTACACTGAGGAGGTAGGGGATGCTTGAGTAGCACCTGCAGTCTCTACCACCCAGGATCCGCTGATAAGGGCTCCCATCATGCCACATCAATTCTAACACCTCCTATTACCATAGTCCGAGGAATGAGTGGATTTCATCACTTATCCATCAACCCTAGTCTAGAACACCTGATGCTGACATTTGGGACTAGCTTAGGACACCACCTGATAAGGATCATATTCTATGACTTCTATAGACCCTACCATCGTCGGTGTATCTTGATTGATCCTTACAACAGGTGAACATGGATTCGTCTTTTCCTCATTGGGATTGAGACCCCAACCACCTGACAGGTATTCTGGGTTGACCCTCTCAATCATTGTCCCCACCGACAGCCCTTACGGGCCATCCTATAATGAGGAGAATTAGTGTGGAGTTCCTCCCTACATTTTCACCCACCAGAGTAGAGGGGAACCCTGCTCTATCAATAGACAGTATGAAGGTCCTCCCAATGCTCTTGTTGTTCAGAATGGATATCATCCCCATGCTCCTACTGATCAAAGAGAAGGTCCTCCTCACTCTATTGATATCCAGTATAGAGGCCCTCTCCATTATACCACTACCAGTCACCATGTAGGTGATCATCATGTTTTCCCTATTCAAATTGGAGATCCTACCCACTCTAAAAACATTTAGCACAGAGTTCATACCCTTTCTAAAGATATACCTTTCCTTGAAGAACTATCCTAGGGCATAAGAGTGAACACCTGCCATTGGAGGAGAAACCATGGGATGTGCCATGTCATTGTTGACCTATTTGACCATTTAGATTCTAAGGTGATGGAAAAAATCAATGATGGATCCTTCACACCAGTTTCCAAAGTATGGGGCTGAATCTTAAAAATTGAGATTCACAATCCTATAAGCCTAGGTCCATATGATCCCTAGATCCCTCCACAGATACTTGTAGGTGGAGGATGCCCTGGCTGCCTTCTAAGGTCTCATGGTGCATTTGTCTCCATTACCACTAGTTTCCCTCCTATATAAATCTAAAAAAGAATTTGGGGAGATGTATTGGTCTGGAAGGATGGACTTAGATGGATATCACTCTACCAATCCACGGGTGGAAACCGCCACCCTCATAGAAGAGGCAATGGTGAACACCCCACCCTATAGGGATTTGATTTTGAGTTTGGATCACATAGTGAATTCCCTAATTGTAAACTAGTATAAAACCCACTCTACGTCAGTTCCACCACCCATATCTCAGCCCACACCGATCAGGGCTTGGGCTGACCAAGTACATGACCCTTTCTCTGAGTAAGAGGGCATGTGTGAGGCCTTGGACACCAACCAGCTATCAATTTTGTTTTCACCTCCTTCAACATAAACATTGACATCCCGTAGTCCCTTAGATATGACTAGACATTGTGTTTCTACCAAAAGATCTGGGTGAAATTTTGCCACCTCTGAGATCATCAGTTGGTCGACCCGTGGAGTTAAGAGCACCTCGATGCTATTGAGAAGTAGTGAAGGAGGGTTGAGATCACAATGCTCCCAGTGGAAAATCACCCCACTTTGTACAGTTACTACCAGAACCTTAAATATACCTGCATCAAGTGCCTCATAGAGCTTCACCAAGTTATGGAAGAGTCATCTCTTCACGTATAGAGCAGGGGATAGGGATAGTATTTTACGCTCTAATTCATCCCTATCTTGTGATAGTAAGACCTATATTCCAAAAATGATAATTCCACTATAACTACCATGATTATTAACACGGTTACCAATGATTTTATTATGGATAAGATGAATAGATGCACTGATAAAGGGCATGATAGGGAAGACTTGCCTCAAGGGGTGTCGTAGTACCAGGAAGACCCTCCAAGGGGTGTCCTCAATCATTAGTAGAGGCAGGAACTCGGGCTTAGAGATCCCCCCAATGAGGCACTACTTCCTACTCATCAATATATCAATAAGGGAAAGGGAAATATCAAGCCCTCCAATACATTATAGGTTTCACCTAAATAAGATATGGAGCCCACAGTAGCTTCCTTATATTATCTAGTTGAGGAATAAAAAATGATTACCACTAAACTCATCACTGAGTGGCGCCTGAATTATGGAAATTCTCTATAAGATCCCATTCTACCCTAGTGGGGAAATAATCCCCCCTTTTCTATATGTCTCAATTTGACCTTCACAGCCCCGCACAACCGGTGAAGGTAGAAATTGGGGGATATTGAAAGTGACTGAGGTATGAGTTTCCAAATTCATACGAGCAGCGTGATTACCCACCTTAAGATCTAGGAGTTGCAGATCTTTAAGTTGATGAGCTCACTCCCAGAGTTGATGATCATGTAAATGATTTGGTGGATAGATATACTTACCAAGATTACTTGATAGCCACTCTCACTTTATATATTGAGGCCCTAGAAACATGATAAGTGGTGATCCCACTTGACAGAAATTCATACTCGGTGTGGGTGGAAAACATCCGAGCACCCCCAGAGTTTGGAAATCCTAGATCTGCCTCATTAAATGGAATGTGTAACCTAATTCAGCACTTGAATCACTTTATTTCAATGTCTAGACCTATGTTGGGGACACAAAAAATACCAGGAGGCTGCCAAACTCTAATTTTTTTACATACACTGGAAGGACCTACGTTCGTCTGGTATATCCAACTGCCCATATGGTCCATTGCTGATTAAGAAGACATTCACAGTCGGTTTCAGTACCATTTCAGCACCACCATGATAAATACATGTATTTCAAACCCTTTCATTTGAAAAAAAGGTATGATGATCATTTCACACACTTTTTTCCTAGTGGAAAGACCTTACATATTTACTCAAATTTTTGTTGTCCCAGGTGCAGTTTCTTATGATGTGCATGTGGAAATGAAGAGTGATCTAGTCTCTAACGTCATCATCGAACACTACCTAGGTTGATTTAAAAAAATTTATGAAAAGGATTAGCATCTGTAGGATGCTTTGTAGTAATCCAGAAAAAATCCACGCTTATTTCCCCTTTTAGCTCCCATGAGAAGACCTATCAAAGAAGATATTTCTACCACCATTCATGCAGAGGTCCCCAAGCTGGTAGAGTTATTTGAACCTTTCCCAATAGATAATTTTTGAGTGTATAATCCCTACCATGAATAGTCTCTCCCATCATAGAATCTTCAAGAACCACCTCACTAGGTGCAGCCTCCTCAATGAGAGAACGTGGCTCTAGTCCCCCACTAAGTCCAGGCTCTCATAAAACCTTTCTCAGAAAAAAAAGAAATTAGAACCATTACTTTAGTTATTCATATATCCCATTCCATTTCATTTATGATTTAGATAATGGAATCCTAAAATTTCTAGAGTATGAAAATCCCCATGAGGCCAGACTCATTGGACATCCTGATCAATTCTTATACTACAGAATCCTCGGACACACCATCAAGGAATAAAACATGTTCAAATAGTGGATAGAGGAAAAAGTGTATTGTTTCCTAGTAAAGTTGGGTTATTATTAAACATAGATGACCAACATATCTAATGACTCTGATAGATGCATTAAAGGCTCTGGTGAATGGTATTATGCTTCTATCCATCAGACACATAAATATGATAACTGGTTGTATCATAAGTAATTTGACCATGATCATGGTATTATCCATTCCTATTTGAGAAAACCCAAACCTCCTATGGTTTATGCCACCCCACCCCCACCCCCACCCCCACCCCTCACCGCCCCCCGACTGCTGCATCCACATTCATGGTGTATCCTTCCAAGTCTCGGAAGAACAAGCATTGATGATGAAAGGGAAATTAGAGTCCCCCAATAGTTCCAAATCAATCCTACACTCTAAGTGACTTTATTCCCCCTTAGATTTATGATGTGACCAAATTATATCCCATTCAAGAATACCCCCATTAAAAATGAGTAATATTATGCCTCCGTGAATTCTATTGAGTTAGTAGGCTTCTTCAAGATGCTTGACACTTATGAATTCCAAGTAAACCCTATGGCATGCCTCCAACTGACACCATTGAAGGAAATGAAGGGGATATACGAGCCACAAAAATTCTTAGTCTAGTGCCTAAAACTAGACCATTCAAGCTACTGAGACCAGAAAACAGTTTTTGGGAAAAGATAAGCAATCATTATCCTACTATTTTTCTCCATCAAGTACACCTCCATATCTGACTGCGTTAGTTGACTAAGAAACTAATCTTTGACTAAACCATTATCAGAAGTTTCTAGACATAGCCAAACCTTTTCCAATAGAAAGTCTGCAGGAATTTGTTCAAAGAAGTCTAGTGAGTCAGTAGTAGAAACTTATCGGCACTAGATAGACCCTAGTGGTTCATCTAGTAGAATCCATTATTCCCCCTTCCAAGGAGAGACCCTCTATGGGTAATAATATTCCCTAAGAATGGAAATAAGATGTGTTAAAGAACCTTATCAGTATACCTACAAGTATTTATATCCTTGAGGCCCTCCTCTTGTAGAAATAAATGAATGAGGTCCCTACAGAAGCTTTGAAAATACCTCTATAATTTGAAGTTGAGGTTGCTACCGTAGTGGACTACTATATAGAGGAGGCCGAGCAAGAGGAATTACAAACTATCATCTCATTTTCTAGGGAATACTATGGTGTAGTAATTCATGGGAATATATGACCGCTTTACATCACTAGTTAGTTTAATTTCATAGAGATCTACCACCACCCAGTGGATACCAGTTCCAGGATTAATCTCATTCTAACCTGAACGTTCCACAAGATGGGACTAACTGAAGTAGATCTGACTCCCTCCAAACTGAAAATTCAGGGTTATGATAAGAGTGAGTAGAAACTATGTGGAAATGTTTAAAAAATACCTGGATTGGTGGTTTGAGACCAAGAACTTGATTCATGTTAGTATCAAAGGATACCACATACAATGCGTTTCTGGGTAGGACATGGCTTCATTTTCATGTTTCAGTCCGCTCCTCATATCACCAGTGCCTTAAGTACTCCTTCAATGGTTGAGTATGGGTACTTTAAGGTGATTCATACCTTTTTGACTCTAATGAATCCTTCTATATAGGAGTTGACTACTACAAGAGAGAAGGGAATAAGGTTTAGACCAGTGGGGTTGAGTGTATAATTACTCCGAACAATCTGACAGCCACCTCAATCATTCCATGTAAGACTTGAATGATGCCTCCATTCTCCTAATTCATAATTTAGAGTTCACAATGCCAGAATTGGGTTAATTTTTCTTTGTCTCCATGAAAAAGTGTTTATACATCTCTAAAAATAAGGATCACCCATAGATTACCTTGTACTCTTACACTGGGTAGGCTAGGGTGATACCAGAAGCCCCTACTCCTGCAAGGTACTGAGAATTTTTCCCCATATCTATAATTCACATCATTCCCACATGTTCCACCAAGTAGGGATGACTCGATGAAAGATGACTTTTTACTATTTCTTCGACATAAAGCATCAAACCCACGGTCAAAGTCCATAAGTAATTGTCTTGATATATTCTATTTCCACAATTTCAGTAGGGTAGGGACCCCTCAACAAGGATTCTGTGTCTTTACAAGAAGTAACTAGTGCTTCCCCCAAGTCAGATGTCCTAGAAGAACCGACTAATCATATTTATTGTCCATTATCAAATGCCGAAGATGATTTTTAATATTCCCCTACTGAATTTGAAGAGGGTGTCTCCACCACCATTGATGAGTTAAACTATGTGAATCTTGGTACTGAGGAAGATTCGAGGCCGACACTTATCAGTGCAACCATGTCTCCATAGGAGAAGAAGTAGTATGTGGCTTTCCTAAAGCAGCATCATGATGGATTTTTCTAGAGTTATGGAGAGATTCTAGGACTATACCCTCAGGTTTCCTTTCACCATATTATCCTCCAAGGTAGTCTTCCCAGATTCCAGAATCCTCATAAAAATATGAACCCATATCACGGTGCTATAGTAGAGGCCAAGGTTGACAAAATTATCAAAGCCAGCTTTTTTAGGGAAGTCCAGTACCCCAAATGGTCTTCCAACATCATCTCGATCAGCAATAAGAATGGGAAGATCAAAGTCTATATCGGATTTTGGGACCTCAACCGCCACTTCCTGAAGGATTATCTTACCATTATAGTGATATAGTTATTGATTGATGATACAACTCAATTCCATGCACTCTTCTTTATGGATATATATTTCAGATACAACCATATCCAGATAGACCCTAAGGATGAGGAGTCAACATCCTTCAGAGAAACCCGTGGAACTTTATGCTATCAGGTTATTCCCATCATCTTGAAAAATGTAGAATCCACATATTAGTGATCCATGAACCAGATATTCAAACTAATACTAGGGATATTGGTGGAATTTTATTTGGAAGACTTGGTTGTCAAATACCACCAGCATCAAGACCATATCAAGGACCTTTATAAAGTGTTTGGATTCCTCTACTCTCAGCACTGATGATAAACCCATTGAAGTTTTCATTAGAGGATACCTCTAGAAAATTTCTTGGATTAATCATCAGACATAGAGTCATTGAGATTGACCCATAGAATATCAAGTATATCAATCAAATAAATCTCCTAAGAAAACTATGGGAGTTATGAGGCATTCAAGGCCACTTCCCCTACATACACCGATTTATTATAAATATGGATGGAAAGTGTAATACCTTCTCAAGGCTCATGAATAAAGGTACCATGTACTAGTCGGATGAGGAGTTCTAGACTGCATTTGAGTACATTAAGAAGTACCTGCTATAACCTCTAGTTTTGATGCCACCCATCTTAAGGAAGCCTTTGTTCCTTTATGTGACCACCCTGGAATGGTCCCTTAGTGCCCTTATATCCCATAAAAATAATGAAGGAAGAGAAAAAATTATACTATATCAGTCACATGATCCTAAAAATGAAGACCATGTACTGCCCCATTGAGAAGAGATTCCTTACACCTGCTATCATAATAAAGAAGGTGTAGAATTATTTTCATCATTATAAGATATAGTTAGTGTCCTGAGTGGACCCGTTGAAGTATATTCTTAATTGAATTATGTTGAATGGATTTTTGTAACACTGGGAAGTGATTCTCCAGTATTTTGACATCAGTTTGATTCCATAGAAAGTCGTCAAAGGGCAAGCATTGATAGATTTATTGTTCACTCATACATCCCCTATAGAAAAGCCGATGGATGTTGATTTCATAGATGAGGCTATCCTATCATTATATCAGGTTGTGCTGTTTTGGAAGATTCATTTTGATGGCACCTTATGAAGTTTGACTAGTATAAGGCTCAACAACCCCAATCTTAACAAAGTAGTCCTAGGGATTGTCTTCATCACCCCAACACAGGCAGTCTGTCTATACTCATTCTTGTTGTCATAAGGCTACACCAATGATAAGTAATAGTGTTAGGATCTCATTACTAGTCTCAATTTGGCCCTTGATATTTATTTCCCCTACCTATATGTGAAGGGAGACTCCATTATAGTCATAAAACAAATAAATGGTGACTAAATAATCAGAAATAAAGAGCTTGTGTCCCTACTAGAGCATACTTTTAGCTGATAGCCTGGATCCCTACTCAGCCGGAAGTGACTCGTGTTCCTCAATTACAAAATGGTCGAGCCAACACCTTGTCCAGTTTAGCCACGTCCTTCAAAGATCCTGAATAGTATGACCTTATCATTCTAGTGGAACATCGAAGTGTTATTTATCATGTCATTTCTGATGATGATTATAGGCAACATGTAAACTTGCTAGCTACCGGTTCTTCTATTCCAAGACCCTTAGGTCCCCCCATAGTATAGTAAAACTCCCTTAATTGATTATATCTATCCTATCATTCTTCCATAATATCAAGATGAGTGTGAGAATCTATTTAGGTTTATAACACAGTTCACACTCCAGAGTGGGCACAACCTTGAGATAACCCTCTAAAGACATGGGTTTTATGAAATTATTCTATGTTACATATAAGGATATGAGATCCCTAAAGTTATGAAATAGGTCCATACCAGGTATTGTGGCAATAATTAGGTGGGATTGAATCTCTCCCACAAGATTCAAAGGCTGGGCTACTTTTGGACCACCATGGTCCATGACTGCATCATGTTTACCAGGAGGTATCATGTGTGTCAATTCCATGAAATCATTATGCATAAACTGTTAAAACTTATCCACACCACCAAGTGTTGTTATCCAATTGTATTATGGGGACTCTACATCATACGACTATATCCACCAATGATATATTTCTAGTGTAGGTTCATTCTGACCGCAACAGACTTCTTCTCAAAATGGCCAGAATTGATTCCACTCAAGGAAGTAAAATACCAGTCTGTTATCGACTTCTTAATCTCCCATATCATCCATTGATTTAGAGTTCCTCACACTATTCTCATATAAAACAACACCAAATTCTGAACATCCAAGATGAATAAGTCGTACACCAAGTACAACATTTGATCCAACCATACTTCCTCTACCATGCGCAAGAAAATGGATAGATTGTGGCTTTCTATAAAACTGTCTCTAACATTTTGTAGAAAAAAGTGGTCCAAAATAAGAAGAGTTGGTCGGAAAATCTTCTTAACACCCTCTAGGCCTATCATATGAAGAATTATACTTCCACTCAAGTGACCCCATATTCGTTGGTATATGGAACAGATGTAATACTACCCTTTGAAGTTCAGTTTCTGTCAATCTAAACAGATTTCTATGACCAGAAGACACAGTAAAGAATGGTATAAGTCATCTAGATGGTTTGGAGGCCCTAGAATAGAATAGGATCCATGCCTTTTATAATCTAGAGAGGCACCAAAACAGGATATCTAGAGAATTCAACAAAAAGGTTCACCTCCACTCCTTCCTCCAAGGTGACATGGTACTAGCTCTCATAATTCTAATGATGCACAGAAATAAGCTACCAAATTTGGAGCCTAAGTGGGAAAGACCTTACATCATTCAAAAGTTTAATTCCAATCGATTGCACTCTTTGATAAACATGGATGGAGAGCATACCACAGCTCACACCAATTCCAAGTTTCTAAAAGAGTTATTTATGTGAGGACCCCTAAGTCCAAGTGGTATGAACTTAAACTGTTTACAATTGGTCTGAGATTTATAAACATAAACTAACAGAATCTTTATGGTCCATGTAACATGACCTCAAACTGTTTATAGTGGTCCATGCAACATGACCTTATGTTATTTCCAAGGGTCTAAGAATTATGGAATTAAACTATTTACAGCCCCTATAGTCTGAGTTTTATAACATTAAACTAAAAATACTGATGTCCTCAGTGCACAATGTTAAACTATGGTCTATCCATGAATAAAACCAAGATACCTCAAAACGAGATATGTTATTACCTCATATAAAACTCGGATGCCTCATGCGTTAAGTATGGGATGATCCAAAAAGTCACACACTATATACAACCAGGATGACTCATGTTATGACCATGAGATGGTCAAAAACCTTACCCCATATGAAATTGGTATGCCTCATATGATATGAGATGAACAAAAACAAGTTTCATCAGAACATGATGTTAAACTATAGACTTAACCCACATCATAAACACAGGATTCCCCATGGAAACCATGGGATTCCTTAATTCCCTTTCCATAAAGGATTTCCCCAACTACTGACATCAGTCTCCTACCACATCATGTTCTATAACAATGTATGGATTGATTTTTATCCTCATGGGATATGAAGTGATGCCTGGACTTTTTATATTCAAACCCAGTAATAAATTTATCAACCACTCATCCCTTTGGCCCTATTCATGGTCCAAGCATTATGATCTAAAATTGTGTGTAGTTCTTCTCAATGTGTTCATATGGTGCAGGTCCTCCTTGGATCTTTTAACATCATGCTTCTTTCACATAGGGTCTTTCCTCTTATTTTCCACACAGATACCCTTGGTACCAACATCCTTATAGTCTAAGCATCATGATTTTAAACTATTTTTCCGCTCACTACAATATGGGCATTATGACCTTAAAATATGTGTCATTTGTCTCCCAATACTTGTGCAGTATGTGGTCCTACATTCCATCCTTTCACATTTGGTTATACCTCTTTTGTTCCATGAAAATACCCTCAAAATAAAAACACACTCCCAATTCCAAGAATTATGACATTAATTTGTTTTCCAATAGTCTAAGCATCATAACATTAAATTTTTCACCATGGTCTAGGTCATACAAACTTAAACTATGTATGAACTTAAAGTATGTGAAACCAGCTTCAGTATCACTTTATATGGTATAGGGCCTCCTTGAATCCATTCATAATAAGCTTTCACTCTTTTGTACCACATAAACATCATCGAATCCCCTCTCCCCAAGGTACAATCATTATGACCATAAACTATTTTCAATAGGTCCAAGCTCTATAACCTCAGACTATGAACCCTAGTCTAAGAATTGTGAACCTAAACTATGTGAATTCACCCCTCATTGAAATGGCTTTCCTCATACATAGTGTTTTATCAATCCTATTCCTCAACCCTATTTCCAGATTTATGTGTGGCTTGATTCCCATCCTCATGGGATACATAGTGATCCCTAGACTTTCTATCTTTAGGACTAGCCATAGATTCACCAAAAAACCATCTATTACCTATGGTGCTATCATCTGTAAATGTTCCCATGCAAATGGATTTTAGTTATATGCCTCATTTATTTTCCTCAACACATTAGTGGGATGAGATTCCCTCACGATTAAACATGAGGAAGAAAATAATGCGAATCTCAATGTTTAATCCCCGTACACCATTTCCTCAGCACATGACATTGAAATGTATCCCTTCCCCCTATTGAATCGGGATGCCTATTAACATGAGATGATTTACCTCATATAAAAGAGGTATTCCCCATATAACAAGTATGTGATGAAAAAATACCAGCGTCCTTAGCACATAAAATTAAAATGTAGCCTTACCCCATATAAATTTAGGATGCCTCAAACCATAATATGAGAAGATTCAATATCCTTTTTCAAGTGGGAATCCCCCTTATAACGTTGGTCTCCTACCATGTCATTTTTCATAACTATGTGCAGATTGATTCCCATATTTAAGGGATACATAATAATGCCCAGATATCTCATCCCGGGACCTGCCACTTTGACAACATAGTATGGTTCCTTTCCTTCACTAATGTCAAAATATTGACCCAGGGTACGATTTTTCATGTTTTTTATGGAAGAGGGTCCCTTTAAACCTCCATTCACATTGGTTTATCACTCTTTTATGCCCCTAAAACCCCTTTTCAGACACTCATTCCCCCCTTTGGTCAAATTTATGTGACCTCAAACAGAAAACATTCCCTATAGTCTTAGCTATGTGAATTTAAATTAATATAATCCCTAGTCCATGTTGTATGAATTTAAACTACCAATCACAATTTCCATATAGAACATTAAACTACAGCCTTACCCTATGTAACAACACAGGATTCCTTATATGGTAGGTATGGGATGATGATAAAAAAATTTACCCTCTATAAAATAGGGCTACCTCATTCATAATATCAGATGATTCAGCACCCTCTCTAGAGAGTACGTCACTCCACAAGTGTTAGCCTCATTCCATACCACTTCCTAGAACTATGTATGGATTTATTTTCATCCTCATGATATAGGTATTAATAACCATGTATTTAATCTTGATACCAACCCTGTTGTCAAATTATTTACGGGATATTACCCACTATTGCTTCAACACTTATCAATTTCTCCAATTTGGATAATCTTCATCCTCCTGATCTGAACAGGGTCCCTAAGGGAATGGTCTCATGGAATACTAGATCACCTACCATCATAGGCTCACACATCTAATAATATTTGGTAATAAAATTCGGATCTTGAGTTTTGAACTCAGTTAATGGTCAATCATACCTTTGTTTTCCCCATGTCTAACCAATGTGGGTATGAAACCTATGTTTCGAACATGGTCAAGAGCTTTTTCCCATTCATCGGTTAGTCACTTATATTGTTATCTTGGTACTGAAATTCATAATCATCCTTGGGGTATTTGTCGGTCACTTTCACACCTCATTGCGTTCTCCCCTACAAGAAACAGTGACTTCATACCGCTCCCCGTTTCTCGCACTGATCATGGATCACAAGGTCTTAGGAGTTGGATGGGGTTTTAATCAAGAAATGATGAGACATATGAGTCATCATTGTTATGAACTCTATGATCATAAACTAGGATCTTGGTTCCATGCGTCATGACTTTAAACTATCACTACTGGAATCTTAATATATACCTATGATTTAGAACCAGGGGTATAGCCTCAAAATCCATGGGTATAGTCTATACTCACGGCTCTATGAACCATGAGTACTTAACATGTGGGGATAATTCTATACCCATGGTATCTATAGAAACTGAGGGTATAGTCTATAAGGATTTCATAATGCCCATAGTTTACTTGAAAACGTGCGTATATGTATGTACTAACAATTGCTAAAAATGTGGGTATAGATGGATATCCATAATTCATCTATACCCATAATTCATTGAACCATGGGTATAATGTATTACTCCCATTTGGAAGCTACAACACCATCCAACACCTCTCAAACAACATTAAAATAAATTACAAACCATGGTACACTTTTAATGTAGTACACTTATTATATATTTATAATTCAACCATAAAATTATAAATAGTTTTTAAACAATTTACAATACTATAACATACATACACAATCCACATAATAGATTATTTTTAGTTATCCACACATGTCTATACATAAAATCTAAAATTGGGGGATTAATATCTCCCTCGTCACCACCAGTTCCATCATAATCATCACTAACATCAGCACCTAGAGCACCGACATCATCATCATCATCACACCCACCACCACCAACAATACCACCACCATCATCTCTACCACCACTAGGAAACTCATTTATATCACTTGGGTTATCAAATAAAGAGAATAGTTATTCTATACATGAATTAAAAGTAGTATAAGACTCTAATGTAAGTTATTGACTTATAATTGATATAGCTTTTAGGAAGTGTTTGATGACTAGTTTACTTCTTTCACACTCCTATATATCTATTTTTTTGACTTAGATACTTCTGCACAAGTGTTTTTTAGATTGGTGTTTTGAGAGGTTTGAGAGGCACCCAATTAAGGACAATACCTAGTGTGGTTGATTTTTATCCTGGGTTGACATCAAACTCTCTCCTGGTGCTCCTCAGCTAATACCTATCTCAAATGATCATTTGGCCTAAAGTTTTTATCTTCTTTATCATAAAGGTCCTCTAGGGAACATTGTTCAAAATATAAAAAAGATATTTAATTATGAATTTTGTATCAAAATTTCAAATATCAATAGAAAACATACTACCTTTTTTTTTGAATTTATAGAACTTCCATCATTTTTCATCCCATTCAAGAAAACAAATTCTCAAGGAACGCGACCTTCGATGCCCAATGTCACTTGATTCAAATGAAATTAATTAGTATAAGAGTACATTATTGAATAATATGAAATTGATAAACCAATAATGAATTAAAATTTAAGTTGTTGAAGAAATGCATAAAATGAAAAGGCATATAAATATAAATTTAATTAGAAATTTAATACTAGTGGAATAACATAAACAATTCATACTAATTATCATGATAAAAATGGTTATGATGTGTATTCATCTTATATTCCTATTTGGTTCAAATATATTTATGTGACACTATTTGGTTATTCATTCACTTGGTAATTTTGATCATTTGTGTCATTATGTTCATTTTTTTTGGTTGGGATTTTTGGTAATTTTGTCATATGGCCAATTGGCCAATTCTCCATTTGGTAATTTTTCCAATTTTACATTATTTCATTTGGCCTTTTGGCCATTTGACCATTTTTCCGATTAGTCTAGTTAGGCCAAATAGGTCATTTTGGGCAATTAGGATAATTTTTACATTTATTTAATTTTAGGCCAATTATTCCATTTATGATAATAAGTCCATTTAGGCCAATTTATTCTAGTTAGTACAATTAGGTAATTTATTTGTCCAAATTAATCCAATTAGGTCATTTAGTACAATTTAGTCTAATTAGGGAAGTTTATGCCATTTAGGCCAATTTATTCCAATTTAGGTCAATTATGCCATTTAGACCAATTAGGCCAATTAGTCCATTTAGATCAATTTAGGTCAACTTATGTCAATTATGCCATTAAATACAATTTAATTCAATTTATTCCAATTATTAAAATTAGTACATTTAGGATAATTTATACCAATAAGACTATTTAGTCTATTTAGGTCAATTAGGTCATTTACTTCAATTAGGCCAATTGAGCCATTTAGGCCATTCAGGACAATTAGGCCATTTTATGCTATTTATGACATTTAGTTCAATTTTTCCAATTAGTAAATTTAGGAAAATTAGTCCATTTAGGACAATTAGGTTATTTTGGCCAATTAGACCATTAAGGCCAATTAGGCCATTTTGGCCATTTTGGCCATTTTGGACATTTTGGCCAATTAGAGAAATTAGTCCATTTAGGAAAATTAAATCTTCTAGGCTATTTAGTCCATTAGAACCAATTCTCCATTTATCCATTTAGACATTTGGTTATTCTGTAACTTTGTATTTTTGATCATTTGTTCATTAGGCCATTAGGTCAATTAGCCAATTGGAAATTTTTCCATTTCTCTATTTGGACATTAGGCCATTATCCCATTAGAGAATTTTCCCATTTAGTCATTAGGAAATTTGGCCATTAGTTCATTATTCCAATTGGTCATTTTTTTATTTGGTCATTAGGCCATTAGGTTATAAGGACATTTAGTCCATTTAGGCCATTTAGGTTATTTAGGACATTTAGGTTATTAGGTCATTAGTCCATTAGGCAATTGGGCCATTAGTCAATTAGTCCATTACTCCATTAGTCCATTAGGCCATTAGGTCACTATATCATTTGGAAACTATTCCATTTGTCCATTAAGCCATTGGGCCTTTGGAGAATTAGGCCATTGGCCATTAGGCCAATTGACCATTTTACTATTAGGGATTTAGACTATTAGGCTATCAAGACATTAGGCCATTTGGCCATTTAGGGCATTTTTCCATTAGGTCATTAGGCTATCAGGACATTAGGTCATTAGTCCATAAGGGCATAAGTTCATTAGGAAATTAGGCAATTAGGCCTTTATGCCATTTAGACTATTTAATCCATTTATTCCATTTAGATTATTTAGAACATTAGTCCATTATTCTATTAGGCCATTATTCCATTATTCCATTTGTCCATTCAGCCAATTTTTCCTATTTATTCATTAGGCCATTTGGCCATTATCCATTTAGGACTTTTAGGCCATTAGGGCCAATTGGCCTTTTGGAAATTTGGTCATTTGGTTATTTGGTCACTTGGTAATTTTGATCATTTAGTCATTAGTCCATTAAGACATTGGTCGTTTGTCTATTAGGCCATTAATCCCTTAGGATATTAGGCCATTAGGACATTATACCATTAGCCCATTATCCCATTATCCCATTAGGCCATTAGGCATTATGCCATTAGGCCATTTGGCCATTAGGCCATTAGGACATTAGTCCATTAGTCCATTAGGCCATTAGGCCATTAGGCCATTAGGCCATTAGGCCATTAATCCATTAGGCCATTAAGCCATTAGGCCATTAGTCAATTATCCCAGTAAGATATTAGTCCATGATTCCATTAGGCCATTGGGCCAATTATACCATATAGTCTATTTAGTCCATTTGGGCCATTAGTATATTAGGACATTAGAACATTTGGATAGTAGAACATTAGTCCATTATACCACTAGGTCACTAGGCCATTTATCCATTTGATAATTTTTCTATTTATCCATTTGGAAAAAAAATTCATTTTTCCATTTGGCCATTTTTTCCATTGGTTTGTTAATCCATTAGGCTATTAGGAAATTGGGTCATTAGGCCATTTTTTCATTTGACCATTTGAAAGGGTCATTTATAATCTAATTTTAAATATATTGATGACAAGAAAACATAAATTTCAGTATGAAAATATAACTAAGAAACAATGTAAATAAAGATATTATTTATATTCATATTAAAGTACTTAGCGCCTCTCATGTTCATGCATTTAGCTCACCCCAAAGTGTAAAAATACATCATTGAATCTATTTTTTCTGGAGGTATCCAAAAAACAAAAATTCAATACAATTAATAAGAATTAAATTTTATATGAATACCATTAAAATTTTGTAATACCTTAAAATCATCACTCTTCCAATATTCCATCATTTCTTGATATTGTGTTGTTGAAAAGTTTGGTAATATTGGTACACCATCTTAATTATAACCAACTCTTCTCTTACAACCAACATATTACTTGTACTTATATGATTTCCAGAACTCTCTAAAATCTATCAACCTTGCAACCTTAGTAGCTTCACCATTAGGAAAGATAAATATATGTTGCAATTAACATGTTAATTAATATAGTTAAAACAATAATATTGATATAAATTTAACAAAAAAAATTAACCATATCTCTGTCCATGATTTCTTCTTGATTTCATTATCAATATGCCTTCATCAGACTGGTTGCACCGAAATGATGTCGTTGTACTTGGATAATGTTCCCATGAAATTTCTACATTGCCTATAATTTTTACCTATCATCTGATTGTCTTCATTATAATCCATTATTATTTGTGTTTGGTGATTCTATGCTTCATGCATATGGGTGTTCCAACATCGCCTAGTAGAATATCCCACTGAATAAGATCAAAGGAAGAAAAGAAGAAGAATTCATTCATAGTACAATAGGGGAAAAAATAATGTGACATAATTTGACATATAATAAAAAACATAATGTATGCTATTCATTAGGATCTTATGGATCCATGGGATTTCCTGCATCAGTAGCTTGTAAAGTATGTTCCTATTCCAATGCATGCATTGGGTGATCTTCATGCATTGGAGTGGAAGCTAAGGGAGAATAATCATTAGATCCATGATGGGTAATAGGAAATGGACAGGGCATAAACATGATAAGATATGGGTACTAGGGTCGGGGATACATAAAAGGATATGGATATTATAAAGGGACAGGATCCCTGGAGGTAGTGTAAACATGGTATGGGAAGAAGAGGATAAATGAAATGATGACGGTGGCATGGGTGGGAGCATCCCTAGAGGCTCATGTGGATGATGGAAAGGTGTGGTAGATGAGGTGTTTTATGCTGCTTAAGGGAGTGAATGGGTATAATGGGTGCTCCGTCTAGATCTAGAAGAACCCCCTCTAAACCATATACTAGCAGGCTGAGTAAAAGTCACCTCTAGTTTAAATTTTTTTATAAAAAATAAGAACATGAAATTAAATGTAATGAATAAGAAAAATATTTTACACTCACTAATGGAACCAAAGGAGGAAACCCAAGCTCACGCATCCGTCGATCATTACCAAATAATAATTTCCTTAAAACTTCATCAATATATTTTATAATCTACATAATAATGAAATGTACATTTTTTAGAAATAGTTTTTAAAAAACATGCATACAACTTAGAAGTCAAATAATTCATCAACAATGTCATCACATGCTTTATCAACTATAATTTAAAACCATGTTATACATTTTAAAAAAAACTATTTTAAAGATGGTTTTTTGAATTGAACAAAATATAATTAAATTAGATGAAAAAACAATACTAAAAAACATATCATTCCAAA
Organism: Viscum album; assembly: GCA_963277665.1. Lineage (NCBI taxonomy): Eukaryota > Viridiplantae > Streptophyta > Magnoliopsida > Santalales > Viscaceae > Viscum > Viscum album. Next base: position 1,177,104,666 of record OY728153.1, on the reverse strand, counting down.
ATGAAACATAATTAAAGTAAGTATAGTAGTAACAACCAGAGAAACACACATCAAGGTAAAATGAATTAACTATGAACATATATGTTTGGTTCTATATATTACCCACGAATAATTCATATTAAACATAAACTCTCCCTGTGGGACAATTTGAGTTATCAAATGTAATATTTTGGACCACACTAATGGGGGGAATCAATGGTGTCAGTTTATTCCCCACTATCATGAAAACTATATCTTGGTATTACATCAATAATGACATCATAATCAGGTCTCAGATGATCTTTCACATAAAACACTTGTTTTTTCCTTGATTCCAAAATATATGGTTCACTGGTAGCTAGACTTAGAGTCTTGTTAATAACTATGAATCCACAATAAAAAATAAATTTACCATGTGAAGTCATTGAATCAAACCATTTACATTTCATCACAACGACTCGACCATAAGAGTAGTAATCCAATAACAATATTTCCTCAACAAGTCCATAATAAGAAACCGTTTCATATTGTGGACTACTATATGATGAACTATAATAACAGTATTTTTTAGTAGTTAACATAATTCCATCATGTTGTGTTCTCATTTTTACCACTCGATCAGTTGTAAAAAAATTATACCCATTGATTATTAAATATTTTCATTCACAAACCAATGAATTAGGACCAAAATCCAACACAATCATTTCTTGAGAGATAGGGTCAATAGTTAAACTCAATACCTAAAATATAAATGAATAAAAAAATTAAATGAATATCTATATTTTATGTTAATTAAAGTAATGGTCATACCATTAATTTCAACCAAATAGGAAACTCTTTCTTATGAAAATCCTCTTTCCTTCTCAAAGGAAAATATCGATAAACTCTATTATAATTTTTTTATGTTCCATACATAAGATTATAATAAAATTTTAAGATATATGTGAAATGACATAGTGTGAGATAAAATATAAATATTCAAATTACTTACTTGTTATAGTCATTGAAAAAACCAAAGTTAAACAAGACTGTGCGATGTGCCATATCCCTCTCTTCAATGCTTAATGTAGCCAACGTATATGACCTATGAATTCCTCCTATTTGGGGAAGAGATGAAAATTAATGGTAAATTTTATCATATTACTAATCTTCATTTCTCATTGCCTAGTTATGTCTTGTGCTCATATCATACAAATACATTTTTGATCTAGATAACCTCTCACAATGGAACCTTTAGGATGATTCTTGTTCTAGACATAATTCATCATCGTGTACATATTTCTTTTAGTATGATACATTCACTAAAAAGAAAAAAAGTCTCCCAATGAGTGTTTTAGTAGGAATATGAACCGTTAAATGCATCATGAAAGTGAAAAATGATGGAGGAATTTTTTATAACTCACACAATATTAATGGTCCCTCTTAAATCATTTTTAACAAGAAATACTTGGATAACCTTTTAGAACAAAGGTCTATAAAAATGGAACAATCGAATCACTATCAACCATAATTATTTCATAGTAAATGATAGATTTCTATTGGAATCAATTCATGAAGAAGAATGTGATAATCATGAATTTTTATGGATTTCAGTTTCAACTCCCTTCTATTAACTCATTTAGATATGTTTCTTGAATAGACATCAAGAAATTTGATATTCTATAATAATTATAGAAATTGATTTTTCTTTAAAGGTGTCATCACATAAGAAGCATAAGGAACTTTACATTTGTTTTCACTGATACACACAAGATTCAATTCTAGTCGAATAACCCAATCCAAGAAGTCTCGGTGAGATCATATGTTATCTTTGGTCTTCACCTTGAAATTTAGAAGAATTAAAATCAACCTTTCACATATATTTTTCTCAATTGTAATTATGTCTAAATAATGACGTAAGAAATTGGTAGACCAATATGGAAACTCCATAAGATAAATTTCTTTTTCCAATTGTAAGTGTCTTCAGTGTCAACATTATTCCTCTTTTTAGATTTCATATGACCTTTGTATAATGAAAAAATAAAATATTTCAATTAATTAAGAACATCAGTTCCTGACATATATCGAGGTGGTTGTTTAGTGTTAATATTATTATTAAACCTTTTCCAATTCTTTCTTTATTGATTATTCATCGACAAGAATCATCGATGCCCCATGAAACTAAAACTATAATGATATTTTATCTTTCTCGACTGTGTATTCTTAATATGAAAATGACATGATAGTTTTCCCTTTTTTCTCTATCCACACATCATTGAATAAGAATGGAAATATTTTATAGTCCATAGAAGGTAATCACACATCTAAAATATATTTTTTGAAGAATAATTTAATGTGATCACACTTGTATCCCAAAGCTTCTTTAACTCTATTATTAAATGTTGTAATTAGATGTATATATCATTACCTAGGTCAGAAGGTATAGATATGATTATACTCAATAAATTGAAAGGTTTTTTCATACACATCCATGAAGGAATATTATAAACATGAATAAAAACCATCCACGTGTTGTGAGCAGTAAGTATCTGCCCAAACGGATTAAAACCACCACAGTATAGACCCAAACTGATATTACACACCTTAACTAAAACATTAGGATTTTGTACATAAAATTAATTCCATTATAATATATCTATATAATTAACCAACTCATCATTACCTTTAATTCTGTCATTATAATGACATCTCATATTAGTTGAAATTTCTACCGACAGGAATAGATTTTGAAGCCTGGGAATCAATGGGAAGTGGAACGTGACTTTATGTGGAACATGAGATGGTGTTCCATCTACATTTTCCTTCCATTGAGATGTACCACATTATTTATATTCATTAAGGTCTATTGTTTCCTCCTAAAATAAACTACAATCTTTTAAACAAGCATGAATATTATTAGTAGAAAATATGATCTTCTTAATTAACATTCATGCCTTATAATAATTTGAGGTAATATCTTCACTATCAAGAATAAAGTACTTAAAAAAGGTAATAATATAGTCAATGGTGGTATTGGAAATTCCATATATGGTGTTTCCATGATATAACCACATTAAAAATTATAACCTTTTCATTTTAGTACATTCTATATATATAAGTGTTCTAGCATAATCCGTTATTTTTTTCACTCTCTAAACATAATCATATTTAGTATTTTCCTCATGTTTATTGATATAATTTCCTTTTTTCACTAGAATATTATCTCTATATTGATGATGCATAAATGGAAATGGATCAAATATCAAATTCTCTATACTAATTCTTTCATTCCATTCATAAACAATAGAATATTATCTCATCTCTCCATTGTGATACCAAAAAAAATATTTTGTTTGAAATAATACTTTTGTTATACATTATATAATTACTTACCAAATTAATAATGGTCTTCCAACAAAATTATTACATTGGCACTTTATACAACCTCTATCTAAATCATTATTAAATGAAAAATATAAAAGCAAATATCCAAATTCTTTTAAGCTCAGTTGAAATCTAATTGGTATGATACATCAATCTTATATCCAATATATTACATGAAAAAAATTATATTCCAATCAATAATGTAATCAATAATTATATTGATATCCAAATTCAAAGACAAATTAAAAGTATATTATATAGGAAATTAAAGAACACTAATATGAAACCAAATAGAATACAATGCATGATGCAAGTAAGAATTATAGAATACTACTATCCATCCAAAAAAAGAACAATTAATACCATAAAAAACAAAAACATACTCATAGGAACCCAAACAAGTTGAATGTATTATAATAAATAACAACTAAGGAAAACTTTCAAAAAAATGTGTATTTACTTTCTATAGAGGTCTTCTCATTTGAAAACATAACTAAGATAACATTTAGTCATGAAAGGATTTTATTTAAGATAACAGTACTTATATTATTCAAACATGAGGAAAATAGATTTTACATGGTTCAATATTTCAATTTAAGAAGTATTTAATTTGGGGAGATCCATCAAGTCTAAATAATTAATCGATTCCATCCCACTTTATGAAACCCATCCATTACTTCACCACTAATGAAACCTCTTAATTGAGGTAAAGTGTGGTTAGATGGTTTTTAATTCATTTAACATGTATTGGAAAAAATGGTTAACTTCTCAATACATGATAAATGAACTAAGGAATAATTATTAATAAATAATTAAGTTATACTTAACTGTTAAAAAAATATGTGAAACTAAGGTTCATATAATTAATGTTTTATTAAAAAACTAATTTTTTATATAAAACTTCATCAATGGAAACCATGTTTCATAAAATTAATATGATCCAACAAGATTTCCATTCTAACTTATATAACTATTTCAGGATATTCACCAATAGATTTAATAAATATTTTTACATAATAAAGTTTTTAAAATTCTGAATCATTTAAAATATAAATATATAATTATTCCAAATAATATTTTATCATTAATTCATGTCTAAATCATAATAATGAATTCTAAGAAACATGATTTATAAGTACTATAAATACAATTGTGAATTCTTGAAGAACTAACCTTCATATATAATGCAATATTCCATATTTACATATAATATTATAATCATGTACATCATCATAAAATTATTACTTTTTGGGTTAAAATAATCAAATAAATAGTTTAACCATGGTTCATGACATAAAAAATTAAATTTCAATAATTAAATCCCATAAATCGTGGATAATAAAAAACAACATTAACCCCTATAGTTAACTTAAATATGATTCCGAACACTAAAAATATCTAAATCCCTAAAATATTCCAACAAAAGAATCTCAAATTTAAGTTAAATTCATAAGAATCCCTAGGATAGTTTTCAAAATGAATCAATTATAAATAAAAAAGTTCTTTTAGAAATTTAATAGACTATATTTTATCTTTATTAGACTATAAATTTAAAAACACACTAATAGAAGTGATTCCAACATGCTCCAGTAGAATCACACACATAGATAAAAATGAAAATAACAGCCAATAGAAGAGAAGAGTGGTTCAAAACATGCTAATATAAAGTTGAATAAGATCAAAAAATAAAAAAATCCTTGAATTAATGGATAATTCTAGGGAAGGAAATCATCTGGTGCTCAGGTGGGTAGAGAAGAAAGAAGAGGAGGGAAGGAAATCGTAGCTATTAAATATCATAACAAAAAAATGTAAGAAATAGAGGAAGAAAAACTAGTCTATGGGGGAAGTGTCTCTTGTGGAGGGGAGGGGGATGTCATGGCGCATAGCAGGGGAGGATATATTAGGGCTTCTATGAGGAGGGGAGTGGGATCCCAAGGGGTAACCCAATATTTTAAGAGCTATACCCACAGTTTTTGAAAAATCATTTGTATATATCAACCTATATTAATGAATTTTACAAAATGCGGATATAGATTTGGTCAAAAACACTATACCCATGATTTCTCTAAACTGTGAGTATAGATGCATGGGGACAACCCCATTTTATAGTAGTGTGTGTGCCATTACTCTTAGGAATTAGTGGTGTCGAGTGGTGTTGGGCCTTAATAGCCCTCAATTCATGTTGGGTTTGTCACTCTTCCACACTACACATATTTGTTTGAGATTCTCAGTCATGATCCAAGAATCATGAGTGAATGTTGTCCCTAAGACATTTTGAGTGGCATCAGGTGGCCTCTTAGGCCCCCTAAATTCATTTTGGGTAACTTTCCTTTGATTTTTCATATATTCCTTTAAGAAACACCATTCCATGGTAAAATATGTATAACCTTAAACTAAAATCCACATTCCAAGAATCGTGACCTTAAAATGTGTAAAAGTTGTCTCAGGAATATTTTGTGCAGCATTAGGTGGCCTCTTAAGCCACTCCTTTAACGTTGGTTGTCGTGAACATTCCTTTGAGACACAAATTGTATGTGCCCAGTCAGTGTAATTGTATCACTAAGGGGATCATGGGGTAAATCAGGGATACTTTTTATTTTATATTTTCTTGAAACAACCTTTACCTCCTATTAAATATTTTAATCCCTAATGAAAAAAATTCAAACATGCATCCACAAGAACACAAGAATTTACAAGGTTCACTATTTAATAATAATAGCTATGTCATTGATATGGTTTGGAAATTATAAAATACCATAAAATCCACTAGAAAGTAATCCTTGGAATACAACAAGTAGGATATACCCTTTTACTTGTGTAGAACTATGCAAACAATCCAATAGTGTGTGTTCACCCTCTTAGCACAAATAGGGTAAAGCAATTTTTGTGTAAAAAACATGTTACGTGTACTTCCTTTTAAATTCCCACAAATTTATTCAATTGAAAATAAATTCTTCACTTTCTTACCCAGAAGCTGGTAAGAACCTCTGGGACTTTGATTAAAGAATTCAATATGACTTCTCAGTCTGATCTGTCCAATATGATTTTTAAAATATGATTCTTCAAATCTGATTGCCCAATATGATGGATATAACTCTGTCAGAATAAGATCAAGAAAATTCAGAACACTTCCTATCTCAGTCTAGAAATCCCTATATGGAAATCCCAAATCATATTAATCCATCCATATCTGATGATCAACCAAATATGATGACAAGATGAATATAGTAGACTGCTGAATAAGATGATCCCTAGATATGATGATCAGCTAAATAACGTTGTGATATTGTCTCTTCTACTTTCACTTATTCATTGAAATATCTTCAAAAAAGGCTCAATACGAAGACTTGTTTCTCTCCCTAGAAAGTTGGAGTTTCTCTCTCATGAATAGTACATTCATGTCTGAAAAGGTGCAAAGTAAAATCACCTTTTATAGGTGACCCATTGATGGTTTTGGTGGGAATCCAAAAACATTTCTTTCTCAACCAAATTCCTCTAAATCTCTATTTCCCTTAATTTTTCGGTGAATCTTGACTTCGTTAACTCTTTTGGAAATTTCTCAAATTTTCTTCAAACTTAATTTATTCTTAAGACGTTTCATTTTCAAAGGCCAGTCTGGATCCATTTTCTAAAACCAATGTTTTCATTTCAATTTCTTCAATACAAAGCTTTGTCCCAATTGAATGTAAATGTATAAAGAAATGGAATTCTTCACATACCTTGGTCTGATTATGATTGATGAATATGAAGTTCACCTTGATTGCATACCCAACAATATCCTTCATATCTATTCTCGAATCACTTCTAATTATTCTCTTAACACTATTGAAATACAAAACAATTCAACTCTAATACAATGGTTCTTTACCCAATTGAAGAAACATTATTTAAAACTCATGCTCCCCCTTGACAACGCATCCATCTATTTTATTAAACTCTTCTTTGTACTCACTTGAAAAGTAAATTAAGTTATTCAACCCTTTTTAAAAGGTTGACTATATTGTTGATCATATTTTTTTCCTTTCATTTCATTCATTGGTCTCAAGAAATTATTTCTTTGAATAAGATATCATTCTGAGTTTTATTATTATATTATTTATCTTCTAAATATTATACCACTTTGTGACTTCTTTCTCTTTTCCCATCAACTTCATTCTCTAAAGATTTGTTTCTTTTAGATTTTGGTCTGACTGAAAACAAGTACCTTTGATTTCTCATATTTTCCACAAGCATTCTCAACCTTCATGAATTTATCATTCATGGGAATTCGATGGAAATAAGATTCAACAATGCCTTTCTCACAATTGAAATTATTGTAACTTATCTATCCCACAATAGACACTTTTCTTCATGGCCTGAATATGATTTTCATGATTCTTATTGGCCTGAATATGATCTCCATCACCCTTTCTCTTCCATCCTAATCTTATCAACTTGAATATGATTGGCCGCATCTCTTTCACTCCCCCTTTCTTCCATTAATCTTTCATCATAAGTTTCACAACTTGTGAATTATGAGAACTCCAAGTTCAGAAAATCATCATAACATTTAATTTATCATAATCATGAAAACTCCAATACTCCATCAACCAGATTAAGAGTGAATCTAATGACCATTTACTTCTACCAATATTCAATCCCAATAGTATCGACTTTTCATTCCAAATTTAGTGTGAATCTGATGATAATTTTCTTTGTGCCTTCTCTTACAGCTAGATTTGCCTCAATACGATGGGTCTTTTCAACCTTATGAGTTTGATTCTTTTGAATAGGATGGTCATTTTTAATTTCAACAAATATAAAGTGATGTGATTTTCCTTCTTTTACCAAAACTTCTTTGACAAAAAAAATACAACATTACAATATAATCACCTTCCTCATCATCTTGGTCCTAATAATCTCCCCCATTGGATTTTGTTACCGACCAAGTTTCATAAATCCCTAAACATTGTGTCCTCAATAAATGGGTTACTTATCAAAAATTATAATTCTATGTTAGATAAATAATTTTAGGAAATAAGAATCATTGAAAACAAAACCATGTTATTCAAAAGTAGGGATTTTGAAAACCTTATTCATATTTCTTCCTTATCTCTTAAAATTTCTAGGAAAACAATACAATTTGTTTCCTAAAACCACTCCAATAAATAGTTCAAATAGTTCACACACAATACAATTCTGAATTCACATCTTACCCACAACTCCCTCTTTTTTCATGTATTCAAAAGGATAGATTTATGAAACAATTCTCCCCCTTAACAATACAATATAAAGGTAAGATGAGAGAGGGAATAGAAACATAGACCTAAACCTTGATGGGAAAGAGGTTTAAAACCCATTTCCAACATCAATTTATAAAATTATTCCTTTGATAAAGGTTTTGTGAATATGTAAACAACTTTTTCTAATGTTGGAACATACTCCATATTCAATTCATTCTTCTCCACAAGCTCTTTAATGAAATGATATTTGATATCAATATACTTTGAATGATAATGTTGAACTGGATTATTGGTGAGATTTATTGTACTTTGATCATCACAACCCAAGAGAAAGAGTTAATTCACTTCAATAAGTAAATATTCCAATTTTTCTTTTATCCACATAAGTTGAGTAGTGGTTGGAGTGGCAGCAATATACTCATCTTCATCTGTACTGATAGTTACTGAATTATGTTTCTTTAAATTATAATTAACACAATTATTTCCTATAAAGAATACTCCACTAGATGTAGATCTTCCATCATCAAAATTTCTTTCCCAATCAACATCTGAATACCCAAACAAATCAATACTATCTAAGCTATTGTAACTTATTATTAATTTTGTTGTGCCTTTAATGCCTCTGAGAATTTTTTTTCCAATAAGTAAATTTGATTATTTTTTGATCTCTATGAAATATTTCATATAAGGTAACAATATAAACAATGTCGAGTCTTGATGCAGTTAAATAAAAAAACTCCAATCAATATTCATAATTCTTTTTTATTAACTTCTTTTCCTTCTCTATATTTAGAAAAAATTGTAACCACTAAAATCGATGTGGAAACAGGTTTTGATTTTTCCATACCAAACCTCTTAATAAGTAATTTGGAATAATTTTCTTGATAAATAAAAATATATTCATTTTTTTGGAATTTTTATCCCAATAATGTATATCATTTCCCTAGCATGGACATCTTAAGCAAAAACTTCATTTCCTTAGTAAATCATTCACTAGATCTTTCATCATTCCCATTAAAGATAATGTCATCAATATAAACAATAACAATGAGGGGATACTCTTGACTTTATCTAATGTAAATATTGTAATCCACACTTCATTTATTAATACTCATATTCCTTAATCATGTATCCAATTTGGAATACCATGCCCTAAAATATTGTTTTATCATATACAAATTTTTTTTCAATATACACACATAACATTCATCTTTCCCAATAATAAATCCACAAGGGTTTTCAATGTAAACTTCCTCATCAAGATTACCATTTAATAATATAGATTTAAAATCCATTTGAAAGATCTGGTCTCCTCATTGTGAAGCAACAATGAGAAAGATTCTAATTGTTTCTAATCTTGTTACCAGAGAAAAGGTTTCATAAAAATCAATACCTTCAATTTATAAATACATTTTTCACACAAATCTTGCATTGTTTCTTATTACTTCACCTTCTTCATTTGTCTTATTTTGAAAACCCAATGTGTACTAATAATGTTTTTGTTTTTAGTTTTGGGTATGATTTCTTATGTATCATTCTTTTCAATCTAATCCAACTCTTTATTAATGGATTGAACACATTCTAGATACTCAAAATCTTATTTCTTATCATTCGACTCCATTTTTTAATACAAAAAATTATGTGTAATATCATTTTTTGTTCTTCTAGGTTGAATATTATAATGTTGGTCGCCAATTATATTCTGAGCTTCCACTTTCTTCCTTTAGCCTATAATGATATTTTTTAGTATCTTCCTCATCACTATAAATAGATGAGTCTAATTCTTATTCTTTAAAAGGATTAAAATTGTTTGTATCCTTATCAGGATTTTTTTCTTCATCTTTCTCAACTTCCTTTCCTTTATAAGCATGTTTGTTATCCTTATATATTTCAATTTCTTTCACAATAATATAATCAAAAAAACTTCTTATTTCTTTGTTGAAACATATATATCCTCTTCCTTACAGAGTATATCCAAGAAAGATTCCATCTTTACCTTTCTGATCAAACTTTATAAATCTTGCACCATTCTTATTTATAATAAATGGACTCCCAAAAACTCTTAAGTGTTTCAAACATGGAGTTTTACCATAAAAAATAATAGATATTTATACCCGATATTGGCATATAGAAACATCGGTTTTAAATATAAACAACAGTACTCATAGATTTCCTTCAAAAGTAATGAGAACATCCATATTCAAGTAATATAGTTCTTCCCATTTCCACCAAACTTATATTCATTCTTTTAGCAAGCCCATTTTTTTAGGAGTGTATGGTGAACTATACTCATACCAAATTACATGCTTCTCAAGATAAATTTTTAATTCTTCACTTCTGTATTCACCTCTATTTTCGGTTCTCAACTTTTTCATAGAATACTCACATTCCTTTTCAACTTTCCTTCTGAAACTTTTGAACATTTTAAAATCATTTGATTAATGTGTCATATACATAATGAAATTAATGATAGTAAAATCTTTGTTAGTTCCACAAGGCTGAATACCCTGAGAGGGTGGGTGAATCAGGGTATGAAAAATTTAAAATTAAATCTCGTTCTGATCTTGTTTCATTGTTAAGAAAAACACTCTTCTCTCTCTTTCCTATTGCACAATATAAACAGAAAGTAAAGAATGCACAGGACACAATGATTTTTACTTGGTTCACCCTCAATGGGCTACATCCAAGGAGCATATGCTGACAAGTTTTCGGTCTTACCAAATTCCACTAAACTTCAATAGTTGTGGATTACAAGGTTTGGGTATAGTCACTCTGTCCCAGGCTTGCTGCATTTACAAGGTTTAGGATCAGATCACTGCTTTCCCAAGGGTCACTCCCTATTTCTCTCTCTCTGGATGACTATCGGTGGAGAGGATTGCCTTCTTCTTCTTCCTTTGCTCACTGCTCTGGAAGGAATCCACTCACAGTTTATAGACCTGTAGGTATCTTCATTTGCATGAAGAAATGCATATTCCTATTTATGTAGATGCTCTGTTGAAGTCTAGCTTTCACCTATAGATGAATCTCTCTTTGCACTGAAGGTATCGGGAAAACTTCCAGCTTCCACGCATCCCAAAAATCACTGCCATAAATAAACCTTACTTGGTGTGCAATTCTATCTCGGCGCGCAAGTATCGGCACGAAAGTCACAACTGGCGTGCAAGTCCACCTCACACACTTGCACAACACAAGCTTCTTCAACTCCAAACTTGTGCGACACACTTCCTTTTACGCCCAAACCAATATTGGCGCACAACTACCAACAATCACCCTTCTTCAAAGCTGGCGTGCAAGTCCCACTTGCACGACACACCACCACTTGCGTGACTTCCACACCTGCGCGACAGGAGATCTGATTTCTCTAAGTGTTGAACTCTGGTAAGAAATGAGGAGGGGTGGTCCAGTATTTATAGGAAAATTGACCACCCTGCGCGACGGCGTGCAAGTCAACCCTTGGAGCGCAAGTCTCGGTGCGCAGGTCTCTTCCCCTGCAAGTCACTTGCGTGACCCAATTCCAAACTTGCGTTAACCTCTATCCATTGCCATATTTTGATCTTCTGATTTTGAAAAACCATAGGCGTGCAAGTTCTCAAGCTTCTAAGGCATCGGCGCACAAGTCTCTTTCACAGCCCGCAAGTCACTTGCACGACACCACCAATACTTGTGCGACACTTATCACTTTGCCATATTTTGATGATATGATATTGAAAAACATATGGCGCGCAAGTTTCCATGCCTTCAAGTACACGGCGCACAAGTCCCTTTTCCAAAAACCACTTTTCTTCATTTGATGATTTTCAAGCCCAAAAATTTGGCAAACACTGGAAAACGGCACCACCTTATATCTGTTCTTTTTGTACCACCTCCAGACCATCCATTACTTTGTCAAAGTTCTTGAATCAAACATTGATCATTTAACCACAGCTCTTGAACTCAACATTCCACCATGAAATTCCATTTGTCAACAAGTTTTTATGACATGGTTTCCTTTTTCAACAATCTCAGCACAGTTGTCCACTTTGTCAACAAACACAATCACCTCAAAAATGCTTCAATGATACCTTGAGGGATTTTTTCCCAACAATATTCAATGAAATTGATGATGTAGTTATCTCCATTTTTTTATTTTTTTCTCATTGGACCATAAATATCAGAATGAATCAGGTCCAAGAGTTGTGTTGACCAAATCTCAACTTTCTTATATATTGAGTTTGTAATCTTTCCTTTATGGAAAATGGTGCAACATCAATCTCTTCTTCTTGGAAAATTAAGAATGTGTCAAAAACTATCTCCCTTTGATATATTTCTAGTGTTTATTTAACACATGTGTCCCATACTTTTATGCCAAAATTGATTCGCTTACACCATACTCATGTAATGAGAGTTTTGTAATTCCTAAACCTGAAACATGATTCCTTTTGTATGTTGGCCTCTTGTAAAAATATTTCATTCTTCCTCGCTTTTCAAAACAAATCCATATTTTATGAAGATAACTTTCTCAACCTCAGTACAAAATTGTGAAACACTTATCAAATTTTGTTTCATACCATCAACATATAATGTTTTCTTGGATATCATCTTTTCTTTCCCAATGATGGATGGTCCAACACCTTTTATTTTCAAGGATTCATCATTGAAAAATGTAAATGTTCCTTATTTAAAGTCTTTAAAATTCTTCAAAAATATCAAATATCATATCATAAGATAAGAACACACACTATTAATAATCCAAGGTTTTTCTCCTTTTGTAGCTTTAAATACTGTTTCAACATCAAGATATTGTCCCCCTTTATTTTCTTTCGTCACATCTGGATTTTGAGAATTGATAAGAGACATTTATTGTGTTGTTAACAAAAAAAATACATCCTTTTGCAAGGTGTATTGTTTTTTCACATCTTTCAAAAATATTTTCGAATCATTGGAACCTATTTCCAATCTTTACTCCAAAAGTTTTTGGGTTTCTTCAAAACAAACTTCTAAAAATTATTTATTTGAGGATATTAGATCCCCCTAAATATTTTACTTTCATAACCTATGTGATAACAATAACATTGTTGGTTAAACCAACACATATTTTATGTGTGTCCAAATCCACCACAATACCAGAAATATCCATTAAAAGAGTATTTTCCTCTAAAATTTCAATATTGATTGGATTTGTGAATACATTTCTCAGAAACCTTCTTGTATTTCTTTTTTGAGCCACTAAACTTTATGTTTTCAATCAGAGTCTTCTTTTTCTTTTCACCTTTACCAGATTCAGAAGTATTCGAAACTCTTCCAGATTCAGATAAAATATTTTTGGATTTAGGGTATTGTGAAACTTCTGAATTCTACACATTGTCAATATTGGCCACATATAAAACTTTTCCAACTTTATTCTTTTTAAAAATAATTACATCTTCTTTCTCACCCTTTGAAGGTTTTTTTTTGAAAATTCTCAAGTTTCTCATTATGAGAAATTTCAAAAACTTCAATAATAGAGTTTTTTAAACTTTTTCCTTTCCCTTCAGTCTTAAAAAAAAATTGGATAATTTTCAACTCTTTTCTTTTTCTTTCAACTTCACTTCAAGATGCTCATTATGATTATTTTCTTCCTTTATATATTTCTTCAAAACATCAATTTATTCACCATCATTAATTTCTCATAAAAAACATTCTTGATTACTTGTTGAGGAAGATTTATCTTCTATATTTTTGTTTTTCTTTTTATGACTTTTTATCTTTCTCAAACATTATTTCAACTCCTTTCAGATGAAATTCAACTTTATTTTCTTTTTATTCATAACTAATGCTTCGAAAATCTTTATCATTAACTATTTCAATAAAAGTGTTTTCAATACCATACTCAATAGATTTTTCAGATTCAGCATCACTTCCTTCTTATTCTTCATCTTTATATAATAATATTCTTCTTTTGGTTTTGAATAATATCATATCTTTCCCTGTGGAAGACAATTTTCCTTTATCTCTCTATTTCTTCCACGATCTTCGTAGATTTCTTTCTTCTTCATCAATATCCTCTTATTTATTTATTTGAGGAATATTAGCCATAAAGTGTCCAAGGACTCCACATAAAAAACATTTCAATGGAGTTTTCCATTTGTATTTCCCTATACCTATTTTAACATTTTTAGAAAACAAGGATAAAATATCATCAATATTTTTACGTACCTCATTTTCATAATTGGATTCAACAGCTTCATATTTAATAGGATTCTTCTTTGACCTTTATTTCTTTGTATCCTTGAAAGACATTTCTCTATCAACTCTTATTTTTATTTTCATATATTTTTTCATTCTCATTTCATAAGTGATGATAGTGCTATTAAAATCATCACAAGATAATGTTTCAGGATCTATGTATTCTAGTGAAGATATGTTTTCATCAAACTTGTCTGGAAGAATTTTCAAAATATTTTCAACAACTATAGAATCTTATAACTTTTCACTAATACATTTGATAGTGTTAACAATTTCATTTACCTTGATAAATAAGTCCCTAACCAATTCATTCTTGCCCATATTCAAATCTTCAAACTTCAATCTCCAAATTTTTAACTTTACCTTCTTCGCTTTTGTATTGTCTTCATATATGTTTTTCAATTTTTCCAATATACCTTTGTCTCTAGAAACACCTTTCTACCTTAATAATTAAATTTTATAAAGTGATGATAATATAACATTCTTGTCCCCTCCATCATTCTCAAGGTTCTTCTTATCAGTAGATTTAAGGGGGGATTTATCATCAATGGGATGAAGACCAGCTATTACAACTTCAAGAACATCATAACTGATAGACATAAGATAAGGAAACATTCTATCTTTCCATATATAAAAATTATTTCCATAAAACACTAGAATACCTTTAATGTTCACACAATTCAAATTCTCCATCAGCAAAGAGTAATCAATGTGAACCTTTGGCTCTAATACTAGTTGTAAGTGAAAAGTTGGTGTAATTGTATCACTGAGAGGGGGAGGGGTGAATCAGATATAGTTTTTATTTTATGATTCCTTTAAAAACCTTCACCTCATATTAAATATTTCAATACCTCTTGAAAACAATTCAAACACACATGCACAAGAATACAAGAATTTACAAGGTTCATTATTCATTACGAATAGTTAAATCTATGGTATGGTTTGGAAATGATCCAATGCCATAAAATTCAATAGAAAGAAATCTAGGGAATAAAATGAGTGGGATATAACCTTTCACTCATATAGAACTATGAAAACAATCCAATAGTGTATGTTCTCTCTCTTAACACAAATACTGTAAAACAATGTTTGTGTAAAAAAACATGTTACATGTGCTTACTTTTCAATTTCCCACAAATGTATTAAATTGAAAAACAATTCTTCACTTTCTTATGCATAAGATGGTAAGAACCTCATGGACTTTTATTAAACAATTCAATATAATTTCTTAGTCTGATCCATCTACTCTGATTTTTAAAATCCAATTATTCAAATCCAATTTCCCAATCTGATTGATATTAATTTTTCATGATATGATCAAGACAATTCAGAACACTTCCTTCCTTAGTCCGAAAATCCCAATACAGAAATCTTAGATCTTATTAATCCATCCCAATCCAATGATTAGTTGAATATGATGACAAGAAAAATATGGTAGATAGCTGAATATGTTGATCACTGAATATGATGATCAGTTGAATAATGTTATGATCTAATCACTTCTCTTTTAACTTCTTTGAGAAACTTATTCTATAAAGACTCAATATGAAAACTTATTTATCTCCCTAGAAAGTCAGAGCTTCTCTATCATGAATAGCACATGCATGTTAGAAAAAAGTACAAAGTTAACTCACCTTTTATAGGTGACCCAAGGATGGTTTTGGATGGAATTCCAAATCCTTTCCCAGTCAACCAAATTCCTTAGAATCTTGATTTACCTTAAATTTTGGGTGAATCTTTACTTCATCAAATCTTCTCAAAAAATCTCAAATCCTCTTTAAACTTTATTTCATCTTCAAACTTTTCTTTTTGAAATTCCAGTCCAGATCTGATTTCTAAATCTGATTTTCTCAATATGGTTTCTTTAATACAAATATTTGTACTAATTGAATGTAAATGTATGATGAAATTTACTTCTTCACATACCTCATTCTAATTCTGATTGATTAATACATGTAATATCTCTAATTTTCTATGTATTATTTTTTGATGTTATATGGATTTATTTTGAGACCAAGAACTGATATGGAATGCGATTATGAGGCCCAGTGTTTCTGGAATAAATGTTTGAAAAATATTAAACTTTTAAATAGAATTCATGCATTTTTTTTATAAAAAAGTGTAATAACTCTTAAACATATTCTCAGATAAAAAATCCAAGGGCACCGTTGAGTTTAGAATGGTGTATTTACCCTAGGCATGACTCAACTTTAGTTGGCATAAGTCATCTATGAAAAATATATCTCGGGATGTAATGATAATAAAATAATTTAATAAAATTTATTTTGTTTTGTAGTGGCTGAAAATATATAAAAATATTTTTATGTAGTATTTCTATGGTTAACCGCATAACCCTATAAACCTTGGAGAACCATGGGAGAGATATTTGAGGATTCTCTCTCAGGTGACGCCAATAGATTGAGGATAAACGATGACGTGATGACCGTTCTTCATCAGTGACTGATCCAAATCCAGGCAGGTCTTGTTATCTTGTTTTATTTTCCTCATTCATAAATTCCATGATGAAGACACTCCAATCAAAGAAAAGCTTGATCTGTGATTCTTTCATATTTTCATGAGGGTTTTTTTATGAGTTATTGGGATTGATTTAATCTATCTTTCTAACCTCAAATATCCTGATATTGATCTCTAGATAAGAAATATTGGAAAACTATGATAAACCTTTTATTATGTTCATTTCTCCCTATGTTATTCACTTTCTTCTCTATTGGAATGCGGAGGTTCATGGCTTGACATTTTTGGGTGGTTCCAAGCACAATTAGACCCCCATATTGGAGGTCAATCGATGAGAGAGGTTATATCTGTGTAGATCAAGACCTAGGGAGCTTACATCTATGAACATTTTGAATTTTGGGAATCATAGGAGGCATAGTGTTCTATGGAAGAGACTGCCAGTATGGAATTGGAGACTGGTGGTAGTGGTGGTTCCGCGTGGCGGCGGCCATGGGTGATAGCAGTGATGAATAGCACACGATGGCGGTGGGAAACGGCAATGGAAGTGGGCCATGTGTGACAGACACGGAGGCACCAAAGGAGGTGAATACAGCAGTGACGTAATGGGTCATGCCGGGTTAGGTTGGGTTGGACTTGTAGTTCGGGTCAGGCTGGTGGGATGGGTCGAACGAAGTGGACCTAGGTCGTATCTGAGGTGGCTAGGGCAGAGACCATTCACAATTGACCATGGGGCCACAACAGCCCAACCAGTTGCAAGAACACTGACCATGGGTGCAGTGACCACACAGTCAATCGACCGAAAACAACGGTAGGTCCACATGCCTCGGTAGGCCTACGGGTGATTTCTCTCAAATGAGCATATCTCCTAAACGAAGCATCCAATCGATGAGCCGACTGTAGTATTGAGAACCTGACATTAAGATTTTTATTTTGGGAAGAGTGGTGAGTTTTTAGTTGGAACCATTATAGTTTGAGAGTGTTTCCTTGTTACTCTCTTCAAGGGTTCAGTATGACATTACATCCACATAACTAGATTGTAATATCCTCCAGAGAACAAGTCTCGGATAAATTATGATATCCCTCCCAAAGACTGGAGTGATATCCTCTCTCACCCTTAGTGTAGTCTTCAAAATCGCGTGACCCCCTATATCTGGGAGCTAATCGTCCATCTATTGGGTCACATTGGTAGGGTTCATGGAATCCCTTGATTGGTTCTGGTTGTGATACCCTATGTAGCGGGTTGATCCAGATTGTGTATGTGGTATCCACCAGTGAGTCTAGGAATGATATTTGGTGTCACCTAATCAGTTCTTGGTGTGACCCACTCTTTGTGTATCATAGTATTCTTTTACCAATGTGTTCTCTTTTTGGAAGGTCCCAAATGAGTTAGACCTCATTGTGAGTGTCTTTGATGATATCATGGATCGGGGAGTGAGTTCTATTGGAACGAGCATGCTTCAAGAAGAATCCAATGGCTGTAAGTTGGTTATGACCACCCGATGGCATGGTGTTTCTCATGAGTATATCTAGATATTCTTGTTATATGAGTTATAGACATATAACCGTGTAGAGTTGACTATACATTCATTTGTGGTATTATTTTGTGGTATTCTTTTATAGTATTCCTTTGTGGTATTTCTTTGTGGTTTTAGGGTATCCTACTGGATATTATTATACTCACCACTACATGGGATTTTCCCACGCATGTCATGTCTTGTGTAAATGATTGACCTATTGACAGATTCCTTGGTGGACTAGGACTAGACAGTGCTTAGTGTGACTAGACAAACCGAGGTGTGTTCATATGGCTATCATACAGTAGTCCTAGTACATTTACATTCAAGTTGAACTTGTGTTACAGACTCTTTGTGGTGGGATTTTATTTTTCCTTTTTTACTTTACATTACTTTTTTTATCATACTCTATTGTGAGATATTAGTGGTATGCATGCATTTTTTACTTAGTGGATTTTCACATTTTAGAATTTGTGCCTGGGATATGTGTGTGTGTGTGTGTGTGTGTGTATAGGTACTTTGGGATAATTCCTCCCATTTGTGGGATATTCCTACTCAGTTCTATTCAACATCCCCTTCCCTATTGGAGGTGGGATTGGGGTAGTCACAACATGCACCCCTCTAGGACAGTTTGTGACAATACGATGCTCCCCTTGATAGCATTCCCAAAAACATACTTCATCTCTGTTCTTGGATCACTTATACTTATTCTCTTGACCCAATTGAAATACAAAATAATTCTACTCTAATACAATGGTTATTGACCCGATGGAAGAAATGTTATTTGAAATTCAAGCTCCCTCTTTATAACACATCCATCTATTTTATTCATATCTTCTCTTTTCTCACTTGAAAAGTAAACAAAGTAATTCAACCCTTTTTAAATGGTTGAATACATTTTTTATCACATTATTTTCTTTTATTTTTATTCATTGGTCACAAGAAAATATTTATTTGAATACGATATCATTCTGAGTCTAATAAATAGTTTATTTCCTTATGAATATGATGCCACTTTGTGAATTATTTCTCTTTCCCCATCAACTTCATTCTCTGAAGATTTGTTTCTTTTGGATTTTGGTTAGAAAAAAAACTAGTACCTTCAGGTTTTCACATTTTCCATAAATTTTATTGGCCTTCATGAATTTATCATGTCTTGGAATATGATGGTAATCATATTCAACAGTGTCTTTCTTATAATTGAAATTATTGTAACTTCCCGATCCTACAATAACCTCTTTCCTTCAGGGACCGAATATTATTTTAATGATTCTTATTGTCCTGTATACGATCTGCAACACCCTTTTATCTTCCATATAGATCAAATCAATATGAATATGATTGGTCGCATCTCTTTCACTCCCCCTTTACTCCATCAAGATTTCATCTTAAGTTTCATGACTTACTTAAGATTTATGATAACTCCAAGATCAATAATGATTCATCACATTTAAATTATCAGAGTCGTGACAACTTTGATACTCCATCAAATGGATTCAGAGTGAATATGATGACCATTTTCTTCTATCAAGATGCATTCTCAATACGACCAACTTTTCATTCTAGATTCAGTGTAAATCTGATGAGACTTTTCTTCCTACCTTCTCTTCCATCCAGCTTCACCTGAACAGGATGGGCCTTTTCAACCTTGTGAGTTCGGTTATTTTAAATATGATGGTGATTTCGAATTTCACTAAATAAAAAGTGATGTGAATTTACTTATTTTATCAAACTTCTTTAACAAAAAAATAAAACATTCAAATATAATAACTTCTCTCCTCAACTTGGACCAAACAAAAAACCCTCTAGTCTAAAAATCAAGACCTTAATCTATTTTCCATAGTCCAACCATTATGATTTTAAACTAAGAACCTAGTTCCAATCATTATCAACTTAAACTATTTGTATTCTATACCTTATATTTCATGTGGAATAGAGCCTCCCTTGGAACCCTCCTTTCATGTTGGGTTATCAATACTTCGTTCCATGACAAAAACATTAGGGTTCACATTGGTCTGAACTCTCTGACCTTAAACTAAGAGATAAGAATCCATGGTCCGAACTCTATGACTTAAACTAAGAGTATAAGTCCAAGAATCATGAATTAAACAGTGGGCAAGACTCTCTAGGGAATTTTTCTATTGAATTGGGCCTCCTCATCCCCTTATTCATGTCAAGTTGTCACTCTTCCATGCTATGCATATCCCTATTGGGATGCCCACCCAATGGTCCAAACTCTATGTCCTTAAACTAGGAGTCCAATTCCAAGTGTCATGACTTTAAATAATATTTCAGTCCTTTTAGGAATGTGTGTTATGGCATTGGGTACTATAAGCCCCTCCTTTCACATCATTTTTTTAATCCATCACAAGACATTAAACTCTATCTGACTCACCCTAGGCCCCTTCTCATGGTGAAAGGTCTTCTAAACTCCCTTTCTTGATAGGCCCCTTCAGGGTGTTTCCCCATTGTTCTACCTTCATATGCCTCCTTCCACTAGCTGGGTGTGTACTATTAACATTGGTTCACATGTTCCAATCATGAGATGTTAAAATGTGTGATAGATCATCCTCACTGTACAATGTTAACCTTCATTTCCAACATCCCAATCACATAACATTAAAACATATGATACATCATCCTCACCATATGATGTTAAACTGCATGTCCATCATCCTCACTTTATGACATTAAACTGTGTGTCTAACATCCTCATTGTTTGATGTTAAAATGTGTGTCTATCTTCGTCATTTATTGACATAAAACTATATATCATCTTAGGACCTTGCTTAAGAATCCATTTCCTTAGATGCTAGTAACCAAACACATCATTCATGTTATTTAATTTTCGCTTGACATATGATATTTTTCCCCCTAGAAGATGAGTTTGACCTTTTTTCAGAGCAATACACCCACACAAATGTGCTAAAATCCACAGTGGTGTAATTTACAGAGGGTTGAAATACATTCTAACATTCCATAACTTTATCTCCATGATTTTTGTTTTATTTGGATCCTCATCTTCCTCAACATCCAAATTCCCCCAAACAAAAATATTTCCTAGCCACAATGGATCACCTATCGTCATAAGTACACATCTTGAAAGACTTTGGATGACATTTTGAGATAGGTCTCATGTTTTGAATAAGGTTAGCTATCCACCCTCATTTGTTTGACCCCATCCTCAAAAAATGATAATTGATGATGTATTTTGAACATGGTCAATAGTTATCTTATATCTTCATGAAACTCCCCTTCTGTTCTAGATCTTGGGTGTCATGATTCATGCTCTTCATTCCCATTTATTCAGGTAGAATTAAATTCCCCTAGTGTTACCCCATTATTACACAAGCACATGTTGGGAAATAAATTTTTTTGTTCAGAGAGCCTCATTCTCTAGACATAACCCCTCTTGGACCAAACACTCTTGATGGTCAACCAGTAATTATAGGCCCCAAGTAACGATTATCTGACACTCATATAAATGAGTGATTACATGATTGTCCCTTTTTTGTCACATAGAGAATGACTTGAGTGAGCTTAGGGATTGGTAATTGGTTGTATAGAAAGTATGATTTAATGGAAATAATAATATATGATGAAATAAATGTTTCCATAAAATAAATAATTTTAAAACAAAGAAACTTCAGTAGTTGTTGAGGGCCATCCAAACATTAGAGCCTATCTTAAGTACCGGAAAAAAAATCCCTTATGGATTTGACATGGAGATTGAGTTCTATAGAATAGCCAACCTCTAGCGTTTGGTCTCTTGGGTTTATTATAGCCTCAAAATCTCTAATTATTCCTCATTAACCATATGAATAAGCTCATCATCCATAATCCACACCCAGTCCTACTCATCTTGGAGCTTAGTTATCTAAGATACTACCTGCTTCGCTTGATCCTCGGCTACCACCAGTTGATCCTTCAATTTGTTGATGAACTCTGATTGAGAATTTAGGAAGGCTACAAAGTCATTCACTTACACCTCTATACGTTTAATTTCTTGGTTGGACTCCTAGATATTTTAGTTGCTATCATATTTCACCTTGTCCTAGGGGAAATCAAGATATTAGCTCTCTGCATGCACACTCTCATCAATATATTCATGGACCAGAACATGGAGAGTGTAGGAATCCACCCCTATGGTGTCCAGGTTCTTTATCCAATGGTGGAGGGACCCCATTGATCACACCAGATATGGATCTTTGGTTTCAGTGATGAAACACTGCATGCTTCTCCATACCCTATGTAGGACAATGTGTTTTTCCTTATAGATGTAAAACCTTGCATCATTTATCTTCTCAGGTGGTATGGTATCATATTCGGGGGAATATGTCAGAACAAAAGAAGAAGGGTTCTTTTCGGGGATCCACTCAATCCTGTTAGTATCCATGTTAAGAGGATGTCCATATTCGCCCAAACCTTACTCGGAAGCATTGCATACACCAACCTAAAGCTCCACCCCACCTTGTGTGTCACCTGTGACTACAGTAGGATTCCCTCCTATGACTAAGTTTATGTTATATTGAATTAATGTCCCACCAATAGCTAGTACATCTATCAAGGATGGTGTCCCAGATTCTATGACCACTTGTTGGGAACACACCCACTTGATCACTGCTTGAAATAAAAGAATGTAAGTCGGTTTGATGAATGATAATAAGTTTGAAAAAAAATATCATGTGAGAGAGAAATAATTACATAGGATTCTAATTTGGATGAGGCTTGGTTCTAGAACTTTGATAGGAAGATCTCCCACATGAGACCCCTCAACACTAGTCGGTACTTCATTGGCTGGCGCCAGACACCCCAACGTCACTTGAGCATGATTTTCATGAGAACAAACACACATCTTTATAAAAAAAATATCCATGAAAATTTAAAAAGAGCTAGGTGTATTGAGATTTGACTTTACCTTGAGAAAGAGGGATCTTGATAATGAGATTACCTGGGTGATCTGCTTCGCCAACAGTAGAATTCATCATTGGGATTCGAGGATGCGATTCCCCATTGATGATTGTGACGACTAGAGGTTCTGAGGCCGCTTCTCCAACATCCTTGAAAGACCCTCCAGTTGAGAAAACCTCAAGCACATACTCTAGAGAGTGAACCCAATCACTTGATGGAGAACCCTCATAAACTTCAATGGGGACCCCTAGTCCATTTTCAAATTTATCCTGTACAAGAAAAATTTTAGTTAAAACCTGTAAACAATAAGGGGGGAGGGCCATAAGAGATGAGTGAGTTAACAATATTACATCGAGGAAGCCGAATAGGTTTAAATTAAACATACGAGTGACTTCGCAACTCTCTTGGGGGCTTTCCTACTCAACATTTGGCCCCCAATATTTTCCATCACTGGATACTTTTGTTTCATCACCAACCAATGCCTCCTTGTTTGATCTATAAAGTGGTGTCTCCTCACACAATGGAACACTAACAATATTACCCACACCAGTCTGGGTGGGGAGATCAGGCTCTTCTCATTGGTGTGAGAAGTAATCCATGGACACTACGTATTCAAACCTCCTTTATAAGGGAACCCTGGTAGTGGTCCTGGTGTTACCCACCTTTATATGCTCGATCCCATCCCAAGTCATCATCTACCATAGATTCTTCCCTATTATGTTCATCCTTAACATTCCTCAGTCTACCCAAATCATGTGTAAAGGATCATCAGTTGTTGGATCCAGAATATACCACAACTTATTTCCTGAGGCCACTCTAGTTATTATACTTTTGACCTGAGACCCCCTAGATTTATCCCACAATTGATAATGGAGAATTAATTTACCTATATAATAAAGGGGTACAACAATGCCTAGCACTGCCCACAATACATTTCCATCTTGATATTTCCCTAATGCCTAGCTTACCCCTCGAAGAGCAGTAAACTACCTTTTTACTTGTCTGGTGCCTTGGTCACCTGTGAAATCAACCTTATACGTTGACACAAGATTTCACCTAGGTATACCACTACCTGGTTTCCATCATAATACTAGGAGTGGCCTGAATTAATATTAGTCGACATCAGTAAGATGGTGTACCCTAATACCCCCACCAATAAAGATCTATGACAACTGATGAAGGATACCTTGATGTTGTTCTTAATGAACCCATCATGTAGATTTTCCTCATCGGCTGTTGGATGCATCTAAACTACTGGGAAAACTATGATAGGGTATATGGCTCATAGTATGTGTTTCCCTAAATTCTAGCCACCTGAACTCTACCCCAAAAGGTATAAAGGTATATTGTCTGCTCTAATGTCCCCTACAGGTTTCCCACCATCACGCCAATTGGGGTTTATAATGGGTGTAAGTTGATGTTCACATAGTTTCCGATGCCAACTATAACCCCAATATTTCTAAGATACACTGACCAGACCCCCAACAATATTGAGAATTGAGTTATGAAAACTGGTATTGGGGAGGCTGATAGCATTCAAAAACTCATAACCTCTAAAGTGTACTCTGATAAAACCATGAAGGAACTGTAATGGGAAACCAATCCTCTCGGGAATTCCTCCCCTCACCGCATCTCCAAAGTGGATGTAGAGACAGACCAAAAAAGGTACCCCCAAGTTCACCATCTGACATCATAATTTCTACCATAACGAATGTCCCTAAGCACATTCTTATGTGAGTATATCATACTAGAATCAGCAATCAACTGAGGAAGTGTCGAGGAATGTAGTGTATTGTAATAATGGATAAAAATCCTCCACCAATATATATCCCCACTACTCATATTTCCCCTCCTCTGGAATCAGACAGTATGATCCCAACCTCTTTCTTTACGACACCTCCATACACTACGTCGACCACCCCAACATATTGGGTCCTTCTTCAAAAACCTGCCTATACATGTTTTGAATGCAATATTATTATGGAAGGGTGGTCATGATCCATATTACCTTCAATACCTAGAGAATGTGTTACTCTAGTAGAGGGGTTTGCTTCCTGTCTGACCAAACGATTGACACCATAAGAAACTCATCATATTAGAAACCATTTAGTGGGATTCAATCAACTCAATGCACATCCCACATGATAATTCCCACCTCCCCATGGTGAATTTGTAAAGTATTAGTGTATAGAGACCAATGAATGAGGATGTTTGGAAACAGCTCATGTTGGTAGTAAATGTGGAATTGGAATATCCATACCACCTCAAATAATCTGATATGATGTAGCTTAGTCCCATATAGACTAGTGTAGCATACTCAGTATGCTTAGGCCCATTCATTGGTAAAATTTCTTCTAGACCACAGGTCCCAGTCATTATGAAAAACCTCATTGTTTTCCAGGATACTAATATAGAAGATGTTAGCATTGTGGGTTAGGCCTTTTGTTTCTCCCTAGTAATTGTGCTTATCCTTCCACTCAACATGTAGATGTAAATGTCCTCATGATCTTGGATAGGGTGACCATGAAAATTAATGTTCTAGTGGTTGAGATCATTTTGATGTGTGAACCAAGAGTATGATGTGTTGGATTCAATGCCCAAGATATCCACTTCATCCATTAGTGTGAAATTGTATAATGGAAGTCATTTTTTCAATGGATATTTCATATGGGATTTAATAATTATGTACAAAATTGTCTGGTTATGAGGAAATAACTCATGAATCAAGGGATCTCAGGGTTTCCTTCCATTTCGGCCCTTCGGGCGGTGGTAGAAGAAACTTCAATCTCAACCTAGTTTGGTTGGTTGGTTATTTCAGAAGATTCTATAAGTTCTAAGGAAGGTGAATTCAAATTTAGGTTCTTTCCATGAAAAGGATGAGTTAGCACAAAACCTTGGTAGAGTGTTCACAAAAGGGTCCTTGGTCGTGGAAGTAGTTGAATGAAATATGGATTTGTGTGGAAGATATGACTGATTCTCAGGTTTTCATGTAAAAGATGATTTAACGCATGAGATAAAAGGCTTGTCTTTATAGAAGCCAATTATTGTACAAGGGGACCCCTCACCCTATTTATAGGCCAAACCTGCCAGCTTACGCATAGCATGTATCCCCAGTTGCATGAATTGATTCAAAGTTACACACCCACGTGAAAAAGAACCACACACTTTAGTGTTTCCCTCAGAACATGACCTTTTTGTCCCTTTTCAGTTTATATTCTGAGGGGGGAATTTTTTGGCACTCAAATTTAATCTCGGACCTCAAATGGCCAGTTCTGGATAAATATAACATGAGACCCACCCCAAAGAACCATTTAGGGGCTAATGAGAAGCTGTCACATAGGTTTCCATGATTTCACAGAAAGATATAATTTTGTGAACAACAGTGCTACATGAAAAAGGTTATGAGAATTTCTGTAAAGGACCATAATTATGAATGTGAACCCAAGTACCATGCATGCAAGAAAGGTGTGGTGCATGAAAAATAGAAGCATTGTGTGCAACACTAGCATAAAACCATCCCGTTATGTGAAAAGATGATGTCAAACTAGAAGTTTTGTGTGGGAAATACACAACAGAAAAGTCCAAATAATCCCATAAATAAATTCTACGCACAAGTAATTTCATGCGTTGGATAATGATTTTGACTATAAATAGAATCTTTCCCTCTATCCTGGGAGAGGATCACTAGAAGATGAAGAGATTATCTACTGTTCACAACTCCCTCTCTTCCATGACATCACATAAAACAAGTGATCATAGATCCTCAATGGTAGATGATTTTCATGATAGACCTCCTATGTGCCCAAATATATCATATATTGCAGTATAGAAATCCTTTTGAAACTACTCTTAAGGCTGGTCGGGTTCACAGAAATAGAATCTTACTTCATGTAACCCTAGTCCACATGAAAATCCAAAAGTAGTGCACAACTATTCAACTTTAATCCATAATTTTCCCTTGTGATAGATCCCTTATCTCACACAAATATTTTAGGAAACCAAATAATGTTTCGCACAACAACTTCCTGTTCCCCAACCTAACATTTATTATACCTCTAGTGTATCCATTACCCTAACTATTACATATAAGTATATTTACACTAATTCTCAATTATTCTAAGCTCAGGGACCCTAATGTAAATCTACTGATTGATTAATCCTCCACGCCTATTCCAATTCCATGTCCCACCCAAAGGTGCATAAACAGTGGTCCCATAAGCCCTGGGGTGGCATCTTTGATGGAAATTGTGCACCTATCTTGGTTTAGGGTCCCTGTGTCAGATCTTCTTTTCTCCTTGACATAGTCCCCCTTGATGATTGAGACCTTCCAACATCTGGGCTGCATGACATAAAACTACCTAGCTCCATGTCCAAGTTTTATGACATTAAATTACATGAAAAATACTTAACACATGATGTAAAACTATAGTCTTACCCTTTGTAATAAACATAGGATTCCCCATGTATGATTAACATTGGTTGACCCCACACCTCTGACCCTATGTAATAAACATAAAATGCTATGTTTATGACTCACATTGGATGACACCGTATCCCCCATCACGGGATGAATTTACACCTCAGGAAGGTTCTATGTGTAAGTCCCACACCATTACCCTATGATTGATCCTATTAAAAATGGAATCCTTAATGCATAAGACCCACACGATACCCTATCTATGATCCTTCTATGACATGAACATCCTTACAGCATGATGTTAAACTGCATTGATCAGTCTTATCACATGACCTTCAACTAAAGCATCGAACTACATGGGTTTTGACTCATTTATTTTAATCATGGTATGCAGGACACCTTCTTGAGGTTCAATATTGACATCGGTAAAACCAGGTGTGACATATTACCTCCAAGGGGCACACCTCTCAGATCCACCTCAATAGGGAATTCTAATCCATCTACTCTGGATCCACCTCCGTGGGGAGTTCTGATCCATCAACCCAGGTGTGACATCTTCCCTTCAAGGGACACACCTCTTAGATCCACCTCAATAGGGAATTATAATCCACATCCTCGATGTAGAAATTTCCCTCCTAGGGACGTATCTCTTTGATTCACCTCAAAAGGGCATTCTGTTCCACAACCTAGTTGTGATAACTTCCCTCCTAGGTGTGAATCTCTAAGATCCACCTAAATAGGGTGTTCTATCACACAAACTAGGTGTGAAATATCCATGAAAAGGGATACACCTCTCAGATATGCCTCCATAGGGAATTCTGATCCATATACCAGGCGTGAAAACTTCCCTCCTAGGGATAAACCTCTCGGATCTGCCTCAATAGGGTGTTCAGATCTACAACCCAGGTGTGACATCATACCTCTAAGGGATGTATCTCTTGGTTCCACTTAAATATGGGTTTATTATACATAAACCAAGTGGTAAAACTTACCTCCTAAGGATGAAAATATTGGATCCACCTCAATAGGGCATTCCAATTCACAACCTAGGTGTGACACATTCCATCCAAGGGGAACACCTCCCTCATCCTCAATAAGGAATTCTGATCAACCCATCGTGTCCTTGTAAGACATTAAACTAGTTCCCATCCTTTCCCCATAAGACATTAACCCTATTCCCATCATATCCCCATAAGACATTAACCCTATGCTCATCTCCACAAGAAGTTAAAATCTTTCCCTGATTTAGAATTCATACACCATGTAATAAATGTGCGATGCCTGATGTAAAAATCCATGGAAAGGCTTATGCCCCTATAATTAATTATCTCATGATCGACATGAGATGCCTTGGGTTCCATACCTAAGATGTATCAAATGATATTCACTCTAAGGTGTAATATTTATTCGTTCCCAACAATCAGAATGTACAGACATTCCCAGAGATGCCCAACGTGACTACTCTCCTGACGGAATTTTTCTGCCCTGTTGAGACAGAAGTTTCGTAATTAACCAGTGTCCACCTCGATATAGAACTGAGAAAAATTTTAATGAACATGAATTAATCTATGAGGGAGACCCTGTTAGGTAATGATCTCTAAGTAGGAATCCATGAAAGGAGGAACTGACATCCCACCATCTTATTTCGATCAAGGAGCATACATCACTGATGAAAGTGATGAAAGCTTACCAAATTTGAAAATTTGGAATGAGGGGAAACAAACAATCATGACATGGAACCCTGGTGAAAGAGTCAAAAACAAAAACCCTTTTTGATCTTTTAAATATAACCCTAACCAAACTAATTTCCCTCAAGTAATTCATGCTCTCATAGAAGATCAAATTTGTCACTGCTCCTCCTTGACCTTCTCTCAGATGAATCAACTCTATGAAATATAAGGTATGTTATTATTTCTCCTCCTATATCATTTATAAGTTTCATTGATCACCTTTATAACAAATACATGGTCCGAAACATGTTATAGTTTTGTGTCCTTTATTTTTTTCATTTTTTCAATGACATCCCCGCCTTTGTTGTCTTTAGCCTAGGTTGACCTCCAACCATTGTGAAGCATCCCTCTGACGATCACCCTTTCCCCATATTCTAGTCCCTTAGCTGACCAATACAGTAAGTTTTCACCCTCTCCCTTCCTAACCACCTCACCACCATCTTTGTATCAAATTTTTGTTGAATTGATTATTTTATAAGTTAGGATAGTGGGATATTGGATTCCAGATTTCACCATTTCACATTAGGTATTGGATTCAAGATTTTACCATCTAATATATAATTTTTCCAAATTATAATTATAGGATTTAAGGTTTTTTATATGGGTGATGTATTTTGATGATTATGATAGAAAATGTATAAGTAATTTGATTTATAGATGTAATATGAAGTGTCAATTCATTACTCTTCTTAATGATTTGGGATAAATGTGTGATAAATAGAAATCCTATGGATTTAATTGATATTTTATTTAAAATTATTATAAATATTTAGATATTAGAGACTAGTGAATTAAATTTCAACTTTCTAATTATAATACATTTATCATTAAATAGTGAAAGTTATAGTTTCCATTTCTTTGATGTGTTTATTACTTATTTTTTTCAAAACATTAATGAGAATTAGTGATATTTTAATTAAAGTAATGACTATATTTTTTTGTTTTTTTTGGAGGTTTTTTTATTTGAAGTTATATTTTATACTTTAATAAAATTATGGATTTGGGTTATTTAGATTCAAAAATCAATATAGTTTTTTACTATTAATTTCAAAAATATTTTAAATGGATGATTGGATTTTTGGGGTTTTGAAATTCAAAAATATGTTATAAATTAAATTTTAATAACTTATGGATATTTCTGTGAAATGGTTTTTCTATTTATTTAGTGAATTGGTTTTGAAAATTAATATGAATAATCAATGATTTTATAAAATTTATTTCTAAGGGATTACTTGATTAATTCGGTAAATGGTCATTTTTTGTAAAAAAAAACATTAAATTACTTTTTTTAGAGTTAAAAATATGAATATGTTGATTTAAATTTTAACAGTTGGTTTTGATTAATCTTATAAATGGTTTGAGAGACCTATTAAATGGGTTTCTTATAGGGGTTTAACATGTGTTTTATTTTAGGTATTTAGGATATGATCATTTTAATATATAAGGTTTGAGTAATAGAATTTATGATATTATACAATAAGGTTTATATCATGTTTAAATAGAGTTAAAAGGGTATGTGGTTTTCTCATTATGTGAGGACACAAAATTATTTTTTTCATTCAACCTGTTTTCACCTTACACTCCGGTAAATAGTTATAAAATGGACCTATCAATTACTAAGGAGGTTTCAAGGTATTTTAGTGTGTTCCGTTTAATTTTTTATTAGAATGGGGATTCTAGGAATTATGGTGATGTTAATTTTCCTTGTTTAATATAAATGTTGAGAAAATAATTTTTCAGATTCATTTTCTTATCGAGGCCTTAAATATGAGGGGTGGAAAAAGAAAAAATGTATTCATGGTTTGAGTTGTGTGAGTATGTATAAGTTTTGGATTCTTATTTATAACATTATATATTTTGATTAATCTATGTACATAATATTTACTACTATTTTAATCTATTGTATATCATTATGAATAGTTTGATTGTCTCACATAAAAATTTATAATTTAAAAAACATTTACCATAGAAACATACAAGATTTAAAGATAGTGGAAGAATTTTATAAAGTTTATCATAATATTACATGACCATACATGTGTTATGGATTTTATTAATTATGAGTATAATCTTTTGGATATACCTATAAAGGTATTTACTACTAGATGTGTGAGATAAGTTATAGTGATATGTGCCATTGTGGTGGTGGATTTAGTAGTAGGTTGTCTGTGGGATTATAGCCATGATTTTATTTAATTTTTGTTATTTATTTTTATGTAACCTTGTAACTAATTATTTTTTTATATATAAGTTTATAATTTTATATGGTGTTGATGAAGGTTATCATGAATTTCATATAAATTTTGGTTTCTTTATTTTATATATTGAGATAATAGGAAACCCATTCATTGAACTTTTTTTCTTTAACGTTTCAATATTTCTAATATACAAATATGTTATCCCAAAATTCTATTAAATTTATACATTGGTTATTTTTTGTTGGTTGGAATTCAAAAAAACCCCAAGAATTCAATAAATTCCTTACTATACTTCCAAATACTTTTATATAAATTGAGGTGACCATAAGTGTATTAATATCCCTATATTGGGATTTGGTTTATCCAGAGCTATATAATTAATAAACAATCTAAGATATAGTTTTAGGAATTGTAAATTTATATAACACCTTACATTATATGTTAGATGTGAAATCAGAATTTTTTGGATCTCAATGATGTGAAATCCATCCTTTTTTTTGAAATGTGTATTAATTTAAAGTATTTGTGGTGTTTTTAAGGAAATTGAATATAGGTTTTGGATATTATAGGATATATGAAATATAGATCATATTGATAAATCTACTATTTTTAAAATATGGTTTCTTCAATGGGTTATAGTAAAAATATATTTGTTAGTATTTGACAAATGCCAATCATAGGGTGTGGAAAAATAATTTTTTTTTCCTAATTCGTCATAGAGATTGACCATGGTCATCTCACTTGAGGAGCTTCTTAGTTTGTTCACATACTTATTCTAATTCACATAACTATTTTTTATTATTATTATTTTGTTAAAACAATGATGAATTTTGGTTTTGATTAATTTATAAAAAAAATTAAATGAAATTAAATATCAAAATTTAAACTTACACTAACATGAAATACAAAATGGAATGTGATTAGAAATAATGAACTAGGTATTGAGTTTTTTTTGGGTTATATCATTATTCTCCTTTATTTTTTCAAATTTAGTATGATAATCCAATAATAAAATCTCATTATTAATTACTATTATTTTATTTAGTGTTGTGAAACCTTTAATTCATTAATCAAACTAAATTGAACCTCCTCCAGTAATCATGGTTGACAGAACGACCAGGAAAACTACACATATCTATCAAAAACATAAAATAAACATTAACAAAAATTTCAAGAACACCTTAACCTCCCCTAGGACAAGCCTTGAGTCATCCCCTCATTATCGAGGGTAAGAGATCACTTTGCTGGATAGAAATAAGAGAAGAAGAATCAAAATAAAAAGAATAGAAGGGAGAGAAAGAAAAAAATAAAGAGAGATAGAATTTCAAAATAAAATAGAAGAAGAAGAGAGAGATGGATGAATAAAATAAAATAATATAAGAAAATAAAATAAAATTATAATATAGTTAATAATAAAGTTAAAATAATAAGAAGAATAGAAAAAAGAATAAGAAGAACAATAAAGTATGGATGGATGGGAGAAACACTTTAATAAAAAAATCCTAAATTAATTTTTTAAGAAAAGAATGTTAAAATTACATAAAATAAAAACTAAAACAAAAATAAAAATAAAAGAAACAAAAAATTACAATGGCATCATCGAGCAATGGGGATTATCCCACCAGTAATATCTAGATCCTTTGTCACTAGAGACCTTTTCCTTATATAGTTCAAGGGAGTATCCATACTTGAGTTTTCCCTCTATAACTTTGATTCCATGTTTGAATAAGTATGTGTTTAAATTCCAGTGATACCCATGGTAAATGGAAAAACAACACCTGATTATTTTGGGTGTTTTTAATTATATATCAGGGATTGAGATCCATATGGGTATAAGATTTAGTATATTGTGCATGGCTTCAGTGCATGGTTGCATGGGGTGTGGACGCGGTAGCGGTGTTTGAGCGTGGAAACGGTGAGGGCAGTGCAGCAATGGCAAGCAGTGGGTAGCCTTCTTCATTCGGAATTCAAAGTGGTTGGATGAGGAATCAAGTTGGTATTCATGGGTTTTATCTGAGGTACAATGATGATCTAGTGAAGTTTTTTATTATCAAAAGTCGTTTTCTAGATCAAGTATGAGCTTCCACAATAACATTCATGGGGTTTTCTTGATGAAGAAATGGAGGTAAGCCGATGTCGAGTAGTGGTGAGCAGCGGATATGGACAGTGTGATATAAGTGACGGGCGATTAAGGAGAGAACAATACATCATAGTCTTTTTTTAATGAATGAATAGTACCATTTGAGGTCGTCTTGTATCGAAATAGATTAATGTCGGGTGACCATATATAAACCAAGGTGTTGGAGCACTGCTTCAGATGTCTGCTGCATGGATAGGCTCCTAGAACACACACACACACACACACGAGTCGCACATCCCATGTGTTTTTTATCCCAAAATGCCACTCCCCATGGGCTTTACCCCTTGTGGTCCGCCACACAGGCTTGATGACCTCGTTCTCTTTCTCCATGGTACGGTATTTCTTATAGCCCTACCTGGATGACCGACCCCTAATGGATGGATATGTGGTTGGTGGGTGTTGTGGTTGAAGATTAAGCCATGGATGTCTCATTTTTAGGTAAACACCTAAAAATTAAGAAAATTCAAATCAAAATTCACAAAAAATACCAAATGAAAAATAATTAAATCAGCACCAACTTCAAATTAAAAATTATTTCATTCAAATAAATAAATTTTATTTATTTATTTATAGTTTCCCACTTTTTAATTAAATATTGGAATACATGGGTATTTCAATCAAAAATACTTTTAAACCCTATTAAGAACTATTTAAAAATATGCATGAAAATGGAGTGTGTCAAATACCCCCACACCTAAACGATGCTTTTCCTCAGTCATAAAATCTCAAAATGGAAATCAGAGGGCACTAATGTTACTAATATTCAAATTTCAAAGCAATAAAATTAAAAAATTATCAAAGTAAAATCAAATTTTAAAATTCCATATAACATATCAATTAAATTCCTCAATTTCTGAGGAAACAGTCAAATCAAGTATTTTAATTTCTCCCTTTTGAAAATTGTGGAACTTATTCTCTCATCCATTCATGTTACTCAATTTATTATCATTAAACATTACAAATCATGATCTACCACTCTTTTCAATATTTTGTTATCTCACCACTCATGATACAATTCATGTAAAGTAATTCTCATATCATGATAACAGTATATTAATCCATATGCTTATAAAGTACTCTTTTCTCCATTTTCTAAAGACAAAAGGCACATGAAACATGAGGTATTTTCAATTAAGGTTCAAAAGTATTTGAGGATTATGTAAAATAACAATGGATTCTTAAAAATTAAGTCTTAAGTAGGAGGTTTATCTATTAAAGTATAAATCGTTATATCAAAAAGTAAAATCTCAATGAAATTCTACCCTTTAAAATAGAAACTCCCACTTCCACAAAAACTCAAAGTGGAATTTATGATGAAAATAAAGAATAATGAATTATTTGTTCACATTCATAAATTTCTCTCTTATTTTATACTTTTTTTATTTTTCAAATTACTTTTTCATTTTATTTTCTTTTTCAAAAGTTATTCTTATAATAAAACTCACATCCACCACCTAGCCACATATAATAAAAAACCTCTATATAGTGATAGTGATATTTGATTCTTCTAAGTCATAACCTATTCCAATTTTTCTCATTTTTTTCAATAATAGAAAACTATATAGAATGATGAATGAATCAAAAAACTTTCTCAGCACCCAAATCATCACCCACACACTTTTTCCTTAAAATTTATTCTATACCTTCAACAATTAATTCCTTCACCCCCATATTTAAACTTTAAAATATCATAAAAATACTAATAGGAGGGTAGTAATGGATAAAATTGGTTTGAAGTGTGGTCCATTCCTAAAAAGGTAATTCATTATTTCTACGGTTTACATAGGGATTAATGTAAATGTGGTAAAGAGGATAATAGATTTTTAAAAGATGACTAAATCATTTTAAATGTGATATTTTATAGTCATATATTTTATATGTTCAAATTCATGTTCTAGCAGGTGGCATGTCCCAAGATCTCTCAAGAAATATGCTCAAGAATAAATTGGAAGTAGTTGATCTAGAAATAATATCGGGAATGAGATATCTAACATTGAAAAATCACTCAAGGAATGACTAAAAATAATAAATATATTTATATGAATTTAAAAAAATAAAATTAATAAAATTGATTGGGAAATTTAATTTATAAGAACCAACTTATTCCCTTGTATTAAAAGTCCTCATTTAATATCCATGATTCACTTTAATTATTAAATTCTCCATCTTACTCATTAAATATCATTATTATTGAAATATAAAACATAGAATCATAGGATTCCTTATAAACCCATGTCTTCTAGATAATTCATGTAAATCATAATTCAAATATGGGAATGAAATTTCCAGTTTAAATCTAAAAATAGGTTTTTAAGATGAAAATCTAGGTATTTTTTAAAAGATAATCATAAAAGTGAACTACATTTTGAAATGAAGTTTTAGTCCTCTTCCTCCACCATTTAGGGGATAACTTGTGCCATTATGAACATATTAAAAGATAATTACTCAATTAAACACAATTACCATGTCTATAAATCTCAAAATGATAGAGGGAGTGGGGTTGTATGTTGAAATAATTCCAAACACTAAAATTGAAATTACTAGAATTAATTTAAAGGAATAAGTCTTGGTATAATCCTCCAAGTGGGATTTGGATTTTTAACTTCCTCTAGAGGTAATTACCTGCTATTATCCATAGTATGATAGTGGATGGATCTTCTTTGACTTTCACCACAACATGTGGCTTTTCCCAGCTTGCACTTCTTCTTTCTTGGTGAGGAATGATCCATGGATAGAGTATACCAAATCCATCCCCTTCGCAATTAAGTAAAGCATTCATGGAAGGGGTAGGATAAAGTATAGATCATCCTACTCCTTGGTTTCTACTTATGAATCCTTCTCTTGATTTTCTAGTGCTGGCTCAATTTGGGCTACAGGGATTGAATATTCAAAGGTAAAGTAAGCAAGTAGTTTTATTTGAATAAAATTTAAATTTGAATTATTAATAATAATTTTATTCCATTTAATATGATAAGCCTATATCTTGATTTTTGTAGGCTCATCCACTTGAACTTCTTCATAGGATTCCTCAAATTCATGTTTATCAAAATTAGGGAGCTCTAGGTGTTCTTCAATAGGTACATGTCCTATTTCTTAATCTTCCTCTAAGGCATATAAAAGATTGTTCGATTATGAAAATTCAATGTAGTGGGAATTAATACACAATTTATATTGAATAAAATAAAATTAAATATAGTTTAAGATAATATCAACTATATTAATTGGTTCATATTCAATATCTTTTTCAGTGGTTAGTGCCGATTGGAGTTGGATGGTGGTAAGTAGAGGTAGGAAATCAGGATCCTATATCTTTTATTCGAATTTCACCAATTGGGTAGTGTATTCATTCAATGGTATTGGCTTTACTTCTTTAGGTAGATCAAGTTGTTCCTCACACACATTCCAGATTTCATTCTGATCTTGTTGATCTCCCATACAAAGCTTAGGTTCTGCTTGATCTATCAATGTATGAACGTATACAAATGATCTTTCTATTTTTATCTCTAGTTGTTCTATGTCTTTTCAAAGTTCTTTCGCCTGAGCATTTTTATAACTAGTTTCCTCTTCTTGTTTCTCTTATGCCGGTGAGTAATTATTCTATGAAAAAAGATATATTATTTTTTTATGCATGATGGAAAAATTATTTTTTATGTTTTTTATATTTTTAAAAGTAATTAAAAACTATATACTATGTGAAAATAGAAAAATCAACCAAACTAATGATTAGATCCCTGAAAATGGTTCTAGTTTTTATTTATTCCTATCATAGGGTGTGACAAAAGAAAATTTATTATCCTAATGCAACACAGATGATGATCAGGGTCATCTAACTTTAGGAGCATCTTAGTTTGTTCACCTACTTATTATAATTCACCTAAACTATTTACTTTTTTGTTTTCATTATTTTATGAAAACAATGATGAATTTTGGTATTGATTAATTTATAAAAAATTGAAATGAAATTCAATATGAAAATTTTAACTAATATCAACATGAAATGCTAAAAATAATTTTATTATAAATAAAGAACTTGGTCCTAAGTTTTGTTTTTGGTTTTAACATTATTCTACTTTATTTTCTCAAATTTAGCATGATAATTCAATCATGAAATCAAATGAAAAATTACTATAATTTAATTTATTATTTTGAAACCTTTAATGCCTTAATCCTTCTAAATTACACCTCCTCCTATAATCAAGGTTGATGACAAACCTCAGTCAAGAATGTGAAGTCTTCTAGGTCCTGGCTCCATTATATTTCATTTCATCCATTGATAAGATCAAATTCATCATGTGAAGAGATAATCAATAGAAGATATTGAAAATAAATTAAACAAAGGAATAGAAATAAATTTGATTTTCATTTCATGGGGGAAAATTTCCACACCCGTTCATGCTACTCACATCTATCAAAAACATAAAACAAACTTTAAGAAAGAATTTAATAACCCCTTAACCCCCCCCCCCTGACCAGGCCTCTGGTCAGCCCATCATTGTCGAGGGTAAAATATCACTTTTGTGGATAGAAAAAATAGAAAAATAATTAAAAATAATAATAAAAGAGATATAAATAGAAAAATAAAGAGAGAGGGAGAGATAGGGATAGAATGGTAGAATATAATAGGAGAAGAGTAGAGAGAAGGAAGAATAAAATAAAATAAAATAAAATAAGAAAATATAAAAATAAATTAAAATAGTGAAATAAAAAATAATAAAATTAAAATAAAAAGAATAAGAAGAATAAAAATAAGGAAATAAAGAAGAATAAGAAGAAGAAAAATCGGTGGATGGATGAGAGATAAACTTTAATAAAAATGCATGAATTAATTGTTTAAGAAAAGAAAAATAAAATTGAACAAAATTAAAACTAAAACAAAAATAAAAATAAAAGAGATAAAAAATGAAAATGGAAGCATAGAGAAGTGGGGGTTCTCCCTCTAGTCAAATCCATATCCTTCGGTAGTGATGGCCTTCTCCTCATATTGTCCAAGGGAGCATCCCTCCTTCAGTCTTCTCTTCATATCTTCAGTTCCACATTTGAATAGGTAAATGTTTAAATTTCTATGAGACCCATGGTAAATGATAAGGAAAAATCAATGATTTGGGTGTTTTTAATTATATATCATGGACTAAGATCCATGGGGGAAGAACCTTTTTCACACTGTGTATGGCTTCAGTGTATGGTTTCATGGGGTGTAGACATCATAGTAGTGTTCGAGTGCAGCAGCAGTGAGGGCAGTGTGAAAATGGTGAGTAGTGAAGAAACCTTCTTCATCTGACCTTCAATGTAGTCTGATGAGGACTCAAGATGGGATTCATGGGTGTTGGATGAGGTCCAGAGATGATCCAGTGGAGTTTTTGGGTGTCCTTGGTGGTTCCCCATCTCTATTATAAGATTCAGTTGTGTCAGTCATAGGATTTTCCCGGTGAAGCACTAGTGGTAGGCTGGGATCAAGAAGTGGTGAGAGGTGGAGATGGTATAAATGTTATAAGAGGGTGTGGAGAGGAAATAACTAGCGATACAATTTCATCTTGTTTAATGAATGAACAATACATAGTTGAGTTCATCCCACATCAGAATGGATCATTGTTGTTCAAGAATATATAAACCATGGCGTGGGGGAACTACTGGAGATACATGCTTCATAGATGGGATCTTGGTACACATGCACACACGTAGTCCATGTGGCCAATGTGGTCCTTTTCCCATGAGGGCCTTGGAAAAAATGATACTCCCTATGGGCCACCTCATGTGCTTGATGCCCCTTTACTTCTCCACCGTAGTGCGGGATATCCCATGGCCCTGCCTAGATAGCTGGACCCTAGTGGCTAGATATATGTCTGGTGGGTTTTTTGGTTGATTTATAGCCTATGGCTAGCTCATTTTTTATAAAAAAACAAAAACACTATGAAAATTCAAATCAAACTTCACAAAAAATACCAGTAAAAAATAATTAAATCAACACCAACTTAAAATTCAACATTATTTCATCAAAATAAATCAATTTTAATTATTTTTATATGATTTCATAATTTTTAATAAAACATTAGAATACATGGGTATTTAGATCAAAAATACATTTAAAATCTGTTGAAAATTGTTTAAAAATATGCATGAAAATTGTGTCTATTATTTTCCCTATAATACATGGAATAAAATAATCAATATAAAAAGAGAGTAACATGGAAATAAAATTCACTTTTATCATTAATAATAGATTCATCCATTAATTTCATGAAATTCCAAGATACTTGACCTCGTGTCAAAATCTGGTGATTAAATGACCTTGTATGTTCTAAGGAAATATATTTTTACACAAATTTAGAAATCCATGTCATAATTAAATGAAAATAAAGAAAAAAATCCAAGGGAATCCTACCATCCAATAATAATTAAATTTTTTACGACATATTTATTAGTTATTATTAGATTAATATATGTCTATAACTGATTTAGTTGAGTAAGAAATCAATTTTATTAACATTGGTAATAAGATATTTTATAATTATACAAGAAATAATGATTTAAATCCCTTGATTTATGATGTAAAGTGTATCAAAACATGGTAGATGGGAATAAATGAAAGATGAAACATTTATGCTTTAATTGGCTACCTATCATTGGTAAAATGTTGTAATTAAATGAAATAATGATCTAGGGTTGATCGATAATTATCAGTAACGACCTGAACATTTATGAATAAAATTCCCTTTATTTTAATGTCTTATGGATATATAAAACACATGTACTCTTTTTTATTTATTATTTATTGTTTTAAATAACCATTAAGTATTTTTACCATTTATAATATAGCCATTGAATAGTGATCACACAACTGATATAAAAATAAATTTAAAAAAAAATACTTTCAACACAAACAAAGGAGAGGATGGCCACATCCAGTAGACTCAGAAAATTCAAAGCTCATTTTTTAGAGCTTGGGAAGGAGATATCATCACCAGGATTTAATCTTAACCAATCCCAAGCTTACCTTCAACATGTTAAGCTATAAAGTAATTTCCTATAGGAGAAGTTCAAGTTAATAGAGATTACCACCCGGGCAATGTTATCCAAGCCACCCCAAGAGTTTCTCAACATTGAACACCTTAACCTTAGTTCATATGTGGGTGTTATAAATGGTTGTGTAATAAGGTATTAGTTACTTATTGTGTAATCCCTTTTTATAAATAAAAGTCTCATTCCATCAATTCCTTTATGAGAATAGTCTTTATTAAGAGAATGATAAATTTGATAAATTGAGTTTTTAGGTAAAAATGGTAATTTTGGGAAATATATACATTATTATATTAAACTAATGTTTTTTATTAATAATATTATAAAAATAATTCTTATAAATGATTATTATATCAGTTCTTTATTTTTAAATGAATAGGTAATCAATTTGATAAGAGTGATATTTTTTATACGAAAAAATAGAAAGGGTATTTTTTTAAGGAATTTATTTTATGGAATTAATGAATTTTGGAAATAATTAATAATTTAATAAAATATGATCATAAAATTACTTTTATGAATATTAAATTATTATATAATTTTTATGAAGTAAAATTTCATTTTTATTACAGTTTCAGAACTATTTTTCTCAAAAACAATAAATTCCAGTTTTCCTCTTAAAAGTGAAAATTCACATATTTAGGAAATTATTTAGATAAAGTGAATATTATTTTTGTAATAAAGACTTTAAAATTATCCAACGGTGAATTTTTCATAATTTTTTTAGACAGTCATATTTTTGTGTAAAAATTAAATTATATATATATATATATATTATGTTTTATGACATCATAATGACCCAAATATGATGTAATAAATAATATAATGGGTAATATAAGACCAATATATGTTTTACCATTAAAATAATGTGATTTTAGATTTGTTTTACTTGGTTTATAAATCCTTAGTGAATCCTCCAAAATGTATAATATATTTTATGATTTTAAATTCATTTCTTTAATAATGTGACTCGCCTCCACATAAGGAAGAATAATATTTTAATATGTTCGTCAATTTTCCTTTTAAAATAATTTTTTCCACTCCAATTTGGAAAAACCATGGGCAAAAACCGTGGGAAGGTTTGTGGTTTTGTGTATTTAATTATATAGTTTCCAAAACCTAAGTTTGTGAAATATTAAAGAATTCCCCTCTCATTTCCTATATAAACTCCCCCAATCTCCCACTTCTATTCACTCAAAATCATTATATAACATACCTACTCTGTAATATCCTCTCTATAATACTCCCAAGGCACCCCAATCTAACAATAAGTCCCTCTTCAAGCTTTTGAAGTCACACATCCAAGTAAGATATTCCTTCCTTTCTCATTTTTATCCAAGTTTCTTTATGTAGTTATACCCTTTTATTTTAAAATGAAAATGTTGGGGTATGACTTATCACCTCCCCAATACTACCCTACTTATTTTTTAATGATTATAGACCTATTTCTATCTCATTAACCCCTCCCATATAAACCCGTTACCATGCCGAAATTTCATAAGTTATTCCATTTCTCCTCTTTCTTCAAATTTCTTTATTATGTTACGCCTTCTATTTACAGATTCCTTGTGTTGTGACATGTATATATATGACCCCATTACTGTCCATTTTATTTATATATGATTAGATACCCCTTTATCTCTCATCAACCATTTTTATAAATTTTTATGTCACGCTGTTAGGCTGCCGAAATTGCACCGCGATTTTCCATGCCAAAATCATCGTGTAGTGAACACCATGTCCATTTCTCTATCAAGGGTATTAAACTTTATGCACATATACATATTGATTATATAATTTCATGTATTTATTCTACATTCCCTTATCATTGAATATATGATTATATTTAATTAATCCATGTTATATGATATATGTGGCACACTTAAGAATGAGATTGAAATGATTATGAAGGGTGCACCCTGATAGTGCTCCAATGCAGTGGTTAATGTTTAGTATCATGATACGTCCTATTAGGACAGGGGTTTACCTGATTCATTTTAGGATATTTTCCCACTATATTGGGATAGGGTTTTACCTGATTTATTTATGTTAATGATGCAATGTTTTAAGTTTTTTCCACATTTCCATGTTATAATAATCATGTTATATCATGCGTTTATGTTCATGTTTATCTTTCCCTCCATTGTTATGTCTATTGACTAAAATGTATTGTATTATTCATGTTATGTATTGTTTACTCTATTACTAGGATTTATAGATCACCATTTTCTAGTGTATATCCTCAGGTTATCCCATGAATTACTAAGTAAGAAAGAATGTTGCGATCATGTAAAATAATTTTTCAATAAAGATGTTTTATTTTATGTATTATGTTGTCATGTTATGTTACTAATCCCCAAATACACTAAACATATTGATATTCTGGGTTTCATTTAGTGCATGTTTATATAATGAATCATGTTTAAATGTGTAATAAAGAGCAATGTTATTATAGTTGGTATCAAAGGATAGGTTTAGTTATTTTTTGGATTAAGATTATAAAACTCTAGTGAAAGACTTAGGGATAAGACTTAGTATAAGAAAATAATACCTAAATTTTGGTGAGTATAGAGTAAGTGTTTTATCAATAAAATTCATCCCTATCTGGATACACACAAGTATAGGTGGATCTAGAACAGATGTATCTAGTGCTAAAACTCGAAAACACCGCTTTGCGATAGGCTCCAATAGAAACGGGTGCATGAAAATGGGTCTTGCTGCACTTTTGGTTTGACACTCCCGGTGGGTATTCATTAGTAAATTCATAAGCTTAGTATTAATCATTATTACAGGAGAAAAAATCCCATAATAATGTATGTTAAGAAATAGATCATGGATAACTTAGATTGAAGCCTAGAAATTCATAACTTAAGGAGATAAATGTAATTTATAAGTTATCCCTTTTTTTCATTGGATTCTCTTTTATGTGTTTAATAGTTTAAAATACTTACCCCTAAATTTTCTTTCATTCTAACCAATGGTAGGTAATAGGAGGACTCGGGATAACAATCGATGTGAAGATCAATGTGATGATTGTTCTAGTGATATGTTCAATCCGATGGGAGCGGGAATCACAAACTTTATCACAATACTCTCTCAGTTAACTCAAGTTTTGAAAATAACCATGGGTTAAGAGTAATTTCTAACCCCCCCCCCCCAATGAAAGAACATGTTTCAATTGGGATCTTTATGAAACAAAGGCCTCCTAATTTCAATGGATCATCCAATCCATCAATCTTAGAAAAATGAATCAACTCCATTGAGAAGACCTTTTCCATCCTTCAATGCTCTAAAAAAGAGAAGTTTCTTTTGGATTCTTATCGTATAGAGGGTGAAGATAATAAATGGTTTATATTGATAAAAAATATGAAGCCTGGGGAATAGATCGAGGTGTTGTAATGGAAGGATTTATAGAAAAATGTTTTTCAATAAATGTTTTCCCCGCACCCTTCGTCTT
The DNA here is from genome assembly GCA_963277665.1 of Viscum album. Taxonomy (NCBI): domain Eukaryota; kingdom Viridiplantae; phylum Streptophyta; class Magnoliopsida; order Santalales; family Viscaceae; genus Viscum; species Viscum album. Next base: position 1,177,060,042 of record OY728153.1, on the reverse strand, counting down.
AAGATAGAAATAGATTTAATTGAACTCAAGAAAAGGTATTGGGAATCTATTTGGTCGTATGAGGAAAGAATTACCATAATTTCATGATATGCCTCTGGTTTTTTTGTTACCCCTGAATGCAGGGTTGACTGCTTCTTTTGTGGGCTAAAACCAAGCCTACAAAAATCCCTAGATATCCATGACATTAAAATCAATGAAGAGATTATTCTATGTTCCCTCAATGTTGAGATGGAGATCATCAAATCTCATGGGTTTCATGGGGATAAGAAGCCTAAAGTAGACATTAATTTTGGAGGTTTGATGGAAAAATTCAATGGTGCTAATAAATTCTTGCATCCCACTTGCCAAAGGTGCGGGAAGAAGCACCTTGGAAATTTCTTTAAGGGTATGAGGATATGATTTAGGTGTAGAAGAGAAGGGCACCTGGATAACGATTTCTGATAGGAGAAACCCACTAGTGTGGAAGAGGAAAGGAATGCTTCGTTCGACCCTCGACACCTTGTCCATTACTATAACTACAAGGAACTAGGGCACTTTGTGAACCAATTCACAAATCCATTGGTAATTATAGGAAACCAAAAACCTCTAAGACTGTAAGGGCGATCTTTTTCTTTTACTACCACTAAAGAGAATCCTGACAAGGAAGTGGTGACAGGTAATCTAGTTATTCATTCAATAATAGAGAATGTAATTTTTGATTCTGGTTCTACATATTCTTTTATATCCCAAAATTTTATTAAAACAATCCAAACACAACCACAAATCATTGAAGTAGATATATCAGTGAGAATGAAAAATGGGACAATTATTGCATCACATGAATATAACTCCTCTCCTATCACAATTTGTGGATTGAACTTCCTGGAAAACCTCGTCATACTTCCTCTGGTAAGATTTAATGAAATTATTGGCATGGATTGGAATTCTATATATATATCCAATATAAATTTCCATGAGAGGGAAATCACTCTCTATATAGTGAATCAACCCCCGATTCTATACAATTTCAAGGAGGAGGATGAATCTTATTTAGCACCATCATCTCAAAAATGGATATTACTTCCCTATGAGAACACATATCTTTCTCAGGTGATTGAGTCTAAGGAAGGAACAATCCTCAAAGGCATGACTATTGTAAGGGAATTCACTGATGTGTTTCATGAGGAACTGGCTGGAATTCCTCCTAGAATATATGTTCAATTCTTTATTGATCTTATACCCAGGCCATTGCCAATATCCAAGACTTTGTATAGAATGGCTATTGTGGAGCTTGAGGATATAAAGAAACAACTATAGTAGAATCTGAATAAAGGTTTTATATGTCCAAGTGCTTCACTATGGGGAGAACCAGTCCTCTTCATCAAGAAGAAGAATGGGTCAATGCACCTTTGCATTTATTATCATGAGCTCAATAAAATCATGATAAAGAACAAGCGTCCTTTTCCATGATTTGATGACTTGTTCGATCAGCTACGTGGAGCACAATTCTTCTCTAAGGGAGATTTGTATTTGGGATATTACCAAGTAAGGTTGAAGAAGGAGGATATCCCCAAGACTAGTTTTTATACAAGGTACAGGCACTATAAGTTCATATTAATTCCTTTCAAACTCACTAATACTCCAATAATCATCATGGACTTGATTAATAGAGTCTTTATATATTACCTCAACAATTTTGTGGTAGTCTTTATTGACAATATTCTAATATACTCCAAAACCCAGGAGGAGCATGAGGAGCATCTAAGTATAGTACTAGATACCTTGTTAAAGGAGAATCTCTATGAAAAGTATAGAAAGTGTGAGTTCTGGTTGAAGGGAGTATCATTCTTGGGGTATATCATCTCAAGAAAAGGGATATATGTGGATCCTTCCAAAACAAAAGAAATTGAGGGATGTCTGAGGACAACATATGTGATGTATATCTATAGATTCCTGGGGTTAGCTGGATATTATCACCGATTTCTAAGAAATTTATTATGATTTCCAAACCCTCTTACCAATATAACTTGGAAGGGAGTCAAGTTTTCTTGGAATGATGAATGTGAGTAAAGATTCATAGAGTCGAAGAAGAGGCTTATCACTTCCCATGTACTCACACTACCCACAAGTGGGGATCATTTTGTAATCTTCAGAGATTCTTCAAATAAGTGAATTGGATATGTGTTGATGCATAATGAAAAATTCATTGCCTATGCCTCAAGGCAGTTTTTAATTCATGAGCAAAATTATCCCATGCATGATATGGGGTTGGAAGTTGTGATCTTTTTGTTGAAAATATGGAATAATTATCTCTTTGAGGAAAATTTCTAAATATATACATATTAAAAAAGTCTCAAATATATATTCACATAGAAAGAGATGAAAATGCACCAATGAAGATGGTTAGACCTCATCAAGGATTATGACTTCTCAATTCATTACCACCCTGGGAAAGCGAACAAGGTGGCAAATTATCTATGTAGAAAGGACCCAGAAATTCAAACATTAATGAGAATTTAAAAGGATCCAATATTCTTAGATTTGATTAAGATGGACATGGGAATCATAAAAAATGGAACATCATCAATCCTTTCACAAATGATTTCTCAACCATCTCTTTTCGAAGAGTTAAAGGATGCTCAAAAATATGATGTGGCAATTCAGAAGAAAGTGGAAACTATTATAAAAGTAAAATCCTCATATTTTAATGTTAATGAAGATGGAATTGTGAGATTTGGATCAAGACTATGTGTTCCATCAAATCCGAAGTTAAAGAAATAACTTTTGGATGATTCACATAGTTCAAATATCTCCATCCACCTAGGAAACAAAAAGATGTATCAGGATCTCTGAGAGAAATATTTTTGGGATAACATGATAAGGAGATATCTAAATATACATCAAAGTGACCAGTATGTTAGAAAGTGAAGGCTGAGAGGCATAATTCTTATGGGATGATGCAATAATTAACCATACCAACATGGAAATGGGAGAACATCACCATCATCTTTGTCACCTAACTTCCAAAGACATCCAAAGGAAGCAATGTTATCTTTATTGTTATGGATCATCTTACAAATACTGTATACTTCATTGAAATTCAAGATGATTTCTTATTGGATCAACTAGAATAGATATACATCAGAGAAGTGGTAAGGTTGCTAGTGTACCACTATCGATTATATCAGATCAAGATCCAAGATTCACCTCTATGTTCTGAAAGAGTCTCCAACACACTCTGAATACTCAGCTGAACTTTAGTATGGATTACCATCCTCAAAATAGTAGACAATATGATCAGACTATCCAAACACTTGAGTACATGTTGATAGCATTCTCAATGGACTTCAAAGGAGGATGGGATTAATGTCTTCCTCTGGTTGAGTTCTCTTACAACAATAGTTTCCACTCAAGCATACAAATGGATCCTTATCAATACCTTTATGGGAAGAGGTTCATAACATCAGCATGTTGGGATGAAGTTGGGGAGAGAAAAATTATAGGTCTAGAAATGGTCGAAGAAATGGTGGAGAAGGTTAAGACCATCCAGCAGCACATCAAAGCTACTTAGAGGTGACAAAAGAGATGTGCTGACAACCATCGATGAGACCAAGAGTTTGATGTTAGAGATATGGTTTTCCTCCACATATCTCCATGGAAGATAGTGATGAGATTTGGGAATAAGGGAAATATTAGTCCAAGGTACATTGGCCCTTTTGATATCCTTGATTGCATCAGAGCAGTGGCCTATCAACTAGCACTCCCATCGAACCTATCTTAAGTGCATGATGTATTCCATGTTTCACTTTTGAGGATGTACATACCTGAACCATCACATGTAATCAATCTATATGTGGTACCATTCTAGAATGACCTTTCCTATGAAAGGAAACCGGTGAAGATCTTAGATCATGGGGAAAAAATTCTACTAAATAAGAGAATTCCCCTCGTCAAAGTGTTGTGGAGAAACCACATGTTTGAAAAAGAGACATGGGAACTAGAGAAAGTGATGAGGTAGAGTTACCCTCATTTGTTTTAGTGTGGGAAAAGTAAATTTCAAGGAAGAAATTTCTTAAGGGGGGATTTTGTAACGGCCTAAACATTTATGAATAAAATTCTCTTTCTTTTAATGTATTATGGATATAGAAAACTCATGCACTATTTTTTATTATTATTGGGTTTAAATTATCATTACCATTGATAATATAGCCATTGAACAGTGATCACATAATTGATATAAATATAAGGTTTAAAAAAATACTTTCAACACAGACAAATGAGAGGACGGCCTCATCCAGTAGACTCGGGTTGTACGAAGCTCATTTTTTGAAGCATTTGAAGGAGGTAGTGTCATTAAGATTTGCTCTTAACTAAGCCCAAGCTGATCTTCAACATGTTAAGCTTGAAAAGAATCACTTATGGAAGAAGTTCAAGTTAATAGAGATTACTACCCAGGCGATGTTATCCGAGCCACCCCAAGAGTTTTTCACCATCGTACATGTTACCCTTATGTCTTATGCAGGTGTTATAAGGGGTTATGTAGTAAGTTATTAGTTACTTATTTTATAATCCCTTCTTACAAATAAAAGTCTTATTCCACCAATTCCTTTATGAGAATATTTATTCTTAAAATAATGATAAATTTGAAAAATTGAGGTTTCAGGTAAAAATGGTAATTTCTAGAAATATATACATTATTATATTAAATTAAGGTTTTTTATAAATAATATTATAAAAACAATTCTTATAAATGATGATTATATCAGTTCTTTATTTTTAAATGAATAGGTAATTAGTTTGATAAGATTTATATTTTTTATATCATAAAACAGAAAGTGTATTTTTTTAAATAATTTATTTTCATGAATTAATTAATTTTTAAATAATTAATATTTTAATAAAATATTATCATAAAATTACTTTTATGAATAATAAATGAGTAATTTTTATGAAGTCAAATGTAGTTTTTATTAAGGTTTGAAAACTGTTTTTTTCAAAACCCATGAATTTTCAATAAATGTCGGTTTTCATTTTAAAAGGGAAAATTCACATATTTATAAAATTATTTAGATTAAGTGAATATTATTTTTGGAATAAAGGTGTTGAAATTATCCAATGGTGAATATTTCAAAGTTTTCTGAGATGGTTAAATTTTTGGGTAAAAATTAAATAATATGTAAATATATTGAATGTTTTATGACATAATAATGACATCAAAATGATGTAATAAATACTATAATGGGTATTATCAGACTAATATATTTTTCCCATTAAAATAATGTTATTGTATATTTGTTTTACTTATTTTATAAAGCCTTATTGAATCCTACAAAATGTATAATATATTTTATGATTTTAAATTCATTTCTTTAAAAATGTGACTCACCACCACATAAGAAAGGATAATATTTTAATATTTTCGGCCATTATAATTATAAAATAATATTTTCCACTCCTATTTTTCAAAAACCATGGTAAAAACACATGGTAAGGTTGGTGGTTTTGGTTATTTAATTATATAGGTTCCAAAACATAAGTTTGAGAAATATTAAAGAATTACCCTCTCATTTCTTATATAAACCAACCCAATATCCCACTTCAATTCACTCAGAATACTTGGATAACGTCCCTACTCTGTCATACCCTCTCTATAATCCACCCAAGGTTCCCCAAGCTCTCAAGAAACTCCTCTTAAATCTTTTTAAGTCACATATCCAAGGGATTCCTTCCTTTATCATTTTTGTCCAAGTTTCTTTATATTGTTATACCCTTTTATTTTTAATTAAAAATGTTGGGGTATGATTTAACACCTCCCTAGTACTTCCCTCATTATGTTTTAATTATTATAGACCTATTTATCTCTCATTATTCCCTCCCATGTACACTTGTTACCATGTCGAAATTTCATAAGAGTTATTCCATTTCTCCTCATTCTTCAAGTTTCTTTATTATGTTACGCCTTCTATTTCCAAATTACTTTTGTTGGTAAATGTATATATATGACCCCCTTAATATCCATTTCATTTAAATATTATGAGATACCCCTTTTCTCTCTCATCAACCATTTTTGGGAATTTTTATGTAACGTCGTTAGGCTGCCGAAATTGCACTGTGATTTTCCATGCCAAAATCATCGTGTAGTGAATACAATTCCCATTTCACTATCATGGGTATTCACCTTTATGCACATATACTTATTGATTATAGAATTTAATTTAATTATTCAACATTCCTTTATCGTGGAATAAATTATGATTTTGAATGAATCCATGTTATATGATCTATGCGGAACACTAAAGCATGAGATTGAAATGATTATAAAGGGTGTGCCATGATAGCGCTCTAATGCATTGGGTAATGTTTAGTACCATGATACATCATGTTGGGATAGGGGTTTACCTAATTCATTTTAGGAAATTTTTATACCATGTTGGGACAGGGGTTTAACTGATTCCTTTATGTTAATGATGCATTGTTTTAAGTTTTTTCCACGTTTCCATGTTATAATAATCATGTTATGTCATGCCTTTAAGTTCATGTTTCTCTTTTACTCCATTATTTTTCCTATTGTCTAAAATGTATTGTATTCTTCATTTTATGCCTTTTTTACTCCATTCTAGGCTTTATATATCACATTTTTCTTGTGTATTTCCTCATGTTATATCATGCAATGCTATGTATGAAGGAATATTGTGGTTATGTAAAATAAGTTTTCAATAAATATATTATATTTTATGTCTTAAGTTGTCATGTAATGTTCCAAATACCAAAAGACACTATACCTCATGATATTTTGGGTTGTATTAAGTGAAAGTTTATGTAATGAATCATGTTTAAATTTGTAATAAAGATCAGTGTTGTTATAGTTTTTATCAAAGGATAGGTTTAGTTATTTTTGGGATTAGGGTTATAAAACTATAGTGAAACTCTTAGGGATAAGACTGAGTATAAGAAAATAATCCCTAAATTTTTGGGAGTATATATTTATCGGTTTATAAATCAAATACATCCCCATCCAGATATGAACAAGTAGAGGTGGCTCTAGAACAGATGTATCTAGGGTTAAAACCCAAAAACACCACTTTGAGTTAGACTCGAACGGGAGATGGTGAACAACAACGGGCCTTGATGCACTCTTTTTTCGACACTCCTAGAGGATATGCTTTGGTAAATTCATAATCTTAGTATGAACCATTATTAAGGGAGAAAAAAATCCCATAAGAATATATGTTAGGAAATAGATCATGGATAACTTAGATTGAATCCTATAAATTCATATGTTAAGGAAATAAATGTAATTTATAAGTTATCCATTTTTTCATTGAATTAACCTTTATATTTTTAATAGTTTAAAATACATACCCTTAATTTTCCTTTTATTCTATCCAATGTATGGTAATATGAGGACTCGTCCTAACAACCGCTGTGAAGATCAATGTGATGACTGTTCTAGTGAGATGCCATATCTGATGGAAGCGGGAATCACAAACTCTATCATGATACTCTCTTAGTTAACTCAAGTTTTTAATATAACCATGCGACTAGAGCAATTTACAACCCCCCTAAGAAAGAACAAGTAGCAATCAAGAGCTTCATTAGACAAAGGCCTCCTAATTTTAATGGATCATATGATCCCTCAATCGTCGAACAATGGATCAACTTTATTGAGAATATCTTCTCCGTCCTTCAATGTTCCAAAAAAAGAGAAGGTTCATCTGGATGCTTATCATAGAGAGGGTGAAGATGATCGATTGTTTACATTGATCAAAAATATGAATCTTGAGGAAGATATCTAGGTGTTGGAATGAAATTATTTTTGGAAAAAATTCAATAAATATTTTCCCCACACCCTTCGTCTTAAGATGGAAAGAGATTTCTTTGTACTCAAGCATAAGTATGACGAATATGTTGGGAAGTATGAGGAAAACTTTACCATAATTGAATGATACATATCTAGTTTTATTGTTACCCCTAAATAAAAGGTTTGCCGCTTCTTTGGTGGGATAAAACCTAGCCTACAGAAAGCCATGGAGATCCAAAAATTTGAAATATATGAGGAGATTGTTTAACATTCCCTCAAAGTCGAGATGGAGATCGTCAAATCTTAGGCATATCATGGGGATAATAAGCGGAAAGTTGACATTAATTTTGGAGGTTCTATGGACAAAATCAATGGTGCTAAGAAATTCCATCATCCCACTTTCCAAAGGTGCGGGAAGAAGAACCCGAGAAATTTCTTAAAGAGGATGAGGGAATTATTTAGGTACAAAAGATAAGGGAACCTGGCTAACGATTGCTAATGGGAGAAACCCACTAGTGTGGCAGAGGAAAGGAATGCTCTGGTTGACCCTCAATGCAGTGTTCATTTCTACAACTACAAGGAACTAGGTCACTTTGTGAACCCGTTCCCTAAGCCAAGGATAATTGGAGGAAACCAACAACCTCTAAGGCTATAAGGGTGATATTTTTCCATTACTACCACCAAAGAGAATCCTGAAAACAAAGTGGTGAAAATTATTCTAGTTATTCATTCAAGAATAGAAAATATAATTTTTTATTTTGGTTCTACACATTCTTTTATATCCTGAATATTTAGTATAATAATACAAATACCACCATAAATCATAGATGTAGAGATGCCAGTGATAATGAAAAATGGGGAAATTATTGAATCCTATGAATATAAATCCTCCCCTATCTGAATTTTTGGATTGAACTTCCTGGTTAACCTCATCATACTTCCTCTGGTGGAATTTGATGCAATTATTAGCATGGATTGGCTTTTCCTATATAGATCCAACATAAATTTTCATGAGAGGGAAATCACTCTCCAAATAGTGAATCGACCCCCGATTCTATACAAGTTCAAGGAGGAGGTTGAATCTTATTTTTCACCATCATATTAAAAATGGATATTAATTCCCTTTGAAAATGAATATATGTCTCAAATTATTGAGTCTAAGGAAGAAACCATCCTTTAAGGCATGCCTATTGTAAGGGAAATCGCTGATGTGTTTCCTGAGGAATTGTCTGGACTTCCTCCTAGAAGAGATGTTGAATTATCAATTGATCTTATACCTGGGTAATTTCCAATATCCAATACTCCATATATAATGGCTATTTTGGAGCTTGAGGAGATAAAGAAACAGCTACAAAAGAATTATGATAAAGGTTTTATATGCCCAAGTGCTTTACCATGGGGTGCACCATTTCTCTTCATCGAGAAGAAGGATGCGTCAATGAGCCTTTGAAATGATTATCGTGATCTCAACAAAATCATGATAAATAATAAGTATCATTTCCATGATTTAATTACTTGTTCGATCAGCTGTGTGGAGAACAATACTTCTCCAAGTTGGATTTGCAGTCGGGATATTACCAAGTAAGGGTGAAGAATGAGGATATTCCCAAGACTTCTTTTCGTACAAGGTACGGGCACTATGAATTTAGAGTAATTCCCTTGAGACTCAATAATTCTACAAAAAATATTCATCAACTTGATGAATAGAGTATTTAGATATTACATCGACAAATTTGTGGTAGTATTTATTTATGATATTCTAATATAATCCAAAACCAAGGAGGATCATGAAGAGTATCAAAGCATTGTACTAGAGACCTTGTGAAAGGAGAAGCTCTATAGAAAGAATAGCAAGTGTAAGTTCTGGTTGAAGGAAGTATCATTCCTGGGGAATATCATCACAAGAAAAGGGATATATGTGGATCCTTCCAAAACAAAAGAAATTGAGGGATGGTCAAGGCCAAAATCTATGATGGATATTTGTAGCTTCCTAGGGTTTGCTGGATATTATTGCCGATTTGTGACAAATTCCTCACGATTTTCAAACCCTCTTAACAAGATAACTCATAAGGGAGTCAAGTTTTCTTGTAATGATGAATGTAAAGAAATAATCCTTGAGTTTAAGAAGAGTCTTATCACTAACCCTATTCTCACACTACTCACAAGTGGGGAGCGTTTTGTAATCTTTAGTGATGCTACAAAGAAGGGAATGGGTTGTGTGTTGATGCATAATGACAAAGTCATTACCTATGCCTCAAGAAAATCTAAAATTCATGATAAAAAATATCCCATGCATGATCTGGAGTTGGCATCTGTGATCTTTGCGTTGAAAATATGGTGGCATTATCTCTTTGGGGAAAAGTGTGAAATATATACAGATCAAAAAAGTCTCAAATATATATACACACAGAAATATCTGAACATGCACCAAGAAATATGGTTATAGACCATCAGGGATTACGACCTCTCAATTCATTACCACCTTGGGAAAGTGAACAAGGTGGCAGATTCTCTAAGTATTAGGACTCAGCAATTCTATCATTGATGGAAATTTAAAAGGATCCAATCTTCTTAGATTTTATGAAGATGGACATGGGAATCATAAATAAGGGAACATCATCAATCCTTTCACAAGTGATTTCTCAACCATCTCTTTTGGAAAATTTAAAGGATGCACAAAAATATTATGTGGGAATTTAGAAGAAAGTGGAAACTATTAGAAATAGTAAATCCTCAGAGTTCAATGTCAATGAAGAAGGAATTGTGAGATTTGGGTCATGACTATGTGTTCCATCAAATCCAGAGTTAAAGAAATAACTTTTGGATGATTCTCATAGTTTGAATTTATCCATACTCTCAGGAAACACAAAGATGTATCAAGATCTCTTAGAGCAATATTGGTTGGATAACATGAAGAAAGATATCTCTAAATATACATCAAAGTGACTGGTATATCAGAAAGTGAGGCTAAGAGGCAAAAGTCTAAGGGTATGATGCAACCATTACCCATACCAACATGGAAATGGGAGAAAATCTCCATGGGATTTGTCACTAGACTTCCGAAGACATCTAAAGGAAGAAATAATATATGGGTTATTGTGGATCATCTTATAAAGACTGCACACTTCATTGAAATTTGAGAGGATTTCTAATTTGATCAACTGAAATGGATATACATCATAGAAGTGGTAAGGCTGCATGTTGTACCACTATTTATTTTATCTAATCGAGATCCATGATTCACCTCTAAGTTCTGGAAGAGTCTACAAAACGCTCTAAATACTAAGCCGAACTTCAGTCTGGCTTATCATCCTCAAACTCATGGCCAATATGAGTTTATTATCCAAACACTTGAGCACATGTAAAGATCATGATCAATGGAATTCAAAGGAGGATGGTATCAATATCTTCTTCTGGTTTATTTCTCTTACAATAAAAATTTCCACTCAAGAATCCAAATGGATCATTATGAAGCCCTTTATGGGAAGAGGTGCAGAACACTGAAATATTTGTAAGAAGTTTGGTCGAAAACTTCTAGCTCAAAAAATGGTTGAAAAAAGAGCTATGCTAACACCCATCGATGAGACCAAGATTTTGATACCGATGTTTTTCCTCTACATATCTCCATGGAAGAGAGTGTTGATATTTTGGAACAAGGGAAAGCTTAGTTCATGGTACATCAGCCCTTTTGAGATCTTTGATCACATCAGAGCAGTGGACTATTGACTATCACTCTGACCGAACCTATCTTAAGTTCATGATGTATTTTATATATCACTTTTGAGGAATTACATACCTTACACATCTCATGTACTCAATCCAAAGGTGGTACCATTACAGAATGACCTTTCCTATGAAGAGAAGTCAGTGAATATCTTAGATCGTAGGGAAAATGTTCTACGAAATAAGATAATTCCCCTTGTCAAATCATTGTGGAGAAACCACAAGTTTGAAGAAACAACATGGGAACTAGAGGAAGTAATGAGGTTTAATTACCCTCATCTGTTTTAGTGTGTGAAAAGGAAATTTCGAGCGTGAAATTTCTTAAGGGTGTAATGTTGTAACAACCTAAACATTTTTGAATAAAATTCATATTCTTTTAATGTCTTATTGATATAGAAAACACATTAACTCTTTTTTATTATTAATTTTGGGTTTAAATTATAGTTAAGTATCATTATCGTTGATAATATATTCGTTGAATAGTGATCACACAACTGATGTAAATATAATCTTAAAAAATAATTTCAAATCATACAAAGAAAAGGATGACCTCATATAGTAGACTTGGGTCGTACGAATCTCATTTGTTGGAGCTTGGGAAAGAGGTAGTGTCATTGTGATTCACTCTTGACAAAGCCCAATATGATCTTTAACATGTTAAGCTTGAATATAATCACCTATGAGGGAAGTTCAAGTTAATAAAGATTACCTTTTGGGAAATGTTATCTGAGCTGCCCCAAGAGTCTTCCACCATCGCAAATGTTACCATTAGGTTTTATGGGTGTGTTATAAGGGGTCATGTTGTAAGGTATTAGTTACATATTTTGTAATCCTTTTCTAACAATAAAATTATTATTCCATTAACTTCATTATGAGAATAGATTTTCTTAAAATAATGATAAATTTGATAAATTGAGTTTTTGGGGAAATGCTAATTTTAAGAAATATTGTAATGACCCAGAATATCCATGTAATTTTTTTAAATATATGGTAATTTTATGAGTCCTAAAAAATTGACGTCACGTGATTCCGAGGCCCAATGTTCCTGGAATCAATTTGTGAAATTTTGTTCGGGTAAGTTCAGTAAATGTACAAGTGGGTTTTTATAACTTTTGAACTGGTGCTCGTAATTGAAATCTGAGGGAACCATTGAACTCACAGTGCCAGTTTTTGCTTAAGGAGACTTTCACCTCGATGGAAGTTGGTCAAGGGTGAAAGTTAGTTTTTGGGTTTTTCATGGAAATAATAAAATAAAATAAACACACGTTTTATTTTATTTTTTTGTAACCAACCTCCTTGTGGAATTTGGTGGTGGGGACTACCAGACCTTAACCTCCCATGAGAGGTTATGGTGGTGGGGACCACCCGAGCTAACCTCCCATGAGAGGTTATGGTGGTGGGGACCACTCAGGATTAAACCCCCTTGAAACCCCCCTTTAATTGGGAGAAAACTTCAACTCCCACAATAAATGAGGGAGAGCCTCTTCAACTCCTCCTACATTAATTGTGCCAATTAATCTTTCCAACCCATCCCTTTAATTAATTGAGCCAACACATCAATTAATTAATTAAACTATTTGAATTTATTCCAACAAACATAATAGAACTCATAATCTATTATTTTGGGCTACGAATTCTTTTTGGTGGAATTGGGGAGAGGAGGAACTTGGGAGAAATCTCTCCAATAAAGAATGATCCACCAATGAAGAACGTTGACCTCTTTCGACCTTCTTCCTCGGGAATCCTTCCAATGTGGGACGTCCTCATCTTCGACAAATTGACGACTGTACTACCTCCTTGTGTCAACGTCAACAAGGAAACGGCGTAGGGGTTTATTCCTAAATGTTTATCACTTCTCATGTACCTCCTTCTTTTCTTATGTGGGTTGGTAAAAAACATTGTGGAGATTATGGTTTCACGTTCATGATTCGTTCTTCATGAACCACTTGCTACCACACTAAACGCGGTGTTTGCGGTCCAAAAAAACATGGACCAACCCCTCCGCTATTCTTCTTTGATGTGTTCTTTGAAATGGAGGAAGGCGACGAAGGCAACGGTGCCGCCACCCGTAGCCTCTGCAACCCACGCCGCCCCACGGCGCTTTGCCCTCTCGACCAAATCGGTCCTGCGCCCGGCCGAGCCAGTCGTGGCCGGACCGAGCCACCGTGCCGCCCCGGGTCGAGCCCCCTCGTCGCGCTGCCGTCGTGCCGCACCACCGCGCCCCGCCTGAGCTGAACTGTTACGCCGCCGTTCCGAGCCGCCGCGCCCCACCTTCTCCTGAGTCTCTGCGTTGCTACTATGCCGAGTCGTCGTGCCGCCGTCGTTCCGAGCCATCACTCCATCGTCATTCTCCATGTCGAGCTACCACACCCCGTCATCTGCTGAGACGTCATGTCGTCGTCGTCCTCCATGTCGAGCCGCCGCGCCCCACCCGAGCCGAACTACCGCATTGCCGTCCGCCGAGCCGTCGCGCCGCCATCCGCTGACCCGCGACTAGACCGCCGACCTCATGGACGGTACGCACCCCTCGCGGCTGGTCCACACTTCTCGCAGCAGGTCTGCACCCATCACAGCCAGTCTGTGCCCTCGCGGTACCCCTCGGTCGATCCGCCCTCGCTGCACCCTCGCGGCCCTCACGGGTCGGGCCAGACCCAAATGGTCGGGTCACATTGCGGGCTGGTCCAGACCCAATGGGTCGAGCTAGGTAGACCCGAACCGGGATGACCCAGGCCAGGTTGGGCAGGGTTGGTCCGACAGGGTCGGACTGGACCCGAGCCCACTATGACCCTACACTCCTTCGGCCATATCTTAGGCACCGGACGTCCGTTTGACGAACCTTCAGTGACGCTAGAAATCTTGGAGTGAGATGGTCACCTTTGAGTGATACCCCATTGTGTTTTCATTTGAGATTGGGAATGGTCGGGTTGGATGGAACACGAATCCAACCGGGACCCTGGGACTAAAAGGCTAATAACTCACAGACCGGGTGTCTGATTGACGCACCTTCTGTTGCGTTGAGACCCATATGATATGGAAGACCATTAAGATACTTCTTCGTGGGACTTCGTGAAATTTGGAGAATCAACCAGTAGCTCATGGAGCAGATCCTCCTAGAGACGAGCGACCATAGTACGGAGACCTAGTAGCTAGATGAGACCTGATGACTGCTGACCGATTCCACTCAGAGTGACTCGACTAGCCTAGTGGGGAGCGCCTTGGTGTCATGGCAGACCCACAGTGGGGAGCGCCTTGGTGTCGCGACAGACCCATGGTACTCGATAGGAGGATTACCTCAGCATGCTATGAGGGGGAGCACCTTGGTGACACGGCAGACCCACGGTACTCGACAGGAGGAGTACCTCAATAGTCCAAGGTTAGTGGGAAGCGCCTTGGTGTCACGGAAATCCCATTGTACTCAATTGAGGAGGAGTTCTCTAGCAGTAGAGGTTTTGGAAATGTGACTGGGGATGTTACTTGATACTACCCCTAGAATAAATCCCGGTTTGAGCTGAGTCAGTTTTTCTATGTTTTCCTCATGATTGAGATGGATTACTCGATAACCTAGGTATATGTATGGTCATATACCTAATTTGGGTTATCTGTTGATTTCATACTTTGTGGTTTATCTTTGGTGGATTTTAGTGAGACCTTGAGGGTATCGGGGTCCCTACTGAGTATCGTTATACTCACCTCTACATGGGTTATGCCCACACTTTGTTGTGTTGGATGCAGATGACGGACAGCACTGACTGAGGCTAAGAGTACCAGGACTGGATGGTGCTCGGAGGTGGACCATACGGCGTGTCGATACGTGGAGGAGATGGACGGACGTAGAGTGATGAGGAGGCGATTTGTGCCTACCCTTTAGGTAGCAACCTCGGAGGACGATCCATTAGCTGTATTTTCTTTTTCTTGAGTTTTTTTATTTCAGTTGTATTTGTACTTTCCATTTGGGCTTGTATTCTGGCCCCTTTTACTTACTACACTCTTTTGTTTTACAGTTTACTTGGTGTTTCATATCCATCTACGTGCTTGATGATGTGTGTGTTTATAGGTTATAAATGCAATTCCTTCCCAATTTCAGGGAATTATGTCTTTGGTGCTAGTCGCCATCCCCTAGCCTATGGAAGGCGGGCATGGGGTAGTCACGGAACGGGCCCCGGGGGACAGTTCGTGACAAATTGGTATCAGAGGAGTTGGTTCTACCGCAGAACTTAGGACTCTGATATTTCTATGAAGAAATAGTGTTAAGGGTAATGAGTGTGGTTTTCAGTTTAAGGAGTCCAGTGTTGGTGCGGCGGCTGACGTATCCATACAACAGGAGCCTCACTTCTGATTTCCGACTCATTACACGAAAACACTGATTGCGTGTGTGTTTTCAAAAGTTTTCTTTAAGTCAGCTCACCATGTCATCTCACCAGTTATAACTTTTTGACCGCAGCGCACCTGTTTCTTTTTAGGATGCCTCAATGTAGACAGTCAGCTAGAGTTCCGAGAGATGTACCCACTGATAGCCCACCGAGCGAAGAGGCCTCGGTGCAGGGCCCTTTTCAAGTGGAGGCATCAGTGGAGGAACCAGCAGTACCACTCCCCATTGGACCACAGATGCCACCATCCCCAATAGCAGAGAGTGCATGCCGCTTGAGCGTGTTTCATGAGTTCCAGCACCAAAGGCCACCCAGTTTTAGGGGAGAGATGGACCCGCAGGCAGTTGATGATTGGCTGGAGGCTGTGGTGATAGTCTTCCAACTTGTAGGGACACCAGCCGATCTCATGGTGATCCTTACTACCAACCTTCTACTGGTAGTAGTAGGCATATGGTAGATCCTGATTCTCCAGGTTCACAACGAGGTAACGCTTCTCTGGGAAGACCTCAAGAGCCTGTTTTAGGTAGAGTTTTTCCTAGCGAATCTTTGCGCAGTGCTCATTCAAGAGCTACTTCGTCTATAGAAAGGCAGCATGATTGTAGCTCAGTACTCAGTGAGGTTCACTAACCTCTCACGTTACTCCACTGATATGGTGCAGGACCCATTCTTTAGGGGCCAGACCTTTGAGCAGGGGCTTAGGAGAGAGATCAGGGCTTCGATGTTCTCACTCAGCATCCCGACGCAAGCGGGGTGTCAGAGAGAGCCCTATTGGTGGAGATTTTCTTTGCTGAGCAGTCACCAGCGGCGAGACCCACTACCAATCATCACATAGCAGAGTCTTTTACAACTAACCGCAGACAGATGTTTCAGAGGTCCAAGAGGACCAAACATACAGGTGGACGACCGCAGGATTCAGAGTCGTTGTGCGGGGCACCCGAGGCAGACACATACATGCCAGGAGCGGGTGGTGTTTCACATGCAGTGGTCAGGGTCACATGGCTCGTGATTGTCTGACCCATCATACGGATGATCATCAGATGGTTGAGGGACCGCCCAGGTGGAGACAGAGGTTCAATCGAGGTGTTCTGCAGGGAGTAGGCGGATGTGGTAGAGGAGCTGGTCATGCAGCAAGCGGTGGGCGACAATTCGAGATATTACCTCCACTACCACCAGGAGGTCCACCCTGACTATAGGGAGTAAGTGGATAGGGTAGAGCTCAGCTCCAGGCAGTTGAGACTTACGATCACGACGCTCTAGAGATGATACAAGGTATGATCTATGTCTACTCTACCTTAGGTGCAGTGGTTATAGAGACAGGTTCCAGTCATTCTTTTATTTCCACTGCCCTTTTTTGGAGCTCAGAGATTCCGATGGAGCCATTGGCTCAATCCTTATAGATAGAGACTCATACGGGAGAGGATTCGACGATTACGCACTGGTGCTGGCAGTGCGAGCTTACTCTAGGAGGTGAGAGCTTCGGCTGGGATCTCCTAGTAGCGGTGTCGAGGCCTTACGACGTCATCTTGGGTATGGACTGGTTACCTATATTCCATTCTCAGATATACTATATTAGGCGCAAAGTGTGGTGTGTCCGCACGGATGGGACTAGGTTTACCTTCACCGGCGAGAAGGGAGCCTTTAAAGCATAGTATGGACTTATACGGTGGAGATTGCAGCCAATCACTCATCAGTTGTCTATCCTTACCCTCAAAGCGGCTGATGTGGAGAGTCCAAATTATCCTATAGTGGTGGACCAGTATGCAGATGTTTTCCCTGATGATGTCCTAGGACTACCTCCTTATATAGAGGTGGACTTTAACATTGGCTTGTACCCTGGGACGAAACCGATATCTACACCAGCATATCGGATGGCTCCCGCAGAGCTTTCTGAGTTGCGGGTATAGCTAGAGGACTTGCAGGGGAAGGGATTCATCTGGCCTAGTGTTTCACCTTGGGCAGCTCTGATTTTTTTTCCAAGAAGGCAGATGAGATCTTGAGACTTTTTGTTGACTATCGGTGCCTGAACCAGGTGACTGTGAAGAATAATTACCCACTCCCAAGGATTGACGACCTCTTTGATCAATTGAAGGGAGAACAGTGGTTCTCAAAGATAGTCCTCAGATGAGGCTATCACCAACTCAGAGTATGAGACGAGGATGTACAGAATATTGCCTTTTGGTGTCGGTATGTCCATTACGAGTTCTTGGTTATTCCATTCGGAGTAACCAATGCTTCAACAGTGTTCATGGGACTCATGAACAGGATCTTTTAGTCGTATCTTGATTGCTTCATAATAGTCTTCATCGATGACATACTAATCTACTCAGCTACTGAGGAGGAGTATTCCTATCACTTGCAGGTAGTACTGGACACACTCCAAGATCACTAGTTCTATGTTAAGATCTTGAAGTGCCAGTTATGGATCTGAGAGGTTCACTTTCTAGGACATGTCATATCATAGGTTGGATTTTCAGTAGATCCAGTGAATATTGAGGTTTTACTTTCTTGGGATCCACCCAGGAGTGTGATGGAGGTATGTAGTTTCCTGGGTTTGGATGGATATTACCATAGGTTTGTGCCAGACTTATCCAGAGTTGCAGCACCACTATCATCCTTGACGAAGAAGGGAAAACCCTTCATGTGGTCGGAGAGATGCTAGCAGAGTTTTCAGGAGTTGAGGTAGAGGCTGATGAGTGCCCCGATCTTGAGGCTTCTAGAGGAAGGTGTAGGGTACGTAGTCTACTACAACACATCAGGTAATGGAATCGAATGTGTCCTATTGTAGGAGTGATTAGTGATCGAATATGTTTCTCGACAGCTGAGATAGCATGAGAAGAACTACACTATCCATGACCTGGATTTAGCAGCAATGGTCTTCTCCTTGAAGATGTAGCGGCACTATCTGATGGGCGAACGATTTACAGTGTTCTATGATCACAAGAGTCTCAGGTATATCTTCTCTTAGAAGGACCTGAACCTGAGACAACGACGTTGCCTTGAGTTCCTCCAATACTATGACTTCGAGATATTCTATACTCTTGGAAAGGGGAACGTTGTAGTAGATTAACTCAGCAGGAGGTATGGTATACTACTGCTAGGAGAGGTGATGGAGAAGCTGGTCGTTTAGAAGATATCCTTTGTGGATAGAGATGGAGCAGCTTTCCTTCAGTCTCTTACAGTCACTCCCCCACTTCTTCAGTGAGTTAGGGAGGTGCAACGTGGGGAAGTTGACTATGAGACACGACGTGCTCAGATATCCACAGGACAGGAACCTGATGGATTTTCTGAAGGTAGGGAGCATGTCATCCACTTCAGAGGATGTACCATGGTACCAGTGTCACTTCATGAGGAAGTGTTGAGGGAGTTCCACACATCCCCACTAGTGGTACATCTAGGAGTGGTGATGATGTACCAGGATCTCTGATGACAGCACTGGTGGACGAGAATGAAGAAAGCAGTAGCAGAGTTTATCTCTCGATGCCTCACTTGTCAGCAAGTGAAGGCAGAGCATCAGGTACCAGCAGGATTGGTTCAACCTTTATAGGTCCCAAAGTGGAAGTGGGATGAGATATCCATGGACTTCTTGATATTAATTCCACATACATCCAGAGGCCATGACTCGATTTGGGTGATCGTCGACCGAATCACCAAGTCGGCCCACTTCCTACCGATCAGAGAGCAGGGTTCAGTAGAGAGATTAGGAATCCTCTATGTGCAGAAGATTGTATAGCTACATAGAGTACCCTCGATGATTGTATCCGATCGTGATACACATTTTACTTCCCAGCTATGGAAGGGGTTGAAGGAGGCCTTCGGGACACATCTTTGTTTGAGCACCGCCTTCCATACTCAGACGGATGGCCAGACTGAGCGGACCATTCAGACCCTCGAGGAAATGTTGTGTGCTTGTGTCCTCGACTTAAGTCACAGCTGGGAGGATCACTTTCCTTTGGTGGAGTTTTCATACAACAAAAGATATCACTCCACCATTAGGATAGCACATTTTGAGGCGTTATATGGGCGACCTTGCAGATCACCCTTGTGTTGGAATGACCCAGGGGAGTCAGCACTCGTGGGACCAGAGATGGTACAGGCTACCAAAGAGAAGGTGAAGATCATCCAGGAGTGGATGAAGACTAAACAAAGAAGGTAGAATTCGTATGCCGAAAATAGATTGAGACCTTTGGGGTTCGAGGATAGCGACCATGTCTTTCTACGAGTCTCACCTCGACGAGTTTTGCGGATATTTGGCGGAGGCGGCAAGTTATCTTCAAGATTTATCGGATCTTTTCAGGTCCTCAGAAGAGTTGGCAAGGTGGCATACCTCTTAGATCTTCCACCTTAGTTGCACTGGGTTCATGATGGATTCCACGTATCCTAGCTGAGGAGATGCGTTCACAACCCTTATCACATCATCGACCATGGTGAGCTGGACGTCGATGATGGGGTGACTTTTACGGAGGTTCCAGTAGAGATTGAGGATCAACAGAAGAGGGTCCTTCATGTACGATCTATACCTTGGGTGCGCGTTCTCTGGCCGCATGGTAACCTCCAGGAGAGCACATGGTAGCGAGAGGCTCAGATGCGTGCTCAGTACCCCCACTTGTTTACCTAGTTTGAGTTGTGGCTTATGGGGATGTAGATCCCAAAGGTGGGGAGAATGTAAAGACCCATAATTTCCATGCAATTTTTTTTAATATATAGGAATTTTATGAGTCCGTGAAAATTGAAGGCACGTGATTCTGAGTCCTGGTGTGCCCGGAATAAATTTCTGAACTTTTATTTAGGTATGTTTAGTAAACGTGTGATCGGGTTTTTCTAACTTTTGAACTGGTGCTCAGAATTGAAATCTGAGGGCACCGTTGAACTCGCAACACCGGTTTCCTCTTAAGGAAACTTTCACCTTGATGGAATTTGTTCGAGGGTGAAAGTTAGATTCTGGGTTTTTCATGGAAATAATAAAATAAAATAAACACACATTTTATTTTATTTTTTTGTAACCAATCTCCTTGCGGAAGTTGGTGGTGGGGACCACCAAAACTTAACCTCCCATGAGAGGTTATTGTGGTGGGGACCACCCAAGCCTAACCTCCCATAAGAGGTTATGGTGGTGGGGACCACCTAGGATTAAACCCCCTTGAAACCCCCCTTTAATTTGGAGAAAACCTCAACTCCCACAATAAATGAGGGAGAGACTCTTCAACTCCTCCTACATTAATTGTGGCAATTAATCTTGCCAACCATTCCCTTTAATTAATTGATCCAACACATAAATTAATTAATTAAACTATTTTCATTTATGCCAACAAACATAATAGAACTCATAATCTATTATTTTGGGCTATGAATTCTTTTTGGTGGAATTGGGGAGAGGAGAAACTTGGTAGAAAGCTCTCCAACAAAGAACGCTCTGCCAACGAAGAATGCCAAACTCCTTAGACATTCTTCCTTAGGACTCCTTCCGACGTGGGACATACTCATCTTCGACGAATTGACGACTGTACTACCTCCTTTTGTCAACGTCAACAAGGAAATGATATAGGGTTTTATTCCTAAATGTTTATCACTTCCCATGTACTTCCTTCTTTTCTTGTGTGGGTTGGGAACAAACATTGCGGAGATTATGGTTTAACGTTCATGCTTCGTTCTTTTTCAACCACTTGCTACCACCCTAAACGCGGAGGTTGCGGTCCAAAAAAACACGACCTGACCCCTCTGTTGTTCTTCTTTGATGTGTTCTTCGAAATGGAGGAAGGCAACGAAGGCAACGGCACCACCACCCGCAGCCTCCGCAACCCACGTCTCCCCGCGGCACTTTGCCCTCCCGGACGAACCGGCCCTGCGCCCGGCCGAGCCACCCGCGGCCGGACCAAGCTATCTTGATGCCTCGGGATGAACCCCCTCGATGTTCCACCGTCGTGCTGAGCCTCCATGTCACTGTCGTGCCGAGTCGCCGCTCCCTGCCCGAGCTGAACCGCCGCACCGCCGTGCCGAGCCGCCGCGCCCCGCCATATGTCGAGTTGTCACGTCGTCGTCGCGCCAAGCCGTCGCTCCTCCGCGGTCCGCCATGTCAAGCCGCCACGCCCCTCCGTCTGCCGAGCTGTCGCGCCACCGCCGTGTCGAGCCACTGTGCCCCACCCGAGCCGAACTGTCGCGCCACCGTCCGCTGAGCCGCCACGCCGCGACCCGTGACCAGAACGCCAACGCCACAGCTGGTCCGCACCCCTCACAGCCAATTCATGACCTTGTGGTCGGTCTGCGCCCCTCACGTCTGGTCCGCGCCCCTCACAGCCGGTCTGCACCCTCGCGGTACCCGCAACCGGTTCGCACCCTCGCAAGAACCCTCGGTCGAGCCGCCCTCGCGGCACCCTCGCGGGTAGGGTCGGACCCAATGGGTTGGGCCGGGTCGACCCGAACTGGGACGGAACAGGTCGGGTTGGGCCAGGTCGGACCAAAACCAGGCCCACTACGACCCATTAACGCTCCTTCGGCCATATCTTTTCCACTGGACGTCCGTTTGAAAAACCGTCAACGACGCTGTAAATATTGGAGCGAGACGGTCACTTCGAGTGATACCCAATTGTGTTTTGGTTTGAGATGGGGAATGTTAAGGTTGGATCGATCACGAATCCAATTGGGCCCCCGGGACTAAAAGGCTAATAACTCACAAACCGGGCGTCTGATTGACGTTTCGTCATATGCGTTGAGACCCCTATGGTGTGGCAGACCTTTGAGATACTTCTTCATGGGAATTCTTGATAGATGTAGAATCGACCAGTAGCTTGTAGAGAGGATCCTCCCGGATATGGGTGAGCATAGTGCGGAGACCTAGTAGCTAGCTGACACCTGACGACTGCTGACTGATTCAACTCGGAGTGACTCGACTAGCACAGTGGGGAGCACCTAGGTGTTGCGGAAGACCCACAGTAGGGAGCGCCTTGGTGTCGCAGCAGACCCACGGTACTTGATAGGAGGAGTACCTCAGTAGGCTACGAGGGGGATCGCCTTGGTGATGTGGCAGACCCATGGTGGGGAGCACCTTGGTGACGCAGCAGACCCACTGTACTCGACAGGAGGAGTTCCTCAGTAGTCCAAGGTTAGTGGGAAGTTCCCTGGTGTCATGGTAGGCCCACTATACTCAATAGAGGATTTCTCCAGAAGCCGAGGTTTTGACAATGTGACTCAGGATGTTACTTGACACTACCCCTAGAATAAATCTTGGTTTGAGCTAAGTCGGTTTTTCTGTGTTTTTCTCATGATTGAGATGGATTACTTAATAACTTAGGTATATGTATGGGCATATACCTAAGTAGGGTTATCTATTGATTTCATACTTTGTGGTTTATCCTTGTTGGATTTTAGTGAGACCTTGAGGGTATCGGGGTCCCTACTGAGTATCATTATACTCACCCCTGCATGGGATATGCCTGCACCTTGTTGTGTTGGATGCAGATGACGGACAGTGTTGACTGAGGCTGAGAGCACCAGGACTGGACGATGCCCGGAGGTAGACCATACGGCGTGTAGATACGTGAAGGATATAGACAGACATAGAGTGCTGAGGAGGCGATCTGTACCTACCCTGCGGGTAGGAATCACAGAGGATGATCCAGTAGCTGTCTTTTCTCTTTCTTCAGTTGTTTGTATTTCAGTTGTATTTGTACTTTCCAGTTGGGCTTGTATTCTGGGACCTTTTACTTACTGCACTCTTTTGTTATATAGTTTACTTGGTATTTCGTATCCAACTATGTGCTTTCTTGTGTGTGTGTTTACAGGTTATAAAGGCAATTCCTTCCTAGTTTTAGGGAATTACGCCTTTGGTGCTAGTCGACAGCCCCTGGCCTATAGAAGGCGGGCTTGGGGTAGTCACGGCATGGGCCCCGGGGGACGAGTCGTGACAAATATATACATTATTATATTAAACTATGGTTTGTTATCAAAAATATTATAAAAACAATTATTATAAATGATGATTATATCAGTTCTTTATCTGTAAACGAATAGGTAATCAGTTTGATAAGATGAATATTTTTTATATGATAAAACAGAAAGTGTATTTTTTTAAATAATTTATTTTAAGGAATTAATGAATTTTTTAAATAATTAATATTTTAATAAAATATTATCATAAAATTAATTTTATGAATAATAAATGAGTATATAATTTTTATGATTTCAAATGTAATTTTTATTAAGGTTTGAAAACTGTTTTTTTTCAAAACCCGTGAATTTTCAATAAATGTCGGTTTTCATCTTAAAAGTTACAATTCAAATATTTATAAAATTATTTATATAAATTGAATATTATTTTTTGAATCAGGAATTTGGATTAATTAATGGTGAATTTTTCATAATTTTCTGAGTGAGTTTATTTTTTGGGTAAAAAATAAATAATATATAAATATATAGTATGTTTTATGACATCATAATGAACCCAAAATGATGTAATATATACTATAATGGGTATTATTGGCCCAATATGTGTTTTCCCATTAAAATAATTTGATTTTATATTTTTTTACTTATTTTATAAAGCCTTAGTGAATCCTCCAAATTGTATAATATATTTTATGATTTTAAATTCATTTCTTTAATAATGTGACTCACCTCCACATATACAAGGCTAATATTTTAATATGTTCATCCATTGGAATTATAAAATAATATTTTATACTCCTATTTTGAAAAAACCATGGTAAAAAACCATGGTAAGGTTTTTGGTTTTGATTATTTAATTATATAGGTTCCAAAACCTAAGTTTGTGAAATATTAAAGAATTCCCCTATATTTTCCTATATAAACCCACCCAATATCCCACTTTTCTTCTATAAAAATCTTTGTAGAACGTCCCTACTCCATCCTCACCTCTCTATAATCCCCCCAAGGTGACCCAATCTCTCAAGAATCCCCTCTTCAAGCTTTTGAAGTCACGCATCCAAGTAAGGGATTTCATCCCCTCTTAAGTTTTCATGTAATGTTCCTAAGTCCCAAATACACTAGACCTCTTGATCTTCTAGGTTGTATTAAGTGAAATTTTATGTAGTGAATCATGTTTGAATGTTTAATAAAGATAAGGTTTGTTATATTATCAGTGGTAAAATTTAACATATGAATTCAATTGCTCGCTTATTTTTCTGGATATTTGAATTAATCATACATGACATTTGAACATTGATAAGGGATGATCACTAGAACCTTATCACTCCTTTAAATCTCTACTTATACTATCAATTAAAGACCACATGGACCACCGCATACCTAGTGAAGAAATTAATAAACATCAAGTCATACATCTTGTTGAACTCCTACATTGTAAGGTTACATAAACCATCCTAGAATTACCACCTTTTAACCCACACAACATCAAATTGAGAACCTAGACCAACATCCACATGTTTATCACATGTTGATTATTTTCATGTCACCCCTGTGTAAAATGATAACTTATGAGGAATCATCACTAATAACATTCAAATGTTGGGTTCCCCTAATTAGAATCATATATAAATTTCTCTTTTAATTATGAAAATCTTATGTGTATTTATTTAGTTTTGTAAAAATGAATATTTTATGAATGTAATAGGATTTATATGAATCTAAAATAGATTCACACTGATCATATGAATAAATAGTATCAAGATGAAGTGAAAGATTTCATCAGGTTTGAAATAGAGCATGCATACAACCCTTCTCAAATCTATTGTTCATGTTTGCACTTTTTTTAATTTGAGAAAAATTAGTCTAGAAGAGTTATAAGAACATTTGATTTGTCACATAATAGATCAAAGCTATAAATTTTGGACTAAGCCCATGGAAAAACTAAATATGCACACTAATTGGGATGATAATACAT
This sequence comes from Viscum album, assembly GCA_963277665.1. Classification (NCBI taxonomy): domain Eukaryota; kingdom Viridiplantae; phylum Streptophyta; class Magnoliopsida; order Santalales; family Viscaceae; genus Viscum; species Viscum album. Next base: position 1,177,034,319 of record OY728153.1, on the reverse strand, counting down.
TTTATGTAACATTTGATATAAATACCAGTTCAAATGATGATGTAGATCATATATAATAAATGAAAATAGAAATTTAAGATGATCTTTATGATTGTCAAAAGGTTTCTGAGAAGATAAATAGTTGTGTTAAGAGACCATTTTATACTATTTGTACTAAATACATAACATTTTCTACTATATTGAAGTTATATAATTTCAAATCTGGAAGTGGAAGGATCAACTCCATCATTATAGAAGTACTTGATCTCCTGAATAATATGTTACTAAAAGAAAATCAACTTCCTTATTGAACATGTGATACTAAATTAATGCTACGTTCAATGGGAATTATCTCTAAAAAAATACATGCTTGTCCAAATGATTGGATTTTTTTAAGAAATATTATGCCTTATCCCAAAATTACCTAGGCACAATTATTATAAAATAAAGAGTTTACAAGAGTTTGAAATACGAGATCATATTACAATCTCTTTCATGTAAAGGAAGTAAAATAGCAGGGAGGTCTTCGAACCAGGTAATGACTTGATTAAAACCCATGTTTTTCAGGCCATCTGCCACCATGTTTGCTTCTCGATAAACATGTGTGATTATATAGTTTAGATCGATAATCGAACGGGTGTAGTTCATCCAATGGGTAGTAATCGGACATGCAAGATGTGTTATGCCATTCCAAATCACTTACACGATGGTAGTAAAATCACTTTCAATCTAGATATTGTTCTAACCAAAGAGTTTGGTGAAGGTAATAGCATGTATTAAACTCATTATCTCTGCTTCAAGAGAGGTGGTGATGTTGCAGCTACCCATGAAGCATCCAAGGATCTGATTGAGGTGATTTATGAAGATAGAACCACAACCCGAAGGTCCCGGATTGCCTTTGGAGGGACCATCAATATTAACTTTAATCCATCTAAGAGGAGGAGCTCTCCAGAACACTTCCAGAGTGTGATGAGGTTGATAGTAATTTCCATTAATCTGAAGATGTCGTAGGATTTCAAAGTCATGCACAGTGTTATAGAAATGTCCATTTGCATCAAAGAGGCTTCCTGTATGGAAATGAGGATCCACATCCGACCTGCATTTTGATTGAGCGAGTAATTATTATGAAAAATAGCATTTTGATCATACCAGATCACATGATGGAGCTTAGAAGCTTCATATAGGAAGAGGTTCTTGATTAGCTGATAGTCGTCCATTTCTGAACATTTTTTTAGTTGAGTCTTAATGTAATCAAGAACTTACCATCTACAAACAAAAATGTCAAGAATATAGTTCCAAAGTGCATAAGTAGTATCACAATAAAGAAAGAGATTATTCGCATCTTCTCTATGTTCATTACAGAGTTTTTATTTCGAATAGAGCTAGATTCCAAAGGATTGGAGACAACTTTTTGTGGGAACTTTGTTGTGCACAAGCCTCCAGATGAGATTGAATATTGAAGGCTTTATCCAAGGCTTGTTAAAATTCTTTATCCAACTAAAATCACTTTCTGAGTTAAAAAATTAATTATTGTAAAAATTATTAGAGTTATGCATACTGTTATGTGCAGGTTCCCAAATTAATAAATCATTAGTATTTGAGAAAGGGTAGTTTTCAATGATATTCATAATATTTTCAGGGAGATGATCATGTTGAGAGTTTATAATATCTCTAATATATAATTTAGTACTCTCAGGGGTTTAATCGGAAGATATTATAGTAACTAAGGTCGTTTCAGTCCAGTTATCCAACTATAATTTCATGGAGGAGTCCTTAGTGACCATACATTAGGAATTATTCATAATATTGGAGAAAGATTGTCTGATGGATGGCCAGATAGAGGAATTAATGAAATTTGAGTTTCCCATATTAAGTTTTTTAAGAAATATATTTTTGAGGAAAGTAATAGATTCATAAGTATTATAAAGAATGTTTCAAGTGAGTCTGGCTTGAAGAGATTCATTAAAGTACTTAATATATTTTTTACTGATACCACCTTTTTCAATAGGCTTGAAACAAGTTGACCAGGGTATAGTCATAAGCTTTCTTTCAACAGTGATTCCAGTCCAAATCATTTTTTTTATTGTAGTGTTTATTTTTTTGATAAGAACAACCATCCATTTATATATCATCATGGATTAAAATAACTTGGAAATAATGGTGGATTTGACCAGGTATATCCTGCCCACCCTAGAGAGAGATTTACCTTTCCAAGAAGATAGCTAGGTTAGAACTTGGTCAATTATTGTAGAAAAGTGTAAAGATTTCTATATTCCCCAAAAAATGTGAACACAAAGATATGTAAAGGTTATATTACCTTCTTTTAGACCCAATTCACTAATAATTTTAGATTTCTTATTGGGTGAAAAGTTCTTCCCAAAAAAGATGCGGGATTTATTCCAACTAATGGTTTGTCCAAAAATCTCTTCATAGTGATAGAGAGTGTTTTTTAGGTTTAGAATGTTTCTTTTATAACCTTGATAGAATAGGATTATTTCGTCATTATAAAACATGTGAGTGTGGGCCTTCACATTCCTAGTGACATGTATGGGTTTTAGTTTATTTTTTCCCACTAGATGGATGAGCAGGAGGCTAAGATAGTCTTCCACTACCGATAAGATAATGGCAGAGAGAGGGTCACCATGCCTAATACCTTTGGTGCATTTGAAATAACCCTTGGGAGAACCTTTGACTAAAATGGAGATAGATGTCAAGTTGAACAAATTTTGATTTCATTAATAAACGAAACACTAAATATGAAACCTTGAATAACATTGAAGATAAAACTCTACTCCATGGTGTCAAAATATTTTTTGATATCCATTTTAATAGAAATGTTACCTCCTCTGTTATTTTTATTCAATTTATTAACACACTCAGAGGCAATACATATAAAGGCTTGAATGGATCTACCCTTAATAAAATAAAATTGGTTCCAGGAGATGGTGTTCCACTTATTCATTAAGATTGACTGGGCCATTTACCTCTGGACCAGTTTGTATTTAAGGAGCAGGTACAATGCGGCTTGCTCCTCCTTGCAGGAGTTCCTCGTAAGTTGGTTCTTGGGTACGGGAAAAAATGAGATGGAGTCTAAAATCCGTTGCATTGTGCTTATAGCTATCTTCTGGATGCTTTGGGAGGCACGTAATAAGGCACATAATGAAAACCGGTGGTCTCCTTCTTTAATGGTGGTGAAGAAGAAAGGTATGGTGCACGAATTAGGCTCTCTGCTGAAAGGAGGTCAGTATTCTCCATCTCTCTGTGGTTTTCTGAACAGTTTGTTGGTCCCCTCCCGGTCACAGGGTTGCTGGGTAAGATGGGTTCCTCCAGTAATGGGGTTCAAGCTTAATATTTATGGCGTGTTTGTAGATGGGCTGATGTGCGGGGGAGGTTTTTTGCGCGATGGGAATGGCTCGGTCATTATGGCCTACAGTAGCTTTCATGGTCCAGACGACTCATTAGGGGCTGAAATTCACTCATTATACATAGGCATGGGCCTATGTACAAGCTTATCCTTGGTGTGTTTTGAAGTTGAATCTGATTCCAAAATCTTGGTTCGGGCCTTGCATGGTAAAGTGAAGGTGTCGTGGGCCTATACATACATTGTACACAGATTTATTGACATGATACCTAATGATTGCTCTATACATCATATTTCAAGGGAATCTAACTTTGCGGTGGATGCCCTCTCTATAGAGAACGGTCCGGAAGAGCCTCGAAAGGTGTTCTTGAATGTGGGATCTCTACCCCGTGTATGTAAGAATTTTGTGCAAGGGGATGCACTTGGACTGCATCACTTTAGACCTCCCTGAACTCCTCAAGGTGGGGTCTTGTCTCATGTATGATCCTTAATAAAATAAAAATGAAATTTTCAGTCAGTCTATTGGCAATGATTTTAGTGATTATTTTATTAAGGGTATTGATAAGGGAAATGGGTCTAAACAAATTAATATCAGAGGCATTTTCCACTTTTGGGATCAAGGAGAGGAATTGAGCATTAAGATCATGAGGAAGGACATCATTGGAAAAAGGATTTGACAAGTTTTCAAACATCGACACGAATAACATCCTAATGGGGTTGGAAAAAACCATTATTGATACCATCAGGACCCGGAGCACTGTTGGGATTCAAACTAAAGAAAGTTTCCTTAATTTCATGATCCAGTGGAGTGTTGAGTAGGAAAGTGTTTTCCTCATCAGTGACCACTATCGTAATGAACTCAAGAAGGAGGTCTTTGTTGATATCGGGACCATTGAAGATGGATTCATAGTAAGAGACAATGTGATGAGAAATTCTATCTTCATTGTCAAGAATTTTTTTCACGTCTTTTAAAAAGGTTATAAACCTACAATCCTTCCTAATTCTTGGAAGATAAATATAGAATTTGGTATTTTTATCACCATATAATAACCATTTAACTTTAAACACTTCTTTCCTCATGTTTTATTTCAAATTGAGCAAAGAGTTGAGCTTTAATCGCAAGGTTTATTTCTTGATTCTGATCAATATTGAAATCAGATCTAGTGTTATTGTTTTTTAAATCATTTAGATCTTTCTCAAGAATAATGATTTCATTATTATTTTGTTTGGATTTGGAACTACAACAAATTTTGAGAGTCTGTTTGAGGTTCTTTAATTTAACAGTACAAGCAAAGGCATCCTTATTGTGTGACATTGAGTACCAATAGTTTTTTTGATGGTATTAGTGTATTCATCATCATAGAATCATGAATTGTTAAATCTGAAAGGTAACGGGGGTCTCATGCCTTTGGTGGAGACATTGAACTGGATGGGATCATGGTAAGAGTTCAGCTTGTGAAGTGTGGTGCTAAAGATAGTGTCCCATTTATCTAAGGCAGGTACATTTTTAAAAGCTTTATGTCATCCATTGGAATCTTCTTAGTGAAATAATATTGATTATGAGTATCCTAAATTTGGAAATTAACCAATAAAATTTCATCTTGAGTTATCTACATATGGAATAAATCATTTTATTATAAAGAGTAGTACTCATTGTACATGACCATTTATATTGGTAAATAATAAATTCCCACCATGGTTATGCATGAAGTGAAAATACGTTATGTTTTCTTTGATTATATCTAGAAAAAAACCAATAATCATATTGACGTCTATTTGGATCCATCGATCGAATATCTAAAATTGATATTTAATATAGCTATTACAATGTATGATGTTCATAGAAGTTAATAATTCACATTGAGGGTCATGTTATATGGGAAAATAAATGAATTTCATACTTATGGAAATTTTTCAGGATATAGAATTAAAGGGATGTTGGGGTGCCCCAATTGTGATGAATTTACACACTTAGTTTTGTTGAAATATTCCTCAAAGACTATGATTTTGGGTCATCTATTGTTTACCTTGATGACATAAATCATGATCCTGGATGACATCATTCGATGAGAATATCGAATGAGGTACAATACTGTCTCCACTAACAGGTGATCAACTATTCAATAAAGTAATAGATATTGACACTGTTTTTAGTAAACCATTTTTGAAAAATGTTTTGAAATTAGTTTGGAAAAAGAGATCAATTTCCTTTGAATTACTATATTGGAATTATTTGTACATCATAAATTTTCTTGATGAAATGCATGTATAAAAAAATGTATTTGATAGTGTTATTGACACATTACTAAATGTTCCAGAAAAAAAAGTGATGGCATCAATCCTAGGGTGGAAAAGATTGAAATAGAGAAAAGGGAAGATTTGGAACTAGAGAAGGGTAAAAGGTGTAATTTTTTTCCTCCAATAGCTTACACTCTATCCATATAAGAAAAATTGAAAATTTTTATTTTATTTAATGGTGTAAAAGTTCCAGATGGATATTCATAAAATTTCAAGAATGTCATTCCAAAGAATAATTTGAAGTTATAGGGACTAAAATTACATTAATATTATGTTTTTATGAAAGATTTGATGTTTGTCACTTTATATTTCATTCTGTCTAAAAATGTTTGACAAATATTAACCACACACTTCTTTATTTCCAAAATTCACATGTAGTAAATTTATAGAACCGATGAAGTTTCCAATCAGGAATAAGGAGGTTTTAGTTTTATTGTGTGAATTAGAAATGTTTCTGCCACCATTCTTATATGATATAATGGTCCATCTAATGGTTCACTTGATTAGAGAGCTTCAACTATGTGGTCATTTCCATTATAGATGGATATTCCCTATTGAAAGGTATATAAAGATTTTGTAAGGGTATATCAAGAATTAAAGTTTTCTAGAAGTTTTTATTTCTAAATGATATATTGTTGATGAATATATTGAATTATATACCAATTACCTATCAAATGTTGATAGCATAGGTCTCCCAAAGTCTCATTATAGTGGATTCCTTATGGGCGAAGGTATTTTCAAAAGATATGTTGTTATAATTACAATCACAAAGTGGTAGAAATATCACCTTTACTTTTTATATAATAGTAAAGATGTTGATCAATATATTTTTAGCCCAAAAATAAATTCTTATACATTTAAATCCATCAATGGATGATGTATGGATATCAAATACACATAATCAATAGTTTGTATGATGGTTCTATAAGGAGTTATCTAAAAATATAAATTCAATTGATGACTGACTTTGATGGATAGCTAGGAGACCAACTGAAAATGTTATATCTTACACTATTTTTTTAATTAATGGCTATATGTTCTATTCAAAAGAACATGATGAAAAACATAAGAGTTACACTTGTGGTGGAAGCGATGCACATATCTGGTTCCAAGTATAGAAATACAATTTATGTGAATATGTCATATTTCAGAATCATTGAATAGATATAAGAGTTACATTATACCACATTTTTAGTGAAAATTTTCTATTTCAAATGGGTTGACAACAGGAGTGCAGTTAAATTTGATGAAATGGGCTTCCCAAAGGTGAATTTCAGTGTGGAAGGATATAAGTATGAGCTATTTCAAATGAAATCACAATTAGTGCAGGAATTTTATGTATCAGATAAAGAAAATAAGAATTAGTCAATTTTCATGCTAGTGACTAAAATAATGACAGGGTCTGATGAAAATCTAATCGAGGATGACTCATTCATTGGGATATAAAAATCATTTCAGGGTTTTCCCAATATAGAAAATATCTTGTATGTTAGAGGATACCACAAATAGGGGATTTGAATTCTCAATAGAGGATCCAAATCCATTCAACATTTAAAGAAAATAAATATAGTTTAATGAGGATATTGATGTGTTTTTAACATACTATGATTCTAATCATAACATTATGTGTTATCTACTATATTAATGTAATATAAATTAAATGTTTGACTACTCATGAAGATAATGAATTCTGTACATGATGATGTTACCAATATTAGGGAAGAATAGACAATTGATGTTGAAACTATAGAATTATTAGGGGATCAACAACATGTTGATGAAAAAACAAAAACAAAATAGCATCACATTGTTGAGGAAAATTGTCAAGGCAGGAAGAAATGGTATGAAATTTGAGGTTGGCTGGTATCAACACAACCAACCTGTTGACCCCAACAATTCAATGTTCATTAGTTATGTTGGGGTCATGAAGAGAATGAATGTTCTAATTGATATAGTTTTTTGGTGCCATGTCCAACATGTAATGAAGGAAATACTTTGGGAAGATATTAAGGTAATGTTATGATATACTTTCCCTATTTTACCGAAAATTATATAACAAAATGCTGATTTAATTTTCATTATATCTTGTAGAGTTCATTTATTTTATATTATTTCCTTAATTAATATGTCTTCATGGCCATTGGAAAGACCATAGAGTCTTTTTAACACTTCTTACCAGGCTTTATCTATAGGAAGTTGAGGGAAAATTAAATCCCCGCCCACCATTTTTGTATACACACATTATAAATCAAGAAACATGGAATGCTTTCATTAGTCATCACAATGAAAAATCATTTTAGTTAAATTATAGTAAATAGAATATTATTTTACATTATTTGTTTTATCCAATTTTATTCAAAATTGTTAAATTTTTAAACAAAAAAGGGCAGTTTAAAACAAACAACATTCATCTAAACCAATAAACCTCTATCAAAAAGCAAGGATGGGGCACACTTCACTAGATAAGAAAATGTTTTGTATTTTAAATATACAATAAAGATTTTATGTGATATAAAACAACATATGTTCCTTTATTTATATGTATATTGACGAATAAAATATGAAGCCACTTCCATCCCATGTCATGTGTTATGGAAGGAGGCATGCATAAATAAATAGGGTAAACTAGTTGGCAAAAACACCAAAGCGGTATGGAAAACATGTTTAAGTATGATATAATATTATTTCATTATTCTTTATAAAAGTATTATATAAAAATATTTACTTATGTTCATATGTTTTTTATATGATATAGAAACAAGAATTAATTGTGACCATGCCTGAAGAAAAATTATTTTCTATAACTATAAAGCAACAGGAACAATATGGTCATGTTAGAGGTGTAGGTTTTAGAGTGTCACCTCAAACATATTTCAAGAAGAAAAATCCACAGTAAGATAGTTATCATATGATGAATGCAGGTGAATATAGATGATTTATAATATATTATTGTCCATTCTGGTTTGGCAGACTAATATATGTAAAATGATAAAAGTGAGCAGATAGTGGAACAAAGATTAGTAGATGAAGAGCCAAATTACCCCACAAACTTTGAGGCCAATCATTACCCTCAACTGCATACCTTACCCGAGGTAATGAATTTTTTCATTAATATTTCCCCTAAATACGAATCAAACAAATTCTAATAACTTTATATTACAAAAATTCTATAGGGTGAAATTGTATGTGATTTCTATCTATAAAAACCCACAAACCACATTATTGTGAGGGGTACAATTAATAATATCCCAGGAGACGTGTTACCCAAAAAAGATCTACAAAAATATCACATGAGATTGGGGATTGAATTAGCTCAAGAACCAAGCATTGAGTTGCATGTTCCACTTGGTGATCTAGATATTGCAATGGTCAATGATGCTATTGGAACTTTCATAGCATGGTCGACTAATCTTATAAAGATACATGAGGCATGCCTTTAATATTTTTTTTCGAATTTAAAACTTGTAATAGTTGATTAAAAAATGTCTAGAGTGTGGTATGGTATTATAGATGGATAAAAGATGTGTAAATAGAAGTCCATATCAAGAAAATCTTGTTAATAAAACAATAAAACAAAAGGACCTTCTAGGAGTACATTCTCCCCGTCAGTTCCAATGCAACATATATTAATATTACAAGTCCATACAAACACCACAGTCAAATATATAGATGTGTCCTACATTCAATATGAAGAATAAATATTTTTAGATTTCATTATAGACATGGTTGGTCTCGATAGTATAAATGAGATTCTCAAGTTTGAATGGCTGAGAGTCTCTATTTTGAATACATACATGAGGTACATTTTCATAATATGTATGTTCAAAAAATGACCAAAATAGTTAAATAATGTTAATAGCTATTCATTTTTTTCATAGGAATTTAAATTATTATAATATAAAGGGAAAATTCAGAAAAGCATGATTTGGATTCATTAATCCCAATATCATTTCTACAGAAGCAATTTCTTTGGGGTTAAAAGAAATTTATAAGAAAAAAGATAATCTAAGCAAGGTGTTTGAGATGAAAATAACTGATGATACACTCTTATTGATTCCTAAAATTTTGGGGTAAAACTCTGTAATCTAATCAAATGAAGTATATTTTCTTTTTTTAATTACTTGGTTTTTTAGGAAGCACTGGATGTTGATTGCAATCAATTTGGATACCCCAAATGTTAATTTTTTGGATCCAATACTTGGATCTCCATCAAACCTACCATACATGACACATGTTGTGAATTTGTAATGCACTATAATCAACATTTTATAGATAATATTTGAATTATATGTTTCAGTTTGTGTTTTAACATTATTTTTTATGATAGAGTGATTTATAAATATAGGCTAAATCATGGTATGAGGTTGGTGACTAAACATAACAAGCCTATGGATTTCTTCAAACACTACTACAAAACAGACTTTTAACAGCGTTAATAATGGGTATAATTTATAACCACATTTTTAGAATTGATAAAGGTCCAAAATAAAAAAACAAAAGTAAAAAAATAAAAATTAAAAATGAGTAAATTAAAAAAATATTAGAAATTTTATTAATTAAATAATTATTGATAAAAATGAATAAATTTAATATACATATATATAAAAAATAATTATTAATAAATAGTATATATTAAATATATAGACATGTAAAATGAATAAAATGAAATAATTAAACAAATAAAAATTAAAAATGAGTAAATTAAGACAAATATACACATTTTATTAATCAAATAATTATTTATAAAAATAAATAAATTTAATATACATTTATATATATATATATTATAAATATTAATAAATATTATATATTTATATAAAATTAATAAATTGTAATAATTAAACCAAAAAATTACACGTGAATAAATTGTAATAATTAAAAAAATTAAAAAAGAATAAATTCCAAAATTATTAAAAAAATTATTAATGAAACAATTATTAATAAAAATGAATAATTTTAATATATATATTAATTATAAATAGTAATAAATAATATATATTAATTATAAATATAGAAAATGAATAAAATTTAACAATTAAAAAAATATTAATGTCTTATTCCTTTTTAATGGTTTTTACACATAATTTATCATTAATACATTTAATATGGAAATATATTCATATATATTTATATATATATATAAATATATATGAATGTATCATATTTCCTGAAATATGATTTAATATAATACAAAATATTTATGCTTACATATTATATAAGTCATATATTTAGTGAAGAAAGGTTTATAATTAAAATTTAATATTAATGAAAAATACTCACTAATTACATCGAGCAATAGACATAGTTTAATGTCATTTGATTTTTCAATTAAACATATATCAAATATGTGTTACATTGAATTCACATACATATATTTAATACATTTTTATATATGATGCACACACACAAATATTTACGCAACTAATGAAATCTTATATATATATATACACACATACACCTAATATTTATGTAATTTATTTGAATTTTCGTATTCATTTAAGAATTTCATTAAAACATTATACATTTAATAAATTATGATTTTCATCAGTAAATTTATTTATTTATTTTTATTATTAACACAATTATGTATTAATTATTTTTTTAATATTAATTATTAATTATTTTTTATTTTTTGGGAATTTAATCGTTTTCTATTATTTATTTATATTTATTTGTTTAATATGTTTTAATATTTTAAATGTGTATTCAAATTTATTTCAATATATATCTATATTTTTTAATAATTTATATTTGATTAATAAAACTTATCCATTTTTTCAATATTTTTGAAGCGTACTCAATTGTAATTATTCAATTTCACTCATTTTTAACATACATGCATTTAATATTATATATTCATTAATAATGTTTAAAATATATTTTTTAATAAATATTTATAAATAAATATATTTATAAATGTGTATTTACTATATTTATAAATTTATATATTTATAATTATAAATATATATATATTATTTTTTAAATAAGTATTTCTATAATTATAAATAAATAATTATATATATATATATATTTAAATAATTATAAAATTATGATAATTTTATTTAACTAATGAATAGTTACAATATTTATATTTTTACTTTTATTTATATTTATAATTATATATATGCATTATATAAATATATTTAATTATATATATATATATATAATTATATAAAGATATAAATATTTTTTAAAGTATTTTTATAATTATAAATAAATAATTATACATTTAAAAAATTATAAAATTATAATAAATATATTTAAATAATGAATATATTTTATATATTAATATTTTTATTTTTATATATTTAATATATATATATATATATAATGATATAAATACATTTATAATTATGAAATTATGATAAATATATTTAAATAATGAATATATTTACTATATTTATATTTATATATATTTATTAAATATATATATATAATGATATAAATATATTTTTAATTATATATAAGTAATTATAAATATGTTTATAAATGTATATTTACTATATTTATAAAATTGTATATTTATAATTATAAATAAAAAATATCTTTAAAAAATATTTATATAATTATAAATAAATAATTATATATTTAAATAATTCTAAATGTATAATAAATAAATGTATAATTATATAAATATATTTACTAATTTTTTATTTAAATTTATAATTATAAATCCTTTATCAGTGCTAAAGTTTTAGCACTGATATAGATTGCTTTTATTAGCACTAAAAAACATTGATAAAGTTAGATTTTATCAGCACTTACTAATTTAGCACTGATAAAAGGTATCACAGTCTGTGTTTTTTTAGAAGTGCTGATAAAAGTCTCTCTATCTATTTAAAGAACCCTAATCGCGACTGTTTTAATCATGATATCTAAATCTTTCCACAAAATCCACTTGCTGCTGACGCTCCCCCTCCTCCTCGAATCCAGACTCGAATCAAGGCTTGAATCAAGTCTCGAATGCATCTAAGGATCAAATCCAAGGCTTGAATGAATCAAGTCTCAAATGAATCCAAGGCTTGAATAAATCCAAGCTTTCACGTGTGATATCTATACTTTTTCTCAGATTAATCCATGATTGAATCCAAGATATTTTATTTTATCCTCCTCACTCATTTATTTGTTTTTTTTTTTGTTCCTTGTAAGGTGCTTTTGAAATAGGTAGTGTTATTTTTTATGAATCACCCTGGTATTTTTTGGCACATGGGTTAGGCATTCCCCTGGTGTGGTGCTGGTAATCTGGAACACATCCCCTACATTCATTATTATTTCTATTACTCCCCCATATTCTTGGGGAATGAATCAAAAAAAATATATCATGGGTTTAATACTCCTTTGGGACCAGTAATAAAAGGATACCCTATATAACTAAAAGAGAAATGAACTCTCTGACCATTTGTATGTGGGTCCTCTCTAGATGGAATTATCTACACACATGTCTAATTTCATTGGCTCAACAAGGTATTGGTCATATATGGTGTTAGTTATACCCTCAAACAATATGCATACTATGATAAAGAACTGGTCTAACACTATAGATTTAGAGATGTCCATGGTTATTCATAACTGTGTATTTATGGAATTTTCAGCTCAGTAATCCATTGTTAGACAACTAATCATGATAAAGGTTTGGGTTTCATAATATGTATATATAATGATGATATGGTATTTATGCACATCAGGATTTAGTAATCCTTTATGGAACACATACTTCAACAAGGGGTAGGGTTTCCCCACTATGGTTTAGGTTGGTAATGATGATATGCTATGAAATATAATTATAATTATTTTATAATTACATATTTTACTATTTTATTGATGATATATGGGTTCATGTGATTGAGGATTTATTTAGCAGTCTCGCATGGAATGGGAAAAGTGATGCCCATATGATTAACTTCATAAAAGAGGTGGGTGGTACCAAACTTATCAATAAATGTTTTATATTTATTTTAGTGTGAAATGTGATATGTACAAATAAATAATTAGTTAAATTAGATCATAGTGTGTTCTTATATGGATTTATTATCATGATGTATAATAGGTAAAAATTATTTGGAATAAAATATCCATTTCATACTCTGTGGGATGATTATAGTATCACTCGATGGTTTCTTCACCTTATGATCCTTGGATTAGTTTAGTTGGGAAAATCCTAAGGGATGTTAAAATATAAAATGAATGGGGTGAACCTAGGATATTCTTGTATGATTGTGTGAGAGGGACCTTTGAGAGTGTATTGTGTGATTTATGGTTGCAAAAGGTTTCCTTATAGGCTATGGTTCATGAAAAAAGTGATACATGGACTTAGAACATAGGATATCACCATGCAAGTTAATGTCAAGTAGTATATAGGTTAGATTATGGGAGGCCTAGTGAGGATAGTCATGGATAATGAAAGTACTCCATAAGGGTGGAACAATGTATGAATTTCCCAATGAATGTTTTTCTTAGGGATGGGATGTACTAAGAGGGATTATGTGATCACCGTATTAGTGATTATACATGTGGTATAAAATCGAGTATAGTCCCTTGAAACATGTTGGGATAACCTATAAAGGTTAGAATTAATTAGTTGATCATATAACTTACTTTGTCTTGAGATTTTAGGTGTGTGAGTGAAGAATTATGGCATACAAATTATGATATTATCTAACGAGTGATCATTAAGAAATATTATCAATACTTAAGATAGATGATCTTTGAGTATCATATATTAAAATATGATGGTTATTTTGTGAGGTCTAAGTATGTTATGTTATAATGTGAGTTACTATAGAGATTTTAGTGATTCATCTTGGGATAGGGTGAGTGTGATGTGAAATTTGTGTTGTTTTTTGTTCTTCTTTATGGTTTTCTAGAAGATAGGTTTAGATAATGTATTGTGGAACCCATTTTGTGGTTCTTTCATAATGGTACTAATAATGTTAACACATCCCCATATTTAAAATTTACATCCTAAAAAAAGTGTCTATGTTATACCCATTTCATGATTTGGATGCAATAAGTACATGTGATGTTTTTTCCTTAGGGATACTCTTGGATGCTAGGGGTCTGAGGGCGAATCTCATGGTACCTATGATGTGGTTATTTCCAAAGGGTGATAAATAATTTTTTATCATCCTATTATTCCAATTTTAACTTATTATTAGTGAAATTATTTTAATTCTATGGAATAACCATGTTATAAACATATGGAATGATTAGTACAATCCACTATTATGAAATGAAGTAGGTACATTTGATTGTCATGGTGTCCCATTTAGTACACAATTACTTGAATTACATGTGTATTTTGAGTGTTAATACTTTTAAAATATACTCAAATATATTCATTTTTTGTATATTTTAGGGGCCTTATTAGTCTTTAATTGTTTATTTTTATACTCAAACCCTACACATGAACCCTAGTATACATAGTGCTCCTATATTTGAGATAAAGGTGAGGGAAAAGTACTCGAAACATATATTAGAGTCGGTGAATTTTAGTGGGGATGAGTTGATGTTCTCATGGTAGTGTTAGGGACCTTTTATTATTTTGAGGTTATATTTGAAAGTTTAAATTAAGATGTGGTAATTTAAGAATTTTAAGGATACAACAATCATCCTCATCAGCTTCAACTCTCGAATAGTTATTATTTGACTTTTTTAGTCTCATTCCACATCTCTTCTATGTTGCTTGAACTACTTTAAGAAGTAGTTATCCAAAATGATCACGGGTACCATGTATGGGATGACTACAACTCAGAGTAGTTCAAGAAACATAGGTGCATGTCTAGAAGAGATGGATGATACATCTCAAGAAACAAAATACAATAATAACTATTTGGGAGATGAAGTTGATGATGACGATATTTGTCTATAACTTTCAACTTTTGATGAATTCAGAGGATAACACCTACCATAGTGGAGTGATTCTTTTCTTAAATTCAATTACCAATTTCCTTCAAAATGGGTACACAATAATCATTTAAAAAAGAGTATGAATATAGAGTTAAAGAGTTCATAAAGTTTGGAATATAGCATGCATAATACCCTTCTCAAATCCTTTTTCCATGTTTATGTTGTCCTTATTCATGACAAATAAAATGTTTGACTACACATGCAAAAAATGTCTTCTACACATGAATATGTTACCAATTCTGAGGAATAATAGACTTTTGATGTTGAAACTGCGTAATTATTAGGGAATCAACAACATGTTGATGAAAAAAAGAACAATGCAACATCACGATGTTGAATAAAATTATCAAATCAAGAAGTAAGGTTATAAAAGTTGTGGTTGGTTGTAATTAACACGGTCATCCTATTGACCCCAACAAGTCAATGTTCATTAGTTATGTTGGGATCACAGTGAGGATAAATGTGCTAATTCATATTGATTTGTGGTGACACATCTATCCTATAATGAATGAAACCATTTGGAAATATATAAAGATAATTTTACAAAATACTTTCACTATTTTATCAAAAAATTATATAATGAAATATTGATTAATTTTCATTATTCCTTACAGAGTTCATTTATTTTATAAGATTTATGCAATAAATTTGTATTAATATACATCAGAAAAGACCATATAGGCTTACAAACTCCTATTACCAAGTTACATCTTAGGGATTCTGAGGGGAATATAAAGCCCCACCAACCAGTTAGTTATGTACACATTATAAAGCATGAAACATGGAATGATTTCATTAGTCATTGTGATGAGAAATCATTTCATGTGAATTTTATTCGATAATATATTATTTGAAATTATTTATTTTATCCAATTTTATTAAATATTGTTAATTTATGAAATATAAAAGGAGTGTTGAAAATAAATAATGTGAATCAAAAACAATGTACCCCTATTACAAATCAAGGATGGGGTAAACTTTAATATAGAATAAATTGGTTTGTATTTAAAATCAACAATAAAAGTTTTATGTGATATAAAACAACATATTTTTATTATATATATATATATATATATATATTAATGAATCAAAATCCAAATCCACTTCCATCCCAGATCACATTCTATGGAAGGAGGATTATGTAAATAAGTAGGGAAAACTAGTTGTTGAAAACATAAAAGTAGTTGGGAAACATGTGTAAGTATGAAATAATAGTGATTAATTATTCTTTATAATAGTATTACATAAAAATATCTATTTATTTTTATATTTTTTTATACGGTTTATACATAAGAACTGGAGTTGACTATACCAGAATAAAAACTACTTTCAATAGCTTTGAAGAGGCTTGAACAATATGGTCGTGTTGGATGACTAGGTTTTGGAGTGTCTCCTCAAACATATTTTGAAAAGATAAAACCACATTAAGATACATATTATATGGTTAAAGGACTCCTTGTAAATATATATTCTTTACAAGATATTATTGTCTAGTCTAGTTTTTCATACCAATATATGAGAAAGGATCAAGGAGAATAGGAAGTGGAACAAAGATCCACACATGAAGAATCAAATGGCCTCACTAGATTTGAGGCTAGTCATTCCCCTCAACAATATACCTTACCCGAGGTAGTCAATTTTGTCATTAATATTTCTCTTAAATGTGAATCAAACAACTTTTGATAACTTTATATTACTAAAACTCTAAAGGGTACAGTTATATGTGATTTCTATCTATGAACACCCGCGCACCGCCTTGTTGTGATGGGTACATTGTATAATATCCTGAGACACAAGATACACCATAAATAACTCCCAAAAGATCAAATGATAGCGTATATTTAAGTATCTCATGAGATATATGTTGAGTTAGCTATTCCACTTGATGATCTAGATATTACAACGATCAATTATACTATTGAAAATTTCATATCATAGTCATGTAATCTTATAATGATACATGAGGTATGTATTTAACAATTTTTTTCATATAAAGTACTTGTAATATTTGATGAAAATTGGTTTTAAGCGAGGTATGATATTACATATAGATAAACCAATGGGTAAATAGATGGTTGAATCTATAAAATCAAGTGGATCAATGAAGAAATCAAAAGGAACTTTTGGGAGTACCTTCTCCCCACTGGTTCCAGAGCAACATTTATTATCATTAAAAATTCATAAAGAGGCCACATTTAAAGTTGAAAATATGTCTTAAATTCCATATGAATAATAAATACATGGAACTTCAATGAAAGAAATAACTGTTATCGAGAGTATAAATGAGATTCTCAATCATGAATGGCTTGGATCCTCAGTTGTGAATACATATATAAGGTATATTTTCATAATACATTTGTCCAAATATTGAGATAATATATTTTTTAAAGTTAATAAGTAATCATATTTTCTATGGGCGTTTATATTACTACTATAAAAATGGAAAACCATGCCAATCATGATTTGTATTCATTAATACCTGTATCATTTATATAGAAGAATATACTTTGAATTATGAATAAATTGAGAATAAATTAGATGTTCAACTCAATTATCTTGAAAAAAATAACAGATAACATACTCTTTTTGATTCCTACAATATAGAGGTAAAACTCTACAATATAAACACATAAAATATATTTTTTACTTTTTTCATTATTTATTTGTTTTTGTTTTTTTAGGAAGTGGTGGATGTTAATCACAGTTAATCAGGACACACCAAATATTTAATTTTTGGATCCATTGCATGGATATCCAATAAACCTACCACACATGATGTGTATTGTGAATTTTTAATACACTACAATCAACATTTTATAGATAAAATTTGAATTATATGATTCATTATGTGTTTTAACAAGTTTTTTTTGATAGGGAGGTCGCAAAATATAGGCTAAATCATGGAATGAAGTCAGTGTCTGGACATAAAAATCCATTGGATTACTAAAAATAGAAACATATTAATGAATATATATAAATATTTAACTATCAAAACTTATTTCAAAACAATTTACTTATTTTGGTCTATGTTTTTTTAGTGTCTAATGGAACAAAATGACAATGATTGTGGATATTATATTTGAAATTTTATAAGAGAGATCATAAACCATGAAAATATCATCATCCTTAAATAGTAGATTTATAAAGGTAATTAAAATTTCATTAAAAATATTTCTTAAAAAAATCTATATTTTCTCACCACTACCAATATTTCATAAAACTTCATACTCAAAATAAGAAGTAATTTTTTTAGAGATGAGTGGGCAGCGTACAAGGTTTCATAATGTTTTCCAACAAAAAAATTAGGTGATTACCTGCTATGTTTGTGATCTATTACAATCTATAACCTTAGAAATATATTGGGAAGTCAAAGAATTAATTTCATAATTATTAAATATTATTTATGATATGTTTCTTAAGGAGAAGTATAATGAAGGAAATCAATTTTTTAGAAGAGCTAACATTCAAACAATAAAATTCTTGGGAAGTGATAGAGGTGGAGGAAGAGGCAGATATGGATGTGGAGGAAGAGGCGGAGGTATATGTGGAGGTGAATTCAGATTCAGAGATCGAGGTGGAGGAGAAGGTAGAGGTAGAGAATGAGTTAGAGGAGAAAATTAAGTGTGAGCCTGAAAACAATAAAATTTTTGGGAAATGGAGTAGAATGGGAATCATACCAAGGTTGTGTTTGAGAAAAATAATTGAAAATTGTTCACAAAATGTGGAACTTAAGATAAGATCCATTTTTAAAGTGTTTCAGGTTTATTATTTAAATAATTTTTTTTCACCACTTGTTTAATTGATTTTGTACAAGAATTTAAGTGGAGGAATTTTTTTCAAAAACAAAACAAACACCACTTATTTTTTCAAATTGATTATCATAGGTTAAAATCTCTATTATCACATTCCATGTACTATTAAATATTACTGAAGTGTGAAAGAAACCCCTCAACAAGAAGAAATTGAAAAATAACAAAAACAAGAATTAGTTACTTTCCCATGGATTCTCTAGAATATAAAGAAAGGATATTAGCAGTAGATACAATAGTCACTTGAGAGTCATAAAACACCAGTACATTCATCAAAAATATATAATCTAGCTTAAATTTTTGAATAAATATGTGTGTAATCAACCAACGAATCTAGCAGGTGTATAAGAGAACTATTGGAGGAAAACCAGCATTGGGAGATTGTAGTCATCAATGAGGGATAGTGTTAAAAGAAACATGATATCAAATGAAAATGAAATTATTTATGAATAAATCCATGAAAATAAAAAACATGATTCAAAAGAAACTATGAAGATCCAAAAATCCAAATGAATACCCCTTTGAAGAATAAATTATTATCCTAATCCAAAGCCTATAAAAAATAAATAAATACAAAATTTCATCGATAGAATGATTAATTTTTAGAAAATAACAATACAATGGTTTCACTTTTATGGATGGTGGAATTATTTGGGCTATTCGATCATCAATTAGATACATGCTATAATAACACAAATTCTTGTGAAATCCATACAAGTTAAATCCATTATGAATGTTCACATTCAATATGTAAAATGATCCATGTTCAAAATATCATTAATAAAAACACTCATCATCATTCTCAATAAAAAATACATGAGAATAGGGATATTCCCATTTTTATGAGGAAATAATGATGATGTTATGTTAGAGTTTATCATCGCCCAGAATATTGAAAAGGATATGCTAATCTATAGCATAATTCAGGAAGACTTAATGGATACACTATATTTTAGTGTCATTTGGATTCTATTAATGGATATACTAATGTTTAATATTGTCAAAATGGGTAAACAATTTATAATAGAGTTTAATGTCTTCTAAAAATACATAATGGGTCACAATAAAGTTTTTTCCATCAAATAAGGTAAATATTTTATCATGAAGTTTTTACACTCTATGATCGTGAAAGGGGAAGATAAAATTTATTATGCTCCTTAAAAAATTATATATAAATATTTATTATAGTTCAATCAATGAATTTTAATAGGTTTACACTAATGATTAATGTTTTCTAGGAATTAATGACTTCATAAATAAGGATGTTCACTCATGTACTATGATCATACACTCAACAAGGATGATTCACTCATGATGACTCGATTCAATTTTTATTATCAAATGCATTCAACTTTCTAGGTTATCAAACAACAATATTATTAGTTGACCCCAAGTGCTGAATGCACTATAGGATAAAATTACATGGTGGAATCAACAATACCTCAAAACAATACAAGGTGTACCCAATATGACTCAAATTGTATGGTTTTATTATAAAATTGACATTTTATTAAAGTATTTTTTTCATATTAATGTTTGATTTATTTCATTATAGTATTACTAATCTAAGAATTGTTTTCTTATACAAGTGGATTCTTTTTATAGATTTGGGGTTGTTTGTTCAAATTTTCTCATGCTCATGATTGATTGTACTTTGAGGCTAAAAATAAGATAAAAAAAATAAGAAAACGGGTCAAGAATTTACAAAACCATCATGAAAAATTGAATTCCTACAACTTATTTATTTAAATTTTTTACCATTTTATCTACTATTTTTAAGTTAATTTCCTTATCATTTTTACCTAATAATTATTATTTTCAAAGATATTTTGGGAAGTCTTAATTTTCCTTCAATAATTTGTAGAAATCCAGAAAAGAGAAAATATATTTCTTTTGTATGAGGTGTTTCAGGACGAATGGGGTTTCTTATTCCATACAAATGGAAAATTTCTTCATTTTTTTATTTGGTTTATATGGTTAAAGTAAAAACACACATCACATACTCAATCAGCCGTACCTCAATCTGATTTACGGTTTAACTGGTATTATTTTAACTATATGTTTTTAGTTTATAATTTACATTTTTGTTCAAAAAAATCACACAATCAAAACATAAAAACACATTAATATTTTTTTGATAATTTAGGAAAACAATCTATAAGTCATTTATGACACGTAGAAATCATCCACACCTCAATATGATGCATGGGTGTGACTAGTATGACTCAAAGTGTCTATTGTCAGTTTTAAATTAACATTTTAGTTCAAAAAGTATCACTCACTAAAAACTAAGAAAACATGTTCATATTTTCTTGATAATTTAAAAAATTATTCATAAGTCATTTTTTATGTGTAGGAATTAGTCTCACATCAAACCGACACATGATGTAATCAGTATGACTCAAAGTGTGTGTTTCCAGTTTAAAATGACATTTTTGTAAAAAAAGTGACACACTCAAAAATGATAAAACACATTTATATTGTTTTGATACTTTAGTAAAATGATCCATATTTCATTTTTTATGTGTAGGAATAAGATTCACCTTAATATGATGGATGGTGTGACTGCTATAACTCCAAGTGTGTCTATTTATTTAAAATTGACATTAATTGACAACTCACATACTCAAAACTGAGAAAAATCATTTTTTTATAATTTATAAAAAAAATAAGTCAATTTTTTATGTTTATTAATCGTACATTCCTCAATATGATACATGATGTGCCTGACATGAATCAAAGTGTTTGTTATCAGTTTAAAATTAACATTTTAGTTCAAAAAGTCTCACTCATGGAAAACTGATAAAACACGCTCAAATTATCTTGAAATTTTATTAAAATGATTAATAAGTTATTTTTTATGTTTTGGAATCATTTTCACATAAAAATAACATATGATGTGACCGATATGACTCAAAGTACGTGTTTCGATTTTAAAATGAAATTTTGGTAAAAAACACAAGTGATGTACTCAAAACTCAAACAAAATTATATTGTTTTGATACCTATGTAAAATTATAGAAATGTCATATGGGATGTTTAGGAATCATCCACACCTCAATATGACACATGGTGGGACCGGTATAACTCCACATGCATCTTTTTATTTAAAATTAACATTAATTTTAGTAAACAGTAAAACGGTCATACTCAAAAATTATAAAATGCATTCATATTGTTTCGATACTTTATGAAAACAACCCATAAGTCATTTTTGATATGTAGGAATCATAAAAACCTCAATTCAATACATGATGTTCCTGGTATGACTCAAAGTAGCAGTTATTAATTTTAAATTGATATTTTAGTTCAACAAGTGTCACTCACTGAAAACTGAGAAAAAACACTCAAAATGTCATGATAATTTAAGAAAAAAAAATTAATAGGTCCTTTTTTATGTGTAGGAATAAGTCTCACATCAAAATGTCATATGATGTGACTGATACGAATAAAAGTGTGTGTTTTCAGTTTAAAATAATATTTTAGTAAAAAACACAAGTGATGTACTCAAAAACTATAAAATGCATTTGGATTGTTTTTATACTATATTAAAATGATCTATATGTTTTTTGGGACATGTAGGAATCATTTACACGTCAATATGATGCACAGTATGACCGGTATTACTCAAAGTGTGTCTTTTTATTTAAAGATGACAATAAATTTAGTAAAAAAGAAAACTGACATTCTCAAAACCAAGAAAACACGTTCAAATTGTTTTCATACTTTATGAAAATAATAAACAAGTAATTTTTATGTGTAGAAATAAACTTCACCATAATATAATACAATATTTCTCCAACATGAATTAAATTATCCGTTACTAGTTGAAAATTGACAATTTAGTTCAAAAATCGGCACTCACTAAAAACTGAGAAACACTCTTGGATTATCTTGATAATTTAGGGGGGAATTAATAATTTATTTTTGGAATGTAGGAATTAGTATCAAATCAATCCTACACACTATGTGACTATTATGACTCAAAGTACGTGTTTCTAGTTTAAAATAACATTCTAGTACAAAACACAAGTGACGTACTCAAAACCAAGCAAACACATTTGGATTCATTTTGATAATTTGTTAAAATGATACATATATCATTTGGGGTGTGTAAGAATGATATTACCCTCAACCCAATGCATGGTGTGACTGTTATGACTCCATGTTCATCTTTTTATTTTAAATTGACCTTAATTTTAATAAAAAATATAACTAAAAAACTCAAAAAAATAGGAAACACGTTTATATATTTTTATACTTTTGTACAATGATCCATATGTAATTTTTTATTTGTATGAATCCACTACACCATAATCTGATACACGTTGTGCCCAGTATGACTCAAAGTTTCTTTTATTAGTTTAAAATGACATTTTAGTTCAAAAAATTTCACTCACTAAAAACCAAGAAACACACTCAGATTATCTTGATAATTTATGAAAAAGATTCATAAGTCATTTTTTATGTGTATAAATTAATCTCACATCAAACCAACACATTTTGTTCCCAATATAACTCAAATTATATGTTTCCCATTTAAAATTACATTTTAGTAAAAAACAAAAGTGACATACTCAAAACTAAGAAAACACATTTGGATTATTTTTATAATTTAGGAAAATGAAACATAAGTCATTTGGTATGTGTACAAATCATTATCACTTCAATATAACACATGATGTGACCAATTTAACTCCATGTGTGTCTTTTTATTTATTATTGACCTTAATTTTAGTAAAAAATACAACTAACATACTAAAATCCAAGAAAACGCTTTCAGATTATTTTGATACTTTATGAAAACTATCCATAAGAAACTTTTGACCTGTAGGAATCATGTGTACTTTAATATGACACACATTGTTCCTAACATGACTCAAAATATCCATTATCAATTTAAAATTTACATTTGAGTTCAAAAAGTTTCACTCACTGAAAACTGAGAAAACACACTCAGATTGTCTTGAAAATTTAGGAAAAAGATTCATAAGTCACTTGTGATTTTTATGAACCATTATCACAACATACTGACACACGATGTGACCATTATGAATCAAAGTGTGTGTTTATAGTTTAAAATTATATTTTAGAAAAAAACACAATTGACGTGCTCAAAATCGAGAAAACATATTCATATTGTTTTGATAATTTAGAACAATGATACATAAGTCAGTTTTTACATATATAAATTATCAAAACCTCAATCAGTTTCATAGTGTGACTAGTATGAATCCATGTGGATATTTTTAATACATAAGTGTCATTTAAGTTTAAAACGTGCATCACATCGCCAAAACTGATAAAATGATCCAAGATTGTCTTCTCATCATTCTATCTTCTATTACTTAATTAATTTCTTTATCATTTTTATCTTATACATATTTAGTTAATTTTAAAATAGATAATTCTTGAAGACAAAAAAGAAATAGTGTGAAATTAAAGAATCAACTAAAACTCAATATGATACATGATGTTCCTGGTATGACTCAAATTTTATTTTAAAATTAACACTTTCTGTAAAATTTATTTCTTTATATTATTACCAATATAATATTATTTTTCTTATACAGGTGCCTTTTTTTACTCGATTAGGGGTGGTTTTTTATTTTCTACAGGTGCGTTCTTTTTCTCTATAATATAGTTTTTTTCTTGTATTTATGTTTTAAATTTTATTTTATTTAAATTATATATTTTTACTTGATTTTATAATTCATGGTGTTGTTTTTAGTGTTGTAGTGTGCGGTTACAACACACTGTAGTATTTCTCTTTATCATTGCTAAATAAAAGTGTCGATAAATGGTGTTTTTATCACCTCTACTAAAAGCGATGATAATAGCCTAGGGATTTTAGTCATGTTCCAGTAGTCAGCACTTTTTTAGCGCTAATAAATTACAATTCTAGTAATGTTAAAGGATTATTTTTTAGTTGTAAAATAAAAATAGATTAAGGTATATATAGAAATATTTAACTATCAAAACATATTTCAAAAAAATTAACTCATTTTGATCAATTTTTTTATAGTGTTTGAAGAAATATTACAATAATAATTGTGGATGTTACATTTTCAAATTTATGAAAGATATCATATACCATCAAAAAGACTAGCATCCTTGAATAAGTAATTTCTAATGGTAATTAAAATTTCATTAAAAATATTTTGTTAATATTTTTTGTCTATATTTTATTAGTACTAATAAGAATTCCAAAAATCTATGTACTCAAAAGAAGAAGTAAATTTGTTTAGAGATGAGTGGGTAGAATACATGGTTTGAGAATGTTTTCAACATCAAATTAAGGTGATTAACTATTATGTTTGTGATCTAGTATGGGCTATGACCTTATAGATTCACTTTTCATGCGAATCATTTGTATCATAATTCTTATATATATTTTTTGATCAATTTCTTAAAAAATTAAAATGGAGGAAATTGATTTGTTTAGAAAATAATGGGAAGAATTCATGGCGTTATAATGCATATAGACATCATGAACATGATACTTACTACTACTTATTTAGTTAATTAACTCATTATTTTATCAACATTTTTTAGTTAATTTCCTTATCATTTTTATCTAATAATAATTTTAAAAGATTTAAAAATTAGTTCAAAATAGATGTCTATAACGTTCCATACTTTACATACATTTTTAATACTTCAAAATTGAAGCACACTTATTACAACATATGACAAAACCAAAAAGGACCGTATAGGTATAGTGTCTTTAGAAACTGGGAAACATAAACAACTGGTTCATAAATCTTCTACAGTGTCTCCCATTTATTTCATCATATCTAGGGTCCCTTTTAGCATATTCTACTTAATATCCATCTTCCTGACCTGGGGAAAAGAAAACATAAAAAAAAGGGTGAGCTCAAATTCTCAGCAAGGGCAAATAAAGGAAATAAAAATCATATCATATCTTTTTGAAAATCATAACCTGCAAAAGAGATCATAATATCTTAACATGGAATAAATCATAGAAGTGAAAATGAGATCCCCATAATCATAACATAAAACTTGAAACTTTGTGGCATGCACACATAATCATGGAAAATCATTTCTTGTTAGTCATGACTCATTGCCAAGACTATCTAGCAGACAAAGTCCATTTCTGAACCGAGTTCACTCCTCGTTTCAGTCCTGTATCACTGAACCGAAATAACCTTCCGTTCCAGTCATGTCTATCTCATGAGATATAAATCTTTACCCAATGCATTGGAGGGAGATATAGGTCCCACCCATCTTATAATGAATCCTTTCTTATGTGTGCCACATAATCATAAATCATACATCATCGCATAACACATGTAACAAAAATGGGATTCTCGAAACATCATGACATCATAAAACAAATCATATAAGGTAAATGACTTCATAAAAATAATTCCCTCACAACATAATCAAATCAATGTAATAATAGGGATAAAAACAGAACCCAATATTATCTTAGATGGAAAATAATTTTTATAAAACATTTGAACTCCATTCTTGAGGAAAATATCATTTCTACTTCAAAAACACTTTTCTTTTCTTAAAATGTGATAAAATTCTAAACTAAAAGAAGTTGATTAAAAATAAACTTGAAAACTTATAAAGGAAGCTTCTTGGAAATAATGTTTTAAAAATCCATTCATGCCGTATAAGTTAAAAAAACATTCTTCGTACTTTTGTCAGAAAAATTCAAAAAGTACCTCATACGAAAAACGACAAAAGATTCCTTTCATATCTTTTACTAAAAACTCACCAAAGGGTAAAATAGGTTTTAAAAAATTGTAGGTGGATGGAAATAATATTACATATTAAGGGAACATGGATGTGGATGATAAAATACACCCCAGTAAATACCAACGTATAATCAATCTCGGATAAAAATGAGATTGTGATATTTCCCTTACCTTAGGTCCGATTTGCTTTGTACGTGTCCGAAACTCCTCTTCTTTGAAAGGCCTCTTTGAATCCTCCACTTAGGGAACTAAGATTGGTCTTTGAAGAAGACCAGGACCTCTAGGATTATTCTAGGGAAGTGGAGAAGGGATTTTGGTAGGGTTTGTCAGATATTGAGTGCTCAAATTGGTGTGAGGAGGAGGGGGAGGAGGTCCCCTTTTATAAGGGAGGAGAGGGGCACCTTAGGAATATCTCAAAATATTATTTTATATTAAAGTCAAAATCGGTTTATAATGGTTCCAAAGGGTCTTATTTCAAAGCTAAAGTGGGGATGGGTCTAAATCCTATCAACCAATAGGATTTAGACAAGTTTAGATTATTATTTTAACCTTATCAATTATATTTAACTCTAAGTTAAATAATTTAACTTTTACCGCGTCTTTTTGTTTTCTTACACTATATGGTTAATACACTTACTATAACATGCCAAACGAACCCCAAGTTGTGTATTATTAATATATATATCTTTATCTAAGTCATTTGGCTGAACCTTAGATTTTTAGGAATAAAATAACAATTAATAATATGATATTTGATTTAAAAACTATTTTGTGTCAATTTTGACACTATTTGATATATGATTTTTGTGAAAGTCATAACAGAATTATATGTTCTAACCAAGTTTATTAAATCAACACTAATATATCATAGTAACCTATAAAATTAGTGGAATTCATAAAAAGTCTCAAATTACATTTATTTGGGCATTTATAACATCAATTATGTTAACATTTCCTTAAAAGGGTAATTACTGCATCATCGTTGTGTCATAAATAAATTAATTTATTTAAAGTCTAAAAATTATAAATAAAATATCATTATATAGGAAATATTTTTATCTTTATAATGAATATTTATAGTCGAATTTATCTTATGTATAACCCCATATTAAAAATGTTTTAGTTATTAAACTTTGATTTTAACTATTTTAACTATTCATTAAATAAAATAATATTAAATGTCATAATCTAATCCAAGTGGGCCTAAATGGTCATATTATATTCATAAGGTTGTTTGTGGTCGAATTACACTTATCCAATAGAATTAGGACATGTGTTAGGGTAATAGTAATATCATATTTACCCTTAGTTACCCTATTTACTATTAACTGCGGTAAAAAAAGTAAAAAGTTACTATTCACCAAAAAATTATTTTTATCTCATTGAACCACATTTTACTTACTAATATCAACCGTGTCTATCGGATTTTCGAAATTCCATTCACAAAAGCGGTAAAATCAAGTTTTATGCAAAATTCAGTTTTTAACCTACCACTTAGTGGTTTCACTATTCATCAAAAATTGAAAGTTTTCAAAAAAATACCAAAATTTCACCCTAGGCTAATTTCGATATTCCGAATCCAAAAATGAAGTCCATTTTGAAAAATAAAATTTATAAAATTTCAAAAAGTGGTTATTACTATTGATAAAGGCTAGTTTTAATAATATTTTAATAGCATATCGTTGTTTAGTGAAACTCAGTATTGCGTACGATGCAAGCTATCGAGGAAGTCGCGATTTTGTTTAAAGCAAGCCAAGCAAGTGTTGTGTAGTAAAAGATTCCTTTAATGATTTATATAACATAAAAGCCTCTGGTGTTACATTCTACCCCCCTTAAAATGAATTTCTCCCTCGAAATTCGTCACTTTGTAACAAACAGATGAGGATACCTCTCCCTCATCATATCCTCAAGCTCCCATGTAGCTTCTTCTAATTGGTGGTTCCTCTATAAAACTTTCACCAATCGAGTGGTCTTGTTTCGTAGGACTTTTTCGCTACGATCTAGAATCTCTATCGGTTGTTCTTCATAAGAAAGATCTTGCTCCAGCGGTACAACTTCTGAGCTGAGTACATGTGAAGGATCAGGTATGTACTTTCTCAGGAGAGATACATGGAACACATCGTGAACTTGAGAGAGATTCGGTGGAAGCGCCAATCGGTAAGCTACCTTTCCAACATGATCCATTATTTCGAAAGGACCGATATATCTAGGGCTCAACTTCCCCTTCTTTCCAAATCTCATAACCCTCTTCCAGGGAGATATTCGTAAGAACACTTTATCACCCACTTCAAACTCTAGGTCTTTTCTTCGGTTGTCGGCATAATTTTTCTGTCGACTCTGAGCTGCTCTTATGTGTTGTTGAATAGATCTGACCTTTTTTGCCATTTCATCAACGAGATCAGGTCCTAATAGCTTTCTTTCCCCAACTTCATCCCAGCAAGTTGGAGTCCTGCATTTCTTTCTATAGAGAGCTTCATAAGGATCCATCTGAATACTGGAGTGAAAGCTATTATTATAAGAAAATTCCACCAAAGGTAGGTGTTGATCCCAACCTCCTTTGAAATCCATAGAGCAAGCTCTCAACATATCTTCTATGGTTTGAATTGTTCTCTCAGACTGACCGTCTGTCTGAGGATGATAAGCAGTGCTGAAACTCAACTCTGTATCCAGAGTATGCTGAAGACTTCGCCAGAACTTCGAGGTAAATCTCGTATCCCGATCAGATATAATAGAAAGTGGTACTCCATGCAATCTTACCACTTCCTTTACATATATCCTGGCAAGCTGATCTAGAGAGAAATCCTCTCTAATAGCAATGAAGTGTGCAGATTTTATAAGAAGATCAACTATGACCCAGATAGAATTATTGCCTTTGGATGTTTTAGGAAGTCCTGTGACAAAGTCCATAGTGATGTTTTCCCATTTCCATTCGGGTATGGGTAATGGTTGTAACATCCCCTTAGACTTCTGTCTCTCAGCTTTAACTTGTTGACAAACCAAGCATCGAGAGACATATTCAGCAACATCTCTTTTCATGCCATCCCACCAGAAGTACTCTTTCAGGGCCCTATACATCTTTGTGCTTCCAGGATGAATAGAGAATGAAGAACTATGAGCCTCATCCAGCAGCTCCTTCTTTAATTCGGGGATGGGAGGAACACAAACCCGATTCCTAAACTTTATTATCCCATCACAATCAAGGTTGAATTCAGGAACATTTCTCACCTTCTTTTGTAACTCAACATCTTCTTTATGTGCCTCTTTAATCTTCACATGTATAGATGGTTGAACATTCATTTGAGAAAGATAAGATTTTTACCCTTCCATTATAATTCCAAGATCCATCCTTTTTAAATCCATAAATATTGGATCTTTTGTGATCCTCATCATGGATAAACTAGCATGGTCTTATCAACTTAATGCATCTGCCACCTTGTTTGCTTTCCCAGGGTGGTAATGGATTGATTAGTAATAATCCTTAATCAGCTCCAACCATCTTCTTTGACACATATTCAGCTCCTTTTGTGTGAAAATATACTTTAAACTTTTATGATCAATATAAATATCACACCTTTCATCATAAAGGTAATTCCTCCAAATCTTTAATGTAAAGATTACCGCAGCTAACTCCAAATCATGTGTTGGGTAATTTTGCTCATGGATTTTCAATTGTCGTGAGGCATAAGCTATCACCATATCATTTTGCATAAGAACACACCACAATCCCTTCTTGGATGCATAACTGTATATCACAAACCTTTCTCCACTACAAGGCAGTGTGAGCACAGGTGCACTGGATAACCTTCTTTTCAACTCCTTGAAATTCTCTTCACATTCCTCTGTCCGAAAAAACTTAACTCCTTTCCGAGTCAACTTGGTGAGTGGATTAGATAATCGTGAAAAATATTTTACAAAACGTCGATAATATCCAGCCAAACCAAGAAAAATTCGAATCTCAGTTACTGTTGTTGGTCTCAACCATCTTTCGATAACCTCTGTTTTTGCTGGATCCACAGATATCCCCTCTTTTGAGATTATGTGACCCAAAAATGCAACTTTTTGAAGCCAAAATTCACACTTGGTAAATTTGGCATAAAGATTCTCCTTTCTCAGGGTCTTCAATGTAATTCTCAAGTGATCTTCATGCTCTTCCTTTCTCTTTGAATAGACAAGAATATCGTCTATAAAGACTACCACAAATTGATCAAGATAGTCTCTAAAGACTCTATTCATTAGATCCATGAAGATACCAGGGGCATTAGTAAGACCAAATGGCATCACTATAAATTCATAGTGTCCATACCTTGTACGGAAATCCGTCTTTGGTATATCCTCCCTTTTGACCCTTAATTGATGATACCCTGAACGAAGATCAATCTTGGAAAAGTATTGAGCTCCGCGTAGTTGGTCAAATAAGTCATCAATGCATGGGAGAGGATATTTGTTCTTGATAGTGATCTTGTTAAGTTCTCGATAATCAATGCAGAGTCTCATTGATCCATCTTTCTTCTTAACAAATAGAACAGGTGCTCCCCAAGGTGACGCACTAGGGCGTATAAATCCCTTATCAAGATTCTCTTGGAGTTGCTTCTTCAATTCCTGCAACTCAATTGGGGCCATTCTATAAGGTGTCTTTGAAATAGGCAAAGCACCGGGTACGAGTTCTATTGAAAAATCAACTTCACGATTTGGTGGAAGACCCGGTAATTCCTCCGGAAAGACATCATCAAACTCCCGTACGATGGGCATATTCTTAATCGCGATTTTCTCACCAACCATTTGAGATAAATAACCTTCATTTAGTAGAATCAATACCCATAAAATGGAAGAAATTTCCACTGGAAGGTTATGTTCATCCTTGCATTGATAGACGATCATAGATTGATCTGGAATATGAAATGTGACTTCCCTTCTTTGGCAATTGATATGAGCTCTGTATAAAGAAAGCCAATCCATGCCAAGAATCACATCGAATTCCACTAAAGGATCACAAGATTTGCAGGAAGCACTTTCCCACAAACGTCAATTGGAGAAGAATTATAAACTTTTGATGTGATTGATGTGCCATTAGGTGTTGTCACAGCTAACTCAACATCTAATTGTTGAGGTAATACGGTGATACCCTTAGAAAATTCTTCAGAAATAAAAGAGTGGGTGGATCCAGAATCAAATAAAACATTTTCTACTTTAGAGTGGATGGTAAGTGTACCTTTCACCACTTCGTTATCGTACTCCACATCACTGATAGAAATTTCATGTGACTTTACTTTGTCTTTAGCCTTAAGATTTTGTTGACGTC
This sequence comes from Viscum album, assembly GCA_963277665.1. Lineage (NCBI taxonomy): Eukaryota > Viridiplantae > Streptophyta > Magnoliopsida > Santalales > Viscaceae > Viscum > Viscum album. The sequence continues at coordinate 1,177,001,937 of OY728153.1, read as the reverse complement.
GACCATCATCACCAACCCTTGGATTTGGGCATTGATTGGCATAATGCCCCATCTCCTTGCACTTGAAACATTGAAGTGTAGTAGGTTCATTCTGTGTATCTCTTCCTTTGTTTGCATCATTAGACATCTTCTTCCCATTATCACGGCATTCAAATGCTCGATGACCTTCCTTTCCACATTTGAAACATTTACTTGTCCCTTTAAGACAACTCCCTCCATGTTTCTTTCCACACTTTGAGCATAAGGGAAAGCTCATCTTCTTTTCAGTGTGATCTTTAGATTTTCCTTTGAATTCCATTTTCCTCTTCTTATCAAACCCATATGACTGATGGGTTACTCCAATCTCTATCTCGACTTTGAGAGCACATCGAACGATTTCCTTGTAGCTATTGAAGTCCCTTATGGCTAACGCCCTTCGAAGACTTGGTTTTAAGCCACTAAAGAATCGATAGATCTTACTCTCAGGTTGGATAATAATACCAGAAGCGTACCTTGAAAGTCTTGTAAAATTTTCTTCATAGGTACCAACAGATTCATCATCCCTTTGCTTCAGTTCAAGAAACTCTTTCTCCATCTTTGTTCGGAGAATACGAGGGAAGTACTTATTGAAAAATAAGTTCTTGAACTCGTCCCATTCCATAGACTCAATTTCATCCCTTTGCCTCGTATTCTTAATAAGATTCCACCATTGATCAGCATCTCCTTCCAAAGGATAAACTGCTAGGATGACTTTATCATGTTCAGAACATTGAAGAACTGAAAATATATTTTCAGTAGTACTAATCCATTGTTCAGCAACTAATGGATCAGTAGACCCGTTGAAAGAAGGTGGACGCTGCCTCATGAAGGATTCAACAGAATGTTGCTCCTTCCTTTGCTCGTTTGGAAGTCCTGCATGATTCATAGCTTGAGAAAGTTGTGTGAGCATGGCTACAAGATTTTTCATTCCAACTCCCATATCGTTTGGTTGCTCAGGGGGACAATCATTGCATTGCCCATCACATTCTGCATTAACACGGTTCCTTCAGGTTTCATCCATTGACTAAAACCAAGAAGAATAGTGTGAGCAACACTAATTATAATAGAAAAACCACATAATTCAAGAATAAAATTTTCACGCTTAAGGTCTTATCCTAGGTTATTCATGGCCATTTCTAAAACACTAAGATTGTGTTCTATGCTTAGACTTATCCTTAGGGTTCTTACTAAGGCTTTCACATCCTAGTTTCCAAAGGTTGACTATACCTTTCTTCTGATACCAACTATAACGACCCATACTTTACATACATTTTTAATACTTCAAAATTGAAGCACACTTATTACAACATATGACAAAACCACAAAGGACCGTATAGGTATAGTGTCTTTAGAAACTGGGAAACATAAACAACTGGTTCATAAATCTTCTACAGTGTCTCCCATTTATTTCATCATATCTAGGGTCCCTTTTATCATATTCTACTTAATATCCATCTTCCTGACCTGGGGAAAAGAAAACATACAAAAAAGTGTGAGCTCAAATGCTCAGCAAGGGCAAATAAAGGAAATAAAAAACATATCATATCTTTTTGAAAATCATAACCTGCAAAAGAGATCATAATATCTTAACATGGAATAAATCATAGAAGTGAAAATGAGATCCCCATAATCATAACATAAAACTTGAAACTTTGTGACATGCACACATAATCAGGGAAAATCATTTCTTGTTAGTCATGACTCATTTCCAAGACTATCTTAGCGGACAAAGTCCATTTCTGAACCGAGTTCACTCCTCGTTTCAGTCCTGTATCACTGAACCGAAATAACCTTCCATTCCAGCCATGTCTATCTCATGAGATATAAATCTTTACCCAATGCATTGGAGGGAGATATAGGTCCCACCCATCTTATAATGAATCCTTTCTTATGTGTGCCACATAATCATAAATCATACATCATCGCATAACACATGTAACAAAAATGGGATTCTTGAAACATCATGACATCATAAAACAAATCATATAAGGTAAATGACTTCATAAAAATAATTCCCTCACAACATAATCAAATCAATTTAATAATAGGGATAAAAACAGAACCCAATATTATCTTAGATGGAAAATAATTTTGATAAAACATTTGAACTCCATTCTTGAGGAAAATATCCTTTCTACTTCAAAAACACTTTTCCTTTCTTAAAATGTCATAAAATTCTAAACTAAAAGAAGTTGATTAAAAATAAACTTGAAAACGTGTAAAGGAAGCTTCTTGGAAATAATGTTTTAAAAATCCATTCATGCCGTATAAGTTAAAAAAACATTCTTCGTGCTTTTGTCGGAAAAATTCAAAAAGTACCTCGTACGAAAAACGACAAAAGATTCCTTTCATATCTTTTACTAAAAACTCACCAAAGGGTAAAATAGGTTTTAAACAATTGTAGGTGGATGGAAATAATATTACATATTAAGGGAACATGGATGTGGATGATAAAATACACCCCAGTAAATACCAACGTATAAGCAATCTTGGATAAAAATGAGATTGTGATATTTCCCTTACCTTAGGCCTGATTTGCTTTGTACGTGTCCGAAGCTCCTCTTCTTTGAAACGCCTCTTTGAATCCTCCACTTAGGGAACTAAGATTGGTCTTTGAAGAAGACCAGGACCTCTAGGATTATTCTAGGGAAGTGGAGAAGGTATTTTGGTAGGGGTTGGCCGAGCTTGAGTGCTCAAATTGGTGTGAGGAGGAGGGGGAGGAGGTCCCCTTTTATAAGGGAGGAGAGGGGCACCTTAGGAATATCTCAAAATATTATTTTATATTAAAGTCAAAATCGGTTTATAATGGTTCCAAAGGGTCTTATTTCGAAGCTAAAGTGGGGATGGGTCGAAATCCTATCAACCAATAGGATTTAGACAAGTTTAGGTTATTATTTTAACCTTATCAATTAGATTTAACTCTAAGTTAAATAATTTAACTTTTACCGTGTCTTTTTGTTTTCTTACACTATATGGTTAATACACTTACTATAACATTATAAACGAACCCCAAGTTGTTTATTATTAATATATATATCATTATCTAAGTCATTTGGCCGAACCTTGGATTTTTAGGAATAAAATAACAATTAATAATATAATATTTGATTTAAAAACTATTTTGTGTCAATTTTGACACTATTTGATATATGATTTTTGTGAAAGTCATAACAGAATTATATGTTCGAACCAAGTTGATTAAATCAACACTAATATATCATAGTAACCTAGAAAATTAGTGGAATTTATAAAAAGTCTCAAATTACATTTATTTGGGCATTTATAACATCAATTATGTTAACATTTCCTTAAAAGGGTAATTACTGCATCATCGTTGTGTCATAAATAAATTAATTTATTTAAAGTCTAAAAATTATAAATAAAATATCATTATATAGGAAATATTTTTATCTTTCTAATGAATATTTATAGTTGAATTTATCTTATGTATAACCCCATATTAAAAATGTTTTAGTTATTAAACTTTGATTTTAACTATTTTAACTATTCATTAAATAAAATAATATTAAATGTCATAATCTAATCCAAGTGGACCTAAATGGTCATATTATATTCATAAGGTTGTTTTTGGTCGAATTACACTTATCCAATAGAATTAAGACATGTGTTAGGGTAATAGTAATATCATATTTACCCTTAGTTACCCTATTTACTATTAACCGCGGTAAAAAAAGTAAATAGTTACTATTCACCAAAAAATTATTTTTATCTCATTGAACCACATTTTACTTACTGATATCAACCATATTTTTCGGACTTTCGAAATTCCATTCACAGAAGCGGTAAAATCAAGTTTTATGCAAAATTCAGTTTTTAACCTACCACTTAGTGGTTTCACTATTCATCAAAAATTGAAAGTTTTCAGAAAAATACCAAAATTTCACCCTAGGCTAATTTCGATATTCCGAATCCAAAAATGAAGTCCATTTTGAAAAATAAAATTTATAAAATTTCAAAAAGTGGTTATTACTATTCATAACGGCTAGTTTTAATAATATTTTAATAGCATATCGTTGTTTAGTGAAACTCGGTATTGTGTACGACGCAAGCTATCGAGGAAGTCGTGATTTCGTGTAAAGCAAGCCAAGCAAGTGTTGTGTAGTAAAATATTCCTTTGATGATTTATATAACATAAAAGTCTCGGGTGTTACAATGTCACATGCTAAAGATCAAGCATAAAAATAAATTTTTTTAATAATTTAGGGAAGTTATTCGTATGTTATTTTTGATGGGTTGGAATTTACCACGCATCAATCTGACTCACAATGTGGTTAGTATGACTCAAAGCATAAGGTTTCAATACAAAAGTGTCATTTTAGTTTAAAACATGTATCACATATCCAAAACTAATAAAACAATTTCAGATTGTTTTAGAACCTTAGAAAATTTATCCATAATTCAATTGTCACAAGTATTAATTGACCACATGCTGATCTAAAACATGATGTGGTCAGTATGAATCAAAGTACGGGTTTTCAATATAAGTTTCATTTTAGTTTAAAACACACCACATATCCAAATCTGATCAAATTAGCTTATATTGATTTAAAACTTTTGGACAATGATCTATAATTCATTTTTGATGTGTAGGAATCGACAACATGTCAATATGACACCCTATGTGGTCGATAAGACTCAAAATACATTTTATCAATATAAAAGATTCATTTTAGTTTAAAACACATGTCACATCGGAAAAACCAAGAAAAAATCTCATATTGTTTTGGTACATTAGGAAAATGATCTATAATTCATTTTTGACATGTATTAATTCAACACACACTGATACGACACTTGATGTGGTCAGTATGGCTCAAAGTGCACATTTTCAATAAAAAATGTCATTTTAGTTTAAAACACGCATCATATAGACAAAATAGAGAAAATAATCATGAATTGGTTTAAAAATTTAAGAAAATGATCCATTATTAATTTTTGATGTGTAGAAATTAACTGCACATCAATCGAACACTCAATGTGGTCGGTATGACTCTAAGTATATATTTTCAATATAAAAGTGCCATTTTAGTTTAAAATACACATCACATAGAAAAACCCAAGAAAATGAGATCATATTATTTTTAAACAATAGTAAAATGATCCATATTTCCTTTTTAACATGCAGGAATATACTACATGTCAATCTGACACATGGTGTGGTCGGTATTACTCGAAGTACGTCTTTTCATTATAAAAGTGTCATTTTATTTTAAAATATGTTTCAAATCACCAAAAATAAGAACAAAAGATACGATTGTTTTCAAAATTTAGTAAAATTATTGATAATTCATTTTTGAAATGTAGGAATCAATCGAAAATCAATTCAATACCCGATGTGTTCAATATGACTTGAAGTGCATGTTTTCAATATAAAAATAATATTTTAGTTTAAAACCATCACATCACCAAATTCGAGAAAATGAGCTTGGATTGTTTTCAAAATTTATAAAAATAACCAATAATTCATGTTTCACATGTAGAAATTCACCTCATGCTAATTTGACACAAGATGTGGTGATATAACTCGAAGTACGTGTTTTCAACATAAAAGTGCCATTTTATTTTAAAATGCATCACATAGCCAAAACTAATAAAATGAGCTTGGATTGTTTTCAAACTTTTTTAAAATGATCCATAATTCATTTGTGGCAAGTAGGAATAAACCAAATTTCAATACGATACCTGATGTGGTCGGTATGTCTCGAAGTGTGTGTTTTCAATACAAAAGTGTCATTTTAGTTTAAAACCCACATCAAATAACCAAAACCAAGAAAATGAGTTTAGATTTTAAAAAAATTATAAAAAATCAGTAATTCATTTTTGACATGTAGGAATCGACCACATGTCAATCTGACACCCGATGTGGTCGATATGACCTGAAGTAAGCATTTTTAATTCAGAAGATCCATTTTAGTTTCAAATGTGTGTCACGTCATCAAAACTGAGAAAAAGATCTTAGATTATTTTCAAACTTTATAAAAATTATTTTTAATTCATTTTTTACTTGTAGTAATTTACTGCACATTAGTCCAACACATGATGTGGTCGATATGACTCGAAGTGCACATTTTTAATACAGAAGTGTGATTTTAGTTTAAAACACACATCAAATATCCAAAACCAAACAAACAAGCTCAAATTATTTTCAAACTGTAGGAAAATGGTCTATAATTTATTTTTGACGTATAAGAATCGAACGAACATCAACCCGAAACACAATGTGACTGATATAACGCAATGTGTGTGTTTTCAATATAAAGGTTTCATTTTAGTTTAAAATGCACATCACTAGCCAAAACCAAGAAAATGAACATAGATTGTTTTCAATATTTATGAAAACTATCCATAATTCATTTGTGATGTGTAGAGATTGATCTCACATAAACCTCACACACGATGTGGTCGATATGACTCGAAGTGTGTGTTTTCAATATATAAGTGTCATTTTAGTTTAAAATTCACATCACATAAGAAAAATTGAGCATAAAAAGATCAAATTATTTTCTCATCATTTTATCTAGTATTACATAATTAATTTCGTTATTATTTTTATATGATACTTATTTAGTTAATTTTAACAGAGATAATTCTTGAAGACGAACCGAGAATAGTGTGACAGTTGAAGCCTTGTTCTCAAAAAGAAAGTGATCCTGAATTGGATCACATCCATAGTGAGATTTTTATCACTATAGATGTGATCCAATTCTAGAGAACCTTTTTTAAGAACAATAAGAAATAGTGTTACTTGTAAGAATCAACTACAACTCAATATGATACACGGTGTTCTAGGTATGACTCAAAGTATACATTTTTAGTCTCAAATTGACACTTTGTGTTTAATTTATTTCTTTATAGTGTTATTAACATAAGAATTTTTTTCGTATATAGGTGAATTCATTTTCTCAAGATGGGGTGGTTTGTTCGGAAAGTAATAACATGATAGGGGGTCAGGGCCAAAGACAAAAGAACATTGATTTTTTTGAATGTATGTGATAAATTATAATCACTCATGTAATTGTACAAACTAATGTTTGACGTGTATATAATTTAATGTTTATTTCTTGTATTTGGGTTGTAACTTTTACTTCAATTAAAATATTTATTTTCCCCCTATTTTTTCTCCCTATTTTTTCTTCTGTAGTGTGGTGTAATTTTAACAGCACACAACAACAGTATGCCCCTTTATGAGCACTAAACTAGTGCAGATAAAGGACCCCCTTTATCGGTGTTATTTTTAACATTGATAAAAGGACTAGGTATTTTAAAGGTGCTCTGATTGTTAGCACTCCATTGCACTGACAAACCCATATTATCACGTTGCTAAGGACCTTACTTGTAGTAGTGAAATTTGAAACATTGACTAACCATATAAAAAGTAAGTGAAATAATAATAATTTCATAAAAATAATTAATAAAAAATAATTTCAATGACATAAGACAATGTTGTTTCAAAACTAACAATTTTACTTATAATTGTTTTTATAGATAACATTTTTTATGTAAATTAATTTTTTTCTTTATTATTTTTTTATGTTCCTTTTATTTTTAATTAATTTTTATTTTAAAAATAATTGTTTTAAATTTCATTTATAATATATTTTATATGATTTCAAAATCTCATAATTTAAACATTATCATGTTTCACATTGGTGTCTGTGAAAGCTTATAAATTATAAAATATTAATACAATATAAATGAAATTTAAAACATTAACTACACACATAAAAATAATTGTAAATAAAAATTATTTCAAGAAAAATATAAATAAAAAATAATTATAATGACACTAAACATTTTTAATTAAAAAAATAACATTTATACTTTAAAAAAATTATGTACATAGAATTTTTTTTTCTGAAGAAACTATTTACGATTAATTACATTATTAATTAAATTATCATTAAGTATTATAAAATAAATAAATAATTAGATTACCTTTTACATTTATAATTATAGTTAATTATTTATATTACTATTAATTATTATTAATGATTAGCCTAGAGGCCCAAGTATTAGTTATTATTAATGATTAATAAATTAATAATTCTAACTAATTACTTTTTAATTAAATATTCATTATAATTAAAATTATTATTTTTATTCATTATTAGTAATTTTTTAATATAAATTTCATTGGTAATTATTATTGGTAACTTTATTATTACTAATTATTAAAAACTTCTAGTATTATAAAAAATTATTATTGCTTATTATTGATAAATATTAATTATATTTTTAATTACATGATTATTTTTTATAATTTATCACTAATAAATTATCAATTATTATTGATTACATTATAATTAATAAATTTTTTAATTAATTTATTGATTATTAATTATTATTAATTATTTTTAAATATCATATCAACAACATTATTGTTTATATTTTTTTTATTAATATAAATTATATATTTTTATTAATTATTATTAATTGAAGTTTTTAAATATTTTAACTGATTATTTTTTATTTTTTATTTTTTATTAATTATTGTTTTTAATGATTACAATATTAATATTAATATTTATTTACATTATTATTAGTAGTTATTTATTAATAATTAATAATTTTTATTTAATATTTATAATTAATAATTAATATTAATAATCAATATATAATATATTTTTAATAATTGATATTAATACTATTACAATTTTTAATAAATAGTATTAATAATTAATTACATTATTATTATTATTACTAATTAATAATGGATTATATATCATTTATTAGATTTTGGGGCTACAATTACAATGAAATGTAGTTGGGGTGATTTTTGAGTGGTTAATACACCCTATAATCATGCATGTAACCCAAGATAAAATCCTAGTAGAGGGGTTTATCTGGGGTACTATAGCAGTACTATGATGGGTACTATAATGATATTGTAGAAGACATAACAATTCATCAGATTTGGGCCTTTGGGTCACTAGTTTGGGCTTATGAGCCACAAAGCCTTTGGGCCACCATAGGCCTTTGGACCATAGGGCATCTGTGCCACCTCAGGCCTCTAGTTCATAAGATTTTGTGTCATAGTGCCTTTGGGAAAAGAAGTAGTCAGGCCAAACTACACATGAGCATACCCCTTAAGAGGAATCTGAGAAAGTAGCAGCCACCAAAGTAAATCTAACTAGGTTGGGAATGAAGAGAGGGTATGATAATCACCATCGATACTAGGCACCACGCAGCTCTACATAGGGAATTGTTAGCTGATCATCCATGTGAGGTGGGGATCCATGTGAGGTGGGGGGATAGGCGCCTTTTGGGATGCCCACCCCATGGTCTAAACTCTATGACCTTAAACTAGGAGTCCAAGTCCAAGTATCATGAATTTAAATTGTATTTCAATCATCTTGGGAATGTGTCATGTGGTGTTGGGTCCCATAGGACCCTCCCTTCACATAGGTTTGTTACTCGATCACATGACATTAAACTGTGTGCGACTCAACCTAGACCCCTTATCTTGGTGCAGGGTCTTCTAAACTCCCTTTTCCTTATAGGACCCTCTATGGTGTTTCCCCATTGTGCTACCCTCATATTCCTCATACCACTAATTGGGAATATACCATTCACATTGGTTCACATGTCCCAATCATGCAATGTTAAAATGTGTGATAGATCATCCTCATTGTATGATGTTAATCTTTATGTCCAACTTCCCAATCATGTGACATTAAACTATATGATACAACATCCTCATTGTATGATGTTAAACTTCATGTCTATTATCCTAATCGTGTGGTGTTAAATTGTGTGTCCAACATCTTCACCGTATGATGTTAAATTGTGTGTCTACCTTCCTCATTTCTTGACGTAAAACTACAGAGTATCTTAGGACCCTACCCGAGAAGACCTTTCCTCAGATGAAGATCACATACCACATCATTCATGTTCTTAAATTTTATCTTAGCGTGTGATATGATGCTCACCTTGGAAGAATAGCTTGGCCTTTTTTCAGACCGATACGACTATACCAATGTGCTCAAAGCCACAGTGGCATATTTTCAATAGGGTTGAAATACATTTGAACATTCCATTACTTTATCTTCAGAATTCGTGTGTCCCTTTATTTGTATCCTCATCTTCCTTCACATCCAAATAGGCCTCCCTAATGTCAATGGTGCCTAGCCATAATGTCTCACCTACCATCCTGGTTACACATCCTAAAATACATTGGAAAACATTTTGAGATATATCCCGTGATTCGAATATGTTCATCTCACCACCCTCATTTTTTTTACCCCATCCTCAAAATAATGATAATCTATGATGTGATTTTGACATGGTTACCAATTAACTTCCATAATCATGCCACTACCCTTGTGTTTTATATCTTAGGTTTCTTGATTCATGCTCTTCATTCCCATTTGTTTGGGTAGAATTAAATTCCCCTAGAGTTACCCCATTCTTATACTAGTGCATACTGGAAAATAAATTTGGTTTTTTAGAGAGCCCCATTTTCTAGCCAAAAATCCTCTCATCCTAAACACTCCCAGTTGTCAATTAGAAAATGTAGACCATGAGTAATGATTGTCTGAAACTCATATAAATGAGAGATCACATGATTGTACCTTTATTCTCACACTGAGAATGACTCACATGATCCTAGGGATTGTTCATTGGTTGTCTCACAAGTATGATTACAGTGCAATAATAAAATACAAAAAAATAAATGTTTCCATTTATGAAAGAAGTTTAAAACAAAGAAACTTCAGCATTTGGTGAGGATCATCCACACATTGGAGCCTCTCTTTATTCCTGGAAAAAATGCCCCTATGGATCTGCCCCGGTGATTGAGTTATCCAGATTATCCAACCTCTGGATAATGGCCTCCAAGTTTTTATGTAGCCTCCTAAGCTCTAATGACTCCTCCTTAGCCATAGTATGAAGCACAATTGCCTTGATCCACAACCAGTCCTACTCGACCAAGTGCTCATCTATCTTAGATACCGCCTCCTTCGCTTGATCCTAAACTTCCATTGGTTGAGCCTTCAATTGGATGATGACATATGATTGAGAATTGATGAAGGTTGTACACTCATTCACCTGTTCTTATAGATGTTTATTTTCATGGTTGGCCTCCTAGAGATTTTTTATGCAATCATATTTCTCCTTCTGCAAGGGAACATCCAGATATTGGATCTCTTCTTGAACCTTATTAGCAAAGTATTCATGCACCATGCATAAAGATTACATGTATCCACCCCTATGGTTTCTAGGTTCTTCAGCCAGTGGTGAAGGGACCCCATTCATCACACCAAATATAGCTCCAAGGTTTGTGTGATGAAACAAAACACACTCCTCCATGCCCTATATTGGGTAATGTGATTTTACTCAGTAATGTCAAACCCAAAATCTTCTAGATCCTCGGGTGGTGTAAGATAATATTTGGTGAAATCCATAAGGACGGAAGAATTATGGTCCTCTTCTAGGATCCTCCCGGTCAGGTCAGCTTCCATGTCAAGAGGATTCCCATATTTGTCTGACCCTTACTTGAAATCATTACATCCACTAGCCTCAATATTCACCCCAATAGTGGCGTCACCCATGAATTTAGTAGGATACCCTCCTAGGACCAAGTTCAGGTCATATTGAATGAATATCTCCCCAATATCTAGAACAACCATCAGGGAAGTTTTCCTATATTCCATGACCACTTGTTGGGCACACTCCTAGTTGAGCACTTCTTGAAATAAAAGAATGTAAGTTGGTTTTAAAAATGATAATAAGTTTGAAAAAAAGTATATGAGGGAGAAATACATAAATAGGTTTATCATTTGGATGAGTCTTGGTCCTTTAACTTTGATAGGTAGATCCACCATAGGATACCCCTCAATAGTAGTCGATACTTCAATGGTTGGAACCAAACACCCCAACATCACTTGAGAAGGAGTTGCATGAGAACAAACACACATGTTGACATAAAATTGTTGTGAAAGTTTGAAATGAGATAGGTGGATTGAGATTTGACTTTACCTTGAGGAAGAGGGATCTCGATAATGATCTTCCCTATGAAATATAGTTCCCCAGTAGTAGAAGACAGCATTGGGATTCCAAGACGCGGTCCCCTATTGATGACTATGAGGACAGAAGGTTCTGAGGCCGCTGCTCCAACCTCATCAAAAAAACCCTCCAGTAATTTAAAACTCAGTCACAGACTTTGAATTGTGTTCTCCATCACTTGATGGAGCACCCTCATCCCCTCCAATGAGGACCCCTTTTCCATTTTCATCTTTCTCCTGCATAAGAGAAATTTTAGTTAAAACCTCTAAACAAGAAGGGGTGGACCAGAAGATACAAGTGATTTAACATGATTACATAGAGGAAGCCGAATAGGTTGAAATAATCCATAGGAGTGACTTCACCACTCTTTTGGGGGCTCTCCTGCTCAGCAGCTGACCCCCAAGATTTACCATCATTGGAGACTTATGTTTCATCACCAGCAAAGGCCTCCTCAGTTGATCTTTCAGGTGGTGTCTCCTCATGCACTAGAATAACATCAATCATTACCCTCACCAGTCTAGGGGTGAGATCAATCTACCATCATTGGTGAGATAATGAATCCATAGCCACTAGTTATTAAAACATTCTTTAGAAGGGGACCCTATTAGTGATCCTGGTGTTCCCCACCTCTAGCAGCTCAATCCCATCTTGGGTCAGAATCATCCACAACATCTCCCCAATTAGGTTTTTCCTTAACATCCCACAGTCCAACAAAATCATGTGGAAATGATAATCATTTTTTGGAACTATAATATACCACAACTTCTTTCCTGTGGCCTATTTAGTTTTTCTACTTCTGACTTCAGATTCCCTAGCTTTCTCCCACAACCAATTTTGGTGAAGACCTTCACCTCCATGAGGTAGGGGAGCAACAATGACTTGTAATTACCTCAATTTAGTTCCATCTTGATATGCCCCCGATTCCTAGATCACCCCTCTAAGAGTATTCGCATACCTCCTTAGTGCTCTAGCACCTTGATCACCGGTGAAATCAACCTTATGTGTTGACACAATATTGCACTCGAGTATGCCGCTACCAAGTTTCTAGTATAATCATAGGGGATTCCTACATTAACATTGGTCAACACCATCATGTTGATATCCCCTAATCCCCCACAAAAAAAACATCCTCTATAGATGAAAAAGGATACAATGATGCCATTATTTATGGACCCCCATGTGGATTGTCCTCATCGGTTTTTAGATGCATCTGAACTGCTAAGAGAATCAATATGGAGTATATGGATCAAAGTCGGTGTTTCCATAAATTCTAGAAACTTTCACTCCACCCCGAAAGGTCAATAGGTATTCCCATTGGTCAAATGTCCCCTGTAGATTTTCCACCATCATGAAAATTAGGGTTGAGAATGGGTGGAAGTTGAAATTCACATAGTTTTTTATGCCAACTATAACCCTAGTCTCACCAAGAGATATTGGTCCAACCTCAGTGATGGTGAGAAATGAGGTATGCATACCAGTATTTAGAGGGATGATAGCAATCAAAAACTCATCACCTCCAAAGTACGATGTGATACAGCCATGAATGAATTGGAATGAGACACCAATCCTCCCAGGCGTGCCTCCCCTCACCACATGGAAAAAATGGTTATAGAAATGGTGTAACAACATGAAGTTTTGGATAAAATTTTGTTTCCTGAAAATGTATGTTTTACTATGTCATAATCAATAAAAATATATAAGTATAAATGAAATGTGACCATCAGGTTTTGATCATTATATGACCGTTGGTTAATATGACCGTTGAAAATAATACTAATTTTTAACATTATAATTGTTGTTTGTAAATAGAAATGATGATGGATAATTAATGTAGAAAGAAGAGTTGATGGCCTCATCCAGTAGACTTAGTCCATACGAAGCCCATTTGTTAGAGATTGAGAAGGAGGTAGCATCACTAGACTTTACTCTGGACCAAGCCCAAGTCGATCTTCAACATATTAAGCTTGAATTAAATTTCCTACTTGAGAAGTTCAAGTTACTGGAGATTACCACTCTGGCGATGTTGTCCGAGCCTCCCCAAGAGTCTATACCCATCGCACACCTTACCCTTAGTTCGTATGTGGGTGTTTAAAGGGGTTATGTGTCGATCCCCTAGATACTTGAACTGCAATCCCTTTGTTTTAATAAAATTTTTATTTCATCGTTTCCATTTTAAGAATAGATTTGCTTAATATAATATATGTTTAATTGAAAAAAAAATTTATAAATTGATTTTAGAAGTAAAAAATTACAATTTTTAGAGATTTCTCATACTTAGATAATTATTATGGTAAAATAAACATCATTTATGAATTTAAAATGTTAAAATTAATCAAGGGTGAATTTTTAGTAGTTTTCTAAGAAGTTTCAATTTTTTTATGAATAACATTTTTTTGATGAGTAATACTTTTTATGAATAGTATTTAATGAATAGTATTATTTTTATGAATAGTAAAAAATATATTTTTTTATAATTGATTCTGTGAAATGATTTTTGAAAAATGGACATACACAATTGCGATCAGTAAGATATTTAGAGTCTAATTGGATCAACTTAATTTTTTTGGTGAATAGTTACTTTACCCTTTGTAATAGTAATATTAACCTTATGAATAGTAATTTGACCAATAAAACAGTAACCTCACCTAATTAAGTATAAATATATTTTATTCATCTTAAATGGTAATGTGATATAATTATATCATAGTATATGTAAATAGATTTTTTAGAAATTATTAGTTAAGTATTAGTATTTTATTTATTTAATTTAATTTAAAATGAAATTCATTTTTATAAAATGGTGTAAATTTTTGAATTATAAACATCAAAAAATGGTCAGGGTGAATTTTCATGATTTTTCTGAAATAGTTGAATTTTTTATGAATAGTAAAAATACAGTTATGAATTTTCGGTATGTTTATTGACATCATAACTATTTCATAATTATTTAATTAGTAAGATAAGATGATGGTAGAATATTATAGATTAAAATATTATTTGAGGTGTCCCAAGTGGCCAATACCATGGGAAAATACCATGGGTAAGCCCATGGTTTTTCAAATACCACTAATGACATGTCCTTTGAAATTAATAAAAAACTTCTTCTCTTTTACTATAAATACCCACCCATTAATTAGTTTCCATTCATTAAAAATCATTCCTCTCGAATCTCTGATATTATTACCTCCCAAGGAATCCTCCCAAGGTGTCCTCAATCCCCCAAGTTCCGTATCATAGAGTTTTAGAATTTACTCTTCAAGGTAAGGAAATTCTGAACTTCTCTTTTCCTTTCAAGTTCTCTTTTATGTGGTATGTCTTTCAAATTTCCACACCATGTTCTTATTTTCATTTTATTATGTCCATATACTGTATTATGAGTCTTTTATTAATGTTTGACCCCTATCCCCTCTTTTTTTAATCTTTTATCAAACCATGTTTCATACCCGTTATGCTGTAAAATTTTCGTCTCAAAATCTCTCTCTTTTTCACAAGAAATCATTTTATTTTCTTTATGTGAATACCAAAACCTCTTTAATTTATAGGGGTATCCATAAATATAGAAAAATGATTTATTTTATTCTGTAATTGATATACATAAAACCATCATTCCTTTTCCATGGGTTATAAATGACATAAGGATCATGTTTTTAAGCACTTTTTAAAACGCCATGATTTTGATATGAAACCCATTTATTTTATTCTCTTTGGTTTATTTATGAAATTATTGATTTATATCTATGTGGATAAAATTAAAATAAATAAATATTAAGGGTGATATTTTATAGAGATCTAATTAATTTGGGAAATAAATTAATCTCTAGAGATGACAAGTTTTACGATACCTTGGTGAATAACCATGGTAATTTTTATGACACATTGGGGATAGAGATTGGTGATATCATTATGAATGTCTAAATTAAATGTTGTAACCACATTTTGAAGTTATTATTCAATTTATTATTACTATTATATTCCTCTTTATCATAACTTTACAATATTCCTCATGTTATTATTGATATCGCTCAAGCTTACATGTAAACTATTTCACTTGTTTTCCCTTACTAGACCTTCTACTCACCCTTTCCTTTGATGTATGTCCCCAGGTTATAAGAAGAAATAAATTTACCTAGTATGAAACTTTAATAAGCCTTTTAAGTGGAATATAAAAATGTGTTATGTTTTCAGGTATTACATACCATATTTTCAAGACATTAAACTTTAAAAGATCCGATGTTTGTAAAATGTCATGTAAAGTTATGTAATAAAATGGCAGGATGCCATAGTTGGTATCAAAGTATAGTTTACTTATTTTTGGAAATTAGGATATGAAAATTTTAGTAATAACCCTATATAAAAGTTTAAATATAGGAAATCATCCAGGTATTTTGGTGAAATATTATATAAGTTGTTTCCCAAAAACTAAATACCTATCTAGATACGAACAAGTGGATGTAGCTCTGGAACAGATGTATCTAGGGGTAAAACCTAAAAACACCACATTGAGATAAACTAGAACGGGAACTGGTGCATGATAACGGGTATTAATGCACTCTTGGTTTGACAATCATGTAGGATATGTTTGGTTAATCACAATATTTTTATGAACCATTATAAAGGATTTATAGAAAATGTAATTGTTGATAATGAATAATGTGTTTAAGAATAATGTTTTAAGACATAAAAATTATTTAGATTTATACGATTATTAAATGAAACAATTTTCTCACTAAGTTTTTCTTCTTTTATAAAATGGCGAGAAATAGGAGGAACCATGAAAATGGTGACCATAATGGACCATGTGCTGACGGTCCTCCGATAGAGGCCGAAATGGAAACTTTCATGATAATGACGAATCAAATGGCTAAAGTTATGAGAAATAAATTAAATCAAGCTAAGAGACCAATTTCACCAAGAAGGGAACAAAATTTAGTTGTGTCTTTTATACATCAACGACCGCCAACATTCAGTGGATCTACCAACCCATTGATTACGGAATTGTGGATAAGCTCTATAGAAAATATCTTTTCTATACTTCATAGTTATAAACAAGATATAGTCACCCTGGTTGTTTACTGCTTAGAGGGAGAAGCTGATCAGTGGTGGGTGATGATTAAAAACTGGAGTACAAGAGGGGGGATTTAATCTATGGAGTGGGAAGAGTTTATAGGGATCTTCTTCAATAAGTATTTCCCTCATTCTATGAGAACTAAAATAGAGAAGGAATTTCTCGAGCTAAAGTAGAAGGAGAATGAATCTATGGGAGTCTATGAGATGAAATTCACAAGGATATAACATTACACCTCTATCTTTGTCATGGATCCTAATGGGAAGGTTGATAGATTCTTCGGTGGACTAAGACCTCATCTACAGAAGAATCTATCTAACTGATACTATAACAGTTATGATGAGATCGTATGAAGTGCTATGAAAGTTGAACTAGAGTTCAGTGAGACACAGTGGTACCATAAATCCAATGAAAATAAGAGATCAATGGAGGCAATCTTATAGATAATCTTTGATCAAGGAATAGGTGGAGATCAAGTTCAACTTCCCACGTGTAATAAATGTGGGAAGAAGCATTTGAGGAACTGTCTGCTTAGGAGTGGGAAGTGTTACAAGTGTAGAAGAGATGACCATATCCCTTATAATTTTCATAGTGAAGTGAAGCCTCAACTTCCCAACACTAAAAACAAAGGGAAGATGGTGCAGGTCCTACCTGAAGTCTAATTCTTCAAGTTTGGGCAGCTTGGGCACTTTGCCAATCACTATCTAAATCTGGGGGAAATAGAGGGGAATCACCATCAGCCTCAACATAGGCCAAAGGAGCAAGGTCATGATTTTTATATCATGATTAATAAAGTTGAATCTCCAAATGATGTGGTGTAAGGTTCCCTTGTTGTTCTCTCAAAGCTCATAAGTAATTTTTTTTATTCTGGTTCTATGCATTCCTTTATTTCCTCCAAGTTTGCAAAGAATATAGAATCAATTCCTGAACTGCTAGAAGTATAGTTATCAGTCAAGAATCCTAGAGGGATTATCCAAGCATAAACAGTGTTTAGAAACTATAGTATTTACTTTATTGAGAACAATATTATCTAAAATCTAGTTGTAATCCTCATGTTGGAATTTGACATTATACTGGGGATGGAATAGATCTCAAAATATAATACTAAGATCAAATGAAGAAGCAAGGAAATATTAGTATTCTTGAATGGAAGACCTATAGTTATCTTCCAAGAAGAGATATCTTAGCCTGATCATTGTCTAGAATCACCTCCTATAGCCTTATTTATGGAGTTGATCAGTGAAGAATAAGAAGGAAATGAGAGTATAAGGATAGATAATGTCCCCATTGTTCAGGAATACATTGATGTATTTCCTGAGGAGTTATCTGGACCTCCCCCAGAAAGATAGGTAGAGTTATCCATTGAACTCATATCTAGATCTCATCAGATATCAAAGACCCCATGTAGAATGGAAAATCTGGAGCTGGAGGAACTAAATAAAATACTCCAAGATCTTTTGGGGAAGGGGTTTATCCAACCGAGTGTGTCTCCTTAGAAAGTGCATGTTCTCTTTGTGAAAAAGAAGGATGGATCAATGCAGCTATGCATTGATTATAGAGAACATAACGGGGTCATAGTGAAGAAAAAATACCCTATTCAAATAATTGATGACTTATTTGATCATATTTGTGGGGTTCAATTCTTCTATAAGATTGATCTTTAATCTAGTTATCATCATTTGAGGGTGAAGTAAGAAGATATTCCAAAAACTGCCTTCTGATCAAGATATGGGCATTATGATCTTGTTGTTATGACATTCATCTTGACTAATGCACATTATATATTTATGGATTTTATGAATAGAGTCTTTATGGACTACCTTGATAACTTCGTGGTATTTTTTATTAATGATATTCTGATATATTATAAAAGTATCTAGGAGCATGAGGATCATCTAAGGGTTATTTTTCAAACTCTATGGAAGGAGAGGATTTTTGGAAAGTTAATCAAATTTGAATTTTGGTTACAAAAAGTTTCTTTCTTGGGGAACATTTTAACCTATGAAGGAATCTCATTTGACCCTGCGAAGAAAAATTTTGTGGAGGAGTGGCCTCATATTACAACAGTAACTGAGATTCATAGTTTCCTTGGATTTGTGGGATATTATAGGAAGTTTTTGAAAAACTTTTCATGAATTTCAAATCCATTAACCAAGTTAACTTGAAAATGGTTCAAGTTAATCTAGATAAATAAGTGTGAGAAAATTTTCCAAGATAATAAGAAGAGATTGGTTAATGCACCTGTGTTAAATATACCCTCAATCAGATAAGGATTTATTATTTTTAGTGATGCATCTCTAAAAGGACTTGGGTGTTTCCTAAAGAAAAATGAAAATTTGATTAATTATTCATATCAATATCTAAATCCTCATGAGTAGAATTGTACTATACATGATCTTGAGATTTTTGCGGTTGTTTTTTCTCTGAAGATATGGAGACACTATCTTTATGGGGATAAATGTGATATATACACAGGCCATAAAAGTTTGAAGTATATTTTTGTCCAAAAGTAATTGAACATGAGATATAGGAGATGGTTGGAACTTCTTAAAGACTATGATTGTTCAATTAATTATCATCCCAAAAGAGAAAATAATTTCACTGATGCATTAAGTAGGGAAGACCATGTTGTTTTGGAAATGAGGAGGATTCAAAGAGATCCCTTTAGCAAAGACCTAGTGATACTGGATATGGTAATTGTAATTGAAGGGACATCATAAACCCTATACCAAATTAATTATCAACCTTCATTACTAGATAATATCAAGAATTCTCAAAAATAATATCCTTTGTTATAGAATAAGTTTGAGTTTGTGAAGGATGGGAAGTTTCCTTAGTTAAATATTGATCAAGAAGATGTATAGAAATTTCATACAAGACTATGTGTTCCATATATTCCAGAAATAAATAAGGAGTTAATGGATGAATCTCATGTCTCTACATTCTCTATAAATCATTGAAGCATGAAAATATATAGGGACCTGTGTGATCATTATTTGTGGGATAACATGAAAAGGGAGATTTCTAACTACACTACAAGGTGCCTGGTATGTCAGCAAGTGAAGGCAGAGTGAAAAATTCCTAAAGGGGTATTACAACCACTACCTATACCAACATGAAAGTGGGACAATATCAATATGGAATTTTTCACTAGTCTCCTGAGAACATCCAAAGGAAACAATGCGATATGGGTTATAGTGGACCGTCTCACCAAGACTTCCCATTTTATCTCTATTCAAGAAGATTTCCCTCTTGATAAACTTTCCATGATTTATTTGAGGAAAGTGGTAAGGCAAATGGGGTACCAATCTATATTATATCTTATCTTAATCTAAGGTTCACATAAAAATTATGGAGAATTCTTCAACATGCATTGAGTACCGAATTGATTTTTAGTACAACTTATCACCCTTAAACTGATGGCCAATCTGAAAGGACTATTCAAACACTCAATGAAATGATAAGATCATGCTAAATGGAATTTAAAGGTGGATGGGATCAACATCTCCCATTAGTTGAGTTCTTGTAAAACAACAGCTTCCACTCAAGAATTCAAATAGAACCTTATGAAGCTCTATAGGGGAAGTGATATATAACTCCAACTTGTTGGGAAGAAGCTAGTGAGAGATAGATTCTTAGGCTAGATCTTGTGCAAGAGATGACATAAAAGGTTCATGCCATCCAAAAAAATATTAAGGTTTCTCAGAGTCGGTAAAAGAGCTATGCCGACATCCGTCAAATGGACTTGGAGTTTGATATTGCTGACAAGGTATTACTTTGAATTTCTCCATAGAATATAGTCATGTGGTATAGAAAGAAAGGGAAGCTTATCCCTAAGTACTTTGGCCCCTATGAAATCTTTTATCTCATAGGAGTAGTGGCCTATAGGCTCTCACTTCCACCAAATCTAGCTCAAGTTAATGATGTATTCCACATATCTTACTTGAGGAAGTACATACCTGACCCTTCATATGTACTAAATCTAGATGTGGTATAAATGGAACATGACCTCTCTTATGTGGAGCATCCAATGGAGATCTTGGATCGTAGAGATAAGGTTCTACGCAACAAGACTACCCACCTTTTTAAAGTGTTGTGGAGGAACCAAAAATATGAAGAAGCCACATGGGAACTAGATAAGACTATGAGATAGAAGTACCCACACTTTTTCTCTTTTGAGGGTATGAGTTGAAATTTTGGGGATGAACTTTATTAAGGGGGGAATAATATAACGACCCGAGCTTTTGAATAATATTTTCTTTCCTAAAAATTTATGTTTTACTATATCATCATCAATAAAAATATATAAGTATAAATGAAATGTGACCATCAGTTTTTGACCGTTATATGACTGTTGGTTAATATGACCGTTGGAAATAATAATTTTTTTAACATTATAATTATTATTTATAAATAGAAATGATAATGGATAATTAATGCAGAAAAAATAATCAATGGCCTCATCCAGTAGACTTAGGTCATACAAATCCCATTTGTCAGAGCCTGGGAAGGAGGTAGCATCACTAGGCTTCGCTCTAGACCAATCCCAAGCTAAGCTTCAACATGTTAAGCTTAAACAAAATTGCCTATGGAAGAAGTTCATGTTAGTGGAGATTACCACTTAGGCGATGTTATTCGATCCACCCTAAGAATATATCACCATCACACACCTAACCCTTAGGTCTTAGGCTGGTGTTTTAAGGGGTAATGTGTCGAGGCCCTAGATACTTAAAATGTAATCCCTTTATTTTTATAAAATATATTTTTCACCATTTCCATTTTAAGAATAGATTTTCTTAATAAAATATATGTTTAATTGAGAAAATTTTTATAAATTGATTATAAAAGTAAAAAATTGTACTTTTTAGAGATTTCTCATACATAGTGAATTATTATAGTAAGATAAACATCATTTTTGTATTTCAAATGTCAAAATTATTCTATGGTAAATTTTTAGTAGTTTTCTATGAAATTTAATTTTTTTGATGAATAATATTCTTTTTGATGAAAAGTATTTTTTTATGAATAGTATTTGATTAATATTATTATTTTTTATGAATAGTTATTTTTTTATAATTGATTTTGTGAAATGATTTTCAAAAAATAGACATACACGGTTGCAATTACTAATATATTTAGAGTTTAATATGATCAACTTAATTTTTTGAGGAATAGTAACTTGACCCTTTGAAATAGTAATGTTACCCATATGAATATTAATTTTACCAATGGAATAGTAACCTCACCTAAGGAAGTATAAATATATTTTAGTCATCTTAAATGGTAATGTGATATAATTATATCATAGTATAAGTAAACAAATGTTTTAAAAATTATTGGTTTAGTATTAGTATTTTATTTATTTAATTTAATTTAAAATTAAATTCATTTTTATAAAATGGACTTCATTTTTTAATTATACACATTGAAAAAATTTAGGGAGAATTTTTGGGATTTTTCTGAAATAGTTGAATTTTTGATGAATAGTAAAAATACACTTGAGTTTTCAGTATGTTTAATGACATCATACTTATATAATAATTTTTTAATGGGTAAGATAAGATGCTGGTAAACTCTTGTGAATTAAACTATGATATGAGGTGTCCCAAGTGGCCAATTCCATGGGAAAATACCATGGTCTAGCCCACAGTTTTGTAAATACCACTAATGAGGTGTCCTTTGGAATTAATAAAAAACTCCCTCTCTTTTACTATAAATACCCAACCATTCCTTCGTTTCCTTTCATTAAAAAATAATTTCAATCAAATATCTAATAGTATTATCTCCCAAAGATTCCTCCCAAGGTGTCTTCAAGCCCCCATGGTCCCAATCGTAGAGTTTTAGAAGTTACTCTTCAAGGTAAGGGAATTATCAACTTCTCTTTTCCTTTCAAGTTATCTTTTATGTGGTATTTATTTTAAATTTAAATACCATGTTTTTAGTTAAATTTTTTTCTATTACTATATTGTATTATGAGACTTTTATGAATGGATTACCCCTTTCCCATCTCTTTTTAATGTTTTATAAAACCATGTTTTATACCCGTTATGCTTTAAAATTTTCATCTCAAAATCTCTCTTTTTCTCAAGAAAAACATTTTTTTCTTTATGTGAATACCCAAACCTATTTCATTTCTAGGGGTATTAATAAAGACATTAAAATAATTTATTTTATTCTAGAATTGAAATACATAAAACCATCATTCTCTTTATGTGGGTTAAAATGACATAACGATCATGTTTTTAAGAACTTTTTAAAACACCATGATTTTGATATGAAACCCATTTCTTTTATTATCATTGGATTGTTTATGAAATGTTTGATTATGATCTATTGGGATCATATGAAAATAAATACATATTAAGTGTTCTCCGTGATATCACTCTAATGCATTGGGTAAAGAAATTAATCTCTAGAGATGACAAGTTTTACGATAGCTTGGTGAATAACCATGATAATTTTTATGCCACCTTGGGGATGGACCTTAGTGATATGCTTATGAATGTATAAATTAAATGTTTTGGACACATTATAAAATCATTATTCAAGTTATTATTATTATTATATGCATATTTATCATGCCTTTAAAATATTCCTCATGTTCTTATTGATATCGCTCAAGTTCGCATGTAAACTATTTCACTTGTTTTCCATTACAGGGCATTCTGATCACCCTTTACTTTCATGTATTTCCCTAGGTTATGAGATACAATAAATGTACTTAGGATGAACTTTGAATAATCCTTTCATGTGGAATAGAATGATGTTTTATTTTCTCATGTATTATGTACCTTATATCCAAGACACTAAACTTTAAAAGACCCTTTGTTTGTAAAATGTCATGTAAAGTTATGTAATAAAAAGGAAGGATTCCATAGATGGGCCAACAAAGGTACCCCCAAGTTCACCCTATTTCCATCCACCATAATTGATACCATCACCCATGCCCTTGGGCATAGTCTTATGTGAGCATCATTATAGCAGACTAATGGCTACCAGTCCTCCACCAGGCTATATCCCCACTGCTCATATTGTCCCTCATCTAGAATCAAATAATATGATCCCTACCTCCTTCTTTATAGTGCCTCTGGACACTACATCGGATACCCCGACATCTTCACAGCTAGGTCCTTCTTCAAAAACAAGCCTAGTCATTTCTTTAATGCAATATTCTTATGGAATGGGTGAGTGTGGTCCAGATTTACCTTCAATACCTTGAGAATGTGTTGTGCCGAGAGAGGGGTTTGCTTACTACCTGAACAAACGTTTTACACTAGAATAAACTCATCATATTGGAACCCATTTAGTGGGATTCAATCGATGTAGTACACATCCCACATGATAATGCCCGCCTCCCCATGGTGAAGGTGGAATGTGTTGGCTTTTGGAGAAAAACATATGAGGATCTCTGGAAACAGCTCTTGTTGGTGGTATGTGTAGAATTGGGATGTATATAATGCCTCAAATCATCTGATATTATGCATATCATCCCCATACTCTATAGAGGTGTAGTGTACCTAGTATTCTTAGGGCCACTCGTCGATAAAATTTACTCTAGACCGCAGGTCAAAATCTTTATTCCAACCATTATTGTTATCCAGGATACTGCTCTAGAAGATACTGGAATTGTGGGTTTATCCTTTGGTTTCTCCCCAATAACTATTCTTTTCATTCCACTCATCATGTATATGGAAATTTCTATATGCTTCTGGGAAGGGTGACCATGAAAAATGATGTTCTAACAGTTGATCCCATCTTGATGTGTGAATCAAGAGCACGGTGTGTAGGATCCAATGTCTGGGATAGACACGTCATCCATCAGTCTAAAATTGAGTAATGGAAGGTGTTTTCTCAATGGATAGTTCTTATGGGATTTAGTCGACATGCCCAAAAGTTCCTGGTTGTCGAAACAAACTCATGAATTGAGGGATATTAGGGTTTCTTTCCATTTTTTCCCTCCGGGCGGCAGTAGCAGCATCGTCGATCTCAGCCTAGTTTGGTCAGTTATCCATTTCAGAATATTATATAAGTTCTAAGGAAGGTTCATGAAAATTCAGGTTCTTTCCATGGAAAGGATGATTTGGCGCACAACTTTGGCAGAGTGTGCACAAAAGGGTCCTTGGTCAAAAAAGTAGTTGCACAAAATAGGGAGTTATGTAAAATATGTGACCGATGCTCGGGTTTTCATGAAAAAATTGAGTTTTACACATGAGAGAAAGGGCTTGTTGTGTGAGAAGTCCATTAATGTACAAGGTGACCACTCACCCTGTTTATAGGCTAAACCTACCAGCTTTCATGTAGTATGTAGCCCCATCTGTGTGACTCGAGTCAAAAGTTGTGTGCCCAATTTTAGGGCTGATGAATAGCTTTCACACAGGTTTCCATGATTGTGCACAAAGATATCATTCTGTGTAAAAAAACACATACATGCCAAAAGTGATGAGAAGTTTTTCAAAGGCCCATCATTCCAAACGTGAACCCAAGTACCATGAGTGCAATAAAAATTTGGTGTGTGCAAGAAATAAGCATTGTGTGACACCCTAGAGTACAACCATCCAGTTGTGTGACAAAGGCGAAGTCAAACTAGAATTGTTGCACAGACAAGCCCCAACAGAAAAGTTAAAATAAACCCACAATTAAATTCTTTACCCAAGGAGTTGTGTGCCAAAGCCTAGGATTTCGACTATAAACAAAATTCCCCCCCCCCCCATCCTAGGTGATCCTCTCTGAAGACGAAGCGACACTCTACTATGTGAAACTCCCTTTCTTCCATGACATCATGTTACACCAGTGATCATGGATCCTTAACGATAGATGATTTTCATGGAAGACCTCATGTGGGCCCAAATATATCTTATCCTAAGATAGAGTGATTCTTGTGCTACTACTCCTAAGGCTGGTTGGGTTCACAGAAATAGAAGCTTCATTCATTCAACCCCAATCTGTGTGCAAATACAAAAGTTGTGCACAACTATTCCAATTGAATCCATCAGTCTCCCTTGTTCTAGAGCCCCCATCTCACACAAATCTTTCACAAAACACAATAAATTTTTGTGCAACAACTTCCCGATCCCCTACCTGACGTTTCTTGTGCCTATAGTGTAACCATTACTCTACCTATTACTTCTAAGCATAGGTACCCTAATTCTCATTTCTTATAATCATAGAAACCCAAACATCAATCTCCTGATTGACCACTCCACCAAGACTATTCTAATTCCATATCCCGCCAAAAGGCGCATGAATGGTGGTCACATAAGCCTTAGGGGTATCATCTTCGAGGGAAATTTTGCACCTTCCTTGGTTGAGGTTCCCTATGTTGGATCTTCCCTTTGCTTTGACACAATCCCCCTTGAGAAGCGGGACTTGCCAACATCTAAGTTGCATGACATAAAACAGCCTAGCTTCATGTCCTAGTTGTATGATGTTAAATTTCAAGAAAAAATCCTTAGAACATGATGTAAAACTGTAGTCTTACCCTTTTTAATAAACGTATAATTCCCCATGTATGATTGACAAGGGATGACCCCACACCTCCTACCCTGTGTAATAAACACAGGATTCCCTATGTATGAATCACATGGGATGAAACCTTCTCCCCCATAATGGGATAAATTTACACCTCGAGAAGCTTCTACGTGTAACCCCCACACCATTCCACCATGATTGATCCTCTTATGAAGGGCATCTCCAATTCATAAGACCCACACCATCCCCTGTCGATGATCCTTCCATGACATGAAAATCCTTACCACATGATGTTAAACTGCATGGATCGGTCCTATCACATGAACTTAAACTAAAGCATCAAACTACTTGGGTTTTGATCTCTGTATTTTAAGAAGGGTACATAGGACACATCCTTGAGGTTCAATCTTGACATCAGTAAACCCAAGTATGACATCTTCCCTCCAAGGGACGCACCTATCAGATCTTCCCCAATAGGGTGTTCTAATCCATCTACTCTATATCCACCTCCATAAGGCATTCTAATCCATCAATCCAGGTGTAAAATATTCCCTCTAAGAGATGAACCTATCAGATAAACCTCAATAAAGTGTTCTAATCCACAACCTCAGTGTGAAAATTTACCTCGAAGGGATGCATCTCTCAGATACATATAAATATGGAATTACGATCCACAACCCAAGTGTGAGAACTTCCCTCATATGGATGAACCTCTCAGATCCACCTAAATAGGGTGTTCTGTTCTACAACCCAGGTGTTATATCTCCCCTCAAATGGATACACTTCTCATGTTTTCCTCGATAGGGCATTCTGATTGACAAAATGGGTGTGACAACTTCCCTCCTAGGGATTCACCACTCGGATCTGCCTCAATACGGCATTCAGATCCACAACCCATTTGTGACATCCTCTCACCAAGGGATACAGCTCTTAGATCCACCTCAGTAAATATTTATGATCCATAAACAAAGTGTGAAAATTTACCTCTAAGGGATGCACATATTAGATTTTCTTCAATAGGGTGTTTTGATTCACAACCCAGGTGTGACATATCCCCTCCAAGGGGAACATCTCCTTGATCCACCTCAATAGGGAATTATGATCATCCCATCCTATCCCCAAAATATGTTAAAACAATTCCCATACTTTCTCCATACAACATTAAACCTATGCCCATCCTATCCCCACAATAAATTAACCCAATGACCTTCTCCATAAGATGTTAAATGTGTGCCCTGATCCAAAATACCTACCCCATTTAATAAATATGGGGTGAATAATGTAAAAACCCATGGGAAGACCTATGCCCCTATAATTAACTAACTCATAATCAACACAAGATTCCTTATGTTATGTACCTAAGATTCCTTATATGAGATTCCCACCAAGGTGGAATATTTACAGGTTCCCAATATACCGAATGGCCAAACACGCCCAGAGATGCCCAACGTGACTACTCTACTGATCGAAATTTGCAACCCTATTGATATAGAAGTAGCATAATTAACTAGTTTCCACATTGTTATGGAATTGGGAACGAGTTTAATGAACATGACCTAATCTATGAGGGAGACCATGTTAGGTAATGAGCACCAAGGAGGAATCCATGGGAGGAGGAATTGGCATCCCATCATCCTGTTTTGATCAAGGTTCATACGTTGCCGATGAATGTGATTAAATCCAACCACCTTTGGAAAGTTATAATGTGGATAAATTAACACACACAACACACATCACAGACTAAAGTTTCAAAAATAAAAACCATTCCCGATCTTTTAAATAGAACCCTAACTGAAATGACTTACCTCGTATCGTCCATGCTCTCACAGAAGTTCAACTCTACCATTGCTCCCCCTTGAACTTCTCTTGGGTGAATCAACTCTCTAAAATCTAAGGTATATTATTATTTCTCCTCCAATATTTTTTATCAATTTCATCGATCACCTTTATCGCACATTTCAGGTCCAAACCATGTTATATTTTTGTGTCCTTTATTTTTTTCATTTTGTCAACTACCTCCCTGGCATTGTTATCTTTAGCCTAGGTCAACCACCCACCATCATAAATAAGCCCTCTGACAATCACCCTTTCCCCATATTCTAGTCCCTTGGCAGACCAATGTAGCAAGTATTCACCCTCTCCCTTCCTAACCGCCTCACCACCATCACTATCTCAATTTTTTTAAATTGATTATTTTATAAGTCAGTCCAGTGGGAGATTGGATTGAAGATTTCACCATCTCACATTAGGTATTGGCTTCATTATTTTTCCATATAATATATAATTTTATACAAATTAATATTATACAATTTAAGGTTTTTTATAAGGGTGATGTCTTGTGATGATTATGACATAAAAAGTATAAGTAAAATGATTTATGGATGTAACATGAAGTGTGTATCCATTACTCTTCTCAATGATTTGGGATAAATGTGCGATAAATAGAAATCCTATTGATTTAATTTCTATTTTATTTAAAATTAGTTTAATTATTTAGATATTTGAGACTCATGAATTAAATTTAAAATTTATAATTATAATACATTTATAATCACATAATGAAATTTATAGTTTTCATTTTAGTGATGTGTTTATTAGTCGTTTGTTTCAAAAAATTAATGAGAAATGGTGTGATTTTAATTAAAGTAATGATTTTTTTAGAGTTTTGTTTTTATTTGAAGGTAGATTTTATACTTTTATGAAATTATAGATTTGGATTATTTAGATTCAAACTCAAAATAGGTATTTACTATTTATTTCAAAAATAATTTAAAATAAATAATAGATTTTTGGGGTTTTGAAATTCAAAAATAGGTTGGTAATTAAATTTTATTAGCTTATGGTTATTTATATGAAATGGTTTTTAGTTTATTTAGTGAATTAGTTTGGAAAATTAATATGAATAATCAAGGATTTTATAAAATTAATTTCTAATGAATTGCTTGATTAATTGGGTAAATGGTCATTTTTTTGAAAATAATTATTCAATTACTTTTTTAGAGTTAAAAATAAGAATATGTTGATTTAAATGTAAACATGTGGTTTTGATTAATCTTATCTATGATTTGAGATACCAATTAAATGGGTTTCTTATGAGGGTTTATCTTGTGTTTTATTTTAGTTATTTAGGATATGATCATGTTAATATATAAGGTTTGAGCTATTGAATTTATGATATTATTCTATAAGGTTTACATCATGTTCATATATAACTGAAAGAGTATGATATTTTCTCATTATGTGAGGACATAAAATCATTTTTTTATTCAACCTATTTTCACCATACACTTTGGTACACAATTATACAGTGGACCTATCAATTCCTAGGAAGGTTTCAATGTATTTTATAGTGTTCTATTTAATTTTTTATTAGAATATGACTCCTAGGATTGAAGGTGATGTGATTTTTCCGTGGTTAATACAGATGTTGAGAGAATTATTTTTCAGATTCATTTTCTTATCTAGTTACCTTAAATATGAGGGGTGGAAAAAGAAAAAAATTATTCATGGTTTGAGTTGTGCGGATATGTATAAGTTTCACATTATAATTTATAACATTATATATTTTGATTAATACATGTACATAATATTTATTATTATTTTTATCTATTGTGTATCATTAGGAATGGTTTGACTGTCACCCATAAAAAGTTCTAATTTAAAAAAAATTATCTTAAAAAAATTCCTGATTAGATTATATTGAAATAATTTTAAAAATTTTATCATAATATCACCTAAACATACATGTGGTATGGATTTTATTAATAATGGGTATACTCTTTTAGATATACCTATGAAGTTTTTGACTACCAGATGTGGGAGATAACTTATAGTTATCTATTTCATTGTGGTGGTGGATTCAGTAGTAGGTTGTCTGTTGCAATTAAGGTCATGATTTTATTTAATTTTTGTTATGTATATTTATGTTACCTTATAACTAATTATGTGTTTATAAATAAGTTGATAATTATATATGGGGTCAATGAAGTTTATCATGAATTTCATATATATTTTTCTTTATTTATTTTATATATTGAGATAATAAGAAACCCTTTCATTGAACTTTTTTTCTTTCATGTTTCAATTTTTCTAATATAAAAATATGTTATCCCAAAATTATTGTAAAATTAGATATTGTTTAGTTTGTATTGGATGGAAGTCATAAAAACCCAAGGATGAAATAAATTTCTTAATATATTTCTGAATCCTTTGATATAAATTGAGGTGACCCTAAGTGTATTAATATCCTGATATTGGGATTTGGTATATCCAGGGCTATGGAATTAATAAAACATATAAGATAGAGTTTTAGGAATTGTAAATTTATATAACTCCTTTCACTATATGTTAGTATTGGAATTAGAATTTTTTGGATCTCAATTATGTGAAATCCACTCTAACTATTTTTTTAAATGTTCATTAATGAAAAGTATTTGTGTTGTTTTTAAGAAAATTGAATAGAGTTTTTGGATATTATAGGATATAAGAAATATAACTAATATTTATAGCTCTATTGTTTTTGAAATATGGTTTCTTCAGTGGGTTATAGTACAAATATATTTTTTGGTCTCTGACGTATGCATGACATAGAGCATGATAAAAGAAAATTTATTTTCCAAATTTAGCATAGAGACTGACAAGGGTTGTCTCACTTGAGGAGCTTCTCATTTTTTAACCTACTTGTTATAATTAACATAAACTATTTTTTTATTATTTTATTAAAACAATGATGAATTTTTCTTTTGATTAATTTCTAAAATAATGAAATGATATGCAATATGAAAATTTAAAGTTATACTTACATGAAATGATAAACATAATGTGATTAGAAATAAAGAACTTGGTCTTGAGTTTGGTTTTGGGTTCTATCATTATTATCCTTTATTTAATCAAATTTAGTTTGATAATCCAATCATTAAATCTCATGAAGAATTACTATCCTTTTATTTAGTGTTGTGAAACCCTGAATTCTTTAAGCAATCTAAATTCCACCTCCTCCTATAATCATGGTTGATGGAACACTCAAGCATGCTACTCACATCTATCAAAAACTTAAAATGAACATTAATAATGAATTCAATAACACCTTAACCTCCCCCAAGAAAATCCTTGGGTATTTATAGGTGTCGGTCGAGGTTTAGTGATGATCCAATGGAGTTTTTTGGTTTTAGTAGTGGTTTTCTAGCTAGATTCAGAGCTTCAGTAGTATCATTCGTGGAGTTTTCCCAATAAAGTGGTAGAGGTGTACCAACATTGAGCGGTGGTGAGTGGAAGAGATGGTAAGAATGTAATAAGTGATTTTAGGTGGTTCAGGAGAGAACGATACATCATAATCTTGTTTAATGAATGAACAGTACCCAGTTGAGGTCATCCCGCGTCGGAATGAAGCATTGTCGGGCGAGCTCATATAAACCAAGGTGTGGGAGCACCACTTCAAGATGTATTCTCCATGGATGGGATCCCGTAACACACACACACATTCCAAAAGTTCCATATGAACTTTATCCCAAATATTACTCCCCATGGGCTTGACCCCCTGTGGATCACCGCACAGGCTTGATGACCTCGTTTTATGCCACTATGGTGCGGGCTACCCTATGGCCATGCATGTTTGGCCAACCCCTTATGGATATCTATGTGGCCAGTGGGTGTTGTGGTTGAAGGGTAGGACATGGCTAGATCATTTTTAGGTAAACCCATGAAAATTAATAAAATTAAAATCAAAATTCAAAAAAAAAAATCCAATTGAAAAATAATAAAATCAAAACCAACATCAAATTCTACACTCTTTAATTCAAATAAAGAAATTTTAATTATTTATTTATAATTTCCCACTTTCTAATAAAACATTATAATACATGGGTATTTTGATCATAAATCCTTTTAAAAGTTGTTGAAAGTTGTTTAAAAATATGCAAGAAAATTGAGTGTGTCAGATACCCCCAAACTTAAACCATTATTTTACTCAAGAATAAAATCTCAACAAGGAATTCAGAGGGAAACAATGTTACCAATATTAAAATTTCAAATCAATAAAATTAAACAATTATCAATGTCAAAACAAATTTTCAAATTCTAGATAAAATATCGATTCAATTCCTTAATTTTATAAGAAAAAACCAACTCAACTATTTTACTTTCTCCCTTTTGAACATTATGGAACTTCTTCTATCATCCATTCAAGTTCCTCAATTTATTATCATTAAGCATTCCAAATCATTATCTACCTCTATTTTGAATATTTTTTATGTCACCACTCATGATACATGTCAAGTAAAGTTTTTCTCATATGATGACAACATGCTCCTTATCTATAGGCTTGTAAAGGAATCTTTTCTCCATTTTTTAAAGACAAAAGTCACATAAAAACATGGGGGATTTTCAATTAAGGTTCAAAGGTCTATGAGGCTTAAGGAAGTTAATAATTGATGTTTAAAAACTAAGGCTTAGGGAGGAAGTTTAACTCTTAAACTATAAATCATGATATCAAATGTAAAATCTCAATGAAATTCTCCCCTTTAAAATAGAAACTCTCACTTCCCCCAAAACACAAAGAGAAGGTTATGATCAAAATAAAGATTAATGACTGATTTGTGAAAATTCTTTAATTTCTATCTTTATACTTTTTTTTCTTTTAAAATTACTTTTTCATTTTTTTCCTTTTTTGAAAGTTATTGTTAGAATAAATCTCACATACACTAGCTAACCACATATGATAAAAAACATAGATCTAGTGATAGTGATTTTTTATTCTTCTAAGTCACAAACCATTCAAATTTTTTTCATTTTTTTCGATTTGGGAAAACTATAAATAATAACAAATGAATAAAAAACATTTATCAACACCCAAAGAAGCACCCACACACTTTTCCCTTACAATTCATTTCATCCCTTCCACCATGACTTCCTTCACCCCCACAGTTCAACTTTAAAATTTCATGAAAATACTAAGATGAAGGTAGTAATGGATAAAATTGGTTTGAAATGTGGATCATTCCTAAAAAGTCCATTCAAGGTTTCTATGGGTTATACAAGGATTAATGTAAATGTGGTCAAGAGGAAAATGGATTTTTAAAAGAAACCTAAATAATTTTAAATGTATTTTTGTAAAATCATGGCTTTGATAAGTTAAAATTCAAGTTCTAGTAGGTGGCATGTCTCAAGATCTCTCCGGAAATATGCTTAAGAATAAATAGTAAGTACTTATTCAAGAAGTAATCTTAGGAATGAGATATATAACATTGAACAATCACTCAAGGAATGACTAACAATAACAAATATATTCACATTAATTTTAGAAATTCTAAGAAAGAAAAATGATTGTTAAATTTTATTTACATGATCCAACTAATTCCCTTATATCAAGAGTCTCCATTTAATTTCCATGCTTCACTTTAATCATTAAATTATCCATTTTACTCATTCAATCTCATTTTCATTGAAATATAAACCATAGAATCATAGTATTCCTAAGAAACCAATCTCTCCTAGATAATTTATGTAAAGCATAATTCAAAAATAGGAATGCATTTCCAGTTTAAATATCAAAATAGGTTGTTAAGACCAAAATGTTAGGATTTTTTTCAAAAGATAATCATAAAAGTGAACTCCCGTTTGAAATGAAGTTTTATTACTCTTCCTCCACTATTCTGGGGACCCATTATGCCATCATGAACCTATAAAATATAATTACTCAATTGATCATAATTATCATGTCATTAAAGTTCAAAACGATAAAGGGAGTGGGGTTTCATGCTAAACTAATTCCAAAAAACTAAAATTGAAAGTAATAAAAAGAAAGTAAAGGGATAAGTCTTGGTATAATCCCCCAAAGTGGGACCTATATTTTTCACTTCCTCTAGAGGGAAGTACCTACTATTATCCATAGTGTGATGGTGGATGGATATTCTTTGACTTTAACTACCATATGTAGATTTTCCCAGCTTGTGCTTCTTCCTTGTTGGTGAGGAATGATCCATGGATAGATTATACCAGATCCATCCCCTTCAGAATTAAGTATAGAATTAATGGAAGGGGTAGGATGAATTATGGATCTTCCTTCACCTTGGTTGATACTTGTGAAACCTTCTCCTGATTTTATAGTGTTGGGTCAATTTGGGATGTATGGATTGAATATTTAAAGGTAAATAAAGTAAGTAGTTTTACTTGAATAAAATTTAAATTTGAATTATTGATAATAAATTTTGAACTTTTAATATGAGGAGCCTCTATCTTTATTTCTTCAAGATCGTCCACTTGGACTTCTTCATAGGATTCCTTAAATGTGTGTTTATCAAAATTAGGTAGCTCCATGTGTTTTTAATAAGTGCATGTCCAGTTTCTTCATCTTTCTCTACGGTATATAAAATATTGTTTAAATCTGAAAATTTAATGTAGTGGGAATTAATAATAAATTTAGATTGAATAAAATCAAATGAAATAGAGTTTGAGATAAGATCAACTCCCTGAATTTGTTCAGCCACAAACTCTTTTTTAAGGGTTAGTGCTTCTTGGAGTTGGATGGTGGCATGTGAAGGTAGGTGGTCGTGTTCCTCCATCTTTTCTTAAAATTTCACCACTTGGGTGGTGTCTTCATTCAATGGTGTTGGATTTACTTCTTTAGGGAGATCAAGTTATTCCTAATACTCATTCCATAATTCATCCAGATCATGTTGATCTCCCACACATATCTCAGGTTTTAGTTGTGCCAACAATGTATGAACATATTTAAATGGTCTTTCCATTTTTTTCTCCCAATTTTCTATGTCTTTTCAAAGTTATTTAACCTGAACTTTATCATAACTAGTTTCCTATTATTGGTTCTCTTACACCTATGATTAATTGTTCCATGAATAAAGGTATGTAATTTTTTGATGTATCATGGAAAAATAAATTTTTATGGTTTTTTTTAAAAGTAATGAAAAACTATATACTAAATGAAAATAAAAAAAAGTAACCAAACTAATGATTAGATCCCTAGAAATGATGCCAGTTTTGATGCACACCTATTATAGGGCATAAAAAAGAGAATTTATTTCCCTAATGTAGCACAAAGGCTGACTAGGGTCGTCTCACTTTAGGAGATTCTTAGATTTTTCACCTACTTTTTATAATTCACGTAAGCTATTTTTTCATTATTTTATGAAAACAATGATGAATTTTGGTTTTGATTAATTTCTAAAAAATTGAAATGAAATGAAATATGAAAATTTAAACTAATACTATCATGAAATGCTAAGAATAATGTGATTAGAAAGAAAGAACTTGGTCTTGAGTTTGGTTTTGGGTTTTATCATTATTCTCCTTTATTTCTTTAAATATAGCTTAATAATCCAATCATGAAATCGCATAAAAAATTACTAGATGTTTATTTATTGTTTTGAAACTTTGAATGCCTTAATCATTCTAAATTACACTTCCTACTATAATCAAGGTTGATGGAACACCTCAATCCATAGTGTGACATCTTCCAGGACCTGGCTCTATTGTATGTTGTTTCATAAATTAATAAACTCATCTTCATCATGTGAATAGATAATCAATAGAAGAGATGGAAAAGAAATGAAACAAAGTAATATAAATAAGTTTGAGTTTCATGTCATGGGGGACAATTTCCACAACCATGCATGCTACTCACATATATCAATAAATTAAAATAAACTTTAAGAAATAATTCAAGAACACCTTAACCTATCCCTGGGCCAAGCCTCAGATCAACCCCTCATTATCAAGGGTAATAGATCACTTTGGTGGTTAGAAAGAAGAGAAGAAGAATAAAAATAAAACTAATAGAAGATAGATAAATAGAAAAATAGAGAGAGAGAGAGTAGTAGAATAAAATAGAAGGAGAGAGAGGAAAGAATAAAATAAAACAAAATAAGAAAATAAAATAAAATAAAATAATAAAATAGTGAATAATAAAATTAAAAGAAGAATAAAAAGAAGAATAATAATAGAAATAATCATAAGAATAAGAAAAATGGATAGATGGATAGGAGATACACTTCAATAAAAAATGCATGAATTAATTGTTTAAGAAAATAAAATTAAAATTAAATAAAAAAAATAAAACAAAAAAAACAAAAAATGTTAATGAAATCATCAATTAGTGGGTATTCTCCCTCTGGTTGTATCTAGTTCTGTAGGTAGTGGGGACCTTCTCCTTATATAGGCCAAGGGAGTATCCATCCTTCAGTCTTCTCTCTGTATCTTCAGTTCCATGTTTGAATAGGTAAGTGTTTAAATTCCCATGATACATGTGGTAAATGATAAGGAAACACTTAATGATTTTGAGTGTTTTTAATTATATATGATTGACTAAGATCCATGGGGGCATGAACTTTTTCAAATCATGCTTGGATTCAGTGCATGGTTTCATGTGTTATGGACGTGGCAGTGGTGTTCGAGTGCGGCAACAATGAGCGTAGTGCAGAAATGGAGAGAAGTGGGGAAACCTTCTTTATCTGACCTTAGGAGTAGCCTGATGAGGACTCAAGATGGTATTCATGGGTTTTTTCCAAGGTCTATAGATGATACAGTGGAGTTTTAGGGTGTCAATAGTGGTTCTACAGCTCAAGTCTGAGCTTCGACAGTCTCAGTCGTTTTTTGGATGAAGCATTGGTGGTGGGCTGGGGTTGAGAAGTGGTGAGTGGTGGAGATAGGAAAAATGTTATAAGTGGTCATGGAGAGGAGGGAGAGAGTGGGGCAACATAATCTTGTTTAATTAATTAATAGTTCCCAATTGAGGTCATCCCACATTGGAATGGATCGTTGTCGGTTAAGCACATATAAACCAAGGCATGAGGGGACTGCTTCATATGCCTACTTCAGGGATGGGATCCCAGAAAAAATGCACACACATAGGCCACACCACCCATGTGGGCCTTGGCCCATGTGGTCCTTACCCCAAATGATACTCCCTGTGGGATTGACCCCCTATGGGCCACCTCACGTGCTTGATGCCCCCATGATTTTCTGCAATGGTGCGGGATATCCCACTACCCTGCCTAGTTATCCATCCCCTAGTGGCTGACTATATGGATGGTGGGTGATGTTGTTGAGGGATAGACCATCGCTCACTCATTTTTTGGTAAAAACCAAAAACTATGAAAATCAATTCAAACTTCACAAAAAATACCAATCTAAAAATAATTAAATCAATGCCAACATCAAATTCAACATTCTTTCATTCAAATAAAGAAATTTTAATTCATTATTTATAATTTACGACATTTTAATTAAACATTAGAATACATGGGTATTTAGATAAAAAATCCATTTAAAACCAATTGAAAATTGTTTAAAAATATGCATGAAAATTGATTCTGTCAGTATCTTTATAATACATGGTATATAATAATTAACAGAAAAAGAGAGTAACATGGAATTCAACTTTACTTCTGTCGTCAATAACAGTTTCATCCATTCATTTAATGAAATTTCAATATCCTTGACCCCATGTCAAAATCTTGTGATTAAATTAACTTGTATGTTCTGAGGAAAATATGTTTACACAAATTTAGAAATCCATGTCACAATTAAATGGAAAGAAAGGACAATAGTTTCAAAGGGAAGTCTACAATCCAATAATAAATAAATTTTTTTACAAAATATTTATTAGTGATTATTAGATTAATATATGTCTTCAACTGATTTATTTGAGTAAGAAATAAATTTTATTAACATTGGTAATAAGATATTTTATAATTATACAGAAAATAATGATTTGAAATCCCTTGATTTATGATGTAAAGTATATCAGAGCATGGTAAATGGGAATAAATGAAAGAGGAAACATTTATGCTTGAATTGGGTACCTATCATTAGTAAAATGTCAAAATTAAAGTAAATAAGTACCTAGGGTTGATCAATACTTATCAGTGGTCAAATTTCATATATTATTTCAATTGCTCACTGCTTTTTCTAGATCTTTGAATTAATCATACGTGACATTTGGTCATTGATAGGTGATGGTCACCAAAACGTTCCCACTCCATTAAATCTCCACTTATAATATCTGATAAAACACATTTTTATTGAATATTTTATTGATAATAAATGATATAATTTCCTCACATTGTGTTCAATATGTTCAATTAGAAATTATTTGGGATTAGATCATTCATTTGAATATTTGATGAAAATTCCAGTTTTACCCTTTCAAAATTACTGTAGTATTTCGATATTAAATATTATTATTTGAATTATTTGAACTTAATATTTTGTAACTGTGTTCCTTACTTCATGGTCTACAACTTTTATTCAGGACACTAGATCAAAAGAATGCATTTGGATGGAGTAATTGGGACAAAAAGTCAAAGTTGGGTTGGACACATCAGAATGGATAATCTTCTGTATTTAGGTCATAACTCCTTCATATGGGATTTGATGGAGCCCAAAATTTTAGAGGAGATATAAGACCCATATCCTCACATATTATCCTGCTGGAAGAAGAGCTTATTCAGGCGTTTCGGTGGTCAAATGGGTGGTGAAAGTTGGATTAAAATATTTGGCCGAATTTCCACATTCACACTTGAAACCACTTGTAACCTCTCCTCCCCTCCCCTCTATAAATTGGAGTTTTTATCATTTTTAAGGGTTGGGACGTGAATTGGAAAGTTTAGGTTAGAGGAGAAGTGGATCCACTCCAATTATCCAACCATTTCAATAAGGGTATCTCTTGAAGCAAGGATCCCTTCGATGAAGCCTTCTTCTTCTCCTTCGTGTTGTAATGCTTTTGTTTGTGTAATAAATTTCTTTGTACTTATTTTATTTCTTCTATTTTATTCTATTTTATTCAAATTTATTCTTCTATTAATATTCCTCTTTGGTCTGGAATTATTGAGTAGAAACATGATTGGGTTCAACCCTTTCTAAACCTTTGCACATGAAAAATGTTTCTACAATGACTACACCGCCCATGGAAGAGTAGTTCTTTTTAGTAATTGATCGACCTATATCCTTATTCATTAATTTATTTTGAATCAATGAGCTAATTTAATTCACATATTATGATCTATTAATTGATTTTTTAATTTAAATTAAACTAATCAAGCAATTGAATAGTTAACACAAAACACATGAGGTCGGGAATTGTGTGAACTGTGAGAGCGCAACCTTAACCGGTAATTCAAAACCACAAGGGATTAATTTGTAGAGTTCAAACATAATACCTAAACTCAATTAGTCCTCATTTACAGAATGGATATGTGCCTTAATTTACCACTGACCATAATCTATCCTTATAACATCAATCAAAGCAGGGTGTTGCGATTACATGTTCCAAAGATAACCTAGGGTTTAATTCACTTCATCTTTGTGGTAAGGTTAATTCTCGTAGGGTTCATGGGTTAACAAGTTAAGGGATCATAATTAAGTGGATGTTAATTTAAATTATAATGATAAATAATTTATTGAATAGGTATAGTTAGATCGATTACATCTTTTAAATATTGTCTAAAAAAACATCTTCTTGTTGTGTCATTTTAATCAAAATTCATTTCAAAACTAAAAACAAAAAAAATGCAATCTTCTTCCAGAAAACTTATTCTAGATTTATAAACTATAACCAACCTCCATCCTTTCAAGAAGTGTTTTTATTATCTTTTATTTTATTTTTAGAATACCTCTAAAAAGTTGTTTTAATTCACTTCATCCTTTGAGAGACGACCTTGGTCAGCCACTCTACTGCACCTAAGTACCCCAAAATCACACTAATCATTTGAGGGCGCCCACGACAGTGCTCTTTCACTATAAATGAAAAAACACATAGACCATTGCATAACAAGTGAAGAAATGAATAAACATTAACACCTCTATATTGTTAGAATCCCACCTTGAAAGGTTACATAGACCATCATAGAATTACCACCTTTTTGACCCACACAACATCAAATTGAGAACCTGGACCAACATCCAAATGTTTACCCCATGTTGATTCTTTCCAGGGCCACCCCTATGTAAAATGATAAATTATCAAGAATCATCATTGATAACATTCAAATTTTGGGTTCCTCTTATTAGAATTATCTATAACTTTCTCCTTTTATTATGAATATATTATGTGTATTTATTTATTTTTATAAAAATTGAATATTTTATAAACCTAAAAGGATGGATATGAATCAAAAATAGATGCATGCTAATCATATGACAAAAGTGTGTAAAGATTAAGTGAAAGAGTTCATCATATTTGAAATATAGCATGCATACAACCCTTATCTTTCATGCCAAGACAGTGTGTATTTGAGGCCTGAAAGAGATGTCTGATGAAAATATTGATGCTGAGAGGGAGGCTTATTATGTTGCATGAAGGACCGATATGATTGAAAACCCTCATATTCTTCATGCTATAAGGGAACTATCTGAAAATAAGATACATCTGGGCATGCTGAAATAGGCTCAAAAGGATTATGTCCTAAGTGGTAGCCACCCGCTATGGAACTTTAGCATTCTTGAGGATGTGTTGATGTTAAACATCAAGACCAACTCGTTGTGGTTGTGATTGACACGTGAAGATGGTCTTCAATAGTTCAACATTATGAAAAATGGTAGTCCTGTCAGGGAGACTCATGATATGTCTATTTAAATCTTGAAATCAAAAACCAGGACAGTTACGAGGGTGAACCAATTGTTGAGGACTTTCCTGCCCACTTTGAAAGAACTTTCAGGAGTAGTATCACTAACGAGAGTAAGGGATGGCCGGAGGATTGAGACTTGAGGTATAGGGGAAATTTTATGAACGAGTGGGCATGGGTGTACTAGGTATTCCAAACATACGAGGAGTTTGGGGTGGATCTTTGATACGTCGGGTTATTCGAGGCAGTGTAGACATCACACTTCCATTTCTACTGCCAGCAGAACATGGTGTCGGAGTTGTTTTGACGGTGGTCTCCTGACACTAATACCTTCCATATCCACAATTCGTAGGTTGGTATCATCCTTTGGGATGTCCATTTCATCAGAGGCATACCTATGGAAGGTTTCCAATATTATGAATTCTTACCGACGGAGAATGTTTGTGGAGACAGGGTGTGAACCCCCATTCTGACATGGCATCTATTGGATCAGGAAAAGGAGAATTTAAAGATCAAGTACATCATGAAGGAAGTATCCTACCTAGGATGGTTTAGTATATTCCTTAAGAGGGATAGGAACATGAGGATTTCTGGGAAAGGGAAGAAGTTACCAAATGTGTCACAGAGGGGAAATGTCAGATCATATTGGGTGGTCCTAGAGGCAGTCCAATACAAATTAGGGGGATTCAGTATGGATGAAATATCAGACCTGCACATATGATATGTTGGTTTTCTTACTAATTTTCTAAGTGGTGGTTGCTTCCTGTGAGGGATATAAGGATGGGGGTCCATATAGGGACATTGGTGATGGCCAAGATCATGGAAGCCCATCATAGGGTCAGTCTAGGAGTGCATGTGTTAGCCAGGATGTATAGTATTCTAGGGCGCATCTCATGTGGAAGTATGCTCTGAAGAATCTGTGAACTATTTTAAATTCATTAGGGTTTCTTTATAGCTCATTGTGGTGGGTAAGATATCCTGAACACCATTCATCCTCTAGGTGACTACCTATGACCATATATACTAAACATCACTGGGGTTCGACAGTTGATGCTTAATGAGGAGGATATCAAGCTCAGGATCATAAATCATGAAAAATTAATCTTCCATCCATTTCAAACCCCAGTTGGTAAAATAGTGGATGAATTGTGAGGCTCTATAGAGTAGAGATAGTATCTGTAGAGTATCAGGGGCAACGTGCTGGTAGCCCGGATTTACAGGAAAATCTTCTGTGAACCCTATGTTCCATCACAAGTTTATAGGAAGTTTGGGTGCATGCAGTGGATGCTGAAAAAGGTGTTCATAGAGGTTTTGGATGATCAGAATCCCTACATCATTTTCCAATCGTGTCTCATGTTTTCAACTTCTAGCTTTGGTGAAGTAATTACCTTCCCCCTACTAATATCGATGCCAAACTATCCACATAATATGTTGACCACCTAGTGGCGGTGTATCCGGGGGTGATTTTGCAGAAGTGTATCTAAAAAATTAAGGTAGAATATTTAGATTTTGGATGGAGTGAGGGAAGGATAGGTGCTTTAAGGGAAGTCGGATCAGAGGCAAGCTAGGCATCTAGGGAGGCATAGATTGGAACCTCGGCAGTATGAGTGTTACAGGGATTGGTTGCACCTCCACCTTCTGAAGAGGTGGTCCCATAGGTGAACTCATAGGCCAGCTAGGGAATCCCATGGGAAGAAACTGAGATATCTCCTATAACTGAATGCTGACACCATTTTCTCATCCTTATGGTCTTCTTGGAGAACTCAATGATAATCAATGATAACTAAAGAACTGTGGAAAAGATTGGTATGCATTGGGATTGATCTTCCATACATTGGGCGTATCTAGGTGGTGGACAGGGTGCACTTTCATCACTGACATGTGTACCTGAAATTCATGGATGTATGTACATGCCAATGGGGGAGGTATGAAGAACCACATCTCCTAGTAAAAGAATTTATTGGTCAAGAACATGAGCCCGAAGAAATTTCCTCCGAGGATGGTGACGATGATGAGTAAGAAGAAGAAGAAGAATCAGAAGAGGCAGAAGAGGAGGCCAAGGAAGAGGGACCTAGAGGCAAGGAATATCAAGGGATAGTGGTCCATCAAAGGAGCCCACATAAGAGTGGATAAATCATAGGATCTGACGAGGAACTATCCAAATTATTTGAGGTAAGTTTCAATTCCTATCTCTCTTAGTTCCTTTCATACCTCAAATACACTAACCAAACTCTTCCCTATTTAGGAACACATTGGTAGTGATGATCATGAGCCCCCATTATAGGGGGTGATAATATTCCTAAGGGCGTAGCAAGACATCCTTTTAAATCCTTAGATATGATCAAGATGGAAGACCAACCGCGACTGAAGTGGCTAGAGGAAAACCAATGGGAGATTCCAGAATAACGACCTCAAGATACCAGGCCATCCCCATTATCCAGAAGGATCCACACCAATCATTGAATTAACAAGAATTGATGGATATCTCATGGTGGCATCTCCTACAGTGACCCAGGCACTCAATCCGACTATGCTTAGCTCATGTAAGTCATCGACATTTTTTTAGAACCATACCTATTATCTGGGGATCCAAATAACCAAGGTACACATTCTCCATATAGTGATTACAAGACTGAAATCCCAAAAAACTGTTGAGTCTAGAACATTTACGGGAGGTATGCCAGTGATTGTATCTGTCTGTGAGGAACTGGCCATTCAAGTTGATCCTGCCTTAACACCCGGTGAGCGGGAAGTTGTGGTCATAGGTGATTCTACTACCATGGTGGAGCTTGAAGATGGAGAGGGTGGAGAATAAAAATAAATGAGTGAAGAGGTTCGCCCACATATCATAGACACCATTCCCTCATAATGGATGCCATAGGAAAACCCTATCAATGAACTCCTGACCATCTTCCCCAAATAAATACCT
Source organism: Viscum album (assembly GCA_963277665.1). NCBI lineage: Eukaryota > Viridiplantae > Streptophyta > Magnoliopsida > Santalales > Viscaceae > Viscum > Viscum album. The sequence continues at coordinate 1,176,957,857 of OY728153.1, read as the reverse complement.
ACAGATACTGAAGAACTGGATGATTCCAATTCTGACGCAAATGGGGAAATTCTTATGACATAATGAAAGGCATGGAAGTGCATCAAATGCTTCCTCAATCTTCTAGAAAAGGAATGGATGAGTCGAATGGAGTCACTTATAACCTATTTGTTCTTTCTCTATGTCATAGGGATGTATTCTTTCTATATTAATATGATGATCCGCGACTATCTTGCTGAGAAGATGTGGGAGAGAATCCAACACTTATAAGTCATCCGGTGCGAGAAAAGGTATGAATACATCCAAAGGTTTCATGCGGATGAGCAGGAGATTAGATGCCTTGATGAGAAGACGGAAGAGTGTTCCACATTAATCATGAATCAATCCTAACTCATTGAATGATTGGTTAACTATCTAGTAGAAGTCTAGGAGCATCTAGAGTAGACGATCCATCAAATGGGTGAACTCCTATCTGAGCATGAATGAATGAAGATCAGGTCTAATGAGCTTCGCTCTATGGCTATTGATGAGGAGAGGGAGCTCAAGAGGTGACAAGAGAAATTGGAAGCTACATGCCAGAAAGTGGAATCATTGAAGCATTCCATCAAAGGGGATGACCCCTGAGGGATGTTGTTTTGGCCAAACTCATTAAACGTATTTTACTTCTTGTTTTCTCATTTTGAACTACGTTTTCGGATAAGTTTCATTCTTTTTTTAATCATTTAATCTCAATCATAACTGTAAAACAACTACTGATCAATACCTAAACTCATGTAGGTCATAGCCAGTGTGAGAAACAAGTGATGATCATATAATAATCCACTTTGGTATGAGAGTGGAAGCTAACCATCGACACTTGGGGTCTGCTATTGTTAACTGACCACCTATAGTATTTGGGTTGAGAGATATTGTGGCTAGAGAATAAGGTTCCTAGAGTAGATGACAACCTTTCCCAATGATCTCTAGTATATGATAGGGATAATTCTAGGGTAATTGGAACCAATCTGAATAAAGGATATGGGAAGTGTGAATCATGATACCCAAAATTGAGAACGCAGTGATAGTGGCATGATAATGGAGGATAAATGTTGACCATGTTCAAGACACAATACCCATATCATGTTATCCTAAAATGGGGATAGCATAGTGAGGGACAACCATTGATCATATTTGAAAACACAGGGCCAAACTCAAAGTGTCGCCCGATGTCCTACAAAACGTTTTCCCAAAGTGGTAGAAAAGCCATGAGGCCAAGCATCTATGTTGTTTGGGGGTCCCTTCAGATGTGAAAGAGGATGAGGATCCAAATAAAGGGCATGAAAAGCGTGGAGATGGAGTGATGGGGTTTGAAAGGATTATAACACTCTTGAAATTACGTTACCATGACAGAATCACATTGGGTGAGCATATCGGTCTTAATAAAGATTAGACCTACTTCAAGACAAGACATCTCTAGTGAGGACCTAGAATGCCTTGAAGCTTTATGTCATGAAAATGAGGATGATAAGAATGTAGTTTAGCATCATACAGTAAGTAAAATTCATGGAATAGTTTACATTCATATGACTAAGGCATTGCATATAGTATAAGGTCTTACTTCTTGGACCCTGGGTAATAGTTTAAAGTCATGTTACATGAACTAGGGGCTCCTTGTTTAAGGTTGTAGAGTTTGGACCACAGTTAGTGCCAAAGGGACAATGAGGTTGATGAACCTGTGGATGGGTTGGAGGCAAAATTCCTAGGTGTTCCCACGTATCCCATAAGGATGGGAATCAATCCATACATAGTTCTTGAATGTTGTTTATTTTAACGTCATGTGGTAAAGACATGGGAGTTGCGATATAGATTATTGTCATGCAGATAGGACATGTACATCCCAAGGGAGAAATGTGTGGTGTGGTACATAACATGGCATGAATGAGGAAAATATAATTCCACACCACATCACACATTCTCAAAGGGGAACCCAGGCCAAAAGAGTGAAAATAGGGAATTATAATTTTATTGATGGGCATGGGGATAAGACATCTGGACATCACTATGTATACTACTGGGGAAGGAATCAAGCCATATGTAGTTCTGTAAGTGTCATGTAGTTTAACATCATGTGGTAAGGATGTGAAGGAAAGGGGAAAAATTGTGGTTGGACCCAAGATCAATGATCTGAGTGTCACTATATATCCCAAAAGGATTGGAATCAAGCCAGTTCATGGAGCAATTCCACTATGTAGGTCTGACCCATGCATAAAGAAAAGGAGGCATTAGATATTTCTTGTTTTTTCTTTTGTTTGTGTGTTTTTTTAGAGTGACTAGCCCAGGATGAAAATTCTAGGTGTTTCTATAGGAATCAAGCCATAGGTAGGCCTTTTCAAATGACATGGTTGATAACCAGTGCCCATGGTTATGTCCCCTCAAGTGACAGAACCACAATGTTGTACAGTTTTTCATCATGTAGCCAAGATAATAGTGTCACAGTTTAAGGTCATTTGATAAGATCGGCCCATTTACTTTAGTGTCATACGGTAAGGACGCAATGGTTTAACATCATTCAAGATAAGGCAGCATAGTTTAGAATCATATGTCTTGGATGAAAGAGATCTTAATTTAAGGTCATATGGCTTGGACCATGGGGTTGCACAATCCTATATGTGGGTATTACCTTACCTAAACTCCTAATCCCATGTGATCCATGCTCAGTGTGGGAAATAAGGGGTGGTATTAGGCTTTCTTTGACACATGGGAGTGCACAACAATGAAAGAGAAATGTCAGGTGGGAAAATCCCAACCAGACCAACATTCCTGCTCGACGTATGTGGATGTACGGAGTGATAACACTAGGGTGTTGGGGATCCACAAGGACAGATGGGTACATAAAAAATATGAATCACAGTGTCCAATATTTTGGATGAAATGGGGGTGTAATAACGACGGAGGATAGATGTTGGCCATGTTAGAGGCATAATATTCATATCGTGTAGCCTGGAATATGAATAGAAAAGTGAGGTTCGACCATTGACCATATTCAAAACATAGAACCTATCTCAAAATTTCATTCAGAATCCTCCGAGATGTTAGAATATGATGGTATGTGGGCCACATAGTTGAGCATCCATACCGTTAGGGGTCCTTTCAGATGTGAAAAAAATGATAGAGACTCAAATAAAGGGGATGCGTAAAGTGTGGATGCACCCGTATAGTTTGACCTCATGCAGTAAGGATGTGAGAGAGGAAATGTGCTTTCAAGTGGGGTATATAGTGCAGAGTCTATTACAAAACTTGATGTTAATGAGGACCAATGAGGTCCCATACAACACCATATACTTCTAGAAGAATCGTATCCAATAAGGGGGTGAAAAGGTTCATGATTCTGCAGTTGGACCAAGGGAAAAAATGTTTGGGTGTCACTACATATCCCACTAGAGTGAGAATCAATCCATACATAATTCTTGGAGATGGCATGATAGATAGCCAATACCAAAAAGGAGAAATATCTTTAGATGAAGACATCATAGTGTTGGGTAGTTTATCATCATACAATTCAGATGTAGAAGGTGTAGTTTAAAGTCGTACGATAAGGACGCTGGGGATCTTAGTTTATGGTTGTAGATCTCATAACTGAGATGATAATTTCAAAGCTGGAAAGAAGTAGTGCGGTGCCATAGAGGAACCTGATGTGAATGAGTACCGAAAAGGTCTGAGAATCGCACCAAATATTTCCTAAAGAAATGTGCATTTGTTTTAAGACCATGATTCCTAGACCTTGAGATGTGACCTCCTAGTTTAAGATCATAGAGTTCGGAGCATAAGATGGTACGATTCTTCCATGTTGGAAAAAAACTTACCAAGACCCCTAAGCCCATGTGAGCCATGCTCGATGTAGGAAACAAGGGGCAGTAAAGGTTTTACAGCACATGGAAAACTCATGATAGTGAATCGGAGGTACGGAGTCAAGGATGGACCCGTAATGCTGATCTGACCACTCAACATGCAAAGGTTCATGGAGGGATAAAACTGAGGGTGTCAAAGTTCTGTATGGACATGAGGATGTGAAGAGGGATGTGAATCACATCATTTGATATTTAGGACACAATGAGGGTGGTGTATCTATAGAGGATAACTACTTACCATGTTCAAGACATAGTACTCATATCATGTAGCCTGGGATGGGAATAAATACCTGAGGGTCGTTTGTTGACCATATTCAAAGTACGGGACCTAGATCAAAATTTCGTTTGAGATATTCTGAGATGTTGGCCTAGAATGGTAGGAGAGCCTTAAGGTTGATCATCCATATCATTTGGGGGTCCCTTCAGATATAAAAGATGATGGATATCCAAATAAAGGGACGCGTGAAGTATGTAAATGGAATGAGAGCATGTCCATGTAGAATCCAGCACTCTAGTCTATACACCACTATGCATTTGAGCACATTGATTGGGCATAAAAGAGGACGAGGGACCCATTTAAGGGAAGATGACTCTAAGAGACGAGTGAGAAAATAGGGGAAGTGGGTTGATGAACCTGGGGCTGGACCTGAAGACAAAATGTCTGGGTGTTCCTACATATCTCATAAGGATGGGAATCAAGCCACACATAGTTTTTGAATGCCATGTAGTTTAACATCATGTTGTAAGTACATGGGTTGCAATGTAGTTTATTATCATGCAGCTAGGAAATTGGGGAGGGAATGGTATCCCAAAGGGGATGTGCATGGCATGGTAAAATAAACCTGGCATGAATGAGGACCACATAGGAGATCCACACCACACACTCCCAAGAGTGAACTCAGGCCAAGGGGAAGAAGAAAGAATGGAAGAACCTAATTTTGGATCCAAATAACGAATGTTCAGGTGTTCTTACATATCCTACGAGGGAAGGAATCAAGCCATATATAGTTCTGAAGTACTGTGCAGTTTAACATCATGCGGTAAAGATGAAAGAGCAGTTTAATGTCATGCAGGACAAAGGGAGAAGGTTACTTTTAAGGACATGAATAAAGGACTCTGAATGCTATGAAGTTTAAATTCTTTTAGGTAGGACACATCAGTTTATTTTCAAGTAGGATGGGAGGGATCTTGGTTGACGAACCTGGGGATGTACCCAAAGATGTCAGAGCATTCTTATATATCCCATATGGATGGGAATCAATTCACACATAGTTATCGAATGATGTATAGTTTAACGTCATACGGTATGGATGAGAGAGGGTAGGTATTTCTAAAGGAGGTACATGGTGCAGCTTTTGAAAACCCAATGTTAATGAGGAACAAAGAAGTCCACACAGCACCATGTGCTCATAAAAGGAACCTCAGGCCGTAGGACCGATAATGGAGGAACTTGGTGTTAGACTCGAAGAAAATATGTCTGGGTGTTGCTACATATCCCATAAGGATGGGAATCAAGCCATACATTGTTCTTAAAATTCTGTGCAGTTTAACGTCATGTGGTATGGACATGAGTAGTAGTTTAATGTCATGCAGGATAAAGGGTATATCAATTTAACATCATGTAGGATGTAAAAAAGGAAAATGGGGCTTGAATAACTGAATGGATCTAAGGCCTTCATTTTTTATTCATTTTTGATAAACCCCCTTTTAAGGGTTGAAGGGGAACCCGTACATGGCCCATAGACTTCATGACATTATAGGACCCAAAGGTCTTAATGGAATTCATCCTAGACTATGTTTATGTGAATATGATCCTCCCCAATATCTGCATTTTGATCAGCACTCCACATTCACATGGATGATCGACTAGCTGTTCTATACAGGGATGCACATGCCTGGTACTGATGGCAAAGTCATACCCTCTCATTCTTCCAAGTCTGATTAGCTCTGCTTTGGTGAATGTTCCTACTCCAAATCCTTATTTAGAGCCTTGTTTCATGTAAGTAAGTCTAGTTCATTTGAAATTCATGTGGCTCGAAGTCCTTGAGGTGGCCCGACGGCCTTACTGGACCAAATTCCTTGGGTGGCCCGAAGGCTTTGAAGGACCTGAGGAACAAAATGGTATCCCAAAGGCCCAAATGGGTGAATATTTATGGCTGTTATAGAACCAAACAGTACCTGCTACAATTCCTTCCACCATAACTAGTACAGTAACCCAGAAAAATTCTTCCACCTGGATTTGATCTTAGGTATCTTGGATGCACTTAAGGAGTCCTTACAAATCAGGTTGAGGCTCCTGTGCAAGTAAAATGGGGATTGCAGTTTATCATCATGTGAGAAGCTAATTCTGGGTAGTTTTACATATTTCATCCCATATGGAGAATGCCTTATAATTTAACACCATACGGCAAGGACACAATAGTTTTTAGAACCAATAGAGGCATATATACCCTGAGATGGGGGTGAATTAGGGTATGGATATTCTTTTTTAAAATTCTTTCTTCCCCACTGGATCTTGACCTCTTTATTACAAGGGTCACTTTGTTTGCACTTGTGTGTTTATTATGATCACTTATTTTCTTCTTTATCTGATGATGATGCTTTGAATGCAATGCAGGGAAGCAAGTAGGAAGACACAGAGATTTTTACTTGGTTCACCCTCACGGGGCTACGTCCAAGGAGCATACAACGACGATGTGTCATTGTACCAAATCCACTAAAGCTCACTGCCAATTTACAATGTTCGGGCTAGATAACTTATATGCTCAGGCTCACTGCCTTTACAAGATTTAGGGTCAGCTCACTACTTTCCCAAGGGTCACTCCCTGTTTCTCTCTCTCTGGCTCACTACTGGTGGAGAGGATCACCTTCTTCCTCTTCCTTTGCGCACTGCTCTAGAAAGGATCCACTCACATTTTATAGACCTTTAGTTCTCTTCATTATCACAAATGAATACATCCTTTGTTGTATGTAGATGCTCTGTTGAAGTCCAACTTTCACCCGTAGATGAATCTCACTTTGCACTGAAGGTATCGGGCAATCTTCCAGCTTTCACGCAGCCCTGAATCACTACCGTGCTTCAACTATACCTGGTGCCCTTCTCTAAGCTGGCGCACAAGTATCGGCATGCAATTTAAAACTGGCATGCAAGTTCACCTCAACCACTTGTGTGAAACTAGCTTCTGCAACTCCAAACTTGCGCGACTCGAACCCTTTTATGCCCAAACCAATATTGGCGTGCAACCACCAACTGCCGCACTTCTTCAAAACTTGGCACGCAAGTGTCACCAAACCACTTGAGCGACACTACCTTATTCAACTCAAAACTTGGGAGACTCCCTTCCTTTCTCTCCCAAACCACTCTGGACGCGCATCAATCAACTGGCACGCAACTTCTACTTGCGCGACCACACCACCACTTGCGCAACCATCACACCTGCGCGACGGGAGCTCTGATTTTCTCTAAGTGTTTAACTCTTACCGAATGAGGAGGTTTCGGCCTCTATTTATAGGCATTTGGACACCCTACGTGACGGTGTGTAGGTATCCTCTCGGCACGCAAGTCTCGGTGCACAAGTCTCTGTCGTGCAAGTCACTTGCACGACCAACCCTGAAACTTGGGCGCCCCTTTTCCCTTTGCTATATTTTGATGTTTTGATATTGAAAAACATATGGCACGCAAGTTTCCTCTCCTTCAAGACAACAGCGCGCAAGTCCCTTTGCAAAATCACTTTTCTCCATTTGTCGATTTTCAGGCCCAAAAATTTGGCAAACACTGGAAAACGGTGCCACCTTGTATCTTCTCTTTTTGTACCTCCTCCAGATCATCCATTCCTTTGTAGAAGTTCTTGAATCAAACATGGATCGTTAACCACAGCCCTTGAACTCGACATGCCACCATGAAATCCCATTTTTCAACAAATTTGTACGTCATGGTTTGCTTTGTCAACAATCAAAACACAGATGTCCACTTTTTCAACAAACACAATCACCTAAAAAATGTTTCAATCATACCTTGAGGGATTTTTTCCCAACAATCTCCCCCTTTGGGTTTGTTGAAAAATCTTCCATAAAAAGATACATCGTTAATTCTTCATCCACCATTCACCTATTGCGATTCCAATAGTGATCAAGGATTTACTCAACACATACTCTAAGCCCACATGAGCAATGCTCGGCGTGATAAGAAAGAGTAAATGAAAAGTTCATAAATGAATCACTTCAACTCTAATACCCACTTTTGACACCAAACTAATACCAATTTTTGGAAATATTCTTACCACATTCCAACACCACTCTTCTGCTTTTATCACGATCCTCAGCTATCATGATATCTATTCTTTGATCGATCACTTCTAGCATCGTCAGATTTAAAACGCTCCTTGTCTACTCATAGCTTTAACTCTTGTGAGCTGCAAATCCTCTTCTGCACTATTTCCTATGTTATCCAAGCTTGGCTCAAACTCCCCCTATTTGGCTGCTCCACCTATCATCTTCTCCCCGTATCTGTCATGATTTCTCAAATAACCACACTGTCTCCCCCTTGAACAATCACTATTTTCTCCCCCTTTGTCAACGAACCCAAAGGCTACTCCTTTGCAGTCTGTAACAGAGTAGAGAACACTTATCAGCACATGAGGTAAAAACACATCATACCTCGGGGAGAGGGGGGTCCCACATCCACACTCTTTTAAGTGCGGGGAGTCGACTGAACTCCCAGAGCCAGTTGATGCCTTTCAAACGCTTTCTTGGGTAAGGCCTTTGTCAGAATATCTGCAACCTGTAGCTCTCTAGGCATATACGCCAACTTCACAAGCCCTTGCTCCACCTTCTCCTTGATGAAATGATATTTGATCTCAATGTGCTTTGTCCTTGAGTGATGAACTATATTTTTTCTAAGATTGATAGCACTTGAGTTATCACACTAGATTCCGATCAGAGACTTCACTTCAACTCCCATATCTTCAAGTTGTTGCTTCATCCACAATAATTGTGTGCATACTTGAGTGGTCGCAATATACTCAGCTTCCACGGTGCTCAATGAAATGCAATATTACTTCTTTATTAGCCAAGAAATACACAATACACCAAGATAGAATTCACCACCTGACATTGATTTTCTATCATCCGTTGAACCGGCCCAGTCTGCATCAGTATATTCTAATAACTATGTCTGAGATTTGTCATTATATGTCAAGCTGAAGTCCACCGTTCCCTTGATATACCGAAGTATTACTTTTACTGTAAGCATGTGGCTATCCTTGGGATTACTCTAATATCTCGTTGCTTGGCATGTGGATAAAACAATGTCAGGCCTTGTTGCAGTCAAGTACAGCAAACTTCCAATAATTTTCCTGTATTCTATGATATTAACTGTCTTGCCATCCTCATCTTTTGATAATTTCATCTGGGTAGAAACCGGAGTCTTCATCTCTTTGGAATTCTCTATTCCGACCCTTCTTAGAACCTCCTTGGCATATTTGGATTGAGAAATGAATGTTCCATTCCTTCCTTGTGTCACCTTTAGACCAAGGAAAAACATTATCTCTCCAATCATTGACATTTCAAACTCATTTTTCATGTATTCGGAAAACTGTCTGCACTGAGCTTCATTTGATCCACCAAATATTATGTCATCGACATAAACCAACACCATCATCATTTGATTACTATCATTGCTGAAATAGAGATTGTGATCAACTCCCCCACGCTGGAAACCAAGCTTCTTCAAGTACTGATCAAGCCTTGAGTATCATGCTCTTGGTGCTTATTTCATCCCATAAAACGCTTTCTTCAGTCTGCAAACTTTGTTCTCATCCTCATGAATGAGAAAACCATCTGACTGCTCAATATACACTTCCTCCTCCAGAATCCCATTCATGAACTCATATTTGACATCCAACTGAAACACCTTGAACTTTCGATGAACTGTAATGGATAGGAATAATCTAATGGTCTCCAACCTTGAAACCTGTTCAAATATTTTATCAACATAAATTCACTCTATCTGGGAGTATCATTTGCACACTAGTCATTCTTTGTTTCGAATCACTGTGCCATATTCATTCATCTTCTCGCGATTGACCCATTTAGTCCTGATGACATTCTTATCTGTTGGTCTCAAAACAATCTCCCATGTCTAATTACCAATTCCTCACTTTCAAAAGAAAACTTGTCACTGTGTCATTATCCAATGACGTCATTTATTTCAACTAATTTTTTTTTAACTTCTTGTGGAACCATTGTTGATACTCTCTTGCAGATTCTTGGTATCCTAAAAATAGTCAGCTGATACCAAATTGTTATAACAAAATAGATAAGCATGAGATTCATGGTTATTGTTGCTTCTCCTGTAATATGTCTTCCCTCGATAGACAACACCTGAGTTGAGTCATCCAGTTATTTCAATGAAGGATCTTTCAGATGATTTTATTATTGAATACTCTCCCAATGTTATGCAACACTTTCCAGGATTAGGCCCACCTTTTGATTCCATGACATTCTTCTTTTCCTCCATCATCTATTCTCATCTTCCATTTGGAATTGAGCCATTAACAAAATCTCTAAGCCTACTGAGTTGGAACTCGGTGTAGGAAACAAGAGAAAAAGTTAATAACATAGTAACTTCATATTGTGATCTGTTTCTCCCTTTCTTCTTCACCTTTTGTACCTGATTTGAGGCAATTGAACCTCTGGAGCATGTAACTTTTCACTATGCATCTTCAGATTCCACATCCCCTTGGATTGTATCTCCCTAAAACCTGAAACACATGAATCATCAGTTAATAGCATTTATATACATAGGGAGATGGGCGGCCCTTCTGGAATCCTCATGATGATGATTATGGTTGATCCTGATGGGTCAACCCTTTGATTCTTTCTTGCAGAGCATCACACTCCTTCCTGTCTTCTTCTAGATTCCTAGCCAACTTCAACTGCTCTGGTCATGTGACTAATCATTCATCACCTGCATGCTGAGCCTTTTTCTAATATGATGATTTTGCAGGCCTGGCCTTTCTCACCATTTGGGGTTTAAACCCACTATTACACATTTCTGTCTTTGATGTTCCACCAAAATTCCATTTCCCTTGATTTCTTCTCTAAGAAAGAATATCTCTTCTTTTCATCACCCCTGGATCCTTCCTCCATTGTAGGGATCTTCCTCTTCCCACCACTTCTTTTTGTGGCACACGACTTGCAAATTTTTCAATGCATTATTTGTTTATTTTTCTTTTATCATATTTCTGAGTCACCACACTATTTTTCATTGGTGGTAGGTCATCCACTGAACGTACATTCTTCTTACTCAGTACTGTAGCGTATCCTCCCTTTTTCTTCCAAATTTGTTCATGTTCTTTCTTAGAGGGAGGTTGTGAGTGTGACTGATACAACTTTCGTTCATCTTCATGTGATTCCCCTGAGGCTCTAAGTCTATTATCCAACTTACCACTTTGTCTCCCAATGTAAGATTTCTCTTTATACATCACTGGATTCAAGAATCTCTTTCTGGGCTCCTTTTCCTTTCTCTCATTCTTCTTGCTGCAATATCTTGCCAAATGCATATGATTAGAACATATGAAACATCTTCCATTAAAGGCATACCTTATTTTGTCATATCTCTACAGAGATGTTGATGCAGCTTGAGTTCTTCCTCTGACATTGATCTCCTAATCTTCCTAACACATATTCATGGTGTGTCCCATTCTTCCATAGTAATAGCATCTAATGAATGCTTTCCTCTGAAAGACTCTTCTCTCTGATTTCTCATGAAGCTTCTTCTTATTCTCATATTTTTCAAAGTTTCTATTTTCATAGCCTAAAATGTATTCTAGAGCCTCTGAATAGAAGCTTGATGTGTGGCCATGAATCTCGCAGAAATAGCACATGTCATCACTTCTTTTTGAAACTGTCCTCTTAGGCCTATCTCCAGCACCTAAAGGTTTTTCTCCACTCATGGAACTGTTCACGGCTCGTATTCTATCATGCACGGGAAGGGATTCATCAAATCCAATGCCAGATTTTCCCAAACTATATGGTCTTTGAGATGAGAAAATATGATGTTGTTTCTCTTCAGAAATAGCATATTTCTTCTTCATTTTTTCATCACTTGTTGAAGGATAATCAAGTAGTAAGTGCAAGGCATCTTTCATTTTAGACTTTCCATTGGTATTGGATTTATCCAATTCTTTCTTTAATGATTCTAGCTCTTCTTACAACTTTTTATCTTCATATCCTTTGATTCAAGTTGGGAATCAATTCCTTTATTAATAAGATTCTCTCTACTCATCTCATCTTCCAATTCACGTGTCAACTTATCCACCATGCCACCTTGCTCCTTTACTTTCAATTTTTCCTGAACAGCAGATTCAAAGACGGATGCATTCTCTTGTTGTAGCCTTTGATTCTTCTGAACTAGCTCAGATAGCTGTGTATCAAGATTATCATTTTTGGCTTTCAGATTCTGAATTTCATTTGTGTCCAGATTCTTTCCCTTAACATCAGCTTTGAGTTTTTCTCTCTTTATAGACAGCTTTTGCAGTTCATTGGCTTGAGAATCATTCTTCTCCCTTAGATCAGTGGCCACATCAATAAGCCTTTGATTTAATCCTCTTAGCTTGTTAACCTCAATTTCCATTGCTTGAATCCTAATTTCTCTATATTTCATCTCTTCATCCAATTTCTGATCCAATTCCTTTTCCTTGTGGATAACTTCCAATTTTCGAATTCTTGGAGTTTCTTTATCATCAGTTGTTCCAACATCACTTGGAATATCAGGTTCTTCACTCATTCCTTCAGCATCATTGAATGAGTAAGTATTTTCATAGTATGATTCATCCCAACCATTATTTTGTTCACTACATGATTCCTTTAAATGAATCACACTCTTTCAATTGACACTTCAACAGTGGGTAATTTCACCAGACTTCTACTTCTTTGAAGTTCTTCCCTTTTTCATGGAACAATATGAAAAGAGAAGACTGAATCTTTAACTTGCTCAATCGACTGAACCAAGTCAGAGCAAAAAAATCTGATAAAAGAAACCTTCCCTCTGATACCAATTGTTAGAACCAATAGGGGCCTATATACCCTGAGAGGGGGGTGAATCAGGGTATGGATATTATTTCTTAAAATTCTTCCTGCCCCACTGGATCTTGACCTCTTTATTACAAGGGTCACTTTTTTTCACTTGTGTGTTTATTATGATAACTTATTTTCTTATTTATCTAATGATGATGCTTTTAATGCAATGTAGGGAAGCAAGCAGGTAGACACAAAGATTTTTACTTGGTTCACCCTCACTGGGATACATCCAAGGAGCATACAACGAAGATGTTCCGTTGTACCAAATCCACTAAATCTCACTGCCAATTTACAATGTTCGGGCAAGATCACTTCTATGCCCAGGCTCACTGCCTTTACAAGGTTTAGGGTCAGCTCACTTCTTTCCCAATGGTCACTCCTTGTTTCTCTCTCTTTGGCTCACTACCGGTGGAGAGGATCACCTTCTTCCTCTTTCTTTGCGCACTGCTCGGGAAATGATCCACTCACAATTTATAAACCTGTAGGTCTCTTCATTATCACAAATGAATACTTCCTCTGTTGTATGTAGATGCTCTGTTGAAGTCCAACTTTCACCCGTAGATGAATCTCAATTTGCACCGAAGGTATCGGGAAATCTTCCAGCTTTCAAGCAGCCCTGAATCACTGTCATGATTCAACCATACCCGGCGCCCTTCTTTAAGCCGGCACGCAAGTCTCAGCGTGCAAGTTCACCTCAACCACTTATGTGACACTAGCTTCTGCAACTCCAAACTTGCGCGACTCACACCCTTTTACGCCCAAACCAATATTGGTGTGCAACCACCAACTACCGCGCTTCTTCAAAACCTGGTGCACAAGTTTCACCAAACCACTTGCGCGACACTCCCTTCATCAACTCAAAACTTGGGAGACTCCCTTCCTTTCTCTCCCAAACCACTCTGGATGCGCATCAATCAACTGGTGCGCAACTTCTACTTGTGCGACCACACCACCACTTGTGTGACCACCACACATGCGCGACGGGAGCTCTGATTTTTTCTAAGTTTTGAACTCTTACCGAATGAGGAGGGGTCAACCTCTATTTATAGGCATTTGGACACCCTGCACGACGGCACGCAAGTCTCCTCTCAGTGTGCAAGTTTCGGCGCGCAAGTCTCTGTCACGCAAGTCACTTGCGCGACCAACCCTAAAACTTGGGCGCCCCTTTTCTATTTGCCGTATTTTGATGTTCTAATCTTGAAAAACATATGGCTCACAAGTTTCCTCTCCTTCAATACAACGATGCACAAGTCCCTTTGGAAAAACCACTTTTCTCTATTTTTCGATTTTCAGGCCCAAAAATTTGGCAAACACTAGAAAACGGTGCCACCTTGTATTTGCTCTTTTTGTACCACCTCCAGATCATCCATTCCTTTGTCAACATTCTTGAATCAAACATGGATCGTTAACCACATCCCTTGAACTCGACATGCCACCATGAAATCACTTTTTTCAACAAATTTGTACGTCATGGTTTGTTTTTTCATCAATCACAACACAGATGTCCACTTTGTCAACAAACAAAATCACCTAAAAAATGATTCAATGATACCTTGAGGGATTTTTTCCCAACAATAGTTTAACATCATGTAAAAAGAGCATAAAATTGTTCCTACGCATAGTAATGCTTGAGTAACTTGGCATTGGTGGGAGGGGTAATTCGCTCACCATCCATAGTGACCAGGGAGTATGCATAATTGGGGTAAACCTTGTGGATGATATAAGGTCCCTCCCATTTGGACTCTAAATTTGGTGGATTCCTACAGAAAATCATTAGCTTTATTAGGTTCAATACCATGTCACCTTAAAGGAATGAGAATAAATGAACTTTCTTGTTGAAAGCTATGGCCATCATATTCTGGTGCCTCTCCATATTATGCAAGTCCTAGAGCCTATTCTCATCAAGGGATTCCAGCTTAGCCATATGGACTTTTACTGCCTTTTCTGATGTCTTTTGGTCATAGATGGCTTTGCGGAGAAATGGTAACTGGATCTCAATGGGCATGACTGCCTCTGTCCCATACACTAGGTAATATGGGGTCACCTATATGGAATTACGAGTCATCTTTAAGTAAGCCTAAAGAGCATTGGGGAGCTTTATTATCCAAATCTTCTTGTTCTAACCAACCATTTTTTGAAAAATGTTAGAGAGGGTCTTGTTGAACTCCAATATCTACCCATTTTCTTACACATGGTAGCAAGAAGTATGGTTTGACTAGATGTTGTACATTCTATACAATTTCTTCAGCTCACCTTCTCAGATTTTGGTATCATTTTCTATGAGGATGGAGTGAGGTACTCTGAATTGATGGATGATATTGGAACTCACAAAATCAACAATAGAACAGTCCTTTAATTCCTTGAGCAGAACCGCTTATACCCACTTGGAAAATAAATTTGTGGCGTTCAGGATGAACCTACATTGGCGAGTTATTGCTGGGGGATATGGCCCCATGACATCGATCCCCCAGACCGAAAAGGTTTAGGAGTACTTGGTAGTATGGAGAGGCTCTGGTGGCCGATGCACAAAGTTAGAATGAATCTAGCACACGTGAAACCTCTTGGAAGACTAAATACAATCATGGACCATGGTGGGCAAGAAATAGACCAATCTTCGAATCTGATGGGAGAGTTCTGACCCTACCTGGTGACCTCTATAGGAACTAGCATAAACATCCTGCATAACCTGGTGAATGTAGTCTCCCTGAATACAACAGAGGATAACTCCATCGAACCCAAGCTTTTAGAGTATCTTCTCATGGCTGGGACCACTCTGGAGGGTGAACTACACTACACGTCAAAGGATTCACTCACGTTCGGCTCTATCTGTCAGTATATGGCCATGTTGGAGGTACTTGAAAAAAGGATTCATCCAATTAGGGGTTTATTCTACTACGACAGAGGTTCTGGAGGTCTTGATATGGAAGCATTGACAGTGAGATGGCTTACCTATTGGCTATCATCATCATCTGAACTGACAAGAGTGATGACCCTTCAATGCACCACATGGATGATCAAATCGTCTTGTCCAGGCTATGCAAGAGATGAAGAAAGGTTGTACAAGGCATCAGCTTGACCATTCTGTGACCAAGGGACAAGAATTTCCTTAGGCCAAGATAGGAACTGAGCCATCAGCTGGTGAGAACACTCAAATAGGGGCACGATCTCTGGCTTCCTGATGATGTAGTCACCATTGATTTGCGTAATGACTAACTCAGGGTCCCCCTTCACATGTAGATGGGGAACATCAATCTCTAGGAATAGCTTGAGACCAGTGATGAGAGCTAGATACCCTGCCTCATTTTTGCGACAGCCATCTGACAACAAGAATGCGTAGGGAAATATAGCATGTGTAGGCATGATGAAGACGATACACAGGAATATTCTATTGAGTTTGATATCATCAATTCTTCTACTAGTTGGGCTTTGTGAAGTGCTATCAAATTGAATTTTCCAATATGGTATAGCCTGATCCACTGAGAGGATGAACTTGTCCAGAAATTCAATATCTAGATACTTCTCTGTGAGGGCTAGATGGGTGTATAGAAAACCGCCTATCACCTGATCCTTTCCATTTTTATGTAAAACAAACCTGATGTCTAACTACTGAAGGATAACTACCCACCGAAGATGACCTGTTAATATAGGGTGGTTCAAAATGTACTTTAACAGATCCACACGGGACACCAACTATATCTCATTGTGCTACACGTAGTGTTGTAACTTATGCACTACAAAAACCATCATGGGGTAGAATTTCTTGATAGAGGAATATCTGGTATCTGGTTCAAGGATCATGTAGTTGAGATAGTACAAACTGTTCTCTTTCCCTTCATTATTCTTCTTGGAAACAAGGGTACCGAGGGGCCATTTCAGGTTGGTCACATAAAGGACCAGCAACTTTCTGGAGACAGGTAGCATCAAAATTAGAGGCTGTAGTAGGTACTGCTTGATATCCTCAATATCAGCCCGACACACTTCATCCCACTGGTAGATGGTACCTTTCTTCATGAGTTGGAAAATGGTCTTATAATTGTTATCCATATTTGAAATGAATTAACATATTTAGGTTAATTTCCCTTAAATTCCTCAGATCTCTCGAAGGTTACTCAAAGGAGGAATCTGATTGATAGCCTTGATCTTCTCTGGATCGATCTTAATGCCTCTATATCTAACAAAAAAGTTGAGGAAATTTCCATAGGTGACCCCAAAGGAACACTTAAAGGGGTTCTTCTTCATATGGAGGGAGATGAGGAAGCCGAACACTTTCTCAAGATCTCTGATATGGTCTTAAAGATGGCCAGATTTGACCACAAAACCATCCATGTATAATTCCACCTTTATCCCGAGGATCATCTTGAATATGCGGTTCATGGCACGTTGATAGTTGGCTCCTGCATTCTTCAAACCAAAGGGAATTAACTAGTAATAAAAAGTACTTTGTGGTTCTTTAAAGGTGGTGGAATATTCATCCTTTGGGTCCATTCAGATATGATTATATCCATAATACTCATCCATGAAGGAGAGGGCCTGGAATCTAGTGGTGGTGTCGATCAACAACTTTTTCACATAAAGGGGAAAATAGTTCTTTGAAAATTAGTGATTGCGATCTCAGAATTCGATGCAGAATATTATCTATCCTTTCTTCTTCCTAACGAACACAATATTGGCTAACCACCTAGGGTACTATACTTCCTTGATGAAGTTGTATTTGAGGAGTTTTTCAACCTAAGCCTCAAATAAGGCACCATGAGAGGGGTGCATCTTTCTGGGAGGCTTCTTGAACCCACGATGACTCACTAGGAGACCAAGACGATGGATGGAAATATGAGGATCTAGTCCTAGAATCTCATAATATCTCTAGGAAAATACATCTCGATGCTGCTTTAGGAAATCCACACACTATTGTTACTATTCCACGAACATATTTATGTTAATCAGTATTGGTCTCGAATTTTCCTCAATACCGAGATTCACATGTACCAACTCATTGACGGTGGTGTATATACCTTACTCAAACACGGGAGGAGCATCTTAGAAATCCTCTTCATCTTCTATAGTTATAGGATCATTTGAAGGAGGAAAAACTTCTGAATTGGCTAGTCTTTATGGAATGCTCGTGATGGTCTGAATGGCGGTGGAATCTTCATTAGGAGACTCTCGCACTATTGAAACCATAGAAACAAAAGTTATCGACCAAATTCCATTAGGGATTCAACCTAAGGGGCCATTCTTGATAACATCAAAGAAGTAGTGGCACGTCAACTTGATTCAGTTCAACCCAACCTGACAGAATAAGCAAGTATGGCATATGGCTATTGTCATGAGGCGAACATCCCAATACCTTATGGGGGAAAGGGGATTTGGTACCACTCAATCCTTATTCATGTATGAGTATGAGGTCATCTTACAGTGTTCCTTATACCTGGGAATGCATTTTCTCCTCTCCTTAGAAATGAAAAAGAAATGTCCCAAGTTTGGGGTTGTGGCTTCAAACTGGTGAATCAAGAGGATGAAGGCATCGTAAAAGTATGTTCAGGGGTCATCCAAAATGGTAGTGGTGTCATCCTCATTAGCCTAAACATCATTTTCCTTGCTCTTTTAATAGTCGACATTTCAATAGAGAGCTTTATAAGAGGAAAAGGGAGATTCATCGCCTTGGAGAATACCCACTCTACCATTAATAAAGTACTTGAGGCATTGATGATAGGAGGATTAAACTAATGCATGCAAATGGATCCAGGGTCTACCCAACAACGCATTGTGGGAAGTGTTCTACGAGATGACGATGAACTTGGTGTTGGTAATCAGGCCACCAAACTGGGTATTCAGATGGATCTTTCCAAGTGAAATCTACTTGGTCCTATCATAACCTTGACTCTTCAGGTTAGAGGGACTCAGATATGCTTCAGACAGTCTTATCTTGCAGAGCATCTAGGTCGGGATGATATTGATCTTAGAACCCTTGTCAATAAGACAATTAAGGAATTCCATGCCATTAAATTGTCTAATGATGTACAGTGGTCAGATGTTCACCTACATAGGGGAACCTTCATCTTCCCCTAATAATAAGATGATGGCCTAACATTCTGCATGCTCGGCTTCCTCAGCATGGAAGGCATATGTGGTCGCTACCTCTATTTCATACAGGAGGGGGCTTCTCAAATATTCTGTGAGGGCTTCTGTAAAGACCCGTAAAATTCAAGGAAATTTTTTTCTTAATTTTCTTTGGGAATTTACAAGAACGCCGTTTCTGACGGCACCTGATTCTGAGGCCCGGTGTTCCCGGAATCAATTTTCGAAGTTTAGCTCGGGTACGTTCAGTGAACGAACGAGCAGGAATTTCTAACTTTTGAATCGGTGCTCGGAATCAAATTCTGAGGGCACCGATGGAACCGTAGCACCGGTATTTTCTTATAAACGTCTATTCCGGAGTTGCGTTTACTCGAGAGAAGTTGATAAAAATTGTGGATGTTAAAAATAAAAATTTAACAACAATTTTTATTTTACTCTAAGTGTTTAATCCTTTGGATGGAAGTTGGGTAACTACCCAACCTCCCTTGGGAGGTTATGAGGATGGTGGGGCCCACACGAACCCCACCCCTTCATATCCTCTAACCCCCTCAACTCACCATTAATATTGTTAACTTAAGTTAATAACTCATGACACTACTGTAGTGAGTTTAATGTGAGTTTTTGAAATTCAAACACTTGAATTTCAAAAGCCATGTTGAGTTAATAAATTAAGTGTGGCTTAATTTATTTTGGGTTAGTTCCTTTGTTGCTTGAGAGGACTTGGGGGAAAAAGAAGGCAAGGAGCTTAGAGATCATCTTCTTCATCTTTGACAAAGAACGCGAAGAACGAACGATTCCCAATGAAGAACGTTGAGCCCTCGGAGACCGTTTACCACGACGTCATACCCGCGACGCGCCACCCTTCGTTCTTCTTCCCACGTCAAAGGAAGGGAGACGACGTTCCATCTCGGAAAATCTCCGTCAATGTCTTTGAATCCTCTTTCCGCGACTCCGCTCTTAAAACCGAGGTAGGGGGTTTACGTGTTTTCCTTACGTGATTCTCTTCCGTCTTTTTTTTCGCGATATTTGGACCGCATGATATCAGTTAACGGGAGGAGGTCGGACCGCACAAACACGGTCTTCCCCCTCTCTTATTGTTTTTCTTGTTGTTGCGGATCGAATGAAATTGACGCGGTGCTGTCGCACCACGCGGGATCGAGCGGCAAGGATGTGCGACATCGTCACGCCGCGCAGGATCGAGCGGTAAGAATGCGCGACGTCGTCACGCCGCGCATTCAAATTTTAAACTCTCGTGCGTGGGTATTTGATTGCAAGGTGTTCGTATAATTTATTTTGGATAAATTATACCCTCATCAATGATTAAAATCATGTGTTTATTATTTTCCAATTGATAACACCTAACACGGAGGGCGCGGGCCGAACAAACACGGCCCGACAACCCTCCGCAGCTTGTTTATCGATGTGCGGATCGACGGACGACGACGAAGCAGGCCGCTATAGCGTTTGAATCCCTTCGCAGTGAAGGTCGGGTCCCGGGAGGACCGTTGGCGAAGACGGCAGGAGAAACGGACCACCGGAGCGCGTCCGGTGGTCCGTGGAAGGCGGTGGCGGCGCGCCACGCCGGCGCGGCGGCGCCGGCGACCGGCGGAAGGCTGGCGGCGGCGGTTCGTCGTCGGCTTCAATCAGCGGCGAGGGGGGGGGGAGCCGCGCACCCTGCTCCGCGGCTTCCGCCCGGCCGCGCTGGCCGAGCCGCGGCTGACCGGTCGAGCCGGGTCGGTCCGGGCCCAGACCCCCGTTTTCAGACCCTCTTTGGTCTTTTTCTCATATCTTGGGCTACGGACCTCCGATCGACGCACCGTCAGTTGCATAGCGATCCTGGGAAAGAGACGATCGTTTCGGTATATCGAACTCAAGGTTTAGGAATACTTTGGGTTCGGCCGGGTTGGTTCGGATACGAAACCAACAGGGCCCTCGGAGCGGAAACGCTTATATCTTGAGCTCCGGACGTCCGATTGACGTGTCGTCGAATTTGTTGGATTCCTCTAAGTGAGACGGATCTTTTGGCTTACTCCGCTTGACCGACTCGACTTGGAGTGATACGACTAGCCCAGTGGACGGAGCGCCCGGTATTTGGCGGCAGACCCACGGCGGACGGAGCGCCTGGTAGTTGGCAGCAGACCCGCGGTACTCGACCGAAGGAGTACCTCTGTAGGCTATTAGGGGGAGCGCCCGGTATTTGGCGGAAGACCCATAGCGGACGGAGCGCCCGGTATTTGGCAGCAGACCCGCGGTACTCGACAGGAGGAGTACCTTAGAGACTTGGATTAGTGAGCAGTACCTCGGAGTCGTGACAGGACCACTGTACACTCCAGAGACGGGGCTCTTCAACAGTTACAGTTTCGATAATGAAAATTCTGGTTTGAGCTGAGACTTTTGACCTTTGTGTTTACCTCATGATTGAGATGGGTAACTTGATAACTTAGGTATATGTATGGGCATATACCTGGGTAGTGGTTATCCGTTGATTTCATGATCTTGGTGTTTTCCTCATGATTGAGATGGGTTACTTGATAACTTAGGTATATGCATGGGCATATACCAAAGTAGAGGTTATCTGTTGAGATCTTCTTTGTGGTTATTCTTGTTGGATTTAGTGAGACCTTGAAGGTCTCGGGGTCCCTACTGAGTATTGTTATACTCACCATTGCACGGGCTTTGCCCGCACCTCGTTGTGTTGGTTGCAGACGACGGACAGCGCAGACAGAGACCGAGTGTACAAAAACTAGACGGTACCCGGAGGTGGACCTCACGACGAGACAGTATCTGGAGGTGGACTTCACGGTGAGACGATACTCGGAGGAGGACGACGGGCGAGAGTGTTGTAGAGGCTATCTGTACCTACCCTTCAGGTAGGATCTGTGGTGGACGATCCAGGAGCTACGCTATCTGTACCTACCCTTCAGGTAGGATACGAGGTGGACGACCCAAGAGCTGCTTCCTTTCTTCCAGTTGTTTGTCTTTTTCTGTTGTACTTTCGTTCAGTTGTAGCTACACTTTCAGTTGGGTTTGTATTCTGGGCCATTTTCTTTTCAGTACTTTCTTTTGTACTTAGTGTTTTACTTCCGCTTGTACTCTGTGGTGTTTTGTTACTTTTATAAAGGCAATGCCTTCCCAGTTATCGGGATTTACGCCTTTGGTGCTAGTCGCCAGCCCCTGGCCTATGGAAGGTGGGCTTGGGGTAGTCACGGCACGGGCCCTGAGAACGGGTCGTGACAAATTGGTATCAAAGGATTTCGGTTCTACCGCAGAACTCAGGACTCTGATCTTTTTCTATGTGAAGTAATAGTGTTAAGGGTACCGAGTGTGGTCTTCAGTTCAGGGAGTCCAGTGTTGGTGCGGCGGCCGACGTATCCGTACACCAGGACCCTGACTACTGATTTTCGACTTTGGACACAAAAACACTGATTGTGTGTGTGTTTCCAAAGTATTAAAGTCAGCTCAAACCAGGTCAGCTCACCAGGTATAAACGTTGACTGTGTCGCATTTGTTCAGGATGTCTCCACGCAGACAGTCAGTTGGAGTTCCGAGAGAGTACTCGATGATGGCTCACCGAGCGACGAGGCTCTGGTGCAGGGCCCTTTTTACTATGTTGGCACCCTCGGGTGGTGTACCAGCAGCACCACCACCTGTTGGGCAGCAGATGCCAACAGCTATACTAGCAAACTGTGCACGCTGGCAGAGCACGTTGCACGAGTTCCAGCAGCAGCGGCCTCTGAGGTTACGAGGCGAGGTAGATTCCCAGACAGCAGAGCACTGGATGGAGGCGATTGCCTGAGTTTTTCGCCTAACTGAGACATCAGTAGAGTGGATGGTGGACTTGGCTACTAGTATTTTCTAGTGATTGACCATGAGGATGGTCCGCTTAGTGATGAGGCTTCGGTACGTGGACCGATGCCTGAGATAGTGCCTTCGGGTAGTGTGTCATCTATACATCACTACATGTTGGTCAGCAGTTACAATCGGTGGTACCGGTAGGTGACATATATAGGCTTACTGCCTTATACGTGTTCCAACATCAGATGCCCTCAAGTTCCGAGGCGAACCTGACTCACTGGCGGCTGAGGACTGGCTTGAGGAGGTAGCAGAGAGTTTTCTAGAGCTTATACAACTTCGGCAGGATGACGTGTTGGTAGCTGAGAATTCATCAAGGCGTACCGAACATTCCGGGTACTCGATGAATACGATTCGATCAGTGCTATAGAGCTCAGACCTCTGAGCGTGGTGTGTTTAAGGAAATTCGAGCCAACACCTTTTTCTTCTATGCAATCCTACTCACGTTAGGGTGCTAGAGAGAACCTTGAGGTTGAATGTTCTTTGGTTGAACGAATATAGCCAGTGTATGTTAGCAGTGGGAAGATGCGAACTGGCGTCAGTCACAGAGACTTGGACGTGTAAAATGTTTCAAGAAGAGGAAATGTTAAGGACAGATGAATCTGCAGAGCAGCGGACATAGAGGCAGAGCTAGGAGAGCAGCTTGTGGTGGTGTACATTTCAACATGTTACCATTACCCGCCTTTGTAGTCCCTGCTAGGCTCAGGGAGTTGGAGAGAAGGGGAAGAGAGTAGCTGCTTGCGGTCATGGAGTGTGACCAAAAAGGGCTCTAATGATGATTTGAAGTGCGGACTTTGTCTTCTACTAGCTGTCGTAGCCACAGACATCGAAACGAATCATCCCTTCCTTCCATGAATCTATTCCCAGACCTAGAGTTTCCGGTTAAGCCATTGACTTGACCCTCACGTCTGGAGATACCTTTGGGAGGAGACTCAATAGTCACACTTACGCCGACGGTGTGATCTAACCCTTGAGGCGAGAGTCTCGGTTGGGACCTCTTGGTGGCAGCGTCGAGGCCTTACGACGTTAGTTTGAGTATGGATTTGGCAATCACTGTTCATACTCAAATTGACGGTATTAGGCAAACGTCGGGATGGGTTTTCCTTGGTCGGCGAAAAAGGAAACCCTCGGTAGCACAAGTTAAACTCATGCATGGGAGGGTGTAGTCGATCATTCTTGGGTCGGCCAACCTTACCCTCGTGGCAGCAGGAGTTTTGAGTTTCAGTTCTAATCTGAAAAGGGAGACATCTAGAGTTTGAAGATGGTGACCACGTTCTTATACAGGTCTCACCTCGACGAGGTCTATGGAGATGTAGCCGAGGCGGTGAGATATCTCTGAGGTTCAATGGACCTTTCTAGGTCCCCAGCAGGGTAGGCGAGGTGGTTTAACGCTTCAACCATCCACCTCAGTTGCACCGGGTGCACGACGTCTTCCATGTATCTCAGCTGAGGAGATACGTGCACGTCCCGACACAAATCTTTGACCATGGGGAGCTGGTCTTTGATGATGGGGTGACTTTTGCGGAGGTTCCAGTGGAGATTGAGGTTCGACGGGAGCGGGTCCTACGAGGATGGTTGATTCCCCTTGTCCATTTTCGTAGGCAGCTCGGAAACCTCCAGGTGAGCACATGAGAGCGGAAGGCTCAGATGCGTGCTCAGAACCACTTTTGTTTCCCTAGTTTGTGTTATAGCTTTACGGGGATGTAAAGGCCTGAGGTGGGAGTAATTTAAAGACCCGTAAAATTCAAGGAAAATTTTTTCTTAATTTTTTTTGGGATTTTACAAGAACGTAGTTTCTGACGACACCTGATTCCAAGGCCCGGTGTGCCCGGAATCAATTTCCGAAGTTTAGCTCGGGTACGTTCAGTGAACGAACGAGCAGGAATTTCTAACTTTTGAACCGGTGCTCAGAATCAAATTCTGAGGGCACCGATGGAACCGCAGTGCCGGTATTTGCTTATAAACGCCTATTCTGGAGTTGCGTTTACTCGAGAGAAGTTGATAAAAATTGTGGATGTTAAAAATAAAAATTTAACAACAATTTTTATTTTACTCAAAGTGTTTAATCCTTTGGATGGAAGTTGGGTAACTACCCAACCTCCCTTGGGAGGTTATGAGGGTGGTGGGGCCCACACGAACCCCACCCCTTCATATCCTCTAACCCCCTCAACTCACCATTAATATTGTTAACTTAAGTTAATAACTCATGACATTAATGTAGTGAGTTTAATGTGAGTTTTTGAAATTCAAACACTTGAATTTCAAAAGCCATGTTGAGTTAATAAATTAGGTGTGGCTTAATTTATTTTGGGTTAGTTCCTTTGTTGCTTGAGAGGACTTGGGGGGAAAATAAGGCAAGGATATTAGAGATCATCTTCTTCATCTTCGATGAAGAACGCGAAGAACGAATGATTCCCAACAAAGAACGTTGAGCCCTCAGAGACCGTTTACCGCGACGCCATACCCCCGACGTGCCACCCTTCGTTCTTCTTCCCACGTCAAAGGAAGGGAGACGACGTTCCATCTCAGACAATCTCTGTCAACGTCTTCGAATCCTCTTTCCGCGACTCCGCTCTTAAAACCGAGGTAGGGGGTTTACATGTTTTCCTTACGTGATTCTCTTTCGTCTTTTTTTTCGCGATATTTGGACCGCATGATATCAGTTAACGGGAGGAGGCCGGACCGCACAAACACGGTCATCCCCCTACCTTATTTTTTTCATTGTTGTTGTGGATCGAATAAAATTGACACGGTGCTGTCGCACCGCATGGGATCGAGCGGCAAGGATGCACGACATCATCACACCACGCAGGATCGAGCGGCAAGAATGCGCGACGTCGTCACGTCGCGCATTCAAATTTTAAACTCTCGTGCGTGGGTATTTGATTGCAAGGTGTTCGTATAATTTATTTTGGATAAATTATACCCTCGTCAATGATTAAAATCATGCGTTTATTATTTTCCAATTGATAACACCTAACGCGGAGGGCGCGGGCCGAACAAACACGGCCCGACAACCCTCTGCAGCTTGTTTATCGATGTGCGGATCGACGGACGACGACGAAGCAGGCCGCTATGGCGTTTGAATCCCTTCGCAGTGAAGGTCGGGTCCCGGGAGGACCGTTGGCGAAGACGGCAGGAGAAACGGACCACCGGAGCACGTCCGGTGGTCCGCGGAAGCCGTTGGCGGTGCGCCCCGCCGGCGCGGCGGCGCCGGCGACCGGAAGGCTGGCGGCGGCGGTTCGCCGCCGGCTTCAATCAGCGGCGAGGGGGGGAGCCACGCACCCCGCTCCGCGGATTCCGCTTGGCCGCGCTGGCTGAGCTGCGGCTGGCCGGTCGGGCCGGACCGAGCCGGTCGGGCCGGACCGAGCCGGTCGGTCCGGGCCCAGACCCCCGTTTTCGAACCCTCTTTGGTCTTTTGCCCATATCTTGGGCTACGGACCTCCGATCGACGCACCGTCAGTTGCGTAGCGATCCTTGAAATGAGACGGTCGTTTCGGTATATCGCACTCAAGGTTTCGGAACACTTTGGGTTCGGCTGGGTTGGTTCGGATACAAAACCAACCAGGCCCTCGAAGCGGAAACGCTTATATCTTGAGCTCCGGACGTCCGATTGACGTGCCTTCGACTTTGTTGGATTCCTCTAAGTGAGATGGATCTTTTGGCTTACTCCGCTTGAGGTTTAGATGTCATCGGAGTACGGTCGGGTTAGTTCGCTCACGAAACCAACCGGGCCCTTGGAACGAAAAGGCCAATAACTCACAGACCGGGCGACCGATTGACGCGCCGTATGTCTCGTTGAATTCCTCTTGATGAGACGGAACTTTTGGCATACTTCGCCTGAGTTTTGGTTGCTGTTGGATAGTGGCTGGGTTGAATCATACCCGAAATCCAACCGAGCCCCTGGAACAGAAAAGTTGATATCTTTCAGACCGGACGTCCGTTTGACGAACCATCAGCGGCGTTGGTGATCACGTTGAGAAACGGTCCCTATGAGTATACCCTATGAGAGTTCGGGGTACAGTTGAGATACGGCTAGGTTGGTTCTCTCACGAAACCAACCGGGCCCCTGGGACGAAAAGGCTAATAACTCGCAGACCGGGCGTCCGATTGACGCGTCGTTTGTTGCGTTGAGACCCCTATGACGAGGTGGTCCTTTGAGATACTTCTTCGTGGGACTTTGTGATACTTGGAGTATCGACCTGTAGCTCATGGAGCGGACCCTCCCGGAGACGAGCGTACGGAGTACGGAGACCATGTATCTGGTTGAGACCTGACGACTTCTTGACCGACTCGACTTGGAGTGAGTCGACTAGCCCAGTGGACGAAGCGCCCGGTATTTGGTGGCAGACCCACGGCGGACGGAGCGCCTGGTAGTTGGCAGCAGACCCGCGGTACTCGACCGGAGGAGTACCTCTGTAGACTATTAGGGGGAGCGCCCGGTATTTGGCGGCAGACCCATAGCGGACGGAGCGCCCGGTATTTGGCAGCAGACCCGCAGTACTCGACAGGAGGAGTACCTCAGAGACTTGGATTAGTGAGCAGTAACTCGGAGTCGTGACAGGACCACTGTACACTCCAGAGACGGGGCTCTTCAGCAGTTACGGTTTCAATAATGAAAATCCTGGTTTGAGCTGAGACTTTTGACTTTTGTGTTTACCTCATGATTGAGATGGGTCACTTGATAACTTAGGTATATGTATGGGCATATACCTGGGTAGTGGTTATCCATTGATTTCATGATCTTGGAGTTTTCCTCATGATTGAGATGGGTTACTTGATAACTTAGGTATATGCATTGGCATATACCTAAGTAGAGGTTATCTGTTGAGATCTTCTTTGTGGTTATTCTTGTTGGATTTAGTGAGACCTTGAAGGTCTCGGGGTCCCTACTGAGTATTGTTATACTCACCCCTGCACGGGCTTTGCCCGCACCTCGTTGTGTTGGTTGTAGATGACGGACAGCGCAGACAGAGGCTGAGTGTACAAGAACTGGACGGTACCCGGAGGTGGACCTCATGACGAGACAGTATCTGGAGGTGGACTTCACGGCGAGACGATACTCGGAGAAGGACAACGGGAGAGAGCGTTATGGAGGCTATCTGTACCTGCCCTTCAGGTAGGATCCGTGGTGGACGATCCAAGAGCTACGCTATCTGTACCTACCCTTCAGGTAGAATCCGAGGTGGACGACCCAAGAGCTGCTTCCTTTCTTCCAGTTGTTTGTCTTTTTCTGTTGTACTTTCGTTCAGTTGTAGCTACACTTTCAGTTGGGTTTGTATTCTGGCCCATTTTCTTTTCAGCATTTTCTTTTGTACTTAGTGTTTTACTTCCGCTTGTACTCTGTGGTGTTTTGTTACTTTTATAAAGGCAATGGCTTCCCAGTTATCGGGATTTACGCCTTTGGTGCTAGTCGTCAGCCCCTGGCCTATGGAAGGTGGGCTTGGGGTAGCCACGGCACGGGCCCCGAGGACGGGTCGTGACAGCTTCATGCATATCTTTGGATAGGAAGAGAGATTAAAGGATCGAGAGATTTGTAGGAATTCTAGATAGGTGCTTGATCAAATTATACTTTCATGCTAGGCACACATTTATGCTAACAGGAAGTCTCCCTATGACAGGGGGTATGACTGACACTACTGGTCAAACTGGAAGATTTTGAAGGGTGCTGGGGATATCCCACTACTCACTATATGAACTATGAAAAATGACTACTGACTGACTGTCAGATGAATGAGGTCTAACTACAACTATGTGTGGCTCATCATAATGTGTTCATAGCTACACTACCTGATCGAGTAGCACAAACGGAGGTGAAAGAAAATATGACAAGACAGGATGAGAGGATTACGCATGCTGAGCTCTACATTAAGCCAATTGTCTGGTCTCAGTGGTGTGCATGTCTTGGATGGAGGCACTGATCATTGTGTTTTGACTATTCATGTATCCACGGTTTCTTTGACGATGATTCCAACCGGGGATATTAGAAGGATCTTCCAGATGATCCTCATCATTGGGAACCATGTAAGGGTCCACCAGCTCAATGGTGTTCACTACGACATACTCGTGATCATCACTTGATGAATCCTCCAATGTTGGGAGAATTTTGGGGCCAATCCCCATCTTATGGGGCATGAAGTTTCCAAGCATGCGAGATTGCTCCAACACCAGTGGGGGGATTTTTTTCCCTTGAGTTTTTGGTGTATGTCCTTCTAGGAGGTAGAAGACTAAGATGTGGATGCAAAAACAATATCTGGAGGAGGTGTAGAGACCTTAGAAGGATTGGGCATATTCAAATAGGAATGAATGATACCATGGGTCAAAGAGACTACTCTGTAGTCCAACCAGTTTTCATATTTCTAAGACTCACGGCTGGAGACATGCTTCCATTCACCCTCATTGTCACTGTCATACGTTATAGAAACGCACGCCACCTATTCCAGGACCAAAACCAATCTAACTACATTATTTTCGATATGGTCTTGGATCCAATCCTTGAACACATATCCCTGCTTGAAGGTATTTCCAAGGAACCAGTGATAGGTGAAATAGTTGGGGAGATCAATGAGATCAGCCTCTTCGAGCCTTCTGCATTCTAACAGCCTCAGGATTCCCTGATTTAATGCACTTTGGAAATATTTGGGAACCAGATCTTCCTCAAATGAGTAGTTCTAATTTCTCATGTTCGGGAAAGGGACTCTAGGATCTAGGACCTGATGAGGGACTAGAGGCTAATGAGTATTTGGAACCTGATTATCTCTCCTAGGCAGTGGTAGTGCATTACGTGGTGGAGCCTTCTGATTATGAGGTGAGCGATGTTGAGCCTGAGGCTAGACCTGAGGTTGTGGCCCTTGGCGAGGCTGCGGAGGTGGCTCTACCATTAAGAACTCTAGTGTCCTGGGGGCCTCTAACTATGAAATGATAGCGGTCTTGGACTTACATGTTCTTATTATAGGAGTGGTGCGAGGAAATGGGTGTGCCTTCTTGGCTTGCTTTAAGGCTTCCTCTAGGCATTGAGCCTTGTCATAGAAATCCAGGAATCCACCTGGGAAGTTATGAGTGATGAGGGATGGAACCATCTCAGTCTTCATGGTCCCTACTTACATCATCAACAGCTTATCTTGAGTTAGTGACATGTCGAGTAAATATGTGAGGCCCTTCAACCTAGCAACAAAATCTGCGACATTCTCATCCAGCCGTTGTTTTCACTTGAAGAGGTCAACAGTACTATTCTTGTGAGTGGTGGAGAAGAACTGATACTAAAACTACCTATGGAGATCTCCTCAACCATCTGTATACCCAATGGGTAACTAGCTATACCAGATGAACATGGACCCTTCTAGTGTCTGTACAAAGCATTGGAGCTTGGCGGCTTCTTATTGCACCTGAGTTCCTAGCATGGGTCTACACCTTGAGATGAAATGGGCCAGATGCTGCAGTGGGTCTCCCATCCCATTGAATGGGTAGAAGGTTGTATTTCCAAAGTTTGGGGGTGATAGAATATCATCCAACCATGTCGGATATGGATTTCCATCATGTGGGGCCTCCACCTATTGTGTTACAAGATCCTCGAGGTAGGAAATGAGATCAACCATTGGATCCTCCTGGAGGGAGTTCCTGTCTTGGTGAGGATTCCACACCACCAGTGTGTTGGTAGGCTCTTCAACATGATTGGCAGGCCCAATGGTGCATGGAGAGACTGTTGGGACGACCCGAGGAGCTACTGGAGGATTGGCCTGTGGAGAAGTTGGGGGAATAACCTAAAGAGCTAGGTATCAAAAGAGATTCTCACACAGCTTAGGCGGATTCAGTGATGCAACTTATGGTCATTTTCCATAATCTTTTTCCTCTACCATGTCTATATGGGTAGGGTTATCAAGATCAATGAGAGGAAACCCACCGGAGGGAATTTTTTCTTTCTCCTGCTACCTTGGTAGAGGACGGTTGGGATCATACTGGGGATCACCATAATCTTGGTGTCGTTCCGCAATGCAATCAGTGAGGATCTCGTCAATGATCCTTTTCTGTTCAATAAGATATTGAAGCAGCACGACATTTTTTGTATCATCTTCAATCTTTTTATTGAACCAGATGGTTCATAGGGTTTGACGGTTATAATGTGTAATTTACCCTTGTTGGGGTCTCGACTGAGAGACAATGATTCAAAATGATCGGCAAGGCCAAATGTCTGCCTTTGCTGACAAGTGTGGACACCTACAGGGTCCAACAAGTGTTTTGCTACCCCTGGGGGGAGGGTCATACTCTCTAGACCCTATACCAATGCCTTCTTCCTGGTATATATCGATTAAGACCATGTTTACCACAACGATACCCAAGTTAATGTTCTCAATATCATTGGGTATGTCTGGTTGTTGAAGGATCGAGCTGAAATAAAGAGCAGCATATTGCCCCCAGCCACGAATATGGATGTGTGGGGATGCCTCCTCAAAAAATTGGTGGAGCATAATGAAGATCTAGACTCATATTTTCTGAAGAATATGGTGATAGTTGGATGGTGCGGGGTGTTGATCCATGAGAAGTGAAGACAACTCAAACATGCGGCATTGTTGGACGATATCGTCATAATGCTCTTGACTCTTTGGATAAGCCAATTGATGATGAAGGAGATGGTGATGTGTCTTTGAGAGAGTCTGATAGAGTCACATGACTTCATCCTGGTTTAGGGACTCTGGGATGCCGAATTATTGAGTTTCAACCATCTAGAACATCTTCGGGAAGTGATCTGATGCAAAAATGTCCCACAAGATTCTTTTTTCAGAAGCGGGATCTGGTATCTATTTTCCCCATTCTTCAACAAGGGGTGGTTGAGGAACTGGTAACAACATTGACATAGAACACTATGGAGGTGGTTTGGTCGGTGGAGAGAATGGTGTGTGAGCTAACATTCCACTACATACTGGGTCGTCCCCTAGGTAAGATATTGACTGCATCACCTAATCCTTGTAGTACGGGGTACTAACCACAGATTCTTGTACAAGTTTGGTGGTAGTTTGTGGTGAATCAGGCCGGTGATCATCATCTACCAAAACCCAAAAAAAAACTCCCCATGATCTCGTGTTGAGTTAGAGAGTGAATCTAGTGGTGGTAGATAAGACTGCATGATGAGACCCAAAAAGGGAGCCAAATCTTTCTCCTCCTGTATTTATATGTGGAGGGATTCAGGGATCTGGTACATCTTTCTCTCCATGAGGACAAAGCCGACATGCTGAGTTCCTTCCCTAGACTCGGATATAGAGCATTAAGGTGAAGGCTCCATCATTGAGTTGCATTCCACTTCATAATCTAAAAAGAGGAATGGATTTACTACGATCAAATGCTTCCCATGATTCTTCCTTCAATGATGATGGTTCTCCCTCCTTCCCCAGGAAGATTCTTCAGGGCAAGGTAAATCTTCTATAATGGATCCCTCTTCGTGCGGGTTGGTTCTAGAGTAGGGAGGACCTCCGCCTGAGATGGATGAGAGATGGTAAGGATCTTCATATCGATTGTCGTTGAAGTATGGAGGACCTCCACTTCGGTGAGATGGGGTGTGGGGAGAACCCAGGAATATGTCAAACAGAACATGGGGAGGACCTCCATACTTATTACCTGATGCACGGGGAGGACCTCCACAGTAGGGAGTGATGGAGTAGGGAGGAATTCCACTAGAGCTGGTTAGAACATGTGGAGGACCTCCATGCAGATGAGTGACAGAGAGAGAAAGACCATCACTCTGGTTAATGCCACCACGGGGAGGGCCTCCGCTTGAGCTGGTGATAATGTAATGGGTACCTTCACATTGATAACCTGAAATATGGGGAATACCTCTATACATGGGATCAGAGAAATGGGGAGAAACTTCATGTTGGGTTTCAAAAAGTTGAGGAATACATCCACCAGGAAAGATGTTGGTGGCATGGGGAGGACTTGCATACTGAGCATGGGATCTGGGAGGACCTTCACTCTAGCTGATGATGGTATGATTAGGACCGTTTCACTAAAGGTCCTTATCATAGTTTAACTCATGATGACTGCTTCTTGTATCGGTGACCAGAAGATTTATCCCAGCCAACCCAGGGGTGGCTAGGGTCTCAATCCCAATTGGGCATAGAAGTTCCCCTGCTCTGTAATAACAGGGAGCTGATAGTATGCATTGGCGGTGGAATGTTTCAATGAAGCTATAGAAGATTATTCCCCCTAATGGTTGTATTCTTGATCATGTACCCGATGTTGACATCGAGTCAGCCAAACCAGGTCTAGCTATATAGGGTTAGAGACCACTTCTTCCTCATCCTATGGGACCATATGGTGGTGTTGACTTAGCCTAGTGAGAGCCTTCCTTGGTGGATCCCTAGCTGAAGTCAAAGATGGGATGACTTGAATGTCCCTCACCTCATCAGTGTAGGGGAGTGAATCATAGGAGTGTTCTAGGGAGAGGCTCCCGAAATGGTTGGATGTTATATTAGGGAGCAGTGGCTCCCTGCGTGGCCCTTGGGGGAGGCAGTGACGATGAGGCATAGAAGCCTCCAAATATTAGTGGACCATAGCCCTAGTTGGGATGAACCCCTCCTATTCATATCGTCAAATGAGAGTGTCAATCACCCTACTCCAGATAAGCTCTGAGGGTGAGATAGGGAATGGGTGCCCAGTAGTTGTGGTTGTGGAAGCTGTAATGGTGGAGGTGGATCCATGTAAGAATTCTATAGTTTCGTTCCTCCTACCCCTACATCTGTAGGAGGGGGTGATTGGTTTCTTTTAGCTATATCTTGGGTCTTACAAAGTAGGATGATTCAACCATCAGTATAAATATTGTGAAATTAATGCCCAATACCCCCATCATCATTTAGTCTTCCATTTTCCGTGATAAATATCCACACTGGAAATGCCACATACTAGAAATCCCAGTGATTAACTACCCCAAATTATAGTGACTTCCATGCGAGGCCCACTATTTTCTTAGTGGGAGCTGGTGACGGATGTCTGAATCTGGTGACATGTTAATCTACTGATGTCTTTAATGCTACTAATCCCCATATTGAGGAGAATAATTTCACATCAGGTTCACCATTTTTGTTTCCAACACTTTCTTTGGGGTATGCCTTGTCATGCCACGTGTAGGGATACCTGGACGACAGTTCACATTGTTCCCCACATTCTCGATATCAAAAGGTAGGTGACATTTGTCACTTCTATAGAGATTTTTTCTCCTTGATCGAAACAGGATGATGGGATGTCAGTCTCTCCTTCCATAGATTCTTCATTAGAATTCTCTGCCTAGTCTGAGTCGCCCTTAAATATTAATATGTTGTTCATGAAACTCATTCCTGATTCCACCTCTTTGTGGATGCTAGTTAATTACATTGCTTCTATCAGGACATTCCAATGGTTCATGTTAGGGAAGTATCCTTAAGTTATAAGAGTAGTCACACTAAGGCATCTGTAGCATGTCTTGACATTGGAAGACTGGACACCTGAATTCTTCCTCACTAGAGGGCTTCTCAAGGGCACAGAAACCTGAGGCTTCCCACGTCAATAGCAGGGTATCTTATACAAGAGGCATGTCTCTGAGGTTTTCCTCAGATTCTTATGTTTGACATGGGGCATGCCGTGAGTTTAATGTCTAGAGGAGATAGATCGAACTGATCAGAACACTGATGAGAGTGGATCAGATTGGTACATCCCTATGAAGGAGCACCTGGAAGGTTTACCAGATTAATGGATCAGAACATCCAATGGGGATGGAACCAGGATGTTGTGTCCCATAAAGGGGAAGGTTTCACACCGTGAAGGATGATTTGGACACCACAATGAGAATATTAGAGGATGGTGGGTCCCAACAGAGGGGATACTAAGGTTTATCATTGGATGGGATTGAACCTCAAATAGGAGTCCTACGTACCTTTTATAGAATATAAGGATCAAAAATCACGTATTTCAAAAGGGTGATTTGGGGCTTACACATGGTTAGCTGCCTGGGTGTTACAAAGAGAAATGGGATGAATGGGACTTACACATGGTTAACTGCTAGGGTTCTATAAAAATCAGCGAAGATATAGATGACCTTATCGTGATGATGGTAATTTGATAGAGTAGATGGTTGGGGTTATGCATGGTTAGTGGTCTATGTGGATGGAATTAATTCACCTAGATTTGGCGAATCGAGTAAAATCATGATGGATATGGAGGAAGTGTCAAAGGATGATAATGAGTGGAGTGGAGCCAACGTAAAGATGGAAGTGTTTGGATTGAACCTCTGGAGGTTTCCTACGTATCCTATTGGCTATGAATCAGAGTCTACATAGTTCTGGAATGGGGCTATGAGTCACTTGAGGAGATGGATCATGAGAATGGATGCATGGATTGGGTCCCGAAGAAAGTGAAACCTCTGGGTTAGGGAATGATATTCCCAAAACACAAAGGCTCGAGAGAAAAAACCATGATGGGGTATGGATGATGGGATTTAACCTCAAGGAGGATTCATATATACCCTATGTTAAAGGTAGGGATCAAAGTCTACGTAGTTCAGGATGGGGCATAGAATTTATGCGTACACAAAGGACAGTGACCCAAAGACATGATGGGTCTTACGCATGGTTAGATGCCCATCACAAGAGGGACACTCTTGGTTGGAGGAGTATGGATTGAGTGTGGGGATTATACATGGTTAGCTTCCTGTGAAAATGGGACATGTGGTTGGGTCTTACGCAAGGTTAGCAACCCATATGGATGGATGAGAACACCTCAGGGAGGAATATCTAGAAGATGTGTCCCAAAAAGGGAATATGTCACATTAGGAGGGTACATCCCTAGGAGGGAGGACCAAATTTTACCGTTGGTTGGGATTGAACCTCAAAGAGGCATCCTACATACCCAAAAGGGATCAAAACCCATGTAGTTTAGTTGGGGGATACAGTTTAACGTCATGCAGGATGAAGGTAAACTGACATGAAATAGATTGGATATACAGATTATGAGTAATTAATGGCTTGAACCTCAGAAAGGCTTCCTATATACCCTGTATAGAAGATAGGGATAAAAGTCCACCTAGTTTGGAAAAGTAGGGGGATCAGGATTACACATGGTTGGAGGCCCAAAGAGGATTTCATGGTTGATGCTTACTCTAATCCCACATGAGCCATGCTCTGTGTGGGAAACAAGAGGTATCAGCAGACCCAACGATCGTTTCATGAAAGATGTGGCCACTAGGGATAGTGAATATTAGAACTTACTCTAGGAGGGAAGCCCAAGGAGTATGTCTAGATGTGTGAGGATTATATGTTCATCATACAGGGATAACCCTATCAATAGGTGTTGGGGATTAAGTAAAGATTGCCTGAGGCACACATGGAGACAAACCTCAAAGGGAGAGGGATAGTGGGAGAGCGCTAATGTTCATTCTCCTTTGAGTCCTCCTAGACTTTTTATACATGCAAAAAATCATAGTTTAACATCATGTGTTGAGTACGTGGGGTGATTGGAAGTTTAATTTCATATAGCTCGAACGACAAGGACTCACTCCTTGTCCCTTGGACTTATATAACTTTTACCAACCCGCACTTGGGGGAGGGAAGGAACAAGCAATGCCCGAAGGGAGTGAGGTGGCGGAGTGGTAAATTGAGGGTCCCACATTAGTGTAGCTATGAAAATAAGAAATGGATATTAATGTACCTATGTGAAGAAGCATAAGGTAAGTCAACACAACATGAAGCACTGCTCAGGGAGCCAGGAAAACACTGCACACAATCTTGGAGGGTCGTGCAAAGGATGTGTGTGCAAGATAGGGATGTTTCACACAAGAGGATCTCAAACATGGTTCTTTGAGGTAAGGTCAAACCATGGAGCATGTAAGAGGGGGTGCATGAAATATTGATGGCTTTAACATAAAATCATGGGTTGCATGCAAGATTCGGGCCTTGCATGCAAAAGAAAGGAGGCCCAAGCGCAATAAGTATGACACAAGGGTAAGTCTTGAACACAAGAGAGATCATTTTTACCCACTTGACTTGGGTAAAATAGAAATGGATTAGGGTCAAGTCCTACTGGGCCCGCCCAAAGGGGGAACCATGGGGGACCTAGCTCACAAGATCTAGTACCTTGATTCCATGACTTTCACACGATCGTTGAAGGGATCATCTTATGCGCACGGGAGTGATGGTTTTACTTATAGAGAATTATTATTAAGGGGGGGTACCCCTATATTTTTAGGTGAAAATATCGATGGCGGTGTGTAAGGATTCGGACACAGAAGTGGTTGTTTGACGTCACATTGGGTGTGTAAGAGACTTTCATGTAGGTCATCCCTTTTGAACGTTGGTCTGATTTCCTTCGAGCAATTGACTTTACCATTTTTGGGAGGCCTAAGCACAAGAATGTTGTTTTACATCGCATTGGGCACATAAGAGACTTGTACATGGATTTTTTTTCTTTTCAAACACATGCCAAATCTTGCATGAAACTCCCTTGGGATTCTCAAGATCATATACTAAGTCAAAATATGCCTTTGGGTTTCTCCAGTATCCAACCTATGGTTTCAAGAGGAATTCAGTTCCAACAAAATCCTTTAACAGCACTAAAGTTTTAGATTTGATAAATATTGCTTTTATTGGCACTAAAAAAGCATTGATTATGGTAGATTTTATCAACGCTTATTAATTCAGCACTAATAAAAGGTATCTTTAACAACACTTTTTTAGAAGCATTGATAAAAGTCTCTTAGCCTATTTAAAGAACCCTAACTATGACTCTTTTAGTCACGATATTTAAATATTTCTATAGAATCCACCTGCTACTGAAGCTCCTCCTTCTCCTCGAATCTAGGATCAAATTGATGCTCAAATCAGGTCTCAAATTAAGCTAAGGATCGAATCCAAGGATTGAATGAATCAAGTCTCGAATGAATCTAAGGATCGAATGAATCCAAGCTTTCACGTGAGATATATCTAATTTATCTTAGATGAATCAAAGATTGAATCTAAAATATATAATTTGATTCTCCTTCTCACTCTTTGATTACTTTTTTGGGTTCCTTGTAAGGTGCTTTAACTTAGTTGGTGTTCTTTTTGATAAATTAGCCTGGGATTTTTGGGCGCATGGGTTAGAAACTCTCTTGGGGTGGTGCTGGTAATCTGGAACACATCCCCCTACATTCATTATAGTTTCTATTACTCCCCCATATTCTTGGGGAATGAATCAAAAAAAATATCATGGGTTTAATAATCCTTTCTAACAAGAAAGGAAAGGTTCCCCTATATAACAAATAGATAAATGAACTCTCTGACCATTTGTATATGGGTCCTATGTCTATGAAATCATGTACACACATGTCCAATGTCATTGACTTGACAATGTACTAGTCCTATATGGTGTTAGTTATACCCTAAAACAATATGCATACTATGAGAAAGAACTGGTCTAAGAATATAGATTTTGAGATGTCCATGGTTTTTCACAATTGTGTATTTATGGAATGTTCAAGTCAGTAATCCATTATTTTATGACAAATCATGGTAATGGTTTGGGTTCCATAATATTTTTATAGAATGATGATATGATATTTTTGCTCATCAAGGTTTAGTAATCCTTTTTAGAATACATACGTCATCAAGGGGTAGGGTTTCCCAACTATGGTTTAGGTTGGTAATATTGATATGCTATGAAAATTAATTATAACTATTTTATAATTACATATTTTACTATTTTATTGATTATATATGGGCTCATTTGATTGAGGATTTATTTAGCAGTCTTTCATGGAATGGAAAAAGTGATTCCCATATGGTTAACTTCGTATAAGAGGTGGGTGGTGCTAAAATTATCACGAAATTTTTCAAATTTATTTTAGCATAAAATGTGATTTTTCGGAATAGATAATTGGGGAAAGAAGATCATATAGAGTTCTGATATGATTTTATGATTGTAATGTATAATAGGTAAGAATGATTTGGAATAAAATAGCCATTCCATACTTTGTGGGATGATTATAGTCTCACTAGGTTGTTTCTTCACCTTATGATCCTTGGGTTTTTTTAGTTTGAAAAATTATAAGGGATGTTAAAATATAAAATTAATGGGGTGAACCTAGAATATTCTTGTATGATTGTGTAAGACGGACCTTTGAGAGCGTATTGTGTGATTTATGGTTGTAAATGGTTTCTTTATAGGCTATAGTTCATGAAGAAAGTGGGACATGGACTTAGGGCATGGTGTTGGATTGGTGTTGCCCAATCCGGTTGGGCCGAATGCTTGTGGCCCGCACTGTAGCAATGCTGACCATTGTAGCAATGCTAACCGACCGACACCGACAGGCACTGTAGCGGTGCGGACTTCAGGGTCAACTTCACTATAGTGCTTTTGACTTCCAGTCGGCAGACACTGTAGCACTTTTGACCAAGTGAGTCACCGATCACTGTTGCAACGCAGACTACTATTCGGAACAGTGGACCGTCTTCTTCATATGTAGCCCATTTCGGGCTAGGGTTTTATGACTTGAAATCCTCTGTAATTTCATGCTCCCGAATCATAGTGAAATTCTGCATCTCCCGCAGATGTAGGGATTTTTCCCGAATCACGTAAATCGTCGTGTCCTGTGTTTTCTTTCTTTTTCGTTTTTCCTCGTTTCTGTCGTTATTTCTCCCGGCGATTCCGCAACAAATGGTATCAGAGCGAAGTTCGCAATTCTCCAACGATGGCTCTGGATGAAGGCAAAGTGAAGATTGATCGCTTCGATGGAACTGATTTCAGTTTCTGGAGGATACAGATCGAGGATTATCTTTATCAGAAAAAGATGCACTTGCCGCTTCTGGGTGTGAATCTAGTGGACATGGAGAAGTCGGAGTGGGAGCTACTGGATCGACAGGTTCTGGGTGTTGTGCGCCTGACGTTGTCCAAAAACGTGGCATTCAACATCAGAGAAGAGAAGACGACGGTGGACCTGATGAAAGCCCTCACAAATATGTACGAGAAGCCTTCTGCGGCAAATAAGGTGCATTTGATACGACGATTGTTCAACCTGAAAATGGTTGAAGGGAGACCTGTTGCAGATCATATCAACGAGTTCAATACCATCATAAGTCAGTTTTCATCGGTGGACATTGATCTTGGTGATGAGGTATGCGCTCTGGTTTTATTATCTTCATTACTTGAAAGTTGGGAAGCAACTGTAACAGCTGTGAGCAGCACTTCGAAGAATACGAAGATGGCTCTGAAAGATATAAGGGACCTAATCCTTAGTGAGAATGTTCGAAGAAGAGAATCAGGCAGATTCTCTGGTTCTGCTTTGAACGTTGAAGGAAGAGGAAGGTACCCACAGCGGGACAATCGCAGAGGACGATCGAAGTCGAGAGGAAAGAGCATAGACAAGGCAAAGGGTCCTGGTCCTACCTGCTGGACATGCGGGAAGAAAGGACATGTCAAGAAAGAGTGCAGAGATAATCGGAAGGGACCTGAAACCAGTGGAGCAAACGTGGTAGCTGAAGGAACTGATGACGTGCTACTGCTCAGCGTGGACAGCCCGATGGAGTCTTGGATTTTAGACTCTGGGGCGTCTTTCCATTCTACATCGGAGAAGGGTTTCCTGAACAATTTTGTTTCTGGAAATTTTGGCAAGGTGCATCTTGCTGATGACGAGCCCTTGCAGATTGTGGGGAAAGGAGATGCACGGATCAAGACCAACAGTGGGAGCTTGTTGGTTCTGGAAAACGTGAGGTACATCCCTGGTTTAAGAAGAAATCTCATTTCTGTGGGACAGCTTGATGATGCAGGGTTGAGTACCACGTTCACTGGTGGTGCATGGAAGATCACCCGAGGAGCTATGGTCATAGCTCGGGGAGCAAAGAATGGCACCCTGTACAACATGACAGAAACTTGCATGGACATGGCTGCATCACTCGAAGCTGTTGGAGGTTCTCAACTGTGGCACTACAGACTCGGTCACATGAGTGAAAAGGGGATGAAGGTGCTGGCAACAAAAGGATTGATACCAGAGCTGAAGTCGGTGGAAGTAGGCTTTCGTGAAGATTGCATCTTTGGAAAGCAGAAGAAGGTTTCCTTTGCAAAAGGAGGCAGAACACCGAAGGCCGGAAAGCTGGACCTGGTACATACAGATGTTTGGGGGTCTGCACCAGTACCATCTCTCATAGGGTCACAATATTATGTGACATTCATCGATGACTCAACAAGGAAGGTATGGGTTTACTTTCTGAAGAACAAATCTGATGTGTTTAAGATATTTCAGAAGTGGAAAGTCATGGTGGAGAACGAGTCAGGAGCAAAGCTGAAATGTTTGAGGTCTGACAACGGTGGAGAGTATGGCAGTCAGGAGTTCAGAGAATTTTGTTCTGAAAATGGAATTTGGTGGGAGAAGACAATCCCAGGAACACCACAACATAACGGTGTGGAAGAAAGGATGAATAGGACACTGAATGAACGTGCTAGGAGCATGAGGTTGCATTCGGCGTTACCCAAGACCTTTTGGGCTGATGTAGTGAATATGGCAGCATATCTCATAAACAGGAGTCCCTCTGTGCCAATGGGGGAATGTCTACCCGAGGAACTCTGGTCTGGTAAGGTGGTAAGACTCTCACATTTACGAGTCTTTGGCAGTTTAGCAAATGTTCATGTTGATGCTAATGCAAGGGACAAGCTTGATGCCAAGTCCAAAAAATGTTTCTTTGTTGGCTATGGTGGTGAGGAGTTTGTGTATCGCTTTTGGGATGATCTCAACGGGGTGGTCATTAGGATCCAAAACGTGGTATTCAATGAAGGTGTCATGTATAAAGA
This sequence comes from Viscum album, assembly GCA_963277665.1. Taxonomy (NCBI): domain Eukaryota; kingdom Viridiplantae; phylum Streptophyta; class Magnoliopsida; order Santalales; family Viscaceae; genus Viscum; species Viscum album. Next base: position 1,176,916,206 of record OY728153.1, on the reverse strand, counting down.
TCGCCATGCAGTTGAAGATGAAAATGGGAACATTGAATCAGAATGCAAAAAGCAAGTGGAGCTTGAAGGTGTGGCTGAGCTTGAGAGATCTGAACCGGTGGAACCTACTACTCCAGTGGAGTTGAGGAGATCATCAAAGGTGAGAAGGCCCGTGCAGAGGTATTCACCATCATTGCATTATCTGTTATTGACTGACGGTGGAGAACCAGAATGCTTTGAAGAAGCAATGCAGCTGAAGGAGTCGAGCAAGTGGGAGCTAGCTATAAAGGAGGAGATTTCCTCATTGCATGAGAACAACACTTGGGAGCTGACACCTCTGCCAAGAGGAAAGAAAGCATTGTAGAATAAGTGGGTCTACCGGGTTAAGGAAGAACATGATGGCAAGAGGAGGTTCAAGGCAAGGCTGGTGGTGAAAGGCTTCCAACAGAAGGAGGGAGTGGATTTCACAAAAATATTCTCACCAGTAGTGAAGCTTACCACCATCCGAGTGGTTCTCAGCATTGTGGCGTCAGAGGATTTGCACCTTGAGTAGCTTGATGTCAAGACTGCTTTCCTTCATGGAGATCTGGAGGAGGACATCTACATGCAGCAACCAGAGGGATATGTAGTGTCTGGAAAGTAAGACCTGGTGTGCAAACTCCAGAAGAGCTTATATGGATTGAAGCAGGCACCCAGGCAGTGGAACAAGAAGTTTGATTCATTTATGTCTAAAAATAAATATAAACGATGTGGCATGGATCAGTGTTGCTACATCAAGTCTTTCGGTGATGAATATATTATATTGCTTCTGTATGTGGATGGCATGCTCATTGCAGGATCATGTATGCAGAGGATTAATGAGCTGAAAGGGCAGTTGGCTGTGGAGTTTGAAATGAAGGATCTTGGAGAAGCTGGCAAGATTCTGGGAATGAAGATCAAGAGAGACCGCACAGCTGGAACTTTAATAATGTCACAGGCTGATTACATTGGGAAGGTTCGGAGAAGATTCAGCATGCTGGAAGCAAAGGCAGTCTCTATTCCCCTGGAGAGCCACTTCAAACTATCAAAGGAGCAATCACCGAAGACGGCAGAAGAGGTGGAGTACATGGCAAAAGTTCCATACGCATCAGCTGTTGGAAGCCTGATGTATGTCATGGTCTGTACTCGACCTGAAATTGCTCATGCAGTGGGATTTGTGAGTAGGTATATGGCTAACCCTGGAAAACAACATTGGGAAGCTGTGAAGTGGATACTGAGGTATTTGAAGGGCAGCAAGGAGGTATCTCTGTGCTTTGGGAAAGGAACTTCATTGCAGGGGTATGTGGATGCAGACCTTGGAGGCGATGTCGACAGCAGGAGGAGTACCACGGGTTATGTTTTTACCTGTGGAGGAACTGTAGTAAGTTGGATATCACAATTGCAGAAGGTGGTGGCTTTATCCACTACAGAGGCAGAATACATTGTTGTAACAGAAGCTGGGAAACAGATGGTTTGGCTGAAGAACTTCTTGGATGAATTGGGAAGAAAGCGAGAGGAAAATGTATTGCACTGTGACAGTCAGAGTGCTATACATCTTGCTAAGAACCCAGTGTTTCATGCCCGGACGAAGCACATTCAGTTGAAGTACCATTTCATCAGAGGTTTGATACAGGATGGGTTGCTGACCTTGCAGAAGATCTGTGGAACCAACAATTCGGCAGACATGTTGACAAAGCCTATGGTGATACAGAAGTTGAGGCACTGTTGTGCCTCTGTTGGTCTCCACTGATGAACAGAGGATGAGAGGCAGAATGATAAAGGACTTGATGGGAGCAGAAGAGGAAAACAGTTTGTATTTCATGAATTTGTGAAAGCACGGTGCTGGTGAGTGAAGAAGAGGAAGAACTTAGATTAAGTAAGTTGTCTTCATCAGTTGCATCGAAGCATAGCAGTGCAGCGGATCAGGCTACAAGTGGGATATTGTTGGGTTGGTGTTGCCCGATCCGATTGGGCCGAATGCTTGTGGCCCGCAACTGTCGCAGTGCGGACTTCAGGGTCAACTTCACTGTAGCAATGCTGACCGACAGGCACTGTAGCGGTGCGGACTTCAGGGTCAACTTCATTGTAGCGCTATTGACTTCCAGCCGGCAGACACTGTAGCACTTTTGACAAAGTGAGCCGCCGATCACTATTGCAACGCGGACTACTATTCGGAACAGTGGACCGTCTTCTTCATATGTAGCCTATTTCGGGCTAGGGTTTTATGACTTGAAATCCTCTGTAATTTCATGCTCCCGAATCATAGTGAAATTCTACAACTCCCGTGGACGTAGGGATTTTTTCCAAACCACGTAAATCGTCATGTCCTGTTCTTTCTTTCTTTTTCGTTTTTCCTCGTTTCTGTCGTTGTTTCTCCCGGCGATTCCGCAACACATGGGATATCACCATTGAAGTTAATATCAAGTAGTATATAGGTTAGATTATGGGAGGCGAAGTAAGGATAGTCATGGTTAATGAAAGTAGCTCATAGGGGTAGAATAATGTATTAATTTCCCTATGACTTTTTTTCTTATGTGTAAAGACCCGTAAAATTCAAGGAAAATTTTTTCTTAATTTTCTTTAGAATTTTACAAGAGCGCGGTTTCAGACGGCACCTGATTCCGAGGCCCGGAGTGCCCGGAATCAATTTCTGAAGTTTGGCTCGGGTACGTTCAGTGAACGAACGAGCGGGAATTCCTAACTTTTGATCCGGTGCTCGGAATTGAAATCTGAGGGCACCGATGAACTCGCAGCACCGATATTCGCTTAAAGAGACCTTTTCGGAAGTTGCGTTTGTTGCGGGTTGAAAGTTAGTTTTGGGGTTTTTAGTTTGAGTTAAATAAAATTTGTAAAGAACAAATTTTATTATAACTTGATAAAACCTACCAAAGGGGGTTGGAAGTGGGACCCACACCCACTTAACCTCCCTTGGGAGGATTAAGTGTGGTGGGGCCCACACGAACCCCTAAACCTTTCATATTCTCTCAACTCCCTTAACGCCTCATTAAATGACTTGTGTTACTTATTTAATTATGGGAGTTAATCCTTTTGAATTTCAAACATTTGAAATTCTAGTGTGTTATGTGTTAATAAAATAAGATGTTGTCTTATTTTATTTTGGTTAATTGTTTGTCTTCTTGAGAGGTGGAGAGCTTTTTCTTCTTCTTCTTCATCTCTGACGAAGATCACGAAGAACGCTCAACTTGACGAAGAACGCTCAAGTCCCGACGAAGAACGCCGCTCCGCTCTTCTTCGTCTTCCGTGTCAACGAGTGGGAACGCCGCTTCCTCCTCGGATTCCCTTCGTCGACATAAGAAGTTTCGCCAAAGACGTGTCTCTTCGGACGCATCCCTTCGTCATCGGATTTGACGAACGGCTACCGCGACGCCCGACCTCCGCGACGTCGTCTTCCGCGGAACGTTGACAATCTTCGAACCTTATACCCGAGGTAGGGGTTGTTGATTATTGTTTAGTTATTCTATTTTTGATCATGAATTTTAGCAAGTCTAACGTGTGGCTTTGGATTATTTTAAGATGCGTTATTGCTTAACGTGAGGGGGCCGGACCGCATGAACACGGCCGAACCCCTCCATCGTTCTTGTTGTTTATTCTTGCGGGTGGAAGCAAAGTGGCGTGGTGCCGTCGCACCACGCGGATAATCGTGCAATTATTTTGCGCGGCGCCGTCGCGCCACGCCGAGGAAGAATCTTCAAGAACGTGACGCCGTCGCGCCGCGTTGAAAGGAATCAAGGCACGGTGAAGGGGCGCGGTGTCGTCGCACCGCGCCGGACGATGAACACCGCGGCCGGTTCCGGGCCGCGGCGGGACGAGGAGACCGCGGCCGGTTCCGGGCCGCGGCGGTATGAGAAGACCGGCGGCCGGGCCGCCGGCGTCGGAAGCCGAAGAGGGGACCGGAATTTCCGGTCCCGTTGGAGAAAACCGGCCGGCCAGCTGGCCGGCCGGATGACGTTAAACCGGGGAAAATTTAATTCCCCGGCCAACGTTTAAAACCCCCCTCTTAAAGAGGGGGGCGGTTTCCATGTAGGAAGGGGGGGCAGCAGCCCCCCGGTTTTTATTCAATCAAGCCCCCCACGTGAGGGGGGGCGGTTTTGCAGAAGGGGCGCGGCATATTGCCGCGCCGACATTTCAATCAGCGGGGGCTTAGCCCCCGCGTGCAGCCACCCTGCGGCGACAGGCCGCCGCGCCGCCCCGGGGGGGGGGGGGGTCGGGCCGGGTCGGCCCGGACCCGGACCCCCCCGTTTCGAACCAGTTTCGTTCTTTTGGCCATATCTTGAGCCTCGGACCTCCGAATGACGAACCGTCTGCGGCAACGCGATCCTTGGATCGAGACGGTCGTTTCGGTATATCGCACTCAAGGTTTCGGATTACTTTGAGTTCGGCCGGGTTGGTTCGTTCACGAAACCAACCGGGCCTTCGGAGCGGAAACGCTCATATCTTGAGCTACGGACGTCCGATTGACGTGCCGTCAGCCGTGTTGTGTTCCTCTTAGTGAGACGGATCTTTTGGCATACTCTGCCCGAGGTTTGGACGCAGGTGGAGTACGGTCGGGTTGGTTTTGCCTTAAAAAACCAACCGGGCCCCGGAGACGAAAATGCCAATAACTCTCAGACCGGGCGTCTGATCGACGCGCCGTCTGTTGCGTTGAGTTCCTGTTGATGATACGGAACTTTTGGATACATCAACTCTGGTCTTTGTGACAGTTGATGTATCAGCCTCTCGGCTCGTGGAGCGGACCCTCCGAACGAGCTTGCTGTGTGCGGGAACCCTAGTGTTGGCTGCGACCGTTCTACTGCTACTACTGCTACTGTGACTGCGACGACGACAGTACAGAGATCCTGTGTGGATTCGACGACGACGACTTCAGCACTCAGCGATCCTACGTGGATCAGTGCTACAGATCCTGTGTGGGTCTGATCCTGTGTGAGTCCTTGCGCTCAGCGGTTCTGTGTGAGCCAGCGCCTACAGGTCCTGTGTGGGCCCGATCCTGTGTGGGTCATTGCGGGGGTTAGTTACCTATCGATCCTTCGTGGGTCCGACGACTTAGATGGATCAGTGATCATCTTTATCATCCTTTGAAGAAGTATACCTGTGTGAGCTGAATCCTATTGCTTTCCTGTGTGGATTGTGTTGTGCAATCCTGTGTGGTTTACGTTTTGCTTTCCTGTGTGGAATACGTTTACTTTCCTGTGTGGACTGAGTTGTACTTGGGCTCGGAGGTTGGAGCGTATTTGAATTGATGACTTAGGTATATGTATGGGCATATACCTAAGCAGTGTCGATTGTTACTTCGTGATTGTACCTTTCTTCGTGGTTTATCCTTTGTGGATTTTGAGAGACCTTCAGGGGTCTCGGGGTCCTTACTGAGTAGCTTATACTCACCCCTGCACGGGCTTTGCCCGCACTACGTTGTGTTGGTTGCAGACGACGGACAGCGTTGACCTTAGCTGAGGCTTGCAGAGCGGGACGGTACCCGGAGGTGGACCACTGGGCGGGACGTGCTCGGAGCGGACGGCGGGACCCGTGGAGTAGAGGATCTATCTGTACCCACCCTTCAGGTGGGATTTCCTGTGGACAGCTCGGAGTAGCGGCTTTTACTTTTCAGTTGTTGTTTTCCCTTTCGAGTTGTACTTTACTTTCAGTTTGGGTTTGTATTCTGGCCCTTTTTCTTTTCCCGCACTTTCAGTTGTACTCTGCTTTTGTTTAGTGTTTACTTTCCGCTTGTTTACTCTGTGGTATTTGTTTACCTTACAAAGGCAATGCCTTCCCTTTTTATCGGGATTTACGCCTTGGTGCTAGTCGCCAGCCCCTGGCCTATGGAAGGCGGGCTTGGGGTAGTCACGGCACGGACCCCGAGGGCGGGTCGTGACATTATGGTAGTGATGTGCTGAGAGGGATTATGTGATCACCTTATTAGTGATTATATATGTGGTATAAAATCAATTATACTCCCTTGAAACCTAGTGGGATAACCAATAAATGGTAGGATTGATTATTTGATCATGTGTATTACTTTTTCTTTAGATTTTAGGTGTGTGGGTGGTGAATTATGGCTTACGGACTATGATATTATCTAACAAGAGATCTTTGAGAAAGACGATAAATGCCTAAGATAGATGATCTTTGGGTATCATATATTATAATATGATGGTTATTATGTGAGGGATAGTTATGTTATGTTAGAATGTGAGTTACTACAGACATTTTAGTGATTCATTGAGGGCTAGGATGAGGGTGATGTGACATTTGTGTTGTTGTTTGTTCTTATTTATGGTTTTTTAGAATTTTGGTTTAACTAATGTATTATGGCACCCATTGTGTGGTTCTTTCCTAAGGGAACCAATAATGTTAAGACTTCCCCATATTTAAAATTTACTTCCTAAAAATGGCTATGTTATACCCATTTCATGATTTTGATGAAATAAGTACATGTGATGTTTATCCCTAAGGGATAGTCTTGGATGTTAGGGGTTTGAGGTCAAATCTCATGTTACTTGTGATGTGGTTATTTCCAAACAGAGATAAATAATTTTTCATCCTCATATGATTCAAATATTAACCTCTTATTAGTAAATTTTTTTGAATGTTAGGGAACAACCATGGTATAAAGTTATGGTATGATTAGTATAATTCACTGGTATGAAATGAAGTAGGTACATTTGATTATGATGGTTTCCTAGATAGTACACAATGACTTGAATTACATGTGTATTTTTAGTGTTACTACTTTGAACATATAATAAAATATATGCATTGTTTTATATTTAAGGGGCCCTTTTAGTATTTAGTTGTTGATTTTTATACTCACACCCTAAACATGAACCTCAGTGGACATAGTTCTCTTATATTTGAGATACAGGTGAGGGAAAAGGAGAAGTAGCATATATTAGAGTCGGTACAGCTCAGTGGGGATGAGTTTATGTTCTCAAGGTAGTGTTAGGAACCTTTTATTATTTAGAGATTATATTTTAAATTTTAAATTAAGATGTGGTAATTTTAAAAAAATTAATGAGACAATTTTCATTCACATAATCTTCACCTCTCAAATAGTAATTATTGCATTTTTTTTGTTTGATACTCATTCCACATATCTTCTATATTTCTTGAACTACTTTGAGTAGTAGTCATCCAAAATTATCACCAGTACCCCGTATGGGATGACTACTGGTCAGAGTAGTTCATGAAATATAGGTGCATGTCCAAACGATATGGAGGATGAGTATCAAGAAACAAAATTCAATAATAACTTCTTGGGAGATGTAGTTGATGATGATGATAATTGTCTATAACTTTAATATTTGGATGAATTCAGGGGATAACACCTACCATAATGTAGTAATTATTTTCTTAAATTCAATTACCCATTTCCTTAAAAATGGACGCATGCTGATTTTTTGAAAAAATAGTATGAACATGGAGTTAAAGAGTTCAAAAAGTTTTCAATAGAGAATGCATAATACCCTTCTCAAATACTTTTACCATGTTTACTTTGTTGTTATTCAAGAAAAATTAAATGTTAAACTACTCATGTAGACAACGTCTTCTGTGCATTATGATGTTACCAATCCTAAGGAAGAACAGACTTTTGATGTTGAAAATGCATAATTATTAGGGGATCAACAACATGTTGATAAAAAAACAATAACAATGAAACATCATAGTGTTGAATAAAATTATCAAGGAAATAAGTAAGGATATAAAATTTTTGGTTGGTTATAATCAATGAAGCCAACCTATTGACCCCAACAAGTCATTGTTAATTAGTTATATTGGGGTCACAATGAGGATAAATGTGTTGATTTATATTAATTCATGGTGCCATGTATATTCTATAATGAAGGAAACCCATTGGAAAGATATAAAGGTAATTTTTCAATATACTTTCACGATTTTATCAAAAATATATATATAATGAAGTCTTGATTTAATTTTCATTATTCCTTGTAGAGTTAATTTATTTTAGAATATTTATGCAAGAAATTTATCTAAATGGATACTGGAAAATCTCATAGAGGCTTCCAAACTCTTCTTACCAAGTTACATCTTAGGGATACTGAGGGGAAAGTAAATCCTCACCCCCCAGTTAGTTATGCACACATTATAAAGCAAAAACATAGAATTATTTCATCATTCTTCATGATGAGAAATCATTTTAGTTTCATTATATTTGATAATATATTATTTGAAATTATTTATTTTATCGAATTTGATTAAAATTTGTTTATTTATGAAACATAAAAATAGTGCTAAAAATAAATAACGTCCATCAAAACCAATGTACCACTATAGCAAAGAAAGTATGGGGTACGTTTCACTAGAGAATAAATTGGTATGTATTTTAAATCAAAAATAAAAGTTTTATGTGATATGAAAATACATATGTTCCTTTGTTTATATATAGATTGATGAATCAAAATATGAAGCCACTTTCATCCCACGTCACGTGCTATGGAAGGAGGATCACGTAAATAAGGAGAAAAAACTAGTTGATGAAAATATAAAAGAAGTATGGGGAACATTTGTAATTATGACATAATATTAAATATTTATTCTTTATAATGGTATTACATAAAAACTCTATTTATGTTCATATTTTTTTATATGGTTTAGACACAATAATCACAAGATACAATACAAGAAGAAAAACTACATTTAATAGTTGTGAAGCACCTAGAACAATGTGGTTGTGTTAGAGGATTGAGTTTTGGAGTATCTCCTCAAAAATATTTAGAGAAGATAAAACCACATGAAGATACATATTAGTTGGTGAAAGTACTACAGGTGAAAACAGATTCCCTACAAGATATTATTGTCTACTCTAGTTTGGCAGACCAATATATAAAAAAGAATCAAAGAGAATAGGAAGTCGAACAAAGATCCACACATGAAAAATCAAATAAACTCACTATATTTGAGGATAGTCATTCCCCTAAACAATATACCTTACCTGAGGTAATAAATTTTTTCATTACCCTTTCTCCAAAATTTGAATCAAACAACTTTCAATAACTTTATATTACTAAAATTCTACATGGTATAGTTGTATGTCACGACCCGTCCTCGGGGCCCGTGCCGTGACTACCCCAAGCCCGCCTTCCATAGGCCAGGGGCTGGCGACTAGCACCAAGGCGTAAATCCCAACAAAAAGGGAAGGCATTGCCTTTGAAAAGTAAACAAGCACCACAGAGTAAGCAAGCGGAAAAGTAAACACTAAGAAAAAACTGTACAAGCTGTGCTGAAAGAAAAAGGGGCCGGAAATACAAGCTCAACTGTAAAGTACAACTGAAAGGAAAAACAGCAACTGAAAGGAAAAGCCGCAGCGTCGAGCCGTCCTCTGGAAGCCCCACCTGAAGGGTGGGTACAGATAGCCTCCACTGCTCCTCGGCTCCACCTCACCGCTCCGAGTACGTCCCGCCCAGTGGTCCACCTCCAGGTACCGTCCTACTCCGCACGCCTCCACCACGATCAGCGTTGTCCGTCGTCTGCAACCAACACAACGTAGTGCGGGCATAGCCCGTGCAGGGGTGAGTATAAGCTACTCAGTAGGGACCCCGAGACCCCCGAAAGTCTCCCGAAATCCACAAAGGATAATCCACAAAGGAAAGATACAATCACGAACATCTGACACGGCTTAGGTATATGCCCATACATATACCTAAGTCATCAATTCCCGTTCGGCTCCAACGTCCGAGTCCAAGCACAACTCAGTCCACACGGGAAAGCAAACGTATACCCACACAGGATAGCACAGCACAATCCATAAAGGAGAGTAAATAGTAAATCCACACAGGATAGCTCAACACAATCCACAAAGGAGAGTAAACAGTAAACCCACACAGGATAGCTCAACACAATCCACAAAGGAGAGTAACACACGATTCAGCTCACACAGGTATACTTCTTCGGATGACGATAAAGATGATCACTGATCCATCTGAGTCGTCGGACCCACGAAGGATCGATAGGTAACTAACTCCCGCAATGACCCACACAGGATCAGGCCCACACAGGACCTGTAGGCGCTGGCTCACACAGAACCGTTGAGCGCTGACCCACACAGGATCGGACCCACACAGGATCAGGCCCACACAGGACCGGGCCCACACAGGACCTGTAGCACTGATCCACGTAGGATCACTGAGTGTTGTAGTCGTCGCAGTCCACCGAGGATCTCTGCACAATCGTCGTCGTAGTCCACTGAGGATCTCTACACGGTCGTCGTCGGAGTCCACTGAGGATCTCTGCACAGTCGTCGCTGTCGAAGAAGCAGTCGCAGCCAGCTCTAGGGTTCCCGCACACAGCAAGCTCGTTCGGGAGGATCCGCACCACGAGCCGAGAGGCTGATACATCAACTGACACAAAGTCCGAAGTTGATGTATCCAAAAGTTCTGTATCGTCAACATGAACTCAACGTCGCAGATCGCGCGTCAATCGGACGCCCGGTCTGAGAGTTATTGGTTTTTTCGTCCCAGGGGCCCGGTTGGTTTTTAAGGCAAAACCAACCCGACCGTACTCCACCTGCGTCCAAACCTCGGGCGGAGTATGCCAAAAGAACCGTCTCACTTAGAGGAAAACAACAAAGCTGACGGCACGTCAATCGGACGTCCGTGGCTAAAGATATGAGCGTTTCCGCTCCGCGGGCCCGGCTGGTTTCGTGTACGAACCAACCCGGCCGAACTCAAAGTATTCCGAAACCTTGAGTGCGATATACCGAAACGACCGTCTCGATCCAAGGATCGTGTTGCCGCTGACGGCGAGTCGTTTGGAGGCTCGTAGCTCAAGTTACGGGCGTTTGAACGAAAATCGTCCGAAGACGGGGGGCCCGGGCCCGGGCCGACCCGGCCCGACCCCCCCTGGGTCGGCCGAACCCGGTCCGACCCGGTCCGACCCGGTCGGACCGGTCTGGCTCGGCCAGGGCCGGTCCCGCTCGGCTTGGCCGAGCGGCCGACGCGGGGGGGATCACCCGCCCCGCATGACACCCCCGCGGCACCCGCGGGGTGTCGGCCATACAACCGGACGCGGCTGAAGCCGCATCCCGAGTGATGCGGGGCGGAGCCGCCGCCCCCGCGTGACACCCCCGCGACAACCGCGGGGTGTCTCCCTGGCGACCGGACGCGGCTTCAGCCGCGTCCCGCGAGCGCCGCCGCCGCGGCCGGTGCCGCGGCGGTCTCGTCCGGCGGCGCGCCGGGCGCCGCCGCCGGCTTCCGCGGGCCGCCGGAGTCGCTCTGATGGCTTGATTTTCTTCCCGTCTGCGTCGTTGCTCCTCCCGGGACTCGTTCTTCACTGCGGAATCATCAAACCTTCGTTGCGGCACGCTCCGTCGTCGCCCGTCAAATTCGCACAAGAACGAAGAACGGCGGAGGGTCGACGGGCCGTGTTAGTTTGGCCCGCACCCTCCGCGTTAGATATAAACAACGGGAGAATTTTTATTCCACACAGGAAACAACAATTTTAATAAAATTAAAATTGTTCGCAATCCGGTTCTTTATCTTTTTAAAGAAACATTTACGGGAATAATAAAAGGGGGTAATTCCAAAGATAAAATCCCTACCTCGTAGTCGTCGCGCGTGAGCATTCTTCGCGGAATTGCTCGTCGCGGAAGGTGGAGATCGTCGCGTCGTCACGGAAGGGCGTCGCGTCGTCGCAGAATCCGGCGTTGCGTCGACGAACTCGACGGACCAAGAAACAATAGATTTTAATTATAAATAATTAAATTCGTGTTTCGTTTTAAACCACAAAGAACTTTTAGAAGGAACCCGAAATCCCTCACCTCAAACGGCTGGTGATCGGAGATCGGGGCGGGGAAGAACGTCTCGGATTAGAGCGTCGTCGATTTCCGCGGATGACGGCGTTCTTCGCGTTCTTCGCGTTCTTTGCGAAGGAGAAAAAAGATACAAGGATTCTGTCAAATCCTCTCAACGCGCAAACTTTCAAAAGACTGGTTGGTCTTATTTTATTGTTATGCCAACACATGAAAAAGGGGAAGTAAAGACCCATCAATTCGTTGAATTAATTCAACAAAAGAAACAGCTCATTTAATTTACGAAATAAACCGCCCAATTAAATGGTCTGTTAAGAAATTAAGAAAACGTGTCAGTTGACTTTCATAATGATGGGTTTTCGCGGGTGCGTTACTTAGCGGAAAGAAACGGCGGGGCTCGTGCGGGCCCCACCTCACAAATATCCTACCGAGGGGGTAGGATATTTCCCGGATAGCATCCTATCCGAATCAACTCAGTTTAAGCCGCTTTTAAGTGGCTTCAAGTGACTTCCAAGTGGCTTAAGTGAAATAAAATAAAGTTGTCGTAAAATTATTTTATTTCTTAACTTTAAGCCCGAAAATTAAAAACCACACCCGAGCAAACGCAACTCCGAAAGAGGCGTTTCTAGGCGAATATCGGCGCTGCGATTTCATCGGTGCCCTCAGAATTCAATTCTGGGCACCGGTTCAAAAGTTAGAAAAACTCGCTCGTCTGTTCACTGAACGTACCCGAGCCAAACTTCGGAAAATGATTCCGGGCACACCGGGCCACGGAATCAGGTGCCGTCAGAAACTGCGCTCTTGTAAAATTCCAAAGAAAATTAAGAAAAAAATTTCCTTGAAATTTACGGGTCTTTGCATTACTCCCACCTCAGGGATTTACGTCCCCGTAAAGATACATCAAAAACTAGGGAAACAAATGTTGGTACTGAGCACGCATCTGAGCCTCCCGCTCCCATGTGCTCTCCTGGAGGTTCCTGTGCTGCCATCTGATGCGCACAAGAGGAATCGATCGCCCACGTAGGACCCGCTCCTGTCGATCCTCTATCTCCACCGGGACCTCCGCAAAAGTCGCTCCATCATCCACGTCTAGCTCCCCATAGTCAATTATGTGCGTCGGGTCGTGCACGTATCTCCTCAGCTGAGATACGTGGAAGACGTCGTGCACCCGGTGCAACTGAGGTGGCAGAGTCAGGCGATAAGCCACCTCGCCAATCCTGCTGAGGACCTGGAAAGGCCCGATGAAGCGTGGAGACAACTTGCTGTCTCGGCCAAATCTCCGCAAACCACGTCGAGGTGAGACCCGCAAGAAGACGTGGTCGCCATCCTCGAACTCTAGTGGCCTCCACCTCCTGTTAGCATATGACTTCTGCCGGCTCTGAGCTATCCTCATCCGCTCCTGGATGACCTGGACCTTCTCTGTCGTGGCCCGGACCATCTCTGGTCCCACAAGTGCTGACTCCCCAGAGTCTGTCCAGCACAAAGGAGATCTGCAAGGCCTGCCGTACAACGCCTCGTATGGTGTCATCCCGATGGTGGAGTGGTATCTGTTGTTGTACGCGAACTCCACCAAGGGTAGGTGGTCCTCCCAGCTGCGACCAAAGTCGAGGACACATGCGCGGAGCATGTCCTCAAGAGTCTGAATGGTCCTCTCCGTCTGACCATCCGTCTGAGGGTGAAAGGCGGTGCTCAGACGTAGTCGCGTCCCGAACGCCTCCTACAACCCCTTCCAAAGCCGGGAAGTAAAACGAGCGTCCCGATCGGAGACGATAGTCGATGGCACACCGTGAAGCCGTACAATCTCCTGAACGTAGAGACGCCCCAAGCTCTCCACTGAGCCCTGCTCTCGGATGGGTAAGAAGTGTGCCGACTTGGTGAGTTGGTCAACAATCACCCAAATGGAGTCGTGACCTCTGGAAGTGCGTGGAAGTCCAGTCACGAAGTCCATAGATATGTCGTCCCACTTCCACTCCGGGACCTCCAAGGGTTGTACCAAGCTTGCTGGTACCTGATGCTCTGCCTTCACCTGCTGGCAGGTGAGGCACCGTGAAACGAACTCTACCACAGCCTTCTTCATGCCCGGCCACCAGTGCTGTCGTCTGAGGTCTCGGTACATCTTCGCCACTCCTGGATATACCGCCAAAGGAGAAGTGTGAAACTCTCTCAGCACCTCCTCTCGAAAAGCGACTGGTACCAAGATACGTCCTCTGAAAAGGACGTCGTGCTCTGCTCCAAGGGAGAAACCATCAGGTGCATGTCCCGAGGATATCTGTGCACGTCGTGTCTCACAGTCAGCGTCCCCACGCTGTGCCTCTCTGACTTGCTGTAGAAGTGGAGGAGAGACGGTGAGAGACTGAAGGAAGGCTGCTCCGTCTCTATCTACAAAGGATATCTGCAAAGCGGCTAGCTGCTCTGTCGCCTCTTCAAGTAGCTGGATGCCCGTCCTCCTGCTGAGGGCATCGGCTACCACGTTGCCCTTCCCAGGAGTATAGACTATCTCAAAGTCATAGTCCTGAAGGAACTCGAGTCATCGCCGTTGTCTCAGGTTCAGGTCCTTCTGAGAGAAGATGTACCTGAGACTCTGGTGGTCAGAAAAGACTGTAAAGCGTTCGCCCATCAGATAGTGCCGCCATGTCTCCAGAGCGAAGACCACTGCTGCTAACTTCAGGTCATGGGTAGCGTAGTTCTGCTCATGCGGCCTCAACTGACGTGATCCATAGGCAATCACGGCCCGCTACTGCATCAGGACACACCCGAGTCCGGTCCCTGATGCATCGCAGTAGACTACGTATCCAACTTCCTCCTCAGGCAACCTCAAGATAGGTGCGCTGGTCAATCTTTGTCTCAGCTCCTGGAAACTCTGCTGACATCTGTCTGACCACACGAAGGGTTTTCCCTTTTTCGTCAAAGCAGAGAGTGGCGCCGCAACTCTGGAGAAGTCCGGCACAAATCTCCGATAGTATCCGGCTAGACCCAAGAAACTCCGCACCTTCGTCACGCTCTTGGGTGGCTCCCAAGCTAGCACTGCCTCGATCTTCGCGGAATCCACTGCAACTCCCGCCTCAGAAATGATGTGCCCCAAGAAGTGGACCTCACGTAACCAGAACTGGCACTTCGAGAGCTTTCCATAAAGCTGGTGCTCTCGGAGTGTGTCTAGTACAACCCGCAGGTGGTAGGCGTGCTCCTCCTCCGTCGTCGAGTACACCAAAATGTCGTCGATGAAGACCACGACAAATCGATCGAGGTATGGCTGGAAGATCCTGTTCATGAGGCTCATGAACACTGCTGGAGCGTTGGTTACGCTGAAAGGCATAACCAAGAACTCATAGTGGCCATACCGGCACCTGAAAGTCGTCTTCTGCACGTCCTCGTCTCGAACTCTGAGCTGATGATAGTCTGACCTGAGGTCTATCTTCGAGAACCACCGTGCTCCCTTGAGCTGATCGAAGAGGTCATCAATCCTCGGTAGCGGATACTTGTTCCTCACTGTCACCTGGTTCAGGCGACGATAATCGACACACAGTCGCAAGCTCCCGTCCGCCTTCTTGGCGAACAAAATCGGGGAAGTCCAGGGTGAAACACTGGATCGGATGAACCCCTTGCCCTGCAAGTCCTCCAACTGTACCTGTAGCTCTCGAAGCTCGGCGGGGGTCATCCGATATGCTGGAGTGGATATCGGGGCTGTCCCGGGGTACAGATCAATATAAAAGTCTACCTCTCTGCGAGGAGGTAGCCCTGGAACGTCGTCAGGGAAGACGTCCGCATACTGATCCACCACTGCATGAAAACTAGGACTTCGCACGTCAACTGCTCCAAGGATGAGGCTAGCCAACTGATGAGTGATGGGTTGTCCTCTCCTCTGCGTGAGTCCATCCTGTGCTGCGAAGGCTCCCTTCTCGCCGGTGAAGGTGAACCTGCTCCCGTCGGTGCGCACACATCGCACCTTGCGCCTAGTGCAGTCAATCTGAGCATGGACTGTAGATAACCAATCCATGCCCAAGATGACGTCGTAAGGCCTCGACGCCGCTACAAGAAGATCCCAACCGAAGCTCTCGCCTCCTAAAGTAAGCTCACACTGCCGGCACCAGTGCGTAATCGTCGAGTCTGCTCCCGTAGGAGTCTCTAGCCGTAAGGATCGAGCCAACGGCTCTGTCGGAATCTCTGAGCTCCGAACAAGGGTAGTGGCTATGAAGGAGTGACTCGCTCCTGTGTCTATAAGAACTGCAGCAAGGGTGGAATAGACACAGATCGTACCTCGAATCATCTCTGGCGTGTCGTGGTCGTAGGCCTCCGCTGCCTGGAGCTGAGCCTGTCTCTGCCCGCCAGCTCCCTGTGGTCGGGGCGGGCCTCCTGGTGGTGGTGGTGGCAGAGCCTCAAAGCGTCGCCCACCACCTGGTGCTCGGCCAGCTCCTCTGCCTCGTCTGCCTCCTCCCTGCGGACCGCCACGGTTGACCCTCTGCCTCTGCCTGGGTGGCCCCTCCACCGTCTGCTGCCCCTAGGTACGGCGAGTCGGGCAGTCACGAGCCATGTGGCCCTGCCCGCCGCACTCGTAGCACTGCCTGCCTCTCGGAAGACTGGCTCCGCACTGTGTGCCCCGCACTGCTGAGCCAGTGTCCCGAGGTCGCCTGTCGGAAGGTCTGGTCTGCCTGGAGCCCTGAGTCATCCGTCGGCTACCTGCTGCCGAAGACTCTGCCACCTGCCGCCCTGCGGTAGGTCTCGCTGTAGACTCATCCAGAAAGCTCTCGATCAAAAGGTCTCGCTCCAGCACTCCTGCCTGGGTCGGGATGCTGAGGGAGATCAGCGATGCCCTGATCTCGTGTCTCAAACCCTGCTCGAAGGCCCGGGCCCGGAAGAAGGGGTCTCGTACCATGTCTGTCGAGTAGCGAGAAAGGTCGGTGAACCTCACCGCGTACTGGGCGACCGTCAAGCTGCCATGCCGCAGCTGAAGAAGCTCCTGAATGCGCACCGAACGGAGGGTGGCCGGGACGAACTCTGAGCGGAAGAGGCTCTCGAAGTCCGTCCAGATGAGGGAGGCCTCATCGTGTACCTGGAGCATCAAGCTCCACCATCGTCCTGCTGCTGCGTGCAGTAGGCTCGCCGCGAGGATCACCATGAGGTCTGTTGGTGTCCTCACTAGCCTGAAAACTCGGACGACCGCCTCCAGCCAGTCCTCGGCTGCCTGGGGGTCCGTCTCCCCACGGAACCTGGGTGGTCGCTGGCGCTGGAACTCGTGCAGAGCTCCGAGGCGTTGTGCATCGTCAACGGTCAGCGCTAGAAGCATCGGGGGCTCGACGGGTAAAGGTACCGTCGGTGCCTCTACTGTCAACGGGCCCTGTACCGAGGCCTCGTCGCTCGGCGGGCTGTCGTCGCGCTCTACCCTCGGAACCCTAGCTGGCTGCTGTCGTCGGGCCATCCTGAAAAGGAAACAAGTGCGCCACGGTCAGAACAGTATACCTGATGAGCTGACACAAGTAATCACAAAGAAAACTTGAAACACACATGCAATCAATGTTTTCGTGCATTAAGTCGGAAATCAGAAGTCAGGGTCCTGGTGTACGTATACGTCGGCCGCCGCACCAACACTGGACTCTCTGGACTGATAACCACACTCAATACGCTAAACACTATTGCTTCACATAGAAGAAAGATCAGAGTCTGCGGTAGAACCGACCACCTCTGATACCAATTTGTCACGACCCTCCCTCGGGGCCCGTGCCATGACTACCCCAAGCCCGCCTTCCATAGGCCAAGGGCTGGCGACTAGCACCAAGGCGTAAATCCCAACAAAAAGGGAAGGCATTGCCTTTGAAAAGTAAACAAGTACCACAGAGTAAGCAAGCGGAAAAGTAAACACTAAGTAAAAACTGTACAAGCTGTGCTGAAAGAAAAAGGGGCCGAAAATACAAGCCCAACTGTAAAGTACAACTGAAAGGAAAAACAGCAACTGAAAGGAAAAGTCGCAGCGTCGAGCCGTCCTCTGGAAGCCCCACCTGAAGGGTGGGTACAGATAGCCTCCACTGCTCCTCGGCTCCACCTCACCGCTCCGAGTACGTCCCGCCCAGTGGTCCACCTCCAGGTACCGTCCTGCTCCGCACGCCTCCACCACGATCAGCGTTGTCCGTCGTCTGCAACCAACACAACGTAGTGCGGGCATAGCCCGTGCAGGGGTGAGTATAAGCTACTCAGTAGGGACCCCGAGACCCCCGAAGGTCTCCCGAAATCCACAAAGGATAATCCACAAAGGAAAGATACAATCACGAAGTAACATCTGACACGGCTTAGGTATATGCCCATACATATACCTAAGTCATCAATTCTCGTTCGGCTCCAACGTCCGAGTCCAAACACAACCCAGTCCACACAGGAAAGCAAACGTATACCCACACAGGATAGCACAACACAATCCACAAAGGAGAGTAAATAGTAAATCCACACAGGATAGCTCAGCACAATCCACAAAGGAGAGTAAACAGTAAACCCACACAGGATAGCTCAACACAATCCACAAAGGAGAGTAACACACGATTCAGCTCACACAGGTATACTTCTTCGGATGACGATAAAGATGATCACTGATCCATCTGAGTCGTCGGACCCACGAAGGATCGATAGGTAACTAACCCCCGCAATGACCCACACAGGATCGGGCCCACACAGGACCTGTAGGTGTTGGCTCACACAGAACCGCTGAGCGCTGACCCACACAGGATCGGACCCACACAGGATCGGGCCCACACAGGACCGCGCCCACACAGGACTTGTAGCACTGATCCACGTAGGATCGCTGAGTGTTGTAGTCGTCGCAGTCCACCGAGGATCTCTGCACAGTTGTCGCCATAGTCCACTGAGGATCTCTGCACGGTCGTCGTCGGAGTCCACTGAGGATCTCTGCATAGTCGTCGCTGTCGAAGAAGCAGTCGCAGCCAGCTCTAGGGTTCCCGCACACAGCAAGCTCGTTCGGGAGGATCCGCACCACGAGCCGAGAGACTGATATATCAACTGACACAAAGTCCGAAGTTGATGTATCCAAAAGTTCCGTATCGTCAACAGGAACTCAACGTCGCAGACAGCGCGTCAATCGGACGCCCGGTCTGAGAGTTATTGGCTTTTTCGTCCCAGGGGCCCGGTTGGTTTTTAAGGCAAAACCAACCCGACCGTACTCCACCTACGTCCAAACCTCGGGCGGAGTATGCCAAAAGATCCGCCTCACTTAGAGGAAAACAACAAAGCTGACGGAACGTCAATCGGACGTCCGTGGCTCAAGATATGAGCATTTCCGCACCGAGGGCCCGGTTGGTTTCGTGTACGAACCAACCCGGCCGAACTCAAAGTATTCCGAAACCTTGAGTGTGATATACCGAAACGACCGTCTCGATCCAAGGATCGTGTTGCCGCTGACGGCGAGTCGTTTGGAGGCCCGTAGCTCAAGTTACGGGCGTTTGAACGAAAACCATCCGAAGACGGGGGGTCCGGGCCCGGGCCGACCCGGCCCGACCCCCCCTGGGTCGGCCGAACCCGGTCCGACCGGTCTGGCTCGGCCAGGGCCGGTCCCGCTCGGCTTGGCCGCGCGGCCGAGCGGCCGACGCGGGGGGGAGCCGCCGCCCCGCGTGACACCCCTGCGACACCCGCGGGGTGTCGGCCAGACAACCGGACGCGGCTGAAGCCGCGTCCCGAGTGATGCGGGGGGGAGCCGCCGCCCCCGCGTGACACCCCCACGACAACCGCCGGGTGTCTCCCTGGCGACCGGACGCGGCGTCAGCCGCGTCCCGTGAGCGCCGCCGCCGCGGCCGGTGCCGCGGCGGTCTCGTCCGGCGGCGCGCCGGGCGCCGCCGCCGGCTTCCGTGGGCCGCCGAAGTCGCTCCGGTGGCCCGATTTTCTTCCCGTCTGCGCCGTTGCTCCTCCCGGGACTCGTTCTTCACTGCGGAATCATCAAACCTCCGTTGCGGCACGCTCCGTCGTCGCCCGTCAAATCCACACAAGAACGAAGAACGACGGAGGGTCGTCGGGCCGTGTTAGTTTGGCCCGCACCCTCCGCGTTAGATATAAACAACGGGAGAATTTTTATTCCACACAGGAAATAACAATTTTAATAAAATTAAAATTGTTCGCAATCCGATTCTTTAACTTTTTAAAAAAACATTTACGGGAATAATAAAAGGGGGTAATTCCAAAGATAAAATCCCTACCTCGTAGTCGTCGCGCGTGAGCGTTCTTCGCGGAATTGCTCGTCGCGGAAGGTGGAGATCGTCGCGTCGTCGCGGAAGGGCGTCTCGTCGTCGCAGAATCCGGCGTTGCGTCGACGAACTCGACGGACCAAGAAACAACAGATTTTAATTACAAATAATTAAATCTGTGTTTCGTTTTAAACCACAAAGAACTTTTAGAAGGAACCCGAAATCACTCACCTCAAACGGCTGGTGATCGGAGATCGGGGCGGGGAAGAACGTCTCGGATTAGAGCGTCGTCGATTTCCGCGGATGACGGCGTTCTTCGCGTTCTTCGCGTTCTTCGCGTTCTTCGCGAAGGAGAAAGAAGATACAAGGATTCTGTCAAATCCTCTCAACGCGCAAACTTTCAAAAGACTGGTTGGTCTTATTTTATTGTTATGCCAACACACGAAAAAGGGGACGTAACGACCCATCAATTCGTTGAATTAATTCAACAAAAGAAACAGCTCATTTAATTTATGAAATAAACCGCCCAATTAAATGGTCTGTTAAGAAATTAAGAAAACGCGTCAGTTGACTTTCATAATGACGGGTTTTCGCGGGTGCGTTACTTAGCGGAAAGAAACGGCGGGGCTCGTGCGGGCCCCACCTCACAAATATCCTACCGAGGGGGTATGATATTTCCCGGATAGCATCCTATCCGGATCAACTCAGTTTATGCCGCTTTTAAGTGGCTTCAAGTGGCTTAAGTGAAATAAAATAAAGTTGTCGTAAAATTATTTTATTTCTTAACTTTAAGCCCGAAAATTAAAAACCACACCCGAGCAAACGCAACTCCGGAAGAGGCGTTTCTAGGCGAATACCGACGCTGCGATTTCATCAGTGCCCTCAGAATTCGATTCTGGGCACCGGTTCAAAAGTTAGAAAAACCCGCTCGTCCGTTCACTGAACGTACCCGAGCCAAACTTCGGAAAATGATTCCGGGCACACCGGGCCTCGGAATCAGGTGCCGTCAGAAACTGCGCTCTTGTAAAATTCCAAAGAAAATTAAGAAAAAAAATTCCTTGAAATTTACGGGTCTTTACATTGTATGTGATTTCTATCTATCAAAATCCATGCACCACCTTGTTGTGAGGGGTATAGTGAATAATATCTCGAGAGATAAGATACATCAGAAAGAACTCCCAAAATATCACATGAGAGTGAGGATTTAGATAGCTCGTGATCTGAATGTTGAGTTATCTATTCCACTTGATGATCCGTGTTTTACAATGGTTTATGATGCTATTGGAACTATATTAGCATGGTTGTGTAATCTTATAAAGATACATGAGGTATCTATTTAACAAAAAAAATCATATAAAAGACCTATAACATTTGATGAAAAGAAAATTTAACAGAGATATGATATTATATATGGATAAATTGACAAGGAAACATAAGGTCAGTTCTAGGAAGTCTAGTGGATTGACTAAGAAATAAAAAAGACATCCTAGGATTACATTCTCCTTGTTGGTTCCATAGAAACATTTATTATAATTAAAACTTAATGAAGTTACCACATTTAAAGATGAAAACATGTCTTACATTCCATATTAATAAGAAATATATGAAAATTCCATGATAGACATAGTTGATATTGAGAGTATAAATGAGATTCTCAATCATGAATGGTTGGGAGCCTCAGTTGTGAATACATATATAAGGCACATTTTCAAAATAATTCTATTCAAATAGTGGCATAATATGTTTATTAATGTTAATAAATATTTATATTTTCTATAGGTATTTATATTACTACTATAAAAATGGAAAAATGCGTGAAGAATGATTTGGATTCATTAATCCTTGTATCATTTTTACTGAAAAACGTACATTGAATAAGCGATAAATTGATAAGAAAAGATATGATCTACTCGATTATCTTGAGAAAAAGATAACAGATGAAAAACTCTTTTTGATTACTATAATACATAGGTAAATCTCTACAATATAATCACATAAAATATATTTTTATTTTTTTCATTTTGTATTCATTTTTTTAGATAGTACTAGATACTAATCACAATCAATCTGGATACCCCAAATATATAATATTTGGATCCAATGCATGGATATCCAAAAATCTGACCACACATGTTGTGTATTGTGAATTTTTAATATACAAAGATCAACATTTTATAGATAAAAATTGTATTATATGATTCAGTCTGTGTTTTAACAATAATTTTGTTTTGATAGGGCGGTCACTAAATATAGGTTATATCAGGGCATGAAGTCGGTGTATGAACATAAAAATACCTTGGATTACTACAAATAGAAACATAATAAGGTATATATATAAATATTTAACTATCAAAATATATTTGAAAACGATTTAATTATTTTGATCAATTTTAATACAGTGTTCGAAGGAATAAAATGACAAGGATTGTGGATATTCTGTTTGAAATTTTATGAGAGAGATCATAAACCATGAAAATACTAGCATCCATGAACATATAATTTCCAAAGGTAATTAAAATTTCATTAAAAATATTTATTAATAATTTGTTTGTCTATATTTTCTCAGTACAACCAATATTCCAGACAACCTTCTTACTCAAAAGAAGAAGTAAATTTTTTTAGAGATGAGTGGTCAGCATACATGATGTCAGAATGCTTGCTCAAAAAAATTAGGAGATTACCTACTATGTTTGTGATCTAGTACAAGCTATGAAGTTTGAAATATATTTGGATGGTGAAGAATTTATGTCAAAATTCTTATATATTATTTTTGATCTATTTTTCAAGGATAAATATAATGAAGGAAATTAATTTGTTTAGAATCATTGGCATGAAAACAATAAATTTTTTGGGAAATGGAGGAGGCGGAGATAGAGGTAGAGATGGAGGGAGAGGTGGAGGCAGAGGAAGTGGTAGAGGAATAGTTGAAGTTAGAGACCGAGGTGGAGGAGGAGGCAGAGGCAGAGACCGAGGGAGAGGATAAAATTAACTGTGATTCTGCAAATAATAAAATTGTTGGGAAATGGAGTAGAATGGGGTTCATACCAAGGATGTGTTTGACAAAAATAACTAAAAAGTGTTCAAAAAACATTTCACTTAAGATAAGAGTTGTTGTGAAATTGTTTCAGGTTTCTTATTGAAAAAATGTTTTTCACCACTTGTTTAAGTGATTTTGTACAGGAATTTAAGTGGAGGAATTTTTTTCAGAAACAAAACAAACACCAATTATTTTTCAAATGTATTATGAGAGGATACAATTTATATTACCACATTATAGGTACTAAAAAATATTATTGAAGTGTGAAAGAAACTCATCACCAAGAACAAACTGAAAAATAACAAAACAATAGATAAAGTTTCTTTCCCATGGATTCTCTACACTACAAAGAAAGGATCTTAGTAGTGGATCCAATACTCACTTGAGAGTCATACAACATCAATCCAATAATCAAGCATGTATATAATCAAGCTAAATTTTTTGAATAAATATGCGGGTAATAAACCACTAAATCCAATAGGTGTATGAGAGAACTATTGGAGGAAAACCAGCATTGAGAGATTGCAGTCATCAGGGAGGTCTAGTATTAAAGGAAACATGGAATCAAATGAAAATAAATAGATTTATCAATAAATCCATGAAAATAAAAAACATGATTTAAATGAAACCATGAAGCACCAAATATCCAAACGAATACCCCTTTGAAAAATAATCTAGTAGTTTGATCCAAAACCTCTAAATAAATAAATAAATATAAAATTTCATCAATTGAATCATAAATTTTCAAAAAAGAAAAATATTATGGTTTCACTTTGGTGGATGGTGGAATTATTTGGGCTATTCAATCATCATTTATATGCATGATATAATATCATAAATTCTTTTGAAACCCATACAAGTAACATCCATTAATCATGTGCACGTTCATTATGTAAAATTATCCTTGTTCAAATGCTCATTAATAAAAAACTCATAATCATTCTCAATAAAAAAATACATGAGAATAGGTATATTCCCATTTTTATGAGGAAATAATGATGATGTTATGTTAGACTTTATAATCACCCAATATATTGAAAATGATATACTAATATATATCATAATCCAACAATACTTAATGGATGTGCTATATTTTAGTTTCATTTGGATTCTATAAAGGGTTATACTGATGTTTAATACTTTCAAAAGGGGTAAAAAATTTATAATAGAGTTTATTGTCTTCTGAAAATACATTATGGGTCACATTGATGTTTTTTCCATCAAAGAAGGTAAGTGGTTTATCATGGATTTTTTACTCTCTATGATGGTAAAAGGGGAAGATAGGTTTTATTATGTTCCTTAAAAACTCATATATAAATATTTATTTAGTTTAATCAATTAATGGTAATAGGTTTACACTAATGCTTAATGTTTTTTAAGAATAAATAACTTCATCAATAAGGATGATTCACTATTGTACTATGATCATGCACTCAAAAAGTATGATTCGCTCATGATGATGAAATTTAATTTTTATTATCTAATGCATTAAAAATTCTAGGTTATCAAACTGCAATATTATTAGTTGACCCGGAGTGCTGAATGCAATGTAGGATAAAAAGAAATTGTGGAATCAATCATACATCAAATCAATACAAGGTGTACCCAATATGACTCAAATTGTGTGGTTTCAGTTTAAAATTGACATTTTATTAATGTATTGTTTCATATTTATGTTTAATTTATTTCTTTATAGTATTACTAACATAAGAATTGTTTTCTTATATAGGAGGATTCTTTTGCAGGAGTTGGGGTGGTTTTTTCAAAGCTACTTGTGATCATGAGAGACTAGACTTTGAGGCAACAACTAAGATAACAACAATAAGAAAAATGGGTCAAGAATGTATACAACTATCATGAAAAGGTTAATTCCTACTACTTATTTAGTTAATTTTGTCACCATTTTATCTATTATTTTTAATTTAATTTTATTATCATTTTTATCTAATAATTATTTTTTCATACATATTTTGGGAAGTCTTATTTCTCTTTGGGCCAGTATATCTTAAAGTGTATGTTTTCAATACAAAATTATCATTTTAGTCTAAAACACACATCAAATAACCAAAACCAAGAAAATGATCTTACATTGTTTTTAAAATTTATAAAAACAATTGATAATTCATTTTTTATGTGTAGTAATCAACCACACATCTATCTGACACCTGATGTGGTCAGTATGACTCAATGTGTGTTTTTTTAATTCAAAAGTTCCATTTTATTTTAAAATACATGTCACGTGATCAAAACTGAGAAAACGAGATCAGATTGTTTTCAAAATTTATAAAAATTATCTGTAATTCATTTTTGACTTTTAGGAATTTACTACACATCAATCGGACACATGATGTGGTCGATATGACTCAAAGTGTGTGTTTTTAAAACAAAAGTGTCATTTTAGTTTAAAAAACACATCAAATAGCCAAAACCAAACAATGTAGCTAATATTATTCTCAAACTTTATGAAAATGGGATATAATTCATTTGTGACATGAAAGAATTAAACACACATAAATCTGACACATGATGTGGCCGATATGACTCAAAGTGTGTGTTTTCAATATAAAGGTGTAATTTTAGTTTAAAATGAACATCACTGGACAAAACTAATAAAATGAGATTATATTGTTTTCAAACTTTAGGAAAACAGCCCATAATTCATTTGTGATGTGTAGAGATTGACCTCACATAAATATGACACATGATTTGGTTTATATGACTTGAAGTGCATGTTTTCAATATATAAGTGTCATTTTTTATTTAAAATGCGCATCAAATAGGAAAAACTGAGCTTAAAAAGTTTAGATTGTTTTCACATCATTTTATCTGCTATTACTTGATTAATTTTATTTTCATTTTTATCTGATACTTATTTAGTTAATTTTAACAGATATAATGCTTGAAGACAAACAGGAAATGGTGTGACAACTGAAGGCTTGTTCTCAAAAATCAAGTGCTCCTGAATTAGATCACATCCATAGTAAGTTTTTTATCACCATAGATATTATCTAGTTCAATAGAACCTTCTTTTGAGAATAACAAGAAATGGTGTTACTTATAATAATCAACCACAACTCAACTTGATACACGGTGTGCCTAGTATGACTCAAAGTATATGTTTGTAGTTTAATATTGAAACATTGTGTTTAATTTATTTCTTTAAAGATTTACTGACATAAGAATTTTTTTCTTATACAGTTTCATTCTTTTTCTCAAGATAGGGTGGTTTTTTCAGAAACTAATGGAATGATAGGGGCTTCTTCCACATCTTGTTTCCCTCGGAGGATTTAAAATCGTGATCTTGGGGGTTTTGATACGTCTCCTTGAAGCCCGGATTTATTCACATGAAGTAATGGGACCATTATTTTGATCCTTTGAATGCAAGAAATTCCTCTATGCAGGTTTGGGTTCGGGTTTATGGATTGCATTGGATGCTTTGGAATCCAAGAATCCTCCATTATGTAGAGATGTCGCTTGGTTTAACCATAATGGTGGATAATGCAATAGAAGATGCAAGGTATGGGAATTTTTCTAGTATTTTTGTTTAAATTGATTTAATTTCAACAAAGGCCAATGGAGTTTTCCTATCTACTGATGGTGAGCAGTATGAATTAAAGATTGTCTATGAACAACTACTAAAAATTTTTATGGAATGTGGGGTAATTTTCCATGAAAGATACTATTACAGGAGAATTATGGTTTTTGATTTGTGTTCTGCTCATGGGCATGATAAAAATCTTTGTGTGAAGAAAGGCATGAAGTAATCTTGGCCTGGTCTGGGTGAAGAGAAACTTGTATGTGGTGTTTCTTGTGAACCTGCTGCTGCAAATGAAACTAATTCGGCTGACCAAAATAATGCAGATGAAGTGGTGAATACTGTTGATGGTGTTTTCCATGATAATTTCATTCTAGACATAAATGAATACCTTGAGGTAGAGCAGCTTATGGCTGAGTAGAATAATGTTGATGATGTTGTGTTAGACACAGATGCAGTGCGAGAAAGCGTCATTCCATGAACTAATACTCAGAGTGTTGAAGGCATAGAGGTAGCCCCTCTTAATGGTAATGCATCACCTACGCAACACTCTGATGGGAAGAGATTATGGTCAGACATTATTGTTGATAAAGATCCCAATGCAAGTGAGGAGTCTCTAAGACCAATCCAAAATATTCAAAAAACTAGTGTCATGAATGCACCTATGATGTTAGAAAGGTTGGAACTTATTGAGAGGGAAGCTACTGCACAAAACAAAGGGAAGATTACTGTGGATAATGAAGGGTTTCAAATGATTTCAAGGAAATCTAGTTTCCTGCATGAATCGCCTAAAGTTTTTGAACAGAAAATTGATTGGGAAATTATCACTGAGGTCAACAGTTTTAAGGTTATTGATTATCTTAATGATGGTATAAGGCATGGGTCTAAGGATATGGCTACTACTAAAAAGGGTGAACATGATGTGAATATGCATCAGAAAACATGGAGAAGGGGTAGGCACCCAAAGGGTTATGGCTGTGAATGTGGTTGAGAATATGTTACCTAAGGGTGTTGATGAGGTGGTTCTTCTAGATCTTCTAGGCTCACCCCAGAGAAGTTAGAGATTAAGGAGAAGTACACTGTGATGTTCAACCAGAGGAACTCACAGTCAGAATAGGAATCTACTAACGTTGAAGACTCTGATCATGACTCAAATCATGATTATAGCAAATGTTTGATGTGTAGTTTTTCTTATGTATGTGGTCTTTCCCTTGCTTGCTCTAATTTTCCTCCTCTTGTTCTTGCTATCTTTTCAACAATTTTAATAAATGGCCAGGAGCTTTGGCTTCTGGATGGACCCGTTTCGGTAATTATATTACCTTTTACATTTATAATTATAATTAATTATTTATATTACTATTAATTATTATTAATGATTGTCCTAAAGGCCCAAGTATTAATTATTATTAATGATTAACAAATTATTAATTTTAACTAATTACATTGGAATTCAATGTTCATTATAATTAAAATTATTTTTTTTATCCATTATTAGTAATTTTTTAATATATATTACAATAGTAATTATCATTAGTAACATTATTATTACTAATTATTAATAATAACTAGTACTATAAAAAAATATTATTTCTTATTATCGATCAATATTAATTATATTTTTAATTATATGATTATTTTTTATAATTTATCATTAATACATTATTAATTATTATTTATTACATTGTAATTATTAAATTTATTAATTAATTTATTGATTATTAATTATTATAAATTATTTTCAAATATCATATTAACATTGTTGTTTATAATTTATTAAATAATATTAATTATATATTTTTTATTAATTATTATTAATTGAAGTATTTAAATATTTTAATTGATTATTTTTATTTTTTATTAATTATTTTTTTAGTTATTATAATATTAATATTTATATTTATTTACATTATTATTATTAATTAATTATTAATTAATAATAATTAGTAATATTTATTTACGAATAATTAGTAATTAGTAATATTTATTCATTAATAATTAAAAATTAGTAATATTTATTATTAATTACTTAATTATTACAATATTGATATTTATTTACTAATATTAATTATTAATATATAATATATTTTTAATAATTGATATTAACACTATTACAATTTATTATTAAATAGTATTAATAAATAATTACATTATTAATATTACTAATTAATAACAGATTATATATTATATATTAGATTTTGGGGGTACAATTACAATGAAATGTAGTTGGTGTGGTTTTTGAGTGGTTAACACACCCCAAAATCATGCATGTCACTCGAGATCAAATCCTGGTGGAGGGGTCTTTTTGGGGTACTATAGTGGTACTGTGACAGACATAACTAGTCATCTGATTTTGGCCTTCAGGCCACCAATTTGGGCCTATGAACCACAGGGCCTTCGGGCCGCCATAGACCTTTGGGCCACAAGGTATCTATGACACCTTAGGCCTCCGGGCCATGGGCTTTTGGGTCCTAAGGCCTTTGGGAAAAGAAGTAGTCAGGTCATACTACACATGAGCAGACCCCGAAAGAGGAATCTGAGAAATTAGAAGCCACCAAAGGAAAGATAATCAAATTGGAAATGAAGAGAGGGTATGATAATCGCCATCGATACCAGACATTGTGCATCTCTGCACAGGGCATTGTTGGTCAATCAAACATATGAGGTGGGGAGTTAGGTGCCTTCAATGTAGTTGATGCTAGGGAGGGGTAGTCCCAAGTGTAGTTAGATTTTTGGCCTCCAGGCCATGTATAAGGCCTTTTTCCTTTGTTCCTAAGATCAGGTAAGGGTTCCCTCCCAAACCGATTAAAAAGAGGATTGTCCACAAATAATAATAAAAATTTAAGGCCTTTAGGCCATTCAATCCAAACCATAAAATTACAAGGAAACACACACACACCCACACCCACAAGCTTAAAGAGAAAGTCATAGCCCATAAGGGATAATCCACCTTACAAGAATTATTTATTTATTATATATAGAACTGTAGACCTTATTACATAGAGACACATAGAACCCCGTTTTATAATGCTCGAAGGCCCCTGACCATGGGCTTGCACAACAACCCAGCACATGACAACACCCTTGCTTCAACAAAGGACTACTTTTCCTCTATACACCACCAACTCGCTGCACCAACTATCACATGGCAGTCCACTACTATCTCCTCGACCCACAGCCTCCATCGTGATGACTGCACCCCCACACCCTTACATGTGATGTGCGTTCCCCACACCAACACCACCAATCCCAACCCTGCCATCAACACAACCACCCATTGTGAAGATTCATCTTTCCTATCATCTAGGTCATCAGCCATTGCACGACACCCAAGGTCATCACATGGGGCCCACTCAAAGACCCACTACAGTCACCTAAATTTTTCACATAAGACATGAAGTCATGGTATCTGGTCAGCCCGAAGAACCCCGACCTCATGTCCGTCATCAAAGACACTGGAAAACATAGTCACTGGCCCTTGCAACACAACCTTCCATAACCGTCAAGGACACCCAATACACACACACCATGCACATGCCACACCTTTAATGTTTTCCAAATAATTCAAAAATCTTCTAAATAAAGGTTTTAGGGGATTAAACCCCCAAATGATACAATCTAATGTGGTGTATTTGCCACAAGACCAAACCCTGACTGCATGGATTATATATTAATAACAATATTAATTAATTATTTGTTTTTCATTATAAATTATACCATTAATTTAATCACTAATGCGTTTATTCAAATATATTACATTATTATAATTATTTATAATTAATGAACCATAATTATATACTTACTATTGATAATTATTAATGTTTTTTGATTAATATATTAGGAATTATTATTAATGAATTATTATTAATATTATATTTTTATTTGAATGCACTAGGATAGAGGATTCAGAATCCCACGTGGAAAAACTTGAATGGATGGAAAACATGACTCTCCTATAAAATGGAGAGATGAATGGGGGTTTAATGGTTGTGATATTTTCAGAATAATTTATTGAAAGTAATGATTAATAAAAAAATAGAAAAATAAAATTTTAATTTTTGGTGTATATATAACATTTAAAAAAACAAGTAGAAGGCATTGTCTCATTATAATCTTCTTTAAATGGTTTATGATGAAGGCTCTGACTGAGAAAGAACATTCTTCATAACCCTTAAAATGAAGGCATTGTCTCTTTTAGTGCATTCTTCAAAGAGTTCACAAAGAATGCACTGAATGTGATAATGAATTTTTTACAAACCTTTTGAAAAGGGTGTTTTCAATGCCCCCCTTAAAGAAAAAAATGGTTCCTAGATTAGAAATTAGTTTCCCAAATCCCTTATATGGGGAATTTCTTATTAAATTTTCCTCATATAGGATTTTTTTTGTTTTTTGTGTTATGTTATCTGCACTATATTGGATTGGACGTTGTTTATGTCACTGGCTTGTTGGGTGTCTTGAGTTGTAATTCTGTATTAACTCACGATGTATCTGATATTGAGTTGTAATACTTTATTTAAATTTTAAATCAATATGATCCTATTGTATCATTTTTTTTCATGAATCATATATGTTGGTGTAATGTTGGTGTCATTGTATGAAGATCCTATGCAATTGGTGATCTTCACTTAATGCATTTATATAACTCACCATTCATTATTTTTTTGATATATATATTTTTAATAATTTTAGTCATCATGAAAAAATTACCATGCACATACATGCATCTCTTATACCCTAACCAAGCATCATCCCATGTGCCATATATTGATCCTCAATGCATCAAAACGATCATATAACACCAAGTATGTTATGAGTTATGAGACATTATATTACACAGTATCACTATTATAAACGACCCTTGGAAAATTTTATCATATAAGGGGGAATATAAATTCCTAAAATAGGTAAATTGTGAAACTATTTTCCAATATATCGATTAATGTGGGAATTTTTTTGATAGATTGGTGGGCGCTTCTTGAGATGGTGACTTCTTTAAAAGTTTACTAAAGAAGGTGTAGTCTAAGATAACACCCTCTTTAAACTAATTCAAAGAAGGTGTATTCTAGCCTAGCCCCTTATTTTTTTTAATTATATATATAAACAAAAGGTAAAAAATTAAACATTATTTAACTATTTTTATATTCAGTATTACTTTATTAAAGTATTCTAAAAATATTACATATGCTATTACTCAAACTCCATTTTATACGGGTGCGGTCCTTGACATCTTTTCCATATTTTCAATGTGGGATTCAACCATTTATTTTCCATGGGATGTGAACCTGCATAATAATGTCATGTTAATAATAAAGTTAAGATAATAAATACATGACCCATGGGTCCTAGGATCAAAAAATAATAAATAATAAATTCATGATAATTATTAAAAGATAATAAAGTCGTGATATTATTTTTAAAAATATAATTATTAATAATAATTAAAAATTACTTAATACTATATAATTAATAATAATTAAAAAATTACTATTAATAAATTATAATAGAGTGATTGATAATATGATTAATATGGTATTAAAAAACAACTACTAATATTTAATAATTGACACCCTTATTTAAAAAATTATAATAATAAATTTGTAAATAATAATTTACAATGTAATTATCAATTATTGATAATAATTGATCTAGGGTGTGTGTGCTTATGGAATTGGCCATCGCACGTCATGTCAAGAGTTCAACCCTGACTACCTATCCCCCCCAATTTAATTTGGAGGATGGATGTAGGTCCCCATCTTTGGGGCCATGATCTCTTCATGTGTGTTGCCTATGCATGGGTGGAAATGACATATGTAGGCCCATGTGGGGTAGCCTGGCTGTGGGTCTCGAGGTGGTAGGCTTGAAGAATAATGGTGAGGTAGGGGCGGGTGCAGGTGGCAGGGATGACGGTGGCTATACAGGGGATTGTTTTAGGGAGGGTTGGCAACTCATGTGATAATCGGTGGGGGACGGACTGAGGGAGGGCAAGGGAGGCCAACTCTCAGGCGGTGACGGGCACATAAGGTGCATGCATGTACTACGAGATGATGCTCAGGCTAAGGGGCTTGGGTGGAAAGAACAGGCCTTAGGCCTCATGTGTAATGGACTCCAGCCATTGGGTCTATGGGCCACCAACTTATAATGACCTTTTTCCACTGGGCCTTCGGGCCATGTAATGGGTTACCTCTCAACCTAGTAAAAAAGAGAGTGATTTCTTTCCTTAATAAAAATGGGGCTTCGACCCTAATCCCTTAAAAAATATTATAAATAAAATAACTAGTAATTAAATTAATAATATAATAAATATATAATTATACATAAATACATACATGAATACATACATATATATATATAATAATGTATTATTTACACAAAATTAATATATATAACAATAAAAAAATTAACATAATTAATAATTTAATTAATAATAATTAATAATGTGATTTATGATCTAATTATTAATGTGATTTATAATACTTAATAATAATATATGTATTAATGTAATTAATAATGCAGCTAAAATAAAAATAAAAATAATTTTTAAATAATTAATAATTATTATAAATGTTAATAATTATTATAAATGTTAATAATTATTATAAATGTTAATAATTATTATAAATGTTATATATAATTAAAAATTAATTACGGAATCAATAATATTTTATAAAAAAAATTATAAAGTAATATAATTATTATTATAATTATAAATAATTAATAATTATTATATATATTATATATAATCTAATCATTTATGCACTTAACAATACTTAATCAGAAACGGCCTGAAACCATGGGTTTGGTGACCAAAACACATGGTTCCTTTATTGAATTGAAATAAAACCAATACAATACAAGGGGAAATGCCACTTGAAAACTAGTGAGAAACTCCCTATCACAAAACATAAAGCATACAATAGCCCACAAAACATAAAAAATCAAATGGAGTGTGGTGAGGAGACACCACCAAATTACAATGAATCTCTATACAAAAGCTGAAGGTTTCGGGCGCAGCGGAAGCGCGTGGGTGGATGTGCCCACATGGCTTTTTGTCATTAGCAATGATCAATCCGGGATAAATACGACGATAAACGCCAGTCTCCACGAATCGAATCACAGAAAAAGACAAAGAAGAAGGTTTGTCCCGGAACCACAAACAAGGATCGTTACAGGTTGATTATAATTAATTTAATCAACTTAAAAGAAATGTCTTTTGGTGTTCTTTCTTCATTGATGTTCTTGATCATGTTCCAGTGTGATTCGGCGTTGCGTCGCAGAAGCCCAGTGTAGACTTCCTCTAGCGGTGATCCACACGTGTACCTCATATCTTGGGACGTCGCCAAAGGATTATCCGGGTGCTAGAGTGGAGAAACCTTTGCTTGCATTGTCCGCCTTAGATCATCTTGATCCAATGTAAGAGGATCTTTCTCGGTCTTGAGAGCGTTCTTGGAGGAAGAGGTTCTTTCGGCCTTGAAAGAATTCTCCAGAGATGTTGTGCACAACGATTCTCTTATGTCTTGGAAAAGAGTTGGGGTTGTGAGGATATTTATAATCGGGTTTGAGGTTGTAGAGTTATGACAATAAATAAACGCGTTACGCGTTTTATTTATTTCATTGACTCTTATTCAAAACTCCAATGTCAAATAATTAATTCCTTGACATGCGCGTACGCTGATTATAATAAATATCATTTAAAACAATATTATATCCTCAAAATCCTGACTGGAAAAACTACACGGCGTGTATTAATAAATACACGGCGTGTACTTGTTTTTCATTGAAAACTACACGGCGTGTACATTTAATGTACACGGCGTGTATATCTTGTTTTCATTTATTCATTTCCTTTCCATAAAGAAAACTACATGGCGTGTAATTATTAATACACGGCGTGTACTTGTTTTCCATGAAAAACTATACGGCGTGTAATCTTTAATACACGACGTGTATATCTTGTTTTTCATTTCCTTATTCCTTCATCATCAAAACGATTTAGGCTTCCTTGAATAATTATTAAACCACGTACGGGAATAATCTTTATTCTACTTGAGATACTTGAATACACTTAGTTTGTGACCCTCTAGGCATCTTTCTCATTGGCATTAGGCGAGCTTGCCTAAAGTCCAAGATTACTGTCTAGCAATGGGTCAAGGCACCCAAGAAAAATAAGTTGACGCCGCATTGACGTATCACCTCATACGAATGCTTACTGTGTAATTTAATCCCTTTGTCTCGATATCTCATCAAGCAGGTTTCGTGGAAGTGTCATAAACCTATATGCTTGATCCGTCGTTCTTTAACTACTTGAAATAAACTCGTCGTTCACACCATGGCCATGGAATTTAATGCAACAGTTCTATTTCAATCAAAGGGTCAAGATATCAACTTCCATAAATGGAAGGGACAAATCCTTGCTCGACTTATCCATTAACAACATGTCACTCGTGACGCACCCAATGTACCCTACTTCCCGCCAACTATCTACGTGACGGTTTTCGTCAGTAAATCTAAGTGCGCGAGTCATGACATGAGTTAATGATAATCTTCCAGTCTAAGGACCATTACACACGCTCGCAGATAGTAATATTTGATGACACCAAGACATGAGGAATTACTACTGGCAGGTCTGTTCTCATAATCTCCCATCTTGGAGATTACCAAGTGTGAACTCCATGAGAGAGAGTCTCGTCTTCTTACGAGTACTCGCACATGACGGTCTGTATACTATGTGTCCTATCATAGTATGTCATCCAACCGCAGAACATTATTTAAGAATATTGTTATAGCATTTCAAGGTTCTCATCATAGCGGGGATCTACCATGACCTTATTAATGCAACAAATATTCCATGACATTATTATATTATAGTCATGCAGAACAATGAACAATATATAATAAGTGAACATTCATGTAATCAAAGTACAAAACAGTTGGTTCTTCGAACACCAACCCTTACAAACTCTCACTTGGACTAGAGCCAACTGCCTACGACTTTTAGTCCGCTAGACCTCACATGATGATCATGTTTCTGATGAGTCAAGGCTTTAGTCAAAGGGTCCGTCGTGTTGTCTTCCGTGGAAATACTGCTCACTACAACTTCACCTCTCTGAGAAAAATCCCTTAAGAGATGATACTTCCGAATTATGTGCTTTGTCCGCTGATGTGACCTTGGCTCTTTTGTAAGTGTCACCGCTGCAGTATTATCACAATAGAGTGTGATAGGACCTTTACTGCTCGGTACAACATCCAACTCTTGGACGAAGCTTCGCATCCATACTGCTTTTTTAGCTGCCTCAGAAGCTGTGATATACTCGGACTCCGCTGTAAAATCTACCACCACACTTTGCTTTGAGCTCTTCCAGCTCACTGCACCTTCATTCAAACTGAAGATGTATCCAGTCTGCGACTTCATGTCACCTTGATTAGTCTAGAAACTAGCATCTACATGTCCTCTGATGACTAGTTTCTCATCTTCTCCATAAACCAGGAACATATCCTTAGTACACCTCAGATACTTAAGGATAGTCTTGACTGCCATACAATGGCGGTCTCCTGGATCAGCTTGATATCTGCCTACCGCACTTAATGTGTAAGCAACATCTAGCCTCATACATAGCATAGCATACATGACTGACCCAATCGCGGATGCGTAAGGGATCCTTGCCATTCTCTTTCTTTTCTCATGTGTCTGAGGACACATTTTCTTGGAAAGATGAATGTCATGTGACACTGGCAACAATCCCCTCTTGGACTGTTCCATACTGAATCTATTCAGTATCTTGTCAATGTATGTACTTTGACTCAGGCCCAGCATTCTCTTGGATCTATCACGATGGATCTGATCCCAAGAATATATGCCGCCTCGCCCAAGTCTTTCATGGAGAATCATTTATGCAACCATGCCTTAACTGACTGTAAGACAGGTACTTTGTTTCCAATTAGCAATATGTCATCAACATATACTATTAAGAAAACGACTTCAATTCCACTAAACCTTTTGTAGACACAAGGCTCACACTCGTTCTTAACAAATCCAAATTCCGTTACAGCTTCATCAAAATGAATGTTCCATGACCTTGATGCTTGGTTTAATCCATAAATGTATTTCTGCAACTTGCATACCTTGTTGGCATCCTTTGGAGTCACAACCCTTCAGGTTGTGTCATGTAGACATCTTCCTGGAGGTTCCCTTTAAGGAAAGCTGTTTTGACATCCATTTTCCAAATTTCATAGTCATGGTAAGCAGCAATGGCCAATAGAATTCTGAAGGATTTCAACATCGTAACCGGTGAAAAGGTTTCATCATAGTCAATTCATTAACGCTGTCTAAAACCTTTTGCAACCAGTCGTGCCTTGTAGGTGTTGACTTGCCCCTCCATGTCCAGTTTCTTCTTGAATAACCATTTATTACCAATAGTCTTTACATCAACTGGATGATCTACCAAAATCCAGAGTTGGTTTTGGTACATGGAATCCATTTCAGAATTCATGGCTTCATTCCACTTGGCAACGTCTGTGCCTTCAACTTCTTCCTTATAGGTAAGAAGATCATCATTGTCAACCAATAATGAGTCACCATCCTCGGTGACAAGAAAACCATATTGTTCTGGTTCTCTCACCTCTCTCGTGATCCTACGCAGTTCTTGTGTCTCTGGAACAGATTGTTCTTCTACGGGGCTTTGTGGAATCTGTTCTTGTACCAACTCATGTGTATCTTGAGCCTCGACTTCATCGAAGTCTATCTCACTCTCACTATCTCTTTTGGAGATGTGCTCCCTCTCAAGGAATATGGCATGTCTTGCCACTGTAACCTTTTTGTCTGAGGGGTTGTATAAGTAATATCCCCTTGTTTCCTTGGGATATCCTATAAAGATACACTTTGTGCCTCGGGGTGCAAGTTTGTTACCTGAAGAGGCCTTAACAAATACTTCGCTACCCCACACATGTAAATTCGATAACATGGCTTTGCGTCTACTCCATAACTCGTATAGAATACCATTTATCGATTTAGTTGGTACTTGGTTTAGTATGTGCGCTGCTGTTTGTAATGCATATCCCCAAAAGGATAATGGAAGACTCGCATAACTCATCGTTGATCTCACCATGTCCAACAGGGTGCGGTTCCTCCTTTCACTTACATCATTCCACTGCGGTGTGTAAAGAGGAGTGAGTTGAGATAGAATCTCAAACTCTCGTAAGAAATCAATGAAGTCCTGATTAAGATATTCTCCTCCTCTGTCTGAGCGGAGTTTCTTAATCTTCTTACCAAGCTGGTTCTCAACTTCATTCTTGTATTCCTTGAACCGATCAAAAGAATCTGACTTATACCTCATTAAGTAGATATATCCATATCTACTAAAATCATCAGTAAAAGTTATGAAGTACGAGAACTCACCCCTTGCTTCAACTAGAAATGGTCCACACACATCTGTGTGAACTAATTCTATAATCTTTTTATCTCTTTCACCTTTCCCACTAAATGGGGCTTTGGTCATTTTTCCTTGTAGACATGCATGACATACACCAAGTGGTTTTAGTTCGAAAGAATCTAAATACCCATCTTGATGTAATTTTATCAAACGTTTCTCATTGACATGACCTAGCTGGTGATGCCAAAGTTGGGTGTGTTATGAGTCATGTGAATTAACTTTGTTATTGATTGCCATTACTTGGTTTGTGTAGTCTAACACATAAAGGTCGTTATATAAATGTGCCCTACCAAAACAAATGTTATCTTTATAAAAATAGAAACATCCACTTCCAAACTTGAAGATGAATCCATCAGTATCTAATCTGGATACAGAAATAATGTTTTTGGTTACAGAGGGTACATAATAACATCCTTTCAAAACCAAGACCATCCATGTAGGCAATGTGAGGTGGTAGTCCCCGACAGCAACAGCAGCAATTCTGGCTCTGTTGGCTGCCCGTAGATCTACCTCCCCTCGATCAATCTTCCTGAATCTACTTGGTTCCTGTATTTGGATACAAATGTGAGCACCACAAGCAGTATCTAATACCCAATTAGTAGAAACAGATAGATTGCATTCGATAACAAACGCACCTGAAGCTTCCCCTTGCTTCCTTAGCTGGGTGCAGTTTTTCTTCTAGTGGCCCTTCTTGCCACATGCAAAACAAACAGCATCATGTTCTTTTGCCTCCCCTTTGATCTTACTTTTCTTGGAAGGCCTTGAAGAATCTTTGGG
The DNA here is from genome assembly GCA_963277665.1 of Viscum album. NCBI lineage: Eukaryota > Viridiplantae > Streptophyta > Magnoliopsida > Santalales > Viscaceae > Viscum > Viscum album. The sequence continues at coordinate 1,176,877,484 of OY728153.1, read as the reverse complement.
CTTAAATCTCTTCACCTTCCCTTTCCTTTTATTCACCATGAGTACATAAGGTTTTTCACGCTTCATGTCATTGTCCACTTGGCGAATAAGGATAAGAAGATCAGACAGAGACTTCTCAATATTGTTCATGTTTAAGTTCACAACAAAGTTTGAGAAGCTCTGGGGGAGTGATGCGAGAATGAGATCGATACCCAGTTCTTCAGAGAATTTAAACCCTAGAACCTCCAAGCGCTCAATGTAGCCAATTAGCTTGACTACATGAGGCCCAGCTGGGGCACCCTCTCCAAGATTTCTCTGAAATAGAGCCTTGGAGATCTCAAACCTTTCATGTCTTGATCTCTCCTGGTATAGACCACGGAGGTGCTCGAGCATGCTGTAGGCATCCATGTCTTCATGAGACTTCATGAGCACACTAGACATAGATGACAGCATCAAACATTGAACGTCGAGATCATCGTTCAAATGTTGATCATAGACCTAGAAATCTTCATCACTCACCCCTGGGGCAGGAGAATCGGGAAGCGAGGACTCTAGCACGTAAAACTTTCGTTCATGGCGTAGGATAACCCGAAGGCGCCTAAACCATTCCTGAAAGTTACTATCGGTGAGGATATTGTCTTTATCCAGAATTGATCGCAGAGAAAATGTGGTTGACGAGTTTGTCATCTTGATTCTACAATTTAAAAGAGCAGATTTATTAGTACTTTCTTGATTACATTTTATGAGAAATAATAAATTTTATTAAGTCTCCCACTATTTTATCAAATCTCAATAGCCCTCACCATTGAACTCGGAATGTCCAGTTGCTTTGACATTCTAGTGGCAAGGATCCATATTCCCCTTCGCATAACCCCAACAAGGGTTGGTCAAGCTATTTTGAAGGTATTTAGGTAGGTAGGTCTTTGTCAACTGTGAGCATACAGTTCCTTGATCTGTTGAGTGGACTCCCCAATCCTGAAATCCTGACTTGGATTTCCTCAACTCTTGCCTCCAATGTTACATCAAGTCTAGCAAGGGCTACTCCTCTTGATGTAATATGGTTAAGTCAACCCGAAACCTTTCATAAGGGCTTCCTTTATAAAAGTAAGTGTCCCAACAAGGGTTGGTCAAACACATAGTTTTATTGAGTCTTTCCTTTAATCAAGTAATGGAAAGCTTGGTCTGACTTAATATGGTATTGAGGGATTTTAATCTTTTATGCGTAGTTTTTCATTATCACATGCTTGTTAATATTAAGTGATGCTAGCTTAAGTGATTAACCATGTTCTGATAATGTTTACGCATAGTCCGGTTTTTATTTTATTCCATCCTTGCATGCTTGTTCTTTTATTAATTATGTGATCACGACAACACATACATAATAAATAAACCATGCAATCAAACAGAAATAAAATAAGATGGCATGATCATGAGCTTCTATTGGTTAGCTTATCTAGCGGTTTTGATAAGCTAACTCTGACCTAGGGAAAACACCTTGAACCTGATGGTTCATGTTTTGCAGCTCCCACCTGTCCACCTTTGTATCTTCTTGCGTCGGTTTCGCCTCGGCTTTGGATTTTTGAACCGTCTCCTCCGGCTTGGGAGATCGATCCTCCATTACATGGGTTTACATTAAAGAAACCATGGGCACGCAGGCCCTACATTTTATGGGAAGAAGGCTCGCAGTCCAATAAATTTAAATTAAATAAATTTAAATTAAACCATATACATACAAAGGGTCTTTGGTCTAGCTCATGATCATCCATAGCATGCAACGACATTTACGCATATTTAGAATTCAAATTCTTTTAATCGTTCTTTCATTTAAGATAAGTCGCGCTCGAATTCAATTAATTATGATCTTATAATTAATCAATTATTTATCTTAAATTCCTTTCTGAAATTCCTTGAGATTCATCCATATTCCTTGTACGGGTCTTTGTACATTAGAGGAAACCTGGTGAAATTCCATTTCTGGAAAGTACACGGTGTGTAGTTTATAATTACACGGCGTGTATTTATTTTCACTCTTTATCCAAAGTACACGTCGGGGCTTTGGCGTGTTTTCTGTACTTTGAAAATTTTGGAGTACACGGCGTGTAGATAAGTCATACACGGCGTGTACTTCCTTGTTACGCGGTAACCGGCTTGGCGATCCCGTGTACGCGGTACGCGGCTTATCCTTGTACATGGTTTCACCTGGGCCGGAACGGACTACATGGCGTGTTACTCCAACATACACACCGTGTATTCCGGTTCCACGCGCCGTTTAATTCTGGTCAACACGACATGATTAATACTTAGGCATATTCAATTCACACGACGTGGTTTGGCAGACCAGTGTCGGTTCATTGAACCTAAGTACATGGCGTGTAGTTTTAATTACACGTCGTGTAATCCCGTGTTGTACAGACAGAAAGAGCGGCTCCTCCGGATGAGTTCCTCGTTTTTATTTTAATTAAAATTAAAATTAAAAGGTCGTTTTTGTGATGTAAATTGAGAAACTAAGGAGGAAGAACAGATCTCATTTACTCATATTTATAGAACGATTTATTTCAAATTGAATCAAAAATAAATGTGTAAATTATCAACGAAAATTAAATAACTATAATCAACATTGTAACCTCGCTCTGATACCATTTAAAGGTTTCGGGCGCAGTGGAAGCACGTGGGTGGATGTGCCCACTTGGCTTTTTTTCATTAACAATGATCAATCCGAGATCAATACGACGATAAACGACAGTCTCCACGGATCGAATCACAGAAAAAGACAAAGAAGAAGGTTTGTCCCGGAACCACAAACAAGGATTGTTACAGGTTGATTATAATTAATTTAATCAACTTAAAAGAAATACATTTTGGGTGTTCTTTCTTCGTTGATGTTCTTGATCACGTTCCAGTGTGATTCGTCGTTGCGTCGCAGAAGCCAAGTGTAGACTTCCACTAGCGGTGATCCACAGGTGTACCTCGTATCTTGGGACGTCGCCAAAGGATTCTCCGGGTGCTAGCATGGAGAAACTTTTGCTTGCGTTGTCCGCCTTAGATCGTCTTGATCCGATGGAAGAGGATCTCTCTCGGTCTTGAGAGTGTTCTTGGAGGAAGAGGTTCTTTCGGCCTTGAAATAATTCTCCAGAGATGTTGTGCACAACGATTCTCTTGTGTCTTGGAAAAGAGTTGGGGTTGTGAGGATATTTATAATTGGGTTTGAGGTTGTAGAGTTATGACAATAAATAAACGCGTTACGCATTTTATTTATTTCATTGACTCTTATTTAAAACCCCAATGTCAAATAATTAATTCCTTGACATGCTCCCACGCTGATTATAATAAATATAATTTAAAACAATATTATATCCTCAAAATCCCGACTGGAAAAACTATACGGCGAGTATTAATAAATACACGGCGTGTACTTGTTTTTCATTGAAAATTACATGGTGTGTACATTTAATGTACACGGCGTGTATATCTTGTTTTCATTTATTCATTTCCTTTCCATAAAGAAAACTACACGGCGTGTAATTATTAATACATGGCGTGTACTTGTTTTCCATGAAAAACTACACGGCATGTAATCTTTAATACATGGCGTGTATATCTTGTTTTTCATTTCCTTATTCCTCCATCATCAAAACGATTTATGCTTCCTTGAATAATTATTAAACCACGTACGGGAATAATCTTTATTCTACTTGAGATACTTGAATACACTTAGTGTGTGACCATCTAGACCTCTTTCTCGTTGGCATTAGGCGAGCTTGCCTAAAGTCCAAGATTACAGTCTGGCAACGGGTCAAGGCACCCAAGAGAAAGAAGTTGACGCCGCATTGACGTATCACCTCATACGAACGCTTACTGTGTAATTTAATCCCTTTGTCTCGATATCTCATCAAGCAGGTTTCATGGCTGTGTCATAAACCTATATGCATGATCTGTCGTTCTTTGACTACATGAAATAAACTCGTCGTTCACACCATGGCCATGGAATTTAATGCGACAGTTCTATTTCAATCAAAGGGTCGAGATATCAACTTCTATAAATGGAAGGGACAAATCCTTCCTTGACTTATCCATTAACAACATGTCACTCATGACGCACCCAACGTACCCTACTTTCCACCAACTATCTGCGTGACGGTTTTTGTCAGTAAATCTAAGTGCGCGAGTCATGACATGAGTTAATGATAATCTTCCAGTCTAAGGACCATTACACACGCTCGCAGATAGTAATATCCGATGATACCAAGACATGCGGAATTACTACTGGCGGGTCTGTTCTCATAATCTCTCATCTTGGAGATTACCAAGTGCGAACTCCATGAGAGAGAGTCTCATCTTCTTACGAGTACTTGCACATGACGGTCTGTATACTATGTGTCCTATCATAGTATGTCATCCAACCGCAGAACTTTATTTAAGAATATTGTTATAGAATTTCAAGGTTCTCATCATAGTGGGGATCTGTCATGACCTTATTAATGAAACAAATATTCCAGGACATTATTATATTATAGTCATGCAGAACAATGAACAATATATAATAAGTGAACATTCATGTAATCAAAGTACAAAACAGTTGGTTCTCAGGACACCAACCCTTACAAAAGCATCATCATTTTTTGGATACGTTACCCACATTCTGTGGAGAAACACTTCCACCTCTTCCCCAAGTGTGGATCCTAGTATCCATTTGGGAGTTTTCCAAGATATTGTGTTCTGTATATTCTTCTCTTTAACATCCTTACTGTTTATCCCATCCTACTCTATGTAATAAGAAATGATGTCAATATCTCCCTTTTTTCCAAAGTGGTGTTACTTGACACCTTCTTGTTATCAGTGCCTTCATGCACAACTCCTCCCTATAAATAAGCATGTTTAACATGTGTATAATGTACATGTTCATATGAATTATCAATAGAAGCAATAATTTTTAAATGATAATTAATGTTATATAGTTTTTGAGCCTCATTAACTTCATCAAGGTACTATTCTCTACAATTTGAGGCACTAAGGAAATCTAACTGGGCGAAGAAGTTTCCCCCGGATTGTTAATTCAATATCTTGAAAATTCTACTCCAACCCCATTCCTCTTATATCTACATTAATAGTATCAATCATAGTTATAAAAACATCCTAACATAAAGGTGTATTAAATCCACTTTCAATCAGATCACTCAACTCATAAGAAGTAGGACATCCATTAACATCCTTGCCAGATAGAGCTAATAATTAATTAACATCAATGGTCAATTTAGATCTTGAGGTAGAAGGGTCCAGATATCTTGAACGATTACTCTACTTATTCTGAGTAGTTATGTGTATGTTTCCATATTTGACTAAATTTTGGTAGTTTTTCCATCTCCACCCTACTCCCACGCACCCAATACTTCCTGATGGCCTAAATCCCCCACCGGATCAACTTTACTTATGCATTTTTCATCTGAATATCCATTCATTCCACACTTTAAACTATAAAATCCCTTACAAAATTTATAAAAGTGATTCCAAATGTTATTACAACCTTTGTAAAAGTGTGTTACCTTCTCATACTCAACCAAAAAATTGCATCTAAATTCAACAACATTTTAAACAATTATCTTGATCAAAGGAAGGATAAGTTCAATTTCAACTAGGAATCTTGAAACATTTACAAACCTCCCTTTTAGTTTCCCTATCTATCTTAATTAGAGCTCCTATGAGAGAGGAAATTTCCCACAAAATTTTGGGGTTCCATGAGAACCATCTTAGCCCCTTGATCTTAATCCAATCTTGTGTGATAGAATGTTTCTCATTTAAGGGATTAAAAAGGGGGTTCCAATCTTGAATTCATAGAATTTAGGGCTTTATATTGAAAAAAAATCCCCCATAACTTGTATTTGAGGTCCACATAAGGGGAGACAATGTGAAAAAACCTTTCCCCAAGGATATTAATTTCCAATATTCGAATCCCCAACATTCTAGGAAACACCTATTAAGATCACAAAATCTCAACCTATTTTCCTTATATTGAAAAGGTAAATGAGAAATTATAGAATTCTTACATTCCTAAAGCCTATCCAAGATTATTACCTTGCTCAATTGAATAATGGTTGTTTCCTATTTCTTTGAATTTATCCTACTCGATGGATTGAGGTCATGAAAATATTCAAAGGATGTGATAAACAAATCATAAATCCCATCTCATGGAATGTCTAGATCCAGGAGAACCTCTATTGCAACTTAGACTCCTTGAATCTAGGGAATCATTCAAATGATTTGCAACCAATATGACCTTAGATGAATCGAGAATCTTTATTCTAGAATTTTCATTCACAACCTGTGCGTATGAGACCTCACTCCCCTTTTCCATTGGAATCTATAAGAGATGAGGTATCAATTATTTTATTCCTTTAATCATCAAGAACCATGATCTTATTAGAAGGATGCACGTATGAAGATGGAAGCATGCCTCCTACAAGAGGAATATATTGATTAAGGTTCAAAGAAGCCATCAAAACCGGGAATCAAGAATAATTTTCACACTAACTGAATACCTTTAGAGAGAGAATCTATTGATATTTATCAATTCCCCCCAACAATAAATATTAATAAGATGATTAATAATGTAATTAATTATAAATAATTAAAAATACAAAACATTGCATGGGGGGAAATTTATAAATGGAATGTTTTAAAAAAATTGTTTTGTGTTGTTTAAATTAGTTTTTGTATACTACTTTTTTTTAAATACATTTAATTTTTAATTATTTTTTTTGTGTTCAGTAAATTTTTTAAACTTATTTTCGATTTTATCTATACTTTATATTTTATAACCTTATAAAGTCATCTACTTGAAACATTATAATGTTTCGAGTGGATGAATTTGAAATCTTATAAAGTATTAACCATATATATAATATAATTAAAATTTTAAAAATTGTATGATCAGATAAAGAATAGTTGAAAATGAAAAAAACCATAAAAATAATATAAAATATATATATAAATAACACAAAACATTATTGTTTCAAAATATATATTTTATACTTTAAAAATTTTCAATTAGGTGAAATATTGATGCTGTTATTTTTTTTTATGAAATTATTTTTAAATTAAATTATTTTTTATGTGTTTTGGGAGTGTTTAAAATTTAATTTAGGTTGTATTTATAGTTCATATTTTATAAAATTTCAAAGTCACCTACTTGAAAAATAATAATGTTTCAAGTAGGATACCTTGAAAGATTATGAAGTATAAAATATAAATGTAATCTCTGTAAAATTTCAAACATTGGCCACGCACATAAAAATAATTGAAAGAAAAATTAACTTCATAAAAATAATAATTTTTTTAAATGACACAAAAAAAAAATTGATTCAGAACTTTACATTTATTATTAATTATATTATTAATTTTTAATTATTTACACTCTGTTGTTGCGGATGGTTTGGGTGGGGTGGGGTTTGGGTCTACGCGCCATGATCAATTATTATTATTATTATTATTAATTATTATTTATTACATTATTAATTATTGTCAATTATATTAATAAATGATAAATAGTTGTTTTATTAATATTTATTAGTTATGTTATTATTATTAGTAAATATTAATAATTAAATTATTAATGTTTATTAATATATTATTAAATATTTATAATAATTACAATAATAATGTAATTAATAATGTAATATTTAATAATAATTTTGAACATAAGTGTTTTAAAGTGTAAATCTTATTCTTTTAAGAAATATTTTATATATCATGTAAATTATTTTTTATTTTTTATTTTTTTTATTTATGAAAAAAAAATTATTTTCAACAATTTTTGTATGTTTTTTCTATGTTTTATGTTTCATTTAGATTTAACTTATGGTTTATATTTTATAATCCTCTAAATTTACCTACTTGAAACTTAATAAGTTTTGTTGCGTTTAATGTAGGTGACTTTGAAAGCTTATAAAATTTAAAATATAAATACAATCTAAATGAAACTTAAAACCTCATCTAAACACATAAAAAATAATTTAAAATAAAAAAAATTAATCAAAATAATAAATAATGAATAACATATATGACACAAAACATTGTTATTTTAAAACATAACATTTGGACTTTAAAAGAAGTATGTGATTTTAAAATCTTATAAAATATATATTAAATATTGATTCTAAGTGAAACATAAGCATATACTTAAGTAATATAAAGTAACTAGAAATAAAAAAAATCATAAAAATCATAAATAGAAAATATTAAGTATTAATAATAATATATGACTTAATAATAATAAAATAAATATTTAAATAATGAATTAATTAAAAATAATTATTATTTTCTATTTATCAATAATTATAATTATTATTATTGTTATTATATTATTATTAAATTTATAATTAATAATTTTTTATAATATTTACATCATCATTATCATCATTATCATCATTATTATTCATAAATAATAATAATAATATTGAAAAAGTCATGGTCGAAGATCATTTATTTAAAAAAATCAATGATGATGGGTCCACACATTGCTAAATTTCTCTCATAAAAATAAATCATTCACAAAGCTAGCTTTTTGATAATCTCATCTTGAGTATCAAATTCCTCATAATAAAAATCCCCCCAATTGATGCGACCACAACCACGACCTCGAACACTTGGATAAAAACCTCTCCTCTAAGTATTCTCTCATTAATAAGATCTATCAGAGTCCTTTGATTCCTCATAGTCGCTTTCAACGACATCTTCCTGAACCTCCTCACGCTTAGAGGGACGAGGCGGGGCATCTCTACCACTTTCCCCCCTCATGGGGATCCGAATCTCATGATAAAGAGGTTGGACATCATTTTATATAGAAAGGTATTCTAGAACATTAGTCTCTTAAAGCACTTTTATAAGATTGGATGTAGTCACCTAAGCCTTTCTTAGGTTTTCACGATTGGATTCTGGTGTACAAGAGTCCCTGTTAACCTGTCAGGTCTTTCTTTAAGTCCAAAAACTCTAGAAGATCCCCCAATGATACCAGTATGTGAAGGGGGAGAGGTGACCAATGGATCATCCTTTACACTAATTGAAATTACAGTATCTTTATAAAAGAAACTAAACAACAACATGAAACATGGCCTTATTACTTTTTAGTGAAAGTCAATCTTGCCAAGCACTAGATCTGTAAATCATCTAAAGTTCCTCCAGAACCTCAGAATGTTTGGTTTCCAAATGTCCCTCCATGTATTTAGTAGCCTAAAGAATCAGCTACCTAGTGAGAAGATCCTTTAATTTCTCTCCACCTATTGAATCAGTTGACACGAGAGTGTTGGAAGATTCAATAATTTCCATACCAACCTGATTTTCCATAGAGACCTTCAAAGAGACTTCTTGGCCAGAAGGTTTTTCATCCTAAATATCTTTTGATACTGCCAACCAATTAGTAGAATGTGAAATAGTGTTGTTGGCCCCCTTAATTTTTCCACTAGACAACCCAACAAGAGAACCACTTTTAGCTTCCTCCATTATAGAAAACAGGAGTAATTGAAGGACTTACCATGGTCTCTGTCCTTTTGACTTTATCAGTCAATAATAATAATAATAATAATAATAATAATAAGGTTATTAATTATTACTCATTTTTTAAAATATTAAATTAATTATATTATTAAATAAATTATTAATATTAATTTTTAGAAATTATCAGTGATTATATTTTATTATTAATTAGATTATTAATTATAATATTTTAAAAAATTATTATTATTATTATTATTATTATTATTATTATTATTATTATTTATAGTTCTAACAACATTAATAACATTATTAGTAATCATTATTATGAATTTATTCATTATTATTTATCACATTATTAAAAAATAATTAATTATTAATAATGTGTTATGATTAATCATGTATTATCATTAATGTGTAATTATAAATAATATATTATTCATTTAATTTTGGAAAAGTGGTATCTAAATCCAACGTCGAAGATATAGAAAAAATGTTAAGGATGACACTATTATAAAAGGAGAGATTGGGTGAGATTTTATGTAGTATTTTCGAAGTAATTTAATTAATGTAATAAAAAATTTAAATTATGTAAATAATGAATTATTTTTTATTTTTTAGTTTATATATATAACAAAAAAAATATTTCTTTTAAAAAGGTGTTATACTAGACAACACCTTTGAGAATTTTCCAAAGAAGATGTTGTCTTGGACATCACCTTATTTGAAATTACTTTAAATAGGGCATTGTTCAAGACAAATACTCCTTCAATAAAACATTAAAAAATTCATTTTATAAGATAGAGCCTTTATAACACCCCATGATTTTATTATATGCCTCTTTTTAAATTTAATCTCCTCGTTAACCTACATTACAAAGAACATCGAGCTTAATGAAATGATTAAATATTATTATTTAATTATGATAGTTATCACCTAGTCGTTAGGATGGAAGGAATGAATGAGATAAACTAAATTCTGAAAATATAGTTTACACATGTATATAAAATGAATTCATTGGTGATGAATTAATTATAAATGAAAATAAAAACCAATTGAACACAAATGATGTGTTAAAAAAACTATTTTTTGTACATAATGGAATTTTATCTTAGTAAATTAAATTAATCACTATTAGTGAAAGATATTAATAAAATTTATATTTTATATATTCAATAAAAAAATTTAAAATTCATCCAATAATTTTTAGTCTTAAGATATGAATAAATCCAATTTTAAGCATAAAAGATATATTTTTCTAAAAGGGGATTTTTTCACCCTTTAATGGCGCACCTATTTTATAAATAAATTTTGACACTTTTATAAATTTTATATTAAAAAAATAATCATTATTTTTTAAAGTGTAATATCAAAATTAACTTAGGGTAAAATTTTGGTATTTTTTGGAGAAGTTTCATTTTTTGATGAATAGTGAAGAATACTGAATTTTAATTGAAAATTGATTTTTGATCTAATTTATTTATATAGTTAAATTAAATTTTAATTTGGTATTAACGTATTATTAGTTAAATTATACAAAAATTAATCTAATTTAGGTCATTGGAATCAATTTAACATTAAAATTGGATATAAAAATATATCAAACTTCTGAACCTTTTCACTTTAAAAATCTGCTTTCCCGTTATGTCTACAAGATTAATTTTAAATCTAATTTTTACAATTCAATGAATTGAATATGGTAAAATGGATTTAATATTTTCAATAATAAGTTCCAAATTTAGTGGTAATGTTATTTTTATTTTTAGGCATAAAAATTTTACCATGGTAAAATAAATGATTTACCATAGTATAGGTAAAATAATGTAATGGGTTAAAGTTAAAAGGGTAAAGGCTTGAAATACCTAAAAAATACAACATTAAATTGTTTGATGAAGTTTTAATATAACCTAAGTATAAATTAAAATATTAATTAACTTCTTAATTCTTGTAAATTAATTCCACCTCAATGTGGTTGTCTTTAATTATAAAATAATCAATATTTAATCACTTAAAACTACTCATCCTCAAGTATTAATACCACCCATCACCACACCATTTCTCATCATAATCCATGAGTCTCATAAAATATATAAAAAACTCTCTTCCCCACTCTCCCAATTTCCAAGTTCTACTGATCTCAACAAAAGACAAATTCCAAGGTCTTTAAAGGATCCTTCAAGGATGTGATATTCAAGAGGTGGTTTTCTCAAAACACCTCTCTTATTTTCTTTTCTTCTTCTACTTTCTTCTCACATCATTCATCCATTAAGGAATAATAACTCCATAATCATGTAAATACTTTAACTTTATGTTTCTAATGTAATATATTATATCCATCCCTTTTATTTCATCCTCTTATTCAAAGAAACAAAACTATTGTCCAAATTATGCCGGATAATTGCCTTCATGAATAATTATTTTGTTTGTTTTCCATTACCATATTCATGGATGATCATAAAACTATAATTTTTGTTAAATAAGATTTTAATTGGTATATTATAACATATTTAATTTTTTGGAACTAATATACTCATAATATTAAATAAAATTAAACTAGTTTATGGTGTTCAGAAAAAACGCCAAAATAAACTAAACATTTATCATTAACATTTTATAAAATGAATCGACCTCATAAAAAATAAAAAAGATATATGGGACCATTTATACTTCTATAAGTGAATTAATACTATTTTATTCCACTTTTGTAGTTGTAATATTATTTTATAAGAACATCCATAATTTTACACAAATAAACTGATCATGAATCAATGAAACAAACGCACCTGAAAACATAAAAATAATGAAATATTATTAATGAATGGGTCATACTATGTTATAAAATCATAAAATAATGTATTATAACTATTAATTTTTTACTCTAATTAGTTAATAACATTCTTTAAACCAATATACAGTAGGTTAAAGTATGCACCACTTAAGGTAAGTGTGATGTAAGGGTTTCTCATCTCACATTTATTTCTATGAGAGATATTCCCTATTCCTGGCACAACCCATCCTAGAGGGGCTCATTCTGTGACTACCCAAATCCTACCTCTAATAGGTCGAGGGCTGGTGACTAGTACCAAGTAGGCATATCCCAAAAATGGGAGGCATTTTCTTAAGTACCTATGCACATGCACACATCTCTAAGCCCAAAATGTTGAAATATAAAAACAATAAGTAAAAAAGAATGCATACCACTAAGATACCAAAAATAGAGTATGATAGTAGAAATATACAAATTAAACAAGGCCAGAATACAAGCCCCCCCCCCCCAAAAAAAGGAGTCTAGAAAAGTGAATGCACAAGTTTCTAAAACTCATCCGCAGAAAACCCTACCTAAAAGGCAAGGTATTGGACAACTGTATGAATCCATAGAAGCACACCTTGATTGTCTAGTCTCAATAAGCATCACACTGGCCTAGTCCACCTAGGACTCCGTCAAAATGTAGATTGTCTTCCCAAGACATGACAGGTGTTGGAAAATCATGTGCAGGGGTGAGTAAAACAATACTCAGTATGACAACCCAAAACCAAAAATAAAAATATACTATATAGGAAATTACAAAAAATACCATGAAGGAAGACCAAAAAGGAAGACCACTAAAGGAAACTATGAAGAAAAACCATGAAGGAACACCACTAAGGAACACCACTAAGGAACACCACAAAGGAACACCATGAAGGAACACAACGAAGGAACACCACTAAGGAACACCACAACGAAACACCACTAAGGAACACCACTATAGAACACCGCGAAGGAACACCACAAAGGAATACCACTAAAGAACACCATGAAATAACACCATGAATAACACCACTAAGGAACACCATGAAGGAACACCACTAAGAAAGACCATAAAAGAACACCACTAAGTAACACCACGAAAGAACACCACTAAGGAACACCACGAAGGATCATCGCTAAGGAATACCACAAAGGAACACCACTAAGTAATACCATGAAGGAACACCACTAAGTAACACCATGAAGGAACACCACTAAGGAATACCATGAAGGAACACCTCTAAGGAGGAGCACAAATGAATACCATGAAGGAACACCACAAAGGAACACCACTAAGGAAGACCATGAAGGAACACCATGAAGGAACGCCACTAAGGAACACCATGAAGGAACACCATGAAGGATGACCATGATGGAACACCACTAAGGAACACCGTGAAGGAAAGTCACTAAGGAATACTGTGAAGGAACACCACACAGAAATACATGAAGTATACTACACAAAAATACATGAAGTATACCACACCGAAATATATGAATTATACCACACATAAATAGTATAGTCAGCTCTCATAGTTATATATATACAAAATATATTTTAAGAAAGTCCTTATATACTCGATCCGATGAGGCACACCGTCTCCACGAGACATACAGTCTCCATAAGACGCATAGTCTCGGTAAACACACAGTCTCGGTAAGACACGTGGTCTCTAAGTCACACAGCTTCTAGGTCACACAACTTCTAGGTCACACAGCTTATAAGTCACACAACTTCTAGGTTACACATCTTCTAGGTCACAGCTTCTAGGTCACGTAGCTTCTAGGTCACACAACTTCTAGGTCACAGCCATCCACAAGATTCTGCTCGTAGAATTCTCGTTCTGGGAGAACCTACACCTCAAGCCATTATTTATCATACCAACTTCCAAAAAAATCACTTAGATTATCTCAAAAGGACTATCTCATTGTAAGGGTCTAAATGTCGCAAACATATCATCAAACAAACACACGGTTTGAAGGTTATGATCATTTTTATAAAAAGGTCTGACCCGAGTCTGGTTCGGGTCCAACCCGACTTGCCGAACCCGGCCCTACCCGCTGGGCCAGCTGGACTGTTGCCCCTGGGCCACTGGGTTTAGCCCACTGGGCTATTGGAGCGGCTAGGCTCACCCTAGTATGGCCTACGCTACGGGCCGGTTCGCTGCACCGCACACGGTCTACCACGACTGCATGCCTCCCATGTTGATGTGGTGCCAAGCTGTGTTTCATGTGGTCAGCCTGCTACACCGCCTTCCCTGTAGCTTTTCCACCATGGGATCCTCCAACATAGCATCAAGCCACATTTTTTCTAGCCACCACGTACGCGGCCTCCCCTCACCGCGTCCCTCAGTCAACATTGCGGCCTCCTATTATGGCTCGCTCTCACCGGCCACGCCGGCCTCGACATAGCCTCCTACCAAGTTCTTCCTCCACCAGCTACCCCACTGGCGGCCTTGCCCTGCTGGCTCACCATCTGCCTGGACCTCCCCCTGGACCCACGGCACCACTCGCCTTGACTGGCCGGAGCTATCGCTGTGCGCCGTCACCTTCAATGATGTGCACTGTTGTCCCGGCCAAATCGTGCCGTGCCTTCGTTGTTGCACCTCTTCAATGCCTTTATGGGGTTAGATCTTCAATCTTGGGTTGTTTCACCATAGATCAAGGTTTCAACGATTGACCATTCCCATAAGGGTTTCAAAGTGTGGGAAGGAGACAAAGAATGCAGGAGATTGAGGGGAGAGAATAAATGCACATGAACACCCAAAGAACTGATCTTGGCCTTTGTTCATTTCAGCCTCGATTTTTTCTTGTTAGAAGGAAAAATAAATAATAAAACAATAACATAGATCTATCTCCCATCAAATCCATGCAATTTAACCATCCCTCAAGAGTGACCAAACTGCAGATCAACATATTCGTTGGTTGGTCCGCATTTTTCATTGAATCTAAAAGGGGGAAAGAAAATCATAAAAAGATCAAACACCCTACCTTGAGTTTGGATTAGTCATTGATGTATAATGGTTAAATTATCATCATTAACGAGATCCTCCAACTTAGTTGGCATGACGATCTACAATCCAATCTCTGATCCGTCATCGTTCACTCGCGAGGATTTTTTCCCCAAGCTCTCCCTAGAGATTCTCTGGCGTTCCCAAGGTTATACGGATAACCCTATGATTTTTTTCATAAGGATTTTTTAAATTAAATCTTCACTAAATCAACAAAATAATTTATCTTTAAATTATTTAATGATGATTACGTCCTTTTGGGTTTTTCCATAGAAGACCCACATCGACTAAAGTTAAGTCGCACCTAGGGAAAACACCACATTAAAAAATCAACGGTGGTCCCAGATTTTTAATTTGAGTCTCCATTAATGATTTATTAGGATTTGAAAATAAAATAAATTTTTTATGTAATTATTTTATTTACAGTTACATCCAAAAACTATCTTTCACAGTTGGCCCACGCTGGCCAATGTTTGGTCTAGCCTAAGGTAAAAATGCTACTCTGAACACAATGATGCCCTCAAATTTCTGATATGGGCAGCAATTTAAGAGTTATTCCATTTTTTTAGGAAAGATTCATGCACATGCTATTAAAAACTTAACATTTTTCAATGAACTATTCTGGACACACTGGGTCTCATAATTGCACGTCATCTTAGCGCCTGGTCTCATAATTTTCCCAAATAATTTCTAAAAAAAATAGGAAAATAAAAGTCACTATATTCTCCCAACCTTAGGGATTTATATCCCTAAAATCCAAACCAAGGGATACCCAAATAGATGTGGGTAATGAGCATGAATCTGAGTCTCCTACTATCATGTTCTCTCCTAGAGATTCCTTTGCTACCACCAAACATGCACTCAAGGAATTGATCACCCACAAACAATCCTCTAAAATCCAGCCAAAAATTTAACATGCATGCCCATGGAATGTCCTCTATGACCTGAATAGTCCACTTAGTCTGGCCATCCATCTAGGGTGAAACACTATGCTCAATCATAGCCAGGTCCTAAACACCTCCTATAAGCCCTTCCACAACTAGTATGTAAGGCGAGCATCATGATCTGAAACTATCTTCTAAGATGATTCAGGGAGTCGAACTATCTCTTGCACGTAGAGGCGTCCTAAGCTCTCTACTGAACTCTGCTCCCAAAAATCTAGGATGTGGGCTGACTTGGTGGGATGGTCAACGATCGCCCAGATGGTATCATATCCCATAGATGTATGTGGTAAACCTATCATTAAGTCCATCGATATCTCATCCCACTTCCATTCGGTCACCTCAAGGTGCTGAGTCAAACCTACTGGAACCTAGTACTCGACCTTCACTTATTGACAAGTGAGGCATTAACAAAAAAAACTCTGCAACAACCTTCTTCATCCCTGGCCACCAGAACTAACGTTAGAGGTCCTAGTATATCTTTTCTACACTTGGATGTACCTCCAAAGGGGATTTATGGACTCCCTCAAAAAATCCCCCCATAACTCTATTGGTACCACTATGTGTCATCTGAAAAGAACTATGTTATCCCCACATTTCGAATATTCATCAGGGGAATGCCCTATAGACATCTGAGCATGTAAAGTCTCACAATCAGTATCCCCAAGTTGTGCCTCCCTGACTCACTGTAAGAGTGGAGGGGTGAAAACCTTTGACCATAGGTATGCTACTCCATATCCATTCACAAAGGATAACTGTAATGTGGCCAACTGCTCTGACACCTCACTCAATAACAGCAAGTTGAATCTCCTACTGAGATTTTCTTTCACCGCGTTTCTCTTCCCAAGAGTATAGAAAATCTCAAAGTCATAGTTCTAGAGGAACTCAATCCAACACTTTTGTCTCAAACTTTTATGGATACACTGAAACTACAACACCACTAAAGGAAACTGAGTACACATAACGCCCATTGTATCAAGGGTTATGCTAGACAATTGATGAGAAATCAGTTTCACCCTCCTTTGTGTGAGTCAATTCTATGCTTCCTGAGTTTTCTTTTTCACCAATAAAGAAAACATCATTCCACCACTATTGACACACCACATTCTTTGCCTAAAATGGTCAATATGAGCATGAACTGTAGGTAACTAGTCCATACCAAGATTTATTTCATAAGGCCTCGACACCTCTACCAAGAGATCTCAACTGAAACTCTCACTTCTAAGAGTCAGGCCACAATGTTGACACTGGTGCATGATCATTGGGTCTCCTCCAGTAGAATTATCCAAGCGTAAGGGTTGAGTCAATGGTTCAACCGCAATCTCTGAGTCTCAAACAAGATTCATGGATAGAAAATAATGACTAGTACATGTGATTATCAATACTAAAGATAAATTAGAATAGGAATAGATTGTACCTCGAATCATTCCTAGATCCCCTAGGACATAATCCTCGACCGTATGTATTTTTACCCTCCCCTATACTTTAGCTTCCTGAGTTTGGTGTAGAACATTCGGGGGTTGTGCTGGTAACATGAGAAATTTCTACCACCTCCTGCTACTCTCCCAACTCCTCTTTCACGTCCACCACCTTGTAGATATGTCTACTCTTGCTTTCCCAGTGCTGACTATCACTGGCTATATCTATTAATCCAAGGGACTCTTAACCATAAAGGTTATCCCTAACACCTTATCATAGGTAGGAAAACATAGAGGGATAACACTGGCTTGGATATCCCTTCGTATACCTCACTCGAAGGTTCGATCCATGAAGTACTGGTTGTGTATCACATCCATCGAGTACCTGGAAAGGTTGTTAAACCTCAATGAATACTCAGATACCGACACGTCGTGATTCCGGAGTTGTAAAAGCTCCTGGACATGCACTACCCTTAGCTTATAAGGTGAGAACTCCTCTCTAAAAATTTTCTCAAACTTTGTCCATAGAAAAGTAACCTCATCACAAGATCGAGTATCCAAACCCCACCATTTCCCTACTAAGTCGTGTTAAAGAATCATTGTCAGGGCCACCATTGGATCTACTAGTGTATTGACTAGATAGAAAACTCATATCACCACATCAAGCCAGTCTTCAAACGCCTGTGTTTCAGGCTCTCCTTAGAACCTGAGGGGTATTTATCACTAAAACTCATGAGGTGTGCTCACCTTGTGCTCCTCATCCGATAGTAATAAAGGTACCATGTGATGCTCTATAGGTGTTGGTATAGCTAGTGCACCACCTGAAGGTGCTATCTCCAGTAAAAATCCTTGTATTGATGTCTCATCACCCAGCAGATCATCCTCATGATCACACAGTGGAGTCATGGATGGATGTGTATGTGGAGGAATCTAGAAATATAACAAGATGTACCACGTTCAATAGAGTATACCTAGTGAGCTGACTTAAGAAGGACATGAGAACACACCCAAATCCTATATGATGCATGTACCATTATTTTTTCCTACAACCAATGATTCATGTACCAAGTAAAAAAGTAGAATTCAGAGTCCTGGTGTATGGATATGTCAGCCTCTGCACCAACATTGGATTCCCTTAACTGAAATCCGAACTCCAAACACTTAACATTGTTTCCCCAAACCAACCTCATAGACTCGTGGCCCTTAAGTAGAACCAAACATCCTATGATACCACTTTTTCATGACCCCTCCAAGAGGTTCTCATGTCGTGAATACCCCAAGCCTACCTCCAATAGGATAGGGGATGGTGACTAGCACTGAGTAGGAATATCCCACAAATGGGAGGCATTTTCCTAAGTACCTGCACACACACATATCCAAGCCCAAAATACTAAAATGTAAAAACACTAACTAAACAACCATTCATACCACTAAGATACCAACAAAAAAGTACAACAATAGAAATTTGGAAAGTAAAAAATGTCATAATACAAGCCCACCCAAAAAGAAGTCTAGAAAAGTGAATGTACAAGTTCCTAAAACTCATCAGCAGAAAAACCTACCTAAAGGGAGAGGTACTGGACAGCTGTCTGAAGTCATAGGATCACACCTTGACTGTCTAGTATCACTAAGCACCATATAGTCCTGGTCTACCTAGGACTTCACCAGAACATCAATCATCTACACAAGACATGACACGTACGGGAAAAGCCTATGTAGGTGTGAGTAAAACAATACTCATTAGGACACCCGAAAACCGCAAAGGAAAATATACTATATAGGAAATTACAAAGAAATACCATGAAGGAAGACCACAAAGGAAACCATGAAGAAGCACCATGAAGGAACAACACTAAGGAACACAACAAAGGAACACCATGAAGGAACACCACTAAGTAACACCACTAAGGAACATCACGAAGGAACACCACTAAGGAACGCCACTAAGGAACACCGCGAAGGAATACCATGAGAGAACACCACGAAGGAACACCACTAAGGAATACCATGAAGGAACACATGAAGGAACACCACTAAGGAAAACCACAAAAGAACACCACTAATGAATTCCATGAAGTAACACCACTAAGGAACACCACGAAGGAACACTACAAAAAATCACCACTAAGGAACACCATGAAGGAACACCACTAAGGAATACCATGAAGGAACAACACTAAGGAATACCATGAAGGAACACCATGAAGGAACACAACTAAGGAACATAATGAAGGAACACCATTAAGTAATACCATGAAATAACACCACTAAGGAATACCATGAAGGAACACCAGGAAGGAACACCGTGAAGGAACATCACTAAGGAAGACCATGAAGGAATGACAAGAAGGAACAACATGAAGGATCACCACGAAGGAACACCACTAAGGAACACCAAGAAAGAACACCATAAAGGAAAACCACTAAGGAACTCCATGGAGGAACACCGCTAAGGAATTCCATGAAGAAACACCACGTAGAAATACACGAAGTATACCACACAGAAATAAATGATGGTGTGCCACATTGGATTGAGTATATCGGGACTTTATTTGAATAAATGTTCTAGAAATACATGAAGTATACCACATATAAATAGTAAATTTAGATAAAATATGTATATATATACAACCTATATTCTAATAAATTCCCAATATACTTAATCCGATGAGGTACACCGTCTCTATGAGACATACAGTCTCCATAAGACACACAGTCTCAGTAAGACACACAGTCTTGGTAAGACACACAATCTCTAATTCACACAACTTCTAGGTCACACAGTGTCTATGTCACATAGCTTCTAGGTCATAGCTTCTAGTTCACACAGCTTCTAGGTCACACAGCTTCTAAGTCATAGCCAGCCACAAGATTCTGCTCGTAGCGCGCTCGTTCTGGGAGAACCTACTCCTAGAGCCATTATTTAACATTAAAATATCCAAAAAACCCACTTAGAGTATCTCAAAAGGACCTTCTCATTGCAAGGTTCTTAATGTTGTAAACAGCTCTTCAAACGGACACAGGGTTTGAAATTTAAGACCATTTTTATAAAAAAGTATGACATGGGTCTGGTCCAGGTATGACCTAAACCGCCGGACCCGGTCCGGTCCGGTCCAGCCTGAACCAGCCCGACCCACTGAGCTAGCCAGATCATGGCCCTTTGGTCTACTGGATCTAGCCCACTAGGCTACTGAAGCGGTCAGGCTCCCTCGGGTCTGGCCCGCGCTATGGGTCAGTTCGCTGTGTCGCACGCAGTCCACCCCAACAGCATTCCTCCCTTGCTGATGCGGTGTCGAGCCACGTTTAATGTAGTTGGCCCACTGGACCACCTGTCTTGTAGATTTACTGCCACAATCTCCTCCAACATGTCATTGAGATGCGTTCTTCCTGGCCGTCATGTATGTGGCCTCCCCTCACCACATCCCTCGGTCAATGTTGCGACCTCCTGGCATGGCCCACTCCCACCGGCCACGTCTGCCCCGATGCGGCCCCCTACTATGTTCTACCTCCACCATCCACCCCACCAGTGGCCTCACCCTGCCGGCTCTTTGTCCACCTGGACCGCCCCCTGGACCCGTGTCACCGCTCGCCTGGACCAGCCGAAGACGCCGCCTCTGGCCGCCGCTATGCTTTGCTGCCTTCACTGACGTGTGCCACTGTACTGACCAAATTGCATCGTGCCTTCACTATCGCACCTTTGCAGTGCCTTTACAAGGTCGTAACTTTGATCTCAGATCGTTTCTTCCTGAATTGATGGTGTAATGATCGATCATTTGGATAGGGGTTTCAAAGCATGGGATAGAGATGAAGAACACACGAAGAACGTGAGAGATTTAGGGGAGAGAATAAATACACATGAACGCCTGAAGAACGAATCTTGTCCTTTGTTCGTGTCAACCTTGATTCAATCTTTTTATAAGTAAGAATGAAGAATAAATTAATCACACATATCTATCTCCCATCAAATCCTAGCAATTTAACCATTCTGCAAGAGCAACTGAACCGCGAATCAACATGTTTGTTGGTTGGTCTGTGTTTATCATTCAATCTAAAATGGGGAAAGGAAATATCAAAGAGATCAAACTCCCTGCATCAAGTTTGGATTAGTCATTGATGAGAAATGGTTGAATTATCATCATTGATGATATTCTCCAACTCTATTGGTATGATGATCCAAAATTTGAACTTCAATCTGTTGTCGTTCACTGGAGAGGATTCTTTCTCCAAGCTCTCCCTAGAGATTCTATGGAGTTCCCAGGGTTATGTGGCTAACCCTGGGATTTCTAGGTAAGGATATTTTTAAAGTAAATCATCGATGCATCAACAAAATATTTTATCTTTAAATTATTTAATGATTATTACGTCTTTTTCAGGTTTTTCCACAAAAGACCCACACCGACTAAAGTTAATTCGCGCCTTGGGAAAACACCACATTACAAACTCAACAATGGTCTCAGATTTCAAATCTGAGTCTCCATTCATAATTTATTAGGATTTGAAAATAAAATAATTTTTTAATTTAATTATTTTATTTATGGTTACATCCAAAAACAATCTTTCACAGTCGGCCCGTGCTAACAAATGTTAGGTCTCGTATAAGGTAAAGATGATGCTTTAAACACAATAGTTCCCTCAGATTTCTGATCTAGGAACTCATTTAATAGTTATTCTATTTTTTCAGGAAAAATGTGTGTGTGTTCTATTAAAAATGTAACATTTTTCAATGAATTATTCTGGGCACACCGGGCCTCAGAATTGCACGTTGTCTCAGTGCATGGTCTTAGAATTTTCCCAAATAATTTCTAAAAATAAATTTAGGAAAATCCAAGTCATTAAAATGCACCACTTATTTATTGTGTGTGATTTATGTATAATTCCATTTTTATATTATATCACAAATATCTTTATTTTCATGGTATTTAATTTTTTTTAAAATGTTATTCTTTAATATGATGACCTAAACCTATCTAAAACCTATTAGTTGAGATTTTTTAGACCCATACCCACATTATCCTTTAAATAATTCATTTTTGAGTCATTATAAACCGAAAATTATTTTATTATAAAATAATATTTCAAGTTTTTCCTAAAGTGACCCTCACCTCTCTTATAAAAGGGCATTTCCCCTTCTCTTAATTTCACATCTCCAAAGCCTTTTGGCTCATCCAACCCCTGCCCAAATATCCACCCAAATTTCTTACATTCATCCCAGAGGTCTTCCTTTGGTCAGAAAGCTATCCTAAGGATCCCTTTTGATCAAATCAAAAGGAAGAACCCGAAGAAGAGGTAAATATTTCATCACCTCTTTCAAGTTCTTTTCTTCTTCTACTTCATCTTTATTTGTTGTTTCCATTATAAAATAATAAATACAGCATATTATATATATTGTGATGTTATTATAAAAATGGCACAACCATATTCATTATTCTATTCATCCTATAAATGACAAAGTCACCATATGTGCGTACGTACGGATTACCGTCTCCACGTCATGGTGTAGTTTGTTATTCAAACACTTCATTATTTGGATGGGTATAATAATGAGTATAACTGATTTAAATAATAAATATAACATGTTAATGATTCTTTATATATGATATAACATCCAATTACATACGATTTCACCATCAATATAATGATATTGTCGCTCGTGCGTACGTACGGATTACCATCTCCACGTCGTGGTGTAGTTTGCTATTCAAACACTTCATTATTTGGATGGGTATAATAATGAGTATGACTGATTTAAATAATAAATATAATATGTTAATTATTATTTATATATGATATATCATCCAATTACATACGATTTCACCATCAATATAATGATATTATCGCCCGTGCATACGTACGGATTACCGTCTCCACAAAGCGATGAGATTCATTCCCACGTTCACCATTCAACAATGATTATAAAAATATATATTATTAATAAGTATGTAATATATGAAATAATAATTCTACTAAATATATATATGTATGTATGTATGTATGTACTTACATATATCTGATTCACTTACTTCCGTTCAATACGATATGAAAACGGAAACAGCGTTTATGCGTATGTACGGCATACCGTCTTTATAAACAGTGCCTTCCATTTCATATATCTATCTATTATAAATATTTACATTCTAAATATATATTATATATAAATCAAGTTTTATATTCTGAAATTATTTAAATCGTGATCTAAATGATACGATCAAGAATAACAAGTTAAAACACGTACGATAAAGAAAGCGATTATTACCCAAAATGTTAATTTAACATGGAAATAATTATTAAATGGGTAGTATAAAGTCATAAATTAATCATGTATGATATAATAAATATGAATATGGTTTTGTTATAATTTAATAACATATTATGGTCATTATACAGGAGGATAAACGTACCCTCGACCAAAGGAAAGTGCAAGGTAAAGGTTAATTTCACAATCTCTTTATTATCCGAGGTTGTTTTTAAGTAAGTATTTACTGGGACATATTTATTATCCATGTCCATGTTTCATGAAATAATATTCAAATGGATTCTTTTAAGGGACTTTTTTTACTAAAACATCATTTTCAATGTTTTAAATATTTATTCTTCTAAATCGTTCTCATTAATGTCCATGTTTTCAAAATGGTTTTTAAGGATTTATTTATATG
The DNA here is from genome assembly GCA_963277665.1 of Viscum album. Classification (NCBI taxonomy): domain Eukaryota; kingdom Viridiplantae; phylum Streptophyta; class Magnoliopsida; order Santalales; family Viscaceae; genus Viscum; species Viscum album. The sequence goes on along the minus strand of OY728153.1, from coordinate 1,176,853,208 downwards.
GACATGAATGTTTTTAAAATGTTAATTCCATTCAAAAGTTTCAAAGTGGTATGGGACAATTTGATTCAAAAATTTCTTTAAATGTCTTCCTTTCTAAATTGTGTGACTTTTAAATGTTTTCATGAAAAAGGGATATTTCTCTCAAAGAGTTTTATAAATCATTTTCATCTATGTCAACATCCTTTGACGGATTTTAAACTTGTTTGAAGTTGATTTATTATGATACAAATCTTACATATTGTATTGAAAGTTTTGTGATATGTTTGACTGTGAATGTGTTATTTTTATACCATTCATGGTTTATGGATAAATTATTGACATTTTGTATGCTAATTTTAATACAAATGTTTATGTTATGTTTAAACCTTTTCATATGAGGAATGCATTGGACTTAGTAAGTGACGGGTAGAGCTCACTATAGTTCCTCAATGCATCAGTAGGTCTCGTGAGACAAACTAGTTTCTTGGTGTAAAAACCCAGAAATTTCAAGGAAAATTTTTTTTCTTAAATTCTTTGGAATTTTACGAGTCTGCGGTTTCTGACGGCACTTGATTCTGAGGCCCGGTGTGCCCGGAATCAATTTCTGAAGTTTAGCTCGGGTACGTTCAGTGAACGAACGAGCGGGTTTTTCTATCTTTTGAACCGGTGCTCGAAATTGAAATCTGAGGGCACCGATGAACTCGCAGCACCGGTATTCGCTTAAGGGGACCTTTACTGCAGTTGCGTTTTATGCGGGTTGAAAGTTAATAATTGGGAATTTAGAATAAAATTGGGTACACAATTTTATTTATATCTATGGAAGTTAATTTCTCCCATGGGAAGTTATTGGTGGGGCTCACACCCACCCAACTTCCCATATGTGGATAATTGAAAGGTGGGGGGCCCACACGAGCCCCAACCTTTCATCTTCCATAACTCATTTCTAGCTCCATTTTGAACTCCCATGTTTAATTCATGACAACCCCTTAATTTATGAGGACTTTTCCTCTCTCTCTCCCTCTATATCTTTATTGTTTGCCAACACACCCTAATTAATAAATTCAACCTCTTCACTTAATTAATTAAGTGATTTGAGTTTTGAATTTTGAATTTTATGTGTTAATAAAATATTAGCCAAGCCCAATATTTTATTTTTGGGGAGCTTTGTTGTGTTGAAAAAACTTTGGGAGAGAGCTCTTGAGAAAAGAAAGAGAAGTATTCATCTCCTCAACGAAGAATGGTTTTATTCTTCGACGAAAAACATCCACCTTCAACGAAGAACGACTCGGCGAAGAACGCTCCACGTTTCTCCAATCCTCTTTTTCCACCAAGTCAGGGGAGGAGACACCGACGCGGGGAACTCGTCAACGACGACGGTTCTTCTCCGACATTGACAGAGCGACATCGCTTTCCGCGTCTACGACGAACAAACCATATTCGAGGTAGGGGGATTATGTTCAATTTTAATGGATTAAAATTGTGCCTCGTTCGTCATTGTATAACTTTGATTGTCTCAGCCTATTGCTATCAACTAACGCGGAGGGCGCGGGCCGAACGAACACGGCCCGACGACCCTCCGCTGGATTTTGATTATTTATTTTTGGAATCGGTGACCAGAGGCGGAACACGGAAGAGGCTGGCTGTGCAAGGGCCGCCGTCACACACGCAAAGAAAAGCCACGACCAAGCGGGCCAAGCATCGTCGCGCCGGATGTGCGGAAGAAACCGCGGCCCGCTTTGCGGGCTGCTTCGGCGGAAGAACCGGCCGGCTTGGCGGAGGAGAGTCACGGCGCCGGGAGGGCACCGCGCCGGATGAACCGCGGCCCGCTCGTGCGGGCCGCTTGCGCCAAGAGGCCGGTCGACTTCGGCCGGCCGGTTAGGGAGTGCACCGCCGGTTCAGGCAGTCGGGGGGCCATGCCCCCCCCCCTCGGACCGCTCAGCCAGCTGGCCGAGCCGGCAGAGCCGCGCCCCGCCTGGCCGCGCCCCGCTGGACCGGGCCCCGTCGGGCCGGGCTACGCCCTTCGAGCTGGACCGCGTGTTTCACCAGGTCGGTCCGACACCAGCCGGGTCGAACCCGCCAAGACTGGGTTGACCCTACCCGCCAGCCCACTCGGCTTAACGGGTCGGGCCCGTTTCACTTAAAAGTGAATATCTTGAAGACTGCGAGTCCGAACGACGCGTCGTCTGCGGCACTGGGACCCTTTCGATGAGGCGGTCCTTTTTCGATACTCTAATTGAGTTTTGGATGACCTTGGATAACGGTTGGGTTAGAAATGAGCGTATTTCTAACTGGGCCCCTGGAACGAAAAAGCCAATATCTCTCAAATCGGACGTCCGATTGACGTGACGTCTGTCGCGTTGAGTTCCTTTTGACGAGATGGAACTTCGGGATACATCAACTCTAGACTTCGTGACAGTTGATGTATCGACCCCTTTACTCGAGGAAATGACCCTCCCGGAATTGATCACACTGTGTGCGGGAACCCTAGAGCTGGTTGCGACTGCAACGACTACCGTGATGGGATCATCTGTGGGTTCGACGACGATGACGATTGTACTTGGATCCTCCGTGGGTTCAGTAGCGAGGACGACTGTACTTGGATCCTCCGTGGGTTTGGCAGCGAGGACGACTGTACTTGGATCCTCCGTGGGTTCGGCAGCGATGACGACTGTACTTGGATCCTACGTGGGTTCGGCAGTGATGGTTACTGTACTTGGATCCTACGTGGGTTCGGCAGCGACGACTTTTGTACTAGGATCCTACGTGGGTTCGACATAGGAGATGATTCAGAGACTACATCTAATCATCTTCACCCTTCTTCGTGAGTAGTATACCTGTGTGAGCTGAGTCTTGACTATTCAGTCATTACCATTGGTGTGATTGACTTCTTTCCTGTGTGGACTGGGATGTGCTTGGGCTTGAGAATTGGAACCAAACTGGAATTGATGACTTAGGTATATGTATGGGCATATACCTATGTAGAGTCAGTTGATACTTCGTAATTGTATCTTTCCTTTGTGGTTTATCCTTTGTGGATTCTGGGAGACCTTCGGGGGTCTCGGGGTCTCTACTGAGTATCGTATACTCACCCCTGCACGGGCTACGCCCGCACTACTTTGTGTTGGATGCAGACGATGGACAGCACTAATCGAGGTAGAGGTTTGTGGAGCTGGACGGTACCCGGAGGTGGACCACTTGGCGGGACGTACACGGGGTGGACGGCCGGACCCGAGGAGCTAGGGAGACCATCTGTACCCACCCTTCAGGTGGGATATCCGGAGGACGACTTAGTGGTTGTCGCTTTACTTTACTGTTGTTGTACTTTCTTTTCTGTTGTATTATACTGTACTTTCAGTTGGGTTTGTATACTGGCCCATTTACTTTTCAGCACTTACTTTTGTACTCAATTTACTTAGCGCTTACTTCAGTTATGTACTCTGTTGTGTTTGTTTACTTTTATAAAGGAAATGTCTTCCCTTTTTATTGGGATTTATGTCTTTGGTGCTAGTCGTCAGCCCCTGACCTATGGAAGGCGGGCTTGGGGTAGTCATGGCACGGGCCCCGAGGACGGGTCGTGAAAAATTGGTATTAGAGGAGTCGGTTCTACCATAGAACTCAGGACTTTGATAATTTCTTCTCTGTGAAGCAATAGTGTTAAGAGTATTGAGTGTGGTTTTCAGTCCAGGGAGTCCAGTGTTGGTGCGACGGCCGAGGTATCCATACACCAAGACCCTGACTTCTGATTTCTGACTCAGTGCACGAAAACATTGAATGCAGGTGTGTTTCAAAAGTTTTCTTTGTGATTACTTTATGTTAGCTCACTAGGTATACTGTTTGACCGTGGCGCACCTGTTTCTTTTCAGGATGGCCCCACGAAGGCAGTCAGATAGGGTTCCTAGTTACGTACGAGATGGCAGCCCACTGAGCAATGAGGCCTCGGTACTGGGCCCCATTACAGCAGAGGCACCAGCAGTACCACTACCCGCTGAGCCACCGATACGTGCGTGATCAGTACCCTCATTTGTTCCCCTAGTCTTTATTGTAGCTTTACGAGGACGTAAATCCCTGAGGTGGGGGTAATGTAAAGACCTATAAAATTCAAGGAAAATTTTTTTTTCTTAAATTCTTTGGAATTTTACGAGTCTGCGGTTTCTGACGGCACTTGATTCTGAGGCCCGGTGTGCCCGGAATCAATTTCTGAAGTTTTGCTCGGGTACGTTCAGTGAACGAATGAGCGGGTTTTTATATCTTTTGAACCGGTACTCAGAATTGAAATCTGAGGGCACCAATGAACTCGTAGCACTGGTATTCGCTTAAGGGGACATTTACCGTAGTTGCGTTTTATGTGGGTCGAAAATTAATAATTGGGAATTTAGAATAAAATAAATAAAATTGGGTACACAATTTTATTTATATGTATGGAAGTTAATTTCTCCCATGGGAAGTTATTGGTGGGACCCACACCCACCCAACTTCCCATGTGTGGATAATTGAAAGGCGGTACCCACACGAGCCTCAACCTTTCATCTTCCATAACTCATTTCTAACTCCATTTTGAACTCCCATGTTTAATTCATGACAACCCCTTAATTTATGAGGACTTTTCCTCTCCCTCTCCCTCTCTCCCTTTATTGTTTGCCAACACACCCTAATTAATAAATTCAACCTCTTCACTTAATTAATTAAGTGATTTGAGTTTTGAATTTTGAATTTGATGTGTTAATAAAATATTAGCCAAGACCAATATTTTATTTTTGGGGAGATTTGTTGTGTTGGAAAAACATTGGGAGAGAGCTCGTGAGAAAAGAGAGAGAAGTATTCATATCCTCAATGAAGAACGGTTTTCTTCTTCGATGAAGAACATCCACCTTCAACGAATAACGACTTAGCGAAGAACGCTCCACGTTTCTCCAATCCTCTTCTTCCACCAAGTCAGGGGAGGAGACATCGACGCGGGGAACTCGCCAACGACGATGGTTCTTCTCCGACGTTGACGGAGCGACATCGCTTTCCGTGTCTACGACAAACAAACCATATTCAAGGTAGGGGGATTATGTTCAATTTTAATGGATTAAAATTGTACCTCGTTCGTCATTGTATAACTTTGATTGTCTCAGCCTATTGTTATCGCCTAACGCGGAGGGCGCGGTCCAAACGAACACGGCCCGACGAACCTCCGTTGGATTTTGATTATTTCTTTTTGGAATCGGCGACCGGAGGCGAAACACGAAAGAGGCCGGCGGCGCAAGGGCCACCGTCTCACACGCAAAGAAAAGTCGCAGCCAAGCGGGTCGCGGCAGAGGAAGCACGGCGTCGTCGCGCCGGCTATGCGGAAGGAACCGCAGCCCATTTCATGGGCCGCTTCGGCAGAAGAACCGGTTGGCCCGTCGGCCGGCCGGGAGGAGGAGAGTCGCGGCGCGGGGAGGGTACAGTGCCGAATGAACCGCGGCCCGCCCGTGTGGGCCGCTTGCACCAAGAGTCTGGCCGGTTGGGGAGGGCGGCGCCGCCGGTTCGGACAGTCGGGGGGCCACGTAGGTTCGACAATGATGGTTATTGTACTTAGATCCTATGTGGGTTCGGCAGCGACGACTTATGTACTAGGATCCTACGTGGGTTCAGCAGAGGAGATGATTCAGAGGCTACATCTAATTATCTTCACTCTTCTTCGTGAGTAGTATACATGTGTGAGCTGAGTCTTGATTATTCAATCATTACCATTGGTGTGATTGACTTCTTTCCTCTGTGGACTGGGATGTGCTTGGGCTCGAGAGTTGGAGTCAAACTGGAATTGATGACTTAGGTATATGTATGGGCATATACCTAAGTAGAGTCGGTTGATACTTCGTGATTGTATCTTTCCTTTGTGGTTTATCCTTTGTGGATTCTGGGAGACCTTCGGGGGTCTCGGGGTCTCTAATCAGTATCGTATACTCACCCCTGCATGGGCTACGCCCGCACTACTTTGTGTTGGATACAGATGACGGACAGCACTGATCGAGGTAGAGGTTTGTGGAGTTGGACAGTACCCGGAGGTGGACCACTTGGCGGGACGTACACGAGGCGGACGGCCGGACCCGAGGAGCTGGGGATACCATTTATACCCACCCTTCATGTGGGATATCCGGAGGACGACTTAGTGGTTGCCTCTTTACTTTACTACTGTTGTAATTTATTTTCCATTGTACTGTATTGTACTTTCAGTTGGGTTTGTATACTGGCCCATTTACTTTTCATCACTTACTTTTGTACTCAGTTTACTTAGTGCTAACTTCAGTTGTGTACTCTGTTGTGTTTTTTTACTTTTATAAAGGCAATGTCTTCCCTTTTTATCATGATTTACGCCTTTGGTGTTTGTCGTCAGCCTCTGGCCTATGGAAGGCGGGCTTGGGGTAGTCACAGCACGGGCCCCGAGGACGGGTCGTGACACTTGGCACAAGGCCTTTACAAAATCTTATTTTTAGTCTTGGAACAAGATCTTGACTATGTGGTTATGAAGTCTGACATTATGTATTCCATCATTATGAAAGTGGCTATTAATATTGCATGTGATTATTCGACTAGTAGAATATTCATGTGAATAAGTAAATGGAATTATTTTATTGTATCTTTTCCATATTATGTTGATGTTTAAGTTTAAAATGTTTTTGTTTTAGTCTTATACATTGCATTAAATGTTTATTCTTATTTATTAAAGTTTCCGATATATTGTTATCCTTACTGAGCATCTGAGCTCATCCCTTTCTATGTTTTAATTTTCCCAAGATTCCAAGAAATGTATTATGATTGATAAGAAGGGTTGAGCTATGGGATTAATGTCGTTCTCAAATGATCATTTATGTTGTGTTTTATTTTCTAATATGTAATGTAACGTTCATGTGTGTAATCTATTTTCCAAGATTGCTAAACTGATCGGTCTTTCGGGACTTGATTCCTTGTAATCATGTTAATGTATTAAAATAATGCACTGACTCCAGGTAACTGGGGTCAGGGCATTACACATCTACATTAAAATGCAGGAACCAAGTAAATTCTATAAAATTTACATTATAGAGGTGGATCTTTAAGTACAAAATGGAGCATGATTTTCTACTTTGGCTATAGGAGATTAACACCTTACATTTCCAACAAGGATAATTTTGATTTTAAAATATTTTTATAATGTACCAACCCTTACCAAGAACATAATTTTTGTATCATGTTTAGATATAGATGGTTTTATTTACAATTTTTGTAAATAATAGTTGTTTCTTTTATAAAGATAGCATATGTTATGGTATAGAACATTTAAATAACAGTCTTTATGTATTAAATTATGAGAAACATGTTTTGGTGATTAATAATGAATCAATTTCACATGACTCATTTAACACCCAGTTAAGACATCACTGTCACGAACCAACCTAGGTCGACCCAGAACCAGCCACCCAAGCCAATCTGTAGTAAGACCTGAGAGGCATTCCTGATCCTCCTAGGCTAACAACAAGTGCCAAGGGAATCACTAGAGGCAATGGTAATGATTTCACCCAATAAAATAAACAAGGACTACAAAATAAATAAAAGAACAACCCAAAATCAAAATGAATTCCATATTTTACATCATTTAATTTACAACCAAAGAGACAAAAAACTAAACAAAAAATAAAACTAGAACATCCAAGCTGAACCTGACACCAAATAGCACCTCCATGTTACCCCAAGGGTCACTATCCAACAAAACACCGACCATCTCTTGAGGCGACTGAACCAAAATAGGAAATTTCAAGAGAAAATAAAAATAAGAAAACGTTTTAGGCATGAGTATTAAAAATCAATAGGTAGACCTTAATAATTCTATACCCAATGCATGTCCCTTTAGTAAAGCAACATTGATTTCAGGTTTGAAATTCAATTTATAAACAAAGGTTTTCAATGCTATTCATTCAAAATAAACAAAACACGATTCATTTCCCTAACATTTAAAATAGGGTTTAATCATAAGAATAAGTTGAGTTGGATTTATAAAGGAGATGAAAAGAAATAAGGGTCAATAATAAACTTCCATTTTTGATTAAAAAGGAAAGCATTTATTTGTTCACAAAGTCATTCTTGCAATCTTTAAACAAAACTGCACTTTCACAATTTTCCAAAAGAATACCCAAAACCAAGAATAAAGGAGTATACTTACATAACGAGGGAAATGGATAATGATATTAGAGTCAGATCAACACAGGAACACCTAGAAACTTAAAGGAGAACCAGAACATATTATACAAGTGACTCATCCTGAAGGCATTCTCTACTTGATGACGTCATAGCGCTCTAACGCCCAATTGTTACCCTACCTGGGATGGTTGAGGAGCCCAATCTTATAATAATAAAACCAAGTATGCACCTACCATGGGCCACTAGCTAGTACAATAACCTAGACTAGTGCATCAAATGTTTTTATAAATCCTCTTTTTTATGCTAGGTTCTCATGCTAAGTTCGTAAGGGGGGTGTGTCATACAATTCAAGTAACAAGCCACATATATATAATATCAAACACCTCTATATTCAGCACCACCCTGACCTCCCCAAGGAGCATTCCATGCCTTAAACAAGAATAACATAGGTGGAGTCCCATGTCGAGGACATTACCACCCCTTTGTCATCCAACTAGGCTATGGCTCTCTCCTAGAGGGGTTTTAAAATAAACTAATTTAAGATGCTAAATGGGACTTGACACATTTTAAAAAAACAATCTACTTTATAATTGACCACACACAAACCACTTTCGCAACCAAACACACATTAAACACAACTTTGAAAATCCATTTCACTGATCCAACCCACCATTTTGAATTCAAGAGCACACTTACAAGAGCCAAAGGGGCATACCATTAAGCACTTAACATGAAAAACCCATTTAAAAACTCAAATCACCATTTTGGACATTAGTAATACATTTATAAAAAAACAAACCATACCATTATAAATCACTAGTGTAACGTCCCGACCCAGCTCACCACCAAGACGGTGGTCGGACCGGTCACCACATGACCTCAAGCACGCCTCCCCGTACACCAGAGGCTGCCGACTAGTAGTGAGGGTGTAAGAATAATCAGTGGGGAGACTATACCCTCTTATCAGAGTTGCGCAGCAGTATAACAGAGTAAATAATAATCAACAGCGGAAGCAGTAATACATAATTGACAAAGCAGCAGAAGTCAGATTCTATATAAATAAACAAAAGTGGTCAATGCCAGTTTATACAATAGATGAATGCATGACATGGAATTTATATATATCTAAAAGCAGTAAACAATACAACATGATTTTCAATACAATACATTATAAGACTCAAGTAAAGAAATATCTAAAATCCCAAAGGAAATATCCATGAGCATCCTGAGCTCCAGCTTAGTCCTTTTCTCCTAACTCCCGGGTAAAATCAAATAGAAACAAACAAGGTCTGAGGCCCTACAAACAAGAAAGGTCTACTCGGGTACCCTAGTGCAATGGCAGCCCGAGTAGGGTGTGAGATATAAATCTCAGTAGGCCGACACCACTGGTGTCTAACCCAATCCCAATAATGTAATATAAATTAAACTGGTTGTAAGCATGCATAAATAAAGTAATTAGTATAATGTAACTAAATACCCAAGTACCTTCTTCATCCCTTGACTCGTGTCTGAACATGTAATCAGTTCATTAATTTAATATTACCAATTTATTTATAAGTCACGTGTGAGTAAGTTGCCTACCGAGTCAAAGGAGTTTCCTCCAAGGTAAAATGGGGATAAGTAAAGATCGGGACTGATGGGCTTTAACCATGGCACCTACTTTTCAATGTTGTACCCAAGGAGTGTATCCAAGGCATCATGTGATAGTATAAGTAGTGAAGGTTCCAAGACGTGACAAGGAAACCTGGCAAAGATATCCAGTGAGGGAGTTCCGGGGTAAATACCAAGGTAACGTAAACTCATAGAAAGCTAACTCAGTAGTATCCGAGTCTAGCTAGGAGGTAAGAGTGTAATACAAGGAGCGTAATCCAAGGCATTCCACAATAAGTCGCCTACCGATTCCAAGGTGATCGACCAAGGTAAGACGGGGCTAAGAAAATATAGGTCTCGATGGTCTTTAACCATGGCACCTACTAGTCAATGCTAGATCCAAGGAGTGTATCTGAGGTATCTTGTAAGAAGAAGGGACCCAACAGTAGTATATCGGGCATCCAAGGAATAGACATGAACCGAAGTCTAGGTGGGTATCAACCTAAGCAAACTGTATCCTTGAATCGGAATGGGGTTCCCGAGACCCAAGGTGTTATCCTCTCAGAATCTAGGGCGAGCTCGAGTCAGTCCATTCCTATAAGATAAAGAAGTCATGTAATGATTCATCTGGTTTAATTATTGCCTTCCATTAGTGTGGATAGGTCAATTAGAGTTGAAACCATTAATTATTAGTTCAATCCTTGACTTCCATTAGTGTGGAAAGTTCAAGTAGCATTGCAACCATTTATTGATTGGTTCAAGACTTTCCTTCCATTAGTGTGGAAAGGTCAAGTAGCATTGCAACCATTATTTATTGGTTCAAGCCTTTCCTTCTATTAGTGTGGAGAGGTCAATTAGCATTGCAACCATTTAGTAAAAACCATTAAGTCATTTTCAAATGTCAAGGTCCACACCGCTACCTTCCCTTAGCATGGTAAGGGTTTCCACGGATATGGAACCAATCCTTATCTCATGAACCCGGGTCCGTCCATGGAATTCCTACATGGGAATCCATGTATCTCCCAAGGCATGAGCATGAAAACCCACCGAGTCCATCATGGAATTCCTACTTGGGAACCCACATGCCACCCAAGGTTTTATTAGTATTCAAAACATTTGAAAACAATTTGGTAAGTTGTTTGAGGGTCAATCATTAAGAATTAACCGTTCATTTAACTCAACTCATTCCATTTACCAAAACATTCCAATTTCATTTATAAGGCTGCAAGTATCCCTGGAATAGGGAAATTACCTACATGGTTAATTCCAATCTAAAAACCAGACCAAACACTTAGACAGTGCTTTGGTCCTTTAATCATTTTAAAAGAGGAAACTCAGTGTTTCTAATGCCATTAGGGCCATGTCCTAAACATTCCATATTCCAACATAACATCAAGGCATAAGATTATAAACATGACAAGTCAATCAAGAAAGGTCTAACCACTACTTTTTAGCTTGAAGGCAGTGCACCTCCGTTGGAGGGGTTTTATTATAAAAACCTGATATTATTTATCAATAAATCATTTATCATCTTTTGAATTTAAAACATGAAACATGTTAAATTCACATTTAAGAGGCATTGAGCATAATACTTCATTGTATGAATTAATTTATAACAAAAGTGCAGTAAGTAACTTTATTAATGCATTTATAAAGATTGTTGACTTGGAAAGGAACCCTACGTCAAGGTGGAACCCATACGTCCACATTGGCTCTTGTAGCTTCCTAACTCAAGCAGAAAAACCACTTGGAACATCTCAACGCACTACCAGAAATATTACAGGGAATCATAAATACCAAAAGCCCCAAATATTAACTAGGTGAAAAAGAGAAAACTTACCCCGAAGCAAAGTCGGTGAACTGAAACCACCTGAACCGCATCGCCTTTGGCAGCGGTTGTCGGAACACGAACCCTAGGGTCTCAAGAGACCTTTTGCTCGACCCTAGAATAAGGGAAAATCGAAATCAAGATTAACCCTAAAAATATAGGGTTCGGCCACACCTCACTCGGAGCCTATTAGGTCGAAGCAAAGCTGGGAAAGAGAAGAGAAGATATGGGAGACTCATACCTAGGATATTTGGACTGAGAATCGGAAGAAACAGTGGGCAGAAGTCGATCTGAGAGGAGTTCGTAGGGAGGAGGGGTTGGACGCACGGCTCATAGGGGATCCCCTTGGTGCATCGCAATTTGAGGGAGAGAGGGTGAGGGTTGAGTGATTAATGTATTATTTTAATTTAATTTAATTTAATTTAATTAAAATAACTCAAATTTTAAAAACTGGGTGTCGCCCACGGTTTGACCCACACGGTTTTCCAAACCGTGCGCAAAATGTGTGGAGTCTTTTACCTCGGACACACCCCACACGGCTAGGCGCACGGTTTTGGAAACCGTATGTAGCTCGTCCTCTAATCCACTGCCCACTTTTAAAATAGGTCTGCATAGTTACCTACATTGTGCCATACGGTTTAGCAAGTTGTGCACAAACCGTGCGCCCTCTGCTGTCTTTAAAAACTTGAAGTTTCTTGGGTCCGACACCCCCAAAACTTCTCGAGCCACATGAGAGACTTCTTGGGCCTTCACCCATGCCTAAAAACATCACTTAAGAGTGATCCAACTCTCGAAATTAAGCTCTGAAACTCAATTTTAAATCCAACCCATCCAACAAATGAAAATGTTTAGAAACCTTCGTACTTTTGTCTGGTTCAAAAACACGGGATTCTACATTCTACCCGCCTTAAAAACTTCTCATCCTCAATAAGCCTTCGGGAACAACATAAACCCCACACGAACTAAAAGGGTCGTGAAGTTTCATTCAAAATAGTTTCATTGTGTTACCAACGCCCAATGAACCCTAAGCATTTCTAACGCACTCTGCACTTCAGCTTTTACAACCCGAGCCAATGCTCAAATTTTAACTTAAAACACAAAAATGGGGTTTACATGATCATGTTTAGATAGAGACAAGATCACATAAAATTCTCAATAACACTTGACTAATGGTGCTTCCCACCATAGGTCTTAACTTAAGGAAGAGGGAAATTCCAAGCCACGGTACCTCCACCCTTGGAATTGTTGTAAAAAGCATAATTCTAAGTGTTCTTATGAAACTCAGGGATTGATTTCGTAAAAAGAAAATGGTCGAATTCTGATCGACCTAACAGAACTGTTCGAGCAAGCTCTTTTAGAAGACACTGCCGACCTTGAGACCACACTTGCCTTCACCTGGCAATGTGCTTTAAAATGGCTCCTCACAATTTTAAACATTGAACTAAAGAGAAGGGAGAATGATTCGAGCCATTTGGATGATCTATCTCATAGAAGTCTGGATTAGGTGGCTAGATAAATTCAAAAGAAACAGCTGGAGTCCATGAGTACGAACATGGAGTTACTACATGGGAACCCAGGAATCACTCAGGACTTACCAAGCCTCAATGAGAACTACGCTTTAGCGTGTAACACAGACAAAGATCATCCAACAAGCTCAACATCTTTTAAATATTTAGCGCAGTGTAAGACTGAATCTCTCTTAGTGCATCGAGAATGATTTCAAGATAGGGGACATGCTCATCTCTTAATAAGAGTAAACTAAGAGGATTTAAGAGAAGGTTTCCAGTTACAAACACCCAAAAACTGGAAGATAAACAGTTGAACCGAAACAAAGTAGTTGTTGGAACCACTTTGTGTATAGGTTTGTATTTGTTGTCAATAGTTGTCAATGGAATATCAAAATGAAAGAGATCAAGAAGTACTCCAATAAAATAGAGGAATGGAAGCTCACAATGAAAGAGATCATGAAGTACTCCGATGAAGTAGAGGAGTAGAGATTCAGACGATTGTTGTGTTGATCGTAAGTTCGAAGAACATGTGTCAAAGGTGATACATTGTTTACATCAATGAAGAATGTGAGGAGTAATCCATCCAAGGATAATTAAAAGCAGGATGGTGTTTTTGGATGAAGACCATGCAATTCCTCCTTATTGCATAAGAACCATGGCCTTTGATGAAGACCATGCAATTCCTCATTATTGCATGAGAACAATGGGTTTTGATGAAGACCATGCAATTACTCATGATTGCGTGAGGACCATGCTAGAGACTTCTTGACGGATTGAATCACATGGTTTGCATGAAGTTGATCATGACGGTTGATGAATGAGGCAATGTGCCAATGAGTTAGACTTATGAAATGGCCATGCACATCACATTGTCATAGAAGATGATGGTACTAAAGTTGTTCCTTCAAAGAATACATATCACAATAGTGGAGTTTGTGATAAAAGCAAAAGAGTTGCTGAAGGATACAGATCACCAAGAAGAAGTGTTGTTGAGGTGATCGTGCTTGTCGACAAAGCAAACAAACGACATACAAATTTGTTGACAAAGGAGATTCCATGGTGACATGTCGAGTTCAAGAGTTGTGGTCAACGATCTATGTTTGATTCAAGAACATCGACAGAGGAATGGATGATCTGGAGGCAGTACAAAAAGAGCAGATACAAGGTGGCGCCGTTTTCCAGTATTTGCCAAATTTCAGGGCCTCAAAATCAACAAATGACGAAGAGTGATTTTGGCAAAGGGACTTGCGTGCCATACTCTTGGAGGATAGGAAACTTGCGCGCCATATGTTTTTGAAGATCAGAGCATCAAAATATGGCAAAGGGATAAGGGTCGCGCAAGTTTTGGTGAGGTCGCGCAGGTGAATTATGTGTCGGGAAGAGACTTGTGCGCCGACGCCTTGAATGCATTATAACTTGTGCGCCTATGGTTTTTCGAGATCAGAAGATCCAAATTTGGCAAAGGCAAGATGTTCGCGCAAGTTTGGATGTTGATCGCGCAAGTGCCTAGCAGGGGCCGAGACTTGCGCGTCGATGGATGACTTGTGCGCCGCCGCGCAGGGGGTCCAGTTTGCCTATAAATACTGGACCACCCCTCCTCATTTCTTACGGAGCTCAAGACTTTGAGATTGTTCGAGCTCTCGTCGCGCAGGTGGTTGAACCGCGCAAGTGGTAGTTGGGTCGCGCAAGTAGAGGTTGCGCGCCGACTGATGGTTGAGCGCCCCAGGTGATTTGGGCAAGGAAGGAAGTGAGTCGCGCAGGTTTGAAGTTCAAGAAGGAAGAGTCGCGCAGGTGCTTTGGAGACACTTGCGCGCCAGTTTATACTTGCGCGCCTAAGACTTGCGCGCCGGGGGAGACTTGCGCGTCGGGCTTGAAAAGAAGAGCCAGATATTGTTAAAGCACGCCCACCTTTCTGGAGCTGCACAAGAGCTGAAATATTGCCTGATGCTTTCGGTGCAAAGTGAGATTGAAGAAGAAATCTAAATGATACATGCATGATCTCATGCATACATGGAGAACTGATTCTGACAACGCCGAGTAAGCTGAGCTTCATTAAGTAAGCAATCACATCAGTGATTGTGATTCAGGCAAACGAAGACAAGGGGATCTAGTGCATTCATTCATTGCACTAAAGAAGAAGGATTGAACTAAAAGGAGCATCAAATCTGAACCCTGATGCAAGCAATGTCTCATGCTGAACAGGAGACGAAGAACTTCAATGCACACCTATTGAAGAGACATTCACGTCTATAAACTGAGTCAGACTTCACCAACGGCAGTGAGCCAGGGGGAGTCAACGGGAGTGACCAGAGGGACGCAGTGAGCTATCCCTGAACAATTGTAAAGGCAGTGAGCCTGGGACAGAGAGTCTGTACCCGAACATTTGTAATCCGCAGCTAGTGAAGCATAGTGGATTTAGGTACGACCGGCAACCTGTCGGCGTATACTCCTTGGACGTAGCCCTTAGTGGTGAACCAAGTAAAAATAGCTGTGTCATCTGTCTCTGCATGTGAATGTTTAATTGCTGATCATATCCATCATACAGGTTTAAGCAGTTCCTACCAACGTGGGAACAAGATCCACAACTTAAAGAAGAAAAAGTTGACACCCTGATTCACCCCTCCCCTCTCAGGGTGTCTCGGGGTCCTACAAGTGGTATCAAAGGGAAAGGTTAACGTATGTTGGATATTCTCCAGTAATTCTATTGAGAAAAGGATTTGAGTTTCTTTCCTAAAGTCAACAATGAAGAGCAGTCTTGATGAAGTTTCTGAGCAGACGTCTACATCTAGCAAGACCATGACAAACAGGAAAAAGAAAGAAGCAGCAGCTAAAGAAGTCCCTCATATCCAAAGAAGATGCAGTGTCTTGTTCTCCATGCCATTCCAAAAATGAAGAAACATCAGGCACGGAAAGTATCGAGCAGGTGACTCAGAACTCATCCAGAGGAAAGGATGGTACCCCTAATTCAAGCTTTCAGGAAAAACTCAGAACATATCTGCATGATATTCCAGAAGAAAGGGTTGCTATTATTTGTAGCCTATTCCAATCTATGCAGGTTGAGATCAATCGATTAGAAAGGGAAGCTGACAATATGGAAAAGGGGTTGGAAAGAAAAGTTATGGAAAGTATGAAGCTCATCAAACGGGTGAAAGTCTTTGAAGAAGAAGAGGAAGTCAATAAGACTTTAAAAGAAAGGATCCATGCACTTGAAGCTGAGCTGAATAAGAGCAATGAAGTCAAGAATTTTTGTTTGGAAGAAACTTCCATTAAATTCAGGGAACTTGACTCTTTGTTACAAAACAAAGTTAAGATGCATGAAGATGAGGTTGAAAGGTTGAAGAAGACTTGTGAAGAGAAGTTGATCACGATTGAAGATCAGAATATCATCCTCAATATTGTGGGTCAAAAATTGGAAGCTCAGTTGACCAAGATTGAGAACACACATATTGATACTTCACAAAAGAATGAAATGAGTGATGCTTGCACTCAATGTTCGTTGGAGGAGTCTAAAGCTGAAATGCCTCCAACATGTGATAAGAAGATTATGACAACTCTTGATTATCCACATCAAGAATCAGTTGTTGCTGGTACTCAATGCTCACTGGAGGATTCTATTGTCAATAGACCTCCAACATTTGAGAAGAAGATCATGACTTCACTCTTTGATCTATCACAAGCAACTAACAAAGTGAAGGTACCATCCAAACCATCTTGTACTCATACTTCTAAATACACTCCTACAATCAGTGCAGGTGGGGAAAAAAGTTCTAAACAAGTATGGATGAGGAAAGGTGAGAAGAAGAAACCTACCACCATGGCTAGGGTGGATGGGAAAAAAGAGGAAGTGGGTTCCACAAATAGTGCACAAAAGATTAAGCAGATGGCCCAACAACTTAATACAGAAGACACAAAGAAAAAAAGATTTGTGGGTCAATGTTGGTGCTGCAACAGATTTGGGCATTGTGCATTGGATTGTCTTTATAATCCCTTACATGGAAAAGCACAGAGAATGCTTATATCAAAGAGAAGGAAGCCAGAGAAAAAGAAGCAACATCAGCAGGTCCAGGAGCATCTGTTTACTGCAAACAGATTTGGAATTCTTGATAACATGTGTGATGTATGCAACGGCAACGGTCACAATGCAGGCACATGTCCATATCAACATGCTTTCACTGTTGAAAAGAAAAGAAGACCTCTGATGCCGTCAAAGAATGAAGCAGCTACCTTGGGGAGAAATCAGAAGAATGTTGTGAACACACATTTCCCCAAGAAGATCTCAAGTAGGGAAGCTGAGAAGACCCAGGATTTTAGATCCATGAAATTGAAGGGTCATTCATCCAAAAGAAACACTAAGTGGGATGAATCTCGGATGAACCCATGTGGAAGACCTAAACCAGCTGCAAAAGTTCCAAATGACATAATGGTTATCTGGCCAGAAGATTTGAAAAGAATAAGGAAACTTGAAGATGAGAAGGCCAAGGCTGGTGACAAAGGAAAAGGAAAACTTTCACATGATGAAGACACAGTGCAGGAGAGTTTTCAAACAAAGAGAAAAACACGTGTCAAAGAAGTTCTGTGTGAGAGATGCAAGAAATCTGGTCACATTGCAAAAGGTTGTCTAACCTTAATACCAGAGCAAGAAGCAGTCCTTAAGAGGAGTAAGAATGCATCATTCATGATGGCTGCTAAGCAGAACAATTCTCCACACAAAGCAGAAGAGAATGTGAACAGAGCCATGCCACACCGACAGATGTCAGAACACATGTTCAAATGTGCAGGCATGAAGACTGGAGTGAATAGAGGAACTTGGTTGAGAAAAGAACCTCAACCAAGCAAGTCTTCTTGATGAAGCAAGAACGAACCACCTTATTCCCGTAATCATTTGTGTATTGTATTTGTGCTAATAATGCAAGGAATTGAAGGTGAAGCATGCTCTCAGGGGGAGAACCTGAGAAGTAGTGAATGCTGTCAACTCTTGATAGCCAAGCTGAAGAAGTTTCCATCCTTAGTAGATTCTTCAATTGATATTCAAAGAGTATGATGATGAAGGATCACTCTTGATGAAGATGACGAGGAGTGTTTCCCTTAAGGGGGAGAAGAATGAAGAAGCTTCCATAATCACTGTTTCAATCAATATCAACTCCAGCTGGACTCAAAAGCAGTTACTCTGTGAATTTCTGGAAGAACACGCCAATGGAGAAGGTATGTCGTTTCTCAATCACTATCCCTTGGTTACTCAGATCAAAGATTGTTTTACAAAGGGGGAGTAATTGTATTGATCAGTGACATAAAAAGAATGGAAGTGCCCCAAGGTCACTTATCCTGCAGATTGCACTTGAATGTTTTTGATCTATTTGCTGAAGTGAGTGCAGGAGTTTCAGGTTGATTATTATCTATCATAGTTGATCTTCTTCTACCTGGAATTAAAGTGGTAAACCCTTGAAGACAAGATACATGAGTTATCATCTCATGATTGGTATCATGATCTGTGGATAATGGACAGCCTTGTTGACTTAATCAAATCCTCTTGTTTTCTACATCGAGCATTGCTCAAGTAGACTTAGAGTGAAATGATTAATGAAACATTGCTTATGTGTGGATTGATACCCTCCCTACCATGTGCTTTGTATTTCTTGTCAATAAGGGGGAGAGAAAGTGAAATGAACGTTTGAAAAGAAAAGTTGATTGAATAGAAGATTCTCATTTTGACATTGACAAATTCATTTCAGAAGATGTATAAGGTATTGACAACAAAATACAAAGGGGGAGATTGTTGGAACCACTTTGTGTATAGGTTTGTATTTGTTGTCAATAGTTGTCAATGGAATATCAAAATGAAAGAGATCAAGAAGTACTCCAATAAAATGGAGGAATGGAAGCTCACAATAAAGGAGATCATGAAGTACTCTGATGAAGTAGAGGAGTAGAGATTCAGACGATTGTTGTGCTGATCGTAAGTTCGAAGAACATGTGTCAAAGGTGATACATTGTTTACATCAATGAAAAATGTGAGGAGTAATCCATCCAAGGATGATTAAAAGCAGGATGGTGTTTTTGGATGAAGACCATGCAATTCCTCCTTATTGCATAAGAACCATGGCCTTTGATGAAGACCATGCAATTCCTCATTATTGCATGAGAACAATGAGTTTTGATGAAGACCATGCAATTACTCATGATTGCGTGAGGACCATGCTAGAGACTTCTTGACGGATTGAATCACATGGTTTGCATGAAGTTGATCATGACGGTTGATGAAGGAGGCAATGTGCCAATGAGTTGACTTATGAAATGGCCATGCACATCACATTGTCATAGAAGATGATGGTACTAAAGTTGTTCCTTCAAAGAATACATATCACAATAGTGGAGTTTGTGATAAAAGCAAAAGAGTTGCTGAAGGATACAGATCACCAAGAAGAAGTGTTGTTGAGGTGATCGTGCTTGTCGACAAAGCAAACAAACAACATACAAATTTGTTGACAAAGGAGATTCCATGGTGACATGTCGAGTTCAAGAGTTGTGGTCAACGATCTATGTTTGATTCAAGAACATCGACAGAGGAATGGATGATCTGGAGGCAGTACAAAAAGAGCAGATACAAGGTGGCGCCGTTTTCCAGTATTTGCCAAATTTCAGGGCCTCAAAATCAACAAATGACGAAGAGTGATTTTGGCAAAGGGACTTGCGCGCCATACTCTTGGAGGATAGGAAACTTGCGCGCCATATGTTTTTGAAGATCAGAGCATCAAAATATGGCAAAGGGATAAGGGTCGCGCAAGTTTTGGTGAGGTCGCGCAGGTGAATTATGTATCGGGAAGAGACTTGCGCGCCGACGCCTTGAATGCATTATAACTTGCGCGCCTATGGTTTTTCGAGATCAGAAGATCCAAATTTGGCAAAGGCAAGATGTTCGCGCAAGTTTGGATGTTGATCGCGCAAGTGCCTAGCAGGGGCCGAGACTTGCGCACCGATGGATGACTTGCGCGCCGCCGCGCAGGGGGTCCAATTTGCCTATAAATACTGGACCACCCCTCCTCATTTCTTACGGAGCTCAAGACTTTGAGATTGTTCGAGCTCTCGTCGCGCAGGTGGTCGAACCGCGCAAGTGGTAGTTGGGTCGCGCAAGTAGAGGTTGCGCGCCGACTGATGGTTGAGCGCCCCAGGTGATTTGGGCAAGGAAGGAAGTGAGTCGCGCAGGTTTGAAGTTCAAGAAGGAAGAGTCGCGCAGGTGCTTTGGAGACACTTGTGCGCCAGTTTATACGTGCGCGCCTAAGACTTGCACGCCGGGGGAGACTTGCGCGCCGGGCTTGAAAAGAAGAGCCAGATATTGTTAAAGCACGCCCGCCTTTCTGGAGCTGCACAAGAGCTGAAATATTGTCTGATGCTTTCGGTGCAAAGTGAGATTGAAGAAGAAATCTAAATGATACATGCATGATCTCATGCATACATGGAGAACTGATTCTGACAACGCCGAGTAAGCTGAGCTTCATTAAGTAAGCAATCACATCAGTGATTGTGATTCAGGCAAACGAAGACAAGGGGATCTAGTGCATTCATTCATTGCACTAAAGAAGAAGGATTGAACTAAAAGGAGCATCAAATCTGAACCCTGATGCAAGCAATGTCTCATGCTGAACAGGAGACGAAGAACTTCAATGCACACCTATTGAAGAGACCTTCACGTCTATAAACTGAGTGAGACTTCACCAACGGCAGTGAGCCAGGGGGAGTCAACAGGAGTGACCAGAGGGACGCAGTGAGCTATCCCTGAACAATTGTAAAGGCAGTGAGCCTGGGATAGAGAGTCTGTACCCGAACATTTGTAATCCGCAGCTAGTGAAGCATAGTGGATTTAGGTACGTCCGGCAACCTGTCGGCGTATACTCCTTGGACGTAGCCCTTAGTGGTGAACCAAGTAAAAATAGTTGTGTCATCTGTCTCTACATGTGAATGTTTAATTGTTGATCATATCCATCATACAGGTTTAAGCAGTTCCTACCAACGTGGGAACAAGATCCACAACTTAAAGAAGAAAAAGTTGTCACCCTGATTCACCCCTCCCCTCTCAGGGTGTCCCGGGGTCCTACAGTAGTGCTGCCAAGCAAGCACCGAATCGATTTAAGACTTGCAAACCTCAAGGACAAACAAGCAATAACCAACCATTTTCCAATGGTTCTCTTAAGTTGTGCCCCTTCTACTTGGAAGGACACATTAACAAACTCGACATGACACTACCCACCTTAATAGTGTCCTAATCGAAAGAGAAGAAAACTAGCCGCTCATAAGTGCGCTAGATTATTACAATGAGACCGGTGTGTCAAAACACCCGAGTCTTTTGAAAACAAAACTGAGTATTGGAATGGAACTAATTCTTTAACACTCAAGTCACTCTACTTGGAGATGACCTGAGATCGTACTCAATAGTACAATAGGATTTATTACAGATTCATGTTTCCTCATATGACCATCAACCTGGACGATGTCATAACTAGTCACCCATTACTAAGAAGGAGAGAGGGTCAAACGACCAACAAGTAGCCAACCATGTGCGAGGCATGTCTAACCTACTGAAAAATGAGCATTACTCGATGCTTAAGCCCATAACAAGGTCAAGAAAGACATGACCATCCATCCAAACAAGGGTGTCACTTTAGAATTGAAAGTCCTACTAGGTACAATGGAGCCCAAACAGCACCAAGAGTAAGAAAAGTTGTTGCACTAGTAAGGCATTTAAGTTCTGGGGTGCTACCTACCATGGGTTAGCCCCTTATGAAGAACAAGTTTCAACCCTAACACCAGGTCACGTCAAATAAAAAGGTCACTAGGCTCAAAATCCGATCATAACACCATTGCTACAAAAAAGAACATCTACGTAAAGTACTCATGCTTTCGTTCCAAGACAACTCAAGAGAAGTCTGAACTACCCTTACATGAAGGTTTTAAATCATGGACACCACTATAGGTTCCATTTCCAAGTCTCTTATATTTAATCACATTTAATCTTTAATCGTCAAAAGATTTAATCAAAACATCAAAGTACCATTTTCAAAACAAATCACAAGGTACTTTATTTTTAACTAACACCCCAAGGGAAAAATAGGCAAGTTTTATAAAATTCCTTTTTAAAACATTTCATGTTAGTTGAAATCCCGTCATTTTCATGAAAATTATCAAAATAAATTCTTTTTAAGAAAATATGGTGACCTACAAGGGTCCCATTTTAACCAACCTAGGTTCTCTATAAAGCAACCCAATAGCAAATGCACAATTTTTAAAATTTTAAACACCCCAACGAGTCATCTCATAAAAGCATCCCTCAACTAACCTACTTGGGTCCAATTTCATTTTGAAAGCTATCCATTTGATTTCAAATCAATGTTAAACATCTTTAACACTTATAACATTTTACAAAGCATCTTTCTATTCCATTCAATACGGGTTTCCATTTCCCAATTCATGAAGCGCTCATACACTTCATGGATTGAGAGTTGGCTCTCGTTAATCGACTCCAATGTCAATTTAGAATTTAACATGGTCAAACATAATGGTCCAAAATATATGGGTGGCCACCTACTAATATGTAAAGCACCCATACACTTTACATTTTGGCATTTGGCTCCCTTTAGTCAAAACCAACTTCACTTAACAATTGAATTTAGCAACCTTTTACAATAGTCAAAATACACGAGTTACCTTTTTCAAGCTATAAGGCACCCATACACCTTATAATTAAAAATTGGCTCCCGTTATAGCCGCAACCAGTAAACTTAGCCCATGAAATCATGTACATATATCAAAGTAAGCTAGCGTGTCATGTCACTTGAAGCAGCTAACACATAGAAATAAGCTTAAATCACATAAGCATGGTATTTTAATCACATGAACATCCTATAATAAGAAGTAAGCATAGAAGGCATGCTAGTGTATTACCTAAACAGGTATAAATCTAAACATGGAATATCAATAAGGCATAGAATTATATATAGATTACAACCTACTAATGCAACTACATGGCATGGCATATATGCATGGCATGTTAATTTCTAAGTGCCTAATATGATGCATGTAATGCAACTTCCTCACCATATCAGGCCAAGGAAAGTTTCCAAAATTCCTGAAAATCATAAGTAGCAGAATGTACACCAGTCACTCTAGGTGAAATCCTATCAATTGTAATAGTGAATAGCATAAACATAAATCCTATCCCCAGCCACTTAGTCATTTCCCGTGTGTGGGGTGATCAGTCCCAAGAACAACTATTAACCAAGCGATGACACATTCCTAGTCTCATGTCTACCAACCCAAAATAGTAATACAAAAGGAAAAACCACCTCTGATACCACTTTGTAACATCCCGACCTGGCTCACCACTAAGACGGTGGTTGGACCGGTCGCTACATAACCTCAAGGCACGCCTCCTCGTATGCCAGAGGCTGCCGACTAGTAGCGAGAGTGTAATAATAGTCGGTGGGAAAACTATACCCTCTTATCAGAGTTGTTCAACGGTATAACAAGAGTAAATAATAATCAATAGCGGAAGAAGTAATACATAATTGAAAAATTAGCGGAATTCAGATTCCATATAAATGAACAAAAGTGGCTAATGCCGGTTTATACAATAAATGAATGCATGACATAGCATTTATACATATCTGAACACAGTAAATAGTACAACATGCTTTTCAATACAATACATTATAAGACTCAAGTAAAGAAAGATATAAAAGCCCAAAGTTGATCTCCACGAGCATCCTGAGCTCCAGCTCAGTCCTTTTCTCCTAACTCCCAGGTAAAAACAAATAACAACAAGCAAGGTTTGAGGCCCTACGAACAAGAAAGGTCTACTCAGGTACCCCAGTGCAATGGAGGCCCGAGTAGGGTGTGAGATATAAATCTCAGTAGGTCGGCACCATTGGTGTCTAACCCAATCCCGACAGTGTAATATAAATTAAATAGGGTGTAAGCATGCATAAATAAAGTAAGAGGTATGATGTAACTAAATACCCAAGTACCTGATTCATCCCTTGACTGGTGTCTGAACATGTAATTAGTTCATTAATTAAATATTACCAGTTTATTTATAAGTCACGTGTGAGTAAGTCACCTACCGAGTCCAAGGAGTTTCCTCCAAGGTAAAATGGGGCTAAGAAATGACAGGGCCCAGTGGTCTTTAACCATGGTACCTACTTGTCAATACAAAACCCAAGGAGTGTATCCAAGGAATCCTGTGATAGTATAAGTAGTGAAGGTTCCAAGGCGTAACAAGGAAACCTAGAAAAGATATCCAGTGAGGGATTTCTAGGGTAAAGACCAAGGTAACGTAGACTCACAGAAAGATAACTCAATAATATCTAAGTCTAGATAAGGGGTAAGAGTGTAATCCAAGAAGCGTAATCCAAGGCATTCCACAATAATTCACCTACTGAGTCCAAAGTGATCAACCAAGGTAAAAGGGGCTAAGAAAAGATAGGGCTTGATGGGATTTAACCATAGCACCTACTAGTCAATGCTGGATCTAAGGAGTGTATCCGAGGTATCCTATAAAAAGAAGGGACCCAACAGTAGTATACCCGAAATCCAAGGAATAGACAAGAACCGTAGTCTAAGTGGGTATCAACCTAAGAAAATTGTATCCTTGAATCGGAATGGGGTTCCTGAGACCCAAGGTATTCTCCTCTTAGAATCTAAGGCGAGCTCGAGTCAGTCCATTCCTATTAGATAAAGAAGTCATGTAATGATTCATCTGGTTCATGTCTTTCCTTACATTAGTGTGGATAGGTCAAGTAGAGTTTAAACCATTAATTATTGGTTCAATACTTTCCTTCCATTAGTGTAGAAAGGTCAAGTATCATTGCAACCATTTATTGATTGGTTCAAGTCTTGTCTTCCATTAGTGTAGAAAGGTCAAGTAGCATTGCAACCATTATTTATTGGTTCAAGCCTTGCCTTCCATTAGTGTGGAGAGGTCAAGTAGTATTGCAACCATTTAATAAAAACCATTAAGGCATTTTCAAAAGGTAAGGTCCACACCACTACCTTCCCTTAGCATGGTAAGGGTTGCCACGGACGTGGAACCAATCCTTGTCTCGTGAACCCGGGTCCGTCCATGGAATTCCTACATGGGAATCCATGTATCTCCCAAGGTATGAGCATGAAAACCCATTGAGTCCATCATGGAATTCCTAATTGGGAACCCACATGTCACCCAAGGTTTTATTAGTATTCAAAACATTTGAAAACAATTTTGTAACTTGTTTTTAGGGTCAATCATTAAGCATTAACCAATCATTTAACTCAACTCATTCCATTTACCAAAACATTCAAATGGCATTTATAAGGGTACAAGTATCCATGGAAGAGGAAAATTACCTACATGGTTAATTCCAATCTAAAAACTGGACCAAACACTTAGATGGTGCTTTGGTCCTTTAATCATTTTAAAAGAGGAAACTCAGTGTTTCTAATGCCATTAGGGCCATGTCCTAAACATGACATATTCCAACATAACATCAAGGCATAAGATTATAAACATGACAAGTCAAGCAAGCAAGGTCTAACCACTACTTTTTAGCTTAAAGGCAGCGCACCTCTGTTGGAGGGGTTTTATTATAAAAACGTGATATTTTTTATCAACAAATCATTTATCATCTTTAAAATTTAAAATATGAAACATGCTAAATTTACATTTAAGAGGCATTGAGCATAATACTTCATTGTATGAATTAATTTATAACAAAAGTACAGTAAGCAGCTTTATTGATCCATTTATAAAGATTGGTGACTTGGAAAGGGACCCTACCTCAAGGTGGAACCCAGCCGTCCACATTGGCTCTTGTATCTTTCTAACTCAAGCAGACAAACCACTTGGAATATCTCAACGCACAACCAGAAGAATGACAGGGACTCATAAATACCAAAATCCCCAAATATTAACTAGGTGACAAAGAGAAAACTTACCCCAAAGCAAAGTCGGCGAACCAAAACCACCCGAACCACATCGCCTTTGGCGGCAGTTGCTGGAACACGAACCCTAGGGTCCTGAGAGACATTTCGCTCAACCCTAGAACAAGGGAAAACCGAAATCAAGATTAACCCTAAAAATATAGGGTTCATATGAACCTCACCGAGCGCCGATTAGGTTAAAGTGAAGCTGGGAAAGAGAGGAGAAGAGATAAAAGACTCATGCCTAGGAGATTTGGACTGAAAATCGAAAGAAACGGTGTGAATAAGTCAATCCTAGAGGAGTTCGTAGGGAGGAGGGGTTGTGTGCACAGCTCAAAGGGGATCCCCTTGGTGTGTCACAATTCAAGGGAGAGAGGGTGAGGGTTGAGTGATTTATGTTTTATTTTAATTTAATTTAATTTAATTTAATTTAATTAACTCAAATTTTAAAAATTGGGTGTCGCACACGGTTTGACCCACACGATTTGCTAAACCGTGCGCAAAATGTGCTGAGTATTCGGCCTCCATAACGCACCCCACACGGCTAGGCACATGGTTTAGGAAACTGTGCACAGCTTGTCTACTAATCCACTACCCACTTTTAAAATAGGGCTGCATAGTTACCTGTAATGGGCCGCATGGTTTAGCAGGTCATGCGCAGACCATGCGCCCTCTGATGTCTTTAAAAACTTGACGTTTCTCAAGTATGACACCCCTGAAACTTCTCAAGCCACTCGAGAGACTTCTCGGGCCTTCTCACATGCCTAAAAACATCACTTAAGAGTGATCCAACTCTCAAAATTTAAGTTTCGAAACATGGTTTTAAATCCAACCCATCCAGCAAATGAAATAGTTCAAAAACCTTCGTACTTTTGTCCGGTTCAAAAACACGAGATTCTACAACTAGTCACTTTAAAGAGGCAACTGAGCCATTTTCAAAACACATGGAATACAAAATCCTTTCCAACTATTCCAAACCATCAAAAATCAAGTGATTTCATAAAATAAAACTCTTCTAACAACATTAAATACCTACTTAGCAATCAAGGGATGTGAAAACATCAAGAAATCAAATTAAACCTAAATTTAAAGGAAATATGCAATGGGTTCCTACCTCAGGAGTGGAGAAACTTCTGGAATGTAGTGAGAAATAGCGATTTCACCTTAATCGCACACACGGGAAGTTGAATCCAACCCTATGCATAGAGATTGGACCTAATGTGTTATGATTAAACACTAAAAAGGAAAAATCGAGTGAGATAACACTCACCGCAACCAAGTGATGGAAGGGGGATCACCATAGGGTTTTGTGCACTGGAGAAGAGGGCATCGGGGTCGTGGGTCGTCCGGATAGGCTACAGCCACCGGTGGAGGCTGTCTGGAAGAGGAATCACGCCGGAGGGGCGCACGAGCTAGGTGGATCATGGCTATGGGTTCGCGCTAGAATAGGGTAGTAGGGGGGCGTGGTTTGAGTAGCACCGCGAGGGAGGAGGAGGCCTGCCGGAGGAGTTTCATCAGAGGGGAGGGGCGGCCAGGGAGGCTGGGCTGCACGGAGGGTCGCCAAGGTGGGCTACGCGCTAGTTAGGGGAAGAAGGGGAGAGGTTTACATGGGATTCGGGGAAAGAGAGAGAGATATAGAGTTTAGAAACCCTAAAAAATGAAATAAAAATACTAATAACAGAATAATAATAACAATACACTAATAATAATATAAATAATAGTAACAACAAGAAGAATAAGAAGAATAAAAAGAAGAAGAAAAAGAATAATAATAATAATAATAATAATAATAATAATAATAATAACATAGTTCTAAAATTAATCATAATTTTCTTTCCACTTTTAATAATAATAATATTAATAAAAAAATTTATAATAAAAGTGACAATAGTAATTTTAATAACAATAATGGTAAAAAATAATAATAAAATTCATTTCATTTTAATATTAATATAAATTTGAATAATAATATTATTATTATTCACAACAACTATAATATTATTATTATGATTGAAACATTTTATTTCTCAATTTTAATTCTTATCTCATTTGCTTCATTTTATTTATTTATTTGAATACTGCAACCACGTGTTATGTGTGCAGCTCAAGCGACTATGTGTGAACTGTGCGGTAGCTTCCATCTGTTCCAAGAGCTACCATATGGGTACATGGGATGTCTGCACGGTCACTGCTAACCTTGCGGTGCCTGCACACTGGCATAAAACCCACTGCAATTTCCAATTAATAATAATAATAAATAATACTAATAATTTTAATAAACATTATAATAATTATTATTATTAATTGATTTATTATAACATAATGATAAAAATAATAACAATATTCATTCCATTTTTTAATTATAATTATGATAATCATAATTTTAATGATAATAAGGATAATAAAAATTTTAATAATATAATTTTATTTAAATATTAATGTTATATCCTAGCCATTTAATTGAAGTGTATGAATAGGATTGAATAATACATGAAATATATATAATGGTCCTTTGTAAAAAAATTCTATCTTGGCTCAAATAATAGCCCAAAACAAATCATTTTAAACCACTTATTAAGCTTCATCATCAATCAAATGTTTTCGGGCGTTAAATAAGTTTATTTAAATATGATATTTAAGAAATGCACTAAAAAAGTCCCAAAATAAGAGGGATCTATATTTTATATAAACATATATTACATGCAAATTATGTTGGATTAATTGATATGTAATTAAAATAATGTTAATTTTAAAACCAATGGTAATCATGGTGACATTGGAAGTTATGATAGTTTTGAGACTTTGGGACATGTATGAATTAACTAAACCTTAATCCGACACACGGTCAAAGTGACAATTTTAAACTAAAAACATATACTTTGAATCATACCAGGAACACCATGTATCATATTGAGTTGTTTTTGATTCTATGCTTCATCATCGAGGAAGAGGCTTATCCTTTCTCAGCCACATCAGGCTTTTTCTAAGATACACAAACATCACCATTTGAAAAATTCTAAAATTAATGTCAATTTTAAATAAATAGACACACTTGGACTTATATCGATCACATCATGCGTCAGATTGAGGTTCGACTAATTTCTACATGTCAAAAATGACTCATGGATCATTTTCCTAAAGTATCAAAACAATTCAGATGTGTTTTCTCTCATATCCTTTTTACATTTTGAATGAAAACCCTGTGATATGTATATAATTAAATAGAACATTGAATATCATGAAATATAAGATAATAATGAAAAATATATTTGGTCATGGATACCATTTATAGTATTTATTACATCACTTTTGGGTCATTATGATGTCATAATTCACACCGTATATTTATATGGTATTTAATTTTTTTCATAAAACCAACCTATAAATCCATTTGGTTAAAAAAATCACCATATTGATCATGTAAATGAGAAGTGTCTGAAAAATATCTATCAAGATGGTTATTTAGTCTCTTTTGAGCTAAAACCACTTGAAATATGTCACACTTATTTACAAGTAAATATAACCAAACCACCTTTGGGTGAATTCGGTTAAAGGGTCATAGAGCTTCTAGAATTGGTACACACTGATGTGTGTGGACCTTTTCTAGTAGAATCTATATGTGTGAATTCTTACTTCATATATTTTAATAATAAATTTAGTAGATATGGTTATATTTTCTTGAATATTTATAAGTCTAAGTCCATTGATAAATTCAAATAATTCAATAATGAAGTAGATAATCAATTTTGTAAGAAGATAAAGAAGCCTTTATCTAATAAAGGTGATGAATATCTTAAACCATAGTTTATCATCTTTCTACAGTAATTTAGGATACTATATAAACTCAATCCACCTTATAAACTATAGTGGGATGGTGTTAGTGAAAGGAGGAACCATACATTGCTTGACATAGTGAGGTTGATGATGAGTGATGTAGATATTTCATTATAATTTTGGGGATATACATTACATATTGTTACACACATTATAAAATGAGTGGCGACTAAAGAGGTAAGAAAATTTTTATATTAATTAATGTATGGAAAGAAATCTATGTTTGCACATACTCATGTATGGGGATGTGAAAAAAAATTAAGGTCATCTCAAGAAACAAATTAGAACTCTAGTGCAAGAAATGTATCTTTATAGGGTATCCCAAGGAAACAAGGGGATACTACCTATAAAAACCCTCATACAAGAAGGTTAATATCACAAGACAAGCCATTTTTCTTGAGATGGAGAACATACTCAAAAAGGATGGTAGGAAAAATATTGACTTCGATGAAGTTGATGTGCAAGATATAAAAGAGTTGGTACCAGAACATATTCCACAGTTCCTCATGGAAAGTTTTATTCCTAAAACACAAATACTATGCAAGAACTAGATATGTTATAGAACCTAAGAGATATGGTTTTTCATTCACTGAGGATGGTGACTAATTATTAGTTGAAAATAATGATCCTCTTTCCTATAAAGATGTGGTAGAGAGATCAAAATATAAAAGATTCTAAGATTCCATGAATTCTAAAATAGATTTCATGTATCAAAACCAAGTTTAGGTTATTATCAATCCAATAATTGATTTAAATCTCATAGGATGTAAATAGGTACTCAAGAGAAATATGAACATGGAAGGTAAATTTAATACTTATAAAACGTTGTTGGTGGCTATAGGGTTTAAAAAAATCAAGGCATTTACTATGATAAAACATTTTCTCTAGTAAATATGTTTAAATCCATCAAAATTATACTTTCTATAGCATATTTACATGACTATGAGATTTGGTATATGGATTTCAAAATAAGTTTCCTTAATTATAACCTTATGGAAGATGTCTATATGACACAACCTAAAGGGTTTGTGACTCCAGGTAATGTAAAAAGGGTATAAAATGTTTATAGATCCATTTATGGACTGAAGTAAACATACATATCATAGAACATTTAATACATTAAAGCTAAAAAAGAATATAATTTTGTTAATAAATAATGTGATCTATGTTTTTTTAAGTGGGTAGGTTGGAATGTGGTTGTTATCCTAGTAGTATATTTATATGACATATTACTTATTGGAAACAACATACCAATCTTATTGTCAGTGAAGTATTAGTTGAACAAGTGTTTCTCTATGAAAGGATTAGGTGAAGTAAGCATCATTCTAGGGATCAAGATCATTCGTAATAGACCCAGTAGGCTTCTTAGACTAAGTCAAAGCACATAAATTAACCAGATACTAAAGAGATTTAGTATTAAAAAATATAAGATGGGATTGGTTCCAACATTACATGGTATAAATATTTCCAATAAAATGTTTCCTCATACCCAATAGAAAAAGAGATAATGAGTCAGATCACATATTATTCTATGATAGGAGCAATCATGTATGCCATGTTATGTACTAGGCTTGATGTTTCCTTAACTTAGAGCATGGTGGTAATATATCAAGTTGATATGAGTGAACAACATTGTTCTATTTTTAAAGTTATCATTAAGTATCTGAGGAGAACTAAGGATATATTATTGGTATATAGAGGATATGATGATCTAATTGTTAAGGGATATATAGATGCTAGATATTAGACAGATCATAATGATCTAATTTCATGGTTAGTATATGTTTTCAATCTCAATAGAGGATCTATGAGATGGAAGAATTCAAAGAAGATAGTTTTCAATGATTTTATAGTAGAGTCTGAGTATATGGTAACTTATAATGTATCCAATGAAAATATTTGGATGTGAAACTTTTTCCAAGAGATTTATATGGTTACAAACAGTAAATATCATATCACATTATATTGTGATAATACTACAGGAGGCTCTCATAAATGAGTTGAGGTCACACTAATGGATAAAGAACATACATTATAAGTATCAACTCTTTATGGATTTTTCTTAGAGGGGTGAAGTCGTGATGAGAAAAGTTTTCATGGAAGATGATGTTAGACCCCTTTACTAAAGCCTTATCTCAGTAGAATCATGAGTATCATGTGAAAGCTAGAGGATTGAATGTTGTTAGTAGTTAGATCTAGTTAAAGTGGGAGTCTATTGGAGTTAGTGCCCTAAAACCAACTTATATGTACTTTATGATTATGAATATTAATTATATTTAATATTAATAAACTAATTATCACATCATGATTTTTCTTCTCTATAACAAAGTATGTGATAATTTCTTAAGAGTAAATATCATACTAAAAAGTCATAGTAGTTCCTCACTATAAGGAGAACTAATAAGTTCCACAATAGTATTCTAAAATATACATTCTATATTCATATGATATTATTTTACAAGGAACAAATTATATAGGCTATCAGAAGTTGAGACTCATATAACTTTGAGGCAATTTCTGAAGGTGAACACCTTTGGAAATTTCTAATGCAGGAGATTATGAGAACATGACCCACCAGTATGAAATCCACATTTATGTGTGTCATTGGATGTTTCTATATATGGATGTGTGTATTGGTCCTTATAATTTAATATTATTAATAATTCATATCATTATTCATTTACTTTGATATATTTATAAAAACCATGATGACGTATGTTCATGGTGAAGTATGATACATTGGTTGTGTCATAAATGATATTACATTAATGAATAATACAAAAAATATATTTCTCCCTTCTATTCATTAACAAAATTTGATATCCCATTCCCTTTTATGGGAATTTAACTTAATAACTAAATCCATGCCCATGGTGTTATATGGGAAGGTTCATTTCCACAGAGTCAAAGAAAGAGACATTAAGCACATAAGTTGTTGACATTAGCTTAAATCCTACTTGATTTAGCATATCATGATAAAGGAATTATATTATACAATTATCATTCGTATAAGTTAAATAGTAATAAATATTTATTCAAGATTAGTTTATTTATGATATTTAATCATGATTTATTCAGAAGAATAAATATGTGAGTTAAATAGTAATAAATATTTATTCCCAAGATTTAGTAAATATAATATTTAGTATATTCATCAGTGAATAATACAATAATATTAATTTATTAAATAAAAAGTAATTATTCAATATTTGGTAAATAATGAGGAGGATAAACATACTAATTTTTATGGTCCAATTTAAAATGATATATTAAACATCATTCAAATAAATATTAATTTATTGATTTAAAAATGATGTTTATTTATCCATAGGTTTTGCGCATGTCAAGTGAATAATAATTTTATTTAAATTATTTTTAGACATGAGTTTTTCTAAGGAATAGGGAATTGGATAAGGGCCTTTGTGCATAATTACCAATCCCAACCTAGCTCTATAGATACCTGATTATATAATATTCAAGGGTTATCCATTTGTTGTGCATAATAAACCTTGAGAAAATTCACTCAAGATCTATAGAGATACTTCTTAAGAATGTACTCAAGAGAAAGAGAGATAATCATCATCCAATCTCCCAAGCCTTAAATATATCACAAATAATATTTCTCCCATGAAGATATTCCTACTGAGATCAACAATGGACGATACAAGAAATTTGAATTGACTATGCTAGAACTCGATGATTCTACAGTGACATTATGATATTTTAGTGCATGTGGGATCCTTACTAAATAGATTAAACCCTTGGATATTTTGATGTAATGATGGTATAACAAGAGTAGTCTATAGATTCATCAATGAAGAAAGAATTAAAAGACAAGGTAATTTTCAAACTATCTATAATTAATTATAAATTATTTATAATGATCTTATTTTCTTCATTATGATATTATCAAGTTAATTAATCTTCAATTTAATTCCATTGGTCATGATTTTCTCCATCATTTACATCTCATATTATTTTTCAATTATAACAAAAAATCAAGTTGGTTATGCGTAATAAGAGTTTACTTTGTACATGAAAACTTCATCTTTCACCTCTAAAATTTAAAGTTTTTTCCAGATAATTAAAAATTCCATCAATCATATCTAACCACTCCATCAACTTAAGTAAAAATTTATCATTGCAGAAATAATGAAAACAATGATTCAAAAATACATGGATGGTACCCAATCGAAAATATTTTTTTGGCTCCACCATTATACTTAGATTATGGGCATAATAAAAAACCAATAGAGTCTCACCCAAAGGAAGAGAAGAATTACCCTAAGGATTATCCCAAGAGACAAAATTTCCATGTTTCATAAAGATATTTCTTAGAGGCATAATATAAATAACATGAAATATAAACCCAATAAATTGATGCATCACAATTTCAAATCAAATAAATCCTAATATAAACTAAGGTAAAAATCCAAAATAAAAAATTCATCAAAATAGAACACATTTATAACACTATAAAAAATTTCCTTTATTTAAAAAAATATTATATAAAGATTTTAAAACATGATTCATGAATTTATACACACTTTTAAAACAACCAACATTTTAAAAAATTATACCTTTCTTAGAGAACTGAAAAAAAAACTTTTTACGGCTTCAAAAAAAGTCAAAACTTAAACTTCCCTACCAGGGAACTTAAAACATTGACATAAAATCCACTTTATTTATAAAAAATTTCTCAAATTCTATTATAGAACTAACCAATTTTGAAAACACTACATTAAAAGTAAGAAAAGTATACAAGTACACCATAAAACCTCATTTTAAACTGAAAATTTTCATAAAATTATCTTTTCACACAAAAAAACTGTATAACATCAATATAAGAAAGCATAACACCAAACATCAAACATATTCCAACCAAAAAATATCAACAAATAATAAAATCACACTTAAATTTTCCTTAAATGAATGATAAATATCTTTAGAGTCAATTTGATAATTAAATGATGTCAAAGAAAAATATCAAAAGGATTCATAATTGTGCATGGTTTGGTCACAAGGTTTGGAAGACCATTCACTAACTAATAAATTATCTCTATAAATTTTCTAAAACTATGTGGATGGTCTCTGCATGGTTTTAAAAAATATGTGATCTAACTATGCACCTCTGATTATTCATTTATTTTCCCACCAAAACTCAAATAAATCCCCCAAAGTATCTAATATAACTCAATTTGGATAAAAAATCATTTTAGATCAAAATATATCAAAAATAACCAAGAAAAAAACTCAAATTTAAGACACAAATCCTCACTACCCATGGACACTCAAGTTTCATCAGGAAGGGTGGTGATTAGAAACCTACTCATAACCTACCGCCTGAGTTATGATATTCATATATCCATACTACCATGACTCACCCAAATAATAAGAGGGTTCTTTGATACCATTTTGTAATGAACCTACACGGGTCAACCTCCTATGTCATCTGGACCACTCTTTCACAAGGCATGAAGCATGTTCTCGATCACCATGGGCTGGAAACAATCACTATGGCATAAATCATAATCCATTGGGAATGGTTTCTCTCTATAATAACAATAAATAAGTAGTGGAATCTAAATAATAATTCAATATGGTGCATTCATACTTTGAAATTTCATGCATATAAAATAAACAGCCCCAAATAATAAAACCAACCAAAAAGGAGATAACCAAAATAAATATCCAAACTCACTTTTAAAATATAAAAAATATTATAATGAATACATCACAAGAACCAAAATATAAAATCCCAAAATTAAAGTAAAGTTGTCCAAAATGGTTGATATATAAACATCCCAAAATAAACCAAAACTCAAAATATCACAGAATCACCTCAATTTTACTCTTTGTCACTCACCACATCCCAACACAACCATCAATGGACCATCACGAACACCATCCAAATAAAAATCAAAACCTTGGTACTTATATGAAACATAATATATATACACACACAAAGGTGTGTATATAGGGTGTTAGTTAAATATTCCCAATAGTATTTCAAAAAGTATCCTATATAATTACTTTTATAAAAACTTTCATAACTTATAGTTTAAACATCATTTAGAAAATAGGTTTAAAAATGATAAATTATAAATAAAACAAGTATAATGAATTTATCCTTATAAATACACTAGCTAAAACCTTTTTGAAAAAAAAATTAAAACTTGAAAAATATCCTTTTAAAACTCATAAAGTTTTAAACAAACTTCCTTTGAAATATTTCTTTCAAATTCCCTTTTTATAACCCAAATAGTGGAACCAACATTTTAAAACCATGGAAACAGAAATTCCAAGTTTGTGAAAAATAAAAAAAATTCCTTTCTCCCTCTTTCAATACTTTTCACAAAAAATAATTTTCAAAAATAAAGTCATAAGGTAAAGAAAACCATAAAATAAATAAAATATAATTTCAATTAGGCACTATTGTATGAAAGAAATAGAATATAAGTAAACAAAAATTAGGAGATGGTTCCACAAAACCAAGATGAGTACAAGGAGATATAATAAATTATACAATGGGAATTACCAATATAAAATCATCATAAAAAACTATACATCATGGTAAAATAACTAGGTTATAATGTGAGATGGTCCTAGATAATAATCTAGTGGAACCAACTGTTGGCCTAAATTTCCCTTATAAAGGTAATGTTATACACTAGGGGACACTATCTAGTGTAGTAATCTAACTTGTTGTATATTTATTCTAAACCTATCCCTTAGTGACTAGGGTTACCATGAAATCGATCAAAGTGGAGGTGAGTAAACAAGTGCATCATATGATCAATACATTTTTCAATAATTAAATATAACAAAAAATATCTCATATCACCTCCAAAACCCTTTCAAGATATATGAACATAACATGATAATTCAAATCATCCCACATGGTGTATAATTCTATATATATAATAACATAAAGGGGATAAAAAAAGGGTTTCACAGACATCAAGATAACCATTTTTATAAGGTTCCAAATGGACCATTAAAACTAACTTGGAAAGCCAAGTTATATTACCATCCATTGAAAACTTGATCTTGAAAAAATCATTCAAAATCATTTATAAATCAACAATTTCCTTTAAAACATACCCAAACACAACACACTCCTTTAAAATAAAAAATTTCCCTCCTTAGAAATCAGTTGAGAATAAAAACCCCTCATTAGTTAGAAACAGGCCATTGAAATCAATATTTTCCTCTTTTGAATATAAAAACAACTTCAAAAACATATTTTTAATAAAATTAATTTTAAATAAACACTTAATAATTTATAAAAAATTTTACATGCATAAGAAAATGGTTTTAGAAACCAAGAACTATAAACCATGAAAATATTTTTATGCTAAGTATAGAAAACATTATAAAAAATTTAAAAACCCAACAAGGTTATCACATATAGGTATATTTTGATAAGAAATTATTTTAGAAAGATCAAAAAAATTATGAAATTTCAAATAAATGGAATTTCACAAAAACACCTACCACGTTCATTGAAAACAACTCGCCTTTGATAGAGAGAGAAAGCATCAGAAGAAAAAGGCCTAAACCATACCTAAACTACAAGATTCCAAATATTAAACCAAACCAAACCCTATATTCAACCACCATTTCCATTAGGGTTCGTTGGATAAGAAGAAACCAAGAGTAAATGGATGAAGTAATGGGATTGATGAGAAAAATTGGACCATAGCTTCTAAATCAACTTGAAATCTAAGAAAAAGGGGGATTGGGAGATTTGAGAAAAGGAGGAGGGTATAACTTGATCTTCCTTTTGGTAATCCATGAAAAATGAATAGGAAAGGAGTATAATAGGGTATAAATTAAATCAAGGTTATATAGGTAAATTCACTACTTAAAACTCTAGACAACGCACATGGTTTGGCTACATGGTTTATCAAACTGTAGGGTAATTGTGTGTCCACCACCAAAATCTAGCCACACTCCTCACACTACTGGCCTACTCATTATCTAAACCATTACAAGGATACTAGTGGAAGGAACTCCATACATATCAATAACTTACACAATTTCTACTAAAACTCATATAGTTTACCCTGATTGTGTGCCATAGTGAGAACCCATATGTAAGAATAACTAGCATAGTTATGCTTGAACATACCTAACCCATACCCTCCCCCCCTCATATGTAAGGATAGACAATATACATGAATATAGGTTTCATGGTTTCCCCTAACCATGTTCCAAATATATGATCTATATGAACTCTAAATCTAGTTTGTAGGGGTTATCTGCACAATTACTACTAAGAAGGTGGTATTCATTTGGTAAATGTGAAACATGATAAAACTGAAGGATCCAAACACAACAGAAGCATGGCGATTAGGAGGTTCCAAATTTTCTTTTTCCATAATCAATTACCAATCTGGTATCAATACGACGATGAATGTCAGTATACACAGATTAAAATCAAATATTTATACAAAGAGAAGAAAATCACTAGATCTGAGAAAGATTATCTTTCACATCGAGTTTATAATTAATTTACTAATTTTCAAAGAAATTAAATTCCTGGGTCTTTCATCGATTGTTCTTGATCTCTCGTTCTTTTGTCTTGAAGAACTTCTCTCGTTATTTAGAGGGATAGATCGAAGGGGTCAAGAGAGAAATTTTTTGGCTCAACAATTCTCAATTCAACGAGCTTTAGCACAATAGATGTATCTACCTATTAATAGAAATGGGGTTTCAGTTACAATATTTAATTGTCAAACATTAATTAAATGAAATTACAACTATTAGAGAAAACCCATTCCACATAATAAAAATAACAACACCGTTATTTGTGGTGCGCCAACTTGCACAAAATAGAACCATAAGTGAAATCCTATGCCACATATTGATAATAGTATTGTTATTATTATTTATTGCGCCAAATGGATAAACATTATTTACTGACTTTTATATAATTAATTTATCAACGGAAACGATCATGGTTCATTCGAACTCCTATTCTATTTATTGAATACCCAAATAAAATATTTTATTCTCTTAAATAAATATTTTTATTTACAAACTAGTAAATAAATATTTATTAAATGTTCAATAAAATAAATAAATATAATTTATTCACAATTTGGTGAATAAATATTTATTTAATTTATGTGATCATTTTAAATTGAATAAAATTATTCCTCACTCTTGAGAATAATATTTATTCCATTAATTAAATTCAAATAGAATTTAATTAAGACAACCAGAAACACTTAGTGTGTTCCCCTCTAGGATTATTTCACATTATCATTAGGTGGGATTTTCTAAAGTCCAAGATTACTATCTATAAACGGGTCAATTAACCCAAGAGAAATAACTTAAAGTTTCAATGGTGACATCCACATACGAATGCTCAATGCGTAATATAATCTCTTTGTCATAATATCTCATCAAGCAGGTTTCATGATAGTGTCATCAACCAAAATTCTTGATATTTCATTCTTTTACTACCTGAAATAAACTCATTATTACACCATGTACATGGAATTTAGGGTGACGGTTCTATTTCAATCAAAGATAAGAGATATCAACTTCCATAAATGGAAGGGAAAAATCATTCCTAAACCTATCCAATAATAACATGTCATTCATGACACACCCAATGTACCCTAATTCCCTCCAACATATGGCATGACAATTTTCGTCAGTAAATAAAATTTCATGAGTCATGACACATATTAATGATAATATTAAAGTCTAAGGACCATTACACACACTTACAGATAGGAATATATGATGACACCAAAACATGCGTAATTCCTACTAGTGGGTCTGTTCTCATAATCTCCCGTCTTGGAGATTACCAAGTGTGAACTTCATGAGAAGAATTATCATCTGCTTACGAGTACTCACACTTGAAGGTCTATTTAATATGTGTCCCATCATAGTATGTCAACTAACCATATAATTATATTTAATAATATTAGCATATAACTTCAAGGTTCTCATCATAGCGGGGAACTGTTATGACCATATCAATGCAACAAATACTATAGGAGGCGGCGGGGATTCGTTGCTTCTACAGAGGTGGTGGTTCTCATTGGTTCTTCGGAGGACAGATCGATGTGGGACCAATTTTGTGCCAAAGTCAGCATCTCTAATTCTCAGTGGTACTTCTGGGTTCAGTGCCTCGATTCTTGGCGGTGTTTTGAAGGTCGGGCTGGAGTTTCCTGCTGTGGTGTTCAGTGTTCTGGGCAGTGCTTCGACAGTCTTTCCAGGCATGCAGCTTGGCTAGGTCTTTCGTGCTACGGAGGGGGAGGTTTTTCCATCTCAAATCCTATGAGTTTTGACATATTGTTTATTTGGTGATTCTGTGATCTTGTTTTCTGGATGGTTCTGGTTTTCTAGATGGATCTGGTTTGTGGATGTTCTGGTTCAACATCATTGGCACTTCTCTGCACTCATTGTCTCTGTGAGGCTTGTGCCAGAACCTGGTAAGGGTTCATCGAGGTTCTGATTGGAGCAGATCTATGCCCAGAGTGGCATTTCTATTTCAGGAAGACCTAGATTCCCTTATCGGTGGTGTTCCCTTAGCGCGGGGTTGCGTCATCCAGTCCTAGGTGACGATGGTTTGATCTCACGTTATTTGAACTGTTTTCCGGTCTTCTATGGCTATGGTGG
This sequence comes from Viscum album, assembly GCA_963277665.1. Taxonomy (NCBI): domain Eukaryota; kingdom Viridiplantae; phylum Streptophyta; class Magnoliopsida; order Santalales; family Viscaceae; genus Viscum; species Viscum album. The sequence goes on along the minus strand of OY728153.1, from coordinate 1,176,812,738 downwards.
TGGGAGTGTCCTGAGTAGGTCAGTGGGGTTGGCCTAGGATGGTCGATGTTTAGGGTTCAATGTTTTTGTCTTTTAGTAATGGAAGAAGGGTTTGTGAGACCTGTTGGTTCGGTGTTGCACCCAGGCTCGACCACGTAGAGCAGGCCCTAGAGGAGGTTCTAGAGCTTTCTGTTCATCATTTATGTGCTTTATAGATTTGGATGTTTGAGACGGTATGGAGAAATCCATCGAATTGGGCTTGTGCTTTGACATAGGACACTTTCTTGTCATTCATCCTTGCACTGGTAGAGAGCTTTTCATGATCATTTGCTGGGGAGGGGTTTCTCCATGTAGTTTTTTGGTTTATCTCACCTAACCTTTGGGTTGTAAACGGTTTATGTCAATGATGTCTGTTCAGGTTCCCCCCCTTATTCCCTCAAAAGGGGGCTTGCTTTGCTTTAAAATAAAAAAAATTGAAGGTCTTTGGGCCGTTTGATGGTTATTGCATTATAGTCGTGCAGAATAATGAACAATATATAATAATATTTTTAATATTTAAATACATTAAATATTCATGTAATCAAAGTACAAATAATTGGTTCTAGGACACCAAATCTAACAAACTCCCACTTGGACTAGATACAACTGCCTAAGAATTTCGGTCTGCTAGACCCCACATGATGATCATGTTTCTACTAAGTTGAGGCTTTAGTCAAGGGGTCTGCCAAATTATCTTCCATGGAAATATTTCTCACTATAACTTCACCTCTCTGATAAAAATCCCTCAAGAGATGATACTTCCTTAGTATGTACTTTGTTCACTGATGTTACCTTGGAACTTTTGCGAGATCCACCACTACAGTATTATCACAATAGAGTGTGGTGGGATCTTTACTGCTAGGAAACACATTCAACTCTTGTATGAAGCTTCACTTATAAACTACTTCTTTAGATTCCTCAAAATTTTCAATATACTTGGACAATGTTGTAGAATCTGCAACCATAGCTTTCTTTGAGCTCTCCCAGCTCATAGCACCTCCATTCAAAGTGAAGATGTATCCCATTTGTGACTTTATGTCATCTTGATCAGTCTGGAAATCAGCATCTGAATATCCTCTAATGACTAGTTCTTTATCTCCTCTATACTTAAGGATAGTATTGACTTCAATTCAATGGCGGTCACCTGGATCAACTTGATATCTTCCTACTACACTCAATGCATAGGTGAAATCTATCATAGTACATAGTATAACATACACGACTGACCCAATCATTGATGTGTATGGAATCCTTGTCATTCTCTTTATTTCCTCATGCGTCTAAGGACACATTTTCTTGAAAATATGAATGCCATGTGATGCTGGCAATAATCCCCTCTTGGATTGTTCCATACTAAATTCCTTCAGTATCTTGTCAATGTATATACTTTGACTTAGGCCCAACAATCTCTTAGATCTATCACGATGGATCTTGATCCCAATAATATATGTTTCCTCACCCAAGTCCTTTATGGAGAATCATTTATTCAACAATGCCTTAATAGACTGTAATATTGGTATTTAGTTTCCAATAAGTAATATTTAATCAACATATACTATCCGAAAAATGACTGCACTCCCACTAAACCATTTATAGACACAAGGATCACATTCCTACTTTATAAAACCAAATTCTGTTATGTATTTTTCAAAACAAATGTTACATGACATGGATTCTTTCTTTAATCCATAAATGTATTTTTGAAACGTTCATATCTTATTGGAATCATTTGGAGTCACAAACCCTTCAGGTTGTGTCATGTAAAAATCTTCCTGAAGGTTACCATTAAGGAGGGTTTTTTTGAAATCCATTTTCCAAATATCATACTCATGGTAAGTGGTAATGGCTATTAGAATTCTGATGGATTTTATCATTTCAACCGAATGAAAATGTTTCTTCATAGTCAATTCCTTGATGTTGTTTAAACCCTTTTGTAACTAGCCATTCCTTATAGGTACTGACTTTTCCTTTCATGTCCAGTTTCTTCTTGAATACCCATTTTCAACAAACTGGATTTACATCTACTGGAGGATCTACCAAAATCCATACTTATTTTTGGTACATGGAATCCATTTCAGAATTCATGGATTCTTGACACTTGGAAACGTCTATGCCACTTGTTGTTTCCTTGTAGGTTAGAGGATCATTATTATCAACTAATAATGAGTCACCATACTCGGTAACTAGAAAACCATACTATTCCAGTTCTCTAACCTCTCTTGTACTTCTACACAATACGTGTGTCTCTAGAATATATCTTTCTTCTACAGGGGTCTGTGGAATCTACTCATGTACCAACTCTTATGTACCTTGAGCCTCGACTTCATCTAAGTCTATCTTGCTCCCACTATCACTTTTTGATATGTGATCCCTCTCAAGGAATATGGAATGTCTTTCCACTATAGCCTTTTTGTATGAGGGGTTGTATAGGTAATATCCCCTTGTTTCCTTGGGGTATCCTATAAAGGTACTTTGTTCCTTAGGGTGAAAGTTTATTACCTAAAGCATCCTTAACAAACGCATCGCTTCCCCACACATGTAAATTTGATAACATGGATTTTCTTCCACTCCAAAACTCATATGGAATACCATTTATTGATTTAGTTAGTACTTGATTTAGTATGTGTGCCACTATTTTTAATGCATATCCCTAAAAGGATAATGGAAGACTTGCATGACTCATCATTGATCTCACCATGTCCAATAAGGTGTGGTTCCTCCTTTCACTTACACCATTCCACCTGGGCATGTAAGAAAGAGTGAGTTGGGATAGGATCCCAAAATCCTATAAGTAATCAATGAAGTCTTGATTAAGATATTCTCCACTTCGGTCTGAGCAGAGTTTCTTAATCTTTTTACCAAGATATTTCCCAACTTCATTATTTTATTCCTCTAACTTATAAAAAGAATCTGAATTATACCACATTAAGTAGATATATCCATATCTACTAAAATCATTGGTAAAATTTATGAAGTATGGGTACCCACCACTTTATTCAACTATAAATGGTCCACACACATTGGTATGAACCAATTCAAGAATCACTTTGGCCCTTTCACCTTTCCCACTAAATGGGGCTTTGGTCATTTTTCCTTGTAAACATGTGTAACATACACCAAGTGGTTTTAGTTTAAAAGAATCTAAATATCCATCTTGATGTAACTTTGTCAATCATTTCTCATTTACATGACCTAGCTGGTGATTCCAAATTTGGGTGTGGTATGAGTCATGTGAAGTAGCTTCGTTATCAATTTCCATTACTTGGTTTGTGTAATCCAACATGTAAAGACCTTTATATAAATTTACCTTACCAAAACAAATTATATCTTTATAATAGAAGCAACATTCATTTCAGAACATGAAAATAAATCCATCTATATCTAGTCTGGATATATAAATAATGTTGTTGGTTATAGAAATCACATAATAACAACCTTTTAATACCAAGATCATCCCAGTCGACAACATGAGGTGGTATTCCCTGACATCTACTGCAACAAGTCTAGCTCCATTGGCTGCTCATAGATCTACCTCCCCTTGATCAATTTTCTTGAATCTATTTGGTTCCTATATTTGGATACATATGTGAGCACCATAGGCTGTATCTAATACCCAATTTGTAGAAATAGATAAATTTCACTCGATAAAAAACGCACCTGAAGCTTCCCCTTGCTTCTTTAGCTAGGTGTAATTTTTATTCCAGTGGCCCTTCTTGCCACATGAAAAACAAATAGCTTCATGTTCCCTTCCACCCCCTTGATATTCCTTTTCTTGGAAGGGAATGAAGAAGCTTTAGGCTTAAATCTATTAGCCTTCCCTTTCATCTTATTCACCATAATGATAGAAGGAATTTCGCACTTCATGTCTTTGTCCACTTGGAGAAGGAGGATAAGAAGATATAGTAGAGACTTCTCAATGTTGTTCATATTGAAATTCACAACAAAATTGGATAAGCTCCGAGGGAGTGATTTGAGAATGAGATCGGTACCCAGTTCTTTAGGTATTTTAAATCCTAGAACCATTAGGTGCTCAATGTAGCCAATGAGCTTGATTTTGTGAGGCCCAGCTTGGGAACCCTCTCCAAGCTTACTCTGAAAGAGTTCCTTACAAATCTCAAATCGTTCCAATATTTATCTCTCCTAGTAAAGACCACGGAGGTGCTCAAGAATTCTATATGCATCTATGTTTTAATGAGACTTCATGAGTTCACTAAACATTGATTATAACATCAAACATTGAATGTCGTTCGCATTGTTCATATGTTTCTTGTAGACCAGGAACTCTTCATCACTCACCTCTTGGGCAGGCAGATCAGGTAATGAGGACTCTAACACGTAAGATTTCTGTTCATGGCATAGAATGACCCAAAGGCATCTAAACCATTCCTTGAAGTTACTACCAATGAGGATGTTGTATTTATCCATTATTGATCACAGGGATAGTGTGGTTGAAAAGCTTATCATTTTTATTCTACAAGTAAAATAGAAAATAATTATTATTTTCTTGATTTCATTTTATGATAAATAATAAATTGATTTTATTAAGTCTCCCACTATTTTATCAATTCAAAATGTCCCTCACCATTGAACTCAAAATGTCTAGTATCTAGGACATTCTAGTGGCAAGGATCCATATTCCCCTTCGCATAACCCCCAAAAGGGTTGGTCAAGCTATTTAAAGGTATTTAGGAAGGAGGGTCTTTTCCAAATGCGGGCTTGCAACTCCTTGATCCATTGAGTTGAATCACTAATCTTGAAACCCTGACATGGATTTACTTGCCTACAAATTTACACCAAGTCTAGAAAGGGATACTCTTCTTGATGTAAAATGGTTGAGTCAACCCGAAACTTTCATAAGATCTTCCTATATAAAAGTAAGTGTCCCAACAAGTGTTGTTCAAACACTTAGTTTTATTGAGTCTTTCTTTTAATCAAGTAACAAAAGGATTGGTCTGACTTAATATTTTATTGAGGGATTTTATCTCTTATGTACAAATTTCCTTATTATCTTTATCACATGATTTTTAATATTAAGTGGAACTTACTTAAGTGGTTAACCATGTCTTGATAATATTTACGCATAAGCCTAGTTTATTTTAGTTCCATCTTGAATTCTTGTTAATTCATTAATTATGTAGTCATGACAATAAATCCATAATGAAAAAACATGAATCTGACATAAATAAAATAAATTAAAGGGAATGATCATGAGCTCTTCTAATGGTTAGTTTATCTAGTGGTTGATAAAATTACCACTGACCTAGGGTAGAAACACCTTAAACCATTTATGGTTTGTGTCTATAGATTTTCACCTATCCACATTTGTATCTACTTTGATTGATTTCACCTCATATCCTTACTTGAACTGCCTCCATAAGATTGGGAGCTCCATCCATTACATATGTTTTTTAACTCACATGAAGGTGAGGGGTAAAAAGTGGGTTTACATAAAAGAAACCATGGGCATGCAGGCCCTACATATTAATGAGGAGAGATGGCACACATGCCAACAATTTAATTTAAAATAAAATAAAAAGAAATCAATTACATGCAAAGGTCTGGTCTATCTCATGATCATCCACATACGTGCAACGAATTACGCATTTAATAAAACTAGAATTAAATTATTTAATCATTCTTATTAAGATAAATCACGCTCGAATCGGTTAATTATTATCTTTAATTAATAAATCCTTTTATCTTAATCCTTTTCTGAATTTCTATGATATTATCATCCATAACCTTAGAGGTAACATAGTGAACACCTGTTCGAATCTACATGATATGTAATTATAAACATTACAAAAATATGAAAGTTTTAATTCTATGTAATTTGGTAAAGTACACGACATGTAGTTCCGACTACATGGTGTGTACATCCTTCACTGTCTTATCCAAAGTACATTCCTAGGGACTCGGCGTGTGAGGTGTACTTCAGAAATCTCGAAGTACATGGAATTTCTAGTGGGCCACACATCGTGTTGTCTTCAGGTTACATGGTTACTGGTCAACTTAGATGTGTATGGGATGCACGATTTGGCCCTTAACCTGAAGGAACTACATTCCATGTCCAGTGGGCCACACAGCATGTAATCTCGCTGACCATTCTCCGGTCTACCTTGGTCAACACGTGGTGTAAGAATTAACTACACCACGTTTCATTAATGTACACGACTTGAGTAATTGAATAATTACTCTCGATGCACTAACACAACTACTCTATGTGTAATTCAGATTACACAGTGTGTAACTCCAAATACACGGTGTGTACTGTCATGTTACCTGGATAGAATTATTGGAGCCTCCTGATGAGATCCTATATTTAATTTTAATCAAAAATTTATTAAATTTTGTTAGATATGCAAGAAAAAAATGGAAGAACGGATCTTGAAATTCAGATAACAAGAACGATTAAACATGAATTGAAAAACTAAAATATTAAATTGTAAATCATCAATGAATTATTTAAATAATTATAAGAGATGATGAGCCTCCCTCTGATACCACTTGAAGGGTCCAGATGCAGCGAAAGCATGGCAGTTGGGAGGGCCCAACCTTTCTTTTTCCTTAATCTATGACCAATCTGGGATTAATACGACGATGATGCCAGTATCCATAGATTAAATTCAAAGATTTAGAAAAAGAGAAGAAAAGAGGTAGATCTAAGAAATAGGATCTTTCACATCATGTTTATAATTAATTTATTAATTTATGAAGAAATTAAATACCTAGGTATTTGGTACTTTATTCATTGATGATCTTTGATCATCCGAAATAACCCTTCAGGATTGTCTTCATTGCGCTCGCAAGGATCCAAAGTAGAATCCCTCTAGTAGTGATCCACACATGCTCCAATGGTCTCCAAACAATGCCACTCGTTCTCAGGGTGCTAGCATGGCGAAGCGAATGTCTTGTGTCGATCGTTCTTGATCGCTCAGTCTTCGGTCTTGAAGAACTTCTCTCGTTCTTGAGAGGGATAGATGAGAGGAGTTGAGAGAGAAAATTTTTGGCTCAGCAATTCTCAATTCACCGGGGTTTAGCACAATAGACGTACCTGCCTATTAATTGACATGGGGTTTCAGTTACAATATTTAATCATGAAACATAAATTAAATTCAATTATAACTATTAGAGAAAACCCATGCCACATAATAACAATAACAGTACAATTATTTGTGGTGTGCCAACTTGTGAAAAATGGAACCATAAGTGAAATCTCATTCTACATAATGATAACAGTATTATTATTATTTTTTTCTCCAACTAGATAAATATTATTTACCAACTTGTAAATAATTAATTTATCAACGGACATGGTCTTGGTCTGTTTTAACTCCCCTCCCATTTATTGAACGCCCGAATAACATTTTTTATTATCTTAAATAAATATTTTTATTTATAAACTAGTAAATAAATGTTTATTAAATGTTCAATAAAATAAATAAATATATTTTATTCATAATCTGGTGAATAAATATTTATTTAATTTATGTGATCATTTTAACTTGAATAAAATTAGTCCTTGGTCTTGAGAATAACATTTATTCCATTTATTAAATTCAAATAGAATTCAATCGAGACCACCAGAAACACTTACTGTATGAACCTCTAGGATTATTTCTCATTGGCATTAGGAGGGATTGCTTAAATTCCAAGATTACTATCTAGAAACGGGTAAAGGCACCCGAGATAAAGAAATTAAAGTCGCAATGACGACATCCACATATGAACGCTCGTTGTCTAATATAATACTTTTTTTACAATATCTCATCAAACAGGTTTCATGATAGTGTTATCATCCTATATGCTTGATACTTCATTCTTTGAATACCTAAAATAAACTCATCATTACACCATGGACATGGAATTAAGGGTGAAGGTTATATTTCAATAAAAGGGTTGAGATATCAACTTCCATAAATGAAAGGGACAAATCCTTCCTTGATTTATCCATTAATAACATGTCATTCGTAATGCACCCAACGTACCCTACTTCCCACCAATATATGGCATGATAGTTTTTGTCATTAAATCAAATTCCATGAGTCGTGACACATATTAATTATAATATTAAAGTATAAGGACCATTACACATTCTCACAGATAGGAATATTCGATGACACCAAAACATGTGGAATTCATATTGGTAGGTTTGTTCTCATAATCTCTCATCTTGTAGATTACCAAGTGTGAACTTCATGAGAAGAAGTATCATCCACTTATGTGTACTCAAACCTGACAGTCTATATAATATGTGTCCCATCATAGTATGTCATCCAATCAAAAAACTATATTTAAGAAAATTTCCATATCACTTCAAGGTTCTCATCATAGCGTGGAACTGCTATGAACTTATTAATAAGAAAAATACTCTAAGAAATTATTACACTATAGTCATTCAGAACAATAAAAAATATGTAATAAGATTTTTAATATTTAAATACATTAAATATTCATGTAATCAAAGTACAAACAATTGGTTCTAGGACACCAACTCTAACAAAAAAATCAAAAACTTAAAGTTAAAAATTTGAAAACTCTTTAAAAATTCAAAATAGCTAATAATTAAATAATATATTATACAATAGTTTCATGGGTGAGTCATAATAAAAATAAAAATTCCTAGCCATAATTATATGAATAATGTATAACAAATACATATTAGGTCACAAAATCTAAGAAAATGGTAACAAAACAACTTCAAACCCAATTTTTTTTATACCTCCAGTAAGGTATAGTGAAATGAAAAAAACTTACACTAATAAGTCTCTCATGTATAAATAAAATTTCACCTGACACCACTATTAGTTATATCTAGATAATATAAAAAACTATATATAATGCAAGGGTGATCATATAAATATAATTTGTATATTCCTTTTTGGAACTCTTATGTGTCTATATGGATGAAGCATACTAATGCATCTATGAATGAAGTAAATAAAACGAGATAATCATATAAGATTACCAAAATTCAAATACCAAACCTCATCCATCTCATCTCTAATAATAAACACACCCCCCATAACACAACATCACATAGCCCCCACCATAAAAAAAGCAATCTAGAATGTAAACTAAATTATTCTCATAGTCCTTCTATAGGCACCTCACTAAATCATATTGGTTGTTTAGTTTTCCACCCATAGGGACTCTTGTTGTTACTGAGTGTCCACTCACAACCTCCCTACCACATCCCACCTCATTGGCCAAATCATCTTTATCATATAATGGTTGGGATATTTTATACCCACAAGGAATCTCACTATTTCTAGATGTTCATCCATAAGGACTCTCTCCACCTCAACCTATTACCAAAACATCACAAAGGTTTGGTGGTTTCCCACTTGGAGGAACCTTCACTATTTTTGTGTGTCTACCCATAGGGACTCTACCCACCTTAACCTAAATCATCAACATTGTATATCTTAAATCACTACCACATAACACAAGACACTGCTACATTATTAGCCATGCCATTAATATTCATAAATGGATTTAGACCTCCACCATTTATTAGTTAACTGCATCAAAAATATCAACCTCATAAACAAGCCTCACAAATGGATACAAATCCCCTCTATATATTTTATCTCTCACCCTGGATAACTACATGTGTATTGGTACAAGGGAATATAGTCATATCAAGTGGATATATTATACTCGCACCTATTTCTACAATAACTAAATCCTATAGATTTAATTACCACATCTCAAAATTCCTCATATATTGGGATTAAATAAGTGTCAAAACCACTTTAATAGTCATCTAGAATTAGTAATATATTACACACATATTCTAACTACTCACCACACCGTTTCACATACACAACTATCTAATCACATAACTGAGATTTTAGAATTCATATAGTTACACAACCCCCATGTTGATATGGCACAACCTCCTTCCTAAGTAGTGGAATCCAAAAAAAGTTACATTGACCCTATATACCTTTATAGATAGAGTTTGTGTACTATATAATGTGGTACAACCTCGTGCCTATATGGAATGGGCCTCGTGCATCACACTACCCCTTTTGTTTACTAATAAACTATTATATATAGAAAATTTCTAGAGAGTGGCACTCTAATGACCCCCCCCCAATAGTTCCCCTCATGGGCCAGTAATGATAGAAGGGAGATGGTAAATACCTGATTCCTGTCTTCAGTAGGCTCCGGGTTGGATACTAGCACCAAGGGTATAATAAACATACATGTGGGAGGAATTGATTTTTAATAGAACATGAGGAAGAGAGAGATAACACAGATACACCAATAAACACCTTCTTAGACATATATTTAAATATAACCCAAGTGAAAACATGTAATTTCATAAAATACTAAACAAATGAAAGAAAAACTAGAAGTACCAAAAAGGTAAATATGGAAATGAACAAAAATCCCAAAAAGATTCTATAAAACCATGATTAAGTAATATCCATTCTAATCTCCAACCTTCTCTGAATGTCCTAAAAACATTTTATATATAAAGAGGGTTATTATAAAATTATAATCTGTAGAATCATCCCTAGATCCTATTGTGAAAATGATAAAGAAAGTAAGCTAAATCACAATGAACAATACTAAAACTAACTCATCACCTAAATAGGTATACTAAGTTCCCAGTCTAACTAGGGATATATCTCACTAAGTATCACATACCAAAGATTATATAATATAATAATGAACCATTAAGGGTACCCTGCTTCTTCTTCCCCACTGGTTTTCCACTCTGCCTCAATATCACAAGTCTTGAGCCATCTCTCTCCAAAATAAGCTAGACTAAAGACACCTTGGAAAGGCATCACAATATTCACCACATATATCATATAATCACATAATCCCATATCACATCTCTATATAGTATTCAAGTAGTTTTTTGGAGACACCATATACCATATGGTGTGTATCATACATTTGGTATTATACCTTAATCCATCACAGCTCATATACCGAGTAAGTAACTTAAGCCATCACAGCCTATACATGTAATACCTATAATAATCCTTTGGATACTATATCTGAGGATACATGTGTGTGAAAACAAAATCCATAAGAACCCACTACACACATATATGGGGAAATTTACCATCGTGAATACCATCATAGGTAACTACCAAGATAAGAGAGTGGGGTCAGAGGGGTTAGTCATCCATCCATACTCCCGGCAGGATGTTGGGGAAAGAACCCTCCTAGAGTCAACTGGGTGTCAGTCTCCCTAATCTACATGGGTGGGGTAGCATATAAAATTATATAATATACAAGATATAATATAGATTAAAACCACACTATAGGAATAACCTAGTCTTAGAATCAATTTTATCTAACATCACTTGGGCTCTCAGATGCTACTGTTAAGACTAAATATCCTATAAGAACATAATTATTTAAAAGAGCTACATTAATTACTTCTTTAATTTTTTTATTTTCATTTTTTTAATTAATTTATTATCCATTAAATAAAACATTAAACTTATTTCAAGATATATTTATTAACCACCATCGTGAAGTCCATTACCTCTAGGCATAATCCAAACCGAGTCCACAGTTTATCAAGATTAACATATGTTCAGTATTTTCATTCCATCAACACCAACCCCATGGGTTATGAATTATTTATTCATTATTAGAATTATTCAATAATGTTAGTACTCTATAGAAACCATCCTAATATACCACCAAGAGGAAACATGAAACCAAGCACATCCAGTTGCCTCAAGCAGTAGAGAAAGGAATGCATATAAAATAAGAATCCCAACCACATACATATCCCTATGAATCTATCCATCACAATAAAAATTACTACCACATAATTTGGGCCTCCCTGACCCATATCACATCATCAATACTAGACTCATACATCCCACCCAGGCCTTCCCGCCCCATATTACATCTCATAGGGAAGATCACATCCTGATCACAACTCAAGGAAACAAGAAACAAACATATTAAACAAGGAAATCTATGCCCTAAAACAAGTCATATGTCCTTCACATAGAACGATCTCTCAAGGATCCAAACTCAAGTTACTTATCCTTATCAATAATATGGGAAAATCATGACCTATAAATTAACTTTATCAAAAAATCGGTATGTATTCCATCTTGAATTAACTAATTCATTACAAAATGCCTCTTATTTAATTATTAATCTAGTTAATTAATTAATTACAGCTTTAAATTATTTATCAATTTAAATTAAGAACAACATGATAATACATAGAATAACAATACATGATAAAAATCATGACATATATAGCACACTACCTAAAAAATCAAGAGGCAAACTATTACCATGGTAGAAATAAACAACATGTGATCGCTACAACCAAATTTTTATTAACTCAGTTAAATAATTATTATGTTAATTACATTTTCATCCAACGTTTTAAATGATTATAACTTTATGATTTCACATAAATAAATAGGAGGATAAATGAATCCCATGACTCAAAGGCGTCAACATTCTTTGCACGAGAATAGACCAACTTCATAGATCTTGATCACCCCTCCCACAAGAGCTTCATCCATCCAAGGACGTTGTACCAAAACTTTACCAAAAAACAACCAATAAAACTTCATTAGAATGATGGAGAGAAACTTCCATCACATGGAAATAAGAAATAGGATGATCAAGATTAAAGAACTAGGAGAGAAGTGGTAGAACGTACCTTGGATCACCATGGATATAATATGGAAGGTCGATAATTGATCCCCATCAAAGAGATTCCAAAAGGCCTGGAGAGATCACTGCAGATTGGATGGAAATTGAGAGGGGTGTAGGGTTTGATAAAACCCAAAGTGTTATAGTTTATAAAGGCGCATTGCATAGTGTATTTTAATGGCATGAAACCCTTTCATGTTCTGTAAGTATCAAGTTTTAAGTTCCTATGAAAAACACATCACCTCAAACCATTTAACCCCAATTTAATTCACATCATGAAGAACCCCATAAACTAGCCTTGTGTAAGTCGTTAACCACACATTCACAACGTGGAACCCTTACACATATTGAATTCCACCTGCTTCCAGCTTTTAGTAGTTGAACACCTCCAAACCCACTCTAGGACTCCTATAAGAACCACGGGCTTCAGAAACATGAAAAGGGTCAGACTATATGGATCCAGTTCATTAAATTATATACCTATCAAAGCATTCTCATCCTAAAGAATCCAAAACCAAACCAATATATAAAATGAAAAGGGGTCATCCGATTAGCCACCCCATGAGAAACCTCACAAGGATCCTGCCATCACAGGAGCTCAACTACCTCATCATAGGAACAACATGCAACCATGAAACAAAAACAACTGTCTCCTAAACACTCTACCATGGAGGGATACCTCTTAAATGAGAGTAAGGTTACCAATAATCAAAAATCAGAAACCATATCATAGTCCAAAAAGGTCAACATACACAAAACAAACAATGTTACAATAGAAGATCTAAACATCAAATTGTTTAGGGTACTGAGTGTACATATGTGACTAATATTCCCAAGTACTCTCCTACACACTACCGTTCCATTATAAGAAATGAACTAAGGGAATAGAAAACCCATGAAACACCTTCTCTTTATGGTCCTAGATCTCCATAGGCAACTCCTTGAAGATTTCATCATCGTTAACACCAATCTCACCCCAATTAATGACATGAGAGTCATCATAAAGATAATGAACAAGCTTTGACATGTGAAAACATGTATTCTTATCATCATTGGGGGAATTTCTATCTAATATTCCACAGCTCCAACATGATCCAACCCCTCAAATGACCCAACAAATTAGGGAGAAATCTCAATCCCATGACTAAACCTTCACTACCCTTGATTAGGATTCACCTTCAAGAAAATGTGATCTCTAGTGTCGAACTCTAGAGGTATCTTCATATGATTAGCATAGGATTTATGACAATCATGTGATACCTTCTTCCTCTTGTTAATTACATGTACCATCTATGTCATATTATATACTAGTTATGTCATGAGAATTGTTGCCTCTCTGACCCCAATCTAGCACAACAAAGAACAACAAGGTTGGTCATACAAAGCTTCAAAAGGCTCCACACCAATGGTGGAGTGAAAAATAATATTATAAGAAAACTTGACCTAGGGTAGGTTCCTCATCCACAAACCTCAAAATCTAGGACATAAGAGTGAAACATATCTTTAAGATTTTGGATGGTCTACTATATTTGAATATCCATCTTTGGATGAAAATTAGTGCTAAGGAATAACTAATATCCAAAATAATGATGGATACCTATCCACACCGTGGAGGTAAAAAAAATATTTTGATCAGAGATGATCATCCTAAAGACTCTTTGGAGTCACACCACCTCCTCCAGATACTACCTCGACAAAACCTCTACTGAGTTTGACTCCCTAATTGTAATAAAGTTGGTTGGGTTTTTCAATTAATCTACTATCACCCATATAGCATCATAGCCTCCCTGAGATTGAGTTAAACTTATAATGAAGGCTATCAATATTTCCTCCTACTTCCACTGGGAAACATCTAACAGCTGGATAAAACCACTAGTAATATGGTGGTCAGTCTTCACCTTCTGGTGGGCCAAAAATCGAAAAACAAACTCTACAAATGCATGCTTTAACCTAGGCCACCAAAACTGACCTCTCAAAGATCAATGAATCTTTTTCACATTGGAATATACCTACAAAGGTGATATATATTACTCATGGATAACCATCTAACACATGTCCAAATGAATGAAAATCCTTCCCAGGAACAACACCTAGTGTTGTCCATCCCTAGACCAACCATTAGGCGCATAGCCAAAAACAACTCAGTCCCTCTAGAACTCCACCTCAGAATCCCCTAGTCGGGAATCCTCCAATAATTTCACTAAATATGAATTTACCATCATATTGAAAAGAAAATGTTTTTCTCAAACTTCTCCCATATCTAGATTAATCACTGATAATTCTTCCATTGCTCTCTAGGAATCTCCAAATTCATGCACAAAATCACTATGTGGCTTCCATATCAGCACATTGGCTACAAAATTTCCCTTTCCTAGCAGATAAGAAATATGAAATTCATAATCCTATAATAATTCCATCCATAAATTCTGAATAAAGTTAAAGTCATGATATGAGAAGATATTCCTCAAGCTCTTATGGTCGGTAAAAACCACAAAATGTTCTTTGACGATGTAATGTCACCGCAATTTAAAATCAATCAAAACTGCATCCAACTCAAGATCATGGGTGGAATAGTTATGTTCATTGAGAAATAGCTTCTGATACCCATAAGAAACAATTGATCTATTCTTCATCTGAATCCCAAGATAAGACATGAAGAATCACAAAAAAACCTCAAACTGAACACCTTCAATTGTAAAATAAAGGACTGGAGTGCTGACTAACTTCTAATTCATGTAATAAAAATCTACCTAACACTAGTTAGTCCAAAGTAATGTCTGGTCCTTTCTGGTCAAGGTTTCTAGATGAGTCTCACCCTAAGAGAAATTAGCTATGAATCTCCTGTAATAACCTGTAAGACCAAGGAAACTCTGCACCTCTTCCACAATCTTGGGATTTACCCAAGACACAACCACATCTAACTTTGAAGGATCCATAGATAATACCTATTGGGACATTACATGCCCTAATAAATAAACTTCATGAGCCAAAAAATCACACTTAAACAACTTCCCAAATATCTTATCATGATGAAGAACTCCCAAAATGACATGCAGATGCTCTATGTGCACCTCCTCAGATGTGGAGTATACAAGGATGTCGTTGATGAAAACCACCATGGACTTATCCTAGAACAGTTTGAACACTACATTCATAAACCCCATGAACATGGAAAGATCATTCATTGCATAAAAAAACATCACAATGAATTAATAATGGCCATGACAACAACATAAAGCAGTCTTTAGGATATCCTCATCCTTCACACGCATTTGATGATATCCTGACCATAAATCAATATTTTATAGCCAACTTTATCCCTTCAGCTAATCAAATAAATCATCAATCAGTAGAATAGGGCAGTGGTTATTTACCATCACCTAGTTTAACTGATGATAATCAATAAAAAGACACAAACCACCATTGTCCTTCTTCACAAACAAAACTAGTACACCCCATGGTGACACACTCGGATAAATAAAACCTTACTGCAATGGATCATCAATATATACTTGTAGCTCTTGCAACTTAGAAGGAACCATATTATGCGGATACATTGAGATAGGAGATATGGTTGGATGTAGCTCAATCCCAAACTTGATCTCCTATTGAGGGAGTAACATTGTGAATTCCTCTAGAAATACATCAGGTTATTCTTCTATAACCTTGGGAAACACTAACTATTGAACTTCTGATGAACTCAGAATCATCTTGGACATCAAGTAAGAAAAGGAGAGAACATTTGTTTGATTCATCCAAGGGTATTTCTCACCAAAAAACACCACTGGCTCTCTATCAGAATCATAGAACACTACTTGAAACCTGAATGAATCCACAGTATCCAGCATCGAATACAACTAATAAATGATGAGGATGATGTTATATGGTTGTATCTATAAACATAGGAAATTTCTCAAAGATTGGTGCTTCTCGAGCACTATCTCATAGTCTCTACATACTTCATATAAGTCTGCTCGACCTCCAACTGGCGTAGTCAATTCCAAGGGAATTAGAAACCTCTCTACCTCAAGTATAAAATCATGGATAAGTGTGGGTGATATAAATAAGTGTTTCACTCTTTAATCAAACAAGCATTAATATAGGTATAAAACAAGAAAAGGGTACCTAAAATGACATATGGATCACTCGGCACTAGCAATGCTAGATCATGAAGCTGACTACGAGCTGCTCCATGACCTCTCTAACCCTACTGATTGCCACCTCTATAGTCACACTCTTCTCTATTAGGATAAGGATAATCTCAAGGATATAATTTGTATGCCCCATCTCCTATCTGTTGATCCTAAACTAGAACACCATTTTTTCGTTGTCTCATCTGAAACTACCTCAATAGTGGAACCTGAAGCATAATACCTAGTGCACGTTGACTGCTCATAAAGGTCAGGAACTCTCACCATTGATGAACTCATCCTCTTTAAGAAAAATACATTCCTGATTAATTGGAATAGATCTAAGAGCTGACACCCCTAGAAAAATGAGATGATGAGGACTAGAACCTACCCCAGGATAACCAAAAGTTCTTCTATCCAAAAAATGGGAACCCTAGACCATATATCTTCTTTACGAGGAATCCTGATGAATCTCCTCTCATGATGATCTGGTTCTGGTCAGCATCTTCTCAATAACCTCTTCTCTCGCTAGCACCTCAAGATTCATATTCATTATAAATGGGGTAACCTGGAATTGGATATCTGGTTTCAAAGCCTCCTTGAAATACCCCACCCTAGCCTCCTCATCTGAAAATAGGTCTAACACATATTGTAGAAGTGTCTTAAAATGGATCCAAAACTCTTGCATATTTTAACCCTCTTGTCAAAGGGTAATAATATCTTGGCGACCGACTACCTTCATGGTCAAAGAAAGGAAATATACTCTGAAATGGTCTTAGAACATCTCCCAAGAGACTTTAGAATCCTCATGATCCCCAAAGAACAAGAACCACCACTGCCTCACTACTCCACACAACATCATCATAGACAACGAAACCCAGTGATCTTTATGAGAATGGATTGAACTAAAAGTTATCTCAACCACCTTCAACCAGTCTTCTATGATTTAATCCAAAACTAAAACCTCATACCTATGTAGAATCAGGCACTAAAACTCTCATATTTTCCTCCTCTAAGTTTCTTCATCATTGACCTTAACTTTGTGGAAATCTACTGGCACACACTGGTGAATATCTTCATTGATAACCTGATGAGGATGGCGACCTAAATCCATACCTTCAAAAAAACAAACTATTAGAGCTCCTAAACCTAGAATATGGAATATTAAGCATGAATTATTTATTTATTTTATTATCTTGTTATGTTTTTAACCTATACTAAGGTCTACCCATTTCAAACACAAGTGTAAATAAGAGTGATGCATGATCCTTTCTTAGGTCTCTACCCTACGACTAGTATTACTTCATTTAGTAGGATTAATAAACTTAAAGGTTTGTGAATGAGATTATAGGGGGCCCTAAATACCCATGTCTCGGCCACTATCTCTTGTTTACATTTCTCATTAAACTTAGTTGACACCATTTCCCTACCAACCCATGCAATATCACATGTTTCTAACTCTAAACTTCATCCTACCCCTTAAACTAAACTTTTGATACCACTATATCATGACCCCCCCCCCAAAGAGTACCCATCTTGGGCCAATAATGAGAGAAGGGATATGGTGACTACTTGAATACCACCTTCAGTAGGACACAATTTGGAGACTAGCACCGAGGGTATAATAAATATATATATGTGGGAGGCATTACCCTCTAAGAGAAAATGCATAAGAGAGAGATAAGATAGATAAACCAACCAACACCTTATCAAAAATACATATAAATGATACTCAAGTGTAAACATGTAATTTCATATAGTACTAAACAACTTAAATGAAAACTACAAGTACCAAAAAAAGTAAAAATGAAAGCAAACACAAAGCCCAAATAGCTCCTGTAAAACCATGAGCATGTAATATCCAGCCTGATCTCTAACCTACTCTGGTTGACCTGAAAAATAGTTTATATATATGTAGGGTGATCATAATAGTATACTCGGTAGGATCCTCGCTGGAGCCTCTCATGCAAAAGATAAGAAAATCATGTTAAAGAACAATGAACAAAATTGAAACTAACTCGTTGCCTAAACAAGTTTACTAAGTTTCCATACTCACCATGGATAACATCCACCAAGTATCACATAACAAATATAATATAATATAATAATGAAACATCAAGGGTACCCCACTTCTAATTCCCTACTGTTTTTTTCTCTTCCCCAATGTCACACGCGCTAAGCCATATCTCTCCAAAATAGGCCAGCCTGAAGACACCTGGGGAGGCATCACAACATACACCTCATGCATCATATCATCACATCATACCATATCACATATTCATATAGTAACCAAGTATTTTTTAGGAGCCACCACTACCCGTATGACATGTATCATACACCGGTTATTATACCTCAATCCATCACATCTCATACACCGAGTAAGTACATCAATCCATCGCATCCTATACACGTTATACCTATAATAATACTTTGGATACTATATTTGGGGAGACATGTGTGTGAATAACCACATGCTATTATATCCCTCTACACACATATATGGGGAAACTTACCACTGTGTATACCAGCACAAGTAAATACCAAGAGAAGAGACCGGGGCCAGAAGAGGTAGTCACCCATCCATCCTCCCACCAGGATGTTGGGGAAAATATCCTCCTAGAGTCCACTGGGTATTAGTCACCCTAACCGATATGGTTGGGGAAACATATGAAATCACATAATACACAGGATATAATATATATCACAACCACACCATGGTAATAACCTATTCTTAGACTCAACTGCAGATAACATCACTCAGAATCCCAGCTACTAATACTAAGACTAAATATCCTATAAGCACACAAGAATTTAAAAAAGATACATTAATTACTTCTTTCCTTTATTTAATTTCCTTTTTTTAATTAATTTATTATTTATTAAATTAAACATTGACATTATTTCTAGATACATTCATTAACCACCATCGTGAATTCCATTCCCTCCATGAATAATCCAAACTGAGTCCATGGTTTATCAAGATTAACATCTTTTCATAATTTTTATTCCATAAACACTTACCCTGTGGTTTAAGAATTATTTATTCTTCATTAGAATTATTCCATAATCCTGGTACTCTAGGAAAATCAATATAAGCTACCACTAAGAAGAAACATGCAACAAATCACATCCAGATGCCTCAAGTAGTAGAGAAAGAAATGCAGATAAAACAATCAACTCATCCATAATCCATTAAATAAACTCATTTCAAGCAAGCATTCAGCTTTATAACATCAATGGGTAAGCCCATATTCAACACGTTCCATCATCTCTAGTTCCAACCCTGACACCCATGTGCATATCTTGATGCATCTCATGATCACAAGCATCAAGTGATGCCAAATCATATGTGCCTCCCCACCCCACATCACATCACCCATACCGGGCTCATCCATCACACTTGGTCCTTCCTTCCCCATATCACATCGCATAGAAAATATCACATCTAGATCACATCAAAAGTAATAAAGAAACAAACATTGTCAATAGGTAAATCTAATCCCTAAAATACGGTATCCAACCTTTACACAAAATGATCTCTCATGGATCCAAACTCAAGGCACTTAGCCTTCTCAAGTAGATGGGAAACTCAAGCCCTAGAAATTAACTTTATCAAAAAACTTCTTTTTATCCCATCTTGAATTAATTGTTTCATTACAACATACCCCTTCTTTAATTATTAATCCAATTAATTAATTAATTACGAATTTATTTTATTTATCAATTTCTATCAAGAAAAACATGTTAATTCAGGGAATAACAAGACCTCCTAACAAGAATAACATATATAGCACACTATCTATAAAATCAAGAGGAAAATCATTATCATAGTAGAAAGAAAAAACATGTGATCACTACAACCAATTCTTTATTAATTTGGTTCAATAATTATTAGGTTCATTTGATTTTCATCCAATACAAGGCCCTAGCCTTAAACATTACATAATATTGAATTAAGTTAATAATTCACATTGAGGATATTTTTAGTTTTAGAGATTTATATAATTAGGTCATAACATATACATAACAATTTGAATATTACATGTCGACACTTCTACTCAATATCCATTTTTTTCATAAAATAAAAACTATTAAAAGAAAAGAAACATGTTTAGTTTCATGTTTTAATCACCATAAATTTTCCTTGATCCCATCCTTGACCCTATTACACTTTAAGTCCTAATAAAAATATTTCAAAAACTTGGGATGAGCATAAAAATATCAGTAAGGGATACAAAAAGAAGGAAAACTGTTAGTTTTTTAAAACAACAAGTAAACCATGAATACTTTATCATAAGTAATACTTTTCACCTTTATGAAGTAGTAAATACTTTTCACTGAATAAAAGCTAATTGTTTACCATTTTGTAACCAAAATATTACCATAAAACACATATAAAGCACACATAACATATAAAGGTAACTTGGGACATAAACATACTTAAATGGAATAATCATACGGTCAACTTTCACACATATCACTAAATGGAATAGTAATACGGCCGACTTCCATACCCAATGCATTGGAGGTTATAACATAACCACATGTCCTTGTTTTATCACAGAACCACCCATCATTTGGTTTATCACGTAAATACCTGTCAAATGTACAATTACCATTACATAATCATAACACATAAAATATTGCAAATATCAACATTTCAGTAATAACATTTAATTTACAATCATAAGATATCATTTCAATATATTGAAATACTCCATCCATTTCAAAAACTATTTTCAATACCAAAATATCCAAAAATAGAATAAGGGGTTTCTTTTTCATTTTGAAAACATTAAGGCTTATAGAGAAAGCCAAATAATGATTACAGCGGCTGAGAGGTCATTGTCTCCACATATGTTAAAAAACATTCCTTTTGTCATTTAGTAAAATGATTCATATAAAAAATATTACCTTTGAATGAAAATAAAATTCAAAGTGGTTTAATATACACCATATAAAAGAAGGAATTGTATATTATCAAAACATGCCTCAATGAAAGGAGATTGAGACAAAGTCCCTTACCTCATGTCCGAATTGACTCGTTCGTTCTTTAATTTTCTGAATAATAAAATTAAGTTAATTTATAATTGATTAATAACCTTTTAAAATTTTATTATTTATTTTATATCACTTATTACCTTACTATAACAATTAGTTAATTATTTGAGTTCATATCGAAAATTTTGTCGATGTTCGGAACTTGAGTAAAAAAATGAACTTGTTATAATTACAAATTGTCCATGTGGTCAAAATTACATTATCTCCAGAATGATATTCATGATTTATATATCATATATATAATATATATCCAATATATATGTATTTATAATATTCCATTACATTTGGATATAAGAAATTAAATACACTGTTCATTGAGACGGTAAGTCGTACGTATGCATGAACGCTACTTTTAATTATTTTTCATTTTCAAAGGAATGAAAAATAAGTGATAAATAGGTATATTATAATTAAAGTATAATATATATGTTATATATATTACATAATTTCATTAATTTCATCCTTTATACATTCCATGTATAGCATGAACGAGTCATATCACTTTGAGGGGGCGGTAGTCCGCACTTCCTCAAATGAAATTATCGTATATATACAACATGAAAAGCATAAAATTATGTACTAAAAGAGATTAAATAAGCATAGATATAAAATAAATATCATATATAATTATATTTCCATCATAATGGCCACCATAAGAGGTGGTAGGAGAAGATTGAACAATCATCATTTCGTGAGGCATTAGTTCGTTGTCCACATAAACAGTATGTTCTATACCCATTAGATGGAGGTGTGTGTAAGTGTAGTTAGAATAATTCTCATAAAAACAAAATAGTATATTGATAATACTGGTGTTTTTATGTAATTAAATAATAATAATAGAATAGGTAGTGGAGAAGGAAAATAAAAGAAAAGAACTTGAGAGGAGACATTACCTTTAAATTGGGTAACTCCCTTTGGTTTGAACCAAAAGGTTTTATTAAATTGCCTTATTCCTAGGGGAAGACTTCTAGGATAAATATAGGTATGTTGGGATCTTATTTGAGCATATTTTGGAAGATCCAATGGTTATTTATAGGTGTGAGTAAGGGTTATAGGTTATGGCCTTTTATAAGGGGGAGGAGGGGCTCTTTGGGAAAGTTTGAAAGTATTATTTTATTATAAAAGTAATTTCTATTTCAAAAGGTCTATAACTCATTAAATTAGAAGATAATATAAATATTATTCAAAATACTCTCAACCAATAGGTTTTAGACATGTTTTGGTTTCAAATTTAACCTTATCATTTAGCTTTAACCCTTAGTTAACTAATTTGACTCTTACCATGTCTTCTTGTGTATTCACTCTATGTGGTTAATATAGTTACCATAAAATCCCAATAGAACCACAAGTGGTTAATTAATAAAATTTTAAACCTTATATAATTAATTTAGATGAATCTTATATTTTTAGGATTATTATATCATTTAATAAAATAATATTTGTTTTTAAAAACTCATTTATGTCAATTTAAATACTATTCATATCATGACTTTTTAAAAAATACAAAACAACTTGATCAATTCAAAAAAAAATACATTAATTCAAATATAAAAAGTCATAATCATCCATAAAATTTGTGGATGGCATAAAAAGTTTCAAAATAAATTTATTTTAACATTTATAGTCTCATTTATTTAAAAAATTCATTAATAAGGTAAACATTACATCATCATTATGTCATAAATAAATTTATTTATTTGATATCTAAAAATTATAAATAAAATAACATGATATAGGAAATTGTTTTATATTTATAATGACTATTTATAGTCAAATATATCAATTATATAACCCCGCCTTAAAATTGTTTTAGCAAAATAATACATGTTTATGATATTTTTATTTTTACTTTAAATAAAAAGTTATTGATGTAATTATCTTACCCAAGTGGCTTCCAAAGGCCAAAAGTTCTATCCAAGGATTTTATTGGTCAGACATGACTCATCCAATAAGGTTAAGACAAGTGTTAAGGTAATTTTATATTATTATAATATTATTTTTACCTTAAATTACCCTATTTACCTTTAACCGCGGTAACTAAAAATCAAAAGTTACTATTCAAAAAAAATTATTTTCATATTATTTAACCACATTTTACTTACTTATGACAACCATGTATGTTGGATTTTTGAAATTCAATTCACAGAAGCAGTAAAATTTCATTTAAATGAAAATTTTGGTTTTTTAACTACTATGTAGTATTTTTCACTATTCATCAAAAAATGAACGTTTTCAGAAAAATACCAAAAAATCACCCAAAGATAATTTTAATATTCCGAATTCAAAAATGATTTATATTTTACCAAATTCAAAACAAATAAGTTTCATTAATTAATTAAAAATTAATTCTCATTTTCAAAACCAGAAAGCATGTTTTTAAGAAGTAAAACTCATCAAAAGATTGATATGTGTTTATATCCAATTTAAGAGTGAAATTACTTCAAATGACCAAAATTGTATTAAATGGTAAAAATATAATTCAATTAAATTTTAAAATCAATTAAAATAAAAATCTAACTATATAAATAAATTATATGAAAAGGTAGTTTTGAATTAAAATGCAGTATTTTTCACTATTCATTAAAAAATGAATTTTATCAAAAAAATACCAAAAATTTACCCAAATTAAATTTTGATAACCCTATTCTAAAGAATAATTTTATTTTTTTCAAATAGAACATATAAAAGTGTCAAAAACTAGATTTAAAAAGGGTTCGCCATCAAAATGCGGTAAAACGACCTTTTAAAGAATATTAGAGTATTTCATGCTTAAAATTGGATTCATTCTCATTTTAAGCCTCTAAAATTTATTGGATAAATGTAAAGACATTTAAGAAACATGTATAATCATATTTTAGTTAGTTATGTTCATTCCCGCTAATACAACGGCTAGGCATTAACTTCTATTTAAATTAATAATATTACTATATTATTTTTCAGTATAACTCAACATTGTGTGCAACGTAAGATTTCAAAGAAATTCATTGTTTTTGTGTTGAGTACGCTATCATACATAGCATCCCATTTTAATTAAAATTAATATTTAATTCAAAAATATTAATAAATGTGAAAATTTCATATTCTTTATTCACTTGGGATGTTACATCCAAAGTGATAAACCATGCTAACTTTATGATTTCATGTAAATAAATAGGAGAATAAATGAATCCCTTGCCTCAAAGGAATCAACATTCTTCAAAAGAGAATGAACCAACATTGTATATCCTGATCACACATCCCACAAACTCTAAATCCCTCTAAGGACGTCGTGCCACAACCGCACCAACAAACAACAAAGAAAACTCTATTAGAACAATGGAGAGAAACCTCCTTTACATGGAAAGAAGAAGTGGGAGGATCTAGATCAAAGAACCATCGAACAAGAGGTATAACATACCTTGGATCACCATTTATCGAAGAAGGAAGGCCTAAAATTGATCCTAATAAAAGGGATTCCAAAACTCCTAAAGCATTGTGGATCGCTTAGAAATTGAGAGAGTGTAATAGGGTTTAAGAAAACCCAAGGTACTATGGCTCATAAAGGTGCACTGCACAAAACAATTTCATGACATAAAACCCTTTCACGTCGTGTAAGTGTTAGGTTTTAAGTTCCACCAAAAATTATGTCGATTTGAACTATTTAACCTCAATTTAATTCACATCATGAAGCACCCTATAAACCAGCCACACACAAGTTGTGAACTGCACATTTATGATGTGAAACCCTTAAACATCATGAATTCTCCCTACTTCCATATTTTAGTATCTAAACACCTCCATAACTACTCTAGGCCTCCTCCAAGAACCACGGTGTTTGAAAACACATAAACGGTCAGACTAGACATATTTGAGACCTTATAGGAACAACCCTATGTTGAATTGGTAGACCCCATATTTATTTAAAACCACTCCTCTCTTAGCCTCATATAAGACTTGAGATTGAATTGTTATAAAAATATTGAAATAACACACCACGATAATACCCAGATATTTTAGAATATATTTTTCTTTAAATAAAATGTAAGTGTTTGGTAGCTTTCTTTACACACAACTCTGAGTCTATATAAACAATGATATATTAAACTATTATAAGCTAGCTATTAAACTGGAAAGTACGAATAGTAATAACCGCATTATTAAAAAATATGTATAAAGGTTTTAAATAATGAATATTTATCGATTAATTCATAATAAATAAGAACTCAATTTTCAGTAAAATCATTTTATGCTTCAAAATGTGTTTTCTTCAAAAAATAGTTTTTATTGTGTATTACTCATATGATCATTATAATTAATTTATAATATTTTTAGAAATTATATTTAAGTAAATTAATATAATTTTTTAAATCATCATGTAAATATTATCTTAGGTTGGACTTTTAGTATTTTTCTAAAAATATTTATCTTTCATTGAAAAGAGAAAAATACAGATTTTTATAAAAACTGTCATTTATTTTCAAGTAAAAGTAGCGGTATGTTTTTAATTTTATTATAAAGTAAAATATTTATCCTTTAATTATAAATAATATAATTAATTTCATAAGAATCATATTTATACTTTTTATAAGTTTATTTTCATGCATAAAATCACATTTTTCTAAAAATTATTTTTATGCACGCAATGTGTTTTTATGTTAATAAATTAAATTTATCTCTATTAATTAATTATTTTAATAAAATTTATATATTTTGTATTCAATAATATATTTTAACATTCATTTGATGGTTTTCACAAGGAAAGTAATGTAAGTTAATTATATTTTATACTTATAGATTAATTTTATTAAAAAATGTTTTCATTGTGAGTTGCATGCTTATTTAAAAATAAATTATTCCACTTATATAAATTTAATATGGTAAAATGGATTCAATATTTTGAATCATAATAATTAATAAAATCTAATAAGGTCATCTTAATTTTTTATCATATTGAATAGTAAAAATGATAAAGTTTTATTATCATGAATAAGATTAAAATGGGTTTACCGGGGGTTAAACCAAGAGATAAGGGGAGGATAACCAATTTACCATGAAAGTGACCTCATATAATTTAAATATTTTATGAAATCCATGTGCCCCCCCCCCCCAATTATAAAATCTAACCTATCCTCCTCCCTTATTCACACCTTTTGAGCTTTATATCTTAGCCCAGACCTACTCAAAAACCTTCATAGAATCCTTAACTTCATCCTAGAGCTTATGGTATTCTCTTAAGACCAATCCTTCAAGTAATTAAGTGTAATCCAAAGGGAGTATCTCAAAGAATATGTATAAATCTTAATCAAACTCTTTCAATTTTTTCTTATTAAACCTTATCTAAACACGTTGTATCCATAAAAAATGATTAATGTAGTATCATTAATATAATTAGATTTTATTATGGTGATTTCACAACCATTTACCACCTATAATACATCAAATGGGAACTAAAAGTACCGTTTGTGCGTACGTGTGGACTACCACCTCCATTTAGTGATACAATTCATTTTCCCTCACTATCTTTCATGGGTGGTTATAATGATGGATTTAATATTTATATATGATATTTATAACTTAATTATAACTCTATAATTATAATATTTTATCTACCTTATTAACTTCTAATACATGGGTAAATGATAATGTCGCTAGTGCGTATGTGTGGACTACCACCTCCACGAAGCAATGTGATTTGTTTATCATTTTTGCTTTACTTGACTGGTAATAAGGATATATTTAATGAAAATATATTATATTTATGATATAATAATAATTATATAAATTTTAATTATCATTTACCTTTCTTTATTTCCATCCATCGAAAATTGGAAACATCACTCGTGTGTGTGTATGGATTGTCATCTCTATGTAGTGATGTAATTCATTTTTCATCACTGATTTATATGAAAGGTTATAAATATGTATATAATTAATATATATGATATTTATATCATGATTGAAATTTTGTATATGGATTAATCATGATCAAAATTTAATAACCATACTACCGAACTAAAACATATATGAAAAACAAAGCAATTAACACCTAAAATGAAAAATTTAATAGATAATTGTTGACAAATGGGTGTTTAAATGATATAATTGGATCATATATTATATTATATATATGAATATTATTATGTTATATAATTATGAAAAATATAAATTTATTATATAGGAGGTTAGAGTGATTATGAATCAATTCATATAAAGCGTAAGGGTTTCATCTCAATTTCTCTTCATTGAGACGTGTTTTAATGTTATGAACCAATTTATTATTTTTGTGTTGTATATAATTCATAAGAATTTATTTTAGAATACTAAATTATTTAATTTTAGTTATTTATATAACCATATTATTTTTAATCTTCCAATGACCTTTGATTCAAATATTACTAAAGTCGAAAGGGTTCTTCATCTTAATTTTGTTTCATTGAGACATATTTGATGTTATAAATCTATCTTATTTTATGAGGTGTATCTACTGACCAATTTATATATTGTATAATGAATATAATTATGTTCACGGTGTTTAATGTTTCATTTTATTTTATATCTTTTATGGTTTTATGATTTAAAATTTACCATAGTGGTAAGGGTTTTATGCTACAATCTTATTTTTACAGGGATTGTTTATGCATAAATTTTACAATGATGAAATTATATGATCTATCTCTGCAAAAAAATTGTATTTTCTTATCCATTTTTTATTTATTGGTATTTAATGTTTCCATTTCATTTTATTCTCTTTAACTACTCAAAATACCAAAAGAATGTTTTTACAGAAAATTGACTTCATTTCTCTCTTTGATCGGAAATATTTTCTTCCATGTCTATATTTTCTTTAAAATGTTTTAAAGAATGTTTTTAATATTTTATAAAGATTTATTAAAGTAATTTTTACCCATTTTTTACTTTATATAAAAAAATAATGGAATCTTCTTGTCATTTTCTGAATTATGTGCTTCTGACTTTTTACTGAAAATATGAATGGAATTTTTGTTTTAACATACATCACATAAATAGATTTTCTAGTTATCATGAATAATATTTTATTTGTAGAATTATTTATAAGTTTCCTTGTTTATTTCCAAATAAAATATTTTCCTTAATATTTTTTTAAATTTTTAGATATTAAATATGTGGTTTCAAAATTAAAAGGGTGTTTCCCTCAAAAAGTGTTATAAGGATCATTTAAAGGTATTTTTCTTTTATAAAAATATCCTTTTATGTTTCCTATTATTTAATTGGTATATGATCCAATGATTTTATATTTATTATTTCTCTAGATTTTTTATGATTATGATTATGAAATATTTATGAAACTCGTATCCTTTCTATAGGTTATGATATGATAAAATGATGAACATTTTATGATCTTATGGAACAAATGTGTATAGTTTTCATTATGTGATGGATGAGACTAGAATTAGATATCCCTCCAATGAATTTGGTAAATATGGATATATCATTAGATATTAAATACTATAATGGGGAGTGAACCTTGTTCAGTAATGGACTTTATCCAATAAGATAGTCTTTGGAGTGAACATCGACTAAGGAAATGATGGAATGGGGAGTGGACCCAATCCGCTATGATTTTATCGGCATTGAGGTTTGAATAAGAAAATAATTTTATATGATTATTTGAATGATAAAAAATTATTTCATATGCTTAGAATATGCTCTCATGGATAATGATTGATTTTTTAAGATTCCTTACTCTTATTTCTTATATCTTTCTATTGATAAAAATTTATGTCATATCTCATGATTATGATATATGACTTGATGGGTATGATTTTCTATTGTTAATCTCATGTTCTCAAACCCTTATTATTATCTTATTATCATTTAATGATATCTCTCATTTTTTCCCTTACTAATCGTATAATCTCACCCTTTTTTATGTTCCCCTTACTAGGTTATTAAGAAAGATTTTAAGTATGATATATCTAAGAAGGGTATTAGTTCTGAAGAACTAAATGGGAAATGATTTATATCTTTTATGTAATTGTTGTTTATCTATACAAGTTTCTAAACAAACTAAACCTTTATGATTTTGTAATGGATTGTATTGATATGTAATGAATATTCTACCACTAAGATGTTGTATTTATGTATAAAAAGTTGGGGTCACTATAGTTGGTATCAGAGTAAGGTTTAGTAACTTTTTGAAACTATGATGATGAAACATTAGTTAAAAACCTTAGGATAAGATTAATTATAGGATAACATCATAAAGTTTTTCCAAGGTATATATTATATGGTTTTCCTTGAAATACATCTTTGTCTCGATACTATAAGTGGACATGGTTTTGGAATGAATGCATATAAGGGTAATGACCCTGAAAAGAGTTGGTCGAGTATATATTGTCCATCATTCTAGTGCACGGTGAATGGACCCTTATTGTGCAATTATTTTTACACTCTTGGTGGATATTCTTAGGTTAAATCACATTCTATTTATAAACCATTATGAATGATTTAGATAGGTAATGAACATGGATGACCTCGGTTAAACTTAAGGTGTCATAGTTTGAAATGAAGGTTTTATGATTTAGACATCCTATGAATGATTTTTCATTATTATATGAATACCCATTCATATTTTTTACACCATGGTTTTGGATTTAGTTAATTTCTATAACTAGTAGGAATCATGTTAATGTTGAAGTTGACGAATGATGCAATTATTTTTCTTGTGAGCAACCAAATAAGCTGGGAGATGGAATGAGAAATCTTGTGATTATGCCTAATCAGTTATCTCATTATATGATTAACAACCTAAACATAGGTTATTTTTTGAATGAACCAAATAAGATAAAATGAAGTTTCATGAAGCTCATATAGGGATGAAGATACAACTTCATACATGTTGACAATTTGAGAAGGAGCACCCCACGAAATGAAGGATATAAATTATGTATTTTCCAAGGAAAAATGAAATTTTTAGTCAATTAAATATATGGGAATAATTGTTTCTATAAGGTATCAGCTGAGGTTAAATGTTTTAAATGTGGAAATTATGTGAATTATGCAACTCAGTTTCCTAGGGGGTAATCTTTAGAAGAGGATCAGGAATATTGTATGAGTAAAGGTTTTATTGTTGATGATGAAGAGACTATGAATGGAATATAGAAGGTATGAATTGTTTTAGTAATATTACTTATTTTAAAAGTAGTAATAATGATTAAATTCAAGTTTATAGATCTTAAGACATAGTTAATGTTTTATATTGTAGTAAGGAAGTATTAAGGATTAAGACGATGAATCTTGGTTAATTGTTTATAAAGGAAGTGAAATGATTGAAGTTTTTATGTATTGGGATTTGAGAATTATGTTATAGAAGTGTATTATTAATGATATTATAGTTATAAGAATCATGAAACATCTTAGAATTGTTCAACAATATTTTTTCTATATATATTTTCAAGAATATGTTGAATGAAACTGATAACCTAGAAATTTTTTGTAGTGGTAAGGTGCTATTTTTGGAAAACACATGATTGAGGGATATATATCCCTTAATATTTTCCTGAGATTGAGGTAATAATGTTTAGTAGGGATAAATAGATTATTGATATTGATAAATTAAAATAGATAGTATTGATTTCCATGAAAATAATTAGTGATTTGAGGAAAAATTGATTTATGTTATCCCCGATGAAGTTTATATCATTTTTAGATTTATAGAATATATTCGATAGTATATGATTTTATTTATTGACTAAGGATAGAGTTAATTTTTTTGGAATCATATATGTTTTTATTGATGTTTTATGGTGGTTCATTTTATTATCATGTTTTAGGGGAATATATAATTTAGGCATTCACATGTTTGGTATGTTATATTAAGAGCTACTTTATGTTGTTTGGGGATCAAATTTAACATTATTTTGGGACTTTTGTGACCTTTTATAGATTATTTTTTGGGTTTTGAATTTGGTCAGACATATTTTGGAGGAGTCTTAAGGTTAACTATTTATGGAATGGTTTAAGTTGAACTTTGGGTGTTATTGTTGAGGTTTTAGGGATTAACATAGTATTTCATCATATGAAGATTTATCTATATTGGATAACATGTTCTAATCATTTTGTTTTTGGTAAATATTTAGACATAGAAGGAATCACTTGTCATTATTTTATGAATCTTATAACCCATTAAAAAGAATTTTTAGTTCTTTAAGAATGAAAAATTCATATTTTTTTAAATATATATGAGAAGAGGTGGAAGATAATTAAAACACACAACCAAAGGATGAAATTATGTTTATGGATTTTAAGAAATAAAGTATATTTTCTCTTGTTCCATGGTAAAATAATTCCTCAACTCTAAGAAATATGATCTTGAAAATGAAACTATTTTCCTTTTTAAAATTGTTTCTGATGAGTTGATGGTCATTTTCACCCCTCACTAATTTATGGTTTTGTAGTTATTAACTTTCTCAAGACTATGTTCTATATCACTCTCTATTATTCTTCGGACATTATCATTATCCTCCATGTATATATTTTCACTTCCTATTAATTTTATCCTTATCTGGAAACCTGATGATATTTTATTTCAAATAACCTTAATGTTTTTGACACGTGTGTCATTGTAATCGTGCAGATTTAATATTTATAAACCTACTTACTATGTATAACTAGTACTGTTGTAAGAAGGGTCGAACCATAGGGAAGAATTAAGTTATAAGTGACCAAAAACAAGTAAAAACAAAAATTAAACAATACAACTCAAGCAGTGGTTGAGGATGGTGATGAATTAGTGATGAGAATGAAGATTTGTGAGTGTGAAAGTTATTGTGAGTGAAGACAAGCAGGAAAGACATGATATTAGCAAAGGCAACTAGAACAAACAATTGGTGAATAGGAGGAAATCAGTTGTCTAGTTTTTATAATGATTTTCCTTCATTCATGTAGTTGGATTTAAACATCTGGAACTGATTAAAAAAAGATAACCATATTTTTCATTGGGTCAACCTATGACTGAATAGCCTCTACATTTTATCAACTGTAGAGATCATTCGATCACTGAGTGAGAACAAATCAATAATCACTGAGTTCAATTTTTTAGTTGAACTCAGAATTCTACTCTCTCTTGAGCTTGATTCACTTTTCATTTAAATCCTTATATTGAAGACAATTTTAATTAAATCCCGATCAAGATCAGTTTTCACAAATACCTGATGTTTTGTACAAAATGATTATCAAAAAGAAGAAATGGGGAGAAGCATCTAGTAGATAAAATTCATGAACAAAGCAAAATAGATTATCCAACATGAACTATTCCACCAAATGTGATCAGCCAAAAATCATGACCGCATTTAACGTATTAATAGAATTTGAAAAACAATGATCCATACAGTAGTAATGAAGAAACAAAAGGAAAGAGAGATAATTCTTCTCTCATCCTGATCTTCTGCTCGATTCCTAGTAGCTCTCAATGTGAAGTCTCTCTTCTCTAATCCTTCCTACTACAAAAGGTGTATAGTGGTATGGTGTGATGTCTAGCTCCTAGATGGTCAGTGTGTCCCTATGTCCTCTTCTGGAATATTCTTCTTATTTTTTTCATCTTCCACAGTCAACTCTTGTCACAACTCCCAAACAATCTCTCTTTCCTCCATGTGGAACATTCACTATGCCTCTTCCTCCTTGATGGTGACCATAGCTCAAGACCCTTCCAATATAATGTTCAACATTGTTCTACTTAGCAACCACAATCCCTCACTCAAATGTTCTCCATGTGAAATATTTAAGGGTTGTGATAGTCAAGTGAGGATGCTTGAACCTTCCATCCTTTATTTTTAATCCCATGATCATCTTCTCACCAATATTCAAACCTGATTCAACCAAGAAATCAGAAAAAACAAGTCAAGAAAATTTAGATACAAGTGGATCCAATTTGGGATGTTATTTTCTCCAATCTAATTTGGGGTCAGGTTGTATTCTCCGGGGGGGGTCTCGGATCGAGCTTCGGGAGGAATCCTGCTCCAACGAACCGGTCGATCTGCCTCAACCGTGGCGGAACTGCTTCGTCGGCTTCATGTCTAACCACAGCAGCGAGGCTCTTCTATGCGGTGGCTCAATGGTGTGAGTAACTAGATCTAGTGCAGCAGGCTCAATGTTTGGAATAGGGGGATTGAACTTTGGAGTGCTTATCTCACACAGTGCTCGGCAAGGTCTTCTTCAACTTCAATCGACAATGACTTCGATATAATTTCAACAGGATTGGACTGGCATTGCCTTCTTCAATAGTGGAGGCGGTTTCAGTCAGGCTTTGACCTCAGTGGCCTTCGACTTTAGATTTCATCCATGGGGTGGGTTCAGGTTGGATTATGTGCTCAGATCTAGAATTACAAGAATATGAAACAATATATCCAAATCTACTAGTGGTAGAATAGTAGATGATGATCTATAGGTGGCCACCAAAAGATCTGGGTGATGGTGGATGGGAGGAATCACAGCGGTGGTTGGCTACATCGGCTCGAGCTAGGTTCCTCCTTACCATCATCAACAGGAAACTCTATTAGGCCTTTCAAGATCTATGGTTCAATTTTCAATTATATTTCTTGTTCTTCGATGATTCTAGACTCAGTTGTTCTTGATTTTGGAGACATATCTGGCAGCTACTCGAATCTGATTCATCTTCATCGACTTCAGATTTCATCCTCATAGTGGAATTCGGTTTGAATCTGTGGTGGTTGCGGCCTGGTTTGATGGTAGATGGGGGCTGGCTGGAGCTAGACGGTATAACGGTAGATCCAAAGTAGGGTGTTGGGAAAGATGGAAAAGCGACGAACGCACAAATAATAGAAAAGGAAAATGTGCATCAGAAATTAAATATTTCCCCCCAAATAGCGAATGTGCAGCGACAAAATTAAGTGTGTAGAAAAATAAAGTTGACACCAAAAAAAATTATGTGGAAAACCCAAAAGGGAAAAACCATGGGACCTAGTCTAGAAAGAGGGATCCACTAAAATCAAGAGATACACGGTAGAGACTCCCCAAAATGGGAGGGATCTCAAAAGTAATACTCAAGAATAAAAGTGTGGATCAAAAGGTGGAGAGAAAGAAAGATGATCGTCGAAGAAAGGTGATCACCAAATGGGATTTTCTCTCAGTGTTGCTGCTGCCGGTGATGGTGAAATGCCTTGTCGTTGCCTCCTTATATAGGATGAAGAATCCGTGTCAAATAATTTCACCGCGTCAAAAGAGTGTCACCATGTGAATTAATTCACGCGGTCTTGGACCGCATTAAAACACCCCATTAAAATAGAAACAGCATGGTGCTCCAATTGAGGAGGCATTACGTAGTGCGCCAACCAGGAAGGTGCCCAAAAAACTCCTCCTCCGACTCAAGTGGGGATCACCGCTAACCCTGTAATCAGTCATCAAGTCTCAAATTTTCCTCTGGGTAAACTCTTGGTCAACATATCTGACCTGTTTTCAGCAGTTTGGATCTTCTCAAGCTCTAACTGTCTTGAATCAAGGACGTTGTGGATCCAATGATATCGAACATCAATATGTTTCTACCTGCTATGAAAAGTGGAATTCTTTCCCAAACAAATAGCACTCTGACTATAAAAAAATAAAACATACCTGTCTTGATTTAAATAGAGCTCTCGAATAAAAGTTTTCATCCACAACAATTCTTTTCACGTCTCTGTAGCTGCAATAAACTCTGACTCTGTGGTAGATAAAGCAACACATCTCTGCAATCTAGACTGCCAAGATACATCTCCTCTTTTAAAAGTGATCAAATAGCCTGAAGTATACTTCCTTTAATCGATATCTCCTACCATATCTGAATCTGTAAATCCATAAAGTATAGGTTCCCCTTTTCCAAAACACAATCTCAGATCAGAAGTACCACAAAGATAATGAAAAATGCACTTTACTACTCTCCAATGCTCTCTACTAGGATTTGATAGAAAACTACTAACCACACCAAATGAATGAGCTATATCAAGTCTAGTACATACCATTGCATACATCAAATTTCCAATGGCAGATGAATAAGGTATGTGTTGTATCTTCTCTCTCTCTTCATCAGTAGAAGGTGACTGACTGGTGCTGAGCTTAAAATGTAAAGAAAGATGATTACTAACCACTTTAGCTCTATCTATATAAAATCTATGAAGAACCTTCTCAATGTATCTCTCCTGAGATAACCACAATTTCTTGGCCTTCCTGTCACGGGAGATCATCATGCCAAGAATCTATCATGCTGGCCCCAAGTCTTTCATCACAAAATACTGACAAAGATCCTTCTTCAATCTATCAATTCTAGAAGTATCATGGACAACAATGATCATATCATCATCATAAAGCAAAAATATAATAAAATTATCATTAGTAAATCTCTGAACAAAAACACAATGATCAGAAGATGTATTCCTGAAACCCTAATGAGAAATGACATATTCAAACTTCTTATACCACTACCTTGGAGCTTGCTTCAAACCATACAAACTCTTCTTCAACCTGCAGACATGGTTTTCTTTACCTGTTTCAACAAAACCCTCTGGTTTCTCCATATAAATCTCCTCCTCTAAATCTCCATGGAGGAAAGTTGTCTTCACATCCATCTGCTCAATCTGTAGATCCAAACTAGCAACCAAACCAAGAACAACCCAAATGGAAGAAATTTTGACAACAGGTGAGAAAATCTCATCAAAATCAATACCTTTCTTCTGACAGAAGCCTTTGAAAACTAACCATGCCTTGTATCATGGAACAGAACTGGATTCTTCATTTTTAATCCGATAAATCCACTGATTTTGCAAAGCTCTCTTCCTTGTCAGTAATTTCACCAGCTCAAAAGTGTGGTTGTTATGCAATGTTGTCATCTTGTCATCCATTGTCACAACCCATATTTCCTTCTATTCACTCTCCATTGCCTCATCAAATGATTTTGGTTCTCCCCCTTCAACGAGGAGCACATACTCATCTAGTGAATATTGAGTAGAGGCGGTGCGATGTCGAGATGACCTCCAGAGTGGAACTGCGGGTTCATTAATAACCCCTCGAACCAGATCATTAGAAACAAAAGGTGCATCGAAAACATCAAATCCAACCTGTTCACCTTGAGCATCATTCTGTACATCAACATGATCATCAGAATCAACAATATGAGGTAAATGTGAATCAGAACCTGGCTCAAGACTGAAAAAACCATCAGAAGTTGGAGAAGCAACTTTTTCTCCCTTATTAATGTCTGCAATAGTCTGATCCTCCTTAAACATTGCATCACAACTTCTAACAAGTTTCTTCAAAACAGGATCATAGAACCTATACCCAAACTCATCTTGTTCATAGCTAATAAAAATACACTGGCGTGTCTTACCATCCAGCTTGGATCTCTCATCTCTAGGCACATGAACAAAAGCCTTACAACCAAAAACACGCAAGTGATCATACCTGATCTCTTTTCCATACCAAAACTTGTCAGGAGTGTCTATCTACAAAGAAAAAATAGGTGAAAAATTGATAATATAAGCAACAGTAAGTAAAGCCTCACCCCAAAAATGTCCAGGCAACTTTGCTTCCAAAAGAAAACAACTAACTCTTTCCAACAAAGTCATGTTCATCCACTCAGCTACACCATTCAGCTAAGGTGTATCGGGTGGATTATTCTGATGTCGAATACCTTCCTGCCTTTAATACTAATCAAACATACCACAAAACTCTCCCCCATTGTCAGTGCGAATACATTTCAATTTCTTGCCTGATTCTCTCTCAGCAAAAACATAAAATTGCTTAAAAACACTGAGCACCTAACTTTTGGCATTCAAAACATAAACCCAGAGCTTTCGTGAGTAGTCATCAATAAATGTAACAAAATAAAGACCGCCAATAAAGGTCTTAGATTTTAAAGGACCACAAACTTTATAATGTACCAATTCAAGTACCTGTGACTTCTGGTGTGGAGGATGACTGCTAAAACTCACTCTGCTCTGTTTCCCAACCATGCAATGATCACATATGTCCAATTTGACACTCTTCAAATCTGGAAGAATATTTCTATTATCCAAACAACCAAGGACTTTCTCACTAATGTGACTGAGCCTCTTATGACACAACTTGGACGAAACACTACACTCAATAATGCAAGCAGCATCACAAGAAATATAAGCTCTAGTCCAGTACAAACCTAATTGCTTCTTCCCTTGATCCATAATCAAAGATACCTTGGAAAGATTCCATTGGAAATCACAAAAAGTGCTAATAAAACCTTCATCATCAAGAATTCTGGTAGAAATAAGATTCAAACAAACCTCAGGTGCATGTCAAACATTCTTCAAAATCAGCTTACTTCTTATACTGGTCTCTAAACAAATAGTCTCGATGCCTACAACGTCAGCATGACCATCATTTCCCATATTCAAAATCCCAAAACTACCTGAGCTGTAAGATATAAATAACTCCTTCTTCAATGTCACATAAAAACAGGCACCACTGTCAACAACCCAGCAAAAATCATCAGAACCAATGTTAATGGAGTCATAAACAATAACAAGATCACCCCCTTTAGCGATGGAAACGTGATCATCTCCATCACCATTTTTCTTATGTGGATTTTACTTCATTCTATTATCTCTTTTTAGCTGATAACAAAACATTTTAACATGCCTCTTATTACCACAATGATGTCATTCAAAATATCTCTGCTTCGGTCTAGATTTGCTTCTGCCTTTGCTCTTACCTCGACTGCTCTTCCCCTGGTCCAAGATTCTCCCCCTATTCTCTGTGACTAAAAGATCTGAAGAAGATTTCTCCTGAGTGTGTCTCCTAACCACTTCATTTAAAATATAATAATTGACAAAAATAAATGTCACAGCACCATTAGGAGAATAACTGGTTAGAGTAACACATAAATTCTCCCATGAATCGGGTAAAGTGTTAAGCAGCAAAAGAGCTAAAAACTCATCTTCAAAATTGATACCCATGCCAGAAATCTAATCAAAACATCCTTGAAATTCAATTAAATAATCAGAAATAGATGTACCTTCTTTGTACCTCAATTTCATCATTTGTTTGAGAATAAATAGTTTGTTGTTTTCCATCTTGGAAGCGTAGGTCGTCTCAAGCTTCTCCCACAAAGTTCTGGTGTGAGAGATGTTGAAAATGTTATTTATCATGTTGTATTCGACCCATTGGAGAATGAAAACACAAACCATATCATACTTGAATTCACATTCTTCATCTGACATCCTCTCTGGCTTCTAGGTATTAAACACTGGAAGATGCATTCTCTTGAAAAAAATAAAATTTTTCATTTTAAGTCGCCACATATGGTAGTTGGTACCATTTAGAAAAATCATCTTACTGTAATTGGCCTCCATAATAAATATGAAATAAAAAAACCAAACCCTCTAATTCCAGATGTTGGGAAAGACGACAAAGTGATGAACGTGCAAAAGGTACACGGTAGAGGGATCCAATAAAATAAAGTTGACACTAGAAATTTTTACATGGAAAACCCAAAAGGGAAAAATCACGGGACCTAGTCCAGAAAGAGGGATCCACTAAAATCAATAGGTACACGGTAGAGAATCTCCAAAATGGAAGGGATCTCAAAATTAATACTCAAGAATAAAAGTTTGGATCAAAAGGTGGAGAGCAAGAAATATGATCGTCGAAGAAAGGCGACCACCAAATGAGATTTTCTCTCGGTGTTGTTGATGTCGGTGATGTTGAAATGACTTGCCGCTGCCTCCTTATATAGGAAGAATAATCTGCGTCAAATAATGTTTCCACGTCAAAAGAGTTTCACCACGTGAATTAATTCACGCGGTCTTGTCCCACATTAAAACATCCCATTAAAAGAGAAAAAGCGTGGTACTCCAATTGAGGAGGCGTTACATGGTGCGCCAACCACGAAGGCACCCAACATAGGGGACCAGTATATCTGGTTCACTGGTGGATTTTTGAATTATATATTGAGATCTATCGGTGGAAGGATGCTAGCAATCGATTGGAATGGTGGCCAGCGGTGGATTCTGGGTGCAGAGAGGATGGTAGTGGAAGGTGTTGGAAGACCTGTATATGTGATCTACTAGTGGAAGGGGCGGGTGCTAGTGGTGAATTTTCTACTACTAATGGTGGATGATCTACTACTGATAGTAGATTATTGGTAGAATAAGTAAGCCCTGGCAATAGCAGAATCAAAACATTGGCAATCTAAAAAATGAATTTCATAAAAATATAATCAATGATTCATGGCATTAAAAATTGAATTCCAAAAAATAAAAAAGAAATAAATTCATGAAATTATAAATAATGGTTTTGAAAAAATTTAAATTCAATCATAAAAAATATTTTTCAGTTACAATTCTCTAGAGAATAATTCCAAGATCATAAAATAAATTCCAATCTCAATTGAAAAACAAATTTTCGAAAAAATACCAATTCACAAAAAAAAATCATTATAATAAAATGAAAGAATTAAGTTCATTCAAATTATGTTCATTCATAATAGTATTCCATAAAAAAATTGAAAATTAGCACCGAAAAAATATTCAATTCATCTCCAAAAACATACATTTTAGTGAGATTTTCAAATAATGTAAACTTTAATAAAAATTTAACAAATAAAAAGATATTCTCAAATTAGAGCACATATTTATATCAAAAACTCATTTAATCAACTAAAACGAATGAGAAAAAGTATGTAAACACTGGACACATCAAACTCCCCCACACTTAAATGTTCTTTTATCCTCAAACAATTGCATAATTTTTGTCTTTATGAAACAAAAAAACATGATGTGTCATAGTCAGCTCAAAATTAAACATGTGTAGACTTCTAATTACATAGGAACAAATTCTGAGGTGGGTATGGATTTTCAAAGAAATATTCATAAGTATTTTCAAAATTTAAATACCCAGTATGAATTAAGGGAACACATATTCATTTATTATTGAAAGTTCCATGCCTTCTATATGAAGTCACCCACTTCCCTACTTCGATTCTAATTCAAGTCCTAATTCTAAGAGTGAATACAAGTTAGATTTAAGTGGAAATAAAACCTTAACAAGAGGTACCTTGAATTTTTACTTTCTATTAGGTTCTAAAAAAAATCAAGCTCAATTTTATCACTTCATTGATATAACTCAAATGTTATTCATATAAGTCAATTGCCCCCTTCTTCATCTGGTTTCAAAATTCCCCTCACCTTAATGAGATCATTTTTTTAAAGGCTCTTTATTTTAATTTTTCATAGCCTTATTTCTTATGTAAAGAACTTACTGAATTTGAAAATGGAATTTATTTATTTACAAAAACACACCCAGTGACCTTGTCTCAGAAACTCACAATGGGATACAAATTTCCCATTTTACTCTGGTTTCAAAGGACTTATAAGATTATCATTTGAGTTGACTCCCTAAGTTGATAAATTTTTCAAAAGGTGGGTCCCCTAAGTTCTAGTTCAAATTTCCAGTTACCTCAAGTTATGATCATGATTTCACAAAAAATCTATCCTATCTCACTCACTGTCTCTATTCCTAAATTGAATATCCATAAAAACAGTATGTAACACCACTCAATAATCATAAATCCCCAACAATTTCAGATTCAATGAAACCTTCAACAACCAGTATGTTATTATCCACAAGACATGATAGGATTAGGTGAAAATTATAGCCCAAAGACCCTCAGTTTGTGAAAGAATTTAAAAAAATTTACCATTTATGTGAAAAAAACAAGAGGGATTTTTATGTTTCTAGAATTTAAAGGACAGCTTAGCAGAGAAAAAATACTTATCTCCCCCACACTGAAAACACAATATTGTCCCCAATGTTGAATCCTAAGGTGGGAGACAGTTTAGTTTAGAATAGATTGACAGTTCAGTATTTAAATAATGTTGAAGGGGTTACAGGAAAGTTCAAAAATCGCTTTTTCCATATATTCAAACTATTTTTTTAAAAAAATCATGTTTTTTATCATTAAAAATAGACAATATATTTTTCAATGTAGTTCAAAAATTATCATGATGAACAATGTTGTACAACAGTAGTTGAATGAAATTGAAAACAATGGGTGCAAGAAGGATTCACAATACATCTCAATATAATTTTCAACTCACTAAACTTCAATAAGCAAACACTCAGGAAATAAATTAGGTTCATAATTTTCATAAGAGAGTTGGGCATTCCCCTCCACCCTTAATTCATAGTAGCAGATGATAAAATATAAATAGATTATTGAAATAGAAAATGAAAAAAAAAATTCCCTGAATGTGGGAGATTTGACCATTAAAGTTTATTTAAAAGTTCCTCTTATGTATCATTAAGTGAAGCACTCTGGTTGGTCTTCTTAATTTACTATAAGGATAATAAAACAGGCATAAAAATATAGAATTTCAATTTCAATAAAAAAATTCAAACCGAGATTGAGTGAAGGAGGTTTTATCTAGATGATGCAGTGCATTGCTTCCTTAAGCCTTGAAAGGCTATTGAAATTTCACATGGTGCAGTACCAAGAAGAACAATTAGATTAAAATTACATGGGATCACATACTGGAGACTCAACACTAGGGGTTATCTTTATTTAAAAAGTGGTAAAAATGAAAACAGAATAAGAACCATGGGTTAGTTCCCATGAAACATTGAGTTTATAGTCTTTAGTTAGACTTGAGATAGATTTAGCCTTCAAGAAGATAAATGGAATCCAAGCCCTTCGGTTTCCCTTTAAAGAAGTGTTTGATCCTCTGACCATTGACCAATAATTGTATGTTTCACAAATACATTAACAAGAAATCTCAAAATGGTGAAGGGTCATAACCACTTGGTTTTCAATTTACCTGGGAAATGTTTCAACCTATAATTTAATAGTATAAATTTTTGACGAACTTTGAAATCCATATTCTTAATTTTTGAGTCATGTAAAGATTTTGTTCTTTCTTTGTAAATTTCATCATTTTCATATGATTCCCTCCTAGTTTCCTCTAGCTTAATCAGCTCTAGCAACCTTCTCTCACCACCAAACTTGAAGTCAAAGTTTAGGGCCTTTAATACTTAGAAGGACTTTTGATGTAGTTCCACAAGTAGATGAAAAGTCTATTCAAAGATAATTTTATATGGGTAAATCCTTATGAGAACCTTTTAAGAGGTTCTATAGGCCCACAAAGCCTCATACAACTTCACTTACTAGTCCTTTATTGAGCTAGAAACTATTTTCTCAAATATTTGTTTTAGACCTCTATTAGACACTTCAACCTACCCACTGGATAATGGGTGGTAGGTGATACTAGCTCTGTGAGAACATCCATACTTCTCTATTAAATTCTTGAACTTTTAATTCTTGAAATGAGTTCCATTTTCTGTAATGAATGCTCTAGGCACTAAAAACCAGAAAAAGATGTTTTCTTGATGAATTTCACCACATTGATAGCAAGATTGTTGGGAATAGCCACTACCTTAGTCCACTTGGACACACAATCCACAACCACAATAATATATTCATTCCCATAAGAGTATGGGAAGGGTCCCATGAAATCTAATCCCCAAACATCGAAAACTTCAACCACCAGTAGTATTTTTTGTGGAAGCCTCTACCTTCTACCTAAATTTCTAAGAATTTGGTACGTGTCACACCCAATAACAAAAATCCTAGAATCATTGAATAGTGTTGGCCAGTAGAAGCTGGCCTATAA
The DNA here is from genome assembly GCA_963277665.1 of Viscum album. NCBI lineage: Eukaryota > Viridiplantae > Streptophyta > Magnoliopsida > Santalales > Viscaceae > Viscum > Viscum album. Next base: position 1,176,769,222 of record OY728153.1, on the reverse strand, counting down.
AACCTTTTGATAATTCCCTTCTCCTCTATGGTGTCCACCCTAAGGTGATGAATGGAAGATTTCAAGGATGGGTAACATTTCCTCTTCAGCCACACGCCTCCTCAAAATACCATCGGTACATCTTCTAAAAATAAGAGGGTCATCCCATAAGTAGTATTTCAACTCAGATATAACCTATTTCTTTGGTTCTGTGAAAGGTTATTGGGAATAACACTAATATCCATAAAATTATCATAATCTAAAAACCAAGAAGATTGCTGCATAGAAGTATTAAATAATTTTTCATTGAGAACGAGGTATTTATCTCCCTTGGTTCCTTAATTTGGGTGTTGGAAAGCCTATAAAAGTGGTATGTAGCCACATTTTTAGCTCCTTTTTATCCTTAATAACCATATCAAACTCTTTTAATTGAAGTTTCCACCTCATGAGCCTTGTATTTTATTCTTTTTATCTTGCAGGTACTTGAGGATTGAATGGTCAGTAAAAATGGTCACCTTAAACCCTATCAAGTGCTGTCTAAATTTTTCAAGAGAAAACATAATAGAAGACAACCCCTTTTATGAGGTGGAACAATTCCTTTGATCATCACCCAATATCTTTCTAGCATAATAAATGACATGAAACCTCTTATCCTTTCTCTTCCCAAAAATAGAACATATAACTAGATCACTAGAATCACACATTACATCAAATGGGAACTGTCAATCCGGGGAAGTGATCACTAGTAAAGTAGTAAGTTTCTTTTTAATAAAGATAAAGGACTTTGGTAATTTCTCATAAAAAAAGGTGTGTCCATAAAAAGTAGAGATTAGAGTGTCCAAGTGATCTTGGAAAAATATTTGATGAACCTCCTATAAAATACAGCATGTCCCAAGAAACATCTAATCACCTTGACATTCTCAGGTGGGGGAATCTTTTGGATCACCTCAATTTTAGAATTATCAACCTCCATCCCATTATTAGAAACTTTTTGATCCAATATAATGACCTCATTATCCATGAAATTTCACTTTTCCCAATTTAAAATATGATATTTTTCTTGACAAATTTCCAAAATAATTTCCAAATTTTCAAGGAATTTTTCAAAATCTCTTCCCACAACTGAAAACCCATCCATGAAAACTTCAATAATTCTTTCAATTATGTCTGAGAATATTTCCATCATGCATATCTGAAAAGTGTTTGGAGCACCGCACAAGCCAAAGGGAATTTTCTTATTGGAAAATATCCCAAGTGGACAAGTGAAGGTGTTATTATCCAGATCCTCAAGAGAAATGGCAATTTGTTTATAGACAAAGTATCCATAAAGAAAATAGAAATACTCATTTCTTTTCGGCCACTCTAGAATTTGGTCTAAAAATAGAATAGGGAAATGATCCTTCATTATGGCATCATTTTGTTTTCTATAATCAATAAAAACCCTCCATTTGTTCACAGATCTTATTTTAAATTTCTCATTATTTTTATTTGTTACCACAATCACTACACTCTTTTTGGGGACTACCTAGACATGTCTTACCAAAGGACTATCAAAAATAGGAAATATCATTCCAGCATTAAGAAACCTAATCGCTTCCTCGATGACCACTTCCTTTATTTTTGGGTTAAGTATTCTTTGTGCTTCCACTCTTAGTTTACACTCAGGCTCTATGGGTATTTTATGCATAAATAATTATGGACTTATACCCTTTAAATCAGTAATTGACTATCCAAAAATAGACTTGTACATCCTCAAAATATTCAGTAGGTTTTCCTCTTGACTTCCCTTTAGTTTGGATGAGATAATTATAGGTAGTGTGGATAACAAACCTAAAAAAAATCAAATGGGTTGTGTGGGGTTTAAGCTCCAAATAGGGTGGTGCTTGACTTATGGGAAGACACTGGGTTTGAGGTTGGGGTTTAATCACTTCCTCTTTATCACTATTATTTCTAGAAAAATGTTCCTCGCGACTAGAATCTTATTTTGGGGATAAGATTTATTCTAAGAAAAACTCATATAGGTGTTCCAAGAATTCCCCCCATACTCATCTAAAGGCTCTTTCTCCTTACTAAAACTAATCCCCAATTAGGTTTCAGTAGGGAACTCTTGTGAACCATTAATTTCTTCCAACATCCTCAAAAACTCATCTTCCTCCTTATCAAAAGATTATTCAAATCCTAAAAGATCATCTCTAGGATATATTGGATCTTGGGTTTGTTCTTTATTTTATTTTTTTTTGAAAACATTGAATTTTATTTTTTGTTCACTCGGGTTAAAAATTAATTTCCCCTTTAATACATTAATGATATCTCCCCCTATGGATAGAAAGGGCCTACCAAGGGTGATAGGTACCTCACGGTCACACTCTATATCTAGAATTAAATAATCAATAAGTAAAAAATATCCTTCCCACTCCCACTATTAAGTATTATACCCTACCAAATGGGTGAGTGATGGATCAATTATCAAGTTGTAAAACAACAGTGGTAGGTTGGGGAACTCCTAATCTCAAGTGCTGAAAAAAAAGAGTGGAATCAAATTAATTATTTCTCAAAGATCACATAGATATTTAATCTATCCAATTGTATCCACAAATTTGCAAGGGATGAAAATGATCTTTGGTTCTTGAATTTTATGAGGTATCTTATTCTACAAAACTATACTACACTCCTCTGTAAGACTGTAAGTGGAAAACTCTTCCAAGTTTTTTTGTTTAAGTAGATTATTTTGAGGTATTTTAAATAGGATGGGATTTAAATAAAGGTTTCTAATATGGGGATTTCAATTTTCAGTTTTTTAACAACTTCTAGAAACTTTAATATCTTAGAGTCATAGTTCTCTCTTTTCATTGTTTATGGAAAAGGAATTATTAGGGAAAAATTCCTCAAAATTTTGGGAATACATTAAAATTCCTATTAAATCTTATTATTTACTTTATTTTCTTAGTTTTTCATTTCATTTCATTTCTATTTTTTAGTGGGGGCGATAGGTTTAAGAGTGATTCTAGTGTTGTTGTCTATATTTCCAAATTCAACATTTTCTAGATTTGAATTTCCAGATTTAATAAATTTTTCTTTTTGAGCAGTTTTTTGTTCTTTATTAGATTCTTGGTGAGTTTGGAGACCACTTTTGGGGGTCACTTACATTTAATTTTCTTTGGGATTCACTTTAGTTGTACTTAGAATCTTACCCTTATCTATACTACCAACTTCTCTAACTAATTGCCCCATTTGAATTTCCAGATTATTTATCCTTGAATCCATTTTCACTTTTTCAAAATCATTTTTAGACTTTTTTTCATCAAACCTACCTATTAGATGTTGTAATATACCCCTTAATTTTTTTTATGAGTTATATGATTCAACTTTTTCTTGGGGTTGGAACTACTGCCTAGGTGGTTGCTGGAAACCAGGGGCAGTAGGTCTAAGAAATCCCTACTCCCTCTAAGAAATATTTTGGTGGTTCATATACCCCTAATTGTAAGTGTTCAAAAATAGATCATAACTAGGCTGCATCCTAGGTCCATAGCCATAAAAGTTTTCATTCTTGGAAGCTTGGGTCAGTATGTCAAAAATGGGACAACAAGAGTGTAAATTTCCAAACATGCCATAGTGGTGGCATTGCTTGTGAAGGGTATTTTGAGTATTATCATTGAAAAATATAGTAGATCGTTCCTCATCTTATGAAACAACATTGGGTTCTTTTCTCATAATGGTTCTTCTCTTAGAGCATTTATGTTGTGAGTTTTGTGCTGGTGTGTTAAAAAATCTCTTTAGTTCTTCGAAAATTCTATCACTAAAATCCCCTCTAGCAGATTGGCCCACCAAAGTTTAGTATTAATGGGTGAGACTATTGTAGAAAATGTCCATAAGGAATTGGGTATTACATTAGTGGTTTGGACATTATCTAAGTGATCCCCTAAATCTATCCCAAGCTTTATGGAATAGTTATCCCTTATCTTGTAAGAAACCATTGATTTTGTGTATGATTTCAAAATTCATTTGCCTAGGATAAAACTTCATGGTTAAGGCATTGTAAACTTGATCCCAAGTGAAAAATATTTCCTCTTTTAACTATTGAAACCAAGCCCTGACATTTCCCTTGATGCAAAAAGGGAACACTCTTAGCTTAATCTCTTCATCACCCAAGCCTCTCAGTGGAAGCTGTTGAAAACTATAGTAGAAGTACCTAATGAAGTCAATAGAATATTCACTAGGAATTCCATTTAAGGTAGGTATTTGTGACAACATAGATTGTTTTATTTCATAACTTCTAGACCTAGGTGAGAGCCTAATGGATGATGGGTTATTAGAGATAGTAGGTAACAAGAATTCTATCAAACTATGCCACTCAATCATCTCATTACCAGGTTTATTTTCATTTCCAAGTGGTGGATTATTAATTTTTTGGTTCTCAGCCTCTCTTTTATCTTCCATTTTGATTTTCTTTTTTTTTTATTTTTCAAATATCAAAGGCATCTCTCAATTTAAGGTATGAAAGACTCTATAGTCTCAGGTTTAGACCTAGTTTTCATACAGTAGATTCAACATATTTCTTTAAATTTTCTTGGAGATTTTTTTGACAGTTTTTGTATATCTGATTTTTTTGTATTTTATGTGTTTATGCTTTCTTTTGTAAATTTTTGTTTTTATTTGGTTCTTGATCACACGTGCCTTCCCTAGAAATGGTGCTGATATTTGACATGTGTGTCATTGGACTCATGAAAATTTAATATTTATAAACCTACTTACTACCTATAACTAGTATTGTGGTAAGAATGGTCAAACCAAAAGGAAGGACTAATTTTTGAGTGACCAAAAGTAAGGGAAAACCAAAAATAAACAAGACATATCAATAAGCAGTTGAAGATGGTGATAAAGCAGTGATGAGAATGAAGATTTGTGTGAGTGTGAAAGTGAGTGTGAGTGTAGACAAGTGGGAAATATAGAATATCAATAAAGACAACTAGAATAAACAATTGATGAATTGGGGGAAATCTACTGGATGGTTTTTATATTTATTTTCCTTCATTCATGTAGTTAGATTTAAACATATGGAACTAATTGAAAGAGGCTAACCAGATTTTTCATTAGGTAAATCTATGAATGAATAACCTCTACATTTTATTAGTTGTAGAGATCATTCAATCACTAAGTGAGAATAAATTTGTAATCAGATATTTCAATTTTTCAGTTGAACTCAGTATTCTAATCTCTCTTGAGCTTGATTCCCTTTTCAGTTAAATCCTTATATTGAAAACAGTTTAAATTAAAACCCGATCAAAATCAGTTTTCACTGATACTTGTTTTTTTGTAAAAAATGATTGTTGGAAGAAGAAACGGAGAGAATCATCTAGTAGAGAAAATTTATGAACAAAGTAAAATATATTTCCCAACACAACCTATTCCCCTAAAGGTGATCAACCAAAAAGCATGATCGCATTTAACATATTAAGAGAATTTGAAACGGAATGATCCATGAAGTAGTAATGAAGAAACAAAAAGGAAAGAGTGAAAAGTCTTCTCTATTTTGGAGATCTTGCTTGATTCCCAATAGCTCTCAATGTGAAGTCTCTCTTCTATGATCTTGTCTGTTGTAAATGTTGTATAGTGTTCTGGTGTGATGTCCCACTCTTGGATGGTTAGTGTGTCTATGTGTCCTCTTCTGGAATCTTCTTCTTATTTTTTCCATCTTTCATCTCCTACTCCTATAATAGCTCCCAAATGATCTCTCTGGCCTCCACATGGAACATTCATTTCTCCTCTTCCTCCTCGATAGTGGCCAGATCACAAGCCTCTTACAACAGGATGCTCAACTCTGTTTCATGTAGCAATCACGATCCTACACCAGAATGCTCTCCACGTTGAACGTTCAAGGGACATGATCACTGAGTGAGGATGATCAAACCTTCCACCCTTGATTTGATTCTCATGATCTACTTTGCGCCAATCTTCAAACCTGATTCAATCAAGAAATCAGAAAAAACAAGTCAATAAAATTTATATACAAGCAACTCCAATTTGGGATGTCATTTCCCCCAGTTTAATTTGGGGTTTCCCAACCAGTGAACAACTCCTTTCGCATCAACCACTTTCAGTATTATTATATAAATATATATATATTACTTAATTATATTATACTAGTATTATATATATGAAAATTTATTTTTTATATTTATATACTTATTATTATTAATAAATTATATTTATTATTATTAGTAGTAAAGAAATATAAAAACATTTACAAACATATATACTTATTAGTAATATATATATATACACACATATACCTATTATTATTAATATTATTAGATATATATATTATCTATTTATTTATATTTACCATTATATATATATATATATTATCTCTTTCTTTTTCTTTTTCTTCTTTATTCTTATTGTCGCCAGGTTGTCTTCTCTGGGGTTCTCAAATGGGCTGGTAGATCTGCCTCAACCGCGATGACATAGATTTTTGGGGGAATGACAATGGGGGACCAAAAGTCCCCCCTAATACCAAATAAGGACCATTCTTAATTCTACGAACAGTGATTTTTCAATGTTCATAGACCTGCGCCGGTGGACTTTATATTAGGGGGGACTTTTGATCCCCCATTGTCATTCCCCCTAGATTTTTCGGCTTCCTATCCAACCACAACGGTGGGGCTCTTCTATTTGGTGGCTGGAAGGTGCAATTTCTTGGATCTGGAATAGCGGGCTCGGTGTTTGGAAGAGGGGGATCAACCTTTGGATTTCTTATCTCACACAGCGCTCAACAAGGTCTTCTTTAACTTCAAGGGGGTCTTGTCTCGAGCTTTGGGAGGAAGCCTTATCAAATGGGCTGGTAGATCTGCCTCAACCACAGTGGCGTAGCTTCATCAGCTTCCTGTCCAACCACAACGGTGGGGATCTTCTATGTGGTGGCTCGAAGGTGTGATTTCTTGGATCTGGAATAGTGGGCTCAACGTTTCGGAAGAGGGGGATAGAACTTTGGAGTTCTTCTCTTACATTGTTCTCAGCAATGTCTTCTTTAATCGAAGATAAATTTGATAGAACTTCAATAGGATCTTCAACGGTGGAGGCAGCTTCGGTCAGGCTTCGACCCTGGCAGCCTTTGGCTTCAGTGTTCATCCATGGTGCAGGTTCAGGTTGGATTTTGTGTGGTTTCAGGTTAGATTATGTGCTCAGATATGGAGCGAAATGGGTATAGAACAGTAGATAGAGCTTCGGGATGAATCCTTCTCAAATGGGCTGGTAGATCTGCCTCAACCACGGTGGCATAGCTTCTTGGGCTTCCTGTCCAACCATAGCGGTGGAGCTATTCTGTGTAGTGGCTCGAAGGTGCGATTTATTGGATCTAGAACAGTGGGCTCTTTGTTTGGAAGATGGGGATCAACATTTGGAGTTCTTCTCTCACACAGTGCTCAGTGAGGTCTTCTTTAACTTCATTCGAAGACGAGTTTGATAGAACTTCAACGGGATCTTCAACAGTGGAGGCAAGCTTCGACCCCAGTGGCCTTTGGCTTTAGTTTTCATCCATGGTGTGGGTTCGGGTTGGATTATGTGCTCAGATATGGAGCGACATGGGTATGGAATAGTAGATCTATATCTACCAATGGAAAACCGATAGATACTGATCTATCAGTGGCCATCAGTAGATCTTGGTGATGATGGATGGGAGGACATTCGGCGGTCTCAGGCTTGGTTCCTCCTTTCCATCCTCAACAGTCAACTCGGTTCAGCCTTCCAAGATCTCTGGTTCAATTTTCAGTCAGATTTATTATTCTTTGATGATTCCAGACTCATCTGGTTATGGAGAGGCTGGCAGCGGAAGATGTTGGCAGACCGGTAGATGAAATCTACCAGTGGCAGGGGTGGGTGATGGTTGTGGATGCTCTGCTACTGATGGTGGATACTCTGCTACTAATGGTAGATTTTTGGAAGAAGGGTGGATGCTCTGCTACTGATGGTAGATTGTTGGAAGAAGCATTAGTGGTAGCATAATCAAAACATTGGAAATCTAAAAAAATGACTTTAATAAAAATATAGTCAATGATTCATGCCATTAAAAATAGAATTACAAAAAATAAAAAAGAAATAAATTCATGAAATTATAAAAAATGGTTCTAAATTTCTTTAAATTCAATCATAAAAAATATTTTTTAGTTACAATTCTCTAATGATTACTTCCAAGATCGATAAATAAATTGAAATCTCAATTGAAAATTAAGTTTTCAAAAAAAATGTTGATTCACAAAAAATGTTCATTGGAATAAAATGAAAGAATTAAATTCATCCAAATTATGTTCATTTAAAATAGTTTGTAAAAGATATTTTCAATAAAAAACAACAAATAATTGTCCATAAAAAATAATTGAAAAGAAGTGCACATAAAAATTGTTCAATTCATCTTCCAAAACACACATTTTAATGATATTTTCAAAGAATGTAATATTTAATACAAAATTAACAAATGAAAAGATATTCTCAAATTAGAGAAACTATTTATATTAATAACTCATTTATTCCACCAAAATAAATGTGGAAAATTTTGTAAACACTCTCCACATCATTTTCCCACTTCCTCTCTTCAAATGAAGTTTTATTATCATGTTGTACAATGTGGATTTTCAACAAATGTATTTTCAAATTTTAAACATTTTATTACTAAGATAAAAAATTTGAGGGTATAATTTATTTAATGTAGTGATAATGAAACCCCCTGAGATTTTATAATATATTTTTTCTTTAAAAAAATGTAAGTTTCATAGCTTGCTTTACATGCAACCTCGAGTCTATATGAATCGCAATATAGTAAAATGTTATAAGATAGTCGTTAAGTTGGAAGGTGTGAATAGTAATAACCATATTATTAAAAAATATACAATATGGTTTTAAATAATGCAAATTTATAGATTAATTTATAATAAATAAGTATTCAATTTTCAATAAAATCATTTTATGCTTTAAAATGTGTTTCCTTTAAAAATAGTTTTTATTTCATTTTACTCACATGGGAATTATAATTGATTTTTACCATTTTTAGAAATTTTATTTGAGAAAATAAATCTCATTTTTAAAATCATCATGTTAATATTATATTAGGGTTAATTTTTAGTAATTTTCTAAAAAGATATATTTTTCAGTGAACAGTGAAAATACCGATTTTTGTAAAAAAAATCATTTATTTTCTTGTAAAAGTCCTAGTATGTTTTGAATTTGATAATAAAATAACATAAGTATCTTTTAATTAGAAATAATCTAATTAATTACATAATAACCATTATTATACTATATTTTTTCTAAGTTGATTTTTTGGCATAAAAAGACATTTTTCTAAAAACCATTTTTATGCGTGAAATGTGTATTTATATTACTAAATTAAATTAATCTATATTGATTACTATATTTAATAAAATTTAGAGATTATATATTCAATAATGTATTTTTACATTCATTTTATGGTTTTTATAATTAAATTAATGTATGTAAATTATGTTTCATACCTAAAGATTCATTTTTCTAAAACATGTTATTGTTGCATGTTGCACGCTTATTTAAAATTAAATTATGACACTTATAGAAATTGAATTTGGTAAAATGGATTCTGAATTTTGAATTAGAATAATTAATATAATCTAATAAGTTCAACTTAATTTTTTCATAGTGAATAGTAAAAATAATAAAATTTTGTTACAATGGTTAAATTTAAAACAGGTTTACCGGGGGTTAAACCAAAAGATATGTGTAGGATTGTCACCCGAACCTATATAATACTTATTTTTTGAATATATTTTAACCTTATATTGTCATAAATTTGAATCCCTGGCAATTTGGATCCAATTTCCCATGAAAGTGACATTATATAATTTAAATCTTATAAAAAATTCCATGTGTGTCCCTCCCCTCATTTATAAAATGACACCTTTAATCCTACCTTATTCACACTTTTTAATCCTTATATCTCATAAAATACATACTCAAAAATCTTAATAGAATCCTAACCTTCGTATTAGAACTTTGGTATTCTCTTAAGACCAATCCTTCAAGGCTTATGGTGTAATCCAATGGGGGTCTCTCAAAGAAGAGGTATAAATATTAACCAAGCACTTTCAATTTTATTTCTTCTTACACATTCTCTAAATATGTTTTATCCATAAAAAATGATTAATATGGTATCATAAATATAATAAGATGTTATTATTATTATATAACAACTATTTATCACCTCTTCCCCGTCAAATGGGAAAAAAGTATCGCTCATGCGTATGTGTGGACTATCGCCTCCACACAGCGATACGATTCATTTTTCATCACCATATTTTATAGGTGATTATAATGATAGATTTTATGTTTATATATGATATCTATAATATAATTAATCTTCTATAATTATAATATATTATCTAACTTCTTACTTTCTGATCCATTGGTAAATGGTAAGGTCGCTCGTCCGTACGTGTGGATTGTCACCTCCACAAAGCAATGTGATTTCTTTATCATTTCAGCTTTACTTTGATGGAAAAAATGATATATTTAATGAAAAAATATGATATTTATGATATAATAATGATTCTTTAAATTTTAATTATCAATTACCTTTATCTCATTTAATCCATTGAAATTTGGATCATCACTCATGCGTATGTATGGACTGTCGTCTCCACATAGTGATGTAATTCATTTTTCATCACCGATTTATATGAATAGTTATAAATATGTATATAATGGATATATATTATATTTATATCATGATTAAAATTCTTTATATGGAGTAACCATGATCAAAGTTCAAGAACCACAACTGTCTAACTAAAACATACATGGAAAACGAAGCAATTAACACCTAAAATGATAACTTTAATAGAGAATTGTTTTTCTCAATTTTGTTTCATTAAGACATGTTTGATTTTATATAACTATATTCTTTTATGAGTTGTATCTAATGCCTAATTAATATTTTTTTATCATTAATACCCTTATTTTCATGATATTTAAAGTTTCATTTGAAGTTATTTCTTTCAAGGGAGTCATGATTCAAAATTAACCACAAAAGTAAGCGTTTTATGTTACAATCTCATTTTTATCGGGATTGTTTATGCTTAAATTTTATGATGATAAAATTATATTATATGTCTATCCAAAAATTAATTTATTTTCTCCACCTCTTTTTATTTTTGAGATTACATTTTTCCTTTTATTTTCCACTTTAAGTACTCAAAATACCAAAAGAAAGTTTTTAAGGAAAACTGAATTCATTTCTCTCTCCAGTTAGTAATTTTCTCTTCCATGTCCATATTTACTTTAAAATGTTTTCATTAATGTTTTTACTATTCTCCAAAGATTTATTAAAGTCGTTTTTACCCATGTTTTACTTTCTATAAAAAAATTAATGGAATCTTCTTATTGTTTTCCAAATAAGGTACTTATAACTTTTTACTAAAAAAGTAAAAGGAATCTTTGTTTTAATGTACACCGCATGAACAGATTTCCCTGCCATTATGAATAAATTTTTCTTTGAAGTTTTCTTTATAATTTTCCTTGTTTATTTATAAATAAAAAAAATCCTTAATATTTTGGAAATTTTTAGATATTAAATAAGTGATTTCAAAATGAAAAGGGTATTTTGATCAAGAATTGTTCTAATGATCTTTTAAAGGTATTTTTCATCTATAACATCCTTTTATGTTTCCTATGATTTACCAGGGATATGATTCAATTCTACCATCATTATTCTTTCCCTGTATGGTTTATGGTTATGATGATGAAATTTTAATGAAACCCATATCCTTTCAATGGGTTATGATATGATGATATGATTAATGTTTTATGATCTTTTGGAACACATGTGTATGGTTTTCATTATGTGATGGGTGGGATCAAAATTATATATTACTTTAATGAATTAGTTAAATATGGATATCTCGTGATATAATAAGGACTATAATGGGTAGTGAACTCATTTCAATAAGGGACATTGTCCAATAAGATATTCTTGGGAGTGAACCTCGACTAAGGAAATGATGGAATGAGGAGTGAACCCAATCCACTATGATAGTATTGGCAGTGATATTTGACCAAGGAAATGAATTTATATGCTTATGTTCAATCCAAAAACATATGTATTATGCTTATGATATATTCTCATAGATCATGATTGATTATTGATGATTCCACACTCTTATGTTTTATGACTTTTGATGGATAAAAATTTATTTCATATCTCATGATTGTGATATATGAATTGATGGATATGATTTTTCATTGTTATGCTCATGTTCTCATACCCTTATGATTATCTTATGATCATTAATTAATACCTATTATTTTTACCCATACTAAGAATATGAGCTCACCATTTCTTATGTTTTCCTTCCCCATGTTGTGAAGGAACATTTTAACGTGGGTCGTATATAGAGATTCTAAAAATACACTTTTGGTGTTGGTAAAGTTTCACAGGGTATTTTAGTCATTATATAATTGAGGGGTAAAATGATTATTTTTTCCTATTAAATTATTCTAAAATATATTTCTGATGGAACCATTGATCTTAGATTAAGGTGTTTACCATAGAGTCTAATATTGGTAAGAATTGGTGAAAATTGAATTTTTTTAATTAGATATTGGGGATTTGTTAATTTATTTAAATAATTTTTATTTGAATTATTTTTATAGCTAAATAATTATTATTCTATTATTTTATTTTTTATCAATATAAATATAAGAAAATAAAATATTGAAGGTCCCTTGGGAATATTTAGGAACCCCTGAAGATTGAGTAAGTTGATGAGTGAATAGTTCCACAAAAATTGAATTGAAAAAGGGGCATTGTTGAGTTAATATCAATTGAGACATGGTTAATATGACACTAATCTTAAAAATGAGGCTTGGAGTACTATCGTAAACACTATTATTTCATGTGGTGTGGTGTATTGATAACCTTCACATTGAAGGCATATTAAGACTAGTTTCATGAGGTAATTAATTAATGATTTATAGAATTGATTTCATGTTGTATTTATTTAAACATGCATATGGATGATTTTGAGTCTCATTAGAGTTTAGTGGATTTGAAAAGGAATGAATTTTTATTAAGATGAATAACCTCAACATGTGTAGAGTACTGGTCATGGCGCAACAGATTGGTGCATAAGAAGAGTTTTATTATAATGTATATTTCACATGTTGTGATAGGTTTGTTTACATCATGAATGATTTAATGTTATGATGAAGTTAATATTACATATGAGTGACACACCAAAGCATAATAAATTTCACCATTGTACTAAATCACATCATTATGGGTTGATAAAATTAGGGGAAATTTGAATTTTTGATCTCAGGTGGTTTTAAAGAGTGAAATTGTAATTTATCCTTCCAGAAGATCACAAAATAATTTTATTACCACTCCATTGGTCCTAAAATGGGGTGTTTTTCTAGTAAATGAGGTTGGTGTAATTCTTAGCCACTCATATTTTCATGGAATATTTAATATTTAATTAATTAAACAATAATTAATTATGCAGGTGTGTTCGATGATATCTTTTGAATGTAGTCTCAAATTGAAATTCTAACTTATGGTTGGTACTGAAATGGGGTAATTTATCTAGGTGAAGTATAAACTTTCTTTGGGTTCTGGTTATTGGGTTGATCCATTTAAGCGTGTGTTTTCTTTTCTTTTCTTCTCCATTATTTTGTTTCATTTTATTTTCTCCCTTTTCTTTTCCTCCTTTCCCCATGTGGCTTCATGTTTAAAACAATATGGACCCCTTTTTGAGTGGGAAATTTAGGGTAAGAATAGGTAGAGGGATAGGGGAACATTGTCGGGGATCTCATCCAGATGTAGATCGGATCGCAATGCTTGTATTGTGTGGATCTAGGCTTAAAACTTTAACATTTTATGCCCCTAGGTAGGATATTTGTTTATTTTTTAACCTATATCCTCATGGGTTAGTTATTTTTAGCTTTTAAAAATGTTTTTGGGCTATTGGGAGTGTCGTGTAATCCTCCATGAAGTGTTTTTGGGTAGGTGATTGCAATGGGTTTTATATATGATAAAATAAAATCACATGGAGTGTAACTCAATAACACACACTGTGTGTTCTTATTTTTAGGATAAAGGTAGGAGAAGGTGACTACACTATGTTTATTTTCAGTACACACTATGTAAGGTGACTCAAGGTGTGGATGGGGTACTGTCCAGACACCCTATATTAGGGCACATGGCCATGTAGGGTACACAACCAAACCCCATGTGTAGAGAATGACCAAAATCTATGTGGGGTATTTTTCTAAATCCCACATGGGGTACATGGATAAGTACCCCATGTGAATAAAATTCCATATAGGGCTAGCTCACTCCATGTACTTGGGAAGTACGTGTCAAGTTGTATTGAATTACATTCCTAGGGAAAATTACTAGGGGTACATGCCATGTATGCAAGGCACACTCTCCCCTTTGTTGTTTTTTTCTCATTTTCTCATTATGGGGTTATAATTTAACTTGTAGTTACTATATTATGAGTTTTTTACATAGAATGTGATGTTGGAACCATTATAATGTTTTGAGAGTGTTTAATAGATTTTTTAGATATGGGAGAGGTTTGGTGGTAGGATTTACTTCAAGGTTATTGTTTTAGAATCCTCTTAACTGAAGTGTGGTGTGAGGCATGGGTGTGAATTGTGAGAATGTTGGTCACCTTGGCTTGGGGATGCTAATGGGTTTAGTTTGAGGTTCTTTTAGATGGTTCTTGGAAGGTGGGATCATATAGTTTCTTGGATGGGTTTTGTTAGTTGGTTTCTTAAGTTTTAGTTATCATAGCCTTTTTAGGCTAGGAAGACATTATAGGTTGTCAAGTATGAATGGATTCCATTGAGAAGTGTTTAAAATGGGTTTGTGGGACCTTTTGATGATTCCCTTGCGGATGAGGTGGTTTTGAGGTTGGGTTGTTCACTGGAGAGGCTGAATGAGGTTTTCTTACGGTGAGATTAGACTATTGTTTTTCTTATGCTAGAGTATCCAATCGTAGGGTATCTTGTTATTATTGTGGTTTAGAGAACCCATGTGAGTGCCCCATGTTTTTTTGAACCTGATAAGGCTGGTGTTAGTTTCCACAGTTTTGAATTTTGGGTTTCGGTATTGACCAACCTCATGTTTTGATGGCTTAGTCCATTGTTTTTTTAGGTTGTTCATATTCAGGTTTTAGATGTAAGAGGTTTCCTTTGGGATATTATTGGATTGGGAATTGTCCATGAGTTTTATTAGATTATCTAATCCATTGTTTGGCTGGTGTTAGGAAAGTATAAGGTGCTAATGGATAATCTGGATGAGTGCACCTTTACCTCCTGGTTTAGTATTACACTCTAGCCAGGTTTTGGGGCCCACTAGATATTGTGGCACTCTTGGAATAGATTATATATGGACATGAACATGGAATGAGTTTAGTCCTGGTCAGGCAGTGTTGCGTTGATAGGTCATTTATAGACCAATTAATTCTACATGACTCTTGGGACTTTAATGGGTTTTCTAGTTGTGGCAACCTATATGTCCTTATCACTAGTTCAGATCATACTATTAGAGTCCTAGAGCCTGGTAGTGGTGAATATTATTATTTTTTTAAATCAAGGGTGATATCCTAGTGTCTGGATCTTGTGATTTTTGTGTTAGACATCTGGAAGTTTTTGTTAAGACCGAAAAACATGTTTGGTTTGTGACTCTTAGTGAATAGTGTGATCTAAGTCTTTTTTTGCTCTAGTAGGAAAGGGATAGATAAATCTTAGGCACTTTAGAACATGAGGTTTATTGTTTTTTCTATTTTTTTATTTTCTTTCAATTATTTACTATAATTTTTATTCTAGTTATTATTTGACTAAACTAGGCATATCACATGTGCACACACTTGAATATGACATTAAATGATAGGTTCACTATTAGGGGTGGATTATTGAGATTTATTTCTCACCCTATATATAGGAACCTTGGTGTGTATGAATACCCTTATGTTTTCTTTTAGGTTAATAGTAGGACATAGTAGATTGGGTAGAGGCCCAATGTTACATGATCGATCAATACTACTCATGTGGAGTTTTAGGATCGGGTTGGGGAAGCTCAACGAATATTTGGAGACCAGGTTTGAGGTATGGATCAGATTTAGTAGTGGAGCCTTGTGTATTTTTTTGATTATTTTATTTATTCTGTATATGTGGTCGGCCTAGTAAGTGATCAAATGTTGTGTATTATCATGACTGTGAGTCTGTATGATGCATTTCTATTTAATATAGCATGCTTAAATAATAGTTATTTATATTGTGTATTCTTGTGTTTATGGATGTGTATGTGTTTATTTTATTTTAGATATTATTACACTCTCATTGGAGGTTATAGTTTCCCCATTGTATGGATTATTCCCTCTCTATTATTGTAAATCCTCTAGTATATAAGGAAAAATGATTAAGGCCTTGTCACAATTCAGATCAGGTGATGTTTCAGGTCAACCTGAGCTAGTTCATGAAAAAATGATATTAGAACCATATCATTTTTATTTTTTATTATTTGAGGGATGGTATATAAGCAGTTTAAGAATGTTTTTGAGCTTGTGATGGTCCTCATATTGGTGCTTTGATAATACCTTTTTTGATGGAAAGTCTTAGTTACCAGGGCTATTGGATTATTACTCTTGGTTTTTGATGATACAGTTGTATTATTTCACCTTAAATAACACACGTGGATTTTTGATTTATGATTTATGTGTTTTGGATCTTGGATCATTGGTAAGAGTCATGTGTACATGCATCATACTAGTAATTTAGGATTTGCATGACATGGTCCAATTTTTTATGATTTTATTGATGATGAAGGTTCAATTGTTAAAAGTTTCCACAAAAACCTATATGGAATGGTACCATATAGATTCTTGTTGGAATTATACTCAATTGAACCATGAGTATTATTTCTTCTGATGAAAATCCATGTGGATCTTTTGATGATATTTTCTCTAGTGATGTAAATGTAGTCACTTCATCGAGGGATGCATGGAGACCCTAGTGGGTTGGTGTGGGATTTGGGTGCCCTTATGGTGGCTTTATGAGGACAATGATTCCTAAGAGTCATTTTGGATAAGGCTCAAGTTTCCCTTATTTTGTGGTTTTACTAAGAAGTTGCATGGTTAGGCATGCAGTTTCCTTTAGCTTGATAAGCATAGCATTAGGAGTGCTCTTGATTTTGTGGTCAAGTTGAGAGGGTATACTCGGTTGGATGCATGGTCCTATCAATTGTTCTTGTTCTGATTGGGATTTTGGTTGAATGATGGGATAATAAGTAGGTGCTTGTGTTTTTGGAATGAACCTTAGGTGGTTAGTGGTCGTGTGGTTAGTCTTGTCATGAGGTAGATGCCATATTTTTTTAAGAGAAGCTTCGAGGGTGCTTTGGATAGGTGAAACTAACAAGTTAGAGGAGAATGGTCAGTGGTTTACACATGTTAACCTAGGTGCGTTGAGGCATGAATTGTGTGATTGTGATATCGGTTGTGTATTCAGGTTTTGTATTCAGGTTGTGTGGGGGTGTGTGATTGTTAGGATCAATTGAGAGTTACTCAGGTCTTTAGAAAACCCAAGTAGTGTGGTTGTGGTGGGCCTGTTGAGGTTAGTTCTTGAGGAGTGGTGTAAGGGAATCCATATTTTTTTGGAGTTAACCATTGGTCATTGAAGGATGTGATCCTCATTTTAAGTGGTTTGTTGAGAGTAGTGGATGTTGTTCCTAGTGGTCTAGGAGTGGGTAGTGGTTGGTGTTTCGCATCAGCACTCAGGTATGAGTGAGTTGGATATGTTTGGTCATTATGTTAAGTAGTGGACTAAACATGGATAGTGGAGTTTGGAATTTGTTCATGGGTAGATGATAAGGATACTCATGTGGTGGGTATCATCATATTGGTTATGTATGATTAACCCTTGTATTAGGAGAGTCATGTGCATCATGTGACCAGTTAGTGGATGGTTGAAGAGGCATCATTTGTTATAGTGTTTTGGGTGAAATCTTGGTATCCAGTTAACCATTGAGGATTATTATGAGAGATACGTTTTATGATGATTATTTTGTGACAAACCACATCATTACATGATTAGAAAATGAAGATAAATTTGAATTTTTGTTCTCAGGTGGTTTTAAATGGGAAAATGGTATTTTATCCTATGAGAGGATATTTAAATAATTTTATAGAGAAACTATTGGTCATGGAATGGGTTGTTTACCCTAGGATAGGAGTTTAGTAAAATTTCAATTTGTTTGTATTTTTGTAGAATATGTAATATTTATTTAATAAAATATTAATTAAATTTGTAGGTGCATTCGATGATATCCTTTGAACAAAGTCTTGGATTAAAATTTTAACTTTTTTGTTGATTCCAAAATGTTTGGTTTTACATAGGTGTGGAATAAAATCTCTTTTATTTTTGGGTCTCAGGTTGGGCCGTTTAAGTTGGCATTTTCATTTCTTTTCTTTTTCTTTTTATTTTTATTTTCATTATTTTCCCCCTTTTCTTTTTTCCTTTACCCCTATGGATTTGTTCATACACCAAGAGGGATCCCCCCTGTATCGTGTAGCTATGTAAGAGGAAGAAGAGGGAGAGGGAGAGAATATCTTCTCTAGGAATCTCATCTAGAGATTGATCGGGTTGCGATTGTTACATGGTGTAGATCTAGGTTTGAAGCTTCAATGTTTTACGCCCCAAGGTAGGTTGTTTTTTTTCCACCAATATCCCCATAGATTATTTTTTAGATTTTAATAAATTTTTTTAATTTTGGAAGTGTCGTGTAGACCTTCGTGAAGTTTTTTTGGGTGAATCAGGGGTTTCATGTGACTACAAAAGGTTTTATGTTTGAGAAAACCCGATCACACGACATGTAGTTAAAAGAACACACCTCGTATGTTCTTATTTTTTGGTGAAAGGTGAGAGAATGTGACTATAAGATGAGTATGTACTAAACACACCATTTAGGGTGACTTTAGGTGTGGTCAGTACATGGACAGACACCCCATATCAAGGCACATAGCCATGTAGGGTACATGGATAAACCCCATGTGCATGGCATAACTAGAATCAATGTGGGGTATTTTGAAATATCACATGTGGGGTAAATGGATAGGTGCCCCATGTGAACCACATGCTATGTAGGGATAGTTCACATTTTGTACTTGGGAAGTAAATGATGGGTTGGGTTGAAGTATACACCCAGGGAAGATTGTTGGGGGTACATGTTGTGTAATCTCACCTTGGTTGTTTTTTTCGTGTTTTCTTACCCTGGAGTCATAATTGGAATTGTAGGTAGTCCATTCTATGCATTTTTTACATATAACATGATTGTGGGACCATTTTAATGGTTTTAGATCTCTTAAGATATGTTTTTGTGATGAGAGAGGTTTGGATGGAGGGTTTCCTTTGAGGTTGTTGTTTTAGAATCCTCCTAAGGGGAGTATGATGTGAGTCTCTAGTGTGGGTCATGAGCTTTTTGGTCACCTTGTCTTGGGGATTCCAAGGTATTTAGCTTAATGTTCTTTTAGAAAATTTCAAGAAGGGAATATTGTTTAGTTTCTAGGATGGTTTTTTCTAGTCAGTTACTTGAGATTTATTTTTCTTGGAGCCTTTGGGATGGTAAGACACCATAGGTTTTTATGTATGGTTGGATGCTATTGAGTAGAGTTTAAGATGGGTCTGAGGGAACCATTGAGTATTCCATTGTAGGAGAGGTTGTGCAGAGGTTAGGTTTTGTACTGGAGAGGAAACCTGATGGTTTCTTATGGTGTGTTTAGGCCAGGGTTTTGTTTTAGCTGAAAGAGACCCCATAAAGTGTTAGTTTCTTATTATTGTTTAGGGGACCCATGCGAGTGCCTCATGTTTTTTTGACCCTAAGAAGTTCGATGTTTGTTTCCATGGTTTTGAATGTTGGATTTGGGTGCTGTGTAACCCCGTGTTTTGATGTCTAAGCCTAGGGTTGTTTGAGGTTGTTCCTATTCACACTTTAGATGTGAGAGGAAACCTTTGGGATATTATTAGATTGGGTATTGGCCTTGATCTTAATTAGATTCTCTCCTCTATTGGTTTTATGGTGTTGGGTGGGTCTGGGAAGCTAATGGATGATCTTGATGATTTCACTTTCACCCCCCTAGTTTAATATTATGATCTAGATAGGGTTTGGGGCCCACTAGATGTTGTGGAACTCTTGGGAAGGATTATACGTATCCATGAACATGAACTTATTTTGGTCCTAGTTAGGCAGTGTTTAATTGATGAGTCATTTATAGCTTGGATAGTTCTGTAGGACTCTTAGGACTTTGATAGGTTCTCTATTTGTCTTGTCATAGAGATTCTTTTTTCCAATTTGGATTGTACTATTGGAGTTGTAGATCCCTATAGTAGTGTGTGTTGTTGTCTTGGATGTCTAGGGTGAGATCCTAGGGTATGGATTTCATGCCTATTTTTTTAGACATCTGGAAGCTTCCATTGGGACAAAAATATATACCTAGTTTGTGTGGATTTATGAGATTCATTCTCTGAGTCTTCTAGCTTGGTCCAGAGTGGGGTAGATCAATCTTAGGTACTTTAGAACCTGAGGTTTTTTGTTGTTTTTTTTTCTTATTTATTTCATTTTAGTTATTCTCTACTTTAATTTTTATGCAAGTTATTATTCAACTAGGATATGAATATCACATGTTCACACACTTTCATATGACAACAGATGATAGGTTCACCGTTGGGGTAGCCTACTGATATTCATTTCTCATCCTTTGTATGGGAACTTTGGTGCACATGCAAACCTTTATGTCTATTTTCATGTTGAGAATATGAAACAATGGATTAGGAAGAATCCCAACATTTCATTATTGAGCATGACTACTCATGTGGAGTCTAAGGAATAGTATGGGGCATCTTGATGGATGTCTTGAGACTAGGTTTTAGGTATTTCTTGTAGTTGGAAGTATATGCTTGTGTATTTTTTATATCTTTTGTTTATTCTATATATATGTTTGGATTAGTGGGTGACAATTTATTATGTATTAACATGACCATGAGTTTGAATGCAACATTTTCATTTAAAGTATAATTCTATGGTTTTATTTATTTATCTTGTGTAATATGATGTTCATGGATGTGTATGTTTTTAGTTTATTTCTATTGTTATCACACTCTAATTTGGGGTCATATTCTCACAACTGTATGGATTAGGACCTCACCACTAGTCAGAAGCCTCTGTAATGTGGGGAGGCACACTTAAGGCTATTTTTTGAGCAATATTTGGTGTCTTATTAGGTAGACCCAATCTAGTTCATGATAACTATGAAGTATTTACTTAAGGTGATTGTGGAATAGTAACTATACTTTGAAGCATTGACCGTGAATTTTTGGTGTTTTTTTGTAAACAAAATGAATACTTTTCATAAAGCCTTAACTCTCCCTATAAAGGATGATTTTGTACCATAATTATAAGTCTATGAAAATTTAGTACTTTATTGTATTTGAGGAAAACAAAGGCATTGCATTGCAACCCAAAAAGACACGCCATAATGTTGTTCAGAGCAAATATTTGTTTTTGGATTTCAAGTTCCATATCTATTGGATCTATTAATCATTCCATAAGATGATAATTCATGTTTCAATTCATTTATAGCCTATAAATAAAAGGGATTGCTACTTGAATCAATGTACATTCAAGTGTGATGAGATTCGATGAATATTTGAGAGGTTTATCAACTCATTCTAGGGAGAATTCCAAGAAAGATTTTGGATGGAAATTAAGGAAAAAATGTGGGTGAACATGTAATCTAAATTCTAGATTCACTTGAGATAAAAGGAATAAAATATTATACAACTTGTTTATGATTGTCATAATTTATTATACTTGAGAGTTCAGAACCACCTCCATTCTCCTTTCCATGTTCTTACTGATAATAAAATAGGAATGTACATATTGGGATTATAACCATTGATCACTGGGGATTAACCACTTGATAATAAGAGTTGGTGTAATGATCGAACCCAAAATCCATAGAATCGGTTCCCCAAGTCGGTGCACCACATGGACTCAAGAAGGCCCCCCCATATTCTTGAGGCTACCAATGAGCAGTGAGGGTCTATAATGATAACATGGGGAGACTATTCCATTTGTCTAGATTAAAAAAGAAGCAAAAAAGGATAATAAACATATAAACCAAGATAAAAAACCATTATTGATAAGATAAGACAAGTGTCAATAAATAAATACAACATCAAATTCTACCATAACGAATGATGCTATACATTCCACAACTGATCCCTTATGGGTGGATCATATACAAATTTATGAAATAATAAATAAATAAAAAACTCATCCCCAGTCTTCTCCTGATTCCTTCTCGATCCGGATGTCTATACTTCACTTCTAGAAAGAAAAACATAACAACATTGAGCCTTACCCTAAACCTATAACTAAAAACATATAGTCTTATTCTTGGGTACCTGAGTGACATGGAGGCCCAAGTAGGGTGTGAGTAAAACTCAATAGGCCACAAACAATAATATCCCTAAAATAACTAATCCATAAAGCAGGTTCATGTATAAGTGCTATGAATAAAAAAATACCAATTATCATTTTAACAATTTACTATTTAACATTATAAATAAAAAGGGAAGTAAAAATAACCAATGATACTTAGGTTCTGTGGTAACACCCAACTTCAGTCTACACCTACTTCATCCATCATTGGCGGGTCTCTAATCAGGGTGATAGATCTCATAACTAATATCATTTCCAAGGTGCGTAACCAAGGCAACCACATCCATGAAAAAAAGAGGGAATACACAGGGCTCCATCAGGAATTACTCTCTCACCAAGTAAAACCAATGTCCGAGGAATTCATTTATAACATTCCTCTTAGTGTCATCTAGGTGATTCCAAGGGAACCAACCTTGGAATTTTCTAAACTAAATTTAAGGAACTACCACTCTAAGGCATTCATAATATCTATATTGATTAGAATCTAGGTCCACATCCATGTCATTATATCTCATTCAATCAATCCAAATTTGGGGAGCATATATCATGGAATTAACAAGGGTTCCCCAAGGGAATACATGACATTAATATGTGGAATTAAAAACATAAGATATCACCTGAATCAAAGGGGGATCCACCATAAGGCATTTTTAGTGATAAATTAGTGTGGAATCCAATGTAACTCATGGAATTCATTGTCCTTGGACATCATTAAATCCAATGAGGCTTCTTCCCATGGAATCCAAGCAAGTACCATAATATAAATTGTTTCCACTCAAGTCATTCCACCCATTTCATGTCCATAACTGAATATAAGGGGTGAAACCCAAGGTGTTCCACACATGATAGTTATATCCATAAGAAATCACAACTAACCAAATACCAAAACAACACTAGCACCCATTACATTATACTTTATTACTCCCATTTCATAAAAACCTTATCATTTCCTGAGGTTTGATTAAATAGGATACCATTGATAGGCTATATGGTAAAACACTTTATTAGTTTCTTACTAGAAATCTATTCAATCAACACCCTCATTTCTCATCTCAATAATATTCATAAGTCAAAATTTATTATTTTAATAATTTTTACCCTTTTTATAACCATGCTTCACCACCTTACTCAAAAATAGAGTCAAACCATAACTACATAAAATTTACATTTTAAAATCCATCTCAATACAATTTTTCATTTTGGCGCATGCACACACTTGGAATTCCCTTAGACCCATCTCAAGGGTCAAACTCATTTACCAATAAACACTCACATTCCACTAGGATGAATCCCTAGGTCCAATATTATTCTCAAATTATTTATGCTTTTAAAATTCCATTTCAAAACCATCAATTACAATTATAAATTATCATTTAACTTTTCAAATCTAAATAATCATTATTCACCCTAAGCCCATTTTTTATCAAACCTATAAATGGTTATCTATTGAGGAACTAAAATTTTATACAGTTCAAGGAACATTATCAAGGGTGTACAAACAATCCAATCTCAATTTAAAGCATTTAATTTAACAAAATTCAAGACACGACATAGCCGGCTTGATTGCACAACTACATCACTTGTGAAGAATAAAAAATACTATGGGTTAGTATTAGGGATCACCCACCTTATACTTAGGGAAGACCACTCATTGAGTATCATCCATCAATTTATATTGAATTATAATAGAATTAAAAACCAAATAAACACCCTAAAAATAGGGAATATTGTCTTAATCTAATATAACACCACTTAGTAGAAAAATAAAACTGAAATAAAAGGAAGGGAGAGGTAGAATCACTAAGGGATCTTGATTTCAAGTGACAATGATCAATTTAGATAATTAATGTGGTAGATTCACCTAAGAGGAGATGATAGGGGTGGATTCATGTACAGTATGGATACTAGACATTTTGGTGGCTAAAATTCTACGTAAGAGGGGGAAGGGGTGGCCCCCAGTTAAATGATGGGGCTTCCCCTCATTAAAAATAGCTTAGGGGCCACCGACTAGACACTATCCCCTACCAGATATCCATTGTGTCCATCCACCCTTACTAGGATACTGAACACACTACCATCTAGCTATTGGCACTACAAAAGCCATTTTGCAAACCTTGGCACCTCCTGATCTCTCCAAACACCTCCATGGACACCCCTAAACCCCTGTTACACATCTAAAATAACTCTTTTGGAGGGTTTCTAATCATTATAATTCAGTTCTGAATTTCAATGGAAAGTCTACCCCCTATACTGATCGAAAAGACCAAAATTATCACTAAGACACATAACATGTTTGTACACCCAGGCCTTAAAAACTCCCCCACCCCCATATCACTTCTCATCCCTGAGAAGTACTAGGGGTCATCCCATGGTATTCTTATCCTGACCTATATTGGTCTCTAAATCACACTCAATAGCTCCGTTCCATTTTTGAATGCTTAAAGTGCTTCTAGAGTCATACCTCCAATATACGACACATGGTCACTTAATCCTGATCCAATGCTTTCATTTCTCATAAAACATCGATATGGTGATCTGCATCTCTCATCCAACCCAATACACCCACATGTCATCATTCAGCTAATTTTCCAACCCATGGTGCTCCCCACCATAGGACTTATCTTATAAGGTCAATTCTGAACCTCGACACCTCTTGTCATTGAAATTTTCCTCTCAAATCACATTCTCAATGGTCCAATGACCCACTCGACATGGCTCCTGATGCACCATACCTCAATGCATGAGAGTGTTGGTCAACACTAGTACCACTCTAATTTAAATCTCTAAAGAAAAAAATAGGTGTGACTCCACCATCTATGAACAACCCAAACATGTTTTATTTCCCTCTAAAAGATCTGGTGAAAACCTAAAAAATGTTTTTGGAATCCAAAAAAACTCTCATTAAATGGTTTCTGACTCACTGTATCTCACTTCACATGATACCATAAGGAGAACCTCCTCTGACCTACTTGACTCAAATATCGGTTATCACCAATGTGCCACCTCACTTTTTTATCTTGATTACTAACTCTAAAGGAATGATAAAACTACCCGAACATGCTCATCATAGTTCAAACCTAGCTCTTGGTGTCATTTCCTGATTAAATCCCCAGCTAAACAACTCATAAATGCTCATCTTCTACCACTAACATGCCTTTAAAATTACCTGATCATGATTCCTTGATCACTATAGGAATCCTATAATCATCCAGGCACACTGAGGTATACCCCTAACCTCCTTGTATAACACTATGGTTGAAACACCAACCACTTACACTATTCACCATACCCTCACCTAAGCACCAATGTGCCACCACATCGAATGAAGCTTGAATAACATCATTACATATTGTGTGTGAAACATATACTTATAATTAAACCAATACCATAAGTTTATTTTCCTCTAGAATTCCCCTGAGAAATCTAGGTCACAACTGAGGCACATTTTCACCAGAATTTGGTGTTGTCACGACTATCCAAAATACTGGTCCTACACTCCAATAACCTTTTCCAACATGAGGGTCACATTCCCACAACCGACCAGAAACTCCACACTAAAGGTGTTCTCTTTAATTCATCCCATCAGGTCAATATTCCAATCTTAACATCCCACACCTTTCCTATAGCATCCCGCCTTTTTGTCACATAAACTTTCATTACATTATACAAAACTGAAGATCTTTAAGGTTTAGTGTCTTGGAAACCAGGAACTTAATACATGAAACAAAAAAAAATTCTTCTTAAACACTTGAAAGGCTTCTCCTTATGTTCATCCTAAGTTCATTACTGCATCTCATAACCTGGGTACATACATCAAAAAAAGGGTGAGCAGAAGGCCCAGTAAGGGAAACAAGGGAAACATTTAACATGTGAACTTGAGATATACCAATAAAGTCATGAAAAGAACTTTAAGGCATGAGAATGAAATCATGAGGCATATCATAATAAAAATAACGTATTTCATAACTTGAATATGTGGCTATGACATTTAACAAAGTCAATCATTTCCATTTCACCAAGGTCCATCCCCAAGGTGTCAATAAAAAATTACCAAGGTTATTCACCAAGGTATCAGTCTAAAAGGTCATCTCTAGAGATTAAGACTTTACCCAATGCATTGGATCTCTATCAGGGAGCACCCTTAAATTTTTCTTTATCATCATGTGAGACACATATATCATCATAAATAATTTCATAAACAACCCATATAGAATAAAAGAAATGGGCTTCATTTCAGAATCATAACGTTTTAAAAACTGCTTTAAAGACATGATCTTTGTGTCACTTTAAAACCCACAGAAAAAGAAGGTGGGTCTCATGTATGTAAATCACAAAATTTAAAATAGAAAAAATTGTTATATATGTGAATACCCCTATAGAAGATAGATATTTGAGTATTCACTTAATAAAATAAAATAACTTTATAAAAAGAGAGAGACATTTTGAGACGGAAATTCTGCAGCACAAAGGCTATGTTACGAGGTTTTAGAAAACATTGAAAAGAGAGGGGACATGGGTCACCCACTAATAAATGATCCATAAAACAGTAGGGGAACAGAATATAAAGGATTTAAGAACATGGTAATGAAATTTTAAAGACATACCATATGAAATGAAGAACATGAAAGGAAGACAAAAATAAGATTTCTCTTATGAAAATTCGGCAGCCCAACGGCGTCACTTAAACTTCAACAAAAATGAATTGACGAGATAAAATAGGGTCTCTAATCATATGAACATAAAAGATTAGTATGATAGATTTAGATATCATACCCCAACATAATAAAAAGGAACATGAAATAATTTACATGAAAATAGATCTTGAAAATGAGAAGGGTGAAAGAATCCCTTAAAAATTTGGCAGCCTAACGGCGCCACTTAAACTTCAACAAAAATGAATTAACGAGATCAAATAGGGTCTCTAATCATATGAAAATAAAAGATAAACATGATAGATTTAGAGATCATACCCCAACATAATAAAAAGGAACATGAAAGACTTGTCATGAAAATAGATCTTGAAAATGAGAAGGGTGAAAGAATCCTTTAAAAATTTGGCAGCCTAACGGCGCCACATAAACTTCAAAAAAATGAATTGACGAGATCAAATAGGGTCTCTAATAATATGAACATAAAAGATCAGTATTATAGATTTAGAGATCATACCCCAACATAATAAAAAGGAACATGAAAGACTTGACATGAAAATAGATCTTGAAAACGAGAAGGGTGAAAGAATCCCTTAAAAATTCGGCAGCCTAACGGCGCCACTTTAACATTCTTAAAATGAAATGATGAGAGCAAGAGGGGGTCTCTCATAATATGAACATGAAAAGGGTAGTAAGATGAATATAAAATAACATCCTTCAACATAAGAGCATGGATCATAAAAGAAATGACATAAAAGAGATTACTTGAAAAGAAAGAGAGAGGTCAGATCCCTTACCTTAAAACGTAACTCTTAAAACTCAAAGGTTGGGACCTTGAGGGTTTGGGGGCACCTTGAGAGGACTCCTTGGGAGGTAATGAGACCAGAGCTTCGTTGTTGGAGAGTTGGGAGTCAAATGGATGAGAGGATGGCTTGATATTTATAGGGAAAGTGAGGGGACAAGGCATTAATGGCCAAGGGACACCTCATTGGTGGTTTTGGCAAAACCATGGGATTGCCCATGGTATTTGCCCATGGTATTTGCCCATGGTATTGTCCAAATGGGTCCCCCCATACAATAATTCATCACCTTTGGTCGGACAATCCTTAAAATATCTCATGACATCATCATGACACAGTTATGATGTCATTAAACATACTGAAACCCAAAAACTGTATTTTCACTATTCATCAAAAAATTCAACTTTCTCAGAAAAATCCCAAAATTTCACCTTAACCAAATATCGATGCTCTGATTTCAAAAATGAACTCCATTTTATAAAAATAATTTTCTAAATATTTTTAATTTAATTTTTAAATAAATACACTATTCACCGAAAATTCATTTTTCTCAGAAAAATCCTCAAAAATTACCTTAACATAATATCGATGCTCTGAGTTCAAAAATGAAATCCATTTTATAAAAATAATTTTCTAAATATTTTTTAATTTAATTTTTAATTAAAAAACACTATTCACCTGAAAAAACTAATACTTGACTAATAATTTATGAAACCATTATTTAACCATTTTATTGAATCACATTACTTAATCAAGGTGCCTAGATTATATTAATACTTTCTTTAAGTGAGATTACTAATCCATTTGGTCACATTACTAATCCTAAGCATAAAATCACTATTCATAATTTACTATTCATCAAAAATTAAGTTGATCTTATTAGACTCTAAATTTCGTACTGAACATAATTTTAGAAGAACATTTTTTGAAAATAATTGCACATTTTTAATTATTTAAGGTTTATATAAACATTTTTAAAATGTCCTTTCTCAAAAATTCATCAAAAATATGTATACTATATTTATCCGGACATTTGAAAATTCATAAACTTCATCGTAAGAAGAAATCAAAATTTTTATTTAAAACAAAGGATTTCACAAGGTAGTTACGATCTCCTTACATAGCCCCTTATCACACCAGCATAGGACCTAAGTGTAAGGTGTTCTAAGGTGAGAGAATCTGAGGGAGGCTTGGCCAACATCGCACGAGTAATAATTTCTATCAGTTTGAACTTCTTGCGAAGGCGATTCCATTCTAGCTTCACACGATGAAGTTCGGCTTGGGTTTGGTCCAGAGCAAATCCCAGTGGTGCTACCTCCTTCCCAAGTTCCGTTAGATGGGCTTCGATTGGCCCGGGACTACTGGATGAGGCCATCGAATCTCCTTTCTATATTAATTAACCAAGGTCACTTGTATTTAGAGACAAAAGTCGCAACATTCAGTTTTCAACGGTCATACTGACTATCGGTCATATAATAGTCAAAACCCAACAATATCATTTTAATTATACTCATGTTATCAAATGAAACAATTTTGTTGAGTATGAAAAAAAATAAAATAACACACAAAATTAGGAAACAATATTTATTCAAAATTTCGGTTCGTTAATCTTCCCTCCTTAAGAAATTGCGTCCTCGCAATTTTTAAAATTGGGTTTTGAAATTTCATTGAAAGTCCCACATCGGAAAAAGAGTCAGTAACACTATTACTTTAAAAGAAAGAAAAGGAAGTACAAAGGCCACCCGAGTTAACCCATACTATGATTCCATGTAGGAAAACATGGATATGGAAGAAAAAACAAAGGGTCAAGTTCTGAGGGAGAGTGATAGAAAACATGATTAGGAGAAATTTAACCACAAGAAAATCACAAACTTATGATGTGTGTAAATGGTCTTTGATTAACCAGTAGGAATCTTAAACCAACCACATTTTTGTTTTACATTCCTTTTAATAATTTTGAGGAATTCATTTACTACATAGAATAAAAACATAAGGAAATATACCTACCTTCCAGTAGAGTTTCATCCTTTAATAAGTTTCTAAAAAAACTAATCTTTTCTCCAAACGATGAGCATTAAAAACTACTTATTCTCATCAAAGCACTAGAATCATCTTATAGAGAATCACATAATCCACCAAAGATTGACTATCTATTTATTTTATCTTTAAACATTATCCCAAAAACGGAAAGGGTAAGATAAAACGACTCTTCCAGAAGAAAGAACCCTAGAGGGAGGAAAACTACTTTAAATCTTCAAAGTTCCACGGTACTACCCAAAGTTCATCATAGACCATTCTATAAATAACTGTTCTTAAAATTCCTCAAAATAAACCAAAATAAGATTGAAACCCAAATACAAGAAGGATTTGATAACATATTCTTCCAAAATAAACTTCATTATTCATCTCTAAACAACATCAACCACTCCAAACATCTTATAACAAAAGTAGCTAACCTAAACATATTTTACCCAAGATAGGTTAATCATTTCCATAAGTAACCTAAATAGTCCAACTTAAATTCATCGATTCTTCAAAATATAAGTCAACCTTTACTCCTCAACGAAAATACCATAGTAATCTATTTACCTCGATCATATAGGGTCCCCAAAATAGTGAATGTCTTCCAAAATAATAATCATCTTTTGATCCCCTAATCATCCATGTCATATTAATACGGCAATCGTCGCATTTCCTATCACATTGGTTGTTGGGACATGTTCTTCCATTTCCCACCATTAACTAAGAAAAGAAAGTATAATTAGGGGCTTAAATACTTAGCCAATAATCATGAAAAGGAACTTAAAGAATATAAGGATAAATTGTAGAAGAAAAGTATACCCTAACTTGTGACCCCCTAGGTTTAAAACTAGGTTATCCATGATCATATATTCTTATGTGAATCTTTATTTTATTTTATGTTTGTTCCTTTAATAATGGTTCATACTAAGCTTCTAAATTTACCAAAGAATATCCCCTGGGAGTGTCGTAACCAAGAGTGCAGCAAGACCCGTTGTCGTGTACCAGTTCCCGTTCAATTCTAGCTAAAAGTGGTGTTTTCGGGTTTTAACCCTATGTACATCTGTGCCAGATCCACCTCTACCTACTCGTATCCAGACAGGGATGTATTTTCTTGGCAACCCCTTACTCAATACTCGCCAAAATACCAGGAAGATTTCCTTTATTTAAACTTTTCTATAGGGTTCTTCCTAAAGTTTTCATATACTAATTTCCACAAATAACTAAACCATCCTTTTATACCAACTATAGCATCCCGCCTTTTTGTCACATAAACTTTCATTACATTATGCAAAACTGAGGATCTTTAAGGTTTAGTGTCTTAGAAACCAGGAACTTAATGCATGGATCAAAAAAATCATTCTTATTAAACACTTGAAAGGCTTCTCCTTATGTTCATACTAGGTTCATTATTGCATCTCATAACCTGGGTACATACATCAAAATAAAGGGTGAGCAGAAGGCCCAGTAAGGGAAACAAGGGAAACATTTAACATGTGAACTTGAGATACATCAATAAAGTCATGAAAAAAACTTTAAGGCATGAGAATGAAATCATGAGGCATATCATAATAAAAATAACTTATTTCATAACTTGAAGATGTGGCTACAATATTTAACAAAGGCAATCATTTCAATTTCACCAAGGTCTATCCCCAAGGTGTCAATAAAAATTTACCAAGGTTATTCACCAAGGTATTAGTCTAAAAGGTCATCTCTAGAGATTAAGTCTTTACCCAATGCATTGGAGCGCTATCAGGGAGAGACCTTAAATTTGTCTTTATCATCATGTGATCCACATATATCATCATAAATCATTTCATAAACAACCCATATAGCATAAAAGAAATGGGTTTCATTTCATAATCATAACGTTTTAAAAACTGCTTTAAAGACATGATCTTTGTGTCACTTTAAAACCCACAGAAAAGGAAGGTGGGTCTCATGTATGTAAATCCCAGAATTTAAAATAGAAAAACTTGGTATATATGTAAATACCACTATAGAAGAGAGATATTTGAGTATTCACTTAATAAAATAAAAGAACTTTATAAAAAGAGAGAGACATTTTGAGACGGAAATTCTAGAGCATAAAGGCTATGTTACGAGGTTTTAGAAAACATTGAAAAGAGAGAGGACATGGGTCACCCACTCATAAATGATTCATAAAACAGTATGGGAACAGAATATAAAGGATTTAAGAATATGGTAATGAAATTTGAAATACATACCATATGAAATGAAGAACATGAAAGGAAGACAAAAATAATATTTCTCTTATGAAAATTCAGCAGCCTAACGGCGACACTTAAACTTCAAAAAAAATGAATTGACAAGATCAAATAGGGTATCTCATCATATGAAAATAAAAGATCATTATGATAGATTTAGAGATCACACCCCAACATAATAAAAAGTAACATTAAAGACTTGACATGAAAATAGATCTTGAAAACGAGAAGGGTGAAAGAATCCCTTAAAAATTCGGCAGCGTAACAGCGCCACTTAAACTTCAAAAAAAATGAATTGACAAGATCAAATAGGGTCTCTCATCATATAAACATAAAAGATCAGAATGATAGATTTAAAGATCATACCCCAAAATAATAAAAAGAAAATGAAAGATTTATCATGAAAATAGATCTTGAAAACGAGAAGGGTGAAAGAATCCCTTAAAAATTTGGCAGCCTAACGGCGCCACATAAACTTCAACAAAAATGAATTGACGAGATCAAATAGGATATCTAATCATATGAACATAAAAGATCATTATGATATATTTAGAGATCATACCCCAACATAATAAAAAGGAACATGAAATACTTGACATGAAAATAGATCTTGAAAACGAGAAGGGTGAAAGAATCCCTTAAAAATTCGGCAGCCTAACGGCGCCACTTTAACATTCTTAAAATGAAATGATGAGAGCAAGAGGGGGTCTATCATCATATGAAAATTAAAAGGGCATTAAGATGAATATAAAAGAACTTCCTTCAACATAAGATCCTGGAGCAGAAAAGAAATGATATAAAAGAGATTACTTGAAAAGAAAGAGAAAGGTCGGATCCCTTACCATAAAACGTAACTCTTAAAACTCAAAGGTTGGGACCTTGAGGGCGTGGGGGCACCTTGGGAGGACTCCTTGGGAGGTAATGAGACCAGAACTTCGTTTGGGGAGAGTTGGGAGTCGAATGGATGAGAGGATGGCTTGGTATTTATAGGGAAAGTGAGGGGACAAGACATTAATGGCCAAGGGACACCTCATTGGTGGTTTTGGAAAAACCATGGGCTTGCCCATGGTATTTGCCCATGGTATTGGCCACATGGGTCCCCCCATACAATAATTCATCACCTTTGGTTGTCCAAACCTTAAAATATCTCATGAAATCATCATGATACAGTTATGATGTCATTAAACATACCGAAACCCTAAAACTGTATTTTCACTATTCATCGAAAAATTCAACTTTCTCAGAAAAATCCCAAAATTTCAACTTAACCAAATATCGATGCTCTGATTTCAAAAATGAACTCCATTTTATAAAAATAATTTTCTAAATATTTTTAATTTAATTTTTAAATAAATACACTATTCACCGAAAATTTATTTTCCTCAGAAAAATCCCCAAAAATTACCTGAACATAATATCGATGCTCTGAGTTCAAAAATGAAATCCATTTTATAAAAATAATTTTTTAAATATTTTTAATTTAATTTTTAATTAAAAAACACTATTCACCAGAGAAAACTAATACTTGACTAATGATTTATGAAACCGTTATTTAACCATTTTATTGAATCACATTACTTAATCATGGTGCCTAGATTATATTAATACTTTTTTTAAGTGAGATTACTAGTCCATTTGGTCACATTTATAATCCTAAGCATAAAATCATAATTCATAATTTACTATTCATCAAAAATTAAGTTGATCTTATTAGACTCTAAATTTTTTACTGAACATAATTGTATAAGACCATTTTTTGAAAATCATTACACATTTTTTATTATTTAAGGTTTACATAAACATTTTTAAAACATCCTTTCTCTAAAATTCATCAAAAATATGCATACTATATTTATCCAGACATTTGAAAATTCATAAACTTCATCATAAGAAGAAATCAAAATTTTTATTTAAAACAAAGGATTTCACAAGGCAGTTACGGTCTCCTTACATAGCCCCTTATCACACCAGTATAGGACCTAAGTGTAAGGTGTGCTAAGGTGAGAGAATCTAAGGGAGCCTTGGCCAACATCGCACGAGTAGTAATTTCTATCAGTTTGAACTTCTCGCGAAGGTGATTCCGTTCTAGCTTCACATGATGAAGTTCGGCTTGGGTTTGGTCCAGAGCAAAGCCCAGTGGTGCTACCTCCTTCCCAAGTTCCATTAGATGGGATTCGATTGGCCCGAGACTACTGGATGAGGCCATCGAATCTCCTTTCTATATTAATTAACCAAGGTCACTTGTATTTAGAGACAAAAGTCGCAACATTCAGTTTTCAATGGTCATACTGACTATCGGTCATATAATAGTCAAAACCCAACAGTCTCATTTTAATTATACTCATGTTATCAAATGAAACAGTTTTTTTGAGTATGAAAAAAAATAAAATAACACACAAAATTAGGAAACAAGATTTATTCAAAATTTCGGGTCGTTACAATCTTCCCCCCTTAAGAAATTGCATCCTCGCAATTTTTAAAATTGGGTTTGGAAATTTCCTTGAAAGTACCACATTAGAAAAAGAGTCAGTAACACTATTACTTTAAAAGAAAGAAAAGGAAGTACAAAGGCCACCCGAGTTAACCCATACTAGGATTCCAAGTAGGAAAACATGGATATGGAAGAAAAAACAAAGGTTCAAGTTCTGAGGGAGAGTGATAAAAAACATGATTAGGAGAAAGTTAACCACAAGAAAATCACAAACTTATGATGTGTGCAAACGGTCTTTTATTACCCAGTAGGAAGCTTAAACCAACAACGTTTTTGTTTTACGTTCCTTTTAATAATTTTGAGGAATTCATTTACTACATAGAATAAAAACATAAGTAAATATACAGACCTTCCAGTAGAGTTTCATCCTTTAATAAGTTTATACCAAAACTAATCTTTTCTCTAAACGATGAGCATTCAAAACTACTTGGTCTCATCAAAGAACTAGAATCATCTTATAGAGAATCACATAATCCACCAAAGATTAACTATCTATTTCTTATATCTTTAAACATTATCCCAAAAACAGAAAGGGTAAGATAAAATGAATCTTCCAGAAGAAAGAACCCTAGAGGGAGGAAAACTACTTTAAATCTTCAAAGTTCCATGGTACTACCCAAAATTCATCATAGACCATTCCATAAATAACTGTTCTTAAAATTTCTCAAAATAAACCAAAATAAGATTGAAACCCAAATACAAGAAGGATTTGATAACACAGTCTTCCAAAATAAACTTCATTGTTCATCTCCCAACAACATCAACCACTCCTAACATCTTATAACAAAAGTAGCTAACCTAAACACATTTTACCCAATATAGGTTAATAATTTCCATAAGTAACCTAAATTACTATAAGTCCACCTTAAATTCATCAATTCTTCAAAATATAAGTCAACCTTTACTCCTCAATGAAAATACCGTAGTAATCTATTTAACTCGATCATATACGGTCCCCAAAATAGTGAACGTCTTCCAAAATAATAATAATCTTTTAATCCCCTAATCATCTCTGTCATATTAATACGGCAATCGTCGCATTTCCTATCACATTGGTTGTTGGGACATGTTCTTCCATTTCCCACCATTAACTAAGAAAATAAAGTATAATTAGGGGCTTAAATACTTAGCCAATAATCATGAAAAGGAACTTAAAGCATGTAAGGATAACTTGTAGAAGAAAAGTATACCCTAACTTGTGATCCCCTAGGTTTCAAACTAGGTTATCCATGATCATATATTCTTATGTGAATATTTATTTTATTTTATGTTTATTCCTTTAATAATGGTTCATACTAAGCTTATGAATTTACCAAAGCATATCCCCCGGGAGTGTCGTAACCAAGAGTGTAGCAAAGCCCATTATCGTGTACCAGTTCCCGTTCGAGTCTAGCTCAAAGCGGTGTTTTCAGGTTTTACCCCTATGTACATCTGTGCCAGAGCCACCTCTACCTACTCGTATCCAGGCAGGGATGTATTTGCTTGGCAACCCCTTACTCAATACTCACTAAAATACCAGGAAGATTTCCTTTATTTAAACTTTTATATTGGGTTATTCCTAAAGTTTTCATATCCTAATTTACATAAATAACTAAACCATCCTTTGATACCAACTATAGCATCCCGCCTTTTTGTCACATAAACTTTCATTACATTATACAAAACTGAGGATCTTTAAGGTTTAGTGTCTTGGAAACCAGGAACTTAATACATGAAACAAAAAAAACATTCTTCTTAAACACTTGAAAGGCTTCTACTTATATTCACCCTAGGTTCATTACTGTATCTCATAACCTGGGTACATACATCAAAATAAAGGGTGAGCAGAAGGCCCAGTAAGGGAAACAAGGGAAACATTTAACATGTGAACTTGAGATACATCAATAAAGTCATGAAAAGAACTTTAAGGCATGAGAATGAAATCATGAGGCATATCATAATAAAAATAATGTATTTCATAACTTGAAGATGTGGCTACAACATTTAACAAAGGAAATCATTTCCGTTTCACCAAGGTCTATCCCCAAGGTGTCAATAAAAAATTACCAAGGTTATTCACCAAGGTATCAGTCTAAAAGGTCATCTCTAGAGATTAAGTCTTTACCCAATGCATTGGAGCGCTATTAGGGTGCACCCTTAAATTTGTATTTATAATCATGTGAGACACATATATCATCATAAATCATTTCATAAACAAACCATATAGCATAAAATAAATGGCTTTCATTTCATAATCATAACGTTTTAAAAACTGCTTTAAAGACATGATCTTTGTGTCACTTTAAAACCCACAGAAAAGGAAGGTGGGTTTCATGTATGTAAATCCCAGAATTTAAAATAGAACAAATTGGTATATATGTTAATACCCCTATATAAGATAGAGCTTTGAGTATTCACTTAATAAAATAAAAGAACTTTAGAAAAAGAGAGAGACATTTTGAGACGGAAATTTTGCAGCATAAAGGCTATGTTACGAGGTTTTAGAAAACATTGAAAAGAGAGGGGACATGGGTCACCCACTCATAAATGATCCATAAAACAGTAGGGGAACAGAATATAAAGGATTTAAGAACATGGTAATAAAATTTTAAAGACATACCATATGAAATGAGGAACATGAAAGGAAGACAAAAATAAGATTTCTCTTATGAAAATTCGGCACCCTAACGGCGTCACTTAAACTTCAACAAAAATGAATTGACGAGATCAAATAGGGTCTCTCATCATATGAACATAAAATATCAGTATGATAGATTTATAGATCATACCCCAACATAATAAAAAGGAACATTAAATACTTGACATGAAAATAGATCTTGAAAACGAGAAAGGTGAAAGAATCCCTTAAAAATTCGGCAGCCTAACGACGCCACTTAAACTTCAACAAAAATGAATTGACGAGATAAAATAGGGTCTCTAATGATATAAACATAAAATATTAGCATGATATATTTAGAGATCATACCCAAACATAATAAAAATGAACATGAAATACTTGTCATGAAAATAGATCTTGAAAACGAGAAGGGTGAAAGAATCCCTTAAAAATTCGGCAGCCTAACGGTGCCACATAAACTTCAACAAAAATGAATTGACGAGATCAAATAGGGTCTCTAATAATATGAAAATAAAAGATCAGTATGATAGATTTAGAGATCATACCCCAGTATAATAAAAAGGAACATGAAAGACTTGGCATGAAAATAGATTTTGAAAATGAGAAGGGTGAAAGAATCCCTTAAAAATTCGGCAGCCTAACGATGCCACTTTAACATTATTAAAATGAAATGATGAGAGAAAGAGGGGGTCTCTCATAATATGAACATGAAAAGGGCAGTAAGATGAATATAAAAGAACATCCTTCAACATAAGAGCATGGAGCATAAAATAAATGGCATAAAAGAGATTACTTGAAAAGAAAGAGAGAGGTCGGATCCCTTACCTTAAAACGTAACTCTTAAAACTCAAAGGTTGGGAACTTGAGGGCCTGGGGGCACCTTGGGAGGACTCCTTGGGAGGTAATGAGACCAGATCTTAGTTGGGGGAGAGTTGGGAGTCGAATGGATGAGAGGATGTCTTGGTATTTATAGGGAAAGTGAGGGGACAAGGCATTAATGGCCAAGGGACACCTCATTAGTGGTTTTGGCAAAACCATGGGCTTGTCCATGGTATTTGCCCATGGTATTGGCCACATGAGTCTCCCCATACAATAATTCATCACCTTTGGTCAGAAAACCCTTAAAATATCTCATTAAATCATCATGACACAGTTATGATGTCATTAAACATACTGAAACCCTAAAATTGTATTTTCACTATTCATCAAAAAATTCAACTTTCTCAGAAAAATCCCAAAATTTCACCTTAACCAAATATCGATGCTATGATTTCAAAAATGAACTCCATTTTATAAAAATAATTTTCTAAATATTTTTAATTTATTTTTTAAATAAATACACTATTCACTGAAAATTCATTTTTCTCAGAAAAATCCCCAAAAAATTACCTTAACATAATATCGATGCTCTGAGTTCAAAAATGAAATCCATTTTATAAAAATAATTTTCTAAATTTTTTTAATTTAATTTTTAATTAAAAAACACTATTCACCCAAAAAACTAATACTTGACTAATAATTTATGAAACCGTTATTTAACCATTTTATTAAATCAAATTACTCAATCAAAGTGCCTAGATTATATTAATACTTTCTTTAAGTGATATTACTAATCCATTTGGTCACATTACTAATCCTAAGCATAAAATCACTATTCATAATTTACTATTCATCAAAAATTAAGTTGATCTTATTAGACTCTAAATTTCGTACTGAACATAATTGTAGAATACCATTTTTTAAAAATCATTACATATTTTTAATTATTTAAGGTTTACATAAACATTTTTAAAATATCCTTTCTCTAAAATTCATCAAAAATATGCATAATATATTTATCCAGACATTTGAAAATTCATAAACTTCATTATAAGAAGAAATAAAAAAATTTATTTAAAATAAAGGATTTCACAAGGTAGTTACGTTCTCCTTACATAGCCCCTTATCACACCAGCATATGACCTAAGTTTAAGGTATGCTAAGGTGATAGAATCTGAGGGAGGCTTGGCCAACA
Source organism: Viscum album (assembly GCA_963277665.1). Classification (NCBI taxonomy): domain Eukaryota; kingdom Viridiplantae; phylum Streptophyta; class Magnoliopsida; order Santalales; family Viscaceae; genus Viscum; species Viscum album. The sequence goes on along the minus strand of OY728153.1, from coordinate 1,176,729,900 downwards.
TCGCATGAGTAGTAATTTCTATCAGTTTGAACTTCTCACGAAGGCGATTCCATTCTAGCTTCACACGATGAATTTCGGCTTGGGTTTGGTCCAGAGCAAAGCCCAGTGGTGCTACCTCCTTCCTAAGTTCCGTTAGATGGGCTTCGATTGGCCCGAGACTACTGGATGAGGCCATCAAATCTCCTTCCTAAATTAATTAACCAAGGTCACTTGTATTTAGAGACAAAATTCGCAACATTCAGTTTTCAACGGTCATACTGACTATCGGTCATATAATAGTCAAAACCCAACAGTCTCATTTTAATTATACTCATGTTATCAAATGAAACAGTTTTGTTGAGTATGAAAAAAAATAAAATAACACACAAAATTAGGAAACAAGATTTATTCAAAATTTCGGGTCGTTACATTTCCCATTACAAAACACAACGGCCGAACATTATCCAATTTAATCACTCCTAAGTGTTGGTATAACCATCTAATATTATCTGCTTCTAGCTCACAAAACACCATTCTCAGCACTCACTAAATTTCATTAAAGGAGAGGGTAAAACCCTCCATAGTTAATGTTGATATCCCCACTATATTTATTTCCTTACACTAGTCCTCAAGTACTAACCCCAATGGGTCCTGTCTCTACCATATGTGTGTTGCTCCTCCCGATCCACACCATTGTCCGATCAAAACTGTCCAGGATTAATCTCTTGGATTGACCATGTCATATCACTTTAATCCAAACCAACACCTCCCCTCCCAACCAAGGGTCGTTTCCTTTCCCATCCAAACTTCGGTCACCTCTTCCCATAACATCTCTTTAAGGTCATCATCCCATGGTTCACACATGACCACTTGCCGACCTAGAACTCGATGGGAACCTTACTCACTAGCGCATACTACCATGATTCCTCAAAAAATGGTGCACACTCCCACACTAATAGATTACAAAACCTGACTCATGCTTTAATGAGTCATGTCTCATCAAAACTAGGCTTGCATGCCAAAACCATTAACCATGTTCATGCCAAGGTTAGCCTTACTTAACCGAGAGTACCCTCAATGTTCCCCTTCAAAGAGACACTTCACTTGCACCAAGGTCCATCAAAAACCCACCCTCCAACTAGCATCATTCCAAAACGAAAAGTTTTTACCCCACTCACACCAAGCTGCTGGAAGCATATATCGAACTTGATAGGCCTAGGTGCTCAACTGATCCAGCCCTATACCCCCAACTTTGATACCGAGCATCGTCACCTCAGGTGCTCTCATAATAAAAACTATCCAATTCACCCCCATGCCTATGGAATACACCCGATCACATCTCATGTACATAAATCCAAGCCCCAAGAACCTCTTTGATGTTATCTTAAATGATAGGTGCTCACTCTTGCACTGTCCAACCTCATTAAGACCCAAGTGTTGCATGCTCCACTGCAACTGCTTCCCAACACCTGACTGATCCTTCTGTGAGTCGAGTGCCACCAATCCTAGGCTCAATCACCTATATAATCAATAGATTGTGCTCCTATAATATCTCTTCCTCTAACTAGAGGCATTATAGATCCCCCTAAGAACAAACTTGACACCCTACATGTGTCTTAGATAAGCACATGGCCACCCATCATCCTGAATGTCATCTCCAACCCCAAACCACTCACTTATATGGGAACCATATACACAGAACACATATATAAATTTCAAGGTTAGGCATCTGAATGACCTTTCCCTTTCAAAATTGGCCTAGAAACAAGAACCTAACACCACAGGTGATTAGCCACAACTACACAAAAACTAGGCAGCATCGAACATGTGTTGATCACATAAGTCAAATCATCCACTTTCTTCATATCACTAAAGTCACCTCACAATATTGGGTCAACCCATCTCATTGGTAACCCTTTAAGTCACAAATAATCAACTTACTAACCTAAGTTGTTCTCAAGGAACACTAGATCCTACCACTTAGCCCCTAAACGAAGCCTCAAAAGGGTCACTACTCACAGGTTAACAGTCATCCCAGGCTTAAACTCACAAGGAACCTAGCATGCCAAACACCCAACTTAGGGTCTCATAAACTGGGATCTCTCTCTCTAGAACCTCTACCCTCACTAGATTCAAGCCAAACACATAAGGCCTCTAATCCACCTTATCCACTTAAGGTTCACTCCTTTAAAAGTTTACATGATTAACTCTCATGTATTTTACAAGGTTCACAAAATAGGGTTGGTTAAATAGAATTTCATTCACAAGCTATAGAGGAATATTTTGTATAGGTTTCTTACTATAATTTTATTTAACTTAACCATCATTATCTAAGAAACTCATATTTTCCAAATAATTCCATTATCAAAAGTCATGTAGTTTACATTTTCTATTGGGTTCACTTTTTTTCAAATTCAAATATTTTCACATTCCCAAGGCTTGATTAAATAAGTTTCAATCATACGCTATAAGGGAAAACACCTTATAGGATTCTTACTAATACCATACTTAATCGATACCATCATTGATCCATTTATATCTGCCTATAATTCAAGAAATCATCCTAAGAAATTGGTCAAGTAAGATTCCACTATAACTGTATATGGAAATACCGTATACAATACTCCAGATATTTTAAATACCAACCCCCTTATTTACAGAAAAATATAGACCATGGGAATACATAAATCTAACTGATATAGATCAGGAAAATATAATCACATGTTAATACAAATCACACGTATCATGTAATTGATGTCTAAAACTCATGTCCCTAGCATGATTTATGTCATGTGAATCCCTATGTGCCTAAAATGATGCATTGACACTTCTTATCTTTCCATATCGGTCCAAGAGTAAAAATCACATCAACCAATAACATCAAAAACCATGTGTCTCACTCAAGGTGAAAATCAAAGACAACTGTAACAAATTAAATCCAAGAACAATAAGTCGCATCCTTGGAAACTTGGTTTTTACCCCATGCATGGGTTGATCACTCCCAAGAGTGAGCTCATTACCAAGCCCTGATAGTTTCCTAGTCTCTAATATACTATGACCAAATAGTAATAAAAAAGAAAAAATATGCTCTAATACCATTTTGTAATGCCTCGACCTAGAATCCACTGAATCAGTGCCCTGAGCTAGTGTGCCAAATGGCCTTAGACATACCTAACCATATGCCAGAGGCTTCTAATGTGCAGTGAGGGTCTATAAAGATAGCATGTGGAGAATATTATCTCTCTTCAGAGTAACCAAGGATCAAAAGGAATAATAAAAATATAAACCATTCTAAATAACCATCACAGATAAGAAAAGGAAATTTCCAATAGATAAATATAATATCAAATTTTACCACAATGAAGGATGTTATACATGACATAATTGACCCCCATGGGTGGATCGTATAAAAAGGTATGACAGAATAAATGAAACAAAAGGAAAACTCATCCCTAATATGGTCTCCAGTCTTGACTAGTCCTGGTGTTTATACTCCACTCCCAACAAGCACAACACAACAACATCAAGCATTTCCATAAACCTTCAACTAAAAAAAGATAGGATTTTTCTTAGGTACCCAAGTTCCATGATGGACTGAGCTGGGTGTGAGTAAAACTCAATAGGTCACCACCAACAAGATCCCTAAAAATAGTTCATAAACAAAGTGCATGCAAAAGTTCTATACAAAATTAACAATTAGCAATTTAACAATTTACAACTTAATATTATAAATAAAAAGGGTAGTAAAAATAACCACCAATTCTTGAGTTTCATGGTAACACTCGAAATTATTCTACACCTGCTTCTGCCATCATCGATGGGTCTTTGATCAGGGTGATAGATATCATAAATCATGTAAGTTTCAGGGTGCATAACCAAGACAACCACAACCATGAAAACAATAGGGAATATATGGGGTCTCCACTAGGAATTACTCTTTCACCAAGTCAAACCAATGTATGAAGAAGTCATCCATTAAGTTACTCTTATTTACATTTAGGAAAATCAAAGGGACCTAATGTGGACATAATTTTACTCAGTTTTCCACATATTTTTATTAATATTCTAATGATTTAATTAATTTTTTTCACTTTTTAGCTAATAAACACATTTTGTTATTTTACAATTAAATTCTTTAATTAATTAATTTTTATAATTAATTTTTTATTTTAAGTCATAGAATTATTAATTTTCTCTATTGTAGTTTTTCTTTAAATCTCATTATACTTATTAAATTTTCATTTTTCTTGTCATCATTAATTTAGGTTGTTTTTGAGCGTTTAATCAATTTATCCAATTAGTTGAATCTTTAATTTTAATTCTTAATCTTTAACTTTTATATTTTAAAATTAGTTTAACCTTAATCTAGTTTATTAATTAATGTGTTTACAAATAATAATTTAATTCTGTAATATAAATGTTGACTTTCAAATTTTAAAAAATAATAAAAAATAATCCAGTTTCATTTTATTTATTTTCACTATTTAGTTTTAAATTTCAGTTTAAGTTTTTAGTTTTATGTCTTTAATTAATTAGTTAGTTAGTTATTTTTATTAATTTATGTTTTAGTTTCTTTTAATTAATTGATTTAAGTATTTGTTTGTAGTGAAATAAAACTTGAGTCACCGATACTGCTTCCTTTGACTCACCATCGGTGTGACTTACTAATGTGAAACCCAAAACACATCCTTCATTTAATTTTATTTCATGAATTAAATTAAATCAAATTTATTTATTATTTTAAATCAATTTTATAACTCTTGTTTCTATTCTAGGGTTTGGACCCAAAGTAGAGTTGTTGTAGCTGACCACCAAGCTGTTAGGAGCCAGGATCTAAAGAACCCACCCTTAGAGACATATCGAGACACCGTCAAGGGGAAAAACACATTGAATCAATACAAATCTTGTCAAATTAGAAAAAAAAACAGGAGCAATCGCTTCGCTGCGAGTCTCCGTCGGAGAATACGGAGCAGTACTCGCTCGAACCTGAAGTCGTTGGGCCACCGTTGAGCATAAGTGTCGAGCTGAGGAGGGAGGTTACCGCTATGCAGGAGCTGAGCACCGTCGGCGGCTTCTCTAAGAAGCCTGAGGAAACTCCCCTCCCCCGCGCACTGAAGATGAATGGGGGGAGGAATGTATTAAAAAAAGTAATAATAATAAGATAATAATAAATTAATTAATTAATTATAATAAAATAAAATATAAATTAATTTAATTAAAATATTTAAAACTAAAATATTAATAATAATTTATAAAATAAATTATTAAAATTAACTAATTAAATCAATTAAATTTAAATAAATACATTCATCTAATTAAAATAATAATAAGCTTATTAAATTTATTAATTAAATAAAACATTAATAATAATAATACTTAATATGAATGATTAAATAACTTGATAAAATAATGACATTTTATAATCTTAAAATAATATTATTAATAATATTTAATAAAGTAATTAGAATATTAACTTCAATAATGTTAATAAGATAATTAATAAATGTTTAAAATAATTAAAATAATAATTAACTTTAATGAATTAACAAGATTTTATTATAAATAACTTTAAATATGTATTAATTAATTGTCATAATAATTTAAACTAATAAATTAATAAACTAACATTTTCTCTAATCTTTTTATTGTTTTCATAATTAATTAAATAGGTTAATTAAATCATTTTATTTTGTTTTAAACTGTATTATTTCATCTTCTGTTTTTCATATTCAAGCTTAAACCAAATTCACATCCAGATTCATCATTTTCAGTTGAGTGGAATTAGTTACAGAGGTTAAGATAGTATGAAAAGTCTTTCATGAAAAAAACACACATGTGCGGTGTGAAAGAAAGGGACTTAACAAAGTTGGTGGAAACTTGGGGGTGACTTCCAGTAGATGACAGAGGATTAAAAAAAAGATAACAGCAGCGTGAGCAGTGGGAACTGACACATTTTCATTCGGATCTCTGAATGACTTATCATTGATGACACCAATCATTGGGATCTTGAGAGTAGAGAGAGGAGCAGGAGAAAAATTTGAGTTCAAGGAAAAATAGGATGAGCAGATCATTTCTCATGGATGACAAAAAATCTAAAGGGATAACTTTTTTCCCTTATTTCATTCCTATTCTATAATATAATTTGTTTGTCTAATTTCTTCTTGCAATGATTCCTGGATAAATTCTTAGTTCATAGATCTTTAATACTATTGGTTGGTTTGTTTTTCTCTTCATGAATCACTTTTTAAAGATGTCAGAATCGATTGGTGAGATCAATTGTGATTTTAATTTTTAAAATATTTCACACCTCAACTGTTTCAAATTAAAAATTTCAAGATCAACTGGAGAGGTAGATCTTGAATGTATTTTTCAAATCTTTAATGTCATTAACATTGGAAATTTGTGGTGAGTTTAATTCTAATTCTTATCTTTATGAAATTCTTAAGTAGTTTGATTGATTTTCAGAGTAGAGAACTCCAAGTCTCAATCTTCTATTTATTGAATTTCCTATCAAGGGATATTCTTCAACATTTTTTTGAGGAGTGATTCAATACAAAGTAGTGAAGATTTTTTTTTCTTAACTAGTAGTGTTATAATTCTCAAACAATTTTTTCATAATTAGTTTCTACTCAGTCTCTGTTGCGGTTCCTTTTCAATGATTTCCCTATTTTACCATCACACCTCCAATATAGCCTAATTATTAGGAAATAATAATTTTTCATCTTTACTATTTTAAACTAAAAAAACTATAAAAAAATTAAAAAGTTTAAAAATAAAGTTTACCCACTGCTGATAACGGTGGGTTTTGTTTAAAACGCTTAGACCACTCACTTGCTTTCCCTGTGGATCGACCCTTCACTGCTATACTAGTGTAGGTAATAAAATTTAATTTTGAGGACTTTGACAACCTATGGAACCTATCAGAATTTGATGCTTTTGTCGGGGAAGGCTTTGAGCAACCACTTTTCTTTAAAAAAATAAAAAAGAAAATTAATATAAAAAAATTATAAAAAAAATGAAAATTTAAAACCATGTAAAAATATCTTCTTTGATTTACTGTCTACTATTACTACATTGTTGTTGTTACATATCTTTTACCACTACTTCATGCTCACTTCTTGTACTTGTTTTACTCTATTATCACACATTGCATGAGAACAAGATCTTTGTTAGAGCCCTTGAACCTGGAAATCAATCAGCATTGTTCTACACTTAGAAATCAAAAGAAAATTTTAATGGAAAATCAGGATAATATAGCTGATAATCAAAACTTGAATGTTCCACAGCCCATAGTTTCACCCCCTTAAATACCTAGACTTAGGGAATTTCAAATTCTAATTGTTTCAAGCAAACCATCTTGTATTAGGTTATACCCTAGGTCTAGAAACTATGAAATTAAGTAGTCTCACCTCTCTCAACTTCCTTATTTCAATGGACTCCCTGCAAAGGATTTACTTGAGTTTATTAGAGAGTTTTATAGTTATGTCCAACAATTACCTCTGAGAGATTTGTGTGAGGAAGAGCTGAGATTGATAATTTTCCCATTTTTTCTAAAGGGGAAGGATAGGACTTGGTTCCAAAACTTAGATGAGGAAATATTTGATACTTGGGATGAGGTATTAACTGCGTTTGTATCAAAATTCTACCCCAGGATCACTACCACAGAGGTTAGGCACAAAATTAATGGGTTTTTTCAGGATGAGGGGGAGTTATTTCATGAGGCATGGGATAGATTTAGAAGTATCCTTAGGAAAAGTCTCAATCACCAGTTTTCTCCCCATCTAATCATGGAGACCTTTTACAATGGTCTCTCCCCTTACAACCAGAATCTAATTGACCATCCTGTGGGGGTGATTTCTCAGACTCCACTACCAGTGAGCTGAAACACTTGTATAGAAAACTTACCTAGAAATCACAGCACAAGTGCACTAGGAAGAGAGTCATCTATAGGGGTGAAACTAACCACTAAGCTACTGTTGTTGGTGATAGGGTTCTGAGGGGTCAATTTTGTCATTGTGGGATGTTCGGTTACTCTAAAACATGTTGTCCCAATTTTGACATCCCTGTCCAATTTGAGGAAAATGAACAATTTGTGGATTTTAGGACTAGAAATCAGGGTGTCCAAACTCTTTTTTCCAATCAATACACTTCTAGTTATTAAAATCACCCCAACTTGTTATGGAAGGACCAAGCAATGATTAAGCTACCTACTACCCCTGCTTACCAAAACCAACCTAGTTAAAATTTTCAAAACCAACAGAGGGAAGAATCTTCTAATTCATAAGGAAATAGTGATGGCCAAGTTACTTATAAACTGGATCAAATTTTAAATAGAATGGATTATCAAGAGGAAAGATTCATGAATCCACTGAATAAACATCAAACCCAATATAAATCTGAAAAAAATCAAAATAATGTAAGAATGCATAACATGGAAACTCAATTGGGACAACTAGTTATAGATTTGACATCTAGGGATAAAGGAAGGATTTCTATACAACTGAACTAAACCCTAGATATAATTTCATGGTTTTTGTAACAAGAACTGGGCTTAACACTCAAATTGTAGCTGCAAGAGACTCTAAAAATTCCCAAACTGAAAAAATGTGTGAGTCTAGAAAGAAAAATACGCTTGATACATAATCTGGAATTTTGGACAACTTGGTCCAACATGAATAGAATGTTGAACCCACACCTGAAAAATTTAAAGAACCAAGGAAAATGAAGTGGTAGTTGATTAAAGAAGAAAAGAAAAAATGGGTTTGAGGAGAAGGAGAATAATCAATCTATTCTAAAACATTATGCCCCTCTCATTCCCTTCCCTGAAAGAGTCAAAAAGAGTGATGAACATGACTATCTGAGGTTCTTGAAAATGATTCGAAACTTCAACATCAACATGCCTTTTATAGAAGCTTTGGATAAAATCCCTTCATATGTTTCATTCACTAAAAGGTTTCTAAAAAACAAAAATGATTGGAAGAAGTTGGATAGAGTCAATCTCAATAAGGAGTGTAGTACAATTCTATTAAAGAAGCTACCTCCAAAATTGAAAGACCCTGGTAGTGTTATCATTCAATGCTGAATAGAAGAAAGTGGGAAACTCAATTTCTTGTGTGACTGAGGAGAGAGTATCAATATTATGTCTTACTCCCTATTTAAGAAGCTAAGTCTTAGGGATATGCAGCCAACTTCTGTTTCTCTTCAACTTGCTGATAGGTCACTCAAACACCCTTCTGGGAGGGTGGATAACCTATTAGTGATTGTAGGAAAACTCACATTTCCCATATAATTCATTATAATTGATATGGAATGTGATGAAAAAGTTACAATCATCTTAGGCAGACCTTTCCTTGCTACTGTTGGTGCTGTTATTGATGTGTCGAAAGTCAAACTCGCTCTCCAAACTATTGATGATGTGGATGAGTTTTTGTTGTTTTAAAAGCCCCAACATGAGGTTAGTTGTGATCTAATTGATGTTGCTGAGAATCAATGTTTTAAAATAGAGGTTTGGGATGAGTATGGGTATTTCCCTCTTGAGGCCCCTGAGATTAGGATTCCCCAACCTATTGAAAATTTTCTTCAGGCTGCTACTCCTTCCCCACTCCTTCCTATTGATGAGTAGATTCTTTCCTTGGAACCCAATTTGGGGTTTGAGTCACATTCTTTTCCTAAAATATCTCAACTTGTTTATGAATATTTTCTTTATGAAGTTGACTATCTTAAGGTTCCTAAAGTTGGAGAGAGTTTTGGCCCGATTCCTTTAGAAAAACTTAATTTTTCCCATTATGAACAAGTTCTTTTTCTTGAAAACTTATTTACTACTTAGTATATTGATTTATATGATAAATTTCAGCCAAAAATTGAAATTTTTACATCATTTGAGTCCTCTATGGTCATAGAGAAAAATCTATTGGAAGATGAATTTGATTCTTTCACTTGGGAGTATTTGGAGTTGTCTAAGTTGCAAGCTTTTTTAAGAAATGCTAAGGAGTTTGATGATGTTTCTTCTTCTATTATTGGTATTGAGCTAACCTATAAGTGTGGGGGAATCCATGGAATAATTCTTGGTTAGTTAATTTATTTTCTTAGGAATTTTTTGGAATTTTTAAGAGCTGATGAAGTTTGTTTTAGAGACTAAGTTGATCTAGACAACATGTTCCCTCTTATTGAGATGGATGAGTTTTCGAGGATTTTTCTTAGTGCTAAAGATGAAAATGTCTTGGGAGTTCCTACTTTTAATTCCTTAGACAATACTAAAACCCACACCACTAATAATTCATACCCATTTAATGATCATGGATAGAAATATTTAGGGGAATAAAGTCTAGTTGGGGACTTTAAACCTAGTGTTTTATGGGAGGCAACCCATGGTTTCTCTTTTGTTTTCACTTTTATTCTTTTTCTTGTTTTACTTTGAATAAAGTAATGCTTGTTCTGTCACTTGTTTAAATCCTTCTGTATATGAGTCCTTGGTCTTCTTTGTTTGTAATCATTAAGAAGGTATGTTTCTACTAGAAAATTCCATTACATTTTTCTATATGTCAAAAAATCTGATGTATGTCTCTTGACTGAAAAAATTCTTCTGCATATGTTTGTTGATGAAAATTGTTTTCAAAGGTTTCAAATCTTTACTATATGACATTAATTGTGGGGGGAGTTACCCCTGGATAGTTATTCTTAATTAGGGTGTTTAGCATGCCTTTTTCTACTTTATTGAACATCCAATTGAATCAAACTCTCAAACTTGCTTTCACCCTATTCACTGTTCAATATTTTTCATGCTACTGTCTTAACTTAATTGAAAATTTATTCACTTTCTTTCATGAAAATACATGTGAACCTATTTTATTGTAATATTTTTGTGGAAAAAATATTCTTTTGAACTTTACTGAGACCCTTGAATAGGTCATTAGTCTACTGAAATGTAAATCTACTTTGAACCTTAAAAGTTAAATTGTTGTCTTCTCCATCTTGTAATTAAACTTTGTGGAAAAAGTTGGGTTTTAAGTGTAGGGAGGGGGTAAATTCATGTTAATCTAAACTGTTTTTTATGGAATCCCATCAATTCCCACTGCTCTTTAAAATTTTAGTTAAAAAATGGTTAATTTTTTTCAAAATTATTTCACAATTTTAGATTCTTTAGGCTTACACTACATATCAAAAAAAATTCCTAAGGATAATTTCTTTTTGGTAGTTATGAATTTCCTTGAATGTGAAATTTATGAGGGTCAATGATTTTTGATTGATTCTATTTAGTGAATTTATGAATGCTCGATTTAGGAACTATGCTTGAGAGTGATATAGGATACCTGTTGTGGAATTGAGATCGGAACCTTAGGAACTAGAAGTTTGAACTTGATATTAGGGGACTCATTTTTTTCTAATTATTAAAATTAATAACTTTATTGAGAAAATTTAAAATGGTTTTCATATAGATATTTTGAAACTATAGTAAAATGGGAATGTGGGAACCCACAGTGAATCTTTGAGACACTAGACACTGGGTGCATTTTTATTAAACTAAAATCCCTCTTTACAATTCGAATAAGTACATATGCACAGTGCTCAGTACAAGATACATGGCTTGGGAAAAATAAAATAAAGTGTCTAGGGTCAAGAATAAGTTCATTAAGATGAGAGGAATAATGAACACCAGATTAAGAAGGGGACAATTGGTTTGTATGTAACTATTTAGTTTGTATCAATAAGCTGATTCAAAAAAATATTTAATTTTTTCTTTTGGAACCTAAGAGAAAGTCAAAGTACAAGGTTCTTTTTTTATGTTTTTAATTCCACTTACTTTTAACCTTTTATCACTCTTGAACTTAGAACTTGGATTTGAATGGAAGTCATTAGGAAGTCTCATAAATGAGGCAAGACATCCTAAAAATGGAAGACTCTATGCTCTTTTAATAACCTAGTGAGTATTTGAAATTGGGAAAGATTCATTTGAACATTACATTTTTTTAAAGAAACCTCATTTATAGTTACTTGTCCTCAGTTTTTAAAGTGATTGACATGTTGGATTTTGAGCTAATTAATAAAATTATTTTTAAGTTCTAAAATGTTAGTAAAGCATGAGATTGTTTGAGGACAACTAATGTTTAAGTGTGGGGGGATTTGATGCGGCCTTAATTTTACTTATTTTTTCCACATCTTTTTATTAATATTTTAATGATTTAATTAATTATTTTTTCACTTTTGGCTAATAAATGAATTTTTTTTATTTTATAGTTAAATTATTTAATTAATTAATTTTTATAATTAATTTTGTATTTTGAGTCATAGAATTAGTAATTTTATCTCTTGTAGTTTTTCTTTAATTTTCATCATACTTATTAAATTTTCATTCTGCTTATCATCATTAATTTAGGTTGTTTTTTATTGTTTAATCAATTTATCCAATTAGTTGAATCTTTAATTTTTATTTTTAATCATTAAATTTTATATTTTAAAATTAGTTTAACCTTAATCTAGTTTATTAATTAATGTGTTTACAAATAATAATTTAATTCTGTAATATAAATACTAACTTTCAAATTTTAAAAAATAAAAAATAATAATCCAGTTTCATTTTAGTTATTTTCTCTATTTAGTTTTTAATTTCAATTTAAGTTTTTAGTTTTATGTTTTTAATTAATTAATTAATTAGTTAGTTATTTTTATTAATTTAAGTTTTATTTTCTTTTAATTAATTGATTTAAGTATTTGTTTATAGTGAAAAAAACTTGAGTCGTCGATACTGCTTCCTTTGACTCGCTGTTAGTGCAACTTACCAACGTGAAACCCACGACACATCCTTCATTTAATTTGATTTCATGAATTAAATTAAATCAAATTAATTTATTATTTTAAATCAATTTTATAACTCTTGTTTCATTTGTTTTAACTACGTTTCTTAATAGTTTAAGTTAGTTGTTAAATTGATTTTAGTTTTATCATATGAATTGAATAATTAGTTAATTGTTTTTTTATCATTAAAGTCCATTTATTAGATTAATTGGTTTAAGTTTTTTTAATTTTTAATTGTTTAATTATGTTAATTTTATTTGATCTGCAGAAGAGTCGCCAACATTGTGACTCACTGATTCCCTACCGACAGGTTCCCCCTACGCACCTACCAACAGTTCACCTCCCAGTTGAGTTACAGTTGCCCCTGCCAATCTGTTAGTCAGACACTTCTCACCAACACTGCACGTCTCACCGATACTCTTTCCAGCGACCTACCAACACCGTCTCTAATCCATATGCAAGCTACCGACAATAATATTCTTGTACTGCCGACACTCCCGCAGCTGTGCTGTTTTTTTTTTTTGACAAATGAAGATGATATATTAATCATGAGGGTCAGCAGTTACACAGTCATACAACCAAGAAGAAAATTGGTCAAGCCAGAGATGATTAACGCAGGACGTGCTAAAACCGCAGTTGAGCGCACCTTTTAACCATTCATTCAATCATCCTACCAACATTACCATTCCATCATTTCTCACTGATCCTTCTCCCACCAACCATCAGCTCTCTGAGAAAATATGGTCATCGTTGACTGAAGATCCCGCCACCATTTGGATTTTTTCTAAGGAGGAGCATCCGAGCCCTGTTGCCTACCATTGTCGCGTCACAGATGAGGATCCAGCACCGCCTCCACCATTTGAACAGCTGAAGCCACCCCTCTCGCACAGATCTAGGGTTTGGACCCGAAGCAGAGCTGATGTTGCCGACCACCAAGCCATTAGGAGCTCGGATCTAAAGAACCCACCCTCGGAGCCACTGAGAGACACCGTCAAGGGGAAAACACACCGAATCAACACAAATCTTGTAAAATCAGAAAAAAATCGTAGGAGAAATCACTTTTTCGTGAGCCGTCGTTGAAGAATACAGAGCAGCACTCGCTCGAACCAGAATCCATTGTGCCACCGTCGAGTAGAATTGTCGAGCTGAGGAGGGAGGTCACTATTGTGCAAGAGCTGAGCACCGCCGGAGGCTTCTCTGAGAAGATTGAGGAAACTCCCCTCCCCCGCACAGTGAAGATGAATGGGGTGAGGAATGAATTAAAAAAATTAAAAAATAAAATAAATAATAACAATTAAAGAAATAATAATAATAATTAATAATAATAAAAAAAATAAAATATAAATTAATTTAATAAAAATATTTAAAAATAAAATATTAATAATAATTTATAAAATCAATTATTAAAATTAACTAATTAAATAAATTAAATTTAAATAAATACATTAATATAATTAAAATAACAATAAACTTATTAAATTTATTAATTAAATTAAACATTTATAATAATACTTAATATGAATGATTAAATAACTTAATAAAATAATGACATTTTATAACCCTAAAATAATATTAATAATAACATTTAATAAAGTAATTCGAATATTAACTTCAATAATGTCAATAAGATAATTAATAAATTTTTAAAATAAAACAAAATAATTAAAATAATAATTAACTTTAATAAATTGACAAAATTTTATTATAAATAACTTTAAATAAGTATTAATTAATTATTGTAATAATTTAAAATAATAAATTAATAAACTAAATTTTTCTCTAATCTATTTATTGTTCTCATAATTAATTAAATAACTTAATTAAATCCTTTTATTATGTTTTAAACTGCATTATTTCATCCTCTATTTTGCATATTCAAGCTGAAGCTAGATTCACGTCTAGATTCATCATTTTCTGTTGAGCGGAGTTAGTTACAGGGGTTAAGATAGTATGAAAAGTCGTTCATGAAAAAATGCATGGGTGCGGTGCGAAAGAAAGGGACTTACCAAAGTCGGTGGAAACTTGGGGGTGACTTCCAACAGATGGTAGATGATTGAAAAAAAGACAGCAGCAGCATGAGCAGAGGGGAGTGACACATTTTCATTAAGATCTCTGATTGAATTATCATTGATGACACCAATAATCGGGAGCTTGAGAGCAGATAGAGGAACAGGATCAGAATTTGAGTTCAAGGCGGAACAGGATGAGCAGATCATTTCTCATGGATGACAAAAAATCTAAAGGTATAACTTTTTTCCCTTATTTCATTCCCATTTTTTAAAAGAATTTGTTTGTCTAATTTCTTTTTTAAATGATTCCATGATAAATTCTTAGTTAAACTATATTTAATATTATTGGTTAGTTTGTTTTTCTCTTCACGAATCACTTTTTATAGATGTTAGAATCGATCGGTGAGATCGATTGTGATTTCAATTTTTAAAAATTTTCACACCTCAAATGTTTCAAATTCAAATTTTCAAGATCAACTGGTGAGGTAGATCTTCAATGTATTTTTCAAAGCTTTAATGTCAGTAACATTGTAAATTTACGATGAGTTTAATTCTAATTTTTATCTTTTTGAAAATCTTAAGTAGTTCGATTGTTTTTTGGAGTGGAAAACTCCAAGTCTCAATCTTCTGTCTGTTGAATTTCCTGGTGAGGGAGATTCTTAAACATTTATTTGATGAGTGATTCAATACAAAGTAGTGGAGAAAATTTTATTTTTTAGTCAGCAGTGTTATAATTCCTAAACAATTTTTCATAATTAGTTTCTACTCGGTCTCTATTGTTGTTCCTTTTCACTAATTTCCCTGTTTGACCATCACACCTCCAATTACAGCCTAATTCTTAAGAAATAATAATTATTCATATTTAATGTTTTCACCTAAAAAAATATAAAAAGGTAAAAAGTTTAAAAATAAAGTTAACCCACTGCTGATAATAGCGGTTTCTGTTTAAAACTCTTAGACCAATCGCCTATTTTCCCTGTGGATCAACCCTCCACTGTTATACTAGTATAGGTAATAAAATTTAATTTTGAGGGTCATGACGACCTTTGGCCCCTATCAGGACCCAACCTTGGAAGTCTCTAAATTTAATCCAAGGAGCCACCGGTCCAAGTCATTCAAAGTATCTTTCTTGACCAAAATCTAAGTATACACCCATGGAATTCTATCTCATACAATCAAGTGGAATTTGGGGAGCTTATCCCAAGAAATTCATAAAGGTACCCCAATGAAATCCACAACATTAATCTATGTCATTAAAAACATAATATGTCACCTAAATCCAAGGGGGGTCTACCCAAAGGCATTCACAGTGATGAATCTTTGAGGAATCCAAGGTAGCTCATTGAATTCCTTAGATTTTGACATCCTCGTATCCAATGAAGCATCCTCCCATGGAATCTAAGTGATTCCATGAATAGAGTCTATGATCACTCAATGCATTCCTCTCATTTCATTTCTAGAACTAAATACAAGGGGTGACACCCAAGGAATTCTATACATAATAGCAGTATGCATAAGAAAGAATAATTAACCAAATACCAAACCAACACTAGAGAACATTCCATTATACTTTCTTACTCCCATTCCATAAAAACCTTATTATTCCACAAGGTTTGATTAAATATGATTCCATTGAAAAGCTATATGGGAAAATGACTTATAGGTTTCTTACTAGAACTTTATTCAATCAACACCCTCATTTCACATCTCAATAATATTCACGGCTTAATAATTCTAATTTTAACATTCATTTCCCTTTTATAACCACATTTCACCACCTTACTCAAAACTAGGTTCAATACATAACCATATAAACATTCTATTAAAATCCTTCTCAACGCAATTCTTCATTTTGGCACACACACACACACTTGGCGTACCCTTAGACCTATCTAAAGTTTCAAACTCATTTACCAATGAACACTAACATTCCACTAGGTCAACTTCCCAAGTTCAATCCCATTCTCAAATTATCTATGGGTTTAAAATTCTATTTCACACCCATTGATTCTAATTATAACTTCTCATTTAGATTTTTAAAGGTAGATAATAATTATTCATCATAATCCA
Organism: Viscum album; assembly: GCA_963277665.1. Lineage (NCBI taxonomy): Eukaryota > Viridiplantae > Streptophyta > Magnoliopsida > Santalales > Viscaceae > Viscum > Viscum album. The sequence continues at coordinate 1,176,713,050 of OY728153.1, read as the reverse complement.
ATTTATACTCAAACTTATCAAAGGTCATCTCTTAAGGAAATACTATTTTATATGGTTCAAGATACATTATCAAGGGTGTTCAAACAACCCAATCTCAATTTAAAGCATTTAATTTAACCGAAGTCGGTACATGGCATGGACATCCTAACCACACCACTACATCACTTGTGAAATATAAAATAACTATGGGTTAGGCTTAGATACCACCTACCTTGTTCTTAGGGAAGCCCACTCATCAAGTATCAACTTCCAGTTTATCCTGAATCAGAAGAGAATGAGAAACCATATTCCCTAAAGATAGAGAATGTTAGCTTAATCTAATATAATTACACTTAAAAGAAAAATAAAACTAAAATAAAAGGAATAGGATAGTTATAATCACCAAGGGATCTTGATTTCAAGTGACAACACTCAATTCAAACACCAGATAAGGGATGTTCTCCTAAGAGGGGAGGAGAGGGGTGGAGGTGCATATAAGATGACTAATAGCCATTTTAGGTGGGGATAAATATAAGAGAAGGAAGGGGTGTACCTTGGTAAGATGATGGGGCTTCCCCTCATTAAAAATAGCCCGGAGGGACATCTTCTAGACACTAGCCCCCCACCATTTAGTTGGTATGCCCAATATCCCTTACTAGGATAATAGACACACCACTGGATAGCCAATGGCACTGCATGTTAGATTGAAATGTATATTTAGATGGCTAAATACAAGAGGGGGTGAATTGTAAGTTTAAAAAAATAACCTTAAAATAATTTAGTTTAAAATTGTTTAAACTAATGGAATTCACAAAACCTCTTATGTATTTAAAAATTAATCAGACTAGCCCTTGTGTCTGATAAAAAAGATATTATAATCAAGTTGATTCAAATATGATTATTAAGTCACAGGTCACCAAACATATGATTCTATCTTAAATCATATAGAATCATAATCAGAGTAAGTTATATAATCATAATCATGGAAATCGTATTTACAGATTAATATAAAATTATCATAATAAAATCAATTACGATAAACAAGATAAAAATAGAAAAATGAATATAAAATAATTCAATTTCTATTACAATTTCAGAAAAAATGAAAAACTTATAATAAAATAATTAAATGAATATCGAATTCTTTTAATACAAAGATAAGGGTATCCAATAATCTAGGATAAATGTCCCTTGATTTATACTTTCAAGAAAGTTTTTCTTACCCACACCAGGGTAAGTCTTCAATATGAAGATCGATTTGTCTTGTTATCCCCAAAAGCCCCTAATTAATAAGGTTATTGGCTCCTCTATCTTACTAGACTTAGAATTCCTTGATCATAATAACAACAATAAAACTATCATAAATAAAAACAAACTCTAATATTATAATTACAAGGATAAAGTAGTTCACTTGTGTGAACTTCAGAGCTCGCATACACAACATGAAAATAATTAGATTTCTCACACAATGTCTCTATGACTCATTCAACTCATCATTAAATCATAAAATGACCTGGTATTTATAGGAAATCCTTCCAACAGTCATCTTGATTTCCAATGGTCATATTTTCTTCAAAAAAAATGGAGGACCTAGACACCTGGAACTTCAACGATCAAATAATTACAAAATGTATGACATCATTTTGATTTAAAAGATTTTCATACATTATGATAAAGTTTTATAGATATGAAAAATAAATTGAAATGTGTCTCATGATAATCATTAAAAGTGTTAGTATGATTTATATTGATATCATTTTTAATTTGATTACAAAAATCTTGTCAGTACAAAAGACTAGACAGATTGATTGATAATCAATTTTCAATTGATGTGTATGATATAAATCATATCCAAACTCAGTATAATAATCATTGAAGTTTTCATTACTATAATTTTCATGAGTATGATATTTATCATATGCATACTCATTACGAATATCATAATGATAAAATATAAATTTATTTTTATAAGTCAGAAGACTTAGTGTAAGTATGGTAAAATGTAATATGTTTTCTATAAAAACATTTTCAAAATATTTTGGACATGAAAGAGTTAGTAATTAAATATTTAATAAAGATTTTGTGATTTCCCAAACAAAAGGAATGGAAAAGTCAAAAAGAGACTTTTGACTCAATAATCCCCCCTTTTGGAAAGCAGAAAGCACATGATTTAAATAGAAAATAACTTTGAAAATCTTATGTCCAATATTCTTTTTAAGAACTTCCATATTCAGAAATAAAAATTTATACTTATCTCCCCCTGAGTTTATAAATATTTTGAATACAATAGTGAATACGACTAACTCCCCCTTAGGATAATAACTTCCCTAAGGATTATATTCTTTATTTTAGAATTTTTTTCTCCCCCTTTCTTTAAGTATATCCCCCTTACTTTATAATTTTCCTCTTTTATATAAATTCCCCGCCCCTTTATGATTTTCAAAAATGAATAGGGAAAAGTATTCTAATACCTGAAAAGGTTTATAGAAAAAAATATACAGAACAATAAAGTACTTGATCATCTAAAATAAATGAAAGAACATTCATCCAAAAGAGTTGGAAGACATTCAATAAAATTGAATATAGATAAAGAATTTTTTTCATTGAAATTTCAAGAAAAAATACAACAAGATTTCAAAAAAATCACTTATTTTCCATGATATTTAACATGATTTTTTTCAACTTTTTGAATTATTTTCTATTATCCTTTAGATTTTAAAGAAACTCTTGTTGGGTCAGAAAATTTTCTTCTTGATCTGAAAACAGTTGATCCTGAGTACGGTTCAATTATTCATGGGATTTCAACTTTTCTTCTAGAATATGAAACCTTTCTTCCTGATATTTATTTTTCTTTTCTTGGGTATGAAGTTTCTCTTCTTGAAGTTGAAACTTTTCTTCCCAAGACTTACTGAATTTTTCTTGAAATTCAATTCTGTCATTTAGAAAAACAATTTAATTTTTCAAATCAACTATTTCGTATTTTTAATTCTTGAGCCTTGAAACTTCTAATTGAATATAATTTATCTTCCCATTTATCTCCTTAACTTTACCATGCTGGGTATCTTCTGAGATTTTGAATTTTTTTAAAAAACTTACTTTTTCGGAAGTATCACGGGCTAACTTGTTGAAGGAAACTAGAATTTAATTTACAAGTTTCCTTATATCTTTAATTATATCTTCATGGTATTTGGTATTCACATTGGCATTATGCAACCACTTTACAAATTTTTTGCATTCCTTCTTGTGTTCTTGAGAACTCTCTTCAAAAACTTTAAAATCTGATCCAAGATTGATCAACCTATCCTTTAAAATTTTGACTAAATCTGATTTTTTCTTTTGGTTTTCAAAAACCAAATCTATTTTTACCTCAAGCCTTGAAAAATAAAAAATTACATTTTCCATTATTTTTAAATCTTGAACAATATACTGAACTCCTTTTATTGAGATTGGATTTTTTGAGTCGGTATTTTTCTTGAAATTAGGAAGCTCTCCATAATACGTTCTAATAGCCACATTTCCTAAAGTCTATTTTAGATTTTCATCAGACTTGGTCTCTCCATATTTATCAGAAATATGAATTAATTTATCAGATTAGGTTCTTTTAGAAACTTGTTTTGAGTACTAAACTCTTGGATATGGTAACTTTCAAGTGGTTTCTTCTAAAGATCTAAAGGGTAATTTATCATAATGATATTTTTGACTTTGAATGGATTCCTTATTATTCTTATCCTCCTCTTATTTATCTTATTATTCCTCTTATTATTCTTATTCTTCATTATTTCTTTCTTATTTTTCACCAACATACTCATATATTAGTCTCATCTCACTATCATCTTTTTCATCTGAATATTTTTTTTGACAAACTTTTGGTGGGACTGATTCTTCACCAAATATTTTCTTATCTTTTCCCTTATCTTAGACAGAGGGAGTAATCGTACCTACTTCAACAGGTTCCCTGAGTATGATTCAATCACTTGATTTTTCAATATCTTTAAACAATCTATCAATGTAAAAATATCTGAATTTCTCTTTTTCATATTTATTTTCTTCTCTTCTTCCTTAAAAGATTCTTCACTATGAATATTTTCAGCTAATGCCACGACGGGATCAAGACCGATTTGAGGATCACCTTCTTTCCTTTCATATTTCATTCTTCTCCATTCAAAAGTAACTTCATCAGGTAATTTCTTTTGTTTCTTTGAATTTTTTGGGAGAAATAGGCTTAGATTTATTTTTCTTTTTCTGAAATATTCAGTACAATTACTTTTGAGACCTTCTAACTACCTTCAACAACTTTATTTGAAGGATCGACTTCAGCATCCTTCACAAACGTTTTTTATTCTATATTCAAACAAAATTTAAACCTCTTGATTGTATCATCACTAATAAGAATAATTTTCACTTTCTTCAATACTGACTTGATTTAAATATTGAAAAATTTCAAACTCTTAATTAGAAACTTACTTATGATTCCTATAAACATTATCCGATAAGATTTGATGGATTTGGTCTTTAAGTTGTTGATGGTTAGAAATATATAACCCATCAAGTTCAACTTTATCATATTGACCAAATAATAAAGAATAAAGATATTTTAAACCTTTAGGGTTTCCATATCACCCTTTCTTAGAATAAAAAACCCTTTCACCCATAGGGTAGTAAAAAGATTATTGCAAGAGGGATGAGCGATTTTTATTTTAACCTCAAAAACTTAAAAAAGTGACTCCTCAACTCTTTTCTTATTGAAAGTACCTTTGTATTTTGGTAACTTGCGAGAGGGACAAAAAGCATCACCTTATGAGGGTACTCCAAGGAAATTAGCAACTTGTTTAACAAACATGATAATATATTTTCCATACATAGAAAATGATATCTTTAAATCCATATAAACTTTAAAAGAACAATAAAAATATCTGACTTCATAACATGAATAAGATCTTGATCGGTCTCAGGTTCTTATAGATTGACTAATTCCAATCCTTGAAATTTGATAAACCTTTTCAATGAAGAGTCAGACTTCTTAAAAAAAATATTTCTTTACTAACCTTTATCCGAAGATGGTCATAGTTGAGAAATATTTAGGAGTAATTTCTTTGGGAGAAGATGCGGTGGATTCTGACATGAGAGTTAAAAAACTTTTCTAAGTAGTAAAACTTACCAACTGAGCTATTTTAAGGGAGTTAGAGCTTTGGATAAAAATATGTAAAAATCTATGTGGGATAGGGTCAGGGGTTCCTTTATATAAATGGATAACGATGAGGTTCATATTTTATAATTAATATTATATTAAAATGATCTGATGGTAAACAAATTATACTCTTGAGGTTTTTTTTGAAAAAAATAAAAAAAATAAAAACAAACTTATCATATTTAACATGAATATGATAAATATTAAAAAAATACCAATAATTAGAATATAATTTAAATAGTGTAAGGTATAATAAATTATACCTTTCAGAGTTTCAAGATAAATCTATTAGTTTCAACAATTATTTCTTCTTGAAAATTTTGAGTGTAAAAATTTTGAGTATGAAAATTTTGAGTACATGAATTTTGAGTATGAAAATTTTCTAAGAATTAAATATTTTATAAAATATAAAATATATATATTCCCCCTTTTTAAAGGAGTGAATTAATGTTAAAATATAGTTTAAAAAATAATTATATATGAATTATTACTTGATTTTAATCATTCCTAGATTCTGTTTAATATATTCAAATCTATCATAAGGTAATGGTTTTGTAAAAATATCAGCAAGTTGTTCTTGCATTCTGATAAATTGTAAAATGATATCTATTTTTTTTGTGTGATCCCTATGAAAGCAATGTCTAATGTCTATGTATTTTTAACAAGAGTGGTGTTATGGGTTTTTACTCAGGGAAATGGAACTTATGTTATCAAAAAGTATGTGAGTTTTTATAAAACTCATTCCATAGTCAGTGAGTGCATGTTGCATCCACAACACCTGAGCACAAAAACTTCCAACTGCTACATATTCAACTTCAGCAGTGGAGAGTGATACTGAGTGTTGTTTCTTACAAGACCAAGAAACTAATGAATCTCCTAAGAAGTAACATATTCTAGATTTAATTTTTATATCCATTCTACAACCACCAAAGTCATCATCTGAAAAAATTTTCAATTCAAAATCATTTCGAGAAGAATAAAAAAGTCATAAATATATAGTTCACTTTAAATAACAAAAAATTCATTTAACTGCTTTTAAATGGGATTAATTTGAATTATATTGATGTCTTTCACATAATAAAATAGAAAACATTAAGTCTAGATGACTAGCTGTTAAGTATAGTATACTTGCTATCATACCTTTAAAAATTGTTTGGTCAATTGTTTACCAAGCTTCATCAATATCAAATGTATTTTAGGTACCTATTAAAGTATTAATAATTTTAGTATTGTTGTATCCATACTTTTTAAGAATAACTTTTATATACTTATGTTGAGATATATAAGTACCTTCTATTTTTTGATAAATTTGAAAACTAATAAAAAATGTTAACTCACCCATAATACTCATTTCAAACTCATATTTCATAAGATTCACAAAATAATCTATTAAATATTTTTGATTGTATCCAAATATAATTTCATCAACATGTATTTGAACAATCATAATATTTTTATTAACATTATTTATAAAAATAGTTGGATCAGCAGTTCCCTTAACATAATTGTTTTGTAACAAAAATCTTGTTAATCTATTATACCAAGCTCTAGGTGCCTGTTTAAAGCCATATAAAGCTTTGGTAAGTTTATAAACATATTCAGGGTGTTTTTTATCTTTAAAACTAAGAGGTTTTTCAACAAAAATTTCCTCTTGTATATAACCATTAAGGAAAGAAAACTTCACATCTATTTAAAAAAGTTTGAAATTAAATAATTCTATAAAGGCTAATAGAATACGAATAAATTAAAGTCTAGCTACCAGAGAATAGGTTTCTTCATAATCTATTCCCTCCTATTGATTATAACCTTTAACAACAAGACTTGATTTATTTATAATAATTATTCCATTTTCATCACATTTATTTCTAAAAACCCATTTTACTCTAATTACTGAAGTTTCTTAGGTCTTTCAATTAAGGTCTAGACTTTATTTCTTTCAAATTCATTTAGTTCATCTTGCATAGACTTAATCCAATATTCCTCACCTAAAGCCTCATCAATACTTTTAGGTTTTAATTTAGAAAGGAAAGAAAAATGTTCTAATTCATTTCTCAAAGAACTTCTAGTCTTTATAGGATAATTCACATCACCAATGATACTATCACTAATATGATTCCTAAGAAACAAGAGACTTGGGTTTTGTAAAACCTGTTCATCAATGTAAGGTAGAAAGTCTTCCAGAGAGAATACTTCAAAAACTATTTCTTGAGTATTTTTCTTATTTGAAGAATCTTTTATCAAAGGTTGAAAATCAGTTTTTGAAAACACATCAGAGGATGTAGATTGGATTTGTTTCAAAACAAAGGATCAGTTTTATAAAATTCAACATGTATTGTTTTCTGAATAGTATAAGAAGTTTTGTTAAAAACTCTATAATCCTTAGAAGTATTGTAATATCCTAATAATATACCTTCATCGTATTTTGGTGTGAATTTGTGTAAATTATCTTTTGTATTCAAGATGAGTACTTTGCATCCAAATACTCTGAATTATGAAACTTTTGGTTTTCGGTCTGTCCATAACTCATAAGGTGTTTTATTAATAAAAGGTCAAATTAAAACTTGGTTTATAGTATAGAAATTAGTACTGATAACTTCATCCCCAAAATGTTTAGAAATTAAGTATTTACTCAACATAGTTCTTTTTATTTCTTGAAGAATTCGATTTCTTCTTTCAACAATACTATTTTTTCAAGGAGTTTTAGGAGCAGAAAAGTTATGAGTAATGAATTTATTACAGCAAAATGTTTCAAAATTGGAATTTAAAAATTCTACACCATGATCACTACGTATTGTTATTAAGGGAAGGTTTTTATTATTTTTAACTTCGGATACAAAAGTTTTAAAAATACAAAAGGCTTCATATTTCTTTTCTAGAAAATAGAACTATATATATCTAGTATAATCATAAACTGAAACAAATACATAGTACTTTACTCCAATAATTCTATTTTGTGTGAGACCAAATAAATCCATGTGCACTAACTATAAAGAATCAGTAGTTGAGACTTCACTAATAGATTTAAATCTTTACTTATGCTAATTTCTATATTTACAAGGGTCACAAACTTTTGAAGAATAAAATATAAGTTTTGGTAGATCCTTAACAATTCTTTTCTTATTCAATTTACATAAGTTTATAAGGTTATAGTGTGCTAAACTTCTATGTCATAACCAATATTTATCTTCCATTGCACTGAGAAAAGGTAAGTATTTTCTCCTAATGTATTCTAAGTTAAGTGTATAAACATTCTCATGTTTATGGGTAGAAAGAATGAATTCATCCTTGGAATTGTGTACTACACATTTATCATTCCTAAAATTCACAAGGTAACCTTCATCACATAATTGGCTTATGCTTATAAGGTTGTTCTTAAGACCTTTAACAAATAAAAAATTTGACTGAATAACTGAAAATTAATTTTTTATTATCATAACCCCCCCCCCCCTTTAAGGGGTGAGGGGGAACCCAATATGAAATCACGACATAAAAAACAACTGAGACTCCACAGTCAAATCAAGAAAAAACAACTCATTCAAAATTACAAAACAAGACTCCAACCCAGCAACATAACCATGAAGACCAGCTTCCATCTACTCATTACTACTCGGAAAGCTATCCCATGCATGAAATCAAAGATTTTCTAAGAAGAACAATATTACTTATACCAACAATATTTCCTTGAGAATTATCTCTGAAAGTAACTCTTCCACATTTCATTTTGATAATATTTTCAAAGAAGTATTTGTTTCTAGTAATATGTTGGGAACAACCACTATCCATATACCATGTATTATTGTTGTTGGTACGTCCTTTTTTTCCTGAAAACAAAAAAATAGACTTTCGTAACCCAAACTTTCCTGGGTCTGGAAATGTTAGTAAATAAAATTTTAGGAATCTGCATTTGTTTTGAAAAATGTGCTTTATGAAATCCTAAGGATTGAAATTTATTTAAAGAACAATTTTTATTCTAGTGAATACCTCTTTGATATTTTTGTGTAAAATTGAACACTTTTAGGAAATAAATAATTGTTTCTAAAAATAGGTTTTTGATGGGTATATCCCATTCTGGTACTAGTTCCATGACGAAGAAATTTTTTATACATTTTATCAAAGAATTCCTTACCAAAAGTAAAGTTTGACAAAATTTTCTTTAAAGAATAAATTTTATAATTTAGTTTTACAACTAAATCCTTATCCTCTTAAACAATAGTTTTGGAATTGAGTTTTTTTTTCTAAAACATTTTTCTTAGAAATGAATTTTTCAAAATCTTTATAAATCTTATCCTTATTAGAAGTATATTTTTCAAGGTTTTTAGAAATATAATAAATTTCAAAATATTTCTTATCAAGATATTTTGAAAGATCTAATACTTATTTTATCAAAATATTTATTCTAGAATTTTCTTTCTCAAGTTTCTTACTAACTTTACAATTTTCATTTTCAAGAAATTTAGAAAATCTAGATACTTCATCATAAGAAGGTAAAGTATTTTCCTCTTCTAAGGGATATTATTCATCTGAGGATTTAGAATTTTTCTCATCAGGGTAATTGGAACTTAAAGACATGTTATTTAAATATTCAGTAGTGCGTACCTTTTCCATGAGACATTGGTTTTCAAAATGTATTATAGCATAGAGATCAATATTCTTATATCTAGAATTTTCATTATATGATGAATCATTTGAAGAGTATCCTCCTCTATCACTCCACAAGTCGTTGGATTTCAAAATTTTATTTACTTTAGACTTGTAATACCTTTTCTGATTTCTCTCATAATGTGTTTCCTTCCTATCTTTCCTTTTGATCTTTGGACAATCTGCTCTTATATGTCCAACTTTCTTACATTCATAACAAATAACCTCAGTATATTTCTTATCCTTCTTATACTTTTTACTTTTCTTATAATGATACTGAAAATCCTTTTTTCCAAAAATATTGTTCATTATTTGAGCAAGATTGGCCAACTCATTTTCAGAATGTTCAAATTCACTTGAATCTAATTGAACAATAACTTTATTTTTCTTTGTTGATTTGATAACTATTTCAGGAGTCTAACCTTTTATAAGATTAGAAGTATTAGTAAAATAAACTTCACTATTCTTTTTCTTTACTTTCTTAGTATCTCTTTTCAACCTATTATCATATTGTAAAAGAGTTCCAAATAAATTATCAAGAGTAACATTTGTAATCTTCCTTGAATCATCAACATATGTTCTCTTATACTCCCACTCATTGGGAATGATTTAAATAATCTTTCCAATAAGGATTTAATCCTACAATCCTTTCTCTCCCATAGCTTGTAAAATATTAACAATTGTCATAAACCTTTATTGTACCTTAATAGTAGGTTCTCCATAAGGAAATTCAAAAGCTTGATAATCAACTCTCAACAAAGCTCTTCTAGTCTCAATAACTTTAAAAGTTACAAAATGAGTAACCTATAACTTCTTCCAAATTCTATCAGTTTCTTTATAAGAATAAATTTGACTATATATGTTTCTAGTCATAGAATATAACAAAGTATTTAATACTATGAAATTCAACTTATATTCTTGTTTTTACTTATTGGTAAAAGTTATGATTTCTTTGTCAGGAATTTTATAATCATCGGCCAGCATAACAAAATTATCAACTCCTATATTGATAACAAAATCATTCATTCTATCCCTCCAGTATTCATAATCATTACCATCAAATATTGGGGGTCTGGTTGGATTGAGGTTGTATATGGATCCAACATTAAGTCCCGCCATCTTAAAATAGAAAAAAAAATCTTTTCTAAAAAACATGTTAGTGTGACAAATATTTATAAACAAAAAGTTTATAATAAGATATAAATCTAACTTTCAAAGGTAAAAAGAATCAGTAAGAATTTGAGCAGTGTAATCCTACTCTGATACCAATTATTGGATCAAAATGTATATATAGATGGCTAAGTACAAGTGGGGTGAATTGTATGTTTAAAAACTTTTGTTTTTAACCTTAAAATAATTTAGTTTAAAAGTGTTTAAAATAATGGAATTTAAAAAGCCTCTTATGAATTTAAAAAGTAATCAGACTGGCCCTTATATCTGATAAAAAAGATATCATAATCAAGTTGATTCAGATATGATTATTAAGTTACAGGTCACCAAATAAATGATTCTATCTTAAAATGTATATAATCATAATCAGAGTAAGTGATATAATCACAATCACAGAAATTGTATTTATAGAGTCATATAAAATTGTCGTAATCAAAGCAATTACGATAAAAAAAATACAAATAGAAAAATGTATATAAAATAATTAACTTTCTATTACAATTGTAGCAGAAATTAAAAACCTTTAATAAAACAAGTAAATGAATATTTAATTCTTTTAACCCAAAGAGAAGGGTATCTAATAACCTAGGATAAAGGTACCTTGATTTAAACTTTCAAGAAAGTCTATCTTTCCCACACTAGGGTAAGACCTTGACATGAATATCGATATGTCTTTCTATCCCCAAAATCCCTCAATCAAGAAGGTGATTGACTCCTCTATCTTCCTAGCCTCGGAATCCCTTAATCATAATCACAACAATCAGACTCACACAAATAAAAATAAACTCTAAGATTACAAGTACAAGGAACAAGTAGTTCAATTTTTTAAACTTCAGAGCTCTCATATATAGTATAAAAATTAGTAGAGCTCTCGTATAATGTCTCTATAACTCGTTTAACTCATCGTGAAATCATCAAATGACTTGGTATTTATAGGAAAGCCTTCCAACAGTCATATTGATTTCCAATGGTCATATTTTTAACGAAATTTTCAAGAGGACCTGGACACATGGCACTTCAACGGTCAAATAATAACTAAATGTATGAAATTATTTTGATTTAAAATATTTCCTAACATTACGATCAAGTTTTATGGATACAAAAAATAAATTTAAATGATTCTGATGATAATCATTACAAGTGTTAGTAAAATTTATATTGATATCATTTTTAATCTGATTTTGAAAATCTTATCAGTATGAAAGACTAAATAGATTGATTGATAATAGATTTTCAAATTATGTGTATGATATAAATCATATCCAAGCTTGGTATGATAATCATGGAAGTTATCATTTCTATAATTTTCATGAGTATGATATTTATTGTATGTATACTCATTATGAATATCATAATGATAAAATATAAATTTATTTTCGTAAGTCAAAAGACTTAATATAAGTATGGTAAAATGTAATGTGTTTTTTATAAAAAAATTGTTAAAATACTTTGTACATGAAAGAGTTAGTAATTAAATAGTTAAGAAAGATTTTGTGATTTCCAAAATAAAAAGGAATGGAAAAGTAAAAAAAGAAACTTTTGACTTAACACTGTAGTAGCCTTATTATAGGCTATGACTCCTCCTGATCCCTCCAAATAACTCCATAAAAACCCTAAAACCCCTTTCCACATCCAAAATAACTCTTTTGATGGGTTATAACCCTCATAATTTTGTTCTAAAAACTGATGGAAATTCAACCCCTCCACTAATCAGAAAATCCAAATTGCTCATTGAAACTCATGTTTCATCCATACACCTGGTCCTTATAGTTGGTAAGCCTTGTATTAACCCTTGTATCATGTATGTTATTTCTCACTCAATCTCTCATCATTGTATCATTACCATTGAAATCCAATCACACTAACCAATAATGGGAATAATACGAATCAAGAGTTAGTGTTTTCAATAGTTATTATTTCACCCCCCCCCCCAAGTGGTGGGATAATCTATACTAGGACTTTTTCTTGGTATCAGAGCTTTATTGAATCCATTATAGGTAACTATTACTAAATAGATGAGTTTTTTTCAATTTCTTACATCTTTGATCAATGAGATCTATGGTGTATTTGAATACCATCAATAAAAAAAGTAGTCATTATGTTCAATAGAATTGGATTTCATCTATAGAAGGTGATGATGGTTTCTTATCCTTTGTCTCTTAGTTTATATATTCTTGAAATCATCAAGAATGGTTTACATCATCCCAAATATATAAAAACTTTCCCACTACTTGACAAGAAGAATATAAAATCCAATGAGAGAGAATGCAATATATTACTTTCATTCCTTTTAGAGAAGGAGTTGACACAAATTTTGGGAATAAAAATAACTAATGTAATCTGTAAGAAACTATATGATATCCATGAAATAGATAAGAAAGTGAAGGATCCATGGTTATAAACATTTCAGAATCAATTTGATGATATTCATATGGGAGAATATGAAATAGTGGATGATTTCTTCATTTGGGTGAAAAAAATTATGAGCTCAATTCAAAGATATAAAAAAATTATAAAATATTCTACCATGGTAAAGAAGTTGATGAAAATCCTCCTGAATAATTTTGATGAAAATATTTCATCCCTTGAATATCAAGACTTGGATGAGTGGACCATTGATAAACTCGGTAATTTTTTGATTGCTTGCGAGATGATTAGAGGGCCTACCATAAGAAGAAAAGGAAAACTAAAGAAGGAGATGACTTTTAAAGTTATAAAAGGATTTAAACATCCTAATCCAAATAAGTATCATGAGTAAGTAACTTATTTCAAGGATAAAATAATGTACTTTGATAAATTCATCTCATTATTATCAAAAGGTATGTAGTGAGGAAAAGGTAAATATAAGGGTAAACTTCCATTTTAAGTGTTTTAATTTCACAAAGATTGGACACTTTTTAGAAAAATTATCTGAAAAAGAACAATATGACGAGGATGACAAAATTCAATGGTCGTATTATAGAAAAAATATGGAAAGTTTTTATAATGGAGTAAATTTTTTTGAAGTTAAAATAAGGTCCAACAAAATGAAGAAAAATAACTTTATCTCAAAACATGATGCCACAAATTGTGATGATGAAAGTGAAAGAGGGAAAGAGTACTTAGTGAATAAAATATAAAAAACTTTCATGTAAAAATCAAATCATCCCAAAGATCCCTTGAGTGAAGAATATGAAGATATCAATGAAGGAGAAGAAATAATTGATTAGGAAACACTGAATGGTTTCTAATTAATTATAGAACTTTTGGTATTATTGATAGAAAAAAAGAATCTTGTGAGAGAAAAGAAATCATTGAAATATGAGAATGATCATTGAGAAAATATTCTAATAAATCCAAAGACAAATACATTGCCGGTATGAAAGTGGAATTCAAATGAAATATTGGAGATCTTAATGAAATCCTTGAATCTAGGGAAATAATGTATAGAGCCTATTTATATTGTTTTCTATCTATGGATAGATACTGACTATAGGTTTCCTTATTATGGAAAACCAATACATAATAAACCAATTAATTCAAGATGGAATTAAAATGGTTGTTTACTAAGAATAAATATTTGGGGCTAAGAGAGCCCATTATTTATTGTGGGAGTCCTAACTGCCTTGATGTTAGGGCCTGAGTTTCCTTGGAACTATGTGTGGAACAATAAATTTAAAATGTTTTTCTTCTTAAGGATAAATATATCCTTATTGTGAATTTATGCATAGTTGAAAACTTTGATATGGTTATGAACCTTTGATGATTAATGGGATGGGAGCCCGGGTTACATGGGATATAAGATTACTTATGGAAGGTATGAGCACAAGATGTATGGAATTAATTTTTTCAAGTGAAAAACTAGTGGATAAGTAAAATTTGAGTGCCTTCATTTATATATACATATATAATTTTGATAAGATATGGTTTATTTAAATGTGTTACTTGGTGAGTGATCCATAGTGATGATGGGAAATAGTATCACCTATTTAGGTGATGATTTGGTTTCATTTTATTTACTGAATAGGATTTAGTATGTTTCCTTAACATTTTTCATGAGAGGTTTCAAGGTGGATCATATCGAGTATACATGTTATACTCACCCTATATATATAAACTATTTTTTAGGTCCACATGAGATAGTCGGCCATTGAGTTGGGTGATACTATCTTGAGGAGTTGTTCAAGATATATTTTTGCTTTATGGTCTCTTCTGAGGATTTTACTTTTGGTCCTTACAGTTTTCTTTTTAGCTGTATCAGTTTCTATATGACATTACATGTATTAGAATTAGTTATTTATTTATACATGGTGTTAGTTGGTGGTTTTCCTTCTTATATATTATTTCTTAAACTATATGAGGGTAATGCCTCCCATGTGTGTGATTATATACCATCAGTGATAGTCACAAAACTATGGCCTATTATAGGTGAGATTAGGGTGTCATTATCTCTCTTTATTCCTTATAATCCTAGTAATGGTACCTTTATATTGGGACCATGTTGGCTTGAAGTGATTTTTGGATGCTGAAAAAATCTTCTTCTATTTGTTTTATATATTTTTTATCATTACAAAAAATAAATTCACCTTATAAGTATTGGTGATATATATAAAAGAGTATCATAATCAAAATATTAAATAAATGATTTATAAGAAAATCAATTGGTTTCAATTTTCTATTCTGGGTATTTTTTATGGGTGAAGTTGTTTCTCAAACTCACATTGTGTCTGGAATGAATTTTTCGATCAAAGTGAGAAGTTGTATCGGATTCTAAATGTATTTCAATATATTTGGTACAAAATACGATGATTCTTTACTACTTTTTAAGTTTTCAATATCCTAAGTTGTCTGAAAAACTTGTGATCTAAGCATTGTGAAAGAAAAGAGGAGAAAAGTTTTTGTAAGTCAGGAGATGTTGTGCCAATATCTATGTTCTTAACATCATGAGGAAGTCAAGATACAAGATAGATTTTATAGAAGAAAATAAAGTATGAAGTAAAAGTATTTTGGTCACAGGTCATTGGTGTGAGAATCACTAGATGTAGAAATTGTCTGAAGGACTTGAACTTATACCTCATCAAGTAAATATAACCATATCTACTCAAGTTATCAGTAAAATTTATGAAGTAAGAATATCCACCTCTAGCTTCTATTATAAATGGTCCACACACATCAGTGTGTACCAATCCTAGAATCTCTGTGGCTCTTTCACCATGTCCACTAAATGGTGGTTTATTCATTTTTCCTTGTAAGAAATCATGACATCTATCAAGTGGTTTTAACTGAGACGAGTCTAAGTAACCATCTTGATAGAGCTTTGTCAAATGCTTCTCGTTTACATGACCAAGATGGTGATTCCAAAATTGGGTGTTAGATGAGTCATGTGAACATGATTCGTTATCGATTTCCAACACTTGGTTTTCATAATTTAATACATAAATATTGTTATTTAAATGTGTCATACCATAAAATATGTTGTATTTATAAAAGAAACAACTTTTATTTTCAAATTTGAAAATAAACCCAACTGTATCTAAACATGACATAGAAATTATGTTCTTGGTAACTATAGGTACATAATAATAGTATTTCAAAACCAAAATCATTTTTGTCAACAATGAAAGGTGGTATTCACTAATGGCTAGGGTAGCCAACCTCACTCCATTGACACCTCTTAGATCCACCTCTCCTTTGGAATTTTTTTGAAATCTACTTGGTTCCTACATTTCGATATAAATGTGAGAACCACAAGTTGTATCTAATACCCAATGTGTAGAAATGGAAATATTGCACTCAATAATGAATGCTCCTTTATCTTCTCCTTGCCTCTGGGTGTAGTTCCTCTTCCAATGGCCTAACTTGTCACATGTAAAACATATTGCCTCCTTTTCCTTACCCTGCCTCTGGATATTCTTCTTCTTGGTATGATGGTTCTCAGGAGCTTTAGACTGTTTATAATTCTTGGGCCCCTTTTCCTTATCCTTCCTTTTCTTATCCACTATAATGATTATGGGTTTGTCATGCCCCATGTCCTTATCCACTTGGTGAATTAAATTAAGAAGTTCTAGAAGACTCTTCTCATTATTTATCATATTGTAATTAACAATAAAGTTAGAGAAGGTCTTGATTAGTGATGAAAGTATGAGATATGTATGTAACTCATCTAGGAATATTATCCCTAAGATGTCCATGCATTCAATGTATCCTATAAGATTGACTACATGAGGCCCAGCTAGCATAGACTCTCCAAGATTAGTTGTGAACAAATAATTAGAGATCTTGTACCTCTCTTATCTCACCTTGTCTTGATAGATATCTCAAAGGTGATACATCATGCAATAGACATCCATATCCTCATGTTTCATTAAAATCTCTTTGTACATGGATGATATCATGAAGCAATGAATATTTGTATCATCATTCAGATGTTTCTCATAGAGAGATAGCTCTTCATCACTTGCCTCATTTCTAGGCACAACTGGTAAAGGTTCTTCCAACACATACAATTTCCTTTTATGGTGAAGGATGACACGAAGGCGCCTTTTCCATTCTTGGAAATTAGTGCTGGTGAGAAGGTTTTCTTTCTTAAGTATGGATTTTAATGATATGTTTGATGTCATTTTATTATTGTTTCTACAAAATAAGATGATCATAATTTTAGTACTTTATCTGATAAAATTTAGACAAATAAATAAATATTATATTTATTAATCTCCAACTATTTTATTGAAACCCAATAGCCCTAGCCATTGTCTTTAAAATATCCTATTTCTTAGACATTTTAGTGGCAAGGATCCATATTCTCATTATCATTGCCCCAAATTTGGCTGGTCAAGCAACTCGAATGGTTTTAGGTTGGCATTCCAAATTCCAATTGCATTAACTCGCAGTTCCTTTATCTGATGAGTAGACTCCCCAATACTGAAATCATTAATTTGTATTTCCTCAACCTTTGACTCTTAGTTATACTAAGTTCTGCTTTGGAAGTCAACCCTTGATGTCAACTAAGTTAATTCAACCCAAAACCTCAAATTAAAATTCACCGATAATCAAAAGTACCCCAACTTTGGTTGGTTAAGCACTTTGAACTATGGTTCGATTCTAACCAAAGTAATGGAAGGCTATACCGACTTAATATTTTATTGAGGGATTTTATCCTTTATGTGTAAATTTACATTATTATCTTTATCACGTGCTTGTTAATATTAAGTAGGATTACTTAAGTGATTAACCATGTCTTAGATAATATTTACGCATAAGCCAATTTATTTTAGTTCTATCTTGCATGCTTGTTAATTAATTAATTATGTGATCGTGACAAGACATATATAATGAAATAACCATGCGACTAACAGAAATAAAATAAAGGGTATGATCATGAGCTTATACTAATGGTTAGTTTATATAGCGGTTGATAAACTAACCGCTGACCTAGGGGAGAAACACCTTGAACCAATTGAGGTTCATGCTTATAGCTTTCCACTTATCTACCTTTGTATATCCTTTGATTGGTTTCTCTTTGGCTCTAAACTTGAACCTCTTACACTAACTTGGGAGCTTCATCCATTACATATGCTTTTTACTCACACGTTGGTGAGGGGAAAAAGGGGTTTACATAAAAGAAACCATAGGCACGTAGGCCTTACATAATAATGAGGAGACAAGCCACACAAACCAGAAATTTAATTTAATAATAAATTAAATGAAACCAATAACATACAAAAGGCATGTTCTAGCTCATGATCATCCACATGCATGCAACGAATTAATCATTTAATAAAACTAGCATTCAATTCTTAATCGTTCTTATTTAAGATAAATCATGCTCAAATTGATTAATTATTATCTTTAATTAATCAATCATTTTATCTTAATCATTTTTCTAAATTTCCTTGAGATTCTCATCCATTATAATTTTAAACAAATTAAATTAATTCATTTAAAATTAACCTTAATGTACCTTGGAGGTAATATGGTGAATACCCGTCTGAATCTACCTAAACATGTATTATACTCGTATAATGTTTTACTCTTGTGACATATAGCATAAATGATTTAATATGTACCATAAAAACATTTACTTTATGGAAGATTACACGAATTACATTATTTTTTCAGCCATGTGTTATGCTTCAATGCACATAGAGTAACAACTTGTAATACAACGTATACATGATATGCAGATCTGAACATTATGCAGATATTAATTAAATATTTATTTATTTTAAATCTCCATAATTTGGTATAATTACATGGTGTATAGATCATATCTACATGGCTTGTACATATCTCACCATCTATCTAAGGTACACTCCTAGGGACTTGGCGTGTGAAGCGTACCTCAAAAATTTTGGAGTACATGGTGTGTCCAGTGGGTCACACGCCGTGTTGACTTCATTTTACACGGTCACCGATTGGGTCATCCATGTATGGAATAAACAAACTATATCTAACCAAAAGGGATTACAGATCATGTCCAGTGGGCCACACAACATGTAGTCTGATTGACCGTGCACCGTTTAATTCTGGTCAACACCGCATGTGATTAATGTGCATAATATCAAATTGATTTCTGAATCAATCTTGATGTGTTGAACGTGACTACATGATGTGTAACTCTGGTTACACAGCGTGTACTCTGGTGTTGTATGACCAGAAAACTCAGCACCTTTAGATGAGTTCCTTGATATTATTTTAATCATAAAATTAAACATCTCGATTAGATCTATGAGAAATGAATGAGGAAGAAGAAGATCTCGCAATTTTGGTTAAAATAATGATTAAACTTTAATTGAAAAACTAAATTATAAATACGTAAATCACCAATGATTTTTAAATAATTATAAACAATAATGTGCCCACTCTAATACCACTTGTAGGTTCTTGATGCAATGGAAGCTCGATAGGGGTGGTGCCCAACTTTTCATTTTGTCGTAATTGATGATCAATCTGAGATATCTATAATAATGAATGTCGTGATCCACAGAATTGACCAACAAAATCAGACTGGGTAATCATGCTGAAATCAAGAGAGAGGAGATCAACACATATTGTTTATAATTAATTTAATTAAATAAGAATTACCTCTAAGGAATTCTTGCTTCGTTGATATGTCTAGTGATAGATATACAGTGCACCATCGTTGCATTATAGAAACCAAGAATAGATTTCCTTTAGCGGTGACCCACATGTGTTCCATGAATCACCAAAAATCTTATAAAGAGTCTTCAGGTGCTAGCACAGAAGATCATTGCACTTTCATCATCCACCTTTGATCATCTTAAGAATTTCTTCCAAAGAGTTCTCCTTGATCCGATGGATGAGTATTGTTCTTCGTTCTTGAGAGTGTTCTTGGAGAATAGAGCTCTCTAGGCTTGAGTGGTTTTTCCAAAATCTGTTGTGCACAACTGAATTGGATTATGAGAAAAATAATATAATTGGGTATTTATATTGTTATGGTTAGAATAAAATAACTGCAAAAGTTCCCTTAATTATTTTATTTAATCCTAGCAAAACCTCATGTCAAATAATAATAATATTATTATTATTTCTCAACACGTGCTTAGCTTGCGGATTATAATTAAATATTATTTAATTAAATAATATTTAATATTATTATTTCCCACTGGACCATTTAACTTGTTCTTCCATTCCTCCATAATATTTATTAGGCCTTGAATAATGAATATTTATTTGTTAAATAAATATCACTGCATTATTTACCAATAAATAAATAAATATTATATTCACTAAATGGCAAATAAATATTTATTAAATATTCCGCTCATAGTATATTCTCTTGAATAACTAGTAACAAAATAAATGTGACCAGGCATACATGAATAATTATTAAACCACGACCGAGAATAATATTTATTCAACTTATTAAATAATAAATAATATATTATTTAACTGAGATTCTAGATACACTTAGTATGTGACCCTCTAGGCCTCTTTCTTAGTGGCATTAGGCAAACCTACCTAAAGTCTAAGGTTGGAATCTAGCAACACGCCAAGGTACCCATAGAGAAATAAGTTAATGTCACAATGACATGTTACCACATACGAACGCTTATCGTGTAATATAATCCATTTATCCCAATATCTCTAATCAAATAGGTTGCATTCCAGTGTCATTAACCTATATGCTCAATATCTTTTTCTTTGACTTTATGAAAATAGAACATGCCTATATAACACCATGGCCATGGATTTATTTAGGTTATATCATTTCCTACAAAGGGCCTAAGATATTAACTTCCGTTAATGAATAGAAGAGATAAATTCTTTCTCGTATTATTCATTAATACAATATTACTCGTGACACACCCAATGTATCATACCTCGCCGCAAACATATGTCATCATGGTTTTCATCAATACATCAAAGTATTTAACTCATAATATTCATTAATAATAATCTTAAATTCTAAGGATCAATACACACGTCTGTAGATAGGAACATCCAATGACACTTATAAATGCGGATTTCCTACTATTGGGTCTTGTTCTCATAATACCCTATTGGATATTACTAAGGGCGTACACCATGAGATAGTGCCTCAAAGTCCTATGAGTCTCCACCCCTGATAACATGTATCATTTTTGTCCCTTAAATGATATCATTAGGATATAGAACATATATTCAAGAATAGTATCATATCACTTTCGGGTTCTCATCATAGTGGGGAACTGTTATGACCTTTTAGTGCAACAACTACTCTAAGGACATTATCACATACTATGTCATGAAGAAGAACAATAATTATGTGATAAGTAGTTAATTAATATTCAAAAAAATGAATAAATGTTTATCATAAAGTACATAAAATTTGGTTCTAGGGAACCAACTCCAACATCCACTACTACACATATTCCCTTTAACCGCACGTGAATTGGATTTTAATAGTGCTAAAAAAGTGGTGTTAATCACAGTGATGATAAATGGGGGGACCATTTTATCAGTGCTAAAAAACACTGATAAAATCCTAGCTACCTGCAATGTGTTGTTAATATAACAGCACACCCAGAAGAAAAAACTTGCAATTTCAAATGCTATATACAACTTGTAATTTCAAACAATGATATATATATTTAATTGACATTATGAATAAAAAATTTCTACCTGTGGTATATAAAAAAACACTTCTATTTATATTTCAAACTAAATGTTTTCTATAATTAAATTTACAATTATCCAACAAACATTCTAAAAAATTAATATTTCATCTTTTTACGCCTGTGATCCCCTCTCAAAAATGTTCGCCCATGGTATCAATTTCTGAACAAATCATCTCAACCTGAGAAAAAGATTCTGCCTATATAAGAAAACAAATATTATGTTAGTAATACTATAAATAAATAAATTAAACATTAATATGAAAGAATACATTAATAAAATGTCAATATTTAATAAAAATGAAACATTTGGATTTATACCGGTCACACTGTGCATCATATTGAGGTGGATTTGATTCATACACATCAAAAATGAGTTATGGATCATTGTCCTAAAATATAAAAATAATTTGAATGTGTGATTGATTTTGAGTATGTCACTTGTTATTTTACTAAAATTATTGTTAATTTTAAATAATGACACATTTGGATTTATATTGGTCACACCGTGAATCAGATTGGGGTGAGGCTAATTTCTACATATCAGAAATTACTAATGGGTCATTATCCTAAATTATCAAAACAATTTGAATATGTTTGCTCAGTTTTTAGTATGTCACTTGTGTTTTTATACTAAAATTTCATTTCAAATTGGAAACACACATTATAATTCATATTGGTTGCATCGTGTATCAGTTTAATATGAGACTACTTAATACTCTTCACAAATGACTTATGAATCATTGTCCTAAATTACCAAGACAATCGTATCATGTTTTCTTGGTTTTTAGTGAGTGACACATTTTGAACTAAAATGTCAATTTTTAACTGATAATAGACACTTTTAGTCATACTGGTCACATCATGCATTGAATTGAGGTGAGGTTGACTAGTAAACATAAAATATGACTCATTTATCATTATAATAAAGTATCAAAACAATATTAATGTGTTTTCTCGGCTTTTAATATGTCACTTGTTGTTTTTACTTAAATTAATGTCAATTTTAAATAAAAAGAGACACTTTGAGTTATATCAGTCACAGCGTGCATCGAATTGAGATGAGGATGATTCCTACACGTCACAAATTAATATTATATTGTTTTACTAAAATATAAAAATAATTCAAATGCATTTTCTCATTTTTCTATATGCCACTTGTTGTTTTTACTTAAGTTAATATCAATTTTAAATAAAAAAGACACTTTGAGTTATGTCGGTCACACTATGCATTGTATTAAGGTGTGTCTGATTCCTACACATCAAAAATGACTAATAGATTGTTTTCCTAAAATATCAAAACAATCCTAATGAGTTTGTTTCGTTTCCAGTATGTCACTTGTTGTTTTTACTTAAATTAATGTGAATTTTAAATAAAAAGATACACTTTGAGTTACACCAACCACATTGTGCATCATATTGAGGTGTGTCTAATTCTTACATGTCAAAAATGACTAATATATCATTATCAAAAAATATAAAAATAATCTGAATGTGTTTTCTTAGTTTTCAATATACCAGTTGTGTTTTTTTACTAAAATGTCATTTCAAACTGGAAACGCACATTTTGAGTCATACCGGTCGCATCGTGCATCGGTTTGACATGATACTAATTAATACACATAAAAAATGACCTATGAATCACTATCCTAAATTATCAATACAATTGGAGTGTGTTTTATTTATTTTCAGTGAGTGGAACGTTTTGAACTAAAATATCAATTTTAAACTAATAACATATACTTTTAGTCATACCGGTCACTTTGTGCATCATATTGAGATACAGTTGAATCCTACACATAAAAAATTACTGATATATTGTTTTCCTAAATTATCAAAACAATAGAAATATGTTTTCTCAATTTTTAGTATGTCAATTTTTATTTTCACTTAAATTAGTGTCAATTTTAAATAAAAAGATACACTTTGAGTTATACCAGCAACACCATGCACCGTATTAAGGTGAAGCTAATTCCTACACATCAAAAATGAATAAAAGATCATTTTCCTAAAATATCAAAACAATCCAAATGTGTTTGTTCAGTTTTTATTATGTCACTTGTTGTTTTTACTTAAATTAATGTAAATTTTAAATAAAAAGAGACACTTTGAGTTATATCAGCCACACCGTATGTTTTATTGAGGTGTGTCTAATTCCTACACATCAAAAATGAATAATAGATTTTTTTCCTAAAATATCAAAACAATATGAATGTGTTTTCTTAGTTTTCAGTATGTCAGTTGTGTTTTTTTACTAAAATGTCATTTCAAATTGGAAACACACATTTTTGAGTCATATTGGTTGCATCGTGCATCAGTTTGACATGAGACTACTTCATACACATCAAAAATGACTTATCAATCACTATACTAAATTATCAATATAATAGAAGCGTGTTTTCTTGGTTTTCAGTGAGCGACACGTTTTGAACTAAAATGTCAATTTGAAACTAATAATGGACACTTTTAGTCATATTTGTCACACCATGCGTCGGATTGAGGTGTTGTTGACTCCTAAATGTCAAAAATTACTGATATATCATTTTACTAAATTATAAAAAACAATATGAATTATTTTTATTGGTTTTCAGTATGTCACTTGTTCTTTTTACTTAAATTAATGTCAATTTTAAATAAAAAGACACACTTTGAGTCATACTGGCCACATCGTGAATTATCATGCTTTCCATCTGCTTTATTTTTCAAAATAAAAACACTGCATAGTCATCATTTATCACTTTCCTTCAAGTTCCCTCCATTTCCTTTGAAGGAAAGTGATAAATTTCAACAATGCAGGGTTGGCAAGGTTTTGAAGGAAAAAAAGTATGTGAAAGACATTATCTGCATGAGTAGTCAAAAATTTAATTTAGATTATGTTAATATAGTAGAGAATAGATAATATTATGAGGAAAAAATATTATATTAAAAAAATTACTTTATCACTGAATTTTGAGTTGTAGCCTCGAAGTCATATCTCTCATGAGCATGAGCATCTTCGAACAAACCACCCCAACTCAAAAAAATGAATCTACCTATATAAGAAAACAATTATTATGTGAGTAATACTAAAAAGAATTAAATTAAACATAAATATGAAATAATCTAGTACTTCTACAAAAGTCAAATATTCATGCTATTTTTGTACATTCTTCCATCAAGTATGTTGCCCATTCGTTTATGAGAACAACTATATCATCTTGTGAATATGATTATTTTTTACAGTCATAGTAGTACTAGAAAAATATAAATACACAAAGGATTAATAAATATTTTAAATTAAATAGTAATTATCTTCAAAAATATCTCTTCAGGGGTGTTAGTTTGTTCGTGGAATATGATCTCTCTCATAAATTTACAAACATAATAACCACAATATTTTCCATTTATTTATTTCAAACATTGCAGAAATATTGAGTAGAATAAGTATGTTAGTTTGATCACTACTGGAAAGGGGATTTTTCCCCATGCATCTATCCCCACGGTTTAGAAAAACCGTGCGAATATCTCTTTTTTTTATTATCTATTCCCACGGTTTTAATAAAACTATGGGAAACTATACCCAATTCCTCGAATACCATCGCTCTCCTCCTCCCCCTTCCATCGCGTTCTTTCTTACCCTCACTTCCATCACCCTATTCTTCTTCCTTGCTTCCCCGACTCTCGGCCCTCTCCTGCCCTCCCCGACCACCGCCTCCCAGCCATCTGACCTCCGCCGCTCAGCCCTCTCCTCCCCTCACCGACCTCCGCCTCCCAGTCATCTAACCACCGAGTCTCGACCATCTCCTCCCCTCCCTGTCCTCTGCCTCTGCTCCTGACCTCCCTCCTGGCCTTCACCTCAGCCTCAATGTCCCAACCTCCGCCTCCCTACCCCCAGCTCCAGTGACGTCCCCCCTCTCGGCTCTCTCTCCTCCCAGCCTTGGTCTCCGCCTTAACTTCCCCCAACTCTAGCAATTTCCAGTCCCGGCCTCTGCCTCCCTACCCCCAGATCTGGAATCTAGGTATGAAATTTCTTCTCCTTGTTTTTCCAGTGGTTGAGATCTCTTTCATTGAGTTGGTTTTTTGAGATATCATCTCTCAAACTTATCCTGCTTTCAATATAAAGCTTATGAAAGACTTCAAAATATGTGTTTGATCAACAAGTGAACCTAGAGTGAGGTTTGGAGTAAAAAGGTGATGCTATGGAGCATTAGGCCCCACTCTTTTTCTATTAGATGAGTGGATGAAGAGGAATTTGGGGTTGTTTGGTCTCATATCTTTCATTATTTTCAACCTCTATATTATTTTATGATGTGTTGGAATATGATGATTCATGCATTGAAATATATTACTTTTGAATTTTCTTTATTTCGATCCCTACAATTCAGCTCTATTCCAAGAATTTCAGAGTTCTTAAGCATTTTGGTGATTCATTCAGGGTGTTCTTATAGGATGATTAGTTGGAAATGACAAGGAAGCAACCCATTCAGGATATATTATGTATTTAATCAAGACTATATCAAACTCTCCTAGATTTCATTTAGTTTAGTTTTGATTATGGTACTAGTCTTATCCCTAAGATTTTTTATGAAGGTAATACTATGTATTTTCATCACTTTGACCTTTTGGAGAATCACATGGATTGATGTATCAAAATTCATATAGTGGTTTTATATATACTTTCTTTCCATTTGTCGATGAATGTTGATGGTACTATAGAGTTTATTACTAATTCAATGCTTGAATTACAATTATTTATTATTTTTATGGAGCTAAGGATGGAGGCTCTTCCACAGCTTCGCGAGCTGGATGGCGGCTTTGGCAGGAGAGGAAGGGGTGGAAATGAGCCCCCTCGAATTTTTTTACTAGTGTTGTAGTGAATTCACAAACTAATTATGGTGTAGTGAGTCTAGGATTCTTATTTGGGATGGGGGCTCTATTAATCATCCTTCAGATATATTATAGGAGTTAATATAGAAAGGAAATTTGATATTTGTTGTGAACCCCATGATGGCATGGAGTAATGGAGGACCCTTTAGGAAATCCTAGGTTAAATTTTTCCTCAATCAGGGGGAAGGATCTTTTGGTAGTAGTTTTCCCTCATGGGGTGGGGTGAGGGGAGAGAGAATCTCACTAGCCTCCTCTGTAATGAGTTTTTCCTAGTATTAATGATACCACTCTTTTTAGTGGGAGGGGGTCAACATGTAATTCAAAAAATAGGGTAGGATTCATGGATTTCTAGAATTACTATTACGGAGTGACCCATCTCTTTATAGAAATCCATTCTAACAAACTTTAAGATAGGGGTAGTTATGAAAGTAGTGGAAAAAAGTAGGGAGGTGTATTGACCCAAGTTTTCATCAGATAATACTTAGATGAATTTTATGTTTAAAAAAAAGTATTAAGACATTATTAGGGGTAAAAATGTAATTTTACTATATTATGCAACTTTACAAAAAAAATTGAAGGTTTCTTTGGTTCCATATTGTGATGTTTACCCTAAGTCTTATTTTTCATATAAAATAGAGTGTCAAGGATCTTCAAAAATAATATAAAAATATACTATATTATTTTTAGTCCATGCATTGTATGTTTTTTAAAGTTTCTTATATATCTTAAATAGAGTCTCATATTGAGAAACCAAGATATATATTGAATCTAAAATGTAAATTTTACCATATTTATGGCTTAAGATTCATTTTAATTGGGACTCTTGGGTGTTTTCAGTCATGAGATGATTAATTAAATAATTTAGTTATTTAATTAATTGGTTATTATACTGAGAAACCCATGAATTTATTTATTTAATCCATATTATGAAATCTCCCTAGGTTTGGTTGTTATATGACCACATGAACCTTAGAGGGAGAGGAAGAAGAAGATGGAGCGAGGGATTGGTGGTGATGACAAATCAGGGAAGAAATATCAGTTTTTTAGTGATGTCAATAAAAAGTACCTTGGTTGTGAAGTAGAATCAAATCAATATCATTTAATCATCATGGTAGGGAATTTATATATATATATATTTATCCCCATTTTTTTCTTGATTTGAACATGGAATAATTTTCTTTAAATTGAATCAATATTTAGGTAGCAGATGGAATTTTTAACTTATGATATTTGGTTAAAATTATGATTTTGGGATAACTGATATTGGGACTAGAAATTACTTCTTTGTTTATTTATTGTATGCAAACATAGATGATTCCTGATCATATAGTATCATCATTTCCATTCTTGTGGGTTTTTCTATTTCTCCCACCGTTATTTAAATGTTCATCACTAACTTTATATTTTAGCTGATGATTCAACTAATATCACAGATTGATTTTATTGCACAATTAAAATAGGTTCCATATATTTACATTGTGTGTTCTCCATGTAGGATTATAGCATGATGATGGATTATAGGATAAGATAAAATGGGATAGGGGAGTCTATATTTTGGGTTTCTTCATGAATAACAATATGAACATCGACAAGATTGTGATACAAATCACCAATCCAGGTACCAAAGGATAGAAACCACTTTACATAGGTGGCATTATCATGTTTAGCATGGCCAAAGGCAATTCAAGTGATATATGAAGAAAAATAAGAGGAAGTAGAGATAAATCGAGTACTAGAGTAATGTTTAGATCTTAGAACCCAACTACATGGCATATAGTTCGAAAGAACACACATCATGTACTTTGGTAGGTACAATAGCTAGGGATTATAGGATATGTCAAATACCACACATTGTGTAGTTAAATCATACAATATGTTACCCTTATCTATATATTTTTTTGTGTATAGGGAATATACACCTAGGAATCCTAAGTAACCTCACAAACCATGAGGTTTAATACCACATTCCATTTTTCCTTGATAGAACGTGACCTGTGAAGATGGAGAACCTGCCAACTATCCCTATAGATCCTACACACCATGTTCACATCTCCACACATATTATAGTCATATTTCTACTTCCCCTTTTTGGGTTTTGTACATGGGATATCAATTTCCTAAGGGATATATTATGTTTACCTTGGGAACACATCGTATACGTATACCAAGACTATATGGTGACCTAGAATCTTCATTCATGATTATATTTTTACATATAACCAATACTTTAAAAGTGACCTTACACATTGGACATGATGGTGGAGCTACTTCTGAAGATAGATATATGGCATGTGTTGAATCTAGCATGATCGATCGTATCATCATTATAGTAAATATACTTATCTATTAATAATTCTTGGTAAATAGAATCCCTCCTTGATGATAAATTTACATCAGGGAATAATTTCATCTCACTATTCCTTAGAATGGTTAGAAATTTACCCCATGGTTTTGGGGCATAAAATCTTCTACCTATAGATCAGGTAGGGTTGGTATTCCCCCCACCATTACGGGGTGTGATATCCTCAATATATGTATTTTTTATTACCCTTGTCTGAAGAAGAAATGTAATTTGAATAAAAAACCATCAAATGATAAAAAAATGTATAAATAAGGAAAAAAGTTATGGAGGTGTAAGGATTATTATCTTTTCCAAAACCTATAGTAATAATATCAATGGGAACATTTACTAGCATTGAGGGGATGGAGAAAGAATCCCTTGAGCCTAGACACCCTATTCTAAGTGACGTCCTAAGGAAGATTCAGTGGCCTTAGAAGATCAAATCCAAACTGAGAATGAATGGAGAATATATAGGTAGGATAATATATAAGTTTACCTAACTCCAATTGTTGAAGACAATAACATAAAAAGAACTTAAACCTGAAATCTTCTCTAAGGGAAATCATTCTACTATATTAAACACATTTAAGGGTTTTTAGTTGGACCATAGATGAAAAGATGGAAGTGATCCAAAATATAATTTGGATATTATTATATACTCTATGGAATAGATAGAGACATTTACCATCAATCCTTCACTAGATGATATTGATTGAATATAAAATCAAATGATATAATTTGATACATATGAGGAATAAAAATAGTGGATCAAGAAAAAATATCAAATTTTTGTCCTTGAGTATTTAATGAAGGGAATATTAACATGGAAGATTTTATCAAGACCTGGGAAAAGATGGTCTATTTCTTTGAGGAACTCATTAAAGATGATCCAAAAAATAGGGTAAGTTATATTACATATAGATTATATAGGGTGAAAGACTCTAATATTTTAATTTTTTTAGATAGGTCTAATGATTCCCTATATAATTTAATTTCATGTTTGGATTTATCTTTTTATGTGGGTTAACACCAATACCCATAAATTTGGTCTTCCTAAAAATAAAAAAAATATATTTAATTGATGGTTGAATGAAGGGGAATAATATGAGAAAATAAATATTATAGAATTAAGAAATTATTTGATTAATAATGTTTTGTTTTATCAAATTATTATAAAAATGATAATTTGAGATTTCAAAGAAGTTTATAAACTATTATTATTTTATTTAATATTTTCATTATTTATTAAATTATTTTAGTTGATTTACCATGTTAATATTTGACTATAATAAATGGTTAAATATTAATTAAATTAAAATGATGACAAAGGATATATGATTTTGAATTATGACTTTTTAATTATTTGAGTTACTTGAAAAAAGTTATGTGAAGGCTAAATATAGCATTATCTATAAATAAAACCCATAGCCAAGCCTTTCCATTATTCATAATCCATTCTTCTAGTCTAAACTCAAGGAACCATCCTTGACATTTAGAAGAATGGTAGTATTATAACCCATAGCTTACGATGGAGGTATTCCAACAAAATAGATCAAGTCTAATCCAGTTAACTAATCATTCAAAATTAAATGAGGGTAATCCATAAGAATCCAAAACAGTAATTGATGACATTTGATACATAATACATTACCAAAATCCCAAGGGATATTTCCCTAGTCATTTCACTTAAATTTCCCTCATTATCATTTCTTATGAGAACACTAATCACGGTGTGTGTAAAATTTAGTGTTTGATATTAATATAATAATGTGTATTTGATTTTTCAATTGATTTTAAATTCATTTATTTTACCAAAATGACCTTTTCCTTTTTAAGAGTCTTGTTGTGACTTGTTCCACTTTGTATGCAGTAGGTGTTTTTAGGTAATTATTTTATTAAAAAAATTCATGAAGTGATTTAGTTTATTAAATTCATCTTCTAGTATATTTATACCAATATTTTATACCCATGATTGTTTTATATAAAATATCTAAATGATTTTCATTAATTCTTGGAGATTAAGTGGTTTTCTTTAAAAAAAAATCCCTCTTTTAATTATAATTTTACCCATAGAAAATATTAAATTACATGGATATGGGGCTTGTTTAAAATATTTATGATTATGGATGAATGTTTTTATCTCTCCCTTGCTTTTTAAATGAAATAACCCATGTTTAAGGGTGTGTTTTAATGTTAAAAGTTGATTTTTTTTATGTTACACCTAAGGGAGGACAAAATTTTTTATCTCTCCCTTAGTTCAACTGTAATGACACATACCACTCTATCAGAGAAATGAAACCTTTCTTGGCCCATTATGGTTTACCTTTTTGATCATCCCTTTATAGGATAGAGGTAATAATTTTATCTCTAATACTGAAAGGGTTGAAATTGGTTATAAAAATAAAGACACTTGCAATACAAATGTGAATTAACTATTAAGTTTTTATGTTCTAATAGTTTTATTTCCTATAGTACATATCCCTTTTTTAATTATGGTTTACATTATTGATTGGAAAATAACTTTTATTTTTCTTCTTATAGAATGGATAGAAGCTGGATGTATCATACCGATAGGATTTCAACCGCGTTTCAAAATAATTTGGAGAATTTTTTAGATTTTGCAGTTGACAATGCTTCAGATGGAGGTTGTATACAGTGTCCATGCTATAAATGTGTTGGAAGACCATGGTTAATCTGGGAAGAAGTTAGCTACCATATAATGAAATTTGGATTTCAAACAAACTATTATGTTTGGTATCACCATGGAGAGATGATTCAATGTTCTACTGGTCACGAACAAAATGAAAGAAGTGGAATGGAGAATTTGATATTCGATCGGTTTCCATTTGTCCATCATCCCAAGAGAAATAGTATGCCAGTGCAAGAAGACAATGATATCAATACACATGAGGAAAATATAGAAGATGGTGATGAGATAATGAAAATTTTATTGGATGATTCCAGAATTCCAGTATATCAAGAATGTACTAAAATGACCAAGTTGGAATTTTTAATGCGGTTATATCATGGGAAAACCATGTATGGAATTTATAATACCGCTATTGATTAAATTATTACATTTTTGAAGGACTTGCTTCCTGATGGTGCAGATACTCCCTCAAATCATTACAAGGCATGAAAGTTAATTAAGAATCTTGGATTTGATACTAATAAAGTCCATGCTTGTCTAAAAGATTGAAGTTTATTTTGGGAGGAAACAACTGACTGTAATGACTGTAAAGAGCGTGGTACATCTCTATGGAAGACAAATGCAGATGGAACACCATCTCATGTGGCACAAAAAGTCATGTGGCACTTTCCATTGATTCTCAGACTTCAAAATCAATTCATGTCTGCAGAAATATTAGCCAATATACGATGGAATGATATAGAGAGAATTAAAGGTAATGATGAGTTGGCTCATCATACAGATGGATTAGCATGGTGGATATTTGATACACAATATCCTGATTTTGTAGCTGAGGTGCGTAATGTCAGGTTGGGTCTATCCTATGATGGTTTTAATTCGTTTGGTCAGATACTTACTTCTCACAGCACGTGGTCAGTTTTTATTCATGTTTATAATCTCCCTCCATGGATGTGTATGAAAAAACCATTCAATTTCTTGAGTATACTGATATCTGGACATTCTGATCCTGGTAATGATATAGATGTCTACTTGTAGCCTTTAATAAGAGAGTTGAAACAACTTTGGTATTTCGGTGTTTGGACATTCGATGCTTCTTCAAAGAATATATTTCATATGCGTGTTTCCCTTCTATGGACCATAAATTATTTCCCTACTTATGCAATGATGTCTGGGTGGAGCATGAAGGGAAACTATCATGTCCTATTTGTATAAAGAATACACGATCGAGAAGGCTTAAATATCGTCATAATTTCAGTTTCATGGGGTATCGACGATTCTTGCCAATGGATTGTCAATACGGGACAAATCGTCAGAGGTTTGATAATACTGTTGAGACTGAAAAACCACCTCAATGTATGTCAAGAAGCAATGTGCTTAATGAATTAAAATATTTCAGTTTTTTCATTAGGTAAAGTTCAGTTGAGGGGAGAGGGGGGTTGGGTGCAGGGGGAGGGGGGGAGGGGGAGGGGGGCTGGGTGCAGGGGGGCTGGCTTGTTTCATGACATTATTTGCAGCTGGTTTGTGGGTATGGGATTCCATGGATCTTGTCTTTCCTGAAGGTATGTTTCACTAAGGTGTTTTTTTTATATGTGTTTTCAAATAATTTCATGATTGTTTTCTATCTATTATTGTATTTAGTAATCTATGTGTGTATATTGTTTAAAATACAATGATTATTACATTCAAACTGCTCATAGCACAATAAAAGAAACACCTTTCAATTTGTATTCAAATGAACGTGTATGCATAATGAACTCTACAACTAGTTTAAACTATGTAAATGAATTATGCATACACTTTAAAAACCTTTCAATTTGTATTCGAATCATATTAATTATATTCTGTACATGTGAAGGGAAACAAGAAGACAAGGGTGTGCTGATATCAACATATATGACTATGTCATGCAAGATTTTCTTAGAAAAGGAAAAGAAGACCATGGCTTTAATTTCCATAGAATGGTGACTAAAAGTGGCTTATAAGCCAGTGAGTATGGATGATTTTATCTTTATCTCTACTGATATTTCATTTAAAGAAATCATTCTCATAATTATTGTGCTTGTATGACATGGATGTTTAAGGTGCATTTTTTACGAGAGCATAAACATTAGGTAGTTATTACCCCTATATTATTTAATATTTGAATTTCTATAACATAAAACATCTAATAATTTTCTCAATCCTATTATGTAGGTTTTTTTATTTTTAATAGAAGCATTAAATGCAAGGAAATTGATGATTAATCCCAATATTTCAATATTTGACACCATCAAAAACAGGTTTGAATACATATTTACATTATTATCACTAGAATAAGACTATAAATGGTTAAGTAGCATTGCTTACATTAGCATGACTTCTACTGTAACCTTTATATTAGGAGTGATTACACTATAATCCCATACTAACAACAATGTTTACACTGGAAAAGTTTACATATTTACACATTTGGATTCATTAGTAGCAACATTACACTAGCATTTCTTATAGGAGTAGTATTCACACTAGCAATGTTTATACTAACATCATTATAGTAGCAGTGCTTACATTATTAGTTCTTAGACTAGAAATGCCTACACTAGAACTGTTCGTAGCAACATTACATGTACAAACACCTTTTAATAATTCATATGTCTGGGAAATACAAGGGTGAAAAATTTGGGAAACATGGGAAGAATCCTGTTGAAGCTCTGTCTGCAATGACACGAGAAGCCTACTCATTGGTGCTGGTGAAGAGGAGACACGTATGTTGTAGTTGAATTTTTATTTTATTTTCTTTATCACATCATCCACTTAGGCCTTTTACCGCTTTCTATGGATGTAGGGTACTTATATTCTACGAAGGGGGCTAGAAGGGCACTGGAGGCGGCTACGCGGTTTTATTTGCAGGGGAGGGATATCGGGATAGTTGAGGGATTGATAGTGTGTTTCATTTTTTTCTGCATTTACTGTGTTGCTTCTGTTTATTTTCTTTTCCTTCAGCATGAATGTCCGACATACGGATGGGTCATGCCAAAATTTTATTTATTTTCTACTGCTGTTTTAATTATTTTTTTGTGGGGGTGATTAATCCCTTGTTAGAGACACCAAATACATATCAATATCTCCAAATCATAAATGTCATTTTATTATGAAATTCTTCCATGCATACCTTCACCCTCAGTCCTCTTCCAAGACTTCTTCTTTATGTTAACATGTCGAATGCAATCTTCATATATAAATTTTCAACACATCTTCATCCAATAGATCTTCATGCCATTATTCTTGACAAATCCCATGCCTCTTTAATCAAACATACCTCATTCATACCTCATATATTTTCCACAAATCCAACCAATCAAGCCTTGGTGGCAATAATCCCCCCTTTGGATGATCCTGTTTTTGAATTAGTTTCCTCTGGTAGAGAGGTTAGTGGCCCTATTCCTCCCATTCAAGAGAAGGTTAAAAATACTATCTAATGGGATGATATAGTAGATGTGTATCATCCATCCTATGAGGTAATTTCTTTTAAAGATGCTCTATCAAGGGTCATCTCTGATGAACAACTTGGAGAAGCATCCAAGCATAGTAAAGATGAAATGAAATATAGTAGATGTGTCTCATCCTCTCCTTTCACTCCTAGACAGAAGATGCTGCCCCGTGGATGTCACTGGATTGTGATCACGCTGCGGTCACGCCGCGGTCATGCCGCAGTCACACTGTGATTTGGTCCTTCTCCAGGATGACACCCCACGGTGGTTTGCAGTCCTGTCAGAATTTGATGTATGATACCTAGATAGAGTTTTAGATACATTACCTACCCATAGTTAATGGGGAGGGAGGCCCTCAAGTAGAAATCTCTTGATTGAGTCTCTCATGAAAATATTTAGTCGCCTGTAGACAACATTGGAGATGAGGGTGAAGCTTGCTACTTATATTCTACAAGGACCATCTAAGTGCTCTAGGGACATCATAGTAAATGTTGGACAATAAGAAGACTTGAGAATAATTTTATAATGATATTTGTATTTGGAAAAGTGTCATTCAATGTTTGATATTTTTATGATCCTGATGATCGGATGAGTGTTTTGACCCTTGTAGAGAAAATTCTTCTACAATATCTTTTTTTCTGTGTGAGAACAGTAAACAACACACACCTCATATAGTGTAGTTGGATATTTCTACAATAATGGGGAATCTGATGGATGATCAGTTCTGTGATAGTATTCCATGAGTCTTGTGATCAATGTTGAGACTGACTAATCACAATTTATATCGGCGGGGCAACGGCCGGAATATTGCCTCGCCTCCTCCTGCTCCCTTCACTCCTGGCCGGAAGATGCTGCCCTAAAGATGTCACTAGACCAGGCCAACATACCGCGGTCACACCGTGATTTGGCCCTGCTCTAGGATGACACCCCGCGACGGTTCGCAGTCCTGTCAGAATTTGATGTATGATACCTAGATAGAGTTTTAGATACATTACCTACCCATAGTTAATGGGGAGGGAGGCCCTCAAGTAGAAATTATCTTGATTGAGTCTCTCATGAAAATATTTAGTCACCTGTAGACAACATTGGAGATGAGGGTGAAACTTGCTACTTGTATTCTACAAGGACTATCTAAGTGCTCTAGGGACATCATAGTAAATGTTGGAAAATAAGAAGACTTGAGAATAATTTTATAATGATATTTTTATTTGGAAAAGTTTCCTTCAGAGTTTGATAGTTTTATAGAGAAAATTCTTCTACATTGTCTTTTTTTCTATGTGAGAATAGTAAACAACACACACCTCATATAGTGTAGTTGGATCTTTCTACAACAATGGGGAATCTGATGGATGATCAGCTCTGTGATAGTATTCCATGAGTCTTGTGATCAATGTTGAGACTGACTAATCACAATTTTTGTCAGCGGGGCGGCGACTGGAATGTTGCCCTTGACTCCTCCTGCTCCCTTCGCTCCTGGCCGGAAGATGCTGCCCCAAAGATGTCGTTGGACCGGGCGGTCACGTTGCGGTCACGCCGCGGTCATACCACAGTCACGTCGTGATTTGGCCCTTCTCTAGGACGACACCCCGCGGTGGTTCACATTCCTTTCAGAATTCGATGTATGATACCTAGATAGAGTTTTAGATACATTACCTACCCATAGTTAATGGGGAGGGAGGCCCTCAAGTAGAAATCTCTTGATTGAGTCTCTCATGAAAATATTTAGTCACCTGTAGACAACATTGGAGATGAGGGTGAAACTTGCTACTTTTATTCTACAAGGACCATCTAAGTGCTCTAGAGACATCATAGTAAATGTTGGACAATAAGAAGACTTGAGAATATTTTTATAATGATATTTATATTTGGCAAAGTTCCCTTCAGAGTTTGATATTTTTATGATCCCGATGATCATATGAGTGTTTTGACCCTTGTAGAGAAAATACTTCTACATTATCTTTTTTTCTGTGTGAAAATAGTAAACAACACACACCTCATATAGTGTAGTTGGAGATTTCTACAACAATGGGGAATCTGATGGATGATCAGCTCTATGATAGTATTTCATGAGTCTTGTGATCAATGTTGAGACTGACTAATCACAATTTCTGTCGGTGGGGCAATGGTCGGAATGTTTCCTCGCCTCCTCCCGCTCCCTTCACTCCTGGACGGAAGATGCTGCCCCACGGATGTTGCTGGACTAGGCCAACATATCGCTCTCGCGCCACGATCATGTTGCGGCCACCTGCAATCTAGCCCACACCAGCCACCAGACCAGCCCCCACCCCCCAGCCTCTTGCAAAACACTCATGCCAGCCCTCTGCCACCTGCAAAACAGCCCCAACCACTAGTTCCATCCCACACCAGCCCCCTTCCATCCCCCTGTCGCCTGCCTTCCCGCCCGCACCAGCCACTCCAGGTCGCACCAGCCACCGCACCAGCCCCCAACCTCCTACATTCCAGCCTGCACCAACCCCCTACCACCTACAAAACAACCCCATACCACCTGTTCCAACCTGCACCAGCCCCCTGCCATCCCCTTGCCACCTGCATTCCAACCCTCACCAGCCACTCTAGCCCAAACTAGCCACAGACACCAACCACAATAGCCAAAAACCCCATCCCCTGCACATCACCATCCCACACCCAGATCCACAACAAACCAGCACCCCATCCACCAGAAAACCACTGCCACTACATACAGCCAAAACAACCAGCCTGCAAAACCAGTACTCCAGCCCCCATCCAAACCACACCTCCATCACAGAAAAAATAGAAGGCCACCCCCATAGGAAGCCAGTAAAGGACCTTTCCAAAGAAAATTCTTAAGGGTGGCTTTAATGGATTTGACCACTCTCTTGGCTAAAATTAAGTGATAACACCAATAAGCTTGCATACTAAAAAGAACCAATTGAACTAGCTGTAACCGCCTAGCATAGGAGAGAGATTTATTAGTCCAAACTTTAACTCTTCAAACAATTTTCTCTTCCAAGACCACACAATCAAAAGCTCTAAGCTTGGAAGTGATGAGGGGAACTCCCAGATAACAAAGAGGAAGAGACCCCTTCCTAACCCCCATAATAGCCTCAATAGAATCACAAACATCAAGAGAGATACCAACTGAAAACATTAGGGACTTCAAAATATTAACATTCAATCCAGATAGGGAAGAAAAAAGATCCAAAGCATGTGGATGAAGGCATTTTTCACTAGAGTACCATGGTTCTCCTTTTTCCCCAGGGAGATTACGTATCAGTCATTGTGAGGGGGTTTATAATAAAATAACAAGTCGTATTACTAACTTCCAGAACTGCTTTTTATCCTTTGGTGGAAGAATTATGCTGGTGAATTTCATCCTTAGATCCATTATGATTCATGTGTTATCAGTCCTAATGGATTCTAAAGTGGTGTTGGAGAATATTGAAAAGATAATGACTTCTTTCATATTGTATTCTCATGGGGATGGAAGATTTTCCTAGGGTTGTATGGATGAGGATGGCCAGAATAGTGGTAGATGGTGGTATCAACTTATGCAGTGTCGAGGGATCAATGCACATTCTACAAGCTAAGTTTTCTTAGGAGGTTCTTGAAGGTCATTCTCTATGGGGTAATTTCATATCTATCAAAGTATTGATCTGACCTTGAGGATCCAGGGGGGAAAGTCTCATGGATGTGGAAGGAGTTGCATGGAACATTCTGGTTCTCAAGAAGCAGTCTCAGTGGATTGTGGAATGAGGAAACATAAACATATGGTTCGACAACTGGGAAAGTTCCCCTCTTGGATTTTCAGGCTGTCCGACTCCCAACATTTTGTTTACCAAGGCATGTTGTTACCCCTATTTTACACAGGTTGTTCTTAACCACCATCAAAGTGAATATTTTGATAACATTATTATATCTTCTTAAATGGAATGTTTAATCTTCATGAAGTCTCCAATGGGGGTTTTCCTGGCCAAGATTTATAGGTCTATACATCAGATTCCAAATGGTATCATTGGTGGTGACAATTTGTACTGGTGTAAAGAAATCTCGATTAAATGTAACTTGTTGGTTTGGTGGATGAATAACCATTGTATTCCTATGAATGAAACTATCAGGAGTAGGGGGGAGGGTGAATGTGGGGTGTCTAGGAGGGGTTGTCCAGGGGGTGTCCAAGGGCTGTCTGGGGGGGTTCGGGGGTCTATAGGGTAGGGGCAGGGTGTGGGTGGGGTGTCTAGGGGGTGTCTAGGGGGTGTCCAAGGGATTTCTGGGGGGTCTGCAGAGTAGGGGGGAGGGTGCAGGTGGGGTGTTTAAGAGGGGGTGTCCAGGGTCTGTCAGGGGGGGTGCCCAGGGGGGGTGTCCAGGGGGGTTGTCCAAGAGGGGTGTCCAAGGGGTGTCTAGGGGGAGGGGTGTCCAGTGGGGGTGCAAGGGAGTTGTCCAGGGGGTGTAAGGGGGTTGTCCAGGGGGGAATGGTGGTGTTCAAGTGGGTTGTTTAGGGGGGCATGGGGGTGTAGGGGGTGTTCATACCTTATGAGCATTTCAAAAATAAAACTCCACTTTATTGTATCAAATTCCTTTGAGATATCAAGTTTTAAAGAAAATTTACCATGTTTAACCTTTTGTTTCATGATGTTAACACATTCAGAGGTAGTTCTGAATATTCCTACCAGGGATAAAGCCAAACTGATTTAAAGAGATAAACCCACAAGAAATGGGACCTAACCTCATAGCAATAATTTTGCTAATGATTTTTGGAAAGGTATTCCCAATAGAAATAGATCTGAAATCCTTTAAATCGATAGCATTTTACTTCTTTGGGATTAGGGAAATAAAATTGGAGTTGATTCCATAGGGCATGAGGCGTGGTTAAAGAACTCCCTCATAGCGTTAAGGATCTCATCATGAACTATGTCCCAGTAGAACATAAATAATTTATTTTTGAACCCATGAGGACCAGCCACACTCTCAAGATTTAGAGAAAAAAGGGAACTCTTAACCTCCTTCTCATCAAGGGATGCAACAAGGGAGATTGTTGGATTAGTATAGCCTGATCCGGTTAACCACACTCTAGTGCAGGAAGGCTGTATTTTTTTCATCCTCTATCAGATTTTTTTTGGATTCAATAAGAGATAAATGATTTGATGCTTTGTCATTAAAAATTTATTTAGGACTTTTCTGATAAGAACTTTTTTCTTCTTTGAACACTTTGTCAAGCTTTGCTTATGTTTTAACTGGTGAAAACAATGCATTGTGGTTCCATTGTTTTTTTCATTCTAGTTTTCATTGTTTCACAGTGGTTTCACAGGGGGGTGGGGGCTTGGTGCAGGGAGGGGGGACAGGGTGTAGGGGGGATGGGGGGTTGGGTGCAGGTGGTACTGGGGGTGCAGGGGGGTGTCTAGGAGGGGGGAAGTGGGGGTGCAGGTGGGGGGGGGGTGGAAAGTGGGGGTGCAGTGGGGAGGAGGGGGACCTGGGTGTGTAGGGGGTAGTGAGGGGGCTGGGGGATGGGGGGTTGGGTGCAGGGCTGGGTGCAGGTGTTACTGGGGGTGTAGGGGGGGTGTCCGGGAGGGGGGTAGTGGGGGTGAAAGTGGGGGGGGGGGCAGTGGGGGTGCAGGTGGGGGGATGGACAGTGGGGGTGCATGAGGGGGGAGGGGGACCTGAGTGCAGGGGGTAGTGGGGGGATGGAAGGATGGGTGCAAGTGGTACTGGGGTGCAGGGGGGGTTCTGGGTGCAAGTGGTACTAGGGGTAGTGGGGGTGCAGGCTGGGGGGTCCAGGGGGGTGTTCAGGGGTGTCAAGGGGGGTGCAAGGGGGTTCTGTCTAGAGGGGAGAGTGAGGGTGTGAAAAGGGGGAGGGGATGTGCTGGGGGTCTATCCAAGGGGGGAGGGAGGGGCTGCAGGGGGTCTGTCTAGTGGGGAAGCTGCTATTTCTGGGAAAAGAATATATACCCAGGGTTTGAGAACCGTGGGTAAATATGCTGCTGAAGAACCCTCTATACCCACGGTTTTTAAACCGTGGGTAAATATATTGATGCAGAACCCTATATACCTATGGTTTACTTAACCATGGGTATCTAATTTCAGCTGTAAAAATGTATACCCACGGTTCTGTAAACCGTGGGTATAGATCTATACCCACGGTTCTGGTGAACCATGGGTAAGTTGAAATTTTGGTGGCATATACCCACGGTTTCTATAAAACCCTGGGTATAGGGAAATCCCGACGCCTTGGGAGCCCACGATTCATCAAACCGTGGGTATAGCCTATGCCCACGGTTTAATGGGATATACCCACGGTTTCAAACCATGGGTATAGGGCACTTTTCCAGTAGTGATATGTGTTTGGATAGTGAAATATTATTATATATACCCTGATACTTATCCAATTGTAGAACTTGTTTTCATCCTTGTGCTTATCCCCTAGCCTCATTCCTTGTTTTTTATGATATTGATGCACCGCCCTATCATAACATAATCCTCATTAAAATATAGTATCCATTATATAACTTTATGTTTAGTTCTAAAACATTGGATGTTGTGTATTAAAAATTGACAAATATCATCATGTATGGACGGTTTGTTGGATATCCATGCATTGAATCTTGGAAATAAATATTTGAGTATCCAAACTTACCGCAATGAGCATTCAATGCTTCATAAAAACACAAAAAAGGAATAAGTAATGAAATAAATGAAAATAGATTTGATATGAATAAATTATAGAGTTTTACCCCTGCATCGTTGGTATTAAATAGAGTCTGTCATTTGAAATTTTTCTTTAAAATGATTTGATCAGACCTAACACTATTTCATCCTTTTTTTGGGTTCTATTTTTGCTTATTCTATAGAGGATATGTGAGGACTAACAAGTCCAAATTTTATTTCATGGGAAAATCCCTTCAAATTTTTTTTCATATATACGTCTTCAAAATATAGGAAATGTATTTAGTCATAATTAACACAATATATCAGCTTTTGAAAAATCAAATCATCAAAAAATATCTCATGTATACATTTACAACTAAGTCGCCTATCCAATCATAGTTGGGTATTTCACTTATACTCTCAACACCAATGAAGTCGTGATATTTCTCTCCATACATATTTTCTTCAAATTAAACTATGTGATCATGATCATTTTTTAAAATTTTATCCACATAAACCTTCAAAGATAGTAAATGTGGATATAGAACGGGCATGGTAATGGTGATTTTGGTAGATCTTTTTGGTCGGTTGGTCATTCCTTTCGATGGTTTTGAGTGGTTTTTCATTTCATCCCCTCCTCTTTGTTCGTCTATAATAATATTCATTGGTTCAGACCTTTCTTTGTTAATTGTTAAAGGTTTAGATTGAAAAGTAAATTGGAAATGAATACCTCCTTATCGGCATGTTTTTTTACAAGATGCGATGGCCATACGATAAATGTTCCAATAGATTTTCGACCATATGAATATCTTTATCATGAATTAGAATAGGTAGATCGGTGCTCAGCTCATGGTCTATGCTAATCGACACTCACACATTCCCTATTGGAAGTGTTTAGTTATGTAGCATATCGTTTTGGATATTGAACATCGTAGCCCACACTACAAGGTGATGGGTGGGTGTTGATAGATACAAATCACATTCATTATCACCCTGTAGAATATCAATACATGAAAGGTATCAGTGTCTGTCTGATTTACATTTCACATAAACATTTATTAGAACATTTATTACCTTGTCTAAGACATCTCTTTTAGAGTAATGGATCGCCTCATAGTTGGTGGGGGTGGGGCGGGATCTCTATGCGGTGGCTATTCTTGAGTTGCTTATTCTTTTTACCTTCCCCCCATTAAAGTTTCCATCATTTCTCTATTCCATTGGAATTCTTCTTCAAGGGTATATATTATTTCTCTCATCTATTTTATTAATTCACTTTGATCCTCCTCTTTTTTTATCAAAATATGTTCGAGGTGTCACCCCAAAAATCGCACCTCTAATGCAGCCATACTGTTCTGGCTGCTTCAAAGCCACCGATAGTATGTGTTCATCTGGTACAGGTGTTATTGATTCCTATGACTATGTCAGATAGAAAATATAGGAAAATAAGTTATCATTATTAAGTAATAGTGATTTAAAGCAAAACAGATTTTTATTATGTAATACTTACACATGTTTCCCACACTTTTTGTGTGTTTTCATCTATTATTATCCCATCTTTATTTACATGTTCCTCCTTCCATAGAACATGTCGTGGGATGGAAGTGGATTTGGATTTAGAGTCATCAATCTGCATGTAAATAGAGAAACATAACTATAGTATTGTTTCATGTCATATAAAAGTATTACGGTAGATTTAAAATACGTACTAATTTTTTTTCAAGTGAAGTGTACCCCATCCTTACTTTAAAGTAAGGGTACATTGATTTTATTTCTCATTCCTTATTTCCAACACTCAGTTTTTGTTTTATAAATAAAAAATTGTTAATCAAAGTGATGAACACATGTATCGTCAAACAATGTATTACTAGCCACAATGTACCTAAAAATACAAATCTACACAACATCCAGTAAATGCATCACATGCTTCTTGGGTTATCAGGTGTGCATAGATAAGCAGTCGGTGTGGGTTTATTTTCCCTTCATCATCTTTAAGATGATGTCTTGTTAAAATTGTGCGAAATCCACTGTGAATCCTTATAGAATTAATTAATACATATTTATTGTGGGATTCATATATTATAAATACACTCTACAATGGATGATGAAGAGTAAGTTAATGTTTTGTTATTTTATTTTTTAGTAAAATAAAGAAATGATATCATAA
Source organism: Viscum album (assembly GCA_963277665.1). Classification (NCBI taxonomy): domain Eukaryota; kingdom Viridiplantae; phylum Streptophyta; class Magnoliopsida; order Santalales; family Viscaceae; genus Viscum; species Viscum album. The sequence continues at coordinate 1,176,668,870 of OY728153.1, read as the reverse complement.
TGTTACCATAATTTCTTCCCATATCAGTGTCTTAATCACAAGCATAACATGGTGCCACGAATCTACATCAATCGACACATGTTTTCTAATGATGATTCCAATGTAACTACTAAATATGGACATGTTGGGGTTAACATGTTGGCCTCACGCATTCCATCCGACCATGAATTTGATGCCTTTAAATTTTTCCTTAATGATTTTTGCTAACATCATCAAACTACGATGCTCCTATTTTTTCTATGTCATTGGTCCTTCATCACCTACCATTTCCCTAAAATCAATATTGTCAATATGTTCCTCTAGAGTGGTAGCATCAGCATGTGCATATAGTCGTTGTACCTCTGTATTGGGAGCAGCAGTAGTTTGAGAAACCTATTGTTCCTTAGGAATGGGAGCACCATCACGTGCAGAAGGTCATTCCTCTACAATGTGAGCAGAAGCAGGTTGAGAGACCTATTGTTCCTTAGGATTGAGATCACTAGCATGGGCGGAATTCATTATCTGCAGAAGTGGTTTAGCATTTAATTTATAGTACATAAATGCAGTAGAAAACAAATAATAATATGAGGTAACATGATGTATATTACAAAAAAATGTAACTTGATTATTGAACTCTCTTTTTCTTTTTTAAAGGATGAAGAGATTTTACCCCTCTATTGATGATCCAAATCCCTTCATTATGGTCTCCTATGACATAAAAAACATCATCTACATTGGGACCACTACGAAATGATTGTGACGTCCCAATGAAAGGGTTATCCTCAGTTGAATTTTTATCTGACCCTTCAGTGGTTTTGGTAGATAAAAAAACAATTAACCACTTTTGGTTTTTGGGATCTATAACTTAAAATACTTTTATTGTCTCTGATTCCATTATAAACGGTTCGTCTTTGTACCCTTCCTTATTCAAATCAACTTTCATGAATCCTAATTCATCTATTTTAACAACACTTATGTTATTAACCCACTTGCATTGAAAAATCAGCACTTGGAATGTTGTATAATCCAACTCCAATATTTGTTTGATGATTCCAAAGTATGACATATTCACATAAATTGTATTTTTGTCCTTCGTACCAAAAACATGCATTGTTTCAGCCACAGGTGTAAATCCAATATTTTGTATGGTATTATCTTCATCGTTCTCATTTATATAGAACGTATAATCATTAATTACATAACCATTGTAAGATAATATATACACACTTTGTCCTTCGGCTAGCCATTGAAGTCGTTCTGAAATTGAATCTGGATTTTCATCTGAATCCTTTAAAATATAGTCTCAAAACCATCCTATAAATTGTTGATTATGTGTATTTTATATCCATATTTAATCCCTTGATGGATTCAAATGCCTAATAATTTCTTTTTGGGTTTCAATATATGGGTCAACCTCCAAACTATTGTGCAAAACCTAAAGGTAGGTCTGCTCCTAATCTGTAATATTGATTGTGACAACATCTCTTCCTGAAATTCCTTCACCCGCAAGCCACCCAGTGTGACAAGATTCTAGTAGACCAATGATTTCCACACTGAACGAGTATTTGATATAGAATTCAACGGCTTCCTCAACAATATATCGCTCCACAATACAACCCTTTGGTCGAATTTGATTTTTGATACACCCTTTCAAAATCTTCATATATCGTTCAATGGGGTACATCCATCTATAGTGTATATGACCACATAGTCAAATCTCTCTCACCAAGTGAATCATCAAATGAACCATCATATCAAAGAATTTTGGTGGGAATAACATTTATAATTCACATAATATGACAATAATTTCTCTTTCCATAGTCAACAATTTCATTGGGTCTATAACTTTGTTGCATATAGCTTTGAAGAAGAAACATAGCTTGGTTAATGTATGATGGGCATTCTTGGGAAAAATTAAATATAAATCTATAGGCATTACATATTGCATCAAAACATTTCAATCATGTGATTTCAAACCTTTTAACTTTAAATCGATCATTAACACGATGTTCTTGATATTCGATGAATACCCCTCTAGAACCTTTACGCCATTAAAGAAGTTGAAAAGCTGATATCTCTCCTTCCTAAAAAGAGTGTAAATAGATGGAGGAAGAAAAGTTCATTTTCACCCTTCACTGGCACCAACTCTTCTCATATTCTCATGTTAACCATGTTCAACCTAGCCTTAATTCCATCCTTTGTTTTTCTAGGTGCATTTAGCAATGTGTCGATGACACTGTCACATACATGTTTTTCAACATGAATAACATCAATAAAATTTATGACGTGTAGAAAATTCTAGTATGGTAATTTAAAAAAAACTGATATCTTTTTCCAACTGGTTTTCATAAGGTTTTTTGAAAATGGTTTACCAAAAGCAGTGTCTACATCTTTTAATTTCTCAAATAGTTGATCACCTGTTAGTAGAGACAGTGTTGTACATTCTTCTAAACTTCCATCAAATGATGTCGACCAAGATCAGTACTTATGTCATTGGGGTAGAAATTTTTGATCGCCTAAAAACACAGTTTTCGATGAATGTTTCAACCTAATTGACTGTGTACCTTTTTCGAAAATGGGACACCCTTGAGTTCCTTTAATGCTATATCCTGAAAAATTTCTATAAGCATGAGTGTCATTTATCATCCTGTACAACATGGATCTCAATATGAAATCTTCATTTCTGTAAGCATCATACAACATAACACCTGAATCCCATAATAATTTCAAATCCTTGATCAATAGATCCAAATAAACATCAATATCATTACCCGGTTGTTTTGGTCTTAATATAATCATAGATAACATGATGTATTTTTATTTCATACACAACCATGGTGGCAAGTTATAATTTATCAACATAATTATCCATGTAATGTGAGTGCTTCATTGAAAACCAAAAGTATTCACTCCATCTGTAGACAATGAAAGATGAAGGTTTCTCTGCTCGTTTCCAAATTCAGGATACTCATGATCAATTATCTTCTACTGAGGAGAGTCTTTCGGGTGATGTAGTTTCCCATCTTTATTTCTTGTATCTACATACCAGATCGATTTTCATGCAGTCTCATCAATTTTATATAGGCACCTAAACCTTAGAATGATTGTAAAGTATTATACAACTTTCATAGGACCAGATTCATCTTTCTTTTATCGAGAAGCACCACACTTTGGTCATTCTCTAAGTGATTTGTGGTTCTTGAAAAATAGTATACAGTCATTCGGGTAGACATGTATTCTTTCAAAGATCATACCCATCGAGTGTAGCATTCGTTTGACATTGTATATTCGGCTCGGGAGCTCATTATCTTCTAGGATCATGACATTCAAGAGAGAAAGTAATTCTGTAAAACTGACGTCACTCCATACATTGTTTTCTTTCAAATTATATAGCTTCATTACAGCTGACAATGTTGTATATTTAGTGCAACCACCATGCAATGGTGTCTTTGCACAACTCTTTAACTTCTCAAAAAAATTTGGATAATCACAAAGTTCATCTTCAATTGTCCTTATTATTTCCTCAATATGATCTTCATCATAATTCGCATCTATAATGACATCCTCGATATAGTATTCTTCATTTTCTACACTTGTAATCATATCAGATGATCCATAAAACACAGTGTTATCCCAGCCACTAGCTACATTCTCTTTTTCCCCATGTTTATTCCAACATTTATAACCTTGATCTATTCCATGACAGATCAAGTGTTCTTCCAACTCATCTGGACTAATTTTTCTTGAATAAAAATAGTGTAAACACGGAAAAAGGATTTGAGAAGGGTCGTGTTTATGATCTTTTGAAAACTTGATAAACTCTTTCACTCCATCTTCATGATCTTTTTTCAGAATATTGGCATCCATCCATTCTTTATTAATATTCATCCTATTTGATTCAGTAATATTAATATTTAACAAAATAAATATAAAAAAATTTGATATAAATTAACCAAGGCTAAAAAAGTTATAGAATTTAAGTCTCCTTCAATATTTATCCCCAATATCCACTTTCCAGAACCAAGGTCCTTTATTTGGGATCTTCTAGATAAATAAATCTTCAGCTCTTCTAGTCTTTACTTCATTGGTCCAACTAAGAGAAATTCATCCACATAAATAAGTAAAATGGAAAAACTCTCGTCATAATACACCTCTATATAGTAGCAATTGTTTACATTACACTGCATGAACATTAATTCTACCATGAAAGTATTGAAATTCCAGTTACATTGTCTTGGTGCCTACTTAAGCCCAAAAAACTTCATTTGAGACTGGAACTGAACCTTCTATTCCATTTAGCATGAAACCTTCTAGTTGATCTATATATATCTCTTACTCTGAATCTCCATGAAGGAATGTAATCATGACATCCATTTATTATAGAAATAAAACTTCAATGGAAACCAAGCTAAAAATCATTTGAATTGTTATATGCTTTATAGTAGGAGAGAAAGTCTAACTGAAATATAATAATTCTAATTATTGAAATACATTTACCCTTTCCATAGTGTTATTATCTATCTACTTGTATTCCCTATATAATGTAATGGTTTTCCTAAATCTATAAAAAACTAAACTTAAAAGATTATGGAAAAACAACATTTCAGATGTCCTTTGAAAACTATTTATAAAATCATAGTTGAAATCCCATTAAAAAAACCAACCATTTACACAAATTCCTCTTTAAAATAACACACCCTTTTTAAAATAAACCAATCAGTTCCAAACACTCTTTCACAAAACCCCAATTCCTTTTTTTAAAGCACTCAAGGAAACTTCATGACCCAACGATCTTAATCATTTAAAATGAGCGACAACCCTCTATATTTTAAAATTTTTCATTTAAAACTTAACTCACCCCTTGTTAAAATGAAACCAGTATTACATATGCTTTAAAAACATTCACATCTCTTTATGAAAGCCAATAAGGTGAGTTGACAAACACTTGGCATGCAACCTAAGGCTATGCCAAGTGTTTAAGTCATTTTAAAGCTATTTAAAACCAAAAAATGTTATGTTGAACACATATAATTTTTTAAGAAACATTTCAAAACACTTTAATCATTTTAAAAGAGCCACTTAGACATTTTCACAAAGACATAAATCCCAAGAGAGGCACTTTATAAAGGATACATTAATAAAAAATAACCAACATTTTATAAAATATAAAGATATAAAAGGTTTATCATGCCTCTCATGAATAAATAGTATGAATCCTATAGTTTACTCTCTTAATACTATTAAGGAGTGAATTAAGTGATATATAAAGACATAAGTGTCACTTGGCCATGATACTTTTGAACATAAAGTCACATCTCTTTAAAGTGGGAAACCATCTTCCACTTGATGCTTGAATCATGTACTGCCTAAGCTTGATCCTTCCAATACTGTACATTATAAAAAATGGTCCCCTTCTTGAGGGTATACATTAGGTCAAAGTTAAAGGACTATAGGTACTCAAATATTCTTTGTTATCAATGGTTCATTTCACTTTGTGATTAAATATATTTCAAACACATTTTTTAGTGTATTCAAAAAATATATCACCCTCAAGATAATACCAATAACACCTCATAGAAATCGCCACTATTTCCAAATCTAGGAGAGGATTTGGGAAGTTTCTCTTATGTTTCCTTAACTATTTGTACCCATAATAAACCACATGACCATCATGGACTGGAACTGTTCAAATCCTAGCTTCTGATACATCGCAATATAATCCATACTCATTACCCAACTCATTTATGGTTAAGATTGGTGTTTTCATCAATCTCCCATTAAGATCTTAGAAGGATCTATCATGAACATCTAAGTAAAGGAACAATACCACATTCTTGGTTAAGGCCTTCTTAGCACTTCCAATCAGGAAGAATCCTAGTTGACCCTTTGGTAATAACTGGAAATTCCCAAAAATATTTGGATCTCAAAAACATTATTTGGCCCCTCTAAATAAACTATAACATCGAACTTCTTAGGTTCTAAAAATATGCTATCCACTAATATCATTTTCCCCATAAAGTGTACATTATCAATCCAAAACATGCACTTTGATATCATGACATATAGTTGATTTTCCCTAAGTTTTCTCAAAATGATCTCTATATATCAAGCATGTTCCTCGCTCAACTAGGAATATATGATGATATGATTGAAAAATATGGATACAAAATTATCTAAATAAGGATGGAATACCCAATTCATCTCAGTCATGAACACTACCATTGTATTTTTCAAACTGAATGACATCACTAGATACCCATACAATACACATGTACTCCTAAATATAGTATGTGGTATATCAAAATACCTCACCATAAACTAATGATAACTTGATATCAAATCGATCTTAGAGAACACTTTATCACCTCTAAGTTGATCAAATAGTCCATCAATATGTATAAGTAGATATAAATTCATTTTTATCCCTTAGAATAGCCTCTAATAGTCCACACATATTCTAAATGATCCATTTGAATTTTTATAGAAAAAACTAAGGCACCCCAAGGGGACATAATCATTCATATGAACCCCTTCACCTCGAAGTCATTCAATTGAGCCTTCTTCTCTCATAGCTCTATAGGATCCATCTTATATGGTTAAATAGAAATACACTTCACACCTGGTAAAAACACAATCATAAACTCAACCTAACCCTTAGGTGGTAACCTAGAGAAGTCATTGGGAAATAGGAACTTGTTAATAACAGTAGGACATACTGACTGATATTTCTCTCTATCATCCAAAATTACTCTAGAAAAATGGGTTATGATTCTACCCAACTACAAAAATATAGGTCCTACATAACTAGTTTTTATATCCAACTCTCCAATATAGACATAATCATCTCCCTCAAAAAATATAATTCCACCCATTGATGAAAACAATTGATATAGTAGATACATCACTACATGGGGGGTTTTAATTGTAGTCACAAACTAGACTCACAGTTTTCATGTCACTCAAATTTATTATTTATCAGTTATTATAATTTTTTATTAATAAAAGTATATCAATCTAAAATTTAATTATGTAGTTCATTTTCAATGGTAAGAAAAATCGATCAAATGAGAAGCATTATCTGATAGAAATAATAACATTTTGAAAATAAAGATGCAATGTAAAAAAAATTAATAAGTCAACAATGAGAATCCTCAAGGTTCTAAAAAGATATTTATTACCAATCTAATTTCAATCAAATGAACATGTTGCTTTTACCCAATTTATTTGGAGGATTTGTAGAGTTGATTCTAGGTATCCTAGATCTACACCCAAAACATATTTGACTTCATACCTATTGAAAGGTATCAAGTTCTTATCCTAAATATTCATTGATTATTATCTCATTGGTGGAAATAGGTATCTAATGCACCAAGACCCACTTCAATATGATGATCAGTGACAACTCTACACCATAAATTCATCAAACACGGTGATTTGGACAATACATATTCTAGCCCTAGAAGCTCTTCAATATCCTTAATCAGAAATAGAAAAGTTACAGACATGGAATTGATTGTGAAAAATTATACAATGAGAAAATACAAAGTAAATACTAAGAGAATTACAAGAATACTCACAGTGGTAGCACCTGAGGAGCTGGGTTCACGGTGGAGGTGGGTTTGTAGAGGAGAAGGGATTTGTAGCATAGGTGGGGTTTGACATCAGAGGTGGGGTATGAAAAGGAGGTGGGTTTGCGGCAAAGGAAGGGTTCAGGGCGGAGGTGGGGTTCAGCGCACAGTAGAGGTGAGGCTCCCAGCAGACGGGGTTTGGCGGTGGAGGTGATGTTCACGGCGGAGGTGGGATTTGTGGCAGTAGAGGAGGGATTCACGGCAGTAGAGGATGGATTCATGACGGCGGAGGAAGAGGAGGAGTCAGCAGTATCGAAGGAGGGGGAGGAGGAGTCGGCGGCAGGGTTCGGCTTTCGTGAGAGCTCAAGGCGTGCGAGAGAATGATGAGACTGTTAGGGTTTATTTATAAAAATGAGTGAACCTTTTATCAGCACTAGCTAAAAAGTGTTGATAAAGGCATGTTTTATCAGCACTAAAATAGAAAGTGCTGATAAAACGTTCTTTTACAAGCGCTTATAAATATAGGCTTTTATCAGTCCTAAAAAAGCGCTGATAAAAGGTGTATTTATCAGCACTAAAATGTTAGCACTCATAAAGGCCTATCTTTATCAGTGCTAAAAAAGCACTGATAAAACTATAATAATAATAAGTTATTTATATTTTTATATATATTTATAAAATTACATGTATAATAAATATATATTTATGTATTTATAATAATAGTTATAAATAAATAAATAATTATTTATATTCATACATATAATAAATAAATATTTATTTATAATTATATATTTATAATTATATATAATTAATATATTTATTATAATTTTATAATTATATAAATATATCTATATTTATTTAGAATTATAATTGTATATATTTGTATATATTTATTATAATTTTATAATTATTTAATAACTATAAATATATATATATATAGTTATAATAAATATATATTTATTTATAGTTATAATAAATATATATTTATTTATAGTTATAATTATAAATATATTTATTTATTTATTTTTATTTATTTATTTATTTCAATAATTATAAAATTATAAAAAATGTATTTATTACATTTATAATTTTATAAATATATATAATTAATATATTTATTATAATTTAATAATTATTTAAATATATTTGTATTATTTAGAATTATAATTAAAAATATTTGTATTTATTTATAAATATTTGTATATATTTATAAGTATGTTTATTTAATTATATATATTTATAACTTTATAAATATAATAAATATATTTATTATAAATTTATAATTGTATATATATATATATAATTATAACTGTAAATAAATATTTATTTATTTATATTTATATATATATAATAAATATATATTTATTTATAATTTTAGTTTTATAATAAATATAGTTATTGTATTTATTATATTTATAGTTATATATAATTAATATCTTTATTATAATATTATAACTATTTAAATATATCTATATTTATTTATAAAAAACCATTAAAAAGTCCAATTAGTGATTAAACACTTTTGAAACATGGAATGAGGATACTCGTTTTAATAAAAGTAAGAAAAAACATATATTTATAAATATATTTATTTAATTATATATATTTATAACTTTATAAGTACAATAAATACATTTATTATAATTTTATAATTATACATATATTTATTTATTTATTTATAATTATAAATATCTTTATAAATATTTGCGTATAATTATAAATATATATATATATATACTTAGTAAAGTATAGATCATAAGAAACGTGTCATCACATATATATGGAAAACATGAATAGTAATGAGGGTGTAATGTGTAAATGAACATTCGTGATGAATACATAACATATGAACATCGATTATATTCACGCATCAATATATTTAATGACCAAATTCATTGGAAACATATATTTATTTAAATATATATATATAGTTATAATTATAAGTATAAGTATGTATATTTAAAAATTATTTATATATAGTTATAAATATATAATTATAAATATAATAAATATATTTATTATTTAATGAAATTTATTATAATCTTATAATTATTTAAATATATATTTATTCAATTATAATCTTATAAATACTTTTTTTTAAATTATATATATATTTGAATTATTAAAAAAAATATTAATTATAAACATGCATTTTTTATTTAATGTATACAAATAAACATTATTTTTTAATATAATATAATAGTTTTATATAAATTAATAATTTTTTTATTAAAAACTTTTATCAGCGCTTTGTTTGGCACTGATAAAGGGTAGATTTATCAGCGCTTTTAGAGACCACTGATAAAGGCCCCCCTTTTATCAGCGCTTTATAGTTAGCGCTGATAAAAGTCGGCGCATACCTTGCCCGGATCTATGGTAGTGAGGGGGCCCTAAAATCATGTGTCCTAGTCGGTCTCTCTGGCCTATGTCATGCACCAAAGTCAACTAGCATTGTTTTTTTACCAACCCATGAAATCATCATTGTGTGTAACTCCAAACTCCATCCTATCTCTCAACCATCACATTTGATACCGCTTTGTCATGACCCCCTCCCTTCAAAGATACCACAAAGAAGGGGAGAGATAATGACCTCTGAGTCATGCCTCCAGTAGATCCCGGGTTGGCGACTAGCACCGAGGGTATAAAAATCTCAAGTATGGGAGGCATTACCCTCTATAATAATATAGGATCAGAAGATAAGATGAATCATCCACAAACAACTCTAATACATAATATAAAAAGAAACCAAAATCATCTCACATGCATGTATAAATAAAATTGATGCAGATAAAAGTCTCCAAAGTAAATATCTAAAAGTTAAGCTAAAGTAGTGACATGATATTTATCCAAGGTCCGAGCTAGTAATGTCCAGCACGGTCCACGTAATCCTCTTGGAAACTTGAAAAAAAATTATATACGTAGGGTGAGCATACAAGTATACTCAGTATGAAAACTAAAGTCTCTCACACACATGTAAAAAGAGCATACTAATACACCTGTGAGAAAACATAAGAACTAAACAATACCTATATAGGTATACTAACCAAACCTAACCACACCAAGGCACGCTCACCAAATAACACAAGCCAATTAATATAATATAACAAAATCATATCGATAAGAGTACCCCACACCACTTTCTCGCTGGTATACCGCTCTCACACCCCAACATCATACGTCCTGATTCTCTCATCTCTTCTGTATACCACACCACCCACTACAAAAAAAATAGCTTTAGCGACAATTTTTTAGAAGGGGGTATGCACAACCTCCTCTAATCATCGAAGGGGTTCACACCCCCTCTAAATTTTTTAGAATTATTTTTTGAATATTTTTTTGGATTTTAGTGGCAATTATATAAAATAGAATTTTTTTTAAATGGAAATAGTGAGGGTTCACAACTCCCTCTAATTTAAGATATTAGAGGGAGTTCACGAACCGCTGTTAATCCCATAGACTAGAGGGGGTTTTGAACCCCCTATAGTTTAAGAAATTAGAGGGGGTTTTGAACCCCCTCTAATATATGACATTAGAGGGGATTTTGAACCCCTTCTAATTTATGACATTAGAGGCAGCTTTAAACCGCTTCTAATTTATGACATTAGAGGGGGGTTTAAACCCCTTCTAATTTAATATATTAGAGGGGGTTTTAAACCCCTTCTAATTTAATATATTAGAGGGGGGTTTAAACCCCTTCTAATTTAATATATTAGAGGGGGGTTTAAACCCATTCTAATTTATGACATTAGAGGGGGGTTTAAACCCCTTCTAAGTTAATATATTAGCGGGGGTTGTGAACTGTCGTTAATCTCTTTGATTCAGGGATTTTTTTAGCATCTTCTAAATATTTATTTATTTTTTAAAATAAATCTCATATAAATTCAAATTTTATAATATATATGTGTGTGTGCATGTGTGTATACATATATTACATAAACACACTATATAAATGTATTTAAATGCATTACAAACATATATATACATATAAAGACATTATATAAATACTTTAAATATATACTCATACATATAAATAAAAATGTATACAAATATAAATATTGGTATACATAATATAAATGCAATTATAAATATATTTATTCAAATATATAAAATTTATAAATGGTTTTAAAAAATACTATACATTATATTATGGTTTATATTATACATATATTATATTAAATACATTTTTATGGTATATTAATGTATAAATACATTTATACTATATTATGTTTACAAATATATATAATATAGAAAACATTAAATATATAGATATAGATATATTATATTTATATTATATATATTGTATTATAAAATATTTTATTATATATAAATTTATATATATTATATAATTATTTTATATATATTGTAGTATGCCTATTAATTATAAATTAATTTAGTTTATATGTATATATCGTTTAATTATATGATATATTTCCAATTATATGAATGTATTTAATTTCATGTGTGTGTATATGTGTGTGTGTGTGCATGGTATAATATAAATCTATATAATTACATATATAAATATATATTATAAATGTATTTAATATAATATATTTATAATATAAATCATAAAATATGTAAATGTATGGTATTTATAAAACCAACATATAATCTGTAGTTTAAAAAATAGGTTTAATAATAGTAACAATAATTAATAATTAATAATATTATTGTTACACACACATACATATATATAAGTATATGAAAATAATGATATATATATATATATTATATATAATTATATTATATCTATAAATATTATATAAATACATAAATACACACACACACACGCACGAATATAATTGTATTTATAAATATATGTATAAATATATATTTATATATATAAATAAAATTATTTATATATATTATACATACACAAATATATTACATGTTATACACAAATATAAATATATTATATTATTTAAATTTGTATAGAAATATATATATATATATATATATATATATATATATTCTGTAAATTTTATCTATCTAAATAAATATATTATATTGTATATAAAAATGTAAGTCGCTTAGCCCGATTGGTTCTGGCGCAGTGTTTGATTCAGTGGGTGCGACTTCAATTCCTAGCACACGCGGAATTTTTTACTCCCTTTCGCGTCGGTGAACAGGCACTCTACGCATGTTGGGGCCCACGACAGACAAGTCTTAGTCCTGAGGGTGTCCATGGGGGGCACGGGCGGATCTTTGTGGTGTCATGGGGTGTCTGAGTGGGCGTCAGAGTGTCTGTGAATCTATTGGGGGGTGTCGGGGAGTCCATGGGGGTGCGAGCGGATCATGGGGTGTTTTGTGGGGGTGTTCGGGAGGTCTATGGGTGTCATTGGGGGGTGTCACATCGGGGTGTCCAGGGATCCATTGGAGGGTGTCTGCAGGTCTTGGGGGGGGCATCCGGGGTGTCATTGGGGGGGGGGGGGGTCATGGGGTCTGTGCAGTTTTCATTAGGTGCTCGTTTAGGGGCGGTTACAGCATAACCGCCCCTAAAATGGAAATTTGGGACTCGATTAGGGGCGGTTTTAACTACCCCTAATCAACTCATATCGGCCGAAATTAGAGGGGGTTAAAAACCCCTCTAATCTAACCACCGCTAAATTTAGGCTTATTTTATCGGCACTTACCCAAAATCTCCCCTAAACGAAGTAGGTAGGCACATTAGCAGCGATTTACAGGTGGGGTGTATGTGGGGGTGTTCGGGCGGTCTATGGGTGCCATTGGGGGGTGTCACATCGGGGTGTTCAGGGGGCCATTGGAGGGTGTCCACAGGTCTGTGGGGGTGTCATTGGGGGGGGGGGGTCATGGGGTCTATGTGGTTGTCATTAGGTGTCCGTTTAGGGGCGATTACAACATAACCGCCCCTAAAATGGGAATTTGGGACTCGATTAGGAGCGGTTATAACCGTCCCTAAGTGGAACATCAATTTAGGTGTAGTTAAAACCGCCCCTAATCAACTCATATAGTGTGAAATTAGAGGGGTTTAAAACCCCCTCTAATCTAACTGCCGTTAAATTTAGGGTTATTTAGCTAGCGCTTACCCAAAACCACCCCTAAACGAAGTAGGCAGGCACATTAGCGGTGATTACAAGTAACCGCCGCTAATGTGTTTAGAAGGGGTTATAACCCATTCTAAATAAAAAAACCTTCTAATCACCTCGTTTTTTTTGTAGTGTCCCCACAAGCACAATCACATCACATCTCACCTGTAGACACCTGAGCGCGCCACCCCACAAGCATGACCACATTGAAGGTTCTGGGTGCAGCAGAAGCATGGTTGGAATGGTACCCAACTTTGATTTTTACCATGATCAATGATTATTTTGGGATCAATACGATGATGAACGTCAGTCACTGTGTAATATAATCAAAGATTTAGATAAAGAAGAAAGATGCATGAAACCTTAGAGAGGATCTTGCACATCATGTTTATAATTAATTTAATTAATTTCATAAAAAAATAATACCTGTATCTTTGGTATTTTTCTATGTTGATGATGTTGATCGTCCGGAATGACCCTTATTGATTATCTCGTTGTGCTTATAAGGATCCAAACTAGAATATCTCTAGCGGTGATCCACACATGCTCCGATGGCCTCCGATCGACACTGCTCGTTCTCCAGGTGCTAGCGCAACAAAGTGAGTATCTTGTGTCAGTCATTCTTGATCACTTATTCTTTGGCCTTGAAGAACGTCTCTCGTTCTTGAGAGGGTAGAGAAGATGATTTGAGAGAGAAATTGTTTGGCTCAACAATTCTCCATTCACCAGGCATGTGGTGTGGTGTGTGGCACAATAGGCGTACTTGTCTATTTATATACATGGAATTTCAGTTACAATATTTAATTGCATATCAAAAATTAAATACATTCATGAACTTAGAGAAAATGCATTCATTTAATAATAATACTGCATCATTATTTATGGTGCGCCAACTTGTGCAAAACGGAATTATAAATATAATTCTGCATCATAAAATAATAGTAGCGTTATTTTAATTTATGCCAACTAGTTAAATAATTATTTACCGTCTTGCAAATAATTATTTTACTACCAGACCGACCTTGTTCCGCTCGAACTCCACTTCCATTTATTAAACACCCAAATAAATAATTTATTCTCTTAAATAAATATTTTATTTACAAACTAGTAAATAAATATTTATTAAATGTTCAATAAAATAAATAAATATATTTAATTTAATTTATGAAATCATTGTAACTTGAATAAAATTATTCACCAGTCTTGAGAATAATATTTATTAATTAAATTCAAATAGAATTTAACTAATACCACCAAAAACACTTAGTGCGTGACCCTCTAGGATTATTTCTCATTGGTATTAGGTGGGCTTGTCTAAAATCCAAGAGTACTGTCTAGCAATGGGTCAAGGCACCCAAGATAAAGAACATAAAGTCGCAACAATAACATCCACATAGGAACATTCACTGTGTAATATAATCCATTTTTTGCAATATCTCATCAAGCAAGTTTCATGATTGTGTCATCAACTTTTATGTTTGATACGTCGTTCTTTGACTACCTGAAATAAACTCGTCATTACACCATGGCCATGGAATTTCGCGCGATGGTTCTATTTCAATCAAAGGTTTGAGATGTCAACTTCCATAAATGGAAGGGAAAAATCCTTCCTCGACTTATTCATTAATAACATACCACTCATGATGCACCCAATGTACCCTACTTCCCGCCAACTGTCTGCATGGCGGTTTTCATCAGTAAATCAAAGTGTGTAAGTCGTGACATGTATTAATGATAATATTAAAGTCTAAGGATCATTACACATACTCACAGATAAAAATATCTGATGACACTAAAACATGCATAATTTTTGCTAATGGGTCTGTTATCATAATCTTCTATTTTAGAGATTACCAAGTGCAAACTTAATGAGAGGAAGTCTCATCTGCTTACAAGTACTCACACCTGACGGTATGCATGCTATGTGTCCCATCATAGCATGTCATCCAACCAAAAAACTATATTTAAGAATATTTTTATAGCATTTCAAGGTTCTCATCATAGCGGGGAACTCTCATGACCTTATCAATGCAACAAATACTCTAGGACATTATTACATCATAGTCATGCAGAACAATGAAAAATATGTAATAATACATTAAATATCCATGTAATCAAAGTAAAACCAGTTGGTTCTAGGACACCAACTCTTACAAACTCCCACTTGAACTAGAGTCAACTGCCTATGACTTTCAGTCTGCTAGACCTCACATGATGATCATGTTTCTGCTGAGTCAAGGATTTAGTCAAGGGGTCTGCCACATTGTCTTCTATGGAAATACTGCTCACTACAACTTCACCTATCTGAGAAAAATCCCTCAAGAGATGATACTTCCGAAGTATGTGCTTCATCCGCTGATTTGACCTTGGCTCTTTTGCGAGAGTCACCGCTGCAGTATTATCACAGTACAGTGTGATGGGATCTTTACTGCTAGGTATCACATATAGATCCTGGATGAAGATTCGATCCAAACTGCTTCTTTAGCTACCTCAAAAGCTGTGATATACTCGGACTCTGTTATAGAATCTGTGACCACACTCTGCTTTGAGCTCTTCCAGCTCACTACACCTCCATTCAAAGTGAAGATGTATTCCGTTTGTGACTGCATGTCATCTTGATCAGTCTAGAAACTAGCATCTACATATCCTCTGATGACTAGTTCCTCATCTCCTCCATAAACCAAGAACATATCCTTAGTACACCTCAGATACTTTAGGATAGTCTTGACTACCATCCAATGATGGTCACCTGGGTCAGCTTTATATTTTCCTACCACACTCAATGCGTAGGAGACATCCAGCCTAGTACATAATAGGCATAGTACATAGCATGGAATACATGACTGGCCCAATCGTTGATGCATATGAATTCCTTGCCATTATCTTTCTTTCCTCATGTGTCTGAGGGAAGATTTTCTTGGAAAGATTAATGTCATGTGACACTGGTAACAATCCCCTCTTGGATTGTTCCATACTGAATCTCTTCAGTATCTTATCAATGTATGTACTTTGAATTAGGCCCAAAAATCTCTTGGATCTATCACGATGTATCTTGATCCCAAGAATATACATTGTCTTTCCCAAGTCTTTCATGGAGAAGCATTGATTCAACCATGCCTTAATAGAATGTAATACTGGTATCTCATTTCAAATAAGTAATATGTCATCAACATATACTATTAGGAAAACGAATGCACTACCACTAAACTGTTTGTAGACACAAGGCTCACATTCATTTTTGATAAAACCAAATTCTTTTATGGCTTCATAAAAATGAGTGTTCCATGACCTGGATGCTTGCTTTAATCCATAAATAGATTTCTGTAACTTGCATACCTTATTGGCATCCTTTGGAGTCACAAACCCTTCAGGTTGTGTCATGTAGACATCTTCTTGAATGTTCCCATTAAAGAATGATGTTTTGACATCCATTTGCCAAATCTCATAGTAATGGTAAGTCGCAATGGCAAGTAGAATTCTGATGGATTTCAGCATTGTAACCGGTGAGAAGGTTTCATCGTAGTCAATTCCTTGACGTTGTTTAAAACCTTTTTCAACTAGTCGTGCCTTATAGTTATTGACTTGTCCTTCCATGTCCAGTTTCTTCTTGAATACCCATTTGCAACCAATAGGCTTTACATCAACTGGAGGATCTACCAAAATCCAGACTTGGTTTTGGTACATGGAATCCATTTCATAATTCCTGGCTTCTTTCCACTTGGCAACGTCTGTGTCACTTACTGCTTCCTTACAGGTTAGAGGATCATTATTATCAACTAATAACGAGTCACCATCCTTGGTAACTAGAAAAGTATACCATTCTGGTTCTCTAACCTCTCTTGTACTCTTACGCAGTACTTGTGTCTCTGGAACAGATTCTTCTTCCATAGGGCTTTGTGGAATCTATTCATATACCAACTCTTGTGTACCTTGAGCCTCGACTTCATCGAAGTCTATCTCGCTCCCACTATCTCTTTTGTAGATGTGCTCCCTCTCAAGTAATATGGCATGTATTTCCACTATAACCTTTTTTTCTAAGGGGTTTTATAGGTAATATCCCTTTGTTTCCTTAGGGTATCCTATAAAGGTACATTTTGTGCCTCGGGGTGCGAGTTTGTTACTTGAAGAGGCCTTAACAAACGCTTCACTACCCCACACATGTAAATTCGATAAAATGGCTTTTCTTTCACTCTAGAACTCATATGGAATACCATTTATCGATTTATTTGGTACTTGGTTTAGTATGTGTGCCACTATTTGTAACACATATCCCCAACAGGATAATGGAAGACTTGCATGAATCATCATTGATCTCACCATGTTCAACAAGGTGTGGTTCCTCCTTTCCCTCACACCATTCCACTGAGGCGTGTTTGGAGGAGTGAGTTGGGATAGGATCCCAAACTCCTGTAAGTAATCAATGAAGTCTTGATTAAGATACTATCCACCTCAGTCTTAGCGGATTTTCTTAATCTTCTTACCAAGTTGGTTCTCAACTTCATTCTTGTATTCTTTGAACTTATCAAAAAAATCTAACTTATACCTCATTAAGTAGATATATCCATATCTACTAAAATCATCAGTAAAAGTTATGAAGTATGAGTACGCTCCCCTTGCTTCAACTAGAAATGGTCCACACACATCGGTATTAACCAATTCAAGAAGTTATTTAGCCCTTACACCTTTCCCACTAAATGGGGATTTGGTCATTTTGCCTTGTAAACATGCATGACATACGCCAAGTGGTTTTAGTTCGAAAGAATCTAAATATCCATCTTGATGTAACTTTGTCAAGCGTTTCTCATTTACATGACCTAGCCGGTGATTCCAAAGTTGGGTGTGGTATGAGTCATGTGAAGTATCTTTGTTATCGATTGTCATTACTTGGTTTGTGTAATCCGACGCGTAAAATTCGTTGTATAAATGTGTCCTACCATAACAAATGTTGTCTTTGTAAAAGAAGCAACATTCATTTCCAAACTTGAAAACAAATCCATCTGTATCTAATCTAGATACATAAATAATGTTTTTAGTAACAAAAGGCACGTAATAAAAACCCTTTAACGCCAAGATTATCTCAGTTGGCAACGTGAGGTGGTAGTCCCTGACAGATACAACAGCAAGTTTGGCTCCATTGGCTGCTCGTAGATCTACCTTCCCTCGATCAATATTTCTGAATCTACTTGGTTCCTATATTTGGATACATATATTAGCACCAAAAGTTTTATCTAATAGCTAATTTTTAGAAACAGATAGATTGCATTCGATAACAAACGCACTTGAAGTTTCCCCTTACTTCTTAAGCTGGGTGCAGTTCTTCTTCCAGTGGCCCTTCTTACCACATGCGAAACAAACAACCTCATGTTCTCTTGCCTCCCCTTTGATTTTCCTTTTCTTGGATGGTCATGAAGAAGCTTTGGGCTTAAAGATATTCGCCTTCCCTTTCCTCTTATTCATCATAAGGACAGAAGGCTTTTCGCGCTTCATATCTTTGTCCACTTGGCGTATGAGGATAAGAAGATCAGATAGAGACTTCTCAATGTTGTTCATATTGAAATTGACAACAAAGTTAGAGAAGCTTTGAGGGAGTGATGCGAGAATGAGATTGGTGCTCAGTTCTTCAGGGAGTTTAAACCCTAGAACCTCCAGGCGCTCAATGTAGCCAATGAGCTTGACTACATGAGGCCCAGCTGGTGCACCTTCTCCAAGATTACTCTGAAAGAGTGTCTTAGAGATATCAAACCTTTCCTGTCTTGCTCTCTCCTGGTAAAGACCATGGAGGTGCTCGAGCATGCTATAAGCATCCATGTTTTCATGAGACTTCATGATCTCACTATACATTGATGATAACATCAAACATTTAATATCAACTGCATCATTCATATGTTTCTCATAGACCAGGAAATCATCATCACTCACCTCTTTGGCGGGAGGATCAGGTAATGTTGACTCCAGTACGTAAGACTTTCGTTCATGGCGTAGGATAACCCGAAGGCGTCTAAACCATTCCTGGAAGTTACTGTCGGTGAGGATGTTGTCTTTATCTAGAATTGATCATAGGGATAATGTGGTTGATGAGTTTGTCATTTTTATTCTACAATTAAAATAGCAGATCATTATTACTTTCTTGATTACATTTTATAAGAAATAATAAATTTTATTAAGTCTCCCATTATTTTATCAAGTCCCAATAGCCCTCACCATTGAACTCGAAATGTTCAACTGTCATGACATTCTAGTGGCAAGGATCCATATCCCCCTTTGCATAACCCCAACAAGGGTTGGTCAAGCTATTAGAATGTATTTAGGTAGGCAGGTTTTTGCTAACTACGGGCTTGGAACTCCTTGATATGTTGAGTGGACTCCCCAATCCTAAAATCATGACTTTGGATTTCCTCAACTCTTGCCTCCAATATTACACCAAGTCTAGAAAGGGATATTCCTCTTGATGTAATATGGTTAAGTCAACCTGAAACCTTTTATAAGAGCTTCCTATATAAAAGTAAGTGTCCCAACAAGGGTTGGTCAAACACATATTTTTATTGAGTTTTTCCCTTAATCAAGTAACGAAAGACTTGTTCTGACTTAATATTTTATTTGAGGGATTTTTTATCTCTTATGTGTGAATTGCTTATTATCATTATCAAATGCTTGTTAATATTAAGTGGAACTTACTTAAGTTTTTTTATAATTTTTTTTAAGGTTGGGGTCGAAGCCTCAATTTATTATTTAAAGCAAAGACCTCTTTAGACTGGGTAGAGGGTGACCCATTACATAGCCTGAAGGCCCAAGGCCAAGTGGCCTGAATACAAGACTTGAAAGCCCATTTTTTGGCCCAAAGGACCCCTCGGAGAATAGTACTGCTACAGTACCTGCGCTGCTACAGTGCCTTCTACAGTACCGTCTTCGCTACAGTGCCTGTTACAGTCCCTCCGCCACTACAGTGTCGCCGCTGCTACAGTTTCGCCGCTGCTACAGTTTCGTCGCTACTACAATACTGCTACAGTGCCCTACTATAGTACTGCTACAGTGCCCAAAAATTCGCCCCTGCCCAGATTTGATCTTGATAATATTTATGCATAAGTCTGGTTTATTTTAGTTCCATATTTCATTCTTGTTTAATTCATTAATTATGTGATCGTGACAACACATCCATAATGATAAACCATGCAATTGACAGAAATAAAATAAAGTAAATGGCATGATCATGAGCTTTTCTAATGGTTAGTTTATCTACCGGTTGATAAACTAACCCTGACCTATGGGGAAACACCTTGAACCTTTTGGGTTCGTGTTTACAGCTTCCGCATGTCCACCTCTATATCTCCTGGGATTGGTTTTGTCTCGGCTCCAACTTGAACCGCCTCCACTAGCTTGGGATTTCCATCCATTACATATGCCTTTTTTTAACTCGCATATAGGTGATGAGTAAAAAGGGGTCTTACATAAAAGAAACCTTGGGCATGCATACCCTACATATTAATGAGGAGAAGACTCACAGACCAACAAATTTAATTCAAATAAATAAATTAAAAGAAATCATCTGCATACAAAGGTCTTGGTCTAGCTTATGATCATCCATACATGCAACGATATTTACGCATAAATAAAACTAGCAATCAATTCTTTAATTGTTCTTGTTTAAGATAAATCACGCTCGAATAAATTAATTATCATCTTTAATTAATCAATCCTTTTATCTTAAACCCTTTTCTGAATTTCCTTGAGTTTCTCATCCATCATAATTTTAAACAAATAAATTAATTTAAAATTATCTTTGTACGTAACTTGTACCTTGGAGGCAACCCGGTGAATTCTTATTCATAACTACCCAATGAGTAAAAATAAACATTATGAAAATGTTAAATTAAACACATATATATAAAACACCTATCACGTGTTGTGCCTCAGCTTTACACTCGCACGATGGTACACGTCTCAAGGGTTTGTATAATATAATAATAAATTTTAATAAATCTGCATAATTTGGATGAGTACACGACATATAGTTCCAACTACACGACGTGTACTATTTTTCACCGTTTATCCGAAGTACATGCCTGGGGAAACGGCGTGTGAGTATACTTTGAAAATCTTCGGAGTACACGACATGTCCAGTGGGCCACAAGTCGTGTAGTTCCTCGTTACATGGTCTCCAGCCGGGCAAGCCGTGTACGGGGTACACGGTCCAACCCTAACCCGAAGGGACTACACGACGTGTCTATTGGGCCACACGACGTGTAATCCGGAAACCGCATGCCACTTGTTCCTGGTCAACACATGGAGTCATTTAAGAATTAGAAAGACCCCAACACATGGATTGGTTTGGAGGACCGGTCTGATGCATTGAATCTTGAATACACGACGTGTACTGTCGAATACACGTCGTGTGTTCTGGTGTTGTAAGACCAAGAAGCTTTGGCACCTCCGGATGAGATCTTCTATTTTATTTTAATCAAAATTAAAAGAAAATATCATTTCTGTAAGGTGAACGAGAAATGAAAGAGGAGGAATAGATCTCGAGATTCAGATTTGCAGAACGATTAACTTGAATTAAAACAACTAAATTATTAAATGTGTAAGTCATCAGTGAAATATTTAAATAATTATATACTATGATGTAACCCCTCCGATACCACTTGAAGGTTCCGGGCGCAGCAGAAGCGTGGTTGGAACGGTACCCAACTTTGTTTTTTACCATGATCAATGATTATTTCGGGATCAATACGATGATGAACGCCAGTCTCCATGGAATCTAATCAAAGATTTAGATAAAGAAGAAAGATGCCTAAAACCTTAGAGAGGATCTTGCACATCATGTTTATAATTAATTTAATTAATTTCATAAAAAAATACTTATATCTTTAGTATTTTTATTCGTTGATGATGTTGATCATCTAGAATGACCCTTTTAGATTATCTCGTTGCGCTTGTAAAGATCCAAACTAGAATCCCTCTAGCGGTGATCCACACGTGCTCCGATGACCTCCAATCGACACCACTCGTTCTCTGAGTGCTAGCGCGGCGAAGCGAGTGTCTTGTGTCGATCGTTCTTGATCGCTTTTTCTTCATCCTTGAAGAACATCTCTCATTCTTGAGAGGGGAGAGAAGATGATTTGAGAGAGAAATTGTTTGGCTCAACAATTCTCCATTCACCAGGCATGTGGTGTGGTGTGTGGCACAATAGGCGTACTTGTCTATTTATATACATGGAATTTCAGTTATAATATTTAATTGCATAACAACAATTAAATACATTCATGAACTTAGAGAAAACTCATTCATTTAATAATAATACCGCGTCATTATTTATGGTTCACCAACTTGCGTAAAACAGAATTATAAATAAAATTCTGCATCATAAAATAATAGCAGCGTTATTTTAATTTGTGTCAACTAGTTAAATAATTATTTAACATCGTATAAATAATTATTTTACTACCGGACCGACCTTGGTCCACTCGAACTCCAATTCCATTTATTGAACACCCAAATAAATAATTTATTCTCTTAAATAAATATTTTATTTACAAACTAGTAAATAAATGTTTATTAAATGTTCAATAAAATAAATAAATATATTTTATTTAATTTATGCGATCATTGTAACTTGAATAAAATTATTCCACGGTCTTGAAAATAATATTTATTAATTAAATTCAAATATAATTTAACCAAGACCACCAAAAACACTTAGTGTGTGACCCTCTAGGATTCTTTCTCATTGACATTAGGCGGGCTTGCCTAAAGTCCAAAAGTACTGTCTAGCAACGAGTCAAGGCATCCAAGAGAAAGAACGTAAAGTCGCAACAACGACATCCACATACGAACACTCACTGTGTAATATAATCTCTTTGTCGCAATATCCCATCGAGTAGGTTTCATGATTGTGTCATCAACTTTTATGTTTGATACTTCATTCTTTGACTACCTGAAATAAACTCATCGTTACAACATGACCATGGAATTTCGTGCAACGGTTCTATTTCAATCAAAGGGTCAAGATATCAACTTCTATAAATGGAAGAGACAAATCCTTCCTCGACTTATCCTTTAATAACATGTCACTCGTGACGCACCCAACATACCCTACTTCCTGCCAACCGTCTACGTGACGGTTTTCGTCAGTAAATCAAAGTGCATAAGTCGTGACACGTATTAATGATAATCTTAAAGTCTAATGATCATTACATACGCTCACAGATAGAAATATCTAATGACACCAAAACATGCGGAATTTCTACTAGCGGATTTGTTCTCATAATCTCCTATCTTAGAGATTACCAAGTGCGAACTTTATGAAAGGAAGTTTCATCTGCTTACGAGTACTCACACCTGACGGTCTGCGTGCT
Organism: Viscum album; assembly: GCA_963277665.1. Taxonomy (NCBI): domain Eukaryota; kingdom Viridiplantae; phylum Streptophyta; class Magnoliopsida; order Santalales; family Viscaceae; genus Viscum; species Viscum album. Next base: position 1,176,644,924 of record OY728153.1, on the reverse strand, counting down.
ATGTGTCCCATCATAACATGTCATCCAACCACAGAACTATATTTAAGAATATTGTTATAGCACTTCAAGGTTCTCATCATAGCGGAGAACTGTCATGACCTTATCAATGCAACAAATACTCTAGGATATTATTACACCATAGTCATGCAGAACAATGAACAATATGTAACAATACATTAAATATCCATGTAATCAAAGTAAAACAAGTTGGTTCTAGGACACCAACTCTTACACACATCACATCTCGTCGGAAAACACCTGGCCACAACACATCCACAACCATAATTAGGGCAGTAGGGTATCGTGAAGATGTAGGACATCAACCTCGTGCCCTCCTCCTACCATGCAAGACCCCCACTATAATTCACCCCACAAACATGGTTATATCACACCTCGCCCGAAAACACTTGAGCCACTGCCCCACAAGCACAGTCATATCTCGCTCGAAAACACCTCGACTATCACAACCACCATCTAATACACTAACAGACCTTCGACCATAACAACCTATGCAATACCTACCTCGCTTGGAAGAGAGAGTGGGAAAGAGCGGGTACCCAGTCATCTGTCCTCATTAGATGTTGGGGAAAACACTTCCACGTGACTATGCGGGTGTCGACACATAGTGCTTGACGTGGGTAGGGTGCGTATAGAAATCACAAGAATATACAAGTGTTTACATGTAGCCACACACACAAGCCCAACCTATGGGTTCACAACCAAACACTAACCGACTCACAACATCGCCACTTTCGCCGCCACCTATAAATGCATAACACCACACAATAAGCCACGTACCCCATTTCACATTTCCAACCAATTTCATTTAACCATTCCATTCTTTTCACCATTTATCAAAAACCACATTTTACCACACTGCCCCCATTTAATTATTCATTAGTCATTTCCACCTCATTAACCAAACCAACTAATGTCATTTCAATCATTATTAAACAAGTCATTAATTCCATCATTACCCGGACATCTAACACAAAACAATCACATCACTGCCCCAAAAGCATGACCAAACAAACCACCCCACCACCCCAAAAGCACGACCAACAAACCACTCTGCTGCCCCAAAAGCACGATCAACAAACCATCAGACTAACATGCCCCAACCACACATCACCACCCCACAAGCACGGTCACACATCACAACACATCAATATCATTTTACAGATTTACAAATGGTTTTTTTATCACATTTCACTTATTTTAGGAGCATTATCACACATCCATAATCCTGAGATAACCATTTTATTAACCAAATATAAGTGGTTAATCAATTTCTATGTTAGGGTGATATCACAACAATCACAGCAATTACAACACATATATCCATCGCAAACAAAGCCTCCAACAACCACAATTTTCAGCGGGATATCAATCACGTGCAATCACAATATCACAGTCATATCAAAGTTGCAAAAGCATGCGAGTCAAACCCCTTTACCCCTTTCAATTTCAATTTAACCAGTTATTTATCCTTGATTAAGTCAGCACAACCATCTCCCATAAATAAACAAAAATAAACCCCTCCTGCATGATACACAATACAGAGAAACGAGAGATTCCCTACCTCAAAAAAGTTTTACCAACTCGCTACGCACTGCAGGATGAAGAAGAACACCTACAAACCACAACTAAACGCAACACCCACATATCAACCTACACCGCACCAAAGGATCATCAGAACGCATCCCAATCACACAACCCAAACCAAACCACACCATCGCAGCAAAACTCCGAAGAAGAATGGAAGGAAACGAGTGAGAACGAGATGAGAACTCACAATGGATCGAAGATGGGAAGCCGAAAATCAATCCTCGTCGAAAGGAATCTCAAAACACCTCAAGGGAGCACCGTCGGCCACTTGGAACAAGAGAGTGTAGGGTTTGAGGAAAACCCGAGCGCTCTGTAGCTTTATAATTGCACTGCATCGGGGATTTACACGGCGTTTAATCCCCTTCCACGTCGTGTAATCCTAGGGGTTCAATTTCACAAAAAACGCATCGCCTTTTTATTATTTAACCCTTAAAATCTACACGTCGTGAACTGACCTTGGACAAGCCGTGAAACCAACTTTCACGTCGTGTAAACTTTACACGACATGTATTTCCTCTGCTTCTAGCTTTTAGCACCCAAAGTCTTCGAGACTTACTTTTGGCTTCCTCAAAGCACCTCCAACACAAAAAACCAGAAAAGTAACGGATTAGGAGGGCACAAAACGTTATAGTTTCAAACTGCAACACGACGTTGCTACGACCTCCACCACTAGCACGACCATGGTTGTGGTGTTCTTGAACACATAGAGCAAAACGACCAGCCCCCAGGCGTTTGGCCAAACCCATGCCAATTTTCCTCACCACAACCTCCACAGTGGGCATGGTGAGGTCGCCCAAGCCGTGACCCACACGAGCTTCCCCAGCACTCCACGACCATGGCTACGTCCTCGACATGCGGTTTTGACTAGCCCATTTTACACAGAAGTACACTAGAGACCACCACAGCTCACACCATGATTGTTGTGTACCATGTTCTGGACAAAATGGTCTTCAAACACTAAAAAACTAATAAAAAACCCTTAAAGTATTTATCCAAACATGACACAATTTGGATACTTCGAAGTAGTGAGTTGAATTTTAGGTGCATCCCTGGCTTATATGTGCTGGCGAAGCGCCACGTGAGCGATGACGACGTCTGCCACCGCCCACGCCGTTGCAGCCGCCTTTACCGCCGACCCGGGTCTGAAGAGCGACAGTGTCCGTCCCGAAGAGAAGTTGACAATCTGATTGAGTATTCCGATAGCCATGAAATGATTGGGTTCGCAGGGCTGTGGGTGGAAAAATTTGACTATTATCGGTTGACTTCGAATTCAGGGAGTATTTTTCTGTCGGCCTCTGATCGATATGTTAGGTACAGAAAATGAGGTGGAAAAAGGCATGTTGTTCTTTGTAGGGTATCACTCCCCCTTTCCCCTCCAGACCACCGCTTCCTGCAATCCAATAGCAACACTGCCTCTTGACAAAAATTCTGGATTCTTTGCGACTGTAATCAATTATGCCGTCTATCTCGAGCGATCCTTTTGCGAAATGACTGGGGCTTGTTTCAAATTGGTAAGAATCGTTCCACTCCGTGAGAGGAGACAACATTTGCCCTCTGATCTCATCCTGCCTTTTCTCGATTGCTGTGAACGTAGCTTGTGAATTTTGTTGCTTTTGGGTTTTGCGCGTCAGACTAGTCATGCTGAGCAAGAAGAACTCGTTTTTGTGAAGTGATTGCGCACAATGACATGTTTATTCTTCCATGCTTCAGAAGCGAGAACATGGGCAATTAGAAGGAACCTGAAGTCTGTTTCGCGCAAGAGTTTCCGGGTCATTTCGTTTTTCAGATTGGCTCTATTAACTTGCATATTGAAAAATGTAGACGGAAGTGGTTGTTCATTAGGTCTGGTTGGCGGATGGGAAGTTTCTTCCCGCTGATTGGTCATTGTCCGTCTCTTATGCCTGTTTAGTGTTCCCAGTCATAATCAGTTAGGTAAGCCAGCGTTTGTTCCCTAATTTGACCATTTTAGACCGGATTTTGTTGTCCTAGTTTATTGCTTACGCCTCAAGGGGGGTGAATTAAGTGCTTTAAAATTTTACAAGATGATGAAGGCTCTAAGTGAATTGAGTTACCCTCTTTATTAACTTGTTTCTATTTTAATTTATGCATAGCAAAAAAGTAAATTAAAGCTGTAAAAGAATGGATGGCCCAGTTGGACTAGGTTTACTGGCCCGGGACAACCTGGGAAATCTCATCGCTGCCAAATACGAAGCACGTCATGCACTTTGGGAGCCCTCAGTCGCGGAGGCCGCCGCCATCCTTGCTGGATTAAACTTCGCAAAAGATTGCGGTTGGGACTCCATTCACATCGAATCCGACTGTCTCACTGTAATCAATGCCATCAATCTCACTAACGGCGGGCTTCAACCTTTCGGTCCCATTATCCGGTGTATTCATTCGCGGAGACAAGGCTTCAATTACTGCAATTTCTCATTCATTAAAAGGGAAGCGAACGAAGCCGCTCACAAGATGGCAGGCATTGGCCCTCCCTATGAGGATGTGCTCTGGTTCAATCATTTTCCATCGTGGTTATGCACTTGTATTTCTGCTGATCTCCATCATTAATGGATCCGTCTTTTCTTGTCAAAAAAAAAAAAAAAAAAAAAAAACACCAAATGTGGGTTTGGTGAGTTTCATTATCAAGGTTCTTTCAACAGGGAGGCTTCACAGTTGCTTGTAAGCTCTTAACACTTAGATTACAAGAAACAAGAGCTAATCCCAAGCTCTTTACAATACAAAACATTCTGTAGGTCCCAATCCCACACTAAGTACAAGTGGTGGTGCGTGTTTAACAAAATACATAAAGCAGATAACTTACAGAATTGTGTAAAATCACAATTAAAAGGTAACCTGATCAGAGCAAGATTCAAATCCAAAATGTAGATGAACCTCTGGTTCTAATGATGTAGAATGACGATCCTAAGTAACACAACGATAAAGATGATGATTCTTTTATCAGTTGATTGTAAACTCTTTAGCCAAATCTCTAGAAATAAGTTATTTTGTTGGACTTCAAGATCCACTCTAATGAGTATCACTGTAATCCTCTTGTTCTCTGTATGCTCGTATGAATATATCTTTGTTCCAGCCTCTGTGTATATTTGAATCTCTCAATCCTCTTTTAAAGAAACAACATCTTCTATTTAAGATCTCGATCTCCAAATTTTAATGGAGTCAAACTAGTTGTTTGAACAAATTAGGAAAGTCCTAAAACCCTTGAAGTCATTTGTTTAAAATCTTTTAAACAAATCTCTTAATTTGTGCAGTAGAAAATTCGGTCAAAAATTTTGTATAAAACTAATCCTTTAATGTGATGGAAGGTTTGATTCAAAATACCGTGTATGATAGATGGTAATATGCCTGTTGGAATTGTGTATGTATGGTAGACCGTACCTAGTGGTTTGTGTTTGGTAGACTGCGTCCAATTGATTTGCGTGCGATAAAGACTATGTTTGGTAGGATACCTTGCATGTGCTATGTAATTCTGCATCCAATAGCTTCTGTCTCTCGAAGAACTTCATGTCTTGTGGAATATGCTCCGCAAACATGCGTCTTGTGGGCTTTGAGCTCTGCATCTGGTTGAGTTTTATAACTTGAATTGTGCATCCAGTATAATATTTCTAGTATAATTTCAAAGTTTATATTTTGTGTATGGTAGTTTGATAGTTCTGTTCTATGCAACTATTTACCAAATTATTGTCTTCATAGATTCTTGCATATGTTAGAGTTAAAGTTTGTTTACGCATTAAACACTTTACCAAATTTTTTATTTTGTAGATTATTTGCGTAAGGCAACCCCCTTCCATAAAATGCTTGCCAATAGTAGATATTCTCTTTACTTTACACATCCCACACTTTGAAAATGTTGGAACCAAGGGTGTTGATCTTGGAGATGTTGGATCTTTGGAATACTGCGCATGTAACACGCTCGGTTTCAGATACTTTACCTTTTTATTATGTATTTTGAAGTTATATAATACTTGAGTTGAGTTTCGAGAGTTTCTGGATGATTTTGGTGTGTTTTGGAAGGGTTTTTAAGGGTGCAAAGTTTGAGCACGGTTAGGGGAAACTGTGCAAGAAATTATGAGAATCACTGTGCAAGCGCACGGTTGACACGGTTTGGCCAAACCGTGCGAGTGTCTAGAGGAAACCATCCTAGTGGAGACAGTGGGAAAAACACGGTTGATGCACGGTTTGTCAAACCTTGCACAAGCCGTGCGAGAGGGTGGGTTGAAGACAGAAGCACGCGCACAGTTGGCGCACGACTTTCAAATCGTGCGGCCTAACTGTGTAACGTGCATTTTTTGTTTCGGAAATTAGAGTTTAACTCGGTTTTTAGCTCCGAAACCCTTATTTTTCTTCTCCTCTCTTAGGCTCTCAAACTCCTCTTCTTTCCTAAGCGTTTTTGGTGCTTCCTCTTGATCCAAAAGCCGATTTTGATGGATCAAAGTTCGTTGGATCTCCGAAATGATCGATAAGTCTCCGTTTTGTCTCTCTCTTTAGATTTTCTCTTCTTCTCCCACCCGGAACGTTAAATCTATTCCGCTATGGATAGATCTATGATCTATTGTGTGTTTTGATGCGATCTTGATTGGATCTATTGAATGGAGGAGGTTTCGAGCCCGGTCTAGAGGTTCCATAATGCCTTTCACAATTTCCATCAACCCTTGAGATGTAGGCGACTTCTCTCTCTTCTCCACTTATTCTAGAACTTGAAAACTTAGTTTTATTAAAAGGTTTTGCTTGAAATTGCGAAGGAAATGTTGAATGATTTCTTATAAGAAACCCTTTTTGGTTTATGAATCGGAAACATGAGAATTTGAATGGTTTCTGGAAAGCCTCTTTGATTTATAATTTTAAATTATGGTTTTAAAATTATGGTTTTGTTTTGGCGCAAGCGAGGCATTCGATGAAATGTTTTAAAGGGAAGAAATGCCTTTTGTGGAGTAAATTGATATGAAAGATGGTCTTGACATACATAGTTGGAGTGAGTTCATTTTCATTGGACGTGACCTTGAATAAGGGGGGTGTGCCAGTGGGGCACCTGGGGATTGGTCACCTTGTGACAACTTGGTGGATCGGTGAGTAACTGCTAATGAGTATGAGACTGTCACATGACATGCATGCGTGTGTGAGTAATGGATGGGCTTTGGGCATGCCGGGTGGATGAAATGATAAAGGATGAATTGATAAACTGTTTTTGCTTTTAATTTGAAATGTTTTAAATTGATAAACTACTTGATGTTCCTCTCTTTGTTTAAAAATAAGTTTTTTAAACTATGAGTTAACGTGTTCTTGTCCTAGTGACATGTGTGAGAAACATTTGGTGGATTGCCTACTAGGTATGTTTAGTCACCCCATGCATATGCACTTTGGTACGTATGGTGCTGATGCCATTCTTCATGATACGGGTCAATGAAAGGTCTCGTACTTCTCTAGTTGAGCATCCTGATGCTAGTCTCTCAGGATGGAGTTGGAGTTTGGAGTTTCTCTCTTGGAGTCATTGTAGTGATGCCACATTGGTGTTGCGGTGTTGAGTCGTCTTTGGTTCTTTGAGTCACTTTACTATACCTTAACGCTGCTACTCTAATATTGTTGTTATATTGATTTACTTTTGAGTTGTATTGTTTATATTCATGCATCATATAGTTGGCTTAGTTGTTTATATTTTATCTTGTCAGGTTATGTTTGTTCTTCAGGGTAATCGTCCCCCAATGTTTTACCAAGCCCTTGACATTTAGTGTCACCCTTTGGTGTCTTGGGGACGTCACCTAAAGTTGGTGGCACTTTCGACCCGGTCCAAGCCAATGAGTTGGGCGGGGATGTTACAGTGCAACGTAAAGTATTGTGTTTGAAGTGCCCAATGAGATTGTGACGAAGAGAGCTGCATTTGTTGTCTGTATGTCAATGATGAGTAAAGTCCACATATGCCAAAGTTGAGTGATGATGAGGAGCCCAATTAATGAAGAAGTTTAAGACGTAGCTTGGAGAGTTTTTGTGATAGTTGAATGTGCTGTCTACCATTGCACATGCTGTTGATGACCCATTCATATGTTGGCGAAGGAATTTGTGTTGCTTCCATTATGATGACTTGAAAAGGAGATGCTGTTGCTGTTTGAAATTCTTTGATAAACAGATTTTAGGAAGCAATCTATATATCTAATGAACGTTGAGCTGGACTTTATGTGAATCAACGACAAGTGCTATTGGATGAAGTGAGCATTGTTTACTACAAGTTCTTGATGAGGTTGATGAGCTGGCTGTGTTGGAGAAGAATCAAGCTTGCTAGAGTTTGTGAGAATCCATTCTTGGATTATCAAGCATGAAGGTTGGTGTACTAAGTGGAGAATATCACTTGGATGATGGTTGAAGAAAGCTGAGAATAGTTGAGGCAGTGGAGCTTTATTGAAATACTCCAAGAAGAGTTCATATGCTGCAAAATGATTTGGGAATTGTGCTGAAGAGATCCGAGAAGGTTTGATATATTCCTAAAGTCATTTGAGTTGATTTGAGATAAATTGGAGTGTTTGGAGATATCCTAAGAATGTTTGAAGAGGTTCTGAGCTGATTTAAAAAAGTTCTGGAATTATGAGTTGAAGGTGATAATTTGGCAAAGGCATACGTAATACCCCTCAGAATAGAATATTGGAAAAGTTTTGGAGCTCGAGCTCAATGTGATACGTAAGATTCTTAGGATGATACGTAAGAAACACTCTAAGCTGATGCTGCAGAATTGACAGTCCTTGGGAGTTATAAATTGATACTTAACATCTTTCAGATGGTATGTAAGGTTTTCTGGTTGATGCGTAACATATCCCATTGCATACGTAAGATATGTATTGAAAAGCATGCTGAAATGCGGCAAAGGAAAGATCTTACGTTGATATGTAAGATATGTGTGCATACGGAAGATATATACTGAAGGGCATGCTGAAATGTGACCAAGGCAGAAACCACACTGAGATACGTTAGATATTTTGGAGGATACGTAGTGTATCTCATTGATATGGAAGATATTTGCTGGAGTGGATGCTGCAACATGGCAAAGACCAAAACTATACTGTGATACGTAATATACTTGGAGTATACATAATATATCACAGAAGATACAAAAGGTATTGCCTAGACCTTGAAGATTGGAAATTGAAAAAGTACGGAGTCACCGTGATATGTAAAGGTAAGTTGCCTAATATGTAAAGTTTATCACAATTTGTCAAAGACAATACGCAAGGTTACTCAGAGGGTCAAAGATTTGACAACGTATCGGAGCCACACTGTGATACGTAAGAGTGACTCCAAATTTTTAGTATATACATAAGAGTTAACAGAAGGATATGTAAGGGTGATATGAAGTTTCAAATGATACGTAATGGCTGTCAAGCTGATACGTAAGGGTAAACCCGGTCTTCCCAGGAGATACGTAAGAGTAACAAATCCTCACGTAAGGGTTAACAGTTTGAGAAAAATTTGAGATTTTTGGAGATCAAAGTTAGACGATGCTGTGTTAGACTTCAAAGAATAAATATCACGATGCTGGTGATTGGTCCGTGATTCAAGCCAAGATTAGTGGAGAATTAAATGGCGAGTGTTGAGAAGATCAATGTGTGATAATTCTGGGATTTCAAATAGAATATTTGAAATCATTATTGAAGATCAAGACTTTAGCTTTTATTGGGAGATCTTCTGATCAATTTTAAATGGAGAATAATGCTGCCGCAATTTGAGAGAAGATTTCTACATTCAAAATATAGAAATAATATTCACGTGATTATGAGAATACAACAGAGAAGAAGTAGAAGTACAGTTGTTGAGAGTGGGTGGAGAGTGGGTGAACAACCAATACTACCATATTCTGCTGAAATAATATTCACGTGATTATGAGAATACAATAGAGAAGAAGTAGAAGTACAGTTGTTGAGAGTGGGTGAACAACCGATACTGGATTCTCCTGAATATCTTGATTATCAAAAAGTGAGAGAGAACTGATACTGTACATTGCTGAACATCCCGTGCATCGAAGAAGAAAAAGAAAAAAATGAAGAAAAGAAGAAGTTCGATGAGGTGCTGCTGATGCATACTTTGTTATCGTCGAGGGAGAAGAAGAGGAAGGAGAAACATGAGCGAAGTCCTGCCCTACGATATAAGATATCGTAGAAGCCGAAGAAGAAGTAGAGAAGAGTTGGGCAAGATTGACACTGTTGCTGCATGTTCATGATATGTGTGTCAAGGCTCTTGAAGAAGAAGAAGAAGATTGAGCGAGCATGGTCATCGATCCCGATCCTGAATAAGGTCTGGACGTTAGGATACTTGAGACAACAAGGCCGATGTGCCTGCTACTGTACCAAAAGACAGATTGGCAGTCAAAGATTTGTTGCTGAGGAAAAAGATCTTTCATTCTCAGTGGCATCCTGGAGCAAATTGAAGATCTTGTTCAAGAGAGGAAGTTGGAGGACCGTTGAAGACTTGAGAGATCTAGTATAATCTTAGCCAAACCAGTAACATTCTCTTGTATGCACTCGAGTAATATAGTGAATATCTGTGTCTCAGACTCGACCTGAACACGAGTAAATATCCACATTGGGATTGAACCTTGTAAAAATACCGTGCGCTGCTTCTCTTTCCTTCTTTACTACTTTGCATGTGGTAATTGTGTGTTGAGAATTCATAAACAGATCCATATATCTTAACCGATATAGAGGTTTGAATATTAAGAGGGGAAATTAAATTGAGAAAAGAATTCAGTAAAATAAGGTCACACTGATTCACCCACTCCTCTCAGAGTGACTGCATGATCCTGTTGGGGTTTTTCAAGTGGTATCAAAGTTAATCCAGGTTCCTTCCGATTGAATCTATTTTCTTTCCTAGTTGTTTTTATTAGATGTATATGAAGTACAGATTTGAAGACGGTTTAGAGTTGCTTCAGATCGAGAATACAGTTTCCATCCCTGCCAAAGCAGATTTGGAGACTTCAGCCAAAAACTCAGACAGACAAAAGAAAGAGGGTACACCCTGTGCGATGACCTCCCTTCCCGTTGCCCCTCGCGTGGGACGACACCTCCAACGCCCCTCTTGTGGGACGACACCTCCAACGCGACAACTCCCATGCAACGACCCCTCCTTGTGCGGTGGCTCCCTTCCGCCCCAAGCCCCTGCATGACGGCGTCCCTTCCCGTCGCCCCTCCTTGTGCGATCACACCCCTCTCCGTCACCCCTCCTTGTGCGACCGCACCCCTCCCTGTCGCCCCTCTCTATGCCACACAACCTGTAGCCCGTCGCCTTTCCAGGTGCGATCGCCCCTCCCTATGCCCCTACCCCACCAACCCAACTCTTCTCCCTTCTCCCTATGCGACGCCCCAAACTACACAGCCTCGCCCCACTGCCATCCATGATACTTCTATGACCTAATTGATACTCTGATGCTATGTCCATGCACTTTCAGCACATACTTTTTACCCGTTGTGCACTTTCAGCGCCTTGTCCTTGCGTAACATGCCTCTTCACCACCCTACCAACTATGCACCTTCAACACATTGTGGACGTGCATTTTCAGCACATAATCTATGACATCATCGAGCTCTACTGTTGCCCATGACGATACTCCAACGACGTGTCTATCCTAATGATCCACCTCATAGGTTCTTGATTTTGGTGTCTCAGAGCACATCACTAAGGATGTAGGTATTCTTTGGTCCTATGGATCGACCTCGACTGAAGGTAATATTTCTGTGGCCGATGGTCAGACAATGCAGATTGCTGATTATGAGAATTGTACGATTGCGTTTGGCTTGACAATATCCACTGTTGCCTTTGTTCCCAGTTGTCCCTTTAATTTGCTATCTATTAGTAAACTTACAACTGACATGCAACGTCAGACCATCTTCTCACCTGTTTCGGTTATATTTCAGGAGCCTTTCATGACTCGGGTGCTTGGTAGTGGACGTTTTCAGGGTGGTGTGTATATGCTTGACTCGCCCCAGCTCTCGCCTGTCCTGCCACCTCTGATCATGCCCTCCAACTTCATTATTGCCTTGGTCATCCACCTGCCCCCATTCTTCAAATTTTTTTCCCGTAGTTGGGTCCTCTTCTTTTTTTTTGAATGTGAGTCCTGTCACTATGCAAAGCATCACTGGATTACCTATGTTCCCCGAACAATCCCTCATGCGTCCACTCCTTTTCATTTGGTTCATTCTTGTTGGGGTCTCTATCCCACATCAGACTTGTGGTTTGATGAGGTCTTTATTATTCATTATAAAATAACCTCAAGGCCTCCTTTAGAGAGACCTTGGGGATTGAGTTTCCACTCTTTTACTCTAACATGGTATCAGAGGGTGTTCTTTAACCCGAGCCCTCCCTCCATTTTTTTCTCCCCGTCTAGAGTTTCCAGCAATTCCCCCCGGTGGGGGGCGGCGGCCCTCGGCTCTTTGGCCACCATCAGCGCCGCCCCCTCCCATCTTCCGGGCGCCTCCCGGTGCAGACTCCCGGTCCGCCTCCGCAGTTTCCCGGCCCCGCCTCCCTCTCTGGTGCGCTCGACAACGGACGCCCCACCTCATAGTCGGACTCCTCTGCGCCCATTCCCGACAGATCGAGCCCCAGGCGGCGGATCCCTCCGTCTGCGCGCGACGACTCCCTCCCGGCGCACCTCCTCTCGCCGGATCCCGTCCACCGCGCGCGCCTCCTTTCGCCGAATCCCATTTACCGCGCGCGCCTCCTCCCGACGGATCCCGTCCATCGCGCGCGCCTTCTCTTGACGGATCCCGACGCTTCTCCCTTGCGACGGTCCTCTGTGGCCTCGCCTCCTGCTACGCGCGCCTCTCACCCGACAGAAACCCACCCTCCGCCTCCCTCCTACTGCGGACTCCCTCCCGCCCCGCCCATCTCTGCACCGTGCCGACCATCCTCTAAGCTTCTGCTTTCTATACCTCCTCCGCCTCTGCGCGGCTCCTCCGCCTCTGCGCGGCTCCTCCGCTTCCGCTTCGGCCTTCTGCACAGGCCCTCCCGGCGTGATGCTCCTGCACTGACTGACTCCCCGCGCGCCGCTACTTCCTGCAGGATGAGTCCCTGCATGTCGCACCCTCACGGTTGCCCTATTCTGGGCATCGACCTCCTCGTGCGACACCCATTCGCCGACTCCTCCGCAGTTCTCCCGGCGCCTCATCGACCAGCCCTGCCCATGCGGCTTTCCCAGTGCTTCGATGACCGGCCCGTCAGTGTGGATTTCTCGGCGTTCCGTCTATCGGCCCCGCTAGTGCGGATTTCCCAGCGCTCTATCGTCTGACCCTGTTTGTGTGGCTTTCCCGACGCTCTATCGTCTGGCCCTGCCTGCGCGGCTTTCCTGACGCTCCATCGACCGGCCCCGCCTGCGCAGTTCCTCTGCTGCGCCTCGACGACTTGCCGCCCCACTGATGTAATCCAGCTATTTCAGCGCTATCTTCAATCATTCATCTTTTTCATCTCAAGGGGGAGCTGCGATTTTGAGGGGGAGCTGCAATCACGAATGATTTATCTTCTTTTTGTTTCGTCTTGTTTTGTCATCAAGCTGGGTATGTCCAGCTTGAGGGGGAGTGTTTGCAACGTTTGTTGATTGCTTTGTTTTTCTTTATGCATTCAAGCTAGGTACACCTGGCTTGAGGGGGAGTATTGAAGTCTGCATCCCACCTCAGACTTGTGGTTTGATGTGATTTTTATTATTCATTATAAAATAACCTCAAGACCTCCTTTAGAGAGGCACCTTGGGGATTGGATCTTCACTCTTTTACTCTAACAATTCTGATATCTGAGAGCCCAATCCTAGTCCATCTAAACTGGGTTATCGACATTTTGTTACTTTCATAGACAATTTTTCACAGATGACTTGGGTTCATTTGTTGAAAAATCGTTCTGAAATCTTTACCGTGTTTCGCTCCTATTATGAAGAAATCACCACGCATTTTTCCGCTAAACTTCACTATTTCTGTTCTGACAATGGTCGTGAATATTTATCTGGACCGTTCCTGTCTTTTCTAGATGACTATTACATTATCCATACTTCTTGTCCTGACACACCTCAACAAAACGGCATTGCTGAACGAAAGAACCGTCATCTGTTAGAAGTTGCTCGTGCATTTTTATTTCAGAAGAAAGTTTCAACCGTTTTTGGGGCGATGCCATTCTCACAACCACCTATCTTATCAACGGACTTCCCTCGTTTGTGCTTCAGGGGGAGACGCCCTTCCATTCTTTATTTCCAACATCCCCTCATCCCCCGCCCCTACTTATTTTTGTCTGTGTGTGTCAGTTAGAGATATTCGCCCATCGCTTACCATGTTTGATGGACGTGCTCTAAAATGCATCTTTTTTAGTTATTCCCGCACTCAGCGCGGATATTGATACTTCTCTCCATATTTGCGTTGTTATGTTGTCTCAACTGATGTTTACTTTATCGAATCATCTATTCTTTCTGTTCCAGAGTTCCCACCACCATCTACTGTTCTTGATTCCGAAGTTATTTTACCATATTCTCTCGATACACCACTATGCCTATCTCTTCCTAGTGGTGTTGAATCACGATCTGGCTAGGTATATACTCGCCAACCTAGCACACCTGCCACCCCGATACCTGATGTTGCTACCACACCCGATGACTCACTTGCTTCCGATCCTCCATCACCCGAGTTGTCTATTGCGCTTCGCAAAGGCTCACGCTCCTGTCAGTCTTATCAGGGATTATCTGCGGCTACTTCACGAATTATTGAGACACTGACTGCTCACTTGACATTGCGTACTGTTGCTGAGGCCATATCTCATCCCGGCTGGTTACATGCTATACAGGATGAACTTCAGGCTCTAGATGCCAACCATACCTGGGATCTTGTTCCCCTTCCTTCGGGTTAGAAGGTGGTTGGTTGCAAATGGATATATACAATACGCGTCAACGCCGATGACTCTCTTAATCGTCTCAAGACTTGCCTTGTTACCAAAGGTTATGCGCAGACATATGAAATTGATTATTTTGACACTTTCTCTCCAGTGACAAAGTTGAGCTCGGTTTGCCTACTTATCTCTCTTGCCGCCTCTTCTCACCGGCCTCTCCATCAGTTGGATATTAAAAATGTTTTTTTCATGGTTTTCTTAACGGAGAAGTTTATATGGAGCAACCATGGGTTTGTTGCTCAGGGGAAGTCCTTCAAGTTTTGTCATCTTCGTCGATCGCTGTATGAACTCAAACAGTCGCTGCGTGCTTGGTTCGGCCGTTTTTGCACCGTTATGCCTAGCTTTGGCATGTGCCAAAGCATAAATAATTCTTCTGTTTTCTATCATCAATCTGCAGCAGAAAACATTCTTTTGGTGGTCTATCTGAATGATATTGTTATTACTAGCAGTGATGCTGCTAACATTGGTCGACTCAGGCCTTTTTTTCATCAAAATGTTCAAACAAAAAATTTGGGTTTACTATGATATTTCTTGGGAATTGAGCTCTCTAGATGTGACAAATGAATTTTTCTATCTCAGAGAAAGTATGTTCTTGATGTACTGCAGGAGACTGGCATGACTCGAGCTGACTCGGTTGACTCCCCCCTCGAACTTGGAGAAATGTCACTTCATACTGACAGTGTGATGTTTTCGTCACCCGACAGACATAAACAACTTGTTGGGAAGTTTAACTACTTGACGATGACTCAACCCGATATTGCTTGTGCGATTAGCAAAGTGAGACAGTTTATGAAATTTCTAACAAAAACACAGTGAATGGCTGGCTGTTCTTTGCATTGCTAGATATATAAAAAAGGAACCAGGTTTAGGTCTTCTATATTCTGATCATAGACATACAAATATTGAAGCATTTTGTGATGCAGATTATGTTGGATGTCTCTTTTATAGGAGATCTACGTCTGATTTCGCAGTATTTATTGGAGGAAATTTGATCTCATGGCGAAGAAAAAGCAGACGTTTATCTCCCGATCAAGTACAGAGTTGGAGTATCGTGCCATGACATATGTGACTTCAAAGATTATTTGGGCACAACAAATTCTTCAAGAGATTGGATATACTGCCAAGAAACCGACACGTATCTGGTGTGACAATCAAGCTGCTATCAAGATTGTCACAAATCCAGTCTTTTACGAGCGGACAAAGCATATTGAAGTTAATTGTCATTTTGTTTGAGAAAATTTTGAGAAAAAGATCACCTTCAGTCATTTTCACAGCTCTGATCAACTTGCAGATGTTCTCACAAAAGGGTTGCCTAGACCATGTGTCCAATTTTTGTGTAACAAACTAAGCATGATAAATATATATGTCCCAACTTGATGGGGAGTGTTAAGAGTATTAGAGTATTAGATATTTTTAATATTCGTATCCCGCATCGGTGTTAGTTATTTGTTGTATTTTTTTTCTCATAAATTAAGCACCCTACCTCGCTGTGAGGTATGGTTTCCATTCTAACAATAACGATCCTCTAGAAGAATCAAGTTTAGGAAGTGACGAGTATGAGGAGAATGAGTATTGAATTAGTTGAAGACCTCTACTATGAAGTTGAGGATTACTTGAAGAAAGTTTCTATAAAAGTTGTTATTTATATATTTGAGTCTATAAGGGACTAGATGATGAGAAAACACAATTGGAATTGAAAGTTGATGATATGGAGAAAACATTGACTAAAAAGTTGCAAAAATGCAAAACTTTCACCCAACTTCTTGAAGCCAAAGAACAAAGTATAGTTCTTTTCAACGAAAAGTCTTCCATGACTGAAGAAGCATTGCGGAAAGCAAGTGGTGAGAAAGTTGAGATTAATAAAATCTTTAAAGAAAAGTTCCATGCATTGAATGAAGTCATTGGTGTCAAGGATTCTCAAATGAAGATCAAAGCCAAAAGGATTAAGGACCTTGACAATTCCTTGTAAGCAGAAAATGAGATTCATAAAGATCAGATGAAAATGATGAGAAAGGAATGCGAATAGAGTGAAATCTCTTGAGGATCAAAAGAACACTCTAAATCTAAAGTGCCTTGAGCTGGAGGTAAATATGAGGGGAATATGGAAGCTGTCCAAGCTGAATCTTCACTTGAAGCTGAAAGAAGAGCTGCTGCCATGGAAGTTTCTGATAAGAGTCTTTCTTGTAAAAAGACTCATAATAGTGGCAAGAAGAGCTTGAAATCATCCAACAATATATCTACTGCAAGCTCACAGAAGAAGGTTAACCATTGTCTCAGAAAATGCTCACTAATGCTATTTCAATGGCTAGTGCAGGCTACAATTTAAAATCTGGGCAAATCTTTGTAGAGAAAAGTGTTAAGAAACCCACCACTTCATCATGGGTGGATGTAAGCAAGAGCAGGGAGTTTGACTCCCCAAAGTATACTCAAAAGAAGGGTTGTTTAGCTCAAAAACAACAAGGTGTCAAAGTTGGCCAGATTACAACACAAAGGAAGAAAACATGATTTGTTGGTCATTGCTGGTGCTATGGAAGGTTTGAGCATAAGACAATTGAATGTTGACATAATTTGTCAATTCCTGAAAATCATAGAAGGCCTGGATGAAGGGGGACCAGATCTGTGAGATGGAGAGGTTCTTCTGAGCAGAAGCAAAACACACAGAAAAGGAGAAATCTGTTCATCAAGAATAAATTTGAAAGTCTTGAAAGTATCCGTGGAATTTGCAACAAAGATGGTATCTGTGATGAAAAATGCTGGTATAAACCCCAAGCATATCTCATAAGCTGATGAGAAGAGAAGACCATAAAAGATGAATAAGTAAGTAAAAAATGGAGTTGAGTTAGCCTTGGGGTGTAAACAGAAGAAGAATGTTAAACAAAGTGCACCCAAGAAGAATGTTGTGAATGATGCAACACCAAGGAAGAGATGCTTATATTGCGGAAGCAACGATCACATCACTTATCTTTGCACACAGGCCATGAACTTCAACATCGGAGGAAGCAAGCTGAAGCAACAAAGAGAATCAATCCAAGAAAGAAGTAAGAAGATTGGTTTACTGAAAGACATCCCAGAACAAGAATAAGAGAAATCGCAGAAGAAGGATAACTTGAAGGCTGCTGAGAAGCTGTGTGAAAGGTGAAAACAAATTGGACACACTCCTAATGAATGCATGACTACAAGGACAGAAGGAGAGGATGGGAGACAAAGGAAAAACACCATTGACTCTATGTGCCAAGAATGCTGCTGTGAAAATGGAGATTCCACACAAGGATAAAGCTGAACATGTTCCTAAGGACTGCATGATATATGGTCAGCACTACTGGAAATGACAAAGAAAATGGAGCAAACACAAGAGTGAAAGTGCCTTGCTAGCCAACGTGAAAAAGCCAATTCCACATAGGAAGTTAGCTGAATGTAAAAGGAAGAACATGCTGCCTATAAATGCTCAAGTTTGGAAAGTCGAAGGAGGAGCAAGAAGAGTTCTCATATATTTGGAGCTGTAAAAAAAGGGGTTTTTTGGGTCGAGAAGCAACTCTCAGCCCTGCTTCTCCCATTAGGAAGCAAAATAAGACCCAGCTTATTCCTATATATCCATTGTTTTTGATCTTCTATGCAGGAAATTGAAGGTGATGTATGAAAAGAGAGAACTGGAATGTTGTGGAAAATGTACAGAGAGAAGAGTTGTTCATCATGGAGTGCTTTGATTATTGTCTCTTTGCAACATTTCAAGTCGTATCAAAGAATATGCATGGAGTACATTCGAAAGAAGACCAGACATGATGAAGGATGGAGTGTATTCCTTGAGAGGGAGTTTAAAAAAACGAGAAAGCTGCGGACGATGTTGTTTCACGTGAATCTGGAATTTCTGGAATGTGCTGGAATTTGTCATTAATGAGGTATGATTGATCACATTCTTCTATACTTTTATGTAAAGATAAATTCTGTTATTAAGGGGGAGAGATTGATTATTTAACGACAAGAGAAAAGTAATTTAAAGGGGAAGAAATCTGCTTGCATTGGAATGATTTTGATGTGTTTGTTGAGTTGAGTGCAAGTGATAAATTTCTTGAAAATTTGCTTGAACAGCCCCTAGTAAGAAAATTTTGAGTTGGTATCACATGCTGAACAGTTTTATGGATAACTTTGGTGTCTTAGTTCGTCACTCTTTGTTTTCTATACCGAGCTAGCTCACGTAGACTTAGAGTTGATTAATTTAGGACTCATTGCTTACGAGAAATGTGCTGCCATCTGATACGTCGTCCATAGGGGATCCTGCACCCTTGAAGGTCTACTCAAGGAGGGGGAAGCGGTCCCCACAGGTAGTTTAAGGGATTCTTTTAGGCGGTTGGGTGATTCAGCCTGTGGTCCTACTTTTTCTGTTTTGAGGTAGTGGTGGTCCCCACGGTTTGTTAGTAGCTGGGAGAGTCTGTTAAGCCAGCTGTACTTTTTCCCCTGAATATTCTTTAATTAGTACTGAGGTGGTAGTGTCCAGGGGGGAAAGTTTGGGTATTACGGCCTTGTGGCTTGGACCGGGAGGGGTCTCGGATCTCCTGGGGAAAATCTGCTACGTCTGTTAATTTTCCTGTACTCTCCTACTCCTGCTGCCTGATATTACAAGTTGCTCTGCCCCTGGCCTCTGCCTCTACCAAATTGGTCCGACCTGCCGCTCTTTTTTTCCCCTTCTACAATGGAAACCCGCCAAGTTAGGCATGACAATCTCGACCAAAGGATGGGCACCCTGGAATCCGCCTTTGGCATGCTAGAAACTTCCATGGCTGTAGTCCGCACGGATCCGACCGAATTCCGCAAATCCCTGGCATCTGAAATAGCAGACCTCCGCCATCTCATCACTACCACAGTTCGCCTCCCAGCCAAGGCCCCTCTTCTAGTGGACACCAATCACCCTACTTCTTCCGCCAACCCTTTTATTTTACATGATACAACCGGCACATCACCTTGGGACCCGGCTGTTGCCCTTCACCCATTCACCATGCTTCCAACCTCTCCTTCCGCCTCCACCCGCCTTGACCTTCCCCAATTTGATGGCCTCAACCCCCGGGGCTGGATAGCCCGCGCTGAGCTTTTCTTCCAGCTACACAACACCCTTGATGACGCCAAAGTATCTCTTGCACATATTAGTATGGCTGACAAGGCAATTCACTAGTTTACTATTGTTCAAGATCTCCATCCTTCAATGACCTGGCCACTCCTGAAAGCCGAATTACTGGATCGTTTTAGCGGCCTTGAAATACAAAATCTTTACGAGGAGCTGGCCGCCCTTCAGTAGCTCTCTTCTGTGCAAGATTATATAAAAGAATTTGAATACTTAGCTTCTTTAATCCCTCACCTACCCGAGCTTCAATACATTGGCTATTTCCTCCATGGTCTCCAGCCGAATATCCGGGATTGGGTACGGATTCATAGCCCTGAAACATGTCTATAGGCTATGCGACTCGCTCACCACGTCGAACTCGCTCTTAAGCGTAGAATTGGGCAACAGGTCCGCAGTACCCCTTGGCGCCCTTGGTCTTCTCGGGAGGGCTCTACTGGCCAACCACCTCCCCGGCCCAGCTTCATTACCTCTTGGCTACCGCCTCGCCAAGATAGACGTTCTGCATCGGACAAAGGACTACTCACCACGGAGCCCACCCATCAAACCCCTCCAGTGGGTCGAGGCGTTCGCCATTTATCTCCATAGGAGTGGGAAGACCGGCGCCGAAAGAGTCTGTGTTTCAAATGCGCGAAGTGTTTCACTCCTATGCATAAATGTCCCGATTCCAACATTCGGGTGATACTTTTGGGCGAAGATGAGCTCCCACCGCCCATTGCCATAACTGACCCTTTGGTCCTTTTGGAACCCCACGACGATTCTCCCTCTGTGGCTGTCGAGTGTTTGGTCCTGAATTTTTACGCAGCTTCTGCCTGCTCCTCCCACCACCAATCTACCATGTTTTCGGCCATGAAAATTGAAGGCAAACTGGGTGTTCTCCTTTTGGTCCTTATTGACAGTGGGGAAACTCACAACTTTATTTCCCCTACCTTAGTGACCTTACTTAGCCTCCCTGTTCAATCCACAGTTACAAGACCCGTTAAGCTAGGCGACGATCACCTCTTTTCTACTACGGGTCTTTGTCCCCATCTACAGCTAGACATGAGTTCTTATCATTGCACACTGGACGTCATGTCTTGGACATCGGCGGACCCGATTTCATCCTTGGCATTGCCTGGGTGAGGACACTCGGGGAGGTCCACACAAATCGGTAGACTATGACGATGAAGTTTCGCCCCGGCCAGCAGCTCCACACCTTTCAGGGGACACATGACATTTCCAACCTGCTGTCCTCCTTACATACATTGACCCCCAGTCCACCTCAACCTTCTCTATTACCTCAACAACAACAGCTCCCCCTGCAACACCTTCTAGACACCTTCCCTTCCATTTTCCAGGACCTCCCAAGTTTACCGCCTCAGCGCCTTCATGATCATAAAATCCGTTTATATCCTGGTCAGGGACCTGTTTCAGTTCGCCCATATCGTTACCCGCATGCCCACAAATCGGTCATTGAACAGCAGGTGCAACTCTTACTGCAGCAGGGGCTTATCCGCCCAAGTACAAGTGCCTATTCCAGCCCAGTCCTCCTAGTTAAAAAACGTGACAGTTCCTGGCGCCTGTGTGTGGACTACCTCAAGGTCACAATTCCGAACAAATATCCGATTCCAGTGGTTGACGAACTGCTGGATGAGTTGCATGGGGCTGCCTACTTTTCCAAGATGGATCTCCAGTTCGGTTATCACTAAATTCGTATATTAGAGGCTGACGTCGATAAAACTGCTTTTCGTACACATAATGACCATTACGAATTCCTGATAATGCCCTTCGACCTCTCCAACGCTCCCTCCACTTTTCAGGCTACAATGAATGATTTATTCCGGCCCCATCTTCGGCACTTTGTCCTAATTTTTTTTGATGATATTTTAGTATATAGTCCAGCGTGGGACTCCCACATGCAGCACCTGCACGACAACAATTTTTTTGTCAATGCAGGGAAATGCTCCTTTGCACTAACTCGGGTGGACTACTTAGGCTATATAATCTCTCAGGAGGGTGTTGGGATGGATCCGACCAAAATTCAGGCAGTTCTTTCTTGGCCACTTCCCCATTCGGTTCGCGGAGTTCGCGGGTTCTTTGGCCTCACCAGCTATTACCGCAAATTTATCCTCGACTACGGCAAAATTGCTCAACCCCTTACCTCCCTTACCAAGAATGATGGCTTCTCCTGGACAACGGCGGCTCAACTGGCTTTTGACACTCTCAAAATCGCTTTGTCAACGACACCGGTTCTGGCCATTCCAGATTTTTCTCGCCCATTTGAAGTGGAATGTGATGCTTTCGGTCACGGCAT
Source organism: Viscum album (assembly GCA_963277665.1). Taxonomy (NCBI): domain Eukaryota; kingdom Viridiplantae; phylum Streptophyta; class Magnoliopsida; order Santalales; family Viscaceae; genus Viscum; species Viscum album. Next base: position 1,176,623,004 of record OY728153.1, on the reverse strand, counting down.
AGGGGCTGTACTTATGCAAAATCACCTCCCAATTGCGTATTTAGCAAGACACTCCCTGCTAACAACCTCTCTAAGTCCACTTATGAGAAGGAAATGATGACCTTGGTCCTTGCCATCCAACATTGGCGCCACTACCTCTTGGGTCGCCCCTTTGTGGTTTTCATTGATCAACGCAACCTTAAATACTTATTGGATCAGCGGCTCACCTCCTCCGATCAGTAATGTTGGATTGCCAAGCTCCTCAGGTACACCTTTGACATTCGCTACAAGCTAGGCCGAGTCAATACCGCAGCGAATGCCCTTTCTCGTCGCGATGAATGCACTGCCTGCCCACTTTCTGTTTCCTCCCCATTTTGGCAGCAACACCCCACCTTATTAGCTGGCCTGTTGGATGACCCATTCACCAGTAAAATTATCTAGCTCCTCCGTACAGCCAGCCCCACTCTAAGAGGCTTCGTTCTTTCCCGCGATGTCCTCTATTACCATGGTCGGTTGGTCCTTCCCGCCAACTCTCCTTCACCTCCTTGAAGAGTTCCATGCCTCTCCTCATGGTGGCCATTCGGACTTCTACTGCACTTATCGCAAACTGGCTGCGAATTTATACTGGGTTGACATGCGCCATCAGATTCTGCAGTATGTCCGCCAGTGTGACACCTGCCAACGTTACAAGTATTCGACACTCTCTCCAGCAGGTCTCCTCCAACCACTACCCATCCCGACAGCAATTTGGGAGGACATCTCTACCAATTTCATTACCGGGTTACCTAAATCTAAAGGCTACGATGTCATCATGGTGGTGGTTGATCGGCTCTCCAAGTATGCTCACTTTCTCCCCTTAAAATCCCTTTACTGCCTAGATCGTGTTGCGGAATCACCGGGAGACAGAACGATAGAAAAACGAGAAAACGAAAGAAAGAAAAGCAACAATGAACACGGCGATTTACGTGGTTCGGGAAAAATCCCTACGTCCACGGGAGAGGTAGAATTTCACTATGATTCGGGAGCACAGAAATTACAGAGGATTTCCAACAGCAAACCCTAGCCCGAAATGGGCTATAAAACAAATGGAGAAGACGATCACTATTCGAAAAAGTGGTCCGCGTCGCTACAGTGAACGGCGGCTGACTTTGTCAAAAGCGCTACAGTAAAGTTGACCCCGAAGTCCGCACCGCTACAGTGTCTGTCGGTGTCGGTCGGTCAGCTCCGCATTGATTCACCCCCTCTTAGAGTGATTGCATGATCCTGCTAGGGTTTTTCAGTGTTGTTGTCAATCATGGCTGTAATCAACTGTTCTTGATGATAAATGATGGAACGACGGACCCAAAGTGTTTGTGGGCATTTTGGAAGCTATCACAATCTGGTGGAATTTCTGTTTGAAACAGTACGCTCAATACGCCATGGCCGAGAGCGTTTTGCAAGAGAAGACATTGAGTATGGAAGACGTTTCAGCTATAGGAGCTGTTTTGGCAGTCAGGTGATCGTGGCTGGTTCCATTAAACCAAAACAGCATGATGCCGTTGTTCAAGACGTTTTGAAAGTCGTGATGGGTTAAAGGTTTTTCAGTACGAAATGGGGAGACCAGTAATGGTTGTTTTTGGAAGCTGTAGCAATCTATATGTAAATTTAATCAAAACGGGATATTGGGATTTGCCACGCTGTAGCACAAGGTGTTTCAGGTATAAAGACTTATGGAGTTCAACGGAAATAGACAACTGGTCGTTATACAGATCGTATTACAAGGTGTTATTTATGAAGGAGTGCTATGCCATAGTCTGAAGCGCGCGATGCCGTGGTCGGTCATGACTCGGTTAAATTTGAAAGTCAAAACGGCGAGATTCTCGAGAGATACTGAAGATTATGCTGTCGAGCTTGGAGGTTGTTGCTGAACTGGACACCCAAAATGGGCGGTTTGAGAGTCACTATGCCGTGGTGGACTAGTATTTCTGTAAACTTGGAGATTCGGTCAGATTTGATTATGAACTTCAAATGGCTTTAAATATGGGGTTTAATTCGGTCAAATTAGGCGAATTTAAAGGGCCATTAAGAGGTTGACATATGGCAATCAAGGTTGAAGTTTTTAGAGGTTTAAATGATAGCTTCTTGGAAGAGAAGGTCATGGTTTTTCAGAGGAAGAAACTGCTGCATTAGGGTATTCAGTGAAAAGAACTAGGAAAACCTTCATTGAAGATCTTGATTTGATGGAGTACAAAGACTTAAACGACAACAACCACGCTGGTTTGGTGTTTTTTCTTTGTGAAGAATTCTTGCGAGCGGTCATCAAGTTGCGAAATCCTTGCATCTCTCTTTAGAAGCAGTGAGTGGGTAAGGTGAAAGAGGGAGCGACCCTTGTTGCAGAAAAGCCGGGAGTTGCAGCGACAAAACATGTTTGTAGATGAAGAAAATGCAGAACAAAGAAGAAGAAGAACTCGGGCACAGAGATTTACGTGGTTCGGGAATAATCCCTACGTCCACGGAAAGACATAAATATCACTATAATTCGGGAGCACAAATTACAGGGAGTATCTCAGAGTTTCAAGCTCACAAAAACCCTAGCCCGAAATGGGTTAATAAAGAAGATGAACCACCATTCCACTAACTGCATAAAAAGTCCGCTGTGCTACAGTGAAAGATGACTGAAAGTCTGCATCGCTACAGTGTTGCGACCACCCAAGTCCAAACCGCTACAATGGCTAGCGGCTGGAAGTCCGCAGAGCTACAGTACCACTGTCTCCAAAGTCCGCACTGCTATAGTGCTCTGTTGGTATCGTTCGGTCAGCTCTGCTACAGTCGGTCATAGTTGCTACAGTGCTCCAAAATTTGGGCCCGGGACCTTCGGCCCTCGGACCCCCGGAGCAAGGGTGCGTTTGCCCCCTGCAACCCTCAACAAGCTCACCGCGGAGTTTGATCAGCGGAGTTGCGGCTTGATGCGCAGTATGAACCGCAATCATTCGGTCCAACATCATCCAAGAGGACCGGGTTACACTAATCCAACAACCCTTGGATCGACGGTGTGTCATTTCTAAACCCTGTAATCATCTGCAGTGAGTAGTGATATCCCCTGGTATGTTGACACAACGTCGGCGTATACTCCTTAGAGTAGGCATTAGTGGTGAATCAAGTAAAATCTCTACGTTGCTTCATTTATTTTTCTATATCCGGATATTATGTGTGCATGAGATTGACAAGTTTGAAGGGTTCTTGCCAACGCGAGAACAAGATCTGGTCGAATACAAGAAAAAATATAAACCGCAATTCACCCCTCTTCTTAGGGTGTGTTTGGACCTGTGGTTGCAACTAGTTAGAGCCACAGGATTCAATCTTGCTGAATTTTTCAATCCTAAATTTCAAACATGGAGAATGTCGTTAACGCAAAAGAAGTTTTTTTATTTGATGGATGCAACTACCAAATATGGAAGAACCAAATGAGATCTCATCTACGATCTCTCGGACTCGACGTCTACTCAATAGCGGTGCATGGAATCCACATAAGTGATGTTACGAAGATGTCGATGACTGAAGCGGACGAGAAGCTTCTCAACACTTACTCAAAGACACAAAAAACTTTGTCTAGAGCTTTGTTGAATCAAATATATATGAAGGTGATGAACTGTACTTCAACGAATGCAATTTGAGATAAATCGATCAACATCTACTAAGGGGTCACCAAAGTAAAAGAAGCAAAGTTGTAAGTATTGCATAAAAGGTTTGATGAATTGCAGATGAGCATAAATGAGAACATCGATAGTTTCTTTAATCGCCTCATTGAAGTTGTGGGAGTTATCCGTGGTCACGGTGGCGAGTTGAAAGTTGTTGAAATAGTGAAGAAAATTCTAAGAAGATTGCCATCGTTGTCGTACAATCCAAAGGTGTATCGTAACGTCCCGACCCGGGTGTCACTATTCCGGTGCCTCGAGCCGGTGCGCCACATGACCTCAGGTGTGCCTCCCCGTACGTCAGAGGCTGCCAACTAGCAATGAGAGTCCAATGAGGTATGTGGGGAGATTATATCCCCTTCACTAGAGTAAGATAACAGTGGAAATCAATATAAATAATAATAAAGTAATAATGATCAATAACCATGCATCATACAATCAATTCCTCAAAACTAGTAAATGCCCACAATCATACCAATAAACATCCCATGCCATAGTAGTGTCAAGTGCCATAAGAAACCCAAAATAAAGACGAAGACAATCCCCCAAAACGGGTCCTGACATCAAGTATAGTTCCCTCATCCACGCACCATCCCAATCCCATATCAGCCATCTAACATAGGGCCTTTGTCCTTATCCCGACCTGCAACTTTGAAGTATGTTCCGGTACCCAACGACGGCCCGAGTAGGATGTGAGTACAACTCAACAGGCCACCACCAATGGCGTCTACAAAAATACTCAGTCTAATAACAGTGTATGCAGAAATTTAGTAAAGAATAGACAACAGTAGATAAACTAGGTTTTATTATTTAATAATATTTAAATTAACCACATTTATTCTCAATTCTAAGTGATACCCGTACCCATCGAACCTGTTTCAGCATATGCCGGTCGTCTGAAAAATATCCCAAAAAGAGGGCACATGTCGGCATACAAGGAGCTTCAGTCCATGTATCCAACCGGGATTCCGAACGCCATGTCCGACCATCCCAACCATGATATGGAACTCCACGTCCATACCCTTAGAGTCAGGAGCATCAATCCGTCCTTCGAAACTACGATGCTTCGGGGCACTTGAAGCATCATTCTGGCCCCCCCCCCCAAGGGAGAGGAGCATGAGTCCAACATTCCAACCAACCATTAGTCATATTTTTGAAGGCCAACATCAATGACCTCTATCACACAATAACAATAAGGGTGCACCTTTTCATTTTATCACATTTACATGGTTCATTACTGTAGGTTGAGAAACCCCCTTGCCTCCTTACCTCAAAGTGAGGCGAATACATTCTTTTATAATGAATGAAAAGGACCACATCAGACCACAAGTCCGATGTGGGATACAGACTCCAACACTCCCCCTCAAGCTAGGTGTACCTAGCTTGGACACATAATGAAAAGAAAGCAATAAAAAAAAAACAGATGCTAACACTCCCCCTCAAGCTGGACATGTCCAGCTTGATGACAAATACAAGACAAAAACAGAAGAAACAAAAATAATAAAATCGTTGTTGATGCTGCTCCCCCTCAAGATGGTAATGTGATGCCGCTGAAAAAAAAGGATGAGTCAGCGCCGAAAATGTGCGGGGCCGAACAACAGAGCGTCGAGAAATTCACACTGGCGGGTAAATGTGATAAATGGTTAAGTGGCATGTCCATGGGTAAATGTGATAAATGGTTAAGTGGCATGTTCCCGGGACACCCCCAAGACCCCTCATACTCTTGGAAAACATTTCATTAACAAAAATAAAGGGATTGAAAACAAAATCTAAACGTACCTCCCCGAAAGGTCGGGATCTTACAACCTCCCCACCTTATAACAGTTCGTCCTCAAGCTGCACTTCCATGCATCACCAAACCTCCATGGTAAAAAGTTCGGGCCATCGGACCCGCATATCCACCTATCTCTCCAAAGTTTTCTCTTGAACGTTACCATGCTGCCATAGTACTCAACCAACGACATGGTCTTGCCCTGCAAAACTTTCTCACTGTGATCCCCAACACGAATCAAATGCTCTTTAAAGGACGCATCAACCTCAAGCTCAACATTATCAACATCAATAACATGAGACGGGTCGGGGCAATACTGCCAAAGTTGCGACACATGAAAAACATCGTGTATAACACTATGCTGTTGTGGAAGAGCCAATCGGTACGCTACCGGTCTGATTCTCTCTACAATCTCAAACAGTCCCACATACTTGGGCGCCAACTTGCCTTGTTTCCGAATTCGACAGTGACTCAACCTTGGCGACATCCAAAGAAACATATGATCGCCCACTTTAAACTCAAGAGGTCAACGACGCCGGTCAACGTATGACTCCTGTCTATTCTGGGTCGTAGCCATACGTTTCCGATTCAACTGAACCTGTTCTGTTTACTCTGGGTTGTTGAGACTTGGTCCCAACAACTATGATTTCCCGACTTCCATCGAACATAAGGGAGATCTACATGACCTACCATAGAGCGCCTCATATGGTGCCATTTGAATAGTCGCTTGATAACTGTTGTTAAATGCGAACTCAATGTGCGTTAAGTGTTTCCCCCAAGATCCACCAAAGTCTAGGACGTATGCCCTCAACATATCCTCTAATACATGGATATTGCGTTCCGATTGTCCATCCGTCTGCGGGTGGAAAGCTGTACTCGAAAATACCTGAGTATTCAGTGCCTTTTGCAACACTTGCTAGAAGCGCGAAGTAAAACGAGAGTCACGATTTGAAACAATACTTCGAGGTACCTCGTGCAAACGTACTACCTTCCGGTCATACAAGTCACCCAACTGATCAACGGTAAATGTCTCTCGAATAGGTAAGAAATGTGCAATCGTTGTCAACCGATTCATAATCACCCAAATCGTGTCATTCTTCCGAGACGTCTTCGGAAGATCTACCTTAAAATCCATGGTAACATTGTCTCACTTCCATTTCGGAATGAGCAACGACTGTAAAATTCCAACAGGCCGATGATGCCCGACCTTCACCTGTTGACAGGTGTAGCATCGTTTCACGAAACCCACAATCTCCTTTTTCATTCTCGGTAACCAATATTGTCTATGAAGATCACGATACATTTTTGTCAAACTAGAGTGCACAACCCACTTCGAGGCATGGAACTCACGCATAAGCTCTTCCCGCATACAATTAGGCACAACAACACAACCATGAACGTGGATAATCTTATCCTCATCAATAGTCAAATCAAAAGGCGGCTCCCAGTCTTCAAAACTGTCTCTCAAAGCCAGACATTTGAAATCTTTACACTGCCTCTTAATACAGTTCAGAAGAGATGGCTCAACAGACAAGGACATGAGTGTCACAAGCCCATACTCCTCCTGAATACCTATATGCATCTAAGTGAACAAAACCATCATCTTCCACTTGGAACTGGACTTCTGAACTGTCTGAGTTCGTGTCTTCCTGCTCAAAGCATCTGTAACACTATCCCCCTTTCCCGGCGTATACGCTAGCTCAAAGTCAAAAGATTGCATGTACTCAACTCATCTCCGTCGGAGGTTTAAATCACGATGGGAAAAGATATATTTAAGGCTCTTATGATCAATATAAACAAAAAACTTTTCACCTAAAAGTTAATGCCGCCAACATTTTAAGGCATACACCACTACGACTAACTTGAGATCATGTGTAGGATAGTTCCGCTCATGAGGCCTCAACTGTCGGGATCTGTACGCCATGACTCGATCCCCCAGCATCAACACTGCCTCAAGTCCAATGCTAGACACATCACAAAACATAGTATACTCCTTACCTGGATCGGGTAAGATCAGGATCGGTGCAGTGGTCAAATGCTTTTTCAGCTCCTGGAAAGCATTCTCATATGCTCTAGACCACTCCAACTTTACACCCTTCTTGGTCAAGCTTGAGAGTGGCGCTGCCAAGCGAGAAAAGTCTTTGATAAACCTTCGATAATAACTCTCTAAATCTAAGAAGCTTCGAATGCCAAAGGCGTTGCTCCTAAGAAATCACTGCTTGAACCTTTTCGGGGTCCATTGACACACCTTCCTCCAAGATGGTGTGACCCAAGAAATGTACCTTGTTGATCCAAAAATGACACTTAGATAGTTTGATGTATAGTCGATGCTCTCTTAATGTACTCAAGACGATGTCAAGATGTTAGACATGATCATCGTGAGTCTGGGAGTACACCAGAATGTCATCCACAAAAACAACTACAAATTGATCCAGGTACGGGTGAAAATTCGGTTCATCAAAGCCATAAACATAGCAGGTGCATTTGTCAGCCCAAAAGACATCACGATGATTTCATATAAACCACACCTGCTTCTGAAAACAGTGCGGTATATCAGAAGGTTTCACTCTCAACTGATGATACCCTGACCTCAGATCAATTTTGGGGAACACACAAGCACTCTTCAGTTGGTCAAAAGGATCATCGATACGCGAAAGATGATATCAGTTCTTAATCGCCATCCGATACAATTTCCGGTAATCGACACATAAACGTAAGGTTCCATCCGTCTTCTTAGCAAACAACACTAGAGATCCCCAAGACGATGTACTTGGACGAATGAATCTCTATTCCTCTAATTCCTCCCGCTGAGTTTTAAGCTCTTGAAGCTTTGCTGGTGTCATTCTATACGGCGGAATGGAAATTGGCTCTGCTCCAGACATTAACTCAATCGTGAACTCAACCTCTCTTTCGGGTGGTAACCCTGAAAAGTCATCAGGAAACACATCTTGAAATTGATCCACTATAGGAGGAAAGACATCACGCTCCACTCCCTCATCATTTAACAGAAGACTCGCAACCTGGGCTGTGAGCTCACCCAGTTGCGGAAGAATTGGTCCTGCACGGCTTGACAAGATATCCCATTCCCCTTGGTGAACATAAGTGTAACCCTCAGGTGACGTGAAACTCACTCGTCGATTGTAATCAATACGAGCCTGGTACATAACTAATCAGTCCATTCTTAGTATCAAGTCAAAATCTGTCATCTCAAGCACATACAAGTTTCTGCGGAAACGTCGGGAGTCGTGATCGTACCACGATTTACTGTTTCATTTTCACCCTTACACCACTGTGCTAAACTTGTTTTGTATTGAAAATTATAAAAATAATAACAAATTGAACTTCATGTTTGATACCATTATTTTGTGTTTATCACTATTAAAATGGGAAATTTTACTTGTTTTGATGATTTCAATGTAGGAGGAGATGATTTGGAGGGCCCATGATGAAGTGGAAGAAAAATGGGCCAAAATTGCATGGATTCATGAAGACCTGTCCACTATTTTGCCTGTTTAGAAAATTCCGTGCATCCAAATGGACTTATATTTTGTATGCTGGTCCAAAATTTAATTGGCTACAACTCTTATGAAGAAACCCAAACCCAATTCTTCTAGAAAGGGGCCCAACTGATCTGATCTGTCTAGAACACCGAATTTGTGTGAAGTTAAAAGTGGCGTTCTGTAATCTGTCCATATCTCCAGATCCACTTGTTCAATTGATGCCAAACTTTCGGTGGAGATAGTCAGGGAGTGGGGCTACAACTTTTCAGTTTTGTCAAAAGAGAGATTCGATTGTCTAATGGCCGAAACGCGTGGTATAAGTGGTTTGAAGAAATCTGTGTGCCCAAAACCACTTTCCAATTTTCCTATAAAATGGCGCCTTGGGCTCTCCATTTGGGAGTTCGAACCAGAGGCAAGGTGCTACCATTTTGGAGTCCCAAAGGAGTCCTCCCACCAATATTTGAAGTTCTGGAGGCCATTGGAAGTTCCACCTCAACATCTTCTCTTCCCCCCCTCCCATGGGTTTCTAAACCCCTTGTGATCACCCGGGGAGGAACATGTTCTAAATCTCGAGCTTAATGTTGTAATATTTGAATGGTTTTTTAATTCCAGGTTTGTATGTTGTTTTTCTTTATCCTCTCTTTTTATTTAATTGAGTTATGTACTGGTACTTCATACTCGACTCATATGATCATGCTTGGGGGTACCCATTCATGTGATGTTTCGCACACCGTTCACCACTTCTTCTTCTCCCTTTCAATTGTAGTGTTTGTGTGGTTCATATTGTTCAATTGAACTCACATAAACACTATCATGACCATGTACTTTAAAGTCATGTTAACACATTGAAATAACACACAAACCTGGACAGCGCATCGAGTTCTTCGTGTGTTGCCTTGGTGAGTTTCGGTTATGAAGTCGAACATAAATCACCCAATCATCGATGGTATCCGGTGAATCATTGCGTGTTTCCGATTGAATCCTAGGAGGCATCCTAGTATAAACTCAGTAACATTCTAGTTCTAGGTGTTACAAACCAGAGATTAAAAGATCATAACCTTATCTCTTGAAGCGATGAAGGATGAGCATCATGATATTTCCCCGGGTTGATCACACTTAATCAATCTTGTTCATTCCTGCTTTGTTTTATCGCTTTCATATTTTCTATTGTCATATTTAATCATCAAACCCAAGAATTATAAAACCCCATTTCTCTTTTTTTACTTTCATAATCAGAACAAAATTTTGAAATTAATGATCTAAGGCTCCGTCGAGAGACGACCTAGGGTTGCTGCCATACCGCATAAATTCTAGTTAAAAATAAACATCTAATTTGACGTGCTCGACGACAAGATCAAGTCGCAACGACAGAAATAAATGATTCACATAAGAGTAAAAGGGAAAAAAATAGAAGAAGAAGAAAAAGATCTTGGAACCAGAGATTTATGTGGTTTCAGAAATGTTCCTTACATCCACGGAGTGGCAGAAATATCACTATGAAATTCGGGAGCACAATTACAAGGAGATCTCTTATAGTTTCTAACATAGAAACCCTAGCCTGAAATGAGCTATAAAAGGAGGAAGACGATCTACTGTTCCACTAACCGCATAGGAAGTCCACATTGCTGCAGTGAAAGGTGGCTGAAAGTCCGTGTCGCTATAGTGCCGCGACAACCCAAATCTAAAGTGCTACAGTGTCTAATGGCTGGAAGTTCAAGGAGTTACAGTACTGTTGACTCCAAAGTCCGACCTGCTACAGTGCTCTGTCAGTGTCGGTTGTTCAGCTCTACTAAAGTTTTAGAGCTGCTACAGTGCCCCCAAAATTTGGACCAGGGACCTTCGGCTCCCGGAGTAGGGACGCGTTGCTCCCTACAACCCTCAACGAGCTCACCGCGGAAGTTGCGGCCTGGTGCACAGTACAGGCCGCAAGCATCCGACCCAAACATCATCCAAAACGGATTGGGCTGCACCCATCCAACACAAGTCCCAAAAGGAGATGGTACCTACCAACCTCGAGGGCACACTCCTTACATTGACGGATACCCTCCCGCCGCACCCCCAACGGCATGTTGATTGACGTGACCCCAAACATATACTCCACTGCCAGACCCAAACTGCTTACAAACCAAACAGATATAAAAGAATGTGAGGCTCCCGTATCAAATAAAGCACTAGTAAGTGTAGAAGCTACAAGAATCGTACTTCGGATAGTCGACGGTTCAGCCTCACCGCCGACGGGTGTAGGCTGAACTGCATGCAATTGGCCTGTCAAAGGCCGTACGATTTCCAGGCTCCCCTTTGCACAGTTTGTCAACCGTGCACCACACCTTGCAGGCTGCACGATTGAGGCGCACGAGTAGTATGAACCGTGCGCCAACTGTGCACCCTGTACAGTATAACCTATTTTCTTCCTCTTTCATGTCTTGAACCTCCGGGAGACCCCCAAGACCCCTTATACTTTGGGAAGCATTTCATAAACAAAAATAAAGGGATTGAAAACAAAATTTCAACAAGCACGTACCTCCCCGACAGTTCGGGATCTTACATGTATCGACACTTGAAGAAGGAAATCTTGCAGAGTTGTCTCTTGACAATCTTCATAGCAAGTTGGTGGCATATGAAATGCGGGTGAAACTAGGGAGCACATCAAGTTAATCATCAAAGGAGATCGCATTTAAAGCCATAGAGAACCTTTATATACATGATGTTGGAATCTTAAAAGATGTCAGTGCTGAATTCCTGCCATTAGTGGCAAACAAATTCAAGTGAGCCAATGGGAGGTATGAAGGTAAGCTACTGCTGACTTGTTCTAATTGTGGAAAAGTTGGGCATATAGTAGCGATATGTCAAAGGAAGGTTGATGGAGAAGTTGAAGATGAAGTCACAACAAAACAACGACGAAAATTTCCTCTGAAAAGAAACTATAAATTTTTAAATATATTCGGGAAAAGGTTTCAATGGAAAAGCTTGGTGAGCAAAGAAGATGATGTAGATGAGGCATGATTTGAAGATGATGAGGCTGAATTTATCTCAGATATTGTGGATGTAATAATGAAAATAGTTGAGAAGACAAAATTTGAAATCGAGGAAGAAGAAGAACCATAAGACATTGTCAATTTAATAGTACTTGAAGGTGCTCTTCAGGTGCTTGATCTACAACATAAAAAAAAAACAGGAAAATTGGTGGGCTATTAAAGGAATCATCTAATTATATTGGCCAACTCGAATGAGGGTTGAAAATGAATCTGGAAGAACGATCAAAGTTTTACGGTCGGACAACAGCACGGAATACAGATCCAATGAGGTGGAGAGCTACCTAGAAAAGTATGACATAAAGCATGAAGTCCCATTGGTGAGAATATTGCAACAAGATGTTGTCGTGGAAAGGCGAAATTGGATGGTGAACAATATGGCAAAAACCTTGCTTATTGAGAGTGACATCTCTCGACATTATTGGAAAGAAATTGTTGAAGTGGCGGTTTACACGCAAAATTGGGCCTTATTCTTGGTGAAAAAAAGACACCTTGTGAGATGTGGCATGGGAGAAAGCAACGACATTAAGGTTGAACTAGTGGTTGAACAAGATCTTGGAAAACAACGACATTAAGGTTGCCGAAGAAAAGATTGGAAATAAATTTGGAATTCCAAATTTGAACGAACCTTGTAAAGACGAAGATGAGATTGATATGAATTTTGGTGGCTCACATAATTCGGTGTGTGAAGAGGATTTTGAGATTGAATCGGTGGATGAAGAACCCGCTGAAGGGAGTCGACCATCAACGTAATGAAGGAATAGACGAGCCGAGGTCGATGAATCAAACGTAATTGGTGATAAATCTGCTCCAACACAAACATGGAGGATGAAGAATGTTGAGCACACTACTCTATTATCTCAAGTGGAGCTGTTGTCATTTGAAGAAGTGGCCACGAGTGAGGTGTTAGAAACGAATCAAACTTGGGAATTAGTGAAGAGGCCGACAAGGCACAACGTCATCGGCACAAAGTGGGTGTTTAAGAATAAATATGATGAACCGGGAATAGTCGTTTGAAACAAAACAAGATCAGTGTGCAAAGGCTATATGCAAGTCGAAGGTGTGGATGTAGAAGAAACTTTCGCACCAGTGGCGAGACTCGAATCAATAAGACTAAGTCGTGACAATTCAAATTTTAGGATTTATCAAATGGATGTCAAGAAGGTGTTTCTGAATGGAGTGCTCAAGGAGGAGATATATATAGAACCCCAGTGGGTTTCCTGATTGGGGATGGCAAATCAAAAGCTTTGTATGACTTGAAACAAACGCCCTGAGCTTGGTAGGCCTGATCAGATGCCTTCTTGAAAAAACTGGAATTTGGAAGAGGTGGAATAGATCATAATCTTTATGTAAAATCGACCAAGAAAGAGCAGTTCATAGTGCTTGTCTACGTTGAGGACATCAGACGCCTTCTTGAAAAAACTGGAATTTAGAAGAGGTGGAATAGATCATAATCTTTATGTAAAATCAACCAAGGAAGAGCAGTTCATAGTGCTTGTCTACGTTGAGGACATCAGACGCCTTCTTGAAAAAACTGGAATTTAGAAGAGGTGGAGTAGATCATAATCTTGATGTAAAATCGACCAAGAGCTTACATATTTCCTTGGGCTATAAGTAAATCAAAAGGAGGGTTACACGTTTCTTTGCCAAGCGAAATATGAAGGGGAACTGCAAATGCAGTTTGAAATGCATGATAACAAGCCACTTTCAACACTGGTTGCCGTTGGAACTGAAGGTTCTGAGGTGCAGTAGGAACGCTTTTCAGGTGCTCAATTTTGGTTTTTCGTAAATATCAATGGATAAATTTGAAGAACTAGACAAATGCTTCCCGAAATCTCATAGACGGATCATACACATTTTTAATTTATAATTAACTTAAATTAAGATTTACCTCGACCACGGTAACCTCCTTGATCAAAATTCCGTTGCCGGTCTTGTCGCGTTGTAGTTGCGGTGGAGAATCCAAGCGAGGATTCCTCTAAATGTATCCACACTTGCTCCATGAATCTCCGAACAATGTTGTAGAAACTGTATTGCAAAGTGTTATGTATGAAGGAACGCTATGCCATAGACTGGAGCGCGCTACTCCGTGGTCTGTCATGATTCGATCAAATATGCAAGTCAAAATGGCGAGATTATCGGGAGATACTAGAGATCATGCCATGGAGCTCAAAGATTTTTGCTGATCTGGACACCCAAAACAGGTGTTTTGGGAGTCTCCATGCCGTGGTGGATAGGTATTTCTGGAAACATGGCGATTCAGCCAGATTTGATCGTGAACTTCAAATGGATTTAAATTTGGGGTTTAATTTGGCCAAATTAGGTGAATTTAAAGGACCGATAAGTGGCCAACATGTTGCAATCAAAATTGAAGTTTTTGGAGGTTTAAATGAAAGATTTCTGGAAGAGAAAAGTCACAGTTTTTCAGAGGAAGAAACCGCTGCACAGGGTATTCAGTGGAAAGAGGAATTGGGAAGAACTCCGTTGAAAATCTAGATTTGATAGAGTACTGAGGCTGAAGGACAACACCCACATTGGTTTTGTGTTTTTTTTTTGTGAAAAATTCTCGTGAGCAATCATAAAGTCACAGAATCCTTGCGTCTCTCCTTTGAAGTAGTGAGTGTAGGGAGGAGGGAGTGACCCTTGTATCGACATTGCGTCTTTCCTAAACCTTGTAATCATCTACTATGAGTTGTGATATCCCCTGTCACGTCGACACAACGTCGGCGTATGCTCCTTGAAATAGTCTTTAGCAGCGAACCAAGTAAAATATTCTTGTCGCTGCATTTATTTTTCTATATCTGGATATTGTGTGTGCATGAGATTGATAGGTTCAAGGATAATTAAAAAAAAAAAAAAACTCAAAACCGTGAGACATCTCACGATTTTGGTTAGAATTTTTTGCATAGAAGGATTTGAAACTAGGCCGCTTGGAGCCAGAATGGGAGACTTACCAAATCACCTAGACTGCACATGTGTTAAATAATATATTTAAGTATATATATATTAATAAAATTTTATACATAACTTAATAATTAATTTAAATATATGCATTTATACGTATGTATTTTTATTTATATACTTATTGTTTATTTACTTAGTTATACAAATAAATAAAAACATACATAAATATATGTTAATTTAATTTCAAATAAATATTATAATGATATATATATATATATATATATATTTATTTAAATTTTCACACATATAAACACACACACATGTTGGATTGGTGTTGTCCAATCCGGTTGGGCCGAATGCTTGTGGCCTGCAACTATCGCGGGTCGAGCTCCGCGGTGAGCTCGTTGGGGGTTGCAGGGGGCAACGCGCCCCTGCTCCGGGGGTCCGGGGGCCGAAGGTTCCCGGTCCAATTTTTTCGACACTGTAGCATCTTTGACTACTGTAGTGGAGCTGACCGACCGACACCGACAGGTACTGTAGCAGTACGGACTTCGGAGTCAACTTCACTGTAGCACTTTTGACTTCCAGCCGGCAGCCACTGTAGCGCTTTTGACAAAGTCGACCGCCTTTCACTGTAGCGACGCAAACTTACTTTTTTCGGAACAGTGATCGTCTTCTTCATTTTATAGCCCATTTTTGGGCTAGGGTTACCACTGAAAAACCTCTGTAATTTTGTTGCTCCCGAATAGTGAAATTCTGCCTCTCTCGTGGACGTAGGGATTATTCCCGAACCACGTAAATCGCTTTGTCCTTATTGCTTTCTTTCTTTCGTTTTTTCTCGTTTCTGTCGTTGTGTCTCCCGACGATTCCGCAACAACACACATGCTTTAAATATATATATTTATTTTAAGAAAACTCATTTAAATGTGTGTATGAATATTTAAATTAAAATATAAATATGTATATATATAATCAAAGATATATAATCTATTTATTTAAAATTAAATAATACATATTTATGTATATTTTGATTTATTTGTATAAGTATATAATATGTAATTATAAATATGTATATATATAATGGAAATAAATAATATTAATTATATTTACATATAAATAAATAAAAAGAATAAGTACACGCATTTTAAATTTATAATTTTATTTATTTATTGGTATAACTATATATTCATAAATATATTTATTTAAAATTATTTATAAATATACATGTTTATATTTATGTATTTAATATGTTTGTGTATATATATATATGAATATTTAAAATTTAAATATAAACGCACACACAAATTTATTTAGAAATAGTGTATTTATTTAAAATTAAATCAATATATATTTATGTATGTTTTTATTTATTTATATGACTGTAATTATAAATATGTATATATATTGGAAATGAATAATTATAAATGTATTTAGATATAAATAAGTAATAAAGTATATAAATAAATATACATGTATGTAAATAAATACATTAATCATTATAATTGTATTTTAATAAAATGTTTGTATATATTTATTATGTAAATAAATAATATTTATATATATTCACATATTTTAAATTTATAATTATATATATTTATTTTTTTATTTGTACAACTGTATATTCATAAATATATTTATTTAAAATTATTTATAGATATACTTATTTATATTTATATATTTAAAGTGTACGTTTATATATTTATATATATGTGAGAATTTAAATAAATAAATATATTTATAATATTTATTTAAAATTAAATTAACATATATTTATGTATGTTTTTATTTATTTGTACAACTATGTAATTATAATTATCTATATATATATAATGGAAATAATAAGTATAATTATATTTTGATATAAATAAATAATAAGAATAAGTATATAAATAAAAATACATACGTATAAATACATATATTTAAATAAATTAATCAGTTATATGTAAAATTTTATTAATATATATATACTTATATATGTTATTTAACATGTGCAGTCTCGATGAGTTGGTGGTCTTCCATTTTGGCTCCAAGCAGCCTGAGTTCAAGTCCCCCTATGCAGAAAATTCTGCACAAAACCCATTTAAATATTTTTTTTTAGAAAAATCATTTAAATAAAACCCATATTTGGGCCTGTGGTTGCAGCAGAAACTTTTTCAAAATTGCCCTTTAAAATATTTTGAAAATGAAGATAATTTAATTATGCCTTCACAGTTAATGTGGAATTATTACTAACATATATAAGGGTTCTTGTGAGCATAAAAAAAAAGGTTCGTTGGGTTAATAATGGATAGATATTGAAAGTCATCTCTTGGCACCCCAATTTCCCCAAGAAGATCTGATCTGATTTATATTGAATATCAATGGTTGTAGAAGGTAGCGATCCAATCAAATGGTGCCTACATCTTTTCCAACATTTTAAGTAGAATCAGATAAAGTGATATAAGTAAATCCATTTTTCCATGTGCAAATAGTCTCTATGGGAATAGATTTTTACCTACATCATGATGATGAATCTTTTAACCCATATGTTCATCCGGACGTATACTAGCTGTTGATCAATCGTGCTTCAATTCTCTTGCTTTATTTTTTCGGCGTCCTGAATGCTTGAGTTCCTTGTTCAAACTTGGTACTTGTATCTTTAATTAGCGAACAGAATATGAGCTCAACATCAACTCAATCAGCGACCTCAAGAAAGATGAATCCGTTTGAGCCAAGACAGCAGATTCTGGGAGACAATCTCAAAGGTGATAGTAGCCCTAATACAGGTGTCTCCTCAATCATACAGGTAGATACATTGGTAGATGACAATGTGTGACTCATAAAGTTTGTTCATTTTGTATTGGGGAAGTGACTTAACCACTCCTAATTTTGCTCTGCTGCTGATTCATGTGACTATAACTTCTGTAGTATGAGTATACTTCTCGGGAATCACCAGGACCTTCCAGAAATGGCCAAGATGGAGATCTGGCTGTTGATAAGGTAAATTGCATTGCACCCATTTCCCTCTCTCCTAACCAAATAATTCTTTCTTTTTTTAGGTGCTGATTAGTCTTCAATCTTAGGTTGGAAGACGCCTGGCACAGAATCGCGAAGCTGCTCGTAAAAGTCGCATTCGGAAAAAGGCGGGTGAAACTGAATGATCAGGAAAATCTTTACCAATCACGAGCACATTGGATTGTACTTTTGGCATATAATAATTTTTATATTTATGTCGTAGGCCTATCTCCAACAGCTGGAAACAAGCCGCGTCAAGCTGTTACAATTGGAACAAGAACTTGAGAAAGCAAAACAACAGGTGCCCTTTTTTTATTGATTATCTCATGTAATATTATGCATTTTACAATCCATCCAATGATAGGGACCCATGCCTTCTGCTGGACCTGTAAATTGATTATTTCAGGGCTTATATATTGGGGGCATGCTAGGTGCTGGTCGTCGATGTCATGGAGCTGCAAGCTCAGGTTTGTGCTAGAAATTGGAAATCTCTGTCTACCGTAGAATGTCATTTTTGCATTTGAGTGTGTAAGTTTGTAATCATACCATTGTATTTATTAGTCACAAAATTGTCAGAATTTGTTGTTTTGATTCAAAGCGCTAAAAGTTTTATTTTAGATCGCAACAAAAGCATCTTCCATGTCTTTCTTCTTCCTGTGATTGAACAAAAAGTATCTGTATAGTATTCTGCTGAGCCATCAGAAGTTTTTTGTTGCGGATTTGTTTACAGTGAACTGCAATCAATGTGCTGGCTTGATTTTTATCGAGCTTGGTGAGAAAAGTATATTGTTTCATCTTCATTTTTGTAAAAAATTTATCATATTTGCACAATTCAATATATTTTCTAATACGTTCATGGAAAATGAAAACAGAGAACATCTTCCTGAGCCAAACAGAGCCTTAACATTGGTTGTGTAACACCTGGCAATGTAAAACCACTGCAAATTAGGGCAGTTCAAATTGAGGAAATAATGAGAATGATGATCAGGATGAATGGAATAATGGTTTAAGGCGGGTGTTTTTTTTAAAAGAAAATTGTTACTTCTTTATGACCATCTCAGGCATTGCGACATTCGAGATTGAATATGGGCACTGGGTTGATGAGCAGCAGCGACAGATTTCTGAGATCAGAAGCGCCTTGCAAGCTCGTGTTTCTGATTTAGAACTTCGAATGCTGGTGGAAAACGGTTTGAGCCACTACAAGAGGTTTTTCCGGATGAAAGGAGACGCTGCAAAGGCAGATGTGTTTTATTTGATGTCCGGGATGTGGAGAACCTCAGCCGAACGGTTTTTTCTTTGGATCAGCGGGTTTCGCCCATCAGAGCTGCTCAATGTAATTCTCTACACTTATTTTTATTTTATCATTTATTACCATTATTATGATTATTGATCTTGGGCTGGATAATTGGTCAAAACAACTCTGCCCTAGCCCAGCCCTGGCCTGAACAGTGGTTCAGGTTGGGCCTGTGCGGGATATTTGGTCCGAATGGTCTGACCTGAGCGGTGACTCGATCTGGGCTGTTGGGCTGAGCCTTGACTTAACCCGATGTGGCCCACCCTGGCCTGACTTGCCCCAGCCCAACCTAACACGGCTCAGCCCAAAGTTCTAATTTGAGGATTGCGTTGTAGATTCTCACACCACAGCTCGGGCCTCTGACTGAGAGACAGCTCCTGGATATCAGCAAGATGCGAGAATCGTCTCAGCTAGAGGAGGACAACCTTTCACGAGGAATTGATGAATTTTTGCAAGTCCTCGCCCAGTCAATTGCTTCTGAACCACCTGGTACTGAAAACCATGGCTTTCAGATGACTGCTGCAGCTGAGAAGCTGGATGAACTCGAAGCTTTCGTGAGCAAGGTATTGTGAAACTTTTACCAGTTTCTTGTTCTTAGTTTCTGCTTGCTGGGAAATTAATAAAAATCATGGAGAAAGAACAATGATTTAGGGCTTAGTATCATAGAACTGTGGTGCTGATAACGTTTGATGCAAGGGGGTCAAATCATCTAGCAGTTGAGGAATTAATAAAAATCATGGAGAAAGAACAATGATTTAGAGCTCAAATCATCTGGTTGTTGAGAAATTTATAAAAATCAATTTCAGTCTGTTGAATTACTTTGCAAAGCTATTAAAAACTTTAATGTCTCCTTGGTGTCTAACAATGTCTTTGATCAGAATCTTGAGTTATTATGTATGGTGGAATTTTGGGTCCAAAATCAGTAAAATTCCAGTACTGGAGAGACAAATATCCGTTTTTAGTTTATTTTTGAGTGGAAATTTCACTGAAAATTTCTAGTGGAATATTTCCTGTGAAAATTTCACTGGTAAATGGACTGCAAATGGGGTATTTGTCTCTCCAGTACTGGAATTGTACTGAAGAGGACAGTTTGCATGAATTTTGTCTCTTACCCGTTCTCCGGCTACTGTGTTTGAAAATAGGCCGATGAGCTTCGTGAAAGAACCCTTGAGCAAGTGTCGAGCATCCTGACAACCCGGCAGGGGGCCCGGGGGCTGCTGCTGTTAGGCGAGTATTTTCACCGTCTACGCACACTCAGTTCATTATGGGCTGCACGGCCTCGCGACCATGCGTAGTTTATGTCCCTAGGGAAGTTCGTATTTGGTGATGATAATTTTTCGTATTTAACTTCATGTTGATAATATATATATCTATATATATATATATATATATATATATGATTTTGATGTAGTGGTATTAATATTTTTGTTTTATAATATGAAAGAGATGCGTTTTGTACATTTATTCAGGAATGCTTAGAGGATGGAAAGTTCTATGAAGATGTCGCAGGGGCAAACATGTATGTGACAAGGGATGGGAACAGTGGAATTGATAATAGAGGAAAGTCGTGTTCCAAATCAAAAGGTAAAAGCTGCAAGCTTTATTATTACAAAAAGACCAGATATATAAGATTAGATTGTCGACAAAAGAAAAAAGAAATGATTCAAATAATAGCGCCATTTCCTTTAGTATGAGAAGAATATAATGAAGGATAAAATGTTGATGTTATGACCGTTAT
The DNA here is from genome assembly GCA_963277665.1 of Viscum album. Lineage (NCBI taxonomy): Eukaryota > Viridiplantae > Streptophyta > Magnoliopsida > Santalales > Viscaceae > Viscum > Viscum album. The sequence continues at coordinate 1,176,602,118 of OY728153.1, read as the reverse complement.
GTTGCGGAATCGCCGGGAGACAACGACATAAACGAGGAAAAAAGAAAAAAAAAGAAAGCAAAGGACACAACGATTTACGTGGTTCGGGAAAAATCCCTACGTCCACGGGAGAGGCAGAATTTTACTATGATTTGGGAGCACGAAATTACAGAGGATTTCAGTAGTAACCCTAGCATGAAAAAATGGGCTATAAAACAATGGAGAAGACGATCACTGTTCGAAAAGTGGTCCGCGTCGCTATAGTGAACGGCGGCTGGCTTTGTCAAAAGTGCTATAGTAACGTTGACCCTGAAGTCCGCACAGCTATAGTGTCTGTCGGTGTCGGTCGGTCAGCTCCGCTACTGTGGTCAGCATTGCTACAGTGCTGGAAAATTGGGCTGGGAGCCTTTGGCCCCCGGACCCTCGGAGCAGGGGCGCGTTGCCCCCTGCAACCCCCAACGAGCTCACCGCGGAGCTCGACCCGCGACAATTGCGGGTCACAAGCATTCGGCCCAACCGGATCGGGCAACACCAATCCAACACGTTAGTATAAGAAATCTCTAAAAAGTGAACAATTTATTGTCTTTGGATACCCTGAATAATCAATAATACAAGTACTCTGGTGAACATGGACAAATGAAGGTTTCAAATGGCACCATGGTTGTAATGAAAGCCAAATTATAGTGTGTAATTGATATAATGATTTGACAGTTTAGTGATAGGAACGACAAAAACATCTGAATCCTCATAGCGTAATGAGTGACATTGAAAGGTAGGACATAAAAGTGTGAGAGGATTGCTAATTTTTAGCAATAATGGATTGTTGCATGATGTTGAGACTTAGATGCTGAATTTATGTGAATTTTGTGTCATCGAAAATCAATGTAGTTTTAAATTCAAGAGTGGAAAACCCACATCTATGGATATCCCTGACCATGTTTTGGGTTCCTTCCCATGTGTAGTCTCATGTCAAATGCATGTAATTTGACACTTTCATTGATGACTAGGAAGGTTTTACTTTCTAAAATAAAAAAGATGAAGGGTTTGAGTGGTTTAAGGAGTGGAAGTCCGATGGAAAAACATACTAGAAATACTCTGAAATAGAAAATGGCTCAGAGTACTATAATTAATTTTATGATTTTTGTAAGAAAAAAGGTACATTGAGCCACCACACTATGGTATGTACCACAACAAAACGGGGTGACAAAACATATGAACTAAACGCTCATTTAGTGTGTTTGGTGCATGTGGTTAAATGATGGTTTGTTATAAATGTCGAAACCCTAATAATGAGACAATTTGAGAAGTGAAATAAATTGAGAAAAAAACATGCAAATGGAAAATGGAACAAATGGATCACATATATTTCTGTGCTATAATTATTTGTCTATGAAGTGGTAGAAAAATTTCGCTATTTAAAGGAGCATGATTACAGAGTAAGAACCTTATAAAAACCCTAGCTCAAGATGAGAAAGATAATGTCAAATGCGTTGCTGTAGTATAATACATTGCTATAGTACCTAGATCTGCATAGTGGTTCATGATCCTACAATACCTCGTATCGGTGCATTTGGTCAACTTTGCTATGTTAGCAAGATTGGTGTCACATATGATCCTTCTGAAATTAACACAACTCCATTTTATTAATCTGGCCCCACAATTTAAACAATCTCCTACTTGGAGTCTGATCCAACATCTAACCTTCTCTACCCCCATAGTGCACATGTAATGTTCTTCCTCTCAACGTTTCTCCTTATTAACGACCAATAGAGGCGCAACAATGCCTCAATTTTCAAAGATCAACTTTGTCTACATATTTATCATATTATCGGTTTCTTGAATCTCCTGTGATTTCAGCAGTCCATCCTGTATCAAGTCTCTAATGAAGTGGTACTTCAGTCAAATATGTTTCATCTCGACATTAAACAATAGATTCTTCAGAAGATGCATCACACTCTAACATTCACATTATACTACACTTTCCTCTCGCTTTCTATCCAATTCCTCTAAGAAGTTCTTCAACTAAACCATATCCTTCCCAGTCTAGCATAATAATGTACTCTGCCTCTATGGTAGATAGTGTTGCTACCTATTGTAACTGAGATAACCAACTCACGATAGTTCCTCAACAAGTTAACATATAACTAGTGGCACTTTTTTCCTTCAATAAAACCTCCAAGGTCAACATATATATACTCATGTAGAAAATTTTCTTTCCCAAAGCACATAGATTCTCCCTTCTCTTCAACTACCTCAATATACACTTCACAACTTATCAATGTTATTTTCCCAAGTTAGCTATGTACCTTCTCACAACTCCAAATGTCTGAATATCTATTCGACTACAAACCATAAAATATATCAAGCTTTTAAAAGTTGGTGCATAAGGAATCTTCGCCATGCACTCAATCTTTTCCTCTGTATTCAGTGCTTGCACCTTGGACAACTTAAAGTGACTTGTCAAGAGAATAAAATCTAGAGTTTCTTCTAGCATACTGAAACCACTAGTGCAGAAAACATTTTTTACGTCGGTTATTTTTTATTATTTACGTCGGTTTTTAGGCGACGTTAATACAGACGACGTTATAAATAACGTTTTTTACGTCGGTTATTTAAAACCCGACGTAATATCCCTAACATCACGGTGGTTATCACGTCGGTTCATATAATAACCGACGTGATAAAATGCCTGGGATATCGTTTATCACGTCGGTTATGTCATAACCGACGTGATAAACCCTTCCCCTGGCCTATTATCACGTCGGTTATTTAAGAAACCGACGTGATAAAAAGGCCTGGGAAACGTTTTAGCACGTCGGTTATCCAATAACCGACGTGGTAAATCGATTCCCAGGCCTTTTAGCACGTCGGTTATATTAAAAACCGACGTGATAAAAGCCCCGGGAACGGTTTATCACGTCGGTTCTAGAAAAACCCGACGTGATAAACCCCTACCGATTTATTTACCACGTCGGTTATAAAATAACCGACGTGAAAGAATTTTTTTTTTAAATAATTTCACTGCTCTCACCAAAAAGCAACCAGAAACCAAACAAAAATAACCATGCCAGCCCTCCCCCAAGCCCCAACTGAACCCCACCCTCATCTATACCCACCTAACAACCTGGCCAGCCCTCCCCCACCACATTGGAGCCCCACCACAACCCTTGGACACCCCCCCACCCCTTGGACAGCCCCCACCCTCATTTACACCCCCACGACCCCTAGTACAGCCTCAAACACCCATTGGACACCCCTCCCATATCCCTTGGACACCCTCCACCCCTTGGACACCCCCACCCCTTGGACAGCCCCCCCACCCTCATTTACACCCCCCGAACACTAGGACAGCCCCAAACACCCCTTGGACACCCCTCCCATATCCCTTGGACACCCCCCCACCCCTTGGACACCCCCCACCCCTTGGACAGCCCCCCACCCCCTGGACACCCCCCGACCCCTTGGAAACCCCCCCTACCCCTTGGAAACCCCCCATCCCCTTGGACAGCCCCAAACACCCCTTGGACACCCCTCCTATATCCCTTGGACACCCCCCACCACTTGGACACCCCCCACCCCTTGGACAGCCCCCCCCACCCTCATTTACACCCAACCGACTCCTTGGACAGCCCCAAACACACCTTGGACACCCCTCCCATATCCCTTGGACACCCCCACCCCTTGGACACCCCCCACCCTCATTTACACCCCCCCGACCCCTAGGACAACCCCAAACACACCTTGGACACCCCTCCCATATCCCTTGGACACCCCCCAAACACCCACCCACCCCCTTGGAACCTCTCCCCCCATACCTAAATCCAGACCAGAAAAACCATCAACAGTAGACCAAAATAAGAAGTAGATAAAATTTAAACATTCACTTATATAACATTCAAAACTTACACTGTCAACTTCAAAAAAAACTAAATCCAACCTAAACGACTACGAAATACACAATTACATTGACAATATTCAAAATTACATTTTACATTACAAACAACTAAAAGTCAATCAAACCTGTAAAATAATTTGACCACTCCACTTGTAAGTGTTTGATATCTTCAGCAGTAAAGGGTTGAGGGTCATCAAAAATCTACAAAGGAAAAGGATAGTAGTCAACGTGTATAATGAATAAATCAAATTGAAATATTATGAGAAAGAGGAAATCTTACCAGGTCAAAACTCAGAACTGTCCCAGTTGTTATTATTTCATACATAAATCTTAACATGTAATATCCGCATTCGATGATGCCTTGTTGCTCATGACATTTCTGTTTGAATGAGTGTAAATTCAATATATTATTTTTATGTAATAAATCAAAATGTACAAATTATAAATGGATATTTACCTTCGCATGTACATATTTGATCTTGAAATTCCTTTTCTTTGCGCTTTTTCGAAAGTGGACCCATGCCCTATTAGAAAATAATACGAATGGGGTAAATTTAAAATTCATTATAATATATAAAACTATTGTGAAATTGAAACTTACGTTTCCAATATATTCTTAAAACTTTCTCGCACATCATCATGGAGAGAGCATATCCAATAAAGTGTTTTCTCCCTAGGGCAAAAAACCCCTAACATCCAATGATCCCTGATAAAAGGAAATTTAACGTTAGTGGTTTTTTATGTTAAAAGATAATTAACTCTTTGAGAGGGATGTGTTTCATACCTCTCACAAAAAGGCATCATCCAACACTGTGTGATTACATTCTTTTCAAATCTATCAGCAATATAAAGCATTCTTTGTTCCTCATCCAATGCACATGCTTCAGGGGAAATCAATTGTGGGTCCACGAATCCATATACATCTGTCAGCTCATTCCTCTCACAAATTTTATACAGATACCTAATACAAAGCAGACATAAGTATACATTTTTAATAAATATAACGCAAGGAAAAGGTGTTAAGACTTACATGATAAAAATTTGCACCACGTTGATGCCCAACTTATCTCCAGTGACAAACTCCATGATATCAGTTTTCATAATCCCCACACATAGTTCACGTCCACAGACATGAGCTTCCATTGTAAAGTCATAATGATCCGCCAACAAATTTGAATATCTTGACAATTTGTCAAGACTGCTAGTATCTGCATCTGATGTCATAGCTATCTGTCTTTGTTGTTGTCTATACAGTATTTCTTTACCTTTGAAGTATTCCTGTAAAAATAAATTGAAAAATATATTAGTTTTCAAATGATAAAACATTAATAAAAATATAAAATAAAAGATATAACATCCATACCTCTATGGTAATGAGTCGAAGAAGTCTGGATGGCCAAAGTAAAAAAATGGCCGATACTATGTCCAACTGTCGTCACCTCATCTGTAGGTAATGGTATCCGAGCTGATCTATCTATAATATCCTGTACAGTGACCCTCTGATTCTCTACCTCTAACTGTTGATGATGAACTGTATCTCCTATACAATATACCATCCCATATGCAACTATATGATGTTGAGGATCATCAACATACAACTCACAATAAGTAGGTAGCTGCGGCGGAGGAGGAGGATCAAAAATGGGGTCCGCAGGCTGAGGTGGGGGAGTGGGAGCTACTGGGAGAGGTGGAGTGGGAGCTGCACCCTGAAATTGTCTTTGCAAGTCTGCAAACATTAACTGCACCGATGCTCTAATCTTGTCCTCCATTGTCGCATTAATATTATGGACTTCAGCCTCCAAGGATTCTATTTTTTTTATAAACTCCCTCAACATTAGAAGTTGAGGAACGTGGCAACACTTTTCTTACCGATACACCTGCCAGATATCCTCTTACACGGCCAGGATGTTCGGGCTTTCCCAATGCCACAGATAAAATATCTTCCCTCCCAGATGGTGTAAATGTCCCCTGTGAACTCTGCTCCTCAAGAGAGTCCTGTAATAATTAATTGAACATTTCTATAATGATTGGAAATATATGGCGAAAATAGTAAACTTAAATAAATAAAATAGATATCTTACAATCCTCTCAACTACGAGTCTCGATTCTTCCGAAAGATATTGTCCTTTTTTGCCCTTCCGAGCTCTTTTCCATTTCTCATGTCTAGATGGAGAGGATGGAGGGGCCACCTCTCCAGAGCTTGAAGACTCAGCTCTTAGTTGTTGAAATTTTTCTGCCATCATTTGTTCTTCCAATAATGCATACCCTCCCCGAGATAAACTATGAGGGTATACATTTTTAGATTGGATCTCTTGATGAGCTTTCCTTGTTTGCTGTAAATTAAGAATAAGTAATCATTAACAAAACAATAATAAGATCATTTATATAAGAAAGCTTATAAAAGTTTACATTGCCCTTACCAAAAATGATTCTTTTCTTCTACTTTCAAAAAATTGTCTCCATGTGTCTTCATCTATAAAAGGATATATACGACATGGATTCCCACGACTCCTATGACCATAAATGAAATCAGATGAGAGGGTTGATTTGAAATCCCTCCATCTCCTAGCAGCCAACGATAAGCATTTCTTCCTGACTCCTCCAGTGTCAGGAATATCAAATGTCATCTGATAAAAAAGAGGTTAAAAATATTATATATACTAGAAACATTTAAAGAACAGTCAAATAATAGCAAAAGATCTTACCAAAATGGTCTCCCACAGTTGAGAAATTATCGCCTTATCCACACTTCTCCAATCATCATAGAGAATGCTTACTTTGCTCTTAGCCTGAGTTGCTACAAAACCCTTAAAATCTTTAGCATTTGGACCTCTAGGAAGATCATCATCATCAAACTCCACGACTATCCTCTCCTCCTTCGTACGGGCAAGTGATAATTTTGGTAAACGTGTGCACCCACGCTTACCAACCTTTGAACTCTTTTTCGTAATAGGAGCATGTGAATGTTCCTCCCCAGATGTATGACCAATATGCTCATCTCCAGAATCATGTGGCTGATCAACTGTTTGATCTGTCATTTTCCTTCAAATCAAAAAAACAAACATTAGTTCACAAATAGAAAAGTGTACTAAATTACATAATAGTAAACATTGGTAATATGGTAAGCATGTTAAACAATGATAAACATGGTAAACACAGGCAAAAGGTTGCCAAGGAGTTGGCCCAAGAAAGCTGAAAAGTGGACTCACTGAGTCCACCGGTCAGCTGGTGTGAGCACACCGGCCAGCCGGAGGACCCAGGCAGTCGACTTGCCCACTGCCTGGTGCCACCGGCCGGCCGCTGGCTCACCACCGGCCGACCGGTGGACCAGACAGCCTTCCTCTGTCTGGACCACCGGCCGGCCGCTGGATCACCACCGGCCGGCCGGTGGACCAGACAAAGAGCCTTCCTCTGTCTGGACCATCGGCCGGCCGCTGGACCAGACAGAGAGCCTTCCTCTCTGTCTGAACCACCGGCCGGCCGCTGGCTCAACACCGGCCGGCCGGTGGTGATCCAGCGGCCGGCCGGTGGTCCAGACAGAGAGGAAGGCTCTCTGTCTGGACCACCGGCCGGCCGCTGGCTCAGCACCGGCCGGCCGGTGGACCAGACAGAGCTTTGTTCTGGACCACCGGCCAACCGGTGATCCACCACCGGCCAGCCGGTGCGCCCAGGACTTCTCCTCTTTACGGTTTTTATTGTTTTATCGTTTTGGTTTGATACATGTTTTAATAAGTAAAAAATTTACAGTATCTAACATTATATGAAAAAACTAAATGTAAACAAGAAATAAACTTGTGTTACCTGTAATTTTAGGAATGTACAGTTGGATTGTTTTCCCAAATTCCTTCTTCGTGATCGTTCCTTATGGCACAAACCATGTCTTCAACATACTCATCATTATGTTCTGTTAATCTTTCCATGGAAGTAGGGATCTCACATAAATCAGCATCTTCATCAAATTCATCCTCACCAACATATTGGTTTTTCCCTTGTAAAACAACAACCCACTGCATATCTGATTGATCTACTACATAGAAAATTTGTTTGGCATGTGTTGCCATTATAAAAGAATCAGCTGTGTCTTCCAATCTATTCAGATTAACAAGTTTCATTCCAAATTCATCGTGTCTGACACTGTTGTTACCGATAAACCATTTACAGTTAAAAACGGGAACTTTAATTTTAAAGTAATCAGCCTCCCATATGTCTTCAATCACTCCATAATATGCACTTGATGCCGAAATTGGGTTTCTGTCCTTAGCACTCGAAAAATGCATTGCTTCTGCAAACACCAATACACCACTATTCTGAACTGCACTTCTGTTGTCCTGAGCTTTCGTATGAAATGTATAGCCATTAATGTCATAAGCGGACCATGTTATCACATTTAAAGATGGACCACCCACTATCCATTTTAATGTCTCTGATACATCTGATCTACCAAGCAAGGTCTTTTTAAACCATGGCAAAAAAGTTTTGTTGTGCTCATTCAAAATCCACATTTCTTTCTTCTTTGGATGACATTGTTTCAACTCATTAATATGCAATGTGATATACGGTTGAACATCAGCTATGTTATTCAAGATGTATGATTCTAACTTCTTCATATGTTCAGCTGACAGTGATTTGACTTTCAAGCCACGAATCCCCTTTCCCTCATTATTAACCCGTTCATGGCGAGATGGAGGCAAACCTATGTGTTGCGCCGTAGCCAAGTAGCTCGTACAAAACTCTGCTACCTCCTCAGAAATATACTTTTCAATAATGGAGGCTTCAGGTCGATATGGATTTTTAACATATCCCTTTAATATTTTCATATACCTTTCAAAAGGATACATCCAACGAAGATATACAGGTCCACAAAGCCTTATTTCTCGAACCAGATGAATCATTAAATGCACCATCATATCAAAAAAAAGTTGGAGGAAAATACATTTCCAAATGACAAAGTATAAAAATTGCATCCTTTTCCAAAATGTTCAAAGCATTCACATCAATCGCCTTGTTGCAAATTGAATTGAAAAAATAACACAACCTCATTATAGTCTTTCTGACACGGATGGGCAATATTCCACGCAGTGCAACTGGTAGAATTTGTTGCATCATGACATGACAATCATGTGATTTCATACCTATCAACTTCAAGTCTTTCAATGAGACAAAATTTTTTACATTTGAAGAATAACCTTGAGGCACTTTGATATCATGAAGACACTGACAGAAGCTACTTTTCTCCCTCTTCGATAATGTATGACAAGCCGGGGGAAGAAATGTTCGTCTTCCTTTAGGAGTGGGAGCTAACTCCAAACGTATTCCCATTGACAGTAGGTCTAACCTTGCATTCAACCCATCTTTTGTCTTTCCTTTAATATCTAGCAATGTTCCGATCAAATAATCACATATATTCTTCTCCACGTGCATGACATCAATATTATGTTTGACTTCATGATACCTCCAATATGGTAGCTCAAAAAATATTGACCTTTTCTTCCAAATATGTCTATCATTACCAGATTTCTGTGTCTTTCCCAATGTCACATCAAAGTTTTTCATCCTCTCAAAATACAATTATGGGGATAAAGGTTGAGGAGCAGTATCAAATTCTTGTGAGCCATTGAATGCCTTTTTTAGTCTTCTATAAGGGTGATCCATAGGCAAAAACTTTCGATGACCCATGTACACTGTTTTCCTCCCATGATGCAATTGACAATATGACGTCTGTTGTTCGCAAATTGGACATGCTTTATGCCCTTTAACACTGTATCCAGACAAATTTCCATATGCTGGGAAGTCATTTATAATGAATAGAAGCACTGCATGCAGTTGAAAATATTCCATTTTATAAGAATCATACACCCTAATACCATCAGCCCATAACAGTTTCAAATCATCAATCAACGGTGACAAGTATACATCAATATCATTGCCGGGTTGCTTTGGACCAGAGATCATGATACTCAACACGACATATTTGCGCTTCATACAAACTTCAGGAGAGAGGTTGTAAATTACCAATAAAACAGGCCATGAACTATGTGTGCTACTGAGGGTTCGGTATGGATTCATTCCATCTGTGCACAAGCCTAGTCTCAGATTTCTAATTTCATTTCCAAATGTAGGGTACTGGGCATCAATTTTCTTCCATTGTGGACAATCAGCTGGATGACGTATTTTTCCATCACATACCCGCTCATCAGCATGCCATCTTAACCTTTTTGCATCATGTGAATTAGCAAATAAACGTTTGAAACGAGGAATTATAGAAAGATACCAAAATACCTTTGAAGGGAGCTTTGTAATCTCTACATCAGCTTGTGATTTTTCTTTCACCTTATACCGTGATGTCCCACATTTAGGACACTCTTTCAGAAATTCATATTCCTTCCTATATATAATGCAGTCATTCGGACATGCATGTATTTTCCTGTATCCCAATCCCATCGGGCATAATATTTTTTTGGCCTTATAATGTGAATCTGGAAGATCGTTATCTTTTGGAAGAATGTCTTTCATCAATTGTAGCAGCTCTGTAAAACTTCTGTCACTCCATCCATGTTTCGCCTTCAGGTTAATCAATCTTAACACCGCCGACAAAACCGTAAAATCTGTACAACCAGGATATAATGGTTTTTTGGCATCACCATATAGACGTGCAACTGTCGATTCTATCTCAATTTGTTCTGCTACAATATCGCGAATCATTTCTTCAATTCCATCGGAGTTACCATCTTGCGATTCATTATCATCAGTGACATTCTGTCCAGTTTCGCCATGCCAAATCCAAGGGTTGTAACTCGGATTGAAACCATGACAAATCAGATGATCTTTTATCTCTCTACTTTTCAACTTCTTCATATTCAGACATTTCAGGCATGGACAGAAAAAAATGTCACTACTTGGAACATTTCGTTTAGCAAATTCCAAAAAGGAATCAACACCTTCCTCATATTCATTGCTCATTCGATGTGCCGTAATCCAACTTCGACTCATTATTACCTATAACAAATAGCAAAAATATATATATTTTTTAGATAAGACAAATATATGTTTATATGAAAAAAATCATAATTTGAATGTAAACAATTTTGAAATATAAAACAAATCGATGTGTAAACCCCCCTGGACACCCCCCGACCCCTCTGGACAGCCCCCCACCCCTCCTGGACACAACCCCCCACCCCCGACCTGCTTGGACACCCCCCTGGACACCCCCCAACCCTCTGGACAGCCCCCCCACCCCTCCTAAACACCACCCCCACCCCCTACCCCCTTGGACACCCCCCTGGACACCCCCAACGCCCACCCACACCCTTGGACAGCCCCCCACACCCACCCACCCCCTTGTAAACCCCCCTGGACACCCCCCGACCCCTCTGGACAGCCCCCCACCCCTCCTGGACACAACCCCCCACCCCCGACCTGCTTGGACACCCCCCTGGACACCCCCAACCCTCTGGACAGCCCCCCACCCCTCCTAAACACCACCCCCACCCCCTACCCCCTTGGACACCCCCCTGGACACCCCCAACGCCCACCCACACCCTTGGACAGCCCCCCACACCCACCCACCCCCTTGTAAACCCCCCTGGACACCCCCCGACCCCTCTGGACAGCCCCCCACCCCTCCTGGACACCACCCCCCACCCCTACCCCCTTGGACACCCCCCTGGACATCCCCCAACCCTCTGGACAGCCCCCCACCCACCCGGACAACCCCAAATACCCTCTGGAGAGGCCGCCACCCACTTGGATAGCCCCCCACACCCATCCACCCCCTTGGACAGCCCCCCACACCCATCCACCCCCTTGGACACCCCCCTGGACACCCCACCGACCCCTCTGGACAGGCCGCCACCCCCTTGGACAACCCCCCACACCCACCCATCCCCTTGGACACCACCCTGGACACCCCCCGACCCCTCTGGACAGCCCCCGACCCCTCTAGAAAGCACCCCCACCCCTCCTGGACACAACCCCCCACCCCCGACCTGCTTGGACACCCCCCTGGACACCCCCAACCCTCTGGACAGCCCCCGACCCCTCTGGACAGCCCCCCACCCCTCCTGGACACCACCCCCACCCCCTACCCCCTTGGACACCCCCCTGGACATCCCCCAACCCTCTGGGAAGCCCCCCCACCCACCCGGACAACCCCAAATACCCTCTGGAGAGGCCGCCACCCACTTGGACAGCCCCCCACACCCATCCACCCCCTTGGACAGCCCCCCACACCCATCCACCCCCTTGGACACCCCCCTGGACACCCCACCGACCCCTCTGGACAGGCCGCCACCCCCTTGGACAGCCCCCCACACCCACCCATCCCCTTGGACACCACCCTGGACACCCCCCGACCCCTCTGAACAGCCCCCGACCCCTCTAGAAAGCACCCCCACCCCTCCTGGACACAACCCCCCACCCCCGACCTGCTTGGACACCCCCCTGGACACCCCCAACCCTCTGGACAGCCCCCCACCCCTCCTAAACACCACCACCCACCCCCTACCCCCTTGGACACCCCCCTGGACACCCCCCAACACCCACCCACACCCTTGGACAGCCCCCCACACCCACCCACCCCCTTGTAAACCCCCCTGGACACCCCCCGACCCCTCTGGACAGCCCCCCGCCCCTCCTGGACACCACCCCCCACCCCCTACCCCCTTGGACACCCCCCAACCCTCTGGACAGCCCCCCACACCCATCCACCCCCTTGGACACCCCCCTGGACACCCCACCGACCCCTCTGGACAGGCCGCCACCCCCTTGGACAGCCCCCCACACCCACCCATCCCCTTGGACACCACCCTGGACACCCCCCGACCCCTCTGGACAGCCCCCGACCCCTCTAGAAAGCACCCCCACCCCTCCTGGACACAACCCCCCACCCCCGACCTGCTTGGACACCCCCCTGGACACCCCCAACCCTCTGGACAGCCCCCCACCCCTCCTAAACACCACCCCCACCCCCTACCCCCTTGGACACCCCCCTGGACACCCCCCAACACCCACCCACACCCTTGGACAGCCCCCCACACCCACCCACCCCCTTGTAAACCCCCCTGGACACCCCCCGACCCCAAATCCATGCACCTATGCCATGGTTGTGTGTGAATAAAGTAGTAACAACTGTAAAAGGGCAACCCATCCAAATGGACACGCCCCAACCCTCTCGGGGATTTATAGAAAATGATGAAAAATTAGTGAAATCATAAAATTACTCAATATTGCAAGTCGAACAAATAGATCTAGGGATGATAAATAAGATTATGGTGCCAAAACGAGTTAAAAGGGTTCGCAATCGAAGAATCTTAGCTAGTTTCAACAAAAAAATCACAACACATATATATATACTATCCGCGAAAAAAAACGAACGAGTGGGAGGATTACCTGAGTGCTGCGAGTTTAGATGATTGATCCGAGGAGATTAAATATGAGAAACGATGATCGCAAAACGAATCTAAACCAACGAAATGGACGAGCCGATTCGGGTTTACGCGCGAGAGAGACGAGTCGCGACTGTCGAAGGTAAACTCGCGAATGACAATCCACGGGTCTGGGTAAATTTTTAAATGAGTTATCACGTCGGTTATTCAATAACCAACGTGATAATTGTTTTAAAAACATTTATAACGTCGGTTATTTCAATAACCGACGTAAAAAACTTCCTCCGATTCATTTTTTACGTCGGTTATTTTATAACCGACGTTATAAAGGGCTCAAAATCCGCGTTTTTTTACGTCGGTTATGGAATAACCGACCTCAAAAACATCTGCGGATTCTTTTTTTACGTCGGTTATTTTATAACCGACGTAAAAAAGCCTTCAAAAACCGCGTTTGTGATGTCGGTTATTCAATAACCGACGTAAAAAGGCCTTCGAAAACCGCGTTTTTTACGTCGGTTATTTTTATAACCGACGTAAAAAACGAAGCCGCGCGATTAATAACGTCGGTTATAAAAATAACCGACGTTAAAGGTGTACCGAACACAGGTTTTTACGTCGGTTAAGAAATAACCGACGTAAAAAACCTCGTTTTACATATTATGACGTCGGTTTTATATAACCGACGTAAAAAATGGTGACGTAAAAAACGTTTTCTGCACTAGTGAACTGCTCAAAACCCGTATGATGTAGTCCGTTCATGAAAACATTAAGGTTCTAACTATATGGTCCCTGATAATATTTATCCCTAAAATATTGCTACCTTCTCCAAGATCCATCATCTCAAACTCCTTAACTAACTGTTATTTGAACTCATCAATCATTTGCATGCATGATCCTAAAATGACCATTTCATCTATATATAGAAGTAATATAATGTATCAATCAATGAATGACTTGATGTTGAAACATTGGTATATTTCGCACAGTTTGTATGCAGATATACTCATAAATGCATAGAACCTTTTGTTCTATTTCCAGGGTACTTACTTCAACCCAATGCAATCTTTTCTAGAGTTTTCAAACCAGGTTTTTCTTTTTTGACCCAACAAAACCCTTTAGTTTCTCATTATGGATGTCCTCTAAATTTCCATGAAGAAATGTAGTCTTTACATCAAGCTACTGAAGATGAAAATCCTCTCATAAAAAAATGCAATGAATTGCCTAATGGTGATGAGTTTTATGACATTGGAGAAAATCTTGATGAAATTCACACATTATTTCACATGAAATCCTTCTACCATCAGCCTCATAGATTTAGCTCACTTTCACCCCATGTCACACCAAATGCAACAAATCATGAAATCATATTCGAAACTCCTTTTAGTTATTTATAACTCCTTTTGGAAAAGCTATCATATATTTTCACCACATGTTACATCATATGTAACAACTTGTGAAAATCCATCCCAAACTTCTTTCAGATATCCTCCAAAACACTTTGGGGGCACCTCTCAAACTTTTATAAACTTGATTCACATTAGCACAACCACAAAAGTGTGATCCTGCAGTCTTCTATAGCATTGAAAACAATTATAAATTCCTGAATCCATTAATGCAAGAAAAGAGTGGTATCTAGCAAAGCGTCAATGCTACTCAAGCAACAAAGGGACCTAACGCGATCACTATCAAACACATGTATCTCCATACCCATGTCCACCACTTGTATCATATACAAGTATGCATTATTATAACAACCCCGAACCTACACTTCTGGATCTGGTGCTAAAAACATAATCTTTACATTTTTGGCTTTGATACTGATAAATGTGACCTAATTTCAACCATCCAAAACATATAACATCAAATGGAAATATTGGACCAATTATATACCCAATGATCTTTCAGGTTTAAAGTTTTAGAGAATCAGGACAAACTCTTACATAATAATACCCATGCATTCAAGTGATCATTTCCCTACTATTTTCTATTTTTATTATTTTACATTACATCTTCAACATGTCCCATAAAATTCTTCACACATGAAACCTTTCTAGACATAATTAATTTAACATCAATCTTCATAACCTGGGAAAATAGAAAAGATAAGAAGGGTGAGTTCAAACGCTTAGTAAGGGTAATCATAAACATTAACAATTGAATGTCGTCAGTGAACATAAGATGGACATAAGAGTATGATGACATAATCAAAGTGAATGAGAATAACATAAGAGAATTCATACCCATCAAAATGTAAATCATTAAACATGTGACATGGCATAAAGTTTTAACAAATGCAAGAGTCATAAGAATCAATAATCACTAGTCATGTGATGTCAATCTTGATCAAAGGAACCATTAAAAACTCATAGCAAGCATAGAGGAAAATATGTTGGTATCTTGGAGCATCAAACATTCATAATGGAATCACCTAACTGAATAATTCTCATATCTTTTAGGAGTAACCTATAACCGGTAAACTTCCCCGTCTTTTAGGAGTAACATAACTCCGTCTTCTCTTAGGAATAACTTCTGTCCAGTTAACTCTGTCTCATTACCCAATGCATTGAATAACTATAACAGACCCACCTGTCACATATCAAACAAAGTCCCTTAAGTATTTGGGTTCACTCCCCAATCCCACTTTCCTCAATAATGTCTAAGTACTGTATCATGAAACAAAACACATGAATGCTTGTATTTTATGAAAACTGTCATAGCTTGATTTACCCATGAAAAAGAAACGAGTTTCCTGGCAATCTATTTGAAACATCATAATAAACCATTTGGAGAAAGGAAGTGAATGATATCATAAGATCATATCCCAAGTGAAGCATAATAATCATTATATGATTTTGACTGTAACGACCCATAATTCTATTAATGGAATTTCCCTTCCGATTATATAAATGTGTCATATTTAGTAAAGCACATGCACCACATGATAAAACCAACGACATTTTATTATAATAATTTGAACATTACATTTAGAGAACAAATACGACTAAGAATTGAAATTATTACAACGAGACAATAAATATAAAATAGGAAAATAAGAATAGGAAAACTTGTATCTTCTTAATCCCCTAGAATAATCGCATTCAAGAACAACATTGTAAAAATGAAGCAGAATGTTAACAATCCAATGTGTATTTTGAAAATGAAAATATATATAACCTTGAGAGAAAATGGGAGTGAATCAAGAATGAATGAAATATGAGGTATTTATAGGAATTAGGGAACCCATATGACCATTATGAATCTAACCATTGGAATAGTAATCTAACTGCTGGAATAATAACATGATTGTTGGAATAGTAATCTGACCGTTAGGAATAGTAACCTGACTTCTAGAATAGTATCCTCACCTATGGAAGTCTAAAATAATATTTTTGTAACTTATAAAATTAAAATATGATATATTTATATCATGGTATAGGTAAATAAATGTTTTAAAAATGGTAAATTAAGTGTTTGTATTTTTGTAGAACATAAATGTTTTAATTGCACTTTTATAATAAATAAAATGATTTAAAGAAAGTTTATTTTCGTAAAATGTATTTATAAATTAATATTAAGTTGTATTATAATGATAAGATAATTTTAGGAGACCTTAAGTAATTTTTCAAAGGGTTAGAAAATCAACCATAATATAAAAATTGGTATTTTTCAATTAAATGAGGATTTTATTTAAAAATTATATTTCTCATATTTAGAAAATTATTCTCATAAAATGGATTCCATTTTAAGAATATAAACATCGAGTAATGGTTATAGTGAATTTTTGGTATTTTTTCTAAAATAGTTGAATTTTCGATGAATAGTGAAATACGGTAAAATACGATATTTAACATTATAAGTTAAATATATGAATTTTTGAGCCATTCTTGATGTAATAACCCATTAGTTCAGATTCACAGGCACCATTTACTATATATAGACATAAAAATCAATGCTATTGATAGACTTGAGCCAAAATAATAAACTAATGAATATAATATTAAGACACCTGTCTCCTCCCCTTATGAATACCACCCTCACCACCCCTTATCCTCACAACTTCTAATCCTTGGATATTGTCAAAATTTCTACCCAAATAACTTCCCAAACCTCTTCCCCGCATCCTAGTACTACTTGTCTCAACAAAAGACTAATTCCAAGTGCCTTTAGGAGTATTTCAAGGAGGCAACATTTAAGAGGTAATATTCTCAATTTACCTCTTCTAAATTCATCTATACTTCTACCTTCTCCTCGCTTCCCTCATCTAACATGGAATAATAAATCCATAATCATGTATATATTGGAATGTTATATTTCTAATGGAATATCTTCCATCCACCCCTTTCTCATCCCCTCTTATTCAAAGAAAAACAAAACCATTATCCATATCATGCCGATTCACTACCTTCATGGATGATGAGTTTTCATTTTCCACTATCGCCTTCATGGTGGGTTTAAATTAAGTTATATTGGTTTAAAATGAACTAATTATGTATATTATAATTTGTTTCACATTTTGGAATGAATATATGGCCATAATATTAAATAAAACGAAACTAGTTTGTGATGGTCAGTAAAACCACATAACGCTAACGTTTTTACTAAAATAATTGTCCTTATTGTAAGAACTCAAATTTTCTTTAAGGTATGGAACCATTACCTTTCAGTTTAATCCCTTGGTTTTAACCTAATGTGAATACCTAATGAGGTTATGGAGGAAACAAGGTTGTCCGAGGCTTGTTTGGAGCCCGAAGCCCTTACTTTTGGAGAAAATAGTTGGGCCACACGATTAGTAGAAACCGTGTCACCTAGGCCGAATGATTTGATTAAACTATGTAAACCAGGCCATAAAGTTCGATTAAACTGTGCAAAGTGTTCCAGTGCACATCAGAGGGACGCATAGTTTTCCCTAACAATACGACGCAGGCCGCATGGTTGTGTGACTCATCTTAGACATGAGACATTGGGGTTTCACACGATCTAAACATGGTTAGTCAAATCTTGTGTATATCTCGTGTGAGGGGTGATTTGAGGTAGAATTGGGCACACTGTTTGGCCAACCGTGCGGCCAAACCGTGTGACTCCTTATTTTTTGGATGAAAATTCCATTTTCCCCTTATCTCTTTAAAACCTTAACCCCTATTTCTTTTCCCTCTCACGCGCAACACTAACCCCTCTCTTCTCTTGTGAAGCGCTCCTCCTCCATTCTAAGCCAGGTTCTTCGATATCTCCTCTACTCAGACTCTGATCGAGCCACCGTCTATCGCATTGGAATCCTCTTGGGCATTCATTTATTCTTCTATTTTCTTATGATTTAGGCCAAACCAAGGGCCGATATTGGATGCGGCATCTACTATAGGCATAAGGTAGGTGTTCTATGACTTTTACCTCAAGGTTTCTCCTTTTTATAAACTGTTGCCGTTGTGCACATGTCAATTCCACTGGGCACTGCTTTTAAATTTCTTATTCCTTTAATTTAAACCATTTAAAGTGTATTATAAGGCCTTAATGAAACCTCTTGACATCATTAGAGGTTGAGACCTCAATTTTAACCACCCTAAGTAGGGCGCCTTATTTATTATACCAGTAGTGATTTAATTTGTGATTACCTGAGACACTATTCAGGTGCGCTTGACTTGAACTTTGGCAAGGTAAGTGTTTCATCTTAATAAATTATTAAATTACAAATATATACATAAATACATACATACATACATACATACATACATATATATATATATAGATATCACTTGGCCTTGGAAAATGTAATTGAATTGGAAATTGGTTGCATGTCCTTATTGACCTTGTCACTTAGGATAAAAGGTAATGGAATGAACCTAATGAATGGTAAATGGAATGAGTATTACATGGAATATGATGACATATGTATATAAATGAAATGAGTATATGGTGCCTATTGCATATGAACCTTTTCATCTTTAAAGGAATGATCAGACTTGATCCAGCCATGGATTCCCGAGGGAATTCCTTGAGTACTCAGAGGATTCCATTCCGATTCATTAAGATGATTTCCAAGGGAGATAACCACCTTGGAACATGGTCTTTTTCTATTAGATTATTCTCTATATGATGCCGTAGGATCCCTTCAATTTATCTACAAAAAATAGAATTCCTCAAATACGCTCCTTGGATTCAGCTTGACGTCTATAGACATGCGATGCCTTAGATCATTCTCCTTGGGTCCAGTCATGTTTAGCCCAATATTTATTGTGTACGTGATCTATGGACTTGGTTAGAAACTCTCATAGTAGAGTGCCATGGGAAAACCCCTTGGATTACATTTAGTCCCTTATGCTAGGTTGCTTGGTTGTATACCATGAGCTGGATCGACCTTCTAAGGTCAAGGATGCCTTGGTTTCACCTTGGATCCTCTGTTATTATTATTATATTTTACAGTACTGATGAAACCTTATATATGATATCCTCATTATAAAATGAATTGTAATTAATTAAATAAATGCATGTTTATAGACACCAGCTGAGGCTGAAGCAGGTATGGATTATTTATTTTCACACTATTTTACTTTTTTATACCTGCACACTATTATAATTTATATTCACATACTGGATTTGTATAGATTTCATTAGTGGTGGACTACTAAGATTTATCTCACACCCTATCCGGGTTGCTGTTGGTACCCGTACATATTATATGATCGTATGTGTGGACAAAGGGAAGCATCCTGTTTTAATCACCCAAATTCTTGCATTAGGATGAGAGCTTGGTAGTAGTTGACCGAACCAGTGCTCGGGATGCTTGGATAGTTTTTTCCATTTTTGATTCTTCTTTATATCATGTATTGTTCTATCTTCTTGCTACCATGTATACCTATTTTCCTTTTTTTGTAGACATGCCACTATCTTTTGTATTTGATACAATTTACAGTTTCTGATGATTATTTATTAATTTGATGCTTATGTTTGATTCCACTACCTTATTCATTATTATTTCACTTATGTTATTTATTTATCTTTTTCATCATTGTTATCCACTATGACCAGAGGGAATAGTATCCCCACGGACACACCCTAATCCCTTGCTTTTAGTCGGAAGCATCTGACATTTGGGGAGGTGTGTTTGAGACCATGTGGGCAACCAGGTTCGGTTACTCAGGCGTGAACTGGGATTGGGACGATCATTTTCTTTTCTTATCTTCTTGTTTGGGAAATTTAGACAGGAGATTAGAAACATTTAATAACTTGGTCTTAAGCTGTTCTTTGGAGTAACTTACCCACATTCAGAGTAAACTCCAAGTTTCCTGGGAATAGGAAATTGTTGTGTTATATTTCCACTTATTATAGTTGATATATTTTCATTATTGGGTGTTTCACATGAATTGTGGTATTTTTTATACTTTACGGATATTATAACTTGGGTCAATATGGCAAGGAGCATTGCTACATGCATCATTATAGGCACCTAGGGATTCACATGCCATGCATATGCCATGCCATATAGTTATATTTTATTACTTGGATTTCCTATGTTTCTTGTGATTTTTTGAGTGTGATTTGGTTATGATACATGCCTGTGCCACTAATGTCTTTTGTAGGAAAGGGAAATTGGTTGTTTAAAATGTCATCACCAAACTAAATGGTGTTTTCCCATATAGTTTAATAGCGGCATCTTAAATAGAAAATTTTGATTCATGTAATCTATGTAACCCTAGTTAAATGAGCTAAGCTTTGTCTATGATTACATGAGTATCAATTTCAATCTATAGAGTGTATGGGCCTTTATAAATTGGAACGGGCAATTCATCGAATCGAGCTATCATACCTTACCTATTACATTATGAGACCGAATATAAAGGGGTATAATTGTAATTACATGGGTTTCAATCTCAATTTATAAAGTGTATTGACCTTTATAACCTGGTGATGATAATCCATTTAACTGAACCTTGTCTTATGTATAAACTCACTTATAGAATTAAAATATGAATTATAACTTATAAAAAAGGTTGCCTATAAATGAGAACGCCAAATGCAATTTAAAGAGTGTTTCCTCCTTAAATTAAAATTGACCCTCCCAATATATTAGAACCCTTGTAAATAAAAACTAAAATGTTTACCAATACCCAAAACTTTGATGGGGGGGGGGGGTAGTTGAGGGAGTATTTTCGGTAGTGATCCCTTTTCTTTGGTTCCATTTCTGTTAGTGTTTCTATCTTCTTTGGTATCTTGTTTTGAGGCGTGTTCTTGACATGTTTAGAGCTATGCCACTACAATGTCCTCGAGTCATGCACCTGGAGGGCGATGATGACCATACTCTAGAGGTGGTGGGCCCTGAGCCACCAATGTTACCTCTAATAGTCCCACCTACGAAATCACATCCTCTTCTCAAACTGGTCACTGATGCTCAACTTTGAGAGAGTTTCCTACGTTTGATGCAGTCTATACAGGGTGCTCTATAGAATGCACCTACGATGTCTAATCTAACTTGTGATTTCTAGCAGCAGCAATATCCTCCCATCTTCTTGGGGGATGACAGTCCTTAGGCTGCTGATTCATGACTAGAATCCAAGTTAGCTATATTTGAGCATTTAGAGGTGTCTCTAGAGAGTAGGGTCAAGATCACCACCTATATGCTGCATGATTTTTCTAAGTGTTGGTGGGATGTGGTTACCTAGGCTGGTCGTCATCAAGTAATGGTATGGGAAGACTTCTAGAATGTCTTATTCAACTAACTTTTCCCTAAGATGTAGAGAGCTAACTGAGCCAGGGAGTTCATGAACATAGAGCAAGATGCTATGTCCATAATGGAATATTCAAAACACTTCACCAAGCTTCAATTCGTTTCACCGATTCTTTCTAATTATGAGTTATCGCAAGAGAGACGCTTCGAGGATGGTATTAGGTATTCCATTCACTCTCAGGTGAATATATTACACCTATCTACTATTTATGATATCATGAATCATGGTCTTATCACTGAGCTTAACTTGAGGGATGCTGATAGAACAGGTCACAAAGGGTTAGTGCTGAGGCAAGGTAGTAGTTCTTCTAACAGCAAGAAGTGTAGCCTTGAGGTTTCTCATCAGAACAGTGATGACCAGAGTATCCGTATTGGTAGCTCTGTTGTATTCCATCTATGTGGACAACAGGGGCATGTGAAGCTGCAGTGCGATAGAGACCCGCTGGAGTGTCATGCTTGTGGAAGGGTGGGTTATCATTAAAGGCTTTTCTGGACCTTTCTGCCTATTTCTAGAGGGAGAGGACCTACACCAGCTCTACCTTTAGGAGTAGAATTAGTGAATCCGCATCAAGTAGGAATCTAGAGTATCAAAGGTCAAACAGGATGAGGGGGAGGTCGTGGCCAAGGTAGCCAGACTTTTTATTTTAATTTCCAGTAGTTCGAACCTACTTAAGGTAGTCCATATGTAGATCAGGGTCATGGATTAGGCCAATTACATGCATTATAATAGATATCCAAGGAGCATAGTGTATGACTGTCTACTGTACGAGCTACTATTCTAGTATTCTATACCATCATATTTTCTTTGTTCGATATTGGTACCTCATACTCCTTTATTTCAGTATTAATCATGGGAAGTCTTGGGCTTGAAATCCAGTACTTATGTGGGGTGATGACCCTGGACACAACATTGGGTGTATGAGACAATGTAAGGATCATCCTCTTGAGGTTGGTGATTATCAATTCTTGTGGAATTTATTTATTCTTGAGATGATAGGGTTTGATGTCATACTTGGGATGGATTGTCTCATGATTTATCATCCCCACATTGACTACTATCACCGAAGGGTGACTTTCATATCACTTGAGGGTGGTAGATATGTAAATAAGGGTGAATGAGATATCCAGGACGGTCATGCTAGACCATAGAATCATGGGATGGGAGGAGTGACAGCCCATATAGCTAACCTTTTCTTGGATGATGGTAAGGTACATATGACTAATTTTCCTATGGTGTTGGATTCTTTTAGGGATGTTTTCCTGGATGACTTCTCTGGACTGCCTCTCAAGAGAGAGGTAGAGATTACAATCAAGTTTGTTCTAGGTGCAACTGCAGTGTCTATTTCTCCGTACAATATAGAACCCACTAAGATCTAGGAGCTCAAGAGATAGTTAGAGGGTTTAGAATCTAAGGGTTTTATCCAACACAATACTTATTCTTGGGGGTTTTCTATCCTTTTCTCCAAGAAGATAGATGCAACCCTTCATCTTTTTGTGGATTACCAATGGTTGAACCAACTTATGATTAATAATCGATATCCTTTGCCTCAAATAGATGATCTCTTTGACCATATTTGAGGAGCTAGAGTGTTCTTGAAGATATACCTATGATTAGGCTATCATTAGGTGTGATTCAAAACTTTATGCATACCATGTATGATTTTTCAAAGTCAGTACAATTTATATGATCACTTGGTTATGCTGTTTGATCTTACGAACACACTCACTATTTTCATAGCCCTAACGAATAGGGGTTTCCACCCCTAATTGGATTCCTTCATCATGGTTTTTTTGGATGACATCTTGGTGTATTTTCATACTTGAATCAACCATGCCAAACATTTTGATATCATACTAAATACACTGAGAGAGCATAATTTATATGCTAAGCTCACAAAGTGACACTTATGGTTTGAAAAAAAATTCACTTATTGGATCATATTATCTTAGAATCTGGAGTATTAGTTGACCCAGAGAAGGTGAGTGATGTTGTTTTGTAGAATAATCCCAAGAACATGTTTGATATACAAAGTTTCTTAGGGATAACTAGCTATTATAGGTGTTTTATATAGGACTTATCACAACTTAAGACACCTATTACCGGTCCAAATAAGAAGTGTGTGAGTTTCTTGTGGTGTGAATCATGTGATAAGGCCTTTCGAGAGATAAAAGGAAGACTTACTTCAGTACCGATCCTGATATTTCTAGAGCCCGATAGAGGTTATACAGTGTTCTGTGATGCCCCAGACATTAGGCTATATTCAATAAAATTGTAGGAGGTTTGAGTCATTTTGTATGATCTTTTCTATTTTATACCTCACGAGCATAATTACCCGGCACATGACCTTGAGCTTATAACAGTTGTTCATGCCTTATATTGCTGGAGACATTATCTTATGGGAGAGCTCTTTGTGGTGTTTATGGACCATAAGATCCTCAAATAATTATTTATTTAGTGTGAATTGAAACTAAAATAGTGAATATGGGTCTAATACCTTTAGTAATTTAACTTTGATCTTTCCTATATGTATGAAAGGGAAATGTAGTAGCTTATACGATGAGCCAAAAAACTAAGGTATAAGATGTTCAGGAAGCCAGTGATGAATGGAAGTTGATGACCCTATTTTCTGAGATACATCTAGAGTTTCAAGAGACTCACATATATACTTTTATTTCATCCTTAACAGTTACCTCTCTACTCCTAGATAGGGTAAAGAGAAGGCAGTTTTGAGACCCTAAAGGTTTGGTCCTATAGAAATGTGGTTCAGGTGAGGACCTACCTCCAGATTGGTATATCGATGGATATTAGATCTTTAATGTCTATGGATGAATCTGGGTTCCTATAGATAGGAAAGGGGAGCTAATGTGAGGGTCCCATGCTTCCTAGTGGGTAGTGCACCCAGGTATCTCCAAAATTTATTTTGATATGCGCTGCTAATATTGGTGGCCTGGGATGAAAAATCAGATTGCAGGTTTTATCACTATGTGTTTCACCTATTAGCAGGTGAAGGTGGAGCACCATTGTCCAGCTATCTTTCTAAATCTGTTATCGATCCCATAATGGAAATGGAATAACTTCATGATAGATTTTGTGATTGTTTTACCGAGGTCGCCTCGAGGTAGCAACATGGTTTGGGTAGTCGTGGATAGACTAGAGAAGGTAGAACACATCCTTCCTATCTAGGAGACTTTCCCAATTGATGAGCTGGGAAGACTTTATGTTCATGAGATTATACACCTATATAGGGTCCCTTGTACTATCATTTCAGATAGGGATTCTCATTTCATATCAAGGTTCTGTAAAGAGTTACAGAAATCATTGGGTACACAGGTGCTTTTGAGCATATATTTCCATCCCCAGACCCATGGCTAGTCAGAATGGACTATACAAGTGTTGGAGGACATGTTATGAGCATGCGTACTTGATTTCAGGGGTTCTTGGGAGAAACACATACCCCTCATTGAGTTTTCCTATAATAGTAAATTTCATATAATAATTCATATGGCTCTGTATGTGTCCTTATATGGCAGGTCATACAGTTAACCTATGTGATGGATAGAGGTAGAAGAGGCAATACTACTAGGTCCTTATCTCATGCAGGAGACTTCAGAGAAATTCTAGCTAATTTAGAAATGTATGGATACTTCTTAGTCTATGTAGAAATCCTATGCCGATCTTCGTCAATGACCTCTATAATATGAGGTTGGGGATTGTGTTTTCTTGTGAGTATCACCCAAGCTTGGGTATAGGTGTATACAGAGGAAAGATAAGTTTTTGCCTTGTTTTTAGGGCCTTTTGGGATCTTAGAGAGAGTCGGGATGGTAGCCTATCGATTGTTATTAACTCTGAGGTACCATTCCATTCATGATGTCTTCCATGTTTCACAGATTCACCATTTCCATACCAACCCATCTCATAATTTTGATCTTGAAGATGCTGAATCAGATTACAATGCTTCTTTTGAGGAGAATCCCATTTAAATCATTGATCAGATCATAAAGGTTATTTGAGGAAGGTTTTTTCCTTTAACACAAGAGATATGGAAGTATGATCATGTTCAATATGATACTTGGGAGAGGGAGGCTGACGTACGTGATCAGTGGTTGGAGTTATTCTTAGATGAAGTTCTACCACCCTTGGAAGGGAAACTCGGGGATGAGTTCCTTTAAGGGGGAAGACTGTAAAAACTCGAATTTTCTTCAAGGTATGGAACCTTTAGTTTACAATTTAATCCCTTGGGTTTGACCTAATGTGAATTCCTAATGAGGTTATGGAGGAATCAAGGGTGTATGGGGCTTATTCGGAGCCCGAAGTCCTAACTTTTGGGAAAAAAAGATGGGTTTCATGGTTTGATTAAACCGTGTGGGGAATTTTAGTGCACAACATAGGCCCACATGGTTTTACCTAACCATCCAAACCAGGCCACATGGCTGTGTGACTCATCTCAGACATGAGATAGAGGGGTTTTTCATGGGCTATGCATGGTTAGTCAAACTATGCACCTAGCCCATGTGAGGTGGGACTTGATGAAGAACTAAGTGCATGATTGGCGCATGGTTTGGCCAACCGCACAACCAAACCGTGCGAATCCTTAATTTTTGAATGAAAAATCCATTTTACCTTATCACTTTAAAACCTTAACCCCCTTTTATTTTCTCTCCCACACACATAAGTATCCCCTATCTTCTCCCATGAAGAGATCCTCCTCCCTTCTAAGTTGGTTCTTCGATATCTCCTCCATCCAGATTCTGATCAAGCCACTATTTTTCGTGTTGTACTCATCCTTTTAGTTTATATATTCTTCTATTTTCTTCTGATCCAGGAAAAACCAAGGGCCGATATTGAAAAAGGAATATACTACAGGCATAAGTTAAGTGGTATATGACTTTTCTCTCAAGATCTTACTTTTTTATAATCTGTTGTCATTGTGCGAACACCAGTTCCACTGTGCATTGTTTCTAAAACTGTTATGCCTTTAATTTAAATCATTTAAAGTGTATTAGAAGGCCCAAATGACACCTCTTGACATAATTGGAGGTTGATTCCTCAATGTTAACCTCCCCAAGTAGGGTGTGTTCTTCATTATGCTAGTGGTGATCTAATTTGTGATTACCTGAGACACCGTCCAGTTATGCTTGACTTGAACTTTGGTAAGGTAAGTGTTTCATCTTAATAAACGAATCTTTAAATTATTAAATGGAAATTATATATATATATAGATATCACTTGGACTTGGAAAATGTAATTGAATTGGAAATTGGTTGTATGTTCTTATTAACATTGTCACTTAGGATGAAAGGTAATGGAATGAACCTAATGAATGGTAATTGGAATGAGTATTACATGGACTATGATGAATTATGTATATAAATGAAATGATTATATGGTGCCTATTGCATATGGACCTTTTTCATCTTTAAAGGATTGGTCAGACTTGACCCATCCTTCGATTCCTAAGGAAATTCCTTGAGCACTCAAAGGACACCATTCTGATTCATTGAGTTAGTTTTCAAGGGAGATACCCACATTGGAACATGTTCTTTTTCTATTAGAGGATTCCTGACATGACTCCTTAGTATCCATTCAATTTCTCTCTAGAAATTATAATGCCTCATATACACTCCTTGGATTCAGCTTGATGTCTACAGACATGCAACACCTTGGATCATTCTCCTTGGGTCCAGTCATGCTTATCCAAGGGTTTACTATGGACATGATCCATATAATTGGTTAGAAACTCTTCCATTGTAATTCCTTGGGGAAACCCATTGGATTACACTTTGTCCCTTATGCTAGGCTGTTTGGTTGTATACCATGAGATGGATCGACCTTCTAAGGTCAAGGATGCCTTGGTTTCATATTAGATCCTCTATTATTAATATCTTTTATAGAACTAATGACACCATACATATAATCCCATCATCATAAACTTAATTGTAATTAATTAAATAAATCCATGTTCAGAGACCCCAGTTGAGGTTGAAGCAGGTATGAGTTATTTATTTTTTCACTGTTCTACTTTTTTATACCTACATAATGTTACAGTTTATATTCATATACTGTATTTGTATCGATGCCATTGGTGGTGGCCAATTGAGATTAATCTCACACCCTATCTGGTCCTCCATTGTTACCTAGGTATATTATATGATCGTAGGTGCAGATAAAGGGAAGCATCCCATTTTTGATACCTAACTTATTGCATTAGGATGGGATCTTGATAATAGATGACTGATCCAATGATCGAGATGCTTGGATATTTTTTCCCTTTTTGATTATTTTGTATATCATGCATTCTAATGTATGTCTACTTCCATGTATACTTATTTTACTTTTTTTTTGTAGATATATACCATCATCTTTTGTATCTGATATAGTTTACAATTTCTGATGATTATTTATTCCTTTGATGATTATAATTGATTATGATGCCTTATTCATTATTATTTCACTTCTGTTGTTTATTCATTTTTCACCGCTATTCTACACTCCAACTAGAAGGAATATCCTCCCCATGGAAACACCCTTGACTCTTTCTACTATTTGATAACCTTTGGTGTATGGGGAGGCATTCTTGAGGCCATGTGGTCAATAAGGTTCAGTTACTCAAGAGTGAACTGAGCCCGAGATGTCACACCTATGTCATAACACACATGAGTATTTGGGACCATTTAAATTTTTGGAAGTGTATGAATATAATTTCATTTCACTTCTGGATTTGTAGTCCCATTTTACAAGAACATCAATAATTATCATTAAGTGATTTGACCTTGGAACCATGAAACGAACGCTCCTGGGACAACAAAATTAAACATTATATCTCACTAAAATGATTATAATTGAACATGATAAAATATTTATAAATCAAATATAGATGGAAAAGGTTATAAATTAAGTAATTAGTGAATCTAATTTGATTATCTGAGACATTAAGTGCAAGTGTAGAACAGACCTGGACATAAGGTAAGAGATCTCTCTGAACCATCCTTTTTCTTTGGGTTATGAACTATCTCTCTCTAACTAACCTTTTCTCTCTATTTTATGTTTTTAATTGATTATAAATTCTATATATATGTGTCTTATATATATAAATACCTTAATCCACCTTACTTTGATGGGGTAATACATGCCATAAGTTCTTTTCTCAAATGTATCCCATTTCTTTCCATGTGTAATTTTTATATTTATGACTTAATATTGATTTCCTTTTGTGGAACACATAATCATGTACATGTTATGATGGGTGTGCCTAGATATAGATCCAATGAATTGGGTATTTTTTTTATCTCATGATACTTTATGCATGGGATTAGGGATTAAACCTAATCCATCATGAGACTCTTGCCACTATGTGATATTGTCATGGTAGTTAGCCTTGACTCATGTTTATTTCATGTTATATGTTGTTTCCACATTACCATGTTGACATGATCTTATGAGACCATGTTCTTTATGTTATTATCCTATGTGATTATTCATGAGAATTATCTTTTATGATATCATGTTATGCCTTTTGACTCATATGATATGCTTCAATACCATGTTTATTCCCTTACTGGGCTTTATAGCTCACCCCTTTCTTTTATGTATTATCCATGCTATCCTATGTAGTTTTATGAGATCAATGGGATATATGAGCTCATTATAGAGAATAAAATAAATATTCTTTATTTTAGTTTCATCTTTATGTATTATGAACCTAGTATTCCAAATAATCTTGGCCTACAGTTCTATGTGTTGTAATTATTGGATATTTATGTTAAAAATCATGTAATAATATGTGTAAAAGGCTTAGGTCACTATAGTTTGTATCAATGAAAGTAATATTTATTTTTGGTTATAAGGATTAAAATACTTTAGTGAGAACCCTAGGCATACTTCTAAGTATAGGAGAATATCCTGGAATTTTGGTGAAGTATAGAGTGAGTGGTTTCCAAGACATTACATCCCTGTATGGATTCTACAAGTGGTGTGGCTCTGACATAGTTGTATTTAGGGATAATAACCTTGAAAAGGGTGCATTGAGATTTGAATCATTCATCACCCAATGTATGAAAATGAGGCCTGGATTCACACCTACTTTGACACTCCCAGGGAATATGCTTTGGAAATTCAAAAACTCTTATAAACCATTATGCAGGATTTGAACAAATTGTTAGGTTAGAAAACCTAAAAGGGAAATTAACATGGATAACCTAGATTGAAAACCTAGAGACACATAGGTTTGGATTTACATTTCATTTATAATTTATTCATTATAAGTTCATAGTTTCCCTTTTATATGTTTATTAGTTAAATTATTATCATCCTGTTTTTCCTATATTCCAATTAATGATGGGAAATAGGAGGAACCACATAAACAACCAACATGATAGGCAATGCGACGATTTCCCTACTAATATGCCTAACCACATGTGAGAAAGACATGTAAACTTTATGGAAGGACTGACTCAGATAACTCATGCTATGAATAATAACTTGAATCATGTGTAATTACCTTCTTCTATTAAGAAAGAGAAAGTTGTAGTAGAGTCCATCCATCCAAATCAAATTTTTTATTCAAAGAAAGAAAGAAACAGGCAGAATAACTTAGAGATATTAGGGTTAGGGGGGGTCTGAAATAGTGCAAGATGAGGGTATCCCCTCTAATTAAATTAACACACTATGGTTTGAAACTGTTTATGGGGAGTATACTAGTGGTGATGGAGCTCTGGACTACCAAGGAATCTAAGTGATCCACGACCTTATTACCCTCATTCCAAGTGTGAGTCACTTGGACATTATTCCCAAGGATGGCTCTACATTTCCTGATGATGTAAGCAATATACCAAGGGGGGATCCTTTACCAAGCAAGGAGTGGTGAATAATCCTGGAATAAGTCTCTACTTAAGTTATCTCCAGCCTCTCCTGGATGCATAGGGACAACCCCTTGAACATAGCCTTGGCCTCGGACAAGAGTGAAGTGCTGTTGCCAAAGAAGGAAGAGAAGGCCAATACCACCTCCCCCAGGGCTGCGAAACACCCCCTACTTTCATCACCCCCATAGCACAGGACCCGTCCGTGTTAAGTTTGAACCCAGATCCAGGGGGATTCCAACACACCCATCTACCCTACCGCTTGACCCTAGAAGTTATAGCCAAAGAGCTACTAACCTAAAGAAGATTTAAAGAAGGGGCTTCCTTCTAGTCCTTGATGATCACAACCAAATCAATCAAAAGGAACCAGGTCCACACGATGATGGACCTAACTGTAGGAGAGGAGCCTTCGAACCTCACTTGATTCCTGGCTTGCCATAAGCTCTAACAACCTACACTTAAAACCACCGATCAAATCAGTTGATCCTTCTCAGATCCATCCATGCTATGGAACCATCTTTCCACAGAAGAAATGACATTCTTCCCATGAGAAAGAAGCTCCAAGGAACCTCCAAAGCTATACCAAACCGCGTGAGCCTAATTCCCCTAAAAAAATAAGCTCTTAGTGCCATCTTCCCACCCGTTGCAGCAGCATTGACACTGAGAGGTCAATCTAATACCCAACATTATGATAGACTCATCTATAGATAAAGTAGAGTTCCTAATGATCCATGTAGGGAAATTAAACTTCACTGGAATCTTGTGGCACCACACTACACCATTACACCCCTCCTGGTGATCCTGCTCGTAAAACAGCTTGAAAAAATATCTTCTAGAGAAGACTCCTGAAGAAGTAGGAGTGAAAGCACATTTTTCCGGTTTGTCATTGAACTCAATGGTCTCAATAAGGTCCTGCTGATCCTCATCCAAAATAGCCTTGGTGAACCTGGGATGTTGGGTTGATTCTCTAACAAAAAATAGCGGGATTGGGAAACCA
The DNA here is from genome assembly GCA_963277665.1 of Viscum album. Taxonomy (NCBI): domain Eukaryota; kingdom Viridiplantae; phylum Streptophyta; class Magnoliopsida; order Santalales; family Viscaceae; genus Viscum; species Viscum album. The sequence continues at coordinate 1,176,570,289 of OY728153.1, read as the reverse complement.
GGGAAGGTGAGAACAGAGCCCACCCGGTTCTTATGCCAAAAGAGAAGATCCCATGTGCCCACGATCCAATGGGAGTTAATTTGAAGAGTTTGATACAGGGGATAAATTTTCACCCACAAAGGAGAAATGTGGTCATGGGTATCCTCTACATTTCCACCGCACAGAAGAGACATGTACTTTCCCCATAATGATTTCTCCTCAAGGATTTCCTAGGAGATCTTGAAGTGCATGAAATGAATCATGCTCCTTAGACTATTCACGTTAATTCTGCCGTCCTGTACAGGCCTTTCTATCCTTTCCCACGATGACCAGTGTCTCCTACCTTCAGATTTTGCATCCCAAATGAAGCAACAAAGGATCTTATCAATATTTTTGATCACACCTTGAGAAACATTGGAAGAATCCAAAGCATGGACATGAATGACCGACAAAACACTATTCACCAAATTTATACAATCCCCGAAGGATAGAAACTATTTTTTCCAATTGAGGATGTGGCTAGTGATTCTACTAATGACATGATCATAGTCTCTGATTCAAAGTCTACCTGTCGAAATCGGGGAGCCCAAGTACTCCATCAAAAAAGAACCATGATGCATGTCTAGGCGGTTGCACAAAGAGGAAACCCATGCATGAGATCTTTTATTTGAGATGTAAATACTAATTTTGGAGTTACTGATGACTTTCCCACTCTAGAAGCAATATTCATTCATAATGGCCTTGATCACACGAATAGATCCTCGACCACCATTGATGAAGATTATCATGTCGTCGGCAAACATCAGATGAGACACCATTGGGTTGTTCATATTCCTCCCGAACGGAAGAATAACACCTTGAGATATACCTATGTTAATAAGCCTGCTGAGAGTATCCTATGCCAGAATAAAAATTATAGGAGAGAGTGGGTCTCCCTTCCAGAGACCTCTTGTTGTCTTGAAGAAACCACGTGGCTTCCCTCTGAAAGTGACTGACAACCAAGAGAAAGTCATGCTAGTTGTTTATTGTCTTGAAGGGGAAGATGATAGGTGGTGGAAACTGATCAAGAACAAAAAATCCAAAGAGGATATTGAATCTATGGAATGAGAAGGATTTAAGAAAATATTTTTCAATAAATATTTTCCCCAAAATCTCCATCTTAAAATAAAGAGGGATTTACTTAGATTGAATAAAAAGGAAGACAAGTCTGTCTGGGCATACGAGGAAAAATTCAAAAGGGTTGCATGATACACCTCTAGATTTATCATGAACACTGAAACCAAGGTGTACCACTTGTATTAAATATGAGTCTATGAAAAGTCTTAGTGATTCAATACTTTAAAATCTATGAAGAGAATTTTTGTTGCAACCTTAAGGTTGAGATGGAGATTGGAGAATCTCAATGGCCTCCTGGGGTCAGAGATAAAAATAGAAAAATAGAGTTTAATTTGGGAGGATCAATGGATAAATCCCATAGAGGAAAGAAAAACAAACATCTCACATGTCAAAAGTATGGTTAGAAACATCCCAAAAATTTTCTAAAGGGAACCATAAGATGTTTCAAATCTGGAAAATATGTGAATTAAGCTAATCAGTGCTGAAGGGAAATGAAGAAACCCACTAATGATGAAGAAGAAAAGAAGGTTCAATCGACACTAAAACTTTGATACAATGTTTAAAATACAAGGAAAATGAGAATTACTCAATTCAAAACTCTAAGATAAGGGTTGTTAGAGATAATCAATGATGACAACCTCTAAGGCCTAGAGAGCATGAAAGGGAATATGCTATCACTACTGTTATGGTGGATCCCGAAAAAGATGTGGTGATAGGTATTCTGGTTATTCATTCAAGAATGGGGAATATACTTATTGATTATGGTTCTATACATTCTTTTATATCTTTAAAGTTTAGTAGAACTATTCAAACACTACCTCAAAACATGGGGGTTGAGATATCTGTGAGAAAAAAAATAGAGCAATTATTTCATCCCAGGTATATAACTCCCCCGATTAAGGCTTGTGGATTGTTACTTCTATAAAATCTTCTCTTAATTAATTTAGTGGAGTTTGATGCTATATTTTGCATGGATAGGATATCCTTATATAAAGAAAACATCAATTATCAGGAGAGGGAGATCACTTTTCACATCCCGAGTCATCCTTAGATTTTGTAGAAGTGTAAGGAGGAGGATGAATCTACTTTGGAATCTTATTCTCAAGTGTAGATATTATTTCATTATGAGAAATAATATCTTGCCTAAATGATTGAGAAAAATAAGAAAATCATACTTAAAGACATTCCCATTATGAGGGGTTATACTAACGTATTCCCTGAAGAATCTCCCATTCTTTCTCTTGATCGATAGGTTGAGTTCTCAATTAAACTTATACCTGGATCACTGACCATATCAAAGACTCCTTATAGAATGACCACCATTGAGTTGGATGAACTGAAGAAGTAGTTACAATAGAATCTGGAAAAGGGTTTTATATGCCTGAGTGCTTCACCATGGGGTGCATTGATCCTCTTCATCAAGAAGAAGGATGGGTCAATGTGCCTCAACATCAATTATCATGAACTTAACAAAATTATGGTAAAGAAAAAGCATCCCCTTCCATAGATAAATAAATTTTTATATAAACTATATGGAACTCAATATTCCTCTAAGGTGGACCTTTGGTTAGGATATCACCAATTAAAGGCGATGAAGGAAGATATTCCCAATATTTCCTTTAGAACAAGGTATAAACACTATGAGTTCATAGTAACGCCCTTCAGACTCAATAATTCTTTAGAAATATTTATGGACTTAATGAATGAAGTATTTAAATATTAACTAAATAAATTTGCAGTAGTATTTATAGATGATATTTTGATATACTCCAAAAGCAAGGAGGAGCACAAGGTGCATTTGTATTCTATAATAAAAACTTTGCAAAAAGAGAAGCTATATGCAAAGTATAGAAAATGTGAGTTATGGATGGTGGGTATATCATTCTTAGGGAATTTTATCAACATCAAAGAGATATATATGGACCCTTATAAGACCAATGCAATTGATGAGTGGCCCAGACCAACATCTATAATGAATATCTATAGTTTTCTTGGAATAGCTAGGTATTACCAATGATTTGTGAGAAACTTATAACGATTGTAAAAACCACTAACCAAGTTGAATCAAAAGGGAGTAAAATTTTCCCAGAATGATGAGTGTGAAGAGAAATTTAAGGAATTGAAAAGAGGCCTATCATTGTACCATTACTCACACTACCCTCAAGTGGGGAACTTTTTATGGCATACAACGATGTTTTAAAGAAGGGCATGGGTTGTTTAATAATTTAGAATGATAAAGTGATATCATATGCCTTAATATAGTTGAAATTTCATGAGAATAACTATCCAAAGCATAATCTAGAGTTGGATACAGTGATCTTCACATTGAAAATCTGGCGACAATATATATATGGGGAGAATTGTGAGATATGCACATATTATAAGAGACTCAAATATATATTCATACAGAAGGAGATTAATATGAACCAATAAATATGGTTAGATATGATCAAGGACTATGATTACTCAATCCACTATCATCTTTAGAAATAAAATAAAGTGGAATATGATTTAAATTTAAAGGATCTGAAAACTTTATCAATGATGGAAATTGAGAAGTATTCAGTCTTAAACTTACAAAGGATGAACATGATAATCATAAAGGAAATAACAAAATAATTCCTTTCTCAAATGATTACTTAACCATACATTATGAAGAAGATAAAGGATGCTCAAAGAGATGATGTGGAAATTCAGAAAAAGGTGGAAGCTATAAGAAAAGGGAAATCATCAGAGTTCAAAATTGATGAAGGAGTTTTAAGATTTGGGTCATGACTATGTGTACCATTAATTCTTAAGATAAAAAGGAGTTGTTGGATGATGAAATTAGCTCAAACTTCTCCATCCACACAAGGAACATAAAGATTTATTGATATCTACAAGAGAACTACTGGTGGGACAATATGAAGAAGGAGATCACAAAATATACACCAAAGTTATTGGTATGTCAGCAAGTGAAGGATTAAAGGAAAAAGTATAAGGGGATGATGCAACTATTACCCATATCTACATAGAAATGGGAATAAATCACCATGGAAATTCTCACTAGTCTTACAAAGACATTAAGATGAAATAATACTATTTGGGTCATAGTGGATCATCTTATAAATATTTATCATTTCATTACAATTCAAGAGGACTTATCACTTGATCAACTTTCAAGGATATACATTAGAGAAGTGGTGAGGCTGTATGGAACACCACAATTGATTGTATCTAATTGAGATCCAATATTTACCTCCAAGTTACATAAGATTCTCCAACATGCTCTAAATACCGAGTTGAACATTTATACAACTTATGACCCTCAAACTGATGTCCAATCAGAGTAGACTATCTAGGCAATAGAAGACATGTTGAGAGCATGCTCGATGGAATTAAAAGGAGGATGGGATCAACATCTTCGTCTAGTCGATTTCTCATACAATAATAGTTTCCACTCAAGATTCCAAATGGATCCATATGAATCCCTTTATGGGAAGATATATAGATCACAAGCCCTTGGGATCTAAAACGGTCTAGGAAATGTTTGAAAAGTTTAAGACCATTCAACAACACATAAAATATGATCAAAGTAGAAAAAAGAGATATACTAAAAATCATTAATGATACCTAGAGTTTGAGTTCAGAGATGAAGTGTTCCTCTACATATCTCTATGGAAGTGAGTCATGAGATTTGGGAAGAAGGGAAAGCTAAGTCCTAGGTACATCATCCTCTTTAAGATCCTTGATCACATCGAAGTTGTGTATTATCGATTAACACTCCCACCAACACTCTATCAAGTACATGATGTATTCAACATATCCCTCTTAAGTAAGTATATACCAGACACCTCACAGGTACTGAATTCATAGGTGGTATAATTGAAAAATGATCTCTCTTACAAGGAGCAACTAGTGAAAATCTTAGACCATAGAGATAAAGTTTTACATAACAAGACAAACCAACTTTTAAAATTTCTATGGTGAAACCAAAAGTACGAGGAGGTGACATGGGAACTAGAGGAATCCATGAAGCAGAAGTACCCTCATTTTTTTCACCTTAGTTTGTAAAATGAAATTTTAAGGGTGAAATTTCTTAAGGGGGGGAGTATGTGAAAAACCATACTTCTATTAATGGAATTTCCCTTCTGATTATATAACTATTTCATATTTAGTAAAGCACATGCACTATATGATAAAACTAACAATATTTTATTATAATAATTTGATAATTACATTTAGAAGACAAAATATGGCTATAAGAATTGAAATTATTTTAATGGGATAATAAATAGAAAATAAGATAATAAGAATATGCAAATTTGGACATGCTTAATCCCCTAGAATAATCACACTCATAAACAACAAAATAAAAATAAAACAGAATGTTACCAATCTAATATGAATTTTTGAAAATAAAAATATATACAACCTTGAGAGAAAATGGGAGTGAATGAGGAATGAATGAAATATGAGGTATTTTTAGGAAGTAGGGAACCCATACAACCCTTAAAAATCCAACCATTCAAATATTAATCTAACTACTAGAATAGTAACTTAACCATTGGAATAGTAATATGACCATTATGAATAGTAATATGACCGTTAGGAATAGTAACAAGACTGTTAGAATAGCATGATCACTTATGGAAGTGTAAAATAATACTTAGGTATCTTATAAAATTAAAATATGATATATTTATATCATTCTATAAGTAAATAAATTTTTAAAAATGGTAAATTAAGTGTTTTTATTTTTGTAGAGTATAAATATTTTAATCTCACTTTTATAATAAATATAATAATTTAAAGAAAGTTTATTTTCATAAAATGGATTTATAAATTAATATTATGTTGTATTATAATGATAATATAATTTTAGGAGTCCTTAAGTAATTTTTCAAAGGGTCATAAAATTGACCATATATTAAATTGGTATTTTCAAATAAATGGGGATTTTATTTAAAAATTAAATTAATCATATTTAGAAAATTACTTTCATAAAATGGATTCCATTTTAATAATACACACAATAAAAAATGGTTAGTTTTAATTTTTTTAATTTTTCTAAAATAGTTGAATTTTTGGTGAATAGTGAAATACAATATTTAATATTATAAGCTAAATACATGAATTTTTGAGTCATGGATGATGTAAGCATCTATTATTTTGAAATATAATGCACCATTTACTGTATATAGTCACAATAATCAATACTATTGATAGTCTTGATCCAAAATAATAAACTAATAAATATAATATTAAAACACACCCCTCTCCTCCTGTTATAAATATCACCCATCACCACCCATTATCACCACAACTTATAAGCCTTGTATCTTGACAAATTAATGCTCAAAACTCTTCCAAAATGTATCCCTCACATCCTAGTTCTGATGGTATCACCCAAATACCAATTCCATGTTCTTTAAATAATATTTCAAGGAGGCGACATTTAAGCGGTAATATTCTCAATTTACCTCTTCTAAATTCATTTCTTCTTCTACCTTCTCATCACCTACCTCATACAACATGTAATAATAACTCAAATGTCATGTATATACTATAATTTTATATTTATAATGGGATATCTACCATCCACTCCTTTCTTATCTCCTCTTATTCAAATAAAAATGAAACCAATGTCTATATCATGTCGGTTCACTGCCCTCATGGATGATGAGTTTTTGTTTTCCTCTATAGCATTCATGGAGGGTTTAAATTAAATTATAATAGTTTAAAATGAACTAATTATATATATATATTATATTTTTTCACATTCTAGAATGAATATATGTCCATAATATTAAATAAAACGAAACTAGTTCGTGATGATCGATAAAACTGTCTAAAAGAACAAATCGTATAACACTAATTTTTTTACTAAAATAATCATCTCTATATTGGAACAAATATGAAACTAGTTAAAAATATTTTTTTCATGATATTTTTTTCACATTGGTTATCTATAACCAATGTGGAAAATAAATATCTGATGCTTTTCACATAGGTTTATTAATAACTAACATGAAAAGTCTATTTTTCATGTTGGTTATTAATAAACAAATGTGAAAAATAAAAGAAAATATTTGTTTCATGTCAGTTTATCAATAACAAATGTTAAAGGATTGATATTTCATGTTGGTTATTCAATAACTGACATGGAAGACTTAATTTTAATGTCAGTTATGGAAGAACCCGTAGGATCGTAAGATTATCTTAGATGACTATACTTACAAGAGGGGGGGGGGGTGAATTGTAGTTTAAAAAAACTTTAAAATAATCAAAACATAAAACCTATTAAAGTAAATTTATCAGACTTAGACTTAGTCTGATTATCAAAGTGTCAAAATTGGAACCAGAAAACATCTGATTATATCAGAGTAAAAGAATCGGAATCACAATGGATCTAATTAATATCAAAGTATTATTTTTATTGTATTCATATGTATACTGATAAAACCAATTGTATAGTAAGAATAGTATAAAGACTAACTTTCTATAATATGCAAAGCAGAATATAAACGTATAAAAATAAGCAATAAAATAGCTAACAATACTAATAATAACTTATAACCTATATTTAAAACATTTAACTCTTTTAAACTTAAGAGTGAGGTAGTAAATAACCTTGACTAAAGGTATCCACTATTTTATACTTACAGTAAAGTTTGTCTTTACTTACTAAGAAATCCCTCAATATGATGATTGGAATAACTCTGTCTTCCTATCCTTAGAAGCCCTTGATATGATGATTGATGTTTGTCTTCCTAGCCCAAGAAGCCCTTGATTCGATGGATCAGATTCACCATCTTTCTACCCCCAAAATTGCTCAATCGTAACAATGATCAGATGCAATTGAAAAAGAAAATGTTCTTAAAGAAACAACCCAAGGATTCCTTAGAATTACCAACTCTCTAAAGTATTATAATGACTATGAATGAGAAGTTAATGCAGAACAATATTTAGAAGACTTGCTTTGCAAAGGAAATCATCTCCAAACTCTTCAAATGACTTAATATTTATAGGCGAAGCTCCAATGTTAATATTTTTGAGTTTGTTTTAATGACCTAGAATAGATAGTGCTTGACAGCTCATAATGTTATGGAATAAATGAATTTCCTATATAAATTTTTAACACCATTATAGTGATAAAGGTATTCCTTATGATAAAAACAAGTATTATATATTTCTATTATAAAAATAGAATAGTCTGATAGACTTCCTTATCTAATTTTAATATGATAATCATTTTGAGAGTTATTCCGATTATTTTGGTACTAGAATCAATTCAATGGTCCTGAATTTTTTCAGTATGATATATAAGACAAAAGTCTAACTCCTAGTATAATTTATGGTAAGTTAGATACCCTAACACATTCTCAATCCAATGATCACAATGAATAAAGATATGATTATATTCGTAATACATTATATCTTTCTCTATGCATTGTAAAATTTAATGTTTTCTATAAAAATATACTAAAATACCCGGGACATAAAAAGTTAATAAAAATGTATTAAGAAAGTGTTTGTGATTTCTAAAACTAAAGGAATGGAAAAGTAAGAAGTAATACTTCTGACTCAATAGAACCAATGTGAAAAGTCCAATTTTTCACATCAGTTATGCAATGACCAATGTGAAGAAACTTCTTCTCCACATCAGTTATAAATGATGTGGAAAACATTTAAAATTTTAATCACGTGTTAATATCTGTCATTTTTTTTCATTCTATCAAGTGAAAGACCTTTGTTCTCTCTCACATGGATAACCCTAAACCTTCTAATATTCGATAAGTGGCCTAGAATCTCTTCACTCTTCAATGCTTGTACTCAAATATAGTATTTCTTCGATATGTGGCCTTGAATATCTTTCATTTGGTACCCACCACCGTGTGCTATCTTCCATCACCCGTCATCAACCATCAATTTCATGTTACTCTCATTTGTATTGCCTTTTCAATTGTTTTGATTCTTATTTCCATTTACAGTTTGTGTTTATTGTTTCAATTTTCTTTGAATTTAAGGTATTTTTATTTGTATTTTCATTTGAAATTTTCTATTGATATTTCTTTATCTTTGAGTTGGTATCCACCACCACACATTTTCCACCGTCTCCCATCACAAACACCACCTGCATATTCTTCTCATTAGTGTATTCATATCAACCATCCTAGTTATGATTTATATTTAAGTTTTGTGTTTTAATGTTTTCAATTTCCATGAATCCAAGTTATTTTAATTTATATTTTAGGTTCTAATATTCCACTAACGTTTCTTTTTATTTCATTTTTCACCCACCACCACCGTCACCCATCGTCGGTCACCACTTGTGCATTCTTCCCATTAGTGTTTCCTTATAAATCACCCTGGTTCCAATATCAATTTATGGTTTATATTTATTGTTTATATTTTCTATGCATCCAAGTTATATTCATTTGGATTTTTCGTTCCAATTTTCCATTGATGTCTCTTTATCTTCTTTATTTTTATTTGAAGTTCTAATTATTCTCACATCTTATGTATTTTTTTTAATTGGAAAATGATTGTTTTTAGTTTAATATTTGTGAAATTTTATTAAAGAATGATTATTTAATTTGCTCAAAGTTATATTTTTATTTATCAAATATGTTGTATTTATTTTTTTGAAATATTTTATGATTTTTTTATTTTCATTTCATCTCTCATTAATTTTTTTAGTTTAGTTTATTTTTTGTTTAATCATTTTTCATTTTTTATTTACTTTTATATGTAATTGTTGGATTTTTATATTTGTGTGCTAATTGTTTGTTACTTTGATTTTTAGAATAATGGAAGAACAAACATATGATCCACTATATAATTTTGGGAAGGACCGTACAAATACTTATGGGGAGGAGCATATATATACTACTTTTAAGGAACCTCCTCATAATTTTACACATGAGCCATTCACTTATACACGGTATAAAAATATTTTGAGGGTTAGTAAACATGGATGTACACATTTACCAAAATTATCAGTTTCCTGTAGCTGAGACTAGAGGATACAAGTTGATTTTAATGATAATGATATTCCCAAGGGTCCAAATAAATTTTTTAGTACTTTTATTTCAGTGCATGCTCGAGGAAAAGTTTGTATTTGATTTCTAATTGGAGAAGTGTTGACAAAGTGACTATATATCAATTATATGATACAATTTTGGTAAGATCATTTGTTATTATTTTACTTATCATGAAATGTTTTTACTAATATTGGTTTTTTAACTTCTAATCAGATGACATATGATATAAATGACACTGGAGGAGTCTGGAAGAAATGTTTAGGTTTGGTTGCTTGGAGATGGAGGGATTTTAAATCAACCCTCACATCAGAATTCATTTTTGGGGATATACAACATAAAAATCCATGTGATATATATATGCCTTTATTGATGAAGACATATGGAAGGAATTTATTAAAAGTATATGACAAGAATAATTTTTGGTAAGTGTATTATTGTATTTTAGAGGGTTTTTATATTAATGATCACATTAATGATTTATTTATTCTTAATTTTTAGAAAACCAGGATATCTCATCAGGATATCCAATAAAAAACCCTCATACTTTATCTCGTGGAGGGTATAAATTATTGGAAGAACAAATGATAGCTGAAAAATTTCAAAAACCGAGAGCTAAGTCTTCAATATCAATAGAGGATGACCCTCCCCCCTTAGTTAGACATGAAAATTAGAAAAGGGTCCAGATGAGAAAAAATGGACAATATCTTACAGAAGATTCAAGGGTTTTAGCTAAGAGGATTGTAAGAAGTTATTTAATTTATTCATGTTCTTTAAGTTAAATAAAATATTTATATGTTGTGATTCACTATTAAAATTTTCAAATATTCTACAATGGATTCCCTTGAGTAGTAGAGCACACAGAGGACCTTCATGGATGAGGGTCGTAAGGATATTTTAGCTACGACATTGAGAAATCATGAACACCCAGTTTCTGTATGTGGATACCTGACAAGTGTATCAGTATGAAAAGTGTTTGTTCGTTTTGAAAATTAATTAATCGAGGACGTTTATAAAAGAAAATTTGAAGCTTTGGAAGCTAAAGTTAAGGATATGGGTGAGATGATGGAGGAAAGGATTAGATATTCAGTACAATCGATGTTTGCAGATATGCAAAGATAGTTTCAAGATGTTGATCCCACTCCAATTATGCTTGTAAATATCACTCCTATACCTCTAACCAAAGATATCTCTCCTCCACCTCTTACTTATCCTACTCCTACACCTCCTCTATAACTTCCCATTTATTATGAGTTATATGTTGAGGATCTCCAACATCATATTGTTGTATATGAGATTATATATTATATTGGAGATAAAATTCATCACTAATAGATAAAGATAGAGAATATGAGGGTCACTTTATAGGATACTATAAATAGATTAGAAAAAACACTAATTACTAAAAATGAGGTTAGTAGAGTTGGATAAAGTATCAACCATTTTTTAGTCTGTCTATTTAGACTTTTAAAAAAAATTACCATTGAGGTATGTGCGGATTATATCATTTATTTCATATTGGTGTTAAATTTATTTTAACATTTTAAATTCTATGTATTTATCTTTATTTAATAGAATAATTTTAAGTAAAACACATATTATATTGAAAACAACAAATACAAGCTACTATGACTTCAGATACAACTTCTTTTACTCTTGATAGATTATCAATATATTCAATTTTTTTGTTGGATGTTTATGAAATTCCAAAGGAAGCTAATATTTTTGGGAATGCAATGATTATAAAGATTTAAAAAAAATATTTCATGGAGCTTGTAATTGGAGATGAGTTGGGCATCAACATGATTAAACTATTTTCCATGTAAGTCAATTATCATATATCTTTAAATTATTTTAAATTATTTAAACTTTATAATTATGTTTTTTTGTATTAGGTATCTTTATAAAATCTGTATGCAGCATGATACCACATCAGTATATTGATTTATTTACCCAAAAATTATTTCACCCATAGAGATGACAATGACTGATGCAGAAAGAACAATTTGCATTGCTGAAAGAGTTAAAAAGAATGCAATTATTCAGTGTAGATGACTCATTATCTTCAAGAGTATGAAACATATATCTCATAAAGTTTTGTATCTATTGAAATAATAACCACTAACATTATATTTTTTTATATTAATGGACATTGGATGTTGGGTGTCTTTTTTCCAAGAGAGAAGATGATTTAATGGCTATGCTCTTTTCATGGTGTAGTACAAGAAATTTTTTAGAATGTATTGAACACTTATGTTTTAATATTTGAATACATGTATATATTTTATAATGTATTTAAATTTATTTCATACATATTATTTTCAAATAGGGAATGAAATTTATTTATAGATACAAAAATAAAGAAGAACACAAAGATCAAATGTGTTAAAGAAAAGGTGACTTTTCATTTACAATTACAATATTTTGACTGTAAGTACTTAAAATGTTATTTTAAATTTAAAAATTATTTTTAAATAGAATTAAAATAAAAAATGAGTAATGGAATTTGGATACTATGTTCTAAGATTTATGTTTAAAATAATTTCAACCAGGACACTTACAAATTTCCAGAAGGTTAGATTTCGTTATAAACATTTCCTTTAATTTTTTATTCATTTATTCAGAATACATATTAAATTCTTTCTTTAAAATTCGTATATTTTTTATCACCCTCACCTTATACTGGACAATATCAAAGAAACTTAAAAATTGAATGGGTGAATGATTTCACATGTTTGATTGAGTTTTAGTTTATCTGTTCTATAAATTGTAAAATTTAAAGTTCAAAATGTAAATTTTTGTGCTGTTATTACTACTGTTGTCTTGTTTCTAGTATGATTATTTACTTTTGGGGGACTATATTTTTTGAATTTTATTAATTTTTTTTCACGTCGGTTATTTTGATAACCAATCTAAAAAACCTAAAATAAGATTTATCACATTGGCTGTTATTAAAAACCAATGTGATAAACCATTTATCATGACAGTTTTTAATAAAAACCAATGTGGTAAACCATTTAAATTTTTTGAGATGGTTTGCCACATTAGTTATCAAATAACCAACACAGTAATCCATTTATCATGTTGGTTTTTTGATAATAACCAATGTGATAATCTATTTTACACATCAGTTATTTCATAACCGAAATTGAAAATACCTCCAAAATATGATTTTTAGTTTGATGTTTAACATTTTAAAAAAAAAAACTATATTAAAATACAATATGATATAATTTATGACACTAGTTATAAGAAAAAACATGATAAATTCTTTATAACATCAGTTTTTTAGAAAACCAATATGATAACCCTCTCAATATTTTGTATTTATAATGTTGGTTATTTTTAACCGATGTTAAAATCATATTTACAATGTCTCCTGCAATAACATCACAGTGTAACTGAATTTAAAAAAATATACCATGATAAAACTTTTTTTCACTAGTGTGTGTATTTGGTACCATTTCTATATTTGGAAGTATATGAATACCATTTCATTTCACTACTATATTTTTAGTCCCATTTGACAAGAAAATCAATAATTATCAATAAGTGATCCGACCTTGGAACCATGAAACAAACACTCCCAAGACAACAAAATTAAACATCATATATCACTAAAATGATTATAAATGATCATAATAAATTTTTTAATAAATAAAATATATACAGAAGATGTTATGAATTAAGTAACTAATGAATATAATTTGATTATCTAGGATGCTAAGTGAAAGTGTAGAACAGATCAGACATTAGGTAAGGGATCTCTCTGAACCACCCTTTTTCTTTGGGTTATGAACTTTCTCTCTTTAACTCACTTTCTCTATCTCTTTTATGTCATTAATTACTTATAAATTATATATATATATATATATTTCTCTTACATATATAACTAGTTTAATCTCTCTTCCTTTGATGGGGTAATACGTGCCATAAGTTCCTTTTTCAAATGCAACCCATTTATTTCCATGGGTAATTTTTATTTTTATGCCATATGATTGATTTCATTTTGTGGCACACATAATCATGTGCATGTTATTATGGCTACACCCAGATAAAATTCTAATGAATTGGGTAATGTTCTTGTTTCATGAGATGTTATATATAGGATTAGGGGGTAAACCTAATCCATTATGGGAATCTGTCCACCATGTGATATTGTCTTGGAAGTTAGCCTTGACTCATGCTTATGTCATGTGATATGTTGCTACCACATTCCATGTTTCCATGATCTTATGATACCATGTTCTTTATGTTATTATCCTATGTGATTATTTACGAGCTATCTCTTTTATGATATCATGTTATTTCTTTTGACTCATATACTATGCTTCGATATCATGTTTAATCCCTTAACAAAATTTATAGATTCCCCTTTCTTTTATGTATTTATTAGGTTATCCTTTATAGGTTTAGGATCTCATTGGGATATAGGAGCTCATTTTGTATAATAAAATAAACATGCTTTATTTTAGTTTCATCTTTATGTATTATGAACCGAGTATTCCAAAAATACCAGGCCTCACAATATTTGGGTTGTAATTATTGAATATTTATGTTAAAAATCATGTAATTATATGTGTAATAGGTTTGGTTCGCTATATTTACATTGATAAAAATAACTTTAAAATAATATTTAAAACATTTCTTGGAAAATAGAGGAAAATATCTTTTTCTTTTGGTACCTTTAGAAACTAAAAAACTCATAAAATATTATGAAAATGATTTTATTTGAAAATAAACATAGAAAATTGTAAATTAAGCTTCATAATAATGAATAGTTATGATGGTGGGATAACCTTTTTATGGTGTAAATATTAAAAAAAACATTATTTTCAAATTTTTGTAATGATAGTCAAAAGTGACACATGCAGAAAATGTTAAGAAATTTCCTTTTAAATCCATTTAAAAGCAGGTCAAATATCATAGAAAATAACTTTAGGAAATCATTTATATCCATAAAATAAAATTATTAAAATAAGATAAATAACAAGGAGGTAGTGTTTGGTTAAAAGTCTTTAAAAACATTAAAAATCATTTTTAAAGAAAAAACCTTTTAAAACCAAAAATATTTTGAATAAAATAACATAAGAAGGTGCATAAAATTCCATGATTATAAAAAGTGTCATGATATTATATTTTAAGAGTTAGTGTATACTTTATATAAATGAATATAGGTGCATCAATCAAAAATATGTCTCAAAGAAGGAAGTTTGAGATGAGAAACCCTTACAACTTAGCTAATAATTGAATCCAAATACATTGAATAAAGGAACATAACATGATTTTTTTAAAACAAATAATCTCTATGAATGAATATGTGAAAAAAAATTCATGAATTATTAAGTGCACCATGTAAAATAAAACATGGTGCATAACATGAATTACGTCTTAAAGAATTGAAATTGAGACCATGAAAATCCTTGAAACTTCTATAAAATTCGAATCAATATTTCATTAAAGAGATAAATTAGAAGGAATAATAAATTTCATGATCAAAGATTCATACATGATATAATATCTCAATAAGTAGTATATACATCTTATAAAAGTAAGTATGTACATAGTATGAGACATGTCTCAAAGAAATAATACTAAGACGTATAATCCTTACAAAGATCGTATCATTGAAGTTGAAATTTAATCAATGAAGTGATTATGTGTAACAATAATAAAACCACAAAAAAATTTTAAATTCAATATAGTATAATAAGAGTCCATTTCATGCATAATCTTGGAAAAACATATTCAATGAAGTATAATTATAACAAAATGAATGAAAATTTAGTTAAAAAAACCCCTTACCACTTGAAAAACTTCAAGTTAAATCCATTTAGATAAAATAATTTGAATTGTAACTTAAAATACCATGAAGTATTAATGATTCATGATATAAAATGTAAAAGGGTAATTTTATAAACCTCAGAAAATAAATTAGGTGCACAACATTAAAACATGCCTCAATGAATGAAAATTGAGGTGATATCTCTTACCTTGAGTCCAGACTTTCCATGTATGTACTTTAACTAATTTATAATTAACTTATATAAATTAATGAATTGTTTAAGAAAATATTACAGGTTTATTAATTTATCATTAAACCATTTTTTTATTTATTTAAATGACATATTTAATTAATTTATCAGTTAATCCCACGTTGTGTGTTTTGAGGGCGTTCAGTTCATAGTTGCAAAAAGACTTCGGTATATTGACCGTGGTCAAAAAATTTATCGTTAAATAATATATAGAATAATAATAATTAAATAATTATAATTTTGATGCATAAAATAAAATTTTATAATCACCTATTAAAGGAGGATGTGAAATACGAATCACATCACTTCGTGAAGGTGGTATTCCACACGTACACACGAACAACATTATCATTTTCCAATGGATGAAAGGGTAAGAAAATAGATGATAAATTATATTAATATAATTATAATTATGTCATTAATATATTATATATACATTAAATACATCATTATAAACATTTGTGAGTGGTTGTGATGAAAAATAAAACACATCGCTTTGTGGAGGTGGTAGTCCACACACACGCACAAACAATATTTTTTCTCCCCATTGGATGGAAAAGAAGACAAATAAGGGTTGTAACATAAAAATAATAATATATTAGTATAGTTTTAATACTTATGTTATTATATCATAATGTTTTAAGAATATTTTAAGGAGGTAAAATAATAAATAAAATGAAAATACTCGATTAATAGTTATAGCTCTTCTTTAGAAAACCACCTTTGGCTTACACCTTAATCCTTCTAGGTTGGTCTTTTGATGAGACCACAGACTATAGGTTATGAATAGTAAGGTTTGGGAGATAATTTTATAGGATTTCACTGAACTATAGTTCTCAAAAGGTGTGAGTAAGAGAGGATAGGAGGTGACCTTTTATAAGTGAGGGGAGAGACAGTCTTGGAATTACTTAAAGTATTAATTTAATATAAATTAATTTTCATGGATAAGTGAAAAAACAATATATTTATAATATTGGATAAGTATGAGTTTAAATAATATCATTACATAAAATTTATACAATTTTGGGTGATTTTTTAACCCATATCACATAATTTTAACCCCTCATTAACATTTTTGATGATTATCATGATATCAATGTTTTTTACTCTTTAGGGTTCAAGATAGTAAACATAAAAGGAAAAGTGACCCATAAGTATACCATGGATGATATGATCAACCATATATCATTCATATAACTGATGATAATATTTTTATGAATTTTAAATCCTTGAATAAAATATTATTTAACATAATATACCATTATAGTCATTATCAGGTCTATACACATAGTTTGACTTTAATGACATCAAGATAATAATGAAATTAAAATATAAACTTTTAACACATAAAAAATATGTTATATTTATCTAAAAAATTCATGGGTCACTATAACTCCAAAAAATATTACTTTTTTAGTGTTTAAAATCATTTACTTGATTTTTATACTACTTGTAGAAACACCGTGTCAACATTGCATAAGCATTTAAGGTATCATCACTAAAAATTAAAAATAAATTAACATGATAAAAAAAATTCATTCATATTTAAAATAAATATTTATAACCAAACATGAGTTTTTTATCTCCCTCATAAAATATTATAGATATAAAAAGCAAGAGAGTGAGATTTTTGACTTTATCCTTTACTTAAAATAATATAAATGTTATAATCAAAGTCAAGTGGAAAAAAATTACCAATTTTTTGAATCTTGGATGTTAATGATAAAAAAACCCATACAATGAAATAAATTACAGTTTTATTATTATTTCAATGTCTTATCCCATAGTTTTAATCACGTTTTACCTATTTTACCATTACTCAGGTGATAAATATCTACTACGATTAATATTCATAATGATAAAAAATAAAAGATAAATATTTATAAAATTTGAACCACTTGATTCCAAATATGGAATAATTTTTTTAATATTAAATTTATATAACTATAATAAATCAATTTTAATATAATTATGTAAAATTCAATGAAAAACAATTTTTAGAAAAATGTGTTTTTAAGCCTAAAAATGAACTTACACCAAAATAAATTATAATGATGATTAAAATGTAATTAATTAAATTATATATAATTAAAGAATAATTATTTTACTTTAATATCAAATTTAAATCATAATAATACTTTTTAATGAAAGGAAAAGGTAGTTTTGCAAAAATTAGTGTTTTTTACTATTCACTTAAAAATTAATATTTTCAGAAAAATACCAAAAATATAACATAATATAATATTGACATGATTATTTAAAAAACATATTCATTTAATAAAATAAAATTTATAAAAATGGTATAAATTAATTAAAATTTCTATAACCAAAAGGTAATAAAAATCACTTTTGAAGAAAACACATCTTTGAAGCACAAAATGTATTTACTGAAAATTAACTACTTATTTATTATAAATCAATAAATATATTTTCATTATATAAAACCTTTATACATATTTCCATAATGTGTTTATAATTATTTTTACTACAAATTTAATGACAAGGTTATAATTCTCACATTTAAATAAAATATTTTTATAGAATATCACATTTTTATTAAATCTCTATTTTATGTGTTAAGAAATATATCAAGCATAATGTTATTTTTAAAATCTCAGGGTGTTAAATTATCCCCCCTTTAATAAATTTAATCCATGTGATTTTAACTTGATCTTGATAATAAAGGTTTTAACATTTGAAAATACCCTTGTTGAAAACCGACATCGTAAAAAGGGTTAATAAAACTTTCTGTAAAGAAGTAGAAAATAAAAATAATAAGGTTATTAAGAATAAAACATAAATAGGTTTCCAAATATAATAACATTATTGGAAATTGAAAATATAGACATGGGGGAAAAGTAATGTCTAAATGGTATAAACTAACAGAGAATGTGGTAATAAGAAAGTTAATGACCACAAAACCATAAATCAATAAGAGATTAAGGGGAACATTAATTCATCAGAAATAAAGGCAATATGATAGCCTTTTTATTTCGATATCCTTTTCCTAGTGTGTGGGAATTACTTTTCCATCTAGAATAAGAACATAAGGAAATATAATTACATTATTTTTATCAAATCTATAAACAAATTTTCATACTTTGGTTGCGTGTTTCAATCGTTTTCCACCTTTATCTAATATTTTAGTCCAAATAATGAGTATGGATATTTAATTACAAAAGAATTATAATAAAATTGTGATTGACCATGAGGTATATAAAAGAATGAAACAAAATTCTTCCTATATTTAATAAAACCAAAATGGTTAGTATATGATAAGATAATACCCAAAATTAATAAACCTTTATATGAAGAAATAATACACTAATATCCAAAATTCAATAATAACACCAAATTTTTAACGCATATCATTACATAAATAAATAACTCTATACCCCAATTAACCTCAATAACTTCAACATTAAAGAATGTTTTAACCTCAGTGGTTGTCTAATAACATTCATCTTACACCCCCAAAAATGTAATAGCATTATTATAAAATAATCCTTTATGTTAAAACTAAGGGTTATATATACATAAACCTAATAAAATGTCTCTCAAAATATCATTAATCACCTCAACATATCATCACTTAAATCCTCAAAATGGGTGTATATTCCTTGAAATTATGATTAGAATTAAACTTATAAACCCATGATGTAATCCATAACTCTTAATTTAACCTTAAATGGAAACATCCTAATCTTAAAAGCTATCTAAAACTGACTCTGATACCCACTATAACAACCTCAAACCCGCACTCCTAGATCTGGTGCTAAAAATATAATCTTTACATTTTTGTCTTTAATACTGATAAATGAGTCCAAATTTCAACCATTAAAAACATACAAAATCAAATGTAAGTATTGGATCAATTATAGATCCAAGTACCTTTAAGGCTTCGAGTTTTAGAGAATTAGGAAAAAATCTGACATAATAATACCCATGTCTTCAAGTGATCATTTCCACCAATATTTCTTAATTTTCTTATTTTACATTACATCTTCAACACATATCATAAAATTATTCACACATGAAAAATTTCTTGGCATAATTAATTTATTACTAATATTCATAACCTGAGGAAATAGAAAACATAATAAGGGCTATCTCAAATTCTCATTAAGGGTAAACATAAACATTAAAAATTGAATGACATCAATGAGCATAAGATGAACATAAGGGTATGATGACACAATCAAATTACATGAGCATAACATAAGATAATTTATACCCATAAAAATGTGAAACATTAAAAATGTGACATTAATAAATATTTAACAAAGGAAATAGTCATAAGAATCAATAATCACAAGCCATGTGATGTCAATCTTGATCAAAGTAACCATTAAAAACTCATAGCAATCCTAGAAGAATACATGTTGGTATCTTTGAACATAAAAAATTCATCATGGTTTCACCTAACAAAATAATTCCCATATCTATTAGGAGTAATCTATAACATACAATCTGTGTTGTCCCTTAGGAGTAGCATGAATTCATCATCTATTAGGAGTAATTACTATCTAGTTAAATCTGTCTCATTACCCATTGCATTGAAGGGATATAACAAACCCACCTGTCACATATCAAAAAAATTCCCTTAAGGATTTAGGTTTAATCACCAATCCTATTTTCATTAGTAATTTCTAAGTACCATACTATAAAACAAAATACATGAATTCTTACATTCCATAAAAACTATCATAGATTGATTTACCTGTGAAAAAGAAATGAGTTTACTGATAATACCTTTAAAAAATCATGATAAACCATTCAAAGAAAGGAAGTGAATGATATCATAAGATCATATCCCCAATAAATCATAAGAATCATTATTGGATTTTGACATTGATGAAAATACCTTTAAAATAATATTTAAAATTTTTCTTTGAAAATAGGGGAAAATTCCACTTTCTTTTAGTACCTTTAAAAAATAAAAATTCACAAAATATTGTTAAAATTATTTTATTTGAAAGTAACCATGGAAACTAAAATTTTAAATAAAAATTAAAAATAATTAATAGGTATGACACCTGGATAATCCATTTATGATATAAATATTAAAAACAAATATTGTTTTCAAACTTTTTTTAAAGAGAGTCAAAAGTGACTCATGTATAAAATATTAAGAATTTTACTTTTAAAACCATTTAAAAGAAGTAAAATATCATATAAAATAACTTTATGAAAGCATTTATGTTTATAAAATAACATTATTAAAGTAAGATAAAGAACATGGAGGAAGAGTTTGGTTAAAATTATTTTTAAACGTTAAAACATTGTTTTTAAAGAAAAAACCTTTTACGAGATTTTAGAAAAAACCATTTAAAAGTAATATAATAAGAAGGAACATAAAATAACCTGAGTATAAAATGAGTCATGAAATTATATTTAAATATTCATTTTATACACTATATAAATGAATATAGGTGCATCAATAAAAACATGTCTCAAAAAAGGAAGTTTGAGATGAGAAACCCTTACAACTTGGGTAATGCATGAATGAAAAATATATTGAATGAAGGAAAATAAAATGATATTGTAAAAAAAAACAATTTACATGAAATAATATGTGAAAAAACATTCATGGGGTAGTAAGTACACCATATAAAATAAAACATGGTGCATAACATGAATTATGTCTTAAAGAATTAAAATTGAGACCATAAAAAACCTTACAACTTTTATAACATTTAAATCAATATATAAAGGAATTTAAAACATAAAAGGAACATTAAATATCATTATCAAAGAGTAATTCATGATATAATATATCAATAGGTAGTATACATACCTTATAAAAGGAAGTAGGTGTATAATATGAGACATATCTCAAAGAAACAATATTGAGACATATAATCCTTACAAAGATCATATCATTGAAGTTAGAATTTAACCAATGAAGTGATTATGTGTAAAAATAATAAAACCAAAAAAAATAATTGGAAATAAAAAATAATAAAATCATAGTTAATTTCAAAAAAAATCTTGGCATAACATATTCAATGAAGTATAAATATAACCAAATGAATGGAAATTGAGCTAAAAAACCCCTTACCACTTGGTAGCATTCAAGTCAAATCCATTTGGATGAAATAATTTGAAGTGTAACTTAAAATACCATGAATTATGAAGTATTCATGATATAAAATTTAAAATGGGAAGTTAATACACTGTATAAAAGAAATTAGATGCATAATATTAAAACATTCCTCAATGAATGGAAATTGAAATGAAATCCTTTACATCGAGTCCAGACTTTCCATGAATTTTCTTTAAATCATGTATAATAAAATTATAATAATTATTTTTTTGTTTAAGATAATTTTACATGTTTATTAATTTATCATTAAACCATTTTTTTTCATTTATTTCAATGTCATATTTAATTATTTAATCAGTTAAGCCAACATCATTTGTTTTGAGGATGTTTAGTTCATAGTTTCAAAATGAATTTGATATAGTGACCATGGTCAAAAAGGTAACTAATAAATAATATATAGAATAATAATAATTAAATAATAATTTTTTATACACAAAATACAATTTTACATTCACCCATTAAAGGTGGATGTGAAAAATGAATCACATCCCTTCGTGGAGGTGGTATTTCACACGTACGCACAAACAACGTTATCATTTTCCAATAGATGGAAGGGTAAGAAAATAAATGATATATTATATTTCAAAAATTATAATTATTTCATGAATAATATATATATATATATATATTAAATATATAATTATAAACATCCATGAGAGGTGACGATGGAAAATGAAACATATCGCTTTGTGGAGGTGGTAGTCCACACATACACATGAAGAGTGTCTTTGTTCCCCATAGGATGAAAAATGAGATAAATAAGGGTTATACCATAAAAATAATAAAATATCAGTATAGTTTTTATACATATATTATTATATCATCACATTTTAAGAAAATTTACGGAGTTAAGAGAATAAATAAAATAAAATTCTCATTTAAGAGTTATACATCTTCTTTGGAAAACAACCTTTGGATTACACATTAAGCCTTTTAGGTTTGTATTTTGATGAGACTAAAGCCTATAGGCCATGGAGATAAATTTTGGATAGAGACTTACATAGGTATTGGATAAAATAGAGTTCTCAAAAGCCATGAGTTAAAGAAGGGATGAGGTGACCTTTTATAAGTGAGGGGAGGGACACTCTTGGAATTACTTATAATATTAAATCAATATAAATTAATTTTCATGGAAATGTGAAAAAATCTATATATTTCTATTATATTATGATAATTATTTTAAATCTCATAATCCAATAAAATTTGGACAATTTTAGATGGTGTTTTAACACTTATCTCATTGTTTTAACCCCTTGTTAACATATTTGATGATTACTGTGATAACAATGTTTTTTACTCTTTAGGGGCCAAAAAATTACTATAAAAGTAAAAGTGACCTATAATGGGCCATGAATGATATTATATACCATATATCACTCACTTTTCCAAAAATACTTTTTTTATGAATTTTAAATCATTAAATAAAATACTATTTAACATAATATACCATTATAGTCATTTTATTGACTATTCACATAGTTTAACTTTAATGAAACCAATATAGTAATGGAATTAAAATATAAACTTTTAAAACATACAAAATATGTTATATTTATTAAAAAAATCCATGTACCACTATAAACCACCCAAAAAATAATACTTTTAGAGTTTTTAAAATCGTTTTCTTGATTTTTCTACTGCTTGGACAGGCACTGTGTCAGTGTTGTGTAAGAATTTATGGTATTTTTTTATCACTAAAAATTAAAAATAAATTAACATGATAAAAAATGTATTAAAATTTCAAGTAACCATTTATAATAAAAAATAAGTTAATTTTGTCTCTGTCACAAAATATTATAGATATTAAAAGCAATAAAGTGACATTTTTGACTTTATCCTTCACTTAAAATAATATAAATGTTATAATCATAAAAAAGTAAATATAAATAGAAATTTTTTAAAATAGTAGAATTTTATTAAAAAAACTTATACAATGCAATAAAGGCAAGTTTTGGGTGATTTTAAAGTCTTATCCGATAGTTTTAATCTTTTTTTACCTGTTTTACCCTTACTAAGGTAACAAATATTTACTCTGATTACTATTGACAATGAACAAAATACAAGGATAAAATTTAAAAAATTTAAGCCTCATGATTAAAAATATGGAATTCATTTTTTAAGATTCAATTTATAGAAGTGGTGGAAATCAATTTTATTATAAATGCGTAAAATGCAATAAAAACACTTTTTAGAAAGATGCGTTTTAAAATGATCTTATACCAAATTAAAGTATAATTGTGATTAAAATTTAATTAATTTGATTATATATAATTAAATAATTATTATTTTAAGTTAAAATTGAAATCAAAATGATACTTTTAATGAAAATAAATAACAGTTTTATAAAAATTAGTGTTTTTCACAATTCACTGACAAATCAATCTTTTCAGAAAAATCCCAAAAATTCACCATAAGATAATATTAACATGATGATTTAAAAAATTTAATTAATTTAATAAAATAAAATTTATAAGAATGGCATAAATTAATTATAATTTCCGCATCCTAAAGGTAATAAAAACCATTTTTAAAGAAAACATAGTTTTAAAGCATAAAATGACTTTACTGAAAATTGACTACTTATTTATTATGATTAAATAAATATATTTGCATTATATAAAAACTTTATAAATATTTTAATAATGTAGTTATTACCATTCCCACCTCCAATTTAATAGAAAGGTTATAATGATCACATTTAAATGATAATATTTTTATAGTATATCACAATTTTCTTAAAGCTACATATTGCGTGTGAAGCAAGATATTGAGCATAATGATCCTTTTAAAATATCATGGTGTTAAAATTATCATATAACCCCATTTTCCATTAATTCGAGTGACCATGAGATATATAGTATGTCAATACCATTTAACCAACTCACATGTTCTCAATTATCTGAGTATATATTGACCATGTCGAAGAATAAATCGCATGTCATTCATCTAAGTGGATGAGTACATAACATGACCCTCATATTGGTATATAAGTACATCACATTTAACTTATATAAGTATGGAAATACATTTACTCAGTCTATCTAAATCGAGGTACCAGATTTCATACTCATCATATGAGAGGACAAATCCATTCTTACTTAATCCTCAATTGATTACATGAACTACAACATACCCAATCACCCCCTGATTAGCTAAGCCTCAATGATTTCATAAGAAAGGTATCAAAGCATTAAGGTTTTAATGCTAAGTATCTTTCCAACCTTGGGTATGGAGATTCAATATAAAACATTCACCCCTAACATACCAAATACATAGTATATGACACTTTATGTGGTACTTAGCAAGTCATCCGTGCACAAAACTCATTTTATGCCTCATAAGAATATTTTTTGTCTCTATTAGAAATAATAACCATTATAATCTTAACATTTTATCATAACCTATAATTATACATGATGAGAATCAGTTAGTTATAAATCAAATTTATACTTTGAGGGGTTAATTATCATTTCACTTCACGTAATATATTCATCCAATATAAAAGAATGATAAAATAGAGATCGAATTTTGTATAACATGATAGATTTTATATTCTTAAACTCCTTTAAGAATACTTGAAAAAAACCATACATAAGTCCCCATATAATCACTTCTAATATGTTAAACCACTATATAAGACTTATGTTTTCTACACTTTTAGGGATCTTTTAAAATCATTATATCTCTATGTAATTCCTACCACATATCTATGTGACCATTTGATAAAACCCTCCCACTAAATTTTTTTTGTGAGTAAAATATTTTAATGGTGATACTTAGGAATCATATTTATAATGGTTAATTATTTTAACATAGTATTTAAAATTATTTACTTCACAAAATAAAATGTTATGATGTCAATAACTTATATTGTCTACTTAGAACTCTTTTTTAGTTCATCACCATTACCTTGTAACTTTTCCTTAAACATTTTTTATTTTGAGATGATTTAGAAACTAGTGCGATTATTTACATTGATTTTTGAGTGACCAAGTAATTTTGTTATCTATCAATGATAGGGGGGATGAATTAGTAATACACTTCATAATTTATTCTTTTAAATCAGCCTTTATTATTGGTTAAAGTCTCGATCAAATCTCTTAAAATATTAGTCTCACCTGTATGCAATTGAGATGAAAGAAATGCAAGGCACACATGAATTTTTACAAGGTTCACCCCTTTCTATATTTGGATTGATACTTAGAAATTGATTGTATCTATAGTTTAGGAAAGTTATTAAAATAGGTGGGAAAGTATCATCCTCAAACTAACACACACACTTGATGATTTTTACTCTAGAGAAAACCTTAAGGAATGGTCGACATCCGTAACCCTTGGAAAAATTACCATCTCCCGATAGTAGGGGTTTGTATTAGATTATAATGGATCCCTTAATTATTCCAAAATATCCCTTATTATCTAATGAACAAGATATTTAGAATGATTTTTAATGTCACAACATCACTATATATGGTCATATTCCACAACATTCAGGACTTTAACCAAAAAAGAATTAATAGAACCACTGTATGCTCATTGGAATTCTTCTCAAACTTTTAGAATAATCAACATATCAAACATATGTTATCTTCTTACTACTCAACAATTTTTTTTATGATAAACACTTGAATCTTCTTACCTCAATATAGATGAATACTACTAGTAGTAGGTTCTCATCAGACTCTCTCATTTTCTCTACATTTGATAGTTTTGATATTTCAAAAAATAGAATATCATATTATTATATAACATCTTAAATTTTATTTTTTTATATTATTATAATCAAATAAATATAATTTCTAAATTTTGAATATAGAAACTCCTTCATAATCAGCACATGATTTTCTCCATAATTATTGGTCTTTAACTTTAAATACACATGAAACTAGTGATGATTTTCTAAAAATTTCCTCCTTGATATTCAAACTTTAAATATTCACTAACAGTTTTATAATAACAATAAGGGAGACTAGATATCCATATTTTAATTTCCATATCTCTTAGCATCCTTTCATCCTTGTAATTCTCATAATCTTTGTGACCTCATCTTCTTCAAAAAATATAGTCATTTAATCAATGATGGAATGTTTATTTACATGCAGGTATATCATTATGGCATGACACTTCTCTTCACAGTTAGTTTTTTCATAGTTATGGCATGACACTTATTAATGGCATGGAAACCCTCATCAGTCCAAACCATTTTTTTTATTAAAGATAAAATCCAATTTTTTGAATAGTAGGAACCTTACAAGAATATAAACAAATACCCCACCTCATAGTCAAAATTAATGCCTACCATATCAAATAAAAAATTAAAATTTCAAAATACCAAATGAGGAGGTGATTTGGTAGTTACTATAGCAGACAGCAGGGAGGACATCACTTTTCAGTCTTGTACCGCCCTTCTCCTTGCATGACATTCCATACAAACACCAATTGATCCCAACACACCTCAATGAAAGTACTATTCACCAAAAAAACCATTTCCACATAGATTGAAAAACCATCAACATAGATCATAGGACAACTTAGATCAACTTAATAAAATAAATAGCGCCTCAATCAACTCATCATTGAGACCCTATAGATGTTGTCCCACTACCATAAATCGAATCCCCATCACCACCACCATAATTTTGCTATGAGAGACACCTTCATGAGAGAGAACCACCACCTCATTGAACCACCAAAACCTCCCACTTGATAACCACTGAAACACCAAAATGAAAAAAAACCAACAACTGAATGAACAAAACCCACACCCCCCTTAAAGACATGATTAGAAGAAATGATCACCAGTGAGGCAAGGGGATCAAACTGACACCAATATAGGTTGGAAGGACTGACACCTAGACATGAGAGGGACTCTAGAGAGACCTCTTAAAAATATATATATAAAATATTCCACTATTAAGTGATTTCCTATGGATTTGAAATGAGATAGTAAGGATGAAGGTAGTTAATGAAGAAAAATTAATTCCATAATTAGGTGAGATCAAAGGAAACAAGAATAAATGTGGATTGAGATGAAACAGAATAATAGAGGGAATCCAATAAAAATCACACCAAAAGGAAACCAGCTTTGAAGTAATAAACAGGGAACAAACCCAACAAATCAACATGAATAAGGAGAAACTAGTGTCTCTAATCTCAAGAGTGAGGTGGGAAACCAAAGACAAGGGAACACTATGATAGTACCTAGGGATAACAATGACATTTTTCTCTCTCCCTTCTCTGAATTTCATCGATAGAAACACTCATCACAACAATACCTTCTTCTTCAATTCTCATCGCTATTATCCTTTTCTATAATCATGTCCATTCAAAGTATCATGATATTCATAAGTTTAATATCAACAAAACATTGTCACAATTTGATCTCTAGTAATATTTCATTTTCTAAAATTGATAATACCTACGTAGAAATTGAAATATCATATGTATTAGATATAATATATTATGTATCAAAACACCTCTAATAATTTTCTAATTTTCTACTTTTGTAATATCTTACATATTTTGTTAAAGCTCAAAAATTATTATATATCATCAAAAATATATTATGTATCACAATAATGATTTTCCCTTTGAAATATTTTAATAAGCACTCTAAAATATCTTATTTATCAACATAAGGTTTTTATGTTTACCCCATTTCTCTACTCACTACAACAAGTATCTTATTCATGCCTCAAGCATATATTACATATAATAGTGAGATCATGACTTTTCCTCATTTCAGTATGCAGTTCAAAATTATATATATATATGCTTTAAATTTATTATGCACCAATGTAAAGTTTTTTCCTTTTTTTTTATTTTAGTAAAATATTTGGAAAATATATTTTCTATGAACTAGAAGATATTATATATCAATATAATATCTTATGTACCATATTCAATATGTTACGTAACATAATATAACTCCTAATACTTTTTCAAATATTTTACTTTTAAGAAAACCACATGTATTTCTTGTGAAAATCCTTATATATCAGATAGAGGAAACCTTACAAAAGGTTATTTCCTTTGCTAATTTCTCTAGAATCTAAAAATTCCAAAACTTATATCTAGGGTTCTCAACTCAACTTCAAATACCTCTAGTTATCTCAAATCTACTCAAAACCATTTTCAACATTACAGAAACATTATCAATAGCTTAAAATAATTCTCACAAATAGATGAAAAAAATAAATCCTCAACATTTACCTGAGTTCTTCAATCCCCCATTTGTATTTGTTTTCCACTTGAAAAAATCATACCAGATTTCATAAAATCAAATCCTTTATCAAAGACAAGTGTACCGACACCACATTTCTAGAAAAATAGTTTTTTTGGTAGATTTATTATCACGAATCATCCCCCTGGGCCAATTCCATGACTACCCCAAGCGCACCTTCCATAGGCCAGGGGCTGGTGACTAGCACCGGAAAGGCATAACCCAAAAAGAAAAGGTATTGCCTTTAAACCTATACACACACAGATAGGGCATACCACACAAATCAAACCACAAAGGAAAAAAAGTAGTACAACCACCACAAAATATCACTACTAAGGGTAAAGTTTGTAAACTAAAAGTAAATGGGTCAGAATACAATCCCAACTGAAAGGAAAGTACATCTAATTAAGTGCAAGATCCAGAGGTCATCCGCTGAGGATCCTACCTGAAGGGTAGGTACAACTCTCTGTTGGATGTCACTGTAGCAAACCACGTATATCGATCCGCCTCCGAGCACCGTCTAGTCCTAGATTCACAATGTCCCAGTCAAAGCTATCTATCATCTGCAATAGGTGCGGGTGAAACCCATGCTGGGGTGAGTATAACAATACTCAGTAGGGACCCCAAGACCCCTGAAGGTCCCTCAGTAATCAAAAAAAGAAAACACCACAGAGGAAGATACCACATAGGTAATACCACCAATAAAGATCTCAAACACATAGCACCAAGTAAAAGATATAGCTCACACCAGGTATAACTTAAGTATAGAAGTAAATATGATTAGTCGTAAATCTATATCATCTTATTTTGTCGAGAGGCTCTGCTGCTGACCTACACAGGGTCACTAGGTGCTGACCCATAGAGGATCGCTAGGTGCTGACCCAAAGAGGATCGCTAGGTGCTAACCCACAGAGAATCACTAGGCGATGAACCACACAGGATCACTAGGTTTTGAACCACTTAGGATTGGTAGGTATTGACCCACACGTGATCCCTATTCTTTCTTCATGTTGCAGCCAGCCACTAGATTTCTGCACTTAGCACACTTGATTTTCGGAGGATCCAATCCTCAATCCATCAACCATAACTCAACCACCATGGAGTCCTACATAGATTAACCCAAAGGACCGTCTCATCATAAGGGTCCCAACGAAATAGATGGTGCGTCGAATGGATGCCCAATCTGAAAGTTATAGGCTTTTTAGTAAAAAGGGCCTAGTTGGATTTGAGTCCAATCCAACATGGCCATACTCAAACTTCCACCAAAACTCAAGTGGAGTATATCAAAAGGAACTCCCTGTTGCAAGGGTCCTAATGCCACTAATAGCGCGTCAATCGTAATTCCGGTCTGAGAGATACATGCGTTTTAGTAAACAGGGGCGGGTTGCATCTAGACCCGGTCCGACCCAGTGGGACCGACCTGACCAACTTGGCCTGGGAGTCTTGCGTACCACGGTTTAATTATATGGGCTCGACCTAACCCGGTTCAGGTTGGGGTTGGTCTAGTCTGGCCTGGCTAGTGGGCTAGGCCCAATGGGACTTACTGGACCCGACCTGGGTTGGCTGAGGGTCCATCCCGCTGGGTCGCTCTGTGACTTGGTCTCGTCCGACCCAGCCCAAAAGGTATGGGTCCAGTCCACTGGCTGGGTCACGACTCACCAGCCGAAGACCAGTCGCGCAGTACGGCTGGTGGGGCTCCGTCCAGCCGGGACGTAGTAGCCGCGCTGCGTCTGGTCCCCGCTGGACCCGTGGACGTAGGGCCTCCTCCCGCCATGGTCGACGGACCATGACTCACCATCCACCAAATAGTCCAGACGTGGGCTGTCCCTCCACGCGGCACCCGACGCTGCATCTCCCACTGTCGTCGTGGCCAGTTGGCTTCGGCCTCCTATCGCCTCGGCGTGCTGCTCCACCCAGCCATCAGCACAGACGATAGCCCTTTGTCCTGCCTGCAGCATGCGACCGGCACTGCCACATGACACCACCACCACTACGGGTGCTGGCATGGTGGAAAATCCTTCAGCAGACCACTGAACACTCTTCGGTGGTCCGTTATTCACGTTTCCTGCGTCTATGTTCCCCAGAGATCGCCCTCTTCACCGTGAAGGTCTCAAATCTATCTTTCCATCAAGTTGACTGGTTGACTTCGAAGAACGCACCATGAACAACTATGGAGGAGGAATTGGGCCATGTTCAGGTCAGCCCACCCCCTTCGCGTTAGAGTTTAATCATGGGGATAACATGAGGATAATCACACAACTTGAAAAACCCCAAATCAAGCCCCACACAATATCTATCTGCAAGAATGAGTGATTCGTGGATCAACCCGTTAGTCGGCTGATCCACATTCATCATTAATTTTCAAGAAAAAGGAAGAAATCATCAAATACTTAGAACACATAAACCCCTACTTCATTGAAGTTCGATGCCGAAGCATTCATCCTCGAGGTTTCAGGATGTCGATATTGCTTCCAGCTCCGTTATTTGAGGCACGTCAAAGCCAGTGATGATCCACCAGTGCATCGTTCTAAGTTGGAGAGGAATTCTGCCGACGTTTTTTCAAATATTCCCCACATTTTTTAGTCCCCTAAACTCCAATGCATTGTAATTATTAAAATAAATAAAAAGTGAAGCGACATTGCACCCATTAATTATGATCATTAAATGAGTCACATTTAATGAGACACATTTAATGTGTCATTAAGATAACAATGCCATAGTTTCAAACGAGCCATTATTGACCCCCATCAATGCGCCTCATCTCCACCTCATCACTGCACCGCAGTGTCGCCGTCCGCCACTCAATGGTGAGAAAAGAAATAAAATAGTTCCTTTAAATTATTTTATTATTTTTCTCGAGAAGTCTAAAAAATAACTTTTCTGCTTGGCACTTTCCATCTGAAGTTCAGTAATTTATTGGTCAATACCATCATTCTGAGTTCAACAGTGCCCTCATATTTTCGATTTGAGCATTGGTTCAAAAGTTTTAAAATACACTCACACGTTTACTAAATGTACCTTAAAAAATGTTCAAAATTCCAGTCCGTGCTCACCGAGCCTCATAATCATGTGCTGTCAGAGCGTGCAGTCTCAAAATAATTCCATATAATAAAAAAATTACATGGAAATTCAAAGATGTTACATTATCCCCAAATTAAGTATGTACATCTCCAAAATCAAAAATAAAACAAAACAAATAGATGGGGGTACTGAGCATGAATATGAGCCTCCCACTCCCAAGTGCTCTCTTGGAGGTTCCCATGCTGCCACCGAACGCACACCAGAGGAATCAACCACCCAAGTAGGACCAGCTCATTTCGATCCTCTATCTTCACTAGGAACTCCGAAAATGTTTCCCCATCGTCAATGTCCAGCTCTCCCCAGTCGATGACATGCGATGGATCATGCACGTACCTCCTCAGCTGCGAGTCATGGAAAACATCAGGCACCCAGTGCATCTATTGGGGAAGAGCTAGGTGGTATTCCACCTCACCAGCTCTGATTAGGATCTGAAAAGGTCTGATGAACCTCAAATATAGCTTGCCGCTGTGGCCAAATCTCCGTTATCCTCATTGGGGTGAGACCCAAAGGAACACATGATCACCCTCCTCAAACTCCAAGGGTCTCCATCTCCTGTCAACATAAGACTTATGCCTTATCTGTGTAGTCCTCATCCACTCCTAGATGATCTGAACCTTCTCGGTGGTAGCCTGTACCAACTCTGGACCCATGAGTGCTGACTCCCCTGGGTCTGTCCAACATAGGGGTGATCTTCAAGGCCACCCATACAAGGCCTCAAATGGTTCCATGCCAACGGCGGAGTGATATATATTTTTTGTATAAAAACTCCACCAATGGAAGATGGTCTTCCCGAATACAACCAAAGTCTAGGATGAAAGCACGTAGCATGTCCTCCAAGGTCTATATGGTCCTCTCTATCAGACCATCCGTCTAGGGATGAAAGTCTTTGATCAAGCGCAGCTGCATCCTGAATGCCTCCTGTAATCCCCGCCATAGCCATGATGTAAAGCATGCATAACGATATGAGAAGATCATTGAAGGAACCCTATGAAGTCGTACTATCTTATGGATATAGAGGCGTCCAAATCCCTCTACCGGTCCCTGCTCCTAGATGGGTAGGAAGTGAGCCAACTTGGTGAGTCATTCAACGATCAACCAGATAGAGACGTGACCCCTAGATGTACATGGTAACCCTATCACAAATTCCATCAAGATACCACCCCATTTCCACTATGGTACCTCAAGTGTCTGGACCAAGCCTGCTAGAAATTGATGCTCGACCTTCACTTGCTGACAAGTAAGGCATCATGAAACGAACTCAGCCACTGCTTTCTTCATCCCTGGACACCAGTACTGACATTAGAGGTCCAGGTACATCTTTTCCAAACTAGGATGTACTTCCAAAGGGGAAGTATATAACTCCCTCAATAACTCCTCCCACAACATCACCAGTACTAAGATTCATCCTATAAAAAGAATTTCGTGATCCCCACCTATTGAAAATCCACCAAGAGTGTGTCTTGAGGATATCTGAGCACGCCAGGCCTCGAAGTCAACATCCACAAGATGTGCCTCCATAACTCGTTGTAATAGTGGGGGAGTGACAGTCATAGACTGAAGGTAAGATTCTCCATCACTATACATGAAGGATATCTGCATCGTGGCTAGATTCTCTGTCGCCTCACTCAGTAGCTATAAACCAGACCTCCTACTAAGTGAATTTTACACCACATTCCCCTTCCTAGGAGTATAAAATATCTCAAAGTCATAGTCCTGGAGGAACTCCAACCATCACTACTATCAAAAGTTCATGTCCTTTTGTGAGAATATATACCTGATACTCTTGTGGTCAGAGTAGACGGTAAACCATTCACCCATCAAGTAGTTCCACCACATCTTCAAGGAAAATACCACTACTGCTAACTCCAAGTCATGGGTCATATATTTCTACTCATGATTCTTCAAATTGAATGAGACATAGGCGATAAATGCTCGTTCCTGCATCAGGAAACAACCCAGTCTAGTCCCCGATGCATCATAGTAGACTACATACCCAACACCCTCTTCTGGTAGTCTCAAGATGGGGCCACTCATCAGTATCTACCTCAGCTCCTGGAAACTCTACTGGAACCTATCCGTCCACATGAAGGCTTGTACCTTCCTTTTCAAAGCTTAAAAGGGTGATTATACTTTGGAAAAGTCAGGTAAGAACCTCCGGTAGTGGCCATCTAACCCCAAGAAAATCCACACCTAAGTCATTCTCTAGGGTGGATCCTAAGCAAGCACCGCCTCTATCTTCATTGGATCCACTACAACTACAACCTCTAAGATGATGTTTCCTAGAAATTGGATCTCCTGAATCCATAACTGGCACTTCAAGAGCTTACTATAAAGATGGTGCTCTCAGAGTGCGTCTAGGACTATCTGTCAGTGTGTAGCGTGCTCCTCCTCTGACGTTGAGTACACCAAGATGTTGTTAACGAAGACTACCATGGGACTATTCATGAGTCCCATGAATACTGCTGGGGTTTTGTTCATGCTGAAAGGAATGACCAAGAATTCATAGTGTCCGTACCTGCATCTAAAGGCTACCTTCGGTACGTCCTCATCCCATACCCAAAGATGATGATAGCATGATCTGAGATCGATCTTAGAGAACAACCTCACTCCCTTCAGCTGATCGAAGAGGTCATCAATCCTTGGTAGTGGATAATTATTCTTCATAATCACCTGGTTTAGGCGACAGAAGTCCATGCATAGCCTCAAGATCCCATCTGCCTTCTTGGAAAACAACACCGAGGCTGCCCATGGAGAAACACTAGGCCTTACAAACACATTCCTCCACAAGTCCTCTAGATGTAACCTAAACTCACGAAGATTCATGAGAACCATATGATATACAGGTGTAGATATTGGTGTCATCCCTGGGTACAATTCAATAAAGAAGTATACCTCTCTGCGAGGAGGTAGTTCTGGGATAACTTCTGGAAAGACATCCTCACAATCGTCCACCACTATAGGAAAGCTCAGAATCCCATCATCCACCACACCAAGGGCGAGGCTAGACAACTGGTGAGTGATCAGCTACCCCCTCCTCTGAGAAAGTCCATCCTGTACTGTAAAGGTTCCCTTCTCACTAGTGAAGGAAAACTTTGACCCATCTCCATGGACACACTGCACTTTTCACATAAAACAGTCAACCTAATCATGGATTGTGGATAACCAATCCATACCCAAGATGACATCGTAAGGCATCGATGATGCTACTAGAAGATCACGGCCAAAGCTCTCGCTTCCTAGAGTAAGCTCACACTACCGGAACCAGTGTGTAATCATTGAATACCCTCCCATAGGAGTCTCTAATCATAAGGATCGATCCAATGACTCTACCAGAATCTATAAGCCTCGAACGAGGTCTGTGGAAAGGAAAAAGTGATTGGAACCTGTGTTTATGAGAACTACAGCTAAAATGGAGTAGACATAGATCATACCTCTAATCATCTCTAGAGCGCCTTGGTTGTAGGCCTCCATAGCCTAAATCTGGACCTTCCCCTGTCCACCTACTCTCGTAGCTCGTGGTGGACCTCCTGGGGGTGGTGGTGGTAGTACCTCAAACCATTTTCCACCACCTGCCACTCGGACTGCTCTCCCGCCATGTACGCCGCCCTATGGACCTCCTCGCTCGAATTTTTGTCACTGTCTTGGCGGTCCCTCGACCACCTTCTGGTCATCTGTTCGGGGAGTCAGACAGTAATGAGACATGTTCCCCTGTCCGCTGCAAGAGTAACAAACTCTAGTCCTTAGATGATCTCCTCTACCTCACATGATCTGCACCTCTTACCCTGCATCCTGGGGTCTTCCTTTAGAAGGTATGGCCCATTTGGGCCTTTCCATTGTCTACCAACTACCTACTGCCTACTGAAGATGACTAAACCACCTGTCGTCTGGTGGTGGCTCTCACTGTCAGTGCCTACTCGACTAGGAATCTCTCCACCAGTAGGGCTCGCTCTAGCACTCCAGCCTACATCAGGATACTGAGAGAAATCGTCAAAACCCTGATCTCCCATAAGAGTCCATTCTCAAAGGTCCAAAACCTAAAGAAAGGGTCCCATACCATGTTAGTGGATTAGCAGGAGAGGTCGGTAAACCTCAATGAGTACTGGTCCACAGTCAGGCTGCCCTACTGTAGGTGTAATAACTCCTGAATATGCACTGATCATAGTGTCGCTGGTATGAACTCCACCCTGAAGAGGCTCTCAAAGTCCGTCCAGATAAGGGTCACCTCCTTGTGTTTCTGGAGCATCAAGAACCACCACCTCCCTGCCATGCCCTAAAAAAGGCTAGTGGCTAGAACTACCATCTGGTTTGTTAGTGTATCTACTAGGAAAAAAACCCAAGTAACTACCTCCTTCCAATCCTCCACTTCTTGAGGATCTGTATCACCTAGAAACCTCAGAGTCCTTTGTCTCTAGAACTCGTGCAACATGCTTAGTCGGTGTGCATTGTCCGCTGGTGGGACTAGTAGAAACTGCTACTCTCTATGTGATAGTGCTTCTGGTACACCACCCGAAGGTTCTATCACTGTAAATGGTCCCTACACCGATGCCTCGTCTCTTGGTGGACCATCATCATGACCTGTCACTGGAATCCTGGATGGATTTCTTTGTGGAGGCATCCTGTAGGGAAACAGATGTGCCATGTTCAATAAATTATACCTGATGATATGACTCAAAAGAGATCTAGAGAAAAACATTCCCAAAACACATGTAACTATTGTATTCATATACTGAGTCGGAAAACAGAATCCAGGGTCTTGGTGTATGGATACATCAGCCGCTGCACCAATACTGGACTCCCTGGAATGAAATCCAAACTTAAGACACTTAACACTATTGCCCCCATTGAAAAATATAGACACTTAGTTCTTCTGGTAGAACCGACCGCCCTATGATACCACTTTTTCACAACCCATCCTCCAGGGCCCATACCGTGATTACACCAAGACCTCTTTCCATAGAACAGGGGCTGGTGATTAGCACCAGAAAAGCATAACCCCCAAAAGGAAGGCATTGCGTTTAAACCTGTACACACACAGACTGGGCATACTGCACAAAGAAAACCGCAAAGGAAGGAAAGTAGTAAAACCACCACAAAGTATCACTACTGAGAGTAAAGTGTGTAAAATGAAAGTAAAGGGGCAAGAATACAATCCCAACTGAAAGTAAAGTATAGAAAATGAAGTGCAATCTCTGGAGGTCGTTCGCTGAGGATCGTACCTGAAGGGTAGGTACAACTCTCTATCAGATGTCACTGTATCACACTGCGTCTATTGATCCGCCTCCAAGAACTGTCTAGTCCTGGATCCCTAATATCCCAGTCAAAGCTATTTGTCATATTCACAAGACACAACAAGTGTGGGTGAATCCCATGCATGGGTGAGTATAACAATACTCAGTAGGGACCCTGAGACCCCCAAAGGTCCCTTAGTAATCCATGAAGGAAAACACCATAGAGGAAGATACCATAGAGGTAATAACACCAAGTAAGATCTCAAATACATAGCACAAATTAAAATACATAGCTCACTCCAGGTATAACTTAAGTACAGAAGTAAAGATGATTATTCATAAAGCTAGATCATATTATTCTATTGAGAGGCTCTGCTGCTGACCCACATAGGGTCGCTAGGTGCTGACCCATAGAGGATCACTAGGTGATGACCCACAGAGGATTGCTAGGTGCTAAACCACAGAGGATCTCTAGGTTCTGACCCACATAGGATCACCAGGTGATAATCCACTCAGGATCTCTAGGTGCTGACTTATGCATGATCACTATTCTTTCTTCACGTCACCTCCAACCACTAGATTCCCACACTTAGCACGCTTGATTTCTGAAGGATCCACTGCTCAAGCCATCAACCATACCTAAATCACCACGAAGTCCCACATAGAGTAACCTAAAGGAATGTATCTTCGTAAGGGTCCCAACACAATAGACGACACATTGAATGGACACCCGATCTGTAAGTTATAGGCTTTTTAGTAAGAAGGACCCAGTTGGATTCGAGTCCGATCTAACCCGACCATAATCCAACTTCTACCAAAACTCAAGTGGAGTATATCAAAAGTACCGCCCTATTGCAAGGGTACTAACTCCACTAACGACGCATCAATCAGATTCCCAGCCTAAGAGATACATGTGTTTTAGTAAACAGAAGCTGGTTGTGTATGGGCCCGGTCCGACCCGGTTGGACAGACCTGACCAACTCGGCGTGGAGGTCCTGCATACCCCTATTTAATTGGATGAAATCGACCTTATCTAGTTTGGTTTGAGGTCGGTCTAGTCCAGCCTGGCCAGTGGGCCAGGCCCAATGGGCCTTGCAGGACCCAACATAGGTTGGCTGAGGGTCCAGCCCATCGGGTCGCCCGGCGACCCGATCTCGTCTGGCCCGGCCCGAAGGGCATGAGTCTGGACTACCGGTGTGGGTCCGCCCCAACTTGCTGGCTGGGGCGCGGCTCACCAGCCGAAGACTGGCCGCGCGGTGTGGCCAGTGGGGTGCCATCCAGTTGGGACGCGACAACCACGCCGCGTTTGGCCTCCACCAACCTCGCAGACATAGGGCCTCCTCCAGCCACAGTCGACGGACCGTGGCTCACCAGCCGTGGTCAACGGACCACGGCTCACCAGCCACCGGACGATGCAGACATGGGCCATACCTCCACGCAGTGCCCGGCGCTACGTCTCTTGCCGCCGCCACACCCAGTCAGCCACAACCTCCTGCCGCCTTAGCACGCCGACGGGTGCACCGCTCCACCCGGCTGCCGGTACGGCCGACGACCTTCATTCCCGCCAGCGACATGTGGCTAGCGCTGCCGCATGCCTCCACTGGAATGACGAAAAAACCTTCAGCGGACCACCGAACACACTCCGGTGGTCCGTTCTTCACGTCACCTGCATCTATGCCCCCTAGATATCTCCCTCTCCACTGCAAAGGTATCAAATCTGTCTTGCTGTTAATTTGACTGGTCGACTTCGAAGAACGCACTAAGAAAAAATATGGAAAAGGGACTGATCCTTGTTTGGGTTGGCCTATTACCTCTGTATTATAGTTTAATCATGGGGATAACATGAGGATAATCATAAAGCTTGAAAAACCCCAAATCAAACCCCACACAATATCCACCCGCAAGAACGAGCAATTCACAGATCAACCCGTTAGTTGGTTGATCCACGTTCATTGTTAATTTTTAATAATGAGGAAGAAATCATCAAATACTTAGAATGCATTAACCTCTACATTGTTGAATTTCGATGATAAAGCATTCGTCCTCAAGGTTTCCAGAATGTCGACATATCTTCCAGCTCCATTCTTCGAGGCACGTCGAAGCCGATGATGATCCACCATCACGTCGTTCTTTGTTCTTCATTGGAGAGGGATTACACCGGTAATTCTCTAGAGATTTGCCATGTTTTTTAATCCCCTAAACTCCAACATGTTGAAATTATTAAAATAAATAAAAAGTGTAGTGACGTTGTACCCATTAATGATGCTAATTAAATGAGCCACATTTAATGAGCCACATTTAACGAGTCATTAGGATAACAATGTTGCAGTTTCAAACGAGCCATTATTGACCCTCCACTAATGCGCCTCATCACTGACTCTTCACTACACCGTAGCGTCATCGTCCGCCACTCAATGGTGAGAAAAGAAATAAAATAATTCCTTTAAATTATTTTATTATTTTTCTCAAGAAGTCCGAAAAATAACTTTTCTGCTTGGCCCTTGCCGGCTGAAGTTAAGTCATTTCTAAGAGAATCCCACCATTTTGAGTTCAACGGTGCCCTCAGATTTTCGATTCGAGCACTAGTTCAAAAGTTAGAAAAACCCACTCTCATGTTTACTGAACGTACCTTAAAAAAAGTTCAAAATTCTGTTTCGGGCTCACCGGGCCTCAGAATCACGTGCCGTCAGAGCGTGCAGTCTTGAAATAATTCCATATAATTAAAAAAATTACATGGAAATTATGAGACATTACATTGACACCTCTTAGTGACAATAAATTTGTGGCCAAGTTATTTTGATGATATCTCCCTGAACCCATACACTCACTTCTCCCCCTTTATGTAAGAACACCAGCTTTGGATTCAAAATAGTAATACACAAGAGTTATGTACCCTTATACCCCTTTGATAATAGAATCCAAAGGAATGTGTGGCAAGCCAAAGTGCCTCAAGTGAGAGGGAAATATTTAACTTGAATATTCTGCCTCTAGCCTTTAAATATATCCTTGTGTATGGAATTGGTGAATATATCAATAATTTGACCCCTTTTAGAAATTAATTCTATCATCACACTACTATTTTTGAACTTCTTTTTGAAAAAATGATATATGATGTTAATGTGTTTAGATCTAGAGTGCTGCATTGGATTCTTGGAAATATCTATTGCAATTTGATTTTCAAATTAAATTCTTAATGGCTTATAAATTATCACCTTTAAATATTCCATGTACTCTCTCATACAAATCATTTTTGAACAAGAAAGTATAACACCCACATACTCATCCTCTGTAGTTATTAATTTAACTGAGTTTTGATTCATGAAATTCCAACTCACACAACTTTGGCATAGAATGAATATACCACATGATGTAAATTTTCTATCATCAGAGTATCCAACCTAATCAACATCAATGTATAAAGATAGATTCAGGAGTTCACCTTGTCTATACATCATCCTAAGATTCAAGGTTTATTTAATGTATTTGAGAACTTTCTTTAGTATCCATCAAGTGTAATTATTTCATATCATTTTTATACCTTGCACACAATTTCACTACATAGACAATGTCAGATATTGATGTAGAGATATAAAGTAAATGACTAATAAACTGTATGAATTCCTTATGATTTATCCTTCAACATCCTCACTCAGCTTTACAATAACTTGTATGGGTGTGGAAACCTATTTTGAATCTTCCATGCCAAACATCACTGACAATTCCTTGGCATATTTTTCTTGGGATAGAAATATGAAATATTCTTTATGCACAACTTATAATCCCATGATGAAACTCATTTCTCAAATCATTGAAATTTTAAAGTTTTCCTTAATTTTTCTAGAAAATTAATCATAAGAATATACCTTTTCACCTAAAAAACGATTTCATCAACATAAAAAATGACAATAAGAGTACCCGTAATCATCTTATTTAAATATATCTTACTGATGAATTTTTAATTAGTTAATTTCACGAATCTCAAGAAACTATGAAACTTTTAATAATGGGAAATCGGGGAATTTTTTAGTCTATATAGATATTTCTTCAACATGAATTCCATAATTCCATATCTATCAATAAGAAACCATCAAGTTATTAAATATGAACTTCTTCTTCAAGTTCTCCATTTAAGAAATAAGACTTCACATCTAACTAATAGTTTTTTAATTCCTATGAGTAGTAGTATCCATTAACATCCTTATGGACTTAAGTCTTACAATAAGAGAAATTGTCTCCTCAAAATTAACTTTTTCAACTTGATAGTAATCTTTGAAAACTATTTTAGCTTTTTTTTCTTGAAACTTCAACTTTATCATTAAGTTTATTTATAAACACCCACTTGGTTCCAATGAAAATATTACCTTTTGGTCTTGCAATATGATCCTAGGTGGAATTATTTTAAATATAATATAACTCTTAATTCATTTCACCTATCCATTCTATGTGCTCATAACCTCAGTAACTCATTATGGATCAACTTGCAAGATATGGGTTGTTTGATTGTCAATTATCAATATTATTCTAGTCTAAACTACTACATTATAATTTCCAATTATATTTTATGGTTACACATTCTTTTTACACCTTTTATGTTTCAATTTATTATCTATAGTAGCACCATTATCATCAATGGTTTGATCTAAATCTACATTATCATGATCTGGTTCATTTCTAGTTTATTTATCACCAACTTTTCTAGAAATATACATGTTTTTCACTTCTATATTTTCAAAATATGCTTCATTTGGATAACCAAAATTGTGTTTATTTTCTATAATACTCAAATTAAAAAATATTCCATTATGTGTTCCCTCTTATTCTAGCACTTGTAGCCTATTCCATTAGATAAGTATCCCAAAAAAACACCTTCCTTAGCTTTCTCAATGAACTTTCCCAAATTTTAATTTTTAATCTTCATCAAACATGGACTTATAAAAACTCTAAATTAGTTTAGAATAGATTTATTCTTATAAAACATCGCATAATAAGCCACATTTTATTTGGGTCTTAGAAAACACTTATTCTGAATGTGCATAGTTTTACTCATTGCTTTACTCCAAAAAACTTTGAGAGCTTAAATTATACTAGCATGGTTCTACCCATATCAACCAAGCTTTTATTTTTCAATTTTGTAACTCTATTTTACTATGGTGTATATAGATCACTATACTGATGCTTGATACCATGATTGAAAAGATAATATTCAAATGAATTTCTAGTAAACTCCTATCAATTATCAGTTCTTAGCTTCTTGATATATACCACCATTTCTTTCTCAACCTATCTTTTAAATATCTTGAACATCTCTAAAACTTCATATTTGTGCATCATAAACATCATATTTTTCATTATTGTAAAATAATCAATAAATGTGATGAAATAAATATCACCTTTAGAGGATTTATACATCACCATCCCACATAAATATGAATGAATCAATTCAATTGGATTAGTAGAATGAATCTACACTCTCTTGTGACTTCCTTGTGTCATTTATAATTTTTCAAGGTTTCTAAAATATATTCTCTTTCACATTTCATTTAGGGAAAGTCCACATCACTATTTGAAATTTTGATCAAACTATATTGACTAATATTTCCAAGTCT
Organism: Viscum album; assembly: GCA_963277665.1. Classification (NCBI taxonomy): domain Eukaryota; kingdom Viridiplantae; phylum Streptophyta; class Magnoliopsida; order Santalales; family Viscaceae; genus Viscum; species Viscum album. The sequence continues at coordinate 1,176,526,893 of OY728153.1, read as the reverse complement.
TATATGCCACAGTTCACTCCCATATTTTGATCTTAAATAACAAACATTAATTGATTATCCAATTTGAAATTAGTTACCACTGATTCTTTCTACTTTTGTATTAATTATTAAATATTTTAAGATCTTGATTACATAATCATTCCTTCTAAAAATGAATTCATTCCCATCATAAAAAAGTTATCCGACACTAAAAAAATTATATCGAGTCCATTAATAAATAAAAAATATTTGGAATTCAATATTCGAGCCTTAATCTCAGTTATACCAATACCTATAATATTTAAAGAGTAGTTATTTCCAAAAGTAACTACACCAAAATCATTCCCCTCAATTATTTTCAATATTTCTGTGTATCATGTTATATGAGATAAATAACCACTATAAAAAATCTATGGTTTACTTAAATTTCTTCCATTAAGAGACACCTCAACAAGAATTGATTTCTCATCTTTATCTCTTCTTTGAACCTTATTATCTCCAGAAACCTAAAGAATTTTTCCTAAAAGTGTTTCCATACATTCATTAATATAATGGAATCACTGGTCACATTTTCCATAGATTTAATCCAAACAATCAAATCTATTTTGAGAAATCATACCAGATATAGTTTTATCCCAAAATTACTTATTCCTAAGACTTCTTCTCCTCTTCATGGAGAAAATTATTTTATTTCTAGTGTTTCACTGCTAAAAAATGACCCTATACCCATGATTTTCAAAAAATCATGGGTATAGGGATTTTTTTAGAACCTATACCCATGATTTTGGTAAACTGTGGGTATAGGTTGAAAATTATAAAATATACCCATGGTTTTTCAAAAACTATGTGTATAGGACCCCCTTACACCCACGATTTTTGAAAAAAAGTGGGTATAGGGTTTGGTTCAAGACCTATACCCACAGTTCTCAAAAAAACCTATTGCCACAATTTACCCCCTATTTTTACGGTTTATAAAAATATATATAAGTAAATATATGTTTATATGCACATAACCATATGTGAGGTAGTGTTTAGGCACATCCACTATGAAGAGGCAGTCCAGAGTTCGAATCTGGTGGTAGGAATTTTTTAAAATCCTATAGCCATGGTTTGAGAACCATGGGTATAGGGTTATTGACACGGTGGAAAATTTCCCATACACCTATTACCACGATTTATAATAATCGGTATAGAATTTTTCAAACCGTGGGTATAAATCAAAGCTATACTAATGGATTAAGCTCCAACAATTCTCTTAACCGTGGGTATAGCCTATACCCATGATTTTGTGGGCTATACCCACGGTTCCAAACCATGGGTATAAGGTCATTTTCTAGTAGTGTTTCTTGATAGAGATTATATTTACTTTATATTTCATTTGTTTTTAAATAATTCAATCCCTTAAAATTTATCAATTTGATATGAATTCATCATTTTTGGGTTTTTGGTGAATTTTGGGCTAAATTGTGAAAATTGATTAATTCTAGAATTTTAACTATTTTATATCACTTATGTATTTCAAGCATAATTTTTTCAACATTGATAAAATTTGTGTGATTATTTTATTAGGATTTCCTTGTTCATGGTATTAAGCTTATTCAATTGGACCGAACACTAATTCAAACTCAATGGGGCCTAAATAAATCAATAATTCTGAAAAATATTTCTAGCCTATAGACTAGACCACTCATCATTAAATTAAGCATAACTCAGGCTATAGAAAATGAGTTGATTTTAGTTGGTAATGAAATAGGTATATAAGGAACACGTCCAAATTAAATTATATGTAAATTTTTTTTTTGTTAATGCATATGATTAATGCATCAAAGTGTAAGAATATGAAGAGTCTCTTCAGATATAAAAAAGTTTTATTCATTAATCATCTTAATTTTTTTTCAACATGTGTAGAAAGATGGTAAAAGTTTTAGAGTTCATGAAAAATAGAGATACGAACAACTTTTAATAAGAAACTATTCTAAAATTGGCCATTTACTATGCTAAATAAGCTCAAAATATTGTTGGACATAATCTGGAGGGAAAATTTCCACCCCTCAACCCTATAAATATGTGTATCCACCCCCATTAAAAGGTATTAAAGATAAGAATAATTAATAGATATGCTAGATAATTGGAACCTAAAAGTGATTTTGATTTTCTATTTTCTTTTTTATGAGTTCTATAATGATTTTATCTTCCTCATTAATCTCTATTACCCTTTTCATGGAGATGTAAAACTATTGAGTGACCAGGGAAGGGGGAGTTTTCCTTTTGTAATTATTTATTATTATGATATAATTTAAAATTATTTTTTTATATTGAATAATTTCTATTTTAAATGAAGACCAATTCTGTTAACATGATTGTATTTAGGATTTTGGTTTTATTCATTGTTTACAACTATGGTTAAAAAAATAAAAACTCCCTCCACCTAGTGTATCTTTTCTCGATTGCGTAGATTGTGTTGGGTGGTGAGTGTCTAGAGATTGTTGGCATGTGTGTGGAATAAGTTATTTGTTTATGGATTGATAAGGAGAAAAAAAATTCTTGATTGGGAATTTCCATAATTGTTTTTAATGGTTTAATGACTTTGATATGCACGATATTGGTTTCCATTGCTTCCTTAAACCAAGGTTGATTGGCAACTTGATCATTGAGTCATTTATTTATCATTCAATCAGGAGATAGGTAGTATGATTTTTATGAAAATTATGGAATTGTAAAGGTAATACAACCTTGACCCCATCCCTTGATTCATCAATCCATTTTAATCTCCTACTTTATTACTTTATTTTTCTTTTAAAATCAAGCAATTTCAAAAACACATCTTTCTCTAATTTTAAGCAATAAACTTGATTGTTGTATTTTATTTTCTAGAGACAAACTTGGTTAACCACTATACTATATTTTCACTTAGTAAATAATTTTTTTATACACCCCATTATAGGAACATGTAAAAACTTTGTACCATTTCCAGGGAGGTAGTGTTAAAAATGTAATTGTAAATATATTTATGTTTTTGAATTAAAAAATAAAAATAAAAATAAGTTTAACACACCATGGTCTATGAAGGATAATATTTATTTATTTTCTAAAAAGATAAGAAGAGCTCAAAATGGAATCTTTACAGAGAATAAATTTAAGGATCTCATCCAAGACCTTAAAAAACCCTTGAATACCTAGTGTTGGGGGGATTGGATGGATAATTAACTGAACTCCATGAGTACTTCCTGGAATTTTGTCAAGAAATGATCAAGGAACTCAAAGTTTATTCCTTGTTTTCCCCAATTTTTCTAAATAAATTATTTAGATTCAATAGGAATACGTTATTGAAAAAAATATTAAGGACTAGTTTCAATGTATTAAAGATGAGATACAATACATAAAGAGAAAAAATGAATGGATAGATTGATTTTTCCATAAAAATCAACAGTAGTAAGTACCTATTCTAGTGGTGGGATAGATTTACCCACTCATCTTTAAAATTAAACATCCTGAAGAGTTAAAAGAGGAGATACCTGAAGAACCTTTCCACCTATCTTAACCATTGATGGAGGATATTCATGAAGAAAATTTTCCTTCTGATCTACATACTGGAAATCAAAAATATTTGGATGACTTATGGAATGAATATGAGGTGCAATATGATCTTCCAATCCCTTAAAAAGTAGAATCACCATTATGTTTTTTATCTCTCTCTGGATATGGAAGAAGAAACCACCCAAGTAGTGAAGTTTTAAAAACGATAGGAGGAGCCCAACTACCTACCTCTATCTAGTAAAATTTAACTCCAAGAGGCACTTTCCATGGAAGAAGAAACCAAAGCTAAACAAAATCATGGGTATGATATTTTCTTGAACTCATTCACATATAATTTTATTAAAACTAAATCGAGTATCACCTCTCACTATTTTAATTTTTCATATTCACCCAATACTTATATTTACTTGGAGGATAAATATGAATAAAAATAAGTTTCACCCATTGAGGAATATATAAAGTTCCTTGAAAAAATTGATCATTTATTAAAAGGAGTACATGAGGAGGTCCAAGTGGATTTTCGTGAGGGAACAAAGAATCAATATTATTACATTTAAGGGGAATATTTTTATATTTAATATTTATGATTTAATTATATTAAAATAAAATTACACTCTAAATTTTCCTTTGATTATTCCATTGATACAACATACCTAAATCAAGCACCAGAGAGTGAATAAGTGGTTGTGTAAGTGGTAAAAAAGGAAGAGGATGACCCATTATTTGTCCATACCACAACATGTAAGTTGTATCTCATTTATATGGGGATGAATTTTGTGTACTCTATCCATGGAGTTATTAATAAAACGTAATAAGTGAAAGATATAAGGAATATTTTTTAGTGGTTCATGAGAAAGAAACCACACCCACCTTCATATTAGGTATAACCCATTGGTACTAACTATTTAGAGGTAGTCAAAACATAGGTCCCACTTGAGGGTTAAACCAAGATATATCCTTATTTTATTTCCTTTTCTCATTTTATTTATGTTTTCTTTCTTTAAATAAATTTCTTATGTTTTATTTTATGACTTTTTTATAAAATTTCAGTGAGCAACACTTAAGAGATTAAATAAATGGCGAATTGCTAATAAGTCGGGTTATAACCCTCCTTAACACTTACTTTCTTGTTATGGATTAATTAAAAAACTGATTACATATTAATTATATATGAATGCATTGATATTTCCAAATAATTTAACTGTGGGGGAGGGAACCATTTTAGTTTAGGATGTTCAAATTATGTTTTTCAAAATTTTGTATCCTTTTAAATTTTTTGTGTGTTTTTGAAACTTGTGAGATCAAATTATAATATTTACCATTTTTGAAACACATGTCAATGAGTTAAGCAAGTTATCTAATGAAACTAATATTAAATTAATGATGAAAATAACTTTGTTTTAAGTTTAAAAAATTGACAATTTCATGAAAATACCTCTGATTTTTGAATCCCATGCCACATCTCACTAACTCAATCTTGAAAATCACTTTCCGGTAATACTTATGAAACCTTTTTTTTCATATTATTTACATTCAACTCACATATTGAGAGAGACAAACCATTATTTCATTAACCATAATTTTATTTATTTCTATCAAAACCTGAAGGTTTGAGGTACTGGTGTTTTAAATGATTGAGTTATTTATTTGTTTTTAAAATTTACCTTTTCAATAAAATCATTTTTATTCTTGAATTAAATGTATATTTAATCCCTATATCCATTAGTAGACATGAAAAACCTATTAGGATAGCCAAATCACAATCCAATTTTCCCTACCAAACCTTCTCTAGAAGTGAAATTTCATGATCTAGTTGAACTTAAGTGTAGAGGGAAGATGTATTTTGGTGTGATACATTATTTGGTGCTAATTTGGATGGAAAATAAAATGTTTAAGATATGTGTTTTCTACTGAAAAAATTATTCTGAAAAATAATTTTCCTTTCTGTAATTTTTTAAGAGTATAATTATAAAAATAATCAGCTGTGTTGAATCTGCTGTAAAAATCAATGAAAAAAAATAAATTTTGTAAAGTTTATGATTCTTGATGATAAAATGACGAATAATGTTCATTTTATTTAAAGTTTTCATGATTATTGGAGATTATTTATTATAAGGGGTGATAGGAGGAGACCATATTTAAGTGAATATTACAATCATGAAATTTTTCTTCAAAAAGAGCCAAAACCTCCTAATTCTGCCTCATAATTTTTAACATCTAAATCCTACCAACCAAAACCCACTGAAAAAACCTAAAAATTAATCATGATAAAAACATGTTATTCACTCACATCGGGTGGATATGTATAAATTTATCAATATTATGGCGACCCTTGCATGAGTTTGGATGATAAAATCCATATTGAAACCTAAATTTTTGTGATGATAGAAAATTCATATGGGGTAAGTGTTTTGTGTACATGAAAAGAGAAATTAAGTGGAAATGGATTAAATGAGATGAATAGATAACTTTAAATAATGGTTTTTTATGAAGCATGATATCTTTTGTTTCTTGGTATTAAAATGATGGATCTCATGGGCATACATTTTAAATTTACATTGATTTGATTTTTATGCTTAATTGTCCAAGAGTCCAAGTGCCAAGTGTACAGGAATTCATAGAGATAATATTTACATTTTTAATGTGCATTTAAATTATTTAATCCATTAAAATTTATTAATTTTAGTTAAACTTCATCATTTTGGGATTTTTGGTGAATTTTGGTTTAAATTGTGAAAATTGCTTAATTCTGGAATTTTAATAGTTTTCTGTCACTTTTATTTTGAGAAAAACTTTTTTAATATTGATCCAATTTAGGTGATTTTTTTTATGATTCCCTTTATTGCGGGATTAAACTTATTCCAATACAACCAACACTAATTTGAACTCAATGGGACCCAAATAATTCAATCATTCTAAAAAATATTTTTGAAAAATAGACTAGACCACTCATCATTAAACTAGGCATAACTCAGGATATATGGAACAAAATGAGTTGATTCCAACTAGTAATGAAATTGGGATACAATTATCATGTAAAAATTAAATTCTATAGGGAAATTAACTCATTAATATAGGTGATTAATGCATCAAAGTAGAGGAATATGAAGAGTCTATTCGGATAGAAACAATTTTCTTCATTAATCAACTTACAACTTTTATAAACATGTCCAAATATTATGAGATTTTTAGGGCACATGAAAAATATTGATTGAATTTTTTTAAGAATAAACCATTCTAATAATCACCCATTTACTATTCAAAATAATCTCAAAATCTTGGTGGAAGAAAAGAGTCTATTGCATAATACATAAACACACGCCCAAAATTGTTATAGTTTAGTGCCTTTGAAAACTCAAAACACAAACTTCAAGTTTGGTAAAGGATATTCAATGTTTCTTAAAAATATCTTCCTCTTTAGTACCCATACCTAAAACCTTTCTTTATAACCCATAGAAAAGAAAATATAAGAAAATGGTGAGCTCAGATGCTCAGTAAGGGTAAACAAGGGAGATCTGTATGCATAATCATGAACATAAGGTTTTGATAACATGATCATAATATTGGAAGATCATACCCTGCATATCAAAGATCATATACACGAGTCATGGAATAAATAATGGCAGTTTATAAGACATGAATAATGAGGAAATCAAGATCATAATCCATGAAATCTTAACATAGTAATATGACATTGGAATTTGGGGCATACATGTAAACATGTAATATCATTACCTATAAGTCAACGTTCATTTCCAAAACTTATTATGGAACTTCATGGAGACTACACCAACTGGGAAGGACACACCACCATACCCAGTCATAGTCCTTTCCTTATAAGGGATTAGGTTTCCCCATCTTCCCACAGTGGATCGGGTTTCCCCATCTTCCCATAGTGGAGCAGGTTTCCCCATCTTCCCATAATGGATCCAGTTTTCCCATATTCCTATAGTGGATATGTTTTCCCTATCTTCCATAGTGGATCAAGACCATCAACTTGATTCCCATCATCATCTCATGAGATATAAATCTTTAACCAATTCATTGGAGGGAGATATTAGTCCCACCCATCACATAAAAAAATAATACATACATGTGTCACAAGATAATAAAACTTGTATCATATAATAACCCATAAAAAAGATGGGTTTCATAAAAATCATATCATAATCAATGAAATGAATTGCGTATCATAAAAATTTTATAATATAATTACCTATGGAAAAGAGATAGGCCTCATAATCATTTAATCAAATAATAACCCATGAAAAGAAGTGGGTTTCAAAATCATATAACACATGGAAGAGAAGAAAGTGTTATAAACATCATTCTATAAAAACATAAACTATTCAAGAAATACTTTTAATGGTATTATTGGATTATATCCTCATTAAATCATAAACTATAACAAAGTATGTCATATTATATGGATAATTATTTTTAAATATATCATAGAACATTTCTTAAGGAAAATATCCTTTATTTGAAAATCCTTTTCCAAAAACCATTTCAAAAATCCTTTTCTTATAATGAAAAACTTTATAATTTCATTTAAAACATTTCTTGAGAAAAATATCTTTTCTACTTTGAAAAATTATTTTTATACATAAATTATTTTGAAAACCTTTTCTTTTAAAATATATTTGGAAACTTATAAAGGAATATTTAAAATATTTTTAAAACCCTTTTCTTTGAAAGCACCTTGAAAATTCATAAATAATTCTTGAATTTTTTTGAAAACCTTTTTCTTTAAAAATAATTTGAAAACTTAAAATGGAGGCTTAAAATCATTTTGAAAACCCTTTTCTATAAAATGGATTTGAAAAATTATAAAGAAAGCTTGAAATCATTGAAATCATTTTCTTTGAAAACAACCTTCTGAAAACATATAAAGGAAGCATTAAAAATCATTAAAAACATTTTTTAAACATAATTTTTTGAAAACCTTTTTATTTGAAAAAACCAATTAAAAATAAAAAAATTTCTAAAATATTAGGAAAAAATTTTCTTTAAAAATAACTTTTTAAACTTAAAAATGAATCTTTAAGTAAATAACGACCATGATGATGGGTAAGTCCGTACATGTCAGACATTCCTTTTTCACCTTAATTTTTTTTAAAAAGTTTAGTGATCGGAAAAAAACAAGAAGATTATTTTTAAAAATATTTTTTAAAAATGTAAAAAATTAGTAAAAATTTCCTTTAAAAATCATAGGATAATAGTAAAATATTTTTGAAATCATTTTTATAAAACATGGTTTTTAAAGAACATAGATTTCTAATAGAAAGGAGAAATAAAATCAGATTTTCATAAAAACATTTCTTAATTATCTTAAGTTACAAATAGTGTAAAAATGGCACCATTAATTGGATATAACACGAATAACCAGAGGATAATAAAATTTATTAGATTTATTAATATATGGATAATATTATTTCATAAATAGAAGTATAATCGTAAACAATCCCGATAAATGATGAGATTGTAGCAATAAACTCTTACTACATTGGCTACTTTGAATACTAATCACCATGAAAAAATTATATTAAATTAAGATTAAAATATAATTAAAGGAATTATATTCATGATATAACATTCCAAATGGTATTATATACACCACGTAAAATAATATTAGTGGATAAAAAAACATGTGTCTCAAAGAAGGAAAATCGAGACAAAAATTACTTTATTGTTTTGGTAACTTTTAAACCATAAACCCCTTGAAAGAAATATCATAAAATGGATATGTAAATATAAATAAACTTAATTATAAAAATAATATAATACATTCATGAGAATTATATACACCATATAAAAGAAATGATTGGTGAATAAGGCGTAAGTCCCTAAGAAATAAAAGTGATATGAAAAAACCCTTACCTTAAGTCTTGAATTTATTCATAAAAATTAAAAAATCATATATAATAAATATAAGTAAATTATATATCTTCTATATAAATTTATAATTATATATAATAACATATATTATTTTATTATTACTTTATATTACCCATTTATTAATAATTCAATGTTCATGTTACGTTTCGGGTAATATCTGCTTTGTTTTTTGTATATATTTTGATTTTTTATTCTTGATACACTTAATTAGATAATGATTTAATTATATAAATAATTTAAAAAATGATATAAATATCATATATATAAATATTTATAATAATATATAAAATATAGAAATATGAAATGGAATAAACCGTTCATGGAGACGGTAGGCCGTACGTATGCATGAACGGTGTTTCTGTTTTCTTGTTGTTTTAAAAGAAAGAAAGTAAATGAAATATTTGAATATATATATATATAACTCCATTATAATAATTATTTATTATATATCATATACTTTTACTAAACCCATCCTTAATACATTCTATGTAAAGTATGAATGAATCACAACACTTTGAGGAGGCGGTAGTCCACACATCCACAAACAAAGTTATCATATTTACAGAAAATATAAAGAATGAAGGTATGTGTTATATAATTTTTATAGAAGCATAAATACATAAAAAATATCATATATATCATATAAAAAATATTCCATCATTATTCAAAACCTTGAAAAGTAGAAACGGAAAAATGAACGACATCGGTTCACGAGGTAGTAATCCGCCGTACACACGAATAATGATTGCATATCCCATTTTATGGAAGTTTGAGTGAGTGTAGGTAGAAAAATTAACATAAAAAATATTAGTATATTGAGGATACTGGGGTTATTAATATGAAGGGTGTTACCTCTTCTTTGGGAACTTCGTTTGGTTTTCACCAAAGGGCTTCCTTGGTTAGCTTTCTTCCCAAAGGGAGGGTTCTAGGATTAAGGGAGGGGAGTTGTGAGGATATTTTTATAGGTTTTGGACTATAAAAAATTTATTGGGAGGTGTAAAGATAGGGGAATTAGAGGAGGAATTTTAAGTAGAGAAAAGGACATATCAGGTATTCTTGTAAAGATTTGAGTGATCCCCATGTTTTACTTGTCCCTAAAGGGTTAAAAATGGACCATTATAGATACTTAGATGTGTAATGGAAGAAATATGACCATAAAATATTTTTCATATGTGTGTAGGGTCATTTTTACACCTTATTTTCTAAGTTTAGTCATTCATTAAGCTCATTTTTACCTTAATCACTTTAATTAATTTTAATTACCTTCACTAATATTTTTGGTAAAAAACTAATTTGACCTTATTATTAATTATAAATTATATTTATTCCAATTGTGGAATATTTTTTTCTCTAAATTCTAATCACAAAAGTAGTAGAAATTAAATTAAAATTAATCCCACAGATGGGACGAGATTACATGTTTTTAAAGCGAAAAAGTCCAAAAGTTTGAAATGTTTTCAAATCCAATTTCATTGTAAAATTGGTTCTAATTACATAATTTAGATTAATTTATGTATAATTTATCTGATTGTACTTTAAAACCAAATTAAAATTTAATTTAAATCTATAAAAAAATTATATGAAAAAGGAGTTTTTAATTAAAATTTAGTATTTTTCACTATTCATCAAAACATGAAACCTTTTAGAAAATACAAACAATTCACCCTAAGTAAATTTTGATATTAATATTTCAAAAATTAAGTTTATTATGTCATATAAAAATCATATGAATGAAATATTATTGGATAAGTATCAAATATATTTATTTAATATATAATATATAAATTTTATTGAAAAAATTCATCAAAAGTGGTTTGTTTAATTTATTGAGATAAAATTGAGTTTGTACATAGAAAAAAAAGTTTTCTTATAAAAGTAATTTCTTTATTCTTAAATATCTCTTAATTTCATTTCTCACTAATTGATAACCAAAGGATTCATTTTATAAACAAGTGTAAAGCATAGTTTCATAGTTTATTCAATCTCATTCATATCTTCCATTATAATAACTAGGTGATAATTATAATAATATTTTAATAATATTATATTGTAGTTAGGTAAAAATAATTATTTTTTGTAACAAAATTTATCAAAGGGACTCAGTATTGTGTGTAACATAAGACAATTATAGCATTTTGTGTACTGTAATATACTCTATGTATTGTTTGTAGTGAAATCCCCACTTTAGTGTTGCATAAAAATAAAGAATAACTTAGTGATTTAATATAATATAAGATAAATTCAGTGTTTCATGAAATAAAAAATATAAAAAAGATTAAATTAATTTAAAAAAATATGACAATATGTTAGGGTGTTACATTATACCCCCTTAAAATTAATTTCTCCATCAAAATTCATCTGGGTTATCAAAGGTTTAATAATTGAAAATTACTTTCATAGAAACCCACATCCTAAAAAAGAATACTAAAAATTCATTTGAAAAGGGAAAGTTGGAACCATAATGGTTACTTAATGTAACTCATACATAGGATAACATAGGTGGAAAGTGAAAACATAGACATGGAAGAAAATCATAAATAATTATAAGGATTGATAAAGATCACTAATTATAAGAAAGTGGGTCATCCAGATAAAGTTAACAATCACAAAACCATAAACTAAAGAAGTATGAGAGAGGACATTTATATCATCAAAAATTATGACAATATTACAACATTTTATTTCAAGACTATTTTCCTAAATAAGATATACTTGATTTCTTTCCATTCCTTATGAAAAATATCATCCTTTAGTTGCACCTTGATCAATTCCCACTTTATATATTACTACATGAAATGAAGGTGGATTTTTCATTTTAGAAAAACTAAAAGATCATGAGATCCATAAATAGGATGATAAGTCATTTTATCTTTCTTTAGTTAACATAAAAGAAAAATATTTAGCACATGTTATCCAATATGCATAAATCCTCATGCATCAAGATAATAATTTAATCTCTAAAACCACATCCTAAGTTTAACATAAACCATTCTACAAATGGTTAACCTTGTAACCCTTCCAAAATTTGAAAATCCAAAACATTATAATTAAGGTCACTAAATCATCTTAACATTGATACCCTATATATCATAAATTATATATTGGTCGTCACATTCCAAACATGTGAATACCCTCATAGAATAATCTCTTGAAACATGGTAATAACTCGAATTACTATAAATAATTTTAGAATAAAATGCATGCTTTCTAATTAAAAAGATGACTAGATATATTCCTTAAATCCAAAAATTCTGTAAACTTCATCAACGATAGCATAGTCCACTTTTTCAACAAGTTGTTAATCAATTTCATGATAATCAATGTCATTCAATTTAATTTATCCAAACATCATTATCTTAACATTAGGAACATATTGAGGGTTATATATCCCTTAATCACATGATTCTCATGAATATCACCATTCCATTAAATCACTTTTCTAGTCCATTGGAACCATTCAAAATATTCTAGAAAATCCTTATTAGAAAACACAAATTGAAAAATACTTATATATTTAATAATTTATATAACATAATTCCTAAATACAAATATATAAACACTTAGATTATTTCATTTCATCATTAAGACATTAACAAGGCTAACTAATCCTATTACTTAATACCTATTTACTTTCACATTTAACCTATAATATCATCATCATCAGCAATATAACCATTACTTGTACCACCCTGTTGATTATCTTTGGGTGGTTTCCACTTTTGAAATTGATTTTCATAATTCCCATTATTTCTACATTTAAAAAATTCATTAATTATAGTACCTTAGGGAGGACAATATTCCCATCCATTATGTTAACTAATTTTTTCATTTTTTCCTTTGTAGTTTCTTACTTTGTGTCATTATTTTCCATAGTTAAAACATTTTCTTATTCCTATAAGACATCGATTTGGGTTTTTCTTCCAACATTCTTGACACAAAGGAAACTGGATCTTTTTTCCTCTAGGGTACCCATTTCCAGAATTCTTATCAAACTCTTTTCTTCTCTTTCTAGGTAAGTTTTAGAGTTGGTTAATGTACATGTTGTTAATCATGTTCCATGAAAACTGACCAGGCATAATCAAAACATCCTTATCTCTAGTAATCATCCTATTTAACCACTCATTAGAAATTTTTTCATCACATTCAACATTAACCAAGTTCCTTCTGGTTTCTTCCATTTACTAAAATAAGAAACCATAGTGTGATAAACACTTATAATAGCGGAAAACCGCATAGATATGACAAATAAATCATATTATGTCTAAATTATGACACCTTATTTAATATATGACACCTTAGGCTTATCCTTAGAGACATTCCAAGATATATCCTTAGAAACATCCATAGGGATATTACTAAAGTTTTCTTATCCTAGTTTCTAAAGGATAAACAAACCATTACTCTAATAAAAACTAAAATGGCCCCATATTAATGTATATAGACATTACATCATTTTTTTGGAATACACAAACACACGCCCAAAGACCATAATATTCTAGTGCCTTTAGAAACTTGGAACACAAATTTATAGTTTGGTAAAAGATGTTCAATGTTTCCCAAAAAGATCTTCCACTTTAGTACCCCTAACTAAAACCTTTGTTTATAACCTAGGGAAAATAAAAAATAAGAAAAGGGTGAGATCATATGCTTAATAAGGGTAAAAAAGGGATATACATAATCATAATCATGAACATAAGGGTATTAAAACATGATCATAATATTATAATATCATACCATGCATATAAAAGATTATATACATAAGTTATGACATAAATAATGGTATTTCATAAGACATGAATCCTGAGTAAATAAAGATCATAATCCATGAAATCTTAACATAGTAATAAGACATGGAATTTGTGGTATACTTGTAAACATGTAATATCATCCCTTATAAGTCAAGGATAATTTCCAAAACTTATTAGGGAACTTAATGGAGACTACACCTACTAGGTAGGAAACACCACCATCCCCAGTCGCAGTCCTTTCCTTATAAAAGATCAGGTTTCCCCATCTTCCTATAGTGGATCGAGTTTCCCCATCTTCCCATAGTGGGCCGAGTTCCCCCATATTTTATAGTGGATCAAGCCCATCGAATTGATTCCCATAATTATCTCATAAGATATAAATATTTACCCAATACATTGGAGGGAGATATAGGTCCAACCTATCACATATTAAAATCATATATACATATTCCACAAGATAATAAAACTTGTATCATATCATGACCCATAACAAAGATGGGTTTCATAAAAATATCATCATAACCCATGAAATGAAATGGGTATCACAAACATTTCATTATATCATTACCTATGGAAAATAGATAGGTCTCATAATAATTTCATCAAAGCATAACCCATGAAAAGAAGAAGTTTTCAAAAGAATATAACCTGTGTAAGAGAAATGGGTGTCATAAACATCATTCCATCAAAACATAAACCATTCAAGAAAGACTATGAATGGTATTATTGAATCATATCCCTAGAAAATCATAAACTATAAAAAAGTATTTCATCTATATGGAGAATAATTTTGAAAGATCACATAGAACATTTCTTAAGAAAAATAACCTTTCTTTGAAAATAATTTTCATAAAACCATTTCAAAAATTCTTTTCTTATAAATAAAGCTTTACAATTTCATTTAAAACACTTATTGAGGAAAATGTATTTTCATCTTTGAATTTTTTTCTTAAAATATAAAGAATTTTGAAAAAAATTTCTTTTAAAAAATCTATGAAAACATATAAAGTAAGATTGAAAATATTTTGAAAACCTTTTTCTTGTAAAACACCTTAAAAACTCACAAATAAATCTTGAAAACATTTTTAAAACCTTTTTCTTTAAAAATAATTTGAAAACTTATAAAGAAGGCTTAAAATCATTTTGAAAACCCTTTTCTAGAAAATGAATTTGAAAACTTATAAAGAAATATTGAAATCATAGAAATTATTTTTTTGAAAACAACCTTTTGATAATATATAAAGTAAGATTTGAAAATCATTTAAAACATTTTTTAAATATAAAACATTTTTGAAGACCATTTTCTATTAAAAATTAATTTAAAATAAAAAAATTTCAATTAAATTTGGAAAAAAATATCTTTAAAATTAACCTTGTAAACTTACAAATGAAACTTCAAGGAAATGAAAATCATGATATTGAGTAAGTTCATACATTCCTAAAATTCCTTTTACACCTAAAAAAGTTTCAAAAAGTGCCTTGATTAGAAAATATCCAGAAGATTATTTCTAAAAATTATTTGTAAAAAGGTAAAACATGGGTAAAATTTTTCTTTAAACATAATATTATAATATTAAATCATTTTTGAAAACATTTTTATAAAATATGGTTTTTAAAGAACACAGATTTATGATAGAAATGGGAAATAAAGTTGGATTTTCATAAAAAATATTTTCTTATTTATCTTAAGTACCAAAGAGTAGAAAATGGTACCATTACTTGGATATAACATGAATAAATAGAAGAGAATAAAACTCATGAGAGTTCTTAAGATATGGATTATAATATTTCATAAATGGAAGCATAATTGTAAAGAATCACGATAAACGATGAGATTTTAGAAATAAACTCTTACTACATTGGAAAATTTGAATCCTTATCCCCATGAGAAAATTAAATTAAATGGATACTAAAATATTATTAATGGATTTATATTCATGATATAACATGTACAATGTCACTATATACACCTCATAAAATAATATTGGTTGATAACAAAACATGTGTCTCAAAGAAGGCAAATCGAGGCAAAAATTACTTTACCGATTTGGTAACTTTTGAACCATAAACCCCATGAAATAAATTTCATAAAATTTATATATAAATAACCATAAATATAAGTATAAAAATCATACAATAATTTCATGTATATTATATACACCACACAAAATAAATGAGTGGTAAATAAGAGATAAGTCTCACAGAAATAAAAGTGAGTGAGAAAACCCTTACCTTAAGTCTTGACTTTACTCATACACGTTAAAAACTTATGTATAATAAATATAAGTTTATTATATATCTATCATATAAAATTATTATTATATATAATAACATATATGATTTTATTTTGACTTTATATTAATCATTTATTTACAATTCCATGTTAATGTTATGTTTCAGGTAATATCTGCTTTGTTTTTCGTGTATATTTTGTCTTGTTATTCTTGATACTCTTACTTAGATCATGATTTAATTATTTTAAGAATATAAAAAATAATATAAATATCATATATATAAATATTTATAATAATATATAAAATATATAAATATAAAATAGAATACACCGTTCATGGAAACAGTATGCCTTACGTACGCATGAACGCTATTTCCATTTTCTTATCGTTTTAAAATAAAGTAAATGATATATATATATATATATATTATAATTTAAATAGAATTATTATTTCATATATATCATATAAATTTACTAAACCCATCTTTAACACATTCCATATAATGTATGAATGGATCACATCGCTTTGAGGTGGCGGTAGTCCACATGTCTACAAACGAAGTTATTTTATTTAAAAAAAATGAAAATCATGATGATATGTGTTATATAATAATTAAAGAAGCTTAAATACATCAAAAATATAGTATATATTATATAAAAACATAAATTACATCATTATTACCAACATTTAATTGTGGTAATGGAAGAACGAATGACATCAATTCACGAGGTGGTAGTTTTCCATACACAGGAATGATGATTGCATATCCCATTTGATGGAAGTGTGTGTGAGTGTAGGTTGAAACATTAATATAAAAACATCTAATTATATTTATTATAATTATTTTATTATTTAATAATGGAATAATTATATTTTAGGGGGTGAAAAAATAAATAAAAAAGAAGTGCTTGCTGAAGGGAATTACCTTTTCTTTGGTTAACTCCTTTTTGGTTTTCACCAAAGGGATTCATTGGTTGGATTTATTACAAAAGTAAGGATTATAGTATTATTTCAAGGTAGTTTTGAGGAGATTTTTTTAGGTTTTTTCTGATCCAAAATGTCTTGAGAGGTGTAAAGAGAGGGAGAGGAGATGAGGCCTTTTATAAGTGGGGAAAATGACACCTTGGGTATTCTTGAAAATATTTGAGTGATCAACACATTTTAATTTCCATAAATGGTTAAAAATAGAGCATTATATACACTAATATGTTTAATGGTATAAAAATTTCTATAAAATAATTTTTAGGCAAGTGTAGATTCATTTTTACACTTTATTTTCTAATTTTAGCAATTAATTAAGCTCATTTTTACCTTAATCACTTTAAATTAATTTTAATTACCTTCAGTGATCTTTTTGGTAAAAAACTAATCTTAACTTATTATAAATTATTAATTATTCTGATTCTAAATATGGAATCCATTTTTCTAAATTCTAATCATATAATTATCTGAAATTAAATTAAAATTAATCCCACAGATAGGACGATATGACGGGTTTTTGAAGTGAAAAATTCTAAAAGTTTGAAATGTTTTCATATCCAATTTCCTTGTGAAATTGGTTATAATTAAATAAATTGTATTAATTTCTTTATATTTTATATAATTACACTTTAAAACCAAATTAAAATTTAATTTAACTCTCTATAAATTAGATGAAAATGCAGTTTTCAATTAAAATTCATTTTTTTCACTATTCATCAAAACATGAAACTTCTCAAAAAAATACCAAAAAATCACCCAAAATAAATTTTTATATTATGATTTCAAAAATTAAGTTTATTTTTTCATATAAAAATTATAAAAGTATTAAAAATTATATTTAAAATGGGTCCTCCATTAAAAGGCGGTAAAATTACCTTTCAGAAAAATACCTCCTTTTATTTATATAATTGAATTTATTTTTATATTATGTATATAAAATATTATTTTATGACTATAAAATATATTTATTGAATATATAATATATAAATTTTATTGAAAACATTCATCAAAAGTGGTTTTTTTAATTTAATGAGATAAAATTGTATTTGTACAGAGAAAATTATTTTTCTTAGAAAAGTAATTTCTTTATTCTCAAATAGTTATTACTTTCATTTATAAATAATTTATAACCAAAGGATTAATTTTATATACATGTATAAACTGTAGTTTTATATTTTAATCAATCTCATTCATATATTCCATTCTAATGGCTATGTGATAATTATAATAATATTTTATTAATAATATATTATAGTTCGGTAAAAATCATTCTTGCATGTAACACAAGTTATTGAAGAGACTCAGTGTTATGTGTAACAAAATCCAATAATAGTGTTTCATGTAGCTCAAGCTACTCTAAGTATTGTGTGTAGTGCAATCCTTACTTGGTGTTGTGTATAAATAAAGAATAACTTGGTGATTTCATATAACACGAGATAAATTCTGTGTTGCATGAAATGAAAAATATCAAAAAGTTAAAATTAATTTGAATTTTTTTCACAAAATCTCAGTGTGTTACATTTTACACCCATTAAAATTAATTTCTCCCTTGAAATTCATCTGTGTTATCAAATTTTTAATGCTAAAAATTTCCTTTCATAGAAATGCTTAAAATGAATACTAAAACATCCTTTAAAAAGGGAGAGTTGGAACTATAATGGTTACCCAAAAAAACTTGTACATAGGAGAATATAGGTGGAAAGTGAAAACATGGTTATGGAATAAAAGAGTAAAAAATTATAGGGATTGATAAAGATCACTGATTACAAGAAAGTGGGTGATTCATAGAAAGTCAACAATCACAAAACCATAAAATGAAGAAGCATGAAAGTGGTCATTTATATCATAAAAAAATGATGATAATAGGATTTTTTTTATTTCAAGATCATTTTCCTAAATAATATATACTTACTTTATTTAATTCCATTCCTTATGCACAATCTCATCCTTCAATTATTCCTTGATCAATTCCCACTTCATCTCTTACTCTAGGGAATAAAGATAAATTTCTCATTCCTAAAGAACCAAGATATCATGATATTCATAAATAGAATGATAAGTAATTCCATATATCTTTAGTTATCATCAAATAAAAATGTTTATCACATGTTATCCAATATGAATTAATCCTCATGTGGAGATATAATACTTTAATCTCTAAAACCTCATCCAAAGTTTAACATAAACCATTCTATAAATTGTTAACCTTATAACCCTTCCAAAAGAAAAAAATACAAGACTTTAGAATGAAGGTCACTAAATCAACTTAACATTGATCCCCCATGTATCATAATGTAGCTCTTGGTTTTAACATTCCTAACATGTGAAAACCCTCATCATATATTCTATTGAAACATGGTAATAACCTAAATTACAATAAATCCTTTTACAAAACATGCATTATTTCTTATTCTAAAGACTACTAGATATATTCCTTAAATCCAAAAATACTGTAAACTTCATCAAAACTATCATAATATAATTTTTCAACAAGCCATTAATCAATTTCAAGGTAATAATTTCTGTTCAATTTAATTTATTCAAACATCATTATCTTAAACTTTGGAACATATTAAGGGTTATATTTACCTTAATCATGTGTTTCCCATGAATATCACCTTTCCATTAAATCAATTTTCTAGTCCATTGAAACCATTAAAAATATTCTTATAAATCCTCAATGAAAAAAATTAATTGAAAAATCCTTATATATTTTACAATTCATAAAACATAATTCTTGAATCAAAATGTATAAAAACATTAATTATTTCACTTAATATTTAATCCATTAACAAGGATACTTAATCCTATTACTTAATACCTCTTTTATTTCAAATTTCACCTATAGTCTCATCATCAACAACAATAAAACCATTACCTATAACACCTTGCTAATTATCTTCGAGAGATTTCCAATTTGGACATTTATTTTTATAATTCTCATTCTTTCCACATTTAAAGAATTCATTAATTGATAGTACCTCAAGGAGACCAATATTACCATCTATTTTGTTAAATAAACTTTTCATTTTATTTTGTAGTTTCTTTCTCCGTGTCCTTATTTTCCACAACCAAAACATATTCTTGTTCCTCTAAGAAATCTATTTGGGTATTTCTTCCTACATTATTAACAAAAAGGAAACTGAATATTATTTCCTCCATGGTATCCATTACTATAATTCTGCGAAAACCCTTTCCTTATCTTCTTAGATGAGTATGAGAGTTGGTTAAGGTAAATATTGTTAATCATATTCTATGAAAATTGATTAGTTATGTATTGGTGAAAAAAATATGTTCCATGGGTTTATTTGAGAAGGATACAACCTGTTGGAAGTGGATCCAATATCGAACGACCCCACAAACCCATTTAAAGGTATGAATCATAAATCCCTTTCACAGAGATCCCTTTCCCACTGCAAAAATGTGAGGCGCTGACGGAGCTCTATACTACTCCAATGGAGATCTGTGCCCATGCTGAAAGTTTACAGATGGATTTTCAATTTCGATAAAGACACTTCCATTTGAAAGCCCACCTTTACTTCACAACGTACCTCCTAGAATTAAGAGACCCCTTTGCCTATAAATACCTATATCATTCTACCTTAAAGGGATGGCTACCCCGACCTTTTGACATCTGATCTCCCAATTTGAAAATCACTTGAGCATCATGAAAAAAATGGAGAATTAATCATTCAAGGTATTTGAGAAATGTTAAAACCCATTTCCCATGTTTCTAAATACCTCCACCAAAGGAGGGTATGAATTTCATGAAGGCCTATGCCCTTCATGGAGGAAGAAGGACCTCCGGGGTACTTGAGGCTTTGCAAAGCATTAAGACTTAGGGAATCACTCCTTTACCCAATTGTGACTTCATGAAAAGGAGGTCCCACCAAGTTTCATGAAACCTATTTATTCTTTAATCCCCTAACCTCCACAAAGAATACAAGCTTCATGAAACACTTCTCAGCGAGTCCCCCTACTTCAAAAATCCCTTCTTCTTAGATTCTAAATGTTTCCTACCTTCTGCTGACATATCTTCACGAAGGTCGAGTGCTCCAAGCCTCCAAATTTCTATAGGATTGGTTTATATGCACCTTTAGTCCATATGTTATTGGTTTCACCCTTTAATATGGTCCACTACACTTCAATTGTGGCCTCAGATTACTATTTACCTCTTTCTCTTTAGCATAGGTATGCTAATTCTTATTTATTTTCAGCATAAGTACGCTAACGTGGACCTTGTGAGTGACCATTCCTCCTCAAAGTTCCAACCTAGAATTTTCAAAGCCATGCCTCTCCCAAGGGTGAATGTGTGACGATTATGGAAGACCAAGGGGTGAGGAGTGATTCCCCTACATCTGAGTTTCAAGACATAAAACCACATAACACCAATGTCCTCAACACATGACATTAAAATGTGTTCTCACCCTGTGTGGAAAGACTAGGATGTATCTATGTACCAATGACATGGAATGATATCCTCTGCACAGGATCAAGGAAGGGATGGGAAGTAGGTACCTCTCAATTCCCGCACTCTCAATCTTCTATCCCTCTCCATTTGGGTTTTTTCTCCATATGCGCCTCAGATAGTTTCCATATGTAATACCCAACACACCCTTGATAGGATGATCTATGTAAAATCAATTTATAATGAGATCTTCCTCACATGGAATGAGATCCTCCTTGTACATAATGTCTTTTTCCTCAAGAATATCCCATGTGCAATCCCCACACCATATCTTGTCAATGCTTCTTTCAAATCACGAGCATCAGGTCTACTATTTCCTCTTATTTCTCACACTGAGCATGAATCACATAGGATTATAGGTTATAAACGACTATGAAATCTAACCCCCATATGGGATGCTTCTATTCATAAGCCCCAACATATCCAGTTAATATCCCTCTATGTGTAAGACCCACCACCCCCTCCATACAAGCAACTAGCATGCATAATTCCCAACAATATACTCTATTTCCATGGGCCTCCTCTTTAGGTTTAATCCCTAATTACCCTATTCAAAATACATGGGATTTGATCCTTGCCTCCTAGAAAGGGTACATAGGAATGATATTTGAGTTCCAAACCCAACACCATAAACACCTCATCCATTCCATCCATTCCACCAAACACTTCATCTATATCCATCCTGATTTTACCCAATCCTCCACATTACAGTGAGATTATGCTAACCATATAGAACATTCATAGACATAAGCCCCATCCATTTCATCACTGATCTTAGCAGCACCCAGGTAGCTCCCATGCATAATCCCCACACAATCCAACATAATCCAACCAAGAGAAATCCTCTTGTGAATGGAAGATACCACATGTAATCCCCATAATATTCATCTAACTACATGGTTTTTGACCCCTGCATCCTAGGAAGGGTATATAAGATGACTCCCTAAGGTTAAATCCCAACTAATGGTAAACCTTAGTGCCAACCTTCTAGGAGAGAACCCATCTGATCCACCTCTATAGGTGTTTTTATTGGCCTTCACAGTGTTACATCTTCCCTTCATGGGACACGCCACCCCATGTCTTCTCTCATAGGGTGTTCTAACCCATACATCTGGTAAACCTTTGTGTTCCCTTCCTAGGGGTGAAAATCCCTAATCTACCTCTAGTGGTGTTCATATCAGACTTTATAGTGTGGTATCTTCCCTTTATGGGACACACCTCACCAGGTACACCTCCACATGCATTCTGATCCACCCATTTGGTAAAACTTCTAGGTGATCCCTCCTAGGGAAGTACCTCTATGATCTTCCATATAAATCATTATGATCAATCCCATGCCATCTCTGAAAGATGTTAAACTTATGACCGGTCACACTACTACCTTGTGTTAAACATGGGATGCCTGAGGAAAACCTAAAATGATATGCCTTTGGCATCATCTACCCCATGATCAACATGGGATTCCTTGGGTTCTGTGCTTGAGATGCCTCCATGAGATTCCCTCTTATGAGGAAGAATATAGGTGACCAATATTCCAACATCCAAACATGCCATCAATTCCCAATGTGATTAATCCCCTAACCGAAGATTGCTACCCCGTCAATACCCCTTGGAATGTCCAGATGGAATAAGCGTAATTAACCATCATCCACAAAGATATGGCACTAGGAATGAGTTTCACAAACACATCTTAATCTATGTGGGAGTCCCGGACTCGGTGAAGAGTTCCAAGGAGGAAACCATGGAAGGAGGTAATGATATCCCATCATCCCATTTTTATCAAGGGGAATAAATTTCTAAGAAAGTGATGAATGATTCACACCTTTGGAAAGAGGGAACGTGGGGTACAATCGACGACATCAAATAGTAACACGCAAGGTGGTGCGCCCCGAGAAAGCATAGAAAATAGAAATGGTGAACCCAATGTGAATATTTTCTCCTTAAACCATGGGGATTGGATATGTTGATCATTAGTTCGATAGATAAGAATGTTACCAAATCCAGTTATCTAATACTAGGACCCACTAAGAAAATAGTGGGCCCGATGTGGAACTCACAAAAAATTGGGGCAGTTAAACACCGGGCACTGCAGTTTTCAACATCATCAGCATGGATCTCTCTCCATCCATGGAAGATTGGATGATGCTGGGGCATGGGGAATTACCTTCCTTGTATCTTTATTGATAGATAAACCCACCTTCTTTTCAGGACCCAAGCTATAGGAAACCACTTACCCAATGCCTTCCAACACAGGGATAAGAGAAATTTCGATGCATAAATCCCGCAAAACCCCACCTCCTCCACAATATAAACTACAAAATTAGCTATCAGGAACCCACACACTATCTCACCCTCAAAGATCATTTATAAGAGGGTTATCGACACCCTCATATGGAGGTATGAGTAGGAGGGAGTCATTCCCACAAGGGATATGGATCGCTAGGACCTAGAGGCTTCTGCGTCTCACCAACACCACCTCCCCCAAGGTCCATGTAGGGATAAACTGATCCCCACTCCAATTATGAACCAATTAGGGAGTCTCTACCTGAAGTGATATTTTGACTCACTTACCTACATCAATGAGGTAGGGAATGCCCGTACCACCCCAATAATGACCACTTCCCAAGAGCCACCAAGAAGGGCTCCGACTAGGCCTCATCCGTACCAGCACTGACTGGTCTTTCAAGTCAAGGAAAAGGTGGATCATTTACATGCTATTCTGACCCCAGTCCAATTGACCTGAAGCCAACGTCAGAACCAAGCTCAGAATGATTCCCATTAGGGGTCATCATATTCCATATCTCTAGTGGCCCCTTCTACCACCATCACATTCTACCAAGTTCCTACCACTACAAATTAGGGACACCTCAACGCTTGGTTGGGATTTATCCCTCAACCACCTCACATGTAGGTTGGGTTAACTTTATTATATACTGGCATCTCTAGAAGCTATTATGATCCAGTCCGTGATGATGAGAATCAGCACATAGGCCTTCCCCATGTAGTTTTGAACTAGAGTGGAGGTCCTCTATTCTCTATCAATCAACATGGAGGTCCTCCCCATGTTTCTTACACCATACAAAGTAGAGGCCCTACCCACTTCATCGACACCAAGTACTAAGGTCCTCACCATACATATGGTTCCAGATATGGAGGTCCTCCCCATGTCACCAACCAGCCACGTGAATGTCTTCCTCATGCCGTTCTTAGCTCTAGTGAAGGTCCTCACCACTCCAACACTAATCAAAGAGGAGGTCCTCTTTGCTCTATCAATGATCAGAATGGAGGTTGATTAGACACTAAAAGAGGATAACATTCATTGTTAATTTATATATTTTTCATGTCATTTGTTATTCATAAATACCATTTTAGTGCATTTTACACTTTGAACATCATTTCACATCATGATTGCAATTCTTTCTTAAAATGCACTATTACATGGTACATTTGTGAGAATAATTTACAATAGACAATTGTCTTGATTTTAATTTCATATTTAATTTTCAGGTTTCTCATTTAATTGGGAACAATTCATAATTTTTGTTCACTTGAATATTAAAATTGGAAGACCACCAAAGTGGGCCTTGAACCAACCACATTCTGGGCGAAGTGATTTGGACAACATCCCGATAAAAGAACTGTATAGGCTATGATTCAAGCCCAAAGAGTCTTAAAATTTAACTTGAGATAGAATAAATCACGGGGAACATTTCATTCAATAGTGGAACAATCTAATTATAATGTTTTAATGGAGTTACAGGTGGTCCAAGTTGAAGATGAAATTATGGGCCAGATTCCACGACCTAGAAAAACAGTCCACCATTTAAATCATATCTCTCAAAACACAAAGTATTTTGGGATGAAATTTTACAGGATATTAGGAGACATCCAGGTATTTATTTAAGTATTCTATGGACCACTCCAATTCGTCCTTCTAGAAGGTTTTTTCGGTGCGTCTTTTCGGTGGATGCAAGATGGATTCCATTTCGGGGGAAGAGTGGAAAAGTCACATCTCCATTAATTGTCCACCCACCTTTCCCAAACACAATTAATTAAAGGCACATGGGATGATGGGGGATCGGCCAAAGACTTCCAAAATTCCTATTTAAGGTAGTATTGGTGGAGTATTTGAAGGATCTTGGAGATTTTTTTTGATTGTAATGTTATTATGCCAAATTGTCTTTGTAGCATTTTTCCTTCCCATGTAAGTTGTTCGAATCACCTTAGTTTTTAATAAAAGTTCTTATTATTCTCTTGTTATGTTCTCATTAATATCACCTCGATACCATTGCCTCAAGGTATTAACTTTTTCATACCAAACCTTGTGATTTTGTTCACACAACGGTGGAGTGATCGTTATTTTTGTTGTTTTTACTTCTTCAATTCCACCCTCGTAAGTCTACTTTCTGCTTCCGTTGAGAACTTTTCATAAATGGAGGTCTAGCTCTTTTATGGGTTGATCTAAGGGAGTAGCAAGGGGATGGATTGAATGTTATTTCTCACTCTCTAAATTTTATTAATTTCTTTTAATTGAGTTTCTTTCATTCAATGTTTTTTATTCTTCCTCTTCCTTATTGAATTTATTCACCCCACTTTCATGTGCTAATTATATACTTTACCTTGGAGTGATCATGAAAATAATCCTACAAGTGTATAGGTGATTAGTATGTGTTGTAAAGGTGTTTAATCAGTAAGTGATGAGGTTAGTTTTAATTCATTGCATGAATCCTTCTCGAGTTAATGAAATTAAAATCGTAAAAAAAGGAATTCATTCAATCCACCCAAGCAATAACCTAGGATCAACTCATTTTCTCATAATTTGAATTCACATAGATCTTTTAGTGATCTTTTAAAACCATCTAAAATCAACCCAATTTGGCCACTTCATAGCAAAAAATCCATCTCTTTTTATTGAGTGTATAAAGGTTCTTCTTATGTATATGAGGATTAGACAACCCAAGCTACACTACAAGTGACCACTTAACCCTTAACTTTATTATCTTCTGACATCTCTAAAAGCTATTACGATTCAGTATGTGATGATGAGAACCAGCACATAGGCCCTCCCCATGCAGTTTTGAACTAGAGTGGAAGTCCTCCATTCTATATCAATCAACATAGAGGTCCTCCCCATGTTTCCTACACCATACAAAGTAGAGGCCCTCTCCACTTCATCGACACCAAGTACTGAGGTCCTCACCATACATATGGTTCTATATACGGAGGTCCTCCCCATGTCACCAACCAGCCATGTGAAGGTCTTCCTTGTGCTGTTCTTAGCTCTAGTGGAGGTCCTCACCATACATATGGTTCTAGATACGGAGGTCCTCCCCATGTCACCAACCAGCCATGTGAAGGTCTTCCTTGTGCCGTTCTTAGCTCTAGTGGAGGTCCTCACCACTCCAAAACCAATCAAAGAGTATGTCCTCTTTGATCCATCAACGATCAGTATGGAGGTCCTCCCCATACTATCATCGGTTAACATAGAGGTCCTCCCCATGCCCATCTCGACCAGTGTGAAGGTCCTCCTTACACCTCAATCCACCAAAGTGGATCCCCTCCCCACTCCAACAAAAAGTGACATGGATTCCCTCCACATGTTCTTGATGACCAAAGAATAGGTCCCCCCCTACTATGTCAATAGCTAGAGAGGAGGTCCTACCCACTATAGCGATAACCGATATGGAGGTCCTCCCCATATCCTGAAAAATCAAAGAGGAGGTCCTCCCCGCACCATCAACCATCAACACGAAGATCCTACTAATATCGAAAAATTTCCTTACCCTAAAGAACCATCCCAGGGTATAAGGGTGAACCCTCACCACTGAAGGAAAAATTATGATAAATGACAGGTCGTTTTCAATCTCGATCGCTTCTCAGATTATGAATCCGAATGTGACTCCATGATGGAGGCTTCCCCCTATTCATCTACATTAGAGTCTAGGGAAGAATCCTAGTGGGTGAGATTCACCACCCCATAAGGTAAGATCCACAAGATTCCAAAATCTCTTCATAGCTATATGAAGGAGGAGGAAGATTTGGATCTCTTCTAGGGTATTGCAGTGCGGTCCTATCTATCGTCTTGAAAGTTATTCTCTACCTTTACATAAGATCACATAGAGTTTTTTAGAGCATGATAAAATTCAAGAAACTGGTATACCCACATATGACTACCATTTACTTCACACATGAGACCATGGTTAGTACTCAGTCCTATAGGGATGAAATGATGTGGCCAACACCAACCCCAAGAGATTATCTAGCATGAAACAATCAATAAACTCAGGAAACAAAATCTTCACCGACCATTCAACCACCATGTCAAACCATATTAATGTCATTATCCGTTCCTTAACTGGTACTAGTTGGATCTTGTGATAACCAGGATCCAGACTCCACTTTTGAATAAGAAATCTTGTGGGACACTCTTACTGCAGATTGAATTTATGAAGTGTTCTAGACGAATGTGGTTCCCGAATTCAATACCCTAGATTCCCTCACTCAGAACATGGTGACATGATTTCACCGAACCATATAGGAAATGAGTTTCATCTCCATGACTATCAGTTGGTCTACCCAAGAGATGAGATTACATTGATGATATTGACCAACAATTCCGCATGGTTGAGTTAGAAGAACTCCCGGTGGTGCAACATCTTGCACCACCCTAATACCATCAGACCCTTAAATATAGATGTATTTATAGTTTTTCAGTTATTTATAGAATTATTGTTGAGGTTTCCCCACACATATAGATCTAGGGCTAGGGGAAGTATGATTCTCTCCACTTCCATCCTATCCTGTGGTAGCCTGATTTTCTTGGTGATATTGAGGATACGAATCTAGGTATAATTGTGGTGAATATGTATGATCTTGGTCTACTGAAAGATAAGAACACCAAAATAGGGTTCTATGAAGATAATCCTACCCCTAGGGTGGCTCAGTATTAGGTGGAACCTCATAAGGGTGTCCCCACTCACCTATAAAGTAAGACACTCAACCTTGGATAACCCGTTGTATCATTAACTATTGGTCGAGACCCCAACAAGGGTAAAGGGTATATCAGGACCTCTAACCCCTATGATCCATCCGATGCCACACATAGGAAAAAGGTCAATCCTGATATGGATACCTTTCTCCAACAAATTATAGATCAGAGGAGGCTCATTGAAGAGATCCTTGCTGACTGCCTTGAAGAGAGACCCTCAGACTCTGGTAACCCTTAGAAAGATCATGCTTCTCCTCCACTGGAGAAATAGGGGCATCCATAGGTATTTCTTGATCATCTACCCTCAATCAATCCAGAAAATATCGTGCATACAGAAAGATTAGAAACTAGGGTTTATGTAAAGAGACTATAGTATGCATCACTGAACCCACCCAAACAACACGAGAATATCCCTCGGGACCCTGATCAAGACAATCCGCAAGCATACCCACATATTAATCTGAGAGCTTCCAATCCTACTCACCATGTTGATGATACAATCAATGAATTGGTGGTTAAAAATCCTCACCAAGATAATAATCCCTTCCAGTATGATCTACTATCTTCTCTCACTACTCGGATGGAATCCTTGGAAACACGATAGGTGGAAATCGCACCTGATGGAAAGACTTATTTGAAATGAGTGGATGGAATGATAGAACCACTATATTTCAAGAATCCAACCTTCTCCCCTTTCAATGGGATGGGTGACCCATTGAAGTATCTAACCCACTTCATCTCCAGGTGCACAACCATATTAGGACCCCCAGAGTAGTAGGAAGTAGCCAAGCTCTGATGTTTTATTCAGACATTAGAAGGACCTGCGTTCGTTTGGTACATCTATTTACCCATTGGGTCCATCACTAGTTCGGAAGACCTCCATAGGCAGTTTCTCTACCAATTCATCTTCACTACATGAAATACAAGAATTTTCAACCACTTAAAGTGCAAGAAACTGTCAGATGAGTGAGTCTCAGACTTCATCACCAATTGGAAGGGCCTTATGTACTCACTCGACATGTCACTAAATCAAGGTAAGTTGTTGAAGATGCATGTGGTGGAAATTCAAGAAAAACTTGGTTCCCATCCTCATCACTCAGAATTCCCCAGCTGGATTCTGGGATTTTTCTAACAAGGCTCAATGCCTAGAGGAATCCTGGCAGTAGGCCAAGTAGGCATGTCCCTTTAATCCTCTAGATTTTGTAAGAAGAGACACTGAGACAGAGACTACTTCCATAGTACAGGTAGTGTCTTCAAAGCTACTAGATATATTTCCCATATATCCTCACAAAAAAAACCCTCATCGAGGATGAAAACCTTAGCAAGATCCGCCTTTCTAGGCTTAGAATCGGCAGACACCTCCTTAGTAAGCACTACCACCCAGATGACATAATGTGGCTCTATCCCGTCATCAGTCTCTAGCCCCTCGTTAGAATCAAGCTCAAAGATCTCTCTTCCCAAATAGGATAAACCAAAACTACTCATTTCTATAGGCCAATGTTTCTAGTTATTTCCACAGTGCCCTGGAATAAGGGATTTTGAAGCTTCCAGAATGAAGAAATCCACATGAGGCCTAGCTCACCGATCTTCCCGACCACTACCCTTACCATAAAATCCCTGGACATACCATCAAGCAATGTTATGTGTTCAAGGATTGGTTACAAAATTAGGTGGACAATGGTGTGGTCAGATTGGGTGAAGTTCCAAAACAGGTAACCCATATCTTGGTCAATCTCGACAGTGATAGTGAGGGTTCTAGTGAATGGAAACAGGTTTACAACCATGAGACTCAGAAGTCTAATGACTGATTAGCTTAAAAAGAATTTTATCACACCCACAATATCATATTTTCCCTCATGGGTTGAACTAAACCTCCTAAAGTCACTATACCTTCTCCAACAGCCAATTATACATACACCTCTTAGTCTTCAATTTCTTAGAAGTGTAGGCACTGACGAAACAAGGGAAATTAAAGTCCCTCGTTGGTGCTAAAGCCGTCCCGTACCCTTAGTGACTTCATGCCTCTAAAGATGGGAATCACAACCAGAGTCTATCCAGTGTTAGAAGACTCCTTTGATGATGATAGGGGGCATGCCTATGTGAATACCATCAAACTAGTGGATCCCTACATGGTCCCCAATGATGAATAATACTAGAAAATCCATCCAAATGTCCCCGACTGACGCCATAAAATAAGAAGTTGAGGATAGGTAAATCATCAGAATGCTCAGTCTAGTGCTTCAAGATAAACCATGGATGCCACCAAAACTAGATAGTAGGTGTTGTGTAGAGCTCAGCAGACACAGTCCTTCCAGCCCACTCTACCAGATTCACCACCACCATTGACCATGCTAGTTGACTAGGCAAATAACCCATGACTTCACCATGATTGAATGCATCCAGTTAAATCTAGACCTCAGTCATCCAGTGGTGGTTCTAGGAAGTTTACTTGATGAGAAACAGGATATTCCTAACACCAAACAAAATTCAATGGTTCATATAGTAGTTCCTATCATGCTTCCTGCCAAAGAGAAACCCCCTATAGTTAGAAATGTGCATTTATCAAGAAAGTATGATGTAATCAAGAAAATAAACAACATTCCTGCAAATCTATTGATCCTCAAAGCTCTTAGTATGTATGAAGAGATGTGATAAGCCCTCAAAGAATCCTTGAAAATCCCCCTCCAGTTTGAGATAGAGGTTTTTCCCGTAAAGACTTTCTATGATGAGGAATTCAAGCAGTCAGAGTGCCAAGACATCATCTCTTTCTCTGGAAAAGTGAATACTATCTCATGTAGGGTACATTCACCCAATGTATATAAGTAGATAGTTAAATGGAATAGATTTCCATCATTGTATAGAAAACAAATATTTTAGGATCAACCTCATCCCGACCTGTCTCTCCATAGGCTGGGACTCACTGAAGTAGAATTGAGACCGTATGACCTAAAGATTCAGGGGTATGATATGACTAAATAGAGACAGTGTAACATGATCCATTTGAAGACCCAATTAAATAGTTTTTTAGAAAACACTGGATTCATGGTTGTCTCATAGGAAACCACTTAAAATGTATTGATGGTTAGTCCCTGGCTCTATATGCATGTAGTAGTCCTCTCCTCATATCACTAATGCCTCAAGTATACCCTCAATGGCCGACTAGGCATACTCCAGGGCGATGTTTCTCCCTTCGAATCCTATGAGGCCCATTATATAGATGATTCCTATTCTTATATAAAGGGAAATAAGATTCATACCAACTAAGTTGAGCACACCTCCATTGCAGTAAGCCCATGGAAAGATCTGGATGACACATTCGTCCTCTCGATTCACCGTTTGGAGGCTACAAATCCAGAATAGGGGAACTCCTTTGTTGTTTCTAGAAGGAAAGGGTATCACATCCCTAAGTTCAAGAATTAAAGAATATTATCTTGTAATATTACATAGGATAGGCTTGGGTGATACCACAACCCCTACTCATATCAAGTAATGAGATGTTCACCCCATGGATACAACCATGTACTAGACCCACTTGTTCCACTGAGGTAGGTTTAACTGATACAAACTGACCCATCACTATTTATTATATATCAACCATGGAACACATGGTCAAAGTAATGATAGAATCATCATGATATCCTCTATCATTATGGTTTTAGCAGATCAAGAGCCTCTTAATGAAGGATTTACCACTGCCCAAGCAGGTACCAATGTTCCTCAATAAATTTTCGACCCAAAAGAATCTCCTCCTCCAAATGTTTCCTCTAACTCAGACGATGAAGAGTATTTGGAATATGATCCTACCACATTTGAAGAGGTAATCTCCACCACTATAGATGAGCTGGTTCAGGTGAACCTTGGTACTGAGGCAGATCTAAGGCCAATGCTTATTAGTGCAGCCATGCCTGTAGAAGAATAGTAGTAGTACATGGATTTATTGAAAAAACACCATTATTTTTTTCTTGGAGCTATGTTGTGATGTTAGGGATGGAACCTCATGTCACCATCCACTATCTTGGCCTCCCAGTAAGACATCACAGGTTAACTCATCATCCCATAAAAATTCACCCATCCCACAATACCATGGTTAAGGCCGAAGTTTATAAGCTTATGAAATATGGCTTCATTAAGGAAGTTCAGCACCCCAAGTGGCTGGCAAAAATTTTCCTTGTCAGGAAGAAGAATGACCATATCAGATTCTCTTTTGACTTCTGGGATCTAAACTTCCACTATCTGAAGGATGATTTTCCCCTTACAGTGATAGAGTTGTTGATTGATTCCACAGTTGGGTTCTAGATCTATCCTTCATGGATAGGTATTTCATGTACAATTAGATCTGTATGACCCCCAAATATGAATATTCTACCACATTTAGAGCACTTAAAGGTTCCTTTTATTATCAGGTGATTCCTTTTGGTTTGAAGAATACATGAGCTACTTATCAGCAAGCCATGCACCGCATCTTCAAACCGATCCTAGGGACATTAGTGGAATGATACATAGACGATTTTTGTGGTCAAATCCATCCAGTGTTAGGATCATATCAGAGATCTTGAGAATGCATTTGTATTTCTTCACTCTTGGAAGTTGAATATGATCCCCTTGAAATGGGATTTTAGGGTTACCTTTAGAAAGTTCCTTGTATTCGTCATCTGATATAGTGGCATTGAGATCGACCTAGAGATGATTATGGCTATCAACCAAATGCCTTTTCTGAGTAACCTCTGGGATCTATGATGCCTCCAAGGACACTTTTCCTACATATGCCGATTCATCA
This sequence comes from Viscum album, assembly GCA_963277665.1. Classification (NCBI taxonomy): domain Eukaryota; kingdom Viridiplantae; phylum Streptophyta; class Magnoliopsida; order Santalales; family Viscaceae; genus Viscum; species Viscum album. The sequence continues at coordinate 1,176,493,283 of OY728153.1, read as the reverse complement.
TGAATATGGCTGGCAAGTACAATCCATTTTCTAGGATCATGAAGAAAGGTTCCATCTTCTAATGGGATGAAGAGTGCTATAATGTGTTTAAATAAATCAAGAAATATTTGTTTCAGCCTATATTTTTAATGCCACTCATCTCAGGGAATCCGTTGGTCCTTTATGTGACTACCTCAGAATGATCCCTCAACACCCTTCTCACTTAGAAGGAAAAATAAAGGACAAAGAACATTTTATATTATCTCAGCCACATAATCCTTAACATAGAGTCTAGATATTCTCTTATCGAGAAGATATTCCTCACACTGATTTTTGTAGTGAAAAAGTAGCAACATTATTTGAATCATCACAAGATACAACTTGTGTCCCACATGGATTCACTAAAGTATATTATGAATCACCTGATATTGATAGACCGACTAGCATGCTGGGTAGTGATTCTTTAGCAGTTTGGCATTAGGTTCATTATGCAGAAGGCCATCAAGGGTCAATCACTTAAAGACTTTTTGGATTCTCATCTATCCCCAAAAGAATCACCTATAGATGTTTATTTCCAAGATGAGGCCATCCTATCAGTGGATCAAGATATTTCGTGTTGGCAGATACATATTGATGGAGCCTCCCGGAGATCAACTGGTTGAAGGATTAGTGATCCCATGCTTAATAAAGTGGGTTTATGAATCATCTTCATCACCCTGACACAGGTTATCCTTTACCACTCTTTCTTGCTATCATAAGGCTACACCAATAATGAGGTAGAGTATTAGGCTCTCATTTCAAGTCTTGACCTATCCCTTGAGATTGATGTTCTTCTCTTTCATGTGAATGGAGACTCTAAGTTAGTTATTAAGAAAATAAATGGTGATTACATCATCAAGAAGACAGAGCTTGTTCCCTTGCTCAAACACACTCTCTCCATCTGATGGCCCGGTTCCCTTATCACCTAGAGGTGACTCATGTTCCCCAGTCATAAAATGGTCAAGATGATTCCTTGTCCAGTCGAACTGCTTCTCTTATAGAGCCCGTCCAAGCTGATTTGTTCATTCACGTGGTGTATTGAGGAGGTATCATTCTCATCATTTCAGACGATGATGAAAGTCAATAGGTAAACCACCTAACCACTGGTGATTCTATATTGGGACCTCCAGATCCACCCACAGCTGAAGAAATCTCTGATTAGACAGCTCCATTTTTCAAGTATCTCCAGCATAGTTTTCTCCCACTAGATAGAGTCAAACATGAGTGAATCCATCGACACATAGTGTAGTTCACCCTTTAGAGCAGGTCCAACCTCATGAAAACTCTCTATAGACATGGGTTTGATAGAATTATCCTCCACTTCATTCGAGGAGATGATATTCTCCATGTTACACAATAAGTTCATGCTAGGTCCTATGGTACTCACTAGGTAGGGTTGAAGCTCTCCCACTAGATTCAAAGGCTGGGCTACTTCTGGACCACTATGGTCCATGACTGTATCGAGTTTTCCAAGAGGTTTCATGCATGTCATATCCATTCCAATGTCATTCATAGACCTTTATATCCCCTCTATACTATAATGTATTCTTAGACCTTTGTAGTCCAGGGACTCAATATAGTGGTATCATATCCACTAGAAACATCTCTCTAGTGTAAGTTCTTTTTTACTACAATGAATTTATTTTCCAAGTGGGAAGAAGAGATTAATCTCAAGGAAGTAAAATCCCAATTAGTTGTTGAATTTCTGAACTCCAATATCATCCACCAATTCAGATCCCTAACTCTATTCTCACTGACAATTACATTAACTTTCAGGATGCTAAACTGAAGAATTTTTATGATATGTACAACATCCGATTCAACCATACTTAACACTACCACTCATATGAAAATGGAAAGATTGAAGTGTTCAACAAAAACCTCTTGAACATTTTGTAGAAGATAGTGGGCCAAAATAAGAAATGTTTCCTAGAAAAGCTCCCCAATTCTCTCTGGGCTTATTAGATGATGACCCAAAATTCCACCCAGGTGAATCCGTACTCCCTAGTGTACAAAATAGAGGTATTCCTACCCATTGAGATCAAGTTTCCATCACTTCGAACAACTTTCTATGATCAGTAGATGTTAGAAAAGATATCAAAAGTATATCTAGATAAATTGGAAGCCCTCAAAGAGAACAAGCTTCAGGATTTGTAAAATCTAGAGAGGTACTAGAAAAAAATATCCAGAGAATTAAACATGAAGGTTTTCCTCCACCCCTTCCTCCAAGGTGATATGGTGTTAGCTCTCCAAACACCGATGATACTAGGTAGGAAGCCACCAAAGTTGTAACCCAAGTGGGAAGGACCATTCATCATACACAAGTTCTATCCCAACGATGCATAAAATTTGGTCACCATGGATGGGGAGTGCATCACTCCTCCAACCAATGCCAAGTTCCTCAAGAAGTACTTCACATAAGGAGTTTCATGTTTTAGAATCATGATGTTAAATTGGGCGCCCAATTATAAAAATGAATTTAAACTATGTATGGGTTTTACTTGGAAATGTGTCATGTGGCATGAGCCTCCTTCAACCTTTATTCACGCTATATTGTTCCTACCATGCTACAAACATCCCCTTTCTCAGATATCCCCTATCTTATAGTCTGATTAATATAACTTTAAACTACATAACCCTAGTTCGAGCATCATGACTTTAAACCATGTGGGAGTTCTTCTCAGGAATTTGTTGTGTGGTCTTAGGCCTCCTCATCTTATTCACATTAGGATTTTCATGATGCCACACTACATATTTATTCTTTAGAATCCTCATACCATGGTATGAACTCTATGAACTTAAACTAAGATCCACTATTGTCTGAGTTTCACAACTTTAAACTGTGTAATAGGTAGTGCCCTAGTTGCATGATGATAAACTGATTAACACTCATTGTCTTGGCCACACAATAGTAAACAACATAGTGCCATAATGTTCTTTCCTGAGATTCCATTACCACCGACATCAGTCACATACCATTCCATATTCAAGAACTAAGTACGACTTGATTCTTGTATATAAAATATACATAGAAATGTTTGGATTCTATATATTGGTCTATCTACTCCAAACATAATTCCCCCACTCTGTGTATGGATCATACCTACATAGAGAGATTTTGTGTGTTTTAGAACTATGTCTGAATTGATTATCATACTCATGGGATATGTAGCAACATCCAAACATTTATTCTTCATGCCTAACTATATATTTATTGAGATTTTGGATCTTGGACTTATATTAGTCCACTTTACATGACTTTAAAATTTATATGAGATTTTCTCTCAAATATTTCACGTGGTGGTGGGCCTCCTTGGTCCCTATTCATGCTAGGTTTTATATGTCACATCATACTAATTCTTCTTGATACACTTTTCCACCAGCATCCTTTCCACATGACGTTAAACTTCATGGATTATTCCTGTCACATCATAGTCCAAGAATACGAGTTTAAACTGTGCATGGGTTTTCTCCAGGATGTGTTGTGTTGTGTCGAGCCTCCTTGGTCCTTATTCACACCGAGACTTCAGGACGCTGTGCAACACACACCCATTTGAGATATCCTCCTTGTTGGACTGAAATTTATGACCTTAGAATAAGATCCTACATACTCAATGCACAATATTAAACTACAACCATACCTTGGAAAAGTTTAAGATGACCCATGATAATCATGGGATGGCTCATTTCCCTCACTAGAGAGGATCACCCCCACTGGTGTCAGTATACTACAAAAGTATTTTTTAAAACTATATGTGGCTTGATTCCCATCCTTATGGGATACATAGTGATTCCCATACATTTCATCTTTGGGACCAGCTGCAAGTTCCTTCAAACTTTCATCCCCTTGTCCTAGATTATTGTCCAGACCGTATGACTTTAAACTATGAGCAACTGATGTTAGGGTCATTTTACCTAGTGCAAGGCCTCCTTGGCCTCATTCATGTCAGGTATTTAACCTTCATACCATGTGAATTTCTTTTAACATCCATGTTATTCATGGTCCATACATTATGACCTTAAACTATTTATAGCCCCTATAGTCCGAGAAACACAACTTTAAACTTCTTACACTATTCGAGTTTGATTCCCACTCCCTAATATGACCATTACGTACTTAAAGTCTTTTTGGGTTCATATTACCACCATGTTTCACATCCATATAGACCCCATAATGGCTTTGTCTCATTCCATATTTGTATCACCTCCCATTCCGGGCCAACACCATAATGAATATCTTGTAACAAATTGCATATTCTATGTTTTGAACATGGTCAATAGTCAATATTCCACTTATTCACCCCATTCATGACTAACATGGTCATAATCCCTGTGTTTTTAACATAGTCAATGATTGTTCCATACCTATTGGTAGACCCTGGTCTAGATCTTGAAATTATCAACTTGCCTCCTTTCCATGTTACCATATCATGGTGGAATTTCATTACCCATGGTGCCATAATTATGTTCTCCCACTTGCTAGGAGATCCCTACTATCGTTCCTTATTTCCCACACCAATCATGGATCACATAGGATTAAGAGTTTGGTAAGGTGTGAGCTAACATGGTCAATCTACCTAGAGGAAAATTTAGTCTAAACTATATGACCGTAAACTAGAAGCTCATGTCCAAGAAATCATGACCTTAAAATATGTAAAAATACATCCCTAGGGCTATGTGATGTGACGATGTGCCTCCTAGGTCTCCATTAACATCATTATTTTCACTCTTCCATGCTACATATACCTGTCTTAGGAATTACACAGGCCCAAAATCTGTGACCCTAAACTAAGAGCTCATAGTTCATAAAACATGACTTTAAATTGTTGGCTATGATCCATATAGTATGACCTTAAACTCTGTGCTACATCTTGGTCACATGATGTTAAAATGTAGAACACTTATTGATCATATGATGTTAAACTGTACCATTAATCATCCTCACCGTATGACATTAAAATACATGTTCATCATCCTCACCATATGATGTTAAACAGTGTGTTAATTATCCTCATATACATGATGTAAAACTGAAAGGCATCCTAAAACCTCACCTGAGTGGTCCTCTCCTTTAGTGATAGTTATATACTGCATTATTTTCATCTTTATCCATTTCTCATCATCTGAGATGATGCTTCCCTGGAAGATAGGTTTGATATTTTTTAGACCAATGCATTTATACTAATGTTCTCTAAGTCATAGCGGCGTAATTACAAGAGTGTTGGAATTCATTCAAAAATTCCATCACTCCATTCCACACTTTTCTTGTCCCTTATTTGGATTCTCATAATCTTTCATATCTAAAGGTACCCCCTAATGACCTGGTACCATGCCACCTTTGTCTCACCTAATGTCCTGGGCCAATGTTCCCAAATACCTTAGATGAAATTTTGAGAAAGGTTTCATATTTTGAACATGGTTAGCGGTCGACCCTCATTTTTTCCTATTTTAGGCTAACAGTATGGATACTGTGTTTCAAAAATGGTATTAGTCATACTATACCACCATTCCATTCTCTTATTGTTCAAAATTTGGGCATCATGATTCAAAATATTCATTCCCCTTTGTTCAGATTGATTATAACACCCTTGAAGTTATCCCATTTGTGTATTAGTGCATGTTGGAAAGCAAAGTTGGATGCCCTTAGATCGCTGCTCTTTGGAAACATCCTCTCTAAAGATCAAATGCCCTCTATGTTCAGTTAACAATAGCATACCCCATGTGTTTGATAATTATTTGACACTCTCATATAAATTGGACAGTTCTGTGGTCATCCCTTATTTCTTACACTGAGAATGAAACACATGATCTTAGGGGCTGGTCATTAGTTGTCTCAAAAATATAATCTATGTGTGATAATCAAAGCAAGAAAAAATATGTCCATGCACAAAGTAAGTTCCAAAATAAGTGAATTATGAGTTCTGGAACAATTTCCCCTATAGATATTCCCCTGAGATTGAGTGTTTCAGTTACTCCAACCTTTGGCGTGTGACTTCCAAGGTCTGATTCTACCGCCTGAGCTCTATTTCTTCCTCATCAGCCGACAAATGAAGCTTGTAGAACCTGATATTCACCTAATACCATTCTTCTTGGAGATCATCCACTTGACATGATGCCTGTATTTTCTTCTCCTTGGTCACCTCTAGTTGAGTCCTTAGTTGGATGATGAGCCTCAATTGAATGTCGATGAAGGAGAAATGCCCACTCGTTTTTTTCTTCTAGGAACTTAATCTCATAGTTGGACTCCTAAAGCTTTCAAATGTTTTTATATGTCTCTTAGTTCTAGGAAGCATCCAAATTTTGGCTTCCTTCTAGTATTTTCTTCACCAGGTAGTCATATATTAACACATGAAGGACTCAAGCATCCACCCCTCCAACACACCGATTGTACAACCAATGATGGAGGGACCCCATACATCCCACTAGTTATAGCTCTGGTGTCTCATAAAAAAAAAGTTTGATTCACTTCTACACCTAAAACCAGACGATGCAACTTTCCTCGACCAAATCAGGTTCAGAATCTTCCATCTCTTCAGGATCTACAGGCTAATACTCCTAAAACTCACCTTGGAGTTTAGCGGTGGGATCCTCCTATGGCATCTTTTTAGATGGGATGAGCTCTATTTCATGAGGTTTTTCATCCTCACTTGACCCCAACCCAATAATATTTTCCCTATTAGCCCGAGTACCACCCCACCGATGGAATCACTCGTAGCTGCAACCGACCATTCACCGGAGGCCATAATTTGGTCAGTTTGGATGGATAGCTCCCTATAAAACATAACCCCTATCAAAAAATTGATCCTATGTCCTTCGACTATTTATAATAGACAATCACATGTTACCTCATAACTGTTCATAGAATAAACATGCTAATAAACCTAATCAATCAAACAACAAATATGAATCTGTAATGCGGAAAACTTAGGGAAACTGAGTAGCAGTGGATCATGCTCTCAGGTTGTTGCCATTGGGATATCGGGGCATGGCCCCCCATATATGAATAAGGAATTAAAGGATTATGGGGTGGCTATCTTAACCTCGCCATCTTTAGTTGTTCTACCAACTGCTTCTACCCAAGGCACGAATCCCAGAGCTTGGTCCTCCGTACCTATTGTTGTGCCTCCATCTCCATCAGCTGGGATCACTCCCACAAGTTGCTCCCACATAGAACAAATTTTAGTTAATAAGTATAGATAAGGTATAAGGTAAGAAGAAACATGGGTATATGAGCTAAAACTTACTCTAAGAAGTTCAGTGAATTCCCCCAAGGAGATTGTGATTTCACCATCCTTTGGGGGATCCCTTCATTAGCATCTTCCCACCAAGATTAATTTGATCCATCAGGCAAGAGGGAATGGATGGCCAGCTTAGCTGATGATAGTTGAAAAGGTGATGTCATATGAAATAGTACATTCACCCGGTATGTCATTGAGCACAAAGTTCCCCGAGAATGCACTAAACCCACTAGCTCGATCATATACTGTAGAACCTCTTCCTAAGACACGAGGAAGCCAAATTTGGCATAAATGATCCTCGAAAGATCCATCCCATACCTGTTGTGGTGGTCCCACATCCTTCTAGGGTTGAGAAACTATGTGTTGACATCCCAAGTTTCCCAATCCTCAGGGTAGATGCCATTTTTTGGAATGAACACTCAACATAACCGCTTCCCAAGAGCTTGAGAAATCATCTTGCAGAACCCTCTTGATAAATTCCCTTCTTACTAAGTCTGCTTGATTAGGTGTGTTGGTATTAGTGCTTCTTCCCTACTTTCTTCACTTATGGCTATTCAGACTCTTGAATTGTAGGCTCTGTCATGGTAGCTCTATCACCACGATGTTCCCCATCCTTTCCACTATGATGCTCTCTCACCACCATTTGGCCTCAACCCTAAGGTAGAGCAACCACTACCTCATTGGATCAGGTGGTCCACTGACTTAGCATTACCCTATAATAAGCGACCTCCTAGCTCTTCACATAACCATTAGTAAGCTCGTATATAGTGGTGGATGGGGGAAACTCATTCTGCATATTTCTGTCTTTATGAGTGAAGATGTTCCAAAGCTGTCTCATCACTGAAGGGTGGCTTTAATGATGTAACCCCGAGTACTTCTTCAGAGTCAGCCTCTATAGGCACCTAAAATACCATGAAAACTAGTGTAGGTTGTATGGTTCATAGATCGGCTGACAATCGACTCTCACCACTAGCAACCCACCATATAAGGACAAAATATGTGCTTATTGTTCCTCAGTCCATGTTCCATCATTGATCACCACTTCCATTGGTAGAAGAAATGGGTGGACAGTAAATTGATCCTATAACCCAATCTTACTCAGAATTTTTTTCAACCCTAGCTTGAATGGGAAACTCCCTGCAGCATTCATAATCACTAGACAAAAGTTCATATCGGGAGGGGATATGAGTTTCAGATACTTGTATCCTCCCATGTGCATAGGCACCCAACTATACATGAAGTGCAATAGCCTGAAGATGCATATAACTCTCTTATTATCACTGATACGTCTAATCAGTTTATATATATTTTCTATAATAGGGATCCCAAGATTGATATGTTTCTCTATTTCCACCAGAACCTCAATTATAAATGTGCTCAACCTCACCCCAATGTGAGCATCCCTTACTAGAAGCATCCACCCACAGATGAGTTCAATAATGAACCCAACCAACCTAACTATCAACAGAGGATCATTTTAGATACTTTACCCCCATAACTTCCATTGGATATCCTCCAAGATCCACCAATAAGATCCCTCTTTTCCTTGTTGGACTCCTTTAAGACATGTGAGGGGACTTGTCAGCAATTTTATGGATGCCTCATCCCCTTAAACAGGATCCTCTACCAGGAAGTTCAGAAAATAACTAAACCATTACTTGAAATTGACATCCCTCATCCCCTATATTTCTTTAGAAATTACTCAAACCAAATCTAGCAGCACCTTCACCAAATTTTGTAGCTTTTCCGGACCTTCCTACACATTATCTATAGGTAGAAAATCATCACACACCCCCCCAGGATAGGGATCCCAGAGATCTGATATAGGTTGTAGATTTTGATTCCGACCTACCTATGATGAAGATGAAATTTTTTGGTCCTTGGTGACCATATTCTCAATAGATCTGGCATGATCTCCCATGGTTGGTAGACATGGAACTAAGAATACCATGACACTTCATACAAGCCTACTTGCCTCATATCTTCCTCGAACTCAGCACAAGATGGGAACGCCCAGTAGGCCCATGACCATTAATCTATGAAGTTTCTACCCTAGAACAAGTCCCAACTATCGATCCATCCTTTCTCTAGCTTTATTAACCCTTCCTTGATGATCATACGGTATTGAAACATAGACGCCTCATCTACCAGCTTCCTCCCATCGATGTTGTTGAGATGGTTATAGAGACAGTCGACCATGATGGGTGAGTGGTCCTTCTAGATGTGACCATCAATAGCCCCATGCCACTAGTACTTCCCTAGTGTACCTCTGAACTAGTAGGCTGGTTCATACCTACTGTTTTGCAGAATGAAGACATCATCTCTCAAGACAAATCTATACAACGACAACCTTTTTCATAGGGGGTACTCTTTACAATATTCCAACAGCAGTTCAAGAAGATATTCTTGGTTTTAGTGGCTTCAAATTCACTCCCCAATCATAATGTTATTTTCCATTTATTTATTTCAATAGGAATCCACAAGTATTTCCCGGGTAGCTTCTTAAGCGACTATCAAATCTAGGACTTAGATGAATATTTGAGTCTGATTATACAATAAAAACACATATGTTAATTAAATTTTAATGGTATTAAATGTTCATTTTTGATCTTATGGGCCTGAGTTAGTGGATTTTAATTTTGAACACCCATTCTAATCATTTGTGCACTTCATGCCTAATGTACACCAATTTAGACCCAATGATTCATATGATTTTAAGGAATGTAATTATCCATATTTTAATTTGATATTTTGGAAAATGGATCTACACATAAATATGAACAATTTTTATTCAGGGATTAATGGAGGATTCATAAAGGATGATGGTGATATTTGGTGATAAATGGAAACAATTCTGGAGAAGATAGATTAGACACCTGCTCACAGATGAGAATGTGGGGCCCACAATAAAAGCCCAATGAAGCCCTAATTTCTTGTGACGCTAGAATAAATGTACAGTAACAAATCATTATTCTGGATCCAGTACTAATTCGTCATCCATGGTAGTTATTAAGGTGTACCAATTATAATATCAAAATCTGGGCCAGAATCTACGGCCCAGAATGTTATCCCACTAAATCAGCAATAACTTCCGATCCACAACTCCAAAGGTGGAAAACTTTTACAAGATGTTAGGAGAAATCCGGGGATCCATTTTCTTCTTCAATGGACTACTCTAATTAGGCCATCTAGAAGATCATTTCGATACATCTGTTCGGTGGATGCTAGCTGGATTCCACTTTAGGTCAAAGGAGGGAATCAATTTTTATCCACTACTTTCCACCACCCTAAGGCCTAAATTAATTTAATAATTAGGAATAAATTTATTGAGTCTCGGCCTAAGGCTTCCCAATTGCCTATTTTAGTTAGTGGTGGTGATGGGTAAGACATCTCTTGTTTTTTGTAATGTTATTATGCCAAAGTTTCGTTGTAATGATTTTAATTGCCATGTAAGTTTCTTTTTTGTATTTCTATGTACTTAATCATCATATTTCCCTTATACTCTTCTCATTTCTTTCATTAAAGATCTATAATCACAAATCATAGTGATATCTCTATGTTTTGGTGAATTAGTTCACACATAAGTTTGAATTTCATTCACACACATGGAGGGGTGCTCGTTATTTTCACGGTTTAATTTTCTTCAATACAATTATTATAATCCATATTATACCCACTATTGAGAGTATACCATCAATAGAGGCCTAAAACTTTAATAGGTTGATCATAGGAAGATGCAAAGGCTGTATTGAATGTTATTTTATGAACGAATTGTTGTTAATTGGATAATTAATTCAAGTCTTCCATTCTTCAGTTATTTCCACTCTTCATCTTCACTATGTTTGAGGAAGCTAAATACAAGTACTAAAATGAATATATACCTTACAGAGATCATGAATTTGATTCTCTAAGTGTGTAGGGGATTATTAATTGAGTTTAGTTGGCATCAAACTAGAAAATTATGAAGGTTGTGTTATTTTGAAGAATGGATTCATCAAGAATTAATAAAACCAAAATTGTTTAAAGAAGTAAAATTCATTCAATTCATCCCGAGCATAATCCTAAGATCAAACCATTTTCATTAAATTTAATTCATTTAGGTTTCTTAGTGTTTTTTAAAACCATCTAAAATCAAAACCAAGTTATCCACTTCATAGCCAAAAATCCATCTCATAGGTTGTGCATCTTAGGTATTTTCTTAGGTCTCAGTGGATTCAACAACCTAAGATAGACTAAAAGGACCGTTCTACCTTAATCTATTGGGTAAATTTGAGTGTGAATAAAATTTTGGCACCATTTTTGGGGACCTAAATAAGTTATCTTAGACACTAGCTTCCTTTTCTTGCCCCACTTCTCTGTTCTCACCCCCTCACTCCTATGGAAGGAAATTTTGAACAAATCCAAACATGGGGAACCTATTCCTACTTTGATCACCCAACCCTATGTGTGATGTAAAATGACCATACTAATTTATACTGGTGGGATCATAAAAAACCTAAGGAATAATAATGTTTTAACTCCTATTATCTACAAAACATTCCAATATATAATGAGTTTCAATCCCCACAAAGCTAATCTGAACACCCTCCTATGAAATTCCAACAACTTAATTATCCACATGGAATAGACCATTTGGAACAACCCCTTATCCCTCCTGATTCACATCCATTACTTGAAAAACTATGTCAAAAAATGGAGATAATTAATTTTGAGGTTTCATCATTGATATTAGAATTAAAAAACTTTGAGACGGTTATGGAACCCATTCCCACTCATTCTATCCCTTCCTCATCATTGATAGAAGACTCTTTTCTCCCAAAAACCTCTCATAAATTTATTGAAGAACCGACCTTTGGATTTTGGATAGATGGAGAAGATAAAGGAATTATTTAATGGTCTTTTAATCAAGAAGAAATTGATTTTTTGGATTCAAAAGAGGATAATTTGACATCATGGATTGAGCGTCTTGAATATCACTCCATTGATTCTTTAGAAAAAAATATTACTAAACTATTGGGAGAAATCACAAACTTTGAGTCCATACCCATTCCTAACACTAATATATCCAATTTGGTGGTTGAATCTTCAATTCAAAAGAAACCATTTTTGTTGATAAATTTAGAAAATAAAGCTGAGTTGGATTCAAAATATCGACCTGTGTCTGAATGTTCTATCCAAACCGAGCTAAAAATTATTATCCTTCCTTACCCACTCAAGTATCACTTAATAGGGTATAACCATGAACTTTTAGTTGGAATTAATTCTTCTATTTAAACCAAAAAAGTTGAAATGATCATTGATGTCTTATGAAAGACTGCAGAGGAAATTGGATCCACTATTTCTAATATTCCTTGGATTTAACCACTCATTTTAGAACATAGGTTTGTGAATAAAACAAATTCTAAACATAGAATCAATATCAACCTAGTAGAACTAGTGAAACATGTGGTCCTTAAAATGTTGAAAGTTGGTATTGGGTAAGTTGGGGGGGTTCAAGTTGAGCTAGCGACGTTAAACAAAGCGCTGCATGGGAGGAAACCTGTGGTTTTCAAGTTTCCAATAATTTTGTTGTTTTAATAAACTTTATATTTCAAATAGGATTAGTGGATCATTTTTATATAATTTTATTCTACCTCATACTATTGACCTATTCTTATCTTATGAGTATGGATGGGTATGAAAGGGGAGTACTATATTCATCCGTGTCATGCGGTGTGATCCTTGAGTACTACCTTACCCATAAATTAAAAAGAAGAAAATTTATCATCAGTTTGATTTTTTTTAAAAAAGGGAAAACCATAAAAATGATGAGACTTTGTATTAAATAAGTTGTTGTGTTGTTTTTTTGTCTGGTTTGTTCTTGTTTTTATGGTTTAGGGACTATTTTGGGTGATACATATTCAATCAAGGAGGTGCCTACATCTCCCATGAGAATAAAGAGTGATTTGGGAGCACCACAATCATCATTATAAAGACACTATGTGAAATTGTTCCATGACCTTTCCAACTAATTTCCCCCCACCTACTTTCTCCTATATTTTGTTTTTATGAAACTAGGGACAATTTCATTCTAAGTTGGAGGGTGTAGAAACAAAATGTTTGTTAAAGAAACAATGAAAAAATGAAGTAAAATTACTTTATCATTCATATAATAACATATTTGCTCACATTAAAACTATATAGAAAATAATTTTTATTTCCTTGACTCTTAATTTAATTCATGATTAACTTTACAAGAATTGATTTTGGAAGTTTGGTTGTCCAATAAGAATTTTAATTATTTTTATTTTCATTTATTAAATCAAAATGCCACAATGCACGTCCTCTAGACTGTGGGGTACTAATTTGAATTCTCGGGGTACCATAATAAATATCATAGACTGGTTTCATTTTTATGAATAATATGAGTATTCAAAAAAATAAAAAAAATAAAAAAAATAAAATAAAAATTTGTGTGTAGAGAAATGGATTGATAAAATGCGAGGCTTTCGAAACTTGGGGATCATGAATCAAGAGTTTTCTAGCCCTGATTTTTTCACTCTATATCTATTTATGGTAATATGACTTTGTTTTTGATCAAGATAACTCGAGACGATGCCTGAATTTATGGGCTTCACTTGGTGCCCTAAGGCCTTTGATCCTGGGAGTCATCGACAAAGTCTTGATACATGGGTTAATTTGATTAACAGAAATCTCAATTACTATGTAAACATTACAAAAAAAATAATGATGAATACTCATATTAGGATTAAATATGATTCCACCTAGCGCTTCCATGATTTCCCCCTTGAATGAAAATGAACCCCCATATCTATTATGATTCACAACACATCATTTCACCTAATTGAGTTGGATGAAGTATGATAATGGATTTGATCAAAGGAATTAGATTGGGATTAGGATCTTATTTTAAATTTATCTTTTCTTAAATTATTTTGATAGGTTATAAGGATATATTTGTGTGTAGTTTACATTATGAGCACTATTTGTTATAATATATTAGAAAAAAGAATTCAAATATAATCTTCGAATTATTTGATCGGGACTAGAAAATATCAAGTTTGGGGGTGTAATTAGACAATAAAAACACATATGTTAATTAAATTTTAATGGTATTAAATGTTCATTTTTGATCTTATGGGTTTGTGTTAGTGGATTTTAATTTTGAACATCCATTCTAATCATTTGTGCACTTCATGCCTAATGTACACCAATTTAGGCCTAATGATTCATATAATTTTAAGGAATGTAATTATCCATATTTTATTTTGATATTTTGGGAAATGGATCTACACATAAATATGAACGGTTTTCATTCATGGATCAATGGAGGATTCATAAAGGATGATGGTGATATTTGGTGATAAAAGGAAACAATTCTGGAGAAGGCAGATTGGACACCAACCCACTAATGAGAATGTGGGGCCCACAATACAAGCCCAATGAAGCCCAAATTTCTTGTGGCACTATAAGAAATGTAGAGTAACAAATCATTATTCATTATCTAGTGCTAATTAAGCCTCCATGGTTGTTATTAAGGCGTCCCAAATAGAATATCAAAATCTGGGCTAAAATCTGCATCCCAGAATGTTATCCCAATAAATTAGCCATCACTCCCGATCCAAAACCCCAAAGGGGCCCAAATTTTACAGGATATTAGGAGAAATCCGGGGATCAATTTTCTTCTTCTACGGAACACTCTAATTCTGCCATCTATAAGGTAATTTTGATGCGTCTTTTCGGTGGATGCAAGCTGGATTCCCCTTCGGGTCAAAGGAGGGAATTGATTTTTATCCACTACTTTCCACCACCCTAAGGCCTAAATTAATTTAATAAATGGGCATAAATTTATTGAGGCTCGGACTAAGGCTTTCCAATTTCCTATTTAATGTAGTGGTGGTGACGGGGAAGACATATCTTGTTTTTTGTAATGTTATTATGCCAAAGTTTCATTATAATGCTTTCAATTTCTATGTAAGTTTATTTTTTGTATTTTTATGTTCTTAATCAACATATTTATCTTCTAATCTTCCAATTTATTTCATTAAATATATATAATCACAAAGAAAAGTGATATCTCTATGTTTTGGATAATTAGTTCACACATAGGTGTGAATTTCATTCACACACATGGAGGAGTGCTCGTTATTTTTGCGGTTTAATTTTCTTTAATCCAATTCTTGTAAGACATATTCTGCCCACCATTGAGAGTATACCATCAATGGAGGGATAAACCTTTAATGGGTTGATCTTAGGAGGATGAAAAGGCTGGATTGAATGTTATTTTATGAACAAATTATTGTTAATTTTCTAATTAATTCAAGACTTCCATTCTTTAGTTATTTCCACTCTTCATCTTCACTGTGTTTGAGGAAGAAAAATCCAAGTACTAAAATGACCATATACTGTGGAGAGATCATGAATTTGGTTCTATAAGTGTGTAGGGGATTATTAATTGAGTTTAGTTATCATCAAAAAAGAAAATGATAAAGGTTATGTTATTTTGAACAATGGATTTATCAAGAATTAATAAAACCAAAATTGTTTAAAGAAGTAAAATTCATTCAATTAATCCCAAGCATAATCCTAAGATCAACCCATTTTAATTAAATTGAATTCACTTAGGTTTCTTAGTGTTATTTAAAACCATATAAAATCAAAACCAAGTTGGCCTCTTCATAGCAAAAAATCCATCTCATAGGTTGTGCATCTTAGGTATCTTCTTAGGTCTTAGTGGATTCGACAACCCAAACTAGAATACAAGGATCGTTCTACCTTCATCTATTGGGTAAATTTGAGTGTGAATCAGAGTCTCTATCATGAAGGTTGTTCTCAAAGGTCATTCATAGAGAAGAATATCACAAATCCACAGGGGTACTTGGAATGTTTCATGAAGAAATTAATGGATCACAAAGCTCAGTTTCCTAAGAAACATTTGTGGATCTAGGGTTAAAGATGTTCGGTTTGCAAAGAATGTATTTGTGGAGAAAGTATCATGGAGGAAATGATCTTCGTGAAAAGATAGCTCTTGTTTGAATCTGTGAGAAGGTTCCGTATGGGTTGATCCCCTCCCAACTTCCATTTATAGGTGTGTAGTTAACCTGAGATTCACAATAGTCTCTTTTCCCACATGAATCATGATCTATGCATCATGAACCCGCTTCGTGATTTAGTGTTTTTTTTCAGGATATTTTCATTCAGAATATGACTCTTCTTTTCCTGTCAACTCCCATTATGAAGGGGTATTTGTTGGCATGAAATATGTTCCATGGGTTTAGTTGATAATGTTACAACCGGTTGGAATCAGATCCAAGATCAAATGGTTTGAAAAACCCATTTAAGGGTCTACCTTGTAAATCCCATTCGTGGAGATCCATTCCCCATCGCGAACGTGCGAGGCATTGATGGAGCTATCCATGACTTCGACAGAGCTCCGTACCTGTGATGAAAGTTAAAATATGGATTCAAAAGTCCAATGGAGCCATGTCCATTCATGGAGATCAGCTTTAATTCTCGGTGTGCATCCAAGAATCGTGAGACCCCTTTGCCTATAAATACCTGGATCATTCCACATTAAAGGGATTACTACCCTAACCTTTTGATTTCTAATCTCCCAATTCATGAAGCACCTGATCATAAAAAAAATAGAAAATGAATCATTCAAGGTATTTGAACATCTTGAAAACCCCTTTTCCATGTTCCTCAATACCTCTACCTAAGTTGGGGATACTTTTGCGAAGGCCTACACCCTTCACATAGAAAGAAGGACCTTTGGGGTACTTGAGGTTTTATAGATCATTAATCCTTTATGAATCACTCCTTTAACCAATCATGACTTTATTCCAAGGTGGGTCCACCATGTTTCATGAAGTCCATTTCTTTACGAAGCCCCTGACCTCTGTAAAGAATCCGAGTTTCATGAAGATCTTCTCAGTAATCCCCATACTTCTCAAAGCCCTTATCCTTGGATTCTACATATCACCTCCCTTCTATTGACACATATTCATGAAATTTGAGTTATTAAAGCCTCCACATCCCTCTAGGATTGGTTCAGCTATGCCTTTAGTCCTTATGTTATTGGTTCCACCTGTTTATATGGTCCACTCTACTTCATGTGCAACCCTAGATTCCTGTTTACCTATTTTTTTCAGTATAGGTATACTAATGCATCTTTCTTTTCCATATAGGTATGTTAACATGGACCTTGTGAGTGACCATTCATCCCCATCATTCCAACCTGACATTACCAAAGCCATGCCCCTTCCAGGGGGGTATGTGAGATGGTTATAGAAGATTAAGGGGTTAGGAGTGAGTATTCCATGTATGAGTTGTAGGAAGTAAAAATACCTAGAACCAACGTCTTAAACACATGACATTAAACTGTGATCTCAACCTATGTGTCAACCCTAGGATGTATCTATGTACAACTAAAATGGAATGAAATCCCCCACATAGGATCAAATAAGGGATGTGTACTGGGAATCTATCACTTCCCACACTCTCAATCCTCTATCACCCTCCATTTGGGATTTGTTTCCATGTGCAACTCAAGTATTTTCCACACATCATCCCCAAAAAAACCTTGATAGGATGATCCACGTATGATCAAAATGGAATGATATCTTCCTCACATGGAATGAAATCCTCCTTATATATAATGAATTCCTCCTTATGTAGTGTCCATGTGTAAGCCCCACACTATCTCTCATCGATGCTTATTTCATGACATGAGTGTTAGGTCAACTACTTCCTCTTGTTTCTCACACCGAGTATGAATCACATGGGATTAGAGGTTAGAAATGACCATGACATCCAACCCCTATATGACCCTATTCCATGTGTATTCCCCAATATGTACAATGAGAATCCCTCCTAGTGTAATCCCCATCACGCCCCTCTATACGATTAGATTACATGTGTAAGCCTAAACCATATGATACATTTCCTTAGGCCTCCTCTTCAGGTGTAAGTCCCAATGCCCCTCATCAAACTACGTGGGTTTTGATCCTTACCTCATAGGTAAGGTACATAGGAAGAATCTTTGAGGTCCAAACCTGGTACCCCTAAACAACTCATCCATTACATCCATTCTACCCAACACTTCATCCACATCCATCCAGATTTTACTTAGGATAACACGTCTTGGTGAGATCATGCTATTCATCTGGGACATTCCTAGACATAAGCCCCATCTATTTCACCGCTACTCCTAGTAGAACCTGAGTAACTCCCATTCATAATCCCCAAAAAATCCAACACAATCCATCTAATAGAAATCCTATTGTGAAGGGAATATCCCATGCTTAAGTCCCACACCTTTCATCAAACTACATGGATTTTGATCCTTGCCTCCTAGGCAGGGTATGTAGGATGCCTCCTTGAGGTTCAATACCAACCAATGGTAAACCTTGGTGCCCCCTTCTAGGGGATCACACCTTTGATCCACCTATATAGGTGTTCTAACCGGACTTCACGGTGTGACATATTCCCTTCACAGGATACAACACCTTGGGTCTGCTCTAATAGGGCGTTCTGACCTGTCCATCTGGTAAACCTTAGTGTTCCCTCCTAGGGGTGCACCTACCAGGTCCACCTCCAGCAGTGTTTAGATCAGACTTCATGGTGTGATATCTTCCCTTTATGGGACACACCTAACTGGGTCCACCTACATAGGCATTCTGATCCACCCATTTTTAAACCTTCTAGGTGCTCCCTCCTAAGGAAGTACCTCTCCGATCCTCCATATAAGGTATTCTGATCAATCCCATCACATATCCAAAATACATTAAACTCATAACCTATAAAACTACTACCACATATTAAACATGGCATGCCTGAGGAAAAACTCAGAAGATACACATTTGGCATCGACTACCCCATGATCAACATGGGATGCCTTGGGTTCTGTTCCTGAGATGCCTCTATAAGATTCCCTCTTATAAGGAAGAATACAGATGACTAATCTTCCAATGCCCAAACATGCTAGTGATGCCCAACATGACTAATCCCTGAATTAAGGTTTCTTCCTTGTCAATACCCCTTGAAATATCCATATGGAAGTAATATAATTAATTGGAGTCCATGAAGAGATGACACTAATAATGAGTTTCATGAACACATCTTAATTTATGAGGGTGGCCTAGACTATGCAATGAATTCCAAAGAGGAACCGATACCCCATCATCCCATTTTGATTAAGGAGCAGACATCACTGAGAAATTTATGAATATCTCCAACATTTGGAAAGTGGGAATGTGGGTTACAATGCATGTTAGTAAATAGAAACACACAAGGTAGTGCGCCCTAGAGAAAGCAATATAGATAGCATGATCACAACATCCTTCACTCCAACGATCATCCCATTTGACTTCTGATCAAAAAATTGTTCGTCACATTCAATGATAACCAAGTTCCTTATGGTTACCTCCATTTACTAAAACTAGAAACAATTTCATGAGAAAAAATTTTCATAGTAGAAATCCAAATATCTATGAAACATCACTTATAGTATTTCTAAATTATGACACCTTCTTTAATCTATGAAACCATAGGCTTATCCTTAGAGACATACCTAGACATATCCTTATAAATATCCCTAGGGATCTCAATAAATTTTTCACATCTAAGTTTTCAAAGTGTGATTAAACCTTTTCTCTAATACCAACTAAAATGGTCCAAGATTAACGTAAATAGACATTGTATCATTTTTGTGGAATACACAAACACATGCCCAAAGATGGTAATAGTATAATGCCTTTAGAAACTTGGAACACAAAATTCTAGTCTGGTGAAATATCTTCAATGTTTCCCAAAAATATTTTCACCTTTAGTACCCCTACCTAAAACCTTTATTTATAACCTAGGGAAAATAAAACATAATAAAAGGGTGAGATCAAATGCTTAGTAAGGCCAAGCAAGGGATATTTGTAAGCATAATCATGAACATAAGGGTATGAGAACACAAGAATAATATTAGAAGATCATACCCTATATATTAAAGATCATATACATGAGCCATGGAATAAATAATGATAGTTTATAAGACATAAATCATGAGTAAATCAAGATTATAAGACAATAAATATTAACATAGTAATAAGACATGTAATTTTTGTAATACATGTAAACATGTAATATCATTCCCTATAAGTCAAGGCTTATTTCCAAAACTTATTAGGGCACCTTATAGGGACAAAACCTACTCGACGGGACACACCACCATCCCTAATTGCAATAATTTCCTTATAAGGGATTGGGTTTCTCAATCTTCCCATAGTGGATCAGGTTTCCCCATCTTCCCATAGTGTATCAAGTTTCCCCATCTTCCCATAGTGGATCAGATTTCACCATCTTCCCATAGTGGATTAGGTTTCCCCATCTTCCATAGTAGATCAAGACCATCAAATTTATTCCCATCATCATATCATGATATACAAATATTTACCCATTGAATTGGAGGGAGATATAGTTCCCACCTATCACATAATAAAATCATACAAAAATGTGCCACAAGATAATAAAACTTGTATCATATCATGACCCATAAAAATAGATGGGTTTCATAAACACCATATCATAACCCATGAAATGAAATGGGTATTATAAAAATTTCATCATATCATTACCTATGGAAAATAGATAGGTCTCATAATCATTTCATCAAATCATAATCAGTGAAAATAATAAGGTTTCAAAAGCATATAACTCGTGGAAGATAAATGCATGCCATAAACATCATTCCATCAAAACATAAACCATTAAAGAAAGACTATGAATGGTATTCTTGGATCATAACACCAGTAAAGCATAAAATATAAAAATGTATGTCATATTATATGGATAAGGATATTGAAATATCACATGTAACATTTTTTTAGGAAAATAGAATTTCCTTGAAAATCCTTTTCATAAAACCTTTTCAAAAATCCTTTTCTTATAAAGAAATCTTTACAAATTCATTTAAAAATTTTATTGAGGGAAATATATTTTCCTATTTGAAAAATGGTTTTTAAAATATAAATCATTTTGAAAACCTTTTTCTTTTAAAATAGATTTAAAAACTTATAAAGTAATCTTGAAAATATTTTATAAACCTTTTTCTTTGAAAACACATTGAAAACTAATAAATAAATCTTGACAAAATTTTAAAAACCTTTTTCTTTAAAAATACATTAAAAACTTAAAAATAAGGCCTGAAATAATTTTGAAAACCCTTTTATAGAAAATGGATTAAAAAACTTATAAAGAAAGATTGAAATCATTGAAATCATTTTTTTGAAAATAAATTTTTGAAAAAATATAAGGGAATATTTGAAAATGATTTAAAACATTTTTTTAAACATAAAAAATTTTTAAAAACCTTTTTATTTGAAAAAATATTTTAAAATAAAAAATTTCTAGAATATTAGGAAACAATGTTCTTTAAAAATAAAATTATAAACTTACAAAGTAAGCTTAAATAAAATTATGGTCATGACTGTGGGTATGTTCGTACATGCAGAAAATTCCTTTCGCAACTTAAAAAGTTTAGAAAAGTGCCTTGATAGGAAAAAGACAAGAATATTGTTTTAAAAAATATTTTGTAAAAAGTTAAAAATGGGTAAAAATATCCTTTAAACATCATATGATAATGGTAAAAACATTTTTGAAAACATTTTTATGAAATGTGGTTTTGAAAGAACACATATTTATAAAAGACAGGAGAAATAAAGTCAGATTTTCATAAAAATATTTTATTAATCATCTTAAGTACCAAAGAGTGGAAAAATGGTACCATTACATAGATATAACATGAATAACCAGATTATAAGAAAATTTATGAGATTTATTAAGATATGGATTATAATACTTCATCAATGTAAGAATAATCATAAACAATATTGATAAACAATGAGATTGTATCAATAAACTCTTACTAACTTGGAAACTTTGATTCCTATTACCCATGAAATAATTAAATTAAATGAATATTAAAATATCATTAAAGGAATTATATTAATGATATAACATTTAAAATGGTATTATATACACCTCGTAGAAGAATATTAGTGTATAACAAAACATGTGTCTCAAAGAAGGCAAATTGAGGCAAAAAGTACTTTATCGATTTGGTAACTTTTGAACCATAAAAACCATGAAAGAAAGATAATATAAGGGATATATAAATACCAATAAATTTAAGTATAAAAATAATATAATAAATTCATGGAAAGTATAAACACCACCCAAAATAAATGAGTGGTTAATAAGAAATAAGTCTCACCAAAATAAAAGTGAGAGGAGAAAACCCTTACCTTAAGTCTGGACTTTCTTCATAAACATTCAAAACTCCTGTATAATAAATATAAGTTTATTAAATATTTATAATATAAATTTATCATTATATATAATAACATATATGATTTTATTATGACTTTATATTACCAGTTTATTAACAATTCCATGTTAATGTTACGTTTCGGGTAATATCCGCTTTGTTTTTCATATAGGTTTTGAATTGTAATTCTTGATCCTCTTACTTAGATAAGGATTTAATTATTTTAAGAATTTAAAACAGGATATAAATATAATATATATAAATATTTATAATAATATATAAAATATATAAATATGAAATTAAATACACCGTTTATGGAGACGGTATACCATACGTATGCATTAATGTGGTTTTTATTTTTTGTCGTTTTGAAAGAAAGTAAATGACATATATGCACACACACACACACATATATATTATAATTAAATTATAATTATTATTTCATATATATAATATAAATTTACTTATCCTATACTTAATACATTCTATATAAAATATAAAGGAATCACATCAATTTGAGGAGGTGGTAGTCCACACGTCCAAAAATGAACGTGTCATATTTACAAAAAATGAAAATCATGAAAGTATGTGTTATATAATAATTATATAAGAATAAATAAATAAGAAATATAATATATATAATATAAAAAATAAATTACATCATTATTATCAACTTTAAAGAAGGCAATGGAATAAAAAAATACATCGATTCTCAAGGCGGTAGTCCGCCGTACACACTAACGATGATTGTGTATCCAATTTGATGGAGGTGTCTATAAGTGTAGGTATAAACCTTAATATAACACCATCTAAGTATATTTATGATACCGAGGTTATTATTTAATAATGGAATAAGGAGATTTTAGGGGGTGGGTAAAGAAATAAAGACAAAGTGCTTGTTGAAGGGTGTTACCTCTTCTTTGGGTAAATCCTTTTGGTTTTTACTGAAGGCCTTCATTGTATGTATTTATACACAAATATACGATTATAAGATGAAGTTATATGAGTTTGGAAGATATTTTTTTAGGGTTTGGATGAGACAAAAAGTCTTGAGAGGTTTAAAGAAAGGGGGAGGAGAGGAGGCCTTTTATAAGTGGTGAAAAGGACACATTAGGTATTCTTGAAATTTTTTGAGTGCTCCCCAAGTTTTACTTATCCCCAAAGAGTTCAAAATGGAACATTATATATCCTTAGACAAGTGTAAGATCATTTTACACATTATTTTATAATTTTAGTCATTAATTAAGCTCATTTTTAACTTAATCACTATAATTAATTTTAATTACCTTTACTAATTATTTTGGTCAAAAACACCAAGTTGAACTTATTACACATTATAAATTATTCTTATTCCAAATATATAATTAATTTTTCCAAATTATAATCACATAAGTGTCAGAAATTAAATTAAAATCAATCCTACAAATGGGACATGATGATGAGTTTTTAAAGTGGAAAAGTCCAAAAGTTTGAAATGTTTTCATATCCAATTTCATTGTGAAATTGGTTATAATGACCAAAATTAGATTAATTTATGTACAATTTATCTAATTATACTAAAACCAAATTAAAATTTAATCTGACTCTATAAATAAATTATATGAAAAATTAGTTTTCAATTAAAATTCCGTATTTTTCATTATTCATAAAAACATGAAACTTCTTAGAAAAATAAAAAAATTCACCCAAAGTAATTTTTTATATTAATATTTAAAAAATGAAATTTATTTTTTCATATAAAAATTATAAAAGTGTCAAAAATTATATTTAAAATGGGTTCCCCATTAAAAGGTGGTAAAATTAGCTTTTAGAAAAATACCTATTTTTATTTATATAATTGGATTTATAATTATCTTATGTTTATAAAATATTATTGGATTAGTATAAAAGATATTGATTTAATATATACTATATAATTTTTTTTGAAAAAATTCATCAAAGGAAGTTTTTTTAATTTATTAAGATAAAATTTTGCTTGTACATCGAAAAATAGTTTTCTTTGAGAAGTAATTTAATTATTCTCAAATAGTTATTACTTTAATTTATGACTAATTGATAACAAAAGATTAATTTTATATAAATTTTAAACCTTATTTTCATATTTTATTCAATCTCATTCATATCTTCCATTCTAATATCTAGGTGATAATTATAATAAAATTTTTATAATAGTATATTGTAGTTCGGTAAAACTCATTCTTGCATGTAACATCTGTTATCAAAGGGACTCGGTATTGTGTGTAACACAAGACAAGCATTGTGTTTTTTGCACTGTAAGATACTATATGTGTTGCATGTAGTGCAAGATCGACTTGTTATTGTGTACAAAGTAAGAATAAATTGGTTCTTTCATGTAAAACCAAATAAATTCAGTGTTGTGTGAAATGAAAAATATCAAAAAGATTAAATTAATTCAAAAAAAAAATATTTCACAAAATCTTGAAGTGTTACACCTCAACCCTATAAATATGTTCATCTAACCCCATTCAAAGGTTTTTAAGAGAAGGGTAAAAAGGAATGTGATAGATAATTAGAACCTTGAAGCGTTACTGATTTTTTATTTTCTTTTTTATTTGTTCTATAATTCTATTATCTTCCTCATTAATCTTTATTACCCTTCATATAAATCTGTAAAATTTTTGAGTGATCAAGTAAGGAGGAGTTTGAATTTTTTAATGCTCGAGTCTTGTAGTATAATTTAAAATTATCTTTTTATTTTGAACGATTTCAATTTCTATTGGTTCCCAATACTCGTAATGGAATTTTATTTAGGGTTTTGGTTTCATTAATTATTTATATTTTTGGTTGAGGTTCTTTAAACTCCCTCCACCTAGTGCATCTTTTCTCGATTTAGAAGATTATGTTGGGTGGTGAGTGTCTAGATATTTTTGGATTGTGTGTGGAAGAAGTGAGTTTTTTGGATTAGTAATGAGAAAAAATTATTGATTGTGACTTGAATTATTAGTTTAGGAATGGTTTATTGACTTTCATACACACATAAGTGGTTTCCATTACTTTATTCAACCAAGGGATATTGACAACTCAATTTAGGAGTCTTTCATTTATCATTCAATAATAATATAGGTAGCATACTTTTTATGACCATGATGGATTTTCAAAAGGTAATCCGACCTTGACCCCATCACCTACTTTATCAATATATTTTTAACCTCATGATTCATTTCTTTAGTTTTTTTTAAAACAAAAAATTTCAAGAAAACATATTTCTCTAATTTAAACTCACAAACTTGATTCTAGGGACAACCTAGGTTTAAAACTATAATTAATTTTAACTTAGTAAATAATTTTTTACACACCACATGAAATGCACATGTTATTTCCCCCCCTCGATTCATTCACACACCAAGTAAGTGAAATATTACAACATAAAGAATATCCTTTATACCTATAGGATCCAAAATGATAACAATATCCTATAAATCTTGATATTCTATGAGAATTATGAATCTATCTCTTCAATTATGCTTTCTATATAGGTACATTTAAATTTATATTTTCCTTTTTTTCCTTAAATAAGATTTACTTCTCGATCTGTCTCTAACTTCTCTTGATATATAAGTGTTTTTCTCATGGTATTTATCAATATAATCTTTCTATATTTTCCTTTAGATCTTGAAATATTAGACAAGATATATTTAACGTTCTTGTGACTCCCAAGTGTATATTTCACTTGACATTTTTGTGAAATATTTCTCATAAGTTTGTGATGACTCTAACTTTATTTTCATAGATTTGTTGTAGTAATATATCATTTTTACTAGGATATTTTTTTATTTAAGACACCTTGATTGTGAATTGTTTAATTCCAATTCTTTTTCATCATATTTATCTTTAAACACCTTCAAAAGTTTTCCTTTTTCTGTAATTTTTACTTTAATAAGTTTGATTTATTGAATATATTTATTCTCTTTGTTGTGAAATTCATCTCCAACTTCTTTCATATTCTCAATATCTTTATTAATGTATTTTTCTTCCCTCTTGTGTTGGGTTTTCCTATAAAGATATTCTTCAACATCAACTTTCAATATGTTCTCAGTATAAGTTTCTTCACCATCTTCATCACCACTTGATATTTCTTCATTCTTTTAAACATGAGCCATAATGTTCCTAAAATTTTCAAGAACCCACCATTCATATTTACTATATTTAGTGGAGTAATCTTCCTCATTTTTTATAAGTAATATTATTTTTTCCTTATAATGAATCTTTTTCTACCTTAAACTAGTTTCTTATATTTCTTGGATTCACTACTCCATTTCTTATTAAAATAAATTTCTTTCTTTTCAACTTCATCGCACACACCAACTTTCTTCTTTGATGGTAAATAAAAAAGTTTCCAATTAAACTACATATAAATCATTTTAGTGTGAGTTTTCCTTTTTTATTTACACTTTCATTTTTAGATGTTATTTGAGATAAGAAACATGATCCTATTATATTATTCACCCTTTTCTTCATCATCTTTTGATTAAGTAGAGGAATCATTTCTCCCTCCTTGTTTTTAATATTGTTCATTTATTTGAATGAAATATCATTCTTAAATTTCTTATTAACCATATGGAATTTCCTTATCTCATATTTGAAAAGTGTGTTATGTAATTAATCAAGAAGTAAGTTCTCTTTTTATTACAAATTAGAAACGTTTTCATAAAATCTATCTAGAAAATTTCTCATTAATTTCTTGAAAATGGTAGAATATTCTAGAGTTTCTTGAAAACCCCTTATGTTACTATCAATATAATTTTCCCTTATAAATTAGTCATAAATTGCCTAATTATCATTCATTCTAATATCTTCAAAAATTTCTATACATATCTTTAGTTAAGATTATTTTACTTTGAAATGACATTCAAAAATGTTCTCAATATTATCCCATATATCTTTGGAAGTTTTGAGTCCCATAACCTTTTTGTAAACTTTGTCAGATTTGGGAATTAAAATTAAATTTCTTTCTTTTCCATTAACTTAAAAATTTATTTTATCATCATATTTAATGATTTAATCTCTCTTAAGTGGTGAAAAACCCACTGTAACAAAATAACAAACTTATAGGCCTTATAAAAGAAGATAATGAATAATCATATTATTTTTTCTATGAAAATTATTTCCATCGAATGTAGGAACCCCTATAATATTAAAAAAATTAATGGTCAACTTCTTTAATATTCAAAACACAAAAGTATCACTCATAGGGAACATAAATTAGCTTTTATACCACTTAAAGTTCCCAATTAAGTAGTGATTTATAATCAGAGGTGGGGGGGGGGGGGTAAATCAGTGATACTCTTTAAAACTTATTCTTTGAAATTAAGATCTGTGACTGGTTAAATTATTTACCCACTCTCTTTAAATCCCACTCTCACCCATATAAAATTGTGATGAAATAAATGAAAGGAACAAAAGAATTTTTATAAGTTTCACCCAAAATGTGGGAGACTACTCTTATTGTGCTTTGGTTGAGTCAAAGGCACAAATTTTATCACTATTGTAGAAAAGTGATTTCAATAGGTGGGAAGGTATCATACTTAACCCAACACACACACACACATACAGACTTTTACTACATATAAAAACTTAGGGAAAGGTTAATATACAAAATCCTAATAAAAATCAATATGTCTCAATAATAGGGGATTGGTTGTGATTATATTAGATCCCTCTAGTATTACAAGACCCTCTTTCTTTTATTATGAATAAGATCCTCAAAATAATCATGGATTTCACAACATCACTATATAAGATCTTCTTCCTTAACTTTTAGGAGTCTGATTTCTAAACAATTAACAATATCAGTGCATACATGTTGGATTTCTTCTCAAAATTTTATAATGATTAACATATGCATGATAAAATGAAAACATATGTTGTCTTCATATTGAAAAATATGACTTCTATTAATCAAGACTTTTAATATTCTTTCCTCAATGTAGATGAATACCAATAGTAATAGGTTCTCATCAGTCTCTCACATTTTCTCTCTCTTCGATACTTTTGATATTCGGTAACACAAAATATCTATTTCTTATTAATTAATTATATTCCCTTATTATTATTTTTATATTATTAGACTCACATGAATATAATTTATCTATTTTGAATATAGAAACTCCATGATAATAAGAACATAATTTTCTCCATAATTCTTGGTATTTAATTCTAACATAATGAAAATTGATGGTGATATTACCATGATTTCCTACTTGATATTTGGCCTTAAAATATTCATGAACAATTATAAAATACCAATAATGAATAATAGATCTCCATCCTTGACACTCTATATCTCTCTGATTCCTTTCCTCCCCATGATTCTTATGATCTTCACAACCACTTATTCTACACAAAATATAAAATCATTTGATCTAAAATGGCATACATGACCACATTAATGGATATCTATTTCCGACGCTTTCGTCGGGGCGTGCGCGCATTCATCCGTGGAGGAGGGCACACAGTGCTTTGTTGCCCCGCATTCCCTCTTTCCAAAGGCGGGCGACATTCGCTCCTTACTCAGGGACGTCTGCTCCTTGATCGAAACGAGATGATGGGATGTCGGTTCTTCCTCCTGTGGATTCCTCCTCAGAACTCGTCACCTAGTCCGGGTCTCCCTCATAGATTTAATACGTAGTTAATGAAACTCTTCCCAGTTCCATGTTTCCATGGACGCCGGTTAATTACACTGCTTCTGTCTGGACATTCCAAAGGGTCCGGTCAGGGCAGCAACCTTCAGTCGGGGGAGTAGTCACGTTGAGGCATCAGTAGCGTGTCTGGATGTTGGGGAACCTGGCATGTCTGTCTGTTATCCCTGGTCACAGGGCTTCTCGAGGGCGTGGAAGCCCGAGGCATCCCACATCGAGCGCGGGGAATTATATGCCATAGACACATATCTGAGGTTTTCTTCAGCTTCCCGTGTTTAACACAGGGTATGCCGTGAGTTTAACGTCTAGCGGAGACAGATCAACCCGATCAGAGCATTAGCTAGAATAGATCGGATTGAGGGATTTCCCTTAAAGGGATGCCGATGCCAGGGCCAGCCCATGGGCGGCTGTGAAGAGGAGCGTACCGACATGGTCTCACCGAGATATGACGGTCCGGGCAAGAATCAGGATGGGCGGTAAATGGATGAATGGAGTGGAGGGGGAGTGAAGTGGGACCATCGCAGGGGCGACAGTGAAGTTGGGCTTGAGCCTTGAGGAGGCTTCCTATGTATCTCCGTGGCGGGGAATCAAAGTCCGCGTAGTTCGGGATGGTTCCGGTAAACCGACGTGAAGGTGGACCTTGGCCCGATAAATGTCGTCTGTGAACCAACGTAAAAGTAGACCCGTGGGTCCACTGGTGGTGGGCTTGAACCTTGGGAAGGTTTCCTATGTACCATGCCTTGACATGGATCAAAGTCCTCGTAGTTCAAAGGGTTTCATCGGTGAACCGATGTGAAAGTAGACCCGTGGGTCCACTAGTGGTGGGCTTGAACCTTGGGAAGGTTTCCTACGTACCATGCCTTGACATGGATCAAAGTCCTCATAGTTCAAAGGATTGATGGAATATAGTTTAACGTCATGCGGGACGATAGTGAACCCTGACGTGAATAAACGACGGGCATTGGGTGTCGGTGAACCGACGTGAACGAGGGACCTTGGTCCAATGGGAAATGGGCCTGGAAATGGGGACCTGACACACCGACTAGGAGACGGTTTGGGCCAATGATTGTTGGGATTGAACCTCAGGGAGGCGTCCTACATACCATGCCTTGACACGGATCAAAGTCCTCGTAGTTCGGATTGGGGAATACAATTTAACGTCATGCGGGACGGGGGTGAACCGACGTGAATGAGGTCGGAACGACCGGATGGTGGGTTTGAACCTCATAGAGGCTTCCTACGTACCATGACTTGACATGGATCAAAAACCTCGTAGTTCGGGTTAGTCACAACGGCTTGCCGTCAGACTAGGATGCAGTTTAAAGTCATGCTAGATGAAGGTAGAACTCGATGTGAATGGTTGATGGGTGGGCTTGAACCTCGTGGAGGCTTCCTATGTACCACGCCTTGACACGGATCAAAGACCTCGTAGTTCAAAGGGGGCTTCGTCGGTGAACCGACGTGAAGGCGGACCTTGGTCCAATGAGTGGTGGGCTTGAACCTCTGGAAGGCTTCCTACGTACCATGCCTTGACATGGATCAAAGACCTCGTAGTTCAAGTTGGAATGGGTGTGCAGTTTAATGTCATGCAGGACAAAGGGAGGGGCATACAGTTTAACATCATGCTGGACGAGGGCGAAACTCGACGTGAATGAATGACCGAGCAATGTGTCTTGAACCTCATGGAGGCTTCCTACGTACCATGCCTTGACATGGATCAAAGTCCTCGTATTTCGGATCGAAAATGGGGGTCAGGGTCGGTGCTCACTCTAAGCCCACGTGAGTCATGCTGGGTGTGAGAAACAAGAGGTTGCAAGGACCTGACGATCACGTCGCGAAGGATGCGTCCGTGAGAAGTGAAGAGGGGCTTATGCGTTAGGCGGCCCATGGTGCTGGGACTTACTCCAAGATGGAGGCCCGTGGTGTGACAAAGCGCAGGAAAAATGGACCTTGGTCCAAAGATGGGAGGTGCCTCATTCCCTATCACACCCTCCACTGACCTTGGTAGTGGGGAAGTACGGAGATGCAGAGGTGCAGCCATCTGTTGGGGAACTAGGGTCGCCCTTCTCCTATGAACATACGCCACTCCAAAAAGGAGGATATCATCCCTTGTGGATGGGTGATTCCATTCCTGTAGAGACGAGTGGTGTAAAGAATGTTCGAGCTGGGGGGAACCTTCGTGAGAGGCATGAGGTCAGGTCACAGTTTAACGTCATGTGTCGAGGACGCAGTGCTTGGTAGTTTAACGTCCTGCAGCTCGGACGAAGTGGGTTCACTCCAAACCCCTAATACTTACATAACCGGTACCCTCTGGTCCTTGGGGAAGGGAAGGTACCAGTAAGGCCATGGTTAAGGGGGGTTGTGGAACGAACCATCAAGGGGTCCACGTTAGCGTGGCTATGCGAAGAAGCAATAGCCGTTAGCGTGCCTATGCGAAGAAGCATTAGGAGAAGCAACGCTACGTGTGGTATTGTCCATGGGACTTTGAAATCACATCGTGCAAACCTAGAGGGTCGCACGGGAAGAGGAGTCTCTAAGAAAAGGAGTGTGCTTCGCGAAGTGGAGTGCCTTGGCCTTGACATGGGGCATAGGTGCGAGTGGAAGGTGCTTCGCGAAGTGGAACATTGTTCGCGGAGCACTGCCTCGCGAAGAAGAGGGGCCTCGCGAAGCAGGGTCCTGCGAAGCAGTGTGCTTCGCGAGGTGAAGCGATCCTGCCTTAGCATAGGAATCACTAGTACAGGTTGGGTGTTTCGCGAAGCATAAACGCTCCGCGGCTTCCCGGGTTCCCTTGGGAATCCCCTTCCTTCGCGAATGCCCTTGAGCTTGGCGAAGGGTGTCCCTCTCGGAAGAGGGGATCAAAACGAGACAAAGTAGAGGTGTCTCGCGAAGTAGAAGTACCTAACGGAGCTCATTATTCCCGGGGCAAAGAGTGCTTCGCGATTCGGGAGAGGAGAAGCCGAAAGGTCGGATTGTCCGTCCCCGGGACTCGGGGGGAGTCCAGTATTTATAGGCCAGGGGCGCCGCGAGGCAGAACTCACGCGCCGCATCGTGTGCTTCGCGGCGCGCTCGCGAACGTCAATGGAATCCACGGAGCGTTATCGCCTCTGGAGGTTTGCGGCGGGCTCGCGAACGTCAAATGCGTTCGCGGAGAGTTACCGCCTCTGGAGCTTCACGGCGGTCTCTCGAACGTCAAATGCGTTCGTGGAGAGTTACCGCCTTTGGAGCTTCGCGGCGGTCTCGCGAACGTCAAATGCGTTCGCGAAGAGTTACCGCCTCTGGAGCTTCACGAGGCCGCGGGGATCGGGGCGCTTCGCGTCGGGGCTTCGCGTCGGGGCTTCGCGAGGCAGCGCGCCAGCCTTTTTCGTGCCTTCCTTCCGTGCCATATTATTTTGGCGCCAACAAATGCCCCCCCTCAGACTTGGAGCCACGGAGTGTGAAGGGTCGAAGTCTGAGGGAAAATCGCCAAAATTGTCGGTGGTTCACGATGCCGCTACGCGAAGGGGCCCCGCGGTGCTGACCGGGGCCACAGATCCGAACGCGCTGTGATGATCCACGTGGGTGAGGCGCGCCGCGATGCTCCGGAGTCGCCGCCTATAAATAGGGGGTCTACTTCTTTTGTCTTCACGTGACTTACTTGTCCTTTTGCGCTCTCGACTTCGCGAAGCTCCACGTACTCCGCGACAGCCCTCCGCGAATCGAGCTTCGTGGCGAACCGCGGGTCTCCGACTCCACGTCCGCGCCAAGCGAACCTCTGCTTGTCGGCCTTGGCCAGACTTCGTGGCTTCATCTCACGACCGATCTTCGCGATCAGGCTTCGCGATTCAGCTTCGCGGTCGAGCTTCATGATCCAGCTGAAAAAATTCTTTTCCAAGGGCTAGAGTTAAAATGGCCCATCAAGAGACTGTATTGGGGGTGCTTGCAGATGCTGCTCGCCGGGATGAGATGGCCAACTATCTAGCCCTAGGGGAGATGATCCGAAGCCACTCGGACCACACTTCTTTGACAGATCTGCTATCAGAGGGTTAGAAGGATTATCCGCAGTGCAAGAAACTGCCATTATACGGCTTCGGGCTGAGGGATGACGTCTTTATCCCTGAGGTGAGTAGGGACGAACCATCTTGCTGGTTTAGGAGCATACCATTCCAGCACCAATGGTTCAGGGCGGCCAATGGTCACGCACAAGAGAACTTCACACCCGTCACCACTGACTGTATCTACAACCATTTGAACAACATTGACGGGAAGCCATTGCAGCCGGAGATGTCCCCTCCTCTCTACCGTACCATGCTGAAGGCGGCTTTTCAGGATTCGAAGAAGGGATGGTCCGATGAGTGGGACCTGCGCCAGGGTGGCAACTTTACTGATGACTGGGCCTGGGCCTACTGGGTAGGCGCCTCATGCGAGGAGTTTGGGGCCGAGCTGAGGAGAGTGGGGTTGTATGAGGCGGCATGGGCCTCCCAATTCCACATTTACCAACCCAAGCAACTGATGCCGGAATTGCTGAGCAGATGGTCATCTAGGACCAATACCTTTCACCTGTATCACGGGGAGGTGGGCATAAGCCTGTGGGATATCCACCAGATTTCTGGGGTCCCGATCTTGGGGGCCATGTATGATGATTTCCTCCCCGTCATCAGCACGTGGGAGGATACGGAGCAAATGCCGCGACTGGCGTCGGCGCTGATGGCACTTGTCCCTGGGGAGGACAAGGAGGCAGTGAGGGATTTCCACTTTAGGAGATGGTTCAAACACTTCCTGAATTTCCCAGAGAATTGAGAGTTCCCTCCGAGGCCTTGAACTTGTCCGAGGGCGGCCCAACAGGGCAAGGGGCACTCGTATTGGCGGGTCTTGGAGGACAGCCAATGGAAGACTTGGGGTTTCAGTGTCAGCACTGAACAACAGCCGATAGTCAGGCTGGCGGCGTTCATCGCGGCTCTCATATGTTGTTGGATCCTACCGGTGAGGGATACAAGCATGGGGGTGTGGCCTAGCTCGTTTATCATGGCGTCGATGTTGGCCATGGGGCAGCGGATCAATCTGGGGATTTCGATTCTCACCAAACTGTACAGAATGCTGCGGCATATTAGCGAGGGCAAGAAGCCGCCAAGGATATAAGGGCCCTTCCAAATCCTGTATGGGTGGATCGCAGCACATATCAGGGGGATTTACAAGTATCCAAACCCCATTTCACCACCGGGATCGAACTTACGCCCCTCCATCCTAAACGCGGTCAGGAGCTTCCCGTTCAAATTGGCCATTCCGATGGTGCTGAATCGGGTGTGGAAGGCGGATGAGTTCAACTTCCACCCCTTCCCATTGCCAACGGGGATACTTACTGATGACGGGAGAGGAACGGAAGAACATTGGGCTTACCTCCTGGCCTTCCGAGGTGGAGTTTTGGTGGCACGGATAGATCGCGAGACACTCTGCGAACTGTACACCCCGCATCGGTTTGCGAGGAAGTTCCGGTGCCTCCAGCGGCTGACCCTGCAGGTCTACTGGGAGGTGCGTTACGAGGAGCACCCGTGTGTGATGAGGCAGCTGTGGCTCATGTTCACACGGGAAGATGGGAAGATGCGGATTGCATTGCCTCCGTCCACCGCCGCTTTTGGATTGGTGAAGGAGTACGCCATCAGTTGGGAGGCTGATTATCCAGGGGAGATGCTAAAGCAACCAACTATCCGGGTCAGTGACGGTGGGCCTCCTCTATCTCGAGGTCGGGGCCGGAGGGCAGCTAGGGCCGCTCGCGGTAGCGGGGCTGCCATGGCGGCGAGACCCGCACCGGCCGAGGGTATGGCAGGTAGCGGTGGATCCGGTGATTCCAGAAGAGCAGGGCCATCCGGAGGGGCGGCCACCGAGGGGATTTCGTAGGATATCCACTCAGGCTCCGGGGAAGCGGCTGCGTCATATCGACATGGCAGAGGATGCTGTCTTCCCGGAAGCTTGGGACATTTGGGATGTCAACCGGCAATTCCTCAGCCCACCCGAGATATGGGCCCACCTAAATCGCCTCGGGATGGAATTACCAGGCATAGGCCCAGTCCGGGCTGGATTCATGGCGTCTCCGGTGGAGGCAGAGCAGTACCTGGATGAGCTGCAGGATTACGTCCACTCCAGTGGTGTCCCTCGCCCAATGACAGACCGGGTGAGGGTACTGTTGAATCAGACGGTCCCCCCACAGTTATTGGATGCCGATCTGAGGGAGCGCTTCCCCTTGCCGGAAGAATTAGAGGACTCCTCTCGGGAGGATGAGGCTGGAGGAGGGAGCCCGTTGGAGGAGGGCGAGGTCGGAGACCGAGGCTCAGAATCCGATGATTTCGCGGAGGCTCTCGAGGTAGCATTCCAAACTTCTTTCCCTACGATCTGTTCTTGGGTCACTATGGACTTCTCACCGATGTTTGATCCATGCAGGAGGAACTTGTTCGCAGGCCTCGTTCTCACTCCTTGGCGGGTGATGATGCGGGACCTTCAGAACCCGCGCCTATGGCTGCATCCAGTTCCGCGTCTGGTGGGACCAGGGCGCCCGAGGTGGCTCCTCCGGAATCTCCAGACCTTCCAACAGTATACAGAGGGCCTCGTCTTGGGGTCCCATCAGTACCAGCTCAAGAGAATCACCAGGAGGTCGATCTCCATAAGTCTCCTCTACCGGTTTCCTCATCGTCACATGTAGACCATGCCCGCCAACTAACGTTTATGTCCCTCTCCGTCATACAGTTCTCCGACTGGCGTGGGCTGCTACGGCAGGACTGGTCGGGATGTCTGGTGGCGCCCCTCCTAGGGGCATGCCGGTGATGGTGGCGATAGTCCCCCCATCTCCTCAAGCTGCGACGCACATCATCGCTGGCAGGACCACCAGCAGGGCCGTTCCCGAAGTCATTGAGGTGGACTCTGAGGAATAGGATCAACCGGTCGGTCCCAGTCTTGTCACGCCTGCTTCAGTGCCAGGTGTCGTATTGGATTCAACACCAGACGTTGATCCTGCCGAGGATTTCCTGCGGGCGTATCCCGCGTACGAGCCTGCCAATCGCGCAGACTGGGAAGAAACGGCCTCCGACGAGGAAGACAACAGCATAGTCCGCCGCCGGTCGTGGAAGCTGATCACATGCTTTATCAAGGACACCCCCAAGCGCAATGGCTAGCCGAAATGGATATGCTCTGCTCGCGGTTGTGCGAACTGTGTGCTGGGGGGGTGGATGCCCAACGTCCTCATGCACTCATCCGAGATCTTATGGCTGAGAAGATCCGAGAGCATGATCGTGGGCTCAGCGTGGGCTGGCAGCGGAGGAAGGCGACCAGCGTCAAGAAGCTCTAGGAGGCTGAAGTCGAGGTCCAACAGATGCAGAACCGGGCATACGAGCTTTCATACTCTCTTGATGCACAATCTGAGCTGGTCTCACAGTTGAAGGCCCAGTTGGCAGAGGCAGAAGAGAATATGAGGTAGGCCTCTGGAAGGATGGCTGCCGTTCAAGCTGGCGTAGAGAGGGCCAAAGATAGTACTGACGAACTGCGCCCCACCGCTGCTGAGGAGGAGCAGGAGCTAAGTCAGTGGCAGCAAGCCTTGGATGCCACGATCCAACGGGTGGCGGAGCTGCAACGCTCTTTTGACGGGGTCAACCCATCCATGGGGGGAGTCAACCCCCGGGTATTGTAACAAACCCAAAAACCTTTTATTGGTACTTTTGTGCTTCAATTTTTTTTCTTTGTTTTGAATGCCGTAGCGCGCACGATTTCCACTGTTGAATTGCCTTGTTACATCCCTACAATGTTTTTGGGACGTTCGGCGACAATTCCCCAAGCCCACGTGGGTCGAGCCCGATGTCCGGGATTCGGATTACCAGTTCGGATTTCTGAAAGACGGGAAAGGCTTGATCGGAGAAGGAACTTTCAGGATAGCCGAATTACCGTTTCTTCAGCGTGCTCTTTTGCACGAACGGGGCAATTCCAGGGGAGCTGAAATCAGTCCAAAAAGATGAAAATGGGAAGCGTGAATCACGATACCCAAGATTCAGAACACTGTGGGGATGGAGTGACAATAAGGGATAACCGTTAACCATGGCGGAGAAACGGTATCCTTACTGCGTTAGCCTGAAATGGGGACAACAAATGAGGGTCGACCGCTGACCGTGTTCGAAACACATGACCATGTCACAAATGTTGTCGGTCAATCTTTCGGGACGTTGACCCAGGACAGTTGGCGGACCATAGGTCGAAAATCCATACTGTTAGGGGGTCCTTCCAGACATGACCCGTCTTCCAGAATGTTGGCCCAGGACAGTAGGTGAGCCGATGTGGCATGAGACCAGGCCGTTAGGGGGTCCCGTGAGACATGAAAGGGGATGAGGGTCCAAATAAGGGGCACGCAAAGCATGGAATATGGAGTGATGGTCTGTCCGAACAGAATCCAACACTTAGGTAGTTACACCACCGTGGTTGGAGTACGCCAGATGGGTGCATCGGTTTGATCATGGATCATTCCTTTTTTCAGACAGGGCCTCTCTGGCGAGGGGATCTGTCACTTCCCAATGGGATCTTGGGGCATCCTGAACTTGTTCAGGGTAGAACCACAGCTTAGTGTCATGCGTTGAGGACACATGGGCTCCTGTAGTTTAACGTCATACGATAGGACGTGGAATAAAAGGGAAGATCCCAGGGAGCGTGTGGCGCGGTAGATATGAAACCGACGTGAATGAGGAATTGGAGTCCAAATCATACCACATACCCCCGGAGGAAACTCTTTAGGTCGAGGGACCAAGAGTGAGGATTGGCCTGGGCCCGAAGCAGAGTGGTCGGGCGTTCCTATGTACCCCATGAGGATGGGAATCAAGCCATACATAGTTCTGGAAGCGCAGTTTAACGTCATGCGGGACAAAGAGCAGCCCGACTGTGTTGGTACACATCCTGCCAAAACCACTAAGCCCACATGAGTCGTGCTCAGTGTGGGAAACAAGCAGTAGTGGTGGGAATTTCCCGACACAAAGGGGCAAGTTAGGGCAAAGGGACACTCGGTGAATATCAGCCCAATGACACTAACACGATCATTTAGCGCACTTAGATGCACAAAGAGAAAGAGCCGAGTATGATGGATTTCCACTTGAACATAAGGAAGTGGAAATGTGTGAATCATGGCGCTCGAGATTCAGATCACGATGATGGCGGTGTGACGATGGAGGATAACTACTGACCGTGTTCGCAACGCAGCATCCTGTCACGTTAGCCTAGAATGGGGACAGACAAATGAGGGTCGACCGTTGACCATGCTCGAAACATGAGACCATGTCACAAATGTTGTCAGAGATCCATAGGGACGTTGGCCCGAAACGATTGGAGGGCCCTTAGGTCCAGCATTCATGGAGCGCCCTTAAGCCTAGTATCCATGTCATCTGAGGGTCCTTTTGGATGTGTAAGAGGATGAGGATCCAAATAGCGAGCTCACGAAGCATGGTTGTGGGATGAGGGGAATGTCCCTGTGAAAGTCCCACACTTCGGGCTCTTTGTCAAAACACATCTGAATATGACAACGAGACGTATTAGATAGAGGGAGCATAGTCCTTTCCCATAGGGAGATCTTAGTTTAGGGTCGTAGAATTAGGACCATGGATGGGAAGAGACATAAGAGGCACACGGTGGAGTAACTCAAACACCTGGCGTGAATGGGAATAGGGGGTGTGTGCGGTGCGATGAACAACCTGACGTGAATGAGGACATAATCCCATACCACATCGCACAACCTCCTTAGGAGAGGTTTTTGGTCAAAGGACCGAAAGCGAAAGTTAGGCTGGGCCCGCGGGGAAGTGCCCGGGCGCTCCTACGTATCTCATAAGGATGAGAATCAAGCCTCCCGTAGTTCTTGACGGGCCTTAGACCATAAATGGGTAAAGGGAGCAGGGGACACATGGCAACAAAACCCGATGTGAAGGAGGACCTAAGCCCTACTTACCATGCGTTCTCTGAGGAAATGCTCGAGTCGAGGGACCGAACACACAGGTTAGGCTGGACCCGAGGGAAGTGCCCGGGCACTCCTACGTATCTCATGAGGATGAGAATCAAGCCATACGTAGTTCTAAAAGGTGACATGGTAAGATACCAGTGCCAAGGGAAAAGGGGAGTGTGGGTGTGGCCCTTGCACTAAAAGAAGCAGAATTTGATGTATCTTGTTTGTTCTTTAAGGTGAATGGTTTTTTTTGTGAAGCGACAGGCCTAGAATAGTAGGTCGTGATGTCACCACAAGGATCAAGCCGTGATGGGCGTTGAAAAATGGCATGGCACGTGACCAATACCCAACGTGATTTCCTCTACAACGAGGTCACCACAATGCAGTGCCGTTTTTCGTCGTGCGGCCAGGACGATAATGTCACAGTTTAGGGTC
Organism: Viscum album; assembly: GCA_963277665.1. NCBI lineage: Eukaryota > Viridiplantae > Streptophyta > Magnoliopsida > Santalales > Viscaceae > Viscum > Viscum album. The sequence continues at coordinate 1,176,453,686 of OY728153.1, read as the reverse complement.
GTATGATAGGACCAAGCATGAATTTTATCGTCATGCAACGCAGACGTAGCAGAGACGATGCTAGGCGGGAAATGTGCACAGTGTTATATAACACAATTGATGGAGACATGATCCCACATCAAATTGTATGCCAATCGGAGAGGGAGACCTCAGGCCAAGGGGCCGTAAGAGGTGAAACCGGGGGAGAGACTGGCTCCCTAAATGGGCTGTACCCGAAGATAGGGCGTCCGGGCGGTCCTACATATCCCATGAGGATGGGAATCAAGTTGAACGTAGTCCCGGATGGATCTTAGTTTATTGTCTTAGAGCTCGGACCATGGGAGCCCCGAAGGACGCCATATTGCGGCTTTGTCCTCCTGACATGCAAAGGTGCACTGAGGGATAGCGCCAAAAGTGTCGAGATTCCTCCTGGACATGATGGGGTGGAAAATGATGTGAATCATGCAACCAACATTCGAGGACTGAAGGGGCTGGCGTGATGACATAGGATTACTGATGACCATGTTCGCAACACAGCATCCTATCGCGTTAGCCTGGAATGGGGACAAACAAATGAGCATCGACCGCTGACCGTATTCGCAACGCGGGATTTTATCGATTTGTTTTCCAAAACCCTCGGGGGAGTTGGCCCGTAACGGTAGAATATCCCTTGGGCGTTGTATCCAGGCCGTTCTTGGGGGTCCCTCCGGGTGTTAAAGGTGATGGAAGCCCGATTGGAGGGTAACACGAATCTTGACAAGTGGAAGGGACTTGATCAAGTTGAATTTGACACTCTTGGTCCTAGACCAGAGTACTCTTAACACATGGGTGAACCACTGCAAGGGGTCAAGAGACTCAACTTGAGGGTAGCCAAGATATGGCGGGTTCCTAGGGGAAGGGGGCACGGTGCCCAAAACCTTGTATCATACCTACATATCCCCCTCCTGGAGAGGGATAGACCAAGTGGCCTTGGTGACTAGGAGATCAGGAGATCTCCAAGAGGTGGGGCTGGACCCGAATCCTAGACATTCAGGTGGTCCTACGTATCCCATGAGGATGGGAATCAAGCCACACGTAGTTATGAAGGGTGCCTTTTAATGTCATGCGGGACAAAAGGAGGGCTAACTCTCAGAACGGGGTGCACGTAGTGCAGCTATTGCAAACCCGACGTGAATGAGGACGTAGTCCTACACTACGCCACGTGGTCCCATAGTCGGGGTCCCAATGGCAGGACCTGAGAGGCGAATTAGCTGAACTCAAGCTGGACCCAAAGACAGGAGGTCTGGGCATTCCTATGTATCCCATTAGGACGAGAATCAAGCTGAACGTAGTTCCAGATGAGAATCTTAGTTTATGGTCTTAGAGCTCGGACTGTGGATGGTGACAACTTCCCGAGTAAGCACAGATGTCAACCCGATCCCTAAGCCCACGTGAGTTAAACTCGGTGTGGGAAACAAGGGGGGTATCCTCATCACAATAATTGGGGCGTCCATCAAAGGGGAGTCGGCAGAGAGCCCTGAAAGACACCTTTGACGCAGCTTGTTCCCCCAACGCGCGGACGTGCACGGAGGAAAAGTACCAAGAGTTCCGAGACTCTACTTGGGCATGATGAAGTGATGAAGGGTGTGAATCGTGTACCCGACATTTTGGGCTTAATGGGTTGGCGTGGCGATAGAGGAAAACTGTTAACCATGGTGGAAACACAGCGTCCATATCGCGTTAGCCTGAGGTGGGAACAACAAACGAGCATCGACCGCTAACCATATTCGCAATGCGGGATTTTATTGATACGCTGTCCGAAACCCTCAGGGGCATTGGCCCGTAACGGTAGGAGAGCCCTTGGACATTGTATCCAGGCCGTTCTTGGGGGTCCCTCCAGGTGTGAAAAATGACGGAAGCCCTGATGCAGGGATACACAAAGCCTGGAAAGCGAGTGCGGACATGTCCGAGTAAAGCTTGGCATTCCATGTAATAAACCAGAGTACTCTTAAGCACATTGGTGAACCGCCAAAAAGGGATCGACGAAACAACTCAGTAGGGGGAGGTACATGGCGTGGTCATTACGAGACCGACGTGAATGAGGACATAATCCCACACCACACCATATAATCCCCTCATGGAGGAAGGATAGGCCAAGGGGCCAAGATGGGATGAAGATTCCCGAGAGATGGGGTTGGACCCGAATCTTGGGCATTCAGGTGTTCCTATGTATCCCATGTGGATGGGAATCAAGCCACATGTAGTTCTCCAAATGTAGTTTAACATCATACAGGACGAGAAGTGGAGTAATATACCCCTAAACAAGGGAGGTGTGCGGTATGGCGAAGAAGCCGACGTGAATAAGGACGTAGTCTCACACCACACCATACACTCCTATAAGAGAGGACCTGGGTCGTGGCCCAGAAAGGCCAAGGGGCCTGATGGTTAGGCATTGGTCAGGAAGGCCTGACTTGCTTGTAGTTTAACGTCTTGCAATAAGGAAGAGGGTCGGGGACCCGAGGAGGCCAAGGGGCCTGAGGCTGGGCCTCGTAAAGGGAGGCGCATGACATGGTACATGATCCTGACGTGAATGATGACGTAGTCCTACACCGCGCCGTACACCCCGGGTAAGAGGTTGGGCGAAGGGGCCCGAGAAGGCCAGGGGGGCCTAAGGTCAGGTATCAGTCAGGAAAGCCTGACAGGTCTGCAGTTTAAAGTCTTACATGAGGATGGGGGTCGGGGACCCGAGGAGGCCAAGGGGCCTGAGGCTGGGCCTCGTAAGGGAAGGCTTACGGTATGGCGAAGAAGCCGATGTGAATGAGGACATAGTCTCACAACACACCGTACACCCCTATGGGGAATCGGGGTCGTGGGCCCGATCGCTAGCACCACTCAAGGGGGAAGTTTGTCACCTCGGGATGGGGCAGAACGAATCACTGCACTCGATGTCTGGGACATCTCGGGGTGGACCCGAGGATCCAGGACACTGTTGACCATGTTCGAAACACAGCCTCCCTATGGTAACCTGATATGGGAGCAACAAATGAGCGTCGACCGCTGACCAAATTCACAACGCGGGACTTGTATCGGCTTGTTGCTTGAAAACCCTTAGGGGCGTTGGCCCGTAACGGTAGGAGAGACCTTGGGCATTGTATCCAAGCTGTTCTTGGGGATCCCTCTAGGTGTGAAAACTGATGGAATCCCAGTCAAGGAGTGGGTGAAGCATAGCTGTATCCATGCACGAAAGTGGAAAACATCTCCAGGGGGGATGTGAAGCCGGGTCGAGGCTTGCTCGATATGAGTTGGGGCAAAAGTGTGCACCCCGCCATGTCTTGACCCGGGGGGAAGATTTTGGCTTTTGGGCTGGGCCAACAGACAAAATGTCCGGGCATTCCTACGTATCTCATGAGGATGAGAATCAAGCCATACATAGTTCTTGAAATGCAGTTTAACGTCATGCGGGACAAAAATCATCTCATTTGGGGATATGTATGGTACGACGAGTAATCCGACGTGAGTGAGGACATAATCCCACACCATACCGTACAATCCCGCAAGAGGGTAAGTCGGGAAAAAAAACCAAGGGGCCTGGGGCCGGACCGCGGTCAGGGAGACCTGACCAGCTTGCGGTTTAACATCTTGCGGTGAAGACAGGAGGTCAGGGGCCCGAGGAGGCCAAGGGTCCTGAGGTTGAGCCTCGGTCAGGAAGGCCTGACTGGCTTGCTGTTTAACGTCTTGCAGTAAGGACGAGGATGCAGTTTAAGGTCGTGCGGGACCATCTTGCAGTTTAGGGTCATGTAGGACCCCTTTTTCCCTAGGCAAAGTATCGATTAAGGAACTTGGCATTAGGGGGAGGGGTTATACGCTCTCCATCCGTGGTCACCAAGGAGTATGCTCCGTTGGGGTAAACCTTATGGATGATGTAAGGCCCTTCCCATTTGGGTTCTAATTTGGGCGGTTTCCTACCAGGAATCATTGGTGCTCGAAGGTCCAGTACCAGGTCGCCCTGTAGAAAAGAGCAGAGATGAACCTTCTTGTTGAAGGCCCTATCTATCTTATCCTGATGCCTTTCTAGATTGTGCAGGTCACGAAGCCGGTTCTCGTCCAGTGCTTCTAATTCGGCTAGACGGATCTCGGCTACCTCATCTGATGTCTGGTGATCATAAACTGCAGTGCGTAACGACGGAAGCTGGATCTCAATGGGTAGGACGACCTCATCTCCATGCACCAGGGAATATGGGGTCACCTGGGTATATTTGCGAGTCGTCGTCCGGTAAGCCCAGAGGGCATTGGGGAGCTTGTACGGCCAACTTTTCTTGTTCTGACCAACCATCTTCTACAGAATGTTAGAGAGGGTTTTATTGAACGCCTCGATCTATCAGTTCGCCTGCGCATGGTAGCAGGAGGTATGGTTCGACCAGATGTCGTAATTGGCGTACAATTTCTTTAGTTCAGCCGCTCGGAAGTTGGTGCCGTTATCGGTGAGGATGGCGTGAGGGACCCCAAACTAGTGGATAATGTTAGAGCTCACAAAGTCAACGATGGAATGGGCCTTGACCTCTTTGAGCGGAATTGCCTTTGCCCACTTGGAGAAGAAGTCCGTAGCAGTTAGGTTGAACCTACACTGGCGGGCTGTTGCCGGTGGATATGGTCCCACTACATCAAGTCCCCATACCGCAAATGGCCAAGAGTACTTGGTGGGGTGGAGGGGCTCCGGCGGCTGATGCAAGAAGTTGGCATGTACTTGGAATGCGTGGCATCTCTTGGCATATCCAATACAATCGTGGATCATATAGGGCCAAAAGTACCCCAACCTCCGGATTTGATGGGACAGCTTCAGCCCAGCTTGAAGGGCGCCACAGGAACCGGTGTGAACCTCTTTCATAACCTGAGGTATCTCTACTCCTTGGATGCAACGGAGGAGGACGCCATCAAAACTCCGCTTATAAAGGATCTGTTCAAGACTGGGGCCGCTCTGGAGGGTAAATTGCAGCGCGCGGCGTCGGATTCGCTCGCGCTCGGCCCGGTCGTCCGGGAGGCGACCATTTTGGAGATACTCGACAAAAGGTGCCCTCCAGTCGGGAGTGGCTTCAACCACTGCGTCTGACAAACCCGGGACCCCTGACATGGAGGGTCCATCGGTGAGATGACCTACCCGCAGGCCATCATTGTCCTCTTGGGTGATGGGGGCAATGAATCTCCGGTGTGCCACATGTATGATCAAATCATCTTGCTCGGGTTCTGCGAGCGACGCGGATAAGCCAGCTAAGGCGTCTGCTTGGCCTTTCTGTGACCGTGGGACATGGGTAACCTCTGGTCGAGAAGAGAACTGGGCCATTAGGCGGAGGGTGTACTCCAACAACGATGCAAGCTCCGGCTTCCTGACGACGTAGTCGCCATTAACCTGTTTGATTACCAGCTCGGAATCTCCCTTCACATGTAGAAGGGGCACATGGATCTCAAGGGCCAACTCGAGGCCGGTGATGAGAGCCTGGTATTCTGCCTCGTTGTTCGTACAACCTTCTGACAACAGGAACGAGTATGGCAGGACAGCTTGTGCCGGGGTAATGAAGACAATACCCAGGCCCACTCTGTTGAGCTTGGGATCGTTGAGCCTCCTACCGGTGGGGCTCCGGGAGGCGCCGTCGAAATGCATCTGCCAACACGGGAAAACATGATCGACTGAGATAATTGTCTCATCAGGGAAATCCAGGTCCAGGGATTGATCCACGGAGGTTGGATGGGTAGCTAAAAATTCTGCCAACGCCTGTCCCTTAATGGCCTTCTGAGGTACGAACCTGATATCAAACTGCTGGAGAATCACTTCCCACTGTGCTAGTCGGCCAGTCAGTATGGGGAAGTTCAGGATATACTTCAGGGGGTCTACCCGGGAGACCAATTGCAACTCATGGTGTTGCAGGTAATGTCTCAACTTCTGCATGGCGAAGACGAGCGCAAGGAAGATCTTTTCGATAGGGGAGTATCTGACCTCCGTATCGAGAAGCATGCGACTGAGATAGTAGAGACTGTTCTCAGTACCCTCGTTATTCTTCTGAGCGAGCAGCGCACTGAGGGATCTCTCCAGGGCGGTCACATAAAGGACCAGCGGTTTTTCGGAGATGGGTGGCATCAAGACCGGAGGTTGGAGCAGATACTGCTTGATTTCCTCGAAAGCGGTCCGACACTCCTCATCCCATTCGTAGGCGGCGCCCTTCTTCATGAGCCGGGAAAAGGGCTTACACTTTCCGGCCAGATTGGTGATGAATCTGAATATATAGGCTAAGTGGCCTAGAAGGCCTCGAAGCTCCCGAATGTTTCTCGGGAGAGGCATTTGGCTGATGGCCTTGATCTTCTCCGGGTCGATCTCGATACCTCGGTATCTGACAAAAAAGCCCAGAAACTTCCCAGAGGTGACCCCGAAGGCACACTTCAATGGGTTCTTCTTCAGGTGACGGGAACGGAGGAAACCAAACACTTTCTCAAGGTCTTTGAGATGGTCCTGGTGCTGACATGATTTGACTACGAGGTCATCCACGTAGCATTCCACCAATGTCCCGAGAATCGGTTTGAATATGCGATGCATGGCCCTCTGATAAGTGGCACCTGCATTTTTCAAACCGAATGGCATAACCTGGTAGCAAAAGGTACCTTGGGGAGACCTGAAGGAAGTGGAATCCTCGTCTTCGGGGGACATCCGGATCTGGTTGTACCCGGAATACCCATCCATAAAAGAGAGGGCTTGGAACCCGGCCGTGGCGTCAATCAATAACTCCGTCACCAGGAGTGGGAAGTCATCCTTTGGGCAGTGGCGATTAAGATCGCGGAAGTCAATGAAAACCCTGATCTGCCCATTCTTCTTCCTGACTGGCATAATGTTGGCAAGCCACTTGGGGTACTGGACTTCTTTAATGAAGTTGGCTTTGATAAGCTTGTCAACTTCGGCCTCAACCATAGCACCATGAGAAGGGTGCATCTTCCTGGGAGGCTGCTTAAACCCACAATGTTTTGCCGGGAGGCCCAGACGGTGAACGAATACCTGGGGATCCAGTCCTGGCATCTCGTTGTAACTCCAGGCAAACACATCACGGTGTTGTTTGAGGAAGTCTACGTACTGTTGCCGCTCCTCGGGGGACATGGCTGCACTGATCAATGTGGGTTTCGGATCTGCCTCGCTACCAAGGTTCACCTGTACCAGTTCATCAACCGTGGTAGAGAAGCCTTCTTCAAAGGTGGGGGGAGCATCCTCCAGGTCTTCCTCCCCACCCGTGGGGGGACTTCCCACGACGAGAGATACTTCTGGGCTATCAAAACCTGAGGGGCAGCTGGTGACGACTTGGGCAGCAACGGTCATCACATAGGGAGACTCACTCGCCATTGAGACCATAGCAATGAAGGCGGTCGACCCTATCCCATCTGGCCTTCGGCCTAAGGGGCCGCGTTTGATAATATCAAAGCAGTGGTGATGTGTCGGCCTGAGTCGGTGGATTCCAGCCCGGCGGAAGAGACACGTATGGCGTACCGCCGTTGTCATAATCTTGACGTCCCGGTACCGTACATGGGTAGGAGATTCCGGGATGACCTGAGCCTGGTTGATGTAGGAGTACGAGGTGATTTTCCGCCGTCGCTTGGACATGGGAACATGCCTTCCTTGCATACCCGAGACAACAAAACATTTCCCCATGTCAGGGGTCATGGCCTCCAACCGGTGGATTGGGAGGATGTAGGCGTCATCCATGCTTGCCTAGGGATCACTTGTGACCGGGGCGAGTTCATACTCACTTACTAGGATTTTCTTATCCTTACTTTTTTAATAACCCGCATCCAGATAGTGGGCCTCACAAGAAGTGAAAGGGGACGCGTCTCCTTGGAGCACGCCTACTCGACCGTTGAGCGAGTACTTGAGGCACTGGTGATACGATGAAGGGAATGCTGCATGCAGATAGAGCCATGGCCTACCCATCAATGCGTTGTAGGCGGTGTCCTGAGAGACGACCATGAACTCGGTGCTGGCAATTAAGCCACCGAACTGAGTCTTCAGGCGGATCTTGCCGACTGGGGTTTGCTCGGTCCTGTCGTACCCCTGGATTCTGAGGTCAGAGGGAATTAAATCACCTTCAGACAGACCCAGCTTTCGCAATGTCCGGGTCGGAATTAGATTGATTCCGGAACCTGTGTCAATGAGGCAGCGGCGGACTTCCACGCCATTGAAGTGGCCAGTGATGTACAACGGGAGAATGTGCCCCTGTATAGGAGGGTCCTCATCTTCACCAGAGAACGAGATAACCGCCTGACATTCGGCGTTTTCAATCATCTCGGTATGGAAGGCTTCTGCAGATGCTAACTCCATCTCAAACTGGAGGGGGATCCTTAGGGCCTCAGCAAGTGCCTCGCGCATTTCGGAGGATAGGATAAGGGCCTCGAGGATAGAAAGCCTCGCCGAAATGCCGGCCAGGTGCCTCAGGACATCATACTTTCGTGCCAAACGCGACCCTCTGCTTACAGGAGGTCGGTCGGCATTTGGAGGCATAGCAGGTCCTGTTGGTTGAACCGGTGATCGACTAGTACTGGGAACATCTTGCTGCCTACTAGTAGAAGTCTGGAGAGTAGTCGCTGGACTAGGATTGCGCAGCAGAGGCTGGCCTGTAGCTGGGAAAGACTGACTGTGATACGAACGAGGCAGCTCCCCCCGATCTAATAGCATGAACGGCGGTGGAGGTAGAGCTGAGGGCGTTCGATGGGGTTGCGCATGCTGAGCTCTATGCTGAGCCTGCTGTCTGGTCTCAGTAGCATGCACGACTTGGCTGAAAGTGCCTGCTGACGTACCTCGATGACCGGGGCAGTTGTGATTCCGCTGACGTTGACATCGGCTGGGAACGTTGGGGAGGTTCGCCTGGCACTCCCCCTCGTCGGGAGTCATATAGGGCTTTACCAGCTCCACGATGTTAACCGAAGCATACCCTTGGCTGTCGCTCGAGGAGTCATCCACCGCTGGGAGAATTCTGGGAGGAATCACTATTTCAGGGGGCATAAAGTCGCCGAGAGTGCGGGATGACGATGGCACCGGCGGTGTGCGATTCTTCTTCTTGCGTCGCCGCTGCTTGCCCTTTTGGGAAGAGGTCGACTGTGAAGACGCTTCGTAGGCACCAACTACTTCTTCTGAAGGTTCCAGATGCTTTATGCGCGCCCGGATGATACCATGGGCACGGATGATGGTATTTCGAGCCATCCAGTCATCGTATTTCCGGGATCCGCAGTTGGGGACCTGCTGCCACTCGCCTTCGCTGTCGCTGCCGATCTCTGACCCTGCAAAGACACCCGCCACTTACGCTGGTGCTGGGCCCAACTTGACTATGTTGTTGTTGACTTGGTCTTGAAGCTAGTCTTTGAACAGATAGCACTTCTTGAGGGTGTTCCCCAGAATCTGATGATAAGGGTAGTAGTTGGGGTGATTGGTGAGATTCACCTATGCTGGCCTTCTGCACTCGGGCAGGTGCACAATCCCTTGCTCTAGAGCACTTCAGAAGTATCCAGGGACCTGATTTTCGTTGAACGAATAAGTTTGGTACCTTCTTTCCGAATAGGGGGCCCTGGGGGCCTAGCCCTGACGAGGGGCCGGAGGGGCCTGCCGAGGAGGCGGCGCCTGATTGTCTCGCCTAGGTGGCAGTGGTGCATTGCGCGGGGGAACCTGTCGGTTCTGAGGCGGTCGCTGCTGGGCAGGAGCCTGTGCTTGAGGTGGAGGACCTCTGCGGGGTTGCGGGGGTGGTTCCATAGGCAGTAATTCCAGCTACCTAGGGGCTTCTATTTGGGCCACCGCGGCAGGTTCAGCCCTGGCGGTCCTCCTGGCTGGGATCATAGGGGGCAACAAACGTGCCTGACTAGCCTGTTGCAGGGCTTCCTCAAGGCGCTGATCCTTATCCGAGAAATCTCTGAACCCTCCAAGGTAGTTCTGGGTAATCAGGGAGGGTACCAGCTCTGTCTTGACGTTCCCCACACACATATTCAGTAATTGCTCCTGAGTCAGTGGCATATCGAGGGAATACGTAAGTCCCTTCCACTGGGCGATGAAATCTGCAACCCTCTCATCAGGCCTTTGCTTGCACTTGAAGAGGTCCGCGATGCTGGTCTTTCGCGTGGTGGAGCTGAACTGGTATACGAACTGTCGGTGAAGATCCTCCCAACCGGTCACCGATCCGATAGGGAGCTGGCTGTACCAGACGAATGTCGGACCTTCCAATGTTTGTACGAAACATCGGATCTTGGCGGCTTCTTGCTGAGCCGGGGTCCCCAGCATGGGGCCACACCTGGAAGAAAAATGTGCCAAGTGCTGTGGCGGGTCCCCTGTCCCGTTGAAAGGCGAGAAAGTGGGGTTCCCAAAACCCGTAGGTGCGGGCATATCATCCACCCATGCGGGATAAGGCTTTCCATCCGGTGGGACCGCCACCTGCCGCGTTTCCAACGCTTCGAGGCAGGCTGTGAGTGCCACAATAAGATCATCCGGGTGGGGGTCTCTGTCTTGACGGGGATCCCTAACCACAAGTGAATTTCCAGGTTCCTCAACACGGTAGATGGCTTTAGCAACTCGTGGATCAACTGGCGGAACGACCTGCGGGGCGACTGGGGGAACCCGGACTGGATTATTCAGATTGCCCCGTCGTTCGGGGGGGTTTGGCGAGACGTATCGCGCCCTCTTGCCATATGTTCCGGCTTCTTCCCTATCTGCGGTAGTAGCGTGATCAGGGTTGCCTAGAGGCATCTCACCGGGGGGAAATTATTCCTGCCCCTGCTGCCCTGACCTGGGATTACCATAGTCGGGTCGCCGCTCTGCGGCGTGCTCAGCCAAAAGTTCGTCAACTAGCCTCTTCTGCTCAGCAAGCTGTTGGCGTAACGTGGCCTTCTCGGGATCTTCGTCCGTTTTTTGCACAGAGGCGGATGGGTCGGAGTGCTTAATAGTTCCGACGTGCTCCTTACCCTTGCCGGTGTTTCGACCGAGTACCAGCGACTCGGTGGGTACGGGGAGGCCTAGCAGGTTCCTCTGCTGACGGGTAACTCTCCCTGATGGGTCCAGCAGTGGCGGTATGCCCTCGGGGGGTAAGTCTCCATCAAGGAATTCAAGCTCGTCTTCCTTGTCCACAACGTCGACCATGTGGACTGCGACCCCTCTTGAGGGCATGTCCTCGATGTCGCATAACGAATTGGGCTGCCGTCGGATAGGGTCGAAGAGGAGAGCGGCATAGTGTCCCCAACCGCTGACTTGCACATGAGGGGTGTCTTCCCTGACGATTCTGCGGAGTGCTTTAAAACTCTGAACGCATTTCCATTTAAGGGCACCCTGGCGGCCTGGCGACTCAGGGTGCTGGGCCACAAGGAGTGCAGCCGCATCGATCAGGCGGCACTGCTCACCGATTTCTTCGAAGTGCTCTCGACTTCTGGGGTACGCCACCCCTTCGTAACAAAGGCGGAAGTGTGTCGCCCATAGGGTTCGACAAAAGCACCCCACTTCTTCAGGGGTAAGAGACTCTGGTACGCGAAAATTCAGCGCAGCCATCGGCCAGAACTTCTCCGGGAAGTAATCCGCTGCGAGAATACTCCAGAAGCTCCTGGGCTCGGACTCAGGGTCTGGCCCTGTGTTGCCCCACTCGTTAACTGGGGGCGGCTGAGGGACTGGTAGCGGTACCGAGGTGGACCTCTGGGATAGTAAACTCGGCAGCGGAGAGTACGGCGAGTGAGATGACTGGCCGCCGAATTCCGGGCCATCCTTCGAAGAGTAAGGTGACCTGGCCACGATGTGGCGATACGATGGGCTGATAGCCACAGCTTCCGGAACAGGAGTCGCGGCTACCGGCGACAGGTCATGTCGTCTCTCTACTGCCGTTGGCCCCCAAAATAGCTCTCCGTGATCTCTGGCAGAGGTAGAGGGCGCTTCTGGTGACAATGGCGGTGATTGCGCGGTCGAGACCTGTGGAATTCCCAAGATTTCTTCCTCCTGGATGTACCTGCGGAGAGAGATGGGAATCTGGTGGACCTCATATTCTGGGAGAATGAGGCTAACGCGTCTGGTTCCTGCCTCCGTCCTTGATACGGAGGAGCGGGGAGAAGGTTCCATTACTGAGTCGCATTCCACCTCCGAGTCGGAGAAGCGGGCAGGTTTGATCTCCACCCGGGCCTTCCCAGGATTCTTCTTGTGGCGGCGACGACCCACTTTCCTGCCCCGGGGTGGCTCTTCGGGACAGGGTTTATCCCTACCAAGCAGTCTCGGGGTGGCGGTGGCACCGTCGCGGAGAGGACCCCCACCCGAGATAGCCGGGGTGCGAGGGGTACCAGGGAAAATGTCGAAGGGCACATGGGGAGGACCTCCATGAACAACACCCATGTGGGCGGAGCCTCTGTTGGAATCAGCAGGATCATGGGGAGGACCTCCATGGTCGATGCGGGTGGAGAGAGGTTGACCTTGACTCCTCGAGTTGCTGGTGCGAGGAGGACCTTCGCCGGTTGCAGAGAGGACGTAGGGAGGGCCCCCACGTTGAAGAAGGACCAGATGGACGGTGCCTTTAGATCGGCGGTCAGGGGCAGGAGGATGGACTCCATACCCTGTATAATGGGCGCAGGAAAGGTTTCCGCACTAAGCATCACTGCCGCGGGGCAGGTCTTCCTTCGGGATGGGGGTAGCGCGAGGCATACCTCCATGACGATCTTCGGAGCGGGGAAGGCCCATGCTCTATGAAGTAGTGGTACGGGGAGGGCCTCCGTATGGGGTGACATCATCGCGGGTTAGTTCGCGGTGATCACCACTCAGTCCTGCCACCCGGAGAGTCAACCCAGCCTGCCCGTGGGGCGGTTGGGGTCTCGATCCTGGTCGGGTGAAGGAGTGCCCCTGCTCAGTGTATACAGGGGCTTCATGATGCACGTCGGTGGTGGCTTGGGCCACTGTAGCTGTCGACGTCGATGCGCCTGGGTGATCATCCTCAGCCCGGGCCCGGCGCTGACGTCGGGTCAGGCGAAATGGTGTAGGTGGTGCAGGGACGTAGCCTTCCTGCTCTTCCTGCGGAGTCGGACGGTGGCGCTGACGCGGCTGGGCCGGAGCTCTCGCCTGGAGCCCTTGGGTTGGGACCCTGAGCGGGCTGAGCCGGACGGCGCCCGCCTCTTCAGCATAAGGCGAGGAGTCGTCAAGGCGTTCCGGGGACAGGCTCCCGAAACGGTTGAATGTTGGGGTGGGGAGAAGGGGCTCCCTTTGCGGCCTGTTAGGGCGGCGTTGACAGCGAGGCCTGGGGGCCTCCAGGTTCAGGCGGGCCATATCCCGAGTTGGGATGACCCCTTCTTCCTCGTACCTGCGCACGAGGTTGTTGATCACCCTTCGCTGGATGACCTCTGATGGGGAAAGGGGACGTGGGCACCCCGTATTCCGTGATGTGGCAACCGTCATGGAGGTAGCAGTGCCATGTGGGGTGGCTGGGGCGGTGTTTCCCCTACCCCTGCATAGGCGGGGAGTGGGCGGTGATCGCGTCTCTGTAACAGTAACCTGGTTCCTGAGAAACGAAGGGATCAACTCATCAGTACTGAGAGGAAAAGGATTGACAACCAGTGCCCCAGCGCCCTTCCATTCTCCACTTCTTTAAAAAGGATCCACGCCAACACACTGCAGAATGGAGTGCCCCACGTTCTACTGCCCCGACTTCCGGTGAGTTTCACGACAAGCCCGCTATTTGCTTAGCGGGACCAGGCGCCAGATATCTGGATCCGGTGACATGTCAATCTACTGGTGTCTCGAACGCTAATAATCTCCATATTGAGGAGAAGAATTTCACATCGGGTTCACCATTTCTGTTTCCGACGCTTTCGCCAGGGCGCGCGCGCATCCGTCCATGGAGGAGGGCGCGCGGCGCTTTGTTGCCCCGCATTCTCGCTTTCCAAAGGTGGGCGGCATTCACTCCTTACTCAGGGACGTCTGCTCCTTGATCGAAACGGGATGATGGGATGTCGGTTCTTCCTCCTGTGGATTCCTCCTCATAACTCGTCACCTAGTCTGGGTCTCCCTCATAGATTTAATACGTAGTTCATGAAACTCTTCCCAGTGCCATGTTTCCATGGACGCCGGTTAATTACACTGCTTCTATCGGGACATTCCAAAGGGTCCGGTTAGGGCAGCAACCTTCAGTCAGGGGAGTAGTCACGTTGAGGCATCAGTAGCGTGTCTGGATGCTGGGGAACCTGGCATGTCTATCTGTTATCCCTGGTCACATGGCTTCTCGAGGGCGTGGAAGCCCGAGGCATCCCACATCGAACGCGGGGAATTATATTCCATAGACACATATCTGAGGTTTTCCTCAGCTTCTCATGTTTAACACAGGGTATGCCGCGAGTTTAACGTCTAGCGGAGATGGATCATCCCGATCAGATCATTAGCTAGAATAGATCGGATTGAGGGATTTCCCTTGAAGGGATGCCGATGCCAGGGCCAGCCCATGGGCGGCTGTGAAGAGGAGCGTACCGACATGGTCTCACCGAGATATGACGGTCCAAGCGAGAATCATGATGGGCGGTAGATGGATGAATGGAGTGGAGGGGGAGTGAAATGGGACCATCGCAGGGGCGACGGTGAAGTTGGGCTTGAGCCTTGAGGAGGCTTCCTACGTATCCCTGTGGCGGGGAATCAAAGTCCGCATAGTTCGGGATGGTGCCGGTAAACCGACGTGAAGGTGGAACTTGGCCCGATGAATGTCATCAGTGAACCAACGTAAAATTAGACCCGTGGGTCCACTGGTGGTGGGCTTGAACCTTGGGAAGGTTTCCTACGTACCATGCCTTCACATGGATCAAAGTACTCGTAGTTAAAAGGGTTTCATCGGTGAACCAACGCGAAAGTAGACCCGTGGGTTCACTAGTGGTGGGCTTGAACCTTGGGAAGGTTTCCTACGTACCATGCCTTGACATGGATCAAAGTCCTCATAGTTCAAAGGATTGATGGAATACAGTTTAACGTCATGCGGGACGATAGTGAACCCTGACGTGAATAAACGACGGGCATTGGGTGTCGGTGAACCGACGTGAACAAGGGACCTTGGTCCAATGGGAAATGGGACTGGAAATGGGGGCCTGGAACACCGACTAGGAGACGGTTTGGGCTAATGATTGTTGGGATTGAACCTCAGGGAGGCGTCCTACGTACCATGCCTGGACATGGATCAAAGTCCTCGTAGTTCGTATTGGGGAATATAGTTTAACGTCATGCGGGACGGGGGTGAACCGACGTGAATGAGGTCGAAACGACCAGATGGTGAGTTTGAACCTCGTAGAGGCTTCCTACGTACCATGTCATGACATGGATCAAAAACCTCGTAGTTCGGGTTAGTCACAACGGCTTGCCGTCGGACTAGGATGCAGTTTAAAGTCATGCTGGAAGAAGGTAGAACTCGACGTGAATGGTTGATGGGTGGGCTTGAACCTCGTGGAGGCTTCCTACATACCACGCCTTGACACGGATCAAAGACCTCGTAGTTCAAAGGGGACTTCGTCGGTGAACCGACGTGAAAGCGGACCTTGGTCCAATGAGTGGTGGGCTTGAACCTCTGGAAGGATTCCTACATACCATGCCTTGACATGGATCAAAGACCTCGTAGTTCAGGTTGGAATGGGTGTGAAGTTTAATGTCATGCAGGACAAAGGGAGGGGCATACAGTTTAACGTTATGCTGGACGAGGGCGAAACTCGACGTGAATGAATGACCGAGCAATGTGGCTTGAACCTCATAGAGGCTTCCTACGTACCATGCCTTGACATGGATCAAAGTCCTCATAGTTCGGATCGAAAATGGGGGTCAGGGTCGGTGCTCACTCTAAGCCCACGTGAGTCATGCTCGGTGTGAGAAACAAGAGGTTGCAAGGACCTGGCGATCATGTCGCGAAGGATGCGTCCGTGAGAAGCGAAGAGGGGCTTACGCGTTAGGCGGCCCATGGTGCTGGGACTTACTCCAGGATGGAGGCCCGTGGTGCGACAAAGCATAGGAAAAATGGACCTTGGTCCAAATATGGGAGGTGCCTCGTTCCCTATCACGCCCTCCACTGACCTTGGTAGTGGGGAAGTACGGAGATGCAGAGGTGCAGCCATCCGTTGGGGAACTAGGGTCACCATTCTCCTATGAACATACGCCACTCCAAAAAGGAGGATATCATCCCTTGTGGATGGGTGATTCCATTCCTGTGGAGACGAGTGGTGTAAAGAATGTTCGAGCTGGGGGGACCCTTCGTGAGAGGCATGAGGTCGGGTCACAGTTTAACATCATGTGTCGAGGACGTGGTGCTTGACAGTTTAACGTCCTGCAGCTTGGACGAAGTGGGTTCACTCTGAACCCCTAAGACTTACATAACCGGTACCCTCTGGTCCTTGGGGAAGGGAAGGTACCAGTAAGGCCATGGTTAAGGGGGGTTGTGGAACGAACCATCAAGGGGTCCACGTTAGCGTGGCTATGCGAAGAAGCAATAGCCGTTAGTGTGCCTATGCGAAGAAGCATTAGGCGAAGCAACGCTACGTGTGGTATTGTCCATGGGACTTTGAAATCACATCGTGCAAACCTGGAGGGTCGCACGGGAAGAGGAGTCTCTAAGCAAAGGAGTGTGCTTCGCGAAGTGGAGTGACTTGGCCTTGGCATGGGGCATAGGTGTGAGTGGAAGGTGCTTCGCGAAGTGGAACAGTGTTCGCGGAGCACTGCCTCGCGAAGAAGAGGGGCCTCGCGAAGCAGGGTCCTGCGAAGTAGTGTGCTTCGTGAGGTGAAGCGATCCTGCCTTAGCATAGGAATCACTAGTATAGGTTGGGTGTTTCGCGAAGCATAAACGCTCCATGGCTGCCCGGGTTCCCTTGGGAATCCCCTTCCTTCGCTAATGCCCTTGAGCTTCGCGAAGGGCATCCCTCTCGGAAGAGGGGCTCAAAACGAGACAAAGCAGAGGCGTCTCGCGAACTAGAAGTACCTCGCAGAGCTCATGATTCCCGGGGCAAAGAGTGCTTCGCGATTCGGGAGAGGAGAAGCCGGAAGGTCGGATCATCCGTCCCCGGGACTCGGGGGGAGTCCAGTATTTATAGGCTAGGGGCGCCGCGAAGCAGAACTCACGCGCCGCCTTGGGTGCTTCGTGGCGCGCTCGCGAACTTCAACGGTGTCCGCGGAGCGTTACCGCCTTTGGAGGTTCACGGCGGGATCGCGAACGTCAAATGCGTTCGTGGAGAGTTACCACCTCTGGAGCTTCGCGGCGGTCTCATGAACGTCAAATGCGTTCGCGAAGAGTTACCGCCTCTGGAGCTTCGCGGCGGTCTCACGAACATCAAATGTGTTCGTGGAGAGTTACCGCCTCTGGAGCTTCGCGGCGGTCTCGCGAACGTCAAATGAGTTCGCGGAGAGTTACCGCCTATGGAGCTTCACGAGGCCGCGAGGATCGGGGCGCTTCGCGTCGAGGCTTCGCGTCGGGGCTTTGCGAGGCAGCGCACCAGCATTTTTCATGCCTTCCTTCCGTGCCATATTATTTTGGCACCAACAATATCATTGTGGTACGATACTTCTATTCATGGTGTGAGATAGAACTTATTATTCTCTAGGTCTTGCTTGGTAGCAGCATGTCACTCATTCAAAACATATAAACCCTCATCACAACAAAAAATTCCTTTTCAATTATCACCCCCATTACCCTCAGCAAGAATCATGTATACTCAAAGAATCATCATATTCTTGAGTTTAATATTATCACCACTTTATCACATTTTGATCTCCAGTAATATTGAATTTTAGAAAATCAATAATCCTAACATCAAAACTAAAATATATTACCTATTAGAAATAATATATTGTTGTAGATACACTAAAATAAGGGATATCACAATGTATGATATCCAGTCTTTAGCTATGATATACATGAAATGCATATCTTATGCTATGATATGATCGTATTTTAATGGGAATTATATTCCAATATAATCCTATATCATAATGTATGACAGTGTAATGGCCCGAATCTCCCTAGTCCATTATGTTTTGAAAATATGGTGCTGAGGTGTTCTAGGAGGCAACGATGACTCATTTCAAGAGTTTGAAAAAAATCAAGTTTTCTAACAGTATGTGGTGTCGATAGGTGGTGTTAGTAGGTGGAATTAGTAGGTGGTGTCAGTAGGTGGAATTAGTAGGTGGAATTGATAGGAGTTGTTGGTAGGTGGCATTTGTAGGTGGCGTCGGTAGGTGGCGTCAATAGGTAAAATCGGTGACTTGTGTTAGTGAGACTTATTGACGGAGGTCACGATGGTGGGTCCCTGACAGTAACTCACATCAGTGACTCATTCAATGGAGAGTCACCCAATGGTGAATCATCCACCAGTGACTCATCCATCGGTGACTGATGTCAGTAACTCACCTAATGGTGAGTCATTTCCAATAGTTTTTTAAAATTATAGTTTTCTTCAGTTTTTCTAGATTCACCCCTTTTACATTTTATTTGATGTAAAATGAGTTTAAAACCTTGATTAAGTGTTATTCAAGTTGTTTTAAAGTATGTAAAATATATCTTTAATTTACTAACACTTTGAAGGATTTAAGTTAGTCAAAAATCATAGTCAATATCCACTTTTAATAGGGAGTTGAAATCAGTTTCATATCCCTTGAGTCCTAGATCTGGTCCTTCAAATCCAAAAAACCTTTCCTTAATTCCTTCATTCTCTTTTCCCTTGGTGATTGGGCATCCCAGAACCCTTCTTACCTGAGTGATCGTGTGTTTGTAGTGAGCCCCTTGAATCGCATCTCCCTAGAGGTTCCTCTTTATGCTTGCATACCCCTTGTTTTGGTTCTAGGATGAGTTTCCAATCATTTTTTCTTTCAGGTAGGGATCCCATCATCTCTTTTAATTTTTGTATCATGCGGGGTAGGTGTATGAATGTTCTCTTGTGAAGATAAAAGATTTCCAAATAAATAATGATAATATAATATGTTTAATATTGATATATAGGGGCTGGGGAAAAGTGACACATGATTATGTTTTATTGGTTACTAATATTGTGATCTTTATAGGCTATATGCCTACTGAAAATCATGACTGTTGGTGGTATTTTTTGCACACCTATGATGGCTTGTGGATGTTTATTGTTGATCCTCTGTGAATGACCATATGAATATGAAATTAGTTAACCATTTATATTTGGTTAAATAAATGGATGCCTTAGGATCAAACTTTCTATGTGATAACCCCCTAATTATCAAAGTGGAATTAAAGAATAAGGGTTTAGTAAATCTGAATACACCTTGCTTTGTTGGTGTGGCTATGTGTTGTGTGTGGATTTGTTCCATATTGTTTGTTATATGGTTTTGTGGTGCTATGGTTGAGAGAAAGACTATTGCTGGGGTGATATGAGTGGTGAAATGGTATCTCAGGTTTAGATATTGTTTTGTTGTGGAATGGATGGGTAGCGTTTGAGTAGTGGGGATACAGGTTCAGGTTGTGCTATGTTTGTGTTACCAGGTGTGGTTTTTTTATAAATAAGGGTTGTTGGGTTGGTTTTGAGGAGGTTTGTTTTGGGGTTTGGCTATAAGTTATGGGTTTTATTATTGAGAGGACATACAAGGTAGAATGACTTTGAAGAATGATGATGGTAGTAGTTGGTATGGGTGTTAAAAGAAGTGGAAATATGAAGTGAGTTTCTTTACTGTGGTTCTTTTTCCTTAGCATGGTTTATGCTGTGTTGCTTGTTTCATGTTGTGGTTAGTATTTTCCTGGGTAGGGATGGAAGGAATAAATAGTTCCTTAATAAATATTGATAATTGGTTAAATGAGTTTTCTAGGGGTATGTTTTAGTTGTGGTTTTTGTGGATGGATTTCATTTATCAACTTGGAAAGTGACTGTTTCTAGTGTTAAATAATGATTTTAGAAGTACCAGTAGAGTTGGTAGTATCATAGGGTGGTTTATTGTTTAATTGAGAACCCATAGGTTGGTCTTTATTATTTAATACTACATATACATACATGTATTTTCCTTGTGTTTTCTATACGCACCCCACTATAGTTGAGCACTATGTGCTGAACACCCCCATTGTCATGGGGGAGGGTGTATTTCCCAAACATCCTGATGGGAGGATGTATGGGTGGCCACCCGATCTTCAATACTCCCTCTTCCAGGTGGTTATATCCCAATATTATTCAAACATATAGTGGTTTTTGAGGCCTAGATGTGTACGAGTGAGTTGTTGTTTCCCAAGTGTCTTTGGGATGAGATGTGTTGTGCTTTCCTAGGTTTCTTCAATATGTGATGTGGCATGTGGCCCAGGTGTCTTTGGTTGGTATGTAGTTGTGAATCCCAGGTGTGTACAAGAAATATGTGACGAGGTTTGTTTTCCCAGGTTTTGGGACTAGCTTTGAGGCCTAGGTGTGTGCGAGCAGGTTGTGATGTGGTACTTTTGGAAGAGGTGGGAGTGTTAGGACATTTTCTGTTAGGTTGTGAGAGTGTCTAATCAGGGGGAAAGTGGTGCGGGATACCCTATCATCTATTTGATCTATATTAATTTACTTGACTTGTGTTGTTTGTTGATAGTTCCTTTGGTGAGGTTGGGGTGGCTAATATACCTTGTTAGGTACTGGTCATTTCTACTATTTTCTCATAGGGGAATTAGTATGCTTCTCCACTTTTGCACGAGAGACTTTGGTTTTCCTATTGAGTATACTTGTATGCTCAACCTACATTATAAAATTGATTTCAAGTTTCTAGGAAGATTATAGGGACCATGCTGGGAATTACTAGCTTGGATTTTTGGATGACTATCATTTTGCTACTTAGTTTTGTTCTTTTAGTATTTAATTTGGAGCTTTTCATTGTATTTATAGTAGTTTTATTTGAAAAAATTCATGTGGAATGGATTTTAGATTCTTTTATATATATGTCTTGGAGTTTTTTTGAGGTTGATACATCTTATCTCTTGATCTTGGTTACTATAAAAAGGGTAATTCATCCCATTTCATGATATTCTATACCCTTGGTGCTGGTCTCCATCCCGAGGCCTACTGTATGTGGGACTTGGGGGTCATTATCTCTCTTCATTAATTTCCAACTTAGGAGGAGCATCTCTGGAGGGAGGGGTCATGAAATAATAGTATCAAAAGTGATGGTTGAGAGATAGGATGAAGTTTGGAGTTAGGCATAGTGAGGATTGCATGGTTTGGTAGGGAAACCGTGTTATATGATCTTGGTGTGTGACATAGGCTAGGGAAGACCAGCCTGGACACAAGATTTTAGGGCCCCCCATGATCCGACGCAAGGACTCTGAGCCTATAGAATGACCAAGTGAGGATGCACCATTTACAGAGTAGAGATCCTAGAAATGGTACATGCATCATAATGACTTGTGTTCTTGTATGAATTAGGTCATTTTGGGTAATATTAAATGGGTAAAAAAAAGAGTTAAATGAGATAAAATGAATCTTAAATGAAATTTCATACTACTCAGGCTTATAAATTCTTTTTTTACCTTTCATCTATGGAACCCAATCATTGTCCATGTATAGTACAAGCAATGGAGTCTCAATAGGCCAACTCGATTGATCGATGGATTGTTTACCCAGTGGAGAAGGACGACTAATGGCATAAAACATTATGTGCTTTTCAGTGATAGACTATAGGAAAGTACGAGGGCAACATTTCATAAATGTAGATAAAAATTTGTCTTGAGGAGCTTGTGATCACCTTAAACTTGATCTGGGCTCTGATAGAGTACTGGGTTCCTTTAGTGGTGATCCAGATGTGGGGATATGCACATCAGTGGTGTACACTATACCTGGGAGAGAAGAAAGAGGCTGGTGTTTTGTGGTCTGACTATGAGAAGGAGTTCTGGGTGGAATTACATTCATCCACTATGAAGGATGAGAAGAGGCAGGAGTTACTCTCCCTCTAGTAGCAGGTGAGTATGTCGGTACAAGAGATGGGGATAAAATTCAAGGATGTACTTCATTTTTATCTGGATCTTTTCTGGATGAGGAGTCATGTACGAGATGCCTAGAAGAGGAACTTCATACATCTCTTCAGTACGCGGTTACCCACTTTACCTTGATGACATACTTAGAAGTCCAAAAGAAGGAAGAGGTAGTTGAGAGGATGCACTCGTGATAAGGTTTACCATGATAGGGGAGTTATCCTAGTTCTTTGAAGGTTAAGGTTATTAGCAGTAGGTCTCAGGCTCTAGGGCCTTTGAGGTTTTGACTGGTGGGGAGGTGGCCTCAGTAGTTTCTGTTTCAATCTTTTGGTCCTCATGCCTATCCTGTGGACCTGGGGATAATATGTTTTATCTGCGGTGTCTATGGGAATCTCCAGATTCAGTGGCCAATAGCCATTCTAGATCAATATGGTTGAAGTGGGTAGGTTTAGTAGTCACCTTAGCAGCAGTTTCTAGCAGGGTAGTTCCAGTAGCAGGGATAACAACATCACACTCCACCGAGGGGAGACAAAGAAGGTAGGAGATGACTTCAGGATGTTCCTTAGGGACCTCGACCTGGGTATTATTGGGGAGGTGGTCATTAGTATAGGGGAATAGGAACCAAGTGTGGTTAATTGAACACCGCAAAGGTAATAGTTTTAGTAGGTCTAGAGATCGTTTGAGGTACAATCAACTTGTTTAGTACCCTTGCTTATGATTTGTTTGATTTAGTATATTCACACTTCGTTCTTGCACCCAGTCTATCCCATGCTCTGGGAATATTCATAGAGAGGCTTCCCATGCCCCTGGTGTTGAGTACACCAGTCGGAGGTTAGACTAGCTTAATTGACATGTGCTGGTGATGTAGGCTGATTATGGGGCCACATTAGTCCTGTGGGGATCTTTTACTATTATATATGAAACCATACAATGTCATCCTTGAAAAAAAATAGTTGTATTCTTTTCATGATTTTATCAAATGTTTCCACATGAGAGTTGTGTTTTCAGACATGGATAGACAATGCGTGGATTTTGTTGACGAGCAGAGTTGTCATATGGGTAGTCGGTGTATGGGTCCCCTTCTTTTATTGTTGGCTAAGAT
The DNA here is from genome assembly GCA_963277665.1 of Viscum album. Taxonomy (NCBI): domain Eukaryota; kingdom Viridiplantae; phylum Streptophyta; class Magnoliopsida; order Santalales; family Viscaceae; genus Viscum; species Viscum album. The sequence continues at coordinate 1,176,430,706 of OY728153.1, read as the reverse complement.
GTCAGTGGAATTGGTGGATGCTGAGATGGAGGAGGTTCCTAGTGTTTTTTGGGAGTTCGTGGATGTCTTCTCTAAAGAGGTTGTAACTCTACCCCCTCAATGTGATGTTGAGTTTGAGATAGACTTGAAGCTCGATGCTTCTCTAATTTTTATGGATCACCATCAGATGAAACCTTCAGAGTTGTGGGAGTGAAGGATTCATATAGATGATCTAATGAATAAGGGATTTATCCATCCTAGTGTGTCACCATGGGGTGCTCCAGTCTTGTTTATGAATAAGGCGGATGGTGGTATGAGGTTGTTCATAGACTATCGGAGGTTGAACCAAGTGACGGTCAAGAACCTTTACCCTCTCCCAAGGATAGATGATCTTTTTGACCAAATTATTGGGGAAAGGTGGTTCTCTAAGATCGATCTATAGTCTAGATATCACCAGTTGAGGGTGAAGGAGGGTGGCATCTTGAAGATAGATTTCAGATACAGGTATGGGAACTTTGAGTTCATAGTTATGCCATTCAGTGGTACGAATTCACCAGCTATATTCATGGGACTGATGAACTATATCTTCCGTGAGTTTCTAGATAGATTCTTCATCATTTTCATCGATGAAATCTTGATTTACTCAAAGTTAGAGGAGGATCATACCGAGCATTTCAAGACTATCTTAGAGGTTCTTCGAAGCCACCATCTCTATTGGAAGTTGTTCAAGTGTATGTTCTAGACAAGATAGATACCCTTCCTCGAACATGTGGTGGCACAACATGGTGTATAATTTGACCCATGAAAGGTCGAATCAATTGTTTCTTGGGAAACACCCAAGAATGTGGTGGAGGTTCACAATTTTCTCATTTTTGAGGGCTATTTACAGAGATTTGTACCCGAATTCTCTCGAGATGTAGCTCAATTGACCACTATGAACAAAAAATACTAGGATTTTGTGTGGAGTGAGTAGTGCTAGGTAGTGTTCTACTATCTAAAGTAGAAGTTGATCAGTGATCCAGTGCTCCGGTTTCCAGAGGAAGGGGTGATGTTTGAGGTGTTTGTGATGCTTCCCATTTGGGTTTGGGATGTGTGATAATGAAATAGTGGGGAGTGATATCTTATGGGTCTAGGAAGTTATGTCCCCATGAATGTAACTATTCCACCCATGATCTAGAGCTAGCATCAGTTGTGTTCTCGATGAAGTTTTGGTGACATTACCTCATTGAGGAGCACTTTTTGGTATTCCTAGATCACAAGAGCTTGAGGTATATCTTTTCCCAGTGAGATATGAACTTGTGATAGTGGAGGTGGATATAGTTTTATTAAGATTATGAGTTAATATCTCTTAAACCTCAGGGAAGTGGAATTTTTTGGCCGATGCTTTGAGCAGGAATTCGTAGAAGGAGGTTTTTCATAAATCTTTGGATGCTTGGAAGGCGATGGAGGAGTCAACCGCCTTGAACTTAGATGTATGAATGGATGGTGGTAGAGGATTCTTGTTTCAGATGATGTTTAAGTATTCCCTAATACAGTAGGTGGAGGAGTCTTAGTGGGGAGACTCAGAGGCATAAGTGATGCATGATCTTATTTACCATGGTGACACTACAAAGGGACAATCAGAGGATGGTAAGAATCAGATGTTGTTCCATGGGAGGCTGTTTGTTCTAGTAGCGATGTACGAGGGAGTTCTCCGTGAGTTTCATAGCTCACCCTTATTGGCACACCTAGGAATTTATAAGATGTACAACGACTTGAGAGAATAATTTTGGTGTCCCAGGATGAAGTGGGCAGTGGAGGAGTTTGGGGTGAAGTTCTTAGTGTGCCAGCAGGAAAATGATGAGCACCATGTTCCTGATGGTTTTTTGTAGCCCCTAGGTGTCCCTGAGTGGAAGTGGGATGACATCTCAATGGATTTATTTATATGGTTACCCAAGGATTATGGAGGATGAGATGAAATATGGGTAGTGGTTGATTAGCTAACAAAATCAGCTCACTTCTTAGCGATTAAGGAGTTAGGCACAATGGATGCCTTAGACAAGAGGTATGTGGATGAGGTGGTGCAACTTCATAGAGTTTCTAGATCCATCATCTCATATCGGGACGTGCGGTTTACCTCGCAAGTTTGGATATGGTTGCAATATTCTTTTGGAACTCAGTTTCACCTCAACACTAGTTTCAATCCTCAGACGTATGGATAGAGAGAGAAGACAATCCAGACATTGGAGGATATGATGCGAGCATGCATCTTGGACTTTGGAGGATCTTGGGTGAAAAAATTTCCCTTGGTAGAGTTCGCTTACAATAATAGATATCACTCTTACATTGGTATGGATCCATTCTAAGATCTGTATGAAAGACTGTGTCGTTCACCCTTATGCTGGACAGAAGTTGGGGAGACAACTATTCTTGGCCTGGACGTGGTGCAGAGTATGACTAAGAAGGTGTAGTTTGTCCATGAGAGGATAAAGGTATAATAATACTGACAAAATTCGTACGCTGATCATAGGAGGAGTCCTTTGTAGTTTTTGGTTGGAGACTATGTGTTCTTAAAGGTTTCCCCTCGATTTGGGCAGTGGAGGTTTGGTAGGGGGAGCAAGATTTCTACGAGGTTCATCAGACACTTCAAGGTGTTGGGGTGAGTTGGAAAGGTGGAATACCAGTTGGCACTGCCACCATTGTTGGATAAGGTCCAAAACATCTTTCACGTCTCTCAGCTTTTTCAGTATCTTCCTGATGACTCTCATGTCATTGACTGGGGAGAGTTTGATGTCAAGGATAACACAACATTCATGGAGCGTCCTGTAGAGATCCAAGATCATCGGAAGAAGGTGATGCATGGACAGACCATTCCTTTGGTTTGTGTATTGTGGAAGCATGGTGGTGTGGAGGAGAGTACTTGGGAAAGGGAGACACAACTACATTCCCAGTACCCAAATTTGTTATGATTTTTTCCTTGTTTTTTCCCTTTGTAATGTAATGCTTGAACCTTGTTTTCTATGAGATGAGTTGCTTCCTTGTTCTATAATGTGTGATGAAGCCTTGAAATGTGGAAAGGTTAGTAACTGATTCCTAATAGAGACACATTAATTAATATGTGATTAAAATTGTGTGGGAGAGTTAGTGAGGGTGAGTCAGTGCCGCCCAGAGTAGATAGTATCTTGACATAGATGGAGGAATTCCCTGATTCATGTGTTTAGGATAGTGTGGTTATTGTACTTGTGTGGTGTGTTTTTTGTTCAGTTGGGTTGGAAGATTTCAAAGGATGTGTTCTTGGATGTTGAGGTTTCACTCCATCTTTTGAACAACATAGGGTGGTTTGACATTGAACTTTGGTGTTCTTAGTCGGTAGCAGTGTTTCAAGCATATCGGGAACCATGAGAGGTATCTCCCAGGGTAGTTGTTCAGACCGATATTTTCCTTCTGGTTTGGTTTTGAATTCTTGAGGATGAGAGTAGTTTGATATGTATTTTATGTAATGAATTGGACCTCCTTGGTCCATTACTTTGCAAAAATCTGGTGTTGAGGTGTTCTGGGAGGAAACAGTGACTCATTTAAAGAGTTTTCCAAAAATCCAGTTTCTAATGGTAGGTGGCACTGGTAGATGGCATAAATAGGTGACCTCGGTAGGTGGCTTCAGTAGGTGGCGTCGGTAGGTGGCATTGTTAGGCAATGTCGGTAGGTGGAATCGGTAGGAGGCGTCGGTAGGTGGTGTCAGTAGGTGGCATCAGTAGGTGGCATTGATAGGTGGTGTCGGTAGGTGGAATCAGCGACTTACTGATAGTAGGTCGTGATGGTGGGCCACTGACGGTAGTTCACATCGGTGACTCATTAAATGGTGAGTCACCCAATGGTGACTTAGCCATTAATGAGTTAGCCATCAGTGACTCGTGTCGGTGACTCACCTAAGAGTGATTCATTTCCAACAGTTTTTCAAAATTATAGTTTTCTCTAGTTTTTCTAGATTCACCCCTTTTATGTTTTATTTGACGTAAAATGAGTTTAAAACCATGTTTAAGTGTTTTTTAATCTATTTAAAAGGATGTAAAATATATCTTTAATTTCCTAATTCTCGATAGGATTTAAGTTAGTCAAAATGTGTAGTCAAGATCTACTTTTAATGGGGAGTTCAAAACGGTTTCATATACCTTAAGTCCCGGATCTGGTCCTTCAAAGCCGAACACCTTTCCTTTACTCCTTCTCTTTTACCTTAGTGCTCGGAAACCTCGAAACCCTTATTCCCTGAGTTATCATGTGTTTTTGTTGAGCCCCTTGGATCGAATCTACCTAGTGGTTCCTCATACCACTTGCGCACCCCTTGTTTTGGTGCTAGAAGGAGTTACCGATCGTCTGTTCTTCCAGTTAGGGATCTCCTCATCTCTTTTAATCTGTGTATCATGCGAGGTGGGTGTATCAATGTTATCTTATGAAGATAACGGATTTCTGAATAAATAAAGATAATCAAATCTATTTAATATCAATATACAGGGGCTAGAAAAAGTGACACATTCTTATCTTTTAATGGTTACTGATATTGTGATATGTATTGGCTATATGCCTACTAAAAATCATGGCCATTAGTGGTATTTGTTTGTGCACCTATGATGGCTTGTGGATATTTATTGTTGATCCTCTGTGAATGAGAATATGAATATGAAATTGGTTAACCACATATATTCGATTAAATAAATGGATTCCTCAATATCAAACTTGCTCTGTGATAAACCCTAAATTATCAAAGAACAATTAAAGAACGATTGTTTTCTAAATCTGAATACAACTTGATTTATTGGTGTGTCTATGTGTTGTGTGTGGGTTTGTTATGTATTGTGCCTTGTGTGGTTGTGTGGTGCTGAGGTTGAGAGCATGACTATTTCTGGGGTGATACAGGTGGTGAAATGATATCTCAGGTTGAGATATTTTTTGGTTGTGGAATGGATGGGAAATGTTCGATTATCGGGGCTACAGGTTTGGGTTTTTCTATGTTTGTGTTACTGTGTGTGGTTTTATTACATAGCAGGGATGTTGGGTTGGTTGTAATGAGGTGTGTTGCGGGGTTTGGATGTAATTTGGGGGTTTTCTTATTGAGAGGAAAGACAAGGAAAAATGACTTTGAAGAATGATGATGGCAGTGGTTAGTATGGGTGTTAAACAGAGTGTAAATACAAAGTGAGTTTATTTACTGTGGTTATTTTTCCTTAGCATGGTTTATGATGTGTGTCTTTTTGTGTAATGTGGTTGGTAGTTTCCTGTTTAGGGATGGAATTAATAAGTATTTTTTTAATAAATATTGATAATTGGTTAAATGAGTTGGTTGGGGGTATGTTTTAGTTGTGGCTTGTTGTGGATGGATTTCATTTATCAACTTCCAAAACGATTGTTTTTGGTGTTAAATAATTTATTTAGAGGTAGCAGCAGATTTGGTAGTATCATAGGGTGGTTGATTATTTAATTAAGAACCCATAGGTTGGGCTTGAGTGTTTGATACTACATATACATACCTGTATTTTACTTGTGTTTTCTATACGCACCCCACCCTAGTTGAGAACTATGCACTGAACAACCCCATTGTCATGGGGGAGGGTGTCTTTCCCAAACAAACTGATGAGAGGATGGATGGATGGTCACTCGCTATTCCCTACTCCCTCTTCTAGGTGGTGATAGCCTAATATTCTTCAGATAGGTAGTGGTTTGTGATGCCCAGTATGTGCGGGCGAGTTTTAGTTTGCCAGGTGTCTTCAGGATGAGATGTGTCGTGCTTTCCCAGGTGTATTCAATATGTGACGTGGTATGTGGACAAGGTGTCTATGGGTGAGACGTGGTTGTGAGTCCCAAATGTGTGCGGGTGAGATGTGATGAGATTTGTTTTCCCAGGTTGTGGGACTAGATGCGAGGCCCAAGTGTGTGTGGGCGGGTTGTGATGTGGTAATTTTGGAAGAGGTGGGAGCGCTAAGAAATTTTCTATTAGGGTGTGAGAGTGGATCATCAGTGGGAATGTGGTGTGGGGTACCCTATAATCTTGTGCTCTATATTACTTTACTTGACTTGTGTTATATGGTGAACATGCCTTTGGTGAGGTTGGGGTGGCTAGTATACCTTGTTAGGTCCTGTTAGTTTCTTCTATTTTATCATAGGGGAATTAATATGCTTCTCCACTTATGCACAAGAGACTTTGGTTTTACTAATGAGTATACTTTTATGCTCACCCTACATTATAAAACTTCTTTTAGGTTTCCAAGAATATTATGGGGATTGTGCTGGGTATTACTAGCTTGGACTTTGGGATAGATTCCATGTTGTTGCTTATCTTTATTATTTTGGTATTTACTTTGGATCTTTTAATTGTATTTCTAGTAGTTTTTTTTGAAAACATGTATGTGGAATGGATTTTGGATTATTTTATATATATATGTATTGGAGTTATTTTGAGATTGATACATCTTATCTTCCGATCTTGGTTACAATAAAAGGGTAATTCTTCCCATCTCATGAGATTTTACACCCTTGGTGCTGGTCACCACCCCAGGGCCTACCAAAGGTGGGAATCAGGGCTCATTATCTATATCCCTTCATTTATAGCTCAAGAGGGACACATTTGGAGGGAGGGGGTTGTGATAGATATTCTTACGATATTGGAAGAGAGTGTATGTGAGTGCATGGCCACGACAAAATCTTCCTAATCAATTTATTTGTAGTTATGAATTAATGAGATTGATTAATTAGTGGTTATACATTCATGATATTAATAATTGAAGTGTTCAATGATTACATAAATCTAATGGGTTTTGTATTATAGTAATGCATGATGGATTCCATTATATGCTAGTTGAAACTCCGACTATCTTTATTCAATGAAGAGAGTTTATAAATGGGATATGATCCCTCCATTGATGGTACTATGATTCCTTTACACTAAGCTAGATCTCTCTTCATCTCGAATAACCATTTATCATTGAGAAGAAGGAAATAACATCCCTTTGGTGATTTGTGACCCTCTAATTATGAATGAGGATCTAAGGATGGTGTGATTCCCTTAGAGGGAGGAATATTTTGGCTATTTCTTTAGTGATCCCAATCAAGCATACTTCATTGTAGTCAAAAGAGATGGAAATAATAGTGATGAAGGTAAAATTTCTTATGTTATTAATTTTATATCATGTTGATTTGGTTGATTTTAGATCAATATATTTCATATTTTTTTCTACTGTTAAAGATCATTTGATAATCACTAAAAACCCGTCAATGGTATCAGATCCACTTATATCAAGGGATAGATATATTTTTACTACTATTTTTCAAAGAACATGTATGATGTAAGGTATTTAGGTCACACAAGAGCCTCAACCCAGTTGGTGAGGACTCGAAAAGTGCATCCAAGAGACTTGAGTTCAAATCCAAGTAGAGACATAATTTTCCGGGTTACTATAGCAGTACTGTAGCAGGTACTATTCGGTACTGTGACAGCTGGAACTATTCATCTGTTTGGGATTTTGGCCCACCAGTTTGGTCCTCAAATCCTTCAAGGCATTTGGGCCACCCATAGACTTTGGGATATTAAGTATTTCAGGCCAACTTAAGGACTTTGGGCTATCTTAGGGCTTTTGGGCCACCTAAAATTATCGTTAATGGGCCAGGTAGACTCTACAAAGAGCAGACTCCAGATAAGGATTCAGAGCAGGTGAATCACCAGGGAAGAAGCTAACAGATTTTGAAGAAAGATAGGGTATGGAATTTCCCTTAGGAATACCCTATACTTGCACAATAATCCTAACTGAACAGCCATGCGAAGGTGGAAAGATAACATCATGATGTAGAAGTTGGGGAGGAGCAGTTCCTGTAGTTATAGTATGAATATTTCCTCTAAGACCTACGAGTCATGTAATCTCTAAGCCTACATGCCTTGTAAGGGTTCTCCCTAATCCCTTGAAAAGGGGATTATCAAAAATCAATAAAAATAAGGCCTTCAGACCATTCAGGTCAAGGTATTTAGGTCTATATAATAGAATACAATATGTAGGATTACTTTTGTTTTGGATTAGTCACAACATACGACTGTCATATATCATGGGGAATGTTATAAAAAGTCCCATGTATTTTTACTATGACATAATCTATGATATATGATATCATAATATATTATTGAATCTTTTATTTCACAAAAAATAGTATTTCATTCTATATTAGTGATATGGTTGATATCATTAAATATGATTGGACCCTTATGACAGTTCCAATCTTAAGTCATGATATCAATCATATATTATGAATGATAATACCACTATTAGTATTAAAATATGATATAGGATAAAAATGTTAAAAATATAATATTTTTATTGAATTGATTATAGTTTATAAATTTTTTATAAATGATAAGTGTTAAATATTGTAAAATGATATTTTTCATGACTAAATTTAATTTTAAATGCTCATATTTATGTTTCATGTTTTGGAAATAAATAAAGTTTTTATTTATTTGTTTATTCCTTTGAATATTCATATTTATAAAGTGCGTATGAAATTTTAATATTATGTGTTCTTTAATTTATGTGATAAATTACTTATAAATTTTCAAGCCATGCATTACATACTAGGTACAATAACATAGTATTTAGTTTTCATCTACCTTGAACTAAGTTTAAAATTTAAGTTATTAGCATGGATTTAGTTGTTAAATATAATTTATATATTTTAGGTCATAGAGTTATAATGAATTGTATGATCCCTCAAGTAAAGTATCCCTAGGTATAGGGAATTTGGGTCAAACTTCCCACTAGTCTAGAGGATTATGCCTTGTTCTAGAAAGGTGGGGGTAGGCTATCTGTCACTCCAACCTTACCCATGTTGATATTTTCAATCTCATATAATTTTAAAAATTTACATGAAGAGTTCATGAACCTTATGCATGGGATGCATTTGGATATGTATGAATATTTTTGGTTTATATTTTTGGGTGAGTAACACAAAATGTAGGTTGTGTAAAGAGATACACATTAATATGGTATGAAAATATTAATTTTGTGGTTGGAATTGGGATTATAAAACTAATTCATCAGAATCACACATACATAAAGGAATAAATCATGATATAATAATGATTTCATATAATGAAGTAATTATGAATTTAATATGTATATGATGTCTATTAAATTGGTGAAATTTTAATGAAAAACTATTTAAATATTAAGTTTGATATTCCTTCCAAAGTGGCACTTTTCAAGACCTCAATAATTCAGTATGAGTTAACACAACCATTAGGTTCCAAAGGATTATATTTTGTAAGAAAATCAAGAAATGAGGTGACTCTTACCATTAGGTTCATTGTTCTTGGAGTTTTCTTTGGGTTACACTTTGCCGAGAAACCCCAATCATCAGGATACCAGAGGAATAAAGTTGAGTAAATCTATATATTGGTTTTGGATAAATCTTTATCCACTTAAATATATAAGAATCATATATGATATGATTGAAAATATTTTTCTACTAGATATAGTCATGGATTATTTATGTTATTCTTAATATAAGTCATAATTATGTATGGATCTTGGATCATTAAATTGATATGATGTACGTGGTCATCATTTATAGTGGTAATAAATTCATTAAAAGTACTTGATGAAAAGATATAAAACATGATACTCAACCATATATATGTATTTATTTTATATTTTGGAATGAATCATGAATATCATTTTGAGATCTATTATAGGAATGACCTATAAAAAACTCTAGAGTGGAATATAAGGTTGAAAAGTGTTCTCAAAGAGAATAATTATGAGCATCTTAATGTGAATGTTATATAGATTCAGTTCTTTAACTCCAACTCATGGGTATTTGATATTTGGTGTACATAAAATAAATTTAATGATAAATATAGATTCAAATATATGGGGGAATTGGAGAAAGGTAAAATAGAACTTCATGTAGGCAATGGAGAAAGAGTTTCTACATTGGAAGTCCACCTTATGATATAAGGCTACCTAAATGGATTAGTTATGTAATTAGAGAACTATTATAAGGTTCCCATCATAAATAGAAATTTTAATTCTATAGATTTTTTGGACATGAAGGGATTTTCGTTCATTATTAAGAACACAAGTTGTTATATATATATATATATATATATCTATAAATGAAATATTTTATGGAATCAAGAATATGGTAAATATTCTATAAATTATATACATGTATAATCCTACATATAAAATTTAGAATAAAAAGGATAGAGTTGATTCTAATACCACATACCTTTATCATTGTCTCCTTGAACATATAAATGATAAAAAAATACAAATACTCTATAGAGATGGATTGTTGGAACCATTTGATTCTGAATAATTTTATAACTGCAAATCAATTTTATTAGGAAAAATGAAAAAACTAAAATTTTAGTATAAAATGTGAAAGGAATAGTGGACTGTTGGATCTCATACATAGTGGTGTATGTGGACCAAAAAGTACTCAAGTGAGTGGCCATTTTAAGAACTTTGTTACTTTTACCGATGAACTTAGTCAGTATGGTTATATGTTTCTAATGAGACACAAGTATGAAAATTTTGATAAGTTTAAAAAGTTTTAGAATGAAGTAAAGAATCAATTGGGAAAAAGTATTAATATTATCCAATCAGATATAAGTGTTTAATACTTGATCCAAGAACTCACTAAACATATGATATATTGTATAATTATTCCACAACTCACTCCTCATGAAACACAATAGTGGAATGGTATGTTTTCTAGGAGGAATCATACCCTATTGGACATGATTCAATTAATGATGAGTCGATGTGAAATTCCTATTATATTCTAAGGATATTCTCTGATGACTGCTACAATTTTACTTTACCACCTTCCATATAAAACAGTAATAAAGAAAAAATATAAGATATTATATGGGAAACATTAGAATATGTATTTTATATGGATTTAGGGGTTTAAGGCATATTTAAAACATTTATCTTTTGATAAACTCATCTATAAACCTAAAAAATGATTATTTGATGGTTATCCCAAAGATATTGTGGGATATTAATTTTATAATCCCACTAAAAACATAGTGTTTGTGGATCAACTTGGTGTTTTTCTCAAGAAGGAGAACATAAGTCAAGGTGTCAGTAGAAGGAAAGTTAAACTTATAGAATTTTGATACTAATAAATAGATTTTTTTTGTGATATGGAAGTTGAGATAGTTCCACAATTAGTTATGGAAGAAGAACTTACTTAGGTTTCATAAGAATCCTAAAGGATTGGTAGGATTCATTAAAATCCCAAGAGATATGTATTTCTTATGGAAAATAATAATGAGGTTATGTTTAAAGGTGATCAACCTACTACCTACCAAGAGGCTATTGAGTGTTCTGATTCTGTGGAATGGTTAAAAGCCATAAAATATGAAATGGACTCCATGTTCACTAACCAAGTTTAGAATATGGAGGATACACCTAAAGGAGTTAGGACCATTGGTTTAAATTGAGTTTTACACAAAAAATATTCATGGATGGTAGATAATTAATTGAACTCCATGAGTACTTCCCATAATTTTATCAAGGAATGATCAAGGAACACAAAGAGTCTTTCTTGTTTCCCATAAGTTTTTTGAATTAATTATATATTTTCAACATGAAAAATTGATTTAAAAAATATTAATTAATAGTTTAAATGTGTTAAAGAGAAGATACAAGACATGAATAGAAAAATTTAATGGCTTGATGAACACATCCATAAGAAGAAACTGGAGTAAGAACTTATTCAAGTTTTGGGAGATATTTACCCACTCATTTTGAAGTTAAATAACTCGAGAAGATAAAAGGAGATACCTAAAGAACCATTCCACATCTCTTAACCACTTATATAAGAGATTCATGAATAATTTTTTACTATTTATGTACATATTGGAGATCAATAGGATTTATATGACTTATAGAATGAATATGAGGTGAAATATGATCTCCCAATCCCTTACAAAGTAGAAGCATAAATACCTTTTTATATCTCTCTATATATGGAATAAGAAACCACACAAGTGGAAATTTTTGAATAAACAATAGAGGATCCTGACTATCTACCTCTATCTAGTGAAATTCAACCCCAAGTGGCACTTTCCATGGAAGAAGCAACAGAAGCTGAACAAACTTAGGGATATGATCATTTATTGAACTCATTCTCATATAACTTTATAGAAAATAAATTGAGTATCACCTCTCACTATTTTGAATTTTCATATTTGACCAACACTTGTATTTCATTAGAGGTGGAATATAAAGAAAAAGAAGTTTCACCCATTAAGGAACACATGAAGCTCCTTTAAAAAATTGAAAATTTATTAAAAGGAGTAAATGAGGAGATCCAAGAGGATTTTACTAAGGAAATAGAGACTAAATATTCTTACATTTAAGGGGAATATTTCTATATTGAATATTTATGATTTAGTTTTATTCAAATAAAATTACACTCTGACTTTAACATTGATTATAACATTGATTCAGTATACCTAAAGTAAGAAATAGAGAGTGAAGAAGAGGTTGTGTAAGTGGTAACCAAGAAAGAGGAGGACCCATTATTTGTTCATCCCCCACTATGTAAGTTATATGTAATTTACATGGGGATGGATTTTGTGTAATCTATCCATATAGTTCTCAACAAAATAGAATAATTGAAATATCTAAGGAATAATTTTTTGTGGTTCATGAGCAAGAAACCACACCCACATTCAGATTAAGGATAACCCACTAGTAATACCCATTTGGAGGAATTAAAAACCCATGGCCCACTTGGGGGTTAAAATAAGATCTATCCTTATTTTCTTTCCCTTTATCATTTTATTTATGTTTTCTTTATTTCAATAAATTTATTATATTTTCTTTTCTATTTTTTCTTGTATGATTTTAGTGAGAAACACTTAGGAGATTAAATGAATGGTGTACTAAAAATAAGTCAAGTTATACCTACCCATAACACTTGTTTGTTGTGGTTCAATTAAATATATGATTACATATTAATTACACTTTAATTCATTAATGACACTACATCATTTAAGTTTGGGGGATGGAACCTTTTATGTTTAGGAGATTCAAATTTATGTTTTTTAATTTTTTTGTTTTTTTAATTTGTTTTTTTTTGTGTTTTTGAAACTTGTGAGATAAAATGATTATATTTACCTTTTTTGAAACTTATTTCAATGAGTGAAACAAGTTATCTCATGAAACTAATTTTAAATTAATGATGAAAATGACTTTTTTTTATGTTCAAAACATCGAGAACTTTTTGAAAATACCACTAATTTTTGAATCCCATGCCACATATCACTGACTTTATCTTGAAAATCACTATCCCATGAGGCTTATGAACCCTTTTTTTCATATAATTTATATTCTACTCAATTATAGAGAGATACAAACCATTATTACATTAACCAAAATTCAATTTATTACTATAAAAAATTGATGGTTTTAGGTACTTGTGTTTTAAATGATCGCGACATTTATTTGTTTTTAAAATCAACCTTTTCAAGAGAATCCTTTTTATTCTGAAATTACATGTACATTTAATCCTTGTATCCCTTAGTAGAAATGACCAACCTGTTAGGATAACCACATTACAATCTAATTTTCTATATCTAACCTTCCATAGAAGTGAAATTGCATGATCTAGTTGAAATTAAATCTAGGGGGAATATATATTATGGTGTGATGCATCATTTGATGATAATTTGGATAGAAAATAAAATTTTGAAGAGATGTGTTTGCTAATGAAAAACTTATTTTTCAAAAAGATGTGCCTTTCTAGAGCTTTTTAAGATTAAAATTATGAAAAAATTTTGTTGTTCTGAAGCTTCTAAAAACAACCAAGAAAAAAAATCAAGTTTATAAAGATTATTATTATTGATGATGAAATGATGAATAATGTTCATTTTTATTAAATATTCCATGATAATTGGATCTGATTATCTTTTAAGGGAAGTCAAGAGGAGACCATACTTAAGTGAATATTAAAATCATGCAATTTTTCTTTAAAAAGATAAAAACCCTCATAATTTTGCCTCATAGTTTTTAACAAATAAATCCTACCAACTGAAATCCACTAAAAAAACATACAAATTAATCATGATAAACACATGTCCTTAACCTACATTGGTTGGATATGTAGAAATTTATCAAGCCTATGGTAACTCTTGAATGAGTTTGAATGAGAAAATCCTTACTGATAATCTACATTTGTGTGATGAGAGAAAATTCATGCGAGGTAAATTTTTTATGTGCATGGAAAGATAAATGATATAGAAATGGATTGGATGAGTTGAATAGAGAAATTACTGAATGGAATAAAGGCCTTTATTTTTTATTTATTTTTGATAACCCACCTTTCAATGGGTGGGGTATAATCCTTATAATAACGGAAGGCTTAAGATACAATTACATGACTCATAGGTATTATAGAAATCAACCAGACAAGAAAACGTGGAACTACCCCTCCCCAGTAAATGTCATGATATCAGTACTCCAACTTCACAAGGTTAGTCGGATGGCTGTCTTGGGTAGAGCTGCACAGGCCTGGTCCCAATGGAAATGACATACCCTCTCGGTCTTCCAATTCTAGTTAGCTCTACTCTGGAGAATTCACCTTCTTTGAATCTTCATATGGATCCTTTTCCCTTATAATTTAACTAGTTTCATTTGAAATTTCATGTGGATTGAAGGACTTGGGGTGGACTAAAGGCCTTGAGGTGGCCTAAAGGGCTTGAGAGACAACTATCCTGAAGTCTTTGGGTAGCCTAAAGGCCTTACAGGACCCAAGAACCAAACCGGTGGCCCAAATGCCCAGATGGATGAATAGTTCCAGCTACTACAGTATCGAACAGTGCTTGCTATAGTGCATACTGCAGTTCCTAAAATAGTGCTACTACAATGCTACTACAGTACCCCCAGAAATATGTCTCCACCCAGATTTGATCTCGGGTGACTTGGATGCACTTACCGAATCCTCACCAACTGGGTTGAGGCTCATGTGTATCTGAATAGAGAACTTGAAATAACAGTTTTTGAGGAAGCATGATGTCTTTTGTTTCTTGGTGTTAAAATTTTGGATCTCATGGGAATGCATTTTAAATTTACTTTGATTTGATTTTTATGCTTAATTATCCAGGAGTCCAAATGCTAAGTTTGGGGGAATTGATATAGATAATACTTACATTATTTTTTATGTTTATTTTAATGATTTAATCCCTTATAATTTATCAATTTTATCCAAATTGTATCATTTTGAAAATTTTGGTGAATTTTGGTCTAAATTTTGAAAATTTTCTTAATTCTGGAATTCTAATAGTTTTTTATCACTTTTTTATTTCGGGTATAAATTTTTCAATATTGATCCAATTTGAGCTATGTTTTTAGGATTCCCTTTCTTGTGGGATTTAAATTTTTCAATTAGACCCAATAATAATTTGAACTCAATGGGACCAAAATAATTCAATCATTCTATAATTTATTTGGCTAATAGACTTGAAAACTACTCATTAAATTAGGCATAAATCAGGATATATGGAACCAAATGAGTTGATTCTAGCTGGTAATAAAATATGGATCTGATTCTCATTTCCACATTAAATTTCATGAATAAATTTTCTCATTAATGTATATTATTAGTTTTTAAATATAGATGAAGATGAAGTGTGTCTCCAGACAGAAAAAACATTCTTCATTAATCAACTTACAATTTTTTATAAACATGTCCAAATATTCTGAGATTTTTAGGTCACATGAACAAGAGAGATTGGAATTTTTTTAATAAGAAACCATTATAATAATCAGATATTTAATATTTTAAATATTATCAAACTTTTGGTGGAAAGAAAATAGAGTATAAATTTTCCACTCCTCAACCCTATAAATATGTGAATCCACCCCCTTTCAAAGGTGCTGAAGATAAGGAAAAAAGGAATGTGATGGAGAACTAGAACCTTTAAGTTCAGATGATTTTATAATTTCTTTTTTATTAGTTCCAAAATTATCTTCTCTTCCTCATTCATCTCCACCACCCTTCATATGGAGGGGTAAAACTTTTGAGTGATCGTGGAAGGGGGAGTTTTCCTTTTGTAATGCTTGAGTCTTGTGCTATAATTTAAAATTAACTTTTTTATTGAATGATTTCTATTTATAGTGGTTCCCAATTATTTTAATGTGATTTTGGTTTCATTAATTATTTACATATTTGGCTAAAGTTCTTTACAATCCCTCCACCGAGTGTAGCTTGTCTCGATTAATAAGATTTTGTTGGGTGGTGACTATCTAGAGATTTTTGGAATTTGTGTGGAAGAAGTGAGTTGTTTTTGGATTTCTAAGGAGAACCAATTATTGATTATGACTTGACTTAGTAGTTTAAGAACGTTTTATTGAAATTCATACACAAAAAAGTGGTTTTTGTTTCTTCATTCAACCAAGGGCGATTGAAAACCCGATCGAGAATTCTTTCATTTATCATTCAATCAGAAGAGAGGTAGTATGATTTTTAAGACCATGATGGATTTTCAAAAGGTAAGCCAATCCATACCCCATCACTTTATTCATCAATATATTTTTAATATATTAATTTATTTATTTTTTTTCTAAATAATTTTCTTAAGAACACCTCTTTCTCTAATTTATAATGACAAACTTGATGCTAGGTACAATATAGGTTAACCAATATACTATATTTTAAATTAGGAAATAATTGTTTTTTACACACCACACAATATACAAGTGTCATTACTCCCCTAGATTTATTCATACACAAATTAAGTGACATATTGTATCATAAATCATATCCTTTATACTTATAAGATCCAAAACACTAATAATAACATCTAAATCTTGATCTTATATGAGACTGATGAATCTGCCTATGAAATTATGCTGGCTGTATAAGTACATTTACATTTATATCTTCCTTTTATTCCCTTAAGGAAATTTCCTTCTCAATCTATCTACAACCTCTCTTGATATATAACTTTTATTATCATGATATTTCTCTATATAAGATTTCTATATTTTACTTTATAGTAAAAACTATTAGACAATAAATATTTAACATTCTTGTGATTCAGAGGTGTAGATTTTACTTGAAATTATTGTGAAACAATTCTCATAAGTTTTTTATGACTATAACTTTATTTCTATAGCTTCATTGTAGTCACACATCATTTTTTCAGATATTTTTGGATTGAAGACACATTTAATGTGTCTTGTTTAATTCATATTACTTTTTAGTAGATTTCTATTTAACCACCTTCAAATTTTTTTCCTCGTTCAACATTTTTTACTTTAAAAAGTATTATTTTCCCAATATATTTATTCTCATTGTTGTGAAATTCATTGTCAACTTCTTTTATATTATAAAAATATTTATTTATTGATTTGATTTCCTTCTTGTATTGGATTTTCCAGTCAAGACACGCTTCAAGATCAGATCTCAGTATAGGTTTCTTCACCATCTTCATCACTTCTTTATTTTTCTTCATTCATTTAAATACGATCCATAAAGTTCCTAATATTTTCAAGAACTCAATATTTGGATTTACTATATTTAGGGGAGTAGTATGCCTCTTATTTTATAAATAATATTCTTCTTTTCCTTATAGGTAATCTTTTTCTACATTCAAATGGTTTCTAATCTTTCTTAGAGTTTCTAATCCATTTATTATTACTATAAATTTGTTCCTTTTCAACTTCATTGTACTTACTACCTTTCTTATTTGGTGGTAGATAGAAAAATGTCAAATTCAACAACATGTAAATCATTTCACTGGGAGATTACCTTTATACTTACCCTTTACTTTTGGGATGTTCTTTGAGATAAAATCTATGATCCTCTTATAATATTAATCATTTTATTCACTATATTTATATTAACTAGAGGAATCATTTACCATCCTTTTTTAAGCCATTTAATTTATTTGAATGTAATATCCTCCTTAACATTCTTATTAAGAACATGGTATTTCCTTATCTCATACTTTAAAAGTGAATTATTTAACTCATCAAGAGATAAGTTATCCTATTATTCCAAATCAAAAACATTTTCATTAAATATATTAGTAAAATTTCTCATTAATTCTTTGATAATGGTTGAGTCTTCTAGAGTTTCTTGGAAAACCCTTATGTTATTAACAATCTCATTTACCCTTGTGAAGTAGTCATAAATAGTCTCATTATTTTTAATTATAATATCTTCAACATTTTCTATCAATATCTTTATTTCAACTTCTTTCACATTAAAATTCCATTAAAAAATGTTCTCAAGATTATCCCATATCTCTAGCAGTTTTGGGTCCCATCACTTTTGTATAAACTTTTTCAGATATGGGAATTAAAATTTAATTTATTTAATTTCCATAAACTTCCAAATTTATTTTATCAACATATTTAATGAGATAATATATCTTAAGTGGTGTAAAACCCACTGTAACAACAGAAAAAACTTCTAGGACTTATGGAAGAAGATAATGAATCATCGTATTCTTACAACCATGAAAATTATTTCCATCAAATGTAGGAAACCCTCTACCATTTAAAAAAAATAAGATTCAAATTATTTAAGAATCAAAACAAAAAATTATCACTCAATGAGAAGATATATTATCTTTAATACCACTTTAAGTGTCCATGTAAGCTGTGATGTATCACTGAGAGGTGGGGGATGAATTAGTGATACTCATTTTAAAATTTATTCTTATAAATCAACCTCTATTACTAGTTAAAGTATTGATACACTACCTTTAAATATCACTCCCACCCATTTTCAATTTTTATGAAAGAAATAAAATGCACACAATAATTTTTCCAAGTTTCACCCCTAATGTGGGAGACTACTCCTTGTTGTGTTTTGGTTGAGTCAGAGGCACAATTTTTTTCACTAGTGTAGAAATGTGATTACAATAGGTGGGAAGGTATAAAATTTAACCCAATAAACACAAACACACACACTTGATGCTATTTTACTCCATATAAAAACATAAGGAAAGGTAAATATCCAAAATACGAGAAAAAATCAATATATCTCAATAGTAGGGGCTTGATTGAGATTATATTGGATCCCTCCAGTCTTCGACGACCATATTTCTTTTCTCATGAATAATATCCTTCAAATTATCATGGATTTCACAACATCACCATATAATATCTTCTTGCTTAACTTTCAGGAGTCCTATTTCCAAATAATTAACAGTACTACTGCATACGTGTTGGCCTTCTTCTCAAACTCTCAGAATGATAAACTTATGCATGTGATAATATAAAAATATGTTTTCTTTATCCTAAAAAATAAGACTTTTATTGATAAACACTTGAATATTCTTGCCTAGATGTAGATGAATACTAGTAGTAATTGGTTCTCACCGGTCTCTC
The DNA here is from genome assembly GCA_963277665.1 of Viscum album. Lineage (NCBI taxonomy): Eukaryota > Viridiplantae > Streptophyta > Magnoliopsida > Santalales > Viscaceae > Viscum > Viscum album. The sequence goes on along the minus strand of OY728153.1, from coordinate 1,176,411,351 downwards.
CCACTTATCTCTCTTAGATAATTTTTATATTCAATAACAAAAAATATCTGGTTCTTATGTTATTTCTTCTATTCTATTATTATTATTTTTTATATTCTTAGAATCACATGAATAAAATTTCTATATTTTGAATATAGAAACTCCATTATAATAAGAGCCTAATTTTCTCCATAATTCTTGTTTATTATTTCTAATATATAGGAAACTAGTAGTGATATTCCCATGATTTCCTACTTGATACATGGACTTTAAATATTCATGAACAATTATAAAATAATAATAATTAACAACAGATCTCTATCTTTGACATTCTATATCTCTCACTTTCCTTTCCTCCCCATGATTATTATGATCTTCACAACCTCTTATTCTCCACAAAATATATAATCATTTAATCTATGCTAGTATATATAACCACATGAAAGGTTATAATTGTGTCATGATACTTTTCTTCATGGTGTGAGATGAACCATATTATTCTCTAGGTCTTTCTTGGTTGCGATATGTCACTCATTTGCAACATATAAAACCTCATCACAAAACAGCCTTATTTTTAAATTATCACCTTCATTACCCTCAACTAGAATAATGGATATTAAAAAAATCATCATATACTTGAGTTGAAGATTAACATATCTTTGTCACAATTTAATCTCCAATAATATTGAATTTTCTATAATCTATAATAATTACATTGGAATTAAAATATCTTACCTATCAGACATAATATATTGTTGTAGATTCACTAAAATAGGGGATATCATAATGATTGATATCCCTAAAGTCATTAGCTACAATATACATGAGATGTATATGATATGATATGATATGATCATATCATAAGGGTAATTAATTACATTGTAATCCTCTATCATAATGTACAATAGACTTACAATATGGGATGAGAGTGTATGTGAGTACATGGTCACTTCCACATCTTCCTGATCAATTTATTTATGGTAATGAATCAGTGAGATTGATACATTAGTTGATATACATTCATGATATTAATAATTTAAGTGTTCAATGATTACATATCTCCAATGGGTCATGCATTATAGTAATACATGATAGATTCTATGATATTATATTTGACACTAAGAATATCTTTATTCAATGAAGAGAGTTTATAAAAGGGATGTGATCCTCCATTAATGGTACTATGATTCCTTTATTATAAATTGAATCTCTATTAATCTTGAATCACAATTTATCTTTGAGAAGAAGGCTATAACACCCCTCTGGTGATTTGAGACCCTCTCATTATAAATGAGGATCCAAGGCCAGTGTAATTCCCTTGGAAGGAGGAATATTTTGGTTATTGCTTCAATGATCACAATCAAGCATACTTCATTTTAGTTAATAAATATGGAAATCATATTTATGAAGGTATTATTTTTTATGATCTTAATTTCTTATCATGTTGATTCGGTTGATGCTAGATCAATCTATTTCATAGGATATTTTATACTACTAAAGATCATTTGATGATCACCAAAAACCCATAAGTGGTATCAGAGACATTAGTATCATGGAATCAATATGTTCTTACTAATATTTTTATAAGAAAATGTATGATGTAAGGTGTTTTGGTACATATCATATTATACAATATGCCTGATTGCTTCTGTTTTGGGTTAGTCCTACCATACGACTATCATATATCATGGGTTATGTTATATAAAAGTCTGATAGATTTTTACTATGACATAATCTATGATATCTGATATCATAATCTATGATTGAATTTTATATTTCATAAAAATAGTGTGTCATGTCATATTGGTGATATAGGGGATATAATTAAATATGATTGGTGCCTTATGAAAGTTCCAATCATAAGTCATGATATAAATAAAAAATTATAACTTATAATACCATTATCAGTCTTAAAATACGATATATGATAGTTTTTTTTAAATATAATATTTTTCTTTAATTGATTATAGATTAATTTTTTTTATAAATGGTAAATGTTAAATATTGTAAAATTATATTTTCCATGCCAAAATAAAATTTGAAATATTCATATTTATGTTTTATGTTTTGGAAAATAAATAAAATGTTTATTTATTTGTGTATTCCTTTGAATATTAATATTTATAAAGTGTGTATGAAATGTGAATATTATGTGTGATTTAATTTATGTGATAAATTACTTCTTATAAATTTTCAATCCATGCATTATATACTTGGTACAACAACATCATATTTAGTTTTCATTTACCTCAAACTCGATTTGTAATTAAATTTATTACCATGAATTTAGATATTGAATATAATTTATAAAAATTAGGTTATAGAGTTATTATGAATTAGACTATACCTTGATTAAAGTATCCTCAATTAGAGGGACTTTAGGTCAAACTTTCCACTGGTCTGGAGGCTTATGCCTTATCCTAGACAGGTGGGGGTTGGCTATCTTTCACTCGAAGTTTACATATGTGGATTTTTTCAATCTCATATAATTCTAAAAATTTACATGAAGAGTTCATTCACCTTATGCATGGGATGTCATGACCCATCCCCTGGGGCCCATGCTGTGACCACCCCAAGCCCGCCTTTCAAAGGCCAGGGGCTGACAACTAGCACCAAAGGGATTATCCCATAAGTGGGAGGCACTTGACTGAGTACCTGCACACACTTAAACACATATTCCATCCCACAATGTTGAAAAGTAAACATGAATTCCACTAAGACAACCACTTAGAGTAACAGTACAAAACTGAAAGAAAAGGGGATAGAGTACAAGCCCAATAAAAGATAAGTACAAGCTTCTAAATTCCATCTATGGTAAACCCTACATGAAGGGTAGGTGAAGGGGGATGCCACCTGAAGCTGTAGAAGTACATCTCATATGTCATATCTCACTGAGCACCACCTAGTCCCAGACCACCAATGTCTCTGTCAAAGCGTCTGTCATCTTTATAAGACATGGCACGCACGGGCAGAGCCCGTGTAGAGGTGAGTAACACAATACTCAGTAAGGACCCCTTAACACAAAGGTAATACCACAAAGAAAATTATGAAAAAAGTGTTTTCAGATCACACAACTATCATATAAATTATGAAAAGAAAGACTATAAGTCGTATACACTGAACACCTCGTACCGCTGAGGCACTCATCCCCGATGAGTCACTTAGGCCCACTAGGTCACCTAGACCTGCTCATCATTTAGGCCTGCTGGGTCACCTAGACCCACTCATCACATAGGAATGCTAGTTAAACTATAACTACTAGTCACTTAGGCCTTCTTGGTCACCTAGATCCTCTCATCATAGTCTTCTTGTCACAGCCAACCACAGGATTCTCGCTCATAGCGCGCTTGATTCTGGTAAAATATACTCCTCAATCCATCAGTCATATCTCAACTTCCACAAAAACCAACTTAAATTATATTAAAATGAACTCCTCATTACAAGGGTCCTAACTCTGCAAACGACTCATCAATCGGACATACGGTTTAGAAGACATGGGTGTTTTAATAAAAAAGGCCAGTTAGGTCCGGGTCCAATCCGAACCGGCCAGACCAACCTGACCTAACCCAACCCGACCTAGGGTCCGCCAACCCAACCTGGATCTACCAACCTAGCCTAGAATGGCTGGGTTTGGCCCAGTCCATTGCGCTAGCCCGACCTGCCTATCCAACCTAGCCAGCTGGAGCTGGCCGGTCTGCTCCACCCGGGATGCGGCGACTATCGCGTCCCACCCGCAACATTGGATGCGGGTCATATCTGCAGTCTAGCTAGACTGTGACCTCCATCCACATGACATGGTGTGCCTGCCACATCTTCCACGGCCTCTGACCTCTACTCACCACCCATGACCGATGTTGTGTGCTTCTTCCGCCACCGCGGTGCGCCAACGGGTTCTTCCGCAGGTGACCCAACTTGCTCCAGTGGTCCGTTTTCTGATCTGGGAGTACTATCATGATCCATGTGTCACTTTCTCTATTTTCATTTGCTCCAAGACATCTCTCCATATATCTAGGGGGCTAACCAAGTTAAGAAACTCTCGGTAAGAGTCCAACCCAACCACGAGGGTTCGTCAACAAAGAACACAAGGAGAGAGAGATCACAAATAATTCCCAAAGTGATGAACTTTTGCCTTGTTTGTTTGGTCTTCATTAATCATGTTAGAAAAAGGGAATACATTCAAAAAATACCTAGGTTATAGTCCCCTTTATTTAATCCCCACATGTCAATTCCCATTACCGCAAAGATGACTGACCCAGAGATCAATATATTAGTGGATTAACCTGCGTACATAATTTAGAAAGAAATAATGGGGAAAGGGATACTATACAGAAAAATAAAACCCCTTAACTGGAATCAGATCACTCATCAATGAAGAAAGGAGTCGCTCTGCCACCATTTATGAATTCTCAATCCACAACTCTCATCGATGGTGAGATCCTTTGAAGAGGATAGAAGGAAGGAAGGAAAGAAGGTGTTCTTCATCGCGGGCGATTCATTTTTCGCTAATGGTAATTATCCAAAGCCTCTAACCAAAAATACAAGATCATGGCAGTGATCCTAAATTCCTATTAGTCTATTAGTTGACGAAACGTGTTTCATCGTTTTTGTTACGCTGAGTCGCCATATCGTTACGCTATTTCATTTATGAAGTGAAACATCATTTCTATTACTCTTCAATTTCAGTGTTGTTATGATATTTAATTTATGAAATTAAATAGTCGGATTGATGTTGTGTTGTAGCAAAACAATTTGAATAAAATAAACATTCTTAAGTTTATTTTATTTTTCTTTAAAATGCTCAAAAATTAACTTTTACCCTCGACCCGCACTGGTCGAGGTTAGGTCCTTCCTTAGGTAAAGTCGTTGTTCTGAATGCAATGGTTCCCCCAGATCATTAATCCAGGCACCCGTTTGGGAGTTTCCAAAACCTCACACACATGCTATTTTAAATAACTAAAAAAAATTCAAACATTTATTATAGGATCACCGGGCCTCAGAATCATGTGCCGTCTGAGCATTTGGTCTCTTAATAATCCAATATAATTTAAAAAAAATTTACATGTAATTTATGGGACATTACATTCTCCCCACCTTAGGGATTTATGTGCTTGAAGGCCAAAACAAGGTCTAAAAAAATAAATGGGGGTACTGGGCATGAATCAGAGCCTCGCGCTCCAATGTTCTCTCCTGAAGATTCTCGTGCTGCCACCGAACGTGCATTAGAGGAATCAACCACCCAGAAAGGACCTACTCTTTTCGATCCCCAATCTCCACCGCAAACTCTACAAATGTCACCCCACATCAATTTCCAGCTCTCCCCAGTTGATGATGTGCGATGGGTCATGCACGTACCTCCTTAGCTGCTACACATGAAAGACATTATGCACCTGATGAAATTTTGGGGGAAGAGCTAGGAGGTATTCCACCTCGCCAACTCTGCTTAGAATCTGGAAAGGGATGATGAATCTCATAGACAAATTTTCGCCTCGACAAAATCTCTACAATCCCCATCAAGGTGAGATTTGAAGGAACACATAGTCTCTCTCCTCGAACTCCAAGGTCCTCCGTATCCTACAAGCATAATATTTCTACCTTCTCTATGCAGTCCTCATCCACTCCTGGATGATCTGCACCTTCTCGGTAGTATCCATTACCAACTCTAGACCCATGATTGTTGACTCCCTTGGGCCTATCCAGCATAGTGGTGACTTGCATGGTCACCTATACAGTGCCCCGAATGGTTCCATACTAATGTTGGAGCAGTAACTGTTGTAGTACACAAACTCTATCAGTGGTAGGTGGTCCTCCCAACTACGACCAAAGTCTAGGATTCAAGCACGAAGCATGTCATATAAAAACTAGATAGTCCTTGCCATATGGACATCCGTCTGAGGATGAAATGCCGTGATTAGGCACAACTGGGCCCCAAACGCCTCCTTCAATCCCTTCCATAGCTGGGATGTGAAGAAAGAATCATTGTCTGACACGATCATCAAAGGAACCCCATGAATCCAAACTATCTCCTGAAAGTAGAGGAGTCCCAAGCCCTCAACCGAACTCTACTCCCGGATGGGCAAGAAGTGGGCCGACATTATGAGTCAGTCCACGATCACCCAGATAGTATCATGTCCCTTTTACATGCATGGTAAACCTATAATAAAGTCCATCAATATACCATACCACTTACACTCTGGAACATCGAGTGTCTGAGCTAAGCCTGCTGGAACCTGATGGTTTGCCTTCTCTTATTGACAAGTGAGGCATTGAGAAATGAACTCTGATACATGTCTTATTCATTCATGGGAACCAATACTGACATTAGATATCCTGGTATATCTTTTCCACTCTTGGATGCATTTCCAAATATTTGTTTTTGTATTTTTTCAAAACCACTTTATGGACAAGTGGGAACAACACAATTTCAAATAACTGATTCAAACACCACAAAAACACTAGACATAATTCAAAAAAAAAATCATAAGCAAGTTGGGATAAACCAAATTCAAAATTCAAACGAAAAGAGGCACGCCAAAGCCTTGGGCCCTATGATCTATCAGAATCGACATGCCATCATCTCGGGCCTCATAACCTGATGCACCCAAACACCCATCATCATCGACTGCACCAAGGGGTAGGTGTTGAACTCCCTTAGAACCTCCTCTCACAACTCCACTGGTACAATAGTGCGCCCTCTAAAAAGGACGATGTGCTCCCCACCTATTGAATATCCATCAGGGGCCTGCCCTATGGATAACTGAGCACATTGGGTCACGTAGTCAATATCCCCTAGTTGTTCCTCCCTAACTCGCTGCAAGAGTGAGGTAGTGACAACCATTGACTGAAGGTAATCTGATCCATCACCATCTACGAAGTATATCTACATCGCGACTAACTAATCTGACGAATCACTCAGAAATTGAAACCTGGTTCTCCTACTGAGCACGTCCTCCCCCACATTTACCTTCCTAGGAGTATAGACTATCTCGAAGTCATAGTCATGGAGAAACTCTAGCCACCTCCACTACCTCAAGTTCATGTCCTTCTAGGAGAAGATATACCTGAGACTTTTTTGGTCAGATTATATGGTAAACCGATCACCCATCAAGTAATGCCACCACATATTCAAAGAGAATACCACTGATACTTCCTCAAGATCATGGGTCACATAGTTATGCTCATACTTCCTCAACTATCGTGAACCATAGGCAATCAATGCTTTCCCCTGCATCAGGACACAACCCAGTCCAGTCCCTAATGCTTCGCATAACACTACATACCCCACGTCCTCCTCTAGAAGTCCTAAGATATGGGCACTCTTCATTCTCCGTCTTAGCTCTTCAAAACTATTCTAGCACTTCTCTATCCACACAAAGGGATTTAAATTTCATATAAAAGCCGATAAAGTGTGTTTATACCCTGGAAAAGTTAGGTACAAACCTTTGGTAGTATCCATCCAAGACCAAGAAACTCTTCACCCCAGTCACACTCATGGGTGGCTCCCAAGAAAGCACCACCTCTATCTTTTCCAGATTGACTACAACTCTATCCTCCATAATGATGTATCCCAGAAAGTGGACCTCTTGAATCCAAAACTAAAACTTCAAGAGCTTACCATAAATCTGGTGCTCTCGGAGTGTATTTAAGACTATCCGTAGGTGTGTCATGTGATCCACCTCAGATGCAGAGTACACCAAGATATCATCAATGAAGACCATGATGAATTGGTCAAGGTAAGGCTAGAATATCATATTCATGATTTCCATGAACACTGTTGGGGCATTAGTCATGCCAAATGGAATCACCAAAAACTCATAGTGTCCATATCGACATCTAAAGGATGTATTTGGTACATACTCATCCTATATATGAAGCTGATGATAGCCATACTTGAGGTCTATCTTTTGAGAACCACCTCGCTCCCTTCAGTTGGTAGAATATGTCATTAATTATCGATAATAGATATATGTTCTTTATAGTCACCTGATTCAGGCACCGATAGTTCACACATAGTCTCAAGCTCCCGTCTGCCTTCTTGGAAAATAGAACTGGGGATGACCAAGGTGAAACACTAGGCCTTACAAAGCCCTTACTCTGTAGGTCCTCAAGCTATACCCTCAACTCATGAAGCTCCATGGGAGCCATCTAATATGCTGACATGGATATTGGTTCCGCCCTGGGGTACAGGTAAATGCAGAAGTCAAACTATCCATGAGGAGGTAATCCTGGAACATCCTTAGGAAGGATGTCCTCATACTAATCCACCACTTTAGGAAATTGAGGACTCCTCTCATCCACCACACCAAGGGTAAGGCTATCCAACTGGTGAGTGACCGTCTTCACCCTCCCCTGAGAAATTCTATCATGCACTATAAGTGTTCCCTTTTTTCCGGTAAAGGAAAATTAAGTTCAATCTCTGCGGACACACCAAACTCTATGCCTAAAATAGTCAATCTGAGCATGGAATATGGATAACCAATCCATAAACATAATAACATCATAAGGCCTCAACACCGCTACTAAGAGATACCATCCTTAGCTCTCACCTCTAAGAGTAAGATCACACTGTCGGCACCAGTGTGTGATCATCGAATCCCCTCCCGTAGGAGTGTCTAATCGTAAGGATCGATAAAACGACTCCACTCTAATCTCAGAGATCCAAATAAGGTCTGTATAAAGGAAAGAGTGACTAAAAACTATGTCGATAAGAACTACAACTAGGGTGGAGAAGACAAAAATTGTACCACTAATCATCTATGGAGTGTTGGGATCATAGGCCTATATCGCCTGAAGTTAGGCCCACCCCTGTCCAACAGCTCCCAAAGCATGTAGTGGACCACCTAGGGAAGGTGGTGGTAGTACCTCGAACCTCCACCCACCACCCACCACTCTGCCTTCTCCCCTACCATGTCCGCCACCCTATGGACCACCCTGCTCGACCCTATGCCTTTGCCTTAGTGGCACCTCGATTGTTTGATGGTTGTCTGCATGATGATTCGGGAAATCACGATCCATGTGTCCCTAACCGCCGCATGAGTAGCACACCATGATTCTATACTTACTCCCTCTTCCTTGGGAGTCTCGTACAACCGACCTTGTGTCCTAGGGTTGTCCTCTAAAAGGCATGACCCACTTGGGTCTTTGCATCAGTTTCCTGCTACCCACTACTGAAGACTCCACCAACTGGTGTCTACTAGTAGATCCTGCTACTGGCGCCTACTCTGCCAGAAATCTCTCCATGATTAGAGCTCACTCTAGCACCCCATTCTAATTAGGGATGCTAAGAGATACCATGGATGCCCTGATATCTTGGCATAGTCCTTACTCAAAAGATTTATCCCAGAAGAATGGGTCTTGAACCACGTCTTTGGAATAGTGAGAAAGATCAGTGAATCATGATGATTACTCCGCTACTATCATGATACAGTGTTGTAGGTGCAGTAGCTCTTATATACACACGGAGCATAATGTCACTGAAAATAACTCCTCCCTGAAGAGGTGCTCAAAGTCTGTCCAGGTGAGGGTCACCTCATCATGCGTCTAGATCTTCAAGCTCCACCATCTCCCTACCGAGCCTTAAAGAAGGATCACGACTAAGACCTAAATCTATTCGAGAGGCATCCTCACTATGTGGAAGACTCACATAACCGCCTAAATCCAGTCCTCAGCCACTTGGGGGTCAATCTCACCCCTGAACCTGGGAGGTTTCTGCCTCTGGAATCCATGGAAGGCACTGAACCTATACGCATCCTCTATCGGTAGTGCTGGTAGAAACTGATGATCGTCAGGTAATGATAACACTAGTGCACCACCCGGTAGTGCTACCTCAAATACTGATCCATAAATCGACGTCTCATCTCTAGGCATACCATCCTCACAGTCATGCATTGGAATCTGGGATGGCTGTCTGCATGGTGGCATCCTGTAATCGATCAAGATGAACCAAAATCAATAGATTATACCTGGTGAGATGACTCTGACTCAATAAGGACATGAGAACAATCTAAATTCCTATATTATGCATTCAACCATTGTTTTCATGTACCGAGTTGAAAAGAAGAATTCAGGTTCCTGGTGTATGGATACATCGGACTCTACACCAACATTGGACTCCCCGAGCCTAGAAGTCGAACTGGAAACATTCGACACTCTTGACCCAAAACAAAGCCACATAATATCAATACTTAAGGTAGAACCGACCTTATTTTATACCACTCTGTCACGACCCATCCCTAGAGGCCCATGCCATGACCACCCCAAACCTGCCTCCCAAATTCTAGGGGCTGGTGACTAGTGCCAAATGAATTATCTCATAAATGAGAGGTATTTTCCTGAGTACCTGTATGCACGCACACACACATCCCCAGAAAACAATGCTAAAAATTAAACATGCATTCCACTAAGACAACCACTGAGAGTAAAAATAAAAAACTAAAAGAAAAGGGGTCAGAATACAAGTCTAACAAAATACAAGTACAAGATTATGAAGTCCGTATGTGGTAAACCCTACCTCAAGGGTAGGTGAAGGGGGATACCACCTGAAGCCATAGAAGTACACCTCGTCTGTCGGATCTCACTGAGCACCACCTTGTCTCAGAACACCAAGGTCTCTGTCAAACTTTCTTTCATCTGAACAAGACACGACACATGCGAGCGGAGCCCGTGGAAGGGTGAGTAACACAATACTTAGTAAGGACCCAAAAACACAAAGGTAATACCACAAATAAAAGTATGAAAAAGTGTTATCATCTCACAAAGGTCTAATATAAATTATAAAAAGAAATAATATCATTCGTATACACTAAAAACCTCATACTGCTGAGGAAATCATCTTCGATGAGTCACTTAGGCCCGCTGGGTCACTTAGTCTTGCTCAACAGTTAGGACTGCTGGTTCACCTAGACCCACTCATCACTTAGGCCTGCTGGGTCACCAAGAACCATTTGTCACTTAAGCATACTGGGCCACCTAGACCCTCTTGTCATAGTCTTCTCATCACAACCAGTTGTAGGATTCCCACTTGCAGCATGCTTAATTCTAGTAGAATCTACTCCTTAAGACATTTGTTGTATCTCAACATCCAAAAAACCCACTTAGAGTATATCAAAAGGACCGCCTCGTTGTGATGGTCCCAACGCCTCAAAAATCTCATCAATCAGACATGCGGTTTAGAAGATATGGGTGTCTTAATAAAAAGGGCCCGGTTGGGTCCGAGTCTAGTGTGACCCATCCTAGGGTTCGCCAACCCAGCCCAGGTCTGTTGACCTGACTCGAGTCTGCCAACCTAACCCGAGTCCGACCCGGCCTGCCGGTTCAGCCTGACTCACTAGCCCCGACCCTATCTGCTATGCCGACCTGACCCACTGCGCCGACCCAACTATCCAACCCATCCCACTAGATCGGGCCGGTCTGCTCCACTTAGGACATGGTGGGCACTGCATCTCACTCATGACATCAGCCACAGGTCACCTACGCGGTCCAGCTATTTCGTGGCCTCCAACCATGTGACGGGCATGCCTTCCACGTTCGTTGCGGCCGCTGTCAGCCACCTTCCGACGACCTTTGCTCGCCACCCATGGTTGATGCTGTGATTTTATTCTGCCACCGACACCTTCCACCTCATGCACACGACCGCCACTAACGGGTTCTTCAGTGGGCCCCTAGACTCGCTCCAGTGGTCTGTTTTCTTATCCGAGAGTACCATCACGATACATGGGTTACCGCCTCCAATTTAGTGTGCTCCAAGTTGTCTCTCCATCGATCCAGGGGTCTAAACATGTTTGAAACCTCCCAAAAAGAGTCTTATGAAACCACGGGGGTCCGTCGGTGAAGAACTCAAGGAGATATAGATCACAAAGAACACCCAAAGCGACCAACATTGTCCTTGGTCATTTTTCCTTCGTTCATATCATTTAAAAAGGGAAGACATTCAAACAATCCCTAGGTTATAATACCATTTCTTTAATCTCTGCATGTCAATTACCATTCCCGAAAAGACGACCAATTTGTAGGTCAATCTGTTAGTGGATTGACCCACATTCATCATTTAGAAAGAAAGAAAGGGGGAAGGGAGACCATACAAAAAAAATCCCTTACCTGGAATCATATCACTTGTTGATGAAAAATGGAGTCGCTCCACCGCCGTTCGTCAATTCTCGATCTGCAACTCTCTTCGATGGGGAAATCCTTTGAAGAGGAAAGAAGGAAGGAAGGAATGTGTTTATTATCATGGGAGATTCATCATTTTCCAATGGTAATTCTATAGAGCCTCCATGAAAAACTCCAAGATCGTGGAAAAAACCCCGAATTCCTATTAAGCTACTAGTTAATTAAACATGTTTTAGCGTTTCTATTATGCTGAGTTGTTGCACCATTATGATGTTTCCTTTATGAAATGAAATAGAATTTCTATTACGCTTTAGTTTTAGTGTCGTTATGCTGCTTCATTTATGAAATAAAATAGCTGGCTCGACTTTCCGTTGTAGTGAAATAATTTGAATAAAATAAACTTTCTTTATTTTATTTTATTTTTCTTTAAAACACACAAAAATTAACTTTTACCCTCAACCCGCACTATTCAAGGTTAGGTTCTTCCTTAGTTAAATTCATCATTCCAGATGCAATGGTAACCTTGCATTTTTAATTTGGGAACCCATTTGGGAGTTTCCAAAACCACGCACGTGTGTTATTTTAAATAACTAAAAAAAGTTCAAACATTTATTTCAGGCTCACTGGGCCTCAGAATCATGTGCCATATGAGCATATAGTCTCATAATAATCCCATATAATTAAAAAAAAAATTACATGGAATTTACTGTACATTACATGGGATGCATTTGGATATGTATGAATATGTTTAGTTTTTATTTTTGGATGAGTAACTGTAGGGTTTGGAAAAATTCACAAATGGAAGAAAATATTCCCACAATCACTTTTCAGAAGGAAAAAATCATTTCTGCAGGTCCAGTAAAGCCAAGGGATGCAAATTGAGTTGAAAATTTTGGAAGAAAATTGAAGAAATTAAATTTATCAAAGAGTTTTATGTGACCCATGTACCATCAATGGGAAGGGTACGTGGAATGCCTAAACCGTGAACAATCAATACGCAGGAGGACCCATGAGGTGCTGGCCCACAGAGTGATGGATAAAGAAACCAGGATCCTGTAAAACACATCGCTGGGGGAATCAAGCACGTGAAGGCCATCTGAATACCATCTCATGAACTCAGTAGCTTGTGGAAGAAGTAAATCGGCAGGGTTCTGTGAACCATGACTTGCGAACCCAACCTCCACAAACCCTATTTGACCGAGTATTTTGCGGATTGAGATATATCTTCATAGGATTCTGCAAATGGTGCCACACACCCATAGATATGTTTGTCCCAATTCTCTATAAAAGGATAATATAAGGAATTGAGAGAGGATGAACAAAGAAAGCATAGAGGAGACCCCATAGGTTATATGAAAAAATTTAGAGAGGATTCCGACTTCAGTTTGGAATCATCAATGAAGTTTAAATCACGAACCACGTTTCCACTAGTATAACCAGTCATGAACCATAAAAATAAGAAACTTAATAATAATGGGAAAATTGTGAACCTAATTGATGTAATCGTGAACCAAACATTCCTCACGGATGGACTCCCTAAGAATGACAGGTTCTAGGACCCTCCTTCAATATGGTGTTCCACATAGTGTATCGCTATGTGGATTGAACCCCTTGCTACATACTGCATCAGTACGCAGATGGAACCTAAAACAGCATGGTGGGCCACATATAAGACTACATACCACTGTGGTGTATAGTGGTCCATGCCCAAGCCCGCATACTACTTTGGTATGTGGATGAGACCTCTACCCACATACCACTATGGTATGTAGAGTTCCCCCCATCCCGCTTGAGAAAATAGTACACGGAATGGGGCATCTTCGGGTGTCCTTCCCTCTAGCACCAATCTCGCCCCTCCATTACCATCTAGTCATCCATATCTCCTCTATAAACTGGTCCCCTGGCATCAGGCCAAAGAATTATACAAAGCCACCAGACCCATATGATTAGATCATCGAGCGCATCAGTGCACCCCTTTGAGTCTACATACCCATGGTAAGCGGAGTTAGGAAGGCTCTCCTCACAATGGTTTGGACTTTGGGGATGTTTGAAAGTCTACATTCCCATGGTAACCCGAAGTCCAACCTTGGGAGGTTGATGTAAACCTCCCCATTCTAGGGATTAAGGGTGATAACTTTATTTTCTATTCAATGAGGAACAATGATCAGTGAAAGGAATTATATTAGTTCCTCCTTTTTACGAGAGGTAACATTCCTCCCCTTTCCCAAAAGTTCTTCTGGGGCCTTCCCATTGAGGTAAGTCCCTAAAATTTTGAGGGATGAGCCACTTGAACTCTAATGTCATCCCATATTAAAGGGTTCATTGCTTTACACCCTCTCCCACTGTCACCTCGGATTCTTCCATCGCAGTCCCTCCCTTTCCCATCATCAAGAGAAAAAGTGTGTAGTAGGATGAATCTCTCACATCCTTTTGTTTCTCACACCAAGTATGAATCACATGGTCTTAGAGATTTGTGAAAATTATAACATCCACACAACCAAGTTTCCTGAACTATGAGAAGTCTGATTCTTGGTCAAACTAGGATACATTGGATGTCTACTTGAAGGCCTAAGCTCAAAAAGGGGTTTCCTTCCAAAAGGGATCACCCAATCATGTCCCCTAAAATGGGAAGATCCCATATTTAAGCCCCAATGCCTGAACTATGTGGGCTCTTATTCCTCTCCCATAGATATGTTGGAAGCCCATCTTATGGGTCTGATCCCAACATCAAGCCATATTCTGTCCCCTTGGAGGATGATAAACTCCATAGTTCATTATTTCATGGCTTAAGTCAGCATTTCCTCCATGGAATCAAATCAATGTATTCCTATGACGATACAACGGATCAAGGGTAGCACATGGATACACTCTCCGGGAATTAACTAAGAATTCAAGGACATATGACCATGACTTAAATCTATAATAGAGTCCCAAAATAGGAAATAATTCACCCCAAAAGGGTGTGATGAGCCCGAACTCCCATCCTCTCGACCAATGGAGTCCTTAAGTGTCATTGGTCAAATCGTCATCCAATGAGTGCCTGCCTTTGGAAATAAGGTCAATGAATCATGGATACCAGGGTCGTTGGGTGTTTCTGGCTCTACAAATAAACTCACTAGAGACCATCCGAGGAAGTAAAATCCTAAGAGGACCGATTTCGTAGATACTTGACCCCATGAAATCACCCATTGGGACCATTTGACTGTGACACCTCCTTCGTAATACAGAAGGGATAAACTGCCTAGTCCCCGCAGGGTCAATACAATCCCCCCTTAAAGAATAATGACATGGATCAGAGGCCGAAAAAAATGGTGAACCTAACGTGGAAATATCTAAAATAATAAATGAGTGACCATTCTCATTGAACCATTTTGTTCCCATCCAAAATGATCACCTTGGTTCAAAAAAAATGGTGAACCCGACGTGAATCGTTAACCAAGGTGGTGAACTCAAGCCCCTTTGCCTCACAAAAAAAAGGGGAAAAATATGAATTTTCAAATATGAATATGATCAAGAGACGCTACTTTGAAGGGGTTTTGTTGTCTGTATATGTCATATATATATGTTTCAGGTTTCCGAAGAGCAGCCTTCGATCCAAATGACATCCCAAAAACCAGTGTAGAAATGCGCCTCAGTGATCCCTTAGGAGGTCGGGGACTCGATGAAGAGAATGAGCCCCTCACCAACCCAACGTCTTCAACGTTGGGTATCCAACACAATTCTCAAAGAGTAACACCAAAATGGTACTCTCCCCACAGTGGAAGCCGTAAGACAAGCTGTCCAGTCTGCAAAAGATCGTCAGCCACCTCCTCAGCTGCGGATGGTGCCCCAAAACAAGGCGACCCTAGTGGCCGTCTCTAATCATTTCGAGTGACTATCCCCAGAATGTGACAATGAGTACCTCCCTTATCTTAGGGAGGTATATGAAGTCGATGCTGATGACTTCATCTCAACTGCACAGGGGTACTACTCATGGGCCCCTACCAGAGAGCATCACTACCAACACTAGGAGACCAAGGATACTCACGCTGAAGAGGATCTTATGCCGAGGGAACCTACTGAAGTCAAGAAGACCCGAGACCCTCAAGATGCCCGACGAGGGTAGAAAATATATAAAAATGAATAGGCTACCCCCTGGTTCCTAAAGAGAAACTCTGCCATAAAAATGTGGTGACCTTCAATGGGAATAAATAAAACTCTTCCCCCTCCACTCAATACCACCACAAAAATAGGGTGGCACAATACAAGAACGCGCAAGTTCCTTCTAGTGCTCGCTGGGGCCTCCATGCAGAAAGAGAGGAAAATTACAGGCAGATAAAGACATCTTACAGTTCACAAGAATCTCATCATCCAAATAGGACAATTACCAGCTACAAGAAGGCACAAATACCCGCTGATGCATATCAAGACTACCATCAAAATAGGGCAGCAAGCAAATATGAGAAGAGTCAAATTCCAGCGGATGCATACAAATCCCATTAGAAAAATATAGTGTAAAGTGAGTAGATGAAAATCCCTGCTCATGAATATGAATCCCACCAGTCAAATATGGTGGAAACTAGAGAAGATGACCGATGATAGACTCATTCCTATATCCCGACATAGGAGAACTGCTAGTATCTACTGGAAACCCATGGGGGACTGGAGCATGTACAAACTTCTGCTCTGATATCAGAATTAGCATTCATACCCATTCCATCCAAAGAAGAATCTCAGCACATCCTAAAAATGATAGAAGGTCAGACGTCGATTTCATGCCATATCCTCCAAATATGACAAGATATCATTGCATCGATGACAAAGGCGAGCAACTAGGTACATGGCCCAATTTTCTCAAACAAAATGACTTACTCTCAAAATGGGTTAGTCACTTAGGAGCAGTTATGAATCCCTACTCTATTTCAGGAGGGTCGATGACAATATACCACTATACACAAACAACCAGATTGGGAAAAAATACCCGTTCGAACTGGGGGATGGCGGTCCAACATGGTGGCTACTCTAGGGTAGGCATATATCCCTTCCAAAACTCAAAGTGTCTGTCGGCGTATCCCGAAGACATCACAAGACCCAACAAGACAAGGACTTGTATATGAAGACCGTTACCAATAGAAGACAACCCCTGTTACCTATAAGAGGGTGACCAAAAATGAAATACACCAAAGGCTACCTGAAAATGAAGAGCACATACATGATCTTGCTCTATTGGAAGCTGGAGTTTTTAGCACCCTCAAACATATATCAATAAAGGATCGAGACCCTGTCAGTCCATTACCAAATTATGGAAGTGGTAGTAGTAGTTGCGAAGTATCTACCCACAATGTTGATACCAGTAGCTCTGAAGGTCCTTCCCAGAGCACCCATGGGGGCTTACACTGTGGGCTTGGAATGATCGATCAGAAGAGCCTATCTCCTGATGTGGGTTAGGGTAGCCCTCCCCTTGACCTGAAGACCAAAAAACAAGAAGGTAATCCCCTTGCTGTTGTCTTCTCTGATAGTCCTCCCTAGGGTATATGCTATAGATATTCTTCTCCCTATAGTCTAACATCGAGTCATAATGGTAGCCCTCGCCATGATGACAGTAATTACGAAGGCCCTTCCTGCAATGACAGTTGCTATGAATTCCCAAACCATAGTAACATCAAGAAACAAGAAGGTCCTACCCTCATTACAGTACATCCTAAAGGCCCTCCCTAGGATGTACACTGTAGAAATTCTACCTGCAGGAAGATATCAAGCTGTGATAGTAGTCCTCTCCATCATAGCAGTCAGCGAGAAGGTCCTCCCCTCAGAAACATAAAGCAGCAAGAAGATCCTCCCCTCATTATAGAATGCCATGGAGGTCCTCCCTAGGGTATATTTCTTAGGGACACTCCCTATAGTTAGGAATTGAGTTACAATAGTAGCTCTCACCATTGCGACACCGATTGAGAAGGTCCTCCCCGTAATCAAAATTAATACTAGAAAGAAGGACCTCCCATTTTTGGGATAAATGTGAGAAAGTTATCCTATGATAAGGCACTCAAAAAGATGGATTCAGACATATCAGACACTCTATCTATGACCAGTGATATCCTTTATCAACTAGAGGATGATCCGGGACCATGCTCATCTTCTGATCCACCCCCGCACTGTTTTTATATCAACAAGGCTCCCACCAGCTTGGCTGCTTAGAACAAAATTATTAAGAAGAATTCAAGATGGGCATATCAAGTAAAGGAGTCCCTGGAAGAAAAAAGACAAGATATGTTTCTTGTGATAAGACAACTAGACAAGGATAATATACCAGTGATGTATTGGAAAACAAACACTCCTCACTTTGACATACCAAGGGATTTGTCTGAGGAATGAATGAAAGACATTCGCCTCAATATGTGGATGAATATTCACCATCTAAAAGAAAAGTTATTTACCTATAAAGGGTGTGCATACCAGGTCAAAATATTAGGGGATCTTAACCATCTAATCAACCTGGAAGCCCTCCCGTCTTCATGGAAACCATGATTATAAAGGCGAAAGAAAAACCTTTAACTGGATTGCCTCCACACACTGCACAAGTTTCATTTCCTCATTAATGACTCCCTGTATAGAGTTCATATTCCGGCATGGGGAGAACATGGAGCTCTACACTTCACCCCACGCTCCATCCAACAGACCTCATTGGAAATGGCACCTTTCAATGTCATTAACAAAAGGTAGAAATCAAATGAAATCCTGACTCAGGAAAGGTGGAATACTCAATGAAAACCAGCATGAAGTAAGTCTCAAAAGCATCAGGTTCAATGAGATCAATCCATCAAAAAGCTTCTGATCCTAGAAACTGAGAACATCCAGTAGGCTTCCCGCCAAAGGGAATTCAACCAGCAAATAGTGCTCATGTCTTCAAAATCCCCTAAATCCCATGTGGGTCTATCTCCATACTTGAATTACACCTGCATGGTATTGTGTTAAATTAAAAAGTTGGAAATAGCGGTGGCTATCACCGCAATGTAGGAACAACCCCAGACCATAGGGCTAGCGACATTTTTAACTCAAACTTCCTCTATAAGACCAACAAATCCAAGACATAGTGCATCAATAGAAGAATGTAAGAAACCCCATCCCATGGGGCTAGGGGAATTTTTACCTCAAGTTACTGCACAACAGATGTCTGTCTTCTTCAGTCTGGGAAGAATGATGAGAAGAGAGGTCACTCGTTCCACCCCATCTCATGGTTTGTACCCTTTGAGATGAAGGCACAGTACAAGCTCAAACCAGGGCTCCCTTTGGGTTGATTTTCTCCAAGAAATATAAATAATACTGCAAAATGGAAGGATAAAGTCCAACAAAGGATATAGAAATTTTTCCTACCATTCGGCACTAGGTACACCACCCCCAATGCGGTATGCATTAGTGAACATGGTAAACATCAACCCCATAGATCTCACAAGAAATGATACAAAGGGAGAGGACGCAAGAGATATGGTTCCATCCCGGAGGCATCCCACACCGAGCCTGATGGTGTGCATACCCGAAACTAGAGAGTGGTCCTAAATTTGGGCATCCCCTTAGTTAATCCGTTATTACCTCCCTCATGAAACCCCAAAAAGGAGAATAATAAATCCTAGTTCATCTATGAACCACCACCTCCTCCCCCTAAGAATGTGTCCCTCACTCTCAAGGAAATATTCACCAAGAAGGTGGAAGAAATGAAAGATATTAGGCAAATTAATTCCAAGATGTGTTGATGGAGCTATCTTGCCGAATGTGTTCCCCCTGTGGAACATCAACAGGTGTTCCCAGAAGAGGTACCCCTGCCATAGAAACTCATCCCTGTAAATGAAGTCAAGATCCAATGCCCATTTAATCCAGAACCGAGACCAAAAACCTACTTAAATCTGACCCTAGAGGGACATCAAGACTTCCCTCAACTGGGAAAGAAGCCAAATTATATTCAGGAGAACCCACAAAGGACACCCCTGGTTGGGTATCCACCCTAAATTCCAGAATCACCATCACGTTCAGCTTTAGCCCCTACTACACCTACCTAAGATCAAGTCTGATAGGATATGCATCAAGGGATCTTGAATAGCATAAAGCAACCAATAGCTCAACTAGAATACATGGAAGGGTGACACACTCTGATGTAACCCGAGTGTAAACCCAACTGTGATTGGGTGAGCAATGTTCCACCACCGCCAAATTTTGGGAACCTTATATTCCTAGTGTTCAATGGTCCGGGATACCCAGAACAACATCTAATGAAATATGCATCTTTCTATGATCCCATGATGGGTAATACAGAGTAGAAAGAAGCAGTAAAAATCAGGTGCTTCATGCGAATCCTGTAGAGTACAACCTTCATATGGCATACTTGCTTGCCATATAACTCAATCACAGGTTGGGAGGACCTTTGGCGATAATTTATCTTTTAGTTAATTTTAACATTTCCTAAGACAACAATAATTGGTCTCATGAACTACAAGAAGAGAGAGAATGAAAGAGTTTTAGACTTCATTTCCAGATGGAAAGTCCTAACTTACTCCCTAAACCAGCTGCTCCCCCAGGATGAAATACTTGCAATGTGTATCGATAACCTTCGTGATGAATTGAAGACACCACTCATCCTAGTGAAGTATACAATTAGGCTCCTAGATTTATCTTCTATTTACCAAAGAATATAATACTCCTTGTAGTGAACTAATCGTAGGTCCCTAGTGGCCCCTTCAACCCCAGGAAAAAGAATAAGAAAAGCTGAAGCAGCTTCTATCACACTTAAGCCACCCTCAGCACCAGCTCCAATTGCGAGGCCTCCACCAAACCATGCGGGACCCCCTGGATTCCAATAGCCACCCCACCACAACAAGATGAGAAAAGGGGTTCTAAAAGAAATCAGTTCGAGGAGCAAATAAATAAAGTCTACTTGTTCCGAGATGACCAAGTCTGAGGCTACTTCATAGCCGCTATGAATTGAAACTTGCTCCGACTACCAGAGCCAAAATGAGCTGATGAAGTGGGTCTCGATGACCATCCAAATTATTTTCCCTATCATTGGATACTAGGGCACACTATCTAGGAGTGATTCATTTTCAAGGATCTCCTGCAAAAGATGGTGGATTCCGGGCAAGTTAAGTTGGGTTCGCCACCAACACAAGTGGTGTACATATCTAACTTAGAGCCAAGAGAGGAAGAAGAGGGAAAATAATTCACCAAACAAAAAGGATCAAAAATTTGACAGTTGGATGACTCAAAAAATAGTCAACCGAGCTCATGGAATATTTCAGATGTAGTTGAAGAAACCAACCATGCCCCTAATATCTCTTGATGCAACACAAAAATCATACTTATCCCTATAGTCCTTTGGGGGCCAGAAGGGTAGAATGTAAGAGCAAGAAGATGATCCTGCACCAAATTCAAATCCAATATTGACACTTTCAGATTTCATGCCAGTAGACTTGGTACAATGGATACCGCTCCACCAAATGACACCACCAAAATAAGACAGTCAAATAGAAGCATTATCGGATCAAGAATAGATCTTCAACTCTATTAATGTCATTCATTTGATGGGCCCCTTATCTGATAGAGACTATGGCCACAAACCTGAATTCATTGAGTCCAACCGGAGGGTCGGAGGAAGAGGTCGTAGAGGTTGAGGGTTTCCTAGAAGGCATGATTGTGGTAGGAGTCAAATTCCAAGCCACGCCTTAACTCAAACTGTTAATGTTGTGGAAACCCATGAAAGGACCCTTTAGCAGAAACAATGAGAACTCGAATGTTACTCCACACCCACTGGAGAAAATTAGATCCCAATCATCTTGGAGTATCCATCGGAGGAAGACCAGATATCCAATCACCTGAGGTGTACAGGTGGACCATTTCAGCCGAACTTGGAAAGTACCACAACGCCACCAACTCCTGTCACAGAGTCCAGACCATCTGCATCCAAAACTGCATCCCCTAAAGTGTCTATGAAAGATAATCCATGAGCCAGGAAGCACCGAACTTTAGATCAGAAATATGATATTATAAAGCATCTATCCTCAGTACCAGAAAATCTATCAATCCTGGATGCCTTGAGTCTGTCTATAGACCTAAGGGAGGCACTCATCGAAGCCTTATTAAGTCCCTAGGAATTCGTGGCCAAAGTGGTAATGACTGAAGTCTATCAAGGAGATACCAATCTTGAAGAATAACATGCCATCATCTCCTTTACAAACAAGGATGAATACTCCATCATTCAGGGGAACATCAAACCCTTATATGTGTCTGGAAAGATAAATGACATTGATGTTCAAAGAATGTTCATCAATAATGGATCTGGAGTCAACATCTTCCCACTATGAAAACTTCATCGGTTGGGCTATGATAAATATAGTTTAACACCTTGCACCATGACTCTGTTGGGATATGAAAAGAGTGAGAAGAATCCGTTGTGAAAAATCAAGATTAAAACTTGGAATGGAGACCTCATATCTGATTCTAAGTTTCTGGTAGTTCGGAAAAGTACAACCTTCAATGTCCTTTTAGGGAGTCCCTGACTGCATTATCATGCTATAATTCCATCATCATATCATCACTACATCAAATGTTGTGCTAATGGAAAAATGGGACATTGTAGTATGATAAATCTTTGTTCAAATCCTGTGAGTCACATTACATCGATGTAGGGTTATATGAACCAAAAGAGAAGTAGTATTTGGACGACGATGTTGACTGGATCACTGCCCCAAATGGATTGGAAATGGCTCCCACCGATCCCCTCCAATAGTTTGGGGGAAGAGTATATATTACCCATAAACCAAGTTGAATTCATAAGTTCAAACTCGAATACAAACTCAATTGTCTACATGATTTCCATTACGTTTTCCAAGTCCAACGAAACTAAAGATCAGGATGACTCCTATGATGTCATGGAAATCCCTAAAAAATATTCTCCCGGACCATCCTTGGGACCCCAAACCGTTCCCGCCTTACTCACTAAGGAAAAAAATTATTTCTCTCTCAACACCAAAGAGTTTATCTTAAGAATATTCTCTCCATCAGAAGAGTAAGAAGATAATGAAGAGGGTGAAAAAGAAGAAGAAGACCTAAAAGATTCCCCTACCACATTTGAAGAAGGTTTCTCCACCACAATAAATGAACTTAGGGAGATAAACATGGGCACCAAATATGACCCACGACCCACTCTGATTAGTATGGCTATGCCTTTCGAGGAGAAATAGGAATATAACTACTTCCTAAAAAAGAATCAATATGTGTTTTCTTGGAACTACACAGAAATGAAAGGCCTCGATCCTGAGGTCTCCACTCATCACCTAAGTTTTCTGGAAGACCATCGTGGCTATAAGTAGGTAGCCAGATGGACTCACCCGACACATGCTACCAAAATAGAGGCTGAATTTGACAAGACAATCAAATCTAACTTCATATGGGAAGTCCAATATCTGGTATGGATAGAAAAAATATTCCCTATAATAAATAAGAATAGACATATTAGAGTCTGTATCGACTTCAGGGACCTCAATCGGTACTGCCTGAAACATGATTTTCCTGTCCCGATCACAGAGTTGTTGATCGATGTGACAACCAGATATGAGGCCCTCTATTTCATGGATGAATATTTTCGATACAACCATATCTAAATGGATTGAAGAGATGAATTGGTTACTAATTTCAGGGCCCCTCAGGGAGTGTTATATTATAGGGTGATTTCCTTTGGTCTAAAAAAGGTCGATGCTACATATCAGCACTCCATGCATTGAATTTTCAAGCCCTTTTGGGAAAATTTGTCGAGTGCTATATCGACAATCTGGTGGTTAAATCACGACAGTGCTCAAACCACCTAAAAATCTTGAAACTATCTTCAATAAAATGCGATAGTAAAGTTTAAAGATGAATCCCCTAAAGTGTGCCTTTAGCATTACCTATGGAAAATTCCTCAGCTTCGTCATATGCCATCACGAAATCGAAGTTGACCCTAAGAAGAAAAAAACCATCCTTGGAATGTCTCAACCTTGCAACCTCACTAAGTTGAGTGGTCTCTATGGTCACCTGGACTACATTCAGTGCTTTATATCTGACCTTACAGGTAAATGTTTACCTTTAACCAGGTTAACGAAGAAAGGGGTTACATATGAGTTGGATAAGGATTTTCAAGAAGAGTTCAAAAATCTCAAAAGATATATCATAATACCACCGGTTATGATGATGCTAATTGAGGGGAGACCACTCATTTTGTACATAAATGCATTAGAATGGTCATTAGGAAATTTCATCATGCAGAAAAATGATGCCAGCAATGAGAACAATCTATATTACCTTAGCTGAATAATGATCAATGCTGAGACTCGATATTCGAAAATCGAAAAGAACTTCCTAGCACTAATCTTCGTAGTTTATAAATTTAGGCATTAACTGTAGCACCATGAGGTCTATCTGGTCTCCCGCTGCAACCCACTGAAGTACATCCTTAGCCTCCCCATGCTAACTGGATGCCTATTATAGTGAACAGTCATCCTACAATAGTTTGACATATGGTACATGCCCGAGAATTCCATCAAAGTCTAGGCATTAACAAAATTCTTGGCGGAGCACCCCTCAGAAGAAACAACTCCGTGGGATGATTAAAACCGAAATGAAGAAGTGTTCTCCATCCAAGAAGACCCCCAGGCATTGTAAATGTACTTTTATGGTGCTTCCAGAATCCCAACAGGGGAAAGGATGGAGGATTACAATCTCAACAAAGTAGGGCTGGGAGTTATAATCATATCCCCCAAGAAGGCCATCCTACCTTACTCCATCCTTCTTTCAGAAGGATGCACAAATAATGAAGAAGAGTACCCGAACCTCATTACAGGATTAGAGTTGACACTTTATGCACGAGCTGAAAACCTAAAGATAAAGGGTGATTCAGAGCAAGTCATCAAGTAGGTCAATGGTGAATATTCAATTAAGAAAGAAGTACTAGAATCCTTGATGAACCATGTTCAGGAACTAATGGAAGAATTACCATTAGAACCAATGCTGAAATATGTCCCCCAGTTTCAAAATGATCAAGACAATGCATTGGAAAATGCAGTTTCATCCCTGGATGATCCAGACTAGGATGAAACAGTTATTAGTATCACCCACCATTAGATGGTCTTGACATTTATTTAGAACAATACAAAGGAAATCAATTACATTAGCCCCATTTATGATCCTTATGATCACACCACTAGATGGATGACTCCAATTGCAAATTACCTCCATAGGGGAGAACTCCCACCATATAGGACCGAAAGAGAACAGATCTGGGGGCGGGCAGTCAAACTTGTCTTGTACAATGGCATACACCAAGAAAAGGTTCTCTACAAATGAGTCCTTAATAGAGTCCTTTACAGGTGAATCGATGGAGAAGAGACTGATGCCGTCATGAAATAAGTGAACGTTGGAGCTTGTGGAGCACACCAATTAGCCACCAATCTATCCCATCACATTTTATGGCTTGGATACTATTAGACCATTATGATATAGGATTGTGCCATATTCACCAATAAGTGTCATTAATTCCAAGTTCATTCCAATTTTATTCACCGACCCCTGAAGCTACTTCACATATCTAAGTACTTCTGGCCATTTTCTTCCTGGGTGATGGATATTGTGGGACCATATCCCCCCACCACATCCAGACAATTGAAGTTCATTCTCACAACAACCGAATTCTCTTCCAAATGGGCTGAAGAAATGCCCCTTAAAGAAGTCAGGGTGAAAATAATTGTTGGATTTGTGAAGGACAACATCATTACCAGATTTGGTGTCCCCCAAACAATACTGACGGACAATGGCACTAACTTCTGCTCTGCTGAGTTGGACAAGTTATACTAGGAGTATGGAATCAAATCCAACCATTCATCCCTCTACCATGCAGTAACCAACACGAAGATAGAGGATTTGAACTTGACTCTATCCAACATACTCCAAAATATGGTAGATAAGGATAATAAATCATGGATAGACAAGCTCCTTCATGCTTTATGGGCTCAGAAAACCACGAACCACACTACCGCCCCGCCAACCCTGTACTCACTATTATATGGGGTAGAGGCAGTTTTGCCTATTGAAATTAGAGTACCATCACTCTGGATGGATATTTGTGATCAACTGTCCATGGATGATAAATCCCAAAGATGGGTTGATGATTTGGAGTAGCTGAATGAGAAAAGGCTTCACACATTGCACTATTTGAAAGTCTACCAAAATTAGATCACACAATACTTCAACAAAAAGGTTCGTCGTCGGTCTTTCCTCAAAGGAGAGATTGTGTTGGTCCTCAGAACCCTGATGATACTCTGGAAGAAGACCCCAAATCTTGATTCAAATTGGGAGGGACCATATGTCATACATAGGTTCTATTCCAAATGAACGTATGACTTGATATCAATGGATGGACAACTCATCATAGCTCCCACCAATGCAAGGTTTCTAAATAAGTACTTCACGTAACAGCAGTGCATAGCATTCCAAACTCTATGACCCTAAACTATGAGTTCTAATCTTAACAAAATGATGTTAAAATTTATGGTAGTAGTCCATGAAATACAACATTAAAATGGGATGCCAATTTCCTCGCTACATGACTCTAAACTGCACAACATAGCATGCTAGCTGCAAGACGTTAAACTGCATAACATAAATCATCCCAATCGCATGACAAAAAATTGCACGATACATCAAATAATTACATATAGATTTATTCCCATTAATTAGTGGGATACATAGAGATTCCTTGACCCTCAATCTTGGCCCCTCCCCCACAAAAAAATGCCTCTATAATACCCTCTATCTCCCCATATTTATGAAGGAAATCCTTATCACTCCTTATTTCTCACATCGAGTATAAATCAAGTGAGATTAGGATCAATGGTAAGGATTACCTTACATAAAAAACTATAGAGGAATATGATATACCCAACACCCATAGTAGATGAAACCAAAATACCCCTACCCCTACATCAGAGTCAGATCGGTACAGGGAACATTCAGAACTACGTATGAATTTATTCCTACTTTTGCAGGATACGTAGTGATGCCTGGATTTGGAATCCCAGCCTAGCCACCAATTAAAAAAATGCACCTTCCTCTGTACGTAGGTCATACTTGTACGGGGGAATTCATGAAAGGTCCTAACTGAACAACATTAAACTGTGAGATTCCTCAAGAGTCAGGTGCGGCCTGATTCTCAATGTTACGAGATCCCGCACATGCCCCAAGTCAAAAGATCATGCTTCCCCCGATATATGAGTTAGATATTTGTAGAAGTTTCTTTAGTTCATGGATGATCATAGTTTGAATATTTCTTACATTCCCAGACAAATTTTTACCATTTTTAAAACTCCATACTCCGGGAAAGCTTGGGTCCCCACAATCATTCATGGCCATCTGAGATGGAAGTCTAGTGTCCTATGGACACCTTTGTTTGACTATGCACATCATGCCCCAGTGGCTCTACATATGATGACTACAAGACATCCACCAACCAATGTAAAATTATTCCTTAGGAGAGTCCTGTCCTACCTCGGTAAGCCCAATGGATTCTAAGCCCCATGTCTATAACACCCTGACCCCAGCTACCCGGAGTCGGTGCATTACTTTGTAACATTGGCATGATCACAAAAAATCAAGTATCGAAAGACCGATTAGTTTAGTAGTCTTGGAAACACTAGATACATTCATAAGCCTTAAATTACATCATAAAGTAAAACAAAACTAAAAAAACATCCTGTCTTCATATCCCCTCATACTACCCCTGCAGGTCATTCATAATATACTTCATCACATCCTGGAAAAATTAAAACATTGAAAGGGGTGAGCTTAGATGCTCAATAAGGATAAAAATATAGCATAAGCTTTTATAAATAAACATAACATTTAAGGAAATGTATAAATAAAACAAAATCCTTTGAAACTTGAACCTTAGCATAATATGGCAAAAATAAAATTAAATAATGCCATTTACTTACTCACATGGATATTCTACTAGTCGAATAATCACATGCAATATCAATAACCACTTTCATAATTATGGAATGCATAATGTCAGACTATCATAACCACATAGTCAAGGCCTCGTGCCAAGACCACAAATAAGATTTTGTCAAGGCCTCGTGCCAAGACACTAGTTTGTCTCATGAGACCTACCGATGCATTGAGGAGCTATATCGGGCTCCACCCGTCACTTATTAAGTCCAATACATTCCTCATATGAATAGGTTTAAACATATTATAAACCATAACATAATTGTATCACATAAAACATGCATAACGGAAACATAACATTTCCACATTTCAATCACAAGATATCAATACAACACATTGATATAATAAAAACACTTTCAAAACCATTTTCAATACCAAAATAAAGTAAAATTAAAACTTTGTATTTATTTTTCATTTTAAAAAAAGTTATGGCTTGTAGAGGAAGCCAAAACTCAAATAATAGTCACGGTGGAGGAGAAGTCGTTGTCGTCGCATACGTAAGAAAAAACATTCCTTTTGTCGTTTATTAAAAACACATCATATAAAAATATTCCTTTTAAATAAAAGTAAAAGTCAAATGGGTTTATACACCGTATAAATGAAAGTTGTGTATAAAACCAAATATGCCTCAATGAAAGGAGATTGAGAAGAAGACCTTACAAAGATCATTTTTAAAATAAAATAGATCTATTATGTGTATTCACTATAAGTACACATAAATAAAGTACAAATACAAGATATGACATAATAATATCATGACATAATTTGAAAGTAGGAGATTAACCCAAAGAATGGAAATTGGGTTAAGAAATTCCCTTACCTCGTGTCCGACTTGACTCGACCGTTATTTAACCTCATAGATAATAAACTAGAGTTAATTTATACTTGCTTAAGAACCTTTTTCAAGTTCATTATTCCTCTTATATCACTTATTACCATGTTATGAACATTATGTAATTATTTAAGTTAATAACGGTCGTTTTGTCGATCTTTGGTACTTGAGTCAAAAATAAACTTCTTATAATTACAAGTTGTTCATGTGGTAAAATATCCATTATATCCATAATTATATTCATGATTTAGATATCATATATATCATATATATCCAGTATATACATGTATTTATAATATTACATAACATTTAGAGGTAAGAAATGAAATGCAACGTTCATGGAGACGGTAAGCCGTACGTATGCATGAACGCTACTTTCATTTCTATTTCATATTTAATGGAAGGAGGTTATAATTATGTAAAGGTATAATATAATTCCATTATAATATAATTTATAATACAATTTACTCCATCCTTTATACATCCCACATATGGCATTAACGATTCAAATCACTTTGAGGGGGCGGTAGTCCGCACTTCCTAAAATGAAATTATCGCGTTTACCAATAATGGAAATCGTAAAGGTTTTCCATAAATGAAAAATAAATAATCATAAGGAAAACAAAAACATAATATATATCATATATAAAAAATAGTGTCATCATAATGTCCACCATGAGAGGTGTTAAAAGAAGTTTGAACAATCATCGTTTCGTGAGACAGTAATTCGCCACCCACAGGAACAGTATGTTCTTTAACCATTAGACGAAGGTGTGTGTAAGTGTAAATAAAATCCTTCTCATAAAAAAATACTATTATATTTAAGATACTGTTTTTGTTACAAAATAAATTAATAAAAATATTTTAGGGGGTTGGAGAAGCAAAATAAAACAAAAGAACACAAGAGAAGACATTACCTTAAAATCAAGTAACTCTTTTTGATTTGAGCCAAAGGATTCCTTGGGAAGACTTCTGCCCAAAGTAATGCTTCTAGGAGTAAGAGAGGGATGTTGGGAGAGTATTTTGGCAGAGGGTGGCCGAGAAAAATGGCTTGGAAGGTGTGAATAAAGTGGTAGAGGTGTGGGCCTTTTATAAGAGGATAGGAGGGGCACTCTTGGAAAGATTGCAATGTTACATTATTATGAAATGATTTTAGGATTCTAAAGGTCCCAAAATGATATATTTATAGGATAAGGTGATAAGGGTTTGAAATATTCTCATCCAATAGGTTTTTGAAAAGTTTAAGCCTTATATTTTACATTATCATTCCATTTTATTTAAATCGTTAATTAATGAGGTAATCGCTGCATCATCATGGTGTCATAAAAAATTTAATTTATTTAATGTATAAAAATTATAAAACCAATATCATGATGTAGGAAATCGTTTTAGATTTCCAATGAATATTTATAGTTGAAAATTTAACTTATATAACCCCATGTAATAATTGTTTTAGTAAAACAACACATGTTTGTGACAATTTTATTTTTACATTAAATAAAAAGTTTTTATGTCATTTTCTTACCCAAGTGGCTCCATGGGGTCCCCAAGATGACCCATGGATTTTCTTGGTCGGCCATGACTCATCCAATAGGGGTAGGACAAGTGTAAAGGTATTTTCATATTTTTATAATATCATTTTTACCTTAAATTTTATTAATTACCCTTAATCGCGATTAATTAAACTTAAAAGTTACTATTCACTAAATAATTATTTTAATCCCACTGAACCACATTTTAATTCCTAATGACATCCATGTATGTTGGTTTTTTGAAAATCAAATCACAGAAGTGGTAATGTTTCATTTAAACGAAAAATTAGTTTTTTAACTACCACTTAGTGGTTTCACTATTCATCAAAAATTGAAGTTTTTCAGAACAATGCCAAAATTTCACCCTAAGATATAATTGATATTCAGAATTAAAAAATGATTTCTATTTTAAAAAATACCAAACATATAAGTTTCATTAATTAATTTTATAATTAATTCCCACTGTCACAACAAATAGCGTGTTTTTAAGAAACAATATATATCAAAAGATTGACAATTGTTTATATCCAATTTCAAAGTGAAATTAATTCTAATGACCACCATTGGATAAAATGGTAAAAATATATTCTAATTACACTTTAAAACCACTCAATAGTATAATTTATCACTATAAATTATTTTTATTAAAAAAGTTGTTTTTAAGTATTTTTCACTATTCATAAAAAATTGGAAGTTCTCAAAAAAATTCCAAAAATTCAACATTGGCTAATTTCGATATTCCGAATCCAAAAATGAAGTCCATTTTGAAATATAAAATATATATAATTTCAAAAATCAAGTATTACTATTAATAATGGTTATTTTGATTGGTCGCGGTGTGTTAGAATCTCAAACTTGCATACAATGCAAGCTATTGCATCATTGAAAGAGAAGCGTATCGTGAAAGCCCGGGGTGTTACATTCTACCCTCCTTCAATAAATTGCGTCCCCGCAATTTGAAATTTTTATTTGAAAATAAAAGGTTGAAAATAGAAAATACCTTTTTGTAAAACCCACATCGGAAATAAGGTTAATAAAATTTAGCCTTAATAAGAGGGAAAGAGAAATGAAAAAGTCACCACCAAATTATGATCTCGATAAGGAGAACATTGGTGGAAATTAGATACATATAATCGGAGGAAAAACATAAATATTTGTAGGGAGTGATTGAGGTCACCAATCACAAACAAGTGTAAAATTGAGGGCCTCAAAGCCATCAATCTATGTTGATTTAAAATATTATCAGTTCAACAAGACATAAGGTATTAGGATAACACATTTTTTTGTTTTAATATCCCTTTACTAAAGTTTAAGAATTAATTTATTCATAGAATAAGAGATAGGTATATATATATTTATGCTTGACAAGTAGAGTTTCAACCTTCAACAAATTTCTACCAAAAACTCATATTTCACTCAAAAAGATAATAGAACTCAAAAATATTATATTTATCCTAATAGTACAAGGTTACACATACCATTTAGATTAGGAAAACTATTTTTTAATAACCAGGGACTTCCTGTAGGCTAGTGGTAGGTAATAAAGGCCTGTCGCACTATGGTTGTGGGTTCAATTCCTGCAGCTTTGTCCGACGCGATGTGTTATCCCCCAACCTGCAGGTTGTCCTTTTTTTAAAACTATAGTATTATAATATTCCAAAAATAATCTTTAGAAATGTTTTAACCTTAAACAATACTATCCAAGGTTAAAATTAATCCATTCCAACCTATATAGTTATCCAAAATACCTCTATCCAGACTTTCTCTAAAAGGTCTCTAAATTCCAAAATCAATTGTAACATCAGATTCCCCAAACAATGTAAAGTTTCTCTTATTTTCACATACTAAAAATATGATTACCTTCATCATATTAAAACCTTAATGAAAAAACAAGTAATGCAATACAATTCTTATATATATCACATTATTATTATAACCAGAATATAATCCTTGAGTCTAAAAGCACCAATACATTAATTATTCCACTTCAACTGTAGTAACATCATAAGATTGTCCTTTATCCCTTGGCCTTTTCTGAGGTAAGTTTACCTAACGCTTAGGACATTAATTTGCATAATGCCCCATTTCCCTACAAATGCAGCATTCAACATTGATAGCCTCTTTATTTCCCTTGCAATCACGAGCCTGGTGACCTTTTTCTCCACATTTATAACAAACTCTCATTCCTTTTAGGAAAACATTGGGGTGATTCTTCCCACAATTATCACATAATGGAAAATATTTCTTTCCCTTTTCCCCTTTATCTATCTCTTGTTCCACCGTTCTCTTCTTCTCTTGCTTTACTTTGTTGTCATAAGACTTAGAGAATTCCTTTTCTGTCTTGATAGCACACGAGACAATATCTTCGTACGATGAGAATGATTGTGATACTAAAGCTCGATGGAGAAATGGTTTTAACCCGTCAAAGTAATGATCAATATTAACTCTTGGGTTACGTATATAATCTTCAGTATACCTCTCTAACCTTGTAAAGTTGGCCTCATACTTTGCGACATTCTCATCCTCCTTTTGTCTCAGACTCAGAAATTGCCTTTCCATATCTGCTCGATGGTCACGAGGAAAGTGTTTTTCTAAGAAAATTTCCTTAAACTCCCTCCATTCCATACTTGATACTTCTTCATCTTCCTTTGTATTTTGAATCAATGACCACCATTGATCAGCATCTCCAGTAACATGGTAAACTGCCATGATAACCTTTTCCCTTTCACTACTCCCCAAGCCATGGAATATTTTCTCTAAGGAATTTATCCATTGCTCAGCTACTAAGGGATTTGTAATTCCATTGAATTTTGACGGTTGTTGCCTCATGAAGCGGTCTAACATTGATCCTCCACGTTGCGGATCAGGGTGCTCCATACGAGTAAGGTTATTATTCATAACCTGAGTGAGTTGTCCCAGTATGGTGATAAGTTGATCAGCACCAGTTGTATCTCCAGCTCCACAATAATTATCTTGAGTAGGAGGGAAATCCCTACACAGAGTGCGTGCATTGATATGGTTTCCATTCCTCCCACTAGGCGCCATTTCTAAACAATGGCATAAACTAGATTAGTTTATGAATCAAAATACATAATTCCATACTTGTAAAACACTTAACATAAATTAAAAAATTTATGGATATAATCCATAATCATAAAATTTTTTCCTTTGAGGAAGTATATACTCATAAACCCTTCATAATGGTTTGTAAGGAAAATGAGAATTATCCTAAGAATATCCCCCGGGAGTGTTGTAACCAAGAGTGCAGCAAGGCCCGTTGTCTTGCAGCAGTTCCCATTCGAGTCTAGCTCAAAGAGGTGTTTTCGGGTTTTACCCCTAGGTACATCTGTGCCAGAGCCACCTCTACTGGCTCGTATCTAGACAGGGATGTATTGCTTGGAAAAATCACAAAATCTCTACAACAACAAAATTCTAGGAAGTTCTTCTATAATAATCCTCAAAGTCTATCTTTGGGATATGTGCTCTAATCAGAGTTTATCTAAATCTAGCTTCCAAGGTTAGTACTAAACTGCCTCTAATACCAACTGTAACGCCCCGACCCCAGCTACCTGGAGTCGGTGCGTTACTTCGTAACATTGGCATGATCACAAAAGATCAAGTCTCTAAAGACCGATTAGTTTTGTAGTCTTAGAAACACTAGATACATTCATAAGCCTTACATTACATCATAAAGTAAAACAAAACTAAAAAAACATCCTGTCTTCATATCCCCTCATACTACCCCTGTAGGTCATTCATAATATACTTCATCACATCCTGGAAAAATTAAAACATTGAAAGGGGTGAGCTCAGATGCTCAATAAGGATAAAAATATAGCGGAAGCTTTCATAAATAAACATAACATTTAAGGAAATGTATAACTAAAACAAAATCCTTTTAAACTTGAACTTTAGCATAATATGGCAAAAATAAAATTAAATAATGCCATTTACTTACTCACATGGATATTCTACTAGTCTAATAATCACATGCAATATCAATAACCACTTTCATAATTATGGAATGCATAATGCCAGACTATCATAACCACATAGCCAAGGCCTCGTGCCAAGACCACAAATAAGATTTTTTCAAGGCCTTGTTCCAAGATACTAGTTTGTCTCATGAGACCTATCGATGCATCGAGGAGCTATAGCAGGCTCCACCCAGCACTTATTAAGTCCAATTCATTCCTCATATGAATAGGTTTAAACATATCATAAACCATAACATAATCGTATCACATAAAACATGCATAATAGAAACATAACATTTCCACATTTCAATCACAAGATATCAATACAACACATTGATATAATAAAAACACTTTCAAAACCATTTTCAATACCAAAATAAAGTAAAATTAAAACTTTGTATTTATTTTTCATTTAAAAAAAGGTATGGCTTGTAGAGGAAGCCGAAACTCAAATAATAGTCACGGCGGCAGAGAAGTCATTGTCGCCGCATACGTAAGAAAAAACATTCGTTTTTTCATTTAGTAAAAACACTTCTTATAAAAATATTCCTTTTGAATAAAAGTAAAAGTCCAAGGGGTTTATACACCGTATAAATGAAAGTTGTGTATAAAACCAAATATGCCTCAATAAAAGGAGATTGAGACGAAGTCCTTACAAAGATAATTTTTAAAATAAAATAGATCTATTATGTGTATTCACTATAATTACACATAAATAAAGTATAAATACAAGATATGACATAATAATATCCTGACATAATTTGAAAGTAGGAGATTAACCCAAAGAATGGAAATTGGGTTAAGAAATTCACTTACCTCGTGTCCGACTTGACTCGATCGTTCTTTAACCTCCTGGATAATAAAATAGAGTTAATTTATACTTGCTTAAGAACGTTTTTCAAGTTCATTATTCCTCTTATATCACTTATTACCATGTTATGAACATTATGTAATTATTTAAGTTAATAACGGTCGTTTTGTCGATCTTTGGTACTTGAGTCAAAAATAAACTTCTTATAATTACAAGTTGTTCATGTGTTAAAATATACATTATATCCATAATTATATTCATGATTTAGATATCATATATATCATATATATCCATTATATACATGTATTTATAATATTACATAACATTTAGAGGTAAGAAATGAAATGCACCGTTCATGGAGACGGTAAGCCGTACGTACGCATGAACGCTACTTTCATTTCTATTTCGTATTTAATGGAAGGAGGTTATAATTATATAAAGGTATAATATAATTACAGTATAATATAATGTATAATACCATTTACTACATCCTTTATACATCCCACATATGGCATTAATGATTCAAATCACTTTGAGGGGGCGATAGTCCGTACTTCCTAAAATGAAATTATCGCGTTTACCAATAATGGAAATCGTAAAGGTTTGCCATAAATGAAAAATAAAGAATCATAAGGAAAACAAAAAAATAATATATATCATATATAAAAAATAGTGTCATCATAATGGCCACCATGAGAGGTGTTAAAAGAAGTTTGAACAATCATCGTTTCGTGAGGCAATAATTCACCACCCACAGAAACAGTATGTTCTTTAACCATTAGACGAAGGTGTGTGTAAGTGTAAATCAAATAATTATCATAAAAACATCATATTATATTGAAGATACTGTTTTGGTTACAAAATAAAGTAATAAAAATATTTTAGGGGGTTGGAGAAGCAAAATAAAACAAAAGAACACAAGAGAAGACATTACCTTAAAATCGGGTAACTCTTTTTGATTTGAGCCAAAGGCTTACTTGGGAAGACTTATGCACAAAGTAAGGCTTCTAGGAGTAAGATAGGGATTTTGGTAGAGTATTTGGGCAGAGGTTGGCCGATCCAAATGGCTTGGAAGGTGTGAATAAAGTGGTAGAGGTGGGGTCCTTTTATAATAGGAGAGGAGGGGCACTCTTGGAAAGATTGAAATGTTACATTATTATGAAATGATTTTCGGATTCAAAAGGTCCCAAAATGATATATTTCGAGGATAATGTGATAAGGGTTCGAAATATGCTCATCCAATAGGTTTTTAATAATTTTAGGCCTTAGATTTTACATTATCATTCCATTTTATTTAAATCGTTAATTAATGAGGTAATCGCTGCATCATCATGGTGTCATAAAAAAATTAATTTATTTAATGTCTAAAAATTATAAAACAAATATCATGATGTAGGAAATAGTTTTATATTTCCAATGAATATTTATATTCGAAAAGTTAACTTATATAACCCCATGTAATAATTGTTTTAGTAAAATAACACATGTTTGTGACAATTTTATTTTTACTTTAAATAAAACGTTTTTATGTCATTTTCTTACCCAAGTGGCTCCATGGGGTCCCCAAGTTGACCCATGGATTGTCTTGGTCGGACATGACTCATCCAATAGGGGTAGGACAAGTGTAAATGTATTTTCATATTTTTATAATATCATTTTTACCTTAAATTTCACTAATTACCCTTAATCGCGATTAATTAAACTTAAAAGTTACTATTCAATAAAAAATTATTTTAATCCCATTGAACCACATTTTACTTCCTAATGACATCCATGTTTGTCGGATTTTTGAAAATCAAATCACAGAAGTGGTAATGTTTCATTTAAACGAAAAATCAGTTTTTTAACTACAACTTAGTGGTTTCACTATTCATCAAAAATTGAAGTTTTTCAGAACAATGCCAAAATTTAACCCTAAGCTATAACTGATATTCCAAATTCAAAAATTATGTCTATTTTAAAAAATTCCAAACATATAAGTTTCATTAATTAATTTTATAATTAATTCCCACTGACACAACAAATAGCGTGTTTTTAAGAAACAATATATATCAAAAGATTGACAATTGTTTATATCCAATTTCAAAGTGAAATTAATTCTAATGACCACCATTGGATAAAATGGTAAAAATATATTCTAATTACACTTTAAAACCAATCAATAGTATAATTTATCACTATAAATTATTTTTATTAAAAAATTTGTTTTTAAGTATTTTTCACTATTCATAAAAAATTGGAAGTTCTCAAAAAAAATACCAAAAATTCAACATAGGATAATTTCGATATTCTGAATCCAAAAATCAAGTCCATTTTGAAATATAAAATATATATAATTTCAAAAAGTTGGTATTACTTTTCATAATGGTTATTTTTATTGGTCACGGTGTGTTAGAATCTCAAACTTGCGTACAATGCAAGATATTGCATTATTGAAAGAGAAGTGTATCGTGAAAGCTTGAGGTGTTACAATGTCATTCCTCCTGATCCAAGTTTTCCCCCCAGGACTATAGTTTAAACCTTCTATCATCACTCATGTCTAAGGAATTCCAGAATATCCCAACCACGATTAACTCAAAGATTTTTATGGTATTTGTGATGACATAATGTCTTATCTACATGAATTTAAATTACACAACATAATGTCATCACCACCTGATGCTAAACTGTAAGGCTAGAAATGTCCTCACTACATGACGTTAAACTGAATAACATTGATTTAATCATAAAATGCTCCCTACCATTTCTTAAGTTTTGATCAAGAATCCTCGTAATCCCTTGTTTCTCAAACTGAACATAGCTCACGCGAGCTTAGGGACATCAATGAGAGATCCACAATGACATCATGGAAAATCAGTCCTGGAGTTTGGTCATAGTAGTATGACCCTAAAAGGTATGTCATGGTTCCCTTCCTTAAAAGGAAAAATGTGTCCTGGCCATACGTCATTAAACTACATGGTACTCTAAATATGGGATGAATGATTCACCCTGTGTATGAGTCATATCTACATAGGGGATACCTGATTCCACGAGTGTATCACATCTCTAATGTTTCAAATATATCTTAATACACTCCTTCCATAGCTCAATCTCTGGGTTTTGAGTAATATTGAATCTCTATAATCTTCCATGATCATCGAATATGGAAGGACAATATCTTGTGGACACCTTTGTTTTACTATGCACATCATTCCCCAGTGGCTCTGTATATGATGCCTACAAGAGAACCATCAATCAAAGGAAAATTCATCCCCAGGAGAGTCCTCTCCTATCTCAATACTCCTGACGAATCCCAAGCTTCATGAAATCCCTACTGATTCAAGAGCCCTCAGAGTCATGGTTTACATTCTCTTTCTTACCCATATCTAAGATATATTAGAACATTCTGGCCCGATTCACCTCTGATCTCTCTTGAGGCTTCTGTAAAATAAAGATACCCCATACATATGTGTGAAGTTGATATGAATATGAAACACCAATGCCCCCACTCATCTATGGGTTTCTCAAAAAAGTTAAACCAAAAGAAATGACCTCTTTTATTCTTAGGAGAACCATTTTTTAGAGGTCATATTCCATGTTCAGAAAGGTCCCAGTCTCCATAATCCTCCCAGGACATTGAAGATGGAAGGCCAGTGTCTGGTAGACAACTTTTTTTGACTATGAACATCATGCCTCGGTGGCTCTGCATATGTTTTCGACCATCAATAAAAGGAAAATTTGTCCTCAAGATATTTCTTTCCAATTTTCAAACACTCATATGAAATTTATGTCCCATATCACTCCCCGAATTTGGAAAACCCCTCTAGATAACAGCTTATATATCTTTCTATTTTTAAATGCCCTGACATGAAAAAGATTTCTAATTGAACTGACCATTCACCAGCTCTCCCTTACGCAAGTAAGAATCATGTGGGAGTGGTTTCCTATCTAAATCCAATAAAAATGTCCCTAATACCTTCAAACATCATACCTTAGATAGGACACCCACTATGGCCTCCAACTCCAAAAAAAATCAAAGTGTTGTAAATCCTCCCTAGCCATCGGAGATAGAAGATTAGTGTCCTATAGAAACCTTTGTTTGACTATTCACATCATGCCCCGGTGGCTCTGCATATGATGCCTACAAGAAGACCATTAATCGAAGGCAAATATTTCCTCAGAAGAGTCCTCTCCTACCTCCGTACACCTAAAATGGATCCCAATCCTCATACATGTCCAAAAATCACAAATTCAGGGTGAAGAAAAATCCCTCGGTCATGTTTGATATTATTAGGACATTCCCAACTAATGAAACCCAATTTGGGTCTCCTTCCCCATCAAGTTTGGTCAAACTTGTTTGACCTAAAACATTAGTAATAAGTCTGATTGAAAGGACTATAAACCTCTAGAAAAAAAGACGCAATACTTACCAGAGTGAAAAACCACAAAGGGCACCCCTAGATAAAAGTCGAGTATAAGCATGTTAAACCTAAACTATGGATGGTTTAGACAAAAGAAAAAATGTTGAGCTACCAAAAAATCCATAAATCTTATTAGGTTGAAAACCCATAAAGGGTAGCCTATGAAAAAGTGATGTTATACCCTCTAAGCCCGTATCAAATGATTTTAGACAAAAATTAGGGTGACAATGAAAAAGACACAAAAGTTTGCGAGGTTTTCCCTGAAACACTAGAAATATTAGAACTAAAATCACTAAGTCCCAAGGCTCAAGAAAAAATTAGATCCTAATTCAATTATTTCAATTTACTGGTTTCAAATCATGGTTTAAAATTAATACTTGATCAAAATGATATTTATATGATTGATTGTGATTAATTTACATGACAAGAAAAGAAAAAGAAGAATCATTTAAAGGAATATTAGTTCCATTAAGTTCAAAAAAAATGGAAGAACATATGCAATTTAGTGTCTCTCCATAGTTTCAAAAGAAAATGAGTAAATCATGATTTGGGAAATTTACAATAAAGCTCGGCTCATTCTTTCTAGAAAAATGGAAAGCAACTACCGCAGTCCGTCAAGAGTTTTTTATGAAGAAGCTCCCTCATCTGCTTTATCCTTGAACGTTGGGTGTACACATTCCATAAATACTTTAAGGTCCTACCATTTCTTCTAGATAACTTCATAATTGGAATATGAAGAGGTGAGTTGAGACTTAAGTCTTGCTACGTTAGCCTCAAATTATCGATGCTCTTCCTTTTGGGAAATCAAAAAATCATGAGCCTTCGCCTCTTTAGCCTTTAGGTGATCAAGTTCCTCCGAAACATCTCAGAAGGTCATTAATTGATGATGGGAATAATTGAATTTGGAAAGTTTATCCTTAAAAGAAGCGAGGTATTACTGGTATATGATGATCTAGTAGATAAAAAGATATAGATGCCGGTAATCAAAGCCACCAGAACCCAACTTGGTGAACAACCATCAGAATTTTTCAGTCTCGTTAGTAAAACTAGCCAGATGTGTTCCTGCGGAAAGGGAACATAATTGACGCCATGCCTCTTTTTTCACTACCTGATGCCTCCCCGCTGCATTAGTGCCTTGGTCCTCCCTCGCCTAAATGGGTCTATAGTCATGAAGTGTCATTACAATAGTGGGAAGGAGCTAAGATAGGTTACCCAAGATAGGAGGGATCTCCTTACCCTCAGATGGTTCGACCGCTGGAGCCTGACACGGAGGGATAACTGCAACTTCTGAGGTATCCGATGGTACATCATTGGGGCCAACCGCATTAGGGTTAGGGGAAATATTCACAGGATAAGAGAAGTCCAAATCACTCCTCACTAAGATGGGATGAACCGATGAAGCCCCTTCCAGACACATCTGATGACGGATCAAGTGTCTTCTCACCACAGGGACAAGAACAGAGGGTGTATCCATTATGGACACCATAGGGATAGGAATATAAGATGTATCCATCATACTCATCACATGAGAAGGAATATATGGCATAGCCGTTGAGGTCTAGGAGGGGAGAAGGATGGTTAGAGGCTTCTGGACCCATTGAATTGGTTTTCTCAGCACCCCGTCAGGGTAACAACCCACCCACAATTGGGAATATTCCAGCGATATAAAAGTGGATCCCATCATATTGGGGATGATAACCTCAATGGAAGTACCTTCCCACATCATCATAATCCATAACTGGAGAAGGATTATGGGATGAGATTCTCCCCTTAACAGAATGTTAGGAATAAGTGTAATTTCTTGAAGGCACCCAAATTTCTTGGTGAACCGGTAAGAGAGGTATGGATCACAAATGGCTACTCGATCTATGCGAGTAGCGAGAATCCCATACCAAAACAAGATAATGTATGAGATATCCTCTGAAAAACCACCCCTATCACCCCTTAATGACCCATGAGGGGTAGGGTGCTGTGAAAATGAGAATAAAGAAGAATCATTCAGCAGCCCGATTGCATCACTAACACTTAAAGTCATGGGACGAACAATTGAAATGTTGAGAAGGGAATGTTGAATTTTTGAGCGAGGAACCCTTGTAGTGTGTCAATATTCATAGAAAGGGAAGTGTTATTTCATCCATCCATACAGAAATTGAAATGGTCTGTTGAGACTATGTGGAGCTTTAACTTCTTGTATCTTCCCCAACAACTGATAAAGTTAGGCTAGAGTAGGAGTAGATAGATTAATTGGTTGACCCTCTACCAACACAGCCACCATCATCAGAGTGCAATCCCTGGCCCCGATATATACATCACAGGATGAGGATATCCATCCACTAAAAAACATGGAAAAGAATCCCACTAATCTAAGCGCAGGTGGCATGTTCGGTTGAATCTCATATCCCCAGGTAGTATATCATCTCTATTTGAGGGTAACACAATATGACCTTGGAATCTATAGATATTGACAGGATGGATGAGTTCGAATACAGAGAGCTCTTATCTTGGGCCCATTAAACTGCATAAATGACCCTATCCAAGCTTCAAATGGGATAAGAGAATGAGCCTGGAGGGGATGATCAAGTAATCCATCTTCCATAACTAGTAGGATCATTGTCAATGGGGAAACATGGTCGGTATCATCCAAAGTAGTAGCTGTTGGAAGAAACTCGTCATACATATCTACAAGTATGGGGAGCCCTCTAAGATTTTGGACGTCCCATAAGCTGATTCCCACCTCCCCATGTGACAAATATAAGGTGTTTGTGCTTGAAAACCAGTGACTCAGTATCTCATAAAGGATTTATCCTTGAGAGAAAGCTACGAACTGAGAGAACTAGGATTCTTGATATAAGTTCACCACCTCCAACTAGTCAGGGGACTCTAAATAGGTTTTGTGTACCCAGAATGCCCAGGTCCATTCAGTAGAGAAGCATACTCTAGAACACATGTCCCATTTGGTGCTCCACCCACCATTAGGGTTTTCTTTGGAAATGTTGATAATAGACGGGTACTCTTGGGAGACTAGTCTCAAGGTAGTGTTGTGACACCTGCGATCACCTTAAGTCCACACCGAGCCTTCTAATATGAAAACATTTTCCTAAATTGGAGTAGCCATGACCTCTCCTGTTGAGGAAGTATTGGCCCGATCATGACCTTGTGGTGATTCTAAGAGAATGAGAGGAGTATTGGGGTTATCTAATGGAAACAGAATGTCATCAGGAAGGCCAAATCCATAAAGTGGTAGCTACATAGACAACGGGTAAGCTAGGATATTTGGTGTAAGGAGATCTTTTAAGAAGATTTCCTAAGGAACAATATAGGATCGAAGATAGTTCTCAATGTCCTCAACCATGGTTTCCCTCATCTTGGTCAAATGTGTCAAATCCTATGAAAGACCCATTGAAGCCTGCATAGAAAGATCCAAAAGCCCACAAAAAGTTAGTCCAATGAAAATTGATGGATAAGGGCCACAAAAAATGGCTGAGGTGATTAAAATAAGGTCTACATGGGGTCCCGCATACTGTTCCTGGAAATGGTATGTGATACCCATTTCCCATGTACTGAATGATACAATGAATCAATCCCCACATATGGTTATGGTACACAGAAAATCTATGTCGTGTACAACCACGGAACGCGAAAGTGCTGCGAGGCACTAACACACAGAGCATTGGCCCGAAGATAGTTGGCCAGAAAACATAATGGTTTGCAGAAAGAAGAAACCATGAACCAAGGCCATTCTATACTGATATTAAAATTTATTTTTTAAATTTTAATTTCGGATTATTAAGGATTAAAGTTCAGTTCACCAGTTTATGTCCAGTTCGTAGGACATGCAAACCGCGTAGCGTTCTCCTACACGTAGGTCTGGATTTTAGTTATAAGAACCCAGTTCTTATTCTTGAGGTATGATTTTATTATTTTCCTTTTTTCATTTAGTGTTTTTGAGAAAAAAAGAAAAATGGGGAAAAATACCAAATTTTGTGGGTACACGCCGTGTACTTTTCCACACCCCGAGTACTTTGGTCATGTGGGATGAGTACACAGGGTGTGTAGGTCTGTCGGTGATGAAGGGTGTAAAAACTGACTACAAACTATGTACTTAGTATTTAAACATCGTATAATCAGTTGGTAGGTGAATAGTAAGGTGGTGGAGGCAGCCTCCAGCGGAGCGACCGTACACGCTATGTAATCAGGAATACACTGTGTACTCATGTCGATGGGTGAACAATGCCATGGTGAAAATAAGCCGCTAGAGGAACAGTTACAAAATGAAAAGTATACACCATGTACTTGAGAGTATATGCCGTGTAGTCTGTTTTTTTTCTTAAAATGGGCAGTAGCCTCCCCATTTTGCAGAGGAGGCAGAACCACCGTTTGGAGCTTGAGAGGATGGCTGGAGCTTTGGAGATCACCCAATCACGCAACAGGAATCCGTTTTCGCCTCCGTCGATCACGTTGGGATCGTACGGGTAAGACCTCCCCTCTCCTTGCGCTGTTCTTACCAATTATTCCTCTAAGGTAAGTTATTTATGTTTGA
Organism: Viscum album; assembly: GCA_963277665.1. Taxonomy (NCBI): domain Eukaryota; kingdom Viridiplantae; phylum Streptophyta; class Magnoliopsida; order Santalales; family Viscaceae; genus Viscum; species Viscum album. The sequence goes on along the minus strand of OY728153.1, from coordinate 1,176,367,176 downwards.
AAAATAATTCTTTTATCCTAGGTCTACTTCGTTCTTGGACGATTCGGGAAGCGTCGTTCATGTATACCAATCAGAGACGATCAAGGTAGGTGGTCTGGTGTTTATTCCCAACTATTGAGTTGAATTTGTGTAATTTTGTGCTACACATCCATGGTTGGGGTGTCGTATGGATGATGCATTTTCTGAAAAGATATCTATAATTGTATAGATAATCTATTGATAAGTTTAAACTGCTATTTGGGATCACTGCCTGGATCCAGGACCACCCCGGGGGTGCGTTCCTTTGTTTAGCCATTTGGCCAGGATACCCGAGGGTATTCCATGATTATATTGTGCATTGAATTTATCTTGAGAGAAAGTTTATATAAATTATTGTTTATGCTTTGGGCTCAACCTAGTTCCTTTAGCCTGAGGGCAATGTTCTATTAGCCTGAGGGTAGTGTTTGCTTAGCCTGAGGGCAGTGTTTGGTTAGCCTGAGGGTAACCTCTATTTATGCCTGTGGGTAGTAGTCTCTATGCCTGAGGGAAATATCACATATGAATGAGGTCAATGATCGTTATGCATGAGGGAAATCACCTACGATCATTGGATTATGTTACCTGAGGGTAAGAATAGTACGTCTGAGGACACAAATTTTTAGAATATTCACTGTGGTGATTTTCAATGTTATACCTGCCAAGATGAAGAAAAAGATTAGAGGTGATAAGTAATAATTAAACTGGTGATGAAACTGGTAGTGTTAGTTACTTTTGAGTAATTACTAGTTCATTGCATTTACTTTTGCACACTGTTGTTGCATATTTTCATTGACAGTTGGGCATAAGCCTTTGGTGGGTGCCTTCTAGGATTTATTTCTCACACCCTGTTTTGGTCATGTCTTTAGCCCAAATAGACTATATTTCTACAGGTGTCAACAGGGGAAAGGGTCTCTATACAGGTACATGATTGTAGTATAGGAGTAGGAGAGCATGGGACTAAACCTAGGCTTGCGATGCTGCTGTGTTTCGTTTACTCTACTTGTTTTATCTAGTTGTACCTTGTAATTTGAGTTGTATTGTATTGTATTGCAGTGTATCCTGTTTGTCTGCTTTCATAGAAATAGTGACATGCTGCATATTTATATATATGACTGCTGGTTCTCTTTTACTTCAGTTGTCCATTTCAGTTCTATATTGTTTACTACTTCCATTGTTGTATGTTATTTATCTTTTCCGCTATGCTACACTTTGAAAAATGAGGGCATAGTTTCCCCACTATCAGACCTGGGCCCTCACTGCTAGTTGGCAGCCTCTGGCATTTGTTGAAATGCGTTTGAGGTCATGTGACCAACCGGTTTGGGGCACCTATTGAGTGGCTTCCGGATCCGGGACGTTACAAAGTGGTATCAGAGGGGTTATTTTCTTTGACTTACTATTTGGAGCCTTAGTCAAGTATAGGAAATACATGGTAGTTGGTAATAATCTATGCCCGGGAGTAGCTAACCCGTGTATAAGGAAAATCCAGTCTACCTCGTTTATTTCAATTTTTCTGATTTTTTAAAGTTGACAGTTGATTTGATTTTCACCATTGGGTGATGCACTTGTAGTGTGATGTTTATATTTTATACAAGGGTTCTATTTAGTTTCAACACAATGAGATGAGTGTATTACATCTCATGCATCATTTAGGCACATGCTATAAATCACATGTCATGCATAGTTTCCAAGCCATGTAGGTGCATTAGAAATTTCATGTTGTTGTGCTAGTTGTTTTGCTAGAAAATCATGCTATCATGATTGCTACTTTGATAAATAACTGTTATTTGATAGGGTATTGTAGTATGTGGTTGTTGATAGAATGAACGTCATACTTTGGTTTTTAGTGAGTATGGGCCCTCATTGACTAGAATTTGGTGGATCACCGACGTGTTTATTTTGTTATAACATGTGTAAGATGCCAAGATTTGATTCACGCAGAGTATGGGCCCTCACGGATTAGAATTTGGCACTTAGGTGTTGGTTTTAGTGTTTTTTTGGGCTCCAGAATAGTTTCTGAGGCTTACTGTTCGGAAAACCCAGGATACACACCATGTAGTTCTATAGACACATGTCATGTGTTATTCTGTTCAGGAAGAAATTAAAACTTTTTAAGTACACACCGTGTACCCTCAGTACACGCCGTGTAGTCTCTTCCCGTGTCATAGACCGTGTGGGTGGGGACACAGGGTAGGGATTGGATTGGGGGAACACGCCGTGTATAGGTAGTACATGCCGTGTAGTGTTGAACCGGTGTCCACCCATGTAACTAACAACATGGATGGAGGAAACCTTAAGACATACATGCCGTTTCTACCTTGAACACACCATTTATTCTGACCCAGGCACCTGGCCGTGTCACAAACAACACGGGTCAGTGTTATCTTTCTTTGTACACGCCATGTCCACCTGGAAGATTCCGTGTAGTGTCAGCCGTGTAGCCGGCCGTGTAGCGAGCAACATGGGTCAGTTTGGGGCTTCTTTAAACACACCGTGTCTTTTTGAAACATGCTGTGTAGTGTGACTTGAGTACATAGGCCGTGTCACAAACAACACGGGCTGGTGAAATCTTGTTGAGTACATGCCATGTTTCTGTGGGACACGCCATGTAGTCTTATTTTAGGAGGGCCATGTGGCTTAGCCGTGTAGAAGGACTCGGGCAGTGAAGAAGGATTCAAGTACATGTTGTGTATTTAGAAGTCACGCCATGTGTTTGGGGTGTTACACGACCAGTTTAGCTGGAGTACATGCCCATGTGGATGGCTTTTGAGAACACGACGTGTAGTATTTATACACACCGTGTAGTAAAGTTTTGTAAATCTTGAATGCTTTCCTTCTCCTATTCCCTTTTTGGTCTCCTCGTTTTCAGTATTGGATAATTTTGATCTAAGGTGTGCTTTGACCTTGTAGAGTCATGCCGCTGAGATGACCACCAGTTATTCGCGAAGAGAGCAGAAATGAGTATACTCTAGATATGGTAAGCCATGGGCTATCGATGGATCCGTCAGCAGAGCCAGATGTGGTGCCAGCCATTATACCAGACACAGGCGTGTATGCGCAGTTCTATGAAGGTTTCATGCGGTTCATACAGACCTTCCAGGGAGCACCGCCGATTTCTACATCTATGGAAAAGCTGACACGTATCTTCCAGCAGCAGCATCCGCCTATGTTTTCAGGGGATGGTGGACCACAGGCTGCTGAGTCATGACTGGATTGAATGCAGACGATATTTGAGTATCTGGAGACGCCTCATGGGAGGAGGGTCAATCTCGCTACATACATGTTGCGCGATTCTACCAAAAGGTAGTGGGATGTTACCACCCAGCCGGAGCATCATAGAGACATGTCGTGGGAATATTTTTAGACAGTCTTCTATGAATTCTTCTTTCTAGAGACGCTGAGGGAAGATCGAGCTTGAGAGTTCATGAATCTACAGCAGGGCGCCATGATAGTGATGGACTATTCTACCCACTTCACCGAGCTTCAGTGTTTTGAACATGTTTTTGTGGGTGAGGAGGCGTTGAGAGCTCGACACTTTCAGGATGGTCTTTGATATGAAATCCGAGCAATGGTAAACTTTTTCAGGTTGCCTATAATACTTGCTATTGTGAACCAGGCACTGATTTCTGAGTGGAACCTACGAGAAGCTAGTGGTGTGGGACAGGGTGGTTCAACATCAGTTTCTGGTACTATTTCTACCAGTAAGAGGAAGAGACAGATGGATTTCTCTCACAGTGATAGTACTAGCCAGAAGAATTCTACAGGTGGCCCAGTTATTTTCTACCAATGTGGTAGAGTGGGGCATAAGAGATCTCAGTGTCCACGTGACCTAGTGGAGTGCCAAGATTGCGGTAATATGGGTTATCTACAATGCTTTTACAGGGATTTTCTACCAGTGGAAAGTGAGAGGGGTTTTGTGCAGACTCCACTTGCAGGAGCAGGACCATCAGCTTCTTACCAGTCGAGAAACTAGAATACGTTAGGGTGTGCAGGTAGAGATGGTGGTCATGGCCATGGTAGCCAGACACTAGGATCTCAGAGGCAGCATGGTGGGTCATCTCAGGGTAGCCAGGCTGTGTCGCAGGGCCGCGACACTGGGCTGGCATATGCAGTGTAATAGACCCGACAAGAGCAGGATCCCAGACCTTCTACTATCATAGGTACTATTCTAGTAGCTTCTGTTTTATCTTCAGTGATTTTCAATATGGGTGCTACACATAGTTTAATATATGTGGCCTTTGTGGAGAGCCTTGGGCTCTTTTCTTCTTCTTCTTCTGATATCATGACACTAGACACTTTGTTGGGGACTAAAACGACCAGTGTGCATCAGTACAAGGAGTGCCCCTAGAGGTTGGTGGGTGTCACTTTCTATGGGACCTCTATGTCTGGGAGATGACGAGCTATGATTTCATTCTTGAGATGGATTGATTGGTACCCTTTCGAGCCTTTGTGGATTTCTATCATCGTAGGGTGAGTTTCACATCACCAGAGGGTGGAGAGTTACTATAAAAGGGTGAGTGGGATGTCTAGGAAAGCTGAGCTAGGCCAGAGCATCGTGGGCGTGGTGGAGTCACATCCCAGATTATGAGTTTATATTTGGATGATCAGGGAGCTTTTCAGATGGATTTCCCTCTAGTGGTGGATCATTTCAGGGATGTCATCCCAGACGAATTTCAGGTCTACCTCCGGAGCGTGAGGTAGATTTTTCTATTGATCTTGTTCTAGGAGTGGCACCAATGTTTATTCCTCCTTATAGGATGGCTACACCTGACTGGAAAGAGCTCAAGAGGCAGTTGGAGGAGTTACAGGAAAAGGGTTTCATCCGACCCAATACTTCTCTATGGGATTCTCCGGTCCTCTTTGTGAAAAAAGCAGATGGTACCCTCAGACTCTGTATGGATTATTCAAAGATGAACCAGTTGACGGTCAAGAACCGATATCCCTTGCCAAGTATTGATGATATTTTTGATCAAATTTGGGGAGAATGAGTATTCTCGAAGATTGAATTGAGATCCGAATATCATTAGTTACACGTTAGACCATCAGACATACTGCTTACCGCTTTTCGAAGAAGATATGGTCTATACGAGTACTTGGTTATGCCTTTAGGACTCACGAATACACCAGTAGTTTTCATGGCTCTGATGAATTGTGTGTTCCACCCTTATCTAGATTCTTTTTTGGTAGTCTTCATGGATGATATCTTGGTGTACTCTCACACTTGACACGACCATTCTAACCATCTTGAGATCGTTCTGAGTACACTGAGAGAGCATCAACTATATGCTAAGATCTCAAAGTGCCATTTTTGGATAGACCAGATACATTTCCTAGGTCATATCATCTCAGAGGCAGGAGTTATGGTGGACCCAGAGAAATTGAGACCAGTAGTTTCTTGGGAACATCCTAAGAACGTGTTTGCGATACAGAGTTTCTTGGGGCTGGTTGGTTACTACAGGCACTTTATATAGGGATTATCCCACTTAGAAGCACCGTTGATGGGTTTGAATAAGAAGGGTGTGAAGTTCCTTTGGTCATAAGCTTGCAAGACAGCCTTTCAAGAGCTGAAGGGAAGTTTGACATCAGCACCAATCCTAATACTTCCAAAGAAAGGGAAGAGCTATACAGTTTACTGTGATTCATAAGGTATTGGGCTGAGAGTAGTGTTGATGCAGGGATACCGAGTAGTTGCCTACGGGTCTTGGCAGTTGAGGCCACATGAGAGGAATTACCCGACACATGATCTCAAGTTGGATGCAGTTGTTCATGCGTTGCACTGTTGGAGACATTATCTCTTGGGATAGCATTTTGTGGTGTTCACAGACCACAAAAGTCCCAAGTATATCTTTACTCAGCGTGACGTGAACCCAAGACAGTGAATGTGGGTTGAATACCTTCAGTCCTTCGACTTTGAGCTTGCCTATACACCTGGTAAGGGTAACGTAGTTGCTGATGCATTGAGTAGGAAGGCTCAGATACAGGTAGTTCATGAGGCAAGTGGTGAGTGGTATCTTAAGGCTTTGTTCTCTGAGATGAATTTTAAGGTGCAAGATAGTCAGGGGAAAACCTATATTTCATACTTATATATGACTTCTACCCTCCTGGATAGAGTGAGGATGAGGCAGATATCGGATTCAGAAGGCCTAGTTCTATGGGAGTCGGTGGCAAGTGAGGATCCTCCTCCTAGTTGGACGATAGATGACGACGTGGTACTGCGTATCCATGGACGAGTGTGGGTTCCATGGGAAATACGTGAGGATTTGATGTGGGAGTTTCACGCTTCAACTTGGGTAGTTGATCCCAGGGTTACCAAAATGCACCGTGACTTGAGACGTCAGTATTGGTGGCCGGGTATGAAGAGAGAGGTAGTTGGTTTTGTTACAAGATGTTCCACCTATCAACAGGTGAAGGAGGAACATCAGAGGCCAACTAGAATGTTACAAAATTTACCCATTCCGGAGTGGAAATGGGATGATGTCGTGATAGACTTCATGATCGGGTTACCGAGGTCACCTCAAGGAAACGATGCTATGTGGGTTGTTGTGAACAGACTCACAAAGGTAGCTCACTTTTTTCCGATCAAGGAGACCTTCAATGTTGACGAGCTCGGGAAGCTGTATATCCAATAGGTCATACGTCTTCATGGGGTCCCTCATGCTATCATTTCAGATAGGGATTCCGGTTTTATTTATTATTTCTGGTAGAGTTTTCAGAGGGTAATAGGTAAACAGGTGCTTCTGAGCACAACTTACCACTCTCAGACTGATGGCCAGTCAGAGTGTACGATACAGGTGCTAGAGGACATGATGCGTGCATGCATCCTAGACTTTGGGGGCTCTTGGGAGAAGAACATACCCCTAGTCGAGTTTACCTATAATAATAGTTTTTAGGAAACTATTGATATGGCACCTTATGAGTCTTTATATGATAGGCCATTATGATCACATTTGTGAAGGATGGAGGCAGGTGAGGTAGCTTTACTGGGACCACATCTCGTGCATGAGACTTTAGAGCAGGTCCAGTTGATACAGAAGAAGATGGATACTAAGCAGTCTCATCAGAAATCTTATGCTGATCGCTGTAGATGACCCTTGGAGTTCGTGGTCGGGGATCATGTTTTCTTGCGTGTTTCACCGAGGTTGGGACACAGGCAGATCAGAAGACAGGGTAAACTTTCACTGAGGTATGTGGGGCCATTTGAGATTCTGGAGAGAGTCGGGTCGGTTGTCTATCGGTTGTAGTTACCACAGAGGTACCAGGCCATGCGCGACGTCTTCCATGTATCTCAGCTGTGCCATTATCACTCAAAACTGTCTCACATCTTTCATCTTGAAGAGGTTGAGCTTTAGGTTGATGCATCCTTTAAGGATCATCTGATTCGTATTGTTGATAGGAGCACAAATGTTCTCTGAGGCCGGTCAGTTCCTCTCGTACGGGTGCTATGGTAGCATGGCTGAGTGCAGGACGAAACCTAGGAGCGGGAGACCAACGTACATGCTTAGTGGCCAGAGTTGTTCACATCTTTATCTTCACCACCCTTGTAAGGGAAATTCGGGAATGAATTTCTTTAAGGGGGGAAGTTTTTAAGAACCCGGTTCTTATTCTTGAGGTACATGTTTCTTTTTTTCCTTTTTACTTAAGTGTTTTTGAGAAAATAAGGAAAATGGGAAAAAATCCCAAATTTTGTGGGTACACGCTGTGTACTTTTCCACATGCAATGTACTTCGGTCGTGTGGGATGAGTACACAGGGCGTGTAGGCCTGTTGGTGATGAAGGGTGTAAAAACAAACTACACTCCATGTATTTAGTATTTACAAGATGTGTAATCAGTCAGCTAGTGAATAGTAAGGCGGTGGAGGCAGTCGCCAGCGGAGCGACCATACACGCCATGTAATCAGTAATACAAACTGTGTACTCATGTCGATGGATGAACAGTGCCGCGGTGGAAAGAAGCCGCCATAGGAATAGTTAAAAAAAATGAGAAGTACACAACATGTACTTGAGAGTACATGCTGTGTAGTCTGTTTTTTTTGCTTAAAATGGGAAGTAGCCTCCTCATTTGGCATAGGAGGCAGAACTACCGTTTGGAGCTCAGGAGGATGGATGGAGCTTTGGAGATCACCCGATCACGCACCAGGAATCCATTTCCATCTCCGTCGATCACGTTGGGACTGTATGGGTAAGCCATCCCCTCTCCTTGCGCTATTCTTACAAATTCTTCCTCTAAGAAAATTTATTTACATTTGAACAAGAATTATTTTATCCTAGATCTACTTATTTCTTGGACGATTCGGGAATCGTCGTTCACGTATACCGATCAGAGACGATCAAGGTAGGTGGTCTGGTGTTTACTCCAAACTATTGAGTTTAATTTGTGACCTTTGTGCTACACGTCCATGGTTGGGGTGTCGTATGGCTGAGGCATTTGCTGAAAAGATAACTAGAATTATATAGATAATCTATTGACAAGTTTAAACTGCTGTTTGGGATCACTGCCTGGATCCAGGACCACCCTACGAGTGTGTTCCTCTGTTTAGCCGTTTGGCCATGATACCTGAGGGTATTCCATGATTATATTTTGCATTACATTTTTCTTGAGAGAAAGTTTATATAAATTATTTTTTATGCTTTGGGCTCAGACCGATTCCTTTAGCCTAAGGGCGGTGTTATATTAGCCTGAGGGCAGTGTTTGATTAGCCTGGGGGTAGTGTTTGGTTAGCCTGAGGGTAACCTCTATTTATGCCTGTGGGCAGTTGTCTCTGTGCCTGAGGGAAATATCACGTATCCCTGAGGGAAATGATCATTATTCCCGAGGGAAATCACCTATGGGTATTGGATTCTGTTACTTGAGGGTAAGAATAGTATATCTGAGACACGACTATTTAGAATATTCACTGTGGTGATTTTCGATGTTGTACCTGCCAAGACGAAGCACAAGCTTGGAGGTGATAAATAATAATTAAAATGGAAATGAAACTGGTAGTGGTAGTTACTTTTTAGTACTTACTAGTTCACTGCATTTACTTTTGCACACTGTTGTTGCATATTTTCACTAATAGTTGGGCATGGGCCTTTGGTGGGTGCCTACTGGGATTTATTTCTCACACCCTATTTGGGTCATGTATTCGGGCCAAATAGACTATATTGCTGCAGGTGTCAACAGAGGCAAGATTCCGTATACAGGTACATGATTGTAGCAGAGGAGTAGGAGATCATGGGACCGAGACTAGGCTTGCGATGCTATTGTGTTTTGTTTACTCTACTTGTTTTATCTAGCTTTACCTTGTACTTTGAGTTGTATTGTATTGTATTGCAGTGTATCCTGTTTGGTTGCTTTCATAGAAATAATGACATGCTGCATCTTTATATATATGACTGCTGGTTCTCTTTTACTTTAGTTGTCCATTTCAGTTGTATATTGTTTACTACTTCCGTTGTTGTATGTTATTTATATTTTCTGCTGCGCTACACTTTGACAAATGAGGGCATAGTTTCCCCACTATCAAACCTGGGCCCTTGCTACTAGTCGACAGCCTCTGGAATTGGAAGAAATATGCTTGAGGTCATGTGACCAACCAGGTTCGGGGAACCCGTTTAGTGGCTTCCGGATCCGAGATGTTACATTAGTTTTAAATTCTGCAACATCATTCATGAAACCTAAAATTTAGTTCATGGGAAGAAGAAGTTGTGAAGAGTTCAATTTGTGGCATGTAAAAAGAGGTTCTCGAATACATATTTAACAAAATAGATGGTATGCGAATGAATTGAAAGCCAAGGGAGAGTCGAGAGCACTATGCACCATGAGAAACAGTAAAAGAAAAATGATCTGGGCCCCTATATATTGGTGTAGTCCCCTCTTACTGAACCTATCTATTCTACCGCAAAACACTTCAGTTCAAGACTGATTCTACATCAAAATGGTATCCTATCCATTCTAAATGGACCCCATTCCAATAGGCGTCATTTTTAGGGTCCTAAAAAATTTGAAAAGGGAATAAAATAATCCCACAATCACTTTGTAGAAGGAATCAATCATTTCTGCTAGTCCAGTAAATCCAAGGACTGAAAATTGAGTTGTAAATTTTGGAGGAAACTTGAAGAAATTGAATTTCTAAAAGGGTTTTATGTGACCCGCATACTATCACCAGGAAGGGTTCGCAGAACACCTAAACTGTGAACCATCAGTACGCAGGAGGAACCATGAGGCGCTGGCCTACAGAGTGATGGCCAGTAAACCCAAGATCCCGTGAACCACATCATTGGGGGAATCAAGCGTGTAAAGGAAATCTGCATACCATCTCGTGAACTCAGCAGCTCGCAGATAAAGCAAATCAGTAGGGTTCTGCGAACCATGACTCGCGAACCATAGCCTCTACAAACCCCTGTGGACCGAGTCTTCCGTAGATCGAGATATCTCTTCAAAAGAATCCACAAATGTTTATGAATTCCCATAGATATGTTTGTCCCAATTCTCCATAAAAGGATCATAGAAGTAATTGAGAGAGGACATATGAAGAAGGCATGAAGGAGACCCTAGAGGTTGGAAGAAAAAATTTAGATAGGATTCCAGCTTCGGTTTCGAATCGTCAAATAAGTTCAAATTGCAAACCACGTTTCCGTAGGTATAACCAGTCGTGAACAATAAAAATAAGAAACTTAATAATAATGGGATAACCATGAACTTAATTGGTGTAATCGCGAACCACACATTACTTATGAATGAAATCCTTGTGAATGATAGGTTCCAAGACCCTCCTTCAATATGGTGTTCTACACAGTGCATCACTATGTAGATTGAACCCCTCGCAGTGTAAAACATCAGTACACAGATGGAACTCAAAGCGGCGTTGCGGGCCGCATCCAGGACCACATACCACTGTGGTGCACAATGGTCCATGCCCAATCATGTGTACTATATTGGTACGTGGATGAATCCTCTACTGTCACAAACCAACCTGAGTCGACCCTGAACCGGTCACCTGAGCTAGCCCGCGGCATGAACCAAGGGGCGTTCCCGATCCCCGCGGGCTGGCAACTAGTGCCAGGCATCAAAACTAAATAGGTGGGAAAAATTTGGCCCATAAAAGGAAGACAACTAAATTAATGGAGACTAAAAAAAGAGAAATAAAACTAGCAGCGACAAGAAAACAAGACTGCACATACCTCCATGTGACCTCTTGGTCACCTCCAATAACCAACAGTCAGCTTCGCACGGGCGGACGAAACAGGAACCTGAACCAAACAGCTAAACCTGCATCTGAAAAAGTAAGATAAGTGTGAGAATTAAAATGCTCAGTTGGAAAGCCCAAACAATCTATTATCATATGCATTTCCTTTAAATAAAAGATATATCAATTTCAAGTTTGAAACATAATGGATAGAACTAGGTTTTTACACATTTTCTTCTTTAAAAGCAAATCACAATCCATTGCCTTTCATATTTTAAACTAAGTTCTTTTCCAAGGATGAATCTTTAACCTTTTTAGAGAAAGAGGGATAGTGAAGTGTAAAAAATTTTAAAAAACTTTTTACACACAATTTTAAAGATCACTTTTATCCATTTTAACAAAGATATTCATCATACGCAAAGGCAAAACAAATAACCACACAAGGGAAATGGAAAAATAACAAGCAAGAGAAATCAACCAAACAAATCACCTCAATCATCTGCCGCAGATAACTAAGTGCCAATATACATGGGAAAACCTAGGAGCTCGTGAATAGTCTAGAACATACTATACATGTGACTCATCCTGAAGGCATGCCTACTATAGATAACTTCATAACTCCCTAACGCCCATTGTTGCCCTACATGGCCTAACCGAGGGGCCCAATCCCCTAGCAGAATGTCATCCTTACTAGGGGCCACTATCCAGTGTGTAGTCTAAACTAGTGCAACAATCGTTCACTAAAAATTCGCTCGCTATGCTAGGTACCCATGTGCAGACTAAAATGGGGGTGATCCAAAAATGTCAAACAATTATCCAATCATAAGTATATACCTCACATATAGTCAACAGACACAACAAAGTCACCCCCGAGTCACCCCAAGGAGTACGTCCCTCGCCTTTCAACCATTCGATCATAGGAAAGTCTCACCTGGTGGACCTTCCATAACATATAACTCAACCAAAGTAAGGGGGACCACATCCAAGGAGAGTTTTCTTAAGATAACTAGTTTTACAAAAGTGACAACCAGGCCTCACTTAATTTTTGCATGCCAAACCATTTCTTAAGGAATCACACTCATGCCACTTTGAAAACCAAAAATACACTTCAAAACCCTTTTAAGAAACTTAAACCAACATTTTAAATCTAAAACACATTCACAAGGGCTAAAGGGGCATTTCATCAGGCAATTGATGTAGAAACACAATCAAACCACTCCAATTCAAGAAAGAAAATTTTACAAATAGTTCTATATCAATAATTAATATTAAAAATAGGTGAAAAATGCAAGAAATAAATGATTCTTAAATTTAAAGGTTAATACATAGAGATCCTACCTCGGAGAAGGAAGTGGACCAAGTTGAGACACTTCAGCTCTTGGGGCTTCTGACTAAAGATGCTCACACTAGCACACACATACATTCTCACACATATATATATACCCTTAATCCATTGAACATATTCCCCACGCCATGAGGTAATATGTGCAAGGAAGATATATATATAAATGTGCACATACTTACCTATGTATGTATGTTCACACCACCAAGAAGCCACCCAAGGTCTAATTAGTCAACCTAGAGGAACCAACATTATTTAGAAACCAACAGACCATTCAATAAATCAAGATCTAAAGAAACAGTATTTTAAAGTAATCAATTTCAAACAAAACTTTACGTTTTTCACACCACAAATACATTACCTAACACACTTCAAAATCCATTTTCCATAGACAAACCACTTTAAATTTCACAAACACCAAAAACCAATTTCAAAAGAATTTACCCTTAATTAATCAATTCATGAAACCCCTTTGAAATTATTACAAGGACACATTTTAAATTCAACCATTTTTTTATGGAGCAAGACATCCTTTAAAACCCACACACAAAGCCAAGTTCACTCAAAAATACATTCCATATCACTTTCCTAATTTCCAAATCACATTTAAATATTAAAAACAAAAGTCAACATGCTGAAATGATACATTCTATTCATAAAAACCCACTATCAATGCATTCACATCTCAAGTTCCTTTGAAAACACAATTCACATATTTCCACAATCATAAAAACACTTCTACGGAGTACAATAGTTAGGCACACATGAAAACATAACCATATGATTTATAAATTACACTTTCATCATATACTCATGTCAAAACACTTTAAGAAGTATATTTCGCACCACATAAAACATCTAATTCACTATTAACATCCAAATAACATTTATCAAAACAAAATTGGTAAAAACATAGACATACTAAAAAAACAACATCAAAAGCTATTTTTTTAGAAAATTCAACTATCACAAAAACACCAACACACCACAAGATAATTAATATGCACCTCAAAACAATTTAGGAACCTAATTTAGACCATGCGAAACCACGCCAGAGGATTTAAACCTCACCTTGGATAGCAGCGACCAACCGAGACAAGCCGAACTACTCCACCTTCGGCGGTGGTTGCCAGAACACGAATCCAACGGTCCCAAGAGACCAATCGCACACCCCTGGAACACAAGAAAAACCAACCGAACATGACTCAATCCATTAGGATTGGTTTAAAAACGAGAACCCCAAATAGGAATCACAAAACAGATTAATACTTGCCGATAGGAAAAGAGGGGAGGTAAAACACGCCACAGCGAGGAGGGGCGGCTGTCGGAGGTGTTGTGTACCGAAGAGGAGTCCGTATGGGGAGATTTTTGCTGGCGAGGGAGGCATCAGACAAAACGGGGGGGGGGGGGGGGGGGGGTCAGCCAGAGCTGCGCGCTGAAGGGGATGTCGCCGGATGGGGTCGCGCCGGTAGGGGAGGCACCGTCGGACGAGGACGGCTGGGATCCGCGGGAGGAGGTGAGGCTGGTGGAGCTGGCGACAGGGCTGGGCGAACACGGAGGGCTGCATTGGAGGCTGGTCGCGCACCAGGGGTGATGCGCATGAGGCCAAAGGGGGGGGGGGTCGCAGCGGGTTAGGGTTCTCCCAAAAAAAATACTATTATTATTTTAATAATAATATAATTACAATAATAAGAATAATAATGATTGTAATACTCTTAATAATTATAATAATAATCTCAATAATATTAATAATAATAATTATAATAATTAAAACAACAATAATAATAATAATATTATTATTAAAACTATAATATTATTATTATTTTATGCTTAAACATTATTCTCTAAAACTCTAGTTTATTAAATTCTTATTTTACTTCATTTCATTTTACTTGACCTTTAATTTATTTATTTACTTATTTCGGTTGTCGAGAAACCACACGACTCACGTGTCGTCAAGTGCATCATTGAGCGAGCTGCGGTCGAATCGTGCCACCCGGCACTAACCGCATACAGAGTCAAACTACATGTTTTCACATAGTTTTATAAGTTGCGCGCTAGTTGTGCGTTAAACCCAGTTAGGGTGTGACAATTATCTCCACCATAGACACTTTCTACCCCTAAAAAGTTATCAAGTCAAAAGGTAGACAAATCTTGAGTCCGTGCCCGAACTGAGACAAAAGAAAAATCAAGAATCTCGGGTTAACGATTCACTCCACAAGTCACACCTGACCGGTCCCAAAGAAACCATGACATAAAACGAGGGGAGAACACGAGAGGGTTCTCCCCACCATAAGAACTCGACTAATGTGAAAACTTTAAAACCCACACACACTAACCTGATGAGGGGTTTATGCGGGAAATCCCAACCCAAACTTACCGACTTATCCACTTGAGTGGAGCAGAACCACTGAGACTTAAACGTAACACCACTACAAGGCCACCCAGCATATCGGGGAACCAAAACAATGAACTCCCTATAATAACACTACTGGAACTAAGAATTCCCCAAACTGTTTTAAAAGTCCCAACACATCCAACTCCCTTAGTACGAGTGAGACAACTCTTCCACTAAAACCCAGAACTCTTGGCACAAGACAAAAACCCCCCAACACTCACATCTCCAAACGATCACTAATGAAATCAAGACTAACGAAAATAAGGGCCAAGTAAACTTTTAAGAAAAACAACAATTTTAGAGGCCACATTCAGAAGAACGACTCTACTATGATCATGAAAGAGTAAGTTCATCACAGTATCACCACAAAGGATGAACTTACAACATTAGGAAAACAAGAACAAGGAAAACTGAATGTCTATATTCCAAGACAAAAGATAAAGAACCAGGCAAAGGTCTCACATGCCTATGATGCCCTGACTGTGCGCGAGCTTCACCCCGAGACCTGAGGCTGGGGCTCTGATGGCTGAAGCATCTTATGCCTCACAGTTAGACATAAGCATCCCACTGATCAGGACTCCTTCAAACGAAACTTATTTCAGAACCTTTCCTAGTGACCCGAATGATCACACAATAACAAGACTTCGCGGGGATGAGAACATATGGCTTAGGATACTCAAACCGGCAATATCGATGGCACATTAGAAAGTAGTCTAACGAACTAGAAGTCAACACCAACAAAAAGGATTTCTTCATAAGTAGTTTCATCTCCTACACCCTGCTCACAAAATGGGTAACCCTTACGAATAACAAAAGGCGTCAGATTTTCCAGGCACTTGAGCTCCAGATGTCGACTCCTTAAAGCGGCCAACACAAGCCTTCGCCATCCAATGGCCTTGTTAACTTCAGATGAGCTCTCACCTCTTTTCTCTTTCACCTCCTCAGGTATAATCCATTGGATAAAGACAGAATTTAACACCTACCACATCATCCCAACTCCAATTATGATGAGACATCCACCTCCATTGGTCCTAGGATGAACCATCCACTAAACCCAAGAAAATACGAACTCTAACAAACTCGGGAGTTCCCAACCACCTGAATGCATGCTCTACTCCCATAAAACCAATTCACTACCCCTAATGATCCCTAAATGCCTAGAAAGATAAGAAAAACTCTATAGAAACTAGAATTGGGCATGACTCATTAACAACCTTTGAGGACATTTTTGGGTGGAATATTCAGAACAACATGAAAAACAAAATTGCAACTGGCATCAAGACAAAAATCAATCAAAAGAAACACCCCAATCCAAGACATCCGACCAGGAATCCCGAACAAGCTTAAACACAACCAAAAGCAACACCATAAGCCAAGGGTAACAGACTCATAAATCAAACATACACAAACATAGGTGAAATTAACTTTTCAAAATGCCAAAACCCACTTTTCAAGAAAAATCGATCCCGAAATCATCTTTTTTATTCATGTCCATTACAGAAAAACCAAGCCAACCTTAAATTCCAAAACCCCACCCATGTCATCCTATGAACCACCGCATAAGCCTTCATCCATTTCCAATCAAATCCTCTGTACATATGTTTCAATGTGCACTTCACACGTCTACCCACACATATGTGGACAACCTAGAGAATACCAAGGGTTTCACTTTCCATTCCATTACCAAATCCAAACATAAGCCAGAATTTTCCAAATCAAAGCACTTACTCTTTAAAAACCCACTTCACCAATTTCAAAAAAACTTGAAAGAAAACCCCTTTTTACAGTTTTAAAACCATTAGAGAAATATCCTTTTCAATTAAAAACCACCTTCATTTACAAAAACACTTTAAAACCAACCAAAATAAAGACAAAGCACAACCAACAATGGTCAACCAGAATGAGGAACTAGTGCTTATGCCCAAATTGGTGACACGGTAGTGAGCCACGCCCCAAGTAAGACATAACACCAGAGGACCTTGAATCGGGAACCTGGACTCCACATGGGTCACTACTTCATGTGGGGTCACAACCTGACACTGAGTCCCCTCTATTGTCATCCCTAAATCCAAAAAAGTACAAAAGACTCAAAACCCGGACTACCCCTGGTAACTCAGGTCTCGTCGCGAGTGGTGGTGATCAGGCACCGACCCGTAACCTACCTCCTGAGCTCCGAAAGTCCTAATATCCATCTACCAGACATCCAAAATAACAAGAACACTCTATGATAACATTTTGTGATGAACCAACCTAGGTCGACCCTGAACCGGCCACCCTAGCCGGCCCGCGGCATGACCCGAGGGGCGTTCTCGATCCCTGCGGGCTAGCAACTAGTGCCAGGCATCAAAACTAAACAGGTGGAAATGATTTGGCCCATAAAAGGAAGAAAATTAAATTAATGAAGACTAAAAAAGAGAAAGAAAACTAGAAATGACAAGAAAACAAGACTCCACATACCTCCATGTGACCTCTTGTTCACCTCCAATAACTAACAGTCAGCTTCGCATGGGCAGACAAAACAAGAACCTGAACCAAACAGCTAAACCTGCATCTGAAAAGGTAAGATAGGTGTGAGCATTAAAATGCTTAGTAGGAAAGACCAAACAATATATTCTCATATGTATTTACTTTAAATAAAAGATCCATCAATTTCAAGTTTGAAATACAATGTATAGAACTAGGTTTTTAGACATTTTCTTCTTTAAAAGCAAATCACGATCCATTGCCCTTCATATTTTAAACTAAGTTCTTTTCCAAGGATGAAGCTTTAACCTTTTTAGAGAAAAAAGGATAGTGAAGTGTAAAAAATTTTAAAAACCTTTTTCCACACACTTTTAAAGATCAATTTTATCCATTTTAACAAAGAGATTCATCATACGCGAAGGCAAAAGCAATAACCACACAAGGGCAATGGAAAAATAACAAGCAAGAGAAATCAACCAATCAAAGCACCTCAATCATCCGCCATAGATAACTAAGTGCCAATATACATGGGAAAACCTAGGAGCTTGTGAATAGTCTAGAACATACTATACATGTGACTCATCCCGAAGGCATGCCTACTCTCGATGACATCATAACACCCTAACGCCCAGTGTTGCCCTACATGGCCTAACTGAGGGGCCCAATCCCCTAGCAGAGTGTCATCCGTACTAGGGGCCACTAGCTAGTGTGTATTCTAAACTAGTGTAGCAATCGTTCACTGAAAAGTCACTCGCTATGCTAGGTTCACATGTTCAGACTAAAATGGGGGTGAGCCAACAATGTCAAACAATTATCCAGTCATAAGTATATTTCTCATACATAGTCAACACACAGAACGAAGTCACCCCCGAGTCACCCCAAGGAGTACGTCCCTCACCTTTCAACCATTCGATCATAGGAAAGTCCTACCCAACAGACCTTCCATAACATATAACTCAACCAAACAAAGGGGGACCACATCCAAGGAGAGTTTTCTTAAGATAACTAGTTTTACAAAAGTTCCAACCAGACCTCACATAATTTTCGCATGCCAAACCATTTATTAAGGAATCACATGCACGCCACTTTGAAAACCAAAAATACACTTCAAAACCCATTTAAGAAACTTAAACCAGAATTTAAAATCTAAAACACATTCACAAGGGCCAAAGGGGAATTTCATCAGGCAATTGATGTGGAAACACAATCAAACCACTCCAATTCAAGACAGAAAATTTTACTAACAGTTCTATATCAATAATTAAAAATAAAACTAGGTGCAAAATGCAAGAAATAAATGATTCTTAAATTTAAAGGTTAATGCATAGAGATCCTACCTCGGAGAAGGAAGCAGACCAAGCTGAGACACTTCAGCTCTTGGGGCTTCCGACGAAAGACGCTCACACTAGCACACACATACATTCTCACAGACATATATATACCCTTAATCCATTGAACATATTCCCCGTGCCATGAGGGAATATGTGCATGGAAGATATATATATATATATATATATATATATACACATACATGTGAACATACTTACTTATGTATGTGTGTGCACACCACCAAGAAGCCACCCAAGCTCTAATTAGTCAACCTAGAGGAACCAACATTATTTAGAAACCAACGGACCATTCAAGAAATCAAGATCTAAAGAAACACTATTTTAAAGTAAGCAGTTTCAAACAAACCTTTACGTTTTTCACACTACAAATACATTTACCAAACACACTTCAAAATCCATTTTCCATAGACAAACCACTTTCAATTTCACAAAAACCAAAAAACAATTTCAAAAGAATTTACCCTTAATTAGTCAATTCATGAAACCCCTTTGAAATTATTACAAGGACACATTTTAAATTCAACCATTTTTTTATGGGGAAAACCCTCCTTTAAAACCCACACACAAAGCCAAGTTGACTCAAAAATACATTCCATATCACTTTCCTAATTTACAAATCACATTTAAAGATGAAAAACAAAAGTCAACATGCCTAAATGAAACATTCCCTTCATAAAAACCCACTATCAATGCATTCGCATCTCAAGTGCCTTTGAAAACACAATTCGCATATTTTACACAATCATAAAAACACTTCTAAGGAGTACCTTAGTGAGGCACACATGAAAACATAACCATATGCTTTAGAAATTACACTTTCATCATATACTCATGTCAAAACACTTTTGAACTATATTTCAAACCACATAAAACATCTAATTCACTATTAAAATCCAAATAACATTTATTGAAACAAAATTGTTAAAGACATAGACATACTAAAAAAACAACATCAAAAGCTATTTTTTAAGCAAATTCAACTATCTCGAAAACACCAACACACCACAAGATAATTAATATGCACCTCAAAACAATTTAGGAACATAATTTAGACCATGCAAAACCACTTAAGAGGATTTAAACCTCACCTCAGATAGTGACGGCCAACTAAGACAAGCCGAACCGCTCTGCCTTCGACGATGGTTGCCGGAACACGGATAGAAGGGTCCCAAGAGACCTATCACAAACCCCTGGAATGTAAGAAAAACCAACCAAACAAGACTCAATCCATTAGGATTGGTTCAAAAACAAAAACCCCAAATAGGAATCACAAAACAGATTAATACTTGCCGGTAGGAAAAGAGGGGAGGTCGAACACGCTGCAACGAGGAGGGGCGGCTGTCAGAGGCATTGTGTGCCAAAGAGAAGTCCAGTTGGGGAGGTTTCTGATGGAGAGGGAGGCGTCAGACCAAAAGGGTGGGGGGTCGGCCAGATCTGCGTGTCAGATGGGATGTCGCCGGATGGGGACGCGCCGGCAGGGGAGGCACCGTCGGACGAGCCTGGCTAGTATCTGCGAGATGAGGTGAGGAAGGAAGAGTTGGCGATAGTGCTGGGCAAACGCAGAGGGAGGTACTGGAGGCTGGTCATGAACCAGGGGTGACACACAAGAGGCCAAGGGGGGGGGGTCGCAGTGGGTTAGGGTTCTCCAAAAAAAATTATTATTATTATTTTTAATAATAATATAATTACAATAATAAGAATAATAATGCTAGTAATAGTCTTAATAATTATAATAATAATCTCAATAATAATAATAATAATAATAATAATTAAAACAACCATAATAATAATAATAATATTATTAAAACTATAATATTATTTTTGTTTTATGCTTAAACATTCTTCTCTAAAACTCTATTTTATTAAATTCTTATTTTAATTCATTTCATTTTACTTGACCTTTAATTAATTTTTTTTACTTATTTCGGATGTCGAACAACCACACAACTCGCATGCTATCAAGTGAATCATTGAGCGAGCTGTGCTCGAATCGTGCCACCCGACACTAACCACCTACAGAGTCAAACTACGTGTTGTCACACAGTTTTATAAGTCGCGTGCCAGTTGTGCATCAAACCCGGTCGGGGTGTGACATCTACCCACATACCACTATGGTATGCATAGTTCCCCCCATCCCGTATGAGAAAACAGTACACGGAATGGGTCATATTCAGGTTTTCTTCACTCCAACTCCAATCTATCCCCTTTGTTACCGTCCTATCCTCTATAGACCCTCCATGAACCAATCCACTGGAATCAGGCCAAAGCCTCCTCAAAAGCCACCAGACCCATAGGATCAGATCATTGGGCGCATCAGTGCACCCCTTTGAGTCTACATACCCATGGTAAGCAGTATCACAAAGGCTCTCCCCACAATGGTTTGGTCTATAGGGATGTCTGTATGTCTACATTCCTATGGTAACCAAGATTCCAACATTGGGATGCTGAATTGAACCTCCCCATTATAGGGATTAAGGGTGATCACTTTCTTTTCCATTCAATGAAGAATGGTGATTAGTTGAAGGAATCATATTTTTTCCTCCTTTTGATGATATGCGACATTATTTCCCTTTCCCAGAATATGTTATGGGGCCCTCCCCCTAAGGTAAGTCCCTAACCTTTTGAGGGTTGAGCCACATGACCCCTAATGTCATCCCACATTAAAGGGTTCATTGCTCCACACCCTCACCCACCATCGACTTAGATTCTTCTGCCGTAGGCCCAGCCTTTCCCATTAGTGGAAGAGAAGGTGTGTGGTTGGTTGAATATCTGACATCCTCTTGTTTCTCACATCGAGTATGAATCACATGGGCTTAGAGATTTGTGACGATTATAACATACACATAACCAAGTTGCCTAAAATATGATAACTCTGATTCCTGGTCAAACCAGGATATGTAGGATGCATTCTTGATGGAATAAGCTCAAAAAGAGGTGCCCTTCCAAAAGGGTTCACCCAATCATGTCCCCTAAAATGGGAATCTCCCATGCTTAATCCCCAATTCCCTAACTACATGGGTTCTGATTACTCTCTCAAGGATACACAGAAAGTCCATCTTATGAGTCCGATACCAACATCAAGCCATCTTCTATCCCCCTAGAGGGTGATAAACTCCAGAGAACCTTATTTCATGATTCAAGTCATCATTTACTCTGTGGAATCAACTCCATGTATGACTATGAAGATCCTATGGATCAGGGGTAGCCCGTGGATACACTCTTCAGGAATGAACCAAGGATTCATGAACCTATGAAAGAGACTTAAATATATAATAGAGTCCCTGAATAGGCAATAATTCCCCCCAAAAGGGTATGATGAGCTCAGACTCTGATCCTATTGACCAATGAAGTCCTTAAGTGTCATTGTCCAAATCCTCATCCAACGAGTGCTTGACTTTGGAATGTTGGTCCATGAATCTTGGATACCATGGCTGTTGGGTGTTTTTGGCTCCACAAATAAACCTCTTGGAGACCATCGAGGATGTTATATCCTTAGAGGACCAATTGTGAAGATACTTGACCCCATGTAATCAACCACTGGGACCATTTGACTATGGAACCTCCATTATAATATAAAAGGGATAAACTGCCTAATCCCTATGGGGTCAATACAATCCCCCCTTAAAGGATAATATGTGAATTGGAGGCTGAAACAAAAATGGTGAACCCGACGTGAAACTATCTACAATAATAAATGAGGGACCATTCTCGTCAAACCATTTTGTTCCTGTCCAACACGCTCACCTCAGGTCAAACTAGTAATACAAACTATGGGTTGTGTAAATAGTTACACATTAATATGGTGTGGAAACATTAATTTTGTGGTTATAATAGGGATTACAAAACTAAATCATCAGAAGAATGCATACATAAAGGAATAAATCATGAGATAATAATGATTTCATATGATGCAATGCTTATGAATTTCATAAGAATATGATTTTTATTAAATTAGTGAGACTTTAAAGAAAACCCCTCAAATAATAAGTGTGATATTCCATCCAATGTGGCGCTTTTCAAGACCTTAATAATTTAGTATGTTTAAAGATCCATTCTCCAGTAGCCTGGAGACAATTCCTTACTTTATTACATTGTCATGATTACAAGGAATCAAATCATAATTGACCAAGTAGTTTATTTGTCTTGGTAAACTATATACATACATAAAATTTTACAATGGGAATAGAAAATGAAACATAATACATAAAAAATTAAACTAATTAGAATGCTTGAGATTCATTTAAAGAATCCATCTTCATATCCTAGGAAAAAGAAAAAAAATTAGGGTGAGATCAAATGCTCAATAAGGGTTAAGTACAATAGAATTAATAATTAATAAATGAGAATAATCAATATAGAATGGCATATAATTGAACACACATTCCATGTAATCAATAATCTGAGAATGAAAATGCATCCATATATTTTTTCACAGTGAAAATAATCTGGATAATAATAAATCAAATTAAGGGAATTCATAATGTGAGATATATGAACTATCAATATATATCATCTAAATAGTTTATTTAAAGATAAATCCTATTTATATTTTATGTATGTGGGTAGAAACCCATATGATTCTTCTTGGAAACAAATGTGAAGGGTTTGTCGCCAATTTATTTAATCTCATGAGACTATCGATGCATCAAAGGAATTTTATATATATAGTCCCCACCCATTTTTTCATGTCTAAATTATTCCTTATATGTTGAATAATTAATTTAATTTATGAATCAATACGCATTATCAAAAAATATCCATATTGAGTAAAAGATACATATTTAACATTATTTCCTAATTTAATCAAATCACTTTCAAATTAAACACCATAAAAAAATAATATGACTTATAAAATAATCATATCCATGATACAAGAAATATGGATATTTAAGAGAAATGAAAATTTCAATGAATGGTGATCATAAATAAAATAAGTGGGAAATATATACACCATAGAAAATAAATTAGGTGCATAATATTAAAATATGTCTCAATTAAGTTAAATTTAGATTAATTCCCTTACAAAAATCATATCATTAATCAAATTAATCAATTATATGTATCTGCTATAAATCCATGTAAAACAAGTGGAAATACAATGTAAGGTAATAAAAAGTCATTTCACACATAATCTTAGAATTAAAAAATCAAATAAATACAAGCTTAACCTAATGAATAGAAATTGAGTTAAGAAATCCCTTACCACTTTGTAATCATTCGAATCATATGCCCCAAGAAAGCATAAAATTTAACAAAACATTAAATTCTAATAAATAAAAAGATTCATGACATAATATAACAAAGGTAATTATACATACTCCACACATATTAAATAAGTGGTTAATGGGGAATATAACTCACAAAAATAAAAGTGATTCAAGAAACCCTTACCTCATTCTTCCTTTAAGTGGTGCATACTTTAACCTCATCTTGAATATCACCTCCTTGAAAGATCCCTTAAAGACCTTAGAATTGGTATTTTGTTGAGAATAAAATCACATGGACATGGGGAGAGTGGGGAGTAGAGGGTTTGGAATATATTTTTGGAGCTTCAAGGATTGTGAGGATAAATGAGGTGGTATTATACTTGAGGATGGGTGGTTTCAAGGAATTAAATAATGATTATTTTATAATTGAAGCCAAACCCATTAAGGTGGAATTAATTTAAATGAATTATGATATTAATTAATTTTTTAAAGTATGGTTGGGGTTTATAAACACTCAAACCAACCATTTAATGTTTTAGTTTTTAGGTATTTTAATCCTTTACCCTTTTAAATTTAACTCCTTACATTATTTTACCTATACTGCGGTAAATCGTTTTTTACCACGGTAAAGGTTTTATGAATAAAAATGAAAATGAACTTACTACCTAATTCAGAACTAATGATTCCAAATATGAAATCAATTTTAACAAATTAAATTTATATAATTGGAAAAATTATATTTAAAATAGTTCTTTTCTTTTCTTTAATAATAAACGAGGCTTCGTCCCCAACCTTTAAAAACAAAAGGTCAAAAGTTTGAAATGTTTTTATATACAATATAAATGTAAAATTTATTGAAATGAACTAATTTGGATTGAATGATGTATAATTTAAATAATTATACTTTAATAAAAAATTGGAATATAATTTAACTATATAAATAAATTAGATAAAAAAGGAATTTTTAATTAATATTCAGTATTTTTCACTATTCATCAAAAAATAAAACTTCTCTAAAAAATACCCAAACTTCACCCTAAGATAATTTTTATATTGAAATTTTAAAAAAGAATTTTATTTTCTCAAATAAAATTTATAAAAGTGTCAAAATCTATTTTTAAAATAGGTGCGCCATTAAAAGGTGATGAAATTAATTTGTAGAAAAATATTGTTTTTTATACTGAAAATTAGATTTATTCTCATCTTAATCCTATAAAACTTATTGGATGAATTTAAAAACATTTTATTGAATATATAAAATATAAATTTCATTAATATCTTTCAATAATATTTATTAATAAAATTTATTAAGATAAAATTCCATTATGGGAATAAAAATAGTTTTTTATAAAAACACATCCTTTATGTTCAATTGGTTTTTATTTTAATTTATAATTAATTGGTAACCACTGAATTTATTTAATAGACCTGTGTAAACTATATTTTCAGTATTCAATTAATATCATTCATTCCATCCATCCCAACGGCTAGGTAATAAATATAAAAATTAAATAATAATATTTAATATTTTGTTTATGATTGGTGTTATGTGTAACATAAGCTATCAAATAGATTAAATTTATAAAGTGGCATACCATAAAATCATGGGGTGTTACATCCTCCCATACTTCAATAAATTGTGTCCTTATGATTTTGGAATTTCATTTCAAAAATCAAAGGTTGACACTTGAAAAATTATTTATGGGAAACCCACATCAAAAATAGGGTTAATAAAAAATCCACTTACTAAGAGGGAAAGAGAAATGAAAAGGTCACCAAAAGATTAGGATTTAGAATATGATAACATTAGTGTGAAGTTAAAACATAGAAATGGAAGAGAAATATAACTACCAAGTTATGATGGAAAGTGGTAGAGAACATGGTTATTAGAAAGTTCACCATCACAACACCATAAATCTTGTGATTAGTTAAAAGGCCATTGATTTCTCAGTAATAAAAGTAAGCATATAACATTTTTGTTCCAAAATAATTTTCCTAGAGTTGAGGGATTATTTTACTATCTATATAAATAACTCAATAAAATAAACTTACTTGATTTATTTTTATTTCATAATCATAATGTCATCATTTTTCTATACTTTGATCTATCTCTACTCCATTTCTTACATATGTAAATGGATATTCAAGATGATTATTTTTTCCTGAAGCAATTTTATCAAAATAACCATAAGTAATTCATTTAGTATTTAAATATTTACCAAAATAAAAATAGTTAGAACATGTTATACTTTAACCTAAAATAATAATTTTGAAAGTTAAACTTAATTCATTCCATAAGTAGTTAACCTTAAGACTAATCCAAAATACATCTGCCAAAATTTACAGTCTAAAAATGCCACTAAATTCCCAAAATTAATCTTAAAATTGTATTCTAAAATAACATAATCTGGATCTTATTGTCACATACCAAATATATTAATACCTTGATCATATTAGAACATTAATTAAAACATGCGTGCTCCCAAAACTAAAATCTCAGATTGTAGAATGTATTACTTAAAAACAATCATGAAGTAAACCCATCAAATTAATAACCAGTTTCATGGTTACCAATAATATCCAATAAACATCCCCATGTTAGTATTATATCAACATTGGGCACATATTTAGGGTTATATTCCCAAAATAACATGTTTTCCAATTGATCAACTTGCATCAAAATCACTTCTCTTGAATATTGGTACTATTCATCATAGGATTCCAAATCATTAAAGAAGAAGTAATTTAGTAAAATACTTATATATCTATTGAATCTTAAAACTATAATATAATTGATAATTTTACAACATAATTATTTAATCCAAATACATGATTAATTAATCATTCCACTTCATTATTAAACTATTATTTGTGTTCCACCATATTTTTCCTCATTCCATTTATATGTCATTTGTAGTCTCATCATCCTCAGCAATATAATCATTTATTGTATAAACATTTGTATTATATTCATAAGTTTTCCACATAAGACATAGATTTTCCTAATTCCCATATTTTCTAAATTTAAAACATTTAACCATACATAATACCTTAGGGAGACTAGTATTCATAATTTTTTATTTTTCATCAGAAATTACTTGCTTTATATCATTATTTTATAAACTCAAAACATATTTACATTTATATAAGACATTAAATTGTGTGTTTATTATCACATTCTCAACATATAGGAAATTGAACCATATTTTCTCCATGGTTTCTACCACCTAAGATCTCAAAAAACTCTATCATTCTCTTTTTTGGTGAGTTGAAGAGTTGGTTAAGGTGTATGTTTTTAATAATATATCATCCTAACTAGTTAAAAATAATCATAATATTCTTTATTCTAGTTATTATACCATTTGGGTTCTCATCAACACATTATCTATCACAATCATCATTGAACTAATTCCTTCTAGTTCCATATATTGACTAAAACCAAAAGCACAGTGTGAGAAACACCGATCATAGTGATAAATCACATAGTGATGAAGAATAATTTATAGGATGCCTAAATCATGATGCTTTCTCAATATATGAATTATTAAGTTTAACATATGTTATCCATTGTCATTAAAAAATCTATAAGATAATATCCCATACTTAGAATTATCCTAAAATCCATTCATAGGGTTATATTCTCTAATCTATGTTTTCCTAAATCTAGTTCCCAAGTTTTCTACTAAACTTCCTCTAATACCAATTATAAAGAAGCAGACTCGAGTAGCTTGAAGCCGATACTATACTTTATTACATTTAAATGATTAAAAAGGAATCACATTATAAAGGACTAAGTTGTTTAGAAGTATTGGAAAACTAGATACATACATGAAACCCATTTTAAATCAGTAATATAAAATAAAACATAATATATAACAAAATTAACTTCTCAACATTCTTGAAATTCTTTCCAAGAATTCATCTTCATATCCTGAGGAAAATAAACAAAATAAGGGTGAGATCAAATACTCAGTAAGGGTTAAGTGTAATAGAATTAATAATGAATCAAATAGCCTAATCAATATAAAAAGGTAAATAAATGAAAACACATGCCATGTAATCAATAAATTGATAATGAAAATGTACCCATATATTTTTTCATAGAAAAAATCCTCCGGATAATAATAACTCATATGAAGGAAATACATAATGTAGGATGTCATAACTATCAATATATATCCTCTAGATAATTACTATTAAGATTAATCCTCTTAACAGTTTAAGTATGTGGGTATAAACCCATATGATTCTGCTTGGAAACAAATGTGAAGGGTTTGTTTCCAACTGATTTCGTCACCCGAGACTACCGATGCATTGAGGGGATTTTCTATATATGGTCCCCACCCATCCTTACATGTCCAACGCATTAATTATATATTGAATATTAGATTTAATTTATGAATCAATATGAATTATCAAAATATATCCATATTGATTAAAATATATATATTTAACATTATTTCCCCAACTAATCAAATCACTTTCAAAGTAAAAACTATATAAAAATTGATATATGACTTAGACAATAATCATATCCATGATATGAGAAATATAGATATTTAAGAGAAATTAAATTTTCAATGAATGATGATCATAAATTAAATAGGGATAATATATACAACATAGAAAATAAATTAGGTGAATAATATTAAAATTTGCCTTAATTAAGTGAAATTGAGATGAAGTCCCTTATAAAGATCACATCATTAATAAAATGAATAAATTATGTGTATCCACTATAAATCCACACAAAATAAGTGGAAATACAACATAAGGTAATAATAAGTCATTTAACACATAATATTAGCAAGAAAAAACCAATGAATTAGAAGTTTATTTCAATGAATGAAAATTGAGTTAAGAAATCCCTTATCAATTTGTAATCAGTCGAATCATATGCCCCATGAAAGAATAAAATTTAAAAAAACTCTAAATACCATGAAAATAAAAATATTCATGATATAATATAAAAAAGGGAAGTATAAATGCACCACACACAAGAAATAATAAGCGAATAGGGAATATATCTCATATAAATAAAAGTGAGATAATAAACCCTTACCTCAAGCTTCCCCTAAGTGGTGCTACTTTAGCCTCCTCTTGAGTATCACCTCATTGAAGGATCCATTAAAGACCTTGGAATGGGTATTTTATTGTGACAAGAAGCACGTGGAAAAGGGGATAGTGGGTAAAATATGTTTTGGTAGAGATTTTAGGAGCTTCAAGTCTTAGGCGGAGAAATAGGGTGGTATTTATACTTGAGGAGGTGTGATTTTAAGTGATTAAATAATGATTATTTTATAATTAAAGCTAGAAACATTGAGGTTCCATTAATTTCCAAGATTTTTTATGATAATTAATATTATAAAGGATGTTTAGGGTTGATAAAAACTTCAAAAAACCATTTAAGGTTGTAGTTTTTAGGTATTTTAAGCCTTTACTCTTTTAACTTTAACCTGTTATATTATTTTACATATATTGCGATAAATATTTTTCTTACCAAGATAATTTTTTTATTCCTAAAAATGAAAATGATATTAATTCCTAATTTTAAAATTATTATTAAAAATATATAATTCATTGTACTAAATTAAATTAATTGAATTGGCAAAATTATTTTTTAAAATTAACCCTCTAAACTCAATGAGAAAGCTGGTTTTTAAAATGAAAAAGTTTAAAAGTTTGAAATATTTTTATATACAAGTTCAATGTGAAATTAATTCCAATGAACTAAAATGGATTTATTTATATATAATTTAACTAATTATACTTTAATAACAAATTAAAATATAATTTAAATATATAAAAAAATTATATGAAAAAAAGTTTTCAACTAAAATCCAGTATTTTTCACTACTATCAAAAAATGAAACTTCTCCTAAAAATACCAAAATTTCACCCTAAGATAATTTTGATATCATTATTTCAAAAAAATTTATTTTTTAAAATAAAATTTATAAAATATTTAAAATTTAGTTTTAAAAAAGGTTCACCATTAAAAGGAAACAAAATTGCCTTTTAGAAAAATATAGTTTTTATGCTTAAAATTGGGTTCATTATCATCTTAAGACTATTAAATTTATTGGATGAATTTATTTTTTTTATTTAATATATAATATATAAATTTTATTAACATATTTCACTAATAGTGATTAATTTAATTTATTAAGTTAAAATTCCATTTTGGGCATAAAAATAGTTTTTTTATAAAAACACACATTTATGTTCAATTGGTTTTTATTTTCATTTAAAATTAATTGGTAACCATTGAATTCATTTTATAAATACGTGTAAACTCTATTTTCATAATTTATTTAATATCATTTATTTCCACCATCCCAATTTCTAGGTGATAACTATCAAAATTATATAATAATATTTAATCATTTGTTTAAACTCGGTGTTATGTGCAACGTACAACCTTGAAGAGATTAAATTTAAAAAGTGTCATATCATAAAATATTGTGGTGTTACAGTATGGGTGAACCTAACCATTATGTTCCAATGGATTATATTGTGTAAGAAAATCAAGTAATGAGGTGACCCTAATCGTCAGGTACTTTATTCTTGGAGTTTTATTTGGGTTACACTTAGCTAAGAAACCCTAATCATTCAGATACCAGAGGAATAAAACCGAGTGAATCTATATATTGCTTTTGGATGAAGAGTTTTACACTTTAATATAAAAGAATCATATATGATATGATTGAAAATAGTTTTTTTTACCTTATATGGTCATGGATTATTTATGTTATTATTTATGTAAGTCATAATGATGTATAGATCTTGGATCATTAAATAAATATGATGTATGTGGTAATCATTTTTAGTGGTAGAAATTTCAAAAAAAATTTATTTATGAAAATATATAAAATATGACACACACACACACACATATTTTATATTTTATCATGCATTAGGTTTATAATTTTTAGATCTCTTATAGGAATGACCTATAAAACTGTTCTAGATTGGAATCTCGGGTTGAAAAGTGTTCTCAAAGAGAAGCATTATGAGAATCTAAATATGAATGTTATAGAGATTAATTTACTTAAATCGGAATCATGGGTATTAGATATTAGGCGTGCATCAAAAATTTATACTGACAAACCTAGATTCCAAGATATGGGAAAATTAGATAAAGGTGAAGTAAAGCTTTATACCGGCAATGGAACAAGAGTTGCTACATTGGAAGTCAACACTTATGATCTATGGATACCTAATGGATTAGTTTTGGAATTAGATAATTTTTATAATGTTCCCATTATAAATATAAATTGGAATTCTGTAGCTTGGTTGGACAAGAAGGTATTTTCTTTCATTATTAAGAACATGAGTTTTTGTATATATATAAATGAAATGTTTTATGAAATCAGGAATATGGTAAATAGTTTATACATAATAGATATGCATAATATTATCTATAACATTTAGAATAAAAAGTATAGAGTTTATTATAATCCCACAAACCTTTGGCATTGTCTCCTTGGCCATATAAATGATAAAAAAATCTAAATACTCTACAAATATGGATTTTTGGAACAATTTTATTAAGAATAATTTGATAAATATGAATCATGTTTATTAAGAAAAGTAAAAAAAATATATTTTTTAGATTAGGTGAAAGGGATAGTGGACTGTTGGATCTCATACATAGTTATGTACGTGGACCAAAACATAATCAAGCAAGTTTCTATTTTAAGAACTTTATTACTTTTCCCAGTGACCTCAGTTAGTATAGTTATATGTTTATGATGAGTCATAGGTATGAGAATTTTGATAAGTTTATGGAGTTTTAGAATTAAGTATAGAAACAACTGATAAAAAGTATTAAGATTATCTAATTATATGGAGGTGGTTAATACTTGATCTAAGAATTTTCTGAATAACTAAGAAATTGTAAAATTATTCAACAACTCTATCCTTATGGAACACAATAGTTGAATGGTATGTTTGTGAGGAGGAATCATACCGTATGGGACATAATTAGATCAATGATGAGTTAGCGTGACCTTCCTATTATATTCTAAGGATATTCTCTGATGACTAATCCATTTTTAATTTACCACCTTCCATATAAAAAATTAATAAATACAATATATAAGGTATGGTATAGGAAACATACCAATATGTATCATGAGGATTTGGGGTTGTGATTCATATATACACCATTTATCTTTTGATAAACTCATACCTAAATGTGAAAAATGATTATTTAATGGTTATCCCAAAGAGACTATGGGATATTACTTTTATAATACCATAGAACACATTGTGTTTGTTGCTTGAATTTTCTTTTTCCTTGATAAGGAGAACCTGATTTAATTTTTAAGTGGAAGGAAAGTTAAAATTAGAGATTTTTGAGACCAAAAAATAGAAAGTGTTCTTGATATGGAAATTGAGCTGGTTCAACAAAGAGTTATAGAAGAATAACTGACTTAGGATACATAAGAATATTTAAGGCCTAGTAGGATTCCTTAGGAGCCTAAGAGATATGGATTCTTAAGAAAAATTATGATGAGGTAATGTTGAAGGGTGATAAACCTACTACCTACCAAGTGGCCATTGAGTGTTCTGATTTTGGGGAATGGTTAATAGCCACGAAATCTGAAATGGACTCCATGTATACTAACAAATTTAGGAACTTGGTGTATAAACTTTAAGGGGTGAGGTCCATAGGGTGAAAGTGAGTTTTCTAAAAAAAATAAACATGGATAGTATAGATTATACATATAAAGCATACATGGTGGAAAAGTATCATAAATAAATTCATGGTATTGATTATAAAGATAAATTTTCACTTATTGTGATGATAAAGTCTATTTAGATATTGATTGACATAATATCTCATTTTGATTATGATATATATCGAATGAATGTAAAAACTACTTTTATTAATGGGAATTTATTCAAAGATGTGTATATGATACAACCTAAGGATTTTTAAGTGAAAAACAAGTCTTCTAAGGTATAAAAGTTTCAACATTGTATTTACGGATTAAAGAAGTATTTTTAAAATTAGAATATATGGTTTGATAATGTGATCAAAGAATCTGGTTTCATCAAGAATGATGATGAATCTTATGTATATAATAAATTTAGTTAGAGTGTTATAGTATTTATGATATTTTATATGGATGGTATATTACTTATAAGAGATAATGACCCAGATTCACACTTTGTAAATATGTGGTTGTGAAAATTATTATCTATAAAATACATGGGTGAAATATCCTACATACTAGGTATGAAGATCGAAGAGGTTTCTTGTGAAACACCCCAAAAAATTTGGAATATATTTCTTTAAATAAGTACTAAGTTTAATAGATTCCTCCACATATAACACTAAAATAAAAAAATTAATAAAAAAATTATTATTAATAATATTTAAGAATAAAAAAACCACTAGTAAATAATTTTTTTAACCAATTATAAATTCATACAAAATAGGATTAATAACACTTAAAGTTTTAAAAGGGATTTTTATAATAAAATTAGTTTTTTATTTAAATATTTTATTTTAATATAAAAAATAAATTTATAAATTTTATAATTTTAAAATTTTAAAATTAATTTAATTTTTTAATTTATCATATGAAAATTTTTCTAGTTTTTTTTTATAATTTTTCTAAAATAATTGATTTTAAGTGAATAGTGAAAATTATAGTTTCTACTAAAATTTTCTCTTTTATGAATTTATTAATATATAAGAAATACTTAAAGGTTTTTAAAAAATTTTAATTTATTAAATATTAAAACTATGTATTATAAAACATAATTTTGAACTTATAAAAGCAGTGTTTAATATTTTAGAACATAAATAACATTTTATTCTAATTTAAAAATTATTTTCAGTATTTTTTAAACCTTTTTAATGAAAATATTAAGTATTGGATTACCTTGGAATCAAAATGACTCTTATTTTTCATAATAAACAAATTTATATCATTAATTTAAATGATATTGATAAATTTATGCTACAAATAATTTTTAATCATAAAACTAAGAATTTTCAAAAAACTATTTTTATATATTTTGTGTGGTAATATTAAAACTCACTTTTCTAACCATTAGAAATTTTATTTGACAGAAATATTTGTATATTTTAGATCAAAAATTTCATATTAATTAATTTGATAAATTTCATTTTTAGGCATAAAATTAAGTTACCAAGGTAAATATTTGTTAAAGTAGTAAAACATTTATTTTTCAAAGAATGATATTTTTCTAAAGATAATGAATTTATCTGAATTAAATGGATTTATTCTAAATTAATAATATAATATTAATTTTAAGCATATATAAAAATAAGTCAATAATAATTTAATAGATAATTAATGATAAATAATATTAAAAACTTTTAACAACTAAAACATCATTTTTTACAAGAATGATTTTTCTACACAATATATTTTGTAAATTTAAAGATAATTTTATCATAATTATAAATTGAATTAGGTTAAGTTTAGACCACATTAAGATTCATCACATTTAAATTTGGTAGGGATGTTCATATTATATTTTTAGTAATGAAATAATTACCGTGGTTAATTTTTAATAAATATTTATAAGCATAAAATGTGAAAATAAAGTATCTAGAATTTTTAATAATTAAGAGGCCACTTAAACCTTCTATAAAGCCTAGTTAGGTATTAAAGTAATTCCTAATTTATTAAAATATCATTTATTCACTTAATTCACCTAACTCACCTAACTCACCTAACCCACCTAACCCACATAACTCTTATGTGATTCCATTGTTACCCCTAACATAAATTTAGTTTCCATCAAACCCCCCTCTTTTTTCACCTATAAAATGAGTTGACTCTCACTCATAGTCTCATCCCACTCCACCCCAAAGGCCTTGATCACAAATTTTCCTTCCCTATCACTTTATAAATAACTCTCTAGGTTTTTTAAGGTTATATGGATACCTCAGAACCATTAAGAATCTAAATATCAAGGCAAGGGTTCTCCTAGTCCTCCTTTTGATTCAAGTAGTTATTTTGTGATGATCCCTTCTTTTATTTCCATAAGATTAAAATTACATGTGTTCATAGTAAATACTTTTATTAAAAATTATATACCATTTTTTATATATTACCCTTCACTCTCATTAAATCCATTTCATAATCCCTTTTGTATTTCTATCATGTTGCCGAAATCACTCCATGATTCTCTCCCACCTCTTTTCAATTGAAGCACTTACTTTGTTAAAAGATTTTTTATTTCCATGTGATTATGATTACACATGTTCATAATAAATAATTTATTTTATAAATTATTTATTATTAATGAGATTCTAAATTTCTCACTCATTAAACCCAATTCCATAATCCACTTATATACCCATCATGCGGCTAAATTCATTATTTGATTTTCCTTCTTCATTTTGCAAATACCAAACTAAAATATCCTTCAAGGGTATCCATATAAATTAATTTTATAAAGGTTTATATATATGAAAAATGTTATTAGATATTTAATTTAGATATTTAAAGTTTTTATGTAGGATCTTAGAGTGCATTTAACTAAATAGGGAAACAAGGTAAGGGGTTATTTATCTCAAATTTTAATCCCTAGATACATGCTTATATTATAAACCATTTTTTATTTTAAATGCTATAAATACTTCCCCATTTTAATTTTTTATCATGATTATATTATTATTTCATGACATTAAATGTTCTATTTAATGTTTTACCTCTATTGGGGTTTTGATTCAAAAGTTATAAAGGTTGTAAGGAGTTTTCATGACCCAAATATTTTCCTTGGGTCATAATCACTCATTACTGAATATTATATTTAAATATTGATGTATTTTAACATATAGTGATGTTATGTTATATTTAAAAATTCTTTTTTCTGGAAAATAATGTTTCAAAACAAATTATTATTCCTTAATGATTTTATTATCTTGTGAAAATGAAATTTTATTAAGAATAATTCCCATCTCTTTTAATGGATTTTCCATCCATAGACATGTTTTTTAAATCCCAAAAACTTTTCATTACATAATGGAAACTAATTTTTTTAAACTCCAATGATCCTTTTATTCACATTTACTCATTTTAAAGTATAGTTTTCATTATCTTTTTTATGATGTTAGTTTTCAAACAAAAGGTATTTTTTTTAATAAAGAGTATTATATCCTTTCAAAATAAAATGTTTTATCTTCCAATCCACATTTTTGATGACATTTATATATTTCAAGGATATTTTATTTTGAAAACTTTATATGAATGTTTTCAAAATTCTTGTCTTTCCCTCATTAAATATTTTTCTAAGTAATATCCACTCAACCTTTTATAACAATATCTAAAAGGTTTTGTGAAAAATTTTATTTGTACAATTAAATTTTTACTCCAAGGTTTATCTATTATGAAGTGATTTTTTGATCATATTATATTTTTATTAGGATATGATTACTTTTGGAAAATGATGTTTTTGATACCCTATAATCAATTAAGTTTATGTTATGTGATTCTTTTGGAATTTTTAAGAAACCTATTCTTTTTTACATAGGTTCATTGAGATATGTTTATGATTGATTTGAAGTGGAACACATTTGTATATATAATGATAGGGTGGGTCCTATATCACCCTCCAATGAATTAATTTATGTTTATGTATCATGATATCAAAAGGGTATATGAGAGAAATTATACCATGATAAAGGGTACACAAGAGGATTTATCCAAAACCTTAAGGGGTATATGGGATGATTTATGCAAAACCCAAGAGGTACATGGGTGGTTTTATCCCAATACAAAGGGTAAATGCAAGGAATAACCCAATACCAAGAAGTTACACTGGTGTTTAGCACAATACTACTATGTGATGAATGTCTTGGAAGGTTTCCTTGAAATATTATTTTTATGTTTTGGTTGGATTGGAGTAATCAAGAGGGGGTAAACTAAGTATCGAGTAAAAAATTTATATTAAAGAAATAGTTTAAGTCAAATTCCCACAATTTTAAAAACAACCCAGTTAAAAAAGTAGAAATATATAATTTGATATTATCAAAAAATTTCTAAATAGTTTTACCACAATATATCTAAAACAATTTCTAAAACCAATTCAATTTTTGAAATAAATATATTCATACAAAACACAATATATAAAACATATATTAAATATAACTATCAAAGTAATATTTTTCTATATAAGTCTTGAAAACTAAAACTATTTTTTTTCATAATAAAATGATATCAAAACAAGGAAACACATAATAGAAATAAAAATAAGAGGTATAGTATCAAGTTGAGACATAATCCTATCAACTTAATAGTCACATGATTCCAATCACATTTATTAAAGAATAAACTTGATCCATAACCTTGATTGAATTTTACATAACACAAGGTAGTATTGGCTACATATAGCCTCTTATACATTTATTCATAGGATATAAGTTATAAAATAATTGATAAGAGGGTGTCATATTACACTCAAATATAGTACATTATATTTTTCTTAAGGAATAAAAAAATAATGTAAACATAACTCAAATGCAAATAAAAATAATAATAAAATAAATAATATGAAAGTATTTGTGTAGTTATTGTTTCTATTATCAATCAAGAGGTAATAAAGAATGATATTATTCTTATTTTGGATTGTCTTTAAATATTTCCATAATCCACTTCATGTTTTATTTTAAAGGTTTATTCCATTTCATGAAAAATTGAGTGTTGTACCACACTAGACAATCCTATTTCTTTTAAATAATTACAACCAAAGAGTTAGTATATAGAACAAAGTAATAAATAATACTCTGTACATCAGGAGATCCTATAATTTTACAAATTTTTACAATATTTAATTTTATATTATAATATAATAACAAAATAACATAAATCCTCATACTGGATAAAAATATGGAAAGTATGACTTTTTATTTAATATAGTTTAGTAGTAGTTTTAAAAATAATAATTCTTAAATCCTCTTATCTCTATCTTGCATTAAATTCCACAAAATAGTTTTTGTAATAATTAATTTGAATTTAATTCCATACAACCATGTTAACATAACTTCAACTAGAAGTAATGACTTTATTTTGTAGTAGCATGCTTAGACTAGTGGTATCAAATCTGAATTAGAGGTAGTGGTAGAAGAACAATACTGGTGGTAGGATTCTTAAACTAATGGAAGCTGACTAATCCTGGAGATATAAAGTTTGACATGATGGTAGAAAA
The DNA here is from genome assembly GCA_963277665.1 of Viscum album. NCBI lineage: Eukaryota > Viridiplantae > Streptophyta > Magnoliopsida > Santalales > Viscaceae > Viscum > Viscum album. Next base: position 1,176,329,035 of record OY728153.1, on the reverse strand, counting down.
CATAAAATGAAGGTGGTACACTTGTTCTAGAGGTAGAAACCTTATAATAGGGGTAATAAAATTTACTCAGTGGTATAAAATTTTGAACTGAAGGTCCTATAATTGTATTAGGAATAAGATATCTCTTCTAGAGGTCATAGAAATCAACTAGCGATATAAAAATCCATAAAATGGTTGCACAAGCCCCTTGATGGTAGAAAACTTTAACCGGTAGTAGCTGAAGTCTTTTAGTAGTAGTATAAGTGAACCAGTGGTAGTAGAAATTATACTAGTGGTATCATCTTGGGATTAAAGAAATTTTATGTAAAATAACATTGTAATGAACCTTGTATAAGGGTAACACAGACTTTTCATACCTTAAATAAGGGTACTTTTTTTACATATGCTAAATAAGTGTAAGAAGATACAAATCTAAGGGTAAACTGAAACTACATAAAGGTAAGGAAAAATTATAAAACTTACATAAGGGTTTATAAAACCTATGTAAGGGTAGATAAAATTTGCATAAGGGTAAATATGATATTTACATAAAGGTAGAACAAAGAATGAAAATCTCACGTAAGATTACTTCCAATCTCACATAAGGGTAAAAAGAAACTTAAAAGACTTAAATAAAGTTAAAACTAAATTTTTGATAAATGAAACATGATTTTTTAGGATTTAAATATAGAATTTCTAGAACGAACCAAAAATCTATCCCTTTTTGAGGATCCCAAATTATATTTTAAAATAAAATTCCAAAATAGTGGATTTTAAGGAAGTATATACATTAAAAGAAATATTATAATTGTTTAAGTAGATCATAAGAAAAAAATTCATCAAAATTTATATTAGAATACTCATTATATAAATTATTCACACACATTATTCCCCATTGGGATTATAAAAAAAACAGAAAGAAGGAGAAAATATATCATAGAAAAAATAAATGAATAGAGAGTAATAATTTTCATTAATATTAAAGTTAAATAATTACATAAAAATCTAAAACAAAAAGGCCTTATAAAATACTATCTAGATTCTAAATAATCCTTATCATAAATAAAGGTAGGATCAATTGGGGATATTCTTTTGTCAGTAGAAATAGGTGTAGGAGTGGGGATAGAAGGGAGCTTAGGAGGTCTGAATACAATACTTGACAAAAATAGCTTCAAATAACTCATAACCTCAATAGGATTAAGTCCAAAAATAATAACTGCAATGGATGTAGTCTAAATAGGTACACAAATAGGTGAAAATGCTAACCCTATCATAAGGATAGTAGGAGGAGCAATCAATGTGGTCCTGAAGTGTATAGAAATGGATCCACCAGTTTTGGAAATTGTGAGATAATTCTAACACCATTCTCCATAATTTTAATGAATTCAATATTATCTTACACACACACCTTTAAAAGGGGGATAAATCCTTCAATTGAGTCACTTGTTTCTTGAAATATATAGTAATAGGATGCATATTTAGATACTTAACAAAAAAATTGAAATGAGAATTGATCTCATTTTTGGTAAAAGTATTAAAAAGGTAATACTTTATAGATTTGGTTATGGTTTCCATTTCACTTATAGATTAATTTAGGCATTCTCTAACAAGATTATAGATATTCTCACCATGATATTTCATCTTACAAAACTCATCTTGGTGAGAATTTTAAGAATCAACCAACATACTCTACACCTATTCTTGAAAAATAATCCTAATTAGATAAACATCAAAAATAGAATGCACAGAAGGAGTAGGAGCTCAAAAATAAGAGGCTCCACCATTAGAAAGAGATTATAATATTCTATGAACTGATATATCTCTCTATGTTAGGTCTAACCTTATATATTCCAAATTATAATGGATAACACAAATTTTATCTACTATCTTTTTTTTCAACTTCCATATTTCATATTCTCAGAAACATCTTAGGATGAAGATGTACCACAAACTATGACACAATCAATGAAATAAAATATTCTTTGAGAGAATTATCCTAGAAAAAATAATACATGAAAAAATCATTAAGATCATGCAAAATATATTCCTTAAAGTCTTCTAAATTAGTACAAGTTAGGGTATTGGTCTGAGAAGGAGGAGGAGAATACCTCTCCTATATAGGTGAAATAACAAATTCATGATAAGCTTCCTCATCAATAATTGGAGCTACAATTAGTAATCCCACATCACTAGTAGTAAAATCAGAAGGAAAAGGCTTTATAAGGTCTTTCTGGTCTATCCTTTCCACCAAAGTTCCCTTAGGAACCCTTTGAGAAATATAAATGGAAGTTCCACCATGCTATGGAGAATTGACTCTATTATTTCCATCACAATCAGAATCAAAATAGTCAAGTCTAAGAATAGCTGACCCTGGTGTATTCTCTTCTTTAGAGGGTACATCTTCATCATCTGGATCCACTCCAAATATCTATACTTGGATTCCAGTATCATGAATCACTAAAAAACTCAAGGAGTTACTATCCAAATCACTATTGATAGTCTCAGAAGACTCAGAAATGCTCCTAAAGGGATTAGTTTATTCATCATTATCTTTACCATACACATCATATAATGATTCATCAGATAATACAATTACATTGTATAGACTCTCTAAATCAGAGCACTCAAATTGAGCACCATTTAAAATTTTAGTGTTTGAAACTTCATGATATTTTTATAGAATTTTCTTAGAGGGTAAGTAAACATAAGAGTCAGGGGGTCTATATGAAACATTTGTGCTCATTAGTATATCTGGATCACTCCTTTCTTAAATAGATAATGAAAGATATTCCTGTTCCTTATCTAAAACTTTCTCTTTAACTTCAGCATCAACCTCCTACACCTCTTTATTAGAAGAATAAACCACTTCTTCATCGGTCTCTAAGCCTGGATCAACCAAATATTTGGGTTTGGATAGATTCTTCATAGGGTTTAAATTATCATAAGGTTTCTCTCTATACACTACCTATTTCTCTAACAAAGGGTTCCAATTAACTTTAATTCTATTAAAATTGTTTTGAATATTATAGAAACCAACACATTGAGTCACAAGTAATTTAATCCATCCATGTATCATCTATTTTTTTCTCAAAAACTACTATAAAGTATAAAAGAAGATTAATTTGAGGCTCTAAAAAATTACTTGAGTCACCCTTCGATTACTTTCAAGGTTTTGAATCTTTTAGAGAACTGGAATCATGATTCATTCTCACCATTTTATCACAAATTCCTAGATTTGAGGTTGAAGGTCAAAGGTTGGGGTTCAAGAGAGAAAGGAAGAAGAGATTTAAAGGGGTGTGTACATGAGGTAATTTAATTCAGACTCTTAGTAGATATTTTTATCATTTAAGGAATTTAAATATTTTTAAATATTAAAAGATTTTAATTTGTGTAAAGTAAGTAGTTTTTGAGTTATATAACAAAAAATTAGCAATGATAGAAAAGAAAGTTTGTCTACGATATTTTAGCATCCAACGGTGGCATATGATTATAGAAAAAACCGATAACACATAATGGTAGTAAGCCAATAGTAGTAGGCCAATGGTAGAAATAAATGATTTCACATGAATTTTAGTGTATAATGGTCATATTTAACAAGTATTATGAAATAGAACCAAATGGGTGGTATCAACCAACGGTATCATGATAAGAGTAGTACTGACCAACAACATGTGACTTGTGACTTAACTTCTACTAGAAATAAGAGTTACAGAAATAAAATAATAATATGAATTAATCATTCCAAGATCACACCTGATATAAGTTATTTTCTTAATATTCATGGGATTTTTAAAAATATCAGCAAGCTAATGTTTGGTTCCAATAAAATCAATAGTTATATCACCTTTTTGAAAATGGTCTCTCAAAAAGTGATGTATTATATCAATATGGTTTGTCCTATAGAGAGACATAAGATTCTTGGAAATATTAATATCATTTGTATTTCCACGGTTTATAGGGAAATTTATTAACTCATATATACTATCCAACAATGTGTGTTTCATCCATAGAATTTGTGCACAACAACTTCCCATGGATATTTAATAAGATTGAACAATGGATAATGAAACATAATTCTTCTTTTTACTAAACCATGATACTATATAATTTCCCAAAAAGTAATATATTCTATCGGTTCTTTTTCTTTCTAACTTACAGTTATAAAAATCTTTATTTTAATAATAAAATAATTCAAAGGCTTTTCCTCTAGAGTAAAGAAATAGAAAATTAGTTGTATTATCAAGGTATTTAAAAATTCTTTTGACAAAATTCAAATGTGATTCCTTATGATTTTCTTAAAAATGAGCACACATACACACACTTAACATAATATTAGAAAAAATAGCAGTTAATTAAAGTAAAATCCCTACCATACCTCTATATATGGTTCAATAAACTAGTTTCCCAATTTCATCAAAATGATGACTCACTTAAATTTCATTTTTCATCAATTTTTAAAATTCTATACACAAGGAGTTTTTGGATGATCAAAAATAATATCATTGAAATATATTTTCACTACCAAAACATATTTAATAATCCTTTTTATAGATAATTTTGGATTAGATAACCCTTTTTAAAAAACTTTATAAATCAAGAAAGAGATAATTCTATCATTCCAAGATTTAGGAGCTTGTTGTAAACTATAAAGAGTTGTTTTTAGTTTGAAGAACTGATAGAGCGCTGTCGTGGGCACCCTCAAATGATTAATGTGATTTTGGGGTACTTAGGTGCAGCAGAGTGGCTGACCAAGGTCGTCTCTCAAAGGAGAAAGTGAATTAAAACAAATTTCTAGAGGTATTCCAAAAATAAAATAGAATAGAATTAAAACAATACTTGAAAGGATGGGGGTGTTTATAGTTTATAAATCTAGAATAAGTTTGCTGGAAGAAGATTGCATTTTTTTGTTTTTAATTTTGAAATGAAGTTTGATTAAAAAGGCACAACAAGAAGATGTTTTTTTAGAAAATATTTTAAAAGACGAAATCGATATAAATCTACCTCTTTAATAAATTATTTATCATTATCATTTAAATTAAAATCCACTTAATTATGACCCCTTAACTTGTTAACCCCCGAACCCTACGAGAATTAACCTTACCACAAATATGAAGTTAATTAAACCCTAGGTTATCTTCGGAACATGTAATCGCAGCACCCTAATTTGATTGATGTTCCAAGGATAGATTATGGTCAGTGTTAAATTAAGGAACATATCCATTCTATAAATGCTGATGAATTGTTTTTAGGGATTATATTTTAACTCTACAAATTTATCCCGTATGGTCTTTTATTACCTATTAAGATCGCGCTCTCACAATTTACACAAAATCCCGACCTAGTGTTTTTTTGTGTTAATTGTTCAATTTCTTTCTTAGTTTCTTACAATTTAAAAAAACAATTCATGGATCATTTTAAGTGAATTATAGTAGCTCAATTATTCAAAATAATTAAATGAAGAGGGTAGAAGATAGATCGATTACTAAAAGACTACTCTTCCATGGGTGGCGTAATCATTGTAGAAGCGTTTTTCATGTGCAAAGGTTTATAATGGGTATAACCCAATAACGCTTCTAATTAAGAATTCAAACCCAATTAGGAAGATTAATAGAAGAATAAATTAAAACAAAATAGAAGAAAATATTAGGAATAAAAGAATATCAAAGAAGTTTATTACACAAATGAAAACATTACAAAATGAAGAAGAGAAAGAGGCTTCGATGGGGGGATCCTTGCTTCAAGAGCTACCCATCTTACAATGGTTGGAGAATTTGGGTGAAACCAATTCTCCTCTGCATCCAATATCCTAATGAACGTTAAAACCCCAAAAAATGAGAAAACACCAATTTATAGAGTGGTGGGGAGGCTAGGTTCAAAGTGGTTTCAAGTGTGAATGGGGAATCTCGGCCAAATATTTTATGCCAACTTGAACCGCCCATTTGACCACCAAAACGCGTGAATTGGTCGGCCTTCCAGAATGATCATATGTGAGGATATGTGTCCTCTATCTCCTATAAAAATTTGGGCTCAATAATATCCCAGATGAAGGAGGTATGGCCTAAATACAGAATCTCTTCCATTCTGGCGTGTCAAGCCCACATTTGACCTTATAGCCCAATTACTCCATCCAGATGCATTATTTTTATCAAGTGTCCTGAATAAATGCTGTAGCCAATGAAGGAGGAAACACAGTTAAAATATATTAAGTTCAAATAATTTAAATAAAAATATTTATGATTGAAATACTACAGTGATTTTGAAAGGGTAAAAATGGAATTTTCATGAAATATTCAAATGAATGATCTAATCCCAAATACTTTCTAATTGAACATATTTAAAACAATCTGAGGAAATTATATCATTTATTATCAATAAAATATTAAATAAAATAGTGTTTTATCAACTCCCTCACACTTACCCTTTTGCACTCCTGAGCAAAATATCATATCAAGTAAACATCAATATTAAATAAAAACCAATTTTAAAACACATATCCTTGAGATCAAACAATTACACACCAAGAAAAAAAAGATATCCTGCCTCATAAAAAACCATTATTTAAAGTTCTTCATTTATATAATTCAATATATTTCCACTTTATTTATCCTCCCATGCACAAAACACTTAACTCTCTTGAATTTTCTCTTATCACACAAATATCAATATTTTTTGCAATGTCTTTCTCATCCAAACTCATACAGGGGTCACCATAGGCTTGATAAATTCCCTACATCACCACCCGATGTGAGTCAAGAATGTATGTTTATCATGAAAACTTTTCAGGGTTGTTCTGTGGCTTTCAGTTGGTAATATTTTGACGTAAAAAATTCTGAGGCTGAATGAGGAGGGCTTGATTCTTTTTGAAGCAAAATTGCATTAATCTAATTTTCACTTAAATATGGTCTTCTCCTCAACCCCTATAGTATCAATTCATCTCCATCATCATGAAAAGTCATGAAAGGTTTACACCATTCATTATTTCAGCATAAAAAATGTCAATCTTCTCAAACATTATTTTCTTGAAAGCTCCAGATATGCACAACTTTTCACCTCAATTAGAAGCTCCAGAAAAGGCACAGCTTCACATGTCATGAAAGCTCCAGAAAAGGCACAACTTTCAATATAATGAATTTCTTCAGCAGAAAACACATCTCTTAAGAATTTAATTTTCCACCCAAAGTATCATAGAATGTGGTAGCACAACACAAGATAGATTCCCCCACACTTAATCTCAACTAGATTATGCAATTCACTTCAAGAGTTGGTTGGATAGGGAAAATTGGCTTGTAATGTGGCTAACCTGACAGGATGTGTATGTCTTCTAAGGGCTATAAAGATTAAATGTTCAAGGTAGGCCATTATGAAAAAGGATTCTTTGAAATAGGGGCTTTAATACCAAATAAATGCCTCAATCATTTAAACATAAGTACCTCAAACCCTCAAGTTTTGACAGGAATAGATCAAATTTTGGTTAAATCAAGTATGGTTTGGTTCTATCAAGAAGTGAGGTGAATGTAAATAATATGAAAATAATGGTTTAGAAGCCTCACAAGAAAGTGATTTCAAATATAAAGATAGTGAGATGTGGCATGAGATTCAAAATTCAATGTACTTTTTATGAAATTACTAAATATTTTAAGTTGAAACAAAGTCATTTTATGTAACACCCCAAGATTTCGTAGTGTGTTATTTCTTCAAAATAATACAATAAATTGCACTACAAGCAACACCGAGTTCAATCACACCATGACTTACCAAAAAAAAATCCATTCAAAAGATTTTATGAATAGTATTAACTAAATTTTAAACTTTATATAATCCTTATAATTTTAGAATCCATATTATAAGTTTCTTAGACATAATGCAAGAACAGATTCATTTTCAGTATTGCACTTTTATCAACTTTTAATAGTGAAACCTTTTTAAATACAATATTTTAAACTTTTTGACTAAATGGGGACATCAAAAAAAATTTAAAATGAAACATCCCAAGCTTCCACGGTACGCTTTCCTTTGAATAATGCAACGACGTGCATTGTACGCAACTTCGAGATTCTAACACACCACAACCAATCAAACTAGCCGTTATGAATAGTAATACATACCTTTTAAAATTTTAGAAATTTTATCTCTCAAAATGGACTTCATTTTTGGATTCGGAGTATCGAATTTAGCCTAAGGTGAAATTTTGGTACTTTTCATATAACTTTCATATTTTGATGAATAGTGAAAATTAGTAAATTTTAATTAAAAACAACTTTTTTAATAAAAATAATTAATAGTGATAAATTATGAATTTGAGTGGTTTTAAAGTAAATTTAGAATATATTTTTACCATTTAATATAATTTTGGTCATTGGACATAATTTTACAATTAAACTGAACATAAACAGGTGTCAATCTTTTGATAGTTATTATCTCTTAAAAACACGCTTTTTGTTTTGACAATGGGAATTAATTTTAAATTAATTTCTGCCACTTATTTGTTTTGAATTTAGAAAAATGGATTCCATATTTGGAATCAGGATGTCCAAATTGTGTAAATAGGTAACTTTTATTTTTAGACATTTTGAATAATTACTGCGGTAAATATTTTATTTACCATGGTTAAGGGTAAATCCGGTAAATAAGGGTTAAAAAATAATATTATAATAATACTAAATTACCCTAAAATGTGTCCTAGACTTATTGGTTGATACATGTTCGACCATAGGCATCTTTGGGTCGATTTTGGGACCCCATGGTGCCACTTGTAGGTGATAGGGACACTTTATTTTAATTAAGTTAAAATGAATACAAAAATGACACAAGCATATATCTTTTAGCAAAACAATTTTTACATATGGTTATATATGTTGGATTTTAGATTATAAATATTAATTATAAATATAAAAAGATTTCCTACATAATGATATTTTATTTATAATTTTTAGACATTAAATAATTTAATTTATTTATGACACAATGATGATGAATTAATTACTATAATAGTGAAAAATTAAAATAATTGATATTATAAATACCAAATAAATATAATATGAAACTTTTAATGAATTAAAATAATTTTATAGGATAATATGATATATTAGGATTTATTTAATTGACTTTGTTCGAAGTAATCAATCTGTTATGAGTTTCACAAAAATCAACTATTGAATAGTGTCAAAATTGACATAAAAGAGTTCTTAAAACAAATATTATATTATTAATTGATATTAAATTCCTAAAAATCTAAGGTTCGGCCAAGAGACTTATATAATGATATTTTCATCATTAATGGACCACTTGGGGGTCTCTTGGATGTATATAGTAAGTTTATTAACCATATTATATAAAAATACAAAGAGACATTGTAAAAGTGAAACTAATTAACTTAGAGTTAATACTTAAAGATAAGGTTAATATAAGTACCCAAACCTGTATAAATTCTATTGGATGAGTTTTTTTGACCCATAACCACCTTAAAATTTAAATAATAAACTTTGGAGCCATTAAAAACCTAATATGAATTTATTATAAACTAATATTTCTAGCTTTTCCAAAGGTGCCCCTCACCCCTCTTCTAAAAGGGAACTCCTCCTTCTCATTTCTTCACACCTTCAAAACCTTTTGGTTCGGAAAAACTCTACCCAAATACACTCCCAACTTCCCTCAATACAACCTAGATGCCTTAGTTTGATCAGAAATCCAACCTAAGGAGCCTTTTTGATCAAATCAAAAGGAAGAACCCGAAGAAGAGGTAATGATTTCACCACCCTTTTCCAAGTTCCTTTCTTCTTCCACTTCTTCTTCCTTTGTTATTACCATTCTAAAATAATAACTCCAGTATCATATATATACTTTGATGTTATTATAAATATGGTACAACCATATTCAGTATTCTATCCACCCTTTGAATAACATGTCACCATACGTGCGTACGTACGGCTTACCGTCTCCACGTCGTGGTGTAATTGTTATTCAATATATTATTATTTGGATGGGTATAATAATGATATTTAACTCATGTAAATAATAAATATAACATCTTAATGATTCTGTATATATGATATAACAACCATTTATATATTATTTTAATATCAAAAGAATGATATTGTCGCTCGTGCGTACGTACAGATTACCGTCTCCACGAACGCGATGAGATTCATTCTCCATCGTATCCATTCAAGTATAATTATCATTTGATGATTTAAAAATGATGTTTAAGGACTTGATATCATTATGGATATGAATAATATACAACCTATCCATTACAAACATGTCTTACATAACAAAACATATAAAAGAAAACAAGTAAGTTAACACCCGAAACAACGATAATACTAAGATATTATTATCAAATCAATATTAAAAGATCATATATGATATCATATTAATGTATATGATTCTTGTATAATTTAATAACAATTATTTCACCATTATACAGAAGGTTAACCTACCCCAACCAAGGAAAAGTACAATTTAAGGGGTTTTCATCTCACTCTTTATTCCCGTGAGATTCATGACATATTGCCACCATTACCTTTTGTGTGGTGTATGTACTGCCCATAATTATATTATTTGTGTAATACACTTTAATTTATGTGTATTTAAATATTCATTGTATGATACCTCTTTCATGGGTTTTATGTTTCATAAGTTACCAAATTGGTAAGGGTTATTTCACAATCTCTTCATTATCCGAGGTTGTTTATACGTAATAATCTACTGGGATCTCTTTATCATCCACATCCATGTTTCTTCAAAATGTATTTCAAAACATTTTTACTATTTACAAGAATATGGGTTAAAGTCATTTATACCCTTGTTTGACTTTTTATAAGTGGTTTATAAAGGAATCTTTCCGTTGTTTTCCAAACAAGGTGCTTTTTAACCTTTTCGACAGAATTAAGGTAAGAATGTTTTTTTTAACTTATACGGCGGGTGCGGTTATTTTCCGCCATTATAAAATCGTCAAATCTTCCCTTACAATCTTATAAGAATATTTTCAAATTGAATGTATTATTTTATAATTATGTTACCTTTAAAATGATTTAAAAAAAAAGATATATTTCTCTAAAATAGTTTTGATTTCATCTATGTCAACATCCTTTGATGTATTTTAAGCTTATTTGAAGTTGATTTGTTATGATACAAAACATCCCAATTTTATTGAAGGTTTTGTGATATTTTTGACTGTGGATAAGTTATTCTTATGTCACTCATGGTTTTTGTTTAAAGTATTGACATTTTATAAGTTATTTTAATCCGAATGTTTATGTTATATTTCAACCTTTCATTCAGATGAATGTGTTAGACAAGTATGTTCCGGGTTGGGGACCGGTAAAAGTAAGCCCTTCGGTTTGGTCTCCAGTTATTAGAGGAACTCCGGTTTGGTCTCCGGTTATTAGAGGAACTTTGGGTTGGTGTTTGGTTATTAGAGGAACTCCGGGTTGGTGTCCGGTTATTAGAGGCACTCCGGGTTGGGTTCCAGTTATAGTTAGCCCCTAGGTCTTAGGACGAGGCCTTGACAAAGAAATTAAAGTTCAGAATTATGAATTCCATCATTATGAAAGTGGTTAATGATATTGCATGTGATTATTCGATTAGTAGAATATCCATGTGAATAAGTAAATGGCATTATTTCATTTTATTTTTTCCATACTATGTTTAAGTTCAAGTTTAAAAGGCTTTTGTTTTAGTATACATTGCCTTAAATGTTTATTATTATTTATGAAAGTTTCCGCTATATTGTTATCCTTACTGGGCATTTGAGCTCACCCCTTTTCTATGTTTTATTTTTCCCAGGATGTGAAGAAGTAAGTTATGAATGACCTGTAGGGATATTATGAGGGGATAATAGTGTGGACTATGGATACATTATGTTGTTGTAGTAGTTTTTCACTTTATGATGTAATGTAAAACTTTATGAATATATCTAGTGTTTCCAAGGCTACTAAACCAATCAGTCTTTAGAGATTTGATATTTCTTGTCATCATGCCAATGTTATGTAATAATGCACCGACTCTGGGTAACTGGGGTCGGGGCGTTACAGTTGGTATCAGAGGAAGTTTAGTACAAACCTTGGAAGCTAGATTTAGATAAACTCTGATTAGAGCACATAGATTTAAGATGAATTTTGAGGATTAGTATAGAAGAACTTCCTAGAATTTTGGTATTGTAGAGATTTTGTGAGTTTTCCGAGCAATACATCCCTGTCTGGATACGAGCAGGTTGAGGCGGATCTGGTACAGATGTACCTAGGGGTAAAACCCGAAAAAACCGCTTTGAGCTAGACTCGAACGGGAACTGGTGCACGACAACGGGCCTTGCTGCACTCTTGGTTACGACACTCCCGGGGGATATGCTTAGGATAATTCTCATTTTCTTTACAAACCATTATGAAGGGTTTATGTAGATTTACTTCCTCAAAGAAGAAATTTTTATGAATATGGATTATATCCACGAACTATTTAATTTATGTTATGTGTCTTACAAGTTTGGGATTAGGTATTGTTATTCATAAACTAATCTAGTGTATGCCATTGTTTAGAAATGGCGCCCAGTAGAAGGAATGAGAACTCCAGCAATGCACATGATCCAAAGATAAAGAAGGATCATATCTTTCATGGTCTTAAGCCAGAATTTATAAGAGAAATAGCATCCCATGTATTATCATCATATGAAGAAATAATATCATGTGTTTATAAGATAAGTAAAGATTTTACTGAGTCCTATGGCTTTGAAGGGAAGCAAGAGAAGAAAAGGATGGAAGAGAGAACGATGGATAAAGGAAAGAGGGAAAATAAAAATTTTCCCATATGTGATAACTGTGGGAAGAAACACCCTGGAACTTGTCTAAAAGGAATGGGATTTTGTTATAAGTGTGGAGGAAAAGGGAACAAAGTACGTGACTATAAGGGTAAGAAAATGGTTTCAAATGTACAATGCTTCATTTGCAAGGAGTTTGGACACTACGCGAACCTATGTCCCAGTCATCAGACTATGCCGCAAATGATTCTATTGGATAATATTCAAGTTATGATACTACCACAGATGAAGAGGAATGATTAGAGTTCTTATGTTGATTATGTCATTTGAGTGTTGTATCAACAATGTACTTGTTATAATAATTATGGAGTATATAAGGATTGTACTGCAGTACTATTTCATTAAGGACTTGAGATTGTGTAGAACAAAGAAAAGTGACTCAATAGCAAGTTAAATTTTTGGAAAATATATGGTTGAGAGAAAGATAAACCATAATATGGTTCTGATACCGAGGTAGTGATTTTTAGAATAATACATGATTGATTTGGATAAATTATATTGGATATTCTTGACTACCTTGAAGCTGATTAATGATTTGTATATTCCATCATTATTGGGGTTTAAAACATTTTTTGATTGATGAAGTATATCCAGCATTCTATATGGAATAAGGGATCACGAATGTAATCAATAATTATTATGGTAATTCAGGATGTTTCAGTGTTTTAAAAGAATACATGATGAAGGTATTCATATGCTATTACGGGGTAAAAAGGATCTACATTAAGTTTACCTTCCTTATAAATATTGGACTGTGAGTTTGGACAAAAGTATTTTGGATAAATTCTAGTTTGAGATTAATTTTGATTGCCATAAAAGGACAACCCAGAGGTCGGGCGGCAACCCGTCGCGACCGGCAAGGCCACGAGACTTGAACCCACAACTGAAGGGCGACAAGGGTGTATCACCTACCACTGGCCCACAAGATGTCCTGGATTAAATAATGTAGTTTTTATTAAAAGATCTTGTAGATGAATTATAAATTCATTTATTTTGGAACCCTATACGAATAGTGTAAATAGAATTTTTTACGTTCTATTATCTTTTAGAGTGAAAGATGAGTTTGTGGTAGAAATTTATTAATGGATAAAACTCTAATTATAAAGTAAGTATATCTCCTTATGATCTTAGCCAATATCATAAATAAATTCCTCAACATTAAGAAAAGGAACTTAGAACAAAAATATTGTCCTAGATGGTACCTTAAATCATCACTAATTTATGGCTTTGGGATTGTTGGCCTTTTCATAGCCATGTTCTCTACCACTCTCCATCAGATAATTGATGGTTAGATTTTTCTTCCATATCCATATTTTCCTACATGGAACCCTAGTATGTGTTATTTTAGGTAATCTTCATACTTTCCACTCTTTATTTTAAATAGAGGCCTTATTAATTCATTTTTCGATGTGGGATTTCAACTAAGATATTTTGAAACATCAAAAATGTGTTATCCTAATACCCTATGTTTTGTTGAACCGATGGTATTTCAAATCATCATAGATTGATGAATTTAAGGACCTCAATTTTACACTTGTTTTTGATTTATGACCTCAATCACTACCTATAAATATTTACGTTTTCCTCCAATTATATGTCTCTAATTTCCACCAATGTTCTCCTAATCGAGATCATAATTTGGTGGTGACCCTTTCATTTCTCTTTTCCTCATATTAAGACTAAATTTTAGTAACCCAATTTCCGATGTGGGTTTTCCCACAAATATATTTTCTATTTTCAACCTTTTATTTTCGAAGAACAATTTCAAATTGCGAGGACGCAATTTATTGAAGGATGGGAGAATGTAACACCCCAAGATTTCGTAGTGTGCTATTTCTTCAAAATAATACAATAACTTGCACTACATGCAACACCGAGTTCAATCACACCATGACTTACCAAAAAAAAATCCATTCAAAAGATTTTATGAATAGTATTAACTAAATTTTAAACTTTATATAATCCTTATAATTTTAGAATCCATATTATGAGTTTCTTAGACATAATGCAAGAACAGATTCATTTTCAGTATTGCACTTTTATCAACTTTTAATAGTGAAACCTTTTTAAATACAATATTTTAAACTTTTTGACTAAATGGGGACATCAAAATTTTTTTAAAATGAAACATCCCAATCTTCCACGGTACGCTTTCCTTTGAATAATGCAACGACGTGCATTGTACGCAACTTCGAGATTCTAACACACCACAACCAATCAAACTAGCCGTTATGAATAGTAATACCTACCTTTTAAAATTTTAGAAATTTTATCTCTCAAAATGGACTTCATTTTTGGATTCGGAGTATCGAATTTAGCCTAAGGTGAAATTTTGGTACTTTTCGGATAACTTTCATATTTTGATGAATAGTGAAAATTACTAAATTTTAATTAAAAACAACTTTTTTAATAAAAATAATTAATAGTGATAAATTATGAATTTGAGTGGTTTTAAAGTATATTTAGAATATATTTTTACCATTTAATATAATTTTGGTCATTGGACATAATTTTACAATTAATCCGAACATAAACAAGTGTCAATCTTTTGATAGTTATTATCTCTTAAAAACACGCTTTTTGTTTTGACAGCGGGAATTAATTTTAAATTAATTTCTACCACTTCTATGTTTTGAATTTAGAAAAATGGATTCCATATTTGTAATCAGGATTTCCAAATTGTGTAAATAGGTAACTTTTATTTTTAGACATTTTGAATAATTACTGTGGTAAATATTTTATTTACCATGGTTAAGGGTAAATCCGGTAAATAAGGGTTAAAAAATAATATTATAATAATACTAAATTACCCTAAAACGTGTCCTAGACTTATTGGTTGATAAATGTTCGACCATAGGCATCTTTGGGTCTATTTTGGTACCCCATGGTGCCACTAGTAGGTGATAGGGACACTTTATTTTAATTAAGTTAAAATGAATACAAAAATGACACAAGGATATATCTTTTAGAAAAACAATTTTTACATATGGTTATATATGTTGGATTTGAGATTATAAATATTCATTAGAAATATAAAAAGATTTCCTACATAATGATATTTTATTTATAATTTTTAGACATTAAATAATTTAATTTATTTATGACACAATGATGATGAATTAATTACTATAATAGTGAAAAATTAAAATAATTGATATTATAAATACCCAAATAAATATAATATGAAACTTTTAATGAATTAAACTAATTTTATAGGATAATATGATATATTAGGATTTATGTAATTGACTTTGTTTGAAGTAATCAATCTGTTATGAGTTTCACAAAAATCAACTATTGAATAGTGTCAAAATTGACATAAAAGAGTTCTTAAAACAAATATTATATTATTAATTGATATTAAATTCCTAAAAATCTAATGTTCGGCCAAGAGACTTATATCATGATATGTTAATCATTAATGGACCACTTGGGGGTCTCTTGGATGTATATAGTAAGTTTATTAACCATATTATATAAAAATACAAAGAGACATTGTAAAAGTGAAACTAATTAACTTAGAGTTAATACTTAAATATAAGGTTAATATAAGTACCCAAACCTGTCTAAATTATATTGGTTGAGTTGTTTTCGACCCATCCCCACCTTAAAATTTAAATAATCAACTTTGGAGCCATTAAAAACTGAATATAAATTTATTATAATCTAATATTTCTAGCTTTTCCAAAGGTGTCCCTCACCCCTCTTATAAAAGGGAACTCCTACTTCTCATTTCTTCACACCTTCAAAACCTTTTAGTTCAGAAAAAATCTACCCAAATACTCTCCCAACTTCCCTCACTAAAACCTAGATGCCTTATTTTGATCAGAAATCCAACCTAAGGAGCCCTTTTGATCAAATCAAAAGGAAGAACCCGAAGAAGAGGTAATGATTTCACCACCCTTTTCCAAGTTCCTTTCTTCTTCCACTTCTTCTTCCTTTGTTATTACCATTCTAAAATAATAACTCCAGTATCATATATATACTGTGATGTTATTATAAATATGGTACAACCATATTCAGTATTCTATCCACCCTTTGAATAACATGTCACCATACGTTCGTACGTACGGCTTACCGTCTCCACGTCGTGGTGTAATTGTTATTCAATATATTATTATTTGGATGGGTATAATAATGATATGTAACTCATGTAAATAATAAATATAACATGTTAATGATTCTGTATATATGATATAATAACCATTTATATATTATTTTAATATCAAAAGAATGATATTGTCGCTCGTGCGTACGTACAGACTACCGTCTCCAGGAACGCGATGAGATTCATTCTCCATCATATCCATTCAAGTATAATTATCATTTGATGATTTAAAAATGATGTTTAAGGACTTGATATCATTCTGGATATGAATAATATACAACATATCCATTAAAAACATGGATTACATAACAAAACATATAAAAGAAAACAAGTAAGTTAACACCCGAAACAACGATAATATGAAGATATTATTATCAAATCAATATTAAAAGATCATATATGATATCATATTATTGTATATGATTCTTGTATAATTTAATAACAATTATTTCACCATTATACAGGAGGTTAACCTACCCCAACCAAGGAAAAGTACAAGGTAAGGGGTTTTCATCTCACTCTTTATTCCCGTGAGATTCATGACATATTGCCACCATTACCTTTTGTGTGTTGTATGTACTTCCCATAATTATATTCTTTATGTAATACACTTTAATTTATGTGTATTTACATATTCATTGTATTATACCTATTTCATGGGTTGTATTTTTCATAGGTTACCAAATTGGTAAGGGTTATTTCACAATCTCTTCATTATCCGAGGTTGTTTATACGTAATAATCTACTGGGATCTCTTTATCATCCACATCCATGTTTCTTCAAAATGTATTTCAAAACATTTTTACTATTTACAAGAATATGGGTTAAAGTCATTTATACCCTTGTTTGACTTTTTATAAGTAGTTTATAAAGGAATCTTTCCGTCATTTTCCAAACAAGGTGCTTTTTAACCTTTTCGACAGAATTAAGGTAAGAATGTTTTTTTTAACTTATACGGCGGGTGCGGTTATTTTCCGCCATTATAAAATCGTCGAATCTTCCCTTACAAGCTTATAAGAATATTTTCAAATTAAATGTATTATTTTATAATTATGTTACCTTTAAAATGATTTAAAAAAAAGAGATATTTCTCTAAAATAGTTTTGATTTCATCTATGTCAACATCCTTTGATGGATTTTAAGCTTATTTGAAGTTGATTTGTTATGATACAAAACATCCCTATTTTATTGAAGGTTTTGTGATATTTTTGACTGTGGATAAGTTATTCTTATGTCACTCATGGTTTTTTTAAAGTATTGACATTTTATAAGTTATTTTAATCCGAATGTTTATGTTATATTTCAACCTTTCATTCAGATGAATGTGTTAGACAAGTATGTTCCAGGTTGGGGACCGGTAAAAGTAAGCCCTCCGGTTTGGTCTCCGGTTATTAGAGGAACTCTAGTTTGGTCTCCGGTTATTAGAGGAACTCCGGGTTCATGTCCGGTTATTAGAGGCACTCCGGGTTGGTGTCCGGTTATTAGAGGCACTCCGGGTTGGGTTCCGGTTACAGTTAGCCCCTAGGTATTGGGACGAGGCCTTGACAAAGAAATTAAAGTCCAGAATTATGAATTCCATCATTATGAAAGTGGTTAATGATATTGCATCTGATTATTCGATTAGTAGAATATCCATGTGAATAAGTAAATTGAATTATTTCATTTTATTTTTGCCATACTATGTTTAAGTTCAAGTTTAAATGGCTTTTGTTTTAGTATACATTGCCTTAAATGTTTATTATTATTTATGAAAGTTTCCGCTATATTGTTATCCTTACTGGGCATTTGAGCTCACCCCTTTTCTATGTTTTATTTTTCCCAGGATGTGAAGAAGTAAGTTATGAATGACCTGTAGGGATATTATGAGGGGATAATAGTGTGGACTATGGATACATTATGTTGTTGTAGTAGTTTTTCACTTTATGATGTAATGTAAAACTTTATGAATATATCTAGTGTTTCCAAGGCTACTAAACCAATCGGTATTTTGAGATTTGATCTTTCTTGTGATCATGCCAATGTTATGTAATAATGCACCGACTCTGGGTAACTGGGGTCGGGGCGTTACATTTTAGCATTCATTTAAGCTCAGTTTCAAGGGATAAATTGTTTCACTCATTGATATGCATTTAAAAATTGTGATGAGAATAATTTCAGCTCAAAAATTTCAAAAAAACAAAGAAAATTGAAAAATAAACACACAAAATTTGAAAAACACACAATTTTTTGTTTGTTTGTTTTAAACAGGAAAACAATTGAAATTACTAAACTAAAAGGTTCCCTCCCCCACACTTAAAATATTGCATTGTCCTCAATGTGAACCCATGAGATGATATATGCACATGAAATGCATAATTTTTAAATAGGACAAATAATATAAAAGTGAAAGGGTTAGGAACAGCCTGATGTGCTCAAGTGATGATGGGGTCATGCAGTGTGATAAAATCCACTGCATTAGTAGGAAGTCCCTCAATGTATCTGTTCAAACGTTTCCCGTTGACTATAAAGCTCATTCTAGTGTCCTCTTGTGTGATCTCCACTGCACCATAATGAAAAACATTAGATACAATATAAGGACCTAACCACCTGGAACGCAACTTACCAGGTATCAGCTTCAGTCGTGAACTGTAGAGAAGGACTTTCTCTCCAACATGAAACTCCCTTTGTTGGATCATTCTATCATGAGATGCTTTTGATATTTCCTTGTAGAGCCTTGAGTTCTCATATGAAGACAATATAATCTCTTCAAGCTCTTGAATTTGCAGCTTCCTTTGGATTCCAGCTTGGGCCAAATCCATGTTGTATTTCTTTATATCCCAATAAGCCCGATGCTCAACTTCCATGGGGAGATGACACTCTTTCCCAAAAACAATCTGAAATGGGGACATACCAATGGGTGTCTTGTATGCTATCCTATAATCCCACAATTCATCATCCAAGTGCTTTCTTCAATCCTTCCTATTTGGCTGCACAGTTTTCTCCAATATTTGTTTCAACTCACAATTTAAAACCTCATCGGGGCCATTTGTTTGGGGGTGGTATGGTGTTGATGTTTTGTGTGTCACCCCATACTTTCGAAGGAGGGAAGGAAAATTACTATTGCAAAAGTGTGTCCCTTGGTCACTGATGATGGCCTTTGGTACTCCAAACCTGCAAAAAAGTTGAGCCTTGACAAAATCCACTACAACATGAGAATCGTCAGTCCTGGTGGCCTTAGCCTCCACCCATTTACTCACATAATCAACAGCAACCAAAATATACAAAAATCCAAATGAACAAGGAAAAGGACCCATAAAATCAATGCCCTATACCTCAAAAATCTCACAAAATATTATGGGTTGTTAGGGCATCTCATATCTCCTAGAAATGTTTCTAGTGTGTTGGCAATGAGAGCATGACTTGAAAAACACGTGGGCATCATGGAATAAGCTAGGACAATATAATATAGAGTCCAAAACATTCCTAGCTGTCCATTGGGGTCCAAAGTGTCCACCAAAAGAAAGTGTATGACAAAAATGCAAAACAGAATCAAACTCATGATCGAGAACACACCTCCTAATGACTTGGTCACTACACATGCGCCAGAGGTAAGGATCATCCCACACATAAAACCTAGACTCACTTTTTAATTTTTGGACTTGATGCTTCTTCAAATTTCTTGGGATTTCAGAGGAAACAATGTAATTAACTAAATTAGAACACCAAGGATGCGTACCTAATATGGTATAGAGATGTTCATCGGGGAAAGTGTCCCGAAGTGGTACTTGGTCCAAGGTGTCACCCTCTGGTGTGCGAGTAAGCCTAATCATGTGGTATGCCACCAAATTCTCTAACCCCTTCTTGTCTTTTATCTCAATGTCAAACTCTTGAAGAAGGATCATCCAACTGATAAGTCGTGGCTTTGCATCTGGATTCTTCAGAAGGTACCTCAAAGCTGCATGGTCAGAAAAAACAACTACTTTAGATCCCAATAAATATGAATGAAATTTATCTAAGGAAAATATAATAGAAAGAAACTTCTTTTTCATGGTTGTGTAATTTTATTGGGCTGAATCCAGTGTCCTCGATGAATAGGTGATCACATGTGAACGTCCCTCCACCCTCTGAGATAAGACAGCTCCAACCGTGAAGTTGGAGGCGTCACACATAAGCTCAAAAGGAATATCCCACAGTGGGGGATGTATGATAGGTGGAGTGGTCATACACTTCTTTTGCTCATCAAAGGAAGTCCTGCAAGAATCATCAAACACAAAATCGGAATCCTTTTGAAGTAATTATGACATAGGAAGAGCAATCTTACTAAAATATTTGATGAAGTTTCGATAAAATCCTGCATTCCCTAGGAGAGATATAACATCACGCACACATTAAGGATAGGTTAAGGATGAAATAATGTCTATATTAGATCTATCAACCTCTATCCTATGTTTTGACACTACATGCCCTAAGACAATGCCATGCTCTACCATGATATGACACTTTTCAAAGTTCAGGACCAGATTATTCTTAATACAACGATTCAACACCTTTCCCAAACTACTTAGACATTCATCAAATGAAGACCCATACACTATAAAATCATCCATAAATACCTCCATGTAGGTCTCAAAAAAATCAGAAAAAATACTCACCATGCATCGCTGGAAGGTACCTGGGGTGTTGCAAAGTCCAAATGGCATCCTTCGGTAGGAAAACGTACCGAAAGGACAAGTGAATGTTGTCTTCTCCTGATCCTCTGGAGCAATAGGAACCTGAAAATATATAGAAAATCCATCCAAGAAACAATAATGTGTTTTCCCAGCAAGTCTCTCAAGCATCTGATCAATAAATGGGAGGGGGAAATGGTCCTTGTGAGTAGACTGATTTATTTTCCTATAATCAATACACACGCGCAAAATGTTTTTCACACTCATTAGAACTAACTCATCTTTCTCATTTTTAACAACAGTAACACCACTTTTCTTAGGCACAACCTGAATAGTACTTACCCACTGAGAATTTGAAATGGGATAGATTATACCTGCCTGAAGCAAATTTTCAACTTCTTTTTTTAACAACCTCTAGAAGGGTTGGATTGAGTCTCCTTTGTGGTTGCCTCACCGGTTTAGCCCCATCCTCCAAAATAATCCTATGCATGCAAATGGAGGGGCTAATACCTGATATGTCAGCCAAGGTCCACCCGATTGCCCTGATGTTCTCCCTCAAAAGATTCAAAAGTTTTTCTTCATGTTCAAAAGGGATATTGTTAGCAATGATAATAGGTAATTTCTCACCACTCAACAAGTATGATTATTTGAGATTTGGTGGAAATGGATTGAGTTCCAGTGTAGGGGGTGGTGTATGGATGGATACATAGAAAGAACTGAAATATGTGCACAAAGAGCATTAGTATCAGAATATACATCATCAAAATCAGAGAATAAAGCATCAAATCCATCAGCATACTCTATAGCCATGTCATAATCAGAGTTCACATGATCAAAATCAGAATATGACTCCATTTCAAAATCAAATCTTAGAGAGTCATGTTCTTTAGAAATAGGTGTGGAAGTACTCTTAGACATCAAACTATAACCAATACTCATAATCTCCCTAAGCATAGGACAATCCAATTCTATGGTGTTTTTACTTGGTTGTTCAAAATGGGAGATAACAAATGCAGAATGATCCTCTGAGGGGTACTTCATGGAATCTATAACATTAAATATCACAACTTTATCCCCAAATTCCATGGAAAGTGTACCCTAATTGACATTTATGATAGTTTTTGCAGTTTTGAGGAAGGGTCTACCTAAGATAATGGGGGAATGAGAACTTACCTGATCATCCTCCATTTTGAGCACATAGAAGTCTGCTGGGAAGATCATGTCTCTTACCTGGACAAGTACATCCTCAAAGACTCCCGCTGGATATTCCGTATCTCTATTCGCCAATTGCACCACTACTCTCATCGGCTTCAACTCACCAACCTGTAAAGAAGATAATATAGAGTGAGGAATCACATTTATTGAAGCTCCTAAATCACAAAGAGCATTAGAGAAGTGCAACTCCCCTATGGTACATGGGATGGTTAATGTCCCAGGATCCTTGCACTTTGTTGGAATTGCTAGAGTTTGTGTAATGAGTGCTGATACATTGCTTCCAAGGTTGATCCTCGCATTTACCTTGAGCCCTCTTCGATTGGTGTAGAGTTCTTTTAAGAATTTGGCATACCTTGGGATTTGTTTGATGGCTTCAAGTAGAGGGTTTTTGATCTCAACACGCTTGAATGTGTCCAAAACCTCTTTTTGCATTGCCTCTTCAGCCATCTTCTTGGTTTGAACAGCCCTATTTGGAAAGGGAAGAGGTTTAGGAGGAATATCGTCAATCTTTTTCTTACCTTTATCTTTCTCCTTGGACTGCTCATCAGTTGGTATGAAATGTGGACTCTCTGGAGTTGAGGTGAATCCCGGTGGAATGGTAGGTACAAATGTATCATTCATTTTCTTCCCACTTATCAATGTGATGGCACTAACATTCCCCTTTGTATTTGGAGTGGTTTGGGATGGTAGATTTCCGGAATTCTTACTTACAAGTTCATGGAGGGTGGTGGCAATCTGGCTCATTTGATTCTTCAACTCCCTTAGCTCTGAACCTTGACTTCTCAACTAATTCTGTTGATTAAGAACAATATGATTCAAAAGGTCATCAGTGTTAGAATCTACCTTGGGTGGGGGATTCCCTTGTTGTTGGCTTGTTGATGCTTGAGATTCAAATCTCTTTTGGGGTTGTTGGAAACCCTGCTGGTAAGGTGAAGGCAGCTGGAAGTTTTGTTGAAAAGAGGGCCTTTGTTATTGTCCAGATCCATACCTTATATCCGATTGATCCTTCCACCCTTGGTTGTATGTTGGATCAAACTTCTTTTGGGGATATGGTTGTTGTTGCTGTTGCTGATATGGTCTCCCAGGGAACACTACTGCACAATCTTCTGTTTCTTGGAGTTGTGGGCAACAGTCAGTTGGGTGTCTTGTCTCAGTGCAAATACCACAAGGCCTTGAAGGAGGGGGTTGGGATGTATTTTGATCCAAAGTAATATGCCTCACCATAGTGGTCAATTATTCCAACTTGGTATCAATCAAATGACTTTCAAGAGAATAAGGATTTATCTGATGTACTCCCCTGACGTGTGGTGTACCTCTATCGCCAAATTGTTGGGATTTTTGGGCCATCTTGTCGATCAATGCATGTGCAGCTACTGGTGTCTTGTCCACCAATGCCCCTCCTGCTGCGGCATCCACCATGATCCTCTCCCTAGGTGTGAGTCCTTCATAGAAGTACCGAATAAGGAGTTGCTCCCTAATTTGGTGATGTGGACAGATTGCACACAACTTCTTGAATCGCTCCCAGTACTCATACATTGACTCCCCTTGTGATTGCTTGATCCCTGAGATCTCCTTAAGAATGGAAGTGGTCCTTGATGCTGGAAAAAATCTATGCAAGAAAAGACGTTTCAAATCGTTCCAACATGTTACATCTTCAGGTTGTAAATAGTACATCCAATCCTTTATAGCTCCATCAAGTGAAAATGGGAATGATCTTAATTTGATTTGATCTTCAGATAAATTTCTAGGTTTTAAGGTTGAGAAAAACACATTAAATTCTTTCAAATTTTTATTGGGATCCTCACCAGAGAGGCCATGGAACTTTGGAAGTAAGTGAATTAACCCAGATTTTAGTTCAAAGTCTGATTTGAGATTTGGGTATGCAATACAATTTGGTTGATAATTAATATCAGGTGAAACCAATTCTCGTATGGTTCTATTTATCTCATTTCCATTATTGTCAGCCATTGGTTCTTGTTTTATGATTGAATTTGAATTACTTCCAATTTCAATGTTATGATATTGGAGTAATTATCCAACTAGTTGAATGTTGAAACTTCCCGTAGACTGAGAATGTCTGGTTCGTGCCCTAAGGATGCGTTCAATCTTAGGGTCAAGATCTAAGAGATCCTTGGGATTAGTTCATTTAATAAATCAATGAAAGATGAAAATAAGAAAAGTGGACCATATTAAAATAAAAATTAGAAGTTTGAGTTGATGCTCCAAAAAGAAGTAGAATAAAATAAAAGAAGAAAAAAAATCAGATTGGGTAAAGATGGAAGAAAGAAGAGAGGAAGAGAATAAAATGTAAAGTAAAATAAATACCTCTAATTGGTTGAAATAATTACTTGCCTCCCTGTAAACGGTGCCAATTTGATAGAGCGCTGTTGTGGGCACCCTCAAATGATTAATGTGATTTTGGGGTACTTAGGTGCAGCCAAGTGGCTGACCAAGGTCGTCTCTCAAAGGAGAAAGTGAATTAAAACAACTTTCTAGAGGTATTCCAAAAATAAAATAGAATAGAATTAAAACACTACCTGAAATAATGGGGGGTGTTTATAGTTTATAAATATAGAAGAAGTTTTTTGGAAGAAGATTGCATTTTTTTTTGTTTTTAATTTTGAAATGAAGTTTGATTAAAAAGACACAACAAGAAGATGTTTTTTTAGAAAATATTTTAAAAGATGCAATAGATCTAACTCTATCTATTAAATAAATTATTTATCATTATAATTTAAATTTACATCCACTTAATTATGTCCCCTTAACTTGTTAACCCCCCAAACCCTATGATAATTAACCTTACCACAAAGATGAAGTTAATTAAACCCTAGGTTATCTTCGGAACATGTAATCGCAACACCCTACTTTAATTGATGTTCTAAGGATAGCTTATGGTGAGTGGTAAATTAAGGAACATATACATTCTGGAAATGAGGATGAATTGTGTTTATGGATTATATTTTATCTCTACAAATTTCTCCCGTATGGTCTTGTATTACCGATTAAGATCGCGCTCTCACAATTTACACAAAATCCCGACCTCGTGTGTTTTTGTGTTAATTGTTTAATTTCTTGATTAGTTTATTACAATTTAAAAACACAATTCATGGATCATTTTAAGTGAATTATAGTATCTCAATGATTCAAAATAATTAAATGAATAGGGTAGAATATAGACTGATTACTAAAATACTACTCTTCCATGGGTGGCGTAATCATCGTAGAAGCGTTTTTCATGTGCAAAGGTTTATAATGGGTTTAACCCAATAACGCTTCTACTCAAGAATTCCAACCCAATTAGGAATATTAAGAGAAGAATAAATTTAAACAAAACATAATAAAAAATGAATAATAAAATAAGATCAAATAAGTTTATTACACAAATGAAAACATTACAAAATGAAGAAGAGAAGGAGGCTTCGATGAGAGGATCCTTGCTTCAAGTGCTACCCCTCTTACAATGGTTGGATAATTTGGGTGAAACCAATTATCCTCTGCCTAAAATCTCCTAATTCACTTCCCAACCCCACCAAATGAGAAAAACACCAATTTATAGAGTGGTGGGGAGGCTAGGTTCAAAGTGGTTTCAAGTGTGAATGGGGAATCTCGTCCAAATATTTTATTCCAACTTGAACCGCCCATTTGACCACCAAAACTCGTGAATTGGCCGGAATTACAGAAGTATCATATGTGAGGATATGGTACTATATCTCTTATAAAAATTTGGGCTCAATACAATCCCAGATGAAGGAGATATGGACGAAATACAGAAGCTTCTCCATTCTAGCGTGTCCAACCCACCTTTTATTTATGGCCCAATTAATCCATCCAGATGCATTATTTTTATCAAGTGTCCTGAATAAAAGTTGTATACAATGAAGGAGGGAACATAGTTAAAAAATATTAAGTTCAAATAATTCAAATAAAAATATTTACGATTGAAATACTACAGTGATTTTGAAAGGGTAAAAATGGAATTTTCATCAAATATTCAAATGAATGATCTAATCCAAAATACTTTCAAATTGAACATATTTAACACAATTTGAGGAAATTATATCATTTATTATCAATAAAATATTCAATAAAATAGTGTTTTATCAAGAACTGATTTAGAAAATGAATATTTTTAAATGCAGGGGGTTGTTCTACAATAACATCCTAAAAAATATAACTATTAATAAAATAACTCTTCAAATCCATTTGATATAGTTTGAAATTAAAATTTTCTTCATAAGAAATTAGTATTATAATTACCTCAACTCTAGACATTGAGGAAATTTTTTCCTTATAGTTAGTACCTTTCTCTTAACTATATCCTTCTGTAACCAGTTTAGCTTCGTTTTTTATCAAGGTGCCAAAATCATCAAACTGGTTTCTAAGAGAAGATATAGTTTGATAACCTCTATCTAGATCTAGAAAAACAAAATCTAAAGGATGGTTTCTATAGGTTCTAATATATATAGGGATATAAGTTCTTGGTACTTCATTTTCTTCTTCAGGATCTACTTCAAACACTTCCTCAGCACTGGGTGATTTTTCTACAATATGTTTTATTAGTTGATCACTAGTCTTGGTTGAGGTATTTATATCCATGTTATAAAAACCAACCTCAAGGTTTTCTAAATAAATTTTGGGATCATTTGAATATATTTCATCAAATTTTACATGTATATATTATTCCAAAACTTTGTTTCATTCATTAAACACTCTATATGATTTAATAGAGGTTGAATAACCAAGGGAAATTCCTTCATCATTATAGATGAAAATTTAAATAAACTCTCTTTTGTGTTGAGAATAATGACCTTGTAACTGGAAACTCTAATTTAATTAAACTTTGGGTTTCTCCAATTCCATAACTCATACGAGTTCTTCTTTAAAACTGGTCTAATAATAACCTTATTAATGATATAATAGGTTTTATTAACAGATTCTTCCCAAAAATAGAAAGGTAAATCATACTTATTGAGTATGGTCGAGTCAATATCTTGAATAATCATATTTATTATTTTAACCGCTAAATTTTTATGGGGAGTCCTAGGAGAAGAGAAGTTATGATTATAGAAATGTTGTGATAAAGTCTTAAAGTCTTTATTTTCAATCTCACAACCATAATCACTCCTTAAGGTCTTAATAGTAAGTTCGCTAAGATTTTCTATAGATATTAAATATTTTTTAAAATGAGAACAAGCTTCACTTTTGTGAGATTAAAAAAATACCCAAGTAAATCTATAAATTCATCTAAAAAACATAGGCATAATGCTTCCCAAATAGGATATAAAATTTCTAAGGTCCAAAAAAATCCATGCGAACCAAGTCTAGGGGTTGAGAAGTTGAAACTTATTTCATTAGTTTTAAATAAATCTTATACTATTTCCCTTTTTTATTGGGGTTATATACTTTATATTTTGTGAATTATATATTAGTAATAACTTGAACTAAACCTTTCATAGTTATCTTTCTAAGAGAGTGTAGGTTTCAGTGACCTAATCTCCTATTCCATAGAAAATATTCTTTGTGAAAGGAACTTATAAAAGAAATTATTTTGAGAAAATAATGAATCTAAATCAACCACAGAAACATTATCATGATATAAATAAGTAAAAAAGAAATAACTATTAGAATCTTAGATTTTTAAAGAATTATTATTATCGAACATGACATGATAACCATCAACACATAATTGTGAAATTATATGTAGATTATAATTTAAACCATAAAAAAATAATACTTTAAAAATTAAAATAAAATTAGAGTTACCAATTTTACTATGTCCAACTATTTATCCTTTGGAATTTTCAATAAATGTGACATGTCCACCATCCACCTTTATCAGGTTCTTAAATCTTGATTAGTATCCAATCATGCATCTGGAACATCCACTATCTATACACTACAGATTCTTTCTTTTAATCTTCAAGCATGTTTCCTATAACATTTTTAAACAAGTAATGATTTTCATACCCATGCTTTATTGGGTTAAGAGAAGTTAGCAACATGATATTTTGGAATCCCAAGTTATTTAATAGTTTTACCATAAATATAATTAAGATTTTTAGAAATAAATATCTTATTAGGATCATAATAATATGATATATTTACATAATTACAAGATCTTGATCTAGGAATAAACTTATTTTTATAAATTCTCCTTTGACTAGGCTATCACCCAATACTAGTTGTATACTTCAGTGAGGTCTGTTTACCAAACATTTTGATCAATATTTCTCTTCTATTTATAAATCCTTCAAGATAATTTTTTAGTTTATAATTTGAAATTTTAAGTTCATTATTATCCTTTAAAAAGGAATTATTATTTTATTTTCCAATAAATAAGATAAAATTTAATTTAGGTAGGTAAAGCATGATATTTATTTAAATTATTATTATTATCTTTATGCTCATTAAAGGAATCTTCCATCATATTGAAATATTCAAAGATATCTTTACTGCACATATAATTTTCATTATGATTTTAATTTTTAGAGATATCAAAAATTTGAGTTGAAGAGGTTGTAATAGAATTTGTTACCTCATATGTTTTTTTTCATAAAATACATATTATAGCTTATATTATTGTCTTCCTTGATTGAATCAGATTCACTAGAACTATCCTTATAGGTAATCTAGGTTACCTTCAAATAATTTCTTGGGTCTTTTTTCTATGTCCTCATACTTTTTCTTTTAATTTAATTTTTAACATTTAGTTTTGATATACCATTTTATTCTACACTCATAGTAGGTTACATATCCAAGTTGGTTTTCATTATTTTAACTTCCTCTTTTGACATTCCTTCCTCCGTAGTTTGATTTATTAAAGAATTTATTCTTTCTGTTGAATTTATTAAATATCTTGACTAGATAATACATCTCCTCATCACCATCAAAGGGTGATTTATCCTCATTTGAGTTATCTTCTTTTATTTTACCTTTTATTTTTGTCTCAAAACTTTTGAAAGTGACTTTTTTTATTTTGGTTCCTCTTCCTCTTTATTCAATTTCAACTATTAGTTATACACCATTAGTTTACTTGTCATCTCCTTCACTAGATGTTTTATTACATCACATGACACTTAAATGGAAACTAAAGTTCATTTATTTTGATCAGGTAAGCACTAAAAGATTCTCATCACATTATTTTTATTTTTAATTTTCTTTACAAGAACATGCTTTGTATTATTAATTTCATTGAACATGATATAAATTTAAAAAATTGATTCATCAGGATTCATTTTACTGATATCATATTTAATATTATAAGTATTTAATATCATTTATTTAAAATTTTATGTGCCTTCATGATACATAAATACTGTATCTAATATTTCAAAATCAATTGCAATGATGATATTTTATTAAACTCATATTCACCCAAAGCACTATATAAGATTTTTACATCTTTTCAATTATAATCATAAGTAGCATTAGTAGAAAAAATCCAATAAGATCTAGTAGCTTAAAAGTTTTTCATATTTATCTTCTATTACTATCCAGATGTCAAAACCGATGCTCTCAAGATGTATTTTTTTTAATATTAAATTGATCATAATTATTACAATTAAAGCAACAAGTTCTATTAGTAGTATTACCCTCAAGTCTATTATTATCCATAAAAATAAAAATTTAAAATAAATAAAAATTTATATCTTTTGGGAAACAACTTAATCAAAATTTATGCACGATATGAAAGAAATAAAAACCCCTTTTATTGTAAATAATTTTTGGAGTGGAGTATCGAGAGGGGGGGTGAATTGAGTATCCAATAAACAATTTCAATTTAAAAAGATATTTAAGTCAAATTTCCCCAATTTAGAAAATATATCAGTTAAAAAAAATAATATAAATATATAATTTTATATTTTCAAAATTCCTATCAAAGGTTTAATCATAACCCAATTAAAATATTTTTTAAAACTAATATAACATTTGAAAAAAATATAATCTTATCAAAAAAATATATAAAATACATATTAAATCTAAATATTAATTTATTGTTTTGATATATAAATTTTGAAAACTAAAACTATTTTTTTCTTAAAAACAAATAAAAATAAGAAAACACACAATATAAATAAAAAAGAGGTTCAATCTCAAGATGAAACCTAATACTCTCCACTTAATAATAACCCACTTCCAAGCATGTTTATTAAAAAATAAACTTGGTCCACAACTTAGATATGGTTTTAAATAAAACTTATCACAAGGCATTCCATACTAAAAATAACCTATTATATAATTTTCATGGGATAGAATTTATAAAATAAATATTAATAGAGTATCCAAGTACTCTCCCATAAAGTACATGAGATTGTGCTAAAGGAATAAAAAAATAACACAAGCACAACTTGAATATAAATAAAATAAAGAATAAAAAAAATAAAGAATATAGAAGTGTTTGTGTAGTTATATTTTATATGATCAAGAAAGAGACGATCAATAATTATTTTCTTTTTGTTTTTTATTTTCTTTAAATATAAGAGTCATGTATTTTTGAAAGGTTTTTTTTGTTTCATTAAGAAAAGAGTGTCATATTCAATATTGTACAATCCTATTTCTTTTAAATAAGTAGAGCCAATGAGATAATCATTAGTAGAAAGTAATAAAATACATTTTTTTCACAAGGAAAACCTATAATTTTATAATTTTTTAGAATATAAAATTATTTATTACAGGATAATAATAAAATATGATAAATCCTTATACTAGTAAAAAATCTATAAATTTTAACTTTTTCATCAATATAGCTAAGTTTATATTTTAATAATAATCATTCTTAAATCCTTATATCTCTAACTTAAATTAAATTACATAAAATTTCAATTGAAATAATTAATTTGAATTTAATTATAAAAAAATATTGTAGTAGAACTTCAATTGCTGTAGTGACTTCATCTGGTGGTAGAATGTTTAGACTAATGGTAGCAGATCAATATGATGGTAGAAGATATGAACTAGTGGCAGTCGTGGAAGAAAAATCTTTGTGGTAGAATGATTAAAATAATGGAATAAGACTAATCCTAGTGGTAGAAAGATTTTTATAATAGTAGAAACTTAAAATTATGGTAACACACTTGTTCTGGTGGTAGAAACCCTATACTGGTGGTAGAAGACTTTACCTAGCGGTAACACATTTTGAACTGATTATCACATAAGTGTATTGGAATTAGGAAATATTTTCTAGTAGTATTATATGTCAACCAATGATAGAAATATCACTTGAATGGTAGTATAATACCACTTATGTTATAAGACTTTAACCAGTATTAGATGATGTCTTCCAGTGATTATAAAGGTGAACTGGTGGTATAAAAACATGTACTTGCGGTATTAGCTTGGAATTAGAAATTTTTTATGTAAAATCCATTTGAAATAAACCCTGTATAAGTATAATAAAAAATTTTCATACCTTAAGGAAGGGTAAAA
The DNA here is from genome assembly GCA_963277665.1 of Viscum album. Taxonomy (NCBI): domain Eukaryota; kingdom Viridiplantae; phylum Streptophyta; class Magnoliopsida; order Santalales; family Viscaceae; genus Viscum; species Viscum album. The sequence continues at coordinate 1,176,296,847 of OY728153.1, read as the reverse complement.
CAATCTTTTCATACCTTTCATTATGGTATAACAATATTTATATATAATGCATAATTATAATCAGACACATAATTAAGAGTAATATGTAACTATATAAATTCATGCAATAAATTATAAAACATTTGTAATTATTTTTAAAACTTGTGTAAGGGTATATAAAACTTTTTAAAGGGTATATATAAGATTCATTTAAAGATAGAATAAATATTACAATGCTCACATAAGGGTACTTACAATCATACATAAGGGTAATAAGAAACTTATAAGACGTATGTAAAGTTAAAACCAAATTTTGATAAGGGAAACATGATTTTAGAGCACTAAAAAAGGAATTTTTGGACTAGTCCAACACTATTATTATATTTATTTTATACACTTATGTTGTAATATTGTGCCTATAATTATGCTCCTTGAATCATGTTTAATTTTTCACGATGTCGCACACATTTTATATAGTATATGTTTGTTATTTTAAGATTACATGTCTTTCTATCATGACTAATAGAAAATGATTATTATTCCATGTTCTTTTCAATAATTAATTTCAACCCTTTCTATTTTTTTTCATATTCATATGATCTTACCCTTGATGACATGTTGATATGTTTTCACTTACTGAGCATTTGATCTTACCCATTTCTTAGGTTTTCCTTTTACTAGGTTATAATGATAAGTATAACCTGTGGAAAGTCTAGAAAGGATTCTAGAGAAGTTATATTTTTAAAACATTATTATGAATTAATATTTTTATGTAACTAATCTCCTAGACACTAAAAATTTAGTTCCTTGGTTTGTGAAACTATTTGTGAGATGTATTATTTAAATCTTGAGATTAATGTATTATTTAAGTAATATTTTGTTTGGGTCGCTATAGGTTGTATTAGATAAGGGTTTTTTTGTTTTTGGAGATTAGTTTAGTTACCTATATTAGGGTTATATAACCTTAGTAAAAACCCTAGATATTATTCTATTTATAAGATCATATCTTAAAATATTGGTAAAATATTGAGTAATTGGGTTTCCTAGAAATACATCTCTATATGTATACTAGAAAGGGGATGTTGATATGATACTTATTCACCAAGGGGAATTACCCCCAAAAGGGTTTTTTACCATTTACTTGATCATTACCCTAATAAAAAATTAGTGGGCCTAAAAATCCACACCTGGCTAGACACTCTCAGAGGATATGTTTTGGTTGATCACATGCTATTTATGCACAACTATAAAGGATTTATTTCCTAGTTACTTTTAAGTATTAAGTTGAGAAGTATAATATAACCCAACTTAAATTAATTTAGGCTAAAATAAAATTGATATAGGTTGAACTGAAGGAACTATAGGAAAATTTGATAATATAAAGGAACAATATGCTTTAATATTGAATTCCTTTTATGATTATGATGAATCCCCTATATTATTAATGTTTCATCACTCATGTCAACTATTTTTTGGTTTTAGTAATGTATGGAACTAGAAGTAACCATGGGTGTGAGGGATAATACAAAGATTACCTCGACATACAACCCATCATAATTATAGTTGGAGTGATAAACCTAGTGATTTTTCCAAATCATCTATCATGAAATATGATTAATAATGTAAACATTATTGAAGTACCAAACAAACAAATACGATAAATATGGACTCTCATAAAATATCAAGTGATGAAGATGATGAAGGAAATAATGTTAAAATTCTTATATGTCAAAAATATGGAAATAAGCACTAGGGGAATTGTCTCAAGGGGGATGAAAGAATCTTCAATTATGGAAGAGAGGGTTATCGGGCATCAAAATGTCACGGAAAAATGAAGAGTTTAGGAAACATGATTTTAAAAAATAGAGTTCATCCTATGATACCATTAATAATTAAATGTATTATGTGTGGGGAACTTGGGAATTATACATGTCAATGCTCGAATCGAAGGAATAACCAATACAATGAGCATCGCCAACCTCCATGACTAAGAGGACAATGGAATACCTATACAAGAAATACTCCTAAAGTGGATATTGATATTTAAGGTACACATAACCTCAAATTTGTATATGTAAATGTATTTTTTAATTTGATTCTAATAACTCTAGTATATCCAGTAATTGTCTAAAATTACCAAATAAATACCCTAATGATTTTATATTATCAAGTAAAAAGTACTCTTATCATCATATCCCTTGTTTTGGTTTATATAATATACTTCATGAAAGTATTATTAACCCTCATTTAGATAAATTTGAAATGTATTGGATATCTTTACATAGATTCTATAATAATAATAAAATGGAAAATAATATTTCATATTTCAAACCAATTTAAGATCATCTATGAGTGAAAGGTTGACTATGAGATGTCTTAGTAAACTAATTATATTATAAGAGTTATGATACCTAATCATGAGGGATGTTTTTATCAAATGATTATAAAAAAAATCAATATTAATATTTTCTTATTATAAGGGAAAATTTTATATTTCATAATCTTGATGATAACACTCTAGAAATTATATTATCGATCACTTCTATCTATCAGATACCCTTAATTCATTTCACTAGTAAGTGATAATTAAAATTATAAGGACAAAATTTATTTCAAGGGGGTATGTAACACCCTAAGATTTTGGAATATATTTACTTAAATATATATATTTTTAATATCTTATTGCACACATAGAACCGAAGAAAAAAATTCCATGAAATATTTATTATTAAGAAAATTTTAGAATAACACAACCTCTAGTAAATAAAAATACTATAATCAATTAGAAATTATTAAAAAGTAGGATTAAGAACACCTAATGTTTAAAAGGTCATTTTCTAAGAAAAGTAGTTTTTCTTTATATATTGTATTTTCATCTAAAATTTAAATTTATAAAATTTTGAATTTTAAATTTTTAAAATGAATTTCATTTTTGATTTTATAATATCAGAATTTTCTTAAGATTATTTTTTGTATTTTTTTAAAAAACTTTATCCTTAAGTAAGTTGTTAAAATTATAGTTTCTACCAAAATTATAAATTTTATAACATTGTATATATATAATAAAGACTTAGAAGTTTATAAAATATTTTAATTTATTTAATTTTAAAACTATATATTTTAAATTATCATTTTGAACTTAGAAAACCTATTTTCAACATTTTAGAACATAAATAACATTTTATTCTAATTTAAAAAATATTTTCATTATTTTTTCAAAATTTTAATGGTAATATTCAGTTTTGGATTTATTCGGAAGCTAAATAACTCTTGTTTTTATAATAATCCCATATATATCTTTAATTTCAATGAAATTGAAAAATCTACACTATACATAATTTTTAAGCTTAAAAAATCATTTTGTAAAACTATCTTTATGTGTTATGTACGGTAATATTAAAAGAAAAATTTCTAACCATTATAAATTTTATTTAATAAAATATTTTCATATTTTATATCAAAATTTTAATATTATGAAATAATGTTAATTTCATTTTTAGGTATAAAATTAAGTTACCAGGTAAATATTAGTAACTATAGTTAAATAGTTATTTTTCAAAGAATAATATTTTTCTAAATAATGTGATTTTTTTAAAATTAAATAGTTCAATTATAAATTAAAACTCTAATATGAAGTTTATATATAAATAAAAATAAATTAAGAATCATTTAATATATAATTAATTATAAATAAAATTAAAAATGATTAACTATAAAAACATATTTTTTTCTATAAGAATTGTTTTTATACACATCATATATTGTAATTTAAAAGTTAATTTACTCATACTTATAAATTTAATTAGGCTAAATAGAGCTTGAATTTGGATTCATCATGTCAAAATTTTGAAGTAAGGATTATTTTATATTTTTATTAATAAAATTATTACCATGGATAATTTTTAATCAAGATTAATAAGGTTAAAAGTGGGTATATAAATTATCTTAGATTTTTAATAATTGAAAAGAAATGTACACATTATTGAAATAATTATTAGTTATTAAATTCATACCCACATGTCTCAACTATGATTTATTCACCTAATTAACCTAACTCACCTAACCCACCTAACACCTATGTGACTCTTTTTTTACCCCTTACATGACTTTAGTTTTCATGAAAAATCCCCTCTTTTTCACCTATAAAAGGAGCTCACACCCACCCATTCTATCATTCCTCTCCACCCTAAAGGACTTTATCATGATTTTACCTTCCCTATACCTATATAAATCCCTATCCAGGATATATTAAGGTTATAATGAGTCCTCACAATCTTTAATAATTTACTTATTAAGGTACTAGTTCTCCTCCTCCTTTTGAGGCAAGTAATTATTTTATGAAGATCCATTTTGATTTCTATATAATTATGTTTAAATTTGTTAATAATTAATCATTTAATTTCCAAATGATGAAATATTGATGATATATTACCCCTATATATCATTAAACCCATTACATAATCTCTTTTGTATAAGTATCGTGTTGCCAAAATCACTCCTTGATTATCACCCACCTCATTCCAATTCAAGCACTTCATTTGGTATAAGCATTTTTATTTCCATGTTATTATGGTTCCACATGTTCATAATAAATAATTTACCAAAAAAATTATTTCATATTAATGATAGGATACCTTTCTCACTAATTAAATCCACTTCTATAATTTTCTTGTATACCCATCATGTTGCCGAAATCGGTCATTGATTTTCCATATTTATTTTTTGAATACCCAAATATAATATCCTTCATGGTTATATATATAAATGAAGTGTGTAAAAGTTTATAGATCTAGAAAATGTTCTGAGGAAGGTTATTAATATATTTATTTTTATTATATAAAAGTTATAGTTCATTTGACTAAGCAGAGAAATAAGGTAAGGGGTTCTTTGTCTCAAATTTGAATCCTTTGTGACATGTTTATCTTATAAACCATTTTTTATTTTAAATAGTTTCAATAATTTCCCATTATAATTTTTTCATCATTATTATTTTATTTTTCATGATATTTAATTATCTATCTAAATTTATACCTCTCATAGGGTTTTGATTCAAATGTTACAAATTTCATAAGGAGTTTTAATGATTCAAATATTTTCTTTGGGTCATAATCACTCCTATTTGACTATTATATTTTAATATTTTTCTATTATAACCGATGATAATGTTATGTTGTATTTAAAAATTATTTTTTGGGGAAATAATGTTTCACACCAAAGTTTTCTTACTTGATGAATCTATTGTCTTGTAAAAATAAAATTTTTCTAAGAAAATTTCTCATCTCCTTTAATGGATTTTCCTCTATATTATTGTTTTTACTTCCCAAAAATTTTCTAATTTTCCTAGTGGAAAATATTTTTTTTTAAAAATCAAATAATTATTTTATTGCACTTTATTCATTTTAAAACATTGTTTTCCTTATCTTTTTTATAATATTGGTTAAAAATGGTATTTAAATGTTTTTAAAAAAGGGTTTTCCATCCTTTCAAAATCAAATGTTTTATATTCCAGTCCTTATTTTTGATAAAATTTATGTCTTTTTAAGGATATTTTATTTGGAACTATTTACAATAATTTTTTCATTTTTTTTCTCTTTCCCTTCACAAAAATGTTTTGAATGTATTTTTCACTTCACCTTATAACAATGTCTAAAAGGTTTTGTGATTTGTTTTAATTTCACGTCAATTTTCTACCGAGGTTTATCTATCATGGAGTGATGTTTTGATCATACTCTATATTTTATTATGATATTATTACTTTTGAAAAATTATAATTTTTAGGTCCTATGAATTTTTTTTCATGTTATGTGATGTGTTTAGAATGTTTAAGAAATACTTTATTTTTCCATGGGTTCATTAAGATATATTTATGATTGATTTTAAGTCACACACATATGTATGGATGATGATGGGTGGGGTCCTATATCAGCCTCTAATGAATCAGTTTAAGTTTATATCTCATGAGATCAAAATAGTACATGATAGTATTTATCATAATCCAAAGGGTAAATGATAGAATTTATCTGAAGCCTAAGGGTACACAAGACGATTTATCCCAAACCAAAGGGGTAGAATAAAGGTTTTATCCCAAGAAAAAGGGTAAATTAGAGGATTATACCAAGCCCAAGAAGGTATATTAGCAGTTATCCATAACCTATTGTGTGATGAATGTCTTGATAGATTTCCTTTACATATGGTTTTTATGATTATGTTTATGCCATACTCTTATATCATAATCTTAGGTCTATGATTATGATTCTTTAATCATGTTTAATATCTCATTATCATGGAAACATTTTATATGGTATATGTTTTTTCATTTGAGATTATATGTCTTTATGTCGTGACTTATAGAGAACGATTACTGTTATATGTTCTTTTTAATAAGAAATTTATCTTATGATCATGTTTTATCATATTATTATGATCTAACCATTGGTGAAATTTTTATATATTTTACATTACTAGTTGTTTGAGCTCACCCCTTTCTTATGTTTTCCTTTCCCCAGGATATAAAGATAAGTATAACTTGTGTAAAGTCTATAAGGGAGTCTATAGAAGTTAGATTATGGAGAAGTTATTTTAGATTAAGATGTTTATATATCTAATATAGATGAAACTAAAATTTTATTTCATTGGATTGTGTGACTATTTTGAGATTTATTATTTAAATCATGTGATTAATTTATAATTTAAATCATGTTTATTTTGGGGCACTATAGTTGGTATCAGAGCAGGGTTTGCTTATTTTTGAAGATTATTTTAGTTACTTTTGTTATCAAGGGTATAAAACCTTAATTAAAACCCTAGAGATGTGTCAAAGTATAGTATGATAGCCTAAAATATTTTCAAATACTTTATTAAGTGGTTTTATTAGAAATAAATCCTTGTCTAGATATTGTAAAGTGGATGTAGTTGTGGCACATATACACCTTGGGGAATATCTCAGAAAAGGGTTAGTTGATAATTGAATCAATCATCACCCTTATGCATGATGAATGGGAATAATAATACACATCTGTCTAGATAGTCTTAGGGGGTATTATTTGGTTGGTCATATTCTCTTCAAAAACCACTAATAAAGATTGATTTCTTAGTTACTTTGAGGGATTAAGTTCATAAGTATAATATAACCCAACTTAAAGTAACCTACGCTAAATTAATATTGATATATGATAAACTAAAATAACTATAATACAACCTGATAATGTAAATGAATAAGATATTTTAAGGTTTAATTCCTTTTATGATTATGATAATTTGAACATATTATTAAGGTTTAATCACTCATATCAACCATTTTGGTTTTATTAATGGATGTAACTGGAAGGATCCATGGGTGTAAGTGATAATGAAGATATTACCTCAATGAAAAACCCATAAGAATGGGAGAAAGAGTGATAAAACTTGTGATTATTTCAAACCAGCTTTAAAGAAATATGATTAATAATGTGAACATGGTTAAAGTTCCAAACACACCAAAGAATAGAAATATGGAGTCTAATGAAAATAAAGTGATGAAGATAATAAAGGAAATAATTATAAATTTCATATATGTAAAAAATATGGAAAGAATCACCAGGGGAATTATCTCAAGGGTATTGGAATATGATTTAATTTTGGAAGAGGGGCTTATGGAGCACCAAAATTTGGAGAAAAAAATGACGAGTCTAATTAAAATTATAAAAAAACAGAGTTTATACTAAGGTACCGTTAGCAATTCAATGTCTTATATATGGGGAACTTGGAGATTTTCTAATTCAATGACCTAATATAAGGACTAACCAAAGAAATGATCATCACCAACCTCCAATACCAAGGGGAAAATTTAATTCCTGTGCAAGCACTACTCAAAAAATAGATCTTTTTATTTAAGTTACACATACCCTTCAATCCATAGTTGTATAATTCTTGTTGGAATTTGATTCTAGTAATTCTAGTATATCTATAAATTTTATAGAAGTATCAAATAAACACCCCAGTAATGATATTATCAAAAAAGTCTCATATTATTATTATTTTATCCCAAGTTGTTGTTTATGGAATATAATTCATGAAATTCTTATTATATCTCCTTCAGATGATTTTGAAATATATTGACTATCTACACATAGAATCTATAATAAGAAACAAATTTGGAAAATCATATTTTATATCTAAAACCAATCTATGATCATTTATTATTGAAAGGATGACTATGAGATATATTATAAATCTAATTCTCTTATAAGATTTATGATACCTAATAATGAGATATGTTTAGATAAAATTATTGGAGAAAAACTCAATATTAGGATTGAACTACACTAACGTAAAATGATACATTTACTAAGTTTTTCGATAACACTATATAAATCATATCATGATTTTTGTTTATCTCTTATATACCCTTATTTAGTGTCACTTGTAAGTAACAATTAAAATCGTGAGGAAATAATTTATTTAAGGGGTGGGGGCGAATGTAAAAGTTGAGATTTTGGAATATATTTCTTTAAATAAATAATCTGTTCAATAGATTTCTCCACACACAACACCAAACTAAAATGATATGTGACATATTTATTAGTGATATAATTTAAGAATAATAAAACCTCTAGTAAATAAAAATATTGTAATCAATTATAAATTCATACAAAATAGGATTAAGAACACCTAAATTTTTAAAAGGGAATTTTACAATAAAAGTAGTTTTTATTTATATATTTATTTCATCTAAAACATAATTTAATAAAAATTATAATTTTAAAATTTTAAAATTAATTTCATTTCTAAATTCATTATATCAAAATTTTCGTATGATAAATTTTTGGATATTTTAAATAATTGATTTTGAAGTAAATAATGAAAATTATAGTTTCTAAAAAAATTGTCAATTTTATGACATTGTCAATATATGAGAAATTACTAGAAGTTTATAAAACATTTTAGTTGATTAAATATTAAAACTATGTATTTTAAAATACCATTTTAAACTTATAGAGCCCATGTTCAAAATTTTGAAACATAAGTAATATTTATTCTAATTTAAAAAGTATTTTTATTCCTTTTTTTAAAATTTTAATGGTAATATTCAGTTTTTGATTTGCTTTAGAATCCACATAAATATTATTTTTTTATAATAATTGAATTTAAATCATTAAATTTAATTAAAATGATAAATTTATGTTACCCATAATTTTTAAATATAAAAACAAAAGTTTTCTAAAAATGATTTTTATGTGTTCTGTGTGGTAATATTAAAATTACCTTTTCTAAACATTAGAAATTTTATTGAATAAAAATGTTTTCATATTTTAGATCAATATGTTTATATTAATTAATAATTTCAATTTCATTTTTGGGTATAAAATTAATTTACCAAGGTAAATATTAGTTACTATGGTAAACAAATTATTTTTCAATGAATAATATTTTTCTAAATATTGTGTTTCTTATAAATTAAATGGATCTATTATAAATTAGTAATATAATACTATGTTTAGATATACATACAAATAAATTAAAAACCATTTAATATATAATTAATGGAAAATAATAATAAGAACACTTAACAATTAAAACATCATTTTTTCTACAAGAATGATTTTTAAACACATTATATGGTATAATTTAAATGATAATTTTCTCATACTTAAAAATTAAATTAGGTTAAATAGGTCCAAAATTTGTATTCTTCACATCAAAATTTCACAAGAAGCATTATATTATATTATCAGTAATATGATAATTACCATGGTTAATTTTTAATCAATATTAATTATGGTAAAATGGGTAAATAAAGAATCACAAATTTTTAATAATTAAAAGGTCACTTACACCTTAAATAAATACTTGTTAGGTATTTAAGTCCAAACCACATATATCACCTGCCACATCTTCACAAAATTCACCCAACTCACCTAACTCACCTAACTCACCTAATACCCATGTGATTCTATTCTTTCTACTTAACTTTTGTTTCCATTAAAAGCCCCACAATTTTACCTATAAAAAGAGATCACTTCCACCCAATATATCATCCCTATATAATATAAAGGACTTGAACATTAATTTCACTTACCTATACCTCTATAAACCCCTCTCAATGAGTTCCTATGGTTCTAAAGAGTCCTCATAATCATTAAGTAGCTACTTAACAAGGTAAGGGTTCTCCTCCTCCTTTTGATTCACTTACTTATTTTGTGATGATACCTTTTTATTTACATATTATTATTCTTAAATACGACCCATTAATATCAAAATGATTCATTTTTGATGATATATTACCCTTTTCTCTAATTAAACCAATTTCTTAATCTTTTTTGTATAGCTTCCATATTGCTGAAATCACTCCTTGATTCTCCCCCCTCTTTTCAATTCAATCACTTACATTGTTATAAGAATTTTAATATCCATGTAATTATGGTTACACATGTTAATAATAAATCCTTTAATGTCCTAATTATTTCCAATTAATGATATTCTACCTTTCTTACTCATTAAACCCAATTCTATAATCCTCTTTAATAACCATCATGTTATCGAAATCATTCCTTGGTTTTTATATTCATATTAAGAATACCCAAATCTAATATCCTTAAAGGGTATCCATATAAATTAACCTTATAAATGGTTATAGATATTAAAAATTTCCTGAAATAGGTGATTAAGATATTTAAGTCTATTTTAAATGAGATTATAGTGCATTTGACTAAGCTAGGAAACATAGTAAGGGGTTCATTGTCTCAAATTTGAATCCCTTAAGACATGTTTATGTTATAATTTTTTTTTTATTTTCAATTGTGTAAATAATAATACATTTTCATTTTTATCTTGATTCTGTTATTTTTAATGATATTAAATGTTCTATTTAATGTTCCTATAACTCATGGCGTTTTATTCAAAAATTACAATGGTTGTAGGGGGTTTTCATGGATCAAATATTTTCCTTGGGTCATAAAAACTCCTATTTGACTATTATATTTACAAATTTTTCTATTATAAATTATTATAATGTTATGTGTATTTACACCTTTTTTTTTGAGAAATAGTGTTTCAAACTAATGTATTCTTATTTTATGAATCTATTATTTTGTAATAATAAAATTTTGTTAAGAAAAATTCCTATATCTTTTAATGGATTTTATATCCATATCTGTGTTTTTTTACTTCTTGTAAATTTTATCCTTTAACTAGTAGAAAATATTTTTTTTTAACTCTAATGATCTTTTAATTCCCATCTATTCATCTAAAAACAATTATTTTATTATCTTTTAAAAAAATTTGGTTTTCAAAAAAGGTATTTAATTTAAAAAATAGTTTTCCATCCTTTCAAAATAAATTTTTTTATTTTCCAATCAATATATTTTATTACATTTTTATCTTTTAATGGATTTTTTATTTGTAACTCCTTAAAATATGGTTTTAAAATGTCTTATCTTTCCCTTCTCATTTTTTACATTATTTTTCACTTCACCTTTTATAACAATGTCTAAAAGGTTTTGTGATTTTTTTTTATTTTCACTTCAAATTTTCCTTGAATGTTTATCTCTCATGAATTGATATTTTATAATCATATATGTTTTATAATGATATAATTAATTTTTTAAAATGATATTTTTTATATACAACAACCTTTTATGTTTTTGTTATGTGTTGTTTTTTTGAAAGTTTAAGAAACGCATTATTTTTCCACAAGTTAATTAAGATATGTTTATGATTTATTTTAAGTGGATAAAATATGTATGGATGATGATGGGTGGGGTCCTATATCACCATTTAATTATTTAGTTTATGTTTGTGTCTCATAAGCTCAAAATGGAACACGTGAGGATTTATCCCAAGACAAAGGGTAAACATGAGAATTTATCCTAAAACCAAAGGGAACATAAGAGGATTTATCCCAAACACAAAGGGTAAACAAGAGGTTTTATCCCAGTAACAAGGGTACATAGAAGGATTATCCCAAGACCAAGAAGGTATATAGGTGGTCATCCTAAGACTACCATGTTATGAATGTCTTGGAAAGTTTCCTTAACATATGGTTTCTATGTTTATGTTTGTTCTATAATCTTATGTCATAATATTATTCCTATAATTATGATCCTTGAATAATTATTAATTTATCATGATTATGCACACATTTTTTATGGTATTAATTTTTTCACTAAGATTAAATGACTTCCTGTCATGAATTATGGAAAATGCTTATTGTTCTATGTTATTTTTAATAATAAATTACCCTTCCCCATGTTTTATCATATTTTTATGATCTAACCCTTGAAAACATGTTGATATATTTTCACTTAGTTATAATTTGAGATAACCCCTTTCTTATGTTTTCCTTTCCCCTAGTTATGAAGATAAGTATAACTTGTTGAAAATCTATAAGTGAGTTAAAAGGAGTTATATTATGGAGAAATGATTGTAGAATAAAATGTTTATATACATAATCTTAAAAACACTAAAACTTTAGGTCCTTAGGTTATGTGTCTGATTGTGAGATTTATTATTTGAATCATGATAATAATGTATTATTTATTTCTTATTTAGTTTGGGTCACTATATCTTGGACCAATTTAGAACATATGTATTGGTAAAGTTCTAAATATGCTTAACATGGAGAACTTCAAAAGGTGTAGTCTTTACCATTGTTTCATGGTCTAAATATTAGGAAGATTCAAAATCCTTATAAAGAGTTGAAAATGATGGATATATTTTCTTGTGTGTTTCCTGTAGGATCTATAATGTATACCATGTTGATCATGACACTTAGTTTCATCATAGGAAGATTGATGGGGATTTAGTTCTCTAGATCTTTGCCGATAGTTCTGATTACGGTGGTGTTTCCCTAATATTCATTAAAGACATCTCCCAATATCATTTTTACTCATTTCATTTGTCTTCATCATCATCATCTTCCTCACTTGATGTGTGACCTTTCTGACCACCCTCATCCACATACCGATTAGAGATCTGAGCTCCCTCGGTGTGAATCGATGTTTGCATGTTGATCCATGGGTCTCTCAAGATACTATAGTTCAATGTTTGTGTGGTAGACATTCAACAAGAGGAAAATGTCTAATGTTATTTCCGATCATTTGATGATGGATTTTTATTATGAGGCAGTATGTGTTGGTCTAGTTGTAGTGTTTGAAAATCAAACACTGATTGGGGTCGAGTGACAGTTTCCAGTGTTGTGGTGAGCTTGACGGTGACAACAGAGCATTCATGTGGATGTCTAATTGTGGGATAGAGGCACCGATGATGCTTGGTAGGTAGGTAGGTTTCATGAAGTAGGTGGTGTAGCTGTAGATCTGGTCGATCCTCCATTTGGATGGTTTGTGTTTTTCTAGATTTGTTCTGGTTTTTGTTGGTTATATTTGTTTTATGGGATCATATTTATTTACATTCAATAGTTTCTTCCTTATTATAATTGGATGGAAGTGAAATTTTTTTTCGGTGTCACTGGGTGGGTGGCCTCAAAAGAGGGATGGGTGTGATTGGACCCATTATTCAACCATCCGTCATCACATTGGATGGATGGATGGGTACCTTTCCATTTACTCTTGCTAAGTGTTTTCAGTCAATTTTTGTGTTGAATTAGGTTTACATTGTTGTGAGTTCTTTGCATTATAATTTAGGTGGGTGGATCAAAATAGGTAAAGTTATGTAGGCACCCTTCATCTATCCCTCCTATAAATTTATATGTTAGTTGGAGAGGTTCTCATGTGATACTAACACAATGCAACTTCTTAGTAGAGGGGGAGACACATCATTTTGAGTTAACTCACTATTGCACTATCTAGGGTGGGAGGTGATGGGCCTTTTTCTAGTTCTTTCCTAAATGTTTTGTTTCCCTTTGTAATTACAGGATCATTGTGATTTTTGTATATTATTTCTTAAGTCATTTTCCCTAGTTTGTAATGGGTTCCCTATTTTTCTAGTTTTAAAAGAGGTCCAATCTTTTTTTATGTTCAGTAAAGGGGGATTTACCCTCATCCTTTTCAAAAAAGAAATAGAGGAGAGGATGAGCTCTGTGTAAGGGGTTACACTAATTCAAGTTTCTAATCTAAAATATATGACATGATATATCAATCAAGTTTCATGTATTTATTGAATGATATAGTTAAAATTTAGAAGAGTTCCAAATAAGCCACCATAGTAGACTCAAAAATAGAGGAATAATACATTATTGCATCATATTTTGTGAAGGAACCTATTTGGAATAATAATTTCATTTATGAATGTGAGGTGGTTCCTGGAATTGATGGAGAAATTGGGCTTTGTTGTGATAACAATGGAGCCCTTACCCAGGCTAAGAAACCCCAGTCTCACTAAAGTACTAAACATATCCATCAAACATACTATCTCATTAAAGTTATTTTTGAGAGGGGAAATATATAATCTATTTGGTGGATATAGAGAATAATGTAGCAGATTCATTGGAAAAATCATTATCGCAAAAAAATTATGAGTGTCATGTAGAATATCCTCATATAGAAAACATGAGAGATTAGATGTAATGGTTGTAAATATATCACGATTTTATAATAACGTCAATCTATTTATTTCATCCATTAATGTTAGTTCTAATTTATATTACATGAAAAGTGTAATTATAACATCCCGTCAAAGTATTACTTTGAGTTTTCCCTAATCAATGACCATCACGAAGTATTATGGGTTGTGATGATATGCTAAGATTAATATGAGTATAGGATGTAAGACTTTAGATTCAAATATTGTTAAATAACTGTAATTTATTCATCTTTATAATAAAATAAATTAAATCATTTAATTAATAATCATTAAAATGTAGATTAATCAATGATTAGTTATATAATTACACACAAACCTCTTATAAACAAATCAAATTTACTAGAAGAAGAGTTTTTGAATTTTAGGCACAAAGTATTTGAATTTAAAATATGCAAGTATTTATTTATTAATTAAATTTCACATATATAGAGAATTATTTTCCTAAAAGGAATTTAAATTTTTAATCAACATGTCAAAATTAGCTAACAGTTAATTTCTCACAATATTTTGAGACAATCAATTTTTTGGATAAAAATTAAAATATGGTATGAATATATGATAAGTATTATGAAATTATAATGAATTAATAATGATGTAATAATTATCATAAATAATTTATCAACAAAAAATGGGTTTATATATTAAATTAATTCATTTTAATGTAATAAAATTAATTTTCCAAACATATAAAGAATCCTAAAAAATCCAAAGTATATTTTATGATTTTAAAAAATTATTTATCAATATGAATATTTTACACATCCAAAATAATACATTTAAAATGATTTTAGATCTTAAAAATTGAAAAGACAAAATAAAATCCCTGCATGTAAAGTACCAAGGGTGAATGGTTTTATTTTTTTTGTTAACTTAAAGTCTAAGGAACAAGTTATGAAATTAATAAATCTTCCATCCTAATTTAATATAAATACCCATCCATAATCCCATTCCTCTTCAATAAAAAATTAGCGATCATGGTTCACCTCTAATTTTCTCTATAATGAGTCTCTCTATGTAGTTTTTAAGGTTTTAATGTGTTCTTCTCAAGCTTTAAAAATCTATTTTGCAAGGTAAGGATTCATAATCTCTTCTCTACCAATATTTTTACAATAATTCCAATTAATTTTATTTTATATGAGAAATGTTACTATGATTCATTTTTATAAATTACATATTATATTATTGAAAATAAATCACCATTCCATCTCACTATACTACCTTCATAAGGCATTATAATGATTAAGAATTCTTATAGCCATAAAATATCCTAATTTTTTTCTAAAGTAAAGAGTGTGTGGTTTATAAGAAATGAAATCCCTATATGGATGAAAACAAGTGGATAAAAGCTACAGATTAGATTCACATAGGGTTGATAACCATAAAAAAATTTGGTTGGGTATTAAATTTACCTTCACTTGTTGCATAACTAATGGGCCTAACTGCACACCTAGTTTGACACTCCAAAAGAATATGATTTGGATTATTCATAAGATCTTTAAAAACCATAATTAAGGATTATTTCCTATTGATATCCCTAAAACGTAATATTATTCTTCCCCAGTACCTTTTTATCACTCCTTTGATAAGAATACTTTCTATTAAACCATGACTTCCTTTTATTTATTATTTTATTATTAGATATTCACATAGATAGCCATATTTTTCCATTTAATGGGAAAATATTGATCTTATATATATATATAGCCATTATTACTATATGGAGAACTATTAATTACTTACCAATAATTATGTATAAGGTTCCATAGGTAACATTATGATATGTATTATTTATTCATTCTCTTCATAAGATGGATTTATGTGACTTGTTATATGATAGGTGGGGCCTAGAATTATAGATCCCCTTGATAAATTTATAGGCTCATAAGAAAAAATAATTGGGTATTTGGTATAATACTTAACCATTTCTGTATAATGTATTAGAATGAGTCCTTGATGATATGTTTATGATGTCTGACAATATGCATTCCATCACTATAAGATCAGTTATTCTTATCTATGAATCTACATTTTATTATGAAATCCATGAATATTTTTGTGTGGAATTTATTTATTCTTTCCATATTATTAGTTCCATGATTAATTATAATATATTCCACTGTATTCTACCCCTTTAAAACCATATGAGATCACCCATTTATATTTTTTCCATTTTCCATAGAAATCCATGGAGTTTTCTACATGTTTCATATGGGTTTTCAAGAAGAAAAAATAAATTTTCATGTATTCAGTTGATGTACCTTAATTTTTCATTGTAATGTAATGTTAATTTATGTATCTAGTTTCTTGATACTGCTAATCTACTAAATCCTATGTATTATGATTGATGTATTTTATACCATTTTAATAAAATAATGACAACATCCGAGTTACTGGATTCAGGGTGTTACAATTGGTATCAATGGATTATTATTATAAATATTAAGAACAGTGTTTAGAAGAACACATTTAGATAACACAAACATTATGATAAACCCTTAGGGTATTCTAGAAATATTTATAGATTACATGAACTTAATTTTATTAATTTTTAATGAATTATATATCGTGGTTTATAATTCATAGTTTTATTAATGAACTAATTAAGTATATACCATTATTTAGAAATGGTTCCTAATAGAAGGAATTAAAAATATTTCAACACCCATAATCAATGTAGGGATTTACCTCTAGAGGAAGTTAATTAGGTTTGTGTTAGAGTGGAGAATATTATAACTATATTAGGGGAGTTGAATCAAGTTATGAACAATGGAAAAAACTTTTTCTCTATTGCATGGATAAATATTGTTGGACCACTTAAAGAGGTAAAACACTGCATCCTTCAATGGAACCACAAAAACATTAGTAGTTGAAAAATGGATCAAATACACTGGAAAGGTATTAATTACTTTTGGATGTAGTGTAAGGGAGAAGGTTATCATGAATTTATATCATATAAAAAGAGATATTAATCAACATTGGTCTTTGATTCAAAACACTAAGAAGAAATAGATGGTATAGAATATGGAATGGAAGCCATTTATTGAGAAATTATTTGAAAATACATTCCTCATGATCAATGAGGTTATATGGAAATGAAATAACAAAATATAATAAAAAAGGAAGAGAAAGTTTTTGTTGGGTATGGGGATAAATTTATGAGTTTAGAAAGACATATTTCAGATTATTCACATAATCTAAAAAGTATTATTGATTGATTATTTGATGGGTCAAAGACAATACTTTTAAGGGAATTAGTTTCTCAAACATTTTCCTTATATGAGGTGATAATGAATAATTCAATCAAGAATGAGAAGTATTTCTCCAAGTATTTAACCTTAAAAAGGAACTAAGATAAGAAGCTGGTGGTTGAGTGCCATGTTGAAAAGAATTTGTAAATGGAGAATAAAGGATGGCTGTAATTTGAAACATATAATAACCATGGGAAGAAAAACCTCAAGGATTTCTTAAAGGTAAGTGGAGTTTTCTACATGTGTGAAGATAAAGGTCACCAATCTCATGAATGTAATGGTAAAACATAACCGACTAATTTCCAAAGCTTCAATTGCAAGAAAACATGAAACTATTAAAATTAATTCCACATGAATCAAGGTAATCGATCCTATAGGGGACTAAGAGTGAAATTAAAAGATTATATAGCCATGGAAACATAATTTTAGGTGATAAATGATGTTATAGTATAAAATTTGATCATAAAATCAAAATTAACTAATAAATTATTTTATTCTATATCTATGAAATATTTCTTATCTTTAAAGTTTTCTAGCAACATTGAATCATTCCCTAATGAATTTGGGAAATAGTTTTCATTGAAAATCCCTATAAAAATCATATAACAATGAAATTTTATTGATATGCTTTATGAAAATTCATGTAGGTTTCTTAATTGTAAACTTAGTGGTAATAAAAATGGTCTACTTTGATATAATCCTTGGGATGAGTTGTCTCTAAAAGTATAATGCAAGGATTTATTATCATGAGAAGGGGAAAATAATATTTGTGGCTAGAATATAATCCATAATTTTTAGAGGATATACTTAATTTATTAAGTCTTATTCAGAACCAACTCTAGTGGCTCTTATTGATAAAATAATTGTTTAAAATAAAGTAATGAATGAGAAGGATATACTTATCATAGATGATGTATATGTTATGAGGGATTATATTGATATATTTCTCAAGGAAATACTTAGTTATCCACCTAACTATAAAGTTGAATTCCCTATTGACACTATACGTAATTTAAAACCCATATCTAAGACCAGATAAAATGGATCAGATGGAATTGGAGGAATTGAAGAAACACCAAAAAGAATTGTGTGATAATGGATTCGTACACCCTAGTGTTTGACCTTAGGGAGAACCTATCTTATTTTTGAAAAATAAGTATGGGTCTATGAGGATCTGCATCGATTATAGATAAATCAATGTCATTACTATTAAGAACATGTATCCTTTACCATGCATTGATGATATTTTTGATCAACATCAAAGAGATCAATACTTCTCAAAGTTTGATCTCTATTCTGGTTATCATCAATTTATAGTTAAGAAGGATGATATATCAAAGATGTATTTTCACACAAGGTATATGAATTATGTGGTCATAGTAATTCCATTTGGGTTAAAAAATGACCCATATACGTTTATTGATCTAATGAATAGAGTATTGGAGGATTTTATTGATATTTTTTTTATTTTTTTATTGATGATATATTTATATACTCTAAGTTCTATGAAGATTATGAAGACCATTTATGGATTATCCTCAAGATTCCAAGGGAGATGAAGATATATGGGAAATTTAGTATGTGTGAATTCTTACTTCAAAAATTCTATTTTCTTATCCGTATTGTCTCTAAGGAAGAAATATCTGTTGACCCCACAAATACAAAGGTTGTTAAATAATAACCCACATCAATACATATAATTGAGATGTGTAGTTTCTTTTGATTAACTAGTTACTATCAACAATTTTTTGATTTTTTTTCTCAATTAGATAATTTTTTAACCAAGTTGATATGTAAAGGGGTCAAATTCACATGATTTAAGGAGTGTGAAGAATGATTTTAGGAATTACAGAAAGTGTTAATAAATTCATCAATATTGAACACACCATCCTGAAAGGAAATATTTTTTATATATAGCGATGCATCTAAGAATTAACTAGGGTGCATATTTATCTATAATTATTGAGTAGTTTATTTTTCATTAAGGAAATTGAATACCCATGAGAAAAACTATCTAGATCATGATATTGTGATAGAATCTATAATCTTTGTGTTAAAAATATAAAGGAAATATCTTTACAGGGAGATTTTTTCTTTGGAGAAGATGTGTATGGCTTTGGTTTGATGATTTTATTATGGGGGGGGGGGGGTTCAATGTCTTGCTATACCTTGGTAACCCAATAACCAATCCAGCCCTGACATAGACTAAAGGACATTCCTGATCCCTATGGGTTGGAGACTAACACCTAGCATCATACAACATGCAAGTGAGAAATATTTTTCCACTAACATTGCATAAGTAAAAGAAGAAAGACAATATATATATCAAAAGAAAACTCCACTAAGAGTAAATTACCATAAAAACGACATAAAAAAGCCCAAATTACTACAACCCAAATACCTAAATAGGGGAAAACAACCCAAGTCCCCAAGGATACAACTCACTATGCCATGGTTCGACAATTGGATCCACCACCAAGAGATGCTTTCCCCTTGCTTGAACCTAGAAGGAGATAATCTACAAACACACAAAGTCATGGGTAAGGTGTGTGATAAAAATCCCAGTAGGGTATCACCATGAATTCCAAAAAAAATTCTAATAAAAGATTAACCAAAATAATTCTTCCAATTTTAAAGTAAATAGGTTTGGAATTTTAAAATTAATTAAAAAAAATCAAGCTATACAATTCAAATGATGGGAAAAATACTTTAATCAAAGGCTTTATAGGTGATAGAATTTTTATAATACAATGCCTTGAATAAAATAGTTACATAAAACAATTTAGGTAAATTAATTAGGCATGTAAATCAATTGAAAATTACTGAAATACATTTATATCTCAAATATAAATAAAAATTGATCAACATGGTCATCTTCCAAATAGGTACGATTGTATTTATGAATATAGGAATCCACACTCACTATGTGATCACGACAATATGGGTACATATATGTTCTCTAGACACTGGTCAGAGAGGACTCATCACTATCACCTAAGGGATGTGACCTATTGCATGTATGTTATAGAACGTTGTAGTAATTATAGAGTGTGTCGAAATAACTCACAATATTCATAAGGCTCACATGTACTCTTATAAAATCAATTATGGAAAATTTATTTTAATACTAATTAAAACACAATTAAATCCCATAATTCCATTTAAATTCCAATTTTTATTTAAAACCAAAATAGGTTTTATTAAAAAATATGCCTATTTAACAATATAAAACCACTGGGTTTTTTATCAAAACATTTTAATCCATTTTTCACAATTTAACAAACTCCAATAATTTCATAACAAGCCCCCAATTCACTAGAACTGGGGTTTTTAACAAATATTCCATCAAATTAAATTGTATAATTAAATTCAAAAATTCAATTTCTTCTATTTCCATCAAAACCAGAATATAAATTTTTATAATTTAAATCTCACCAATTCAAATTTCCATGCTAAAAACCATTTTTTCTAAAAATTCCCAATTCACTAGAATTTGGTTTCTCCAACAAATCAATTGAAAGCTATAAGATTAAGATTTAAACATTTTCATTTGAATTAAAACAAATAAAACATAAATAAATAAATTTGGGTTAATATAAATTAGGCATTGTGACAGAACCACCTACCTCAAGGTTGTCAATGTTAGTAGTAAAGATAAACCACCCAGTGTGGTTCAATATAACTCCTCAGGGCCCTATTATCATAAGCATCGACACACAAAAGTTCTATGTTCATTAATGGGTCTTGGAACTAATGTAATTTATTTCATTTTGAAATAAAATTTCACATGCGATAATACATTCTCTCATTAAATACAATCTTAGGCGCAAACTACACCAACCCAGCAAAGTAATTTTAATAATCAGTCATGGTTCTGTTATCTTGCTCAAGATTGAAAAAATCCATAGCCTTGGCCAACACCATTGACTCTGGACAGAACTGGTTGGTGAAATGAACCTTGAACTCTTTCCACTCTAATCCCTCATATTTCTTTTTCATCACCATTATGTCCCACCACCTCCTGCTTAGTCCCTCCAGAACAAAGGTGGCACACTTCACCTTGATCTTGTCTGATGTCTCCAAGAACTCTAACAGACGTTCTATCCTATCCAACCATTCCTTAGCATGTTTAATATCGGTGGATATTTTGAAAACTGGTGTTTTATGGAGAAGGAACTCTTGATAATGATTTTTAAGAACATTCCACGGAGGATCTACAGATATAGCCTGAACAGGGACTGGAGGTGGTGCCTGTCCCAAAGCTTGGATGGTACACATGATCAACTCAACAAGATTTGGATCCACAATAGGATTCTCTTGCTGAGGTTCAATAGTATCCTTTTCCTGGGTCCAATTTTTATATCTTCTTGGAGGAATGATGCTACACAACATCAATAGACAAAAGGAAGACATTAGAGTAACAATCATACTGAGTAATGAGAGAAATTATTCTCAATAGAAGGAATGAAAAATATATGGATTTCACTCTATCCAAATCAAAATAGGGAAAAGACTAGAACTAAACCACAATACGTCTTTCCCTAACCAAACCTAGAAACTTAAGGTACATTACAATGAGAGCTGTCTAGACACTCAATCACAACTACCTCCTAAGTCTTGATAATATTTTATAAATTCACAACGACTTTAAGAAAAAATCTCAACATGGATCTGATACCATTTTTTAATGTTTGAGACCTTCCAAAAACTCCATTTATTACCCATTTTTACCATTTAAAAATTGTAAACACCTTAAATGGATAAATCAAACACTCCTCATTCAATTTAATGTTAAATCATATCTTTAATTATCTGTTTCAAAATGGTGGATGGTTTCATGGATATGGGGTTTTGAAATACTCCAACTCATTCAGTTCTTTGGTGTTGTTTGTTCTAGATGAGTTTGGTAGGCTGTGGATCTTCCCCGCGCACCTTAATCAAGTTATAAACATCAAAATAGGACTGGTGCTTCCTCTAATAGCTGGTGTGCCCCTTACCTACTCGTTATTCCATAGGTTTGTTTTATTATTATTATTTATTTTTTCCTCTTTTCTTATATGCATTTTATAATAATAAATCTCCATTGTGTTTGTTGGAGGTTAGTGAAAGTTACTTGGTTGGATTGAGTTTGGTCCAAGAGATGACAACTAAGATTTAGTTTATTTTTCAGAGAATGTTGATAGTATAGATCTAGTACAAGTCTTATGCTGATATCACTGTAGACCATTGGATTTCTTAATTAGTGACCATGTGTTCTTAAAGCTTTCACCTCGGTTGGGTCATCGACATCTTGGGAGGCAATGGAATATTTATCCTCATTTTGTGGGACCATTTGAGGTTTTTGATTAGGTGGGGGAAGTTTCATACCATTTAGAACTACCAAAATAGCTAATTTCAAAACATAACATGTTCCATGTATTACAGCGGTGAAAGTATCTCTCTGATCCATCTCATGTTTTGAGATGGAGTGATCTTGAGATTGAACCCGATTTATCTGTGAATGAATGACCAGTCAGGGTTTTTGATTCTGAGACCAAGGTACTTCATGGGAGGATGATACCTATGGTCTATGTGCTATGGAATCATGGTTCTGATTCTTATAAGTCATGGGAGATGGAGGCACTGATGAGAGAGCACCAACCTCATATTTTTGATGCAGAAGTTTCTTCGTAGGCTTTCTAAGGATATAAAGTTTCTATGGTGGGGAGGTTGTAACATATCATTACTATTTCAGGTATTCCTAAACCCTCTTGTGCTAAATTATTAATTTATTAAGTGGAAAAAATGACTTATCAATGAATTTTAGATAAATGTGTTAAGGTCCTTAAATACTAGTTAACATATTGGAATGTCCAGTTAAATATTTTTGGAGTTCGACACTAAGTTATTGTGATGTTCTGAGGCCCGCAAAGACTCAACAAAGATTGAATAAAAATATTAATTATATTATATTAAGCAAACATTTTTTGATTAAAATAATTGAATAAATCCAAAATGGTGTGTCGTATGAGAAATATGATACCACTATTATGTCTGAAATATGGTATTTACCATAGGAGGGTTATAGTATTCAAAGTCACTGGACATTTAGATGCCTCACTCATGAGATAAAGTTATTAAATAATATTTATAATATAATTTATTAAAAATAATTAAATATCTCCCAAATGGTGCAATTTATGGGAAATACGAGACCACCGATGGGTTCAGAATTAGGGTTTTACCCTAGACGGGGTATAACATTTGTATGCGTCAAGCATTTGGACGCCTTGATAAAAAAATAACCCTTTTTATTTTAATTAATTATTTGTTATTATTTTTAAATAATAAATCATTAATATATCTCAAATAGCGTGTCCTATGAGAAATTAGAGACCACCATTGGGTTTGGAATGAGGTGTTTACCCTAGGCGACATATAACATTCATGAGAAAGAGACATGTGATTTGGTTGCTTATAATTTTTATGTTATTTAATAATGATATTAAATAATTTACA
This sequence comes from Viscum album, assembly GCA_963277665.1. Lineage (NCBI taxonomy): Eukaryota > Viridiplantae > Streptophyta > Magnoliopsida > Santalales > Viscaceae > Viscum > Viscum album. The sequence goes on along the minus strand of OY728153.1, from coordinate 1,176,272,605 downwards.
TTATCAATTTCATTTAATTATTAATTTAATTAAAAAAATCAAGTTGATTTTTATCTTCTTCATTTTTGTGTCATACCTACATTTCTCACGCACATGACCTTCTAAAAACTCTATTTATTGCCCGTTTTTACCGTTTAAAAATTTTAAACACCTTAAATGGATGAATCAAAGACTCATTCAATTTTAGGTTAAACTGTGGATTTAATTAGCCGTTTCAAAATCGTGGATGGTTTCATGGATATGGGTTTTTGAAATACCCCAAATCATTCAGTTCTTTTGTGTCGTTTATTCTAGATGAGTTCGGTTTACTACGGATCTTCCATGCACACCTTAATCATGTTCTAAACATCAAAATCGGACTGGTGATTCCTCCATCAGCCGGTGCGCCCCCCTTGCTTGCTCGTTACTCCTTAGGTTTGTTTTATTATTATTATTTATTTTTTATCTTTTCTTATATGCATTATGTAATAATTAAAAATAATATGGACTTAAATAAAGGGAAACAATATATAATAATAAGGTGGTGTGGATACCTCTCCTATCATTGAAGGAGGAGGAGCATGAAGCACCCCTTTATAAGGTGGTGTGGATACCTATCCCATCATGAGGACTTTTCCTAAGGGATGCTTGAGGGCCAGAATCCAGGGAAAGAAAAACCATGCAGGCTAGGCCTAAAGTAGACTATATCATAATCGTGAGCTAGACTGAACTATTACAAATAGTATCAGATCTAGTGTCCATTTGATGTGCCAACTAGGATGCTGGGCCCTTCTGGGGGGGGGGGGGGGGTGGATTATGTCTATCCCACATTGAAGGAGGAGGATAATGAATCAACCCTTTATAAGGTGGTGTGGGTACCTCTCCCATTATGAGAACTTTTCCTGGGGGATACTTGAGGGCCAGAGCCCAGGAAAAGGAAAACCGTGCGGGCTAGGCCCAAAGCGGACAATATCATGACCGTGGGCTAGACTGGGCCATTACACTTGAACAATAATTCAGTTTAGGTTCATGATTTTTATCTATAATGGAAACTCCCAATGGTTCCCACATCTATAACTGAGTACGAACCTTTTTTTCAATGGTCGACATCCAGTTGGGGTTTCAGACCCATTGACACTTAGAAACTCACATTAGTCGAGTGGATGGGAGGTCAAGCTCATCACACCCTTTTAGTGGGGAATTTTTACACACTATAGGACTCTCTTATATATTTAATATATGTTATTAAATCTATTCCTAATCCCAATATGGAACCAGTTACCCTAACAAAATGATAATGTTTGGAATCCCTCTATGTGCAAGGGGAGGTCTATTAATGAGCTCATCTGTATGTATCTAAGGTTATTCATCTATTTAACCTTAATGGGTAAATTATTATATTTTGAAGCCATAAAACTAGTCACACTGGAGTTTTTTGTCATCCAGGGAGGTGATTAATATTTCAAGGATGGTATTGAGATATTATGAGGCATCATACACATCTTGTTTATAACCGAAATGAAAACTCATGTAGTTTTTTACACCCATTCAGTTTAATTTCATATTTAAAGGAAATATATGAGGAAACTTAGGAATCAATTATTTAAAATTAGACCTTGAAGATGCCTACTACATATACTTATTATTGTAGGAATTAAAGTCATTGTAGTTCAGTTATTCCCTTTAGACTTACCTTGACGTGGTAGCGTTTATATGGAGGAAGTTATATATTTCAACAGATCAAGGATTACACAATAAGGTTTCCTTAGTTGTTGGAGATTCATGATGTGAATTATATGATCATTTCAATCCCTAATCCCATGCGATCTATGATCAGTTTGAGAAACAAGGGATATAAAGTAATTAGTCTCATTGTATATGGATTCGAGCGTTATATATTGGGACAACCCTTTGGATATTTGATATAGATCTCAGAACTTATGAAATATTTTTATGTATCTTGGTTATGGTGGGAATTAGATTCATCATAGTTTAGTTACCTCATTAGTTCATTGATGGATGAGGAAGAATGATCAACCCATGGAAGGGATTGGGTCCCATTGGATAAAATTTCAGAGACATGAGGTGACTTGCATTGAGGTGGATGATTATTTAACCTCGGTCCTTATAAAGGCATCCTATATATCCTAGTTATAGAAGGAATTAGAGTTATTATAGTTTAGTTTGGTAGGGGCTTATGTTAAGACCAAGATGACGAGGAAGGTGATTGTATTCAAGTTTTTTTACTTTTGTTTTCAAAGAAGTTTAAGAAGAAAGGAAAAATAAACTCTCTTTTTATTTAGTGAAAATCATATTGACCATCTTATTCAAGAGAATCTGACTCAGAATTATTGAAAATTTCCATTGTATTCAAGAGAAGAAATATTGAAGAAAAGGTTTTTCAGATTCACACTGAATCTGGAATGAAAGATGAAATTGTAAATGGTCATTAGATTCAACCTAAATCTTTTATGGAAGATGAAATCATAATGGTGAAGAATCAGAGTCTATATGACTATGATAAATTAAATGTGACGATGATTTTCTGATCTAGGATTTCTCATAAATCATAAGTATTTGGAAAACTTGTGATGCAAGATTGATGAAAAAAAGGGGGAGTGAAAGAGAGGCTGCCAATAAAATTCACATTGATCAAATATAGAAAGAGAAAAAGGGTGATATAGATCATATTTATCCTAGTTGTAATCATGCTAATCATATTCATGTCTATCATATTTAGGTCAGTTTAATTTTGTACAATCATATTTAGACTGAGTTGGAAAGAAAGCTGGTTGCTAGAGTTTTGGGAAGTTGTAATACTTCCTAATAAAAGTTAGATGATACTAAATATGTTCTCAAATGAATTAAAATTTATAAAGGAATTCATTATACAAGCACAATTTTGTGATTGAATGAAGTTTCTAAAGTTGAATCTCTTGACACCGGTCCATCGTATTCTGTGTACCATCGTATTCAGGAAGAATTTCTTTCAAAAATACTGATGGTAAGTTAATTGAGTTGAATCCAATAATTACAAAGACCAATCAATAATGTAGTCAACCATTTAAGATGATTTAATGTGTTGTCAATGTAAGAGAATGAATCTTGATGGATGGGGAGATCTATGGAAATGTGAGAAACTGAAGGTACTGGTTTTTTGTGAGACCAAAATATAAAAGATATCAATATTTGGAGAATGAATATTAAGGAGGTAGATTTGTTTTATAGGGTGAGTTTGAAATTCTAAGAAGATGTTATTATTATTCAATTGATGCAGAGAAATTTATTGAAGCAATTGTATTGGAAATTGGGAAGAAGAATCCTAATGGAGTTTGCAAAGAAGATGAAATATGTCTATTTCTTCATACATTTATGTTTAACTGGTTTGGAGCATCACAATGAAGAAATCAGACTGAACTAATCAGTATGAGAATTTGAATTAGACTGGTGATTGAAAAGAAATTCTGAAAGAGAATAGAAGTCATAAAGAAGATTCGAGAAGAATTGAGAAGCGTTGATGAAGTTAGAGATGCACCTTAAATTCAAGGAATCATAAAAAATAGGGGAATTTTGTTGAGTGGGAAACCATTTCATATTCCAGCCAAAACCACTCTTGGGTCACTTATAAAAGGTGAAAATACTTTGTAATTTTTCTGATGGATGTATTTTTCATGGGAAGAGATAGAATCTCCGACTTTCTAGGGAGTGAAAGAAGTTTCCATATTGTACTGTGATTTAAGAAGTTTCAATGCATTGAATTGAAAGAAGAAGAGATGAGATCACAATGTTATTTATTTGATCATCATATTCAGTGATCATCGTATTCATCTGACTATCATATTTTTCTTGGAATCATATTCGTTTGGTCATCGTATCAATATGGATAATCAGATAGGGATTTCCATATTTGGATTTGTGGACTGAGGAAGAAAGTGTTTTGAATTGTATCAATTATATTCTTCAAGAGTTATATCTATCGTAGTTGGCAATCAGATTTGAAGATCAGATTGGGAAAATCAGATTTAGGAATTAGACTGAGTTTTTATTACAAAATCTAAGAGGTTCTTACCATCTTCTGGGTAAGAAATTGAAGAAATTTTTCAAAAGAGTACATTTGTGAAAGTTGAAAATAATCAAAAGTAACATGTGTTGTTACACAAACATTTTTTTACCCTATTTTTTCTAAGAGGGATCACATTCAAGTATTATATTATTTACATAGTTCTACATGTGTGTAAGGAAATATCCTACTCACTGTATTCCACATCAAAGGGATGTTTTATAGTGGATTGTGTGGTATTGGATCATTTCCAAACCATACCAAGGACGTAACTATTCATATTGAATAACAAACCTTGTAAATTCTTATGTTCCTAGGGATGTGTGTTTGAATTTTTTTCATTAGAGAATGAAATATTTAACATGAGGCAAATGTTTTTTTATTTTAAATGAAACATAAAAGAAAAAAGTATCACCAACTCCCCCTCTCCCCTTCTTAGGGATTCAATTATCCTAATTGGAAACTTTCAACTGGTATAAGAGGGTAGGTTCCCTTTGCTTATTATTTCCTAATAGAGAATTTGAATTGTCTGAATAGTAAAAGTGTTCTAGTTTTTTATGGGAAGAATTATCATATCTGGAGATATTGAATGTTTCATTATCTTATGTCTATTGGATATGATGTTCTTGAAGATGCAACATATGGGTTTCCTCTTATTGATTATAAATTCCCTCTTACATATATTGATAAGAAGAATCTTAAGAATGATGTAAGGGACAATAATGATTTATTATCATCACTTTATGAAAGTTAAGTTATAAGGGTGAAAGGTGTTTCCACAACCAAAGGTATATGGGATAAATTGAAAAACATATACGAAGGAAATGAAAAATTGAAGAAGGAAAAATAAAAAATATGGATATTGAAGTATGAATATTTGAAGATGGGTGAGTATGAATTTGTTGGGGACTTATTTACTAGGGTAAATAACATTGTTAGAACTATCATATGTCTTGGTGAAAAGTTATATGATTCTATAGTTGTTGAAAAGATTTTCATAATTCTACCTAACAAGTTTGATGAATTTTGTTTTCATTAGAATACAAATATCTTGAAACATTGTCTCTAGATTATTTTCACAGCACTCTCATCACATATAAAATGAGAAGGGAGAAATATATGAAAAGAAAAACAAAAGTTGATAGAGAAATGTCTTTAAAAGTTGATAAGAAAGAAAATTCAAAGAAAATTCTAATTGAATTTGAAGATGGTTAATCCGATTATGAAAACAAGGTATGTAAACATTTTGAGGAAATTTTATCCTTTTTTTCTAAAAATGTGAAAAGAGGTGAAAGGAAATACAATGGAAAACTTCCCTTGAAATAATTTGAATGTGGAACCATTGAGAATTTTGCATCTAATTTTCTTCAAAGAAAGAAAGAACAAGTTATTGATTATGAATAAATAAGTCTATGAAAATCATGGAAGAAACATGGATATAAAGTATTATCATATTCCATGGGGAATGATAGAAAATTATTCAAATCCAACATAAGAAGTTTCTTATCTAAAGATAAAGAATAAGAAGTTAGTGATGCTGAATCTGAAAAATCTGTTTAGTATGTTATGGAGAATACATTTATTACAATAGTGAATAATTAATAATTCATAATTAGTAGTTCCTAAGAAGAATAAACTCAACCTTAATTTCATTTGGAAGAAGAATAAAAAAATGTATGATAAATATAAGAAGGATTGAAAAAAAACAAAAAGTTTGAAGATGAATATTCCTCAACAAGAAATCAAGAATGTATTTCTAATGAGAAGGTGAAGCTGGTGAAATAAATTTATGATTTGAAGAAATATCTTGAGGAATAAAAGAATCATAATGATTATCTGGATGTGAAGCTGAAATAAAAATAAGAAGAGTTGGAACTTGTCTAATAAAAACATTCAAAAGCTAAAGAGAAAGGTATCATTTTCAAAAACTCTATCTATGAATTTGGTGAAAGATATCATATCAAGAAACTTAATAAGGATCAATAAAAGTTAACTTCAAAGGTTGAGAAGAAAGATTGAATTATTTCTAAAAAGAAGAAATCTGAGAAAGTTATATATGTGGCCAAAAGAAACAAAGTTAGGAATTCAGAAGTTTCAAAATACCCTTAGTACAATTTTTTTTATCTAGATTGGGAAAGGTTTCAAATAATTCTAATTCTATTAATTATAAAAAGGAAAGGAATATTCTTATTGATAAAAGAAATTTTGGTGGTTCAGGAAAGATAAGAAGGTTGCTGAGAAGCATATTTATAATTCCGGTCAGTATGAGAGTTTCAGAGGCAAATAGTCTTTCCATGGATACTATTGGTATTATGGTGGATTCAGAAATACAAAAAATATGTGTTGGTTTAAACAACTTAATTAATACTAATACAAAGGCTGTGAAAGGAAAAGTTTGAGGTGGATTCAATCTCCATAAATAAAGAAACCTGAGAAGGTTGTTTTGAGGAAACCTTAGAAAGACGGAGTAAATATTTAAAAAAGATTCCAACCTTTGGAAACTATTTTTGAAATATGTGAAAATCCTAGAGACCTTCCAAAAGTTTGTCTTGTATTTTTACCAACACAAAAAATGTATCTTGACAATTTTTAGAGGCCAAAAGTGAAGAAAGAAATGGAAAAAGAAAAAGCTCTTTTTGTATAAACGACTTTGAAAGCTATAGAAGGAGAACGAACTTTGATTATTGATAATGAGTGTTCTTATCATAAGATAGGATATTTGGAGTTGCTGAAGAATGTGAAATATTTTAATAAATGAATAGTAACATTTGGAAATAATGAATCTCTGAGAATCAAAGGTCTTGGATCCACCAATATTGGAAATGAAAATTTGAAATATAAGAAAGATTTGTATGTTGATGGGATGAAACAAAATTTTCTAAGATTTTTACAATTGTGTGATGTGGGTACCAAAGTTATCTTCAAAAAATATTTTTTTTGTGAAAAGTGAAGAATATGGAAAGATGGTTACAAGAGGCCAACATATAAAATGGAATTTGTTTCAAGTTGGTTAAATAAAAAACTCTTGTAAACTGAGTATGGTGGAAGAGAATAAATTGTAGAATAAAAGGTTGGGACACATGTGTCAAAGAAACATGAGAAAGTTTTCAAAGCGAAATATTTTCTGATATATTCCTGATTTTCCATGAAGAAGAGATTGGTGTTGAACTATTTGTCAGAAAGGAAATATTACAAATATTGTGCACAAGAAATTCGAGATTTATTCAAAACAACCCCTAGAGATTATTCATTCCTATATATGTGGGACAATGAAAAACAATAAAAAATGCAGATAAGTATTTCATTACATTAATTGATAAGTTTACTCGCATTACTTGTGTTATGTATATGAAACATAAGTTAGATTCTTTGAAAATGTTTTAATGTTTTAGAAGAAAAACTAAGAAGGAATGTGAGTATTCAGTAAAGAAGTTGAGAACTGATAACATTGGTGAATATAGATGTTAGTAATTTTAAATTTATCTTGAGAAGCATGGTAATCGACATGAGTATAGTTCCCTATACACTCCTCAATAAAATGGAGTTTCTGAATGAAATAATAGAAGTTTTGTGGAAATGGGAAGAGTTATGTTACTTGAACATAGTCTTTCTCATCACTATTGGAGGCAAGACATATGCACTACTGTGTATATTCAAAAGCAATGGTTCTATAGGCCAAGCTCACATATGGCTCTATATGAATTGTTTTATGGGAAAACTCTATTTTTTTAAACACTTAAATGTTTTTGGGAGTCTGTGTATTATAAAGAATAAATACGTAAACTATGGAAAGTTTGGCTAGAAAGGTAAAGATAAAATATTTCTTGGCTATGCTCCAGAAGGAATAGGATATATATGTTTCAAAAAATAAATAGTAATAATTTTTTATTCAATTTTTTTGAAATTCATTGAAAGTTATGAAGAATTCAAACATATTCAAATTGACAAGGAAGTTGATGAAAAAAGGTTTGATAAAAATTATGATACAGATATAGAAAATTGTAATCATACTCAAGTAGAATTGGACTCAGATATTTCCATTTATGAGGAATATATTCAAAAATATCATCCTATGCTGAGGAAGTAAGTGGAAGCTCATAATATTATTAGAGAAAAACATCATAGGGATCAAACAATAAGAACAAAAAATGATATTTCACATACTTCTTTGTATTTGAAAGTGTATCCGAATGATGTGAAAGAATATTTTCAGTATCCAGAATGGGTTCATGCTGTGAATGAAGAGTTGGATCAAATTGAAAAGAATGATACATGGGGACTCATACCCAATCCAAATAAAAAAATATTATTAGAAAAAATTGGGTTTTCCAGAACAAGATGAATGAAGAAGGTGAAGTGATAAGAAACAAACAAAAGATCTATTTTCAAAGGGTATTCACAAATTTAAGGTATTTATTTTGATGAAACCTTTCCTCCAATGGAAATATTAGAAACAATTATAATTTTTCTTGCTATTGCTATACAACAAAGTTACAAAATATTTCAAATGGATGATAAATCCACATTCTAGAATGATGATATTTATGAGTAATTTTACATTGAACAAACTTGTGGATTTGTTGTTGGGAAAGATGAAATATATGTGTGCATATTGAAGAAGGCATTTTATGTGCTAAAATAAGCTTCAAGAGAATGGTATTAGAAATTGGATACTTGTTTAAAGAAGAAGAGTTTCATGAAATAAAGAGTTGATATCAATATTTTTATCAGAGAATGTCAAGAGTATTCCCTCATCATAATTGTTTATGTTGATGATATTATATTTTATAGGAATGATAAAATAAGTTGTGAAAGATTTTCTAAAGTGACGAAAAAGGTATTTCAAATTTCCATGATGGGGGAAATGAAGTAATTTCTTGGGTTACAAATTTTATAGAAGAAGAAACATATCATTCTTTAATAAGAAAAGTATGCTATAAAAATTATGAAGAGTTTTGCATGGAAAACTCAAAAATTATTTCCACACCAAATTTAATGGGAACAAAGTTGAAAAAATATGAATAAGGAAAATAATTCGATTAGAAGGAATTTCAGAAGCTGATTGGAATTTTATTCTATTTGACTACCTCAAGACCCAACATAGTTTATTCTATTACTTTATGTTTCATATTTCAGAGTGCTACTAAAGAATAACATTTAATTTAGAGAAAATAATTGTTAGATACATCAAAGGCACAAAAAATTTCAGAATCAGGTATGGTATCTTATAAAGTATTGATTTGTTTGGGTATTCAGATGCAGATTGGGCTGAAAATATTGATGATTGAAGATCCATATCTTGTAGAGTATTCTTTCTAGGAAATAATTTTGTTAGTTGAAATTCAAAGAAATATAATTCAGTAACTCTTAGTATTGATATATACAATTATGTTTCTTCCACTCAAACTTCCTATCAACCTATGTGGATGTGAATTCATTTAGAAGATTTACTTATTGAAGTGAATTTACCATTGCTATTGAGTTGTGATAATAAAAGTAGAATAAATCTCACTAAGAATCTAGTTCAATATTCTCATTCAAAACATATTGATATAAAATATAATTTTATAACAGAGCTTGTAGAAAAGAATTAATTGAAGTTGGAGTATGTTCCAACATCAGAACAAGTTGTTGAAATTTTCACAAAACCTTTACAAAAGAAATATTTTTCTAAATTGAGGTTTACAATGGGTGTCCAACCTCTTTTACATCAAGGTTGAGGTATGTGCTTCTATCCCCTAACTAATCTTACCATTGGATATTGTTTTCAAGGGGGAGATATCAATTATTTCATAAATCTATCCTTTTGAATTCATGTAAAAATAAGAAGTTGTGGGTAATATATGAATTCAACATTGTAAGTGTGTGAACTATTCTAACTATTTGGTGGAGTGGTTGTAGAAGATGAATTTTTTGTATTCTAGGAAAGTGAAAAAGATGAGGAAAAAAGTTGTGACGAAACATTGAAGAGGTTTCACGATCACTACTTGCGGACAACATGATTTTCTTGTCAATGATTTTTGTTTCCAAGAATGAGGTAGCTCACGTAGGCTTAGAATTGTTGATAAGTAATCCATAGTGTGAGGATAAAAGGTTCAGTGATTTATGAAACTTGGTTGAAAAAAAAATCCCAAGGGGTATATTTTTAAGACTAAGCTGATGAGGAAGGTGATTGTATTTAAGTGTTATATTTTTTTTCAAAGAAGTTTAAGAAGAAAGGAAAAGTCAAAGCACTCTTTATTTGGTGAAAATAGTATTGAACATTGTATTCAAGAGAATCATAATCACAATGCTTGAAAAGGTCCATCATATTCATGAGAAGCTGGCTGGAAGAAATGGATCATTAGATTCACACTGAATCTGGAATGAAAGGATCAGTCATATTGAGGAAGAATATTTCTGGAAGTAAATGGTCATTAGTTTCACCTTGAATCTAGTATGGAAGATAAAATTGTAATGGTGATGAATCAGAGTCTGTATGAATATGATAAATTAAATGTGATGATGATTTTTTGATCTTAGAGTTCTCATAAATCACAAGTATTTAAAAAACTTGTGATGCAAGCTTGATGAAAGAAAGGGGGAGTGAAAGAGAGGATACCAATCATATTTAGATTGATTAGATTTGGAAATAGAAAAAGGGTGATGGAGATCATATTCATCTTGGTCATAATCATGATGATCATATTCATGTATATTGTATTAAGGTAAGTTGAATTCTGGACAATTGTATTCAGGCTGAGTTGAAAATAAAGAAAGATGCTGGAGTTTTAGGAAGTTTCAATACTTTCAATAAAAGTAAGATGATGCTAAAGATGTTATCAAATGTATTAAAAGTCATGAAAAAAGTCATTATACAAGAACAATTTTGTGATTGAACTAAGTGTGTTAAAGTTAAAGCTGATGACACCGGTCCATCATATTAAGCATACCATTGTATTTAGACAGAAATATTTTCAACAAGACTGATGGTAAGGGAATTGAGTTGAAGCCGATAATAGAAGAGACCAATCAACAATGTATTCAACCATTTAATATGATTGAATGTGTTTTCAAATGAAGAGATTGAATCTTGAAGGCTGGGGATATCTATAAAAAAAAATGAGAAACCAAAGGTATTGGTTTTTAGTCAGACCAAAAGCTAAAAGATATAAATATTTAGAGAATAGAGATTTTGGAGGTATATGTTTTGTTTAGGGGGTGTTTAAAATTCTAAGAAGATGTTTTGATTCTTCAATTGATGCAGAGCAATGTATTGATGAAATCATATTAGAAATTGGGAAGAGGAATCAGAATGAAGTTTTTGAAGAAGATGAAAGCTATCTACTTATTTATATATTTATGTATAACTGGTTCGAAGCATCGTAATGAAGAAATCAGTATGAGCTAATCGGTATGGGAATCAAATTCATAATGGTGATTGAAAAGAAAGTCTAAAGGAGAATCAAAGTCATGAAGAATATTTGAGAAGAATCAAGAAGTGTTGATGAAGTTAGAGATGCACCCAAAATTCAAGGAATCATAAAAATTCAGGGAATTATGTTGACTGGGAAACCATTTCATATTCCTACCAAAACCACTCTTGGTTCACTTATAAATGTGAAATTACTTTGTACTGTTTCTGATGAAAGTAATGTTCATTGGAAGAGATACAATCTCCACATTTCTAGGGAGATAAATAAATTTCGGTATTGTGTTGTGATTGAAGAAGTTTAAAAATATTGGAGTGAAAGAATATGAGATAAGTTTGCAACATTATTTAGCTGATCATAATATTCAGGGATCATCGTATTCATATAACTATCATATTCTACTCATCATCATATTCGTCTAGTCATTATATTAGGATGGATAATCGGATTTGGATTTCGGTATTGGGATTTCCAGACTGAGGAAGAAAGTGTTCTGAATTGTCTTAATCATATTCTACCAGAGTTATATCCATCGTATTGGGAAAACTGATTTGAAGATCATATTGGGAAAATTGAATTGAGAAATCAGACTGATTTTTCATTACAAATTCTAGGAGGTTCTTCCAGCTTCTGGGTAAGAAATTAAAGAATTTTTTCAAAAGAATACATTGGTGAAAGTTGAAAATAAACACAAGTAACACGTGTTGTTACACAAACAATGTTTTACCCTATTTTTGATAAGAGGGATCAAAAACACTATTGGATTTTTTACATAGTGCTACATGAGTGTAAGGATATATCCTACCCATTTTATTCCACATCAAAGGATAGTTTTCTAGTGAATTGTGTGGTATTGGATCATTTTTAAACCATACCAAGAACGTATATATATTCTTATTGAATAGTGAAAAATGTAAATTATTATGTTCCTATGGATGTGTTTGAATTTATTTAGTATGGAATGAAATATTTAACAAGAGGCAAAGGATGTTTGATTAAAAAGAAAACATAAAAGAAAAAAGTATCACTGATTCACCCCTCCCCCTCTCAGTTATACAATTATCCTGACTGGGAAATTTCAGCATACACACTGAGGCTTACCTTATATACACACTGGAGAAGGTTATCATCTCCAGGTATGTCTATTTGACATGGACTTTTTCTACCTAAACTGCTTGATTATCTTCCAGACATGTCGATGAATGTTTAGAAATGTTTGGTTGTATAACAGACATCTATAAATATAGTCTCATTATCCAGTTGACTTGTCCAAATGATATAACATAACTTGAATGAAATGTCTGGAGGCCATCACATGATTCAGGATGACTTGTTCTGGTTGTCTACGTGACATGTTTGAGGATACCTGTACATGTTTGATGAAAGTCACATGATATAGGTTTACATGTCTAGAGGATGTCACAAGACCTAGATGAGGATGTCTAAAGAAAATCTCATGATTAGAGATGACATGCCTAGAGGGTGACTGATGACCTAGAATACTTGTCTTGTGGTCATCTCATGATGAAGGATTACATTTTTTAAGGAAACCACATGATCTAGGATGACTTTTCTAGTGGAATTATCTTGATCTATACGGGCACGTACTGGTTTATCGCATGATGAATGATGACATATCTGGAGGATGACACATGATCTAGGATGAATTTTTCAGAGGATGTATATTGATCTGTGATGGAATGTCATGGTGTCATTACGATACCTAACAAACTTGTCTTTATGCCATCGTGAGACGTAATAGACATGCCCTGATGTTTTCATGGTACTGATTAACATATTTGGAAGAATTAGCAAGATTTAGGCTGACTTGTCGGGAGGATGTCACATGATCTATGATGGAATGTCCTAGTGTCATCACACGATGAAGGATAAAATGATTAGAGGATTCCGTATGATCTAGGATGACTTATCCAGAGGAAATCACATGATCCATGCTATCATGTTCTAGTGTAATCTAAAGACCTAACCAACTTGTCTTGATGTCCCTGCAAGACCTAACTAATATGTCCAGATGTCGTCGTGAGACCTCAGAGACATATATGGAGGACATCTCAAGACTTGAAATGCATGCTAGGAAGCCATCACATGACTTTTATTACATGTTTAAGAGATATAATATGATCTAACTAGTATTTCAAGTGAACATCACATGATTTAGGTGACCTGTCTATGTGATGTCACATGATCCATGTTGTCCATGTGATGTGCATAAGGATTATCATATCCATCTTCACATATGTCTTCTATATTTTATATTCTTTTATTCCAGACTTTATTTCACATGGTCCTTAGTTTTTTCTAGTTGTTAGATTTTATTAGGTTTCATGTGACTTAGCCGACATGTGAGACCTCCTTCACCAGAATTCCTTTGTGTGATCTATAAGCGATCATGCAAATAAAATATGGATGTTGTGTGATCCCTTAGGTTGTTCCCAAGTTTTTTACCTAGAAAAAGACATTGTGATTGTGTGATTGGTCACTTTGAAAAGTATGATCCTAAGATCCCATGTGTGAGGGATCATTGATGAATTCATTTTTTGTTGAGAGGGAAGGTTTTATAGGTCTTTACACCCCGATTATATTCTTCCATGTGCATCAAATATCTCATAGATTCAGGTTGGAGTTAGTGGATGGGTTTTGTGTGACTCTCTTCACATGATCCTACCCTGGGTTATTCTGAGGGTGTCACATGATTTATCATCAACTACAATAGTGTTTCACCATTTACACCTTTATTGAACCTAGGAAAATAAATGTGATTTCACCAAACTATGTGGGTATGTCAATGGGATTCCAAAAGTTTAGGATGAAATGCTTAGGAGCCTTCATGAGATCAAGATGCCCATGGGAAGACCTTCACATGATCTGAGATGACTTGTTTGGGGTCTTTTTCTAGATTAAGGTGGCCAGTCAAGAAGAATTTTTGGGGTCAATGATGACCACCTGGGGAATATGAACCCTCTTGAGTGATGATCAACATATATTCATTCTATAAGAAGATTCAGTCATTTCCCTTTTTTATTTCATTCTTTATTTTACAAAGGAGGGAGATCTCACGAATTTACTCAATTTATTTTGATGAAAATCACTATCTCTATCTGTGATTTATCATTTAACCAATAATGGGTCTTATGGTGATGTGTGAGCATTTTTATAGACACCCGTATGTTTTTCTTTAATGCCAAAGGGGTAGCATAGAGTCAAATGGACATATCTGAAACCCTTCGCATGATGAGGGTGAAATATCAATAAGATTTCATGTGACAATATGAATATGTCACCAGGTCTACATGGTGTTTTGATAACTTTATGGGCACATCATATGAAGACCAATGACTGAAATATGATTCTATCTTGTCTATATTTTTATCCTTTTATTTTATAGGGATTTTTGATGGTTTTCAGTCACCTGTCACCTGACAAGTTGCGTGACTTGAGGGAGCTCATCTGGAAAATAATTCATGTTTATTGAGTGTCTTGGAAACCTTTACATTAATAGGGGTGTCAAAGGGGCTCTTCGTGATCTCCAGTAGGTCATGCGCTGCACATGACCTGCTCGCATGATCTTATGAAGGTCATTTAATCTCATTTCCTTAGGATGTTTATGTGGTCAAAAATTTTTATCCACCTTCTCTTCCTTTTATTTGTAGAGAAAATAATACCCATTTTTTGAATATTTATTCCCTTGTTGATTTTACAATTCTCATTTAGTGGGTGTCAAAAAATTCCCCCCCTTAAGAGTGATGTCTGTGGGAACAGGGGCACAGTTCTGTGAAATATAAATTCCCACTTGTGTCCTTGTGGTTGTTTCTAGTTAGTGTATTAGGTGACGTTTGGTCTCCGAGATGGCCTTGGGTATGAAGTTCCCAATCAGGATCCTAGTATCATTGAGAGGGGGAGGGGGTGAATCAGTGATAACTTTTTCTTTTTTAAGTTTCCCCTTTTTGAAACAACCTTCTCCTCCTATTAAATAGTTTCTTCCCTGCTGAACACACACATCCACATGAACACAAGATTTACAAGGTTCACTACTCAACAAGAGTAGCTACGTCCTTGGTATGGTACAGAAACAATCCAGTACCACACAATCCACTAGAAAACAATCCATTGAAGTGGAATACAACGAGTAGGATATACCCTTACACTCATGCAACACTTTGAAAACAATCCAATAGTGCGTGTGCTCCCTCTTAGCACAAATAGGGTAACACAATGTTTCAGTGCTTATTTACAATTGAACAGATGTATTCTCTGAAGTACAAATCTTCACTTTCTTACCCAGAAGCCGGTAAGAACTCTCTTACGCACAACTGAATACGTGCGAAGACCCCAGATATTTCACGCAGCCTTTAGGGTGCCTTGCGCGTAATTCAAATGGCTTGCATATAAAAACACCTTTTGGTGCGAAAAACATTTTCGTGCAACTTTCCTATTGTGTGCAACTTTTTCTCTTTTCACACAACTCACTTAGCGTATAATTTACGCGCACCAGAGCTCGAGATTTCTTCTAAGTTTCGAGCATTAGCATTTGAGAAGGGTTAGCCTCATATTTATAGGAATTTTTAACCCCGTGAAAAAAACACTAATCCGCGCGTAAAACCTCCTCCATGCACGTAAAACTTTTTTTATGCAACTTCATATTTCACGCCATGCTTCAATATTTCGCGCACCTCATACCTTTTCCATTTTTCATCCTTCTAAGCATGAAACACCAATTGCGCGAAAAATTCCGCACAACGTTCCATATTGCGCGCAAACCCAATCTTTCCTGCAACATCATATTTTGCGCACTGCTCCAATCTTTCACGCATTTTATGCCTTTGCCCATTTTCAAGCTTCTGATCTCGAACCACATTTTGCGCGAAAACTTCATTCCTCTATTTCGCGCACCATGCCAGTATTTCGCGCAAACATCATTTTTCGTGCAACCCACTGATATTACGTGCACAACTCTCTTCTTCCTGCATCCTGCTGATATTTCGCGCATCCCGCAAATATTTCGCACAATGATCCAATTTTTCGTGCAACCCGCTGCTATTTCGCGCAACCCACATATATTGTGTGCACCACTTTTTTTTGCACGCACCATGCCTAAATTTCCGCGCACTCCATTCCTTTTTCATTTTCAATGTTCTGACCTTGAATAAATCCTTGCACGTGAAAATATAAACCATCTTCAATCTTGCACGCAACATCCATTTCCATGCACATTTCTTCATCTCCTGATTTTCAGGCCCTAAAATTTGGAAAACACTAGAAAACGGCGCCACCTTAAACTGTGCTTTTCTGCCGTCCGCAGAATGTCTATTGCTTTGTCATTTTATCTCTTTACTGCTTCCCATAATCATTCTTCTTCTCTTATCACGAATCCCACTATTGTGATATTTATCCTTTGATAGATCATCTTTAGCATCGTCAGAGGTGCAATGGGAACTGAAACTTCCCTATCCCCTAGCAACATCATTCCTTCCAATCAAAACTTTATATGACTGGCATCATCATTTCTACCCCTTTCCTTCATAAGGCTTGCATCACAAGTTCTCTTAACTCATGATATGTGTGAAATACATACCAGTAATGCATCATCTGATTTATGATCCTTCTACAAAGTGAATTGATTTATCTTCTTTGACAACAAAATATAACACTCTTCAAAGGCTAACTCTTCAAACCTTCTTCTCCATTCAACTAGTTCCCAACAGGGTATTCCGTAGAAGACCTTATTAATAGGGGATCAGGAGAATCCCATTCATTGGATACTCATACTCTCCATAGATTTTTCAATCTTCCTCCATTGCATAACCCCTTCATAATAACTTTTGCAAAAGATGATCATGAGACCTATTATCAAGAACATTTTTTGAGAATCATTTTGTGATACCAAATTTTCCTTAGCAATTTTTGAAATAAACCAAAAAACTATATTCTGTAATTTCTAAAACCTTATCCATATGGCTGTATCTTTATATTTTCATGTTTCGTAAAATATGATGGTTCATTCACATGATTTCTTGACCATTATGCAGATCACATGGCCATGTCAAGGTCATGAGATTGAAATATTACAATGGGATGCATGATGGAGAGATGTAATATGGGTTATATGGTCTGTGAGATCTCCATGGGTCATGCAGTTTGTGAGACCTGTATTGGGTCATACGACTATGAACCCCTTTATGGGTCATGCGATTCACATGATTCTTCCAGAGTCTATGCCATTATTTTGACAGGATTTTGTTTTCATCTGTCTCACATATGGCACTTACTTTTATTTAGATGTATTATATCTCTCTTCATAGTTCCCAAAAGGCTTTATAGAATGAATCTAAAGTAGTGATAGCTCATTTAAATGCTATTGTAGAAAGTGTGGATGATACTTACCACCATATTATTGTGTCATTTTATATGATTCTAATAAACCAGATGGGAGCAAGACATGGGGAATACCCCCTTTCAAAATTTATCCCCCTCTATGATTTTTATGACATGACAAGTTTTGTGCCTTTTTCCAGTCTAGAAAACTAAATCATTACTGTGATATAGTTTTAGGGTCTTCAAGATCAGACCTTTTATTGATGTAGTTTAGGGTCTTCTAAATCATACCTTTTATTGATATAGTTTAGGGTCTGTAGCTTAGACCTTCTATCACTGTAGTTTTGGGTCTTCTGGCTTTGAACTTCTATCATTGTAGTTTAGGGTCTTCTGGATCATACATTCTATCACCATAGTTTATGGTATTCTGGATCAAACCTTCTATTGATGTAGTTTAGGGTCTTCTAGATCAAACTTTTTATTTATGTAGTTTAGGGACTTTTAACTCAGACCATTGAGATTCCAAGTAGTTTAAAGTATTTCTGTTAGGACTTTATTGATGAATATAAAATATGGGGAAGACATTCCACAGATGAACCAAGACACCCTAAGGTTCATAGTTCCACCGTGGTGTTTCCAGGGCTCACAAGTATTGAAATTACTTTCCTACAAGGAGGAGATGCCTTTGATTGATAGGTCAAATCCCTTATGTTTCTGTATCTTGGTCAAACAGAGGTATCCTTGCTCTTTTACAAAGGCAATGAATGATTCTTGAAGAATCAAATGTTTGGATAATGAAGTTGGGTATGGAAAAAAAAATATCCAGGAAGGGTTATGGAACCCTAGGGTAGTTTAGTTCTTAATTGTGAAGTTTGGTCCATAAACCTTATGGTATTGGATCATGAGGTGTGGGACATAAAGCGGTTCGAGAATGGAATTTCACATCCATGATTACATAAATGGTAAAAAACATGATAACGTAACATCTAGGATGTCAAATCTTCACGAATAGTTTGTTTATGAGGATTATAAATCAAGGTCCCAATTACTTGGGTCATGAGGATGATATTGGAAAATCATGTCAGGAATGGTCCAAAACACTCTAAGGTTCTAAGGTCTTCCATAGTGACATCAGGCTCCCAAGGATCTAAATTACCTTTTTGCAAGGTGATGCATTTGGTTTATGACCATAGGTGCATATGCAGAAGCTATAAGCATACATTAATAGTCATACAAAGGCTCTCCTGAAGCTAGGTATCCATTTACAAGGAACATGGAAGGTTTGTAGCAATCTAATGTGCTCAAATCATGATGATTTATTTGTGGAAAATGTAATATTCAAGAAGGTTTAGAGCACCCTAATTTTTTTTCACCACCTAGTGAACACATTATTGCCATGGGGAGATGTAACAATTCATTAATCTAACTTTTTTCTGGACCAAGGGGTCTATAAATTATGGATAAAATTTTAATAGGGACACAAATAAGGCCCTATGATCATTATTAATCATTCATTTATGCACCATTTTTTCCCTAAACTATGAAGATGAAGAGTTTAGTGAGTGAATACTTGACTTTTTCTCAGTCCACCCTCTGTGAGTTTTCAACATGAAATTTTTTTGTCTCTTTATATAGAAGTTTAAGGTCTTATGTTTTAGACCATAAAAGTATAGAGTTTAAGGTCATAAAACTTTCACTAGAGTGTAGGAAATTTATGGTCATGACACACATAGACCTAGAGGGTAATATTAGACAATATCCTAATTAGGATGACCATGGTCAAGAGTACCCCAACATCATTCTATACAGGAGATGAAAATGTTGATAATCATGGCTCGAGATTCTCAGGTCATGAGTAATGATATGGGACAATCATGTTAGAAATAGATCAAAACAATCTAAGGTGTTGAGGTCTACCACAGTGATGTTTGGATCCTAAGGATCAAAAAGACCTTCATATAGGACCAATATGTTTCTGGTTGGTTGGTATGAACCCTTATGCATCTATAGAAAGGACAAATACAGAGATATATTTTCCTTTCCAAGGGCCATGAAATGTTTGCATCTACCCAAGGCTCTCCAGAAATGAAGTGTGATTTATGAATTGAGGTTCTTAAAAGATTATATAAGCACTCTGTACTCTGGTTGACCAGTGTCAGGCTCTTATGGTCCTTTAATGAGGAATGCTAATGGGTTATGGCATGCACATTTTAACATCTTATAATGGGGACATATTTGTCATGTGTTTTTAATGTCTTGCGATCAGGACATTTACCTTGTAGTTTAACATCATGTGGTAAGGAAATTTTATTTTCCTTTTCATTTAACGTCCTATGGTAAGGATAATCACTACCTAGGTCTAGATTCTATACAGTTAGGGGTGAATCTTTATCCTATTATATGTTTCCATAGAACCCTAGGATTTGGGATCTAGGTATCACTATGTATCTTGTGATGACATGAATCAATCCATACAGAGTTATTGTATAGAAGTTTCATGTGAAGGTCTGGCCTATACATAGGGATGGAAGGATATTTTTATTTTATTAATCCTTAAATCAAGAATTATAGATATGGATATCACTACGTATCCTATGAGGGTAGAAATCAAGACACATGTAGTTCTTGAACATGAAATTATCTATGTAGGTCTGACCCATATGCAAAGGGGGAATTATTCCCATTGATTTTTGTAGCTAGTCCAGGGTTGGAGATATGGGTTCCACTACATATCTTATTAGGGAAGGAATCTAGCGACATGTAGTTCTTGAGAAACCCTATAGTTTAACATCATGTGGAAAGGGTGTGGGTTCCCTGATGTTAAAATGGAATAGTGTGATTGGGCCCAAGAGTGGAGGTTTGGGTGTCACTACATATCCCATGATGACAAGAATTAGGTCATGTGTATTTATTGAATGAGAAACTCTCTATGCATGTCTGACTGATATATAGAGGGGGAATTGTTCCCATTGATTGTTGTAGCTAGACCCATGAATAGATATCTAGGAATCACTATATATCTTGTGATGATAGGAATCAATCCACACATTGTTCTTGAACAAAGGTGTGGTGGGAGACCAACCCCAATGATAGTGGTCCTCTCAGGTGAGGTCCACAGTAACATGCAGTTTTATGTCATGAAAGAGACATCAACTATGCAGTTTAATGATATGCAATAAGGACTCAGGGTGTTCCTTTTAAGGTGTCTCATCTAGGACCATGAAAACCCTTTTATGAACTGATATGTCTCGGTCATGCAAGAAAAAACCCTTACCAAAAATCCTAAGCCCACATGAGCTATGCCCGGTTTGATAAATAAGGAGTGGAAAGGGTTCCTCTCATGACATGGAGGCAATTCAGAGAATGGACAAGAGAATTTTGTATCATGTGGTGGATAGGAAAAGATATAGGATCTAGGAATCCCTATGTATCTCATTTGGAATGGGAAATAATCCATACATAGTTCTAGAAAACCGTGTAGTTTAACATCATGCTGAAAGGACATAAGTTGTGAAATTTAATGTCATATGGTAAGGATGAAGTCTACTCGATGTGGGAAAAGATGAATATTGTGAATTCATGCAGTTTAATGTCATGCAGTGGGGAAATATTCAGTACAATTTAACTTCATGCAGTAAGTATAAAGGATGCTATGTATTTTCTCATCTTACTACCAGGATGAGATTTCTACAGTTTAAAGTCATATTCTCAAGATGAAAAGGGGGAATTTTGTATCATGTGGTATATGTGCCAAGATATAGGCTCTAGACGCCCCTACACATATCATTTTTAATAAGAATCAATCCATATATAGTTATGTAAACCTGTTTAGTTTAGTGTCAAAAATAAAAAACATCATTCGTGCAATTTAACATCATATGTTAAGGACAAAGGACACTGACTATAACGACCCATACTTTACATACATTGTTAATACTTCGAAATTGAAGCACACTTATTACAACATATGACAAAACCACAAAGGACCGTATAGGTATAGTGTCTTTAGAAACTGGGAAACATAAACAACTGGTTCATAAATCTTCTACAGTGTCTCCCATTTATTTCATCATATCTAGGGTCCCTTTTAGCATATTCTAATTAATATCCATCTTCCTGACCTGGGGAAAAGAAAACATAAAAGGGTGAGCTCAAATGCTCAGCAAGGGCAAATAATGGAAATAAAAATCATATCATATCTTTATAAAAATCAAAACCTGCAAAAGAGATCATAATATCTTAACATGGAATAAATCATAGAAGTGAAAATGAGATCCCCATAATCATAACATAAAACTTGAAACTTTGTGGCATGCACACATAATCATGGAAAATCATTTCTTGTTAGTCATGACTCATTGCCAAGACTATCTTAGTGGACAAAGTCCCTTTCTGAACCGAGTTCACTCCTCGTTTCAGTCCTGTATCACTGAACCGAAATAACCTTCCGTTCCAGCCATGTCTATCTCATGAGATATAAAATATTTACCCAATGCATTGGAGGGAGATATAGGTCCCACCCATCTTATAATGAATCCTTTCTTATGTGTGCCACATAATCATAAAACATACATCATCACATAACACATGTAACAAAAATGGGATTCTTGACACATCATGACATCATAAATCAATTCATATAAGATAAAGGAATTCATAAAAATAATTCCATCACAACATGATCAAATCAATGTAATAATAGGGATAAAAACAGAACCCTTTATTATATTAGATGGAAAATAATTTTGATAAAACACTTGAACTCCATTCTTGAGGAAAATATCCTTTCTTCTTCAAAAACATTTTTCCTTTAATAACATGTCATATAACTTTAAAATAAAAGAAGTTGATTAAAAATAAACTTGAGAACTTGTAAAGGAAGCTTCTTGGAAATAATTTTTTAAAAATCTATTCATGCCGTATAAGTTAAAAAAAACATTCTTCGTACTTTTGTCGGAAAAGTCAAAAAGTACCTCGTACGACAAAAGATTCCTTTCATACATATTACAAAAAACTCACCAAAGGGTAAAAATGGATTTAAAAAATTGTAGGTGGATGGAAATAATATTACATTTTGATGAAACATGGATGTGGATGATAAAATACACCCCAGTAAATACTTACAAATAAACAATCTCGAATAAAAATGAGATTGTGATATTTCCCTTACCTTAGGTCCGATTTGCTTTGTTCGTGTCCGAAGCTCCTGTATAATGGTTTAAATAATGTTATTGACTTATTCCAGAATCATACATATTGATATGATATCATATATGGTCATATTATTAGGTTCTTGTTAGTAATATTTCATTGTTACTTGTTACTCGGGTCTTTATAACTTTTTGTTCTTATGCGTGTTTTGTTGAATAAATTCTTATTCTTATCTTTAGGTTATAGATAATTCATTTCCAGAATGGTATTAGTGTAGTATATACCATATTCATTCATTCAATTCATTTATATAATCATTATGAAATGAAGATCATGTAGAACGAGTCGCATCACATCGTGGAGACGGTATTCCGTACGTACGCACGAGTGATGATATCGTTCCTATGATCGTGGAATTGTATTGGAGTATATATATATTATTTCAGTATCAATATTACTTCATAATAATCATATATAGTTACTCATTACACCATTATACCCATCCTTGTAAGGTGATGGTGGAAAATAGATTACACCACGGCGTGGAGACGGTATTCCGTACGTACGCACGCGCGGTGATTTCATTTTTCCGTAGGATGGATAGAAGGTGAATTAGGGTTGTTTCATATTTATAATAACATATCAGTATGTAAGTAATACTGATGTTATTACTTTATCATGAAACAACTAAAGAAGAAGAAGTTGAAGAAGAAAGAAATTGAAAAGATCGGTAATGGATATTACCTCTTCTTTGGAACGCCTCTTTGAATCCTCCACTTAAGGAACTAAGATTGGTCTTTGGAGAAGACCAGAACCTCTAGGATTATTCTAGGGAAGTGTAGAGGAGAAAATGGCAGGGGTTGGACGAGCTTGAGTGCTCAAATTGGTGTGAGGAGGAGGGGGAGGAGGTTCCCTTTTATAAGGGAGGAGAGGGGCACCTTAGGAATATCTCAAAATATTATTTTATATTAAAGTCAAAATCGGTTTATAATGGTTCCAAAGGGTCTTATTTCGAAGCTAAAGTGGGTATGGGTCTAAATCCTATCAACCAATAGGATTTAGACAAGTTTAGGGTATTATTTTAACCTTATCAATTAGATTTAACTCTAAGTTAATTAATTTAACTTTTACCGTGTCTTTTTGTTTTCTTTCACTATATGGTTAATACACTTACTATAACATGCCAAACTAACCCCAAATTGTTTATTATTAATATATATATCCTTATCTAAGTCATTTGGCCGAACCTTATATTTTTAGGAATAAAATAAAAATTAGTAATATAATATTTGATTTAAAAACTATTTTGTGTCAATTTTGACACTATTTGATATATGATTTTTGTGAAAGTCATAACAGAATTATATGTTCGAACCAAGTTAATTAAATCAACACTAATATATCATAGTAACCTAGAAAATTAGTGTAATTCATAAAAAGTCTTAAATTACATTTATTTTGGTATTTATATTATCAATTATGTCAATATTTCATTAATAAGATAATTACTGCATCATCTTTGTGTCATATATAAATTATATTATTTGATGTCTAAAAATTACAAATAAAATACCATAATGTAGGAAATCTTTTTATCTTTCTAATGAATATTTACAATCGAATTTATCTTATGTATAACCCCATATTAAAAATTATTTACTTATTAAACTTTGATTTTAACTATTTTAACCCTTCTTTAAATAAATTAATAATAAATGTCCTAATCTAATCCAAGTAGGCCTAAATGGTCATATTTTATTCCTAAGTTTGTTTTTGGTTGAATTAAACTTGTCCAATAGAATTAGGACATGTGTTAGGGTAATATTAATATCATATTTACCCTTAGTTACCCTATTTACTATTAACCGCGGTAAAAAAAGTAAAAAGCTACTATTCACCAAAAAATTATTTTTATCTCATTGAACCACATTTTACTTACTGATATCAACCGTGTCTGTCGGATTTTTGAAATTCCATTCACAGAAGCGGTAAAATTAAGTTTTATGCAAAATTCAGTTTTTAACCTACCACTTAGTGGTTTCACTATTCATCAAAAATTGAAAGTTTTCAGAAAAATACCAAAATTTCACCCTAGGCTAATTTTGATATTCTGAGTCCAAAAATGAAGTCCATTTTGAAAAATTAAATTTATAAAATTTCAAAAAGTGGTCATTACTATTCATAACGGCTAGTTTTAATAGCATATTGTTGTTTAGTGAAACTCGGTATTGCGTACGACGCAAGATATCGAGGAAGGTCGCGATTGCGTGTAAAGCAAGCCAAGCAAGTGTTGTGTAGAAAAAGATTCCTTTGATGGTTTATATAACATAAAAGTATCGGGTGTTACATTCTACCCCCCTTAAAAAGAATTTCGCCCTCGAAATTCGTCACTTTGTAACAAACAGATGAGGATAATTCTCCCTCATCATATCCTCAAGCTCCCATGTAGATTCTTCAAGTTGGTGGTTCCTCCATAAAACTTTCACCAATCGAGTGGTCTTGTTTCGTAGGACTTTTTCTCTATGATCCAGAATCTCTATCGGCTGTTCTTCATAAGAAAGATCTTGCTCCAGCGGTACAACTTCTGAGCTGAGTACATGTGAAGGATCTGGTATGTACTTTCTCAGGAGAGATACGTGGAACACATCGTGAACTTGAGAGAGATTCAGTGGAAGCACCAATCGGTAAGCTACCTTCCCAACATGATCCAGTATTTCAAAAGGACCGATATATCTTGGGCTCAACTTCCCCTTCTTTCCAAATCTCATAACCCTCTTCCAGGGAGATATTCGTAAGAACACTTTATCACCCACTTCAAACTCTAGGTCTTTTCTTCGGTTGTCGGCATAACTTTTCTGTCGACTCTGAGTTGCTCTTATGTGTTGTTGAATAGATCTAACCTTTTCTGCCATTTCATCAACGAGATCAGGTCCTAATAGCTTTCTTTCCCCAACTTCATCCCAGCAAGTTGGAGTCCTGCATTTCTTTCCATAGAGAGCTTCATAAGGATCCATCTGAATACTGGAGTGAAAGCTATTATTATAAGAAAATTCCACCAAAGGTAGGTGTTGATCCCAACCTCCTTTGAAATCCATAGAGCAAGCTCTCAACATATCTTCTAGGGTTTGAATTGTTCTCTCAGACTGACCGTCTGTCTGGGGATGATAAGCAGTGCTGAAACTCAACTCTGTATCCAGAGTATGCTGAAGACTTCGCCAGAACTTCAAGGTAAATCTCGGATCCCGATCAGATATAATAGAAAGTGGTACTCCATGTAATCTTACCACTTCCTTTACATATATCCTGGCAAGCTGATCCAGAGATAAATCCTCTCTAATAGGAATGAAGTGTGCAGACTTTGTAAGACGATCAACTATGAGTCAGATAGCATTATTGCCTTTGGATGTTTTAGGAAGTCCTGTGACAAAGTCCATAGTGATGTTTTCCCATTTCCATTCGGGTATGGGTAATGGTTGTAACATCCCCTTAGACTTCTATCTCTCAGCTTTAACTTGTTGACAAACCAAGCATCGAGAGACATATTCAGCAACATCTCTTTTCATGCCATCCCACCAGAAGTATTCTTTCAGGTCCCTATACATCTTCGTGCTTCCAGGATGAATAGAGAATGAAGAACTATGAGCCTCATCCAGTAGCTCTTTCTTTAATTCGGGGATGGGAGGAACACAAACCCGATTCCTGAACTTTATTATCCCATCACAATCAAGGTTGAATTCAGGAACATTTCTCACCTTCTTTTGTAACTCGACATCTTCTTTCTGTGCCTATTTAATCTTCACATGTATAGATGGTTGAACATTCATTTGAGAAAGATAAGATTTTTCCCCTTCCATTATAATTCCAAGATCCATCCTTTGTAAATCCATAAATATTGGATATTTTGTGATCCTCATCATAGATAAACTAGCATGGTCTTGTCGACTTAATGCATCTGCCACCTTGTTTGCTTTCCCAGGGTGGTAATGGATTGAGCAGTCATAATCCTTAATCAGCTCCAACCATCTTCCTTGACGCATATTCAACTCCTTTTGTGTGAAAATATACTTTAAACTTTTATGATCAGTATAAATATCACACCTTTCACCATAAAGGTAATGCCTCCAATTCTTTAATGCAAAGATTACCGCAGCCAACTCCAAATCATGTGTTGGGTAATTTTGCTCATGGATTTTCAACTGTCGTG
Organism: Viscum album; assembly: GCA_963277665.1. Lineage (NCBI taxonomy): Eukaryota > Viridiplantae > Streptophyta > Magnoliopsida > Santalales > Viscaceae > Viscum > Viscum album. Next base: position 1,176,245,466 of record OY728153.1, on the reverse strand, counting down.
AGGCATAAGCTATCACCATATCATTTTGCATAAGAACACACCCCAATCCCTTCTTGGATGCATCACTGTAGATCACAAACCTTTCTCCACTACAAGGCAGTGTGAGCACAGGTGCACTGGATAACCTTCTTTTCAACTCCATGAAATTCTCTTCACATTCCTCTGTCCAGACAAACTTAACTCCCTTCCGAGTCAACTTGGTGATTGGATTAGATAATCGTGAAAAATCTTTTACAAAACGTCGATAATATCCAGCCAAACCAAGAAAACTTCGGATCTCAGTTACTGTTGTTGGTCTTGACCATCTCTCGATAACCTCTGTTTTTGCTGGATCCACAGATATCCCCTCTTTTGAGATTATATGACCCAAAAATGCAACTTTTTGAATCCAAAATTCACACTTGGTAAATTTGGCATAAAGCTTCTCCTTTCTCAGGGTCTTCAATATAATTCTCAAGTGATCTTCATGCTCTTCCTTTCTCTTTGAATAGACAAGAATATCGTCTATAAAGACTACCACAAATTGATCAAGATAGTCTCTAAAGACTCTATTCATTAGATCCATGAAGATAGCAGGGGCATTAGTAAGACCAAATGGCATCACTATAAATTCATAGTGTCCATACCTTGTACGGAAAGCCGTATTTGGTATATCCTCCCTTTTGACCCTTAATTGATGATACCCTGAACGAAGATCAATCTTGGAAAAGTATTGAGCTCCGCATAGTTGGTCAAATAAGTCATCAATGCGTGGGAGAGGATATTTGTTCTTGATAGTGATCTTGTTAAGTTCTCGATAATCAATGCAGAGTCTCATTGATCCATCTTTCTTCTTAACAAATAGAACAGGTGCTCCCCAAGGTGACGCACTAGGGCATATGAATCCCTTATCAAGATTCTCTTGGAGTTGCTTCTTCAATTCCTGCAACTCAATTGGGGCCATTCTATAAGGTGTCTTTGAAATAGGCAAAGCACCCGGTACGAGTTCTATTGAAAACTCAACTTCACGATTTGGTGGAAGACCCGGAAATTCCTCCGGAAAGACATCATCAAACTCCCGTACAATGGGCATATTCTTAATCGTGAGTTTCTCACCAACCATTTGAGATAAATAACCTTCATTTAGTGGAATCAATACCCATAAGATGGAAGAAATTTCCACTGGAAGGTTATGTTCATCCTTGCATTGATAGAAGATCGTAGATTGATCTGGAATATGAAATGTGACTTCCCTTCTTTGGCAATCGATATGAGCTCCATGTAGAGAAAGCTAATCCATGCCAAGAATCACATCAAATTCCACTAAAGGAAGGATCACAAGATTTGCAGGAAGCACTTTCCCACAAACTTCGATCGGAGAAGAATTATAAACTTTTGATGCGATTGATGTGCCATTAGGTGTTGTCACAGCTAAATCAACATCTAATTTTTGAGGTAATACGGTGATACCCTTAGAAAAGTCTTCATAAATAAAAGAGTGGGTGGATCCAGAATCAAATAAAACATTTGCTACTTTAGAGTGGATGGTAAGTGTACCTTTCACCACATCGTTATCGTACTCCACATCGCTGATAGAAATTGCATGTGACTTTCCTTTGTCTTTAGCCTTAAGAGTTTGTTGACGTCGACCATCATCATCAACCCTTGGATTTGGGCATTGATTGGCATAATGCCCCATCTCCTTGCACTTGAAACATTGAAGTGTAGTAGGTTCATTCTGTGTATCCCTTCCTTTGTTTGCGTCATTAGACATCTTCTTCCCATTATCACGGCATTCAAATGCCCGATGACCTTCCTTTCCACATTTAAAACATTTACTTGTCCCTTTAAGACAACTCCCTCCATGTTTCTTTCCACACTTTGAGCATAAGGAAAAGCTCATCTTCTTTTCCGTGTGCTCTTTAGATTTTTCTTTGAATTCCATATTCCTCTTCTTATCAAACCCATGTGACTGATGGGTTACTCCAATCTCCATCTCGACTTTGAGAGCACATCGAACGATTTCCTCGTAGCTATTGAAGTCCCTTATGGCTAACGCCCTTCGAAGACTTGGTTTTAATCCACTAAAGAATCGATCGATCTTACTCTCAGGTTGGATAATAATACCAGAAGCGTACCTTGCAAGTCTTGTAAAATTTGCTTCATAGGTACCAACAGATTCATCATCCCTTTGCTTCAGTTCAAGAAACTCTTTCTCCATCTTTGTTCGGAGAATACGAGGGAAGTACTTATTGAAAAATAAGTTCTTGAACTCGTCCCATTCCATAGACTCAATTTCATCCCTTTGCCTCGTATTCTTAACAAGATTCCACCATTGATCAACATCTCCTTCCAAACGATACACTGCTAGGATGACTTTATCATGTTCAGAACATTGAAGAACTGAAAATTTCTTTTCAGTAGTACTAATCCATTGTTCAGCAACTAATGGATCAGTAGACCCGCTGAAAGAAGGTGGACGCTGCCTCATGAAGGATTCAACAGAATGTTGCTCCCTCCTTTGCTCGTTTGGAAATCCTGCATGATTCATAGCTTGAGAAAGTTGTGTGAGCATGGATACAAGATTTTTCATTCCAACTCCCATATAGTTTGGTTGTTCAGGGGGACAATCATTGCATTGCCCATCGCATTCCGCATTAACACGGTTCCTTCGGGTTCCAGCCATTGACTAAAACCAAGAAGAATAGTGTGAGAAAAACTAATTATAATAGGAAACCACATAATTCAAGAATAAAATTTTCATGCTTATGGTCTTATCCAAGGTTATTCATGGCCATTTCTAAGATTGTGTTCTATGCTTAGACTTATCCTTAGGGTTCTTACTAAGGCTTTCACATCCTAGTTTCCAAAGGTTGACTATACCTTTCCTCTGATACCAACTATAACGACCCATACTTTACATACATTGTTAATACTTCGAAATTGAAGCACACTTATTACAACATATGACAAAACCACAAAGGACCGTATAGGTATAGCGTCTTTAGAAACTGGGAAACATAAACAACTGGTTCATAAATCTTCTACAGTGTCTCCCATTTATTTCATCATATCTAGGGTCCCTTTTAGCATATTCTACTTAATATCCATCTTCCTGACCTGGGGAAAAGAAAACATAAAAGGGTGAGCTCAAATGCTCAGCAAGGGCAAATAAAGGAAATAAAAATCATATCATATCTTTATGAAAATAAAAACCTGCAAAAGAGATCATAATATCTTAACATGGAATAAATCATAGAAGTGAAAATGAGATCCCCATAATCATAACATAAAACTTGAAACTTTGTGGCATGCACACATAATCATGGAAAATCATTTCTTGTTAGTCATGACTCATTGCCAAGACTATCTTAGTGGACAAAGTCCCTTTCTAAACCGAGTTCACTCCTCGTTTCAGTCCTGTATCACTGAACCGAAATAACCTTCCGTTCCAGCCATGTCTATCTCATGAGATATAAAATCTTTACCCAATGCATTGGAGGGAGATATAGGTCCCACCCATCTTATAATGAATCCTTTCTTATGTGTTCCACATAATCATAAAACATACATCATCGCATAACAATGTAACAAAAATGGGATTCTTGAAACATCATGACATCATAAATCAATTCATATAAGATAAAGGAATTCATAAAAATAATTCCATCACAACATGATCAAATCAATGTAATAATAGGGATAAAAACAGAACTCTTTATTATCTTAGATGGAAAATAATTTTGATAAAACACTTGAACTCCATTCTTGAGGAAAATATCCTTTCTTCTTCAAAAACATTTTTCCTTTCATAACATGTCATATAACTTTAAAATAAAAGAAGTTGATTAAAAATAAACTTGAGAACTTGTAAAGGAAGCTTCTTGGAAATAATGTTTTAAAAATCTATTCATGCCGTATAAGTTAAAAAAAACATTCTTCGTACTTTTGTCGGAAAAGTCAAAAAGTACCTCGTACGACAAAAGATTCCTTTCATACATATTACTAAAAACTCACCAAAGGGTAAAAATGGATTTAAACAATTGTAGGTGGATGGAAATAATATTACATTTTGATGAAACATGGATGTGGATGATAAAATACACCCCAGTAAATACTTACGAATAAACAATCTCGGATAAAAATGAGATTGTGATATTTCCCTTACCTTAGGTCCGATTTGCTTTGTTCGTGTCCGAAGCTCCTGTATAATGGTTTAAATAATGTTATTGACTTATTCCAGAATCATACATATTGATATTATATCATATATGGTCATATTATTAGCTTCTTGTTAGTAATATTTCATTGTTACTTGTTACTCGGGTCTTTATAACTTTTTGTTCCTATGCGTGTTTTGTTGAATAAATTCTTATTCTTATCTTTAGGTTATAGATAATTCATTTCCAGAATGGTATTAGTGTAGTATATACCATATTAATTCATTCAATTCATTTATATAATCATTCTGAAATGAAGATCATGTAGAACGAGTCGCATCACATCGTGGAGACGGTATTCCGTACGTACGCACGAGTGATGATATCGTTCCTATGATCGTGGAATTGTATTGGAGTATATATATATTATTTCAGTATCAATATTACTTCATAATAATCATATATAGTTACTCATTACACCATTATACCCATCCTTGTAAGGTGATGGTGGAAAATAGATTACACCACGGCGTGGAGACGGTATTCCGTACGTACGCACGCGCGGTGATTTCATTTTTCCGTAGGATGGATAGAAGGTGAATTAGGGTTGTTTCATATTTATAATAACATATCAGTATGTAAGTAATACTTATGTTATTACTTTATCATGAAACAACTAAAGAAGAAGAAGTTGAAGAAGAAAGAAATTGAAAAGATCGGTAATGGATATTACCTCTTCTTTGAAACGCCTCTTTGAATCCTCCACTTAAGGAACTAAGATTGGTCTTTGGAGAAGACCAGGACCTCTAGGATTATTCTAGGGAAGTGGAGAGGAGAAAATGGCAGGGTTTGTCCGAGCTTGAGTGCTCAAATTGGTGTGAGGAGGAGGGGGAGGAGGTGCCCTTTTATAAGGGAGGAGAGGGGCACCTTAGGAATATCTCAAAATATTATTTTATATTAAAGTCAAAATCGGTTTATAATGGTTCCAAAGGGTCTTATTTCGAAGCTAAAGTGGGGATGGGTCGAAATCCTATCAACCAATAGGATTTAGACAAGTTTAGGGTATTATTTTAACCTTATCAATTAGATTTAACTCTAAGTTAATTAATTTAACTTTTACCGTGTCTTTTTGTTTTCTTTCACTATATGGTTAATACACTTACTATAACATGCCAAAAGAACCCCAAATTGTTTATTATTAATATATATATCCTTATCTAAGTCATTTGGCCGAACCTTAGATTTTTAGGAATAAAATAACAATTAGTAATATAATATTTGATTTAAAAACTATTTTGTGTCAATTTTGACACTATTTGATATATGATTTTTGTGAAAGTCATAACAGAATTATATGTTCGAACCAAGTTAATTAAATCAACACTAATATATCATAGTAACCTAGAAAATTAGTGTAATTCATAAAAAGTCTTAAATTACATTTATTTTGGTATTTATATTATCAATTATGTCAATATTTCATTAATAAGATAATTACTGCATCATTTTTGTGTCATATATAAATTATATTATTTGATGTCTAAAAATTACAAATAAAATACCATAATGTAGGAAATCTTTTTAGATTTCTAAGGAATATTTACAATCGAATTTATCTTATGTATAACCCCATATTAAAAATGATTTACTTATTAAACTTTGATTTTAACTATTTTAACCCTTCTTTAAATAAATTAATAATAAATGTCCTAATCTAATCCAAGTGGGCCTAAATGGTCATATTTTATTCCTAAGTTTGTTTTTGGTCGAATTACACTTGTCCAATAGAATTAGGACATGTGTTAGGGTAATATTAATATCATATTTACCCTTAGTTACCCTATTTACTATTAACCGCGGTAAAAAAAGTAAAAAGTTACTATTCACCAAAAAATTATTTTTATCTCATTGAACCACATTTTACTTACTGATATCAACCGTGTCTGTCGGATTTTCGAAATTATATTCACAGAAGCGGTAAAATTAAGTTTTATGCAAAATTCAGTTTTTAACCTACCACTTAGTGGTTTCACTATTCATCAAAAATTGAAAGTTTTCAGAAAAATACCAAAATTTCACCCTAGGCTAATTTCGATATTCTGAGTCCAAAAATGAAGTCCATTTTGAAAAATAAAATTTATAAAATTTCAAAAAGTGGTTATTACTATTCATAACGGCTAGTTTTAATAGCATATTGTTGTTTAGTGAAACTCGGTATTGCGTACGACGCAAGCTATCGAGGAAGGTCGCGATTGCGTGTAAAGCAAGCCAAGCAAGTGTTGTGTAGAAAAAGATTCCTTTGATGGTTTATATAACATAAAAGTATCGGGTGTTACACTGACATGGAAAAATGGGAATATTTGGGATTCATGCAATTTAATGTCATGTGATGAGGATATCCCTCGTGTAGTTTAACGTTATGCGATAAGGATGAAGGACCCTATGAAGTTTTTCATCTTTCTTCTAGGATTCACTCTGTATAGTTTAACATCATGTGGTTAGGATGAGAGAAACATGATAAAATCTATGTAAATTCTTTCTTACAAAACTTCGCATTGGTGGTGGGCACGACACATTCTGCATCCATTATACCAAGTGAGTAGGATCCATTATGATTGAAATTATGTATCATATAGAGCCCTTCCCATTTGGGTTCCAACTTAGGAGTATTATTTCATAGTATCATTGGGGTTCTAAGAACCAATACTAGTCCTCCTTGAAGGAACAAATGAAGGAGAACCTTTCTATTGAATGCCCATGAGATCTAATTCTGATGAACTTCAAGGTTGTACAATGTATGAAACTTGTTCTCATCGAGTCACTCTAGTTCATCCAATAACTTTTTTGATTTCTCATCATCTAAGAGTTGTCCGCAAATGGATATTCAAAGTGAGGGTAACTAGAATTCTTAGAAAATACTACCTCAGTCCCATACACCATTGAGTATGGAGTTTCTTTTGTAGCAGTACACATGGTGGTGAGGTAGGCCCATAAATCATGGAAGATCGTATCCATCCAGGACTTATTTATCTTAGTAACCATATTCTTGATTATATTTGAAAAATTCTTATTGAAGGCCTCTATTTTTCTATTTTTTGATGCATGATATTGGGATGAGTGATTGAACTCAATGTTGTAGTCCTATTATAATTTCTTCAACTATATGGAAAAAATGTTAGTGTCGTTATACATAAATATTCTGTGAGGGACTCTGAATATGGTGATGATATTAGACTTTACGAAGTTCATTGTGTTTATAGTCCTGAATTCCTTTAGGGGTATTTCCTCAATCCATTTGGAAAAGAAGTCAGTAGTAGTAAGGACGTACTTGAAATGCTTAGCTATGGCTGGGGGATATAGCCCCACAATATCCATTTCAAATATAGTTAAAATATAGGAATATTTAGCCATATGTAACAATTATTAGGGCTTATGGATGGATTTTTTCTATATCTAGCATGCATGACATTTCTGGGTGAATTCCATGCAGTCATGTATCCTAGTTTTCTAGTAGTAACCTAGCCTCTTGATTTGATGGGAGATTCTAGTATCATACTAATGAGCACTGAAGAAGCCTATGTAAAATTATTCCATGAGGGATAGAATCTCTCTTTCTACTATACATTTGAGGAGGATTACTTCAAATCCATTCTTAAAGAGGGATTTATACTCATTTGGACCATCTCACATGGTAATTGTTTTTACTCAGTGTCAAATTTGTTCCCTTCCGACTCAGTCTATTTGTAGAGTCTGATTTTAGAGATAATCAATTATGGGATCCATCCATCCTAAGGTGTATATCTATTCATTACGCATTGGGGTAGTGTTGACATGATTCATTTCTTCCATGTAACAGATGATGATCAATGAGACTATCCTTCAATGTGTGATGCAAAAGATATTTTCCTCCTAATCAGGGTTGGACAAGACTATGGATGCATTAGCAAATGATTCGACATGATAATTAAATGATCGAGGGACATGATTAAATGTGGACCCAAAAGTAAATTCTAATATTATTCCTCTAACATCATAAATTATAGGGTCCAATTTATTCTTTTTGATGTTATATTAGCTATTTATCTTCTTTATCACTAGATCCAAATCCCCTTTGAAGTTTAGTTAAGATATTTGTAGCTATAAGGATAATTCCAAGCCAGTGAAAAGGTCTTAGTATTTGGAATCATTGTTCTTGTATCCTTTAGATAGTGATAAATAGTAGGTCAAAATTGATTTGTTTGGAGAAAAAAATATAATCCTTTATCTAACCCAGTTGAGTTTTGAATTTTCCATCCTTTTGTTGATAGGACATTGAGAGGCACTATCAAAATACATCTCCCATGTTTGAGGAGTGTCATGGGCATAGAAAACATCCTTATATGAAAGTTTAGTGTACACTAGTGTAATTTTTAGGGTGTGATGTTTTTCAAGGAAATCAGTTAGGGACTTCACGCTCACCATTTTTTGTGACACAAACTGGATGTCACATTATTTTAGAATGACCTTCTTTCGAGACAAGTTTCCAATCAGTGTGGGATGAACAAATATGTACTTGAGAGGATCATTATGAGAGACCAAGTGGAATTCATGTTTATGTAATTAATTTATAATCTTTTTCACGAAAAAGATGTGTGTGAGGTAGTTGTTCTCAACATCCAAGTATTGAGTCACAATATCTATAATTGTTTGAATATTGTAGTTAAGATTTTTCTCAATCCCTGCATTATTTTTTGTGAGTAGAGAGTCAAGATATCATTCCTTGGATGCTACATATAGGATTAGTGGATTCCCTTCCATCGGTGACATCAAGAATAATGGGAGTTCCAAGTACTAATTAAGACTCTCTAAGGCTTGTTGGCAGTCATCATCCCATTGATAAGTGGTTATCTTCTTTATTAGCTTGGTGAATGGGAGAGATTTTCCAGCCAGGTTCCCTATAAAATGCCAAATGTAGGCAAGGTTACCTTGGAGTCCCCTTAGTTATTTGATATTATTGGAGGATGAAATTGCTAGAATAGCACTAGTATTTTATTTTTTGAACTCAATGTGATGGAGGCATACCACAAATCCAAGTAATTTCTCTAATGTTACCCTAAAAATGTCATTTCAATATATTCATCTTTATACTGTGATGTCACATCTTTTTGAAGACTATTTGAAGATTCGTGAAGTGATCACATCACTATTAGGACTTTACCACCTGGTTGTTGATATAACATTCAACTATTCATCCCAATAAGGGATTAAATATGTGATGCATGGCACATTGGTATATTTCTCCAGTGTTCTTTAATATAAAGGGTGTGACCTGATAGGAGAAGATCCCCTAGGGTGATATGAAGGTAGTGGATACCTCATCTTCGAGGGCCATATTTATATTATTGTACCATGAATAGCTATATATGAAGGAAAGGTCTTGGGATCTATTAGTTTAATTGATCAATATTTATGTTATCATCAATGGGAAATCATCCTTTGGGAAATGTTGATTAAGGTCTATGAAATTAATTTATACCTAAATCTACCCATTCTTTTTCTTGACATGGAAAATGTTGATGAGCCATCTTGGGTATTAAAATTCATGAACAAAATTTTATTTTATCAATTTGTTAACGTCCACACATACATTAGTATCATGAGAGGGGTGAAACCTCCTAGCTACCTACTTGATACCTCAATGGTCATCGAGTAATCCGAGATGGTGTGTAGACACATCTGAATTCAATTTGGGATTTTCTATATAATTCCAAGAGAAAACATATCATTGTTTCTTTATAAAGGTGATGTTTATCTATTTCTATTTCAGTGGTATAAGGATACTGATCAATTTAGGACATGGGTATTATTTTGTTCCCAGATTTACCTACCTGAGGTCGTTAATGGTGGTGAAGATTCCTTCCTCAAATGTAGGAGGGGAATTCTGGATGTCATTCTCTTCTTCTTCCACCTCCACGTCTATGGAGGAATTTTCAAATTAAGTTGGAAATTTTAGGGTGGATTTGTCAATATCAAGGTTAGATAGGAAAAAGAAAAGAGATTTCCATCCCCTCCCGCCAGAGTCATTATAGAGAGATTCTTGAACATATTTTCTTTTTCACTATCACTGGGGAAAATAGGATCTTAGATATCTGGGATTAACTCTACTACTACAATCATGTTTATGGGTGAAAAATAATTGATTTCGAGCATACTAAAGGGATTTTTAGGGGAAGTTCTCAAGACATTGGGCAATGAAACCTATATATTTTCATCCACCATTGTTTATTTTCCTTACCTTTTATAGAAACCTACTTCACCATATGTGGCTTCATAAGTATGAAAGGGGGAACTGTCACCATGTAGTATGCTTAACTTTCCATTAGTGGGTTATTTCAAAAATTGACAGAAAATTTAAGGTACCACCACATGGTTATGAATCCAAGATCTTCTAAGTAGGACATTATATGTGTCTTGCTGGATAAATATGAACTCAGTGTTAGATGTGATATCCCCAAACTGAGCTTTGATTTTGATCTTCCTGAGAGGTATTTTCTCATTCTTATTAAAGCCTTGAACTGTTATCTTTTTGGAGATATATACCCCTTTCTATATCCCAAAAATTAGAGGGTCTGAATTGGGTTGAGTTTGATCCCATAACCATTTTAAACCAGAGATCTTTACTTATTTAAAATTTTGATTCTTATTGAAACATATAGGGGCCTGATGTGTCCCTGGATGACCTCCTCCTAATCCTATTCTTTGAATAGGATGGTGACATGGAATTATGATGGCATGATCTGCTCAATAAATCGTGGCTGCAACAAATTATGTCTCAAACTTCTATGGTCTATAGAGGGATTCAATGAGTGCATCTCTAAGTTCTTTTGAAATATGGAGCACATCTACGATTGAGAACTATATTAGGACAACTGCCAGCTATTTCAGAATTTTGAAATTTGGTGCCAGATATCGGTACTTCCCAAATCAGGGGTTCTCATTATTATTTTTCTCCGGAACCGAGGTGTTTGAAGAAAATCTGAATATTTATTATGTAGAGGTTTTAGGAGCATTTTATTCCAGTGGAGTATATTGTGAAGACCTTCCTAGTTTTTAGGGTTGATTAAAAAATCACACCCCTGTCAGTCGATCATATAGGATAACTAGTATTGGATGACTATTAGAGGGTTTTGGGACACCTCCATTTTTCCATTGGTCCTGCTGGAGTACTTTCCCATGGGTCTCAAAAACATATATGTCCTCTTTTTGGATGTGTTTGAAATATTGGGTCTGACCATACCCACACAATCCTCTGAATCCTCAATTCATATGCATGAAACCTCCTATTCCTCAGTTAAGTATGGGGAACTCATATTCTGAGGAATATTCATCATCATATAAGGGGACTTCCAAGTTTATTATATTGAAAGTACCAAATATGATCTATTCAACCGATGAGGGTTCCATTTAGTGGGGCGGTGCTTGTGCTTCAGATGTTATAGGGAGGAAATCTACAAGAGTCTAATATTGTGTAACAGCTTGATATGAATTTTCCTATTCCATCTCTACCTGTGTCTGATAGTTTCATCAACCTTTGGTAGGTATATTCGATGTCACCTCCTTAGGTGATGAGGCTTTTATGGTTTTATGAAGCTATGCTCTCAGGGTGGAATGATCTCAGTCAACTATCTTTTGAGTCATCCAATTGTTGAACTTCTACCCATTCCTAGACAATTTTTTTCCAATCACTTTATTCTTCTAATTGGGAAATAGTTATGTAGGCCACCTACACTGAGGAGTTATCCAACATCACCTGTCCATAATAGACCATGATTTGGAGGACATATTTTAAGATGAATAAATCTTGGATGTTATGAACTAGCCTTCTATGGAAAGGGAAGTAACTAAGACAATTAGTTAGGTTTAACTCATTGGGATTCCTGGGTTGTGAAATCTTGAGCAAGTTATTGTCCATGGATGCAAATAAATAATTGGGTACTTTCTCTTTTCAGAAGAAATATGTTTTATTCATCCATTCCTCAAATCCTTGGTGACCTTAATCTCCTTTTCCATTTATACGAAGGTGATTTTTTTGTTGATGTTTATCCATAGGATGTATTAGGTGATCTGGGGCCTAAATAGGTTCTTGAATGGGAACTACTACTGATTTTAGGGTAATAGATGTAGTCTCTTCCTTGCCGAGCCTTTTCCCCTATGCTGAAGGCATGATATAGAATTTTGATATGGTTTTCTGAATGGAATATTTGAAAACTTGTGTTGTTTCTATGAACTCATAGAAGACACCTAGATAATTCATTTGTATAAGAGGTGTTTATAGCTCATTCTAGATATTATCAACATAGAGATCCAACAATTGATCCTATGAGAGAGGGATGCTGATTGAATAGGTTAAACCTTTCCTTCTAGCTATAAAGTGAGAGACATTATCATTTTTTCATTGATTTTAGTTTTTCTAGTCGACATTTTCCATTTTCCTCTGTGTGGAGATGAATTTAAAAAGGTCTTTCTATCCTAAAATAGATACTATAGGAAAACTGATGTACCAAACAAAGGCTGGACCTATCAAAGTCTATACAAAGAAACTCAGCTTGGTCACCTCCTATTGATCTTGAGGGCCCATCATCAGACCATATCAAGATACAAAGTTCATGATGTTATATTATAGGTATCCCACACCATTAAAATTATTTAAGGTAGTATTTATAAAATTGGGTGGGGGAAAAGTGTTATCCACTCATTTTAGATATGAATTCTTCTCAGGCTGTACAAGTATGTGTCACCCTTCTATCACTTCCATTCGAGTATCTAGGGAATCGATGGAATTTAAAAACTCTATAAGTACTTCTGTTTGAGCCACAAACTGTCCACCAGGAGTGGGAGGGGTTTGATGAGGTGGAACCATTTTCATCTCCTTCTGATTATTGATCATTCCTAAGACTAAATGATCACCATGGAAAGGGAGAGGATGTCACTGTAATGGAGGGAAGTCATGATCATTTTCGACTTCCTCATTTATTTAAACTATATTCCTAAATCCAAATCTAATCAGACACTTAGATACCACCCTTTCAGGATGATTAGTTCTTTCTAGATGCATGGGAGGGGGATATTAATCTCAAACTGAAGAGGATACCCAGTGGGAATGTTTCCCCTGAGTAGATTATTGTTGAGTTATATGAGAGTTTATATCTTATATCATATTGTTCCAACTACTCCACCATGTAAGGAATTGAGTATCTTCTAAATGATAAGGAGGATATATAACTACTCCTTTGTCTTTATCTTTGGTTGTGTTCTACCATATATTTGGCATCTTGATACTGGGAGGTGCTAAGTTTGGGGGCTTCCTCTAGTTCTGGGTGTGTGCAGCCTTAGTTTGTGCATCCAGATCACCCTCCTCTCAGGGTATATTCTTTATATTTCATCCCTATGTATTTATGTCTTGATCCAAATTATCTGTTGTGTTGATGGTGATGAAATTCAAAGAGGTTTATTGGGCAATGGTAGTTTTCCCATTACTTTCAAAGTAATAAGATGATTCCACACTGCCTGCATTAGGGATGTTTATCGCACCATTGGACATATAGGACCATTTTTTATTATGACCCTGGTGGGGTATTATTCCCTTACCCATACATTCCTCCCATATTGGTATGTGAATAATGACATTGAGAGAGTTTCTATTTGTGTTTTCTAAATGGGCCTTGAATAGAATAGGTTTGTCTTGTGGCGGGAGGAATGGATGGGATGTCAACTATCAATATTTACCTCCCAACCTGGAGAAGGATGATTCCCTCTACAGTGATGAGGATGATGAAAGTTCCCCCATCCCTATATATTGGGGACTATTTAGGGCCACCATTGGAATATATTAATCCTTTTGTTGGGGATCCAATGATTTCAGTCAAGGGTTTGATGACTCATGAGATAGTAATTTAGATATAAATTCCCCCATCCCAGTGGGATGGGGTTGATCTGAAATCCTTGTTTATTTTAACAAGACCCTCTTAGGGGATGATAAACTTGGTGATGAAAATTGAGATAAAAATACCCCTAGTCCAGTGGGATGAGGTTTTTTTAGTAGTTGATGATATATCTTGAATCCTCTTAGGGATTGATGATCCTAGGGGTGGAGGTGGTGGTAGATATTACCTCAGCCCAGTGGGATAGGTTTTTTCTTGGATGAATTCTATGGTAGATTCTATTGAAACCACTTTGATTTGGAACATCAGTTCTTGTGTAGGAGTTGGGTGCAATGAATGATGTGAGTCATTCTTTTCTATAATTTTTTTGTTGATTTCAACTTTGGATTCTATGTCTGCAATTTATTCTAATTACTCTGACAACTCCAGTTCAAAGACCTTTTGGATGTCCTATCCCTCCATTCATGATGTATTGGCACCGTTGATGTAGGGGAATTCCATTGTAGTGACCAAATGGCTTGTGCATTACCCAATCCCCAGATTTCTATGGAGGATATGACATTACATGACACCATATCTTAGGAGTTCTATTATTACAGAGTTGCGGTAAAGTGTAACTCTATATACTTTCCCCATCCTCGAATGTTGATACATGATGTGGATTTGATGATTAGTTTCCGAGGAGTTTTTTTGCAATGGAGGAAAAAATGCTATAGATTTACAGTATGCTTTTCCAGTTTTGGGTCCCAATCCATGGATATAGTAGCCAAGTCTAGATGAAAACAAAGTATCTTGATGTTTTGAAGGTGACCCTCATATCCTAGATAAGATAGGTGTCTATAATTTAATAACTGAGGAGTTTATGACATATTTTGGTGTAGGTAAGGCATACACCCCTTTTATAGCTTATTTGGGATCTCATAGTTAGAAGTAGTAAGGGGACAGAACATGGCAGAGATTTTGTTTTTAGATAACTCTCTCTATATATCAATATTAAATTCCTCTTTATCAGACTTAAATACCTCTATTTATCTAGATCATGAAAGGTTCTTCTCAGGGTCGCCTTATAACCAAAGTAGAGTGCCACTGGAAGTTGATGGGGAACTGTATATGGTTGACCCCGATATTTCAATTACCTATATACACAAAGGAATTTTAGTTTTTAAAACTTATCTATACATAGGTGTTTGGGAAATGGGATAATTTCTTTTTTCTATGGGAGATATCACCGTGGGGAGGTTGACCATGGCAGATGACAGGTGTAGAGTCCCTTTGATCCATCTCCACACTACCATGAGGAGGATTATCATAGTAATGATTGCCTTCTACTTCAGTTGAATATTTGATGAACCCTTGGGGTGTTGAGAATGTGTCTCAAACAACCTCAAGGAGATTGGAGTTGATTAGATTAGGTATATGAGCCTCATTATGCATCATGGATAGAATATATTGACCTACCTTTTGGGATTGTGAAGGGATATGAGCAAAATGTATGATGACTTCTGGAATATATTGAAAAATAATTGGTGCTGTGGGGATATAATCCCACTATTGATAAGATACTAGAGTATTCCAATTAGATTCTTCATTATTAGTGGGAATATGAGCCTTCCCCATGGCATGTTTTACTCTCACTTGGTGATCCACAATCAAAATAGGAATGTGGACCCAATCCTGAGCCTTTGGAGTATACTTCCTGTCTTTTTTTATAGGAATATGAGTCTATCTCGAGGCATGTTACAATCTCATTTGGTGATTCCCAGTTGTAATAGGAGTATGATCTCAGTCCGAATATGCATTCCTTGCTGTAATATGCCCCTAGAACTTCAGAATTATAGAAGGAATATGAGTCTCCTCCTGTATAAACTATGAAGGATGCTGGTGTATTCGTTCATTGATAGAAGTAGGGATATGAGCTTGGCTTCTATGAGCTATTGGAATATGCTACATAGCTTCACTATAAGGAATATTAACCTTCCCCAAGGCATGTTCCATTATCAATTGGTGAACCTCAATAAGAATGGGGACATATGTCCGAACATAAAATTTTAAATTATTCTTCCAGTATTTGTTTATATGAATATGAGCCTATCCTGATGCATGTGATTCTCTCACTTGGTGAGACTCGACCAGAATAGAGATATAAGCTCGATCCTAGGCCTTTGTAATAGGCTTCTGGTCATTTTTTAAAGGAATGTTCCCCTGTCTCGAGGCATGTACCACTCTCACTTGGTGAGGCCTAGTTGGAATGGTAATATGATCCCATTCCCATGCCCCTTTCTTTACCAAAATTTGATTATAATCCTCTTGGATGGGAGAAAGAATATATGATTAATCTGGAGAAACCACTTGTTCATACTAATCATAGTGTTGTGATGTCCTAACTATAGGTATAGGAATATACACCTATCCTTATATCTTTACCAGTGTTGGAATGTGCCGACATAGTTCTTAAGCTCTTTCTAAGATGTAGTGACACTTTAGAAAAGTGTGCGTAGGAATATAAGCCTAAATATTTTATGTCTTTACTATATTATGATAGATAAGTTATATTGAAGTAAGAATATGATGACACTTATGTCCTCATGCCACCAAAATATGAAAATGGGTTTCATGCATGGGGTAGGAATATGCACCTCCCATATGCCTACTGTAAGAATATGCCCGCAGACTTATTCTGAGTGAGAAGGGATATGAGCCTTCTTGATGGATACTGCTCAAATATACACGTGATATTCTTTAGAAGAAGTGGGGATATGATCCCACTTCTGATTATCTATATTTTTTCGTGTACGATGTGTCTTCCTTGTTTCCCATGCATGGGTGTTAGAGGTGGAAGTGTGTCAGGTGCTACCCTTAGTAGGATATCAAAGGGCACTAGTGGGATGGTGTTGGTGATAAATATTGAAAAGACCCCTCTAAGGTGGTCCTTGAAATGGACGGGATCTATAGTTTATTCCTTGGTCCACCTTCATCAGATACTGAAGGTGGTGATTGTTACGCTCTGGGGATAAGCTTCTAAAGTGGTTGGTAGTGGTGAAAAGTTCCACTAGATTTACTGAAACTTTCCAAGGAAGATGATAAATTGTCAGTTTTATAATTTGGAGACCCTTTAATGAAACATCAATGGTCAGGATTGTACCATGTTGATGGTATTCATAGACCAGTGCATTCACCACTTAACACTGAAGATGTCAGGAAGGTGAGGTCATTCTACGACCAGTAGAGGTTGTAGCCGTAACTGATTTTCCAAAATGACTGCTGGATGAAGACATTATATTAGTCTAGGGTGTTTTTGGTGAGAGGAGTATCAGCATCCAAATAGACAACATGGAAAAAGGTCACCGATCATTTCACTATTGTAGGCTTGATGCATGCTCAGTCCAATACGCATGGGTAACACAATTTTCATTTATTATTCTCAGTATGAATATTATTCTTGAGTGTAATTTCCATAACAAGGATGGAATTATTTATTGATAACCCTAACTTCAACTAAGAGATCTATGTCAAGATTTCCTATTTTTTTCTATAGGGTATGCAAATGAAATTACTTGACACATGGTAAACCGATCACCTTGTTATTTGAGATACCCATGTCGGGTCCACCATTTTTTTTTGTCAGAGAATATGTGGATGGATTTGGTTTTATGGTTTTATTTTGCAGGGTTCAACGTCTTTTAAAATCATTCAGGACATGTTAACCATTTTTATCTCAAACAGAAACTCCCAATAGTTCCCACTTCTATAACTGAGTACAAACCTACATTCTAAAAGTGATCAATTTGGATTTCAGACCTAATGAAACTTTGGAACTCACACTGGTCGAGATGATGGGAGGTTGGGATCATCACAAACTTTGGGGGGAGGTAATTATTTCATACTTTGAGACTCTCTTATAGATTTAAGATATGTTATTGAATATATTCCAAACCTTGATATGAAACCGGTTAGCCTAACAAAATGATCAAGTTTGGAATCCATCTATGTGAAAATGGAGGTCTATTAATGAGTAAATATATATGTATCTTAGGTTCTTCATCTATTTCCCCTTAATGGTAATATTATTTAATGTTGAATCCATTCAACTAGTTATTCCATAGTTTATTGTAATCTAGAAAGAAGATTGATATTTCAAGGATGGGATTGAGCCATTATGAGTCGTCCTATGTATCATGTTTATAACATGAATAAAAACCTACATATTTAATTACACTCATTCTGTTTAATGTCATATGTAAATGAAATATATGAGGGAACTTAGTCATGAGGAATTTGATCTCAGACCTCGAAGAGGTATCCAACATATCCTGGTTATAGTAGGAATCTGATTCATCAAAGTTTAGTCATTCCCTTAGGACTTACCCCGAGGTAGATGCCCTTATATAGAGGAAGTTATATAATACCACTGATCGGGGCTTACAAAGTGTAGTTTTCTTGGATGGTGAATATTCATGATGTGAATAATATGATCATTTCAACTCCCTTATCCCATGTGAGCTATACTTGGCATGATAAACAAGGGATAGAAAGTAATCAGTCTCACTACATATGGATGTATGATTTATATGTTGGGATATCCATTTTGATGTTTGATATGGATCTAAATCCTTAGGAAGGCATACTACATATCCTGGTTATATAAAGAATTATATTCATCATAGTTTAGTTACCTCTTATGTCCGTTTATGGATGAGGAATAATGATCATCCCATGTGATGGATTGAGTCTCTATGGTTGTAATGTCAAATACATGGTGGGATGTGCACTGAGGTGGATTCCTATTTGAGCTCAAGCCTTAAAATTCATCATATATATAATGATTATGGTAGTAATCATAGTTCTCATAGTTTAGTTTAGTCGGGGCTTACACACTGAGGCTGTCCTTATATGCATGGTGGATAAGGCAATCATGTCCCAGGATGTCTCCTTAACATGACCTGGTTGTCTGGATGAACTTCTTGATTGTCTACATGAATTTTTGAAGGATGTCTAGACATGTTAAGTTATATAATGGAAATTTTAAAATACAACCACATTATCTAGTTGACTTGTACGTAGGACATCTCATAATCTGAAGGACTTTTTTAGAGGTCAGCTCATGATCAAATATCACTTGTCATACTTGTCTATATGAAACATATAAGGATTCCTAGACACAACTAAAAACAATTTCATAATCTATGTTAACATTTTGAAAACATGCCACAAGACCTAGATGTATATGTCTAAAGAAAATCTCATGATCAGAGCTGAAATGCTCAGAGGGTGTCTGATGATCTGGATGGCTTGTCTTGTTATCATTGCATGATGAAGGATGACATTTCTAGAAGATATTTAATGATCATGTTTTACTTTTCTATTGTACATAATTTTATCTATGATTTCATGCCAAGATTTCATCACATGATGAATGTTTAAATGCTTGGAGTATGACACATGATATAGGTTAAATTATTTAAAGTCCATTGTTTGATTTGTGTTGGAATGTCTTGGAGTCATCGTGAGACCTAACCAACTTGTATTGATGTCATAATGAGACCAGAATAATATGTACTGATGTCATCACAAGACATAGTTGAAATATCTAGAGGGATTCTCAAGATTTAGGCACACTTTTTTAGAGAACATAACGCGATCTGTGCTGGTATGTCATATTGTCATCACATGATGAAGGCTGATGTGTCTGGAGGACATCGTATGATCTAGGATGACATGTCTATAGGACTTCATGTGATCTATTCTGGAACGTAATGGTTTTAGTGAGAGTCTTAACAAGATTTTTTTATTCCATTTTGAGACATAACTATTATTTCATGATGTCATCATGAGACCTAGATGACATATACGAAGGACATCACAAGATTTAACTGGAAAGCCTGGAGGACATGGCAAGACATAGGTTTCATACATTGAAGGCATCAGATTACTTTTCTTATCATGTACATGGGACATCGTATGATCTAAATAGTATGTCAAGGGAATGTCACATGATTTATGTGATATATCATGGGGATTTAAAATGATCCAAGTTGGCCATGCGAAGTGCATAAGGATTAGCATATCCATCTTCGTTTAAGTCTCCCACCTTTTATATTATCTTAGTACGACCTTTATTTAATATAAACATTAGTTTTTCTAGTTGTTATATTTTATTATATTTCATGTGATTTAGTTGACATGTGAGGCCTCCTTCACCAGAATTCCTTCATGTGATCTATAAGTGATCACACAAATTACATATTCATTCCACATGACCCCTTAGGTCGTTCCCCATATTTTTACCTGGTGGAAGAACTTGTGATCATGTGATTGGACACTCCAAGAAGTCCACTCCTAAGCTCTAGTGTGTGAGGGATCATCGATCGATTCATTTTTTTTCTAGGTGGAGGGTTTTATAGGACTCACCTCCACGATTATACATCGTCTAGCATGACGTATATCTCATAGGTTCAGCCTGATGTTAGTAGAGGGATTTGGTGTTATGAAATTCACATGATCCTATTGTAGGTCATTTGGGGGGGCATCACATGATTTTCAACGAATACAAGAGTTTTTCACCTTCTCTACTTTTATTTAACTTAGGTCGATCAAAGGGATTTATCCTAACGATGTGGATATGTTAAGGGGCTTCCACAAGGCCAGGATGGCATGTCTATGAACCATTGTGAGATTAGGATACCTATGGGAAGGCTTTCTCATGATCCGAGATGACTTGTCTGAGGTCTTCTATGAAAAAATGGTGGCTTGTCAATGGGCCTTCATGGGATCAATGGTGACATCCCTTGGAATATGAATCTTTTCATGTGATAATCAACATGTATTCATTCTTCAATAAGCTTCCTTAATTTCCCCTTTTATTTTATTCTTTATTTTTGAAAAGGCTGGGGATCTCATGAATTTTCTCAAGTTTTGTAAAATAAAATCACTATATCTTTATATGATGCATCACTTGACCAATAATGGGTCTTTTGGTGATTCATGAGAATTGTTATGTAAACCCCTCTATTTTTCTTTGAAGCTGAAGGGGAAGCGCATAGTCAGTTGGACTTGCCTGAAGCCCTTCGCATGATGAGGGTGGCATATCAATAGGATTTCACATGACAATGTGTATATATTTCTAGGGCTTCGAGGTGCCTTTCGAATCGCTTGAGTGTGTCACATGAAGATCAATGACTGAAATAGGCTTCCATCCTTTTTATATTTACACCCTTTATTTTATAAGGATTTTTGGATGGTTTTCAGGTCCATGTTGCCTGACACGTCACATGACTTGGGGAAGCTTATATGGAAACCACCATATGGTTAGATAGTATCTTGGATTCCTTAAAAACATGGGGGGGTGTCAAATGGGCTTCATATGTTCACCAGTAGGTCTTGCACTACACATGACCTGATCGCGTGATCTTTCAAAGGTTATACGATCATGTGTACTTTAGAGGTTTACATGATCCATAAGTTTTAGACACCATCTCTTAATTTTATTTGCGAAGAAAATAATTCCAATGTTTTGGGTATTAATTAAATTTTAGATTTTATGATTCTAATTTTCTAGGGGTCAATAAATCCCCCCCCCTTCGGAGTGATGTATGTGGGTACAAGGGCCCGGTTCCGAGGAATGTAAATGCTTGCCTGAGTCTTTGAAGATGTATCCAATTAGTGTCTTGGGAGAAATTTGATATACCAAGTGACCTTTGGTGTTACAAATAATACCTTATAAATAAGGGAACATAGGGAGTCTCATTCATTAGTTAATCCTAATCTCCATAGATTTTTGCGATCAACCTTTGCCGGGTAACCCATTCACAAGACCTTCTGCAAAAACTGAGCATAAAACTTTTTCGCAATACCATTTTTTGAGAACCTTTTCATGAGACCCATTTTTACTTATAAATTATTCAAATCAACCAAAATAACTATCATTGGTAATTTCTTAAACCTTATCCATATGGATATATGATTGTTATTGTAGGTTTTTTAGAATCAGAAGGTTTAGTCGCATGATTTATTGACCATTATACGTATCATGTGACCATGTCAAGGTTATGTGATAAAAATATTTTAATGGGATTCATGATGGATAGATGTACTATGGGTTATTCATTCCATGATATATCCATGGTTCATGCGGTTTGAGATAGTAATATCAGGACATATTATTGTGAACCCCCTTATGGGGCATGCGATTCACATGATGCTACTAGAGTTTATGACTTTCTTTTGAAAATATTTTGTTTTCATTTGTCTTATATATGCAACTTAATTTTTTTCTATATGGATTCTAGATCTCATCACAATTTTTGTAATCCTTCAAGGAAAGAAGCTCAAATAGTGATAACTCACCAGAATTCTATCATAGAAAGTGTGGATGCTACTTGAAACCATATTTTTGGGTCATTTCAGATGAGTCTAATAATCTAGATGGGATTGAGACTTAAAGAATACCTTATTTCAAACTTTTTGACCCTCCATGGATTTTTTACCTAATAGGATTTGTTCCCTTTTCCCATCATGTAAACTAAATTATTGTAGTTCCATAGTTGTAGGGTTTTCTTACTCAAACATTATATTGATATAGTTTATGGTATTATATCTTGTACATTATATTATTTTAGTTTAGGGTCTTTTTACTCAGACCTTATATCACTATAGTTTAGAGTCTTCTGGCTCGAACCTTCTATCACTATAGTTTAGGGTCTTCGGAATTGGACCTTCTATCACGATATTTTAGGGTCTTCTGGATCATACCTTCTATGGCTATAGTTTAGTGTCTTCTGGATCACACCTTTAATCATTTTAGTTTAACGTATTTTAGCTCGGACCTTCTATTGTTATAGTTTAGGGTCTTCTAGATCAGACCTTATATCATAGTATTTTAAGGTCTTTTAGGTTGTACCTTTGAGATGTTATACACTTTAATGTATTGTTTCTAGGGATTGATTAATAAATTTGTAAAATGGGGTAGACATGAAAGGTATTCCCCAAGACACCCTACAGTTTAGAGTTTCACCATGGGGTTTCCAGGGATCATAAGGATTGAAGTTCCTTTCCTACAAGGAGGAGATGCCTCTAGTTGTTAGTTCAAATCCTCTATACATTGGTAGCATGGTCAAACAAAGGAATCCATTCTTTTTTCAAAGGGATATAAAATATTTGTGAAGACTCAAATGTTCAAATGAAAAAAGTTGGGTATGGAATGAAAGCTATCTAGTAAGGGTTCCGACAACCTCAGGTAGTTTATCTCTTAATTATAAAGCTCGAGCCCTATGACATATGGTTTCAGAACATGAGGTGTAGGCCATCAAGAGGTTCAGAAATGGAGTTTCATATCCTATCTTTGAGAAAGGGTACAAAACACAATGATGTGACCCCAAGGATGTAAAATCATCTTGAATAGTTTGGTTTTGTGGATTGTAAATCATGGTCCAAAGTGACCAGGTCATGAGGATGATGTGGTAAAATCATGCCGAGAATAGTCTATAACACTCTAAGGTGTTGAGTTCTTGCATGGTGATGTCATACTCACAAGGATTGGAAATCCCTTTCTACATGGTGACACATTTTTTTGATGACCATCAATGCATATGAAGGATCCATAAGCATACATGTATTATAAAAAAAAGGGAGTCTTGAGGTCGAGTATCCCTTTACAAGGGCCATGTAAGGCTTGAGATGATCCAAGGCACTCAAATCATGAAATGTGTTTTTTTGGAAAATGTAATATTAAATAAGGGTTCAGGAACCCTAAAATTAATTTTGCTTCCTAGTAAACACGTTATCATGGAGAGGAGATGTAAAAAGTCATTAATATAACTTTTCCATGACCATGGGGTCTAGTGAGCATGGATTAAATTTTACTAGGGCCACAAAGTAGGAACTATGGGTTTTACGCGTCATTTATTTAAGACCTAATTTTTCTAAACTATGGAGATAAAGTTTAGTGAGTGAAGAATTAAATTTTTCTTAGTTTACCATTTGTTTTTTTTAAACCTAACAAGATTTTTTTCTCTTTCACTAGTAGTTTAAGGTCTTGTTATTTGGACCATAAAAGGATAGATTCTAAGGTCATACATCTTTGACCAGAGTGTAGGTGATTTAAGGTCACGAAGCACATAGACCTAATATGATGGGATTGTTACACAAGATACTATTTAGGATTCCTAGGGTCAAGAGTACTCCAACATCCTTCTGAGTGGGAGATGAAAATGTTTCAAATAATGGTTTCATATTCTCAGGTCATGCGTAATGATATGGGACTATCATACCGGAAATAACTGAGAACACTCTAAGGTGTTGAGTTTTTCCGCAATGATGTCAGGCTCACAAGGATCAGAAATCCCTTTATATAGGGTCAAGATGTCATTGTTTGGTAGGTCTATTCCCTTATGAATCTATATAAAGGTCAAATAGAGAGATCTCTTTTCCTTTCTAAGGGCCACATAAGGTTTACAACAACCCAAGGTGCTCAAGACATAGAGTGTGATTTACGAATTGAGGTATGTAAACGATGAAAAAAGCAATCCTACATTGGTTGACTGGGGTTATGATATTTTGGTCCTTTGATGAGGAATAATAATGGGTGATGGCCTATATATTTTTTAAATATTGTAGTGGGGATTTATTTTTCGTGTAGTTTTAATGTCATGCGACCATGAAATTTTCATTGCAGTTTAATGTCATGTGATAATGAAATTTATTTTCCTTGAATTTTAATGTCATGCGATAAGAAAATTCATTGAACATGTCTATCCCATATGTAGTTAAGGGTGCATCTTTATCCTCCTATATGTTATGGATGGACCCATGATTGACGATCTAGGAGTCACTATGTATCCTATGATGATAGGAATCAATCCATACACAGTTCTTGTATATAATTCCCCTACGCAAGTCTATAGATTGTACATAGGAATGGGGGGGGGGGATTTTTGTTTTCTCATAAATGAACCCAATAATTAGATATTTTGGAGTCATTATGTATCCTATAAGGGCATGAATCAATCCACACATAGTATTTGAATAGGAAATACTCTACGTAGGTCTAAACCACACCCAAATGGGGGAATTGTTCCCACTGATTCTTGTATCTGTGCCTAGGGTTGGAGATATGGGCATCACTATGTATCCTACGAGGTTAGGAATCAAGAAACATGTAGTTATTGAGAAACACTTCCATTTAACATCATGTGAAAAGGATGTGGGTTCCCCGATGTGAAAAATAGAATACTATGACTAGGTCCAATAATGGTGGTTTGTACATTTCTATATATCCTATTATGAAAAGAATCAATTCATACACAGTTATTGAATGAGAAACTCTTTACTTAGGTTTTACTCATACATAAAGGGGGCATTGTTCCCATTGATTATTGTATATATATATCTAGGATTGGATATCTGAGCATCACTGCATATCTTGTGATGATAGGAATCAATCCACATGTAGTTCTTGAATGGAGGTGTGGTGGGAGACGAACACAAATGATAGTGGTCCTCTTGGGTGAGGTCCATAATAATATGTAGTTTTACATCATGGAAGAGACATCATCCATGTAGTTTAACACCATGAAACAAGGAATCATGGTGTGACTGTTAAGGTATTGCATCTAGGACCATGATAACTTTTTCATGAACTGATATGTCTCAATCAGGTAGGAAATCCCTTACAAAAAATCCTAACCCCACATGAGCTATTCCTGGTGTGAGAAAAAAGGAGTGGAAAAGGTTCCTCTCATGATATGGAGACAATTCAGAGAAGGGATAGGAGAATTTTTTATCATGTGGTGGATGAGCCAAGATATAGAATTCTAGGCGTCCCTATGTATCTCATTTGGAATGAGATCAAGTGGTAATTAGTTTTAGAAACCTGTATAGTTTAGTTTCATTTGGAAATGAAATTATCCATGTATTTTAACATCATAAAGTAAAGACTAAGGTCACCCGATGCAGAAAAGTAGGAATATTTTGGATTCACATAGTTTAATACCATGTAGTGGGGATATATCTTGTGAAATTTATCATCATACGATAAGGATGAAGGATGATGTGTAGTTTATCATCTTGTTGTCAGGATGAGATTCATATATTTTAACATCATATGGTCAGGATGAAGGAAGGTTAATTTTGTATCATGTGGCAGATGGGCTAAGATATAGGCTCTATGCATTCCGGTGAATCTCATTTGGAATGAGAATCAATCCATAAATAGTTCTAGAAACCCATACAATTTAATATTGTGTGGAAATGACACCATCAATATAGTTTAAAGTCATATAGTAAGGATTATTGTCACCCAATATGGAAAAAGAGGAATATTGGGGATCTGTGTAGTTTAATGTCATGTAGTGAGGATATCTCCCATGAAGTTTAATTTCATGCGATAAGGATGAAAGACGTTATGCAGTTTATCATATTGCATCAAGGAAGAGCTCTATATAACTACATGTGTCTTGAATACTAGTCAAACTATTCTATTCTGATAGAACATATGTATTATAGAAGGACCTTCCCATTTAGGTTATAACACAAGAGGCTTAATTCCTGGTATCATTGGGGTTTTAAAAATCAATACCAATTCTCCTTAATGGAAATAAAAGATGTATAACTTTTTATCGAAGGCCTATGTGATCCGATTTTCATGAAATTTGAGTATGGAAATGTACACTACCTATTCTCATCGCGCCTCTCTAGCTCAACCAAACTCCTTTTCAATTTCTCATCTTCCAAGTGTTGTCTAAAAATGGCTATTCTAAGAGAGGGTAATTATACTTATATAAGAAATACTACCTCAATCTCATACACCAATGAGTATGGAGTTACTTGTGTAGCAGTACCCATGGTGGTGTGGTAGGCCCATAAAATATGGAGGTGCTTTTTCAGCAAGGATTCCTTGTCTTTATTCACCATATTATAGAACATATTTGATAGAGTCTTATTGAAGGTCTATATTCTTCCATTTTACACTAAATGATATCAGGATGAGTGATTGGACTTGATGTTGTACTTATGGTAAAATTTATTCAACTCTATAGAGAAGAAGTTGGTGTTGTTGTATGTAAATATCTTGTGAGGGAATCTGAATATAGTGATGATATGTGACTTTACAAAGTTGATGATGTTATTCTTCCAAAATTATTGGAGCAGTAATGCCTTATCGCATTTGGAAAATAATTTGATAACAATAAGGATGTACTTGAAATGATTAACTATGGATGGGGGATATAGCCCCATAACATCCATTCCCCATATGAAAAACAACCAAGAATATTTAGCTATATGTAGAAATTATAGAGGCTGATGGATGAAGTGTTCATGGATATTTCATGCATGACATTTCCTGGCAAATTCTACATAGTCCTGTATCAAGTTTTTCCAGCAATAACCTAGCCTCCCGATTTAGTGGGAGATTTTATTCCCAGAATGATGATCACCATAGGAGCTTATGTGAAATTATTGCATGATGATGAGAATACCTCATTCTGTTATGCATCTGAGGAGGATTCCATTGAATCCATGCTTGTAGAGGGATTTCTTCTCATTTGGACCATCTCTTAGGGTAAATTTCACTACTCAATGTCGAATTCATTCACTTCTGGCTCAGTCTACATGAGATTCCCATTTTGGAGATAACTAATTATGGGATCCATCCATCTTGAGGTAGATATCGATTCATCATGATCTAGAGTGGTGTTGACCTAATTGATTACTTCCATGTTGTAGATTATTATTGATGAGAACATCCTTTAGTGCGTGATGTAGAAGTTTTCTTCCTCCTAATCAGGGTTGACCAAGACTATGTCTACACTAAATAATACATAAAAATGATAATTTTATGATTGTGAAACATTATGTAATGTGGGATCAAAAGGTAACTCCCCCATTAGTCCTCTGATGTAGTCAATGAGAGGGTCTAAATCTTCGTTTTGATGGAATATTGTCCATTAATATTCTTTATCACTACATTTGAACCACTTTTTAAGTTTAGTTAGTCTATTTGTAGCTATTATGTTATTTCCAAGCTAGTGATAAGGGCTCGGTATTTGGCTTCAATTTTCTTGTAGCTTTTTGATAGTGAGAAAGAGTAGGGAATTTTTTTAGTAGAAACAAATACAATCCCTAATGCAACCCATTTGAGTTATGAATTTTCCAAACTTTTTCCGATAGGACTTTGAAAGGAACCATCAAAATACATCACCCTTGTCTAGGGAGTGTCATGGGAATAGAAAACCTCATCATATTGAAGTTTGGTTTCCACCAGTGTACTTTATGGGGTGGGATGTACTGTAAAAAATTAGCCAGGGCCTGCCCTTTCACTACCTTTTGTGACACAAGATGCATGTCATATTATTGTAGAATTAATTCCTATCAATCCAAGTTACCAATCACCATGTGATGACCAAGAATGTACTTTAATGGATAATTACGAGAGTCCAAGTGGAATTTGTGGTGCTAAAAGTAATGAATAAACTTTTACACCACAAAGCTTAATGTGAAGAAGTTCTTCTCGACATCTAAGTTTCGAGTCTCAGTATCTAGCATTTTTTGGATAAGGTAGTAGAGACTATTCTTATTCCTTGCATCATCTTTTTGTGTGAGGAGAGTTCCAAGATATCATTCCATAAAAACTACATATAGGATGAGTGGCTTCCCTTCCATCAACTGAATCAACACTAGTGGGTGTAGCATATACTTCTTGAGTATCTATAAGGATTGTTGGGAGTCATCATAACATTGATTGGTGATTCCATTCTTCATTATATTGGTTAAGGGGAGAGATTTTCTAGCCATGGTGGCTATGAGATGCCCAATGTAGGATAGGTTCCCTTAGAGTCCCCACAAGTATTTGATATTCCTAGGGGTGACATTGCTAGAATAGAACTAGTATTTTCTAGTTCAACCTTGATGCCATGGTGGCATACCACAAAGACAAGGAACTTCCCTAATGTTACCCTAAAAGTTAATTTCTAGGGATTTATCTTCAGACTATGCTATTGTAGCTTTTTGAAGATGGTTTGATGATTCGTGAGGTGATCACATCACTATTGAGATTTGACCACCATGTTTTCAACATAAAATTCATCTATTTTTCTCAATAAGGGATTAAAGATGTGATTCATGAAATGTTTCTATATAGTACCACCATTCTTTAATCCAAAAGGAATGAAGTGATAGAAAAATATCCCATGGGGTGATTTGAATGTTTTTTCTTCCTCATATTCATGGGATATCTTCATCTGATTCTACCCTGAATACCCATCCACAAAGTAAAGGTCTTGGAATCCAGTAGTTGCATCGATCAAGAATTATACGATATTTAATGTGAAATAATCCTTTAGGGAATGTTTATTAAGGTCTCTAAAATCAATGCAGACCCAAATATACCCATTATTTTTCTTAACATGGATGAAGTTGGTGAGCCATCTTGGGTATTTCACTTCCCAGAAAAAGTTGTATTTAATCAATTTATCAACTTCCACCTATAAATTAGTATCATGAGAGGGGTAAATCCTCCTGGATTCTTTCTTGAAACCTTGATGGTCATTGGGTAAGCTGATTTGATGTGTTTCCATATCTAGATTTATCTTGTCTGTTTCTGTATAATTCCAAGAGAACACATATCGATGTTTCTTTAGAAATGTGATGTACATATCTTTCTCTTCAATAGGAATAGTGACATTAATCAATATAGACATAATGTATTCTTATATTCCTACATTTAACTACATTATCTCATCAATGGTGGTTGAGATGACTTCCAAAAATATGGGAGGGGTGTTCCTGAGGTTATCCTCTTCTTCTTCCACCTCTGAGTTTGTAGAGAAATTTTTAGATGAAGTTAGAAATCTAAGGGTGTCTTTGTCCCTATCATGGAGAGATACGCCATGATAAAATAAATTACCAACCCTTACTTCTAGTGTTTTTGTAGAGATATTTTGAAGCTGATTATATTTTTAACTATCACTAGGGATAAGAGGACCTTGGGCATATGGTATTAACTCTATTACATTAATCAGGTTTATAGGTATCACATAATCGCTATCGAGCATACTCCAAGGATTTTCAGGGGTAGTTCCAAAGCCACTGGGGGATGAAACCTATATATTATTATCCACCATGGGCTGTTTACATCCCTTTTATAGAAACATACTTTAACATACATGGCTTCTCAAGTCTCTAAGGGGGAACTATCACCATGTAGTATTCTGACATTTCCATCAATGGGGTATTTAAAAAATTGATGGAATGTTGAAGGTACCACCACATGGCTATGGAGAAAAGGTATTCTAAGAAAACATTTATAAGAACTGTCTTACTAGATTACCCTGAAATCAACATTATATGCGAGATCACCAAACTAAGATTTGAATTTGATCTCCCCAAGAGGTCTTTTCTTACGCTTATCGTACCCTAGAATGGTCATATTTGTGAGAGATATGCCCCCTCTTCTATATAAGAAATTCTAGAGGGCCATAATCAAGATGAAGTTGATCTAGGAACCATTTTCAATCAGATACATTTGGACATCAAAATTATTGAGTCTTCCTGAAGCATATAGTGGTCTAATGTGTACGTGGATGACCTCCTCCTAATCCTGTTCTATGAATGAGATGACAACATGAAATTCTGATGGAAGGGTATCCACTAGTTAAAACATGGAAAAAAAATCTTATATCTCAAGCTCCATTGGGCTCTGAAGTGCTTCAATGAGTTCCTATATAATTATTTTTTAAAGATAGAGTGCATCTAAGATTTATAGCTTGGCTGGGAAAACTACAAGCTATTTCAGAATGTCTTACTTTTGTTCTAGAGTTAGGTGATTCTAAAGGTTGGGTTTCTCCTTATTATGTGGATCAAAAAATGATTATTTTGAAGAATACAAGCCTTTATCTAGCGTATAAGTCTTGGGATCATTTTTTTCAGTGCTGTAGATAACGAAAAACTTCCCTATTTTCTAGGTTGACCATAAAATCACACCCCCCACCAATGATCATACAGGATGACTGGGATTGGGTGACCACTAGAGGATTCTTGGACTCCAACATATTTCTATTGGGAATTATGGAGTGTTTTCCAATGGGTCATAGCTGTATATATATGTCCTATTTGGGGATGTGGCCGAAGTTTTGGGTCTGACCATGCCCGGACAGTCCTCTTTTTCCTCGGTTCTTGCACATGCGAACTCCTATTCCCTGATCGGGTATGAGGAACTTATATTTTCATGCCTATTAATCATGGATGAATGGGTATTCAAAGTTTATTACCTTGATGAAATTTAATATGAGCTCTTTATTTGATGAGGGTTCCATTTTTCGGGGTAGTGTCTATGCTTCAAATGTTGCAGAGAAGAAATCTGCAAAAGTCAAAGCTTGCATCAGAGATAAATATGATTCTTCATCATCTATCTCTTCCTCTATATGATGGATATGTAAACCTTTGGTAGGTATATTTGATGTCACCACTCTAGACTGAAAGAATTTTATGGGTTTTTAAAGTTGTTCTCTTAGGGTGGCATGATCTCGATAAACTGTATTTCAAGTTATCCAGTTGTCGAACTTTTTCTTGCACATGGATGAAACTTTTATCCATTCACCTTATTCTTCTAATCGGGAAATGATTATGAAGGCCACCTACACTGGGGAGTTATCCAATATCACTTCTCTATAATTGACCATGCTTTGAAGGATATATATGAAGAAAAATAAATCCTAGATGCTATGTCCCAACATTGTATGAAAATGGTAGTAGTTGGGATGATCAGTGTGGTTGACCTCATTGGGCTTTCTGGGATGTGGCATCTTGAGAAAGTTATTGTCTATGGCTACAAGGAAATAACCATGGAATTTATCATTTCATAAGGAGTATGTTTTATTCATCCGCTTCTCAAATCCAGGGTGACCCTAATCTCTTTTTTCTTATGAACTAGGGTGATTTTTTTATTTCTACCACTTGATAAGAGGTGTTGGGTAGTCCAAAACCTACCTAGGTTCTTGAATGGGAACTAATATTGGGTTAAAGGTAACCGATTTATTTACTTCCTTGATAATATTTTTCCCTTGTGCTAAAGGCATGAACTAGAATTTAGCTTGGGTTTTCTGAATGGAATCTTCCAAATGATGTGCCATTCCTACAAACTCACAAAACCCACCTAGATACTTCGTCAGGATTAGAGGTGTCTGTAGCTCATCTTGGAGATTCTCAACATACAGTTATAATAATTACTCCTATGAGGGATAGATTCTGAGTGAATAGGTTAAACCATTTCATTTGGAAATGATGTCAAAAACCCTATCATTTTCACATTGGTTAAAATTCTTCAGGTCGATAATTATCATTTTCCTCAACATAGAGTTGAATTGATAAAGGAGCTAATGTAACACCCCAGGTAAATAAAGAATATGACATTTTTATATTTATCCCTATTTGTAAATAAAATGTTAATATTAATTTAAATGGAACGCTATGCTTGATGGCTTACCCAATACGCAACAACGGGTTCCTTGGAAATCTTACGTTTCACTCTAATAATAAAATAATATTATTTTAAATGGTAGTTAACATGTAGCCGTTGTATTGGCGGGAATGGATAGAAATTACTAAAATATGATTATATATGTTTTTAAATGTTTTTTACATTTATCCAATAAAATATAAAGGCTTAAAATACGGAAAGAATTCAATTTTAGGCGTATATGCCCTAGTTTTCACTAAAGGTTCACTTATCGCCTTTTGATGGAAAACCGTCATTAAATATAGTTTTGTTCACTATTATAAATTCTATTGGACCAAATAAAACTCTTCTTTAGAATCGGGACATCAAAATTTACTTTGTGTAAATTTTTGGTATCTTTCCGATAAAGTTCATTTTTTAATGAATAGTGTAAAATATTGTATTTTAATTCAAAACCTCTTTTTAATCTAATTTATTTATATGATTAGATTATCTTTTGAATTGGTTTTAAAGTGAAATTAGAATATATTTTTACCATTAAATCCAATAGTGGTCGTTGGAATTAATTTCACTTTGAAATCAGACTTAAACTAGTGTCAATCTTTTGATACTTATTGTTTCATAAAAACACGCTATTTTCTCTCACAGCGGGAATTAATTATTAAATTAATTAATGTGGCTTATATGTTTTTAATTTTTTAAAATAGACTTCATTTTTGAATTTAGAATATCAAATATAGCTTAGGGTGAATGTTTGGTATTTTTCTGAAAAACTTCAATTTTTGATGAATAGTGAAACCACTAAGTGGTACTTATAAAAATTGATTTTTTGTTTAAATGAAATTTTACCACTTCTATATTTTGAATTTAAAAAATCCTACATACATGGTTGTCATTAATAAGTAAAATGTGGTTCAATGAGATTAAAATAATTTTTGGTGAATAGTAACTTATTAAGTTTTTAATCGCGATTAGAGGTAATTAGTGTAGTTTAAGGTAAGAATAATGTTTTAATAAAATGAAATGACCTAGACACATGTACTACCCTCATTGGATGTGTCATGGCCGACGAAGAAAATCCATGGGTAAACTTGGGGACCCCATGGAGCCACTTTGGTTGGAAAATGACATAAACACCTTTTTATTTAATGTTAAAGTAAAAATGACACAAACATGAGATATTTTACTAAAACAAATTTTACATGGGGTTATACAAGTCATATTTTTTACTATAAATATTAATTGGAAAGATAAAATTATTTCCTACATCATAGTATTTTTTTATAAAATTTTTAGACATTAAATAAATTAAATTATTTATGACATCATGATGATGCAGCGATGACCTCATTATTTAACGATTTAAATAAAATGGAAAGATAATGTAATATATAAGACCTACACATGTCCAAAACCTATTGGATGAGTGGATTTCGAACCCGTATCACCTTATCCTTGAAAGAAATCAATGTGGGACCTTTAAAATCCGAAACACTTTTGAAAATAAAGTAACATTTCGTAACTTTACAAGAATGCCCCTCCTCTCCTCTTATAAAAGGTCCCCACCTCTACCTCCATACCCACACTCCCAAAGCCTTTGGCTCGGACAAACCCTGCCCATTTTGTCTCTAAACTTCCCTCTCTTACTCCTTGAAGCCTCACTTTGGGCAGAAGTCTTCCCAAGGAAGCCTTTGAGCTCAAACCAAAGGGAGTTACCTGATTTTAAGGTAATGTCTTCACTTGAGTCCTTTTGTTTTATTTTGCCTCTCCAACCCCCTAAAATCTTTTTATTCATTTCTTTTGTAACAAATACAGTATGTTAAATATACTAGGATGTTTTTATAAGAAGGATTCGAGCTACACTTACAGACACCTACATCTAATGGTTAAAGAACATACTGTTTCCGTGGATGGTGAATTTCTGCCTCACGAAACGATGATTGTTCAACACTCATATAACACCTTCAAAGGTGGCCATTAAGATGTCACTATATTTATATATGATATATAATATGTTTATTTTTTTACTTAATCTTCTGTATTTTTCATTTGTGGCTTACCTTTATGGCTTCCATTATGGGTATACGCGATATCTTCATTTTAGGAAGTGCGGACTACCGCCCCCTCAAAGTGATGTGATTCGTTAATGCCATACGTGGGACGTATAAAGGATGGATTTAATGTTATTATATATGATGTTATAATGGAATTATAATATACCTCTATATCATTATTACTTTTTTCCATTAAAGTATGAGATAGAAATGAAAGTAGCGTTCATGCGTACGTACAGCTTACCGTCTCCATGAACGGTGCATTTCATTTCTTATCCCCAAATGTAATGTAGTATTATAAGTACATGTATATAATGGATATATATGATGAATGATACATATAAATGATGAATATAATTCTGGAATTAAAATATACATACCTCTCTTTTAGTTTTAATTCCATTAATATGACAAAGAAATGAAAGTAGCATTCATGCGTACGTACGACTTACCGTCTCCATGAACGGTGCATTTCATTTCTTACCTCTAAATGATTATGTGATATTATAAATACATGTATATTCTAGATATATATGATATATATGATATCCAAATCAGGAATTTCATTATGGATATAAAGAACCTTTGACCACACGAACAAC
This sequence comes from Viscum album, assembly GCA_963277665.1. Classification (NCBI taxonomy): domain Eukaryota; kingdom Viridiplantae; phylum Streptophyta; class Magnoliopsida; order Santalales; family Viscaceae; genus Viscum; species Viscum album. Next base: position 1,176,210,303 of record OY728153.1, on the reverse strand, counting down.
ATGTAATTGTAAGAAGTCCACTTTCGACTTAAGAACCAAATATCGACAAAACAAACATTATTAACTTAAATGATTAAATAATATTTATAACATGGAAATAAGTGATATAAAAGGAATAATGAACTTTAAAAAGGTTCTTAAGAAAATATAAATTAACTCAAGTTTATTATTCAGGAGATTAAAGAATGATCGAGTCAAGTCGGACCCGAGGTAAGGGATCCTACTCCTCTCTTTCTTTTTAAGTACGCTCTTTTATGTCATTACTTTTAAAGATTCATCTTTCTTGTTATTGGGATGTTATTTTATATTACTATTACTGTAATTTTTTATTTTCATATGATGAGAGACCCTATTCTCTGTCATCAATCCATTTTGGAAATTTTGAGTGGCGCCGTTAGGCTGCCGAATTTTTGTAAGAGATACAACCTCTCTCTTTCTTTTTAAGTACTCTCCTTTATGTTACTTATTTTAAGCTCCTATTTGTTATGTTGGGGGATGTTATTTTATATTCCTCTTTCTATAAAATTTATGTTAATATGATGATATACCCTATTTGATCTCATCAATCCATTTTTGTAAGTTTTATGTGGCGCCGTTAGGCTGCCGAGTTTTCGTAAGGGATTTTTCATCTCACTTTTATTCCCATGATATTTATGCTACATTTGCCACAATTTCCTTTGAGTGGTGTATGTATTTCCCATTAATTTACTCATTGTGTAATATAATTTCATTTATGAGTATTTACATCAATGTTGTATTGTCCTTCTTTCACGGGGTGTATGTTTCGAAAGATACCAATGTCGGTAAGGGAACCTTTCACCCTCCTCTTTTTAAAAGACTTATTTTGTTATGTATTTTAATTCACATACTATTATGTTGGGATATGTTCTTACATATCCATATTGGTTTAAATTTTATTTCCATGTGATGAGATACCCTTTTTATCTCTCATCAACTCATTTTCTGAATTTTGTAGTGATGCCATTAGGCTGTCGGATTTCTGTATGGGAACTTCTTAACCCACTTTCAATTCTTTGGGTTAAACCTCTACTTCTTGATTTTATTATGCCAAGATTATGTCTGGAATATATAATTTGTAATTTCCACAAACCTTTTTGTGGATATGATATTTCTACACATAATCATCTCATTGGTAAATTCTTACGAACTTGTATGGGAAATCATAACTCAATCTCATTTCATTGAGTTAAATATCTATGTCATTAGTTTTGCTTTTACAAGATTATGTGTGAATGACCTCTGATTGTTTCACACTTAATATCCACTTATATTGGGTGTATTTATATTTGTCACACATAATTATGTGATAGATTTATCCTTAATTTAAGGATACCATCTTTATAATGGATTTCATCTCAATTTACATTTCCATTGAGACTTTATTGTTGTTATGCACCAATTCACTCTTATATGGTGTGTATACTGTCCTTTGACATATTATATCATGAATCCATTTATTCTCATGATATTATGAAGCTCGGATTAGATTTTGTTCCGCAATTATTTTTATTCAAGAGTCTCTCATTTTGTTAAAAACTCTTTAACAAAAATATTGTTTTAAATGTTTTAAAGATTCATTATTCTAAATATTTATCTTTAATGTCCATGTTTTCAAAATGGTTTTCAGTATTTATTTATATGGAAATTAATGTTTTAAAATTATAATTCCATTAAAATATTCAAAGTGGTATGGGACACTTTGATTCAAAAATCTCTTTTAAATGGTTTTTGAAAATGGATTGCTTAATTCAATATCTTGGAATTACTTATTGTGATTGAAAATGAAATGTTGTTATTGAAGTGTTTATATTTTCAATATTTTATGTGTAATGATGGTACTTGGACATTTTACAGGTGGTTACGTGATAAACCATATGACGGGTGGTGCTGTGAATACCAGGATGGGTGGTTAAGTTATAAACTCCAATGCATTGGGTATGGAAGTCGTCCGTATGGCTATTCAATTAAGTATGTGTGGATGTCGGCCGTATGGTTATTCCATTAAGTATGTGTGGAAGTCGACCGTATGGTTATTCCACTTAAGTATGTTTATGTCCCAAGTTACCTTTATATGTTATGTGATCTTTATATGGGTTTTATGGCAATCTTTTGGTTATAGAATGGTAAGTAATGAACTTTTATTCAGTGAAGAGTTTTTTTACTACTTCAAAAAGGTAAAAAGTATTACTTTGTTAAAGTATACATGGTTTACTAGTTGTTTTGAAAAAACTAACAGTTTTCATTCTTTGTGTATCCCTTAATGATCTTTTTATGCTCATCCCAAGTTTTTTAAATGTTTTCACAGGACTTAACGTGGAATAGGGTCAAGGATGGGATCAAGGGAAAGTCATGCTACCAAAAACATGGAACTAGGCATGTTTCGTTTTAAGAGTTTTTATTTTATGGAAACTTAGTAGAAGTTTCTACTTTGTAATATTTTGAGATGTAATAGTTATGTCCTAATTCTCTAAAACTCTAAACCTGAAAAGATCCTCAATGTGAATTATTCATTTAATTCAATATTAAGTAAGGTTTAAGACCGGGGCCTTATAGTTGGTATCAAAGGTCGGTTTAGAAAACTTTAGAGGTTAGGGTATCCTCTAAGCATAAGTGACATTACCATAATGGTAAGGATTTCAGAAAGAGTCCTAGTTTTAGATAAATTGAATGAGTAAGTATATATTAGTGTTTATCTTCCTCATTAGTACATGATGGTTTTGTTGATATACTCACACTGACCTTTCTGTTTTTAGTGAATGGATGGATCTAGCAGGCGCCAAAGAGACAACAGGTTTGAAAGAAACGGTGGTGGTTCTCTGTTTAAGATACTAGATAAAATGGGGGATTCAATGAGGAAACTCATGGTTGTTCTAAACCAACTATCAAGGAGTCATGATCAACCACTTGAACCTCGGTATGTTCTGTAATGCATCATGTACGATATAACCAATCGATGTGGAAGTTCAGGTAATAATTATAAAGGTAACCATTAGAGTTTATATGATCCTTACTTTTGAGGTAATTATGGGTTATTATATGATATTATGGAAAATGAAAGGCATGAGATAAACTTGAGGTTAAAATATGTTATGATTATTTTTGAAGATTTTATCTCGTTTTGAGGAATGTTTTAAGAATTATATAGTTTTGGAGAAAGGACAGCACACAGACCGTGTGACAACCCGTCACGTCGGACAAAGCTGTGGGAATCGAACCCACAACCAAAGTGAAATTGGTATTTATTGCCTACCACTAGACTACGTGAAACACCTGGTTAGTTTGACTACTTATTTTTAGTTAGATGATTTTATGAATTAAGAGTAAGTTGATTTTGGGTTATCTATGGAAATTATTAACCTATCATGGAGGATATGTGATTAGGTTAATTACATTTCAATACGAGACTTTAAGAGTAACTGATGTTATTTGGAGATAAATGATACGATTTAACTTGGAAGACTATGTGATTAAATCCTTAAAATATTTGGTTTTCATTCTTAGTTTGGTTTACTTATGGTCTTCATTGAACTTTGGGTTTTATTGGACAAATTTTGGAGATTATGAATAGATTTTCTTTTTATAAAGGGTTATCCTTTTCTGGATTATCTGATCTTGTACTAACCTTTTTGGTTTTGGTTTTGGTTAAAGTCTAAAGACATGGGAAGTACATAGTTCTCTTTTTTGGATTAGGTGATTCTCAAGAAGTTGATTATAGTACTCTTAATGCGAACAAGTCTTCCTAAATACTCATCTTTTAGAGAAAATAGGAATCTAGTAAAAGTTGAAAGTCTACATGACAAGTAAGTATGTTTCATTATGATTTAGTTAAGCTCAAAAATAAATTCCTCAATAAAAATTAACTTAAAACAAAAAAGTTGTCTGTTAACTTTTCCTACTGGAGAATCGAATACCGTTTAACCCATCACAATTTTGTGATTTTATTATGGTTAACTTTCTCCTAGACATGTTTACTATCACTCTCCATCAGAACATGAACCTTTGTTTTTTTCCTCCATGTCCATATTTTCATACATGGAATCCAAGAATGGGTTAACTCGGGTGACCTTTTTACTTCCCTTTCTTTCTTTTAAAGTGATAGTTTAATTTACTCTTTTTCTGATGTGGTATTTTCAATGGAGTTTTCAAGCCCAATTTTGAAATTGCGAGGATGCAATTCCCAAAAGGGGGGAAGGATGTAACACCCCAGGTAAATAAAGAATATGACATTTTTATATTTATACCTATTTGTGAATAAAATGTTAATATTAATTTAAAGGGAACGTTATGCTTGATGGCTTACCCAATACGCAACAACGGGTTCCTTTGAAATCTTACGTTGCACTCTAATAATAAAATAATATTATTTTAAATGGTAGTTATGTAGCCGTTGTATTGGTGGGAATGTATAGAAATAACTAAAATATGATTACATATGTTTTTAAATGTTTTTAAATTTATCCAATAAAAGATAAAGGCTTAAAATACGGAAAGAATTCAATTTTAGGCGTATATGCCCTAGTTTTCACTAAAGGTTCACTTATCACCTTTTGATGGCAAACCGTCATTAAATATAGTTTTGTTCACTCTTATACATTCTATTGGACCAAATAAAACTCTTCTTTAGAATCGGGACATCAAAATTTATTTTGTGTAAATTTTTGGTATCTTTCCGATAAAGTTCATTTTTTTAATGAATAGTGTAAAATATTGTATTTTAATTCAAAACCTCTTTTTAATCTAATTTATTTATATGATTAGATTATCTTATGAATTTTTTTTAAAGTGAAATTAGAATATATTTTTACCATTAAATCTAATAGTGTTCATTGGAATTAATTTCACTTTGAAATCAGACTTAAACTAGTGTCAATCTTTTGATACTTATTGTTTCATAAAAACACGCTATTTGCTCTGACAGCGGGAATTAATTATTAAATAAATTAATGTGACTTATATGTTTTGAATTTTGTAAAATAGACTTCATTTTTGAATTTGGAATATCAAATATAGCTTAGGGTGAATTTTGGGATTTTTCTGAAAAACTTCAATTTTGATGAATAGTGAAACCACTAAGTGGTACTTATAAAAACTGATTTTTTGTTTAAATGAAATTTTACCACTTCTGTGTTTTGAATTTCAAAAATCCGACATACATGGTTATCATTAAGAAGTAAAATGTGGTTCAATGAGATTAAAATAATTTTTGGTGAGTAGTAACTTATTAAGTTTTTAATCGCGATTAGAGGTAATTAGTGTAGTTTAAGGTAAGAATAATATTTTAATAAAATGAAATGACCTAGAAACATTTCATACCCTCATTGGATGTGTGATGGTCGACCAAGAAAATCCATGGTTCAACTTGGGGACCCCATGGAGCCACTTTGGTTGGAAAATGACATAAATACCTTTTTATTTAATGTTAAAGTAAAAATGACACAAACATGAGATGTTTTACTAAAACAATTTTTACACGGGGTTATACAAGTCATATTTTTTACTATAAATAGTCATTGGAAATATAAAAAGATTGCCTACATCATTGTATTTTTTTTATATAATTTTTAGACATTAAATAAATTAAATTATTTATAACATCATGATGATGCAGTGATGACCACATTATTTAACGATTTAAATGAAATGGAAAGATAATGTAATATATAAGACCTAAACATGTCCAAAACCTATTGGATGAGTGGATTTAGAACCCTTATCACCTTATCCTATAAATACATCAATGTGGGACCTTTAAAATCTGAAACGCTTTTGAAAATAAAGTAACATTTTGTAACATTACAAGAATGCCCCTCCTCTCCTCTTATAAAAGGCCCCACCTCTACATCCTTACCCACACTCCCAAAGCCTTTGGATCAGCCAACCCGTGCCCATTTTGTCTCTCCACTTCCCTCTATTACTCCTTGAAGCCTCACTTTGGGCATAAGTCTTCCCAAGGAAGCCTTTGAGCTCAAACCAAAGGGAGTTACCCGATTTTAAGGTAATGTCTTCACTTGAGTCCTTTTGTTTTATTTTGCCTCTCCAACCCCCTAAACTCTTTTTATTCATTTATTTTGTAATAACTCTAGTATATTAAATATACTAGGATGTTGTTATAATAAGACTTCGATCTACACTTACACACACCTACATCTAATGGTTAAAGAACATACTGTTTCCGTTAAGATGTCACTATATTTATATATGATATATAATATGTTTATGTTTTACTTAAGCTTCTGTATTTTTCATTTGTGTCTTACCTTTATGGATTCCATTATGGGTATATGCGATATCTTCATTTTAGGAAGTGCGGACTACCGCCCCCTCAAAGTGATGTGATTCGTTAATGCCATACGTGGGACATATAAAGGATGGATTTAATGTTATTATATATGATGTTATACTGGAATTATAATATACCTCTATATCATTATTACTTATTTCCATTAAAGTATGAGATAGAAATGAATTTAGCGTTCATGCATACGTACGGCTTACCGTCTCCATGAACGGTGCATTTCATTTCTTATCCCCAAATGTAATGTACTATTATAATTACATGTATATAATGGATATATATGATGAATGATACATATAAATGATGAATATAATTCTGGAATTAAAATATACATACCTCTCTTTTAGTTTTAATTCCATTAATATGACAAAGAAATGAAAGTAGCGTTCATGCGTACGTATGGCTTACCGTCTCCATGAACGATGCATTTCATTTCTTACCTCTAAATTATTATGTGATATTATAAATACATGTATATTATAGATATATATGATATATATGATATCCAAATCAGGAATGTCATTCTGGATATAAAGAACCTTTGACCACACGAATAACATGTAATTGTAAGAAGTCCACTTTCGACTTAAGAACCAAATATCGACAAAACAAACATTATTATCTTAAATGATTACATAATGTTTATAACATGGAAATAAGTGATATAAAAGGAATAATGACCTTGAAAAAAGTTCTTAAGCAAATAGAAATTAACCCAAGTTTTTTATTCAGGAGATTAAAGAACGATCGAGTCAAGTCAGACCCGAGGTAAGGGATCCTACTCCTCTCTTTCTTTTTAAGTACGCTCTTTTATGTCATTACTTTTAAAGATTCATCTTTCTTGTTATTGGGATGTTATTTTATATCAATCTTACTGTAATTTTTATGTTAATATGATGAGAGACCCTATTCTCTCTCATCAATCCATTTTGGAAGTTTTGAGTGGCGCCGCTAGGCTGCCGAATTTTCATAAGAGATATAACCTCTCTGTTTCTTTTTAAGTACTCTCCTTTATGTCACTTCTTTTAAGCTCCTATTTGTTATGTTGGGGGATGTTCTTTTATATTCCAATTTATATAAAATTTATGTTAATATGATGAGATACACTATTTGATCTCATCAATCCATTTTTGTAAGTTTTATGTGGCACCGTTAGGCTATCGAGTTTTCGTATGGGATTTTTCATCTCACTTTTATTCCCGTGAGATTTATGATACATTTTCCAAAATTTCCTTTGAGTGGTGTATGTACTGCCCATTACTTTACTCATTGTGTAATATAATTTCATTTATGAGTATTTACATTAATGTTGTATTGTCCTTCTTTCACGGGGTGTATGTTTCGAAAGATACCCATGTCGGTAAGGGAACCTTTCACCCTCCTCTTTTTAAAAGAATTATTTTGTTATGTCTTTTAATTAACATACTATTATGTTGGGATATGTTATTACATATCCTTATTGGTTTAAATTTTATTTCCATGTGATGAGATACCCTTTTTTATCTCTCATCAACTCATTTTCTGAATTTTGTAGTGACGCCATTAGGCTGTCAGATTTCTGTAAGGGAACTTCTTAACCCACTTTCAATTCTTTGGGTTAAACCTCTAATTATTGATTTTATTATGCCAAGATTATGTGTGGAATATCTAATTCGTAATTTCCACAAACCTTTTTGTGGATATGATATTTCTACACATAATCATCTCATTGGTAAATTCTTACGAACTTGTATGGGAAATCATAACTCAATCTCATTTCATTGAGTTAAATATCTATGTCATTGGTTTGTTTTTCCAAGATTATGTGTGAATGACCTCTGATTGTTTCACACTTAATATCCACTTATATTGGGTGTATTTATATTTCTCACACATAATTATGTGATATATTTATCCTTAATTTAAATATACCATCTTTATAATGGATTTCATCTCAATTTACATTTCCAATGAGACTTCATTGTGGTTATGCACCAATTAACTCTTATATGGTGTGTATACTGTCCTTTGACATATTATATAATGAATCCATTTATTCTCATGATATTATGAATCTCGTATTAGATGTTGTTCCACAATTATTTGTATTCAAGAGTCTCTCATTTTGTTAAAAACTCTTTAACAAAAATATCGTTTTAAATGTTTTAAAGATTAATTATTCTAAACACTTATCTTTAATGTCCATGTTTTCAAAATGGTTTTCAGTATTTATTTATATGGACATTAATGTTTTAAAATTATAATTCCATTAAAAGCTTCAAAGTGGTATGAGACACTTTGATTCAAAAATCTCTTTTAAATGGTTTTTGAAAATGGATTGCTTAATTCAATATCTTGGAATTACTTATTGTGATTGCAAATGAAATGTTGTTATTGAAATGTTTATATTTTCAATATTTTATGTGTAATGATGGTACTTGGACATTTTACGGGTGGTTACGTGATAAACCATATGACAGGTGGTGCCATGAATACCAGGACGGGTGGTTATGTTATAACCTCCAATGCATTGGGTATGGAAGTCGGCCGTATGGGTATTCCATTAAGTATGTGTGGAAGTCGGCCGTATGGCTATTCCATTAAGTATGTGTGGAAGTCAACTGTATGGTTATTCCACTTAAGTATGTTTATGTCCCAAGTTACCTTTATATGTTATGTGATCTTTATATAGGTTTTATGGAAATATTTTGGTTATAGAATGGTAAGTAATGAACTTTTATTCAGTGAAGAGTTTTTTTACTACTTCGAAAAGGTGAAAAGTATTACTTTGTTAAAGTATACATGGTTTACTTGTTGTTTTGAAAAAACTAACAGTTTTTATTCTTTGTGTATCCCTTACTGATCTTTTTATGCTCATCCCAAGTTTTTGAAATGTTTTCACAGGACTTAACGTGGAATAGGGTCAAGGATGGGATCAAGGAAAAGTCATGCTACCAAAAACATTGAACTAGACATGTTTCGTTTTAAGAGTTTTTATTTTATGGAAACTTAGTAGAAGTTTCTACTTTGTAATCTTTTGAGATGTAATAGTTATGTCCTAATTCTATAAAACTCTAAACCTAAAAAGATCCTCAATGTGAATTATTCATTTAATTCAATATTAAGTAAGGTTTAAGGCCGATGACTTATAGCTAATGATGAAGATCTTCCCCTATTGAAACAGATGTTTTAGGAAGAGTGTTGTACTAAAAAATGGTTGGCTCTATCAAATTATATATAAAACACCTCAACTTGGTTTCCTCCTATTGATCTTGAGGTCCCATTTCAACACTTAAATGTTTTTATGAAATATTTTCTCAAAATAATTTTAATTATTTGATTGCTTGCACTACACACAATCGTGAGTTTAAACGAACTGTGATATGACCTTAGTATAAAATTACCATTTTAGCCTATCTGTTTGGTTAGAAGGAATAAATATAACTTATGAAAATGTATGGTGAAGTCATTTTCTACCAATTATTTATGAAAAATATAAATCAATTATATATTTGTATTTTTGTATTAATAAATTGAGTGAATTACTATTAGAAAATTAAATTAATGAAATATATATGTTATATACTTAATAAAATATTTTTTATATTCATCTAATATATATTTTTGTCTATGGGTATGAATAAACCTTATTTGATGTATACAAACCAATATTTTTAAATGGTAAATTTTACATCCTTTTAATGGAGAAATTTTTTTAAATTAATATTTTGACACATTAATAATTTTTGTATGAAAATATAAACATTTTATTTAGAAGTGGGATATAAAAATTTGCTTTGGATGAATTATTGATATTTTTCTGATAACTTTCATGTTTTGATGATTAGTAAAAATACGCCAAATTTTAATTGAAACAAACTTTTTTCATTGAAATAATTTATATGGTTAAATTATAATATTGAATGGTTTCAAAGTATAAATAGAATATATTTTTATCATTAAATATAATTTATTCCATTTTATCTGTATGGGAATGAGGTTTACCTAAAAGTTCTGGAAAAGTCTTTAGTAGGATCTAGATATAGAGTTAAGTTTAAGCACTTATTATTTTATCAGACAGACGGTTAGTCAGATAGGACTATTCAAACTATTGAAGACATTTTGATAGCTTTCTCTATGAATTTCAAAGGAGCTTGGGAACAACAACTACGTTTGGAAGAATTTTATTACAAAAAAAAAATTTCAATCCAGTATCCAGATGGATCCTTATGAATCCCTATAAGGAAAGAAGTGGAAAACTCTAACTTGTTAGGATATTAGTACCTGATCTTGTTGATGAAATTCCAAAAAAGGTCAGATCTATTCAACAACACATAAGAGCAGCTCAGATTCGAAAAAAAATTTATGATGAAAACCAAAGAAAAGACCTAGAGTTTGAAGTGGGTGATAAGGTGTTTCTATGAATATCTCCATATAAGAGACAAATAATATTTGGAAATAAGTGAAAGCTGAGACCTAGGTATATCAGTACTTTTGAAAATTTGAATCATATTGGGAAGGTAACTTCCCGATTATCGCTTCCATCAAATATATCTCAAGTTCATGATGTGTTCCATGGATCCCTCCTGAGAAAGTTCATACTTTATCCTTCACATGTACTAAACCCATAAGTCCTCCCACTAGAGCATGATATTTCTTATGAAGAACAACCGATAGAGATTCTGAATCGTAGCGAAAAATTTCTACGAAACAAGACCACTTGTTTGGTCAATGTTCTATAGAAGAACCACCAATTTGAGGAAGCTACATGGGAACTTGAGGATATGATGAGGGAGATATATACTTATATTTTTCTATCCAAGTGATGATTTTTTGAGTGAAATTCATTTTAAGGGGGGTAGAATGTAACACACAGATGTTTTTATAAAATATATTCTCTAAATAATTTTAATTATTCAATAGCTTGCATTGCATGAAATCATGAATTTAAATGAACTGTGATATGGCCTTAGTATAAAATGACCACTTTAACCTAACCATTAGGTTAGCAGGAATAAATATAACTAACTTATGAAAATGCATGGTGAAGCTGTTTGTTAACAATTATTTATGAAAAATATAAATCAATTATATATTTGTATTTATGTATTAATAAATTGAGTGAATTACTATTAGTAAATAAAATTAATGATATATGTATTTTATATACTTAATAAAATATTTTTTATTTTTATCCAATATATATTTTTGTCAAATGGTATGAATAAACCCTATTTGATGTATAAAAACCTATATTTTTAAAAGGGAAATTTTACAACCTTTTAACAGAGAACCCTTTTTAAATTACAATTTTGACACATTAATAATTTTTATATGAAAACATAAACATTTTCTTTGGAATCGGGATATAAAAATTTACATTGGATGAATTTTTAACATTTTTCTGATAACTTTCATGTTTTGATGAATAGAAAAACTATAGTAAATTTTAATTGAAATAAAATTTTTTCATCAAAATAATTTATATGGTTAAATTATAATATTGAATAGTTTTAAAGTATAAATAGAATATATTTTAATCATTAAATATAATGTATGTTTTTAGCATTAATTTTGTACTTAATTCATATGTAAAATCATTTCAATATTTTGCAATGTTTTAACTTTTAAAAATTTGTCCTCTCTTTACGACAATGTGAATAATTTGAAATTAATTACTAAAAAATCCATGTTTTTTATTTTTAAAAATTTATTCCATATTTGGAATCAGTAGGTCTATTTTTTTAAATATATTTATTTTATTTTTGGGTATTTTGAATAGTTACTTAGGTAATTTTATTAATACGGTAAAATGGTAAATCAGGTAATTAAGTGTAAGAATACTATTATAAAATTACCCTAACACTTGTATTAATATCACTGGATGAGTGTTTTAGAACTAAATCATCCTTTTGTTTAAATCATGTCCTTTGGAATTTACTTGGATAAGATTAGGACATTTATTTTTTTTATTTAAAGAAAAAATTATATATGTCTTACTCAAATGTTAATAAATATATCATTTCTAAAATATGGTTATATAGAAAATAAATTCAATTATAAATAATAATTTGAAAGATAAAATGTTTTTATTTATCATTATAATTTAATTTTAATTTTTAGGAAATAAATAATTACCTTAAAGACTTATACTTTATTGATGCATAAATTATTTAATTGATGATAAATCAATAAAATAATAATTATTAAAATGATAATAACCATTAAAAGATCCAAACACATCACCAAATATTATTTGTTGAGTATATATCGACCATGACCATCCAAGAGTTCAGTTAGGGGCCATTTGGATCCTTATATAAGAGATTTTAACACTTATATTATTCTATTTAAAGTGACGTTAAAGTAATAACATTCCTAATTTAATAAGTATAACATTTTAAATGTTGGATTTTACAGAAGATAAATTTGACAAAAACACTTTTCTAAAATAACCTAGAGTTATATTCATCATAGTATTTTATGTTTAATTTTTATTCAAGAAATAAGTAGATTAAATTATGACACAAAATTGATGTAGAAAGTATATTATTAATAGAGATAACAAATAAATGATAGAAAAATATTAAAATAAATAAAATTTGGATAATTAATATGTATAATTAATTTTATAGATGGCTTTTACCTATTAGGAATATAATAAAATAGTTGGTTCTAAGTTAACTTGTTATCTTAATATTTTTAAAAATCAATGAATTGAATAGTGTCAAAATTGTCACTATTGATTATTTATCAAAATAATGTTTGATTAAATTATTTAAAAATAATAAGTTTTTTTTAAAATATATAATAATTATTATATGGTATAAAATGGTCTAAATTATTTATTTATGGTCTAGTTTACATCAAATAAATAAATATTTTACCCTTTTAAAGTATAATTATTTGTTACCCTAGCTACAAAGTAAAATTAATAACTAAGTGTTAATTAAAATGACAAGGTTTAAATTGAGAGAAATAATTTTCAAAAATTTATTGTTTTATGGTATTGAAACCTTATATAATCTCATATTTTAATTTGGATCATTTTTGAGGTTTTTTGATGGGGTTTTACTTTATTATATATTATTATTTCTGGAGTTTCCAAAAGTGCCCCTCACCTCAATTATAAAAGGGCACCTCCTCCCCCACCTCTTCACTTTTCATGGAGACTACAAGATCAGCCATACCCTACCCATTTCCATTATCATCTTACTTATTTACATTCTATAGGTTATGTTCTTCTTCAAATACCAAATCTAGTGATCTAAGAGTAGATTTAGAGGAAGCACGTTGGAGAAGAGGTAATCTCCTCTACTGATTCTTTAAAACTTATTTCTTCTTCTACTTCCTCTTCATGAGTTATTTCATTATAAAGTAATAAATAAAATATCACTTGTATACTAATATGTCATTATAATTATTAAACAACCATATTTCACCTTCTATCCATCCTATGAAAAATTAAATCACCAAGCGTGCGTACGTACGACTTACCGTCTCCTCACCATGGTGTAATCTATTTTTCACCATCACCTTATTTGGATGGGTATAATGATGGAAATAATAAATATATATGATTATTATAACATGATATTTATTATTAAATATTATACACCATCTAATTTAACACCATTCAATAATTATGAGAATGATATCGTCGCTCGTGTGTGCATACGCCCTACCGTCTCCACGATGCGATACGATTCATTCTACATGATATTTATTAAATAATGATTATATAAATGAATTTAATGAATAAATATGATATATACTATACCAATATAATTCTTTAAATTCTATAACTATAATTTAAGAATAGATACTGATCCGACAAAACATGCGTAAGCAAATAAAGAAGTTAATGCCCAATGGACTTGTAATAATGTTACTAACAAACAGGTGATAATATTATCATATATGATATAATAAAAATTAATATGAGTCTTGAATAAGTAAATTAAATTATTCAAATCATTATACATGAGATTTGGGTACATATAATATAAATCAGAGCACAACTAAGGGATAATTCTACAATCTCTCTATTATATAAGATTATTTAAATGTAAGTATTTACTGAGGTATATTTTTCATCCACGTCCATGTTTAATAAATAAGTAATATTATTTATATTATTGTACAATTTTTTAAAGTAAATTTTACCCATTTTTGAATTTTTATTAAGTGTTATGAAAGAAATATTTTGGTGTTATTTTTTACGAGATACTTTTTTGAATTTTCTGAAAAAAGAGCGAGGAGAATGTTTTTTTAACTTATACGGAATAAATATATTTTTTATGTTTTGATAACACCTTATTTACATGAATCTTACAATACATTATTTCATGTTTATTTTCAAATAAATTATTTTCTTTTAAAACTGCATGGAATTTTGATAAAAGAAAACTTTTTTGAATAAGAATTGATATTTTCCTCAAGAATTAATTTCAAGTGTTCTATCCAAATTATTTTCCATCTAAGATGGGATTATTTAATAGGTTTATGTTTCAAGAATACTATCCTTGTTATTACTATGATTTTATTGTGTTTATGATCGAGTTCTATTTATGAAACCCATTTGTTTTACATAGATTATGTTATGATGAAATGATGTTTAAGAAACCCATTTTATTCTTTGGATTATATTGTGATGAATGATTTATGTTTTTATAGAACACATAATATTGATTTCATTATGAGATTTATGGTACCTATATCTCCCTCTAATTAATTGGGTAAATATTTATATCTCATGAGATAAATATAGATGGAATTATAAATGATATCTGTTTAGTAATATAGGGATGGAATGAGGTGTGAACTCGGTTCATTAATAAAATTTCTTTTCTATGAGGGTCTTGGAAATGAGACTTGACTAATATGAAATTATTTTCTATGCTTATGTGTATTCCAAAAAACTTCATGTATTATGTTACAAAATTTGGAATTATTTTCATTGATTATTATAAACTTTAATGATTTATCCCATGGAATGATATCACGATCTTTCATATGCAGGATACGGTTTTCAAATATTATGTTATTATGTATTATGATTACGATATGATTGATAAATCCATTATTTTCCCTTACTGATCATCTAAACTCACCCTTTCATATGTTTCTTTTCCCCAGGTCATGAATAAGGGTATTAAGTAAGATATGTCAAAAAGGGGTCTAGTTATGGAAAAATAAGTGGGAGAAAATGTATATATCTTATGAACCAGTTGTTTATGTTTCCCAGTTTCTAAATACACTACACCTATACAATCCTACCATAGATTTTTTATATTTCATAATGAATATTATTCAACTTTGAAGTAATATTAATGTATGTAATGTATATTTCATTATACCCATCATCAGACCACATTAGGATACAAAGTTTGTGAAATTATATTCTTGTTCTCCCACACCATCAATGGTGGAGAAGGTAGGATTGTAGAAATTGGGTGGGAAAAAAGTTTTATCATCTCATTTAGGATATGTATTTTTCCTAGGCTACACAAGTGTTCTTTACCCTTCCACCACTCCCATTTTAGTAGTTATAGACTCGATGACATTAATAAATTATGAAGGTACCACTGTTTGAGCCAACACTAGTCTACCGAGAGTAAGAAGGGTGTGATGAGGTGGCCCATTTTTCACATCCCATTGATTCTTGATCTGTCCTAAGAATGAATGATATCATTGGTTATGGATATTCTATCAATAAAATAGATGTAATACATACTCATTTTTGACTTCCTCATTTATGTAGACTGACTACCTGGATTCAGATACAGTCTGATTCTCAGATGTCACCCTTGTAGGAAGATCATATCTATCCATATGTATAGGAGGATGGATATATGCCTCTATCTAGGGAAGATACCCATTGGGAACATTTCCCTTGAGTATCTTTTCATTGAGTTTTCTGAGAGTTTGTATCTTATTCTCATATTATGATAAATTCTCTTCCATGGAAGGAATCATAGATCTTCTGAGTGATGAGTAGGATATGAACACTTCTTTCCCTTTATCTTTGATAGTGTTCTAACATAGAGGCGATGGATTGATATTTAGGTGTTCTTGGTTAAGGATCCTCCTCTGGTTCTGGGTGCATGCAACCTTAGTTGATACATCCAGATCACCCTCCTCGAGGGTTATATTTTCTGTATTACTTCCCTCTATATCTGCATCTTGATCCACATCATCTATGATGGTGATGAAATTAATAGAGGTATATCTGGAAATGGTAGTTTCCTCATTACTTTCAAAGGAATAGGATGATTCTATACTGCTTTCATTAGGATTGTTTCTCACACCCTTGGCCATATTGGACCATTTTGTCTTATAAACCCGGAGGGGTATGATTGAATTCTCTATAAATTCCTCCCATCTTGCTATGTGAAAAGTGACATTGATGGAGTTTCCATTAATGTTTTACAAATGGGCCCCAAAAAATAGAGGTTCATCTTATGATGATAAGAATGGATGAGATTCTAACCATCGATATTTACCTCCCAACCTAGAGAATACTGATTGTCTTTAAGGTGATGAGGATATTGAAAATTCCCCCAGCCCTATAGGATGGGGATTATTCATGACCACCATTGGAACTTTGTGATCCAATTTTTGAGTATTCAATTATTCTGGTTGAGGGTATAATTACTCATGGGATGAACATTAAGATATAAACACCCCCATTCCAGCAGTTTGGGGTTGATCTATAATCACTATTGATTTTCCTAGGACCCTATTAGGGAATGATGAACCTGATGATAGAGATTGAGATAAAAATTACCCATCCCACTGTCCTAGGGTTTGTTCACAACTGCTGCCAATATGTCCTAAATCCTCTCTAGGATCGATTATTTGAGGGGTGGAGGAGGTGGTAGATATTCCCCTAGCCCAATGAGTTGGGTTCGGTCCTAGAAGGCTTCTATGGTCACTTATATTGCGACATATTTGATTTTTCATAGCTGCTCTTATGTAAGAGCTTGGTGCAATAAAAGAGCATGATGGGAG
The DNA here is from genome assembly GCA_963277665.1 of Viscum album. Lineage (NCBI taxonomy): Eukaryota > Viridiplantae > Streptophyta > Magnoliopsida > Santalales > Viscaceae > Viscum > Viscum album. The sequence goes on along the minus strand of OY728153.1, from coordinate 1,176,192,995 downwards.
TCATTCTTTATGAGAAGTTGTCTAGTTGATCATAACTTCAGATTTCGTGTTTGAAATGCATCCCCGTTTCTTTGAGGGGGACATTGCAGAGACCTTTTGGCTATTATCTCTCTCCATTTATGATTTCATAGCACCATTGAAGCAGGGGTATTCCATTATAGCGACCAACTAGCTCATGTGTTACCCAGTCTCCTTATTTTTTCAAAGTCCATAACATTACAAGACACCATATTTTGAAAGTTATATTACTCAAAAGGTGTGGTAAAGTGTAATTCTGCATACATTCCTCATCCTCATGTATAAATACGTGATGTTTCTTCAATGATTAGTTACCAAAGATTTGTGATGTAATGGAAAAAATCATGCTATAGGTTTGCACTATGCTTTTTTAGTTCTGGGTCCTGGTCCATGGAGATAGTAGACAAGTCTAGCTGAAAACAATGTATCTTGATGGTATGAAGGTGACCCTCATATCTTGGATAAGGGAGGTGTCAAGCCTTCAATCGCTAATTATTTCTCCACATATTTTTTTAGGTAAGGCATGGACTCATTTTCTAACTCATCTGGGATCTCATAGTCAGAATTAGTAATTGGCCAGAATATGGGGAGAGGGGGGTTGTTTTCATCTATCTCCATATATCAATTTCAAATTCCTCTTCTTCACACTTACACGCCTCTATCTTGGTAGACCATGGAAGGTGCTTCTTAGGGTCTCATACTTATCAGAGTGGAGTGCTACTGGAAGTTGATGGGGAACTATATTCGGTTGATCCTGATGTTTTTAGAACCTCTCTATATGAATATATTTATGTTTTGAACACTTATCTATATAGAGTTGTCTGTTAAATTTTAGGATTTCATTGTCCGTGGGATATATCATTGTGGGGAGGTTGAACACAGTGGTTATCAGGAGTAGAGTCCCTATGATCCATCTCCACACTACCACGAGGAGAACTATTGCAATAATGATGACTTCTACTTTGGTTGAATAGTCAAAAAACCCTTGGGGTGTTGAGAATGTATCTTGAACTACCTCAAATATATTGGTGTTGAGAATATTAGGGATATGATCCTCATTCAGAATCTTGATCAGAATATGTCAACCTTCCTTTTGGGATTATGTAGGGATATGAGATTGTTGTATGACAGTTTCCAGAATATATTGATAACTGTATGGTGATGTTGGGATATGATTCTACAATAGAGAATATTCTAGAATGTTTCAATGATCTTCTTCATTATTGGTAGTAAGAGTATCATACCCTTAGGCATGTGCCACTCCCACTTGGTGATCCTCGATCAGAATAAGGATGTGATCCCGATCTAGAGCCATTGTAGTATGCTGCCAGTCTTTTTTGATTGGAATATGAGCCTATACTAAGGAAAGTGCCACTCTAATTTGGAGATTTCCGAATATAATTGGAGTATAATGCCAGTATAAATACGCATTCCCCACTGGAATATGCTGATGGACCTTCAGAATGGGAGAAGGAATACGAGTCTCTTCCTGTATGACCTCCGAATGATGCTGGTGCAATCATTTTTCAGTGGTAATAGAGATATGAGTATGAATTCTATGGGATAATAGAATATTCCATGTAGCTTCAATGACATGAATATGAGGCTTCCCCAAGGAATGTTTCATTCTCACTTGGTGATCCTTGCTCAGGATTGGGATATGAGCCCGATCATGATCCTTTAGAGTATGACTCCATTATCTTTCCATAGGAATATGAACATGTCCTAAGGTATGTGATACTCTCACTTGGTTAATCTTAGCTAGAATGGGGATATGATCCCGATCATGAGGCTTTGGAAATATCCACTGGTCTTTTTCGATAGGAATATGCCCCTTTTCTAAGGAATGTGCTGCTCTCACTTGGTGATCCCCAGTTATAATGGGAACATAAGCCCGTTATGATGCCTCATCCTTTACTAGAATATGTTGATAATTCTATTATATTGGAACAATAATGTGAACTTTATCTAGAATAACCACATGTTCATAATGGTTAGATATTTGTGATTCCTTGGTTGTAGGGTTAAGAATATGCACATGTCTCTATATTTTCACCAGTTTTGGAATGTGATGGTGGAGTTCTTAAACTTTTTCTAGGATTTAGTGACACTTTAGCAAAGTGTATGAAGGAATGTAAGCCTTAAAAATATATATCTCTACTATATTATGTCTTATATCTTCAATTTAAGTAGGTATATGATACCACTTATGTCATACTTGTGCCACCGTAATATACTGATGGCTTCATGCATAGGGGTAGGAATCTGTGCCTCCCATATGCTTGCTGCAGGAATATGCCCACAGATTAATTCTGAGTGAGTAAGGTTATGATTCTTCTCACTGGATACAAATGGAATATTCAAGATGGATACATCAATGCAAGTGGGGATATAATCCTAATCATGATTATTTAGAGCTTTCCATGTTTGATGGGTCTTCCTTATTTCCCATGCACGGGTGTCAAAGGTGGAAGTGTCTCGGTGGTACCATAAGTAGGTTATTAAAGGGAACAAATTGGTTGGATCTAGTGATGAAGTTTGACAGGATCCATCCTTGGTTTCCCAAGAACTGATGGGGATCCATAGTTGACTCCTTTTCCCACCTTCATCAGATACTGAAGGTGGTGATTTTCATGCTCCAAGGATAATATTCTAAAGTGGTTGACGATGGAGATGAGTTCCACTAGATTCACTGCATATTTCCTCATATGATAAGTACTTGTTAGTTTTATCATTGGGATACCCTTTCATGCAGCATCATTTATTGGGATTGTACCATGCTGATGGTATTACTAGACCAGTTCATTCTATACCTAACAGTAAAGATTTCAGGTAGGTGTGGTCATTTTGTGACCTATAGGGGTTGTAGTTAGATGAACTCATTATAGTGGTTAAGGGTGTTATTGGTGAGATTAGTATCCACAACCACACATATAACATGAAACAAGGCCATTGATTTGTTTACTATCATAGGCATGATACATTCTCAATCGTATATGCATGGGTAACACAATTTTCCTTTTCTTAGTTAGGAAATTCTGCTCGAGTGAACTTTCCACATCATGGATGGATTTATTTTTTGAGAACCCAAACTTCATATGAGATATTAATATAAGTATTTATAGTTTTTGTGTGTATAGGGTATGAAAACAAAATGATCTGACACATAGTAAAATGATCATCTTGTTATTTGAGAGATTTAGGTTTGGTTTACCATTTTTGTTTCATCAGCGAATATGTGGATGGATTTGGTCCAATTGATTGATTGTGTGGGTTTAATGTGTTTCACAATTATTCAAGTCAGGTTTACCATTTTTATCTCTAAAGGAAACTCCCAATAGTTCCCACATCCCTAACTGAGTACATACCTTCTTTCTAAAGGAAGATATTCAGATGGGGTTTCAGACCCAATGACACTTAAGAACCCACATTAGTCGAGAGGATGAGAGGTTGGGATCATCACAACCTTTTTTGGGGGAATTGTTTCATACTACGAGACTCACTTATAGATTTAAGATAGGTTTGTGAATCTCTTCCTAATCTCGATAAGAGAAATTACTACCCTAACCAAATGATAAGGGTTAGAATCCCTTTATGTTGAAAGGGAGGTCTATTAATGAGTCTATATGAATGTGTTTGAGGTTATTTATCTATTTCCCCTTAATGGGTAGCTACTTATATATTGAATCGATACAATCAGTCACTCAATATTTGTTTTTCATCTAGGGAGGAGATTAATATTTCAAGGATGATATTGAACTATTATGAGGCATCCTACATATCCTATTTATAACAAGGATTATTACCCATCTAGTTCATTACACCTATGTAGTTTAATTTCATATAGAAAATAAATATACGAGGGAACATAATCACATGGTATTTGAGATCGAGCCTTGATGAGGCGTCCTACATATCTTGGTTATGGTAGGAACTAGATTAATCATATTTTAGTCATTCCCTAGGGACTAAATTTGAGGTTTATTCCTTATATAGAGGAAGTTATATCATTACACTGATCAGGGTTAACACATTGAGGTTTCCCTAGCTGATGGAGATTCATGATGTGAATGATATGATCATTGTAACTCCCTAAGTCCACATGAGCTATTCTCGGTGTAATAAACAAGGGATAGAAAGTGATTAGTATTGTTGCATATGGATGTGAGATTTATATGTTGGGAGAACCATTTGGATGATTTATATGAAGAATATTCCTTTGGAACTCAACCTATGTATCCGGATTATTTAAGGAATAAAATTCATCATATTTTAGTTACCTCCTCAGTCCTTTGATGGATGAAGAATAATGATTAGCCCATTGAAGGGATTGGGTCCCAATGGATGAAATTTCAGAGACATGGGGGGACTTAGTGGATTCTTATTTTATCTCATTCCTTTGATAGACATCCTACGTATCCTAGTTATGTTAGGAATCAGATTTATCATTATTTAGTTTGGTCAGGGATTAAACACTAAGGTTTCCCTTATATTCACACTGGAAAATGTTATCATGTCCCGAGATGTCTACTTGACTTGGTCGGGTTCACTTCCCAACCTACCTGATTGTCTTTCTGAAATGTCAAAGGATGTCTTGACATGTATGTTTGTATAACAGACATGTCCAAATAAAATCACATGATCTAGTTGACTTGTTTGAAGGACATTACATATTCTAAAATATATGTCTAGATGCCATCACATGATCGAGTTTGACTTGTCCGGGATGTCTACCTGACATTTATAAAGATTCAAGGGCATGAATGAGGATAATCACATGATCGAGGTTGACATTTCTAGATGATTTCTCAAGAATTGGCTGGGGATGTCTGAAGATAATCACATGATCATAGCTGACATGCCCAAAGGGTGTCTGATGATATAGATGAATTCTCTTATTGTCGTCGCATGATGAAGGTTGAAATATATGGAGGATGACACATGATCTAGGATTATATTTCCTAAGGAAATCACATAATCTATGTTGGTATATCCTAGTGTCATCACATGATGAATATTGACATTTTTAGAGGAAACCACATAATCTAGGAGGACTTGTACAAAGGGCATCACATGATCTGTAATGGCATGTCCCAGTGTCACTGTTGTTTCCGATTCTTTCGCCGGGGAACACGCATTCGTCTGTGGAGGACGTAGGCGCGACTTTTATTGCCCCACATTCTTGCTTTCCAAAGGTGGGTAACATACATTTATTATTCAGGGATGTCTGCTCCTTGATATAAATGGGATGATGGGATGTCAGTTCCTCCTTCCGTGGATTCCTCCTCAGAACTCATCACCTAGTCTGGGTCTCCCTCATAGATTTAATACGTTGTTTGTGAAACTCTTCCTAGTTCCATATTTCCATGGACGCTAGTTAATTACACTTCTTCCATCAGGACATTCCAAGGGGTCCGGTCAGGGCAGCAACCTTCATTCGAGGGAGTAGTCACGTCGAGACATCATTAACGTGTCTGAATTCTGGGGAATTGGCGTGTCTCTCTTTTGTCCCTTATTATAGGGATTCTTGAGGGCATTGAAGCTCGAGGCATCCCACATTGAGTGTGGGGAATTACATTGCATAGGCATGTATCTAAGGTTTTCCTCAGCTTCCCATGTTTAACATAGGGTATGCCACAAGTTTAAAGTCCAACGGAGATGGATCGAGCTGATCAGAACACTAGCTGGAGTGGATCAGATTGAGGAATCCCCCTTGAGGGAACACCGATATCAGATCCATCCTGTGGGCAGCTTCTGGAATGCTGTGAAGGGGAATGGGGTGGCATGATCTCACCGGGATGTGGCGGCCCAGGCAAGAATCATGATGGGTGATGGAAAGCTACACGGAGTGGAGGGGTAATGAAATAGAGTCGTTGTGGAGATGATGGTGGTTATGGGATTGAGTCTTGAAGAGACTTCCTACGTATCCCCGTGGAAGGGAATAAAAGTCCGCATAGTTCAGAATGGATGTGTGGGGCTTACACTCTAGGCTTCCCAAGGTGGTGGAAGAACCGACGTGAATGCGGTCAGAATGACCGGGTGGTGGGATTTAACCTCGTGAGGCTTCCTACGTACCATGCCTTGACATGGATCAAAGTCCTCGTAGTTCGAGTTGGACGCTGGCGAACTGACGTGAAGAAGGAGCTTGGTCCAATGGGTGGTGGGATTGAACCTCGCGAGGCTTCCTACATACCACGCCTTGGCATGGATCAAAGTCCACGTAGTTCGGGAAAAGGGGCTGTTGAACTGACACGAAAGGGTGTTGGAACAACTGGATGGTAGGGTTACAACGGCTTGCCACTGGATTGGGATGCAGTTTAATGTCATGCAGTACAGGGGCGTGTCGGAGAACCAACTTAAATGAGGACCTTGGCCTAGGTGGATGGTGGGCTTGAACCTCGTGAGGTTTCCTACGTACCATGCCTTGACATGGATCAAAGACCACGTAGTTCAAAATGGATGTGGGTGTCGGTGAACTGACATGAAGAAGGACCTTGGTCCGATGGGTAACGAGGCTTGAACCTTAGGGAGGCTTCCTACATACCATGCCTTGACATGGATCAAAGTCCTCGTAGTTCGAGAAGGGTTTCATCGGCGAACCGACGTGAAGGTGAACCCGGGGGTCCATTGGTGGTGGGCTTGAACCTCATGGAGGCTACCTACGTACCATTCCTTGACATGGATCAAAGTCCTTGTAGTTTAGGTTGTGTAGTTTAATGTCATGCAGGACGGGATGCAGTTTAACGTCATGCTGGATGAGGGCATACAGTTTAATGTCATGCTGGATGAGGGCATTTTCATGGTCGATGCTTACTCTAAGCCCACATGAGTTATGCCTGGTGTGAGAAACAAGAGGCAGTAGAGACCTGATGATCACATCATGAAGGGTGCGTTAGTGAGAAGCGGAGAGGGGATTACACGTTGAGAGGCTCATGGTACCGGGACTTACTCCAGGTTGGAGGCCTGAGAGAAGTAAAGCATAGAGGGAGAGGGATTTGGGACCGAAGAAAGGAGGTTCCTTGTTCCCTATCACACCCTCCGCTGGCCCTGGCGGTGATGAGGTACGGAGGTGAATGGGTGCTACCTCCCGCAAGAAGGACTAGGGTCTTACACCAAGATGGACTCCCTTTCCCATGGAAAAAAGCCACTCCGATAAGGAGGATATCATCCCCTATGAGGGGTGATCCCATCCCCTTGAAGACGAGGGGCATAAAGAATTTCTGAGTCGGGGGGACCGTGCGTGCGAGGCACGGGGTTGGATCACAGTTTAACATCATGTGTTGAGGACGAGGAGCTTGGTAGTTTAACATCCTATGGCTCAGACGAGATGGGTTTACTCCGGACCCCTAGGGCTTAAATGACCGATACCCTCTACCCCTTGGGGAAGGGAAGGCATCGTCAAGGCCGTGTAGAATGGGGGTCGCAGAGCGAACCATCGAGGGGTCCACGTTAGCATGGCTATGCGAAGAAGCAATAGCCATTAGCGTGACTATGCGAAGAATCATTAGGAGAAGAAACACTATGGGTGGTATCATCCAGGGTAATTTGAAATCACATCGTTCAAACCTGGAGGGTCGCACAGGAGAAGGAATTTCCAAGCAGAGGGGTCCACAGGTAGGGGCCTTGTGGAGCTTGGATGCTTTGCGTAGTGGAGGGAACTTGAGAAGGGGGGGTGATTCGTGAAGTGGGGTTCCTTGGCCTTAGAATGGGGCAAAGGTGTAAGTGGGAGGTGCTTCGCGAAGTGGAAGGGTGTTCGCGGAGCACTGCCTTGCGAAGCATAGGTGCCTCGCGAAGCAAGGTGTCATGAAGCAGTGTGCTTGGCAAAGTACAGTGACCCTGCCTTGGCATGTGGATCATGTGTAAAAGGTGGGTGTTTCGCGAAGCATGAATGCTCCGTGACTGCCTGGGTCCCCTTGGGGATCCCCTTCCTTCGCGAATGCCCTTAGTCTTCGCAGAAGGCATCCCTCTCGGAAGAGGGGATCAAAACAAGACAAGGCGAAGGCCTCTCGTGATGAAAAAATACCTCGTGGAGTTCATGATTCCCAGAGTAAGGAGTTCTTCGCAATTTGGGAGATGAGAATCCGAATGGTCAGATTGCCTGTCTGGAGAGCTCAGGGGGGGGGGGCTCAGTATTTATATGCAAGAGGCACTACGAAGCAGATCTCACACGCGTGAAGGGGGATTCAGTTTCCCCGCGGCAGGTCGTGAACGTCAACCGGGTTCACAGAGAGGTACCGCCTCATCTGATTCGTGGTGGTGTCGCGAATGTCATGGCATTCAAGGAGAGTTACCACCTCCAGTGCTTCGCGGTGGCATCGCGAACATCAGGGCGTTTGCGGAGAGTTACTGCCTCCAGTGCTTCACAGTGGCGTTGCGAATGTCAGGTTGTTCACGGAGAGTTACCGCCTTCGGTGCTTCGCGGCGGCTTCGTGAACTTTAGGGCGTTCGCGGGGTGTCCCGCCTCTAGTGCTTCACTTTGGCGGTGTTGCTTGGGGGGCTCTGCGTCGGGGATTCATGAGGCAGGGTGCAGGGCCTCTTTTTCTTCTCTCCTTTCTTCAAATATTTTGGGGCCAAAAAATTCCCCCCCTCAGACTTGAAGCTGCGGAGGGATCAAGGGTCAAAGTTTGAGGGAAATCACCAAAATTATCTACAGTTCACGCTGCTGACTTGCGAAGAGGGCATGCGAGCAGACAGGTGCCGTGCGGTCTGGACGCACCAGGAAGCTTTGCGCGGGCCGAACACACCACGAAGCTCTGGGGGTCGCCGCCTATAAATAGGGGGCTGACATCTCTTGTCTTTTTCCTTCTTATGCAATTTTTTCCTTTTGTGCTCTTGATTCTCAAAGCTCCACGTGCTCCTCGTCTGCTCACCGTGAATCGAGCTTCGTGGCGAACCGCAAGTCTCCGACTCCGAGGCTGCGCCAAGCGAATGTCTACTTGTAAGCCGAGGCCAGGCTCCGCGTCTTGGCTTTGCGAACGTGCTCTAAGAATGATCTTCATGACCCAACCTGAAATTTGTCTGAGTTCTGAAACCCAATGGCTCATCATGAAGCTACGCTGGGGGTGCTCGCAGATGCCGCCTGGAGGGATGAGATGGCCAACTGTCTAGGCCTGGGGGAGCTAGTCCGTAGCCACTCGGACCATAATTCTTTGATAGAACTCTTTTCAGAGAAAGAATAGAACTATCCACTATGCAAGAAGCTTCCATTGTATGGATTCGGGCTGAGGGATGACGTCTTCATTCCTTAGGCGAGCAGGGACGAACCAGTTTGCTGGTTCAGAAGCACGCCGTGCCAACACCAATGGTTCAGGGCGGCCGATGGTCATGCGTGAGTGGACTTCACACCTATCACCATCGACTGTCTGTACAACCATCTTAACAACATCGATGGGAAACCATTACAACCGGAGACGTCCCCTCCAATGTACCGAACCATACTGAAGGCGGCTTTGTGGGATTTGAAGAAGGGGTGGTCCGATGAGTGGGACCTGCGCTAGGGAGGCAACTTCACCAATGATTGGGCATGATCCTACTGGGTAGGTGACTCATGCAAGGAGTTTAGGGCCGAGCTGAAGAGAGTGGGATTTTATGAGGTGGCATGGGCCTCCCAATTCCACATTTATCAACTGAAACAGCTGATGCCGGAACTGTTGAGCAGATGGTCGTCCAGGACCAACACTTTTCACCTGCACCATGGGGAGGCTGGAATCAGTCTATGGGATGTCCATCAAATTTCAGGGGTCCCGATCTTGGGGGCCATGTATGATGAGTTCCTCCCTATCATGAGTGCATGGGAGGATCCGGAGTAGATGTCGCGACTAGTGCTGTCACTGACGGGACTGGTCCTTAGAGAGGACAAGGAAGCGGTGAGAGATGTCCACTTTAAGAAGTGGTTCAAGCAGTTCCTGAACTTCCCATAGGATCAAGAGTTCTCTCCGAGGCCTCGAAATTGTCCGAAGGGGGCTCAAAGGGGCAAGAATCACTCGTATTTGTTGCTCTTGGAGGACAGCCAATGGAAGACCTGGGGTTTCAGTGTCATCACTGAACAACAACCGATAGTCAGGCTGGCAGTGTTTATCATGGCCCTTATCTGTGGTTGGATCCTACCGGTGAGGGACACCAACATGGGTGTGTGTCCTAGATCATTCATCAAGGAATCCATGCTGGCCATAGGATGGTGGGTCAATCTGGGGATTCCGATGCTCGCCAGATTGTACAAGATGCTACGACATGTTAGGGAGGGAAAGAAGCTTCCGAGGATATGTGGGCCCTTCCAATTTCTGTATGGGTGGATCGTGGTGCACACCAGGGGGGGTTTAGGAATATCCAAACCCCATCTCACCAATAGGGTCAAAATTACTTCCATCCATTCTGAATGCTACCAGGATTTTCCCAGTCAAAATAATCATACCAATGGAACTGAACCGGGTGTGGAAGGTGGAAGAGTTTAACTTCCACCTATTTTCATTATCGATGGGGGTACTCACCTAAAACGTACATGGAATGGAAGAGAACCGGGCCTATATCCTGGCCTTTAGAGGTGGAGTCTTGGTGGCATGGGTGGACCGTGAGCCTCTCTGTGAGCCGTACACCCCACACCGATTCGCGAGGCAGTTCTGGTGCCTACAGTGGTTGACCCCACAGGTATACTCAGAGGTGCGCTACGAGGAGCACCCATGTGTGATAAGGAAATTGTGGCTCATGTTCACATGGGAAGATGGGAAAATGAGAAATTCATTTCCTCCATCTATTGCTGCCTTCAGACTGGTGAAGGAGTATTCCATCAGCTGGGAGGAAGGTTATCCGGGGGAAATTCTGAAGCAGCCAACTGTTCGAGCCGGTGATGGCGGGCCTCCCCTATCCTGAGGTCAAGGTCGGAGGGAAGAAAGGGCCTCTCGTAGTGGCAGGGCTTTCGTGGCGGTGAGACTTGCACCAGCTGAGGATGAGACAGCACTGGCGGATCCAGCAGCAGTAGTGGACCTGGTGGTCCTGGAAGAACAGAGCCATCTGGAGGGGCGGCCACTGAGGGCATTCTGCTGGATATCCACTCAGGCTCTGGGGAAGCGGCTACACCATATCGACATGCTAGAGAATGTTTTTTTCCCACAGGCCTGGGACATTTGGGAAGTCAACCGGCAACACCTCAGTCCGCCCGAGATGTGGGAACACCTAAACCATCTCGGGATGGTTTTACCGGGTATAGGCCCTTTCCGGGCTGGTTTCACGGTGTCTCCAGCGGAGGCGGAGCAATATCTGGATGAGCTGGAGGAATACGTACATTCCAGTGGTGTCCTGCATCTAATGACAGACCAGATGAGGGTACTGCTAGATCAGATGGTTCCCCCACAACTACCGGCCACCGAATTGAGAGAGCGCTACCCCCTGCTGGAAGAATTAGACGAATCCTTTGGGGAAAATGAGGCCGGTGGAGGGAGCCAGTTGGAGGAAGGAGAAGTCGGAGATCAAGAATCAGATTTCGACAATTTCGTGGAGGTTATCGAGGTAGCATACCATGTTTCTTTCCTCATGGTCCGCACTCAGGCCATTATGTACCTCTTACTAACATCTGAACCGTGCAAGAGGAACTTGTACGCAGACCTTGCTCTCGCCCCTCGGTGGGTGATGATGCAGGACCCTCGGAACCCGCACCTATGGCCATGTCTAGTTCTGTGTCTAGCAGGGCTAGGGCACCCGAGGTGGCTTCTCCAGAATCTCCAGACCTTCTGAAAATATACGGAGGGCCACACCTCGGGGTACCCTCAGCATCAACTCAAGAGAAGCACCAGGAGTTCGATCTCCATAAGTCTTCTCTTCTGAATTCATTACTGTCACATGTCGATCATGACAACTGACGTCCATTCCCTTCTCTGTTACGTACAGTTCTTCGACTGGCATGGGCTGCCATGACAAGGCTAGATGGGATGTCTGGTGGCATCCCTCCTAGGGGAATTCCGGTGATTGTGGAGATAGTTACCCCACCTACTCGAGCTGAAACACTCCCTATCATTGGTGGGACCGCCAGTGGGGTCATACCCGAAGTCATTGAGGTGGGGTCCGACAATGAGGATCGGCCGGTCAACCCATGTCCCGCAATGCCTTCTCCAGCGCCAGATGTCACAATAGATTCAATGTCAGATGCAGATCCTGCTGAAGATTTCTTGTGGTTGTATCCCGTATACGAGCCTGCCAATCGCACAGACAGGGATGAAATGAACTTCGATGAAGAGGAAATCAAAATAGTCCACTGCCGATCATGGAATTTGATCACACGCTTCATCGATGACACCCACCAAGCACTGTGGTTGAATGATATGGACATAATCTGCTCACGACTGTGCGAACTGTGCGCGGGGGGAGTGGACGCCCAACGCCCTCATATGATCATCCGAGATCTTATGGCAGAGAAGATCTGGGAGTATGCTCGTGGGCTCGGCGTGGGCTGATAGTGGAGGAAGGCGACGAACATCAAGAAGCTACAAGAGGCTAAAAACGAATTCCAACACCTACAGACCCGAGCGGATGAGCACTCAGCCTCTGTCAATGCACAATCTGAGCAGATCTTGCGATTGAAGGCCCAAATGGAAGAGGAAGAATAGTGTAGGGGGAAGGCTTCTGAAGAGATGGCCATCATTCAGGCTGATATAGAGATTTCCTAAGCTAAGGCTGATGAACTGCACCCCATCTCCACTGAGGAGGAGTGGGAGCTAAGTCGGCGGCAGCAATTCCTGGATGCCACAAGTCGAAGGGTGGTGGAGGTGCAACACTCTTTTGACGGGGTCAATCCGTCCATGGGGGGAGTTGACCCCCAGGTACTATAATAATTACAAACCCTTAAATTTACTTTTGTGCCTTGATTTTTTTTGAATGTCGTAGCATGCATGAGTTACGTTGTTTACACTGGTTCATTGCATCCTTACAACGTTTGCGGAACATCTAATGACAATTCCCTAAGCTCACATGGGTCGGGCCCTATGTGAGAAACAAGAGATTGTCGCCTCATCTCCCCATCCAAACATATGACTGAAAACAAATATTAGGGAATCCAGGGTTTGAATAACTGGTCCATATTTTCGGGAAATATGAGAGACCTGATTGGAGAATTAAGTTCTCATAATAGCTGAATTACCGTTTTTCCGGTGTGATCTTGTGCATGGATAGTGCAACGCCAATGGCGTTGAAATCGGTCTGAACATATGGGAATGGGAAGTGTGAATCATGATACCCAAGATTCGAAACATTGTGGGGGTGGCGTGATAATGGAGGATAAATGTTGACCGTGGCGGAAACGCATCATCCATATTGCATTAGCCCGAAATAGGGACAACAAATGAGGGATGACCGTTGACCATGTTCGAAACATAGGGCCTAACTCAAATATCATTGATCAGTCTTCCTATATGTTTGCCCAAGACAGTAGGCGAACCATAGGTAGAACATCCATACTGTTAGGGGTCCCTCCAAACATGACCAGCCTTCCAGAATGTTGGCCAAGGATAGCTGGCGGACCATAGGTCAGGTATCCATACTGTTAGGGGGTTCCTCCAGACATGAAAGAGGAAGAGAGTTTGAATAAGGGGAACACAAAGCATGGGATGTGGAGTGATGGTTTGTTCAAATAGAATCCAACACTCAAGAAATTACGCCACCGTGGTGGGAGTATGCTAGATGGGTGCATCAGTTTGATCATGGATCATTACTTCTTTCAGACAGGGCTTCTCTGGCGAGGGGGTCTATCGCTTCCCAATGTAGTGGGGCATCCTAAATTTGTTCAGGGAAGAGTTATAGCCATACGGTCCCCTACGAGGGGTCCTTCTAGGGGGGGCGGAAAGGGGAAGAACAAGATTTGTGACCCCCGGGGGCTGGACCCTAGGAAAAATACCAGGGTGTCCCTACGTATCCCATGAGGATGGGAATCAAGCCACATGTAGTTCTAGAAGCACAGTTTAACGTCATGCAAGATAATGAGAAGCCTGGTTGCACTGGTACACATCCTACCAAAACTACTAAGCCCACATGAGTCGTGCTTGATGTGGGAAACAAGAAGTAGTGGTGGGACTTTCCCGACATAGAAAGGGGTAGATTAGGGTGAAGGGACGCTCGGTGAATACCGGCCCAATGGCACTAACACATCCATGTGGCACACCTAGATGTGCAAAGAGGTAGAGCTGAGTATGTTGGAATTCCACTTGAACATGAGGAAGTGGAAATGTGTGAATCATGATGCTTAATATTTGGATAACAATGATGGTATCATGACGATGAAGGATACCTGTTAACTGTGGCAGAAACGTAGCATCCATATTGCATTATCTTGGAATAGGGACAGAAAAATGAGGGTCAATCATTGACCATGTTTGAAACACGAGACCTGTCAAAAATGTCATCCGAGATCCTTAGGGACGTTGGCCTGAAATGATAGGAGAGTCCTTAGGCCCAACATCCATGGAGAGACCTTAATCCTAGCATCCATGTCGTCCAAGGGTCCTTTTGGATGTGGAAGAGGATTAGGATCGAAATTGCAAGCTCACGAAGATTTTTCATGGAATGAGAGAATGTATCCATGAAAATTCCACACTTCAGACTCTTTGTCAAAACACATTTGAATACGTTATTGAGACGTATTAGATAGAGGGAGTTGATTCCTTTCCCATAATGAGATCTTAGTTTAGGGTCGTAGAATTTGGACCATGGACGGGAGGAAACACAGGAGGCATGTGGTGCGGTAATTACAAAAAAAACCCGATGTGGATGAGGACATAATCCCATACCACACCACACAACCCCCTTGGGAGAGGTTTTAGGTCAAGGGACTGAAAATGAGAGTTGATATGGGCCTGAGGCAAAGTGCACAGGGGTTCCTACGTACCCCATGGGTATGGGGATCAAGCTACAGATAGTTCTTGAAGAGGCCTTAGTTTAAGGTCTTATAACTCAGACCACGAATGGTTAAGGAGAGAAGGGGACATACGGTAAGGTGGTTACAAAACCCGATGTGAATGGGGCCATAATCCCTACTTACCATGTGTTCTCTGGGGAAGTGCTCGAGTCGAGGGACCAAACACGAAAGTTAGGCTGGGCCCATGGGGAAGTGCCCGAGCGCTCCTAAATATCTCATAAGGATGAGAATCAAGACATACATAGTTCTAGAAAGGTGGCACAACGCGGTACAACACCAGTGCAAAGGGTGAAGGGGTGCGTGGTTCTATCCCTCACACCAAGAGAAGCGGTATTTGATAAATCTTATTTGTTTTGTGAAGCGACTTGCCTAGAGTAGCAAGCCATGGTGTCGCCACAAGAATCAAGCCGTAGTATGTGTTGAAAAATGGTATGACGCATGACCAATACCCAACGTGATGTCCTCTCCACAATGCAGTGCCATTTTTAGTCATGCAGCTAGGATGATAATGTCATAGTTTAGGGTCATGTGATAGGACCAAGCATGCATTTTAACGTCATGCAGCGCAGACGTAGCAGAGACAATTCTAGGTGGGGAATGTGTACGGTGCTATGAAACATAACCGACATGAATAGGGACATAATCCAACATCGCACCGTACATAATTCCAAGAGAGGAACCTCAGGCCGAGGGGCCTACATAGAGGTAAGAGATGAAGGGGGAGAGACTAGCTCCCAGATGAGCTGGACCCGAAAACGAGACATCTGGGTGGTCCTACGTATCTCATAAGGATGGGAATCAATCCATACGTAGTTCTAGATGAAGATCTTAGTTTATGGTCTTAGAGCTCGGACCGTGGATGGGTGGAAACTTTCCAAGTAAGCGCAGACCTCGAACCAATCCCTAATCCCACATTAGTTAAACTTGGTGTGGGAAACAAGGGAGGAAGATCCTTATCGCAATACCCAGAATGTCCATTAAAGGGAAGTCGGTTCAGAGCCCTGAAGGACAATTTTAACGTGGCTTTGTTCCCCTAATACGCAAATGCGCACTCAGGAATAGTACCAAGAGTTTCGAAACTCTACTTGGACATGATGAGGATGGAGAAGGATCTGAATAGTGTAACTGACATTTTGGGCTTAAAGGGGTTGGTGTGGCGATGGAGGATAACTGTTAACCATGGCGGAAAAATAGTCTCCATATCACGTTGGCCTAAAGTTGGAACAAAAAAAGAGCATCGAATGATGGCCCTATTCAAAACGCAGGATTTTTATCGATTTGTTGTCTGAAACCCTCAGGGGCGTTGGCCTGTAATGGTAGGAGAGCCCTTGGGCGTAGTATCCAGGCTGTTCTTGGGGGTCCCTTTAGGTGTGAAAGGTGATGACAACCCTGATGAAGGGAAACACAATGCCTGAAAAGCGGGTGCAGACATGTCCGAGTAGAGTTCGACATTCCAGGTAACTAAACCAGAGTAACGTTAGGCACATTGGTGAACCGCCAAAAAGGTTCGACGAAGTGGATCGGGAGGGAGAGGTACACAGCATGGTCATTACAAGCTTGATGTTAATGAGGACATAATCCCATGCCATGCTATATACTCCCCTCTACAAGGAAGGGTAGGCCAAGGGGCCAAGGTGTGATGGAGATTTCCATAAGATGGGGCTAGAGCCGAACCCTAGACATTCGGGTGGTCCTACATATCCCATGAGAATGGGAATCAAGCCACACATAGTTCTCAAGATGCAGTTTAACGTCATGCAGGACGAGGAGGAGGGTCGGGGAATAGGATTCCCTGGATAGGGGAGGTGTACGTTACGGCGAGTAACCCGACGTGAATGAGGATGTAATCCCACACCACACCGCACACTCCCGGTAAGGACTTGGGCTAAGGGGCCTGAGAAGGCCAAGGGGCCCGAGGTTGGGCCTCGGTTAGGAAGGCCTAACTAGCTTGCAGTTTAACATCTTATTGTAAGGACGAGGGTCGGGGGCCCGAGGAGGCCAAGGGGCCTGAGGCTGGGCCTCGGTCAAGAAGGCATGACCAGCTTGTAGTTTAACGTCTTGAAGTAAGGACGAGGGCCGAGGGTCCGAGGATTCCAAGGGGCCTGAGGCTGGGCCTCGGTTCGGAAGGCCTGACCAACTTTCAGTTTAACGTCTTGTAGTTAGGATGAGGTTTGGATAAGGTTTCTCTTTTAGGGATGTGTATGGTACGGCAGGTAACCCGACGTGAATGAGGACATAATCCCACACCACACCGCACAATCCAATCATAGAGAACCTGGGCCAGGGGCCCGAAAAGGCCAAAGGGCCTGATGGTCGGGCTTCGGTCAGGAAGGCCTGACCTGCTTTCAGTTTAACTTCTTGTAGTGAGGACCAGGGCCAGGGGCCCGAAAAGGCCATGGGGCCTAAGGCAGAGCCTTGTTCAGGGAATGTGTACGACATGGCAAGTAACCCGACGTGGATGAGCAAATAATCCCACACCACGCCGTACACTCCCATAAGAGAATCTGGGATAGGGGCACGACTGTTGGCACCGCCCGGAGGGAAGTTTTTCGCTTTAGGACGGGGTAGAATGAACCACTAAACTCAATGTTTGGGACATCTTGGGGTGGACCTGAAGATCCAGGGCGGCCGTTGACCATGTTCGAAACACAGCATCACTATGGTGACCTGATATGGGAGAAACAAATGAGCATCGACTGCTGACCACATTTGAAATGTAGGACTTGTATCGGCTTGTTTCTCGACATCCTCGAGAGCGTTGGCCTGAAGCGATAAGAGGGCCCTTAGGCCGAGCATCCATACCATTTGAGGGCCCTTCTGGATGAAGAAGGTGATGGAATCCCAGACAAGAAGTGGGTGAAGCATATCGGTACCCATCTACGAAAGAGGCGAACGTCTCCAGGAAGTGGGGAGTATGACCGAATCGAGGCTTGCTTGACTTAAATTGGGGAAAAAGTGTGCGCCCTACCATATGTCTTGACCCGAGGTGAAGAATTTCGCTTTTGGGTTGGGCCAACAAACAAAATGTCCGGGCGTTCCTACGTATCCCATGAGGATGGGAATCAAGCCATAGGTAGTTCTTAAAATTCCATGCAGTTTAACGTCGTGTGGTGAATACATGAGAGGATAGAAGAATGAGAGTGGGCACATGGTGCGGCCCTTATAATCCTTGTATGAGCATGGATTAGGAAGCCTACTCCACATCATGCAAGGAACCTCCAAGGAAACTATACCCAGTGGGAAATTCAAAGAGAAGAGCTCAGGGTTGGGCTCAAGACGAGACGTCTGAGAATTCCTATGTATCCCATGAGGATGGGAATCAAGCCATATGTAGTTCTAGAAGTACAGTTTAACGTTATGCAGGGAAAGATACAGTTTAACGTCATGCGGGACACGGGACGCGTCTCATCTGAGGATATGTACGGTACGACAAGTAACCCAACGTGAATGAGGACATAATCCCACACCACACTGTATAATCCCGTAAGAGAGCCTCATTCGGGGAAGGCCAAGGGGCCTAAGGCTGGGCCTCAGTCAGGAAGGCCCGACCAGCTTGCAGTTTAACATCTTGTAGTGAGGACAAAGGATATATTAGTTTAGGGTCATAAAGCTTATACCATTTTTCATTTTATTGTCATGCATGAAAATAATGAGTAGTTTAACATCATGACAGACAATGATGTAGTTTTAACATCGTGTTGGATGATATTGAAGTTTAAAGTCATGATGGACGGGACAATTTAAGGTCATGCAGGGCCATCGTGTAGTTTAGGGTCATGCGGGACCATCCAGTTTAAGGTCATGCAGGACCATACAGTTTAAGATCGTGTGGGACCTTACAGTTTAAGGTCATGCAAGACCGGGGTGCAGTTTAAGGTCACGCGGGACCCATAGGCTTAGGCAAAGTATTTCTTAAGGAACTTGGCGTTGGTGGGAGGAGTTATGCGCTCACCATCCATGGTCACCAAGGAGTGTGCTCCATTGTGGTAAACCTTATGAATGACTTAAGGTCCTTCCCATTTGGGCTCCAACTTGGGTGGTTTCCTGTCGGGGATCATTGGCGCTCGGAGGGCCAACACCAGGTCGCCTTGCAGAAAAGAGAGAAGGAAAACCTCCTTGTTGAAGGCTCTGGATATCTTATTCTGATGCCTTTCTAGATTATGCAGGGCACAAAGCCTATTCTCGTCCAGCTCTTCCAATTAGGCTAGAAGGATTTTGGCCACCTTATTTGGCACCTGCTGGTCATAGACTGTAGTGCGTAACGATGGCAGCTGGATCTTGATGGGCAGGACGACCTTAGACCCATACACCAGGGAATATGGAGTCACTTGGGTGGAATTACGAGCTGTCATCCGATACGCCTATAGGGAATTGGGGAGCTTGTCCGACAAACTTTTCTTGTTCTGTCCAACCATTTTCTGCAAAATGTTAGAGAGAGGGTTTTGTTGAATGCCTCGATCTGTCCATTTGCCTGCGCATGATAGTGAGAGGTATAAATCGAACGGATATTGTACTTGGCGTACAATTTCATTAGCTCAGCTGCTCGGATGTTGGTTCCGTTATCGGTGAGGAAAGCGTGAGGGACTCCAAACCGGTGGATGATATTGGAGCTCCTGAAGTCAAAAATGGAACGGGCCTTGACCTATTTGAGTATAACTGCCTCCGCCCACTTGGAGAAGAAATCTGTAGCGGTTAGGATGAACCTACACTGGAGAGCTGTCGCCGGTGGATATGGTCCCACGACATCGAGTCCCCACACCGCAAATGGCCAAGAGTACTTGGTGGAGTGGAGAGGCTCTGGTGGCTGATGTAGGAAGTTAGCATGAACTTGGAACACATGGCATCTCTTGGGGAAATCAATACAATCATGGATCATAGAGGGCTAGAAGTACCCCAACCTCCGAATCTAATGGGACAGCTTTGGCCCAGCCTGGTGGGCACCGCAGGAACTGGCATGAACCTCTTGCATGACCTGAGAAATCTCAACTCCTTGAATGTAACAGAGGAGAATACCATCGAAGCCTCGCTTATAGAGGATCCACTCAAGACTGGGACCACTCTGGAGGGTAAATTGCAGTGCGCGGTGTCAGATTCGCTCATGCTCGACCCGATCATCTGGGAGGCAACCATTTTGGAGATACTCAAAAAAAAAAAGGTGCCCTCCAATCGGAAGTGGCCTCAACCAATGCATCTGAAGAACCTAGGGCTCCTGACGTGGAGGATCTGGTGGTAAGATGGCTTATCCGCAGGCCGTCTTCATCCTCTGGGGTGACGTGGGAGATGACTCTCCGGTGTGCCACATGTATGATCAAATCGTCCTGCTCGGGTTCTGCGAGTGACGTAGCTAAGCCGGCCAAAGCATCCGCTTGACCGTTCTGTGACCGAGGGACATGGGTAAACTTTGGTCAAGAAGGAAACTGGGCCATTAGAAGGAGGGTGCAGTCCAACAATGGCACGAGCTCTGGCTTCTTGACAACATAGTCACCATTGAACTGCTTGATGACTAGTTCAGAATCCCCTTTCACATGCAAATGGGGCACCTCGATCTCAAGGTCCAGCTCGAGGCCGGTGATGGGAGCCTGATACTCTGCCTCATTATTGGTGCAACCTTCTGACAATAGGAATGAGTATATCATGACAGCTTGCACCGGGGTGATGAAGACGATACCCAGACCCACTCTGTTGAGCTTAGGATCATTGAGCCTCCTACCAGTGGGGCTCCAGGAGGCACCATCGAAGTGAATTTTCTAACATGAGACAACATGATCGACTGAGAGGATTGCCTCATCAGGAAAATCCAAGTCCAGGGATTGATCCGCGAAGGTTGTATGGGCAGCTAGGAAGTCTGCCAATGCCTATCCTTTGATAGCCTTGTGAGGCACGAACCTGATGTCGAACTGTTGGTGGATCACCTCCCACCATGCTAGTTGGCCAGTCAACATGGGATGGTTTAGAATGTACTTCAATGGGTCTACCTGAGAGACCAACTGTACCTCGTGGTGCTGCAGGTAATGCCGCAGTTTCTGTACGGCAAACACGAGCGCAAGGCAGCTCTTTTCGATGGTGGAGTATCTGGTACTAGTAGAAAAACATAAATTAATGTCATTTTTTTTAATTTTTGATGTCGGTTTTAAACCAACGTCTATAAAGGCAATGTTAAAAATATGGTTTTTGGCATCGGTTTTTGAAAAACTGACACCGAAAATAATTTCGGTAAGAGTTTTGGCGTCGGTTTTACATAAAACCAACCCCAAAACTAATTTTAGATATGATTTTTGGTGTCAGTTTTATCTAAAACCGACGTCGAAAATCATTTTTTTAATATTTCGGCATCGGTTATTTAAATAACCGATGCCATAAATAATTTTTTTTATAAAATAATTCCAATTACACTTCCCAAAAAATTCAAAACCCCTGTAAAAATAACACAATATACAAAAATAATTAAAGAATATTTATCATCCAATGCCTCGTATAACTTCAATGCTTATATCTAGTTAATCAAAAAAATTATCTATACATTGTTATTATAAATTACAATTATAATACACGTACGTGCAATCAATGACTTCAAGAAATTTTGTGACATTTGAAAGTCCCACGACTCCAGCATTTACGACATGCTCATTTCAAACACCTAATATATCAAAAGAGTTAAGTTTTTGAACCCATATGTATTATTATTTATAAATATTAGAATATACACACCTCAAATCTTAATCATACTTAACAAATAGTTCAAAAAAGTAGATTGAATATGGGTCATATCAGATTGGGAATAAGGCTGTGAATCATTGAATGCCAACAATAATATTGAATGATATGAAATTAAAAAAAAGGATAATATGGCAGAAAATATATAAAAAATTAATTCAACTAACCTTATCAAAATCAGTATTTCCCCCAATTGTGATTATCTCATACATGAATCATAGAATATAATAACCACATTCAACATGTCCATTTTGATGATGACACTGCAGTTATAAAACATTTAACTAAAAAACAATATATAAAAAAATATAAAAACTAATTACATGTAATTACACATATTTGATTTCCGTTGGTTTCTTTTCTGACATGTATTCCTTGTTAAAATGTTTCCATGATTTGCATTTTTTATATATTAACTAATAATACTTGTCTAAAAAATGAAAATTAAACTAAATAATCTTATAAAAAATAAAAAAACTTACCTGTTTAATAAGGTGAAAAATGGTTTACGCACTCCTCCAAATAAAGAGAAAAACCAATATAAGGTGCATTCACTTGGGAAAAATACACCTAACATCCAATGCCCCCTAAAATACAAAAAGTTCACAATTAATTACATTATAATGATCATTAGTTCATAAATATGTTGATGTTCTTACTTATGAAGAAATGGAAAAAACTAGCACTGAATCTCTTTCTGTGTTAATATATCGGATATATATTGAACTCTTTCACGATTCTTCACATATTTGGCTTCCGAGGAAATTTACTCTGGATTTATAAAGCTATAAATGCCTGTTGTTTACTTTTTTAAAAGAAGATTGTGTAGATACCTAATTTAAAAAGAAAATATAGTTAGTCAATGACATAACAATATTTTATTAAATAAATAGCAATTCAAACGTCAATTTACTTACATGATAAACAACTGCACCACACTCTGCATGATCTCTTCAAAATTAACTACATTCATGATATATTCTTTCAATAATTTCAATACATAATTTCTTCCACATATATCAGGCATCATCCGAAACTCATAGATAAAATTAAAGGAAGAAGAGGACTCTGATAATCTTTTTAACCCATAAGAAATATTAGAAGTATCTACAGCCAACTGTTCTTGAACATTTTGTTGAATTTGTGTAGTTTCTTTTGCTTTCAGATATTCCTATATAAGTTAAATGTTAGAAAACATTATAAGTAATTTTGAATCATTTTTAATTAATATTTAAAAAAATGCATACCTCAAGTGAAATATAATGAAAAGGGCAGTTGGACAAAGTAAAAAATGGCCCATACATTCCCCAACACTAGTGATCTCCACAGTAGGAAATGGTAGTAGATTAGTAGGATTTATAATAACAAGTACTAATACTCTAACCTGACCCATCTGCATAGGCTGATGATGTACCGAGTCCCCCAAAAAATGCACTTGTCCTAATGCAACAATATGTTCATGAGGATCTCCTGCTAACAACTCACAATATAAGGCTTGATCTGAGGGAGGAGGTGGAGGATCAAAGTAAGTAGGTGGGGAAGGGTAGTCTGGGCGAGGAGGCTGAGAAGGAAGAAAAATGAAAAAGAAATATTAGTTTTTAAAATTTATAAAATAGATAAATTGATTAAAATAAAATAATATACCTCAAAAGGTTACGTAGGGTAGGGTAAGCATATGGGGCAAGGTAGTCTGGGTGAGTAGGCTAAGAATGCTGAAAAATGAAAAAGTTATATTAGTGTTCATAATTTATGAAATAGAAAAATTGATGAAAAATAAATAATATACCTCGGAAGGCTGCGTAGATGGGGCAGGGTAAGCAGATGGGGCAGGGTAGTCTGGGTGATCAGACTGGGAAGGCTGAAAAATGAAAAAATTATATTAGTGATTATAATTTATAAAATAGAAAAATTGATGACAAATAAATAATATACCTAGGAAGGCTGTGCATACTGTGATTGTCTTTCCAAGTGTTCTAATAAAGCCTTCTGCACTGCTGCTTGAATTTGATCACCCATAGACTGTTTCATACATTTCATCTCTTCTTTTAAGGATTCTATTTCTGGGTCTTTTTATTGCTTACTCTTACCAAAAACCTTCCGAATACTAACACCCTCTTGATATCCTCTTACATGGTCAGGGTGTTCTGTCTTTCCCAAAGCAGTGGCTAGGATGTCCATCATACCCTCAGGGATAAAAGAGCCTTGTGTCTCTTTCTCCTGAAGTTCAACCTGAAATGAAAAATAGAAAGGTTATATTAGTGTTTATATAAATTATAAAATAGAAAAATTGTTAACAAATAAATAATATTTACTTACAATTTTATCAGCCACTTGATGAGATTCCTCTATAAGATATTGTTCATTTTTTCTTCTTCTTGCTCATTTCCATTTCTCACGGCGAGTGGGAGGAGATGGAGGACCAAATTGGACCTCTTCTGAACCACTACTTGATCGAGCTCTTAATGCTTCAAATTTTTCTTCAATCATTCTCTGCTCCAAATACGAATACCCTCTATGTGATAAAGTATGAAGGTATACTTTTTTCAACTAGATCTCCGGATGAGATCTCCTGGAGGCCTGTTATATAAAAATAAACTACTAAGTAATAAGAAAAATATAGCATAAATATGAAAATATAAAATAATTACCAAACCTGAAATTTCTCTTCCTGATGACTGTCAACAAATCGATTCCCTGTTTCTTCATCTATATAAAGATACTTAATACATGGGCTTTCAAACATTCTCTTCCCAAAAACATAATTTTTTGTTAGTTTGGTTTTAAAATTTCTCCATCAAACTGCCGCTAAAGATAGATGTCTTTTCTTAATTTCTTTGGTTTCTTCAAAATTTAATGTCATCTATAATTGAATAAATTAAATATGTCATTTAAAATATATAATATTCAAAAAATGAGATAAAAGAAATAAATTAAGATATTTTACTATCACGACCTCCCAAAGATGTCACTTCGCCGTCCTGTCCACTAACTTCCAATCAGGATATAAAATATTAATCCTACAACGGATCTGCATCGCTATATAACTGACAAAATGAACTGAATTTGGGCCAACTGCATTATTATTATCATCCAAAAATATGTGTACTTTGTTATCATCATGAGTAAGTGATAGTTTTGGTAAACGTGTAATACCATGTTTACCAACTTGAGAACATGATTTTTGAGTAGTAACAGGAGAAGTCTCCTCCGTTGAGGATGCATCAGTAGTCCTGCAATTTGTTTTTGTAAATTAATAGTTTTATTTAATTAAATAAGTATATTACTGAATATTTAATAATATGTCAAAATAGATATACCTCGTTAACTTCTCCTCTCTATCTGTACCTGACATTGCTACTAGAAAGTGTAATGAAATTTTGTGTACCTGCATATCATTAGAAAACTAAATAATTAGAAACAAGGTAGAAAAAAATAAGTATGTAAAAATAGAGGCATTCATTTGTAAGTTTCAAAAATGGACACAAAATATAAATATTTACCAGAAAAATAAGGAGACTAATTTAGTGTTTTCCCACATGCCTTCATCATGATCTGTACATACTTCATGCATTATGTTTGTCTTATACTCATTGTAATCATCTGGAAATTGCGTAATAGATGAATAAGGCTCATGTAAATCACTAACATCATCAGAATCATCCTCATCACCCAAATGATATCTTTTTTCCTTGCAAAACAACTGACGACTGACCATTCGATGGATCAATGACATAAAATACTTGTTTTTCATGTGTCGCCATGATAAATGGTTCCTCATTGTAATTAAATCTTTTCAAATCAACCAGTTTAAACCCATATTTATCATGTTTCATGCCACTATTACTATCAACCCAATTACACTTAAAAACAGTGACTTGAAATTTAATATAATCAATTTCCCAAATGTCTTAAATAACTCCAAAATATGATGTTGATGCAGAAATTGGGTTTTTATCTTTGGAACTCAAAAAATGCACTGATTCAGTGAAAACCATCACACCAATATTCTGAACGTTACTCTAGTCATCCAGGTTTTTTGTGTAAAATGTGTAGCCATTGATATCAAAACCAGACCATGTGATCACATAAAGAAATGGTCCCCCTGCTAAACACTTCAATGTTTCTGATATAGATATATCTAGGGTGACTTTATCTTTAAACCATGAAACAAATGTCTTCTTATGCTCAATCATCAACCACTTTTTGTTTCTTTTCTGATATCGTAACTTTAATTCAGAAATATGTGAGTATATATATGGTTGAACCTCATCTTTGTTGTTCAAGATGTATAAATGTTCCTACATCACTTCATCACATGGAATGAAATTTAACTTTAAGCCTTGAACCCCTATACCTTGACTATCAACAGTCATATGTCGAGATACAGGGAGACCAATATGCTCCACCTCATTCAAATAATAAGTACAAAACTCAATCACCTATTCTAATACATATTTTTGAACAATAGAGGCCTCTGGTCAATAAGGATTTTTAATATATCCTTTCAAAATTTTCATATATCTTTCAAAAGGATACATCCATCTTAAATAAACAGGCCCACATATTCTTATCTCACACACCAAATGAATCAATAGATGAACCATTATATCAAAAAATGTGGGTGGGAAATACATTTCTAGTTGAAAAAGAATAAGAGTTTCTTCATTATACAACACATCTAACAAATTTGGATCAACGACTTTGCTACAAATGGATTTGAAGAAATTACATAACCTGATGATAGTCTTTCTGACAGCTTTTAGTAATATACCACGCACTGCTACTGGTAGAATTTGTTGCATCAACACATGGAAATCATGAGATTTCATACCTATTAATTTACAATCCTTCAATGACACAAAATTATTCACATTTGAAGAAAAACCACTGGCTACTTTAATACCATGAAGACACTAACAAAAAATAATCTTTTCAATCTTGCTTAATGTGTGACAAGCTGGAGGTAAATATGTTCTGTTTCCTTTTACAGTGGGAGATAACTCCAAACGTATTCTCATTAATATCAAGTCCAATCTAGCATGTAATCCATCTTTTGTCTTTCTTTTTATCTCTAAAAAAGTTCCAATCAAACTGTCACATATGTTTTTCTCAACGTGAATAATATCATTGTTATGTTTTATCTCTAAAAATCTCCAATAAGGTAGTTTGAAAAAAATAGTGTACTTCTTCTAGATATGTTTTTGAAAACCAGAACTTCTTCTCTTTCCAAATGTCGAATCAATAACTTTCACTCTATCATAATATTATTCAGTTGACAATGGTCGAGGGGGAAGGTTTTTTTCTTGTAAATTGTTAAATGATTTTTTCAATCTATGATAAGGACGATCTATTCAAAAAAATCTTCTATGTACCATGTACACAGTCTTTCTTCCAGTCTGCAATTGATAATGTGAAGTTTGTTCTTCACAAATTGGACATGATTTATGTCCTTTAACACTATATCCATATAAGTTTCCATATGAATGAAAGTCGTCTATAGTGAACATTATCATAGAACGCAAAAGAAAATACTCTTTCTTGTATGAATTGAAAACTTTAACACCTTCCTCCCATAGCAGTTTCAAATCATTAATCAATGGTGTAAGATACACATCAAGATAATTTCCCAGTTGTTTTGGCCCAGAAATCATCAAGCTCATCATAACATATTTTTTCTTCATACATAGATGTGGGGACAAGTTGTAAAGTACCAGTAAAATAGGCCATGAACTATGTTGGCTACTGAGGCTCCGATATGGATTCATTCTATCAGTACACAATCCCATTATGAGATTTCTAACTTCACTTCCAAAATCATGATTTTTTTTATCAAAACTCTTCCACTGTGGTGAATCCGCAGGGTGACATAAGTTACCATCAGAGATGCGCTCATCTGAATGCCATCTTAACCATTTTTCATTAATTGAATTTGCAAATAGATGCTTCAAATGAGGAATTATTGGAAGGTACCAAATTGATATAGCTGGAGTTTTGATTTTGGTACCTAAACATAATTCAGAATTGAATTATAAGAATTGTATGCAAAAAATATTGGATGATATCATTAGAAAGTAAAAAATTGATATTTCATGACGTTACATGACATCACCTGAGAATGAATCTGAGTTGACTTTCTCATCCATCTTATAGCATGATGTCTCACATGTAGTACACCTTGATAAATGTTCATTTTCTTTCCTATACAGTACACAATCATTGGGGCCATCATGTATCTTTTTACACCCCAATACCATTGGGCATAATATTTTCTTCACCTCATAATTGGAATCTGGAAGCCCATTTCCTTCTAAAAGTATCTCTTTTAAAATCTCAAGTAAACTGGAGAAAATTTTATCACTCCACCCATTTTTTGCTTTTAAGTTAACTAATCTCAAAACTACTGATAACACTATATATTTACTACAACATGGGAATAATGGTTTCTTAGAATCTTCATAAAATCATTCAACAATTGGTGTTTTTTTGATGGTTTCAACACCTAAATCATGAATTAATTCTTCAATATGATTCACTTACTCATTATGAATATCATCATCAACATTGGATGTTGAATTTTCAGTTCTTTCACCATGCAAGATCCAACGTGTATAATTAAGGATAAAACCATAACAGATGAGATGATACTTGATTTCTCTGGAGTTTAAATTTCTCATATTTACACACTTCACACATGGACAGAAAATAAAATCAATATTTTCAAGATTTCGTTTAGCAAATTCAAAAAAATTATCAACTCCCTTTTCATATTCACTAGTGGTTCTTTGTAAATGAATCCAATTACGATCCATTAATACTTGATATCACAATATAATTGATGAATATATTAAAACATATAAACATTTAAATATATATCAGATAAATTGTAAACAAAAACATATTTAATAAAAACTATTGATAATCAGATAAAAGACATCAGATATGAAACACTTTTACAAATAGAGTAAACAGTTTATTTTCATATTATATACAAGTGTGATATATTGATATTATAATTTAATTATAATATCATTATTTTAAAATTTATTAGTTCATTTTACATAGTTGCAATATTTCTATGTTTCATGTGTCAAAAATATTGAAGAGTACATTAATTTAAAGGATGTAGTAAGTGTATTGGGTGAAATTTGATTGGAGTCAATGTAAATAATACAATTTGTTGAAAGGATATTTAAGAATGTCTGTTGAAAAAAATACTTAAACATGTCCTAACACATTTGAAACAAAATATAAACTAATAATTAAAGAAAATAAATAACAAAATTGAATGATAAATGACTTATATACAAAATTAAAAAAAAGCTTTCAAAATTTGAATTTCAACCCGAATGGAGAACTTCAATCCAAACTACACTCATTATAATGACTTCAAAAAACAAACACTACAAAATATATACCAATAATGATAATAACAACAAAAAATAATGATAAACAACAACTAAAATTGAACCAATATTGAAAATTGCGTAAAATGGGGTTATGGAAGAAGAAATAAACAATGGAAGATGAAACAAGAGATAAAAACAAAGAATGCAAACCCAAAATCGTGAAAACAGAACAAAACCTTCAAAAATGGCCTTCCATGATCACAAATGAGCTTCGAAGGTTGTCGGGAGTCCAAGGCACCGCAATGGGTTTTGATTTCGACGATCGAACAAAATGAGGGTTTCAGACCCTGAGTAATTTTAAAAGACTTTCGGCATCGGTTTTTAAACAAACCGACACCGAAAATTTAAAAAAACATTCGGCATCGGTTTTGAGAATAACCGACCCCCATAATCCTTTTTTTATTTTCGGAGTTTGTTTTGGAGAAAATGGATGCTAAATTTTTATTATTATTATTGGCATCTGTTTTCTTAAAAATCGACGCCAAAACATTTTTTTTTAAATTTTCTGCGTCAGTTTTGTAAAAACCAATGCGAAATATCATCGAATAATTGTTGTTGGCATCAGTTTTACTAAAAACTGACACCATAAATTTCCCTCACATACTATTGGAGTTGGTTTTTAAAAAACTGATGTTATTACATAAACTTTAAATCCCGTATTTCTACTAGTGTGGTCTCAATATTGAGGAGCATGTGACTGAGGTAGTAGAGGTTGTTCTCTGTACCCTCATTATTCTTCTTGGTGAGCAGGGCACCGAGAGACCCTTCCAGAGTGGTCACAAAAAGGACCAGCGGATTTCTGGTAATGGGTGGAATCAGGACCGGAGGCTGGAGCAGATACTAATTGATTTCCTCAAAGGCGACCTGACACTCTTCATCCAATTAATAGGCGAAGAATTTCTTTAGGAGCCGGGAAAAGGGCTTACACTTGCCATCCAGATTCACAATGAATCGGCGTATGTACGCTAAGTGGACTTGGAGACCTCGAAGATCCCAAATATTACACGGGGGAGGCATGTGGTTGATGGCTTTGATCTTCTCTAGGTCGATCTAAATACCTCGGTATCTGACAACAAATCCAAGAAAATATCCGAAGGTGACCACAAAGGAAAAGTTCAATGGGTTCATCTTCAGGTGGCGGGAACGATGGAAACCAAACACTTTCTCAAGGTCCTTGAGATGGTCCTGGAGCTAGAGAGATTTTACCACTAGATCATCTACATAACACTCCACCAATGTCCCAAGAATCAGCTTGAATATGCGGTGTATGGCCCGCTGATAGGTGGAAACTGCATTTTTCAGGCTGAAAGGCATAAACTAGTAACAGAAAGTTCCTTGGGGAGCCCTAAAGGCAGTGGAATCCTCATCTTTAGGGGCCATCTGGACCTGGTAGTACCCGAAATAACCATCCATGAAGAAGAGGACTTGGAACCCGTCCATAACATCAATCAACAACTCTGTCACCGAGAGGGGAAAATCATCCTTTGGACAGTGGCGATTGAGATCGCAGAAGTCGATACAGACTCTGATCTGCCTGTTCTTCTTTCTGACTGGCACAATGTTGGATAGCCACTTGAAGTACTGGACTTCCTTGATGAAGTTGTCTTTGATAAGCTTTTCAACTTCTGCCTCAACCATGGCACCATGGGAAGGGTGCATCTTTCTAGGAGGATGCTTGAACCCTCAATGGTTTCCCAGGATACCAAGGCGGTGGACGGCTACCTGAGGATCTATTCTTGGAATCTCGTCGTAACTCTAGGAAAACACATCTCGGTGCTGCTTCAGGAAGTCAACATACCGCTGCTTCTCCTTGAGGGACATGGAGGCACTGATCAATGTGGGTCTCGGATCTGCCTCTCTACCAAGGTTTACCTATACCAGTTCATCAACCGTGGTAGAGACGCCTTCTTCAAAGGTAGGGGGAGAATCCTCTAGATCCTCATCTCCAATTTTGGAGGGATCTTCCGCGAGGGGAGTCATTTATAAGCCACCAAACTCTAATGGGAGGCTGACGTTGGCCTGATCAGCAGTGGTCATCACGTCAGGAGACTCTTGCGCCATTGAGACCATAGCGATGAAGGCGGTTGATCCAATCCCATCCGGTCTTTGGCCCAAGGGGCCGTGATTGATGACATCAAAGCAGTAGTGGCACATTGTCTTGAGTAGGTTGATTCCATCCTAGCAGAAGAGACACGTATGATGTACCACCATTGCCATGAGCCTGATGTCCCGATACTGTACAGGGGTAGGAGGTTCCAGGATCACCTGAGCCTGGTTGGTGTAGGAGTATGAGGTGATTTTCCACCGTCTCTTGGACTTGGGAATATGCCTTCATCTTGTGCCCGAAACAACAAAACACTGATCCATGTCGGGGGTCGTGGCCTCCAACCGATGGATCAGGAAGATGTAGGCGTCGTCCAGACCTGCCCATGGATCACTTGTGACCGGGGTGGGTTAATCCTCACTTTCTAGGATTTTCTTATCCTTGTTCTTGTAATAGTCAGCATCTAGATAATGAGATTCACGAGAGGCAAAAGGAGACACATATCCTTGGATCATACCTACTCGACCATTGAGGGAGTATTTGAGGAATTGGTGATACGATGAAGGGGCCGCTGCATGCAGATGGAGCCATGGCCTGCCCATCAATGCGTTGTACACGGTGTCCTGGGAGAAGACCATGAATTCAGTACTAGCAATTAGGCCACTGAATCGGGTCTTCAAACGAATCTTGCCAATCGAGGTATACTCAGTTCTGTCGTATCCCTGGATTCTGAGATCAGAGGGAGTTAGATCATCCTCAGACAAACCCAGCTTCTGTAGTGTATGAGTCAGGATTAGGTTAATCCCGAACCCGTGTCAACAAGACAGAAGCAGACTTCCACGACATTGAACTAACCAGTGATGTATTGTGGATGAATGTGCCCCTGTATGGGAGGGTCTTCATCTTCACCAGATAATTAGATAACTTCCTGGCATTCATAATTCTCAATTGCCTCGGCGTGGAAGGCTTCTGTAGCTGCTACCTCCGTCTCAAACTGGAGGGGGCTCATTAGGGCCTCCGCAAGCACCTCACGCATTTCAAATGATAGGCGAAGAGCCTCAAGGATAGAAAGACTTGATGGAATGCTGATAAGGTCCTTCCGAGAATCATACTTCTGGGCCAAACGTGAGCCTCTGCTTATAGGAGGTCGCTCTGCAATTGGAGACACGACCGGCCCTGCCGGCTGGACCTGTGGCTGGCTGGTACTGGGTACATCCCGCTGCCTGCTAGCCGAGGCTTGAAGAGTAGCTACTGGATGAGGACCAGACAACTGATATTGGCCTTTAGTAGGGCAAGACTGGCTGCGGTTCGGACGAGGCAGCTCTGCCGGATCTAGTAGCACAAACGGCGGTGGAGGTAGATCTGAGAGCACCGGATGAGGAGATTGCGCGTGCTGAGCTCTGCGCTGGGCCTACTGTCTAGTTTCAGTAGCGTGCATGGCTTGGATGAGAGCGCCCGCTGATGTTCCTTGAAGACCCATGCGGTCGCGGTTCCGCTGACGTTGGCGTCGGCCGGGGATGTTAGGGAGGCTCGCCTGGCATTCCCCCTCGTCGGGAGTCATATAGGGATTTACTAGCTCCACAGTATTAACCGAAGCATACCCCTGACTGTCACTTGAAAAATCATCCACCACTGGGAATATTCTGGGAGGGATCCCCATATCAGGGGGCATGAAGTCACTAAGAGTGCGGGATGATGATGACAGTGGTGGAGCGCATTGATTCTTCTTGCACCGCCGCTGCTTGCCCTTCTAGGAAGAGGCCAGCTGAGATGAAGAAGCAGAGGTACTGGTCGCATCATCTGAAGGCTCCAGCTGATTTAGGCATTCCCAAATAATACCATGGGTTCAGGTGATGTTTTGACGAGCCATCTAGTTATCGTACTTATGGTACCCGTGGCTGGGAACTTCTTACCACCCACCTTCGTCATCGCTACCACTTTATAACCATACAAAGACACCCACTAGTTGTGTCGAGTCTAGGCCCAACCAATAAGTCCCCAGCCTTAAACCTTACTTAATCTTGAGTTATTACAAGATTACACATTGAGGATCTTTTTAGGTTTAGAGTTTTAGAGAATTAGATCATAAAACTTACATTACATTCCACATTTAAACAAAGTGGTTACATAAAGATAGTATTCATTTTTCCCATCAATGGAAACATATTTAAAATAAAACATGGATTCTTTCTTGACACTTCCTTGACACTATCATCATATCATGTACCTTTCCCTTGACCTGTGAAAAACATTTCAAAAAAACTTGGGATGAGCATAAAAAGCTTAGCAAGGGTTATAAAAAATATGGAAAGGAAACACGAGTTCATATATACATAAGAATGAAATCATACTTTACCCATAAAACATAGGCACTTTAACATACCTCATCAAATCAGGAATAAGTCATAGAAATCATAAGACATAAAAGATAACTTGAGGCATTCATAACATTCTTATGTAGGGAGTGACCCTCTTGGTTACATTTGGAATACCCACCACAGTATATTCCCTAAATCTCTTCGGAGAAACCTTAACGTTTCACTCCTTCGCGTTACCCAATGCATTGGAGAGCTATATCGGGCTCACCCGCCCTTAGTTTATCATGGAAGCACCCGTCTTCATAATAATTCCCAAGAACCATAACACAATCATACCACATAATACATGCATAAAGGAAACATAACATTCCCACATTTCAATCACAAGATATCAATAAAACACATTGATATAAAAAGCATTATGAAAACCATTTTCAATACCAAAATAAAAGAAAAGTAAAACATGGTATTTATTTTTCTTTTAAAAAGAAGGTATGGCTTGTAGAGGAATCCAAAACTCAAATAATGGTCATGGCGGCGGAGAAGTCGTTGTTTCCGCATACGTACGACAAAAACATTCCCTTTTGTCATTTAGTAAAACACTTTGTATAAAAAGATTCATTTTTGGATAAATGTAAAAGTCAATGGGGTTTATACACCGTATAAAAGAGGGTTGTGTATAAAACAAAATATGCCTCAATGAATGGATATTGAGACAAAGTCCCTTACAAAGACGATATCCTTGGTTTAAGGATAAATCAATTACATAATTATGTGTGACAAACGAATACACCAAATATAAGTGGATATTAAGTGTAAAACAATCAGAGGTTATTCACACAAATTCATAGAACGACATATTCATGTAGTAAAAGTTTATCCCAAAGAATCAAATTTGGGTTAAGAAGTTCCCTTGCAAAAATTTGACAGCCTAACGACGTCACTAAAAAATTCAGAAAATGAGTTGATGAGAGATTAAAAGGGTATCTCATCACATGGACATAAAATTAAAATCAATAAGGATATATAAGAACATATCCCAACATAATAGTATGTGAATTAAAAGACATAACAAAATAAGTCTTTTAAAAAGAGGAGGGTGAAAGGTTCCCTTACCGACATGGGTATCTTTCGAAACATACACCCCGTGAAAGAGGGACAATACAACATTGATGTAAATACCAATAAATGAAATTATATTACCCAATGAGTAAAATAATGGGCAGTACATACACCACTCAAAGGAAATTGTGGCAAATGTAGCATAAATCTCACGGGAATAAAAGTGAGATGAAAAATCCCTTACAAAAACTCGACAGCCTAATCGGCGCCAATTAAAACTTCAAAATGGATTGATGAGATCAAATAGGGTATCTCATCATATTAACATAATGTTTACAGAAAGAGGAATATAAAAGAACATCCCCCAACATAACTAAGAGTAACTTAAAATAAGTGACATAAAGGAGAGTACTTAAAAAGAAAGAGAGATGTTAGATCTCTTACGAAAATTCAGCAGCCTAACGGCGCCACTCAAAACTTCCAAAATGGATTGATGAGAGAGAATAGGGTCTCTCATCATATGAACATAAAAATTACAGTAATAGTAATATAAAGAATATCCCAATAACAAGAAATATGATCTTTAAATGGAATGACATAAAAGAGTGTACTTAAAAAGAAAGAGAGGAGTAGGATCCCTTACCTCAAGTCCAACTTGTCTTGTTCGTTTCTTTATATTCTTGAATAATAAACTTTGGTCAATTTATAATTGCTTAAGGAACTCCTCTAAATATTATTATTCAGTTAATATCACATATTTTAATGTTATAATAATTTTTTAATTATATGAGTTCATATTAGACGTTTTTGTCGATGTTTGGTACATGAGTCAAAAATTGAACTTGTTGGAAAATAATTTTCCATGTAGTTATAGGTACATCATCTCCATAATAGTATTTATGTTTTAAATATCATATATATCCAGTATATATTCATTTTATACTATTCCATAGCATTTGGACATAAAAAGTAAAAGCACCGTTCATGGAGACGGTAGGCCGTACGTACACATGAAGGCTACTTTCATTTTTTGTCATATTAATGGAATTAAAACAAAATGAGTGATATATATATGTTATAATTACAGAATTATATCCATAATTTAGATGTAATATATTACATATATATCCATTATATATATTTACTTATAATAGTACATAACATTTTGAGATAAGAAATGAAATGTACCGTTCATGGAGACGGTAAGCCATACGTACGCATGAACGCTACTTCCATTTCTATTTCATATTTAATGGAATTAAAACATAATTATACATAATAGTATTTTAATTACAGTATGGTATAATATATAATATCATTAAATATATCCTTTATACTTACCACATATGGTATTAACGAATCAAATCACTTTGAGGGGACGGTAGTCCTCACTTCCTTAAATGAAGATATCACGTTTACCCATAATGGAAACCATAAAGGTATGCCATAAATGAAAAATACAGAAGCTTAAGTAAAACATAAACATATTATATATCATATATAAATATAGTGTCATCTTAATGGCCACCTTTGAAGGTGTTAGAATAATGTTGAACAATCATCGTTTCGTGAGGCAGAAATTCGCCATCCCCAGAAACAGTATGTTCTTTAACCGTTAGATGTAGGTGTGTGTAAGTGTAGCTCGAATACGTCTTATAACAACATCCTATTATATTTAAGATACTGTATTTGTTACAAAAGAAATGAATAAAAAGAGTTTAGGGGGTTGGAGAAGCAAAATAAAACAAAAGGACTCAAGTGAAGACATTACCTTAAAATCAGGTAACTTCCTTTGGTTTGAGCTCAAAGGCTTCCTTGGGAAGTCTTCTGCCCAAATTGAGGCTTCAAGGAGTTATAGTGGTATTTGGAGAGACAAAATGGTCAGGGTTTGTCCAAGACAATGGCTTTGGAAGTGTGGGTAAGGAGGTAGAGGTGGGGGCCTTTTATAAGAGGAGAGGAGGGGCACTCTTGGAATGTAAAGAAATGTTCCTTTATTTTAAAATGCGTTTCGGATTTAAAAGGTCCCAAATTGATATAATTCTAGGATAAGGTGATAAGGGTTCTAAATATACCCATAAAATTGGTTTTTGACATGTTTAGGTTATAGAATTTACATTATCTTTTCATTTTATTTAAATCCTTTATTAATGTGGTAATCGCTGCATCATCATGATGTCATAAATAATTTAATTTTTTTATTGTCTAAAAATTATAAAAAAAATACTATGATGTAGTAAATCTTTTTATCTTTCCAATGACTATTTATAGTCAAAAATATGACTTGTATAACCCCATGTAAAAATTGTTTTAGTAAAACATCTAATGTTTGTGTCATTTTTACTTTAACATTAAAGAAAAAGGTATTTATGTCATTTTCCAACCAAAGTGGCTCCATGGGGTCCCTAAGTTGACCCATGGATTTTCTTGGTCGGCCATGACAAATCCAATGAGGGTAGGACATGTTTATAGGTCATTTAATTTTATTAAAACATTATTCTTACCTTAAACTACACTAATTACCTCTAATCGCGATTAAAAACTTAATAAGTTACTATTCACCAAAAAAGTATTCTAATCCCATTGAACCACATTTTACTTCTTAATGACAACCATGTATGTCGGATTTTTGAAATTCAAAATACAGATGTGGTAAAATTTGATTTAAATGGAAAATCAATTTTTATAAGTATCACTTAGTGGTTTCACTATTCATCAAAAATTGAAGTTTTTCAGAAAAATACCAAAACTTCACCCTAAGATATATTTGATGTTCCGAATTCAAAAATGATGGTTATTTTAAAAAATTCAAAACATATAAGTTGCATTAATTAATTTAATAATTAATTCCCGCTGTCAAAACAAATAGCGTGTTTTTATGAAACAAAATGTATCAAAATATTGACACTAGTTTAAGTCCGATTTCAAAGTGAAATTAATTCCAACGACCACTATTGGATTAAATGGTAAAAATATATTCTAATATAACTTTAAAACCAATTCAAAAGATAATCTAATCATATAAATAAATTAGATTAAAAAGAGGTTTTGAATTAAAATACAACATTTTTCACTATTCATTAAAAATTTAACTTTTTCGGAAAAATACCAAAAATTAACACAAAGTAAATTTTGATGTCCCGATTCTAAAGAAGAATTTTATTTTGTCAAATATAACACATAAAATTGTCAAAAAGTGGATTTAAAAGAGGTTCCATCAAAAGGCGGTTAATCGACCTTTTAAAGAATATTAGAATGTTTACGCTTAAAATTGGATTCATTCGCATTTTTAATCCTCTAACATTTATTGTAAAAAGTAAAAATATTTTAAAAAAATATATAATCATTTTGTAGTTAGTTCTGTTCATTCCCTCCATTACAACGGCTAGGCGTTAACTACTATTTAAAATAATATTATTTTATTATTAGAGTGCAACGTAAGATTCCCAAGAAACTCATTGTTGCGTGTTGGGTACGCCATCGAGCATAGAATCCCCTTTAAAGTAATATTAATATTTTATTCACAAATATGGATAAATATAAAAATGTCATATTCTTTATTTACCTGGGGTGTTACATCCTTCCCCCCTTTTGAGAATTGCATCCTCGCAATTTTAAAGTTGAGCTTGGAAACATTCTTGAAAGTCCCACATCGGAACAAGGGTCGGTAAAAAAATCACTTTAAAATAAAGAAAGATAAGTACAGAGGTCACCCGAGTTAACCCATACTAGGATTCCATGTAGGAAAACATGGACATAGAGGAGAAAACATAGGGTCATGTTCTGATGGAGAGTGATAGAAAACATGTTTAGGAGAAAGTTAACCACAAGAAAATCACAAACTTGTGATGGGTTAAACGATATTCGATTCCCCAGTAAGAAAAGTTAATAGACAACATTTTTGTTTTAAGTTACTTTTTATTGAGGAATTTATTCATAAGGAAACATAATAACTTATCATGTTGACTTTCCACTTTTATTAGATTCCTTACACAAACTCATATTTTCTCCAAAAGATGAGTATTTAGGAAGACTTGTTCACATTAGGAGTACTATAATCAACTTCTAGAGAATCACCTAATCCAAAAAAGAGAACTATATACTTCCCATGTCTTTATACTTTAACCAAAACCAAAACCAAAAAGGTTAGTACAAGATCAGATAATCTAGAAAAGGGTAACCCTTTATAAAAAGAAAATCTATTCTTAATCTCCAAAATTTGTCCAACAAAACACAAAGTTCAACGAGGACCATTCGATAAACAATTGGTCCATAAAATTCTTCAAAGTAAAACAAACTAAGATTGAAACCTGAATATTTGAAGGATTTAGTCACATAGTCTTCCAAGTTAAATCGTAACATTTATCTCCTAACAACATCAGTTGCTCTTAATGTCTCGTATTGAAAAGTAATTAACCTAATCACATATCCTCCATGACAGGTTAATAAATTTCCATAGATAACCCATAATCAACTTACTCTTAATTCATAAAATCATCTAACTAAAAAGAATCAGTAAAACTAACCAGGGACTTCACGTAGTCCAGTGGTAGGTGATAAATACCAGTCGCACTTTGGTTGTGGGTTCGATTCCCGCAGCTTTGTCCGACGCGACGGGTTGTCACACGGTCTGCGTGTTGTCCTTTTTATAAAACTCCAAAAATAACCCTAGCATGTTTTAACCTCAATAGTTTTCTTTATACCTCTTATTTTCATCAAAATTCGTTACGATCTCAACATCTTAATTCTTGAAGTCTTATTTCACCACCATAAGATAAAATAAAACAATTCCCAAAATGAATAACATCATACCTTGATCATGGCATCCACTCGGTTTCATCGTCATCTTTCTCACATAGGTAGAAGTCAGATGCATTACAAAAATGATTTAGAGATCTTTCAAAATCATTTGCTTCCTCCATCCAAATATACCTTGTACAACATGGGTCATATGGGTGTTCATAGAAAAACAGTTTTGGAAAATAATCATGTATGACATATAATTCCAAAACATCTGATAAAACATGATTTCTATAAAATAGTTGGATATAATTTGAGTTGAAACTTTCTATTATTGGTCCTTTTAAAATATCATAAGTATGTGCTGAGAGACTATATTTTAAAAGCAAATATAAATAGGTTGCGCAAGGGTCTCCTTCCTCAGCAACATTTTTAAAATCATAATATGCTTCAAATTCTTGTGATAAGGTAAAATATTTGAAAATACCTTGATAATATTTACCTTTCTTGAAAATATGAGAATATTGTGAAAATAGTATTTGTCTAAAAACAACCCATGATCCACGATGATAACGAGGTATAGTGGAGATGTTTGATATCTCAAACAACTTCTTGCAAGTGAGTTGTATGCTAGAAAAAGTTTCACAATCATCCGAACATGACTTTGCAATAATTATTGAAATCATGTCATCAGGAAGAGATAGGAATGTTGTTTGAGATCCTTCTCCTTCAATTCATAACCGACTTTACTTGACCTGAAAAAGTTATAAAACAAGGATTTAACTGAAATAATAGATATAGGGACTAATCATGTGTCTAACAAAAACTCCTAATCCCTAAAGTTGTCTAAACCGACCTCTGATACCAACTATAAGGCCCCAGCCTTAAACCTTACATAATCTTGAGTTATTACAAGATTACACATTGATGATAAATGTAAAATTCAAAGGGGGTTATACACCGTATAAAAGAAGGTTGTGTATAAAACAAAATATGCCTCAATGAATGGAGATTGAGACGAAGTCCCTTACAAAGACTGTATCCTTGGTTTAAGGATAAATCAATTACATAATTATGTGTGACAAACGAATACACAAAAATTAAGTGGATATTAAGTGTAAAAAAATCAGAGGTTATTCACATATATTTATAGAACGACATATTCATGGAGTAAAAGTTTATCCCAAAGAATCAAATTTGGGTTAAGAAGTTCCCTTGCAAAAATTTGACAGCCTAATGACGTTACTAAAAAATTCAGAAAATGAGTTGATGAGAGATAAAAAGGGTATCTCATCACATGGACATAAAATTAAAATCAATAAGGATATATAAGGACATATCCCAACATAATAGTATGTGAATTAAAAGACATAACAAAAGAAATCTTTTAAAAAGAGGAGGGTGAAAGGTTACCTTACCGACATGGGTATCTTTCGAAACATACACCCCGTGAAAGAGGGACAATACAACATTGATGTAAATACTAATAAATGAAAGTATATTACACAATGAGTAAAATAATGGTCACTACATACACCACTCAAAGGAAATTGTTGCAAATGTATCATAAATCTCACGGGAATAAAACTGAGATGAAAAATCCCTTACGAAAACTCGACAGCCTAATCGGCACCACTTAAAACTTACAAAATGGATTGATGAGATCAAATAGGGTCTCTCATCATATTAACATAAAGTTTACAGAAAGAGTAATATAAAATAACATCCCCCAACATAACTAAGAGAATCTTAAAAGAAGTGACATAAAGGAGAGTACTTAAAAAGAAACATAGAGGTTAGATCTCTTACGAAAATTCAGCGGCCTAACGGCGCCACTCAAAACTTCCAAAATGGATTAATGAGAGAGAATAGAGTCTCTCATCATATGATCATAAAAATTACAGTAAGAGTAATATAAAATAATATCCCAATAACAAGAAAGATGATCTTTAAAATGAATTACATAAAAGAGTGAACTTAAAAAGAAAGAGAGGAGTGGGATCCATTACCTCAAGTCCAACTTGTCTTGTTCATTTCTTTATATTCATGAATAATAAACTTTGGTCAATTTATAATTTCTTAAGGACCTCCTATAAATATTAATATTCCGTTCATATCAAATATTTTAATGTTATAATAATTGGTTAATAATATGAGTTCATATCAGACATTTTTGTCGATGTTTGGTACATGAGTCAAAAAATGAACTTGTTGGAAAATAATTTTCCATGTAGTTATAGGTACATAATATCCAGAATAGTATTGATGTTTTAAATATCATATATATCTAGTATATATTCATTTTATACTATTCCATAGCATTTGGAGATAAAAATTAAAAGCACCGTTCAGGGAGATGGTAGGCCGTACGTATGCATGAACACTACTTTTATTTTTTGTCATATTAATGGAATTAAAAAAAATGAGAGATATATATATATATTTTATAATTCCAGAATGATATCCATAATTTATATGTAATATATTACATATATATCCATTATATATATGTACTTATAATAGTACATAACATTTTGAGATAAGAAATGAAATGTACCGTTCATGGAGACGGTAAGCCGTACGTACGCATGAACGCTACTTCCATTTATATTTCATATTTAATGGAATTAAAACATAATGATACATAATATTATTTTAATTCCATTATGGTATAATATATAATATCATTAAATATATCCTTTATACGTACCACATATGGTATTAACGAATCAAATCACTTTGAGGGGGCGGTAGTCCGCACTTCCTTAAATGAAAATATCGCGTTTACCCATAATGGAAACCATAAAGGTATGACATAAATGAAAAATAAAGTAGCTTAAGTGAACATAAACATATTATATATCATATATAAATATAGTTTCATCTTAATGGCCACCTTTGAAGGTGTTAGAAGAATGTTGAACAATCATCGTTTCGTGAGGCAGAAATTCACCATCCACAGAAACAATATGTTCTTTAACCATTAGATGTTGGTGTGTGTAAGTTTAGCTGGAATAATTCTTATAAAAACATCCTAGTATATTTAATATACTGTAGTTTTTACAAAAGAAATGAATAAAAAGAGTTTACGGGGTTGGAGAAGCAAAATAAAACAAAAGGACTCAAGTAACGACATTACCTTAAAATCGGGTAACTCCCTTTGGTTTGAGCTCAAAGGCTTCCTTGGGAAGACTTATGCCCAAATTGAGGCTTAGAGGAGTTATAGAGGGATTTGTAGAGACAAAATGGGCAGGGGTTGGCCAAGCCAATGGCTTTGGAAGTGTGGGTAAGGAGGTAGAGGTGGGGGCCTTTTATAAGAGGAGAGGAGGGGAACTCTTGGAAAGTAAAGAAATGTTCCTTTATTTTAAAATGGGTTTCGGATTTAAAAGGTCCCAAATTGATATAATTCGAGGATAAGGTGATAATAGTTCGAAATATACCCATAAAGTAGGTTTTGGACATGTGTAGGTCATAGATTTTACATTATCTTTTCATTTTATTTAAATCCTTTATTAATGTGGTAATCGCTGCGTCATCATGATGTCATAAATAATTTAATTTATTTAATGTCTAAAAATTATAAAAAAAATACTATGATGTAGGAAATCTTTTTATCTTTCCAATGACTATTTATAGTCAAAAACCAGACTTGTATAACCCCATGTAAAAATTGTTTTAGTAAAACATCTCATGTTTGTGTCATTTTTACTTTAACATTAAATAAAAGGTTATTTATGTCATTTTCCAACCAAAGTGGCTCCATGGGGTCCCCAAGTTGACCCATGGATTGTCTTGGTATTCCATGACACATAAAATGAGGGTAGTACATGTGTCTAGGTCATTTCATTTTATTAAAACATTATTCTTACCTTAAACTACACTAATTACCTCTAATCGCGATTAAAAACTTAATAAGTTACTATTCACCAAAAAAATTATTATAATCCCATTGAAC
Source organism: Viscum album (assembly GCA_963277665.1). NCBI lineage: Eukaryota > Viridiplantae > Streptophyta > Magnoliopsida > Santalales > Viscaceae > Viscum > Viscum album. Next base: position 1,176,149,845 of record OY728153.1, on the reverse strand, counting down.
CAAATTTTACTTCTTATTGACAACCATGTATATAGGATTTTTGAAATTCAAAAAATAGAGGTGGTAAAATTTCATTTAAACGGAAAATCAGTTTTTATAAGTACCACTTAGTGGTTTCACTATTCATCAAAAATTGATGTTTTTCAGAAAAATACCAAAACTTCACTCTAAGATATATTTGATATTCTGAATTAAAAAATGATGTCTATTTTAAAAAATTCAAAACATATAAGTTGAATTAATTAATTTAATAATTAATTCCCGCTGTCAAAACAAATAGCGTGTTTTTATGAAACAAAATGTATCAAAAGATTGACACTAGTTTAAGTCCGATTTCAAAGTGAAATTAATTCCAACGAACACTATTGGATTAAATGATAAAAATATATTCTAATTTCACTTTAAAACCAATTCAAAATATAATCTAGTAATATAAATAAATTATATTAAAAAGAGGTTTTGAATTAAAATACAACATTTTTCACTATTCATTAAAAATTTAACTTTTTCGGAAAATTACCAAAAATTTACACAAAGTAAATTTTGATGTCCCGATTCTAAAGAAGAATTTTATTTTGTCAAATATAACACATAAAATTGTCAAAAAGTGGATTTAAAAGAGGTTCTCCATCAAAAGGCGGTTAATCGACCTTTTAAAGAATATTAGATTGTTTACACTTAAAATTGGATTCATTCGCATTTTTAATCCTCTAAAATTTATTGTAAAAAGTAAAAATATTTGACAGACATATATAATCATTTTTTATTTAGTTCTATTCATTCCCGCCATTACAACGGCTAGGCGTTAACTACTATTTAAAATAATATTATTTTATTATTAGAGTGCAACGTAAGATTCCCAAGAAACTTGTTGTTGCGTGTTGGGTATGCCATCGAGCATAGAATCCCATTTAAAGTAATATTAATATTTTATTCACAAATATGGATAAATATAAAAATGTCATATTCTTTATTTACCTGGGGTGTTACACAACCTGACTATGTTATTATCGACCTGGTCTTGGAGCCAGTCTTTAAAAACATAACACTACTTGAGGGTGTGCCCCAGGATCCAATGATAGGGGTAGTAGTTGGGGAGATCTGTGAGATTCGCCTCTACTGGCCTTCTACACTCGGGTAAATGCACAATCCTCTGCTCTAGGGAACTTTGGAAGTAACCGGGGACCTGATTCTCATTGAACGAGTAAGTCTGGTGCCTTCATTCTAGATAAGAGGATCTGGGAGCCTGGTCCTGACGAGGGGCCGGAGGGGCCTACCGAGGAGGCAGAGCCTGATTGTCCCACCTAGGCAGTGGCGGCGCATTGCGCGGGGGAACCTGTCGGTTCTGAGGCGATCGTTGCTCGGCAAGAGGTTGTGCCATAGGTGGGGGGCCTCTGCGAGGTTACTGAGCCGGTGCCACTAGCAGCAATTCTAGCTTCCTGGGGGCTTCTATTTGGGCCAACGTAGTGGGCTCGGCTCTGGCATCCCTCCTTACTAGGATCACAGGGGGCAGAAGACGCGCCTGACTTGCCTGTTGTAGAGCTTCCTTGAGGCGTTGGGCCTTATCTGAGAAGTCTAAGAACCCTCTGGGGTAATTCTGGGTGATCAGGGAAGGAACCAGTTCTGTTTTAACATTCCATACTCACATCTTCAGTAATTTATCCTGAGTCAGTGGCATGTCGAGGGAGTATGTAATCCCCTTCCACCGGGCGATGAAGTCCGTGACTCGCTCATCAGGCCTTTGTTTGCACTTGAAGAGGTTGGCGATGCTGGTCTTTTGTATGGTGGACGTGAACTGGTATAAGAACTGCCGACTAAGACCCTCCCAGCCGGTCACTAATCCAATAGGGATCTGGCTGTACCAGACGAATGCAGGGCCCTCCAATGTCTGCACAAAACATCGGAGCTTGGCGGCTTCCTACTCTGCTGGGATCTCCAACATTGGGCCACACCTAGAGGAAAAGTGGGCCAGGTGCTGTGGCGGGTCCCCTGTCCCGTTAAAGGGCGAGAAAGTGGGATTCTCAAAACCTGGAGGTGCAAGCATATCATCCACCCACGCGGGATATGGCTTTCCATCTAGTGGGACTTCCACCTGCCGCATTTCCAACACCTCGAGGCAGGAAATGAGTGCCGATATTTGATCATCCGGGTGGGGGTGCCTATCTTGATGGGGATCCCAGACCACGAGTGCGTTGTCGGACTCTTCGACATGGTAGACGACTTCAACGGCTCGTGGAACGACTGGCAGAATGGCTTACAGGGCAGCTGGGGGAACCCGAGCCAGATTCCTCAGATTGCCTCTTCGTTCAGGAGGGTTTGGCGAGATGTATCGCGCCATCTTTCCATGAGTTCCGGCTACTACCCTGTCTGTGGGAGTATCATGATCAGGGATTCGGGGAGGCATCTGATCGAGGGGAAGTTGTTCCTGCCCCTACTACCCCGGATTGGGATCACCATAGTCGGGTCGTCGCTCTATAGCGCGCTCGGCCAGAAGTTCGTCGACCAGCCTCTTCTGCTTAGCGAGATGTTGGCGCAACATGGCCTTCTTGGGGTCTTCATCCATCTTCTGCACTAAGGCAGATGGGTCAGAGTGCTTGATAGTTCCGACATGCTTTTTACCCTTACCGGTTTTCCGACTGAGTACTAGTGACTCAGTGGGCGCAGGGAGGCCTAAAAGGTTTTTCTGCTGACGATTAATCCTCCCTGATGGGTCCAATAGTGGTGGTACACACTCAGGGGTTAAGTCTCCATAGAGAAACTCCAGCTCATCCTCCTTGTCCACTATGTCAGCCATGTGGACCACAACCCTTCTTCGGGGCATGTCCTTAATGTCGCATAACAAATCGGGCTACCGCCAGATGGGACTGAAGAGGAGGGTGGCATACTATCCCCAACCATGGACTTGCACATGGGGGTAGCTTCCCTGATGATTTTGAAGAGTACCTTGAAACTTTGAATGCATTTTTTTTCAGAGGGCGCTCTGGCGACCTAGTGAATCAGGGGGCTGGGCCATGAGGAGCACGACCAAATCGACCAGACGGCGTTGCTCTCCAATTTCATTAAAGTTCACTTGTCACCTAGGGTACACCACCCAATAATAGCGAAGACAGAAGTGTGTCGCCCATAGGGTTTGACAGAAGCACTCTACTTCCTCCAGGGTGAGGGATTCTGGCGCATGAAAGTTCGATGCTGCCGCCGGCCGTAACTTCTCGTGGAAGTGATCCGCCGCAAGAATGTTCCAGAAGCTCTTGGGATCTGATTCATGGTCTGGCCCCATATTTCCCCACTCGTCAACTGGATGTGGCTGAAGAACTAGTAGCGGTACTGAGGTTGACCATTGGGACAGTAAACTGGGCGGCAGAGAATACTGCGAACGAGCCGACTGGTCACCGAATTCTGGGCCATCCTCCGAAGAGTACGGTGACCTGACCATAATGTCATGATATGATGGGATAACATTCATAGATTCTAGTGCATGGATAGAGGTTACCGGAAATGGGTCATGCTGTTGCTCAACCTCCATTGGTCCCCAAAATAGCTCTTCATGATCTCTGGTCGAGGTAGAGGGCGCTTCTAGCAACGACATTGGTGACTGCACGGTCGGAACCTGTGGGACTTCCAAATCTCCTCCTCCTGAATGTACCTACGAAGAGACGCAGGAATCCAGTGGACTTCACATTTCAGAAGGATGAGGTTGACATACCTTGTTCCTGCCCTGGTCCTTGACACAGAGGAATGTAGGGAGGGTTCCATTGCTGAGTCTCATTCTGCTTCAGAATCCGAGAAGCAGGCAGGTTTGATCTTCGTCCGGGCCTTCCCAAGATTCTTTTTGTGGCGATGAGGACCCGCCCTCCTACCCCAAGATGGCTCTTCGGGACAAGGATGATTCCTGACATGTAGTCTCAGGGTCGTGCTGGTGATTGGTAGGAGAGTACTTCCTCTTGAGACAACCGTGGTGTGAGGGGCACCGGAAAAAATGTCGAAGGGGACATGGGGAGGACCTCCATGAATAACACCTGAGCAGGCAGAACCTCTATTGAAACCGGCGGGGGCATGGGGAGAACCTCCATGCTTGGTGCGGGTGGAGCGAGGCTGACCTTCACCCCTCTGGTTTCCTTGGTGAGGAGGACCTTCACCAGCTGCGGAGAGAACATAGGTAGGATCCCTACACTGGAGAGGGAACAGATAGACAATGTTTTCACATCGACGGTTGGGGGCTGGAGGAGGAACTCCATACCCGGTGTGGTGGGCACGAAAGAGGCTTCCACGCCGAGTATCACTGCCGTGGGGAAGGTCTTCATTCTGGTTGGGGGTAGCATGATTCATAACTACATGAAACTCTTCAGAGCGGGGAAGGCCCACGCTCTGTGGAGTAGTGGTACAGGGAGGGCTTCGTACGGGGTAACATCACCGTGGGTTGGTTCGTGGCGATCGCCACTCATGCCTGCGACCCGGAGAGTCAACCCAGCCTGCCCGTGGGGCGGTTTGGGCCTCGATCTCGGTTCAGCAGAGGAGTGCCCCTACTCAGCGTGTGCAGGGAATTTGTGATATGCGTCGGCGGTGGCTCGGGCCATAGTAGCTGTCGATGTTAACGCCCATTGGGGGGCGTCCTCATCTCAGGTCCAACATTGGCATCGAGTCAGGTGAGCCGGTGCGGGTGGTGCAGGCGCATAGCCTACCAGCTCCTCTGGCAAGGCCGGACAATGGCACTGATGCGGCCGGGTGGGAGCCCTTGATTGGAGTCCTTGAATTAGGACTCTGACCGGGCTGAGCCAGAAATGACCCACCTCATCACCGTAAGGAAGGGAGTCGTCAAGGCGTTCCGAGGATAGGCCCCCAAAATGATTGAATGTTGGGGTGGGGAGTAGGGGCTCCCTGCATGGACCTCGAGGGCGACGTTGACAGTAGGGCCTGGATTTTTCCAGGTCCACGTGGGCCATATCCCGAGTTGGGATTATTCCCTCCTCCTCATAACGGCGTGCGAGGTCGTTAATCAAACTTAATTGGATGATTTTAGATGGGGATATGGGGCATGGGTGCCCCATGTTCGTGGATGCAGACGCTGTTTTGGCAGTAGTGGGGCCACGTAGAGCGGCTGTGATGGTGTTTCCCCTAACCCTGCGTAGTCGGGTGGGCGGCGATCATGTCCCTGTAGCAGCAACCTGATTCCTGAGAAGCAGGGAGATTAACTCATCAACATTGTGAGGAAAGGAATTCGACAACGAGTGCCCCAGTTCCATTCTGTCTTTCGTGGCCGGTAATAGGGATCAATTGTGACAATGTTGCAGAACGGAATGCCCCACGTTCTACTGCCCCAACTTCTTGTGAGTTTCATGCTAGGCCCGCTATTTTCTTGGCGGGACCTGGTGCCAGATATCTAGATCCGGTGACACATCAATCTACTGAGGTCTCGAGCACTACTAATCTTTACATTGAGGATAATAACTTCACATCAGGTTCAACATTTCTATTTCTGATGCTTTCACCGGGGCATACGTGTCCGTTTTTGGAGGATGTTGACGCGGATTTTTTTGCCTCGCATTCCTGCTTTCCAAAGGTGGGTGACATCTGTTCCTTATTCAGGGACATCTGCTCCTTGATCAAAATAGAATGATGGGATGTCGGTTCCTCATTCCGTGGATTCCTCCTCGGAACTCGTCACCTAGTCTAGGTCTCCCTCATAGATTTAATACATTGTTCGTGAAACTCTTCCCAATGCCATATTTCTATGGACGCCGATTAATTACATTGCTTCCGTCAGAACATTTCAAGGGGTCCGGTCAGGGCAGCAACCTTCAGTCGGGGGAGTAGTCACATTGAGGAATCATTAACATGTATAAACACTGGGGAATTGGCGTGTCTGTATTTTGTCCCTTATTATAGGGCTTCTCAAGGGCACAGAAGCCCGAGGCATCACACATCGAGTGCAGGGAATTATATTCCATAGGCATGTATCTGAGGTTTTCCTCAGCTTCCCATGTTTAACACAGGGTATGCTACAAGTTTAACGCCTAACAGAGATGGATCGGGATGATCAGAACACTAGCTAGAGTGGATATGATTGAGGAATCCCCCTTGAGGGAACACCAATATTAGAGCCATCCCATGGGCAACTTCCTGAATGCTCTGAAGGGGAATGGGGTGGCATGATCTCACCGGGATGTGGCGGCCCGGAAAAGAATCAGGATGGGTGATGGAAAGCTACACGGAGTGGAGGGGGAATTAAATGGAGCCATCGATGGTGGTGATGGGATTGAGTCTCGAAGAGACTTTCTACGTATCCCTGTAGTAGGGAATCAAAGTCCACAAAGTTCAGAATGGATGTGTGGGGATTACACTCTAGGCTGGCCAAGGTGGTGGAAGAACTGACGTGAATGCGGTCAGAATGACTAGGTGGTGGGATTGAACCTTATGAGGCTTCCTACGTACCATGACTTGACATGGATCAAATTCCTCATAGTTTGAGTTGGATGCCGGCGAACCGACGTGAAGAAAGACCTTTTTCCAATGGGTGGTGGGCTTGAACTTCATGAGGCTTCTTATGTACCACACCTTGGCATGGATCAAAGTCCACGTAGTTTGGTAAAAGGGGCTTTTGAACTGACACAAAGGGGTGTCAGAACAACAGGATGGCAGAGTTAAAACGGCTTACCGTGTAATTGGGATGCAGTTTAACGTCATGTGGGACGAGGGCGTGTCAGAGAACCGACGTGAATGAGGACCTTGGGCCAGGTGGATGGTGGGCTTGAACCTCGTGAGGTTTCCTGCATACCATGCCTTGACATGGATCAAAGACCACATAGTTCAAAAGGGATGTGGGTGTCGGAGAACCAACATGAAGAAGGACCTTGGTCCGATGGGTAACGGGGGTTGAACCTCAGGGAGGCTTCCTACATACCATGCCTTGACATGGATCAAAGTTCTTGTAGTTTGGGAAGGGTTTCGTCAGTGAACCGACATGAAGGTGAACCCGGGGGTCACTGGTGGTGGGATTGAACCTCGTGGAGGATTCCTACGTACCATGCCTTGACATGGATCAAATTCCTCATAGTTCAGGTTGTGTAGTTTAACGTCATGCAGAATGGGATGCAGTTTAACGTCATGCTGGATGAGGGCATAAAATTTAACATCATGCTGGATGAGGGCATGGTCATGGTTGATGCTTACTCTAATCTCACGTGATTCATTCTTGGTGTGAGAAACAAAAGGCAGTAGAGATCTGACGATCACGTTGCAAAGGGTGCGTCCGTGAGAAGTGAAGAGGGAATTACACGTTGAGCGGCCCATGGTGCCAGGACTTACTCCAGGATGGAGGCCCAAGAGAGACAAAGCGCAGAGGGAGAGGTATTTGGGACCGAAGAAAGGAGGTGACTTGTTCCCTATCATGCCCTCTTCTGGCCTTGGCGGTGAGGAAGTGCGGAGGTGCATGGGTGCTACCTCCTGCAAGAAGGACTAGGGGATTATGCCAAGAAGTCCTCCCTTCCCCGCGGACAAACGCCGCTCTGATAAGAAGGATATCATCCCCTTTGAGGGGTGATCCTATCCCCATGGAGACGAGTGGCATAAATAATTTCTGAGCCAGGGGGACCCTACGTGCGAGGCACGGGGTCAGATCACTGTTTAACATCATGTGTTGAGGATGAGGTACTTGGCAGTTTAAATTCCTACAGCTCAGATGAGGTGGGTTTACCCCACACCCCTAGGGATTGCATGACCGGTACCCTCTTCCCCTTGGGGAAGGGAAGGCATCAGCAAAGCCGTGTAGAAGGGGGGCCACAGAGCGAACCATCGAGGGGTCCATGTTAGCGTGGATATGAGAAGAATCAATAGCCATTAGCATGCCTATGCGAAGAAGCATTAGGAAAAGCAACACTATGGGTGGTATCGTCCAGGGGACTTTGAAATCACATCGTGCAAACCAGGAGGGTCGCACGGGAGAAGGAATTTCCAAGCAGAGGGGTCCATAGGTAGGGTCCTTGCGGAGATCGGTTTCTTTGCGTAGTGTAGGGCACTTGCAAATGGGGGGGTGCTTCGCGAAGTGGGGTGCCTTGGCCTTATCATGGGGAAGAGGTGCGAGTGGGAGGTGCTTCGCGAAGTGGAAGTGTGTTCGTGGAGCACAGCCTCGCGAAGCATAGGTGCCTCGCGAAGCAAGGTGCCATGAAGCAGTGTGCTTCGTGAAGTACAGTGACCCTTCCTTGGCATGTGGATCATGTGTACATGGTGGGTGTTTCGCAAATCATAAATTCTCCACGATTGCCTGGGTCCCCTTGGGGATCCCCTTCCTTCGCGAATTCTCTTAGGCTTTGCGAAGGGAATCCCTCTCGGAAGAGGAGCTCAAAACAAGACAAGGCAGAGGCCTCTCGCGAAGCAAAAATACCTCACGGAGCTCATGATTCCTAGAGCAAAGAGTGATTCGCGATTTGGGAGCTGAGAAGCCGAAAGGTTGGATTTTCTGTCTGGAGAGCTCGGGGGGGGGGGGGGGGGGGGGCTCGGTATTTATATGCAAGAGGCGCCGTGAAGCAGAGCTCACACGGCACGAAGGGGGCTTCTATTTCCCTACGGTGGGTCGCGAACGTCAACCGGCTTCGCGGAGAGGTACCGCCTCATCTGCTTCGCGGCAGCGTCGTGAAGGTTAGGGAATTCACGTAGAGTTACCACCTCCAGTGATTTGTGGCAGCATCGCGAACGTTAGGGCGTTCATGGAGAGTTACCACCTTCGGTGCTTCACGGTGGCTTTTCGAACATCAAGGCGTTCGCGGGGCGTCCCCCCTATGGTGCTTCGCGGCGGCCGTGTTTCTTGGGGGGATCCGCATCGGGGCTTCGTGAGGCAGGGCGTGGGGTCTCTTTTTCTTCTCTCATTTCTTCAAATATTTTGGTTCCAACAACCATGATACCCAACCATCTTGTCTTGATGTCTTCATGAGACTAAATTTATATGTCTTAATGTCATTGTAATACTTTTATTCTATATTTGGAGGATGTCACAAGATTTAGGCTGACTTATCTGGATAACATCAATTGATCTATACTAGCATGTATTAGTGTCATCACATGATGAAGGTTGACATTTCTAAAGGATGCATCATGATCTAAGATGAATTTTCAAGAGAAAATCATGTGATATATACAGGCATGTCTTGGTGGCATTGGGAGACATAACCAACTTTTCTTGATGTCATATTGAGACCTGACTAATATGTCCTAATGTCATTGTGAGACTTGGCTGACATATCTGGAGGATTTAACAGGATTTTCTAAGTGAGCCCTGAGGACTTCACAAGTCTTGGGTTTCATGCCTGAAATACATCACATAAATTTTATTGACATATAAAAGGGACATCATATTATCCAAATAGTATTTCAAGGCAATGTCTCATGATTTAGGTGAACTTCTGTGGTGCTGTAACATGATCCAAGTTGGTCATGAAAAGCACATAAGGATCAATGTATCCTTCTTCATATAAGTCTCATGTTATTTATATTCTTTTAGTACAAACTTTATTTCATATGTTCTTTGTTTTTTACATTTTTTATCTTTTACTAGGTTTCATGTGACTTAGTCGACATGCAATATCTCCTTCACTAGATGTCGTTAACGTGATCCCTAGTGATCATGTGAGGCACATATACATACTGTGTGATCCCTTAGATCATTCCCTAAATTTTTACTTGGTAGAAGACTGTGTGATCACGTTATTGGATACTTAGATAATTCTATTCCTAATCTACTATACATTAGGGGCCATCTATGGATGCATTTTTTATGCCTAGGGGGAGGGTTTTATAGACCTCTCCATCCTAGTTATACACTGCCTTACTTTCCATACATCTCAAAGATTTAGGCTAGGGTCGGTGGAGGGATTCTGTGTTATGTACTTTACATGATCCTGTCATGGTTCTTTTGGGGGGGGGGTGACAAATGATTTTTAGTGACCACAATAGTGTTATTCCTTTTCCACTTTTAGATAACTCAGGCCGATCAATGGGATTTTTCTTAACCATGTGCATATTTCAAGGGTCTTCCAAAAGGTCAGGCTGACATGTCTAGGAGCCTTCGTGAGATTATGATTCCTATGGGAAGGATTTCATGTGATCTGAGATAAAGTTTCCAGGGTATTTCATGAGATAAAGGTGGATTATCATGAGGAATTCATGGGATAAATAACGACTGCTCGAGGTATATAAATCCCTTCATGTGATGATCAATGTATCTTTGTTCCGCAATAGGCTTCCAACATTTCTCCTTTTATTTCATTCTTTATTTTAGAAATTCTTGGTATATTGTGAATTTTCTTGAGTTTTGTCGAAGAAAATAATTATCTATATCTGTGATGAATCTCTTGAACAATAATGGGTCTTGTGGTGATGTGTGAGAATTATTATTTAAACCCCTCTATTTTCCTCTGAAGCCAAATTGGTAATGCAGAGTCTACTGGACCTATTTTAATCCCTTCACATGATGAGGGTGACATGTCAATGGTATTTCACGTGAAAATGTGTATAAATAACCTTCATGGTGTGTTGTGAACCACTTAATCATGTCACATGAATATAAATAACCTCAAGAGGATTCTATCTTTTTCATATCTTTATCCTTTATTTTACAAGGATTTTTGGATGGTTGTTAGGAACATGCCTCTTGATAAGTCACTGACTTGGGGGAGCTCATCTAGAAAACACTTAATGATCAACAAGTATCTTGGACTCCTTTACATGAACAAGTAGGGGTGTTTAAGGGGATCCATGTTAAGGAATCATGAATGTTTTAATTTTTTTGGTATTTATACAAAAAATGTGAATACCTTCATTATTTATTCTTTTGAAACATGGTAATAACTTGAATTACTCTAAAACCTTATTTAAAAAATTCCTGACTTCTTATTACATAATTAAAACAATTTTTTTGGATATATTCCTTAAATAGAAAAATGTTGTTAACTCCATTAGGCATAAAACTATTTGTTAGAAAATCATTAATAAGTTCCAAGGTTGTTAGTAGTATCCAATTTACTTTATCCATATTAATCATCTATTTATACAAACATCATTATCTCAAAATTAGGAACATATTAAGGGTTATATTTCCCTTAACCATGTGTTTTACAAAGTGGTTAATTTTCAACTGAATCACTTTTCTCTGTAGCATTCAAAATGTGATCTCAAATCCATAATTAAATAGTACTTTAGTATAATCCTTATATATTTCACGATTCTCATAACTAGTACATAATTGATAAAATTATAAAATGAAATAAATATTTAATCCAAACATAATAATTTTAATCATTACCCTTTGTTTGCATCAATAACATAAGATTTACCTTGATTCCTTATCTTTTTCTGAGGTATATTACCTTGATGCTTAAGAAATTAATTTTCATAGTGCACTATCTCCTTACAATTAAAAAACTTAATAGTAGTGATTTATTTATTCCCTTTGCATTCTTTTTCCTGGAGACACTTTTCTTTGCAGTTATTACAAACTCCCAATCCCTTCAATAATTTCCCAAGGCAATTCTTTTGACAGTTATCACAAGTGGGAAAATCCTTCTTTCCCTTCTTCCCCTTATCCACTTTTTTCTTTGTTGTTATATTCTTCTCTTTCTCCCCTTTGAATTCATAACACATATAGAATTATTTATCTATATTAATAGCACTTAAAAATATTTCATCATATGAAAATAATTTTGAGACACCAGTTACCTTCAGAGACTTGGCTTATGTCCTTCAAAGAAATTCTCAGTCTTGTATTCCTTGTTGAGTATAAAATTTTCTGCATACCTTTCTAACCTTGTAAATTCGTATTCATACTCCATAACACTTTCTTCCTCATTTTTCTTAAAACTAAGAAACTTTCTCTTCATCTCAGTTTGTTGATCAAGAGGAAAATATTTTTCAATGAATTTGTAATTAAATTATTTCCATTCCATGAGTTTTATTTCATTTTTCGCCTTATTATTCTAGATCAATGAACACTATTGATCAACATTGCCAATGATACAATACACTACAAGTGTAACATTTTCCTTTTCACCACATCTCAATTTCATAAATATCTTCTCAAAATACATAGTTCATTAGTCATATTCCATTGATTAATAGTACCACAAATGATGGGGTCTTCTTTCGTATAAAGAGATCCAACATCATAGAATTTCTCTATGGAACATTTTGATCCATCCGGGAAAGGTTGTGTGTCATATCTTGATTAAGCTTCTCTAATATATCCATAAATTTCTTAATTATAATAACATTCATAACATATTCCTTAAAAAGAAAACCATTACATTGGCCATGATTATTGATACCCTTATTCCTTCCAGGTTCTATTTCTAAGTAATAGAATACACTAGATTATATCATATCATTATGTAACTTTATTTATAATCCCGGAACCAGAGAAATACTAATCCTGAATTGAAAAAATTATCCATAACTAGTCTCATAACCATAAACATGGTTTATTTGGAATATCCATACCTTTAAATCTTTTATAATGGTTTTCAAAGAAATTGTGAATTATCATAAGAATATCCCCTATGATTTTCAAACTAGGTTCATAGTAAGTCTTATTTTCTTGTACCGAGTTATACTCGAGTCAAGACCAATGTTCCCTTTACAGAGTTATCACCCCTAGGTACATCTATTCTAGAACCATGTAAACTTATATTATCCGAGCATGGATTAATTTCTAGGTAGTATTTTCTTCTATACTTGATGGTCTCACCCAAATTTACCCATGTTTTTAGGGTTATGCAGTCTCTTGTAATGTATCTTGGGTTGTTGAATCCTCAAAGACCTAAGAAGGAACCTTCAGACACATAAATTATATGGGTTGTTTTTGGCTATAAAGTTTCCAAATTTCATTGATTTTAGATGGGTTTAAAGGAGCACTAAAATATCTAAGTGAATTCAATTTATGAGAATGAGTGGATCCTAGGTTATCACTTGTTGATGGATTGGATGAATTCCCTTTTAACGATTCCATTTTCTTATAATTGAGACGGGTTCATAAAAAGATAAAAAACTATATCACTTACAGGTTTAATACCGACACTCCATAATACTAATCACCTATACACTTGGATGATCATATTTTTGAGCACTCCAAGGTGAAGGTTCATATTAGCACTTGAAGTGTGTGGCGTCAAAATTCAACAAAGACAAAGAAGTTTTAAAATTGTTAAGTAAAAATCCCAATTAAAATAAGTGATTAGAAATTAATGGAGTGATAAATAACATCCAAACCAGCCCCTTGATACTACCTTGGATCAAACCATAAGTTGGTTAACCCTACATTGATGTTATTATATCAATGTAGGTATGAAGTAGACTCATGAAGGTGGAATTGAATAAGTGAACAAAAAATAATGAACACTCCACCGTTGTGTGATAAATTTCACAAGGTTTGGTGTGAATAAATTCACAAATTGAGGTATAGGTATCAAAATTTTAATAAAGATAATATAAAATTATAATTATAAGAAGTTTTATAAAGAAGCTAATGTGATTTGACCAACTTACAATTGAAATAAGAACATTACAAAGACAAATCGGAAGAATAACATTATAATGAAACAAAGAACAAAAAATCCTAAAATCCTCCAACACCACATCCTTAAATATGCATTTTTTAATCATTGGGTCAATCCACCATCTTTCCAAGTCTCCTTAATTAATGGTGGTGGGCCTAGGTTGGTGGAAAATTAATGAAGAGGAGACTTTTCCACCCTTGACCCGAAGTGACACCCAACATGCATCTACCGAACATAGGTGCCAAAATGAACTTCTAGATGGTGGAATTTGAGTGGGACATAGATGGATAAAATGGATATCATGATGTCTCCTATCCTCTTGTAAAAGTTCATCCCAAAATATTTTGTGGTTGGAAATATACGACTTAAATGGTAGGATGTTTTTTTAGACCATAGAATCTGGCCGAGAATTTCATCTTCAAATTAAGCCGCATAGAACTCCATTTAAACATCTGAATTATCTGAGTAAACTATTTAATAAAATGTTAACCATTATTTAATATATATTTAGTTAAAATTTTAGAATCATTGGGCTTGAATCTTGGCTGCTACAGTACTTGTATTGGGCTTCTATCCAGTTCACTTTGCCCAAAATATTGTTGGCTCAAGGCCCACTTTAGTGGTCTTCCAATGTAAATCTTCAAGTGCTGAAAAAAATAAATTGTTACTTATATCATGAGAGACCTGAAAATAAAATATGAAAAATAAAATAAATACCATTTTGTGTTTTATGATGTGTTCAATAATGTAAGAAGTAATAGTGAATTTTAAGAAGGAATTACAATCATAATGTGAAATAATGTTCAAAGTGTAAAATGAACTAAAAATGATGTTTATGATTTACAAATAACATGAATATTATGAAATAAAAAATAAATATTATTCTATTTAAGTGTCTAATCACAGCCCCAACTTGATTATTTTCTAGTCTCGTGCAAAATATATCTAAATAATATGAAATTGTAATTCCCTTTTCCAAAAACATTTTAATACCCATTTCTCACCAAAGACCTCATACCAAACAATTATAAAACCCATCAAAATCATTTAAAACAAGCTACTTTTAGAGGAATATCCTAAGAGTAATCCTATTCTTTTGTTGAAACTAATCGCCACATTTCAACCAATTTCAATTAAGCATGATGAAATGTTGTGCCTCACAATAGACATGGGGGTTGATATTTATTGAAGGGAAAAAATATGTAAGTGCTAGGTAAAATCTCATTTTAATAGTGATATGAGTATTCATTTTTTTATTTTTTGTTATTTTTTGTTGAAATTTTTCCAGGGTAATTGAAATTTAACTCAATCGAGTCAACCAATGTGGCAAGACTTTTACAATGGATCACTCACTTAAAGTCCTTAGGGAACCAAGTGAAGCCCAAATAATAAGGAATCATCTAGAGTTTAATCAATAAAAAAATTCAAATTACCACAAATAGAGATAAAATTTCCAACTCTGAGTTAGACAACAATGGAGTCATGATCCCTAAGTGTTGAGAGTTGCACATTAGGTCAATCCATTACTCTAAGCACAATTGATTTTTTTTTGATTTTTTAGAATACTTATGTTAAAATTAAAATGATCACCAAACCTATGCCATTTATTATGGAACCAAAAAAAAATAAAACTAATACCCCACATTCCATAGTACATTCATTATGTTTTTTTGTTATTAAATAGATGAAAATATAAATGGTAAAAAATCACATTGGACAACCTCACTTTCCAAAATCTATGCAACTGAACTTAAACTTTCATTAAAATCAGAATCAAGGCATGAAAAATTATTTTATGTTCAATTTCCAAGTGTGAAAAGTGTATTATCATGTTAAAGTTTAACAAATGTTTTCCTTCCATACATTTTTTATGCATAATTTTATTTATTTCATCTATCCCCAACTTAAAATAACAATATCCACAGTGTTTAAAGAAAAGAAAATTTATAAGGTGGTAGAGGCATAGGAGAGGAGTTCTAAACAGAATATTAAATAAGAAACATGAAACAATGTCACTTGGTGTTTGAAGTTTAAGTTTATGATGCTCTTGATTACTCCTTTGATCTCAATGCCACTCAGAGACACCTTGTCAATGACAGAAGATTCTGTTTGAAAGCACATGTGATTTGCATAAAAATCCATGAATCTCAGTAGCCCTTTAATCTTACACACCAAAATAATTAGAACACAATGGGAACCCCATGAGGTCAACTTAACTGAAAACAAACAAATACAAAAGGAAATGGAAAAAAGAACCTTTTTATTTTAGCTTACCAAATATCGATACTAGGAATAAGTAATATATATATATATATATATATTTATATAAATTATAAATATAAGTATGTATATATAATTAAGAAAGAATAAGTAAGCACTATAGTCCATAGGTCAGTGGTAGGCGCACTCCCCTATCTCCCTTGGGTCACAGGTTCGAGTCTCGTCGCTTCGCCAATTGCGACGAGGTTGTCCCCATGACCTACAATGTTGCCTTTTATGAAAAAAAATGTTTTTTTAAGTTTTTTTAAAACCTACAAACACAAAAAAATAAAATAAAATAAAATAAAATAAAATCAACACAGAAGATGGGTTTCCTCCAGAAAGAGTTTAGTTTACTGTCGTTAGCTCGACATGAACCCCCAACATACCCAACACCAAGTTTCAGCATGTTACAGATTATATTTTTCAACACTTAAATTATATCATGATTGAGTCTCATTTGGGTTTGGCAAGAATGTTTGGAAATTGATTCAGGAATAATATTGGTCCCCTTGAATGGGATAATCCTAGGAATATCAAAAAGGGTCCATCCAATTGATTTTTTAATCTTTCTTAATACATCATGGAGAATTTTATTATCATTATCATTGAGTGAAGATAAAATTATGAAAAAATGTTTTTGATTATCCCCTATAAAGGAAGACTTGAGACAGGATGCATGAACCTTGAATTTGAGCTTAGGTTGCCTAAAAAATTCAAACATAGGTTGGGACATTGAATCAAACTCAATTTTATTTTCAAAATTTATCAATATAATTGGTTAATTTTGAACGTAATATTAAACTAAAAAATCAGACATATCAGTTTCATTAATGGATATAGACTTGAAGTTTTTTATTTCTACCAATGGTTCAGGGATTTTTGGTTCTGAAAAAATAATCAATGGAGTAATATTGAGGACACACAATCCATGATGTAAAATTTACCTCCTGTGAACACAAAAAATATGTTTCGTCTTTATTTAAACACCTATAAACTCTTTCTCATGTTCTTCTAGTATCTTAGATTCAAAGGACATTTATTTATCATTTTCATGAGAGGTTTGTGTGTAAAAATATTATTCTATCAATGTTGAGGGATAGACAACTTGAGTGAGCATGGGTTCCAAAACTGTTTCAATGCTTTGTAGTTATACTCTCAAGGATAAAACCTCATAAGTTATTCTCTATATTTTTTGAAACAATTTCTCATGTAATGGTTGTGTTTTAGAATGGGAAATAGGTTGATATAGTTGGTCTATTACAAGAGGATAATTAAGTTGTTGGAATTGCAGATGAGGATATTGAGATTGGATTTATGGGGATTGAAACTCATTATATGTTAGAATGATTTGTAGAGAATATGAGTTCAAACATTTTGGTTGATTACATTGTTGATTATCCCACCAATAGAAACTAGTATTTTCATAGTACATCACACTTGGTGTGGGGTAGTCAAAGTAGGGAGAGGTTCCCCATGTTTGGATTTGTTCAAAATGGCCTTCCATGAGAATGATATCGGGGGTGAGAATAGAGAATTTGGGTAAGAATAAAATGTGACTATCTAAGATAACATACTTAGGTTCCCAGAAAAAGTTCTGAAATTCAGTCTCACCAAAATTTACCCATGTTTTTAGGGTTAATTGGTAACTTTTAGTGTAGCTTGGTTTGTTAAATCCTCATAGACCTAAGAAGGATCCTACCAATACGTAAGTTATATCGGTTTTTTGGCTATGAAGTGGCCAAGTTGGGTTGATTTTAGATGGTTTTAAAGGGGAAATAATAGTTCTAAGTGAATTCAATTTAGGAGAATGATTTGAACCTAGGTTATCACTTGGGGGTGGATTGGATGAATTCCTTTTTAATGATTCCAATTTCTTATAATTGAGATGGGTTCATAAGAAGATAAAAAAACTTTATCACTTACTAGTTTAATACCAACACCCCATAATACTAAACACTTATAAACTTTTAGGATCATATTTATTTTCACTCCAAAGTAAAATTTCATATTATCACTTGAAGTGTGTGGCCTTAAAATTGAACAAGGATAAAGAAGTTTTAAAATAATCAAATAAAAATATCCATAAAAAGATGTGATTAAGAATTAATGGAGTGATAAATAAAATCCAAACCAACCCCGTTATACTCCCCTAGATTAACCCATAAGTGGTTTATCCCTCCATTGATGCTATTCTATCAATGGATGCAGAAAGTATACTCATGAGGGAAGAATTGAATAAGTAAAACCAACAAAATAATGAACACTCCACCATTGTGTGATAAATTTCACAAGGTTTGGTGTGAATAAATTCAAAACATGAGGAAAAAGTATCAACCTGTTAACAAAAAATAATATAAAATTGGAAGTATAAGAATTTTTATAAATAAGTTAATGTGATTCTAGCAACTTATAATTGAAAGAAGAATGTTACAAAGACAAATCAGTAAAGTAACATTACAATGAAAGAAGCAAAAAATTTCATCAAATACTCCACCATCACTACCTTAAATGGGAATTTTGGAAGCCTTGGGTCAAGAAAACATCTATCCAAGTCTCCTAAATTAATGGTAGTGGGCCTAGGTGTGTGTAAAATTAACGGAGAGGAGACTTTTCCACCCATGACCCAAAGTGGCAGCCAACATGCATCCACCGAAGAGATGCATTGAAATGACCTTCTGTATGGACTAATTTGAGAGGGACATAAGAGTAGAAAATGGATACTCAGATTTATTATAAAATTATGTAAAATTTCATCCCAAAATATTTTCTCGTTTTCTAGATATGATTTATATGGTGGGATGTTTTTATGGGCCCCAAAATCTGACCCAGAATTTCATCATCAACTTGGGCCGCCTAAAACTCTGTTAAAACATCCGAATTATGTTGAGAAATTGTTGAATTAAATGTTACCCATGATATACTATATATTAATCTAAATTTTTATAATCATTGGGCTTGAATCTTGGCTGTTAAATTACTTTTATTGGTCTTCTATCCAGTTCACTTCATGAATAATATTGTTAGTTCAAGCCCCACTTTGGTGATCTTCCAATATCAATCTTCAAGTGCTCCAAAAGAATAAATTGTTCCATATACAATGGGAGACCTGAATGTAAAATATGGAAATAAAATAAAGATTATTTTTTGTTTCATGAGGTGTTTAAGAATGTACCATGTAATAGTTACTTTTAAGAAATAATTACAATCATAATGTGAAATAATGTTCAAATTGTAAAATGCACTAAAAATAGTGTTTGTGATTAATAAAGACCATGAATATAAAAAAATAAATAATTAATATTAGCCTCTTTCAATGTCTAATCACTTTACTCAAATTATATCATAGGTTTTTGTTCCCTAATATATGTTTTCCTAAATCTAATTCCCAAGGTTTCTACTAAAATTCTTTTGATACCAACTTTAATGACCCCAACCCCAGTAGCCTAGAGCCGATTTCTTACTTTATTATATAGGCATCGATAAAAGATTAAAATATCAATGGAATAAACCATTTAATATTTTTGGAAATACATATTACATAAATGCTACCCATTTAACATTGGTAATAAAAAATTAAACATATTACATACCAAAATCTAATAAACTTCATCTTGGAAAGCTCTTTCAAAGAAATATTCTTCAAAACTAGGGGAAATGAAAAAAATAAGGTTATCTAAAATGACTAAAAAGGTTTAAGTACAATGGAAGCTATCATAAATCAATAATTAATAATCAATATTGCAAGTTAAATAACCAAACACACATTCAATTTAATCAATAATCATAGAATTAAATGAATCCATAGATTTTTTTCATAGTGAAAATGTCATGGATAATAATAACTAAATTCTGAATAAAGGTAATTATTTAATTATTAGAAGTCATGTTTCCCAATAACATGATACCTTTACCATCAATATAAATTCTCAAGATTGTTTAAAAACATTGGGTAAAAACTTATTTGATTTGGCCAACCAATTCGTCTCATGATACTGTTGATGCATTGAAGGGATATCAAAAAATGGGTGTCTCCCATGTCAACATGTAGGAACCCCACCCCAGATAGCCCAGAGCTGGTGTATGATACTATTACATTGGAATTATTAAAAGGAATCAAATCTCGAAGGAATGATAGTTGAGTAATCTTGGTAAATCAGATACATAAATGAGAAAATAATACACTAATTATAATATATATATATATATATCTTTCTAAACAAATAACATCTTGGATAACAATAATCTATCTAGTAAATCCCTTCATATCTTTCATAGTAAGCTCCTTAGATTGTTTGGGAAATAAATATAATAATGGTGAGCTAAAATTCTCAGTAAGTTTAAAATATAGTAGAGGCAATAAAGAATCAATGAGAATAGTTAATATGGAATGGTAAATAAATGAATAGACATTCCATGATACTAATCGTTTTTTTGTATTTATCAAAGCCGGTTTAAGGAAAACCTGTAACCATACGGATCCTCAAAATTCTAACTAAACATTCAAATTTCAAATTTCAGGTCCACCGCCAGCATCACCTTGAGCCACGAGCCATGACACGCGACCTGAGAAATCACGCGCCGACCTTGAAAACAGAATCCACTCTACTGCTGCGTCACCTCAGAGCTCGATCAGGCGCGCCTTCATTCCTATCCGCATCGAACTGGAACGCCGACAAGCAACACTGACGATAGACATTACCATCACCGTCAGAGAGAAATCCCGACGTCAGAGCACACAAACGACATCATCACCTAAATCACCATGAGAATAGGACGAAAGCGAACCTTCACCACTGTCCCACAAAAATGAAATCCTTCCCTGGATGAACCAAAATCATTCGCAAACCTCCGCGATAAAACAACAATAAAAAACAACACCACCAACTCCAGCAACCATCACGAACAGAACCACAACAACTAGAACGAGGATGAGGTTAACCAACATCCATCGTCACCACATACGGAGGTCCAGATCTCCATGGAGTTGCCTCCTGAAAGACATCATCATCGTCGCACCATCTCGACAACACCTTTAACTCACGCCGTCAGAATCACCATGACACAGCAGAAGAAAAACAAATCCAAAGAACTGAAGATCCCACCATCACCAGAAAAAAAACTGCATTAGACACAACGAAACCCTAACATGATCACCTGAGAAGAATTGGAACCCCACAAACATCCGACTCATGAGCGCAACCCCCAAACGTGAGAAAACTCACCACAGGACAATAGTGGGCTGCCGAGATCCGAAACCACGAGCACTCCTAAGAGTATGCAATCAAAAAGGACCGGTCTTACACCCGTGGATCTGAACCTGCAACTGCAGAAGCTCGAAGATCATCTCCACAACCTGAGAGAAGACCACTAAGCCCTACAGCAGAGATCCTCCACTAACCCACCAAGCACGAGAAGGAATCGCCGCACCATCTGCAGTGATGGAGCTGGCGGCGGCGAGAGGAAAACCCTAGGTTGGGAGGAGCCCTTTACGGGCACTAATGAATACACATTCCATGTAATCAATAAAATGAATGAAGTGAATAAAAAATATGGAAAGGTAATAAATGAAAACACATGACATTCAAGAACTAGATAAGGAAAAATAAATATATAAAGGTAAGAAACCAAAACACATGCCATCTAAATAACTAAAAATTAAATATATCCATAGATATGTTGATGAAAAATCTCATGGATGAATAATAACTAAAACTAGTATGAGGGAAATTATTAATTATTGGATGACATGTTTCCTAGGTGAATGGTAGCTTTACCATCAAGACCTTTCAGAAGACGATTTAAAAAATATCAGGTAAAAAACCATCTAAGGAGGCTATCCAAATAACTCATCCCATGAGACTACTGATGCATCAAGGGGCTATCTATAACTGGGCACCACTTGTGTCGTACCTGTCGAAAACAGTCTTCATATATAAAATAATTTATTTAATAATGTGCCTTATCAAATAACTGTATATAATAAGGAATATGGAATTATAAATGTTTTCCCAAATAATTAAATAACTATCCAAGTAGACACCGTATGTAGAATGGTATAGGGTTTAGGAAATAGTAATATCCATGATAAATGATATGGATAATTAACACAAATTCAATGATCATAGGAGATTGAATATTTTATGGGGAAAAAATAAATCAAGTAAGTGAATGTGAATACTATCCTTGGAAAATTTAGTCATAAACCATTCATATGAAGATTAAGGATGACATCAATACAACATACCACAAATGGAGTAAAATAAAAGGTTGTTGTTATTGATCAATAGAAATATTATAAACAGATATTTTAAAAACACTCTTGAGGGAAATCTCCTTTTATTATTAATAGAATTTTGAAAAACCTTTTCTTTGAAAATTATTTTTAAAAAAAACATTTAATATAAAAATTATCCCTTTTAAAATGAAAATGATTATTCAAAGGAATGATGACGGGTAAATACATACATTCCATACAAGGTAAAAAGAGCATTCATTTTACATTCTAAAAGTTTAGAAAATAATTTATTTGGAAAGTAAAAGGAAGAATCCTTTGAAAAAATTAGTAAAAGAAAAAGGGTAAAAATGTATTTAATAAATCATATTTATTTTTTTGAAAACATTTTAATAAAACTTGGTTTTTAGAATAAAATATGTTCTTCTACTAAAGAGATAATATAAATTTGGGTTTTCTTAAAAACATTACTAAAACATTTTGAGTACCACAGAATGTAAAAATGGTACTAATACTTGAAAATGGTCCTCAATAACCTGAGGGGAATAAAATTATTTATTTAACAATGGTAATTTAATTTTTCCAAATGGAAATACCATTGAAATATTATTAATGTAATTGTTGAGGAAAATAATCTTTCAACATTCCAAAGTGTACCATAGCACTTTGAAAAAATTTAAATCATAATCCTCATGAAGGAATAATATTAGATGAAAGTATTAAATTCTATTAATATAAAATAATTCATGATATAATATATAAAAATAGGTAGCAGAAACAATACACAAATTATGTAAGTAGTGAACATGACATTTATCTCACGAATTTAAAAAGAGAGATGATAATCCCTTGACTGGAGTTTCCTTTTTGGTGAACATCCTTTAAATTAATGTATAACAAACTTATTTTAATTTTATACTTTATTGAGAAACTTTTTCACATTTATCATTGCTTTTATTTTACTTATATCTATATTTTATACAACAACTTAAGCAATTAAGTTTACATCGGGTGTTTTGACCAAATTTGGTTTATGCATCAAAAGCAACTTTGGTATGTCAACTATGGTCAAAGGGGTCATTATATAATAATCAGGACATAATTAAAATACTTATACATAAATTATACTTTTAAAGTCAATAATTACATACATTTATGAAAAATTAACCAACATTACAATCATTGAGATGCTAATCCGTATGTACACATGAGTAACGTTCTGATTTTTCAATGATCATTATGGAAAGAATGCAAGTAACACTATATCCTCACAGAATAAAAATTTTATAATAAATACCATGTTATTTAATCATATATATATATATATAGAATTATTGTGATGAAAAGGAATCACATCTTGTCTAAGAGGTAGTAGTCCACACATCCACGAATAACATTATTACTTTTTAAGTGTGTGAAAGGGTAATAATAAAAATGATATATATATATATAGTATATTATAGAAAAGGTTATTATTTAATTAATTTAATATATAGGTTTTTTATGTCACAAATGTTTAATTAAAACCATCCTTTATATGTTGTATCATGTGAATGAATCCCATCACTTTGAGGGGGAAGTAGTCCACACTTCCTCAAACAATGTAATTGTATTAACGCTAAATGGAAAGTATTAAACTTATGGTTATAGAATGATTAAAGAAGTATAAATACATAATAAATATCATATATGTCATATATAAACATTCTTCCATCATAATGTCCACCACGAGAGGTGGTAAGAGAAAAATGAACAATCATCGTTTCATGAGGCACTAATTCATCGTATAGAGAAATAATATATTCATTACCCATTAGATGGAAGTGTATATAAGTATAGGTAAAATCCTTATCATAAAAAAATCTTAGTATATATAGGATACTATTGTTTTTATAAAATCATATAATAATAATATTTTAGGGGTTGGATAATGGTAATAAATCTAAAAATCATGGGAGAAGATGTTACCTCTTAATCTGGTAACTTCTTTTGGTTTGTACCAAAATGATTCCTTGGAAACAATTATTCACAAAGTGATGAATCAAGGTCTAGGTGAGAGATTTTGGGAAACTATATGGGTATATATTGGTATAACCTAAGTCATTTTAGAGGTGTGAGGAATGGGGATAGGTGGTGGCCCTTTATAGGGAAGGAAAATGACTCACTTGGAATGTTTGCAAACAAGTTAGGTGTACACATGTTCTTACATAAAAAAAGTCATAAAAAACCAAAAAAAACTAAATAATTTAATTTTAATGGACTAATTATGGACATAAAATTGGTTTTTTAAAAGTTTATAGGTCATTTGGGCCCTTAAGTTAAAGGTTTAGTTCTTCATTAAGCTTAATTTTACCTTAATAATTGTAATTAATTTTAGTCACTCTCACTAATAATTTTGGTCAAAAACAATTTTTTATGATCATAAATTATAAATTATTGTGATTAAAAATATTTAATTATTTTTTCCAAATTAAATTCACATAAGTGGAAAAAATAAATTTAAAGTTCATCTTGCAGGTAGGACGATAATGCTGGTTTTTAAAGTAAAAATGTCCGAAAGTTTGCTATGTTTTTCTAAGCAATTTAAATTTTAAATTGATTTAAATGGACAAAATTTTATTAATTTATAAAAATTTTATATAATTAAACATTAAAAAAAATTAAATTTATAATTTAAAATTATAAATAAATTAGATGAAAAAGCAGTTTTGAACAAAAATTCAATATTTTTAACTATTCATTAAAAATTAAAATGTTTCAAAAAATATAAAAAATTAAACCTTAAATAAATATTATGTTTATAATTAGAATATTATGTTTATTTTTATATATTAAATTAGTTAAAGTTTCAAAATTCAGATATAAAATGGGTTCACCATTAAAAGGCGGTTAAATTGTCTTTATACAATATAGGTTTTTAGGTGTAAAATAGAGTTTGTTCTTATCTAATGTCTATAAAAACTAATGGATGAATATAAAAAATATTTTATTTAATATAAAATATATATTTAATTAAAATCAATCACTAATTATAATTAATTATTTTTATTAAGATAAAACTCCTCTAGAAACCTTAAAATTAAAATACATCTTTTTATATCCAACTGGTCTTTATTTTCATTTATCATTAATTAGAAGCCCATGACATAATTTTATATATATAAAAACTATAAAATTTATTAATTTAGTTAATAATATTAATAAACTCTAACATAACAACTATTTTATATCGTATAACAATATTTTAACAATACACTGTTATTTGGTGAAACTCGGTCTTGCGTGTAGTGAAAGCTATCAAGGAAGGTCAATCTTATGTGTAGTGCATGATAACTCAGTGTTTCATGAATTAAAATATATATAATATATTTTAAATAGTAAATATTTTATAAAGTATCCCGATATTATATTCCCTTATGCGCTTGGTGTTGCGTGTCATGCACGCTATCGAATACAAGGTTCTTACTTTAGAATTTTGAGGTGTTATATTCTCCCCAGCTTAATTATGTTATGTCCTCAAAATTTAAACTCAATCTTGGTGATATATTGTTTGATGTTTCCTTTTTTTATATCCCAAATCATGAGAATGGTTTGTAAAACATCCTCTAGAAAAGAGAGAATGTGAAGTACAATGGCCACATGGACTACCATGTAACTAGGTCCTAACGTAATAGAACATTAGTGGATATTAGAGATATATAATTGGAGGAAAAGAATAAATATTTATAAGGAGTTAATGATACCATAAATAAGAAAAAAATTAATGATCAATAGAAATTTACGGGCCTCAAATCCATAAATCTGTGATAATTTATAAGACCAACGATTTAACAAAAATTAAGTTATTAAGAAAATATTTCAATTCTATGTCATTTTCCTAATGTTGTGAAATTATTTTATGACTTAAGAATACACGGAAATATTCATACTATATATTTTTTAATTTCATGAGAACAATCCTAAATTTAGGTCGTGCTTCAATCAAATTATAGTTCATTCCTTTATTACCAGAAATTAATTACCAATAATGATTTTTTTAATTCTTGAAGTACTAAAAGAAACTTTTTAAAGGATTGTAATTCCTATAAAATGGTTACAAGTATAACTATTTATCTATAAATATCTTCCAAAACTAATAGATTAATCTCTAATCCTAAAAATTGATACTACTAGTTAAAAATTAATATTTATTCTTGAAATTGTTTAACTAAAAACAATGAATATTTAATCAAGAAATTGCATAGGTCAGTGGGGGGTGGGAAACCCTTATCTTCCTTCACTCATGGTTTCTAGACCCAAATTATTTCTAGATTTGATTGTTTTTCACCCTTCTTATAGGTTTTACTTTTCTAAAACCATATTAATATAATATCTAAAATATCTATGATAGAAATCCTTGAAATTAGGTTAATAACTAAATAGCCTTTTAACTAAGGTTTTTAATAAAACCCTAAAACATGAATACTTTATCCACTTATTTTCACATAGATTCATCCTTGTTCTAGAGTTTATCCATAATATCATTAGTTGTATTTCTAAATCATGACACATTATATTCAATCTACAACACCTTAGGTTTAACCTAGGTTATTCATTATCAAAATCCTTCATAGTGATTTGTAAATAAAATGTGGATTATCCTAAGAATATCCTCTAGTATTTTCAAACCAAGTGCACACTAAGGCCCGTTGACATGTACCATGTTACCCTAAGTCAGGATCAGAACACCTTTTTAGAGTTATTACTTCTAGGTATATATGTGACAGAACCACATACACTTATTGTATCCCTATAAGGATGTATTTCTAGGAAGACCCACATATTATCTACCTTAACAAAATTTTAGGATGTTATTCTATAATTATCCTCAATTTCTACAACAAGGTTATGTTCCATAACCTATGTTTTCCTAAATCTAGTTCCCAAGGTTTCTACTAAATTTCCTCTGATACCAACTTTAGCGACCTAACCCTAGATAACCTAGAGCCGGTGTTTGATACTATTACATTGGCATGATTATACGGAATCAAATCTCAAAGAAACAAGAGTTTAGTAGTCTTGGTAAAAAAGATACATCCATGAGAAAATAATACAGTATTTACAACTATTATATTTTTTCTTTATAAATAAATAACTTTGAGGATAACCCTATTACATCTAGAAAATCCCTTCATATCTTTCATAGTACACTTCTTGGATTATTGGGTAAAAAAATAATAAGGGTGATCTAAAATGCTCATTAAGGGTAAAATATAGTGAAATAAATAATGAATTAATGAGAATAGTCAATATAGCATGGTAAATAAATGACCACACATGACATGTAATCAATAAATTGAATGAAAGTGCATAAACAATATGGAAAGGTAATAAATGGAAACACATTTCATTAAATAACTAGATAATGAAAAATAAATATGGAAATATAATAAACTCAAACACATTCCATCTAAATAATTTCAAATGAAATGTATCCATAGATGTGTCGACACAAAATCTCATGGATGAATAATAACTAAAACTAATATGTGGGAAATGCTTAATTATTAGATTCCATGTTTCCTAGTAATATGGTACCTTTACCATGAAAACCTTTCACAATACGGTTTACAAAATATTAAGTAAAAACCCATATAAGGTGGCTATCCAAATGACTCGTCCCATGAGACTACAAATGCATCAAGGGGCTATCTATAAACAGACCCCAGCCATGTCATACCAATCCAAAACATTCCTCTTATATCAAATAATTGATTTAAAAATGTGCCTTATCAAATAACCATATTAAATAAAGAATATATAATTATCAATATTTATCCAAAAAATTAAATAAATTTCAAAGTAGACACTATATGTAAAATAGTATACAATTTATGCAGTAGTAATATCTATGATAAATGATATAGATAATTAGTACAAATTCAATGATCATATGAGATTTAATATTTCAAGGGGAAAAAAGAAATCACTGTAGTGAATACGAATAATATCCTTGAAAAAATTAGTCATAAACCATCCTTGGAAGATTAAGGATGGTATCAATAAAACATACCCCAATTGGAGTAAAATAAAGGGTTGTTGTCGTTGATGAAGGTAAATATTATTAAAAGATATTCTAAAAACATTCTTGAGGGGAATATACTTTTGTTTTGAAAAAACATATGAATTTTTTTTTATTTGAAACTAAATTTTAAAACACATATTATTCAAAAATTAACCTTTTAAAAATGGAAAGGAACCTTCGAAGGAATGTAGGTGTTTAAATCTGTATTTTTCATACAAGGTAAAAATAACATTCCTTTTTCATGGTAAAAGGTTAAAAAAATACCTTGTTTTGGAATAAAAAATAAGATTCCTTTGAATAAATTGGTAAAATAAAAAAAGTTCAAACTTTATTTAAAAAATCATTCTAGTTTTTTTGAAAACATTTTATTAAAACATGGTTTTTAGAAGAAAATAAGTTATCTGACTAAAAAGAGAAATAAAGTCGGGTTTTCTTAAAAACACTTTCAAAATATTTTGAGTACCAAAGAGTGAAAGAATGGTACTAATACTTGAAAATGGTCATGAATAACCATAGGATAATAAAATTATTTATTTAACAATGGTAATTTAATTTCCTCAAATAGAAATACCGTTTAAATGTCATTAATGTTATTATTGATCAAAATAATCTTTAAACATTCCAAAGTGTCCCATACCACTTTGAAACATTCTCAATCATATTCCTCATAAATGAATAATATTAGATGAAATTATTAAATACTATTAAGATAAAGTAATTCATCACATAATATATAAAAATGGGTAGTAGATACAATACAAAAATGATGTAAGTGGTGAACATGACATTTTTCTCACAGATGTAAAAAGTGAGATGAGAATCCCTTAACTTGAGTTTCCTTTCAGATGAACATCATTTAATTTACTATATAATAAAATTTTATTAATTTCATAATTTATTGAGAAAATTTTTCATGTTTATCATTACTTTTATTTTACTTATATCTATGTTTTATACAACTACTTAAACAATTAAATTTACATCGGGTGTTTTGACCAAATTCAGTTTGCGCGTCAAAAACAACTTTCGTAGGTAAATTGTTGTCAAAGGGTTCATTAAATAATATCTAAAAAATAATAATCATGACATAATTATAATATTTATAAATAAATTATACTTTTAAAATCAATCATTACATAAAATTATGAAAAATGAATCAACATTACAAGCATAGAGACGCTAAGCCGTACGTATGCATGAGTAACGTTCCCATTTCTCAATGATCATTATGGAAAGAAGGTAAGTAACACCATATACTTATAGAATTATCATTATATAACAAATAACATGTTATTTAATCATATATACTTATATATATATAATTCTTTTGATGAGAAGGAACCAAATCATGCTGAGGAGGTGGTAGTCCACATGTCCACGAATAACGTTATCACTTTTTAAGTGTGTGAAAGGGTAATAAAGAAAATGATATATATATACAGTATATTTATAGAAATTTAATTATTTCATGAATAAAATATATAGATTTTTATGTCATATTTTTAATTTAAACCATTCTTTATATGTTCCATGTATTTTTTGAACGAATCACATTGCTTTGTGGTGGTGGTAGTCCACACTTCTTCAAATGGTGCTATCGTATTAATGAACCTAAAAAGTATTAAAATTATGTTTTATAAAAGTAATAAATAAGTATAAATACATAATATAGATAATATATATCATATATAAACATATTTTATATCATAATGGTCACCATGATAAGTGGTAAGCGAAAAATGAACAATCATCGTTTCAAGAGGCAAAAGTTCACTGTACACAGAAACAATATGTTCGTTACCCATTAGATGGAAGAGTGTATAAGTGTAGGTATAAAAATTACCAAAAAACATAATAGTATATTTAGGATAATGATTTTGTTATACAAGCATATAATCAGAATAGTTTATGGGTTGTATAATGGAAATAAAACTAAAAAGCTTGGGAGAAGACGTTACCTCTTAATCGGGTAACTTCTTTTGGTTTGTACCAAAAGGCTTCCTTGGAAGAATTTATTCCAAAATATAGCATTAAATGTAGAGGGGAGGTATGTATTAAAAGTATATGGGTATATATTTTCCGATCCTAGGTTTATTGAGAGGTGTGAGGAATGGGGATAGGTGGTGGCCTTTTATAGGGAAGGAAAATGACTCACTTGGAATTTCTAGAAAAAATAGTTGTACACATGTTTTTACCTACAAAAAGTCATAAAAATTAAAAAAAATTAATAATGTAAGGTTAATGGTATAATTATTTCTATATAATGGGTTTAGGACAAGTGTCTAGGTCATTTGGTCTCTTAAGATAAGGGCTTAGTCATTTATTAAGCTTAATTCTACCTTAATAATTGTAATTAATTTTAGTGAATTTCACTAAAAAAATTTTGTCAAAAAAAATTGGACTTATTATAAATTATAAATTATGATGATTCCAAATATGGAATACATTTTTCCAAATCCCAATCACATAAGTGGAAAAAATTATTTTTAAATTCATCCCATAGGTGGGACGACAATGAATGTTTTTAAAGTAAAAATATCTGAAAGTTTTCTATGTTTTTCTAATAAATTTCAATGTTAAATTGATTAAAATGACCTAAATTTTATTAATTGATAAAAATATTATCTAAATAAAGATAATAAAATAAACATAAAAATTTAACATTATAAATAAATTACATGAAAAAGCAGTTTGAACTAAAATTCAGTATTTTTAACTATTTGTTTAAAATCGAAATGTTTCATAAAAATATAAAAAATTTACCCTAACCTAATTATTATGTTTTTATTTAAAATATGAAGTTTAGTTTTACATATTAAATCAATTAAAGTGTCAAAATTCAGATATAAAAGGGGTTCTATCTTAAAAGGAAGCAAAATTACCTTTAGGTTTTTATGTCTAAATTAAAGTTTGTTATTAACATATGTCTATAAAACCTAATGGATGAATACAAAAAATATTTTATTTAATATAATAAATATATTTAATTAAAATCATTCACTAATTTTAATTA
Organism: Viscum album; assembly: GCA_963277665.1. Taxonomy (NCBI): domain Eukaryota; kingdom Viridiplantae; phylum Streptophyta; class Magnoliopsida; order Santalales; family Viscaceae; genus Viscum; species Viscum album. Next base: position 1,176,118,739 of record OY728153.1, on the reverse strand, counting down.
ATTATTTTAATTAACATAAAACTCATTTGGAAAAATAAAAATAAAAATATTTCTTTTTTTATATCAAATTGGTTCTTATTTTCATTTTTCATTAATTGGTAATCTATGAATTAATTATATAAATAAAAACCATAAATTTTTATAATTTAGTTAATACTATTCATAACCTCTAACATAATGGCTAGTTTGTATCATATAATAATATTTTAATAATACATTGTTATTTAGTGAAACTCTATCTTGCGTGTAACACAATCAATTGATGAAGGCCACCCTTACATGTAATGGAAGATAACATGGTGTTTAATGAATTTTAATATATATAATCTATTTTATACAATAAATATACTATAAATTATATGGATATTATATTCCCTTATACGGTTAGTGTCTCATGTCATGCACGCTATCGAATACATGGTTCTTACATCAGAATTTATGGGTGTTACACTACAAGTCCAAATATTTCCTCATATATAGAATAATAAATTTAATTATGTGCCTTATCATAAATTATCTTTATTGTGTAAAGAATACATATTTATCAATATCTCCCTAGATATACAAATAACCTTCAGAGTACCATTTGTAAAAATGGTATACGATTTAAGAAATAACTATATCAATCATACAATAATATGTATATTTAATAGAAATTACATTTATAAGGATAAATGTTGAAAAGAATGCTATTTTTTCAAATGAAAGTTAATAATAACAAAATAAAGTGATATTTCAAAATAACTTTTACGACATGATAATCTTCAAGTCAAATACACTTTGATGAAATAATTAAAATTGAAACTTAATATTCCATTAATAATGAATAAATCATGTCATTGAATATAAAAGGGGTAGTATATTTATCACATAAAAGTAAATTGGGTCATAATAATAAAGAAGTATCAATGGAATGTAAATTGAGATGAAATACCTTACCATATGCTTACTTTCGGTTGAATGATCCTTAACCTATTGTATAACATTTTTAATCATGTTATTAACTTACAATAGAACCATATTAATAGTTATAATATCATATGTTATTATTTTATAACATATTATCACCCTTGTTTTAATGATCATTCATTATTTTCATTGTTTTGGGTGCTAATTGCCTTATTTTTTCAAGTAAGCTGTAACTTGTTATTTTTTTTGTTCCTCTAACTTTGATCATTATTTCATCATCTCCATAATGTAAACCATGATTAAAATATCATATATATGACTTATATATTTATTTATATTAATCCATAAATTTTTTTGATAGGAAATTAAATACACCATTCATGGAGACAGTAGGCCATACGTATGCATGAACGATATTTCCATTTTATTGTCATATTGAAATAAATAAAAGTAAATGATATATATATATATATTATAAATAAAGTATCATTTTTATGTCATATATATCAAATTTTAAAAAATCATTAATAAATTCCATGTCAAGAGTAAACGAATCACATCGCTTTGTGAGGTGGTAGTCTGTCGTACACATGAGTGACGTTATCATATTTCCAAAAAATGGAAAGAAAAAAGGTATGAATAATATAATAATTAAATAAGAATATAATAATAATAAATATCATAAATATCATATATAAACTATAAATCTATCATTATTTCCAACCTTGAAATGTGGTTAAGGAAAAATGAATGATATCGGTTCACGATGCAATAGCCCGCTGGACACAAGAACAATGCTTTCATAACCCATTTGATTGAAGTTTGTGATGTTGTAGGTTAAATAATAAAATAAAAACGTCTAAATATATGGAAGATATTGAGGTTATTATATAATCATGTTATAACATTAACTGAAGTTTTTGGAGGAGGAAATAAAATAAAAACTCTTTTAAAAGAATATTACATATTCTTAGGGTATTCTCTTTATGTTTTCCATAAAACATTAAAAGGCTTGATTTATTCCAAAAATAATGTTTTTGGGATGAGGTAAGGTATGTTTTAGTTATTTGGGAAGGTTTTTTATGAGCTTAATGCCTTGATATGTGTGAATGAGGGGTGAGAGTCAGTTCCTTTTTATTGTTGAGGAGGAGTTACATTATTGTAAATAATCAAAAGTATTCACTATTGGGAGTTATACCTTACTTAATGTGGATCCAAGATAGATTATTTATGGGTTGGAAACATTATATAGTATATCCACTCCTACACCACATAATTGAGAACATGTTTTAAGCATTTAGTTCCTTAACTCCTAAGTTTCCTTATTTTACCATTTTGGGTTTCTTTAATTATGTTAAATAGCTTTCTAACCAAAGTAATTTATCCTTTGAGAATAAATTATAGTGAAAATTAATAGAAAATATATTCCCAATTATTATAAATATGAAATATAATTTATAATATGAAAATCCTATGTGTGTTGAAAATTAACTTTAACATAAGCACATGTGACGTGAAAAAACACTATTCTAACCGTAATCACGCAAACTGAGTTTTTACTATTTAACGGTAAATATGGTCATTATAGAAGATAAATTTTTCCATAAATATAAAATATTTTATATTTATTGAAATTTAAAAATTACTTGTAAGAGTATAGAATTTTTAGTAATTTTAAATCATTTACTAAAATATACTTTATCATAAAATAATAATAATGTTAATTTTGACATTAATCATTTAAATTGATTTAAAAAAATATCAAAAAAATGATGGAGTTCAAATATATTAGGTTTAAATATTTTTAACATGATATATTCAACTAAAAAATTAATGGAAAATAACAATTCATTCAATTTAATCCACTTTTTATATTTTTAGTATCATTTTTTTAGTTAATTATTAAATAAATAATTACTGCATTGGAATTTATTAAGCATTTTAAATAAATAATTCATATCTAAAAATTAAATATAAATTATAATTATAAAAAAATAATTTATCTTTAAAATGATATATATAATCGAACATATGTTGTTTTTTACATATCCCAAAGCATTATATATATTTAAAGTAAGAAACATTTTCTGTACATAACTTATTATATAGGTCAATTTCATGGAAACGTATCCAAAAAATTAAAAAAATTAGAGAATAAATTCATAATAGTGAGAATATTTCTATTAAATGGGTGTTGTACATGTTTTTAGTTCATTTGGATCCTTATGTTAAAAGTTTAGTCCCTTGGTAAACTCATTTTTCTCTTAATGACTATAATTAATTTTATCGGCTTTCACTAATCATTTTGGTAAAAAATTAATTAAAACATATTAGAAATTATAAATTATGCTAATTAAAATTATTAAATCCATTTTTTCAAATTAAATTCATATAATTGGAAAAAATATATTTAAAATTAATCCTATAGACAGAATGGGAATTTAGGGTTTTAAAGTGAAAATGTTTGAAAGTTTACCGAGTTTTTATAAATAAATTCAATATAAAAATGATTTCAGTGACCTAAATTGGATTAATATATGTATAATTGATCTAATTTTAATTTACAACATTTTTAAAATATAATTTAACATTATAAATTATTTAGATGAAAATTCGGTTTTCAATTAAAATTCAGTATTTTCACTATTCATCAAAAAATTAAACTTCTCAAAAAAAATACACAACATTAACCCTATTTTTTTTGGAAATATTATTTCAAATAAGAATTTTATTTTTTCAAATAAAATTTATTAAAGTGTCAAAATTTATATTTTAAACAGGTGCGCCATTAAGAGGTGACAAATCTTTATTTAGACAAATATAACATTTTATGAATAAAATTTGATTTGTTCTTATCTTATGTCTATAAGATCTATTGGATAAATTTAAAAAAAATTATATAATATATAAATTTAATTAATATCATCAACTAATAGTAATTATTTTAATTTATTAACTTAAAACTCTTTTAGCATATAAAAATAGTTTTTTATAAAAATATTTCCTTTATATTCAATTGGTTTTTATATTCATTTATAATTAATTAGTAACCAATGAATTCAACCATATATTTTTATATGTTAGTTAATAATATTCATAACCTCAAATTTAATGTCTAGAAGATAATGGTAATTTTAAATAATAATATTAATAATATTTGATAAAACTCGATCTAGTGTGTAACGCAAGCCATCAAAGAAAGTCATTATTGTGTATAATGAAAGATAAACTCAGTGTTATGGGCATTAAAAGTGATATAATGTACTAAAAAATAGAAAATATATCATAAAGTATTGGGATGTTATATTCCTTTCCAATCTTTGTGTTTCTTGTCATACACACGATTGAATATGAAATTCATATTTTAAAATTTTGGGGAGTTACAGAAAAATATTTACATATAGTAACCTTATTAGGATTAAAATTGTTAAAAATAATCATCAATATCGGGAGAAAAGAAACATATGAAAAGGTTGAGCTCAAATACTTAGTAAAAGTTATGTACAATGTAATCTATTATGAATCAATAATAAATAAATTATATTCAATAAGACATAATAAATATGGAAAGGTAAATAACTGAACACACATGACATTTAATAAATAACATGACTAACATGATTAGATAACAAATGGGAAGGTAAATAAATGAACACACATACCATTTTATTAATATATTGATCGTAAAATCCATCCACAAATAATATCATAGTGAAAATATTAGGGATAATAAAAACTGAATTCTTAATGAACGACATGCTTAATTATTAGATGTCATGATCTTAGGCATCACCATACCTCTATTATCAATACCTTTCACAAGATAGTTTAAAAATGATGGGTAGGTATAAACCCTAAACCCATTTTACTAAGACTAGCCAGTTGATTTTTCTTATGAGACTACCGATGCATCGAGGGGCTATCTATAATCGGTCCCCACCCATATCTATACATCCAAAGCATTCATCATATATCTAATAATAAATTTAATTAATGAATAATATAACTTATCAAAAATTTCTAAATTGAGTATGGAAAACATATTAATAATAATTTTCCCCATCAATCCTATATCTTTAAAAGTAAAACACCATATTTTGAAATGATATATGATTGAATTAATAAAAATATCCATGATAAAAAATGGATATCTAGTGGAAAAGTACTATACAATGATGTAAAAAAAGTGAATATTTAAAGGTATAGTATAGTTACAACATATACCCTGTGATTAAAAAGTAAAATAAAGGGTTTTTTCCATTTATGAATAAAAGAACCATAAAAATATCATTAAAAAATATTTTTGAGGAAGATATCTTTTTCAATTTGAAATTCACTTTTAAAAAGAAACTATGTAAACAAGAAGGATTTAAAAAAAAAATAAAATTGTAAAATTATAAATTCATATTAAAATAAAATATCATTTTTGATGGATGGAAAAACTATTCATTTCTTATAAGTTACAGAAATATTCCTTCTATATTTTGTTTTTGGAAAAGTCACAAAGTAATTATTTTAGAAGACAACAAAAGGATTCATTACAAACTATTTTTAAAAAAGTCAAACATAGGTTAAAATTTCTTTTGATAAATCATTTTATAAGTTTTAAAAAAAATTTAAAAAAAATTTAGACAAATAATGGATATGAATAAAAATATATCCGATCAAAAGATAAATAAGATCAGTTTTTCTTCTAGACATTTTTTTGCGTGATTCAAGTTTCAAAGAGATGAAATGATTGAAGAAAATATGGAAAATATTTAAGAGAGTAAACGTGAAATGAAATTTAATAATAATTAATATATATATATATACACATTCATGTTAGTTACCTCAAAAGTATTGTACATACACCACATAAAAATAAACAAGTGCATACTACTAAATATGTCTCAACATAGTGGAAATTGAGATGAAATCCCATACCTTGAGTCTGAATCATCACATACATTCTTTATCTTGATGATTAATAAACATAGAATTAATATTTAATTTATTAAGAAAAATTTTCACATTTATTATTTCTTTTATCTCACTTGTTACCATATTAAAATAATTACTTAATAATTTATGTTCACGTCGAACATTTTAGTGATATTTGGTATATAAGTCCAAAATGACTTCGGTAGGTTTACTATGGTCAAAGAGATCATTATTTAATAATTTATATAATAATAATCATTAAATAATTATAATTTTTACACTTCAATTATAATATTAAATAAAAAAAATTAAATATTGTTATTAAAAATGAACTATGTTACAACCACGAAGATAGTATGCCATATATACACATGATTGACATATCCATTTTTCAATGATCAATATAGAAAGAAGTAAAATAATATTTAATACTTAAATAATTATAATAATATCATAAATATCATATTAATTTTTTAAATATACTTTTATATATCATCCATGTGATGTGGTGATGAAAAACGAATCACATCGCTTCGTGGAGGTGGTAGTCTACACGTACACAGGAACAACGTCATCATTTTTAAGTACATGGAATGGTAAGAAAGTAAATGATATATTATATTTATATAATTATAAATATTCTATTAATATCATATAAACATAAATTCTATCATTATAACTAGTATTTAGATATGGTAATGAAAAAAAAATAACATCAGTTTGCGAGACAGTATTTCACCATACACAAGAACGATTAATTCATTTCCCATTTGATGGATGTTGGAGATGGACATAGGTTATTGAAATAAAATTATAACATATCATTATATATAGGATAATTATGTAATTATTTTATCATGGTTTAAGAAGATTTTAATGAGTTTGAATAATAAATAAAATAGAAACACTCTATTAAAAATGATACTTTTTCTTTGTACATTCTTCTTTTCTTAACACGTTAAGAACACTAAGGTTGGTGTTCATACTAAAATATATATCTATATAATTAGGTGATGGGTTTTGAGATTTTATATTTCATATTCTTGGATCTGGTTATGTTGTGATGTTTCTTATTGATGTGATTATTTTTATTGTGGTGAATCTATTGTGGGAAGCTGTTTGATTTTGGTTGGGTGGGGTTTTCTCCTATGCGGTCATAGGTTCAAGGGTATATACTTTCATATCTGCTTCAGGGGATGCTTCAGATGAGGTTTAGAGCTGGATTTTTCATCTGATCATGGCTATTTGGAATCAAATGTTTGAGAGAGTATGGCTTTTTCCATCGGTACCAGGCCCATGCATCACTTCACGGGACAGCTAGCCGAACATAGATGAGAAGGTGGAAGCTGGACTGATTGTTTTATGCTGGGGAGGGACTTCCCTTGTTGATTTGATTTGGTTTAATGGATTTTGATCCTTTGGAGCATAGTTTTATGTCTTATGTCTTTGAAGTCAAGTTGGGTTCCCCTTCATCCCGTAAAAGGGGTTTATGATATAATAAAAAAATAATTTTTAGTCAGTCAGTTAGGATCCATTTTATAAGTGAGGGGAGGGACACTCTTGGAATTTCTGAAAATAGAAAATTAATATTAATGAAATGTCTTCTAAAAATGTTTCCAAAGTGAGTTATTATGAATATAAGATGATTATGAGTCGAAATATCCTCACAAAATAAAAATTATACAAGTTTTTACTAAATTTCTACCCTTATCTTTTGGTTTTAACCCCAATTTAATTCTTTTAACACCTATTATGACAACATGGATTTTTAATATTTAAGGGTCAATATAGGTACGATAAAATGACAAAAGGACCATAAATGGACCATGGATGATATTCTCATCCAGATAAAAATTAATTGTCTAAATTAAATATTTTTTGAAATTTTATATAGTTTAATGAAATATTATTTATTATAAAATATCCATTATGTCAATTTTAGAACTATTCATTAATTTTTTTTCAATAATATCAATACAACACTAGAATTTAAGAAAAATTATTTTAAATCATACCCAACATTTCAATTTCATATATAGAATTCGTGGATTATATTAATTATCTCAAATTATATTTTTTAATACTTTTATTTTCAATTATTCTATTTTTTCCCATTATTTGAATAATTACTGAATCAACATTGTGTAAGCATTTAAGGTTTGTTAGTTCTTCACTAAAAAACAAAAATAAATTTTCACGAGGAATATAAATATTTTAGATTTTAAAATAATATTTAGTGTAAAACATATCCTCTATATAACATCATATTTAAAATTTTACACTTATTTAAAACAAGAGTGTTACATGCTTGACTTTTCATTAAATAAAATACTATAAAGGTAGAAATATCATCCAAGTGGCCCCAAACACTACTAAAAAATAGGTCTTTAATAAAACCTTCATTTATTAGTGATATAAAAAAGTGATGATAAAGGTTCCCTTTATTAGTGCTAAAACAAACGCTGATGAAGGGTACCTTTTATCTTCTTTTTTAGCATTGATAAATGGTACCATTTTTCAGTGTTCTTTAGAACTGATAAAAGAGAAACTTTATCACTGCTTTCATTTAGCATGATAAAAGGAACCCTTTATCAATGATTTATTTCTAGTGTTGGTAAAGGGAACCCTTTATCAGTGCTTTATTTTTAGTGCTGATAAAGGGAGCCTTTATTAGGGATTTTTAACACTAATAAAGGTATGAAATAAAATGAAATAATTAAACAAATAAGAAATAAAAATATTTTTATTGAAAAAAATATTAAATTTTTTATTAATTTAATAATTATTTATAAAAATGAATAAATTTATTATACTATATAGAAATTATATATACTAATAAATAGTATATATTAAATATATAGATATATGTAAAATGAAAATTAAAAAAATAAAAATTATATATTAGTAAGTTGAGAAAAATATTACACATTTTTTTAATTAAATAATTATTGATAATATTAATAAATAGTTTATATTAATTATATAGATATATATGAATGTATATAAATATTATTTATATAACACATAAATATTTATGCTTTAAATTAAATAGTCATATATTTAGTGAAAAATGGTTTATAATTAAAAATTAATATGAATTGAAGATACTCACTAATTGCATCGAGTAATGGACATAATTTAATGTCATTTAATTTTTCAATCTAACATATATCAAACCTTTGTAATATTGATTTCACAAAAATATACATAATTAATTAACTTTTATATACAACGTACATACACAAATATTTACGTAATTAATGAAATCTTATATAGAAACACATACGCCAAATATTTATGCAATTTATTTGAATTTTAACATTTATTTTAGAATTTCATTATAAGATGACACATTTAATATATAATGCATTCTAATCAGTAATTTTTATTTATATAATTTTAATTTTATTAGATTTAGGTATTAATTCATTTTTAATATTTTTTTTATTATTTTGGGAAATTAATCAAATTATATTCTTTATTTATATATATTTATGTACTATGTTTTAATATTCTCAAGATGTATTCATATTTATTTCAATATATATCAATATTTGTTTAATAATTTATATTTAATTAATAAAACTTATCCATTTTTTGAATATTGTTAAAGTGTACATATTTTTATTAATTTAATTTCACTCATTTTTAACATGAATGCACTTAAGATTAGATATTTATTAAAAATGTTAAAAATATATTTTTAAATAAATATTTAAAAATAAATATATTTATAAATGTATATTTACTATATTTAAACATTTAAATATTTATAAATATAAATAAATAAATATTATTTTTTAAAAATTATTTGTGTAAATATAAATAAATAATTATATATATTTAAATAATTATAAAATTACAATATAGGGAATGACTTGGTGACAAGTGGACATTTACAACGGGGTTCTCTTCATTCATTCACCCTGATAGATGTGGATTCCAAGGGTTATTCTAATAAATTGGGGGTTTCCTCCCACCATTGGACTTAGGAAATACTAGTCCTAATGCACATGTGATAGTAATGTACTAGTTCCTTACATGTGATAAAAATTAGAGGTGGTTAGGTGAATGATATTGATCATTTGTATAGAGTGATAATTAAGTTGGGACAACTCATTAAGAAAAAATTTAAACACACATATGGGAAATCCCCCAAGGATTTCATTGTTTCTGATAATACTATATTGATAATCTTATATTTTCGTTATTTCTATCATTTTGTTTGCATCGATTTTCAAAATCCACAATATTTTTCATTTTTTCTAAAAATATATAAAATACCATTAATATAATAATGTGGTAAGAATAATGAGTGATCCAAAATAAAATCTTAAAGGGAATGACCATGGTTATCAACTGTATTGCACTAATAAAGAATATAAATATTATTTTTTACCACCCCATAATAGGTGTGTCATATACTCAACCCCATAATCTAATATTGACTTCTTTACTACATAATGATACTCATTCTTAATACTTCTTCATAAAATTTTAATCCTCTTTAGAGCATTATATATATATATATATATATGTATGACTAAAACATAACACATATGATCTGAGTATAATTATAAATGGGTGAAATGAAATACTTATTACAATGCATTGATTTATAATTTTATGGTCCATATATATCATAGTGAATAAACTCCAAGGGTTTTCTCATTTAAATCTATAATATGTTATTTTTATTATTAACAATCTTTCCATTATAATTAGTTAAAATTTTCCATCAATTTTATCTTTTCCTTATAAAAAAATCTCAACCCACCATTTTTAAGTTAGTATTTAAATGTATCAATATCAAATATGTTCATTTTTTTCACTACCACAAATCAATTTCATCTTTCAAAAAAATTAATATAAATTTTTACTGACCCAAAATTAGAATATGGTTCGGCTAGTTTTCTTTATCTTTGTAAAAATATAGAAATATTCGAAATGGTAACCCACTCATTAATATTTACCAAAAACCACTTCATTTCCTTCATCACACATCTAATACACACTATCTATATTTTACTTTAATTCATCTAAAAATAGATCATTCTTTAACATTTCCTTTTATTTCCAAAATCTTCTAAATTTTAATAATTTATCTTAATAGATCACCATTTCTAAAATAATAAATAACATTTTAACTTGTAAAAAATCATTAATTATATTAATTTACTAATAATTCAATATGAAAAAACAATATCGAATATGAGAGGATGTTTCTTTTGTAAATCCTTTAGTGTGACATCAATAATAAATTCCTCTTACATTCCATTTTTTTTTCATATAATACACTTATAATTATTTCATCACATTCATCTATGTTTTTATAAAATATTGACAATCATTAATACAACTATTTAATTTTTCACATCTTCAATAGAGTTCATTAAATGGTTGAAATTAATCATCTAATTTTACTTATGAAGATTCATCTCACTTCAAAACTATTTTTATAAGAATGGGTCATCTTCCCTTTCACTTAAAACCTCTATATCTTTCACAATTACTAATATTTATCTCATTATGACTAAAATTTTATACTTTGTTCCCAAAATCACTATAAAACCCATAATATCCCTGAAAATTAAATTTTCTTATAAAGCTTACTCTTCATTTTCTTGGAAAGAATTGTTATTTTCAACCTGTCTCGACATAATTCTTGAATCAATTTATCAACTAATATTTTTTAGGTGATTAAAACCTTTGTCATTATTAGGTATATTATTTTCCTAAAATTATTTTATCTATTACTTATTAATTTATAATATAAATTTAAATTATAATTTGACATGTTTTCAAATATTTTATATACCATTTATATTATATTTAATAATTCCTTATGTTGTTACATAATTGTTTCAAAAAAATAGAATAGAGGTTATTAAATTCAATATATATTTAAATAATTATTATAAATTATTTTTAGGTATTATTCACTTTAGGTCTACACATATTGGTTCCACCCCTAAGAATTTATGATTATCATCCATTTATATGAAATAAATCTTTATTTATTAAAATATTTTATCAATTCGTTTTTATATCTTATAGTTGATGAAATGAGAATTTATTAATCTTGTTTACCATATTTGGGTTTCTTATTTCTCCTTAATTTCCAATATTATATTTTCATTTGTTTATGGGATTTAATAAAGGATTAATGGATCATTTTAATCAAGGTAGGGATAGTCTTAGTTATAATATTTAAATTATTAAAAGTGCAATTTCTCCTTTTAATATAGAATTCATAGATGCCCTAAGGATTCTTATATCATAAAATGTCCCCGATGAGACCCCTTGAATCACATTTAAGAACCTATATGCACCCCAAATCTCACCTTCCATAGTTCGTGGGTTAATAACTATTTTTAATGGTGTAATTATCATAATTTGGAGGTATTACCCCTTTTAGAAGACACAATAGAGTAAAATTGTCATCATCATCATCTTTATCTCCTAAAAAATTATTATTTCATTTTTGTTCTTGAGTTTCATCGCACAATCCTTTTATATTTCTTGTACTAATATGAGAAGTAGTCATCTGATGGATGCCTATTAAATAGAATATTTCATGAAACATAGGTTTATGCATACAAGATATGGGGTATGAGTGTCATACAACAAAATTCAATGATAACTATTTAGGATATGAGAAAATGATGTTGGAAGTTATCTATAACTTTCACCTTTGGATGATTTAGAGGATAACTCCTACCACAGTGAAGTAATTCTTTTCTTAAATTCAATTACCCATTTTCTTTAAAGAATATTGAACTTCATTGAAACTATTAAATGTTGGGTTTCCCTTATTATAATTATCTATAAATTTTACACTTAATAATGAATATATTATGTGTATTTATTTATTTATTTATTATGAAAAACGAATATTTTATGAACATAATATGATGGACATGAATAAAAAATAGATATACTCTAATTGTTTATCAAAAGTTTATGAAGTTATAGTTATGAGTTCATCATGTTTTCAATAGAGCATGCATACGACCCTTCTCAAATCCTTTTCTATGTTTACATTGTTGTTATTTAGGAAATATTAGTTCAGAAGAGTTGGAAGATCATATGATTTGTCATAGAATAGATCAGAGCTATAAATGTTGTACTAAACACATAAAAAAACAGAAAATGCACAATAATTGGGATGATACTGTAGTTTATGGGTCATTTGATATGAATACTAGTGTAAATGATGATGGAGATCACATAAAAGAAATGATAATGGAAATTGAATATGACCTTTGTAATTATAAAAAGTTGTTTGAGAAGTTAAATATCTTTTCTAATAGACTATTGTATATTGGTTGTACTAAATACACAAAATTGCCAGCTTTATTGAAGTTATATAATTTAAAAGATGACAGTGGATAGAGTGACACTAGCTTTATAGAACTACTTGGTCTCCTAAATGATATTCTTCCAGAAGAAAATGAACTACCATGTTGAACATATAATGTTAAACAAATTCTACATTCAATGGTAATGATCTATAAAAAAAATACATTATTGTTCCAATGATTGTATATTTTTCTTAAGGACTAGGAATAACTCATAAAATACCCTAAGTGTGGTACATATAGATACAAGAAAAATGAATCAATTCCTTTGAAATATGTATTGTACTTTACTATCATTCCATGTTTTAGAAGACTATATAGATGTCAGGAAACCATGAGAAAATTTATATGGAATCTAGATACAATAATTAATGATTGGAACCTAAATCATCCAGTAAATTCTCCTCAGTGGAAGAAAATTTATTATGAGTATCCTAAATTTGGAAATGTGTTGTGAAATTTTCATATTTCATTATATATATATGGAAAAGATCCTTTTTGTGTATAGAGTATTTCTCATTGTACATGGCCCATAATGTTGGTAAATTATAACTTCCCTCAATGGATATGCATGAAGTGTAAATACATTATGTTGTCTCTTCTTATATCTGGACCAAAGAAAACCGATAATGATATTGATTTATATTTGGCTCTATTGATCAAAGATCTAAAATTGATGTGGGATATAGGTGTCACAATGTATGATGCTCATAGAATTGAAGAATTCACACTAAGGGACATGTTTTATTGGATGATAAATGAATTTCCTGTTTATGGAAATTTACCTGGATATACAATTAATAGAATATTGGGGTACCCCATTTGTGAAGGATGCAAACACTCAGTTTGGTTGAATCATTCCTCGAAGACTATGTTTTTTGGACATTGGAAAATTTTACCTCGATAACATAAATACCGATCCTAGATGACAACATTCCATGGGAATATCGAACAAGGTATAACACCATATCCCCTAACAGTTCATCAATTGTTCGATAAAGTAAAAGATATTGATACTATTTTTAGTAAACCAAATTTGAAAAAACTTATGAAATCAGGTTAGAAGAAGTGATTGATTTTCCTTGAATTACTGTATTGGAATTATTTTTATTTCATAAATTTTCTTTATGTCATTCATGTAGAATAAAATGTATTTGATAGTGGTATTGGAACATTACTAAATTTTCATGAAAAATGAAAGATAAAATAAAGTCTAGGTTTGATATGATTGATATGGGGCTAAGGGAAGAGTTGGAATTAGTGAAGGGTAAATGGTGGAATTTTCTCCCTCCAACTACTTACACTTTATGCAGACATGAAAAATTGAAATTTTTTCCTTTCCGCGAATAGTTTAAAAGTTTCAGAGGGGTATTCATAAAATATAAATAATGTTGTGTCAAAGACTAATTTGAAGATATAGGGACTAAAATAAAACAATGTACAGGTTTTGATATCGAATTTGATGATTGTTTCTTATTATTTTATTCTTCCTAAAATGGGTGGAATATATTAACCAGACTCGGCTTCTTTTTCAAAGCCATATGTAGTAAATTTTTAGACCCGAAGAAGTTTCCAACCATGAATATAGAGGTTTTAGTAATATTATGTGAATTAAGGATGTTCCTCCCACCATAATTATTTGATATAATGGTCCACCTGATTGTTAACTTGGTTAGAGAGGTTTAACTATGTGTTCTTGTCCACTACAGATGGATATACCCTATTAAATGGTATATGACAATTTTAAAGGGTATTTCAAAAGTCAAAGTAGTTTAGATGGTTGTATTGGAAAATGATATATCTTTGAATAAGATATTGAATCATGTATTAATTAAATATTTGATGTCGACATCATTGGGGTCCCAAAGTCTCATTACAGTAGACACCTTATGGGATAAGGGATTTTTGGAAGATATGTTGTTATAATTACCTTGACAGAGAGGGAGTAAGTACACCTTTCCATTTTACATAATAGTGATGATTTTTATCTATACGTTTAATCCCACAAAGAAATTCCTAGAGATTTGAATCCATCAAGGGATGAAGGATGGATATAAAATACACATAATCGATAATTTATAGTATTTTTCTGAGATCAAATTTATAAGGAGTTATTTAAAAATATGAATTCAATTACCAAACAACATTGATGGCTAGCCTAGGGACTGAATGAAAATTTTATGTCTTATACAAGTTTTTTAATCAATGTTTATACATTCTATACAAAAGAACATGATGAATAAAATATGATATAAAAAAATTGTGTTATTCTTATGGAAGAAGTGATGTACATATTTTTTAGCAAGGATAGAAATAAAATTTATGAAAATATGTCATATATTAGGATTATTCAAAAGTTATATGAGTTGGACTATACATAAATTCAAGTGTCAATTTTCTATTGAAAATGGGTTGACCATAGGAGTGTAGTGAAATTTGATGAAATGGGCTTCATGAAGGTGAATTTTAGTCTAGATGGGAAAAAAGATGAGTTATTCATAATGGAATCATAAGTGGTGAAAGTATTTTATGTCTAAGATTTTGAAAAAAATAATTGGTCAATTTTCATACCAGAGGCTAAAATAAATGACAAGTCAGATGAAAATTCAATCAAGGATGATCCTTTCATTGGGAAATCACAATTAGCTAATGATAGTCCCAATGTAAAAAATGTCTTGTACATTAGAGGGGACCAAAAATAAGGGATTTGTATTCTCAATAGAGGATCCAAATCCCTAAAAATATTATAAAAAGAACTAGAGTTCAATGATATGGTAAAATTATTTTTAATATGCTATGTTTTCATCATAATATTATTTTTTCTCTCAGGAATTAACATAATATAAATTAAATATTTGACTACTCATGAAAAAAATGTCTTTCGCACATGATGATGTTACCAATACCATGTAATAATAGAATATAATGAAGTAAACCCTTTGGAAATATTTAAAGGTAATGTTATGATTTGATTTTTCTATTTTACTAAAAAATTATATAATGAAACGTTGATTAAAATTTCATTATTTCTTGAAAAGTTAGTTTATTTTAGAATATTTATATCCATATTTCATTCCATTATGCACTCAAACTTCCATAAATATCTTATCCCTAAAAACCTTTTCAGCCCTATCGTGTTGGAATTTATCACATTCCTTCAAGCCACCTCTATAACCTTTGTAGGAAGTTTAATTACACTAAAACTTATCAATCACAAAGGTAATATTTTTGTTTTAACAATAAAATAATTTTCCATAGAATTAATTTATTATTTCATATTTGATTTTAATTTATTTATTTTTAGTATTACTCACATAATAATTGTTTTCTTATACTTGTGGATTATTTTGTTCGAGTTGGGTTGGTTTGTTTAAAGCTGATCATGATTGTGAGAGATTAGACTTGAAGGGTGCAATTGAAATACTGAAAACAAGGAAATGGGTCAGGAATGTATACAACCATCATGAAAATAGGAATTCCTATTAATTAATTAATTTATTTTTTGTCATTTTATCTACTATTTGTAAGTTAATTTTCATATCATTTTTTCCAATACTTATTTCTTCCCTAAATCTTTTGGGAAGTAATATTTTCATGGTTTGTTTATTTTAAAATATTTCTTCCCATCTTTTCAAGACATTATGTACCAAAACTTTAACACTCTTATTCTTATTCAAAACCTTTTCACCCCTAGAGTGTTGACATTTATCACTTTCCTTCAACTTCCCTCCACCACCTTTGTGGGAATAACAATGATAATGCCTATACTAAATAATAGAGGTAATCTTGATGATTTAAAAGTAAAATTATTGTCCATAAAATTAATGTATTTTTTCATATATATGTTTTATTTATTTATTTTTAGTATTACCCACATAATGATTTTTTCTTATACAAGTGGATTCTTTTATCAGTGTTGGGGTGGTTTGTAAGAAGATGCTCATGCTCATGAGATATTGGAATTTGGGACTGAAACTAAGATAATGAAAACAATTAAATATCTAAATAACTTATAAAACCATTATGAAATGATGAATTCCTAATACTTATTTAATTAATTTTTTCCTCATTTTATCTATTATTTATAAGTTAATTTCCTTATCATTTCAACATAATACTCATTCAGTTTTTTCAAAGTTATTTTTGGAAGTCATATTTTTATTTCCCCTATATGAAACAATTCCGAAAAGAGATAACATGTTCCATTTTTCAAATTTTACCATTATTTCCAATGGATTTCTTTTTCAAACAATAACACTATATATTGTGTAAATTTTCTTAGCTGAAAACATTTTTCAGCTAAGAACATGAACTCAGTACGAAGTGTTGGTAATTTGAAAATTATATCCAGTACAAAGTATTATAATATTGGTACTTGGTATTTTTTTAATACTTTGGGATGTTTAGGAATTATCTGCACCTCAATCCGACACACAGTGTGACCGTTATGACTCAAAGTGTTTCTCTTTATTTAAAATTGATATTAATTTTATTATAAAAGAAAAATGACTTACTCAAAACCAATCAAACACATTCATATTGTTTTGAAACTTTATTAAAACTATCTATAAGTCATTTTGACATGTAGGAATCATCTGCACGTCAATACAATACATGATGTTCCCAATATAAATCAAAGTGTCTGTTTTCAGTTTAGAATTAACATTTTAATTCAAAAAAATTCGCTCACAAAAATAGAAAAAAAATTATATTGTATTTAAAATTTACTACAATTAATCATAAGTCATTTTGAAATGTAGGATTCAATCTAACTTCAAATTGATACATGATGTGATTTGTATATCTCAACATCCTTATTTCTAGTTTAAAATGAAATTTTAGTAAAAAAAGAAAAATGAAATACTCAAAACTACGAAAATGCATTAATATTGTTTTTATAATTTAGAAAAATGATCCATAAGTCATTTGGGACATATAGGAATAATCTTAACCTCAATCCAATGTATTGTGTGTCCAGTATGACTCTAAGTGAATCTTTTTATTTAAAATTGAAATTAATTTTAGTAAGAAAGTAAACCAACATAATCAAAACCAAGAAAAATAATTCATATTATTTTTATACATTATAAAAATGATCCACAAATAATTTTTGATGTGTAGGAACCAACCAAACTTCAATTCGATACATGATGTGCCCAGTATGATTCAAAGTGTCCGTTATCAGTTTAAAGTTAATATTTTAGTTCAAAGAATTTCACTCACTAAAAACTAATAAAACAAACTTATATTATCTTGATAATTTAGGAAAAGGATTCATAATTCATTTTTGATGGGTAGGAATCAGTCTCATGTCAAATTGACACACGATGTGGCCGATATGACTCAAATTTCCTATTTCTAATTTAAAATGAAATTTTAGTAAAAAACAAGTGACATTCAAAAATGATAAAACAAATTTGTATTGTTTTGATAATTTTTGGAAAACAATCCATAAGTTATTTCAGACATGTTGAAATTAGTCATACCATAATCCGACAGACATTGCCATAGATATGAACAAAAGTGCATCTTTTTATTTAAAATGGACATTAATTTTAGTAAAAAAGAAAATTAACATACTCAAAACAGATAAAAAGCATTTGGATTGTTTTGATACTTTTTTAAAATGATCTATAATTCATTTTTTATGTGTAAGAATTAGCCTTACCTCAATCCAATACACGATGTTACTGGTATGTCTCAAAGTGTTCATTATCTGTTTAGAATTGACATTTTAT
Source organism: Viscum album (assembly GCA_963277665.1). NCBI lineage: Eukaryota > Viridiplantae > Streptophyta > Magnoliopsida > Santalales > Viscaceae > Viscum > Viscum album. The sequence goes on along the minus strand of OY728153.1, from coordinate 1,176,099,808 downwards.
TTCGAAAAGTGTCACTCACTGAAAGCAGAGAAAACATGCTCGGATTATCATGATAATTTATGAAAATAATTCATATTTAATTTTGGAAATTTAAAAATTATTCTCACATCAAACTGAAACATGATGTGACTCGTATGACTCAAAGTGCGTGTTTCTAGTTTAAAATGACATTTTAGTAAAAAGGACAAGTGACATAATCAAAACCAAGAAAACATGTTCATATTGTATTGATAATTTATAAAAAAGATATATATGTCATTTGAGACATGTAGGAATAATCCTAACCTCAATCCAACACATGGTGTGACCAGTATAACTCCAAGTGTGTCTTTTTATTTAAAATCAACATTAATTTTAGTGAAAAAGACAACTAACATACTCAAAACTAAGAAAACACATTCATATTTTTTAAAACTTTGGGAAAATGATACATATGTAATTTGTGACATGTACTAATTATATTAACCTCAATATAATACATGATGTTCCCGATATGAATAAAAGTGTCCGTCATTAGTTTAAAATAGACATTTTAGTTAAAAAAGTGTCACTCAATTAAAATTGATCAAACAGACTTGGATTATCTTGATAAAATAAGAAAACGATTTATAAGTCATTTTTAATGTTTAGGAATTATTATCACATTAAACTAATACACAATGAAATCGGTAGGAATAAAATTTCATGTTTCCAATTTGAAATGAAATTTTAGTAAAAATTACAAGTAACATTCTCAAAAGTGATAAAACACATTCATATTGTTTTTAATGCATTATGAAAATGATTCATAATTCACTTGAGATGTGTAGTAATCATACTCACCTCAATCCGACGCATGGTGTGACGAGTATGACTCCAAGTATGTTTTTTGATATATAAGTGTCATTTTAGTTTAAAATGTGCATCACATCACCAAAACCAAGAAAATTATCCTAGATTGTTTTCTCATAATTCTATCTACTATTAATTAACTAATTTTCTTATCATTTTATCTTATACTTATTTTGTTAATTTTCATTGAGATAATGCTTGATAGTGAACAAGAAACTTTGTGACATGTAAGAATCAGCTACAACTGAATCAGATGCAATATTTTGTTGGTATGATTTGAAGTTTATTTCTAAATTAACACTTTTTGTTAATTTATTTATTTATATTATTAATAAAATATTATTATTTTTCTTATTAAGGTGTGTTATTTTTCTCGATAAGGGGTGGTTTGTTTGATAATAGCATAAGTCGGGGTCAGGATCAAAAGACAAAGGAACATGGATATTTTTGAATTTATGAAATAATCTATACTTATGTACTTGTATAAACCAATGTTTGAAATCTATATAATATATTTTTTTCTTGTATTTGTGTTGTAAATTTTATTTCATTTAAATTCTATATTTGTAATTGATTTTTTTGATTTCTTGGTGTTTTCAGTGATGTATTAAGTTGTTGCAACAAACTATCCTGGTGCTACATTGTGATGTTACAACACACTACATGTAACACCCCTATGTTTTTCAAATAAATTTAATATAGAATGCATGAAACATTGAGTCCCTATGAAACAAACACTTTGTTATAGGAGATAGTTATAACCTAGGTGCTAAACATAATTTTTCTGCTTCTATGATTTGAATTTTGAAAAAATGACATACAAGGTTTCGATCGGTAATATATTTAGATTATGATAGGGTCAACTTACATTTTTGGTGAATAGTAACTTACCCTTACAAATAAAAACTTACCCTTATGAATAGTAATGTACCTTTATGAATAGAAACCTCACCCATGCATATATAAATAAAATTTAGGCCCCTTATAAATGAGAGTGAATATCTTAAAAATTAATTTTAAAAAAATTTATTCTTGAATAAATATTTGGTTTTCCAATGATTTTAGGACAACTTTATGAGACCTCAGTTAATTTGTAATATTATTATAAAATTAGTTATAAATTTAAAATATGTATTTTTCAAGTAAATAATGATTTTATTTAAAAATTAAATTTCTCTTATTTATAAAGTTATATTGATAAAATAGAGTTCATTTTGTAATTCTACATATCCAAAAATGGTTAGGGTTATTTTTTTAGATTTTTCTAAAATACTTGAATTTTTAGTGCATAGTGAAATTAAATAATTTACAAAATATGATAAATAAATGGATTTTTGCATCATGATTGAGTCATAGATTATGTAAATGGCCATTTTTTCGAACTCACATGCACCTATTACTTTTTTTGGTCACAATAATCAATCACTATTTCCTTTCGTATGAAAAATTATATAATAATGAATAAGATATTCAAAAATCCCTCCTCTCCTCCACAATAAAAACCACACCTCACCCCCTCTTCTCTTCAATCCTCTAAGACTTGAAGATTCTCAAAGTTATTCCCAAATACACTTCCCTAGTCTCTCTCTATTTCCAGGAGCTCATGGTCTTTCCAAAATACTAAAACCCCTTTCCTTAAGGAGGTTCTCAAGGAGGAGTACTCAAGATGTAAAATCCTCTTCATTTTTCCTTTTAATTTCTTTTAAGTTCCTTATTTTATTATTATCTCCTCACCTTAACTGTCAAAATGATCATGTAAACTTCTGTATAATCTATATAATATAATTATATCATGTTAATGAATGATCCATCATCAATATACTTACTCTCTCTCTCTCTCTTTTATTTTAAAAACAAAATCATCATCTGGGAGGTGCCGATTTACATCCTTCAGGGACGACGAAGTTTCGTTCTTCAATTTATTCTTCAAGGCTTGTCATGAAACCATTTTTTTGTTTAAAAAAATTATAAAATATGTATTATATCTTATTTAATGATTTTTGGACCATAATTTATACATGATATTAAACCATAGAACAAAATTGGTTCATTGTGATTGAAAAACCTCCATAAAAATCTAAACGATTATCACTAAGTGTTTTATCTAATGATTAATACTCATAATATATAAAAAAATGATATATATAAAAATTTACACTAATATATGTTAATAAATATCATATAAATGCAATTCTTGATAATTATACCCATTCCATATTAACTTCCATTATCAAATACAATTATACTGATCATGAAAACCAAGGAAATAAATTCCACCGAGTGATAAATTTATATCTTATAAATCACTAAAAGGCTATAAATGAACTAAATAAAATTATTAAGAATAAAAATAATTTAAATAATTTTATAAATCAAATAATTAATTTATTTTATCAGATTATCCATGACGTTAATCTCAAGTGAAGAATACATTAGAACACAAGATAAGGGGTTTCTACCTGAACCTCCATTTTCTATTGGGTTACTCATTGTCTCACTTAATCCCAATTAAATTATTAATTATTTTTTTTAATCCTCATAAATTATGTTTTAACATTCTATATATGTGTACCAATCATAATAAATCTTTATTTTATAGGGAGTTAAATGTTTTATAAAGATCCTTCTCAATTTATCCTGATAAACACACTCGATTCAAGGGAACTTCTCAAATTCTTACCTATATTCAAGTGAAATATATAATATGTTTTAAGACAAAATTATTTTTATAAAACCAATTATTTTATCCTGGAAAAACTACATTAGTTCATTTCGGGTTTTATCCAAATAATTTAAAAGAAACTCATATTTTCAAATTAAAAGTGTATTTCTCTAAAACATTCCTTGATAATTTTATTAGAGTATTTTTGTCTAGTTCAACACATATATTGAACTTTTTTGTCTTATTGAGGTTAATATATTATTTTTATCCACTAACATATTGTATTAAATGGTTTATGATCAGTTTTACTAGGGATGTTCTATCTTGATACCATTCACCATACTGCTCAAGATGGTTAGTGTTTGTATGTACAGATTGGGGGAAGTTATTTCATATGTTCATGTTGTTTATGTTTAGACCATTTCATATGAGGAATTAATTGGACATATAAATTTATGGGTGTTTACCTATATATCCCCTCTATTCAATGGTAGGTCTCATGAGACAAAACAGAATTGGGGTTTGGCAGAGGCCTTACCCTAGTATTTTCAGACTTCTTGGACAAGGCCTTGAAAATATGTTTTAGATGTCCAACATTATTAATTAACTTATTATGGTATTATTAATTGATAAATCATGTGATCATTCAACTAGTAAAATGTCAATGGTTATGATTCATTATCTTATGATCATTTATATGTCCATATTTATTCATCTTTCATTCCTGCAATATTATGCTCAAGTATAATTTTAAATGCATGTGTTTTTATTTATTCACCATGCCTAGTGATTATTTTTATGATAACTTCCACTATATTACTTACCCTTACTTATCATCTAATCTCAACCTTTTCTTGTATTTTATTTTCCCCAGATTGTGAAGATGAATATTATGAATGACTTTCTTGGATAATCTAGGAGTCATATGGATTTTCTATTATATATTTCATTTCAAGTTGTAATGTTGAACTTATGTTTCTATCTTGTGTTAAAAAACTACTAAACTACTCATTACTTCATGATACAAATTACTTGTAATCATTCCAGTGAAATAAAATAAGGCACTAGTTCTGGGATACTAGGGTCAGGTCCTTATAGTAGGTATCAAAATATGTTTAGTAGAAAACTTTGAAACTAGATTTAGGAAATATAAATTTGGGAACAAAACCCTAGATAAAATTTGAGGAAAAACATATAATAACATACTACATTTTTATAAATGAAGATATTATGTGGATCTTACTAGAAAATAAATCATTTTTTGGATACTATAAGTGGATATGGTTTTGGAACATTTGTACATAAGAGTAACAACTCCGACAAGGTGTTTCAAACATGACCTAGGGTAGCTTGGTACACAATAACGTTTCTTACTACACAACTAGTTTGACACTCACCGGGGATATGCTTAGGATAATTCACATATCCTTTAAAAGCTATTGTAAAGTATTTAAATGAAAATTTGTCCTCAAAGAAACCATGTTTATGATTATGGGATTAACATTGCATAGGATTTTAATTTATGTTAAGCATTCTTCTAGTTGAGATTATAAAATATGATTCATAACCTAATCTAGTGCATGCCATCATTTTGAAATTATTCCTAGTGTAAGTAATGGAAAATTCATTAATGAACATTTCCCATGTAGGTATTTCCCCCCTATTCAAGATAATTATGTTGGTTCTGCATCTGTGACTGGTGCTGACCAACTTATTAATATACTAGGACAGCTAACCCAGGTTATGAATAATAACCTTAACCATATAGAGCACCCTGAAACACAATGTGGAGGATAAATGTTACACTTATATATGGAACAATAGCCTCCATAATTTAATGGTACTACAAACCCATTTGTAGAAGATTAGTGGATAAGTTCCTTAGATAAGATATTTCTTGTTTTGAGAAGTAACGAAAAGGAGAAGGTTTTCATGGCAGTTTATCATTTATTAGGAGATATTGATCAATGGAAGTCACTAATTCAAAACATAAAATAGGAGGAAGATATTATAAATATATAATAAATGTATTTTTTAGAAATATTTGTAGAAAAATACTTTCCTCTTGAGCAGCGAGTGGATATGGAAAGGGAGTTTCTTAATCTGAGGTAAAAAGAGGATAAAAATGTTGAAAAGTATGGAGCTAACTTTAGGAGTATAAAAAGTCATGTTGTGGACTACATATGTAATCTAAGGAGAAATATTGATCAATTCTTCTATGGTTTAAAACCATTGCTACGAAGGGAACTCGTTTCCCAAACTTTCTCATCATACGAAGATATATTCTCATGTACAATCAAGGAAGATAAAAAGTTCAATAAGTATTATGACTTTAAAGTAAATTAATAGATGAATAGGGTATATAGGAAATAATCTATAAATGGAATAATAAAAAGTGAATTTTTACAAAATGTGATACTTGTGAAAAGAAACACCCCAAAGCCTGCTTAAAAGGAAAACGATTCTGTAAAAAATGTGGAGAAAGAGGCCACCAATCTCAAGATTGCAATGGAAATAAATAAGCTACCAATTTTCAATTCTACAATTGTAAATATATGAGACATTATGCCAATTATTTTCTTAAGCGTCAATTAAACATTCCCTAGAGAAGGCCAAGGGAGAAATGCCAAGATTATACGATCACAACTACTAAAGTTGATGTTTCTAACGATGTGTTTGAAGGTATTATAATTGTTTCCTCAAACTTAGACAATGATTTACTTGATTCTGGATCATCACGTTCCTTTATATCTTCCCAGTTTTCTTTAAAAATTTGATATTTATAATTCTCTTTAACAAATGAGTTTTCAGTCAAAACCCCTAATGGAAGTCTCATTCTAATAAAAATGTGTCAGGTAGTCCCCATTATGGAATATAAATATTCTTTATCTGTTGATTTTATCATCATACATATGGTTGAATTTTACATAATCCTTGGCAAGTATTGGATTTTAAAATATGATGCAAAAATATATTTTAAGAAGAAGAAAATTACGATTTGTGAGGAAGGTGTAGAATCCATTTTCTTTAGAGAAGAAACATTACCATCTGATTCTAATCTAGACTAACCCCTAGTAGATCTACTGAATTAAATTATTGGGGATGATGAGAACACAATATCTATGAGTGAGGAATGAAATATTCAAATTGAAGATGTACCTATTGTGAAATAATAAATTGATGTATTTCTTGAGGATTTACCTGGACATCCTTCAGAGTGGGAAATTGAGTTCTCTATTGATTGAATTCCTGGTGCAAGGCCTATATCAAAGACTCCTTAAAAAATGGCCATAATAGAATTATTATAACTAAAGAAAAAAAATTAAATAATTGAGTGATAAAGGATTTATCCACCCTAGTGTTTCTCCACGGGAATCCCCTGTTCTCTTTGTCAAGAAGAAAGATGGATCCATGAGGATATTCATTAACTATAGAGAAATCAACACTATTATAATAAAGAAAGTTTATCCCCCTCCTCAAATTGATGATTTATTTTATCAACTTCCTAGAACCCAATATTTTTCTAAGATTTACCTTCAATATGGATATCATCAGTTGTGTATGAGGAAAGAAGATATTCCAAATACATCATTTCAACTAGGTATGGGAATTACGGTTTACAATAATGCCTTTTGGATTGACTAATTCACCCTCTATTTTCATGGATCTAATGAATAGAGTTTTCAAGGTATATTGATGATTTTTTGTAGTATTTATTTATGATATCCTTCTATACTCCAAAATCTATGAAGATCATGAGAATTACTTTCACATTATTCTGAATGTTCTTAGAAGAAATGAATTATATGAAATGTTTAGAAAGTGTGAATTTTAGATTCAGTCACTTTCTTTTATTGGCCATATTGTCTCTAAGGATGGAATCTTAGTCGATCCTATGAATACAAATGTTTTATAGGAATGGACTACTCCAAAAAACATAACTGGGGTAGAAAGTTTTATTTGTTTAGCAGGTTATTATCATATTTTCTTTCAGAACATCACCTGTTTATCCAACCGATTGACCAATATTACTCATAAAGGGGTTTCATTTTTATGGACTAAAGAATGTGAATAATGTTTTGAAGAATTGAATAGGATATTAGGAAATTATCTAATATTGACTCTACTTGGAACGACTTGAACTTTTGAAAAATATTTGATTACTAAATTTGTGTATTATTTTATTTTGTACTCAACAAAACTATATCGTTTTATTAAAAAAGTGAGTATAATTAAAATGAAACTATTGGGTTTTAACTGTTATATTACCATGGGTCAATATGACCGTTGGTCAATATGAATGTTGGAAACTATAATCTTAACATTATGATTATTATTTATAAATAAAAATGATTATGGTTAATTAATACAAAAAGACGATTTGATGGCCTCATCGAGTAGACTCAGGCAGTACAAATCCCATCTATAGGAGCTTGGGAAAGAGGTAACATCACTGGGCTTTGCTCTAGACAAATCCTGAGATGAGTTTTAATATATTAATCTTGAACTTAATCGCATTCAAGAGAAGTTCAAGTTGATAGAAATCACCACTTGGGCAATGTTTTTCGAGCCGCCCTAAGATTATATCACCATTGCACACCTTACTCTTAGGTCCAATGTAGGCGTTATAAGGGGATATGTAACTAGGCCTTATTTACTTTATGTAATCCTTTTGTATAAATAAAATTTTTATTTCTTATTAGGGTAATATTTTTGAATTTCAAATGTCAAAATAAATATAGGATGAACTTTTGGAAGTTTCACATTATTGATGAATATAAAAAAAGAGAGTATTTTAATTTTTTTTATTTTAAATAATTAATAATATGAAATTATTTTCAAAAAATGGTCTTATACAGTTGTGATCAGTAAGAAATTTAGAGTCCAATAAGATCAACTTAATATTTCGTAAATAGTAAACTCTAAATAGTAATATTACCCTTATGAATAGTAATGTGACCAATGGAATAATAATCTCACGTGATAAAATATAAGTATAATTTAGTCATATTGAATGGTAATGTGATATAATTTCATAAGTAAATAACAATTTCAGAAATTATTAGTTAATTATATGTAATTTTTAAGGAAAATAGTGATTTATCTTAAAAATTAAATATCTCAAAATTATAAAATTAATTTCATAAAATTTCATTAATTTATTAATTTATAACATTTAAATTATGTTAGGGTGAATTTATGAGTTTTTTATAAAATGTTTTGTTTTTTGGTGAATAGTAAAAAGTAGATTTTTGAGTTTCGGTGTGTTTAACGACATCATTAATGATGTAATCATGATGAAATAATTCTGTTAGACTCTTGAGGAATAAAATATGTTATGAGATGTCTCAAGTGTCCAATACCATGGGAAAATACCTTGGGAAAACCCATGGTGTTTTCAAATACTACTAATGAGGTGTCCCTCAGAAATTAATAAACTATTCTCTCACTTTTTCTATAAATACCAACCCATTACTTCATTCATTTCATTAAAAATTCATACTCAATGAAGATATGGTATTTTTACCTCCAAATAAATACTCCCAAGGTTCCCTAAAGCCCCTTGAGGTCCCAGCCTTCATGTTTTTGAAGTTACACTTCAATGTAAGGGAACCTTTCGCCCTCCTCTTTTAGTCGATAATTCTTTTAGGATATGTCTTTAAATTTACATTTTACCATGTTGGGTTATGTTATTATGTATCATTATTTATGTAAATTTTATGTCCAAATGATTATAGAACCTTTTCTCTCTAATCAACTGATTTTCTTAATTTTTATGCGACACCGTTAGTTTGCTGGATTTTCTTAAGAGAATTTGTAACTCTTCTTTATTCTTGAAAATTCTATTTTATGTTGCATATCTTGAAAATTTCCATACCATGTTAATATATCCATGTTATTATATCCTTATACTATATTATGACTCTCTTATGAATGGGTGACCTCTATCCCCTCTTTCTAATGTTTTCAAATACAATGTTGCATAACCGTTATGTTGTAGAATTTTCATCTCAAAATCTCTCTCTTTTTCTCAAGAAATTATATTATTTTATTTATGTGGATACCTAAATATATTTTATTTCTATGGGTATTCATCAAGACTTAAAAATTATATATATTTGATTCTATAATTTACATACATAAAACCCTCATTCCCTTTTGATGGGTTATAAATGACATAACACACATGTTTTTAGGGACTTTTTAAAACGTCACAATTTTGATATGAAACCCATTTATTTTATTCTCTTAGGATTATTTATGAAATGTTTGATTATGATCTATGTGGATCACATGAAAATAAATACATATTAATGTTGCACCCTGATAGTTCTCTAATACATTGGGTAAATAAATTAATCTCTAGAGATGATGAGTTTTATGATACCTTGGTGAATAACCTTAGTAATTTTTATGACGCCTTAGGGATGGACCTTGGTGATATTCTTATGAATGTATAAATTAAATGTTTCATCCACATTTTCAAGTTTTGTTTAAAGTTACTATAATTATTATATTCCTATTTATCTTGCCTGTATGATATTCCCCATGTTCTTATTGATATCTCTAAAGTTCACATGTAAACTATTTCACTTGTTTTCCTTACTCGTCCTTCTACTCTCCCTTTCCTTTAATGTATGTCTCCAGGTTATGAGATGAAATAATATTTCTTAGGATGAACCTACGTTGAAGCCTTAAAATTGAATTAAAATAATTTCTTATGTTTTCATGTATTTTTTACCTTATTTCTAAGACACTAAACTTTAAAGATCCTCTACTTATAAAATGTAATGAAAAGTTTTGTAATAAAAAGTTTGGATGCCATAGTTTTTTTATCAAAGTATAGTTTAGTTATTTTTAGGAATTAGGATATGAAAAACTCAATAATAACCCTATACAAAAGTTTAAATATATGAAAAATTCTTAGTATTTTGGTAAATTATTTAGTAAGTTGTTTTTGAAAAAATAAATCCATATCTAGATACAAACAAGTGGATGTGGCTCTAGCACAGATGTATATATGGGTAAAACCCAAAAACACCACTTTGGGCTAGACTTGAACAGTAACTGGTGGATGAAAACTAGCATTTCTTCACTGCTGGTTTGACACTCCTAGGGGATATATTTGGTTAATCACAAGATTTTTATGATTCATTATGAAGGATTTATAGAGAAATGTAATTGTTGTTAAAGAATAATATGTTTAAACATGAAGTTTTAAGATATAAAAATCCTTTATAGTTAAAAGATTTGTAAATTAAGTAATAATATCACTAAGGTTTTATTCTTTTAGGAAAATGGAGGCTAATATGAGGAACCATGCAAATGCTGACCATAATGGACAATGCACTGATGTCCCTCCGATGGAAGCTGTAATTGAAACTTTCATGAGAATGATGAAACAACTGACTAAAGTTATGGGAAATAACATGAATAAAGATGAGAGACAGATTTCACCATAAAGGGAACAAGTTTAAATTTAATCCTTTATGCGTCAACAACCACCAACCTTCAGCGGATCTACCAACCCATTGATTACTGAACAATGGATTAGCTCTATCGAGAAGGTATTTTTAGCGTCATGCTATTCAGAACAAGAGAATTTCACCCTGGCTATTTACCACTTAGAGGGATAAACATATCAGTGGTTGGAACATATTAAAAACACTAGTCTAATAGTGGAGGTTGAAGCTATAGAGTGGTAAGAGTTCAGATGAATATTCTTCAATATGTATTTCCCTTATTTGATGAGAACAAAAATGGAGAAAGAGTTTCTCGAGCTGAAGGAGAAGGAGAATGAATCTTTTGGAAGATATGAGATGAAATTCACAAGGCTTTCCCGTTATACCTAAATCCTTTTCATGGATCCTAATTGGAAGTTTGATAGATTATTTGGTGGGATGATAGCTCATCTTTGGAAGAATCTATCCAACCAAGACTATTATAGATATGGGGATATCATGCAAAGTGCTATGAAAGTCGAACTAGAGTTCGATGAAACGTAGTGGTCTCATAAATCCAATAAAAAGAAGAGATAAATGAAGCCCAACATATGGGATTACCCTTGATCAGGGAAGATGAGTCAATAAAGTGAAACATCCCACACATGATAAATCTAGGAAGAAGCATTCGGGGAAATGCCTGCTCAAGAGCGAGAAGTGCTAAATGTGTGGAAGAGATGGCCATATCACATGCAATTTTTGTAGTGAGGTGAAGCCTCAAATTCCCAAAACTAAAGACAAAGGGAATATGGTGCAGGACCTACCTAAAGTCCAATGATATAAGTGTGGAAAACATGGGAACTTTTATAATCACTATCCAAATCCGAGGGTAGTGGAAGAGAATCACCATCAGCCTCATCAAAGTACATGGAAGAAATGTCATGTTTTTGATATCAGGACAACTGATGTTGAAAATAAAAATAATGTGGTGAAAGGTACTCATGTTGTTCTCTAATATCGGAAAAAATACTTTATTTGATTATGGTTCTATGCATTTCTTATTTCTTCTAAGTTTGAAAGGATTTTAGAATCAACCCCTAGTTTTCTAAAAGTAGTGTTATTAGCGAAGACTCCTAGTGGGATTATCCAAGCATTGTTAGTTTTTAGAAACTATAGTATTTAGTTTAGTGAGACCAATCTTATCGAATTTCTAGTAGTCATTCCCATTATGGAATTCGACATTATACTAGGGATGGACTGGCTCTCAAAGTATAATGCCAAGATCAAATGCAGAAGCAAGGAAATCTCAGCAGTCTTGAATGGAAAACCTACAGATATCTTCCAAGGAGAGATATCTCAACCAAATATTTTTCTAGAATAACCTTCTATATCCTTATTTTTGGAGTTGATCAGTGAAGAATAAGATGGAAATGAGAGTATAAGGATAGAAAATGTCCCCATTGTCTAGTAATACATTGACGTATTTCCTGAGGAGTTTCCCAAACCTCCCCCCAAAATAGAGGTAAAGTTATCTATTTAAATCATACCTGGATCTCATCTAATTTCAAATACCCTATATAGGATGGAAAATGTGGATTTGGAGGAATTAAAGAAGCAAATCCAAGATCTTTTGGAGAAGGGGTTTATCCGACCACATGTGTCTCCTTGGGGAGCACCTGTTCTTTTTGTGAATAAGAAGGATGAATCAATGCAACTATGCGTTGATTATAGAGAATTTAATGGGATAAAAATGAAGATCAAATACCCTCTTCCAAGGACTGATGAATTATTTGACCAACTTCATGGGGATCAATTCTTCTTTAAGATTGATCTTCGATATGGTTATCATAAATTGAGGGTGAAGAATGAAGATATTCTAAAAACCTCTTTCCAATTGAGATATGGGCATTATGAGTTTGTTGTTATTCCCTTCAGACTGACTAAAACACCTGATATTTTTATGTATTTTATTAATATAGTCTTTAAGGACTACCTTGATAACTTTATTATAGTTTTTATTGATGACATTATGATATATTCAAAAAGTTTCAAGGATCATGAGGATCATATGAGGGTTATTTTTAAAACTCTACGGAAGGAGAGGCTTTTTGGAAATTTCAACAAATGTGAATTTTGGTTACAAAAAGTGTCTTTCTTAGGTCACATTGTAACCAATGAAGGAATCACAGTTGACCCTGCAAAGAAGAAGGTTGTAGAGGAGTGCCCTCAGCCTATAATAATTACTGAGATTCATAGTTTCCTTATATTAGTGGGATATTATAGGAGGTTTGTGAAAAACTTTTCATGACTTTCTAATCTATTAACCAAGTTAAATTGAAAATGGGTCAAGTTCAACTAGAAAAAGGAGTGTGAGGAATGTTTCCAAGAGTTGAGAAAAAGAGATTGGTTACTGCAGCCGTGCTAACTATTCTCTCAATTGGAGAAGGATTTGTTATTTTTATTGATGTATCTCTGAAAGGACTTGGGTGATTCCTCATGAAAAATGAAAAACTCATTACTTATGCATCTCTACAATTGAAGACACATGAGCAGAACTATCCTACATATGATCTTGAGCTGACTGCGGTTTTTTTGTTTTAAAGATATGGAGGAACTATCATTATGGGGAGAAATGTGATATATACACAGACCATCAAAGTTTGAAGTATATTTTCACACAAAAGATATTGAGAATGAGATAGAGGAGATGGTTGGAAATTCTTAAAGACTATGATTATTCAATTCATTAGCATCTCAGAAGAGAAAATAAAGTCACTGATGCATTAAGTAGGAAGTACTGAGTTTTTCTATCAATGATGAGGATTCGAAGAGATTTCTGGATCCAACACCTAGTTAAAATGGACATGGAAATTATAATGGAAGGGACATCATCAACCCTATCCAAAATGATTTTTCATCCATCATTACTAGAGAATGTTATGAAGGCTCAAAAAGAAGATCATTTTTTATAGAAGAAGTTTGAGGTTGTGAAGGATGTAAAGTTTTCTGAGTTCAATATTGATTAACAAGGTGTACTAAAATTTTGTACAAGACTATGTGTTCTCTATATTCAAGAAATAAAGAATGATTTGATGGATGAAGATCATAGATCTACATTCTCTATTTATTCTGAAAGCACTAAAATTTATAGGGACCTTTGTGATCATTATTAGTGGGATAATATGAAAAGGAAGATTATTAACTACACTACAAGGTGCTTGGTATGTTTGCAAGTGAAGGAAGAGAGACAACTTCCTAAATGGGTTTTACAATCACTACCCATACCAGCATAGAAGTGGGACACTATCACTATGTAATTTTTCACTAATATCTCAAGAACATCCAAATGAAATAATGTGATATGGGTTATAGTGGACCGTCTCACCATGACTGCCCATTTTTTCTCTATTCAGTAAGATTTATCTCTTAATAAAATTTACAAGATTTACGTGAAGGAAGTGGTAAGGATACATGGGGTTTCACTTTCTATCATATCTAATCATGATCCAGGGTTCACATCAAAATTATGGAGAAGTATTCAACATGCTATGTGTAGTCAACGGAATTTTAGTATGACCTATCACCCCCAAACTGATGGCCAATCTAAAAGAATTATTCAAACACTCAAGGACATGATGAGAACACGATCAATGGAATTTAAAGGTGGATGGGATATTCATCTCCCATTATTTGAGTTCAGTTATAAAAATAGCTTCCACTCGATCATTCAAATGGAACCCTATGAAGCTATATATAGTAAGTGATTAAGAAATCATACTTGTCGGGATGAAGCTTGTGAGAGAAAGCTTCTTGAGCTTGATCTTGTGAAAGAGATGATAGAAAAGGTTCATGCCATCTAGGAACACATTGAGGCTTCTTAGAGTCGGCAAAAGAACTTTTCTGACAACTGTCGAAGGGACTTGGAGTTTGATCTTGGTGAAAAATTATTTCTTCAAATTTCACCTTGGAAGAGAGTCATGAGGTTTGGGAAGAAAGGGAAGCTCTTTCCTAGATACATTATCCCCTATGAAATCCTTGATCACGTAGTATTAGTGGCCTATCATCCTGATCTTCCTCCAAATCTAGCACAAGTTCATGATGGTTTTCATGTATCCATCTTGAGGAAGTAAATACCTGACCCTTCACATGTACTAAATTCATAGGTGGTACAACTATAACATGACCTCTCTTATTAGGAGTAGCGAGTGGAGATCTTAGATCATAGAGATAAGGTTCTACTCAAAAATACTACCCACCTTGTTAAAGTGTCATGGAGGAACCAAAAATATGAAAAAGACATGTGGGAACTAGAGGAGTCAATGAGGTAAATTACCCACACCATTTCCCTTCTTAGGGTACGAGTTGAAATTTCAGGGACAAAATTTCTTAAGGGGGGAATAATGTAATGACATGAAGTTTTGAATAATATTTGTTTCTTCAATTTGTGTGTTGTTTTATTTTGTACTCAATAAAACTATATCCTTTTATTAATAAAGTGAGTATAATTAAAATGATACCATTGGGTTTTGATTGTTATATGACTATTGGTCAATATGAACGTTGGATACTATACTCTAAACGTTATGATTATTGTTTATAAATAAAAATGATCATGGTTAATTAATACATAAAAAATAGTCGATGGGATCATCCTCTAGAGTTGGGAAGTATGAATCCCATCTATCAGAGCTTGGGAAAGAAGTAGCATCACTGGGATTTTCTCTGGACCAAGCCCAAGCCCAAGCCCAAGTCGAGCTTGAACATATTAAGCTTTAACGTAATTTCCTTTGGGAGAAGTTCAAGTTGAAAAAAATCACCACTTGGGAAATGTTGTCCGAGCCACCGCAAGATTCTATCACCATTTCACACCATACTCTTAGGTCCTATGCAGGTGTTATAAGGGGCGCTGTAACGATGCCTTAGTTACTTTGTGTAATCTTTTTGTATAAATAAAATTATTATTTCTTATTATGGTAATATTTTTGAATTTCAAATGTCAAAATAAATATAGGATGAGCTTTTAGAAGTTTCATATTATTGATAAATATAAAAAAAGAATATTTCAAAATATTTTTTGTGCTTTAAATAATTAATAATCTGAAATAATTTTAAAAAAAATGGTCTTATATAGTTGTGGTCAGTAATGAATTTAGAGTCTAATATGATCAACTTAATTTTTCGTGAATAGTAAATTATAAATAGTAATATTACCCTTATGAATAGTAATGTGACCAATGGAATATTAAACTCACTTAATAAAGTATAAATATAATTTAGGCATCATTAATGGTAATGCGATATAATAGCATAAGTAAATAACTGTTTCAGAAATTAATAGTTAAGAATTAGTATTTTTTCCAGGTAAAGAGATATTTTACATTAAAATTAAATATATCATAGTTCGAAAATTATTTTTTATAAAATGGAGTTCATTTTTTAATTCATAATATTGATATTATGTTAGGGTGAATTTATGATATTTTTATAAAATGTTTTGTTTTTCGGTGAATAGTAAAAATTTTGTATTGAGTTTCGGTGTGTTTAATGACATAATTATGGATGTAATCATGATATAATAATTCTGGTCAACCCTTGAGGAATAAAATATATTATGAGTTGTCCCATGTGGCCATTACCACGGAAAAATACCATGTTCAATCCCATGGTTTTGCAAATACTACTAATGAGGTGTCCCTTGAAAATTAATAAAATATTCCCTCACTTTTGCTATAAATACCTAACCATTCATTCATTCCTTTTATTATAAATTCCTTATCCACAAATATATGGTCTTTTTACCTCCCAAGGAGTCCTCCCAAGGTTCCCTCAAGCCCCACAAGGTTCCAACATTCATTTTTTTGAAGTTACTCTTCAAGGTAAGAGAACCTTTCACCCTCCTCTTTTAATCGAGACTTCTTGTATGTTATGTATTTAAATTTCCATTTTCTCATGTCGGTTTATGTTATTATGTATCCTTATTTATTTACATTTTATGTACAAATGATAATATACCCTTTTTTCTCTTGTCAACTGATTTTCTGAATTTTTAAGAGATGCTGTTAGGCTACCAAATTTTCGTAAGGGAATTAAAAAATCCTCTTTATTCAATCAAATTCTATTTTATGTCGTATGTCTTGAAAATTTGTATAGCATGTTATTATATCCATGTTATTCCGTACTTATAAGATAGTATAACTCACTTATTAATGGGTTACCTCTATCCCCTCTCTTTTTAATGTTTTCAAAAACCATGTCGCCTAGCCATTCTACTGTAGAATTTCCGTCTCAAAATCTCTCTTTTTCATAAGAAATTATCTTATTTTATTTATATGAATACAAAACTATATTTCATTTCCAAGGGTATTAATCAATAAATAAAAATGATATATATTTTATTCTATAATTTACATGCATAAAACCCTCATTCCCATTCTTTAGGTTATAAATGACATAACGAACATGTTTTTAAGCCCTTTTTATAACATCACTATTTTGATGTGAAACCCATTATTTTTTTTTCTATTTGTGTGATTTAGGAAATGTTTGATTATGATCTATGTGGATCACATGAAAATAAATAAATATTAAGGGTTATCCTTGATATCACTCTAATGCATTGGGTAATGTAATTAATCTCTAGAGATGAAAATTTTTATGATACCTTGGTGAATAACCTTGATAATTTTTTGGAAACATTGGGGATGGACCTTGTTGATATGATTATGAATGTCTAAATTAAATTTAGTAGCCAAATTTTCATGTTTTGTTTCAATTTATTATTATTATGATATTCCAATTTATCATGCCTTTATGATATTACCCATGTTCTCATTGATATCTCTCAAGTTCACATGTAAACTGTTTCCCATTTTTTCCTTAATGGGCCTTCTGCTCACCCTTTCCTTTGATGTATGTCCCCAGGTTATGAGATGTAGTAATTGTTCTTATGATGAACCTATATTGAAGACTTATAAGTGTATTAGAATAATTCCTTATGCATTCATGTATTTTGTACCTTATCTCCAAGATACTAAACTTTAATGATCCTCTATTTGTAAAATGTAATGAAAAGTTATGTAATAAAAATGCGGGATGCAATACTACTATTAGGAAATGGTGGATTTATGATCTACAGTGATGCATCAAAGAAAGTAATTGGCTATTTCCTTATGAATAATGATAGCGTTATTGCCTATGCATCAAGGTAGTTAAAAATTCATAAAAAAACTATCCAACTCAATATCTTGAGTTAGTAGAGGTAATCTTTTATTTGAAGATATAAATACACTATCTCTATAGATAAAGGTGTGAGATATATATGGATCACAAGAGTTTAAAATATATATTCTCCCAGAAAGAACAAACATGATTAAAAAAATATGGCTTTAACTACTCATGAATTAGGATTGTTCCATACACTACCTCCCAGGAAAGGAGAATAAGGTAAATGATGCATTGAGAAGAAAGGATCATGGAGTTTTAAATAAAATGAGCACTGAAAAGGATCTTGTGTTCACAGATCTAGTAAATATGGATATGGGATTTATCAAAGAAGGTGAAACATTATTAACTTTTTAATTTTTTTCCCAACCTTCTTTATTGGAAAGAATTAAATCATCTCACTATGATGATGAACATCTTTGAAAGAAAATTAAATATGTGAATGATGGTAAGTTGGATGACTTCATGTGTGAAGATGGAATTTTGAAATTTGGGAAGTGGCTATGTGTTCCCTCTATACATGAGCTAATAAGGGAGTTATTGGATGATTTCCATAGATCAACTTTCTCTATACACCATGGTAGAACTATAATGTATAGTGATTTGGAGGAACATTTTTGGTGGGACAACATGAAGCAGGAAATCAATGATTATGTATCAAAATATTTAGTTTGTTAACAAGTAAAGGTTGAACGAAAACATCCTAGAGAAGTCATGAAACCTCTTACTATTCCTACAAGGAAATTGGATGACATCACAATGTATTTTTTCACCGGATTACCCAAAAATTCAAGAAAGAATGATGCAATATGGGTAATTGTAGATTGACTTAAAAAATATACTCATCTCCTCACTATAAGGGAGGATTTTCTACTAGATCTCCTTTCACGACTCTATATCAATGAAGTTTCGAGACTTAATGGATAAACTCTCTCAATTGTGTTTTATCATGATCCATGATTCACATTGAAATTCTAGAAAAGTATTCAAGATCATTAGAAAATAAAGAAAGTACCAACAAAAATATATGTTACATGGATATTGGATGTTCCTGACATATGACTGGTAATGAAACTTATTTGAAAATATTATCAAGATGAAAAGAGGAAAAGTAAATTTTAGAGATAATGCTTAAGGATAAATTGTTGGTATATGTGACATTGTTCTTCTTAAAAAACATTGATTTCAAATGTCTTATTTGTTAAAGGTATTAAGAACAACCTCATTACCATAAGCTAATTATGTGATGAAGTTTACCTTGTGAATTATAGGAATGATAAATTCATATTATACAATTCAAAGGAAGAGTTTATTCTTTCTACCCATAGGCATGAGAATGTATATACACTAAACATATAAGACCATAGAAGCCAAAACCTACCTTTCCTTAGTGCAATGGAAGATAAATCTTGGTTATGGCATAGAAGACTATGACACTTTAACCTTTGGAACCTATGAAAACTCTCAAATAATAGACTTGTTAAGGATCTACCAGATCATAGATTTAAATTTTCAAAAGTTTTTGATCCTTGTCAATATAGAAAGTAATATAAATCAAGTTTTAAATCAATCAGTGAAGTCTCAACTTCTGATGAATTACAGTTAGTGCATATGGGTATTTTTGGCCCAACAAAAACTAGAAGTATTAGAGGAAAATAATATGTATTTGTTTTAGTTGATGATTACACTAGATTTATGTGGGTCTATTTTCTAACAACGAAATCAGGCACCTTTTATTATTTTAAAAAATTTAGATCCCAAGTTAAAAATGAGAAAAACCTTCCACTAATAACTATTCATAGTGGTCATGGAGGAGAATTTCAAAATTCAGACTTTGAAACTTTTTTTTAGTAAGAAAGGCATTACTCATAACTTCTCATCCACAAGAACTGCTCAATAGAATGGTGTTATTGAAAGAAGAAATCGAATTCTTCAAGAGATAACTAGAACCATGTTGAGTGAATATTCTATTGCTAAATTGTTTTGGGATGAAACCATTAGTACTTCTTATTATACTATAAATCGAGTTCTAATCATACCTTTTCTTAAAAAAACCTTATGAATTGTGGACTGGTTGAAAACCTAGACTTTCTTACTTCAAAGTATTTGGATGAAAATTTTTCATCCAGAATACTAAAGATAACTTATTTAAATTTGGACCCAAATATGATGAAAGAATTTTCTTAGGATATTCCACTACTTATAAGGCTTATAGAGTCTTTAATAAAAATACATATACTTTCGAAGAAACAGTGCATGTTATATTTTATGAAACTAATCCTTTTAGTTTTAAAC
Source organism: Viscum album (assembly GCA_963277665.1). Lineage (NCBI taxonomy): Eukaryota > Viridiplantae > Streptophyta > Magnoliopsida > Santalales > Viscaceae > Viscum > Viscum album. Next base: position 1,176,079,357 of record OY728153.1, on the reverse strand, counting down.
AAACCCAACCTACATCCTCAGATGTGTTTTCAAAAATTAATTATCAACCCCTAATAGAAAAAAATTTTAATAAGTAAAATACTTAAGAAAATATTTCTAATATATTTAACCCAGAAGATTTTCTACCTTATGTTGATGAACAGGTTTTACAATACCCAAATCAGTTGTTTCTTAAGAATCATCCCAGTGATAGTATCATTGGTGATGTAAATCAACTTTTAAGGACTAGAAGTTACTTAAGAAATGAAGTAAAAAATTTAGCATTCCTTTCCCAATTAGAGCCAAAAAGCACTAAGGAATATTTAGGTGATGTTGATTGTATTAAATCCATGCAAGATAAGCTAAATGAATTTGAAAGGAACAATGTCTGGACTTTGGTTGAAAGACCTAAGGAAACTTCTGTAATTGGAGTAAAATGGGTATTTAGAAATAAATGTGATGAAAATGGAATCCTAGTAAGAAATAAAGCTAGATTAGTTAATAAAGTATATAATCAACAAGAAGGAATAGACTATAAATAAACATACGTTCTAGTAACTATACTTGAATCCGTTCGCATTTTACATTCCTTTGCAGCATTATTTAATTTCAAACTTTTTAAATTGGATTTGAAGTGTGATTTCCTTAATGGATATGTTCATGAGGAAGTTTATATTTAACAGCCTCTTCGATTTGAAGACAAAAAACATCTTTAACATGTTTTTAGACTCACTAAAGCTTTATATGGACTTAAACAAGACCCTAGAGACTAGTATGATAGACTTATTGGATTTTTGTTATAAAACAATTATGTTAAAAGAACTTTTGGTCCAACTATTTTTATAAAAAAAGATAATAAAAATATTTTTATTGTTCAAATATATGTTGATGAAATTATATTCAGATCAACTCAGAAATATTTAATGGATTCGTTTGCAAATCTCATGAAATATGAGTTTGAGATGAGTATAATGGGTGACTTAACATGTTTCCTAGTTTTTCTAATTTCTCAAAAATCCAGAAGGAAATTATATATCACAACATTATTATATTAAATATATTCTTAAAAATTATGGATATGTAAATAATAAAGTATAATTACTTCAATCGGTACCTCAAATTCTCTTGATTTTGATGATGTTGTGAAACCAGCTGATGAAACATCTTTTAGAGGTATGATAGGTAGATTATTATTCTTAACAGATAGTCATCCAGAATTAATGTTTTTAGTATGCTTATGTTCAATATATCATTATAATCCTAAGGAATTTCATTTAAAAGCGGTGAAAATATTTTTTTTCAATTTAAAAGGAACCATGGATTTATGAATTTTCTATACTTATGGAAATGATTTTTTTAATAAGTGTTTCAGATGCTGATTTTGGTGGATATTGAATGGATAAAAAAGTAAATCTGGAACTTTTAATTTCTTATAAGATTGATTAGTTTCTTGGTCATGCAATAAGAAACACTCAGTAGAACTTTCCACTACTAAATATGAATATATAACAGTTGGAAGTTATTGCGATCAAGTATTATGGATGCAACACAAACTCACAGACTATGGAATGAGTTTTACCAAAACACAAATATTGTGTGATAACACTAGTGTCATTTCCCTAAGAAAAAACCATGTACATAACTCTAATAAAAAACACATAGATATTAGTCATCACTTTCTTAGGGATCACTTACTTAAAGGAGATATCATTCTTCAATTTATCAGAACACAAGATCAACTTTCAGATATTTTTAAAAAATGTTTACCCTTTGATATATTTGAATAAATTAAACAAAATTTTGGAATGATAACTATAAGGTAATCTTCCATATTAAATTTAATTTGAAACCTCCATTTTTACATTAAGAAACTCATTTTCATAGGAGGAGTACGTTTGTTTGTTTACTAAATTTTTCCTTAATCAAATTTTATTTTCGTAACCAAATTGTTTTTCCTTAATCAATTTTTTTTTCAGAACAGTTTTTTTCTAATAAATATTTTCATAACCGAATTTATTTCTCTTATTCTCTCAAATTTGTTTTTAGAACTACAATTCTAGATTCACAAATTTCCTTTCCTTAATAATTTTTTTAGAATATAATTTTTTCAAGAAAAATATTATCTATACTAAAATTGTTACTAAGCATCCCAGAAGGTATGTTTCCTTAATTTTTCATAATTGATTTTTTACTTGTTTTTTTATATTGTTTTAAGAAAAATTTATCAGACTTAATTTCCATAGAACTTATTTTTTTTTTAAAATCTCAAATGATCAGAATCTACTGAATACTTCTTTGAAATTCATCTCGACCATTAGGTTAAGTCTAGCTGATTTCAACCATTGGATCATTTTGGGAATTTGAACCATTACTTCGACCCCAATATAAAGGCCCCCTATTCTTTGTTCCAAAATGGTTTTCATTACATTGTGTGATGAAGCTCTTCTCGTATTCAAATAGATCATTCTATTTTTTTTCAAGTTTTCTTAGACTCCAGATATGGCTGGAAGCTTCCTCGCAGAAACCGATGTCTTCAAATAAGGAAATCAAGTATTGGAAAATCTACAGGGAAATATTTGTTGATCCAAAATTATTTTCTAAGTATAATTCCTTGATTACGAAAAATATTAATCTAAATGGATGGGAGTGTTTTTGTGTAGCCAATGAAATTAGTAGGGACTCGGTTTATCAAAACATAATTATGTAGTTGTAGGAGTCAATAAGTTTTTATGAGGAAGGTGAAAGGGATAAGTTTTTGTTTAAAAGCTATGGGAAAACCTATTCTCTATTTTTTAATATGGAAACAAATATTCTTAGAATTCCTTATGAAGGTGAGGCAATTTTCTACACTAAAAAATTGCTCAATCAGTCATGAATTTTTGAGAAAGAAACAGAAATGGACTACCTTGGACTCAAAGGAATAAATTCACATAAGACCAACCACATTTAAACAATTTTATGTTGTTATAATTGTGGGTACAAGGTTTCCTCATTCCGAGAAAGGGTGACAAGGATTCCTTAAATAAAAGTGATATCGTTATTCTAGAATTTTTTGTTAACCTTAGAAAGGTAAATTTGGTGAAGTGAATTATTTTGAAAATTGCCAACATTAAGAATTGATATCTCAAATATTTGATCATCATGTATCCAGATATCATGTCAAAGATTATAGTTCTCTTCCTAGAATCTTTCAAAATTCCATGAAGTTCTAAACGAAGAACCTTTAAGATCTTGTTGCTAAGTGATGATACCTGGAGGATAATGAAAGTGGGTGTCAATACTAAGTCCAAATATTTTTATGATCTTTATAAAAGGGATATTGAAGCTTTAACTAAGAAATATAAAGTAGCCAAAAGTTCCATGAAAGCATAGTAGAATAAAAAAGATAAAATAACTAAAAACCAAAGAAAACTCTATAGTTCCGAAAACTCAGTCAGCACCACCAAAATCAAAAAAGCAAAAAACATTCCCGGATGAAGTGGTAGAAAAATGGAGGGATGAGAAGAAGAATAAGAAATAAGGAGATCTATGTTTTGTCTTAGATACTTCTGAGGAAAAGGCCTTGAAAATACAAGATGTTGAAGAGTTCGAAAGGAAACAAAAATAGAATAATTTGAAAAAAATGTCTGAATTTGAGATCATTCAAGCGCTTATAAAGGATACTAAGAAAGCATCTGAATAGATTCAGGTACTAGAATATCTTCTCCAAGAATTAGTGCAATTAGAGACCCTGGAATGAAAATTCCCATTTCGAAACCTATTGTGGAAGAATATATAGTCCAAGAAGAATAAGTAGAAGAAGAACAAGAGGAAGAAGAAGATGAAAGTGATGATGTGATTAAGCAAGTGGAAGAATACCATGAGAAGGAAATTCCTTTTGAAAATCTTCCAATCCAGACTTCCTAGGTTGAGTCAATGAAAAATGGTTCTCAAGGGAAAGAAGATAATATATAACAAGAGGTTAAAAAACCTACTGATTATGAGAGTAGAAACCATGATTTCATTCAACATAATTATGTTAAGAAAAATTATGAGAAAGAAGAGGTTGATGAAAATAAAATAGTCCAACTTTTAGATAGTGAGCCCGAGTCTCCAAGGGATGAAAAGCTTATTTTTAAAGTGAACAAAGGAAAATAAGTGGTTGATGATACACCTAAGAAGTTTGTGGTTGTTAAGAAGTATGTTGGTGGTTTATCCAAGAGGAATAATGAAGAACTAGACAATGAATCCTCTTTTGCAAGGGAATCAGATTCTGAATCTCCATCTTCGATGGGTCAAGATTTTGTTATTAAGTCTTTGAAAAAGTTACTGAACACAACACCTTTAATTCCTAGCATTGATTCATGGTGTTATTTTCTTCAATAGTCTTTCAATCAGAAGTCAGATTTATTAAGTATAGTGATGGAAAAGTTTTTCAAGTTTGAGGAAGATTTCACAAATTTTCATATCGGTTCTGATGCTCATAGGAGATCATGTAAGTAAATAGAAAATGGTCTAAAAAACGATTGAAGACATGAGAATATTTGATTAATTATAAGATTCAGTGAAATATCCTTTTGATAAGTCAGATTATAGGATCAAAACCTTAAAAAACGTTTTTTAGAGATGTTGAATCTTGAAAAAATAGCCTGGAAGCAAGAGGATAAAGATTTGAATTGGAAGTTAAATTTAGTTGCTTTAAATCTGGAGAGAGAAAGGGGACTCAGGGAAGAGTTTCATGAAAATTTTAATAAGCAAGAAGAAGTAGTGAATTCTCAGGCATAAATTATAAAGTCTCAATATGAAAAAAATCAAGGCTCTATAAAAGAAGAATCAGGATCAGGAACAGTTGCTCAAGTGGTTTGAGGAAGATCATAAGGATCTCAATAAGTTAAAGGCTACCTTAAAGAAGATCATGATGAAGGAAAAGAAGGATGAATTATTTTCATTCCATTCCGATATTTTGTTGTATTTTTCCATTATCATTTTTACATATCATAATGAAAATTTTCCTATCCTTAATTTTTTTGCAGTTCTAATCTTTTAGGTACCATTATTTTCATTCTCTCTATTCCTTTTTGAAAATCACAAAGGGGGAGGAAATAATGATCAAAATAATATTAAGTAGAAAGAAGATAATTCCCCATGTAAGGGGATTTTGAGTAAGGGGGAGTATACTTAAATAAGACTTTATTATACAATAAAAAGAAACTTCTCTAACAAAGACAAGAATACAATCCTTAATGATTTCAATACCTAAGTGAAATTTAGTCATATTCATCATGGTTCATATGTAAAGGGAGATAAGTTTTTCTTTTAAAGTTCTAAAAGATAAATACTTATTCCTTATATTATTTTTTGAAAGGATGTTTGTGCTTTCCAAAAAAAGGGATATTGTTGAGTCAATAAACTTTTGTTATGAATTTTTCTTTCCTCTTTGTTTTAAAAATCACAAAAATAATTTCTTAAGAAAAATTATCTTTCTCTAAGGACTATTTTCTTAAGGAAAATTTCCTTTCTCTATGAAAATTTTTATCCTTAACTTGGTTTTCATTATCTCATCCAATGTCTTCTCAAAACCAAGTTCATTTTATTACCAATTCAAAAATTAGGATCCTTATATAAAAACCTCATCATCTTATAGTTCCTTGGATATTGAGTCTTCTGTTTTTAGGCTCTGATGTATATAAAATTAAGATTTATAATTCTCTAAAATTCAGACTCCAAATTCTTTTAAATTCAGATTCTGAATTCTATGAAATCCTGACTCTGAATTCTCTAAAATTCAGATATAAAATTCTCTAAAATTCATATTCTGAATTCTGTAGAATTTAGACTCTGTATTCATCATAATTCAAACTCTTAATTCATTATAATTTAGACATTAAATTCCTCAAAATTCAGACTCTAAATTCATCAGAAATCAGACTTTGAATTCCTCATAATTCAGAGTCCAAAATCATTAGAATTTAGAATCCAAGTTCCTCATAATTCAGTCTCCGAATTCATCAAAATTCATACTCCAAATTACTAAAAATTCAGACTCTGAATTCATTATAACCCAGACTCCGAATTCATCATAATTCAGACTCCAAAAACAACATAATTCAGGTTCCAAATTCTTTTTAAAATAGAATCCAAATTTCTATTTGTCTCTAGAATCTGATTTTTTATATGTTTAGACTCTGAATTCTATTTTTCCTTAGATTTCAGATATTCATATTTGGTTAAGCTACTTCATTTTCCTTACATATTCTTTTGTAATTATAAAATGATGTTGTACAATTTGTTTCTAACTAACCATTGGTTGAGTGACATGTGTACAGGTGCCTCCAAGATTCAAGGAAAAATATGACCGTTGGAGGAGGGAGCCAACCATTAAAGTTTTTCTTATAAATATGATCTCATTTGAACGATCTCATCATCATTATAGGGATTACATGTTGTGATACTAGGAATTGATTTCTAGAGAGAGGATCTCATGCCTTGTGTGTTTAATGAACATATTGTTCATCCATGAACAGCTTTTTCACCTTTCTTAGTGCGACTCTAATTGTTGCTAAGTTCAATTGAGGGTTTTCGGGGATAGGAAGATAGAGGTGCCAACTACCTTAAAGTTCAAGGGCTTGTGACATATTCTGATATTCCTATCGAGGGCTTACCCTAGTGTGGGTAAGATATAATTTCTTGAATTTATAAATCAGGGGACCTTTATCCAAGGCTGTTGGATACCCTACTCTTTGTGTTAAAAGATTTCTTACTGGTTACTTGTTCTTGTTTCAAGTTTTATTTTCTATGTATTTTGTTAAATTAAGAATTTATAACTTTCTTTTACTTTCTTGTATTTTTGATTACTATGATAATTGAGATTCTATACTCTTTAAGGTAGAATCTCTCTTTCTTATGTTTATTTTCTAGATTCATATTTTCAAACCCTAAGAAAGTTTGTATCTTAGTTAAGAACATAAGATGGTTTGTGAATTTACCTTGTTTAACCTTCTTAAACATAGTTTTTATTAAGGTTAAAAATGATAGTTTTAAATGTAAAATTCAATTCCTCTTGTAATTGAGCATCTACATACACTATTTCGATCCTACGACATCTTTATTTTATGATGAGTTAAATTTTTTATAAAGATCTTTCTCAATTATTCTAGATAAACAAGCCCAATTCAAGGAAACTTCTTAAATTATTACCTATTTTCAAGTGAAATATATAATCTGTTTTAAGCCATAATTATTTTTCTAAAATTAATAATTTCATCATGAAAAAACTACATTAGTTCATTTCTAGTTTTGTGTAAATAGTTTTCTAAACTAAATTTTCTTTTCAAAGTAAAAGTGTATTTCTCTCAAAAATTCATCGATGATTTTATTAGAGTAGTTTTGTCTATTTAAACCCCTATGTTGAATTTTATGTCTTATAGAGGATAATAAATTATGTTTATCATCTACCATATTATATTAAATGTTTTGTGATCTGTTTGAATATGAATGTTCTATCTTTAAACCATTCACCATACTACTCAGAATGGCCAGTGTTTATGTGTACAGATTTGGGGAAGTTATTTCATAAGTTTATATTGTTTATATTTATCCCCTATCATATGTGGAATGTATTGGTCTTAGAAAGTGATGGGTGGCCCCCAATATTTCTAATTGATGCCTCGATAGGTCTCATGAGACAAAACATAATTAGGTTTTGGCTGGGGCCTTATGCTAGTATTTTCAAACATCTTTGCTGAGGACTTGACAATATGTTTCAGATGTCTGACATTATGCATTCCCTCATTATGGTATTAGTAATTGATAAAACATGTGATCATTCAACTATTAAAATATCAATGGTTATGTTTTAATCTCTTACGATCAATTATATTTCCTTATTTAATTAACTATTGTTCCAACTATATTATGATCATGTATAATTTTAAAAGAATGTGTTTTTAGTTGTTCATCATGCCTAGTGTTTATTTTTATGATAACTTCTACTATATTACATACCCTTTCTGGGAATCTAAGATCACCCCTTTCTTATGTTTTATTTTCCCTAGGATGTAAAGATGAATATTATAAATGACTTGTAGGGATAATCTTGGAGTCATATAGATTTTCAATTATGTATTTCATTTCAAGTTGTAATGTTGAACTTATGTTTGTATCTTGTTTTTCAAAACTACTAAACTATTCATTCATTCAGGATACAACATTCATGTAATGATGACAATGTAATAAAAAAATAAGTACTGATTCTGGGATACTAGGGTGGGTCCTTATACTGTAGTATGCCTCTTTATCTGTACTAAATACAAGTGCTGATAAAGAATACCTTTATCAGCATTTTTTTAGTTCTGATAAAATCCCAGTGCTTTTAATCTCGCTCTGGTAGTTGGTGCCTCTCTAGCACTAATAAAGTCCATTTTAGCACTATTAAAGGCCTATTTTGTATTCATGAAAAGGTCATAAATTCGAACCTTGAATTATTATGGTAGATATATACTAAAAAAATAAGATTTATGAATGTTTTTAGGTCATTTTATGGTTCTTATCATTTTATTTGAAACCTAAATTACCGATTTACCCCTTATCATGATATTAAAATTACAAAGTTTTCTATTCATATTGAAAAAAATAAAAGGTAACTATTGAGTAAAATTAAACCCATTATTACTGATTTGGAATAAAATTTTCAAAATTAAAAACATAGAAGTTCTAGAATATAATATAAAATTAAACTAACAAAATTCAATAGAAAAACATTTTTTTCTTTGAAAAAACACTCTTTTTAAATATAAAATCTTTTTATACAAAATTGAATAATGAAATCCTTTAAAAAAATAATTTGATTATTTTAAATCAAAATTAACGAATGATGTTTTAAAAATAATTAGAATTTTTTTTTCAATGTAAATAATTTAAAATAAAATACTATTTTAAATAAAAATTAGTATTTCTGAATATCCCATAAAAATCAATTATTTTCAGAAAATTCTCAAAGATACATCCTAATATAATCTTGATATTATGAATTTAAAAATGAAATTAATTTTATCAAATTGAAATTATATAATTTGAAAATTAAACTTTTAAATGAAAAATTATAAGAAATGAGTTTAATAAAACTATTTCATTTTTAATTTTAAAAATTACTTAATATATTTAAAATGCATATAACTAAATAATTTAAGAATACTAATAAATATTAAAAGTTTTAATTCTATCATTATTTCTCTTATTACGTTCCCCCTTTTGGAAATTGTATCCTCGTAATTTTGAACTCAAGCACGGTAACTGGGGTTCAACTATTCAAAATATCTTTGTTGATATCTCATATCATAAAAAGAGTAAATAAAACTTCCACTTAAAAAGAGATAAAGGTAAGTAAAAATTTAATATGGAATAATACATAATATATTTCTATATAGGAGAACATTAGTGGGAAGTAAAAATATTGATATGAAATAGAAAAATAACTCCCAAGAACTGATGGAGTGTGATAGAGAATATGGCCATGAGAAATATAACCATAAAAAAACTTTAAATCTGTGATGGGTTAAAAGACATTTATATATTTGTAATAAAATTAAACAGATAATTTCCCCCCAAAATCATTTTCTTTTAGTCAAAGAATTCTTATAATACCTAGAGTAATAACCTAAGAAAATACACTTACATGACAAATATAGTTTCATCCTTTAATCAATTTCCAATACAAACTCATATTTTTCTCAAAATGATGATTATAATGCATGGAGAACTAGAATCAAACTCTATGGATAAAAGTATCCACAAAAGAAAAAAAATATATTCCTTATATATTTAGGCATGAATCAAAACCAATATGGTTAGTACATGATAAAATAATTCGCAAAAAATAATAAACCTTAATACGAGTAAAACTTCTTTAATATACCAAAAATCAACAATGACACCCAAAATTCTACTTGGATCATTCAATAAATAAGTATGCTTAAACTTATTCAAAAATATTTTAGCCTAATATTGAAACCCAAAAATGAAGAGGATTTGATCACATAGTCTTCCAAGATAAATTTTATATTTATCTACAAATAATATCAATCACTCTTAATGTATCATACCAAAATGTGATTTCTATAATCACATAATCTCCAAGATATTCAAATAATTTAAATAAATAACCTAAATCACTATAAAGTCAAAAAAACCACATATGTTTCCAAATGATAATTAAACATTTATTTATCAAAGAAAATCCCATAATATTCTATTAACCTTAATCCTACAATGTTACAAAAACAATTATAGTGATCATATTCTAAAATAAAATTAATCACTTAATCACTAAATCATTTTCTAAACATAAATATTATATATAAGATAAAATATATGTTCCTAAAATAAACTTATTCTTCATCCCTAAAATCATTTAAATAAAAAGAATGTGTCATACTAACCAAGACATCACATAGTTCAGTGGTAGGTGTTTCACCCTTATCGACCTTCAGTTATAGGTTAAAGTCTTATGACCTTACCAGATGCAATGGGTTGTCACCCTTCCTATGAGTTTTCCTTTTCAAAAGATAAATATTAATATAATAATTTCAATGTTTATGAAAATGAGATAAACATCCTCAAAGTAACCATAATACATTAAACATTAAAGAAACCTTTTAACCTCAAAGGTTATCTCAAACTTTTTATTTCTTATTCCCCAAATTGTAACAACCCATAATTACCTTAAAATCAAAGGTCATATAAAACCTAAATTGTATCTTTACCTTTAAAATTATGACAAAAAATTAAAATATAATTCTTCCTCAAATTTTCTTCATTCGATAAAATTAAGGGTTATATTTACCCCAATAAAATATCAAAACTCAATAAAAGTACCCCAAAGTACTCCTAAACAAACAAACCATTTTGGTTATATAATAATTATTAAATATTCTTAAATATCATCATAATATCTAAATTTATATAAACCATCCTCTGATTCCAACTATAACAACAGCAAGCCTGCACTCTCGGGTCCGATGCTAAATAAATAAACATTACATTTATATATTTGATGCCAATAATGGTGACCCAATTTTTTCCATAAAAAAACTTACAACTTTAGAAGGAAATATTAGATCATTTAAATACCTAAGGACCTTTTGGGTATAGAGTTTTAGAGAATTAGAAAAAACTACTAACCACACAACTTCATAAATAATTGGCTCCTAAATATTAGCATCATCTCCAACAAAAACATTCCCATATAGTAACCTTCTTACGAATAACATACTTAAAACCATTATTCACTACCTAGAGAAAAGAAACATAATAAAATGATGATCTTAAGTGCTTTGTAAGGGTTAAATACATTAAAATCTATCAAAAATCAATAATAAACAAATAATATTCAATAAGGAATAATTAATATGGAAAGGTAAATAACTGAAAATGCATTCCATTTAATAAATAAATTGAAGAACATGATTAAATAAGGCATGAAAAGTAAAATATATCAACACACATTCCATTTACTTAATATCCTGATCACTAAATGAATCCAAAGATAATATCATAGTGAAAATATAATGGATAATGATAACTAAATTCTTGATGATGGAAATTGTTAATTATTTGATGTCATGATCTCAGGAATTATGATACTTCTGCTATTGAGAACTTTTACAAGACATTTTAAAACTAATGGGTTGGTATATACCATAAACCCATTTAACTAAGTCTATCTAACTGACTCATCTCATGAGACTATCGATGCCTCGAGGGACTATCTATAACCGAGATCCACCTGTACCTGTATGTCCAAATCATTCCCCATATATTGAATAATTAATATAATTCCTGAAAAATATGCCTTATTAACAGATTTCACTAATTAGTAATGAATATGTATTAATAATAATTTCCTTGATCAATTATATAACATTAAAATTAAAACACCATATATATAATTGATATATAATTTAAGTAATAAATATATCCATGATAAATAATATTGATATTTAAGCAAAAATTAATATCTAATGATGTTAATAAAGTGAATATTTCAACAGATGGTATCATTAAAACATATACTTAGTGGTGAATAATTGAAATAAATGGATTTTTTCACTGATTAGTAGAAATACCATAAAATTTCATTCAAAAATAGTTTTTTGGAAAATATCTTTTTAACTTTGAAATTCACTTTTAAAAAGAAACTGCAAAAATACTAAGGAGAAAAAATTTCTTTGAAGATAACCTTGTAAAATTATAAAGGAATATTGAAAAAATATTATTAATATTGGTGTGAAAATATACTCATGTCATATAAGTTAGAAAAAGTCATTCCATACTTTTTTAGAGATGTCACAAGTACCTCATTTGGAAAATGGAAAAAATCCCTTTCAAAACAATTTATAGAAAGTCAAACATAGGTAAAAATGTTTTTTTTAAAATAATTTAGAAGTGTTAAAATCATTCTTGATTTTTTTAGATAAAATATGGATATAAATACAAATATATCTCATCAAAATAAAAAAATATTAGTTTTTATTTTAAAAATTTATTTTCTAGATTCAAGTTCCAAAGAGATGAAAAGTTGTAAAAAAATATGAAAAATAATTCTGAGAGTAAAAATTAAATGAAATTTAATAATAATTAATTAATATAAATTTATTTTTATTACCTTAAATGGGTATTATATACACCAAATAAAAATAAAAAAGTTCATAATACCAAATACTTTCCCAAAGGGTGGAAATTGAGATGAAATTCATTACCTTGAGTCTGACTCGTAATGTATGTTATTTATATTCATGAATAATAAACGTAGATAAATAATTTTATTTATTAAGAAATATTTAAAATTTTATTACTCATTTTATTTCACTTATTACCATATTAAAACAATTACATAATCATTTATATTCACGTCATATGTTTTTGTGATATTAAGTTCATAAGTCCAAAATTACTTAGGTAGGCTGACTATGGTAAAAGTAGTCATTATTCCATCATCTCCATAATAATAAACATGATACAATTTCCATTTTTATTGATAAAATATACCTTTAAACCCAAAAATTAAATATTTTTATGAAAAACGAACTTTTTTACAACCATACATATTTTAGGCCATACATATACATTTTTTTAAAAGATTGGGGTCAAAGCCTCATTTTATTATTAAAACAAATACCTCTTTTGACTTGGTAGAGGGAGACCCACTACAAAGCCCGAAGGCACAATTCCAGTTGGACTCAATAACATATATCATAAATATCATATTAATTCTTTAAATATTCTTATATATATCATCTATGTTACGTGGTTATGAAAAACAAATCACATCATGTTTTGGAGATGATAATCCAAACGTACACAGAAATGACATTATAATTTTTCAATACATGGAATGATAAGAAGTTAAATGATATAAAATCTTTATATAATGATAAATATGTAATTAATATTATATATAAACATTAATTCCATCATTATAATCATTTATGAGATGTGGTAATGGAAAACAAATTAAATAGGTTCGTGGGGCGGTAGGCCGCTGTACACATGAATAATGAATTTATTTCCCATTTGATGGAGTTTCTGATGACTATAGGTAATTAAATTAACATAATAACATATAATTATATCTATGATACTATTATTTTATTTTATAACGTTTTAATAAGATTTTATGGAAGTGGATGAAGGAATAAAACAGAAATTCTTGATTAAAATTGATACCTATTCTTTGGAAAATTCCGTTTTCTTAACACCTTAAGACCACTAACTTAGGTGTTATGACTAAAAAAAGACCTATATAATGAGTTTATGGATTATATTATGGGATTTTGTTCAAGTATTTTCAGAATATAAATGGTTTTGAAGTGTGAAGAAAAGAGAAGAATAAGTTTTTTATAAGAGATGAGAGGAACTCTCTTGACATTTTTCAGATTATTAAATTAATATAAATTAATTTTCAATTAAAAATGTCTATAAATTAAGATAATATGAATATAATATGATTTTGGGTATAAATATAGTCCTAATATAATATTATTACAATTTTTGACTATATTTATACCTATAAATTTTGGTTTTAACCTCTATTAACCCCTCTAAATCTTATCGTGACAACATGATTTTTTACTCTTTGAGGCTTATTATAATTAATATAAAATGAAAAAATACCCATAAATGGATCATGGTATATATTTTAAGCCATATAATAATCAAATGTCTAGATTTAATATTTTTAGGAAATTTATATCATTTAATAAAGTAATATTTATTATAAAATATTCGTTAAGTCAATTTTTAGAACTATAAATTACTTTGACTTTAATAATATCAAGATAACACATATAATTTGAAAAAAGTTATTTTAATAATATAAAAAAATATATAGATAATATATATTATTTTTATTACATTAATTATCTCAAATTATATTTATTTAAATATTTTTAATGTCATCTATTTGATTTTTACATTAATAGAATAATTACCGAATTAGTGTTGTGGAAGCATTTAGAGTAATTATTTTTTCCATAAAAATAAAAAATAAATTATCATGATAAATATAAAGCTTTTATATTTCATAATACTATTTATAGTCAAACATATCATTTGAATAACACCATATTAAAAATATTACACTTATTAAAAGCAAGAGTGTGACATGTTTAACATTTCATTAAATAAAATAATATAGAGGTAATAATCTCATACAAGTGGCCCTAAAAGGTTATAAATTATACCCTTGGATTATTATGGTAAATATATACTCATAAAATAATATTTAGGTATGTATTTTGGTCCTTTTATGGTTTTTATCATTTTATTTTTAACCTAAATTACCCAATTTGACCTTTATTGTGGTAATAAAATTACTAAGTTTATTATTCATATTAACCAAAAATAAAAGGGATATATATAATAAATCTCAACATAATTATTATAGTTATGGAATCCAATTTTCAAAATTTAAAACACAAATTTTTAATAATTTAATCTAAAATTAAACTGCAAAGACACAATGAAAAATAGTTTTTTTTTGAAAAATGACTTTTTAAATATAAAATGTTTTTATAACAAAATATAGTATAAAATCCATTTCAAAACCCATAAATGGATTTATTTAAATAATACTTAACTAATTAAAAATTAAAACTAATCAAGAAAATAAATTTAGACTGTAAATACTTTAAAATAAAATACCATTTTCAACAAAAAAAGTATTTTTCACCATTCCTGGAAAAATCAATTGTTTTTAGAAAATTATAAAAAAATATTTCTAAGATAATTTTAACACGTTGAATTGAAAAATGAAATTAATTTTTTAAAATTAATATTTTATAATTTTAAAATTAAAATTCTAAATAAAAACTTATAAAAAATGATTTTAATAAAACGATTTACTTTTTTATTTTAATAATTACTTAATATATTTATAATGAATATAACTATATAGTTCAGGAATACTAATAAATATTAAAATGATTTATTCTATCCTTACTTGGGCTATTAAAAAATGGGTCATGCATTATAAAAATGCATGTTGGCATCTATGAGTTGGAAGCTGGCGCTTTCACTCTCCCCATTCAATGAATAAAGTCTATAAATAGGATGAAATCCATTTGTTGATGGTACTATATAATATGTAAGATAATTTGAAACTTTATTCATCCCGAATCACTATTTTTCATTCATAATATATAAAAATAACCCATTTGGTAATTTATGGATTTCTCATTATGATTGAGGATCAAGGATTGTGTAATTCCCTTAGAGGTGGGAGTACCTGTTACGTCAGTGATCTCAATCAAGCATGCTCAATTACATTCAACAAATATAGATATCACAGAGATGAAGGTATTAATTTTTTAGTTATTAATTTCCATTCATATTGACCACACTCATATTTCTATATATTTTATTCTATAATTCAATGTTTAAATCCCACTATTTTATCATTTTAAGGGTAATTATCACATTTTTAGGTTTTAAGAATAATTAGGCATCTATTGTGAAAATGGATTAATTATTTATTTTAAGTGTTTTTATTAATTTATAGAATTATATTGAAAATATATATCAAAATTCAATCATTTTTTTCAAAAAACATAATTTTTAATTCAATATATAAAATTACACAAAACATAAAAATTTTATAAATTTTATAATTTTCATATTTCTTTCATAACATTTTCTAAAATTATCAAAATTGAAATATTACTTTTTTAGAACTAAATTATTTATGGGATACATTTCATTCTTCTAGAAATATTACTTAATAAAACCACATGAGGCCCAAATGGTGCATTCAAGTTGGGCCTAGAAATCTTTTCACATTCTTGATGACTTTTATTGTTGAGACCATATCTCATAAAATACATTTCCAAAAGAGATAATATTATGCATTAAGATAGATAAGATGTCACGACCCGCCCTCGGGGTCCGTGCCGTGACTACCCCAAGCCCGCCTTCCATAGGCCAGGGGCTGGCGACTAGCACCAAGGCGTAAATCCCGGTAAAAAGGGAAGGCATTGCCTTTGTAAAGTAAACAAACACCACAGAGTAAGCAAGCGGAAAGTAAACACTAAGCAAAAGCAGAGTACAACTGAAAGTACGGAAAAGTAAAGGGGCCAGTATACAAA
Organism: Viscum album; assembly: GCA_963277665.1. Classification (NCBI taxonomy): domain Eukaryota; kingdom Viridiplantae; phylum Streptophyta; class Magnoliopsida; order Santalales; family Viscaceae; genus Viscum; species Viscum album. Next base: position 1,176,062,762 of record OY728153.1, on the reverse strand, counting down.
CCCAAACTGAAAGTAAATTTCAACTCGAAAGGGAAAACAGCAACTGAAAAGTAAAAGCCGCTACACCGGGCTGTCCACTGGAAATCCCACCTGAAGGGTGGGTATAGATAGCTCCTCTGCTCCACGGGTCCCGCCGTCCGCTCCAAGCACGTCCCGTCCAGTGGTCCACCTCCAGGTACCGTCCTGCTCTGCAAGCCTCAGCTAAGATCAACGATGTCCATCGTCTGCAACCAACACAACGTAGTGCGGGCAAAGCCCATGCAGGGGTGAGTATAAGCTACTAAGTAGGGACCCCAAGACCCCTGAAGGTCTCTCAAATCCACAAAGGATAAACCACGAAGAAAGGTACAATCACGAAGTAACATTCGACACTGCTTAGGTATATGCCCATACATATACCTAAGTCATCAAATTCAAATACGCTCCAACCTCCGAGCCCAAGTACAACTCAGTCCACACAGGAAAGTAAACGTATTCCACACAGGAAAGCAAAACGTAATCCACACAGGATAGCACAACACAATCCACATAAAAAAGCAACAGGATTCAGCTCACATAGGTATACATCTTCAAAGGACGATAAAGATGATCTCTGATCCATCTAAGTCGTCGGACCCACGAAGGATCGATAGGTAACTAACCCCCGCAAAAGACCCACACAGGATCGGGCCCACGTAGGACCTATAGGCGTTGGTTCACATAGGACCGCTGAGCGCAAAGACCCACACAGGATCGGACCCACACAGGATCGGGCCCACACAGGACCTGTAGCACTGATCCACGTAGGATCGCTGAGTGCTGAAGTCGTCATCGTCGAATCCACACAGGATCTCTGTACTGTCATCGTCGCAGTCACAGTAGCAGTAGTAGCAGTAGTAGTCACAGTAACAGTCGCAGCCAGCACTAGGGTTCCCGCACACAGCAAGCTCGTTCGGAGGGTCCTCTCCACGAGCCTAGAGGCTGATACATCAACTGTCACAAAGTCCAGAGTTGATGTATCCAAAAGTTCTGTATCGTCAACAGGAACTCAACGCAATAGACGGCGCGTCGATCAGACGTCCGGTCTGAGAGTTATTGGCATTTTCGTCCCCGGGTCCCAGTTGGTTTTTAAGGAAAAAACAACCCGACCGTACTCCACCTGCATCCAAACCTCGGGTGGAGTATGCCAAAAGATCCGTCTCACGAAGAGGAACACAACAAAGCTGACAGCACGTCAATCGGACGTCCGTAGCTCAAGATATGAGCGTTTCCGCTCCGAAGGCCCGGTTGGTTTCGTGAACGAACCAACCCGGCCGAACCCAAAGTATTCCGCCACTTTGAGTGCGATATACCGAAACGACCATCTCGATCCAAGGATCGCGTTGCCGTAGACGGTTCGTCAATCGGAGGTCTGTGGCTCATGTTATGACCCAAAGACCGAAACCGATTCGAAACGGGGGGTCCGGGTCCGGGCCGACCCGGCCCGACCCCCCCTGGGTCGGCCCGAACCGGGAGACCCGACCCGGCCCGGCCGGCCGGCCGGCGGCGCGGCGGCCTAGCGCCGCACAGAGGCAGCGCGCTGGGGCTAAGCCCCCGCTTGATTGGGATGGCGGCGCGGCATTATGACGCACCCTTTTGGAATCCGGCCCCCCTCGTGGGGGTCTTCTTGAAGAAACCGGGGGGCCGCCTGCCCCCCTCAAGGAAACCGCCCCCCCAATTAAATGGGGGGGCTTTAGTGCTGGCCGGGGGATTAATTTCCCCCGGATTTAGACCATCCGGCCGGCCACCTGGCCGGCCGGTTTTTCTCCAACGGGACCGGTAAACCGGTCCCCTTTTTCCGGCTTCCGACGCCGGCGGCCCGGCCGCCGGTCTTCTCGTCTCGCCGCAGCCCGGAACCGGCCGCGGTGTTTGTCGTCCGGCACAGTGCGACGACACCGCGCCCCTCCGCCGCGCCTTCGATTCCCCTTGGCGCGGCGCGACGGCGTCGCGTTCTTGATGATTCTTCCACGGCGAGGCGCAACAGCGTCGCACAATAAAATCGTACGATTATCCGCGTGGTGCGACGGCACCACGCCACCTTGTTTCCACCCGCAAGATAAATCAACAAGAACGATGGAGGGGGTTCGGCCGTGTTCATGCGGTCCGGCCCCCTCATGTTAAACAATAACACAAATTTATAATCCTCACGTTAGTCATGCTAGAACCACGAACAAGGATAAATAAATAAACAATAACAACAACCCCTACTTGAAAAATGACGTCGCACGTCGGTTATCGCGGAGAAAGGCGTCGCGGCGTCGGACGTAGATTCCGTGGACGTCGGGGTGCGTCCGAGGAGGAAAAAACATCTCTTCACTTGTCGCTAAGACGAAGAAGAGAGGTACGTTGTCGTTGGCGATGATCACCACGGTCGGCGACTTCTCCCTTGTCGAGGAGGAAGATGAAGACGGAAGAATCCAGGACGCCGAGTCTCGAAGGTCGTGGGATCGATGTTCCTTTTCAGAGAAGAACCGTTCTTCACGTTCTTCATCGAAGATGAAGAAGATCTTCAAGTCTTTCAATGATTCTCCCAATCCTCTCAAGTAACAAAGGAACTAACCCAAAAATAAATTAAGCTTACACTTAATTTATTAACACAACCCAACCTTTTAAATTCAAGAGTTTGAATTTCAAAAACTCAAAATTAAACTCACTTATTAATTATACATGAGTTGTATAATTAATTAAATGTTAAGTTGACAAGCCTTTAAGAGGGAGAGAGGGGAGTTAGGGAATTTGAAAAGGTGGGGCTCGGGTGGGCCCCTCCTCACCTTAATCATCTCTTAGGTGGTTAAACCACCCAACTTCCAACAAAATATTATAACCACTTTTAAGATATAAATAAATATTGTATAACAAATTTATTTTACTCTTCATTTCATCCATAAAATTAAACATCTCCTCCTAGGAAAACGCAACTTCAGAAAAGGTCTCTTTAAGCGAATATCGGCGCTGCGAGTTCATCGGTGCCCTCAGATTTCAATTCCGAGCACCGGATCAAAAGTTAGGAAAACCCGATCGTTCGTTCACTGAACGTACCCGAGCCAAACTTCGGAAATTGATTCCGGGCACACCGGCCCTCGGAATCAGGTGCCGTCAGAAACCGCGCTCTTGTAAAATTCCAAAGAAAATTAAGAAAAAATTTCCCTTGAATTTTACGGGTCTTTACATTACTCCCACCTCAGGGCTTTACGTCCCCGTAAAGATATATCAAAAACTGGGGAAACAAATGAGGGTACTGAGCATGCATCTGAGCCTCCCGCTCCCATGTGCTCTCCTGGAGATTCCCGTGCTACCATATGATGCGCACAAGAGGAATCGATCGCCCACACAGGACCCGCTCCTGTCGATCCTCTATCTCCACCGGGACCTCCGTAAAAGTCTCCCCATCATCAATGTCAAGCTCCCCATGGTCAATGATGTGCGTCGGGTCGTGCACTTATCTCCTCAGCTGGGATACGTGGAAGACGTCGTGCACCCGGTGCAACTGAGGTGGCAGAGCTAGGCGATAAGCCACCTCGCCAACCCTTCTGAGGACCTGGAAGGGTCCGATGAAGCGTGGAGATAACTTGCCGCCTCGGCCAAATCTCCGAATACCACGTCGAGGTGAGACCCGCAAGAAGACGTGGTCGCCATCCTCAAACTCTAGTGGACTCCACCTCCTGTCAGCATATGACTTCTGCCGGCTCTGAGCTGTCGTCATCCGCTCCTGGATGACCTGAACCTTCTCTGTCGTGGCCTGGACCATCTCCGGTCCCACAAGTGCTGACTCCCCAGGGTCTGTCCAACACAAAGGAGATCTACAAGGTCGGCCGTACAACGCCTCGTACGGTGCCATCCCGATAGTGGAGTGGTAGCTATTGTTGTACGAAAACTCCACCAAGGGTAGGTGGTCCTCCCAGCTACGACCAAAGTCGAGGACACATGCGCGGAGCATGTCCTAGAGAGTCTTAATGGTCCTCTCCGTCTGACCATCCGTCTGAGGGTGAAAGGCTGTGCTCAGACGTAGCTGCATCCCGAACGCCTCCTGTAACCCCTTCTAAAGCCGGGAAGTAAAGCGAGCATCTCGATCGGAGACGATAGATGATGGCACGCCGTGGAGCCGCACAATCTCCTAAACGTAGAGACGTCCCAAGCTCTCCACTGAGCCCTGCTCTCTGATGGGTAAGAAGTGTGCCAACTTGGTGAGTCGGTCAACAATCACCCAGATGGAGTCGTGACCTCTGGAAGTGCGTGGAAGTCCAATCACGAAGTCCATGGATGTGCCGTCCCACTTCCACTCCAGAACCTCCAAGGGCTGTACCAAACCTGCTGGTACCTGATGCTCTGCCTTCACCTGCTGGAAGGTGAGGCATCGAGAAACGAACTCTGCTACTGCCTTCTTCATGCCCGGCCACCAGTGCTGTCGTCTGAGGTCCTGGTACATCTTTGCCACTCCAGGATGTACCGCCAAAGGAGAAGTGTAAAACTCTCTCAGCACTTCCTCTCGCAAAGCGACTGGTACTATGGTACGTCCTCTGAAAAGGACGTCGTGCTCTGCTCCAAGGGAGAAACCATCAGGTGCCTATCCCGAGGATATCTGTGCACACCGTGTCTCACAGTCAGCGTCCCCACGCTGTGCCCCCCTGACTCGCTGCAGTAGTGGAGGAGTGACTGTGAGAGACTGAAGGAAGGCTGCTCCATCTCTATCCACGAAGGATATCTATAAAGAGGCTAGCTGCTCCGTCGCCTCCTCAAGTAGCTGAATGCATGTCCTCCAACTGTACCCGTAGCTCTCGAAGCTCGGAGGGGGCCATCCGATATGCTGGAGTGGATATCGAGGCTGTCCCGGGGTACAAGTCAATATAAAAGTCTACCTCTCTGCGAGGAGGTAGCCCTGAAACGTCTTCGGGAAAAACGTCCGCAAACTGATCCACCACTGTAGGAAAACCAGGACTCTACACGTCAACTGCTCCAAGGATGAGGCTAGCTAACTGATGAGTAATGGGCTGTACTCTCCTCCGCAGAATTCCATCCTGTGCTGCTAAGGCTCCCTTCTCGCCGGTGAAGGTGAACCTGCTCCCGTCGGTGCGTACACATCGCACCTTGCGCCTAAAACAGTCAATCTGTGCATGGACCGTAGATAGACAATCCATGCCCAAGATGACATCGTAAGGCCTCGACGCTGCTACAAGAAGATCCCAGCCGAAGCTCTCGCCTCCTAGAGTAAGCTCACACTGCCGGCAACAGTGCGTAATCGTCGAGTCTGCTCCCGTAGGAGTCTCTAGCCGTAAGGATCGAGCCAACGGCTCTGTCGAAATCTCTAAGCTCCGAACAAGGGCAGCAGCTATGAAATAGTGACTCGATCTTGTGTCTATAAGATCTACAGCAAGGGTGGAATAGACACAGATAGTACCTCGAATCATCTCGGGTGCGCCGTGGTCGTAGGCCTCTGCTGCCTGGAGTTGTGCCTGTCTCTGCCCGCCAGCTCCCTATGGTCGGGGTGGACCTCCTGGTGGTGGTGGTGGCAGAGCCTCAAAGCATCGCCCACCACCGGCTGCTCGTCCAGCTCCTCTTCCTCGTCCGCCTCCTCCCTGCGGACCGCCACAGTCGACCCTCTGCCTCGGTGGTCCCTCAACCGACTGCTGCTCCTCGGCACGGAGGGTCGGGCAGTCACGAGCCATGTGGCCCTGCCCGCCGCACGAGTAGCACTGTCTACCTCTTGAAAGACTGGCTCCTCGATGTGTGCCCTGCACTGCTGAGGCAGTGCCCTGAGGTCGTCTGCCCGAAGGTCTGGTCTGTCTGGACCCCTGAGTCATCCATCGACTGCCTACTGCAGATGACTCTGCCATGTGCCGCCCTGCGGTGGGTCGCTGCGCTGGTGTAGACTCAGCAAGGAAGCTCTCGATCAGAAGGGCCCGCCCCAGTACTCCTGTCTGAGTCGGTATGCTGAGGGAGATCAGTGATGCCCTGATCTCGTGTCTCAAACCCTGCTCAAAGGTCTGGGCCCGGAAGAATGGGTCTCGTACCATGTCAGTCGAGTAGTGCGAGAGATCAGTAAATCTCGCCGAGTACTGAGCGACCGTCATGCTGCCCTGCCGCAGCTGTAGAAGCTCCTGGATACGCACCGCACGAAGGGTGGCTGGGACGAACTCCGAGCGGAAAAGGCTCTCAAATTCCGTCCAAAGTAGAGATGCCTCATCGTGCACCTGGAGCATCAAGCTCCACCATCGTCCTGCTGCTGCGTGTAGTAGGCTCGCAGCGAGGATCACCATGAGGTCTGCTGGTGTCCTCACTAGCCTTAACACACGTACCACGACCTCCAGCCAGTCCTCTGCTGCCTGGGGATCCGTCTCCCCGCGAAACCTGGGTGGTCGCTGGCGCTGAAACTCATGCAGTGCGCTGAGGCGACGCGCATCGTCAGCGGCTGGTGCTGGAAGCATCGGGGGCTCGGCGGGTAGAGCTACCGCTGGTGCCACTGCTGACACAGGGCCCTGCACCGAGGCCTCGTCGCTCGGTGGGCTGTCGTCACGCTCGACTCTCGAAACCCTAGCTGGCTGCCGTCATGGGGCAATCCTGAATAGGAAACAGGTGCGCCACGGTCAAACATTATACCTGGTGGGCTGACACAAGGAAATCACAAAGAAAACATTGAAACACACACGCAATCAATGTTTTCGTGCATTAAGTCGGAAATCAGAAGTCAGGGTCCTGGTGTACGGATACGTCGGCTGCCGCACCAACACTGGACTCCCTGGGCTGATAACCACACTCAATACGCTAAACATTATTGCTTCACATAGAAAAGATCAGAGTTCGCGGTAGAACCGAACTCCTCTGATACCAATTTGTCACGACCCGCCCTCGGGGTCCGTGCCGTGACTACCCCAAGCCCGCCTTCCATAGGCCAGGGGCTGGCGACTAGCACCAAGGCGTAAATCCCGGTAAAAAGGGAAGGCATTGCCTTTGTAAAGTAAACAAACACCACAGAGTAAGCAAGCGGAAAGTAAACACTAAGAAAAAGCAGAGTACAACTAAAAGTGCGGAAAAGTAAATGGGCCAGTATACAAACCAAAACTGAAAGTAAAGTACAAATCGAAAGGGAAAACAGCAACTGAAAAGTAAAAGCTGCTACACCGGGCTGTCCACTGAAAATCCCACCTGAAGGGTGGGTATAGATAGCTCCTCTGCTCCACGGGTCCCACCGTCCGCTCCGAGCACGTCCCGTCCAGTGGTCCACCTCCAGGTACCGTCCCGCTCTGCAAACCTTAGCTAAGATCAACGCTGTCCGTCGTCTGCAACCAACACAACGTAGTGCGGGCAAAGCCCGTGCAGGGGTGAGTATAAGCTACTCAGTAGGGACCCCAAGACCCATGAAGGTCTCTCAAATCCACAAAGGATAAACCACGAAGAAAGGTAAAATCACGAAGTAACATTCGACACTGCTTAGGTATATGCCCATACATATACCTAAGTCATCAAATTCAAATACGCTCCAACCTCTGTGCCCAAGTACAACTCAGTCCACACAGGAAAGTAAACGTATTCCACACAGGAAAGCAAAACGTAATCCACACAGGATAGCACAACACAATCCACACAGGAAAGCAACAGGATTCAGATCACACAGGTATACATATTCAAAGGACGATAAAGATGATCTCTGATCCATCTAAGTCGTCGGACCCACGAAGGATCAATAGGTAACTAACCCCCACAAAAGACCCACACAGGATCGGGCCCACGTAGGACCTGTAGGCACTGGTTCACACAGGACCACTGAGCGCAAAGACCCACACAGGATCTGACCCACACAGGATCGGGCCCACACAGGACCTGTAGCACTGATCCACGTAGGATCGCAGAGTGCTGAAGTCATCGTCGTCGAATCCACACAGGATCTATGTACTGTCGTCGTCGCAGTCACAGTAGCAGTAGTAGCAGTAGTAGTCACAGTAATAGTCGCAGCCAGCACTAGGGTTCCCGCACAAAGCAAGCTCATTCGGAGGGTCTGCTCCACGAGCCGAGAGGCTGATACATCAACTGTCACATAGTCCAGAGTTGATGTATCCAAAAGTTCCGTATCGTCAACAGGAACTCAACGCAACAGACGGCGCGTCGATCGGACGCCCGGTCTGAGAGTTGTTGGCATTTTCGTCCCTGGGGCCCGGTTGGTTTTTAAGGCAAAAACCACCCGACCGTACTCCACCTACGTCCAAACCTCGGGCGGAGTATGCCAAAAAATCCGTCTCACTAAGAGGAACACAACAAAGCTGACGGCATGTCAATCGGATGTCCGTAGCTCAAGATATGAGTGTTTCCGCTCCGAAGGCCCGGTTGGTTTCGTGAACGAACCAACCCGACCGAACCCAAAGTATTCCGAAACTTGAGTGCGATATACTGAAACGACCGTCTCGATCCAAAGATCGCGTTGCCATAGACGGTTCGTCAATCGGAGGTCCGTGGCTCAAGTTATGGCCCAAAGACCGAAACCGATTCGAAACGGGGGGTCCGGGTCCGGGCCGACCCGGCCCGACCCCCCCTGGGTTGGCCCGAACCGAGTCGACCGGGGTCCGACCCAGCCCGGCCGGCCGGCCGGTGGCGCGGCGGCCTAGCGCTGCACGGAGGCAGCGCGCGGGGGCTAAGCCCCTGCTTGATTGGGATGGCGGCGCGACATTATGCCGTGCCCTTTTGGAATCCGGCCCCCCTCGTGGGGGCATGCTTGAAGAAACCGGGGGGCCGCCTGCCCCCCTCAAGGAAACCGCCCCCCAAATTAAATGGGAAGGGATTTAGTGCTGGCTGGGGGATTAATTTACCCCGGATTTTTGCCATCCGGCCGGCCACCTGGCCGGCCGGTTTTTCTCCAACGGGACCGGTAAACCGGTCCCCTTTTTCCGGCTTCCGACGCCGGCGGCCCGGCCGCCGGTCTTCTCGTCCCGCCGCGGCCCGGAACTAGCCGCGGTGTTCGTCATCCGGCACGGTGCGACGGCACCGCGCCCCTCCACCGCGCCTTCGATTCCCCTTGATGCGGCGCGACAGCGTCGCATTCTTGATGATTCTTCCACGGCGCGGCGCGACGGCGCCGCGCAATAAAATCGTACGATTATCCGCGTGGTGCGACGGCACCACGCCACCTTGTTTCCACCCGCAAGATAAATCAACAAGAACGATGGAGGGGGTTCGGCCGTGTTCATGCGGTCCGGCCCCCTCACGTTAAACAATAACACAAATTTATAATCCTCACGTTAGTCATGCTAGAACCACGAACAAGGATAAATAAATAAACAATAACAACAACCCCTACTTGAAAAATGACGTCGCACGTCGGTTATCGCGGAGAAAGGCGTCGCGGCGTCGGACGTAGATTCCGTGGACGTCGGGGTGCGTCCGAGGAGGAAACAACATCTCTTCACTTGTCGCTAAGACGAAGAAGAGAGGTACGTTGTCGTTGGCGATGATCACCACGGTCGGCGACTTCTCCCTTGTCGAGGAGGAAGATGAAGATGGAAGAATCCGGGATGCCAAGTCTCGAAGGTCGTGGGATCGATGTTCCTTGTTGGAGAAGAACCGTTCTTCACGTTCTTCATCGAAGACGAAGAAGATCTTCAAGCCTCTCAACGATTCTCCCAATCCTCTCAAGTAACAAAGGAACTAACCCAAAAATAAATTAAGCTTACACTTAATTTATTAAGACAACCCAACCTTTGAAATTCAAGAGTTTGAATTTCAAAAACTCAAAATTAAACTCACTTATTAATTATACATGAGTTGTATAATTAATTAAATGTTAAGTTGACAAGCCTTTAAGAGGGAGAGAGGGGATTTAGGGAATTTGAAAAGGTGGGGTTTGGGTGGGCCCCTCCTCTCCTTAATCCTCTCTTAGGTGGTTAAACCACCCAACTTCCAACAAAAGATTATAACCACTTTTAAGATATAAATAAATATTGTATAAAAAATTTATTTTACTATTCATTTCATCCAGAAAATTAAACATCTCCTCCTAGGAAAACGCAACTTTGGAAAAGGTCTCCTTAAGTGAATATCGGCGCTGCGAGTTCATCGGTGCCCTCAGATTTCAATTCCGAGCACCGGATCAAAAGTTAGGAAAACCCGCTCATTCGTTCACTGAACGTACCCGAGCCAAACTTCGAAAATTGATTCCGGGCACACGGGCCCTCGGAATCAGGTGCCGTCAGAAACCGCGCTCTTGTAAAATTCCAAAGAAAATTAAGAAAAAATTTCCCTTGAATTTTACGGGTCTTTACATAAGATTATGAAAAATACATTATTAACTAATTTTACGGTATATTATTCCATTTTTGAGTCCATTAATACATAGTAAACCAGATAATTGTAATCTTACTTTTTTATAGGACATAAAAGTTTGCTAATATGGAATTGTATTTTGATACAAGTGTCCAATAAATCTGAATATATGTGGGATAAAAGTTAATATTTTTATGGTAAAATTTATAGAATATTAATTTATAATATTCTTATATTAAATTGTGAAAACATACATGAAAATTTAACGGTTCTAATTGGAGAAAAATACTTCCACCCCTCATTCTTATAAAAGTTTTGCTTCTCTATCCATTCAATAAGTTAGTCATTTTCCAGAACCATGGAGGTTATTTTTCGCTTATAATTGTTTTATACATTTTTAACATATATTAATTTCAATTTTATATATTTTCTATTTAATTTTACCTTTGTATTTCCCCTGCCATGTTTTTATCATCTCAATTCAAATGAATAACTAACTTCGGCTGTTGTTCGAAGGGAGGGAGAAGTGTTATGATTTGTGTTATTTAGGATAAAATATTTCTCTATATTTTATTCTAATAATTTTAGTAGTGGTTAAAATGATTTTAATGTGTTTTCTCCCTGATTTATATAAAATTGTGATTCTTCTTTCTCATTCATATATATTCATTCCCTTCACAATTTAAGTTATTCATACAGTGGAGTTTTACTTGGATAGTGTGGGTCACCAAGGCAGTATCCTAGATGAATTTTGGAAGAGTATTATCGCTCATGAAGAGGTCTCAGTGTTGGGTTATAACTATTTGAACAAGGTGGGTGTTTAATGATAGGTCTTGATCACAACATTAAATAGGACAATGAGAATATTTTTAAAGAACAATGATTTATTCATCATGAACTCCAAGGAAAAAAATCCTCAAAACAACTTTTTCCTTGAATTATTATTTACAATTTTAATTATTATATATATATATATATAATTATAATATATAAAATTTTAAACTCCCCAATATATTAGAATATCATTTAGTATCATATTTTAGTTATAAATATTATATTAGGTTCTTGGTGGTACAACTACATTTAAGCACATACACACACCACTCACAGAGAGCCCTGAAAGGCAAGTCATAGTCCGCCAAGGGACAACCCACCCATCCAACTGCTTTATTACAATATATATTTATGGTCCTAAGGCCTAGTTAGCTTGAATCCAATTACATGGTCGATAGGCCAATAATAGAAAATTAGTTTGTGTTAGTGGACTCCTTCTGATTTTGGCTCTAAGGTGTGAACTATAACACATTTTAGGAAAATAATAAATATATTGAGTCAGGATTCATGAAATAATCTATATTATAAATTTGGAACCATTTTCATGAAAACTCTTCACTTGCACACACTATTTTGAAAATATATAATTTGAAAATTAAAAAATAGAACTTTATTGCATGTCTTTTTTTGGAAAGGTAAATAATGAACTTTGTTTTATTTATACCCTAGCTATGCATTTAAAAATTAATCTTAGTAGAAATTATTAATACTAATACCTCACAAGATTTTGAGTGTGTTGATGAAACTATATAACATATAAATTGAAAAAATACCAAAAAATAAGGGAGTATTTAAAATTAAAATTAAATTAAATTAAGGAGATACAAAGAAAAATGAAATCTATAGACATTGTTGTCAAGGAAATAAAATAATTAATGAAAAACCCCAAAATGATAAAGGGTTAAATAACTCTATGATATGACTCATGTCAACAATGTGCACCTTCTTTTTTGGAAGCCTACTTGAGTAGAACTCCATAGTTATGTGTGCTTGGACTGAAGTAGTGATCAAGATGGGTGAACTTCTGGGAAGTTTCTCATGGTGTGTGTGAGTGAGGATAAGGCACACTGAAAAGGACACATGTTGTCTTGTGGGGACATTTATTAGTCAGATAACCCGTTCGAGCACGTGGGTGTGCCCTAGGAAGTGGACTACGTGTTTACGAGGCAATTGGTGGTACCTGGAGGGCCAGGACCCAACGACCATGTTAAGGTAGAGTGTTTGTGTTGTCACTAGGACCCAATTGTCACTTTTGGTATCAGAGAAAGAACCCAGCCTTAAGGGAGGTGCACTACCATGGTTGAGATGTGGGGTTCATAATGAGGATGTTGTGCTCTGGGGGGTGGGGGTGAATATAACACCCCATAATTATAAAGGGTTAAATGAATAAATGATATGACTCATGTCAATAATGTGAAGCTTCCTTTTGGGATCCTACCTGATTAGAACTCTATAGTTAATCATGATTGTCTCAAATTAGTGATAAGGATGGGTGACCTTCTAGGAAGTTTACCATGGTGTGTGTGATTGAGGACAAAGCACACCGGAGAGGACATGTGTTGTCTTTTGGGGAAAATCATTAGTTAGATGACCCATTTGGGCACATGGGTGGGCCCTATGAAAAGACCATGTGTTTGCAAGGAAACTGGTGGTACCTGGAGAGCCAGAACCTGGTTACCATGTTAAGGCGGGGTGTTTGTGCTGTCACCGGGACCCAATTTTCACAATTAAAGATACAACAATTAAAAAACAATATAAATATGAAGTAAAGGTTGTTATAACCACATTTAAAGTTGAATAACCTATGGATAATAATAAACAATTCTAAAAAAAATCAAATTATCTCCCTGATAGATGATTTCCCAATGGTTATTCTTGAGTTGAAAGAGTTTAAGGAAAACATTTATGAGGAAGTTACATTTCTTGAGAAGTAATTTTATTCAATGTTCCTTGATACTAAATTGAAAACTAACATAACTTATGTTAGAATTACATATTTGGCTATAATAGTCTCATACCAGGAGAGTGATGATGAAAATAAATTGACCACCATCACTAAGAAGATAATAGTGGAATTTAGTGAAGTAAAAGATCTTGATGAGGCCCTAGTGATTAGACTTCATCCTTTACATCAACTTGTATATCACCTATAGAATGAAATCATGAAATTAAATAGGGATCCCCTATATCTTTTCTTCCCTACCCTATGCACTTATCTTTTTTATCTTCTCTCCTTGGGGTTGGAACATTTATTCTTATTTTTTATGAGGGTTACAACACTTAGAATACAATTATAAATTTATAGAGAAATAACAAGTGGTTGTTTATACCACAAAACTCCACCAACCTTTGGATCTAGGATGACCAACTGGAATTGTCTAAATATAGATATTAAAAACATAGCACTGCTTTGGGAACTTTCACTGAAGATGCATCAATTTTCCCATTTATTTTCCATTTAATTTTTTTTCTATTTATGTTTTCTTACAATAAAAATTTCATTTATGTTTTTCTAATATGATTTTAGAAATTAAAATAAAATAGGAGCTTAACATACACTATTAAAAATGAACCCAGGTTATGTTTCTCTTTCCCATTAATTATAAATATCCCATCCTTTTAATTATGTTTGAGCTAAATGAGGGGTAGTTTGATCTAAGGGGGGGAGGAATGTCCACCTAATATAGGATTTTTTTTGTATCTTATATTATGTAAATTCGACTTTAATGAATATATATTATTATTTTCAGGCTAATATTAATTTTTAGAGATTTTATTTTTTTTTTGAAAAATTTATTTTTAAATGATTTTTATGTTGAAAATTTCCTAGGAATTTTATTTTCATATATTTTTAGAAGTATGAATTTTTTTGAAATCCATTCCCATGAAACATTGACTCAAACTATTTCCTCCATCTTATGAATTATTTTGAACCCCTTTTACATATTATTTATTATACCTGAAGTTTTGTTTAAGGAAACTTAGATTTTGTGGGAGAATCACAAATTATTAATATTTATCTTTCATTGATTTGGAGTTTATAATTTTTTTAAATATGACTGATTTATTTATTATACTAGTAATTTTTTTACTTGAGACTTTCCCTTTACATAAAACCATGTTTTCCCCTTAAAATCCATAATTTTTTTATAATTTTAATCAAAATTTCAACACAATTTTTACTTACATACCTTCACTCTTAATATTTTTATATAGATATTTAAAATTTGATAATGCAGTAAGAGCATTTTGTGCATGTTCATTGGGAAGAAACTCATTTCATGGTGGTTTAAGGTGTGTGTCCCAATTCTAGATAGTGGAGAGAGAGAAATAGGTGTGATACAATATTAATTGTACTTCATTTATATCATAATTTTATCTAAAAAAGGGGAAAAAGAAAAGGATAAAATATAAAAATGATATTGAATTATTAATTATTATTAACTACTTGATATGTCATTCATTAATTACATTTTATTGTCATATCACCCTCTATGAAAAAATAGAAAAATAAAATATAATAAAAATTGAATAATATGGAAAATTATGATGAAATACTTAATTTCATATATTGTTTGACTTATAGACCATGCGATTAAAAAAGATGGTGTGATGTTTTACATTTATAAGGGGAATTGTGTGAGGTATATTTATTATGTTTTCACTTGAATATTCATGAATTATATTTAGGAGTTTAAGGTACTCTTTTTAGAATGTTAATTTTTAAATGCCTTTACCCACAAACCCTTTAACATTAAATCATCTCTAAAAGTTCTCATGATTGAAAATATTTTTGTGTCCTATGGTGTGAAGAGATGATAATTTCCATAATCTTATGGAAATACATGTATTTTTAAATAATGATCTTATCTATATATTAAATTTATCTTGAGTGAAGAGTGATATGAATTTACATGTAAGGTAAGTTGTGGTTGGGTCATGGATGGATTTTTTAGGTTGAACAATTTTATATTCAAGAAAATAAATTGAATTGTAATATTTTTTATAGATTGGACATGATGAAATTCTATTTGAAAAAATACTTGTTAATTTTCTCACTTTTGATTTTTGTTTGGATTTTGATTTAGATATTTGTTGATTTCTCAAGAGTGCGGTGATTAAGTTTGGTAGATTGATGAAGATCATATTTAGATATATTTTATTCTATAATTTAATTTCTTAAAAAACCATTATTTTATAATTTTAAGGGTTATTATTGTATTTTTTGGGTTTTAAGAAAAATTTGTACTTTATTATGAAAATGGAATAATTCTTGATCTTTAAACTTTTTTATTCATTTATGAAATTATCTTGAAATTAAATATTATAATATTATAATTTTTCCTTTAATCCTCAATTTTCATTCATTATATAAGATTACCTTAAAATAGAAATTTCATAATTTTTGGTATTTTAAGAAAAAATATTAGTTTGGTTTTTCTATCATAACATTTCTTATGCTAATAAAAATTTAGAAATTAATTTTTTTAAGATTACATGATTTATGGAATGAATTTAATTCAATAAGACCAATTAATGAATCCAACAATATAAGTCCCAAATGAAGCATTTTAGTTGGGACTTGAAATTCATGCACAATTTTTATGACTTTTAGTGTTGGTCCTGTATCTCATAAAATATTAGTCCAAAGGTGATAACATTTAAGTGAACATAAATAAGAGGCCATGTAAAACATTCATTAACTAATAATTATTAATATTAAACTATTTTTAAGGATATAAATGTATATGAAACTATATATTAGAAATTTGAAGTGTTTGTCAGGCAAAAAAAGTTCACTTGTGTAATGAGATAATTTTATTAAACACATTTCCCATAGAGTTGAAATTGTGTGGGTTAAAAATTAATACATTGAGTAACAACTTAATGGAAGGAACCTTTTTGATATTTTACCATTTAATGAACCAAATATCTATGATAATTAAAATTTTAGAATTTGAGTGAAATTTATCCACCCCTATTGCTTATATATTTTTAATTCCAGTTCCATTCAAGAAGTTGGCCATTTTTAGGAACTAAGGAGGGTAATTTGGAATTTTAATATTTTTATATATTTTAAATATATATTTGTTTCTTTTTTATTTAATATTTCATTTAATCATTTCTATTTCACCCATATTCTTTTTCTCATCTCTATGCAAATGGATAACCAAATCTGGTAGTTGTTATAAGGGAGGGAGTGGTGTTATGATTTTTTTTATTTTCACATTAAAGTTCCTATTTATTTTATTCTAAGAATTTATGTAGTAGTTGAATATATTATATTGAGTGGTATATATACTTTCTGAACTTTTGTTATTCTTTTTCATCATTTACATTTTTTTTCTTTCCTTCACTATTTAAGTTATTAATATGGTAGAGTTTCACTTGGATAGTGTTGGTCATAAAAGGGTTATCCAATATAAATTTATGAAGATTAGTATTCTATATGAAGAGATATCGATATGGGGTAATAAAATTTTGAACAAGGAGGGTTTTTAGTGATAGGTCCCGATATCAACATTGAATAGGGTAATGATATTATTTTTAAAGAATAATGATTTCTTTACTATGAACTCCTAAGAACAACCATTTATTATCACTAACTTCTTTATATTTTTCATTCTTAAATACACACATATATATATATATACATATATATATATATATCATTATAATTTTAAGATCGCCATTATATTAGTATATCATTTAATAGAATATTTTTGTTTTAAATGGTGGTAGTATAAAATTAGTTTGTGTAAGTATCCTCCTTGTGACATCAACCCTAGGGTGCGTAATATATTTCATTCTTAAAATAATAAGATATATTTTGAGTTGGAATTTAAAAAAATACCTTCCATCAAATATTGATTCATTTGATTCCATATATGGATATTTTATAGGTTTATTTAAATGATAAATATAATTTGATGATCACTCAAAACGCATCATGTATTATGTATCAAAAACCGCTTGATACATTTCCCAGTTTCCATTTTTCAATATCTTATATATTATTGATTTTTAAAAAGAATAATAATATATTATATATTTTATGAAGGTAAAAAAATGTGTGTATCATAATATAGATATTACCTACCATAATGAGGTTTTTCCATTTTCCACATTTTAGTAAGAACTATGAAATATCTTACATATCAATTTATGTATTTTACTTTTAATATATTTATTTTCTCACCATAAAAGTATCTTATATATTCCTTAAGAATATATTATATATCAAAATGGGATAATTCCTTTGTTAAATCTCAACATGCACCTCAAAAAATATCATATGCATTCTATAAATTTCATACACCATAGTCTATGTTTTTCCCTTCATCACATTTAAATCAAATCATTGAAAAATATCTCTATATGATCTAGGAGATATTACATATCAATAGAATATATTACATACCATAAAAAATATGCAATGTTTCATAGTTTAAATCCCATTCCTTTTCTAAAATTATTCTTTTAAGAAAAAGTCATTTATTTCCCATGAAAATACTTATGTATATATAAGAGGAACCCATATATACAGTTTTTTTATTTTCTAATTTCTAAAAAATTTATAACATACAAAAATTATCCCCAAGGTTCTCAACTCAACTTAAAACATTTTTAGTTATCGCAAATTAACTCAAAAAAATTTCAGCACTTTAAAAATATCCTATATAGCTTTTAATGATTCTCATAAACAGTTGTAAACAAATTTACCACATCCTATAAAATTTCATGGTTTCTTGAATATATTTATTTACCAATACATACTAAATTATTTTGTGACATAAAGTGATATAAAATCATTAAAATAACTAAATGAAATTATTTACATTCTATTTACTGAAAAAACATAAACTCTTTTTTGGATATTAATTATCATTAAATTTAAATTATTTTTGAATAAATCTTTGATTTTTTCTACATTAACTCCTCCAAGTCCAAATATACTCCCAATTATCTCTTAGAAACTATATTTTCTTAAAAATTTCATGCTAATATTCACACAATATTTTTTATACGTGTTAGGAAATAACACTCATTTCTTTTAGTGGGAATATTTTACAAATAAACTATTAATAATTGTATCTTATATGGTATTATATGTGTTTAGAGCATTATTATTAAAATATGAATTTATTATTTGAAATATTTCCCTATTTTTTGGTGGAAAATATTTCACATATATTTTAATAAATAACATGGATAAATTAATTTTATCCTTGATAAAACTCCATTTATCATTACCTTATTTTCAAAAATGTTAGACTTAGATAAAAAATAACTATGTGTAAGAAAAGATCATCTCTTATATTTATGAAAACCATGGTTTATAATAACACCTCTTATCACATAATATGAAAAATATTAACAATTTCACTATCTTTATTTTGATCCACTTATGCTTTAAAGTAATATACTCTATCCAAATACTTAATGTTGAAACCAATTTCTCCTCCACTAAAATTCATAATTTAATCTCTATCCATCAATACTTATTTAATTTTGGTCTCTTTTATATATTTACAACACTATTATAATTTATTATGAGTATTATATACAATTGAAAATAAAATAATTTAATTCAATAACATTAATAATTAGCATGGATTCTCCTTGAATTTTATTTCACTCATTCCATTAGTTTGGATAGTTCTTACTCTAATTTAAATTTTTTCCAAAGTTAAAACACTACACCTAATTATAATATCAATTATTAGGTTTAGAAGGTGGTATGTACTATCCATGATGTCTCTTCTTCCTATTACTGTTATAAATTTTACCCTTTCATTTCTATACCATCATCATAGATCTTGAGATTGGAATTTCCATATCATGTTCAGTAATCCTCAACATATTGATGAGGTTGGGTAAATTTTTGTCAAATTCATTCATGTTGTAACTCATAATAAACTATTGAATCCTTTATGATAGTGATTGAATAATGAAGTTCATGTCCACATTCTTAGTGTCACCCCTAGTCTCTCTATGTGATTTACGTACCCAATCATATTGAGTAAATGATTTTATATGTAAGTGCCCTCAACCATATTATAATAAAATGGAACATTTGAAATCTCATCTCACTCATTTTGTCTTGTTATTAATAGCGATTCATTAGATTATCTATCATTCCAAAATCATCCATATTCTCATGTTACTTGATCTTTAAAAACAACAATTAATATAGATACTTCAAGGGAATATTTAATATGATTAATATAATGTTATTTATCTTATTTAATAGCCTCATAAACATGATTTGTTTTATGAATTTATTTCTCTAACTCATAAAAATTTCTTTCTTTCTTGATAATGATTATAAAATTATTTTACAAGTATAGAAAATTGATTCCATTATGTTTTTAATTTTTAAATATTTATCATAAAGTCATGTTTGAGAATGATGATGTTATTTTATATATAATAGAATATTTTATCAGATGAATATCTTTATTTATTTTCTTTTAATAATAACTTTCATTAAATATTCTCCAACTAAAATGATAACCCCTTTTAATTACATGATATCCATCAATGGACTAAGATCTATATTTCACTATGTAATAAGTATACATTAGTTTTCATCACATCATTTTTCTATTTAGGTAAACTATCATGTCAATCATATCATATATCACTATTGTATGGTTGATTAGAATTTTTTTCCCAATCCATCACATCGATAAACTTAACACTAATCCTCCGATAAAATCCTGAAGTGTTTCTTAGCTAAGTGTAACATAAATAAAATTTCGAAATGAGAACCTAATAATATTAGGGTCATCAATTACTTTCCTTACTTACACAAGAATATTTAGGGGAACCTTTCTTTGGATAAATATAACTGGTTGAATAGTCGGGGTCTTAAGAAGTGTTTTATTTCTAATGAATTTAACACATAGTATTTTTAAATGGAATTTAAATTTCACCATTTTATCTCATGTATTACTTTACATGTATTCATGATTCTATTTATTTAGTTTATAATCATTATTCCTTCCACCCAATCAAAATTTTTATACCATATTATTGTGTAGCTTTTACAAAACCCATAGATTATGTTGCTTACCCAAATTAAAAGAAAAATGTATTTACACATATCCAAACTAATCCCATGTATAAGGTATATAAAACCATTTCATGTAAAGGTTGGAATAATAAGAAATTAACAATACCCATAAGAGTAATAATGGACTAACTGGAATCCAACCCCTACTTTTCAAGATAAATCCTAAGCTCACAATCTTGTTAGAATTATGAATAAAATTCGCACTACCCATAGATTTTAACACAAGAGATACTTAAATTCCACAATAATTATAACACATAATATAAATAAACTATAATTAAATTCTTAATTAAATATCATAACCTAATACAATCCAAAGAGAGGGTATAATAAAACACAAATCAATTATCACACCTAGCATGTAACATCTTAGATGCATTCATAATAATTTAGAGAATAAGTTTAAAAAGTTTTAAACTAATGCAGGCAATAATTCATAATATGAAATTTATACTCAAGAAGAAATAGGAAATATTAGTAATAAATGAATAATTCACAAAACTAGACATGATATGAAACTTTGTTAAAAATAAATAAATAAATTATAACACATTTAATTTATGAATGGATAGACATAAAAAATTTCAATTTTACTTAATATAAACCTTTTATATTTTCATCTATATGGTTTTAATATGAAATCATTCATATTAAAAAAAATTGATATTTAATTAATACCTTTGTAAAAATATAAACATTACACATATTATGTAATCATTTTACCAAATTTAAATACCAAATATTTAATTTTATTTTAGCGTTTGATCAAATAATATAAATTAATGTTAGATTGGTTTAAATATTTTTCTAAAATAAGGGTATTCATTATAAATATTTTATATTCCATTTAGGAAAAATTTGAAAATTAATGCACACACTTTTATATTTTCCCTATTTTTTTAATATATAAACACTTTATAAATTATTCAACCATGTTGTCAGAACCCAAATCTTCTTTTCAGGTATGAATCTTTTTTAGTTTTTTTTGAGGGAAAAGGGAAGAAGGAAAGTTTTTGGAGTACACATCGTGTACTTTCTTGTACGCACCATTTACTCGGTCACCACATCTAGATCACATTTAGACCATGTTACGGTCGTGTACACAGCCGCGTCATGAGGTGTAATGGACACTTAAGGTGGGACTTAGTAAAGACAGATACATGCTATATATCTTTAAATAACACTCTATGTATTTTTTTATTTTTAATTAATAAATCGGACCGGGGTTGCGTCTAATCCCTAGAAAAGTCTTCTTATAACCTCTACTCGTCTAGGAGCAATCGAGAGAGATGTTTCTTATCTGAGCCACCGATCTATCATCCATTCTCCGAATCAAACTCTGGCAGGTGCATTAGAATCCCACCGGTGAGTTCTTCCTTCTTCAGGAGCCTCTTATCCCGATTTCTTCTTCTTCTTCTCTCCCTCTCTCCCTCTCTCGAGTTATTCAAGGTTGAACGTTTTTTACGTTTTTTAGATCTATGACGTTCTCGGTCGATTCTAAAGATGAGATTCAACTATATATATCATATAAAGTCAAGGTAGGTGGTATGTTGGATTTTTTTGTTTGTCTTTGAGTTTTATTTTCCAATGTTCTGATTACCCTTGTTTTGGGTATTTTTGGTTAAGGTATTGGAACCCTAGTTTATCTACCTTTGATTTTTTATGGTATTAAGGGTTTTTTGTTGTGATATTATGTGTTTTTTCATGATTAAGGAACACACCATGTGTGTGTTTCCTTGTTTCAATGTTTAGGACTGTTTGTTCCAGGTTTCCTATAAGGCATACCTTGTTTCTTTGCCTTGCTTAATAGGATGGAACTGATCTCCTTTTGATGATTGTTAAATTATTATGATAAGCATTGGAATTTTTCATCCATGTAGTAGTATATATTACTTTGGGCTTCTTGATATCATTTACACACAATTTAATTGCTCATGGATGTGAGAACCTCATGTAGTTAGACCACAGAGGGAATTGACATTGAGTGCTTACTCAGAGGGTCTGTTATATTTCATGCTATGAGACCACATGTGGGATTGATGGTGAGTGATCCCTCAGAGTGTCTATAGTTTATCTTATAAGACCACAGAGGGAATTAACATTGAGTGATTCCCCAGAGAGTCTATATTTTTCAAGAAAGACCATAGGGGAAATTGATGGTGAGAGCTTCCTTGGAGTGTCTTTTCCATTTAATTTCATTACTCGTCCAGAGGGGTTAGACTGTGTGAGATACCCAGAGGGTTAATGTAAGTACTCAATGTTTGTGATGAATCTACCAAGACAAAGAACAAGCATGGATTTTGTCCTGTTAGTGATACTTGATTAAATAGTGAACATTAAAATCTAATGAATGTAAATGGAAACAGTATGATTTGGTTACTTTTGTGTACTCCTAGTTTCCTTGTTGCATTTCTATTATTACCTACTATATATACTCACTGACAGTTAGGTAGAGATCTTGTGGTGGTTTCATACTAGGATTCATCTCACACCCTGTTTGGGTTATGCTTTTAGACCCAAAAATACTATATGGTTGTAGGTGTAGATAAGGAAAAGCGCCCTTTGTCATTAGGTACTTGATTGATGTGGATCTAGAGAGCATGAGAAAAAGTTGAGGCTTTCTATACTGTTGGAGTTTATTTGTTTTCTTTTGTACTTTGGTTTAGTACTTTATTCTAGTATTGTGACTTGTTTGGATATTTTTCTAGACATATGTGACATGCTTCATTTATATATGTGCTCCAATTGTTGATTTACTTTCAGTCTTCCACTGCTTACTTGTTGTATGGTTTTATTGCTTTCGCTACTATTTATTATTGTTATTCCGCTATTCATACTCTTCTAATGAGTTCATAGTTTCCCTACTATTACAACCATTTCCCTCATTGCTAGTCGGCAGCTTCTGGCATTTGGGTAAATGCACTTGATGCCATGTGACCAAACTAGTATGGGGCACCTTTGGGCGAAATCCAAAACCTGGTTGTTACAAAGTGGTATTGGAGGAGGTTTTTTTTTCTTCCTCATCTTACTGTTTGGAGCCTATAGACATGGATATTAATTAATAGGTAGTTGGTAATAAGTTGTGCCCGAGAGTAGCTAACTTGTGTATATGGAAAATCCAATATACCTCAAATATTTCAATTTGTATAATTTTTCAACTATTACAATTGATTTTATTTCACTTTTGGGTGATTCACTTGTATTGTGATGTTATCATTGATATTATTGTGGTTCTATTTCTGTTGCAACCCAATGAGATGAGGGTATTCCATCTCATGCATCATACATGCACTTAATAGGGATCACATGTCATGCATTCTTATCATTCCATTTAGGGTACATTACTGATTGAATGTTGTTGCGATAAATTTTGTTATAGATATGCATGATTTTGTGGTAGATTCCTTGATAGAATACATCCTATTTTGATAGGGTATTAGAAAATTTAAGGTTTCATTTGAATGGGTTCCCAACATTAGTCCCTGAGGTGTTATGGGCCCTAATGGATCAAAATTTTGTGGACCATGTGATTGATTGCACTATTATACTTTTTGATATATATGAATATGATTCCATGCTTTGATTCATGAGGAGTATGGGCCCCCACGGGTCGGAATTTGGAACTTTAATGCTTGTTCCAATATTTTATGGTGTTTTGGAGTAGTTTTAAGACTAATTATCCGAAAAAACCCAGAATACATGGTGTGTAATGATAAATACATTCCATGTATCCTTATGTTCAGGAAGAAAATGTTTATATTAAGTAAATGTCGTGTACTATATGTACACATCGTGTACTATTTGTACATGCCATGTACTGTTTTTACTCGCCGTGTAGTCCTTATCCATGAGAATAACTATGTGAGTAGAGACATGATGTTGGGAAATGTTCGGTGACACATTCCATGTACTTAGAGTACATGCCGTGTTGTAAAATACATATGACCAATGACAAAGGTGGATGAAGCTTAGGTTGTACACACCATGTTCCTTTCTTAGATGCCATGTAGAGTTCACCGTGTCACCGACTGTGTGACTAACGACATATGTGGTTATAACTTATGGGGTACAAACCGTGTCTAGGGTGAACACGCCATGTAGAGTTACATAGGAAGGAATAGTGTGCTTAGCCATTTAGAGGAACTCAGGCAGGGGGAAAATGACTCAAGTACACACCATGTCTCAAGAAGAACACAACATGTGTATGGGTGTTACATGACCAGGTTTGGAAGAGGAACACACCATGTTAAAAACCAAAGGGAACATGCCATGTGAAGGGTATACACGCAGTGTTACCCTGTTTTGTAAAAACATTATGTTTTCATTCTACTGTTCCTTTCTTACACTTCTATGTTTTAGTATATGATAATATTGAACTGAGGTGTGCACTTGACCTTGTGGAGTCATGCCACAGAGACATCCTCCGGTTGTATGCCAGGTTTAGGGAGATGATCAGACCCCAGAAGTAGTAGATCAGGGACTACCAACAGACCCTCCCATCTTGCCTATCTTGGCACCATCCATCATTCCAGATATAGGTGCCGATGCACAATTCCGAGAAGGATTGATGAGGCTGATGTAGACATTCTAGGCAGCACCGCATCTCACCCCATATATGGAAGAGTTTATGGGGGTTTCTTAGAAGCAACATCCTCCCACTTCTCTCAGGGATGGAGGACCTCAAACTGTAGAGTCTTGGTAATAATCCATGCTGTCTATATTCGAGCATCTCGAGACACCTCTGGAGAGGAGGGTGATGCTTTCTACTTACATTCTTTGAGATTCCGCCAAGAGATGGTGAGATGTGATATCACAGGTGGGACACCAGTAGTTTATGGCTTGGGATGAGTTCCATCAAAACTTCTATGAATACTTCTACCTGGAGACCCTGAGGGTTGATCAAGATTGAGAGTTCAAAAGTTTGGAGTAGGGTACTCTCTTAGTCATGGAGTATTATTCTCGCTTCACAGAGCTGCAATTCTTCACACCCATTCTAGGGGGGGTGATGAGTTATTTATGACGAGGAAGTTTAAGGATGGGCTATTGAAGTTCAGCAGGCAAAGTTGGTACTCTTCTGACTGATAGCAGGAAGCACCATAGGGAGTCTCTGCATGGAGATCCGAGTAGGCATGATTTTTCGTCAGGTAGTTAGGTGGTGTGATACCAGTACGGGAGGGGCGGACATAAGAATCCTCAGTTCCCAAGAGACCCAGTTGAGTACCAATCTTGTAGAAATATGAGACATATTCAATGTTTCTGAAACACCCTCCTTCCAGTAGCTAGTGAGGGAGGATCTTTTTTGAATCCTCATACCACAACAGGACCACTAGCTCCCCATCATACTGAGGGATATATTTCTTCAAGACGTTTAGGCCGATGTGGTGGTCATGGCCACAATGGTTAGACATGGGGTTTTTGATTTCCACATGGTGAAACAATTTAGGGATCTCATACTGCTTTACATAGCTATGGAGTAGGTCAATCTTTTGCACTGGAGCATACCCAACAGGAGTAGGATCTTGGAAACACTATAGTAAGAGGTACGATTTTGGTTTCCCCAGTTTTATCTTCTTCTCTTTTCAATACAAGATCTTTCCATAGATTTATCTTTATGCCTTTTTTTGAGAGCCTTGGGCTCGGTGTCTTCACTTCTACTGATATCATGATGTTGGACACTCCGTTGGGGTTTATAACAGCTAGTTCACATCAGTGTAAGGAGTTCCATCTTGAGGTTGGTGGGTTTCACTTATTATGGGACATTTTTGTCTTAGATATGATGGCCTATGACGTCATTCTAGGAATGGACCGGTTAGTTCCCTTCCAGGAAGTTGTTGATTACTATCATTGTAGGGTGAGTTTCACGTCACCAGAGGTCAGTTTGTTTCTACATAAGTGAAAATGGGATGTCTTGGTGACCAGATCTAGACCTGAGAATCACAAGCTGAGAGGTGTTATTTTCCAGATTTATAGTTTATATCTAGATGACTAGGGGACTTCATAGATGGAATTTCCTCTAGCGGTATATCATTTTAAGGATTTATTTCTAGATGAATTTTTAGTGTTTTTTTTCAGAGAGAGGGGTATAATTTTCTATTGAACATATTTTAGGGGCAACACCAGTGTCCATTCTTCCTTATAGGATGGATACACAATAGTTTCAGGTGCTCGAGAAGAAGTTAGAGGAGTTACAAGAAAAGGTTTTCATCCAACCCAGTACTTCTACATGGGGTTCTCCTATCCTGTTTATGAAGAATGCGGATGGTACCCTTATAGTTTTCATGGATTATCGGAATATAAACCAATTGATGGTAAATAATTGATATCTCTTGCTGAGGATTGATGGTATATTTTATCAGGTTTGAGGATCTTGGCTATTCTTGAAGATTGACTTGATATCCAGTTATCATCAATTGCATGTTAGACAATCGGATATACCACTTCAAACCATTAGGATAATGTATGGTCTGTATGAGTATGTAGTTATACTATTCGGTATCATGAATGCACTGACAGTTTTCATGAAACAGATGAACTGGGTGTTCCATCATTACTTGGACTCCTTCGTGGTTGTTTTTAAGGATGATATTATGGTTTACTCTCATACTCAACATGACCATGCTATCCATCTGGAGATAGTTTTGAGTACAATGAAAGTGCATCAGTTATATTCTAAGATCTCAAAATGCTAAGTTTGGATGGACTAGATTCACTTATTGAGACATGTTATCTTAGAGACCAGAGTATCAGTAGACCCAGAGAAAGTGAGAGCAGTGGTTTCCTAGGAGAAACTGAAGAACTCCTTCGAGGTATGAAGTTTTTTTTGGTTGGATAATTACTACATGCGCTTTATAAAGGAATTTTCACTCTTAGCAGTTCCACTAACGGGCCTGACTAAGAAGGGTGTGAAGTACTTTTGGAAAGATTCCTTCGATTCATCCTTTCAGGAGCTGAAAGGAAGGTTGAATTCAACACTGATACTAGTTTTTCTAGAGCTGGGAAATAACTACACTACTTACAGTGATGTATCATGTATCAGGATGGGAGCAGTTCTTATGCATGGGGAAGGAGTCTTTGCATACAGGTCTCGGCAGCTGAGGCCACATGAGAGGAATTACCCGATGCATGATCTCAAGTTGGATACGGTTGTGCAAGCTTTGCACTGTTGGAGACATTATCTTTTGGGAGATCATTTTGTGGTGTTCAATGACCAAAAAAGTCTCAAGTATATCTTTATTCAGTGTGATCTGAAGTTGAGACATCGATGGTGGGTTGAGTATCTTTAGTCTTTTGACTTTGATCTTGCCTACACGACTGGGAAAGGAAACACAGTGGATGATGTGTTGAGTAGGAGGACTCGGATACCGATAGTTTGGGAGGCCAAAAATGAGTGACAACTTATGGCTCTATTTGTGAGATGCATTTGGAGGTGCACAGTAGGCAGGGTAAGACTTTTATTTCTTATGTATCTATTACCTCTACTATAATTCAACGAGTACGAATGAGGTAGTTATCAGATTCCAAAGGCCTATTCCTATAAGTGTGTGTGTCAGAAGAGGACCCTAAACCTGGGTGGACCATAGGAAAGGACAATATCTTTCATTTTCATGGATGTGTATGGGTGTCAGTATACATATATGAGGAGTTGATGTAGGATTTTAATTCCATAGTTTGGGAAGTTCATCCTAGTGTCACCAAGATGTATCGAGATCTACACCGTCAGTACTGGTGGCCTGGTATGAAGAGGTATGTTGTCGATTTTTTATGAGATGTTACACCTGTCAATAGGTGAAGGTAAAACATCAGTGACCAACATAGCTTTTATAGAAGTTACACATTCCCGAGTGGAAGTGGAATGATGTCACAATGGATTTCATGATAGGGTTACCGAGGTTGCCTTGAGGGAATGATGCTATTGAGGTTTTCATTGACAGACTCATGAAGGTTTCATAGTTCTTACTGATTAAAAAGACCTTCACAATTAATGATATTGGAAGGTTGTACATCCCATAGATTTTACGTTTTAGTGGGGTCCCACACTCTATCATTTCAAACAGGGATGCTCAGTGTACTTCTCGTGTTTGGCAGGGACTACATAGGGGTCGAGGTACATGGGTACTTCTGAGTATATATTAACATCCCCAGATAGATGTCCAGTCAGAGTGCATGATTTAGGTGTTAGAGGAAATGCTTCCATCATTAATCCTAGATTTTGGAGGTTCTTGGGAGAAGCACATACCTTTGGTGGAGTTTGTCTACAATAATAGTTTCTAGGAAACTATTAAAATGGTGACTTATAAGGATTTGTATGGTAGGTCATGCCGATCACCCCTATGTTTGCTGAATGTAGGAGAGGTAGCTTTGTTGGGACCTTGTCTTGTCCAAGAGACCACATAGTAGGTGGAGTTGATTCGGAAGAGGATGACTACTGCACAGTCTCAGCAGAAGTCTTATGTGGATCGAAGAAGGTGACCTCTAGAGTTTGAGGTCAGAGATATGGTTTTCTTACATGTCACACTAAGGTTGGGATAAATAAGAATTAGAATATTTGGTCATCTTTCAGTGAGATACATTGGGCAATTTGAGGTTTTGGAGAGAGTCGGGCCGATTTCCTATTGGTTGCAGTTTCCATAGAGGTGCCAGGATATGTACGACATATTCCACATTTCTAAGCTACAACATTACTTCTCAGACTTGTCTCATGTTTTTTGACCAGAGGATGTTGAGTTGGAGGTAGATGAATCATTCAAGGAGCATCCAATCTGGATTTTTGATCAAAGAATGAAGGTTCTACATGGCCGGTATGTTCCTCTGGTATAGGTGCTATAGAAGCACAAGCAAGTATAGGACAAGACATGGGAGAGGGAGGCGAATGTGAGATCGTAGTGGCCATAGCTGTTCATAGATTCTTCTTCTCCACATTGTTAGGGAAATTCGGGGAAAATTTTCTTTAAGGGGGGAAGTTTTGAAGAACTAGGATCTTCTTTTCAGGTATGGATATTTTTTCTAGTTGTTTTTGAGGAAAAAGGGAAGAAGGATTTTTTTTGGAGTACATGCCATGTACTTTCTTGTACATACCATGTACTGGGGAACCACATTTAGAAAATGTTTAGACTGTGTTACGGCCGCGTACATGACCGTGTGATGATGTGGTAGGGCCACTTAAGGTGGGACCCGATAAAGGCTGATACACATTGTTTATCTTTTAAGAACACACCATGTATTTTTTATTTTTAATTGATAAATCGGACCGGGGTCACATCTATTTTCTAGAAATGTATTCTTCTAATCTTTTCTTGTCAAGGAGTGACTGAGAGTTATGTTTCTTCTCCGAGCCATCAATCCTTCATCCATTCTCTGAATCTAACTCTAGTGGGTACATTGGAATCCCACCGGTGAGTTCTTCCTTCTTCTAGAGCCTCTTCACCTAATTCTTCTCTCCCTATATATCTCTAGAGTTATTCAAGGTTGAATGTTTTTGATGTTTTTGTATATCTAAAATGTTCTAGGTCAATTAAAAGGATATGGTTTAACTATATCAATTGTACAACATCGAGGTAGGTGGTCTGTTTCCTTTCGTTGTTTGTCTTTGAGTTTTATATTCCAAAGTGTCGATAACCCATGTGTGAGGTATTTTGTGTTAAGGGATTTGAAACCTAGTTTTTCTAACTTTGATTACTTGTGGGATTAAGTGTTTTTTGTTGTGATATTATGTGATTTTTAATGATTAAGGAACACCCCATGGGTGTGTTTCCTTCTTTGAATGTTTAGGACCTTTGGGTCCAGATTGCCTATGAGGCATACCTTGTTTCCTTGCCTTTCTTGATAGGATAGAACTGATTTCCTTTTGCTGCTTATTAAATGATTGTGATATGCATTGGAATTGTTGGTACATGTAGTAGTCGAGATTAATTTGGGATTCTTGATATCATTTACGCATGATTTAATTTCACAGGGATGTGAGAACCATGTGTAGTTAGACCACATGGGGAATTGACGTTGAGGGCTTCCTCAGAGTGTCTGTTATATTTCATGTTATGAGACCATGATGGTGATAGATGGTGAGTGCTCCCTTATAGTATCTATAGTTTACATTACGATACCACATGGGGAATTGACATTGAGTTCTTCCCTAGAGCGTCTATAGTTTTCAGGGAAGACCATAGGGGAAATTGACGGTGAGTGCTTCCTCAGAGCATCATTTCATTTTTCTTGCATTACCTGGCCTGAGGGGTTATGTTGTGTGAGCTACCCAAAGGGTTAATGTAAGTATTGAATGTTTGTGAAGCATCTTCCAAGCCAATGCACAAACTTGGATTCGGTCTTGTTAGTGATACTGGATTAAATGATGAACATTTAATGCAAATGTATGTAAATGGAAACTGTAAGATTAGGTTACTTTTGTGTACTCCTAGTTTCCTTATTGCATTTCAATTACTACCTACTCTATAAACTCACTGATAGTTTGGAACATATATTGTGGTGGTTTCCTACAAGGATTCACCTCACACCCTATTTGGGTCATTCTTTTGGACCCAAAAAGATTATGTGGTTTTAGTTGTAGATAAGGGCAAGCACCCTTATTCATTAGGTACTTGATTACTATTGAGTTGGAGAGCATGGGACCAAGATGAGGCTTGAGATACTATTAGAGTTTATTTGCTTTCTTTTGTACTTTGGTTTAGTACTTTATTCTATTGTTGTGACTTGTTTGGCTATTTTTCTAGACATTTGTGACATGAATCATTTATATATGTTCTCTAGTGGATAATTTACTTCCTTTCATCCACTACTTACTTATTGTATGGTTTTATTGATTCCTATACTGTTTATTATTGTTATTACATTGTGCATACTATTCCAATGAGTGAATAGTTTCCCCACTATCACACCGAAGGCCCTCACTACTAGTCGGTAGCCTATGGAGTTTGGAGAAATTCGACTGGGGACATGTGACTAACCGGGTATAGGGAACCTTTGGGCAGCACCCAGAACCGGTTTGTTACAAAGTGGATTTAGAGGATGTTTTCATTTCATCTTTGTCTTACAGTTTGGAGCCTATAGATAGGGATAGGAAGGAATAGGTAGTTGGTAATAATCTATTCCCAAGTGTAGCTAACGCATGTATATTGAAAAGCCAATATACCTCGAATATTGCATTTTCTATGGTTTTGAAATTATTACAGTTGATTTTATTTCACCGTTGGGTGATTCACTTATTTTGTGTTGTTATCATTGATATTATTGTGGTTATATTTATGTTGAAACCCAAATATATGAGGGAATTCCATCTCATTCATCGTATAGGCACCTGATAGGGATCACATGTCATGCATTCTTATCATGCAATTTAGGGTGTATTACTGATTTTATGTTGTTTTGATAGATGTTTTGCTAAATATGGATGCTTTTTTGATAGATGTCTTGATAGAATACCTCCTATTTTGATAGGGTATTAGAAAATTTAAGGTTTTGTTTGAATGGACGATAAACATTACTCCCTGAGGTGTTATGGGCCCTCATGGATCAAAATTTAGCGGATCATGTGATTGATTGCGCTATTATAATTTTTGATATACCTGAATATGATGAAATACTTTGATTTCTGAGGAGTATGTGTCCCCAATGGTCAGAATTTGGCACTTTAATTCTTATTTCAGTATTTTATGGGTCTGGAGTAGTTTCAAAGGATTACTATCTAGAAAAACCCAGAATATACAACATGTAATGATATATACATTCCATGTATCCTTCTGTTCAGGAAGAAAATGTTTTACTTAAGTACATGTTTTGTATTGTATGTACACACCATATAGTCTTTATCCATGTGACTGACTATGTGAGCAGAGAAATGAGGTTGGGAAATTCTTGGTGACACACACTGTATTTTAAGAGCCATGTATCTAGCCGCGTGACCAACGATAAGGGTGGATGGAACATAGGTTGTACACACTATGTTCCATTCTTTCATGCCGTGTAGAGTTGACTGCGTCACTGACCGTGTGACTAACAATAAATGCCGTTATAACTTAAGGGGTACACATTGTGTCTAGGGTGAACATGCCATGTAGAGTTACCCAGGAAGGAACAGTGTGCTTAGCCATGTAGAGGAACTCAGGTAGGGGGAAAATGATTCAGGTACACGCCGTGTCTGAAGGAGAACATGCTGTGTGTATAGGTGTTACATGACCAAGTTTGGAAGAGGAACATGCCATGTTAAATACCTAAGGGAACACTCCGTTTAAAGGGTATACATGCAGTGTAACCCTTTTATGTAAAAATAGGATGTTTTCCTTCTCATGTTCTTTCTTACACATATAAGTTTTAGTCTTTGGTAATTTGGAACTGGGGTGTGTGCTTGACCTTGCAGAGTCATGCCACCGAGATGTCCTCCGGTTGTATGTCATGTTCATGGCGATGATCAAACACTAAAAATAGTAGATCATATACAACCAACATAACCTCCCATCATGCATATCTTGGAACCAATCGTCATTCCAGATACATGTGCCAATGCATAGTGCTGAGAAGGCTTCATGAGGATGATCCATACATTCTAGGGGGCACTGCATCCTTCCCCATCCATGGTAGAGTTGACGTGGGGTTTTCAGCAACAACTTCCTCCCACTTTCTCAGAGGATGGAGGACCTTAGGGCGGAAGCGTTTCACACCCATTCTAGGGGTGATGAGTTTTTTATGGCGAGGAAGGTTGAAGATGGTCTGAGGCATGAAATCCGATCTTAGGTGAAAATATTCAGGTTGACTTCCATATCTTATATAGTCAACCAGGTGCTGATCACTGAGTGCAACCTGAGGGATTCTAGAGTTGTGGTCCAGGGCGGTTCGACATATAGAGTCAGTACTCTTCCTACTGATAGCAGAAAGCATCGTAGGGAGCCTATGCATGGGGATCTGAGTAGGTGTGATTTTCCTTTAGGTAGTCAGGTGGTGTGGTACTAGTGCGGGAAGGGAAGAAATAAGAAACCTCAGTGCCCGAGAGACCCAGTTGAGTGCTAATCTAGAAGAAAGATGGCACATCTTTAGCGTTTCTACAACTCTCTCCTTCCATTAGCCAGTGAGGGAGGATATTTTTCGATTCCTCATACCAGAGAAGAACCACCAGCTCCCCATCAGATTGGGGGATTGATTTCTTCAGGCTGTTCAGGCCGAGGTGGTGGTCATGGCCACAATGTTCATACACAAGGTTTTCGACAGCCACATGGTGGATTATCTCAGAGATCTCAGATAGCTTCACAAGGCCACAGAGCTGGTCATACTTTTTCAGTGGATCATACCCAGAAGGAGTAGGATCCCATACCCTTTACATTTAGAGGTACGATTTTGGTTGCCTTAGTTTTAGCTTCTAATCTTTTTGATATAGGGTATTCCTATATCTTTATCTTTGTGCCTTTTGTGGAGAGACTTGGGATCTGTATCTTCAATTCTACTGATATCATGATGTTGGACACTCCGTTGTGGATTAGAATGACTAGTGTATGTTAGGGCAAGGAGTTCCCACTTTATGTTGTTGGGTGTCACTTCTTATGGGAGCTTTTTGTGTAAGAGATGATGGGATAGGACTTCATTCTTAGATTGGACTCTTTAGTTACCTTCTAGGCATTTGTCGATTGCTATAGTAATAGGGTTAGTTTCACGTAACTAGATGGTAGTTTGTTTCTACATATGGGTGAATGGGATGTCTTGGAGAGTAGAGATGGACCCAAGCATCATGGGCTAAGAGGTGTTACAACCCAGATTGCTAGTTTATATCTGGATGACTAGGGGACTTCACAAAAGGACTTTCCTCCAATGGTCAATCATTTCAATGATGTCATTCCAAATGAAGTTTTAGGTTTTCCTCTAGAGAGATAGGTGTAATTTTCTATTGAACTTGTGATAGGGGAAGTGTCGGTGTACATTCCACCGTATAAGATAGCTACACCACAGTTACAGGAGCTCATGAAGTAGTTACAGGAGTTACAGGCGAAGGGTTTCATCTGACCCAGTACATATCCTTGGGGTTCACCTGTCCTATTTACGAAGATGGTGGATGATACCCTTAGAATTTGCATGGATTATTGAAAGCTGAACCAATTGACAGTCAAGAAATGATATCCCTTGCGGAGGATTGATGATATCTTTGATCATCTTTGGGGATCCTGGGTTATCTCAAAGATTGAATTGAAATTTGGTTATCATCAGTCGCACGTTAGATCATTAGATATACCTCTTACAACCATTCAGAGCAGGTATGGTCTATATGAGTATATGGTTATGTTGTTCAGTCTCACTAATGTACCAAAAGTTTTCATGGAACTGATTAACCGATTGTTCTATCCTTACCTGGATTCATTCATGGTTGTTTTTATGGATGATATCTTGGTGTACTCTCACACTTAACACAATCATTCCATCCATCTTGAGATCGTTTTGAGTACACTGAGTGAGAATCAGTTATATGCTAAGATCTCAAAATACCACTTTTGGATAGACCTGATTCCCTTCTTATGTCATGTTATCTCAGAGATAGAAGTATCAGTAGACCAAGAGAAAGCGAGAGAAATAGTTTCCTATGAGCAACCGAAGAACATATTTGAGGTATGAAGTTTTCTATGGATGGATGGTTACTACATGCTATTTATATATGACTCTTCATGATTAGCAGTGCCATTGAAGTGACTGACTATGAATTTTGCGAAGTACTTGTTGATAGATTCCAGCGATTCAGAATTTCAAGAGTTGAAATGAAGGTTCACTTTAGCACTGATTCTAGTTTTTCCAGAGCCGAACAATAACTACATTTTTTTATTTTGATGCATTTGGTATCAGGATGGGAGTAGTTCTTATGCATGGGGAAGGAGTAGTTGCGTACGAGTTTTTGTAGTTGAGGCCACATGAGAGGAATTGACCAATGCATGATATCAAGTTGGCTATGATTGTGAATGCTTTGCGCTGTTGGAGACATTACCTTTTGGGAGATCATTTTTTGGTGTTCACTGAACAAAAAATTCCCAAGTATATCTTTACTCAGCATGATCTGAATTTGAGATAGTGAAGGTGCATTTTCTAACTTCAGTATTTTGACATTGAGCTTGACTACACACCTAGGAAAGGTAATGTAGTGGCTGATGTGTTTAGCAGGAGGACTCAGATATAGGTAGTTCAGGAGGCCAGCAATGAGTCTAAGCTTATGGATCTATTCTATGAGATTCATTTGGAGGTTCACCACATGTAGGGGCCGACTTTTCTTTCTTTTTCAGTTGTTACCTCTACTGTACTTGATCGAGTACGAATGAGGAAGCTATCAGATTACAAAGGACTAGTCCTATGGGAGAGTGTGTCAGAAGAGGACCCTACTCCTGGGTAGACCACAAGTGAGGATGAGATCTTACGTTTTTATGGATGCATATGGGTGTCAGAAGACATAAGTGAGGAGATGATGTGGGATTTTCATTCCTCAGTTTGGGCAGTTCATCCTAGTGTCACCATGATGTGTTTAGATCTACACTGTCAGTATTGGGGGCTAGGTAAAATGAGGGATGTTTCTGGTATTGTTATGAGATATTATACCTATCAATTGGTGAAGGAAGAGTATCAGCAACGGACATATCTTTTATAGAAGTTACCTATTCTCGAGTGGATGTGGAATGATGTCACTATGGATTTTGTGATAGGGTTACCAAGGTCACCTCAAGGGAATGATGTAGTTTGGGTTTTCATTGATAGACTCACGAATGTTTCAAACTTCTTACCGATAAAGGAGACATTCAGTGTTGATGAGCATGGAAGGTTGTACATCTGATAGATTGTACATTTTCATGGGGTCCTACACTCTATTTTTTCAGACAGGGATGCCCAGTTTACTTCTCGTTTCTATAAGGGACTATAGAGGGATTTGGGTACACGAGTACATTTGTGTACAAATTAACATCCCTAAATAGATGGCCAGTCAGAGCACACGATTTAGGTGTTAGAGGATAATATTTGAGCATGTGTCCTAGATTTTTGAGGTTCTTTGGAGAAGCACAAACCTCGGGTGGAGTTTTCCTACAATAATAGTTTCAATGAAACTATTCCGATGGAGCCATATGAGGCTTTTTATGGTAGGCTATACAGATCACCCCTATGATGGCTGGAGGTAGGAGTGGAAGCTATGCTGGGACCTTGTCTTGTCTAGGAGACCACATATCAAGTGGATTTGATTCGAAATAGGATGAATACTACATAGTATCGACAGAAGTTTTATTCCGATCGACAGAGACAACCTATTGAGTTTGAGGTTAGAGATCAAGTTTTTTTACATGTCACAATGATGTTCGGTCACAGAAGGATTAGGATATAGGGGAATATTTCACCGAGATACATTGGGAAATTTGAGGTTTTGGAGAGAGTCAGGCCAGTTTCCTATCGGTTGCAGTTACATTAGAGGTACTAGAATATGCATAATGGCTTCCATGTTTCCCAACTATGACATTACTTTTCAGACCCGTATCCTATTTTTTTGACCTGAGGAGGTTGAGTTAGAGGTAAATGCATCATTCGAGGAGAATCCTATTGGTATAATTTATCGAAGCATGAAGGTTCTCTGTGGATGGTCTGTTCCTCTGGTATAGGTGCTACGGTAGCACGAGCAAGTATAGAACGAGACTTGGGATATGGTGACCGATGTGTGATCACATTGGCTGGAGCTGTTCGAGGATTCTTCTTCTCCACCTTGTTAGGGAAATTTGAGGATGGATTTTTTAAGGGGGTATGTTTATAATAAACAGTATCTTCTTTTTAGGTATGTATATTTTTTAGATTTGTTTTTGAGGAAAAAAGGAAGAAGTATTTTTTTGGTGTACAAACCATGTACTTTCTTGTACATTCCATGTACTCGGGAACCACATACAGACCGTGTATAGACCATGTTACAGCCGTGTACATGGCCATGTGATGATGTGGTAGTTACACTTAAGGAGATACCCGGTAAAGTTTGATACATGCCGTGTATCTTTAAATAACATGCAGTGTATTTTTTATTTTTAATTGATAAATCGGATTGAGGTTGTATCAAATACCTAGAAATGTCTTCTTCTAACCTCGCCTCATCCAAGAGTGACTGAGATCAAATTTTCATGTCTAAGCCACCGATTCGTCATCCATTTTTTGAATCAAACTCCAGTGGGTGCGTTGGAATCCCACCAGTGAGTTCTTCCTTCTTCTAGAGCCTCTCCTCCTGATTTCTTCTCTCTCTCTCTCTCTCTCGAGTTATTCAAGGTTGAACTTTTTTGATGTTTTTGAAGATATAAGATGTTCTAGTATGATTAAAAGGTTTAGGTTCAACTATATCAATTGCACAATGTTGCGGTAGCTGTTCTTTTTCCTTTTGTTGTTTTTCTTTGAGTTTTATATTCCAAAGTGCCGATCACCCATGTTTCGGGTATTTCGGGTTAAGGGATTTGAAACCTAGTTTATTTGAAATTGATTGTTTGTGGGATTAAGGGTTTTTTGTTGTGATATAATGTGATTTTTTATTATTAAGAAACATCCCATGGGTGAATTTTATTTTTTGAATGTTTAGGATCGTTTGGTCCATGTTGTCTACGAGACATACCTTGTTTCCTTTCCTTGCATGATAGGATCGAACTGATCACCTTTTTCTTATTTTTAAATGCTTGTGATATGAATTGGAATTCTTCAGCCATGTAGTATTTGATATTAATTTGGGATGCATGATATTGTTTATGCATGATTGAATTTCAAAGGGTTGTGAGAACCTGGTGTAGTTAGACCATAGGGGGAATTGACGTTGAGTGCTTCCTCAGAGTGTCTGTTATATTTCACACTACAAAACCACATGGGGGATTTATAGTGATTGATCCCTATGAGTGTCTATAGTTTACTTTAAGATAACACAAAGTTAATTGACGTTGAGTTCTTCCCCAGAGAGTCTACAGTTTTCAGGAAAGACCATAGGGGAAATTAACAGTGAGTGCTTCCTTATAGTGTCTTTGTCTTTTTCTTGCATTACATGGATAGATTTGTTAGATTTTGTGAGATACCTAGAGGGTTAATGTAAGTATTTAATTTTTTTGATGTGTATGAAAATACAAAACACAATCTTGGAATCAGTTCAGTTAGTTATACATGATTAAATGATGAACATTAAATGCTAAAGAATGTAAATGGAAACTGTAGGATTTGGTTACTTTTGTGTACTACTAGTTTCCTTGATACATTTATATTATTACCCAGTATATATACTCAATGGCAGTTAAGAAATGATCTTGTGGTAGTTTACTAATGGTATTCATCTCAGACCTTGTTTGGGTCATGCTTTTGGACCCAAATAGATTATATGGTAGCAGCGGTGGATAAGGGAAAGCAGCCTTCTTCATTAGGTACTTGATTGCTATGGAGTTGGAGAGCATGGGAACAAGATGATCTTGTAATGCTGTTGGAGTTTATTTTATTTATTTTATACTTTGTTTTAGTACTTTATTCCAGCATTGTGAATTGTTTGGATATTTTCCTAGACATATGTGACATGGATCATTTATATATGTGTTATAGTTGTTGATTTACTTTAAGTCTTACACTTCTTACTTGTTGTATGGTTTTATTGCTTATGATACTATTTATTATTGTTATTATTTTGTGAATACTCTGTCAATGAGGGAAAAGTTTCCCCACTATCACACCCAAGTCCTTTGCTACTAGTCGGCAGCCTCTAGCATTTGGGGAAATGTGCTTGAGGGTGTGTGACCAACCAGGCATAGGGAACCATTGGGAGGCACCTGGAACTGGGTCGTTACACATGTAAACCCACTTCAAAACTAGATTACATCTGCCAAAAAACTTTTTATTTAGTTTAAATCCTCTCCCTAGGTTCATGCTGTTGAGTGTTATTGAAAATTTTAACCAGTATTATTTTTATCAAAATAATACTAAATGAGATTAGGAAAAAACCTTTATGCACTGAATTTTGGTCCTTCAAACACACCATAAACAATAAATATTTTGGGAACTGTTTTAGTTTTAGCATGTTGTTTAGATATGTTGTTTTGGACATCAAATTTCATGTATACACAATGTTTCAAGAAGTCAATTTTCTTATTCCAAGGTATGAAACACCCATTTTAGAGTTATTTTATATTTAATATTAATTTGGGATAATTTATTTTTTTAATTTTCAAGATGTAATTTTGAATTTTATGGAACTTCTTCCTTTGTTGAAAGGTTTGTGTACACGAGCTAGGGAAAACCATGCATGATGTCATGTATAGAGGTTATTCAACTTCATCTTGTTCAACACATAGTTAGTCTACAAGGGTGCATAGTTTTGCCCAAACCATGAAAGACCTAGTGGAGACTATGTGAGTCCATTTGTGTTTAAAGTATTGGTACTCGACTTGTGCACTATTATAATAAATTATGTGAGTGCCCATGTGGTGATGCTACAGTCCTTATAAGTGATGGTTTTTAATGGTTGGTTCATGTTTTCGGAAATAATGTGGCCAAAAAGTGTGAATGTATTTTTCTTAAGAAATGTTAACATCAAGGTTGGTTCACAGTTTACCAAACTGCATTTCCTAACCAAGTATATGTAGACACCATGAAATGTGTTCCATGCACTTTTCTGTATAGTGAATATATGATTCTCACATATACAAAAAATTTCAAGTATGAGTAATTATGTTTTCCCCATGAGGATACATGTTGGATTTCTATGCTCCAAAATACTTCTCCATACAGATGAATAAGTGGAATGGCTCCCCCATCTAGGAGTAGGCAGAGGATTTCCATGATTGTTGAGGAAAAGGATTCAATTGATTAAATTCAATTTACAAGTTTTATTTGGGAAGAAATGATGTATTTACCATCTCAAGAAGCATAGATCTATGTGAGAGCTTCTATTTGAAAGGTTTCGGAGCCCAAACGGACTTACGAATCAAA
The DNA here is from genome assembly GCA_963277665.1 of Viscum album. Classification (NCBI taxonomy): domain Eukaryota; kingdom Viridiplantae; phylum Streptophyta; class Magnoliopsida; order Santalales; family Viscaceae; genus Viscum; species Viscum album. The sequence goes on along the minus strand of OY728153.1, from coordinate 1,176,022,651 downwards.
AGTTATGCCACTCAGAAGACAGATAAATTTTTTAAAGGTAACTACGTGGAAGACCTATGCGTAGGACCTATGCAGAGGTCCTATGTGGAAAATGAATTTCCACACCCCTACATGGAAAAACTATATGAAGAACCTAGGTGGAAGACCTACACGAACACCCTCCCTTCAGCTAGGTCCCCACCTTCCCTATAAATAGAACCGTTGGGCTCCCCATTTTAATGACGAAAAAAGTTGGAAGAAGTCCCAAAGCTCCCGTTGCATAGATATATCTCCAAGACCCCCAATATTTTCTCAGGTAGATCTCTAAAACATGTGATAAGAGATAATTAAAGGGGAAAAGTGGTTCAAAGTCCCATCAGGGTCTAGAACATATGGAGCTACACGGAGCACCTGCACGGAGCACCTGCATGTTGCACCTGTGTGCTACACCTGTGCACTGCACCAGTGCAGAGGACCTGTGTGCCACACCTGCATGAAGTATTTACGTGGGTTTGCTACATGAGAACCTACGTAGAGCACCTACACAAGGCACCTTGGCGGAGCACCTGCATGACCTAGCTGGTCAATACTGCATGGGTTGCGCCCCCGCACCCCTGCTCGGTGTCAATGCCAAGCTGGGGTCCCAGCCCTTCGGGCTTGTCCCTTCACTTCCGTTACTGACCCCCATGAAAAATGGAGAGTCTCACTGCGAACATTTCAGATCCAGTCGATGACATTTTCCATTGCACCCTTTATGTGGCCCAACTTCAGACCTTGGAATCCCATGATATGAGACACTCCACTCAATGAAGTTCCTTGAGTCGAATTTCCCCTCTCGGTTCCTTCCACATGTTACATGTTTGGACTCTCTTTATGGATTCCTCATGTACCTTGAGTTGATACGATCCTCATGAAACTCCTTAAACCTCATCACCTGACTCCTATGTCAGGTTAAATCTAAAATGGGCATCCTCTTTAGGAGTAAGCCACAACCAATTTCCCAAAGGGAAACCATATTGGTTTAATCCCCACACCTTCATCCCTTCCTCCTTACATTGGACCCTTTTACAATGTAAATAGAACAGAGGGAAGGCTCATCGCCTCACCCTCTTCCACGTTCGATGTGCCCTCTTCCATCAGCGGAGGAGGAAAAGTGTGAAGTGTCATTGTTGAATATTTCACATCCTCTTGTTTCTCACATGGATCATGACTCATGTGGGCTTAGATATTTGTGACGGTTACAACATGTGCACAAATACTTCCCCCAAAGGAACTATGAGAACTCTGATTCCTATTCATACCAGGATACATAGGAAGCCGTCTCAAGGCCCGAGCTCACTGGGCATCCTCCTTAGGAAATAAGCCCCAAATTCAATCTTCAAATCATCAAGGCATACTTTTTAGGAAGAAATCCTAAACTCATATTTCTCAAAGGACCATACTCCCTTACGAGATTTATCAAACTATGTGGGATTTGGTTCCCATTAATATGGGATACGTAGGAAGCCTCCTTGAGGTTCTAACCCAACACTTCAAATCAACCCTGTTCTCCTTGGTCCATATTCCCAATAGGGTCTGATCCTACTTGAAAACCTCTATCCCTTACAAAGTTCCTTGGGCTGCTTTAGCATATGTCCCACACTATGTTTTGACTAAGAATCTTTCTCTTAGAGGACCTTATCTCATGACCTTAAAAGGTATGATGTGTCCTATTAAGAGACTCCGAACTACGAGGGTTCTGATTCCTTTCACAAGTATACGTAGGTAGCCCATTTTATAGGCACGATCCCAAGATCAAACCAAACCTTCATCTCCCTAGATGAAAATAAATTCAAGAGTGCCCCACTATGTGGCTTAAAAACAACTATCATCACAACAACGATTAAAAGAATCTCTAATCGGGATATTAGAGGATACCATTGATGTAACACCTCGAATACATATATATATTTTCATTTATGACGAACCTTGAATGCATACTGATGATTCTAAATTTTACACATGTTAATAAGTGATTGTAAATTCCAAGGGATACTCATGATATAATTGGTGAATTAATAATGATTCATGAAAATATCCTAAATTTAAAAAGAGTGTCCCAAAGTAGACAATAATTCCCCCCAAAAGGGTGTGATGAGTCCGACCTCCCATCCTGTTGACCAATGAACGTTCTTAAATATCATAAATCTCAAACTTAAAGAACTTCTGCCTTTGGAAAGAAGGCCCCCTTTGGATAAAGAATTGTTGGGAGTTTCCTATTCCATAAATTAATCCAATGGAAACCGCATGGAAATAGTGATTCTTAAAACTAGAACACACGTTTCTAGGAACTACAAAACAAAAATGGTGAACACGACGTGAATCCTTAACCAAGTTAATAATGTTACACACCTGTTAGGCCCCTATAAATTGATAAAAGAAGGATAGACAAAGTAATCAATCATGCATGTATCTATATAAAAAATGTTTCTTTAATGGAGTTTGTTTTGTCTCAGTCTTTCTTCACAGAACTCTCTTTAATCCAAAGAATGGCTTTCTCCAAGACAACATCTATGTACTTCCAAACCACTACCCTAGTTGGATTTTCATCCACTAGAAGGACATAATCACCAACCCTGTGTCTTCAACATTTGGTCTATAATGTGCTGGTGAAGGAATATCGCCAGCACGGTATAATCCGGACTTTGGAGGCTGCTCGATAGGCCCTCCAGGTCAACAATAATACTCCATCATCTGGAAAATGATGACTGATGAACAAGAAGAAGATGGTACAAACCACCATCTCCAACTATTTCGGGTCCTTATCCCTAGAACACAATAATTAGTCCCTCCCATACTATAGGTAGGTGGATCAATAGGTCACTCAAGGCCTCAATTCAAGAATGTAGGAGTCTTTCCTGAGGACTCCCATCAGCAATCGCTGCCAGAAGAACCATGCGATAGTGCACCCCCAACATGATGGGGGTGCTGCCTCTGGACATTCGGCCCAGGTCTCTCAGAATTAGTCCTACAAGATGAACCACCAGGGACAATGTCTAGTCTATAGGGAGAAGGTTCTCACCTAATCCTCTTCCATAGAAGTCCATTGACTAAACTTGATGGCAAACAACGAGCAGGCACATAAACCCGTCCGTACTAATTTTTTTTCTCAGTAGTCTCATTTGATAGAAACCGTTGAATCCCACTAGATAAACTTGGTGGAGGACTATGAACAGGCACATACACCTACTAACAAGTTATCAGCCAGTTAGTAGGCTCATTTGACTGCATTTAAAGAGGCCCACCAATATAATATGGTAAAAACTGGTAAATTAGAACCCACACCTGTTTACAATCACCAATTCTGTCATCATTATCTTCTACCAGTATTGAAGGAATTCCATCAAACATACTTAAAGGAAAATAACCATCATGCACATAAACCTGCCAATGTTCATCAAGCCTGCCAATAGTCTCATTTTGTAGCACCTGTAGAAGTCAGTCAGAAAGCTCCAATGATAAATTTGGGGCAGACCCAACTCTCTACCCCCATGTGTGAGTACTGTCAATATACATTGATAGGAAGAGGAGGATAGGAGAAGGTACATACACCAACTCCAGATACAGAATGGATGTATATCCCCATTTCATCCACTGAAGTCACCAAACACATATTATCAATGGTTAAAGGGTAGACACATATCCCTACCCATATTCTGGAAGCATTCCAGGATATTTTAACAACTACTTCAACAGTATCAGGGGAACATACATATAAATATGTCCCCAAAAATGGGATGAAACATTGGCATGAAATCCCAGAGCATATACACACCTCTGTTCCATTCCAGGAGGGTCATGGGGCATATTCCCCCATATCAGACGGACAATCTGATCAGGAATATACACCCTTTAAAATTGGAGTTAATCGGTCCGTTCTGGTAACTACTCCAAGGCAGGAACATACACCTACCCATTATAACCACTTCTCCCTATAGGTGGCCCCATCTAAGTATAATAGAACATCCAAAAATAATTCTCTCCAAACACCATTGGAAAATCAAGAGTCAAGCTATGATTTAGCTCCTCCTAATGCTGGAGTTCTTGAAGCCCTCAAAAATTTGTCTATTCTATCTCAAGATCCTATCCTATCATTACCAAATTTTGGGAGTGGTAGCTGTAATTATAAATTTCCTCATCGGACACTTCATCATGAAGTCTTGCTTCATAAAAATTCGGTCAATCCAGAGTGTCTATATATGGACGAGAGCCATGGAGACCCTCAGTGTGGCCAGAAGACCAAGGAGCAAGAAGATTTATCCCTTGCTGTAATCCACCATGGAGATCCTCCCCCTGATGTAATTCACTACGAAAGTCCTATCTTTAGTAGTATTTCGCATTGTCAAAATGATTATACAATTGACAATGTAGTGACAATAAAGCCCTCCTATTTGAAGGCACTTGAAAGAACAAGGCTACTCATCTCTGATGCCTTGTCATTAATGGGCGAAACACTTTCTCAACCAGAAGAAATCTTAAGGGATCATTCATTCTCCAAACCACCGTTAGGTCATTTATCTTCTAATACAGATCATCCACTCGGGTCAAATCATGTGGAGAAACCTCTTGTGAAAAAATGATGAAGATGTGTTAAACATGAGGAAACAATTAGCTAAAGGAGAAATTCCAGTCATGTTCTGGCCTTCATCAAATTCTCAGTTTGATATTCCAAAATTGATGGAAGAAGATTGCATTCATGAAATTCATCTCAACTTATGGAAAAATATTCATCATTTGAAAACTAAAGTCTTACCATATAATGAATATCAAAATCATGTAATGATAATAGAAGGGTTACAAAACCAAATTGACTTGGTATCTATTTCAGTTTCCCAACATCCAAGGGTTGAAAAACAACATAGAACCCTTCAGTGTGTATGTCTCAATGCTCTAAAGAGAATACACCAATTAATTTTTGATTCCCCATCTAGTGTTCTCATCAGAGGATGGGGTGCATATGGAGCATTGTATTTCACTACACTCTAAAATCAGAAAAATCTGCCAAAAGAGGTCTCATGCAATATTATTTCCCACGGCTGGCCCCAATCAATAGGTTTTGTATGTAATCAAATGTACGCTCAAGAATAGGCCTCAACCAGTTCTCATCAGAATCAGGCCTAAAGAAAAGAAGTTGTTGAGATACTTTTACATCAAGGCTCTGATAATCTTGAGCAGGTGTCTCGTTTAGAGGATTTTAGGCTTCAGAGGATGAAAATGTTTGAAATAGCACATCGATATTCTGAAACAGATGGTTTGAGCGATTGTCAGATGATGCACCCAGCTAATGTCCAAACCAAAATCCACAAAATCCGAAGAGTAGTTTCACGAATTTCAGTTTTAGTAGTTCAAGAATCAGACTATCTTTCTAGGTGGGGGCTCATTTAATTCCACCTTGAAATTCATTAAACAATGTTCAAATATTTGAAGAAGAACATGATCAACCATAGCCTGCAAGGCTGGGGGCCTTTTAACATCTACAATCTTCTTCTCAATGGAAGTCAGTTTTCTCCTGATTAGAGAAAGAAGCCACCAGGAAAGCATCCAACTAAACTATCCATTAATTCCCATCATGTTACAGTCTGAAAAACAGTTCTAGGGAATTCTTCATATAAGAGAATGGAGTCTCGTGAAGGACAAAAAGGGAGACGATCTAGCAGAAACACTGAGAGAATGATATCAATGCATTATGCATCAGTGAATGTTATTAACACCATTAGAGAAGATCCTCTAGAAAATAAGTCCAGTTCAGGGGAATCAGAAGATGAATTTATTATCCATAATACAGTAAACATCGAGGCAAATGAAGAAGGTGTGTGGACCTGAAATCATAGGCTTACCCAGAATTTAGGTATGCCTTCAAATAACCAACTACCCCCTCTCCGAAAGGCATCTATCTAGGGGAAAGGAAAAATTCAAATTGTATCTCACTTTTCCACTGGAGAAGATCAATCTCTTTCACTTGAAGAGATATTTTCATATTAAGAAGTGGAAATGAAGGAGGCTAAAAGACTCAACACATATTTACTTAGAAATAGAATTTCTATTGGACAGTATCCCCAGTAAAGTCCTCAACTTGCAAATCCTATAGGAGCTCCTCAGCAAAGAAGATTTGTAGTAACTACAGATGCGGATATTGAATTCCCTCCATTTGGTATACAACCAAGGCAGATATCATCACCACCATCAGTGGACTTACCGGTCTTTGCACCATCTCAAACTCCAGTTGCTATAACTGCACAGAATCCTGCTGATCCGGATATTCCCCTAATTTTTATGAACACAATTGAGGCATTAACGACTCGGTTGGAAGCTATGGAGGAATGACATGTACCCGTTCAGCTGGAAAAGAGAGCTTACCCTAAATGGGTGGATGAAATTCTTCCCCCACCAAATTTTGTGAATACCACATTCCCAATTTTTAATGGTTTGGGAGATCCAAAAAAAACTTAAAAAAATTTTGTTTCTCATTGTGATCCTATGATGGGAACTTCTCAATAACAAGAATCAATTAAGATTAGGTGTTTTGTGCAGTCATTATAAGGACCAGCTTTTTTCTAGTATAAAAGTTTGGAATCTCAATCAATTACTTTGTGGGAAGATATCCGTTAGAAATTCATTCTTCAATTTAGCTCAACACTACCAAAGATGATAGTTTTTGATCTTAACAATTGTAAAAAAGGAAGAATGAAAGAGTTTCAGATTTCATTGCTCGATGGAAGGGATTAACATATTCCTTAATTTTAGCACTCCCTCAAGAAGAGTTGCTGCCAATCTATGTGGAAAACTTGCATAATGAATTATGCACACCATTGATCCCTTTGAAATACACATGATGGTTTTGAGACCTTAATTAAATTGATTAGAAAATAGAAGACTATATTATAGAAACTAAGGTTAAAACTCATGTAATTCCATCAGTTCCAGTAAGGAGAATAGGAAAGGAAGAAGCTGCTATAGTCACACTGAAACAGGTACCTGTACCTGCTTCTACTTCAAGAGGTTCATCATACCGAAGGGCTTCAATTATTGATCATCAGCAATAACAACCACCTTGTCAAGATGATCAAAGAGATCAAAGGTGGAAACAGTTAGAGGAATTAATGAAAAATGTTTAATCTTTCAGTAATGAGAAAGTTCATGGTTATTTCATCTCAGCCTTAGAAATAAAATTTGGTTCAGTTGCCAAGGCCGAAGAATCCAAATAAAGACGGAGATGAAGATCATTTGAATTATTGTCCCTTTCATCAGATGTTGGTACACCCCATTCATGAGTGATTTGATTTCAAAGACCTTCTAAAAAAGATGGTAGACTTTGGACAAGTGAAATTGAAAAGTTTATCTGCTCAAGTATCATGTGTTACTACTACCAATCCAGAGGAAGATGGAGAATGAAAATAGGTTAAAAGTAAAAGTGTGAAAAAATATGATTATTGGATGATCAAGAAAACGATCAATCAGACTCATGCTATTTTATGAACACAGTTGAAACAACCAATTGTGTCTTCTACTGCTCTTGCCAAATAAAAACTATCTTCATCAAAAGGACATTCCTTAAAGAAGAAAAGTGATCATAAGGAAAAAGAGACATCAGATGAACATGATCTGGTATCAAGGTCAAAGTAGTCTTTAACCCTGGAAGATTTTATGCCATCTGTTTCAAAATCATGGGCACTGCCCCGCCCAATGGTACAACCAGAATTAACCTGTCAATATAAATCTTCATTAAATGAATAATTGATCTTTGGTTTTATTAATGTTATCCATTTAAAAGATCATTATGCTAATGGTGATTCTGATTGTAAAGAGCTAGAATTCCTTGTGCCTAATTGGGGAATAAGAGGAAGGGGCCAAGGTTGATGATACAAGGGAAGATATGGGAATTCTAGAAACCACCATTTTAATTCTAGACCTGATCAAACCATATATGTGGTAGAAACTCATGGAAGAGCTCTTCAATGGGCTCAAAATGAACAAGGAGTTTCTTCTATAATAGACAAGCTCAGTTCTGACACAATTATTTTGGATGATCGATAATAAGTAACGCCATATTTCTCTCAGAATGTGAATAAACCTAGTCAGTTTAATCTTCCAAAGTTAGGAATATCCCCCGCTTCTATTTCAACACAGAATACAACTAAATCAGACACATCATCTTCTATAGCACCTACAAAACCGCATCTCTATGCTGGGAAATGTAGAACTTTGGACCAAAAGTATGACGTCTTGAAACAATTGGCCCATGTACCGTCTAAGTTTTCAATTCTGGATGCATGAAATCTATCAAAAGATTTTATAAAGGCACTAATTTAGGCTTTGTCAAGTCCTCAAGAGTTTGAAACCAAAGTTTCTGTGGCTGAGATTTACCGTATAGAGAATGATCCCACAGAATGTCACACAGTCATATCTTTTATGGATGAAGATGAAGACCATGTGGTACATGAGCATATCATACCTTTGTATATGTTTGGAAAGTTCAATGACATAGATATCTAACGAGCCTTCATTGATAATAGCTCCAGGGTCAACCTCATTCCAGTTCGTACACTTCGTCGCTTGGGCCTGACTGAATTTAACTTAACTCCTTCGACTATAATGTTGTAATGATATAACAAGAATGAACAAGAACCTCTGGGTGAAATTACACTCAAAACTCAGTTTGGATATCTTGTGTCTAATTATGATTTTATGGTTGTTAGTTAGGACACAACCTTTAATATTCTTATTGGAAGGCCTTGGTTGCATCAACATACAGCCATACCTTCATCATACCACCAATGTATGAAATACTATTTCAATTGTCAAATCCAAACATTGTATGGTGACAAGGCTCTGTTCAGAACATGTGAATCTAAATAGATTGAGGAAGAGTCTTATCACACAAAAGGAACAAATCCCAAGATGAAGTAAATAACTAGAGTTAGTGCTCCAAATGGACTGGAAAAGATTCCAACAAACCCATTCATGCATTTGAGTATATATTATGTGCTACCCATCAATCAAATTGAAAGGTTAAAACCAAATCCATGCACTTATATAGAAATTTACATAATGTCAATTATGGTAATTGTGCCTGAAAACATGAGAGAAATTATTGATACACCAAGAAATGATGGAAGCCTGAATAAAGATGTTTTCATTTCATCTGCTGAACTACAACAAGCCTCTACTTCTTCAATCAGATTAGAATAAATTATAGAAATTCTAGGCGAAGAAAAAGATGTTGATTCTCAATCCATCCATCCCTCTTTACTACCACAGGATGACCCTTCGTCATCAGTAGGGTCAGATATCGTGGCCTCTTCTTCAAAATGTTCAAATACTGACTCCTTCCCTAACTCTGGGAGTTTTTCCTTGTCATCTACCATGAAAATGGAAATAGAAGAGGTAACACATAATTAAGAAGAAGAGGAAAATCTCGGGGATGCTCCTCCAACATTTGAATAAGGTGTCTCTACCCCTGTGGATGAACTCAGAGAAATAAATCTGTGTACAGAGGAAGATCCATGCCCCACTCTAATTAATGCGGCCATGACCTCTGAAGAACAATATGTGTATACATCATTTCTAAAGCAACATTGAGATATATTTTCATGGAATTATACAAAAATTACCGTTCATAATCTTGATATAGCCACCCATCATTTGGGTTTTCCAGAAGAACATCGTGGATTTAAGTAAGCATCAAGGAGGACACACCCAACTCATGCCTCTAAAATTGAAGCTAAAGTTGATGAGATTATAAAATCTAACTTTGTTAGGGAAGTTTAGTATCCAAAATGGATGGGCAATATTGTCCCAATGAAAAATAAGAATGGGAAAATTAGAGTCTGCATTTATTTCAGAGATCTTAACCAGCATTGTCCTAAAGATGATTTTCCAGTCCCGATTATAGAACTTATAATTGATGCAACAACTGTCTATGAAGATATTTCCTTCGTGGATGGATATTCTGGGTATAATCAAATCCATATGGCCCTAGAGGATGAAGAATATATAGCCTTTAGAGCCCCTCAAGGTGTGTTTTGATATCGTGTAATGCCCTTTTGCTCAAAGAATGCAGACACAACATACCAACGTGCCATGCACCATATCTTCAAACCCTTCATAGGGAAATTTGTTGAATGTTATGTGGATGATTTGGTAGTCAAATACAGACAACATTCCAATCAATTGGCTGATTTGGAAACCATATTCAATAATATTCGACAACACAATTTGAAGATGAACCCCTTGAAATGTGATTTCAGGGTAACCTCAAGAAAATTACATGGATTTATTGTACGCCATCATGGCATCGAAGATGATCTTGAGAAAAAAAATCAATCCTTGGAATGTAACCTCCTCGAAATTTAAAATAATTAAGAGGAATACAAGGACACATGGCTTATATTCGACACTTTATCATCAATTTGGCAGGCAAGTGTTTACCCTTCACTAGATTAATGAAGAAGGGAGTCACTTATTAATGGACTGAAGATTTCCAAGAATCATTTAATACCCTCAGGAAATATCTCTTGATTCCACTAGTTTTGATGCCACCTGTTGAAGGAAGACCACTTATTCTCTACATGACAGCCTTAGAGCAATCACTAGGTGCCTTTCTCACCCAAAAGAATGATGCTGGGAATGAAAATAGCCTTTACTGTCTTAGTCAAACTATGCTTGATGCGAAAAATCAGTATTCAAGTATTGAGAAGTGTTGGATGACATTAATCATTGCAGTTCAGAAATTAAGGCACTACACACAAAATCATGAGGTCCAATTGGTGACTTTTAATAACCCACTCAAATTTATCCTTAGTTGTCATATTCTTACAGGGCGTCTAGCATGGTGGGAAGTTATTTTTCTACAGTTTGATATCCAGTTTGTGCCTCAAAAGGAAATAAAAGTTCGAGATCTAGCTGATTTCCTTGATGAGCATCCATCTATGGAAGATACATCATTTAATACTGAACTTCCTAATGAATAGGTCTTCTCTATTCAAGATAATTCCCAAACATGGGAAATGTATTTTGATGGTGCTTCCAGAAGTCCAATAGGGAAGAGACTAGAAAACCCTAAACTCAACAAGTTTGGATTAGGAATTGTCCTTATTTCCCCAAAAAAGGGATTATTGCCTTATACTTTCTTATTATTGGATGGTGGTACAAAAAATGAAGCAGAATATCAAGTTCACATCGCAGGTTTGGAATTGGAAATTTAAGTCAAAATGAATCATTTAAGGGTAAAAGTAGATTCAGAATTGGTAATCAAACAAATCAATGGGGAATACTCAATCAGAAAAGAAGAGTTAATTCATTTGTGTGATTACGTCAAAGAGTTAATGGCTGAATTTCCCTCAGAGTCGACATAGTCCTATGTCCCATGATAAAAAATACCCAAGCAGATACACTGGCTAATGTAGCTACATCCTTGGCAGATCCAAATTGGGATGAGACAGTTATCGGCATAACCCATCATCATGTGGTCTCACTTGTTATCAAACCAGAAGCGAGGAAATTAATAAAATTATCCATATTTTTGAACCATATAGTCATACCACATGATTGATAACATCCATCATGGAATATATTCAAAATGAGATACTTCCATTAAATAGGGATGAGAAGGAGCATATCTGGAGACGAGTGTCCAATTTTACTCTTTATGATAGTCCAGACCACCAAAAGATTCTTTACAAGCAAGTCTTTGATGGAATTATCTTTATATGTATTTATGGAGAAGAGAACATAAACGTCATGAAAGAACTACATTCAGAAACTTGTGGTGCCCATCAGTCTAGGCACAAAATCTCTGATCAGATATGAAGGCTTAGATACTTTTGGCCTTCAATGAAACAGAATTGTATAGATTTCACTAAAAAAGTTCATCCATGTCAAGTTCATGCCAACTTCATTCATCAACCCCTAGAGTTTCAACCTACAACTAAATACTCCTGTCCATTTTCCAAAAGGGAAATAGATATAGTAGGGCCCTATCATCCAGCGATGTCTAAGTAGTTCAAGTATATTCTCAAGACTACTGACTTCTTCTCTAAATGGGATGAAGCAATACCTTTCAAGGAAGTCAGAGCCAAAAGCATTGTTTGTTTTGTCAAAGCTAATATCATCACCAAATTTTGAATATCTCATACTATTTTGACAGACAATGGCACTAATTTCTATTCTGCTGAAGTAAAAAAGTTATATCAAGAATAAACTATCAAATCCAACCATTCATCTTGCTATCATGGGGTAGTTAATAGACATATAAAGGCTCTTAACAAAACCCTATCAAATAAACTGCACATTATGGTGGATAAAGATAATAAATCATGGCCTAATTTTTTTAATGCTTTATGGGATTATTAGACAACTACTCGCACTACTACCCAAGAAACTCCTTATTCATTTGTATATATAACCGAATCCATTTTTTCAATTGAAATACAATTTCCTTCACTTAGAGTTGAAATTGGTGATCATTTCTCTACAGATGAAAGATCTCAGAAATGGTTTGATAAGTTGGAAGGATTAGATGAGAAAAGACTGCATACTTCGCATCATTTAGAAGTCTACCAGAATATAATAACACGATATTTTAATAAGAAAGTTCGCCTTCATTCATTCCTTCAAGGAGAATTTGTATTGGTCCTTAAGACTCCAATGATACCAGGAAAGAAACCTCTAAAAATTGAACCAAAGTGGTAAGGAACTTATTCCATACATAAGGTCTATTCAAATGAAGACTATGCTTTAATCTCAATGGATGGAGAGATCATTACAACTCCAACCAATGCAAGATTCTTTAAGGAATACTTTGTGTAATGATACATCTTCATCCTCACTACAAGTCTTTAAACAAAACTGTACAATGTCCTTACTGCAAGACTTAAAACAACACAACCCCCATGTCCTAGTTGCAAGACATTAAACTGCATCACAACCATAAGCATCCATACAGCATGAAATTAAAGTGCATAGAATCTTCTTCCTTGTGGCATGACGTTAAACTGCATGACATCATTTGTACAACAAATGTTTTCTCTATAAGACGTTAGAAATTTCCATAAGCAAAAATAATTGACATCATCACTACTCTTTAGTAGTACATTAGTCCCTCTTTTTCTTATATCGGAGTCATATCTTCATAGAGACCATGTTTCAAGAACTACTTATGGATTGATTCTCATTTTCAATGAGATATGTAGAGACGCCTAAATCTCCAATTTTGGGCCCAGCCATAATAAAAAAATCTTCTTATTTTCTTTCCTCTATATGTATATGAATCAAATCTATACAGATTGTTTGTTTGAGATATATGATTTTGTTTTTATACCATTCTATGTCTTAAATATTTACCATTCTCTCAGAATGTCTTAAAAGCCCCCATTCTTTATGTCAAACTTAGCATGAGGAATTATTGTTTAAATAACTACATACAGATTGATTCTAATTTATTTTGAGATATGTAGAGACACATAGATCTCCAATCTTGGGACCAACCATGATAAAAAAACCCCCTTTATTTCTGTTATAAGAATCAAATCTTCATAGGAAATGTTTTAAGAATTATGTTTGACTTGATCCTTTCCCCAACAAGACTTATAATGACACTTGGGTGTTATCCCTTAACCTTATTACAATATGTGTTTTCCTTTTACATCAGTTCATCTTCGTCCTTACCACACAATGTTAAACTACATGGGAATGTAATAACCCTATTCTTCATTTTCATTACCTTTTCATTATAAAAGAAACCCTTACTCCTTTTTTCAAACACCAATCATAGATCACATGAGATTAGGAATTAGGAAAATGGATTCTTTTTGTAAGGTGTTTTAATTTATTATGGCGTTAATAATGTCCTCACTGCATGACTTAAAACTGCATAGTATAATGTTTTCAGTGCATGACATAAAACTGCACATCACTATATTTTATTCAGAGGAAACAAAAAAAGTCTCCATTTTACATATTAGATAGATCTATGTAAGGGACATAAAATTCATGGCCAATATTAGTTCAAATATTTCTCATATGCATTGGGCATAACCCCTTCCACATTTCACAATTTTAATATTGAATATTTTTAGATTTTCATGATCTTTCTTACGGTTTCTGGTGACAGGGTTTCCAATATCTGAGATCTCTTTCGTCTGGCTATACAGCATGTGCCCTTAGGTGTCCTTGAATAAGTTTCCAACATAACAGGCCTGTCATTCATAAGATGTCACTATTTGGCTATGCAACATATGCCCTAGTTGTCCCTACATAATACAACCACCATAACAGGTTTATCAAATAATGGTAACTTCATTCTTGGTTATAGTATCTTTGTCTCCTTTAATCTTTGATGAAAATATACATGAATTTGTATTTTAAAATAATTATTGAAGTATACTTGTCCCATTATCTTTCTCAGAATCTGAAAGTCTTTAAGACCATGGTTTACACATTTCCCTCACCATGTGTTCGATGCACTATGAAATAACCTTTAAATCCCTTGGTCACATGTTATATGTTATTTCCATTTTTGGTCCTAGTTGTATGACCTAAAAATACAAACACCATATCGTTTAGGTTTGGGTCAGACCTTCGTAAAAGTTCTATTTCTCCGATTCTTTGGATATATTGATTAGAAATACCCTTTCCATATTCAGGTACCTTTCTCCATAAACTAAACTCTATGCTTTAGAAAATTTGAATCTCAATAAACTTTCTTTAGATTTTAGCAATAGAACGTCAAACTTATGAGATCTCTTTTGCTTGACTATGCAGTACAATCCCTTTGGAGGCCATGCATAAGTTGCCTACATAACAAGCCTATCAGTCAAAATATGACACTATTTGGATATGTAGCATATGCCCCAGTTTTCCCTACATAATACAACCCCCATGACGAGTTTTTCAAATAATGGTAACTTCGTTCTGGGAAAAGAATTCCTCTAATGATTTTATCCCTTTTTCCCATATCATTCCTCGATTCCAAAAATTCTCAAATCACAGTTTATAATTTTTCCTTCCGTACCTGAATATGATAGTATGTTTCCAAATGAATTATCAAGAAATTGGGAGATCTTAATACCTTTGGTTAGAGGTAAAGACCTTAAATTAAAGCCACACAATGTCATTACTACATGACTTAAAAATGTATAGTACCAATGTTCTCACTGCATGACTTAAAACTGCACAGTATAATGTCCTCACAGCATGATATAAAACTGTACAGTATAATGTATTCACTACATGACTTAAAACTACACAGTACAATGTCCTCACTACATGACTTAAAACTGCACAGTATGATATCATAAATTCCCTTTTCTGATAAATTTTAGCCATTACTCATACATCAAATTTGTATAGAAATGGTTTTCCTATTCATGACTTATGTTGGTCTAAAATATCTTTTTTTTCATTTTTAAAATTCCATTCCTTGGAAAAACCACCGACTGTGGTCTTGATTCACCCAAATATTATTTTCCCCTATCTATCAATAATAAAATATTAAACCTCAAAGAGCTCTTTTGTTTGACTATCCAGAACGTTTCCTTAGGAGGCCTTTCATAAGTTACCTACATAATAGTCTGGTCAGCCAAAAGATTCCACTATTTGGCTACATAGTATATTCCCTAGTTGGCCCTGCATAACACAACCCCCATAACAGGTTTTTCAAATAATGGTAACATCATTCTTAGAAGAGAATCTACTTATGTTAATACAGATTTTAAATTTGGTGGCCATAAAAATCATTGCTCAAGATTCCCCTTGGAAAATTTTATAGAATATTAAAGCAATTCTTAGTCACAGAGTCTTTTTTAGGTAATAATTTAAAAATTTATGGTCAAAGCTATTAGACCCTAAATATTATCCATTTATAGTCCAAAATGCACAACTCTAAACATCCAACAACAAGAGACATGGTACTCACCAGATTAGAAACCCGCATAGGGAAATCTGGAAAAAAGTCAAGTCACAGCTCACTAAATGTACATTTTTGTATGGGTTAGGTAATAATGTTGGGTTGTCCATATAGACCTAGAAATATTCAAACTATTCTTGCTAGGCCCCATGTATTAGGAAACAATTTGAGCATCCTTTCAAACATGAAATAGATCCAAATCTAACCAAATGACATTGGAATTGGTCAAAGTGCCCTACTTTGACCTTAGAACAAGATTCTTTTCATTTCGAACGAATCAAATTCTTAGAGGGAGATTCTGTAGAAACCATGAAATGTGTTTCATACACTTTTCTAGAGTGAAGATATGATTCTCACATGGACAAAAAATGTCAAGTATGAGTAATTATGTTTTCACCATGTGGATGCATGATGGATTTATATGTTCCAAAATACTACTCCATACTGAAGAATAAGTGGAATGGTTCCCACATCTAGGAGTATGTAGAGGATTTACAATTTTTTTTATAAAAAGGATTCAATTTATTAAATTCAATTTCCTAGTGTCATGTAAGAAGACATGGTGTATTCACTATCTCAAGAAGCATATATCTATTCGATAGATTTGATTTGACAGGTTGCAAAGCCCAAACAGACATAGGGATCAAAAGACATGCCACTTGGAAGATGGATAAATTATACAAAGGGACCTACGCGTAGGACCTACGTGGAGGACCTACGTGGAAAATTAATTCCCACACCCCTATGTGGAAGACCTATGTGAAGAACCTATGTGGAAGACCTACGTGGGAAACCTCCCTTTGGCCAGGTCCCCACCTTGCCTATAAACAGAACCCTTGGGCTCCCCATTTCAACAACGGAAAAATTTAGAAGATGTCCCAAAGCTCCCGTTGCATAGATATTTCTCCAAGATCCCCCATATATTCTCAGGTAGCTCTCTAAAACATGATATAAGAGATAACTAAAGGGAAAATGTGGTTCAATGTTCCATCAAGGTCTAGAACATATGGAGCTGCGCGAAGCACCTGCGCTGTGACAACCGGGTCTTGGTGACATCACAGACACCCCGTCTTAACATGTTCGTCAGGTCCAGGCCTACCAGGTACCACCAGTTGCCCCGCAGACACATGGGGCCCACCCTCGGGTCCACCCACGTGCCCGAATGGGGTCATCTGACTAATGAAATTCCCCACAGGGCAACTCATGTCCTTTCCAGTGTGCTTTGTCCCCACTCGCACACACCTTGAGAAACTTTCTAGAAGGCCAGCCATCCTGATCACTACTCCAGGCCAAGAATGCTTAACTGTGGAGTTCTAATCAGACAGGCTCTTGAAAATGAAAGGTGCACCTTGTTGACATGAGTCATATCATTTAGTCATTTAACCCTTTATCATTTGGGGGTGTTACAATCACCCCCCCTTTAGAGCACAATGTCCTTGTTGTGGGCCTTAAATCTCAACCCAAGCAGTGCACCACACTTAAGGCTAGGTACCTCCTCTGATAACAGACACCCCGCCTTAACATGGTCGTTGGGTCCTGGCCTACCAGGTACCACCAGTTTCCCTGCAGACACGTGGGGCCCACCACAGGGTCCACCCACGTGCCCGAACGGGTCATCTGACTAATGAAATTCCCCATAGGACAACATATGGAGCTGCGTGGAGCACCTGCGCGGAGCACCTGCGTTGTGACAACCGGGTCCTGGTGAAAACACAGACACCCTGCCTTAACATGGTCGTCGGGTCCGGGCCTACCAGGTACTACCCGTTGCCCCGCAGACACATGGGGCTCATACTAGGGTCCACCCACGTGCCCGAACGGGTCATCTGACTAATGAAATCCCCCATAGGACAAAACATGTCATTTCCAGCGTGCTTTGTCCTCAATCGCACACACCCTGAGAAAATTCCCAGAAGTTCACCCATACTGATCACTAATCCAGGCCAAACATGCTTAACTATGGAGTTCTAATCAGATAGGCTCCAGAAAAGGAAAGTGTACCTTGTTGACATGAGTCATATCATTTAGTCATTTAACCATTTATCATTTGGGGGTGTTACATGCACGTTACACCTGCGTACTGCACCTGCGCACTGCACCTGCGCGCTGGACCTGCATGGAAGACCTGCGCGCTACACCTGCAAGGAGTATTTACACGGGGGAGCTACACGGAGCACCTACGTAGAGCACCTACGTGAGGCACCTTGGTGGAGCACCTGTGCGACCTTTCTGGTCCATACCACGAGGGTTGGTCCCCCGCACCCCTGCTCGAGGTCAGTGCCGAGCTGCGGTCCCGGACCTTCTGGCCAGTACCTTCACTTCTATCCCTGACCCCATGAAAAATGGATAGTCACACCGTGATCTTTTCGGATTCGATGGATGACATTTTCCATTGCGCCCTTTATGTGGCCCAACATCCAACCTTGAAATCCCATGATCTGAGACACTCCATCACACTCAATGAACTTCCTTGTGTCGAATTTCCCCTCTTGGTTCCTTCCACATGTTACGAGTTTGGACTCTCCTTATGGATACCTCAAGTACCTTGATTCGATACAATCCTCAAGAAACTCCTCAAACCTCATCACCTGACTCCTATGTTAGGTTAAATCTCAAAAGCGCATCCTCCTTAGGAGTAAGCCACAAACAATTTCTAGAAGGGAAACCATACTGGTGTAAGGCCCTCGCCTTCATCCCTTTTCCCTTACATTGGACCCTTGTCAAATGTAAATAGAACAGAAGGAAGGCTCGTCGCCTCACCCTCTACCACGGTCGACTCACCCTCTTCCATCAACGGTGGAGGAAAAGTGTGAAGTGTAATTGTTGAATCTTTCACATCCTCTTGTTTCTCACACAAAGCATGAATCACATGGTCTTAGAGATATGTAATGGTTACAACATGTTCACAAACACTTCCCCCAAAGGAACTACGAGAAATATGATTCCTGTTCATACGAGGATACGTAGGAAGCCGTCTCAAGGCTTGAGCTCACTGGGCATCCTCCTTAGGAAATAAGCCGCAAATTAAATCTTCAAATCAGAAAGGCATACTTTTCATAAAGTAGTCCCAAACTCATCTTTCTCAGAGGACCATACTCTCCTTTTAGATTTTTCAAACTACGTGCGCTTTGATTCCTATTAATATGGGATACGTAGGAAGCCTCCTTGAGGTTCAAACCCAACACTTCAAATCAACCTTGTTCTCCGTGGGCCATATTCCTAATAGGGTATGATCCTACTTAGAAACCTATATCCCTTCCAATGTTCCTTGGGCTGCTTCAGCATAAGTCACACACTATATTTTGACTGAGAATCCTTCATTTAGAGGTCCTTATCACCTGACCTTAAAATGTATGATGTGTCCTATTAAGCAACACTGAACTACGAGGGTTCTGATTCCTTTCACAAGGATACGTAGGTAGCCCATTTTATGGGAACAATCCCAAGATTAGAACAAACCATTATATCCCTGGATGACAATATATTCTAGAGTTCCACACAATGTGGCTTAAAAACCAGTACCATGACCACGATGATTAAAAGAATCTCTAATCTGTAAAATACATACTAATGATTCTAAAGTTTACACATATTAATATGTGATTGTAAAATAAAAGGGATACTTATGATATACTTGTTGAATTAATAAGGATTCATGAAAATATCAAAAATTTACAAAGAGAGTCCTAGGGTAGATAATAATTCTCCCCAAAAGGGTGTGATGAGTATGGCCTCTCATGCTCTCAACCAATGAACATTCTTAAGTATCTTAAAGTTCAAACTTAATGAATGCCTTCCTTTGGAAAGCCTGTCCCCTTTGGATAAAGAACTATTGGGAGTTTCCAGTTCCATAAATTAATCCAATGGAAAACACCTGAAAATAGTGATTCTTAAAACTAGAACACATGTTTCATGGAACTACGAAACAATATGTTTCCTTATTTTCAATAAAAGATGATTTTACTCATTTCTCTACTGGTTTTTAGGGTTTTTTCCTCTCATTTCCCTACCTCATTTCTCAACAAAACCTAGAGTGTATAAAGGAATCTCCTACCCTTCATTATTATTCATTTTAATATCCTCCTCCTATAATTCCAAGTAGTTTCAATAATGTTAACCTTATTTTTTTCTTTTATTATTCCTCTTCTCTTCACCCTATACCCATTTTCTCTCAGTTTTGTTTTCTCCTACGAACCCTAGGTGCTATAGTGGAGAATATTAGGGTTTGAGTTACTATTATTATATTTTTTTAGTATCTAGGTCTTGTAGAAAATTTTTCCTTACTTGATTTGGAATTGTCCATTGATGAAAATGTGTTGTGACAGGTTTTATCAGGATTTGAGATAGGTAGTTTTGTGAATTTACTATAATTGAAATTTCATTGAGTTCTTTATGTTCTTCAATTCATTGTTTTTTAAAATTACAACTATGTTTGATATTTTTGATTGACTTGATGAAAATTCTAAAGGTTTTCCACATTTAATTTAAGGTGTTTAATTTTTTTTTCTATTTTATAAAGTGGTGTTTGAGTTATAAGTTTTTTTCAAATGTCTATATAGATTATTTAAAATTATTTTGAAGTAATAAAAGTATTTGAACACATTTGGTTCATGGGAAAATGGAAGGTATGATTTTAATTGGAGTTTATTTAATGATATGAAATGGATAGATTTCCTAAATGGGATTAAATGAAATATGGATTTTGTTTAAAATGGTTTTATGTCTAAATATTCAAAATTTTTGTTTATGGAAGGTTCTATGTGAGATTAAAAGTGGTGTTAAATGTCTTGGTACTCTGGCCGATTTTTGAAGGCCTATTTCTCACCTTTAAAGAAGTTTTTTATAAATCTTGGGTGACCCACAATTGAGCCCCTTGCAATCATTGTCCTTATTGTAAATTATGACCCCCATAAGGATGGTTTTATATATTTAAATTCTTCATTTAATGCTTCTGCATGAGTTATGAAATATGGTTTGTTCTATGAAAGGGTGTAGGAGATGAGATGAGGTTTATTTTAAATGATTTGAAATTATATTATGTGATGATATCATCCTCTATTTTTTTCTCACATTAATTTTTTGATATTATGAGAATATTAATTTTTAGTAGATGACCTATATTACCCAAATCCCTAAATTATATTGTGAGATAATAATAGAATATAGGTCAGTTAGATATGATAAGTTATAACATGATGGGTTATGTGGATCAAAGTAGCTTGAGCACTCATGGTATGGATTATAGGGACTAGAATGTTTTTTAGGACTACTGGGATGTTGATGAATTCTTTTATGTTATAATAGGGTTTTAGTTAACAGTTAAATCCATTGTTACTCATGTATAAGAAGTTTCCCATGGTGATTCATTTCATGTGATGATGTTTTCGGTATTCCTTTGTATGCTTTTTTGTATCCCTATATTTGGTTTTTATTGCATGAAACCATTATTTTAGTTGGTTATTTTGGTTATTTTCTACTAATATATTGGTTCATATATATATTAAATTCTATTTCATTTATGATCAGTATTCACTTTCAAATCAATTTACAAACATTTTAGAAATTGGGGTTTAAAATGATAGTGCTGTGTACTTTTTAAAAATTGTTAGGAAAATGTTTGTAAGTATTAAATAGTGTGATAATGTTTTCATAAATTTAATAAATGATAATTTTTCAATTATTTGAAGGGTTTTACATAAATATTTTTATTTTACCTTTTCTTACTCCAAGAAGGGGGTGTTTTATAAAATTAAATTTGGTGTGTTACTTGGTTTGATTTATATTCTTAAGAAAAATTCGTTTTCTTTTTAAAATTTAAGCCATAATTGAAGAAAAACTATTTGAAACGAAATAGAAAAAACTATTCGGGGAAATCCTTTTAGATGTGTTTAGATTACACCTTATAGACACCATTTAGTGAATTTATCACTCATTATTTATTTCATGTGCCCATGATCTTGTCTTTTTAGTGTTTGTGTTCATGTTGTCAAATGAGGGATGATTTATGATGTGCCGGGTGTCCATGGGTCACATGTAGATGGTTGGTTGGAGTTTGGGTTAGTTTCTGGTTTATCTTGGATTAGTTATGTATTGAATTGTTTATACAAATGTTTTCCTTATTTTTCTACTTCCATTATAACTATATTTATTGAGCATGAAGATTTTTTTTTTGTTGTTTTTATTATTTTTTCCATGTTTTCCTCTATTTTTTGGTTCATTTATATTGAATTTATTTAGTTGTATGCATGGGTTTCCAATTCTCGGATGGTGTATTATGGATTCATCGTAGTTTCTATTTCTTCTTATATCATGATTTTATTCGTAAAACCATTCCCAAGTGTGAATTATTGATTTCCAAGAACTAATTTCTAGCATGTGGGGATTGTGGATAACCTTAGATCCTAGTGGTGAATTAGGTTGGGTGATGTGTTGGGTTAGAACATCGAGTTTCTTACAAAGAGTATTATAGATTAGATTTTTAGAGGGCCTAGGTTCTTGAACCACTCTCTTTTTATTATAGTATCCAAGTAATATGGATATAGGGATTCTGAAACTTGAGAGGTAAGTGCAGGGAGAGCCTCAAAAGCAGATTATTTCCCTAAACCATAAGTTACCATGGGTGTTAAGGGCATGGATCTTGAAATTAAGTTCATCTTTGAATTTTCTTAAAGTATTTTGGTATGGATGATAATACTTTGATCCCAATTGAGTATGTTGGTGATTCTGGGGATCTCCTTGAGCTTTTGGTGTGTAAATTGAGGAATATCTAGAGCTATACAGTTAGATTATGCAATATATAAATTCATTACAAGCCTATATGAATGAATCTATAATCTATTATAGAATATGTCGCATGTTTGGCTCACAACTTTCCAACTTGAGTGGCCAAACCTTCCATGGTTATTCTTTCTCCTCATTTTTTTTGTTTTGGATCCATTTATTTTTGAATGGATCCCAATGGTTCTTACCATTGGTTTGAGGTTAATTAAGGTTGTTTTAGGGTGAATCTATGGTACTAGATTGTGTTTTTATGGTTGTATTGTCCCTTTTTTGTTTGGTTGTGTGCATTGAAAATTTAGTTTTATGTTTTTGAAAATAGATTTTTGGATGTAAAAATATATTTTTGGGAGTGATATTTTTATAAAACCAGTTTAATAATAGAATTAAATGAATTAATGTTCTAGTGAAACTTTTTGAAAGTAATTTATCATCATATTTCATTTTTATTTAGAATATTTATTTTATTTGAAAAAGGATATTTTATATGGAACTTCAGTTTTTATAACTGGGCATTATGGATGATTTGTAAAAGGTTTTGGACTATATTGAAATGTTTTAAAGTAGTTTATTTGATTATGAAATCATTAAAAAGAACTAGAATATATAGGGATGATTTGAAATGAATGTGGGTTTTTGTATAAATGTTTTAAATTGAAAGTGAGACTCATAAAAAGATATAGTTATGCAATATAACTCATGGAGTATTTTTAAACTTAAAGAGAAATTGATGAATCTCAAGTGTTTTTTGCTTTAAATTAAGTTGAATTATTTTAAAGTAATCATGTACTTTTGGTGAAACAGGTTCATATAATCCTTCTAAAATTTTGTGATTTTAAGGAAAAAATATTTTGGAATGTCCATATAAAAGTTATTTTTCCAAGTGGGTTGTTTTTTTCCCAAATTGTGTGTGACTTTGCAAAACGATCTAAAAATTCATTTGGAAAAGGGTATGGTTAAATAAAATAGAATTTTTAAAGATGTTTTTTGCATATTTTCTAGGGTGAATTATGTAATTGAACCTTTCACTTGGTGTGCATTGGGATGATTGGGTTTGGTTTGTAGAGTGTGAATGAGTTTAATTAATGTTTTATATTTCTTAATCATGCCTACTAGAAATGTCTTATTTTGAGTACTCTTGAGTCACCATCCTTCCATCCAGGGTGATCAAGGTCCCTTTTAGATAGTGTAGTGGTTAGTTTGTTCTTATAAATAATGTATGTTGAATTACTGAAATAGTCTTGGGTGATTATTGTTTTAGGAGTTTTGATAATTGAGTTTAGAGTGGATTAAGGCTTTTAAATTGATGTTCAATGTATATGTTACTTATAAATTTAATAGGACCTCCTTTTTGAGGTGTTATTTGGTTATTGTGGCTATTATATGAATCAGTCTTGGATCTCGTCCTTCGATTATTTTTCGAGATTAAATCTATGGTGTAATTTTTGTGGTTTAGAAATGGGTAGTCCTTGTGTGTATGTTTCATGTGACTAGGACAGATATAACACCTAATGTAATTTTTCATAGCCTGATATTGGTTTTAATCTTTTTGGATTCACGAATTTATGGTTTTATGGGTATGAGCTCCTAGATTTCCCCTTTCATTTTTATGACCAAAGGTTAAAACCATTGTCATTTATTTTCAAGTCATCTTTTTAGCTGGGGTACGTTTTTCAATTTTGGTTATATGGGATGTTATATATTGTGGATTTATTTTGATTTGTGATTCCTTTATAGAGTTGAAAAAATTTTCCTACAATATCTTTATGTCCAATTTAATTTTTTGATTACATTAGTTGATTTGTGGAATGGAAGTTGTCTTACTGATGCCCACTTTATTAAAGAGGTTTTCCATTGCTTCCACTAATTGGAATCCTAAATAGTGGTGATACATATTCTAGGCCAACCTCTTCATAGAGTTACAGATTTAATTTTTATGATTTTTTTATTATAGATGTTTTTTGAAGTCTGAGGATTGGTTACATGGTTTTGAGGAGTTATATATTCATCTCGTGCTCTGTTCTTGCTAGACAATATTAAATTTTCCAAGCCCTCCCACCTCTTTTTCAGGTGTTTTGAATTTCAGTATATATTTTATTCTAATTTTATCAATGAATTTTTAAGGGTTAAAAGTTGTATGGTTGGTAGAATTGTGATACCTCCATGTCACTGTTATTTAAATTTTATATTAATTTTGGGTAGTTTAACGTTTTGGAAGTTCCATGTCTGATTTTTAGTTTTCTGTAAATTTTTTCTCTATTTTATGGTTTGTCTGAATGGGGTAAAACCATGTGCGAGGTTGCATATAAGGGGTTTTCTAGTTCATTTTTTAGAATAAGTTTATTCTATATAGGCCTCCCAATGTACAAACTAGAGCATGTGGGACCCATTTAAAACCATGTTAGTCATTTTGTTTTTGATTTTTTACCACATGGATTGCACATACTTTGGAGAAATTATTTAAGTGATCAAATAATATTGCTTCAGTCCTTATTAATGTGGTTTTTCATAGTTATCACATAGTTTAGTAAATCATGTATCCAAACCATGTGAGTTTGTTGTCTTAAACAGTACTAACTGCATGGTTAGTACACAATTCACCAAACCATGCGACCTATTATGTTTTCATTAAAAGGTGATTTTACCATTTTACCTTTCATTTTTAGGTATTTCCCCCTTCATTTTACTCCCCCTTTCTCAAATAAACCTTGGGAACTTTAAGGGAGGTCCCCCTTTATTGTTATTCATTTCAGTGTCCACCTCCTTCAATTCAAAGTGGTTTCTCAAAGAAAATCTTTCATTTTTTCCTCTATCCTTCCTCTTTACTTAACCCTACACCCATTTTATATCAATTTTTCTCCCATAAACCCTAGGGAACTTGGTTCTTAACATTAGGGTTTGGGTTATTTTTAGTGAATCTTTTTGGGCCAATAGGGATTATAGAAGACATTTCCTTGCTTGGTTTGGAATTCTTCATCAAAAATAATGAATTGTGGAATGTTTCTGTTTAATTTAAGGTATATGTTTTTGTTCATTTTATTTATGTGGAATTTCATTGAGTGTTTTGTGTTCTTCAATTATTTATTTTTTAAAATTAAAAATACATTTGATCATCGTGGTGTTTTTCATGGAAGTTCTAAAGGTTTTCCCACTTGTAATAAAAATCATTTATTTTTTTTCTAATTTAGGAAGTAATTTTTGAGTACCAAGTGTTTGTAAAATGTCTATATGGATTATTGTAAATGAATTTTGAAGAATAAAAAAATTGACTCTATTTAGGAACTATAAAAATGGAAGGTATGATTTTAAATAGAGTTTTTTGAATGAGATAATGTAGTTAAATTTTATAAATGGAATTGAATTAAATTATTATTTGGTTCGAAATAGTTTTATGTATAATTATTAATAACATGGGTTTAAGGAAGGTATTTAAGTGAGATTACAAGTGGTTTGAAATGGAATCATATTCTGATTAGTTTGAAACCATTAAAGAAGTTTCTTCGAAAGATTGTGTGACCCTCAATTGAACCCCGTGAAATCATTATGTCCCCTATGGATTGGGACCCATCATAGGATTGTTTTATGATGTTAAATTATATATTTGATTCTTATAAATGAGTTATGAAAAAGGGTTTGATCTATGTGAGGGTGTAATATGTGAAATGAGGTTTATTTCAATTAATTGGAAATTATTTTATGTGACAATCTCATGATCTATTCATTTCCTCACCTCCACTATTTGATATCATGGGAATGCTAGGGGTTAGTAGATGGAATGGATAAGTGAAACATCTAGTTTAGATTGTGATAAGACTAGGGAATTTTTCCTAGTTAGATATTATGAGTTCTAACATAATTGATTATGTAGAATCCCTGACCAGAACAACCACTCGAATAGTGCAATCAGGCTGAGTGCCACTAGAATTAGGAATTCCTCCCCGAATTCCAAAGGCTCTTGACTAGCAGTGAGGGTGTAAATTAACAATTTGGTGAAAATATACCCTATGGGGATAGATAATATACTAGTATGAGTAATAATAATATAACTTGTAGTGTAAAATAAGGCTCAGTTGACCTAAACCAGACCCTCTAATGGAGGAAGCACAATAACATGAATAAATATAAATCACAATAAATACAGAACCAGTGGGAAATAAGAAGATAAAAATTCCATAAAAACACTCATATCATGAAAAAAACAAGCATACAACCATAACAGGTCATAAAAAATCAATATACAAATCAAGTTCATGCAATGGATGACTAGTACAGGTCATACATATATAGAATGCTGATATAAGAAAGAACTAAATGAACTCCAACATGGCATGACATCAAAGTCTCATTCTAATCTCAAAGAAAGCAACCAATAAGACCTAGAACCTAAGGCTGATCATGTAACTGAATGTAATTTCACAAAGACTACACATGTCCTGAATAACCAATGTTGGGTGTGAGATGAATCTCATTAGGATACCACCTAAAGGTACATACCGAGCATATGTGTTTAAGTAGGCATTTATATGAAATAAATAAGAAGTTCAATGCATTTAAATAAAAAAATCCTAGATTATTTGGTGCTCAATAGCCATCAATAAGTGTCACATACTTTGGCCAATGCTAGAATCTCAGAATCAAGGAGGAACCGTATCCCTTATCCCAAGGTACCCATGAAGTGGTACAGTTTGGGTGAGCCCTCAGGTTCAAACTCAAATCATATAACTTTCCACCACATGCCTCCAAACACATCATGTCTCAAATAGTACCGATGTCCCAAAGGCATGCCCAAGCATATAGTAACCTGGTCTCATAGAACCTAGCTCAAAATCCATCATTAGCCCAAGGCCCATCATCTAGAGGTGCAACGATATCGTCCCTCAAATAATGATCTAGTCCCACAACCTCAAGCACAACAAGCCTCAACCCCCAAACGTCAGCCTCAACAATGATATCTAAAGGCTCATCACCTTCCATGTGGATTTCTATGACAAGAACCCCCAAACCATAAACACATAAGACTAAAATATTGAGGGACTCTACCCACACGAGTGGTATAAACCACCTCATCATGGAGTATACGAGTGTGCACACAAATCAAAATGGCGTTTTAGCCATCATGGGTGAGTAACAGTCACCAATAATGTCTCTAAGACACATCATCACAAAAACCTCATGCCCTTACAACCTTTTCACTTAATTATGATGTCCATTCCATCCCAATATCATGGGCCATGCTTAACATGAAGAAGTATCCACCTCAACCAATATCCATGAATCTCAATCCTATGGTCAAACCACTATAGTATCTGGGCCAAACCCAACTATACAATCTACATCACGTCAATCCTGATGGTCATGCCATCCCAATTTCCTTAGCCCATGCATGTCACAACACCTTGGGTTCCATCACTTTCAATTAAACATTTCATATATATATAATTCAATTCAAAAAAAATTAATCAAATAATTCAATTTAAACCAATTTAATTCCACAATATACCAACTATAACAAATCAACACAGGGGTCTTAAATTCCTCAAATTCATTTAAATAAGATATAACAATTCAAAAAAAATAATTTAAATAAATAGAATTCAATTTAGATAATTTTAGAACCCTCGAAGGAAATAACTCGAGGAGCAGTGGACTCTAACCCGACCTTGATCATCCAAAATAGGTTCAGGAATGCCTAATGACATCCCTTAAGTTAACAAAATAATTTTTATATGAATCATGATATATACTGGGGTCTCTCAAAATAACCAAAAACACACTATTGGTCGCGCCACCCAAAATTATGCAAAAACACAAATCAAGGTATGAACCACCTATATTAGAATCGTAGACGTAGGAACGTCCGATATTGAGATACAATTCTAAGACGATCGATGTAGATATTTCCATCCAAAATACTAAAATCGTTTTAGATAGAAATGGAGGCACAAGAGGTGAAAGATAAATGAAGATGAAGTGTGGATGGGGTTATTCTTACTGTTATGACTCTAATTCACCCAACAACTCGTTGAATAGATCACCAGTTGAGTTGAGGGATCAAAATCCACCGGAGGAGAGGAGAAGAGATCTTACTCCTATTGTGTGTGTGATAAGGGAAAAGAAACGGGATAGAGGAGAGAAAAATAAAAAAATGAATCAAAAATAAATAAAAACAGAAAAAATCCATTGTACAGACCGCACTGTTTTCCAAACCATGTGGAAACAATGTGGTATGCACTACCCAGAAGCATTAGGTCACATGACTACCCCCATTGTTTTTCAGACTGTGTCCACACCATGCAGAGTCCACCATAAAAACTACAAAGAAACCCACAAAACTGTGAACCTCCCATGAACAACTTACACAAACCATGATCCGGTACAAAAATAGGTCACAAGATTACATGGAATGGACCACACCATTTACCCTAAATTGTGTTCCATTTTCCTACAACCCAAAATAGGCCATTTGGCCTCTGACACTTCCAAAACAATTCTGAAACCCTTGAGGCACTCTCAAAGTCTCTAAAAAAACCAAAAAACACGATATCAATCCAATAGAACTCTCAGAATCTTTTTCAATCAACAATAGAAAAGTATCATATACACTAATTGAAAAGTTCAAATCAAGAGTGGTGTTTGACCTAACTCAAAAACTGAGGACATTACAATCTCCCCACCGTAACATAGCTTACTCCCAAGTTATCAAACAAAACCCATAGATGGTACCAAGCATATCCATCCCAGTAAAAGCTATCCATGACTTCCCCAATATAAAAGGTATAGGTAAACTTCCTCAAGGAGGGCTCCCCACTTTAGAAATTCCCTAATCCGGTCTATTGTAACCCAAATCTCAAATAAAACAAAGGTCCATCGACCATTCTAAGACTCAATCATCCTCTTATGATGCATCATCACTACCGCACCTCACCAGGTGCCCCCATGTTATACTGGACACCCAAATCACATTCCACACTACATCAGTGCCAACCTAAATCCCATGGAACCCATGGAACAATGAGTTCTTGCATCCTCTTGAATTCTCAAACAAGTCTTGGTGCCCCATACCTCAATCAAAAACTACATCCTCGATGCACTGATGCCCAATAAACCACATGTAACGCATATCCCTTGGATTCCCTGATATCTATGCACCTCAAAAATAGTATCCAACAATTATTATGATTTCAAGGACCTTATATTTATAATCAAGAACCTGATCTTGTTCCAACCCACTGACCAGTATCTGGTCAGTCTATATGTATAGCCCGTGCAACTCATGAAACCAAAACAAATATTATTCATTGGTCATGCCAAAAGAAAAAAAATCATGTTCACACCTGAATCATGCCTATGACCATATCCAGCTCACTAGCCTGTTATAACCTAACAGCTCCACAATGTGAACCTGGCCTGAAACATGGATGCCTGAAGCCTGGCCTCTCTACAGTGTTGCACCAGTAACCAACCACTGACCCCGGTGCTGGGTTGAACTCTATCTACCACGTACTCTGCATTAATTTGATCCTCGACTACCGTCCCCTGGTACCGATCTCAAACTGACCTCTAAAGCATGTTCCTACCTCAGTCCATGTCTACCAGATGTCTGCGAAGGCTGTCTGTAGAACATCTCAAGATGCATGACCTATCCAAAAGCCCAAAAATCTTTTGGAGGACTGTAATATTAAGTTCGTACATGTCCTAGCTTCCCACACTTGAATAAAACCATATAATATTCACTCCTATGTGTCCTGCTCAAGTCACTATCCTAACTGTTCAGCTGTAATTCATTTTACCTCACTTACTTCCATCTGAAATATCACATGAAGTCGCTACCCAGCTCAAGTAGGACATGTTTTTCATGTTTCCCTCAGCTGTGAGCATCTTATTCCCCACCTATATTAATGAGGCTAGCATAAATATGTTTACCAACACCAAAATGCCATGCTATAAACCATCTTCGATGTGAATCACCCATAAGGTGTAACCACTTACCATACTAGGTATGAAGTGAGACAATTTAGTAAAGGTATTTATATAGTCCATGACAGAAATGTCACCCTGCTGAAGGCTTAAGAACTCTCAAGATCTCTCTACCCTCAGGGTATTTGGCAAAAAGTGATCAATGAAACTGGCCTCAAAGTCCTTTCAGGAATGTCCCTTGTGTCTAACATCCTGAACCTACACATCCCACTAGTGATTCTCTAGTCCTCTGATCATACACATTTATAACTTTACCCTCCACTCTAGAGGAATCTCGAGATGCTCTAAGATCATAATCATTCTCTTGATCAAATTTTTAGCAACCTGAGGTCCACCCTCACCCTAAAAAATCAGTGGGTACTATGACTGAAACTCCCACATAAGGTAATCCATAAAGGGATCTACACCCTATTCACCTCTTTAGATCCCTTAAAAGACATGTTCCAGATTTGATCAAAGCCACTTTTCAATCCATGACCTATATATTATCAAGTCTGGTAGCTGGCCTACCTATACTGGGCCCTTAACCCGAGCCTATCCCTGAGCCTCTACCTACATCTCATGCTCTTCCTGACCCTAAAGGGTCTGAATATGATCATGCTCCTATATAACAATATCATCACTTGGATAATGCTCCATCTGATCTACCAATGGGGAACTAGCTGAATACCATAAATGGTCAGAAAACCCATATATATAACAATATGTGTAACACATATATAGAAATAAATAAAAAGGAACCACATCCTCACTACCCTTACTCCGCCCATTGCAACCACGCACCATAGCATCATCGCCTCACAGTCTCATTACCCACCCTCAAGAGAGCCAGGTATAAATATAACTCTGGGCCACACCCGTCTTGATCCATCATTGCCTCAAACTAATGACCTAGTCTACCAATCCTGGTGATCAATACCACCTCAACTATAGTACCTTCCTACTCCTATAAGAGCCAGGCGTATTTCACATGCCACATGAAATTATATATATATATATAGATTATGAAATATCATATTTCATATAACAAATTCAATTCAATCATATCATGGAATTTTATATACATCACATGATATGATCACTTTACAAAGAATGCACACACCTATAAAATTGAAATACCCTGAAATGTGCCTATAAAAAACCAAAAAAAAAACACATGCATACACTCCTTAACAAATTAGTCCAAGGGTCCAATATCATTCCTTGTTTTACCAAGAAAATGTTCCATATTATAATAGATAAGCATCACATTTAAAACTAGCCACTGAGGTAGAAATCATATAAAATGTAACTAATAAAAATAGAAAAAAATAACCCACCCCTTGAAACGTTGTCCTACCCTCATACATGGGGATGTAGGAACCCAAGCATGTGTTCAAAATTTAATTCTAAATCCAGTATAGCATTTCACAAATAGTAATACCAACAGAAAACAAAAGGATATCTCAATCTGATTAACAACCATTGGAACACTACTACTACGTCCTATTCTAGAACTACTGTAATACCACTTGTTTAATTCCTAAATGAAATATCCACCAAAATAGTTCTATCAGGCTACGTGCCACTGGCCTTAGGCACACCTTCCTGAATTAAAAAGGCGTCTTACTAGTGGAGAGGGTGTAATTTAAATATTTGGGGATACTATACACTATGTGGATAGATAATTTACTAGATTGAGTAATAATAATATAACAAGCAGTGGAAAATAAGACTCTGCAAACTCGTACAAGAAACACCAATAAAGGAATCACAGTAATAGAAATAAATATAAGAAGTAATAAATACATAAGCAACAAGAAGTAAATAGATCACCATGCCCCAAAAACACTCATAGCACTACAACAAACCAAAATTAAACAATAACAGGTCATACAAATCAATATAAAAAATAGGGTTGTTCAATGGATGACCAGTTAACGCCATACATATATAGCATGTTGATATAGGAACAAACTAAAATAGAAACTCTAACTTGGTAGGACCTCAAGGTTCCATGAAAATCTCTAAGAAAGCAGCTATAAATATCTAGCTTCAGAGGATGATCCTTTACTTGAAAGTAAATTCATAAAGTCTACACACATCCCAAAGTCCCTATGTAGGGTGTGAGATGAATCTCAGTAGGATACCACCCAAAGGTTTATAATGATCATATGTGTTTAATAAGGCATACATAACAAATAAATAATTAATTCAATGCATTTAAATAAAATATCCATGCTTCCCTGGTTCTCAAAATCCACCAAGAAATTCTACCTTCTTTGGACAATGTCAAAGTCGTAAAAAAGGAGGGTCCTTGTCCCATGGCCCAAGGTACCCCTAAAGTGGCACCGTCTGGGAGAACCCTCAGGTTCCACCTCAAATCATGTAACCCAACACCATCTTCCTCTTAACACCTTGTGTATCTAATAGTACCAACATCCCAAAGGCAGACCCAAGAATACAATAACCTAGTCCTATGGACCCCTACTTGAAATCCCTTATCGTCCCAAGGCCCAACGGTATGAGGCACATTGATATCTACCCTCAAATAAAAATCCAATCCCATAGCTTCAAGCATGGTGAGCCTCATCCCCCAACCATCAACCGCAACGCTGACATCTGAAGGCTCCCCACCTAACATGTAGATTTCTATAACAAGAACCCCCAAACCATAAACACCTAACACACAACTATCGAGGGACTATACCCACATGAGTTGTCTAAATTACCTCATCATAGAGTCTACCTATGTGCACTTGACTCAAAACGATGATTTAGCCATCACAGGTTAGCGGTAGTCACTAATAAAGCCTATAAGCCACATCACCACCAGTGCCTCATGCCCCTGTAACCTTTTCAATCAATTTTGATGGTCATTACATCTCAATATCATAGTCTATTCCCAACCTAATGGCCTCGCCACCTCAACTGATGTCCATGATACCCAATCCTGTGGTCAAACCACTCAAGTATCTGGTCCAATCCCAACTAGATGATCTATATCACCAAAATCCCAATGGTCATGCCATCCTAATCTCTTTGGTCCATGCTCGTCACAACCCCATGGGTTTCATCAGATTCAATTCAACATTTCACATATATATAATTAAATTCAAAACACTTTAATCAAGAAATTAAATTTAAAGAGATTGAATTCCACAAGATACCAACTATAAAAAATCATCATGGGGGTCTTGAATGCCGTAAATTTATTTAACTGAGCTATAAAAAATTAAAAAAAATAATTTAAATAAAAAAAATTCAATTTAGAAAATGTTGGAAGCCCTGACCAAAATACCCCAAGGAGCTACAACCTCTAACTAGACCGTGCTCATCCAAAATGGATTCGGTCATGCCCAAAGACATCCCTTAGGGTCACATAATCATTTTTATATGAAGAATGAGATATAATTGGGTTTTTCTCAAAATAATAAAAATGCTCTATAGGACATGCCACCCAAAAGTCCTAAAAAAATCAAGATATTCACCACATACATTATTCTCGTAGATGTAAGCATGTCCGATATCGAGATCCAATTAAAATCATATCTATGTAGAAATGATTTTCCATAAAAAAACATGAAATTTACTTGAACATAAATAATGTTATGTCAGAGAAACGATAAACAAAGAGGAAGGGTGGATAGGGTTAGACTTACCGCTACAACTTCAACACACCTGACAACTCGAAGAAAGGATCACAGGTTTAGGAGAGGGATAAAAGTACACTAGATGATAGGAGGAGGGATATTCCTCTTATTGTGCATGTGATAAGGGAGAATAAAGGGGAGAGATGAGAGAAAAGGGAAAAAATAAAAAATAAATAGAAACTTAAAAAACATTGTGCAGGCCGCATGGTTTACCCACATAGTTTGCTAAACCATGCAACAAAAGTGTGGTAGCCACTACCTAGAAGGTCCATGCCTCATGGATACCCTACACTGTTTTCCAAATTGTGCGCAAACCATGCGGTGCCCACTTCCAAAAAATATAGAGAAACCCACACGGCTGTGTGCCTCCCACGTATAGTTTGTAAAAACCATGCTCTAATACAAAACTAGGTTGCATGGTCACTTGGAAGGGCCCACATGGTTTACCCTAAACCATTAACCCTTTTCCTACATCCCAAAATAGGAAATTTTGGCTTTGATGCTCCCAAAATGATACTGAAACCCCCTAAGGTACTCTATAAGCCTCTAGAAAAAACCTAAAAACATGATATAAATCTAGTAAAACTCTCAGAATTGAGTTTCAATCAACATGAAAAAAATTAACATAACCATTAATTGAAAAGTTCAAATCAGAATTGGTGTTTGACCAAACATAAAAACCCTGGGTGTTACAGATTATGTGTCTAATAGTAGCTTGATTGCTCTTATGATAAATTATAGATACCAACCAGTTCTATAGTAATAATGGGACTTTGATAGATTTTTTGTTATCCTAGGGTTCCATGAATCAATTCAGATCTATATTACTTGAGTATTATAAGTTTCAACTGAAAACTTATTCATTTTGAGTATTTTTTGGGGGATTCCGTTGAGTAATCTGTTTTTTTACCCTAGATATTGGTTTGATTTCATGTAAAAATTTATTAGGTTAGTTATCATGGTTATGTTTTATTTATATCTCAGTGCTTGAATGTGTTAAATTCCATTCTAGTTATGGTTTTGGTTTACTTTCAAATTGAATTATAAATGGTTTAGAAAATGTGATTTAAAAAAAAGTTGTGTATACTTTATAAAAAGTGCTTTAGAAATGGTTGAAAATAGGATGGTGTGCCAACATTTTTTCACAATTTTAATAAATGATCATATTTCTATGTTTATAAAGGGTTTTATAAAAAAAGTTATGATTCTTCCCTTATTTAATAAAATAAAGGGGTCTTTTTTATAAAAGTTAAATTTTCATGTAAATTCATTTCCTTTACTTGCATGAGAAAAACCCAATTTATATTTAAAATTTAAAATAAAATTTATTATTTTTCATTTAAAATTAAATAGAACAAACTCTTTGGTAAAATTATATTGTAATGTCCAACTCACACCTTTTATACACCATTAGGTGTATGAATCTCTCATGATTTATTTTAAGATCCCAGACTCTAGTCTCTTTCTATATTTATGTTTTTGTTGTCCAATAAAAGATGATTTTGGATGTGGTGAGTGATCATCGATCACATGGAGACTGTTGGTTATATTTTTGGTTTGATTTTGGTTTCCTTGTATTGGTTATGCATCATCCAATTCTGTAAGATATATTCTGTATTTTTTTAATTCAATTTTTTATTTATTTATTGATAATGCCAAATTTTATTATTTTAATGTTCAATTTTATTATTATTATTTTGTGTTTTCTTCTATTTGTTTTTTAATTTATATTGATATTATTTATTTATATTAATGGGTGTCCTATTCATGGATGGTTCATTCCATATTATTTGTAGTTTTTGATACCTCTTATACCATGATTTTAAGGGAGAAAACATTCTCAAGTGTGTATTTATGATACCCAGGATCTACCTGTTAGATCATGAGGATCAGAAACAACATTTTATCCTAGTGGTGAATCAGACCAAGTGATGTGTTTGGTAAGGATGATCCATTTAGTTATACAATGTGTTTGGGTATACATGTCATTTTAATAATCCAAACTATTTTGGACATGAATTTTGACTTAGATCATGATGTGGTGATATCAGCTATGAAATGGTGATCTTACAGAATAAAATTCGATCTAAAGAATTACACTTTATAAAAAATCTTGTAAATACGCACTCTATCATAACACATCCCGATGATTGAGTCCAACAAAAAATAGTGAATCACTAACCTTGAAATTGAGGTATCGTCTAACGATACATTGTTTTTCATGATTTTCATTCAATTCCTATAATGTTCATTTCATTAAGAATGTTTCATTTTCAACAATAAACATGAACCATAATGTATTTTTTTTATAACCTCTATATCATGATTTGAAAATTCAAGATAAAAAATATGCATTTTAGATGGGAAAACTCATTTTCAAATTTCTTTAATCATTCCAAAATCAAACCAAACACTAATAAAAAATACTCTAATACCATAAAAAATGTTTCAAAGATTTGGAAATCATCCCAAAAATCAGAGTATAACACCAAAACCCAAAAACAAATTAGATCTATCTACATATTATGAATGAAGAATAAAACAAATAAGAACAACATACCTTGAATCAGTTGACCCATGGTCATTCACATGAGTATATTATTAGAGAGAAGCTGATGAGTTCCTCTCTCCCAGGTTGTCCAAATATTATGGTAATCTCTTTATTCTCATGAATGATACTTCCCGTTCCATGGTTCTCTAGAACATTGAGTTTGAACATCGAAGAGAATGAGAGCACGATAATCATATCCTTGAGGAATTTTAACCATCAAACCACCCTATATGAGAATTAAGATGATTTATATAGGCCTCAATAACTAAAACATTCAACATATATTAATTGGAACGTTTTAGAAACATTACATACATTACAAATATTTGAAGCATTCATTTTAAATATCACATTGATTGTTTAATATTAAAAAGATCATTTAAGATGTTAAAATCCCAAAATGTAATTATGCATTTCTGAATTGATTGAGTATGACAATATTAGTAAAAATAAAGTGGTTATTTCACATATTATTGTAACACCCCAAGATTCTACGGTACGCTTCTCATTGAATAATGTGATAGCGTGTGTTGTACGCAACACCGAGTTCTAACACACCATAACCAATCAAACTAGCCGTTATGAATAGTAATACCTACTTTTTGAAATTATATATATTTTATATTTTAAAATGGACTTAATTTTTGGATTCGGAATATCGAATTTATCCTAAGGTGAAATTTTGGTACTTTTCGGATAACTTTCATATTTTGATGAATAGTGAAAATTACTAAATTTTAATTAAAAACAACTTTTTTAATAAAAATAATTAATAGTGATAAATTATGAATTTGAGTGGTTTTAAAGTATATTTAGAATATATTTTTACCATTTAATATAATTTTGGTCATTGGACATAATTTTACAATTAAACCGAACATAAACAAGTGTCAATCTTTTGATAGTTATTATCTCTTAAAAACATGCTCTTTGTTTTGAAAGCGAGAATTAATTTTAAATTAATTTCTACCACTTATGTGTTTTGAATTTAGAAAAATGGATTACATATTTGGAATCAGGATTTCCAAATTGTTTAAATAGGTAACTTTTATTTTTAGACATTTTGAATAATTACTGCGGTAAATATTTTATTTACCATGGTTAAGGGTAAATCCGGTAAATAAGGGTTAAAACATAATATTATAATAATACTAAATTATCCTAAAACGTGTCCTAGACTTATTGGTTGATACATGTTCGACCATAGGCATCTTTGGGTCGATTTTGGGACCCCATGGTTCCACTTGTAGGTGATAGGGACACTTTTTTTTAATTAAGTTAAAATGAATACAAAAATGACACAAGCATATATCTTTTAGAAAAACAATTTTTACATAGGGTTATATATGTTGGATTTTAAATTATAAATATTAATTAGAAAGATAAAAAGATTTCCTACATAATTTTATTTTATTTTAATTTTTAGTCATTATATAATTTAATTTATTTATGATAGAATGATGATGAATTAATTACTATAATAGTGAAAAATTAAAATAATTGATATTATAAATACCCAAATAAATATAATATGAAACTTTTAATGAATTAAACTAATTTTATTGGATATTATGATATATTAGGATTTATTTAATTGACTTTTTTCGAAGTAATAAATCTGTTATGAGTTTCAAAAAAATCAACTATTGAATAGTGTCAAAATTGACATAAAAGAGTTCTTAAAACAAATATTATATTATTAATTGATATTAAATTCCTAAAAATCTAAGGTTCGGCAAAGAGACTTATATAATGATAGTTTCATCATTAATGGAACACTTGGGGGGTCTCTTGGATGTATATAGTAAGTTTATTAACCATATTATATAAAAATACAAAGAGACATTGTAAAAGTGAAACTAATTAACTTAGAGTTAATACTTAAAGATAAGGTTAATATAAGTACCCAAACCTGTCTAAATTCTATTGGTTGAGTTGTTTTCGACCCATCCCCACCTTAACCTTTGAATAGTCAACTTTGGAGACATTGGAAACCGAATATGAATTTATTATAAACTAATATCTCTAGCTTTTCCAAAGGTGCCCCTCACCCCTCTTATAAAAGGGCACTCCTCCTTCTCATTTCTTCACACCTTCAAAGCCTTTTGGTTCGGCCAAACTCTGCCCAAATACTCTCCCAACTTCCCTCAATACAACCTAGAGGCCTTATTTTGATCAGAAAGCCAACATAAGGAGCCCTTTTGATCAAATCAAAAGGAAGAACCCGAAGAAGAGGTAATGATTTCACCACCCTTTTCCAAGTTCATTTGTTCTTCCACTTCTTCTTCCTTTGTTGTTACCATTCTAAAATAATAACTCCAGTATCATATATATACTATGATTTTATTATAAATATGGTACAACCATATTCATTATTCTATCCACCCTTTGAATAACATGTCACCATACGTGCGTACGTACGGCTTACCGTCTCCACGTCGTGGTGTAATTGTTATTCAATATAATATTATTTGGATGCGTATAATAATGATGTGTAACTCATGTAAATAATAAATATAACATGTTAATGATTCTGTATATATGATATACCATCCATTTATATATTATTTTAATATCAAAATAATGATATTGTCGCTCGTGCGTACGTACGGACTACCGTCTCCACGAACGCGATGAGATTCATTCTCCATCGTATCCATTAAAGTATAATTATCATTTGATGATTTAAAAAATGATGTTTAAGGACTTGATATAATTCTGTATATGAATAATATACATCCTATCCTTTACAAACATGTCTTACGTAACAAAACATATAAAAGAAAACAAGTAAGTTAACACCCGAAATAACGATAATACTAAGATATTATTAAGAAATCAATGTTAAAAGATCATATATGATATCATATTAATATATATGATTCTTGTATAATTTAATAACAATTATTTCACTATTATACAGGAGGTTAACCTACCCCAACCAAGGAAAAGTGCAAGGTAAGGGTTATTTCACAATCTCTTCATTATCCGAGGTTGTTTATATGTAATAATCTACTGGGATCTCTTTATCATCAACATCCATGTTTTCTTAAAAATGTTTTTCAAAACATTTTTATTATTTAGAAGAATATGGGTTAAAGTTATTTATACCCTTGTTTGACTTTTTATAAGAGGAATCTTTTCGTCGTTTTCAAAACAAGGTCTTTTTAACCTTTTCGACAGAATTAAGGTAAGAATGTTTTTTAACTTATACGGCGGGTGCGGTTATTTTCCGCCGTTATAAAATCTTCAAAGCTTTCCTTACAAGCATATAAGAATATTTTCAAAGAAAATGTTTTATTTTATATGGCTCTTAAATGATTTCCAAAATAGAAAGAGATAATTTCTCTAAAAAGAGTTTTGATTTCATCTATGTCAACATCCTTTGATGGATTTTAGGCTTATTTGAAGTTGATTTATTATGATACAAAACTTCTATATTGTATTGAAGGTTTTGTGATATGTTTGACTGTGGATGTGCTATTTTTATACCATTCACAGTTTATGGTGAAATTATTGACATTTCTTATGCTAGTTTTAATACGAATGTTTATGTTATGTTTAAACCTTTTCATATGGGAATGCATTGGACTTAATATGTGACGGGTGGAGTCCGCTATAGCTCCTCGATGCATCGGTAGGTCTCATGAGACAAACTAGTGTCTTGGCACAAGGCCTTGGAAAATTCTTATTTGTAGTCTTGGCACGAGGCCTTGGCTATGTGGTTATGATAGTATGGCATTATGCATTCCAACATTATGAAAGTGGTTATTGATATTGCATGTGATTATTCGATTAGTAGAATATCCATGTGAAAAAGTAAATGGAAATATTTCATTTTACTTTTTCCATACTATGTTGATGTTCATGTTTAAAAGGATTTTGTTTTAGTAATGCATTGCCTTAAATTTTTATGCTTATTTTGAATGTTCCGCTATATTGATATCCTTACTGGGCATTTGAGCTCACCCCTTTTCTATGTTTTATTTTTTCCCAGGATGTGAAGAAGTAAGTTATGAATGACCTGCAGGGATATTATGAGGGGATAATAGTGTGGACTGTGGAGACATTATGTTGTTGTTGTAGTTTTTCAATTTATGATGTAATGTAAAACTTATGAATATATCTAGTGTTTCCAAGGCTACTAAACCAATCGGTCTTTCGAGATTTGATCTTTCTTGTGATCATGCCAATGTTATGTAATAATGCACCGACTCTGGGTAACTAGGGTCGGGGCATTACAGTTGGTATCAGAGGAAGTTTAGTACAAACCTTGGAAGCTTGATTTATATAAACTCTGATTAGAGCACGTAGACCTAAGATGAACTTTGAGGATTAGTATAGAAGAACTTCCTAGAATTTTGGTATTGTAGAGATTTTGTGAGTTTTCCGAGAAATACATCCCTGTCTGGATACGAGCAGGTAGAGGCAGCTCTGGCACAGATGTACCTAGGGGTAAAACCCGAAAACACCGCTTTGAGCTAGACTCGAACGGGAACTGGTGCACGACAATGGGCCTTGTTGCACTCTTGGTTACGACACTCTCGGGGGATATGCTTAGGATAACTCTCATGTTCTTTACAAATCATTATGAAGGGTTTATGAGTATATACTTCCTCAAAGAAAACATTTTTATGATTATGGATTATATCCATAAATAGTTCAATTTATGTTAAGTGTTTTATAAGTATGGGATTATGTATTTTGATTCATAAACTGATCTAGTTTATGACATTATTTAGAAATGGTGCCTAGTGGAAGAAATGGTAACCGTATCAATGCACGAACTCCTTGTAGGGATTTCCCTCCTGCTCAAGATAATTATAGTGGAGCTGGTGATGCAACTGGTGCCGATCAGCAAATCACCATACTGGGACAACTCCCTCAAGTTATGAATAATAACCTTACCCGTATAGAGCACCCTGATCCGCAGCGTGGAGGATCAATGTTAGATCAATTCATGAGGCAACAACCACCAACGTTCAATGGAAGTAAAAATCCCTTAGTAGCTGAGCAATGGATATTTTCCCTAGAGAAAATATTTCAGGCTTTGGGGAGTAATGAAAGGGAAAAAGTTATCATGGCAGTTTACCGTCTCACTGGAGATGCTGATCAATGGTGGTCATTAATTCAAAATACGAAGGAAGATGATGAAGTATCAAATATGGAATGGAGGGAGTTCAAAGATCTGTTTTTAGAAAAATACTTTCCTCGCAACCATCGAGCAGATATGGAAAGGCAATTTCTGAGTTTGAGACAGAAGGAGGATGAGAATGTCACAAAGTATGAGGCTAACTTTACAAGGTTAGAAAGGTATGCTGGAGATTATATATGTAACCCAAGAAGTAAGATTGATCATTTCTTTGATGGGTTCGTTATTTATAGTGATGCATCAAAGAAAGGACTTGGTTGTGTCGTTATGCAGAATGATAGAGTTATTGCATATGCATCACGACAGTTGAAAATTCATGAAAAAAACTATCCTACTCATGATCTCGAGTTAGCAGCTGTGATCTTTGCTTTGAAGATATGGAGGCACTACCTCTATGGTAAAAAATGTTAGATTTATACTGATCACAAGAGTTTGAAGTATATTTTCTCACAAAAAGAACTCAACATTAGGCAAAGGAGATGGATTGAATTACTCAAGGATTATGATTTTACGATACACTACCACCCAGGGAAAGCAAACAAGGTGGAAGATGCTTTGAGCAGAAAAGACCATGGAGTTTTGAACATGATGAGAATTGAAAGGGATCCAATTTTCATGGATCTAGTAAAGATGGACATGGGTATAACCAGGGAAGGTGAAACATCAATGCTTTTTCAAATGGTTGCCAAACCATCTTTACTAGAAAGGATTAAGAGTTCTCAGACCGATGATGAAGAATTTCAAAAGAAGATTAAAGCTGTGAATGATGGGAGATTGAGAGACTTTGTGTATGAAGATGGAATTTTGAAATTTGGGAAGAGACTTTGTGTTCCTGATATACCTGATCTAAAAAGGGAATTGCTGGATGATGCTCATAGTTCCAATTTCACTATACACCCTGGGAGCACCAAAATGTATAGAGATTTGAAGGAACATTTTTGGTGGGACAACATGAAGAGGGAGATTGCTGATTTTGTGTCAAGATGTATGGTTTGTCAGCAAGTGAAAGCTGGAAGGCAACAGCCTGGAGGAGTCATGCAACCTCTTCCCATACCGGGGTGGAAATGGGACAATATTACGATGGAATTTGTCATGGGGCTACCAAAGACTCCTAGAAGGAATGATGCAATATGGGTTATTGTTGATCGTCTTACCAAGTCATCACATTTTCTTTCTATAAGAGAAGATCTACCCCTGGAACTTCTAGCAAGACTATATATTAATGAAGTTGTGAGAATTCATGGAGTACCCCTATCAATTGTTTCTGATCGTGATCCCCGTTTTACTTCAAGATTTTGGAAAAGTCTTCAGAAATCCCTGGATACTGAACTTCATTTGAGCACTGCTTACCACCCTTAGACAGATGGACAATCAGAACGGACTATTCAAACCCTAGAAGACATGTTGAGATCTTTCTCACTTGACTTTCAGGGTATGTGGGATCAATAATTACCTCTCGTAGAATTTTCCTATAACAATAGCTTCCATTAGAGTATTCAGATGGCACCATATGAAGCGTTATATGGAAAGAGATGTCGTACACCAACCTGTTGGGATGACGTCGGTGAAAGAAAACTAGTAGGTCCAGAACTGGTGGAGGAAACGATGGAAAAGGTGAAGGTAATCCAAAATCACATCAAAGCAGCTCAAAGTAGGCAGAAGAGCTATGCCGATAATCGAAGGAAGGATTTGGAATTTCAAGTCGGTGATCATGTTTTCCTGAAGGTATCTCCATGGAAGGGAGTAATACGTTTTGGTAAGAAAGGTAAATTGAGTCCCAGGTACATCGGAACTTTTGAAATTCTAGAACGAATTGGGGTTGTAGCTTACAGATTGGAAATGCCGCCAAGTCTCTCTAAAGTTCACGATGTGTTCCACGTATCTCTGTTGAGGAAATACATGCCTGACCCAACGCATGTACTCACCTATGAAGAATTAGAACTGGAACCCGATATGACTTATTGCAAAGAGCCCGTCAAGATTCTTGATACGAGAGAACAAGTGCTGAGAAACCAGACGACGCGTCTGGTAAAAGTTTTGTGGAGAAACCATAAGATGGAAGAGGCAACGT
Organism: Viscum album; assembly: GCA_963277665.1. NCBI lineage: Eukaryota > Viridiplantae > Streptophyta > Magnoliopsida > Santalales > Viscaceae > Viscum > Viscum album. The sequence goes on along the minus strand of OY728153.1, from coordinate 1,175,978,569 downwards.
GGGAACCCGAGGAACATATGATAAAAAACCACCCGAGTCTTTTCATGCGGTAGTATTCTAGAAATTTCGAGGACAAAATTATTTGAAGGAGGGGAGAATGTAACACCCCAAGATTATATGGTACGCTTATCATTGAATAATGTGATAGCCTGTGTTGTACGCAACACCGAGTTCTAACACACCAAAACCAATCAATCTAGCCGTTATGAACAGTAATACCTACTTTTTGAAATTATATATATTTTATATTTTAAAATGGACTTCATTTTTGGATTCGGAATATCGAATTTATCCTAAGGTGAAATTTTGGTACTTTTCAGATAACTTTCATATTTTGATGAATAGTGAAAATTAATAAATTTTAATTAAAAACAACTTTTTTAATAAAAATAATTTATAGTGATAAATTATGAATTTGAGTGGTTTTAAAGTATATTTAGAATATATTTTTACCATTTAATATAATTTTGGTCATTGGACATAATTTTACAATTAAACCGAACATAAACAAGTGTCAATCTTTTGATAGTTATTATCTCTTAAAAACACGCTTTTTGTTTTGACAGCGAGAATTAATTTTAAATTAATTTCTACCACTTCTGTGTTTTAAATTTAGAAAAATGGATTCCGTATTTGGAATCAGGGTTTCAAAATTTTGTAAATAGGTAACTTTTATTTTTAGACATTTTGAATAATTACTGCGGTAAATATTTTATTTACCATGGTTAAGGGTAAATCCGGTAAATAAGGGTTAAAAATAATATTATAATAATACTAAATTACCCTAAAATGTGTCCTAGACTTATTGGTTGATACATGTTCGACCATAGGCATCTTTGGGTCGATTTTGGGACCCCATGGTGCCACTTGTAGGTGATACGGACACTTTTTTTTAATTAAGTTAAAATGAATACAAAAATGACACAAGCATATATTTTTTAGCAAAACAATTTTTACATAGGGATATATATGTTGGATTTTAGATTATAAATATTAATTAGAAAGATAAAAATATTTCCTACATAATGATATTTTATTTATAATTTTTAGACATTAAATAATTTAATTTATTTATGACAGAATAATGATGAATTAATTACTATAATAGTGAAAAATTAAAATAATTGATATTATAAATACCCAAATAAATATAATATGAAACTTTTAATGAATTAAACTAATTTTATAGGATAATATGATATATTAGGATTGATTTAATGGACTTTTTTCGAAGAAATCAATCTGTTATGAGTTTCAAAAAAATCAACTATTGAATAGTGTCAAAATTGACATAAAAGAGTTCTTAAAACAAATATTATATTATTAATTGATATTAAATTCCTAAAAATCTAAGGTTCGGCCAAGAGACTTATATCATGATAGGTTCATAATTAATGGACCACTTGGGGGTCTCTTTGATGTATATAGTAAGTTTATTAGCCATATTATATAAAAATACAAAGAGACATTGTAAAAGTGAAACTAATTAACTTAGAGTTAATACTTAAAGATAAGGTTAATATAAGTACCCAAACCTATCTAAATTCTATTGGTAGATTTTTTTTCGACCCATCTCAACCTTAACCTTTGAATAATCAACTTCTTAGCCATTGTAAAACGAATATGAATTTATTATAAACTAATATCTCTAGCTTTTCCAAAGGTTCCCCTCACCCCTCTTATAAAAGGGAACTCCTTCTTCTCATTTCTTCACACCTTCAAAGACTTTTGGTTCCGCCAAACTCTGCCCAAATGCTCTCCCAACTTCCCTCACTACAACCTAGAGGCCTTAGTTAGATCAGAAAGCCAACATAAGGAGCCCTTTTGATCAAATCAAAATGAAGAACCCGAAGACGAGGTAATGATTTCACCACCCTTTTCCAAGTTCCTTTCTTCTTCCACTTCTTCTTCCTTTGTTGTTACCATTCTAAAATAATAACTCCAGTATCATATATATACTGTGATGTTATTATAAATATGGTACAACCATATTCATTATTCTATCCACCCTTTGAATAACATGTCACCATACGTGCGTACGTACGGTTTACCGTCTCCACGTCGTGGTGTAATTGTTATTCAATATAATATTATTTGGATGGGTATAATAATGATGTGTAACTCATGTAAATAATAAATATAACATGTTAATGATTCTGTATATATGATATACCATCCATTTATATATTATTTTAATATCAAAAGAATGATATTGTTGCTCGTACGTACGTACGGACTACCGTCTCCACGAATGCGATGAGATTCATTCTCCATCGTATCCATTCAAGTATAATTATCATTTGATGATTTAAAAATGATTTTTAAGGACTTGATATCATTCTTTATATGAATAATATACAACCTATCCTTTACAAACATGTCTTACGTAACAAAACATATAAAAGAAAACAAGTAAGTTAACATCCGAAATAACGATAATACTAAGATATTATTAACAAATCAATGTTAAAAGATCATATATGATATCATATTAATATATCTGATTCTTGTATAATTTAATAACAATTATTTAACTATTATACTGGAGTTTAATCAACCCCAACCATGGAAAAGTTCATGGTAAGGGTTATTTCACAATCTCTTCATTATCCGAGGTTGTTTATAAGTAATAATCTACTGGGATCTCTTTATCATCCACATCCATGTTTTCTTAAAAATGTATTTCAAAACATTTTTATTATTTACAAGAATATGGGTTAAAGTAATTTAAACCCTTGTTTAACTTTTTATAAGAGGAATCTTTCCGTCGTTTTCAAAACAAGGTCCTTTTAACCATTTCGACAGAATTAAGGTAAGAATGTTTTTTTAACTTATACGGTGGGTGCGGTTATTTTCCGCCGTTATAAAATCTTCAAAGCTTTCCTTACAAGCTTATAAGAATATTTTCAAAGAAAATGTTTTATTTTATATGGCTCTTAAATGATTTCAAAAATAGAAAGAGATAATTTCTCTAAAAAGAGTTTTGATTTCATCTATGTCAACATCCTTTGATGGATTTTACACTTATTTGAAGTTGATTTATTATGAAACAAAACTTCTATATTTTATTGAAGGTTTGGTGATATGTTTGACTGTGGATGTGCTATTTTTATACCATTCATAGTTTATGGTGAAATTGTTGACATTTCTTATGCTAGTTTTAATACGAATGTTTATGTTATGTTTAAACCTTTTCATATGGGAATGCATTGGACTTAATATGTGATGGGTGGAGCCCGCTATAGCTCCTCGATGCATCGGTAGGTCTCATGATACAAACTAGTGTCTTCGCACAAGGCCTTGGAAAAATCTTATTTGTAGTCTTGGCACGAGGCCTTGGCTATGTGGTTATGATAGTCTGGCATTATCATTCCAACATTATGAATGTTGTTATTGATATTGCATGTGATTATTAGATTAGTAGAATATCCATGTGAACAAGTAAATGGAAATATTTCATTTTACTTTTGCCATACCATGTTGAATTTCAAGTTTAAAAGGCTTTTGTTTTAGTAATGCATTGCCTTAAATGTTTATGCTTATTTTGAATGTTCCGCTATATTGTTATCCTTACTGGGCATTTGAGCTCACCCCTTTTCTATGTTTTATTTTTCCCAGGATGTGAAGAAGTAAGTTATGAATGACCTACAGGGATATTATGAAGGGATAATAGTGTGGACTGTGGAGACATTATGTTTTTGTAGTAGTTTTTCAATTTATGATGTAATGTAAAACTTATGAATATATCTATTGTTTTCAAGGCTACTAAACCAATCGGTCTTTCGAGATTTGATCTTTCTTGTGATCATGCCAATGTTATGTAATAATGCACCGACTCTGGGTAACTAGGGTCGGGGCATTACAATTATAATATAATGTGATAATCTCATGTATATACACCATAACATAGTGTCTTACACTATCTTATGGTGAACATAAGTATTCACCATGGAGTTGTATAAACCACCATTCCTTGATGAACCCTTTAGTCTATACATCTATCACAATTTTCTATTTATACAGTGATTATTCATTCACTGTATCATTTTTATCTACATGTCAATCCTTTTACATGATTCTTTAATTAAATATGATATTTTCAATTCTGATTATATTCTTATTCTTATCATTCCCAAAGTGGATTCAAAACTCTTATATAATATGTACAACAAAAAATACATTTTTCAGAATTAAAAATTATATTATCCCTTGTGTTATGATATATTTGAACATACTACAAACATCCAAAGACTTATAAATGAAATACTATTACACATTTTTATGACTATTTTTCTTTTTAAAGACATTCTACCACTGAAATATTTATACATTTTCTAATAATATACACTCCCATATTTATTTTAGAAACCTAGAAAGTATCTGTTATCCTTGAGTGTAACCTCATACTTATAGTGGGTTCATTCTATGTATTAATCATCCACTCAGACACACTATTTTTTATGGTGTACTTGGAATAGTATTTCCAACCACAACAAATTTATATCACAAAATTCATTAATATTTATACCATAATATTGTCCTCTATTTCTAAACCTAGAGCATATCATGCTTGATCCAAACTTTTTCTCTAATAGATTTATCCACCTCTGAAACATAGTAAACATGATTGAATTATTTTATTTAAAATTAAACTCATACCTTGTTGAATATTCAATAAATTTCACGTATTACACTAAGCCTATGAGGAAATGTACTAGTATAGGTAATTAAACATTATTAAACTCCATTCCTAAATTCCTAGCCTCTAGAATTTTGAACTCTTGTATAAAATGTAGATAAACAAAGCTTGAAGTACATGGACATTACATTACTTTTGTGGAATACTTAATACATAACAAAAACAGACACCAAAGGACCGTAATAGTTTAGTGTCTTTGGAAACTCGTAACATAATCTTCTAATATTGGTGAAAGATCTTCAACATCTCCCATAGAGATCTTCTTTTTTTTTTCTTACCTAAAACCTTTATTTTTATCATGGGGAAAATAAAACATATAAAGGGTGATCTTAAATTCTCAGTAAGGGTAAGCGTGGGGAAAATAAAACAAACCATATACATTTGAACATCAAAAAATGAACAAAATATTTAAACAAAAAAATCAAGAGTAATAACATGAAACATGGAAGTACGTAGGGAATAGATCAGAATGGATCATAAATCATGATAAAATAGCATGGGAATTAAACATGTAATTGTGGAAAACCATTAGCACATGATATGATTTCCATAGTAGCCAAGACATTACTGCCAAGACAATCATAGTGGACAAAGTCCATTTCTAAATCGAGTTCACTCCTCATTCCAATCCTATAACACTGAACCAGATTAACTTACCATTCCAACCATGTCTATCTCGTGAGATATAAATCTTTACCTAATGCATTGTTGTGAGAAATAGGTGCCACCCATCTCATAATGAAATCATTCTTACATGTGCCACAACATTAACATAAATCATTCATCATTATCATCCCATCATAACATAATCCATATAAAAAATGGATATCATTTCATCATAAGAAAAATGAAACCATGTAAATCATAGAGATATTATACTTGAAACATACACATATGAAATAATTCCATCTGATATGGAAAATGGTTTTGATAAAACACTTGAAATGAATTCTTAAAGAAAATATCCTTTCTTCTTCAAAATCATTTTGTTTTTCCAAAATGCCAAGAAATTTTAAAAGAAAAGGTTTTTTTGAAAATAGTCATGAAATATTGTAGATTAAGCTTCATGAAAATAAGGTGTTATGAAACCCTAAAAATCCATTCATGCTGTATAAGTTAAAAAAAACATTGTCCATGTACTTTTAACGGAAAAGTCGAAAAGTACCACATATGATAAAAAAAAGAAAGATTCCATCCATAAGAAAAAGTAAAAGTCAAAGAAGGGTAAACATGACTTTATAGATACATGGAAGAATATTAAACACTTTATGAAAAACAATTTATGGACATGGATGAAAAATATAACCCTATTAAATACTTACGTATAAGCAATCTCAGATAAAAATGAGATTGAAAAATTTTCCCTTACCTTATGTCTGATATGATTTGTATATATCCGAACCTCCTGTATAATTATTTAAATAATGTCATTGACTTATTAAATAATCATATTAATTGTTATGATATCATATATGGTTCACTTATGACTTTATATTACACATTCTTTTGTAAATTCCATGTTAAAGCAACATTTTGGGTAAAATTGTTTCATTTATCGTACATGTTTCGATTTTTTGTTCATGATATTATTACTTATATCCTGATTTACTGAATTACAGAATGTAAAACATTATTTATATATAATATATATTCAGCATATAAATATATATGATAGATCGAAATTCGCCGTTCATGGAGACGGTAGACCATACGTACACATGAATGATGTTTTGGTTTCCTTATTGAATTGAATGGAATTAAGTAAATGAAACATATATGTAAATAAATCTATTATCATTATTATGTAACATAATTCAAGATTAATTATTATATATACACTTTATAGTCATACTTTAATGGTTAATCATGGAAAATGAATCTCATTGCGTTCGTGGAGACGGTAGTCCGTACGTACACACGAGCGATGATATTGTCCCCATAATTATTTAATAGAATTGGAGTGAATGATATAATATATTAGAATTAGTATGATTTTATAATAACCATATATTTTTATTCTTTACACCATTATACCCATCCAATTAAGGTGGTGGTGGAAAAACTAATTACACCACAGTGTGGAGACGATATTCCGTACGTACGCACGTGTGGTGATTTCATTTTCCGTAGGATGGATAAAAGATGAAATAGGGTTGTTTAATATTTATAATAATATATCAGTATATTAGTGATACTGATGTTATTACTTTACATTTAAACAACTAAATAAGAAGAAGTATAAGAAGAAAGAAACTTGAAATAATTGAAAGACGAGATTACCTCTTCTTCGACGCAACTCCTTTAAGATTCCTCTTAAGGAACTAGAGTTGGTATTTTGAGAAGACCAGAACCTCTAAAATGTTTCTAGGGAAGTGGAGAAGAGAAATGGGAAGGGTTTGGTCGAGCTTTAAAGCTCAATGTGGTGTGAGGAGGAGAGGGAGGAGGTTCCCTTTTATAAGGGAGGAGAGGGGCACCTTTGGAAAGTGTGAAAATATTATATTATTATAAACTTATCTTCGATTTAAAAAGGTCAAAAAATCATTACAGATGAAGATAAGATGACTCATGGTCAAAATAAAATCATCCAATCATAATTGGACATGTTTTGGATAATATTTTAATCAATATAATATTATTTAATTAAATAATTTATTAATGAGGTAAATACTACATCATTATTGTGTCATAAATAATTTAATTTATTTGATGTATAAAAATTATAAACAAAATACCATCATGTAGAAAAGATTTTTATATTTCCAATTAATATTTATAGTCGAAAATATAAATAATATAACCCACTATAAAAACTAATTACTAAAAGATTTTTGTTAATGTCAATTTTGTCTTTACATTAAATTTATTAATCCAAATTGTCATTATCACTACCAAGTGGCTTTATGGGGTCCCAAAATCGACCCATGTATGCCCATGGTCGGAAAATACTCATCCAATAAGGTTAGGACAAGTGTTAAGATAATTTTGAATTATTAAAATATTCTTTTAACCTTGAATTGCCCTATTTACCTTTAACCGCGGTAAATAAAAGTCAAAAGTTACTATTCCCCAAAAATTATTTTCATCTTATTGAACCACATTTTACTTACTCATAACAACCATGTATGTAGGATTTTTGAAATTCAATTCACAGAAGTGGTAAAATTTCATTTAAATGAAAGAGTCAGTTTTTTTAACTACCATTAAGTGGTTTCACTATTCATAAAAAATTTGATGTTTTTCAGAAAAATACCAAATATTCAGCCTAAGCTATATTTGATATTCCGAATTAAAAAATGATGTATATTTTTCCAAATTCAAAACATAGAAGTGGAATTAATTAATTTTAAAATTAATTCCTATTATCAAAAAAATAGCGTGTTTTTAAGAAACAATAACTATCCAAAGATCGACACTTGTTTATGTCCAATTTCAAAGTGAAATTAATCCCAATGACCAAAATTGAATTAAATGGTAAAAATATATTATAATTACACTTTAAAACAAATTAAAATGATAATATAACCATATTAATTATTTCGATGAAAAAAGTTGTTTTTAATTAAAATATAGCACATTTTTACTATTCATTAAAATATTAAAGTTATTAGAATAATATGAAAAATTTATCCAAATTAAATTTTTATATCCTTATTCCAAGGAAAAATTTTATTTTTTCAAACTGAACTTATAAACATGTCAAAAACTAGATTTAAAATGGGTGCACCATCAAAAGGCGGCAAAACTACATTTTAAAAAAATACTTATTTTACCCGAAAAATATATTTTGTTCTTATAATATGTTCTAGAAAATATGTAAGATGATTAATAATGTTATAAAATTCCAAATGTAGTTAATATTATTTATAACGGCTAGTCCATAATAATATTATAACAATATATTGTTGTTTAGTGAAACCTGGTATTGCGTACTACACACGCTATCGAGGAAGGTTGTGATTGCGTGTAATGCAAGCCAAGTCAAAGTTGCGTCTAGTGAAAGCCCCCTTTGTTGTTTCGTATAACATAATCAAAACATATTTCATTTATACATTTAAAAAATATAATTAATGTTGCATAGAATAATTTCTACAAAATGAACATGAAATTGTGTGTAATACGAGCCAAGAATAGTGTTTTGTATACTGCAAGCTAATACGGTGTTGCGTATAGAAAAAGATAAATTTGGTGTGGCGTAAAACACAAGACATAAATGAAATTAAAAAGAATAATTCTCATAAAATATCGGGTTGTTACATAAAATATACTTCATTATTCTTTACAATGATACTATCTTAAAATAGGACATGCTCCATTGGCTCCAACAATGGTAATATCCCTTTCATAGATAGAACCTTTGTCTTCTTCTCACTCATATGACCTAACATAAAATTTTATAACTAGGTATTCCAAAATGTTTTTTTATTGAAACCCTATCCATGTAATTCTTTGTCATATTATTGGGGGTTCCATTCTTCTCCCAATGATCTATGACCATAACCGCCATAATATTATTCTAAGTACCACCTGTGAAGGTGGTATTATTGCCAACATTATTAAGATAAATATAGGATATAAAATTACTTCTCAACCAAGGGTTATGTGACATATTATTTAGAATAAAAAACTCCAACAACTAGTTTTAATATGAAAATCACCATTCCCAATAATCTATAAAGGTTCATAATAAAAGAGATATATGTTTTTGAAATTCCTTACAACATAATTTAGTAAATACTTCTGTAACATAGAATTAGAATATTATCTTGAGTCTAAAATCCAAAGGTTCTATGGGACTACCCACAATAAACAAAATTCATCATCAATGCTCACATATATAAGGTTTTTGAAGTATTTTTTAGGTTCCTTTAATTTCTATCTATAATTATTCTTGAAATTTACCTTCTTCCCATAACATCAATAAATAGGAGAAAAATATTTCAACATGGCTTGTATCTAACCCTGTGATTTATATCATCCTCTTTGATCCCCCCTTTGAAAACCCCCTTCATTTAGCATTCAAAGTAAAACTATATAATCTTTCTGATTATCCTTTAAATATACTCACTAAAGATTATATCTTGTATATTATTAAACTTCTGTATATTATTCCTATAGGAAAGGCTTAAGACTATCAAAATAGATTATTAAATCTAAGGAAATGAAGACTGTAAAATGAGGGTTCATAAATCATCATAAAAGGTAATATCTATTATGATCAATTGGATTTAAATTATTTTGAACTCATTTATATGATCAGTAGAAAATAGTAAATCACCCTTATTCAAGTTAAATAACCATCACATCAGATATATTTTATTAAAAACATATGTATTTTCATATATATTTTCAATTATTTATATTATACTAGTCTTTTATTTCTCCCATAGTGGCTTCCAATCCAATATATCCCACTCATACATTTCTATATCATTTGGTTTCTTACCTAGAATTTTAATATATAATTTTTTCTGATAAGGAATTTCCTCAATCCACACTCGTCATATATTTATGTTAGATTATCCACATCAGTTTATCTTGAACTTTTATACTTCTATAATAATAAATTGAGAGGATAAATCCAACCTCAATATTCCAAACTCTAGCTCTAATACAATTTGTTATGAATGATAAAACCCTAAAACAAAATAATTTGATACATAGTTGAGAAATGAAATAAGACAAAATAACATTAATGGAAATCACATAAAATAGGGAACACATATTCACATGGTTTGGGATTTCATTACATACTTGAAGAGGTAGAAGAGTTTATCTATTTTAAGGAGGATACTTATAGAGAGAGAACTATATAGAAGACCAATCTTAAGATTAAATATATAATTACTTATGATATTTTTATTGTATAATGTATTGATATAGTAAAAAGATCTACATAATGGTCTATATTTATACAGTAATCCATGTCATGGCATTGGGTTTTATCAACTATAATGTTCAAAATGGTGTAATGTATGATCCTCCTTTAATTATCCTAACACCATCTAATTGATCATGTCCCAAAATTCAAACATTTATACCTAAATTATTTAGCAATGAAGTAGTGACCCAAAATTATATTTTTTTGAATAAATATACATTTAAAATACACATGTAATTTTATATTTTTTATTGTTAATAATATTTTTATTATAATATCTTGATTTATTTTAGTAAATTTTAATCTAAAAATCTATTCTTGTATGAGAAAAAACGTGTTCTACCAAATTAATAAAAATCAAAAAACCATTTTTATATAGGAAAATATATGAATATAATGAATTTTTTAATATAATTATTTTTGAATGATGTTTGTTTATAAATATATATATTATTTAAAAGCATTTTTAAGTATACATAATATTTAATTGAGGAAAAAAAGTTATTATTATATATAATATCTAATGGAGTAAAAAACGTATCTTATATGATGATAATTAGGTTCCGGTGTTTATAGAAAACATATTTGATATTGAAGTTCAAAAAAACATAAATCAGTTCATATACCATTTATTTTTGTGTGAATATATTCTTTTTTATTAAGATATTGATTCACTCTTGGAAGGATTTTCTAAACTCTATGCACATTAAGAAGAATTTGAATTTGTTCCTGTATAGACATCATGAAGAACTATGAAAATTCATGAAATATTAATAGTGGATAAATTTATGCCTTATTAATATTCATAAATTTTATTTTATATATTCATATTCATTATAATAATAATTGGTAATTTCTCAATCATAATAAAATATTTTTATTCTATCTAAATTGAGTTTGATGAATTATAAGGTTTTATTAAAAAATTTAATTTCCAAATACTTGAATTTTAATTTTAAAAAATGAAATTAATTTTCTAAATCATAAATTAAATATTATCTTCGACTAAATTTTTGGGATTTTTTTACAAAAAATGATTTTTAGGTGAATAGTTGAAAATACCAATTTTTTATATGACAAATGCCTTTTATTTTCAGGTATTTACAAAGTCACATTCCATTTGAGATTGGTTTTAAAATGTAATTTTGTAATTTTTATTATTAATAATACAATAAGTTTAAAATGGATCAAAATTATACTGCATTTTTTTACTAAATCATTTTTATACTTTAAATGGTATTTTTCTGGAAACTCGTTTTTCATCCCGTTTTACTGATTTGTTTTTAAATTAATTCCTTACACTTATAAAAATTTAATTGGATAAAATTTACTCCATATTTTGAATCATCATATCCATATTTTTTCATGATTCCACGTTCATTTTTTGTAATTATGAATAGTAACTTTGGTTAAAAAATATAGTTACCACGGTAAGATTTAAACAAGTTAAAAGGTTTAGAACTAAAATAATAATTATTAAGATAACATAAAAAAATTTATAAATACTATTTTATTGTCATATTTATACCCTATATAATATCATATATAAATGTGATTCATTTTGGAGAAACTTGTCTTGAGTAAGACATTGATATACTTTAATCTTTTGAAATATTCTAAGTGTGTCCTCTTCCTCACCTATAAAAGAGCACCACCTATCCTCTCTTATCTATATTTCAATAGCCTATTAGGTCACCCAATATCTACCCAAGTAATTTCTTAACATCACTCCCCACATATTATAAATATTTTTGTGATCATAATACCATCATAATAATTATTTAGTTATAATCCTAAGGAGGTTTTCCAAAGAAGAGGTATTGTTATTAACTGAGTGTTTTTCTTATTTTTTCACCTCCTTAAGACATATCTTAACTATTATATTTTTATAAAATAATTATATCCCATATAATTTAATGGTATTTTGTATATTTTATAAACCCTTTTCATCTACTTATCCATCTAACTGAAAATGAGTGAGTACATACGAATTACCTCCTCATGAGATAATGTATTATCTTTTTCATCACGAACTCATATAGATGCTCATAATGATGGATCAAAATTAAAAATAATATGATATATATATTTATATGATATAAATTTCATTATTTAATGGTAAATAAATACCTTAATTCTTTCTTTATCATTCAACAAAAAAAAACATCACTTGTGCTTACATGTGGACTACCACCTCACGAATCGATATATTTTATTTTTCATCATCGCCACACATGTATGGTATATATAGGACTATTTAAAGAAATAATATGATATTTATGATATATTTATCATTATAAAAAGATAAAACAACACTTACCTTCTTTCCCTCATGTTCATTGAAAAATGTAAACATTACTCATGCGTATGTATGAACTATCATCTCAATGATGTAAATTGTTATAATGATGGGTGAGTCTAATATATCTCTCCAAATCCTTGGGTAATGATAATGTTATCTAAAAAATTATTTTGGTATTAACCATGTTTGTTATTCCATTTACAATTGTTCTTGTAAGGGTTAATGTAAGGGTTCTATGAAGATGATTTTCCAACAAACCTACATGATATTATTGAAAATAAATTTCAATGGAAATATTTTTATTTAATAAGTAAATCTAATGATCCATTATTTAATGCAATGATTATACCCTTCAACGGTAAAAGGTATGTTTTTAAGAGAATGATTTTCATAGGTTATCATGTTTTCCAAAAAATCCTCATGACTATAATTTTTTCCATTATGATTTTTTAAAATGTGTTTTATGAAAGAATTTGTGTAGTAAAGATGATTTCATATATAATAAAATGATTAATTGAGCTTAAAATTATTTTTTATTAGAAAAATATCTTATACGATCTAATGGTTTTGAAATAGAATAACATGTTTATGTTATAATTTGTTTATGTACTTTAAAGATATTTTTTCACTCAGACCTTATTTTTAAATGTTTTTCAAAGAGTATAAGGATTCTTAGGAACAATGATGAATCCTAGTTGAAAATCGTGAAGATATTTCATGTACATAAAACATCTTTTATTATAAAAGTATTAAATTGTTAAAAAATGGACACTGAGTGGAATTGTATACTTATTAATGCGTGGGTTTTTCATGTAATAGTTACAATATAATTCTCTAAAACTTTAAACCTAAATAGTTATTAATGAATATAATAAAACTAATTGTTATTAGAAAATGAAATTATGGGTTGAATAAGGGTTGGGTTATTATTATTGGTACTATAGAAGGGTTTAGATAGTTTTAGTGGTTGGGATAATGTAAGTATGTACCCTTAAGAATATATAATTGATAGTTATCATGAGATAGCTTTGTAATATTACCAAGTCTCTTCATAAAATATATGTACTTTTAGAATTTTTTTCACAAAGGAAATAAAGAAAATGAAGTAGGAAGACATCAAGAAGGAAATACCCTTCTAAATCAGGAACCTAGAATGGTTGAAATAGGGATTGGGTAGTTTTTTGCTGTGATGGATCAATTTACATAAGATGTTAATGGTAGTAGAATCCATGTTAGAGAGAAACCATATTCACCATAGAAGAACATGTCTATAATAGATCATTTTGTGAAACATTACCATAAAAAATATAGTGGTCATTCTGACCTGGTAATAGATTATATATGGATTAAATCTTTGGAAAAGATATTCTAAGTCATGGATTTTTTAGATCATCAAAAGGTAATAATAGATATTTATGGTTTTTAAGGTGAAGTCGATCTTTGGTGGTTAATGGTAAATAATACTAAGAAAAGAGAAGATATATATGCCTTAGAAAATGATAGATTTAAGAATATTCCCTTAATTATATTCAACTTAGGATGGATTTTTTTGGAATTGAAACCAAATAATGAAGATTCAATGACCACACATGAAGAAAAGTTCACCCGATTGTCAAGGGACACACCGAATTGTATTTAATATTATTATAGTAAAATTAAACAATTTTACTTAGGATTGAATACATGATATCATAGGGAATTGGATTATGATGAATTAAAAAGTTATGGGAATTTTTTTTGATTTGTTGATTAGGTATAAATGGAGTTTGTTGATGGTCATTTGATCTATAGAAAATGATGTACATGTTACAAAAAATAGGGAAGCATCCATCAATGAAATTCAAAGTTATGAAAATAATGTTTTCATTCAGTGATAAGTGTGATAAAAATAACCATGGAAAATGACATATAAAAACTAAGAACTATTTCTAATGTGGTAAGTTTAGACATCTGTCTCATGACTACAAAGAAATGGATCATAGTATTGATTATAAAAATAATGTAAAGATGAAAATAAGATGTTTTAATTGTAATGAGTTAGTTAATTAAACAAATTCATTTACAATGTTAGTAACTCAAGGTGAGAATCATCAATATAAGAAATAAAAATATGTGGGAAATATATTTGCAAAAAATTTGGTAGATATTGGACTATCAAGAATTGTGGTGTCAAGTACATTACTTGTTTATCCATATTACACCACTGTATTGTTTTAATTGAGGTCTAAACATTCTTCCATTTCTAAAAAAGTTTTTGGTAAATTGGAAATTTCATATAGAAACCCCATCCATTTAATCATATTATTAAATTATTTTTAAAATAAACAACAATTAATTATAACCCAAATATTTTGAGGCATAGTGTCTTTGGAAGACTATGTTACCAATAACTCAAAGTGAGACTAAAATAATTTTTTTATTTTATTCTCCATAATGGGATCCAAAATTATTTTGCGCTCCTAAACTGCATGTGATTACTTAGGAAATACAAAAAAAAATGGTTGAACAAAAGATCCCAGAAAGGTAATAAACATGTTAAAGAAACATAAATATAAGTCAACAATATAACTTGACATCATAAAAGATAGATTTCTTATGAATATTAAAAAGGGAACATAACGTAATGAACATGGTATAATAATATCATGGAAACATATAAAATGTGGTTGCAATATAAAACTTGACACAAACATAATTCAAGGCTAAATTCTTATAAAATATCATATGGTGTACAAAGTCCCATTATGAATTAGGGTTTCTCCCCAATACTATTCATAAAGCCCCATGAGACGAAAGATTTACCTAATGCATGAGAGTGCTATCTGCCAAACCCAATATATAATGTTCATGATTATTTTTTCCACAGATAAAATAAATCATAAAGAATAAATATTATATTAACCCTTGGAAATAAATGTATTTCATAATTTTGTCTCATATCATTATCAAATGAAATTTCATAATGAAGGAATTAAAGAGTTGGATTTAAGGCAATTACTACCCCATAAAATTAATGAAGAATACAGTAGGTATATATATGAGATACATATATACATAATTTAGAATCAATACAGAATATTAATGGTAGAATTCATTGTTAAAAATGTATTTAAAATATTACATGGAATACTTACTAAGAAGAAATACACTTTTTATTTTGAAATAATTTATTCAAATTATAGAAATATATAAAATATGATAGAAAAACTTTCTTTAAAAATAAATATAGAAAATTATAAAGAAATTTCAAAGAGTTGAGTGGTCATGATGGTTGGTAATTCAATACTTTCATTATAAGTTAAAAGAAACATCCCTTTCACACTGTTGAAAAGTGTTTAAAAAAATTAATCATTTGGAAAATTAAAATAAGGTTCCTTTTAAATAAAATTTTAAAAATAAACATGGGTAAAAATTAATTTAATCAATATAATAAATTTAAAACATTTTTGATATCATTTTGAAGAAAACATGGACACTTAAGGGAAAGGGTTTTTGACTGAAGAGAGAAATAAATTCAAATTTCCATAAAAAATTTACTCAATAATTTGAAATAAAAAGAAGAGGAAAATGGTAATATTAATTGAGAATTTTATGAATGAATATAGTATAATTTTATTAAATGGGTTTATTCGAAAATACAAAATAATTACTTTAAATGTTAATTCAATCATAAGCAATCCCGATTAAAATGAGATTGAAACATAAATCCTTACCTCCTTCAAAACTTTTAAATCATAAAATTCATGAATTAAGTAAGTAAAATTTAACTTAAAATACCATTAATTATTAATTATTAATTATATAATATGTAAATGGGTATTAAATACACCATATAATATAAATTAGATTCATAATAGAAGATGTGTCTACAAGAAGGACGTTTTGAGACAGAAACCCTTACCTCAAGTCCTTACATTTCGTGTATATATTTGATATCCTATATAATAAAATTATATCTAAAATTTTTTATTAAGGATATTTTAATGGTTAAATACCATATAATTAAACCACTTAATTCATTTATTTTAATTATGTATTTAATTACTTAATTAGTTATGTCAAAGTCATGTGTTTTGAGGATGATCAGTTCACTATTTAAAAAAGGAATCGATGTATTGACAATGGTCAAAGTATACATTATTAAAAAATATAAATAACAATAATAATTAATAAATTATAATTTTTACACATGAATTATACTTTTAAAACATTCCATGTAACTAGGTTATGAAAAATGATGTATATTACAATTATGGAGATGGTTGGTCGTATGCACAAATGGGTAACACTTCGATTTTCAACGATCATAATAAAAATGTGGTAAGTATTATTTTGTATTTAAATAATGATAATATATCATAAATATAATATAATATATTTAAAAAACATAAATATACAATCCATGTAATGTGATTATAAAATCAAATTCACCTCACTTTGTGAGGCGGTAGTCTGCCATACAGACGAACGATGTTATCATTTTTTAATGGATGGTAAGGTAATATGGTTCATGATATATTAATTTTCAAGAATTATTAATATTTATTTAATATATTATATAAATATTAAATCAATCATTATTAATATCCATGAGAGGTGATGATGTAAAATGAATTACATCAATTTGTGAGGTGGTAGTCTACCATACACATGGGCGATAGATTCATTTCTCATTTGATGGAAAAGGAGAAGAATGGATATTATACAATCAAAATAGAAAAAATTATGTTCATAATATATAATTGTTTTATAATAATTTAATTTTAAAGTCATAATTTATGATATAAAAATAATAAGAACAAATAAAGAGCTCAGTGATGACTAATACCACTTCTTCAAACCACCTCTTCATGATTATATCTAAAGCCTTCCTAGATTCTATTTATGATAAAAAAAGATTCTAGAATTATGCAAGGGAATTAAAGAATTTATTTCAGTATATCATGGCTAAAATAATTGGTTTTGGAAGTGTGTAAAAGAGAGGAGAGTCGGTTCCCTTTTATAAGTGAGGATTAGTGACATTGTTTTAAATACCAAAAACTATTCAATAATGGGAAGTCACTCTCAAGAAAAGTGCCCCCCAAATTCAAAAAAATAAATTATTGAAGTAAATATAATTCTTAAAAAATCCTATAAAATTTAAAATAAAAATGTTTTAATGGTTTTAACCGCTTTACATATTAGGTTACTTACTTTTACCCTTGTAATTCTTTTCCACGATAACAATTTTTTACAGTTTTTACTATTCATATTCACCAAAAATTAAGTTGAACATATTATATATTATAAATTATAATTATTAAAAATCTTTAATCCATTTTATCCAATTAAATTTACATAAATTGTAGAGTTCAATTTAAAATAAAACCCATAGACGTGGCAAAAAAATGGTTTTTCATGAAAATCATTTTTTTAGCATACGATGATATTATAATAAATATATGGAAATTAATAACAATTAAATTTATTTAAATTAATACACAAACAAACACACACACACACACAGATATATATATATAATATAAATTTATTTTAAATCACTCCCCATTAGGTGTTATTTAAATTAGTTAAATTATAGAAACATTATGCACTTTCAAACAGTTGTGAGAAAAAAGTGTTTTAAAGCCTACAAATAAACTTATATTAAAATATAGTATAATAATGATTTAAATGAAATTAATTATATGAAATATAACTAAATAATAATTTTTTTACTTTTAAATTATTTTAAATCAATAAATATACTTATAAAATTCTTAATTTATTTGAATAAATGATAGATTTTCAAAAATTGGTATTTTTCACTATTCACTGAAAAATCAAAATTTTCAAAAAATACCAATATTGTACTCTAAGTTAATATTTAAATTAGGATTTAAAATATGATTTTAATTTTATAAAATAACATTTATAAAATTTTCAAAAATTAATTATAATATTTTATCATAAAATAAATAAAAATAATTTTTGAAGGAAACATCTTTTTGTAGAATAAAATATCATTATTAATGTTTAGATATTGTTTATTAAGAATTTTCAAAGAATTTTTTTTTGATTAGGAAATTTATATATATATTGTAAATTATTTCGTATTATTCATACCAACAAATTTAATGGCTACGTTTTATTGATCGTGTCTAAATAATAATATTTTAATATTATATCATGATTCATTTAGAAACACTGTCACATGTAATAGAAGAAATAAAATAAATAAAATTAATTTAAAGATAAATATATAATAAATTCTCAGGGTTCTATATTATACCCCATTAAATAAATTACATCCCTGTAATTTGAACGTGTTCTTAGAAATCAGGGGTTGTATATTTGAAAATTATTTTATGGAAAACCCACATCATAAAAAGGATTAATAAAAATTAATCTTCAAAATAGGGAAATGTTAATATGAATTTCATCACATAAATATGTTTCCACAGATGATATAGTTGGTGGTAATTGAAAATATGGACATGGAAGAAATGTTTAAGTAATTATGGAGAGTAGGAGATATCATCAATCATAAGAAAGTAAATGATCAAGATAAAGTGAACAACAAAAAACCATAATTTCAAGATGAATTAAAATACCATTGATTCATTAGATATTCCTATAATAAGATATATATTTTTTGTTCCAAGATCATTTTACTATTGTTGAGGTAATCTTTTATATCATGATAGAGAACATCAAAAAATATACTTACCTGATTTCTTTTTTATTTCATAAAAAATATTTCATTCTTTCATTGTGCTTTGAAAAATTACCATTTCACCTCTTAATCTAAGGAATGAATATCCAATATGATTTTTTATTCCTCAAGAACTAAAATTAAATTTTAACAGATCATAGGATTCATAAAAGATAAATTACACATTACCCATATCTTTATTAAAACCTAAATGGTTCGAATAAGGTAAGATAATACCCTAAATGAATATGAATATATTATTATCAATAATTAAGTAATAAAACCAGTGGTATAAAATATATTATTCATTAAATAAAAAACCTTATATCCCAAACAATCTCAATAATATTAACACAAAATATGGTTTTAACCTCAAAGGTTATCTCATATCCTTCAATTTTAATTTCCAAAAACATAATAGAATTATTCCCAAATAATCTTTTATATTAAACCTGAATGTTATATATATATATATATATATCATAACCATATAATTTTTCCCAAAATATATTTAATTTCTTCAAATCCATAAAATTCAAAAGTATTTTACCCTCTCATATTATTACCAAAAGAAACTTAATATTTATACACCAAATCATTTATATAAAAGAAATGTCATATTACCTAGTAAATTACCTAGGACAGTGGTAGGCAGATAATTATTATCACCCTTTAGTTGTGGGTTCAAGCCCCATGGCCTTATTAGATGTGATGATTTTTCACCTGAAATATGGTTTTTCATTTTCATAAAATTATAATTGCTATAACATTCCCAAAAATATAATGAAAATCCTAAAAATAACAATAATTATCAAATTAGTTTTTAACAGCTATGGTTTTCTATAATATTTTTTTACAAAAACAACAAATAATATTAATTTAATATTATTACCTAAACATCAAATATAAGAAAAACCCTGAAAGTTACCAATACCATAATATTTATATCCATAAAATATAAGGAATTATTCCTCAAATATCTTTTTTTTCTTAAACCCCTACTAAACGGATGGGTTATATTTCCAAAAATGTCTCCAAAAATACTCTTAATCATCTTATACATCTATATCATTAAACCTAAAAAGTGGTACATATGCATTAAACTTATGGACAACCATATACTTATTAAAAAAAACTTTTGGTTTAACTTTGGTCATCTATGATTATAGTGTACTCAAGTCCTTCGTGATGTTTTGTAAGGATTTTGTGAATTTCCAAGATAAATACCTTAGGAAAGTCAAAATAGGTGTGCAGTACGGCCCATTGTCAGGCACCAAGAAAATATTGAGTCTAACTCAATTTTCCCTTTTTAGAGTTGTTACCCCTAGGTAAAATTGTGCTAGATTCAGATCCACTTGTTGTATCTGGACAAAAATGTAATTTCTTAGAAACCTCTCTCTCTAAACATCACCAAAACTCTATGATATTTTTATATATTTAGACTTATCCTTATAACTATACATAGATTTATAATTTAATCTTTTTCATCCTAGTTTCCAAATTTTAACTAAACCTTTTCTCAGATACTAAATATAGTTACCCATCCTTTTACACATATTAATAAATGATTTTTAACACTAGAATCTATTAATTACAAATGAAAGATCACGAGTCCTAGAGTACTTGGAAGACTAGGTTGATAATACATCAAAGTGAGACTAAAATAAAACATTTTATTTTATTATCCATAATGTGATCCCAAATTATTTCAATCTTTGAAATTGTGTTGGATAACTTGGGGAATACATAGAAAAAATGGGTGATAAAAAATTCCTATTTAAGGTAATAAACTTGATAAAAAAAGTTAGTCAAATGTATAACATGATATCATAAGAGAGAGAGAGTATATAAATAATGGCATTAGGGCATAACATAATGAAAATGGTATCATAAGATTATAGAAACATAGTAAATGTGTAATGAAACATAATAAATTACCTAAATATAAGTCAAATATAACTTCCTATACAATATCACTTGGTGGAAAAAGTCACAAAATGGATTAGGTTTACTACCAAATCCCATACATGACTCCTCATGAGAATTAATATTTACCCAATGCATTCAATAAATATCTAGGCTCACCGATCATAGAATTTTCATGATTATTTATTTTCTAAAGTAAATCATTCATAATGTATAAACATAAGTATTACCCATAGAAATAAATGGCTTGCATAATCTTCTATCAAACCGAAATCAAAGGAAATTTAATAATGAATGAATTTGAGAGATGCTCTTAATGAATGAATTACCCTATAAAATTAATGTATAATAATATTGGTATATATTTTAGATACATATATACATAATTTAGAATAAATCTATAAAATCATATGTCTCTATCATTGATGAAAACGTCTTTAAAATATGACATGGAATAATTCTTGAGAAAAAAAATTTCATTTTGAAATCACATATTAAAAATCTATATTTTTATAAAATATGATATAATAATTTTTTTAAAAAAAACAAAGGAAATTTATAAAGGAATATTCAAAGATTTGAGTGGTCATGAAGGTGGGTAATTCCATACATGTGGTATAAGTTAAAAGAAATATTCCTTTAACACTATTGTAAATAGGTTAAAAAATGTCTCATATAGGAAATTAAAAGATGGTTCATTTAAAACTATTTTATAAAAATTAATCATGGGTAAAAATTTCATTAAGAAATATAATAATTTTAAATCATTTTAAAGAAAACATGGACACATAAGAGAAATGGGTTATAACCAAAGATTGAAATAAAGGCGATATTCCTTAAAAATATTTAATCAATGTTTTCAAGTAGAAAAGAGAGTAAAAATATACTATTAATTTACAAGTTCATGTATAACTAGAGGAGAATTAAATTGAAGGTTTTTATTAGATAAATATTAAATAATTTTCTTCATTGTAATTTCAAGTATAAACATTCTTGATGAAATTTAGCTTGAAACATAAACCATTAACACGTTGGAAAATATTGAATCACAACCCCCATGTATAAAGTCTAGAACTTGTAATATAAAAACCTGTAAGTATGAATTATTCATGATATAATATGTAAATCGGTAGTATATACACCATATAAATGTAATTTGGTGCATAAAGGAAAATGTGTGTCAAAGAAGGATGTTTTGAGATGAAAACCCTTACACCGAGTCCATGATTATTGTGTATGTATTTTATATCCTATATAATAAAATTATATCAATTATTCATTTTATTAAGTTAATTATTAAGGTTTAATTCCTTATACTTAAACCATATACTTAATTTTCTTTAATTACATATTTAATTACGTAATCAATAATGTCGACGCCAGACGTTTTGAGGAGGCTAAGATCATTATTTCCAAAATACATTTGGTGTGTTAACCATGGTAAAAGGGGTCATTGGTATATCATATAAAAAAATAATTATTAAATGATTATATTTTTATACATAAATTATAATGTAAAAACCCAAAATGAAACCTGGTTATGAAAACTAAAGTACATTGCAATCATGGAGATGGTAGGCCATACATACGCTTGAGTAATTTTTCAATTTTTAATGATCATGATAGAAATAAGATAAGTGTTTTTTTGTATTTATATAATTATTTTTATATAAAAAATATTATATTATTTATTTAAATACATTTACATATATCATCCATGCGATGTTGTAATAAAAAACGATTCACATCACTTCCCGAGGTGGTAGTATGTGGTACACACAAATAACGTTATCATTTTTAAATGGATGGTAATTGAGGAAGGTGTATAGTATATTAATTTTTAAAAAATATTAATATATTAATAATATCATATACAAACATTAAATCCATCATTATGAACATTCATTAAATGAAACGATGGAAAACAAATTACATTGGTTTGAGAGGTGGTAGTCGGTCATACACACGAATGATATTTTTAATTCCCATTTGATAGAAAATTTGATGAATGAATATTATTAAAAAATAATAATAAAAAATTAGTATATAGCATATTATAGTGTTATTATATTGGAATTATTAAGACAAAATTGAAGCTGGAAAAATAAGAAGAAAAAAGAATAAACATAGTGAAGACTATTACCTCTTCTTCGAAAAACATCTTTAATATTATACCTAAAGCCTTCCAATATTATATTTATCATCAAAGAAAGATTATTTTTTGATGGAATGGAGGTAAGGATGTTATCTGGGTTGGTATTGGATGAAAGATTGTGTTTTGGACGTGTGGAAATGAGAGGAGAAAGGGTTCTATTCTATAAGGGAGGAGGAGTGACATTCTTATAAATACTCAAAACTATTAAATAATGATAAGTTCCTATCAGGAAAAGTGACTCAAAAATTGAAAAATAAAGGAGTAGAGGAGATATATTTCTAATAAACACCCCTAATTTTTTAAAAAAAAATTCAAGATGTTATCCTCTTTACCTCTATGGTTACTCGCTTCTAACCTTTTATTTTTTAACATGGTCGCTATTTTTTTTAGTTTTTTTACTATTAATTATAAAAAAAATATGATTAAAATATTATATCATATAAAATATTATTATTGAAAAATATGGATTCCAATTTATAAAATTTAATTTATATAATTGTCATAATTTAATCTAAAATGAAACCCAAAAACAAGTTGAAAAAATACCTTTTCAAGAAATAATTTTTTTCAAGCATAAGATGATATTATAATATCTATATGGAAAGTAATAATAATTAACTGAATTTAAATAAATATTTCTATTTACATAATCTATAAATTATATTTAAAAAATCCATTAGTATTGGTTTCTTAGTGACTTGAGTTTAGTCATGTCAGTCTTTGGAATCATTATACGAATAATTATAGAGATAGGCGCAGAGACGACATGTGATTCCATGTCCTTGTGTACCCAGAATAAATTTTGTAAAAATATTAGTATTTTTATACTATAAAAAGGAGGAAATTAGTTATATCATAAATAGTAGTTCAGATTAGAAATTTTAGGGCATGGTTGCGTCTGGAGCATGTTGTTTACCCTAGATGGGGTATAACCTTTGTGGGCATAGGTCTTCTGTGGAAACAGTTATTGAGGGAATTTTCATAAATAAAATAAATTAATTTATTTTGGAAAATGCATTGAATAAATCCTAAATTTAAAATCAGATCAAATTTCTGGGACCGTAGTTGAGTCGAAAACATCATGTTTTATTTAGGTGTGACATAAAGTTGTCTGTGCCAGGCATTTTGGACAGAGGTTGGAAGATGGACTGTTAAGTGGAAGGTTTTAGTTTTTTTTACAAAAGAAAACCCTAACCTATAATCCTTCCTCCATCTATTTAGCACATATAGCCCCCCCCCCTATTAATTTCTGATGAACAAACCAAGCATGATGGAGCCACCAACAACCATTTTTGACACTGATCATTGCCAGATTGGGAATCAGGGCGTCACATACGTCGTTTGGAACCCGAAGCTTCGGCGATCCTCCATGAGGTAGATAGTTTGAGTCTCGACCCCATTATCCATTTTTTTATTCTTATTTTTCTATTTGATTCATCATCAAGGCTATGTAGATTGGGCCTCGAGGTTTCTAAAACATGTCTCAGATTCGTTTTTGGACCACCAGAGTGTTCCTAGTGTTCCACGGAAGGTCTGACAGTGATTTTGGGTGTTGTGCGGTGGATTTCAGTGATGGTTTGGATGTGTAAGGAGTCATCATGGAATTTTATGGTAGTTTGGTGTTTTCTAGTGGTGTGGTAGCAGTTTTTGGCAGCAGGACAGTGTTTTCCTGTGGCGCTCTAGTGATGGTCCGACAAAAATGATTTGAAGGCATTTAAACCCCTATAGCTTGCAAACCAGGGGTCTGATTCACATTCCATATATGGTGTCATTACCCTTTTATCGTAAATTACCCTTTTCACATGGTTTGGGAATTCTACGAGTTGAGTTTGTGGCCCGGGGCCATGAAACGTTGAAATAATAATAATATTTTATTATTATTTAACCTTAACCTACCATAACCTCTCCACAGAGCGTCTGATTGACACGCTGTTATTGGCATTGTAAACCTAATTGTAAGGAGTAATTTTACATATATATTTTATTTTCTTAAGCCAAAATTAGGGTGAGGTCTCCATGAGGGCCGTTTTGGTGCATTTACAGTGAAAAGTGCCTTTTTCACCGGGTGTCCATTTTGAACAAATGAGTAGTCGATTCCCTGTGTCTTTTCAAGAGGATCACTAGAGTGGAACCCATTTGATACGTTACAAGATCTAGTCATAGGACCCACATGATCCTTTCAGACTTGTTGTGGTGAATAGTTACATTCTCATCAGTTATCTATTTTGGTGAGTAACTAGCATATCCTGCGTGTTTTCCCCATAGAATGCGATGGTAGCCTCTTTTGCGGCTTACGAGACACGAGGTGGTATAACCGATCAAGATGCTTGCAGAGCGATAATAGGTCGATGTTTTTTTATCAACGGTTCTTCAAGAGAGGCATTGGTTCTGGTACTTCCCTATGGCACCAGGGCACGAGTTTCCCTAACCTCTGTGCTCAGGTAGAGACAGGACTAATGACATCATGGGTGCAGGTTCTATACCTTTGGGTGGTTTTTTTCCTGAGGTGTTACTCCCCTAATGATTTAGGGTGCTAGTTTCCCCATGTTTTTTGTGAATTGGACAGCTCCCCTATCATGTCAAGGTATAGTCTCTCCAATTTCATTGGATGGTAGGGTTGGTACTCCCTTTCCATGATGGGGAGAAGTCCCCCAATCCTTGTAGTGGTGCTTCCCAACTGTGTTAGGGTGCGAGCTCACATTTCAAAGAATGGTGCTCCCCAAATGGGTTAGAGAGTGGACCCATGTTTCATTTGAGTGTCACTAGCCTACTAGGTCAGGGTGAGGGCCCACATTTCAGGAAATGGAGCTCTCCTACTGGGTTAGGGTGCGAGCCCATGCTCCTTAGTGTGGTTATCCCCTACTATTGGTGTGGGATCACTGTCCTTAGTGTCATGCTTCCCAACTGTGGGTGTGGGATCACGTCTCTCGCAGTGGTGCTCCCCTACCATGGATGCAAGCTCACATTTTATGGAGTGGTGCTCCCCTACCGTGTTAGGGTGTGGTTTCTTATTTCACAGGGTGGTTATCCCCAAATGTACCAAGGTGCTGGTTCACGTATATCGAGTAGTTCCACCTTTTTCTTGATTTGCAGTAGGTAGTGGTCACCACCACTTATTACGTGTGATTCCTGGTTAGGAGTTTGTGCTCCCTAAACGCACTGAGGTGTTGTCCCCTCCAGATAGGAGCGACAGAGGTTTTATGGGTTGGTTTAGGAGCTAGTACTCACTTGACTGCAGGGAAGTGGGGAGGAGTGGGACTCTTTGTAGTTCTGTCGACCTTCTGTAGGGTGCAGGTCAATGTTGATGGAATCACTTAGTTGAGTTTTGTCTGGGATGGCGTGGTTGGATAATTTAATTCGAGCAGTCGATGCTTTCCCCCTTTTATTTCTTGAGATATCAGGGATGGCCTGGCTCTTGTTGATTTTTATGAGGTTAGTACCTCATCAGACTGTTGTGGGTGTTGTGTTGGAAACTCGAGTTGTTCATCATTAACAATGTATGGTCGGGACCATGAGACTTGGTGATGATGATGAGTATAACTGGGTATTGTTTTGGGATTCTCTATGGCATGTGTCTTTTAATTGACATTCTAGGGACATCGAGCTAACTTGTCGGATGAAGCTGAGGATTGTCTTGAGATGGATTTCCTCTCTCATTTAGGTTCCCTCTTACTGGTTTGAGAGTACTGTTACATTTCATTTGATCCCTTTTCTATTAACATTTTTGTGGGGCTACTAAGTTTTCTTATACTCACCCTGCATGGGCTTTTCCCACACATGTCTTGTGTAGACCACAAGTCCTTAGATGGACTCCATAGGAAGAGTGTTGTAGCTAGACTGACCAAAGTTTTCACTGAATCTTGGAAAATGATCTTATCAGTAGGTGTTTGACATCAATCCCCTCAATTAGAGTAGGTTGGATGTTTTTTTAGTTTTCATTGGGGGTCCCTATTTTTTCCCATTTTGTACTTTTGATGTACTCTAGTTTTATATAGATGTATGAATGCATTTTTGTTTTTATTATATATATATATCCGCACTGTTTCATGGGGGTGTATGTGGGTGTGTGCATATAGGTTTGATAGGCTAAGGCCTCCCATGTGTGTGATATCCTACTCAGTGCTAGTCGCCAGCCCCTGGCCTATTGGAGATGGGATTGGGGAGTCATGGCTTGTGCCTTGTTTGTTTGGGTTGTGCAAATTGGTAGTAGAGAAGGTTCCACCTTTGGGACCTCATAGTGTAGTTGGTCAATCTGTGAGGTTGGTTTTGGTTGCATAGCATCATTGTTATGATGTTTTGAATTAGGATTTCAGGCCAGGGACTCAAATTTCATTACAAGAGTCCGAAATATCCATACACCAGGACTCTGATAACCTATCTTTTGGCTTCGTACATTAGAACACTGGTCGTAGGGGAATAATGGAACATGCATCATATATGATTGGGTTGTGGGGTTTTCCTATCCTTCTAGAGTTATCTCCCTAGATATACTCTTTGATGTGGTGATTCTTGAATTTGTTCAATATGTTTCTACAATGGTAGACTTCAAGGGTTCCAATGATGAGTTTGGTGTATGACCCGATGAGTGATGAGGTCGCTTTGCAGGGGCCTGGTCATGAGGAAGGTTCTCTTCTAATTGTACTTTTGGTGGAGCCACCACCCATCGAGCAGTGGGTAGACCCACCTTTAAGGGTTTTGGTGTATGCATCTAGTCAGACCGAGTCGTGGATGGCTCTGTTGGTGTTAGTGTTGTTCAATTTAGCTTCGACTTCACAACAAAGATGGATCCTTCCCCCACCAAGACACATTTTTGTGATGCGATGAAAACTATGAAGGTGAGTCAGTGCCACCCAAAGGGGATAATGTCGAGGTATGGTGGTTGAGTACCTTTTACTTCTATACATGAGGTTTTGTAGTATTTTGGAAGATGGGGGGCCGGTAAGACCCAGTTTGAGCATATAGGCATCACTTTTTTTTGTGTTAGTTCCCTCGCATGCTCAACGTCGGCTTGTACTAGGGATGATTGAGGTTGTTTTGGCATGGTTTATTGTGGCTTGAAATTCAAAGGGAGGATGGACACTTCCCCCACTAAAACAAATCCTTGAGACATGATCCAAGACCATTTAGACAAGTCCATACTATCCAAAGCGGATTGTGTCAAGGTGTTGTGGATGAGTTCCTACAACATGTGAGTTTGAGGTTGGTACCATGTGTTGGCAGTGGTTTTGTAAGGGCTTGTAAGACCGATTATGTACACTTGGGAGACCCTATTTGTTCTCCTTGTGTCAGAGATGTTTTCCTTAGGGAATTGATGTTTTTAAGAGGTCTCATGTGATGGTATATCCATTGGGTGTGTTCAGGATGGATTTTCCATTATATGGAGAGTAAGTTAACCGTATATGGTTTGGCGTTGGCACCAGTCATGAAGCAAGACATGGTGATGAGGTGGTGTTTTACTTGGTGTCGTGTTGGTGTTGGAATAGACCATTCCGAGATGGTTGGGGTTTTTTTGGGGCTGATTTGGGGTGGTCGTAGACTGAAGAGGGTGGCCCTGGGTGTTCATTGATGTGGTGTTGTGTTCAGTTGGATCTCATTGAGGGTTCAAATTTTTCACTAGGGCATCCAACCACCTCTAGGGTTTTCAACCCTCTCTTTCATTGTTGGTGTTGTGGTGATTCTTGGTGTGTATTGGTCACAACACAGGAACCTTTGGTGAGCTTGCTAGTGTGGGAGACCTAGTGGAGAGCTCAAGTGCTTTCCTTTGTTCCTAGGATTTTACTTTTTGGGGATAAAAGGCTCAAGGTGGGGAGGATGTAGTGACTCTAGTTTAGCCCTTTCAGAATTTGGAATTTTCCTACGAATAATTCCACAGTTAGGAATAGAGACGGTGTGTGATTTCATGGACCGGTGTGCCTGAAATAATTTTTATAAAAATATAATGAATTTTTATATTATGAACATGGAAAAATGATTTATCAATTAAATGGTAGCTCAAATAAGAAATCTGATGGCAGTGTAGCATTCAGAGCAAGTCGATTATCCTAGGCAGGGTATAACCTTAGTAGGCACATGTCTTCAATGGAAAAAAGTTATCAAGGGAATTTTTATAAATAAATTAAATTAATTAATTTTTGATATCGGATCGAATAATCCTAAATGGAATCTCATATCGAATTTTTGAGACAGTGATTTAGTCCAGAACATCATTTTTCACCATAGGTGTGACATAAAGTTGTATGCGTCAGGAATTTTGGATGACGGTCAAAAGCCGAGCTATTAAGAAGGAGGTTTTAATTAAAAAAAATAAAAACCTCCCCTATACCCCTTCCTTCCTCTACCTGTTTCACACAACCCCCTCCTCTTTCTTCTTCACCGATGAACGAACCAAGCATGTATGATCCACCAACAACCATTTTTGATGTTGATCATCTCCAGATCGGGATTCAGCACGTCACATGCGTCATTCTCAACATGAATCTTATGAGATCCACCATGAGGTATGTGGCATGATTTTTCATCTTGTCCCCCAATGTTTATGATTTTTGTTTCTTCTATTCATCAAAAAGGCTGTGAAGATCGGGTCTCAAGGTTTGTGAAACATGTATCAGATTCGTTTTTGGAACACAAGAGTGTTCCCAGTGGTCCATGGATGGTCCAGTGGAAATTTCAAGTGCTGCAGATTCTGGAGACAATCTTGTCATGGAAGGAAGAAGATCTGAGTTTTTTTTATGGCGACGTAGTGGTTTCTGGTAGTGGTGAGGCATGTTTTGGTGGTGCTCCAGCGACGGTTTGACCATAATGGTCCGTGTCCATTTAAACCCCCATAGCTTGCAAACCAGGTATATGATTCATGTAACACCTATAGAGACATGACCCTTGCATCGGTATAGAACCTTTGATCATGGTACAATAATTTTATGAGTTAGTTTTGTGTCTTATGGCCATAAAATGTTGAAACAATAATAATATTTTATAATTATTCAAATTTGACCCTCCATAACTTCTGCACGGAGCGTCCGATTGATGCTTCGTCAGTGGAGTTTTGATACTAATGGTATGAAATATGTTTCAAGCTAAATTTCAGGTGCTTAAACCAAAATTGGGGTGTGGGCACCGTGAGGGCTATTTTGGGGCGTTTACGGTGAAACATGCCTTTTTCAACGGGTGTCTGTTTCGGATGAATGAGTTATAGATTACATGTGTTTTTTGAGAGTATCACATTGGTGAGACCCATTTGATGTGTTTCTAGATCAAGGAGTGGGCCCCAAGTGATCCATTCGAGCTTGTTATGGTGAATAGTTTCCTTTTAACCTATTATCTATTTTGGAAAGTAAATAACATATCATGCATGCTTTTCCTCATAGAATGCGATGGTGGTCTCTTTTATATCTTATAGGACATGGGGTGGTGTTAATCGAGAAAGAATTTTGTGGAGTGATACTAAGCCGATGTTGGCGATTGGTGGTTCGTGAAGAGAGACATTGGGTTAGGTACTCCCTTATGGCACCAGGGTGTGGGTTTCCATTACCTATTTATTTAGGTAGAAATGGGACTCCCCACATTGTGGGTTTGAGTTCATTACCATTGAGAGGTTTTCTTTTAGGGTTGTTACTCCCCTGATGGATTAGGGTGTTGGTTTCCCTATACCGTTCAAGCAGTTGGACTACTCCCCTTCCGTGTTAGGGTGCGGGCTCTCCAATATCATTAGATGGTAGGGTTGGTACTCCCTTGCTATGATAGGGAGAGAGTCCCATATCCTTAAAGTGGTGCTTCCCTACTGCGTTAGGGTGAGGTATCACATTTCAAAAAATGGAGCTCCCCCACTGGGTGAGGGTGCATGCCCATGTTTCTTCGGAGTGGAACCCCCTATAAGGTTAAGTTGTGGCCCACATTTATCCGAATGAAACTCACCTACCTTGATAGGGTGTAAGACTATGTTCCTTAGTCTTGATCCCCTAATATGGGTGCAGGATGACATTCCTCAGTGTGGTACTCCTCTATTTTCGGTGTAGGCTCATGTCTCTCGCAGTGGTTCTCTCTTACTATGGATGTAGGATCACATTTTACAGAGTAGTGCTCCCCTACCATGTTAGGGTGTGGGATCTAGTTTTACATGGTGGTACTCTCCTGATATACCATGGAGTGGGTTTACACATACAGAGTAGTGCCCCCTTGTTCTCGAGGTTCAGAATGGAGTGGGACATCCACTTGTTATATACGATTCCAAGTTAGGAGTTAGAGCTCCCTCAACGTACTAAGGTGAGGGCCCCTATAGATAGGAGCTATAGAGGTTTCATGGGTTGTTTTATGAGCTAGTTCTCCCTCAACTCCGTCGAAGTGGTGAGGAGTGGGACTCTCCATAGTTCTTCCGACCCTACACAGGGTGCATGTCATCATTGGTGGCATCCCTCAGTTGAGTTCTATCTGGTATAGTGTGGTTGGCGAATTAAATTTGAGTTGTCAATACTTGCCCACTATTTTTGTGAGTTATCATGGATGTATTGGATCTTGTTTATGTCTTTGAGGTCGGTACCTTATGAGACTGTTGTGAGTGTTGCGTTGGAACCTCAAGTTGTTCACTGTGGACAGTCTACGTTCGGGACCATGGGACTTAGTGATGGTGCTGAGTATATCTGGGTATTATTATTAGATTATTTGTGGCATGTATCCTTTCGTAGACATATTAGGGATGTCAAGATGAATAGTCAAGTGTAGCCAAGGATGGTCTCAACATGGAGTTCTTCTCTCATTTGGGTTCCTTCTGGATGGGTCAAGGAGACTATTATATTTTAGTTTCTCCCATTGTTGTTGGGGTTTTGGGGATGCTACTGAGTTTTATTATACTCACCCCTACACAGGATTTTCCCACACATGTATTATGTCTTGCGAAGACCAGAGGTCCTCTGATAGGGTCCCAGTAGGACACAGACTAGGTAGAGTGTAGTATCTAGACTGACCAGAGTTTTCACCGAAGCTTAGATATCTAGCTTATCACCGGGTATTTGACAATGATCCCCTCCTTCAGAACAGGTTGGCTGTTTTTGTAGTTTTCTTTGGTGGGATATGTTTTTTCCCATTCTTCTGTACTCTAGTTTGGTATAGATATATTCATGCATTTTATTTTTCAATTTTTGTATATATATGTATATGCACTATTTCATGGAGGTGTATGTGGGCATGTGTGTGCAAGTTCAATAGGCTAAGGCCTCCCATGTGTGTGATATCCTACTCAGTGCTAGCTGCCATCCCCTAGCCTATTGTAGGAGAGATTGGGGAGTCGTGGCTTGAGTCCCATTGGTTCGGGTCACGACATGTTATTTTAATTAGTTAAAATGGAGAAACATTATGCACTTTTAAATAGTTTTTAGAAAAATGTATTTTGAAGCCTGAAAATAAAATTATATTAAAATCCATTATAAATATGATTTAAATTAAATTAATTGTATGATATATAAATAATAATAATTTTACCCTTAAATCATATTAAAATAATAATGTTACTTTTAAATAAATTCTTTTATTAAAATAAATGATAGTTTTATAAAAAATGATATTTTTCAATATTCACTGTCAAAAAATATTTTCAAACAAATCAAAAAATTCCAACCTAATTTAATATTTATATTATGATTTAAAAAATGATTTTAATTTTACAAAATAAAATTTCTAAAATTTCCAAAAAATAATTAAAATATTTTTTCCTAAAATAAAAAAAATCACTTTTGAAATAAACATATTTTTTTGTAAAGTAAAATATCTTTATTAAAGTGGAGTGATTATTTATGAATAATTTTTAAATAAATTTATATTCATTAGAAAAATTATATATATTTCATAAAAAATGTAATTCAATTCATACCCACTAATCAATTGCTAGGTTATATTGGTCATGTTTAAATAATAATATTTTATTATAGTATCGCAATTTATTTAAACTCTATGTTGTATGTAATGTAAGATATCAAATAAATAAAATTTATTTAAAGAAAAAAATATTCCAAATTCTTAGTGATTGACATTTAACCTCATGAAGTGTAGCCTAAACATTTGAAAAAAATACCAGGGTGTAGTATTAATGTAAATTGATTTTATAAGTATTTTTCTGTTATAGATTTTGGAAAGTATTTACCTATAAAACTTATTATATTTCCCATTTTAGAGTTTAATTTTATTTTGGGTATGGATTATATTTATATTTATCATGATAAGATAGATTATATAGCAGGAAATTTTGTTTTATTGAATGATTTTATTTTTTTATACAAGAATGAATTCAAACCTTTGCTAACGTATTAAGAAGATGATAAATTTATTAAATATGGAAATGAAATTTATCTTTCACATATTATTAAGAAGAAGTAAACTGTTAAAATTTGTGACGTCCCTATAGTAAATTAATATCTAGATGTATTTCTAATTTAATTTCCTAGTATTATTCATAATCGGAAGATTGATTGTAGAATTGACTTTGTTCTTGATTCCAAGACAATATCAAAATCTCCTTATCTAATGGATTAAGTAAAATATTTGGAATTAATAAAGTAGTCAAAATAGTTTCTTGATAAAGGATTCCTTCATCCTAAAAATTCACCATAGTGTTATCCTATGTTTTTTATTAAAAACATTATTATTATTTGATTATATACATTGATTGTAGGGAATTTAATAACATAAATGTTAATATTAAGTATTTTTTACTAATATAGATAACATGTTTTATCAGATCTAGGGAGATTATTATCTTTCAAAGCTTGAGATAAATTTTTGGAATCATTAGCTGAAGGTGAAGTAGAATGAATTTTCATAGAAAATATTTTAGACCAAATATGGGCATTATGAATTTGTAGTTATTCCCTTTGGCATAAAAATAATCTATCTATATTTATGGAGCTTATCAATAGAGTTTTCCATGAATCCTTTGATAAATTTTTGGTAGTTCTTATTGAATTAAACCAGATATATTTTGAAAGTTACGGTCACCATGAGAAACATTTTAGGGATGTTATGGAAGCCATAAAATAAAATAAGTTATTTAGAAAAAAAATTAAATATGAATTCTAGTTGTGACCGATTTCTTTCCTTGTAAATATTGTAAATAAATATGGAATAACCATTGATCCAACTGAAACTATAATTGTTTAAGAGTGTATAATACCTAAAAATGTCAGAAAGATTCATATTTTTCTTGGATTAGTGGGTTACTGCAGGCATTTTATTGAAAAATATTCTAGATTATTTGTCCCACTAACTAAGTTAAATCAATAAGGATTTAAATTAATCTTGATTAAAAAATGTGATGAATATTTATAGTAATTGAATGTAAGATTAGTGAATACTATAGTTTTTCCCTTCTATTCAGAAATGATGGGGTTTTTTATCTATTCATTGGGTATGTTTTGGAAAAAATTATCATCTTCCATGTTGTAAATTGGGTTTCATGCTATGTATCATAATTCTCAAATCTTTAACTCTTTTTTATACCATCCACCTCTTAAACGTAATATAAGAATTCCAAAAACATCTCATGATGTGAATTTTATTTTCATGATGTGAATCTTGATCATCAAAACATCATTTTTTGGGTGTCATGTCTATTTCTCACTCTCTTATGTGGTTCATCCAATCATTTTTCGGTGATCACAAATGATAAATAAAATAACACCCATAGATAATAGAATAAAATAGAAAAGGATGATAAAATAATGAATAAAATAGATTGAAATTAAAATAAAGATCATTCATCATTACAAAAAAGAAAGAAAAAATAAAAATAGAAAACCAAATCTATGATGATTGATCCCCAGGTAGAATACCTAACAGTATCCCCCCCTCCAGTGATCGAATGATAATTTTCATGATGGTATTATCCTCTATTTATAATCATTAAAAGAAACTCCTAGATATCTTAATTTTCATAATTCAACCAATTGATGTGTTTTGGTCAATCTTGGGGGTCCCCAAGCCATTATTTTAGAGCCCAATAATAAATAAAGAAAATCTGATTTATAAAATTCACATCACCCACTTTTATAGCATGAAATAGGGTTTCACACTTTGAAATATCATGATCTATCCCTTGATTGTGGGTTTCATGTCTTGGTTCACAGGGTTTTTCTTGGTATAAAACTTATTCTATTTCCTATATTGAATTGGTTTTCATGTCTTCAATGATAATTCTTAGCACCATTTCTCTTGTTTTTGCCTATATCCTTTCTTTTATTCTATGAAAGTATACCAGGAACATCTCATGAAGTGATTTTTTTCTATTATGTGAATATTTATTATTACAGGTTTATTTTTCTGTTGTCATTCCAATTCTTCTCTCCCCAATAATGTTTAACCAATTATTGGTCAGTAATCACCGATGATGAAAAAAGAAAAACCCAGAGCGAATCAATGAAAATAGAAAATGATTACAGATATAATGATCAAGATATATTATAATTAAAATTAATATTAGTCAATGTTACAAAAAAATATAAAATTTAAAAGAAAAATAGAAAAAACTATCTTCAATGAATGATCCCCAGGTCAAAACCCAAGAAGAAACTCCCCCTGAAAGTTGAATTCTACTTTTACACATTGTACTATACTCTATTTATAAGCATAGAAATAAACCTAAGGACATATTGAATACCATAAATTTGACTAATAAATGTGGTCTAGTCAATCCAAGGGGTCCCTAGGCCATTAGTTTTAGATCCCAATAATAAATATAGAAAATCAGAACTAGAAAATTACTTTTTCCCAATTTTAGGGTGTAAAACTAGTTTCACACAAGGAAATATCATTCCTATTACATTATGGGTGGTTTTTATAGCTTGGTCCATAGGGTGTGTTATGGTATTAGATTTTTCATATTTTAGAGTGTGAATTGGGTTTTACACTATGAATCTTTGTGATCTGCTCTGTTTCACTTATTTTTTACTCTATCATCCTCTTCAATCCATGGATTCATTCCACTAAAATTGTATAATTCGAATATTCCTTCCATAACATGAATATTGATCATCACGAATTCATTTTTCTGATGTTGTGTCTATTCCAATCTCTAATATGGGGTTCATCCAATCATTGTCGAGAGATCACTGATGATGAATAACCCAAAAATCATTATAGAGATATTATAAAATATAATTATGAGAAAAATAATGAAGAATAGATATTATAATTAATATAAATATATTTCAATGTTACAAATAAATTGGAAAATGAAAAGAAAAATAGAAAAACTTATCTATGATAAATGATCCACGTGTATCAACCCTAGAAGCAGCCCCCCTTCAATGGTCATATGATGGTTTCCTGCAAGATCAGATCCTCTATTTTATAACCATGGAATGTAAGCCTTATATGACTTAAATTCCTTAAATTTGACCAATGATTGTATTATAGTCAATACCTGGGGTCCCCAAGCCCTTTCTTGCGGATCCCGATCATAAATTCAAAAATTTAGAGCTATAAAATTAC
Organism: Viscum album; assembly: GCA_963277665.1. Classification (NCBI taxonomy): domain Eukaryota; kingdom Viridiplantae; phylum Streptophyta; class Magnoliopsida; order Santalales; family Viscaceae; genus Viscum; species Viscum album. Next base: position 1,175,941,448 of record OY728153.1, on the reverse strand, counting down.
CATCACATAGTTTCACTATGTGAAACATGGATTCATTCCATGAAATATCATTCTCTATCCTTTGGTTCTGGTTTTTATGGCTTTGTTCATGTGTTTTTGTGTGTGTTTTACGCTTCTCATATTTCATGGCATGAATTGGCTGCCACACCATGAATCTTTTTTCTAAGATCTATTTCACTTATTTTTCCTCCAACCTTATCTTCAATCCATGAAAGCCTACCCCAAACATCTCATGGTTTGTATTTTCTTTTCATGATGTGATTCTTGATCATTAAGGTTTCATTTTTCTATTTTTGTGCTGATTTCTCTCCCATTTATGTTGTTCAATTAATTTTTGGGTGATCATCAAGGATAAATAATCCAAAACCCCTTAGACGAGAGATTAGAATATAAAATTATGAGAAAAATAATAAACAATAATGACTGGAATTAAAATAAATATCATTAAACATTACAAAGAAATAGAAAAATAAAAAGAAAAGTAAAAAAGTATATATATGATGAATGATCCCTAGATCAAATCCCAAGTAGTAGATCCACTTCATTGGTCAAATGATAAATTTTCTAAATATTTGATATGATATTTTTAATTGTTTAAAGAAACCACAAGATGTCTTAAATTCCATAAATTTAACCTATAAATGTGGTAAATTTGATCTTAGGGGTCCAAAAACCATTAGTTGTAGAGCCCAGTAATAAATATAGAAAATTGGAACTAGAAAATTCATCTTCCACATATTCATAGTGTATAACAAGGTTTCACAACATGAAATATAATTCTCTCTCCCTTGAATGTGGTTTTTGTGGTCTGGTTAATCTGGTGTTTCTAGGCATGGAACTCTTATTTTCATGGTGTTAATTGGGTTTCACACCATGTATCTTCATTCTTAACTCAATTTCATCTTTTTTTTCCTCTAGCCGCCTCTTAATGCTGAGGATGAATTCCATGAACATCTCACTATGTGAATTTTCATTTCATGATACTAATCTTTGTCATCATGGCTTTATTTTTTCAATGACAGGACAATTCCATTCTCCCATATGGTAGAAAATCATTATTGGAGGATCACCAATGATAAATATTCCAAAACCCAAAGAGAATAAATTATAATAAAAATGTTTGAGAAAAAGAATAATAAAGAGATATTGGAATTAAAATAAATATCTTCCAACCATGAAAAAAATAGAAATTTTAAAATTATAACATAATAAATATCTATGATTAATGATCTTCAGGTGAAAAACCTAGAAAAATCTCCCCTAAAGTGGTTGAATGATACTCTTCCTCAAGGTCTGGTCCTCAATTTATATGTATGGGAGATAACCTAAAGACATCATAAATGCTACAAATTTGACCAATGAATGTGATCAAGTCATTTTTATATGTCCTAGGACATTATTTATAGAGCATGGTAATAAATAGGGAAATTCAAAGATGGAAAACTCTCGTAGACTAGTTTAATGGATTGAAATTGAGTTTTATTATGTGAAATATCATGCTACATCCCTTTGGCATGGTTTTCATGGTCTGGTTCATGGGGTGTGGATGGGATTGAAACTTCTCATATTTCATTATGTGAATTAGGTGTCACGTCATGAATCTTTATTCTTATATTTTTTATCTTGTTTTTTATACATCAGTCTCTTCAATTCATGCAAGAATGCCCCAAAAATATCATATTGTTAATTTACAGTAGATAATGTGAATCATGATCATCATGACATAATTTTTTCAGTTTCATGCCAAGTTTACTCTTCCCTACAATATTAATCCAATTATTGTTAGTTGATCACTATAAATGAAAAACAAAAACCCATAATATAGAGATTATAATAGAAAATTATGAGAAATATAATGACTAATATATATTAGTATCAAAATAAATACAATTAAACATTACAAAAAATAGAAAATTGAATCGAAAAGTAGATAAATAATCTACAAATAATGATCCCCAGACTAAAATCCAAGCAACTACATCCCTTTTTTGGATGAATATAAATTTTCATCAATGTATGATTTTATATTTAAAATTGTGGAAATAAACCTATGGATGTATTAAATATCATAAATCTGACCAATGAATGCATTCTTGTCAATCCTCAGGGTCCTCTAGCCATTATATGTGGATCTCGGTCATAAATGAAGAAAATTAAAATTGGAAAATTTACATCACTCAGTTTCATAGTGTAAAACTAGGATTGAAACTGCAAAATATAATTCTATATCCCTAGGGTATGGTTTTCATATCATAGTTCATAGAGTGTGTGTGGGTGTGGAAATTTTCATATTTTATGGAATGAATTGTCTGTTGCACCATGAATCTTCATGCTCAGCTCAGTTTCAGTTGTTTTAGCCTTCATCACCCTCTTCAAGCCATGTAATAATTCCAATAACATCTCATGATGTGAATTTTATTTTCATAATTATATTTTTAATGATCATGAATTCATTTTTCTGGTGGCACGTAGATTCTACTCTCCCCTATGGGGTTTGTCCAATCATTGTCCTGTGATCACTAATAATGAATAAACCAAAACTGATAGTAGAGAGATTAGAATAGAATAACATGAAAAAAATAATGAAGAAGATATATTGGAATAAAAACACATATCATTCAATATTATAAAAAAAATAAAAAATCAAAAATAACAATTGGAAAACCAATCTATGAAAAATGGTCACTTGGTAGAAACCCTAGCAGAAAATCTCCTCTAGTTGATGAAGGATAAATTTCTTAAAGTTATGATCTAGTATTTATAAGAATCTAATGAAAAACTCAGACCTCTTAAATTCCACAAATTTGACTAATGAATGCAGTCTAATTAATACCATGGGTCCTAGGGCTACAAGTTGTGAAACTTAGTCATAAATATAGAAAATCATAACTAGAAGAAACCTATCACCCAATTTGAAGCCTTTAAATAGGGTTTAATTCCATGAAATCATGATCTCTCCCATGGGTTTGGTTTTCATGGATTGATTTATGAGGCATGTTTGGGTGTTAAACTTCTAATCTTTCATGGTGTGAATTGGGTGTTTCATCGTGAAGCTTCATGCTCAACTCCATTTCTCTTGTTCTTGACTATAGTCTCCACTTCAAGTTATAAAATAATTCCACAAATATCACACATTGTAAATTTTATTTTATTTACATGAATCATGATTATCCTGAATTCCTTTTTCTTGTACCATTCCAATTCCACTCTCCCTTATGGGGTTTAACAAATCATTGTTTGGTGGTAACTTATAAATAATAAACAAAAACCCATAGCGGGGAGATTGTAACAGAAATGCATGAAAAAATACTATGGAATAAGTATTTGAATTAAAATAAATATCATTTAAAATTATAATAATATTTAAAATTGTAAATTAAAATATAAAAACCTATCTACAATGAGTGATACTCAGGGAGAAATCCTGGAAGAATTTCCTTTATGTTGGCCGAATGATAATTTTCTACACGGTCTGATACTCTATTTATAAGAATGAAAATAATCCCATGAACATCTTAAATATCAAAAATTTATCCAATAAATATAGTATATTCAAAAATGGGGGTCCTTAGGCCTTTAATTATAGATCCTAATCATAATTAAAGAATATTGAAACTAGAAAATTCCCATCATCAAATTTCATGGCATCAAACTGGGTTTCACATCATGAAATATCATGATCTCTCTCGTTGGTGTAGTTTCCACAACCTAGTTCATGGAGAGTGTTTGTGTGTGAAACTACTCATCTTCTATGGCATGAATTGGGTTTCATGTTTTACACCTATATACTTAGCATTGTTTCACTTATTTTTAACTTTATTATCATATTCAAGTCATTGAAGCAAGCCATGAACATCTCACATTGTAAATTTTCTTTTCGGGACATAAATGATGATTAACATGACTTAATTTTTTCAACATCCTATTGATATCACCCTCCTCTATGGGGTTCAACCAATAATTTTTGGCTGATCGACATCAATGAATAAACCAAAACCCATAACATGAAGATTATAAGGAAACCGATGAGAAAAATAATGAAGAATATATATTGTAATTAAAATAAATATCATTCAACTTTATAAAAAAATAGAAAATAGAAAATAAAAATAGAAATACTTATCTATGGTGACTGATCCTTGGGTTATACCCTTAGAAAAAAAATTCAACTAGTGTCCAAATAATAAATTTTCTTAAGGTATGATCATCTATTTATAAGTGTGGAAAGAAACCCCTATAAATTTTAGATTCTATTAATTTTCCAATGAATATTGTCTAATCAATCCCAAGGGCCCGAAATCCATTAGTTGTGGATCCTGGTTATAAATGAAGAAAATTGTAATAAAAAATTCCACTCCACCTAGTTTCAATATGTGAAATTGTGTTTCCCAATATGAAATATCATTATCTCCCCACTAGGTGAGGTTTTCACAGCTTACTTCATAAGATGTGTATGGGAATGAAACCTCACACTATTCAGGTTTTGAATTTGGTTTTATATCATGAATCTTCATGCCCAGCAATATTTATATTTTTTTTACCTCCAACCTCCCCATCAAGTACCTGAAGGATTCCATGAATAACTAATGACATGAATCTTGATAATGATGGTTTCATTTCTAATTTCATGACAATTCTGATCTCCCCTATAGGGTTCAACCAATCATTTTGGGGTGATCTCAGGTGATGAATAAACCAAAACCCATACTAAAGAGATTATAATAGAAAAGTATGACTAAAAAATGAATAATATAGATTATAATTAAAATAAATATTATTTAAAATTTCAATAAAATAGAAAATTAAAGATAAATATAGAAAACCTCAAAAATTAAGAATGATCCCCATGTTGAAACCGTAGTAGAAACTCCCCTCTAGTGGATGAATTCTATATTACCTAAAGGTATGATTCTTTATATATAAGATTTTAAAGCAACCCTAGGAAATATTAAATGAAATTAATTTGACCAATAAATGTATTCTACTGAATCCTGAGGGTCCCCTAGCTATTAGAGTGGAGCATTGTTATAAATACAGACAATCAAAATTGGAATATTTCTATCACCCAACTTCATGATGTGAATTTTTGTTTTAGGCTATGAAATATCAGGATCTCTCCCTCTGGTGTGGTTTTCATGACCTAGTTTATAGGTTGTGTATGGTTTTGAAACGTCCGATCTTCCACAATATGAAATGGGTGTCATGCCATGAATATTCATTCTATTCTCTAATTATATTCTTTTTTCCTCGAACCAATTCTTTAATCCATGGAATCATGCCACTAAGATATCCTGATATTAAGATTATTTTCATGATATGAATTTTAATCATTAAATATTCATTTTTATGATGTCAAGAAAATTACGCTCTCCCCTGTGGGGTTTGGCCAATCCTTATCAGGTGATCACCATTGATGAATAAACTAAAACACATAGAAGAGATATTACAACAAAAAAGTATAACAAAAAGAAAAATTAAGACGGATTAGAATTAAATTAATTCTCAATAAAAATTATAAAAAAATAAAAAATAAAAAAAACAAAAAAAAACTTATCCCTGATGAACAATCCCTATCTAGAAACCCTTACAACAGCTTCCATAAAGTGTCCGAGTGATACTTTTTTTCAAGGTATGATACTCTATTTATATGTGTGGAAATCAAGCCTTAGATGTCTTAAATTATATAAAATCGACCAATGAATGTGGTTTTGTCAGTCTCTGGGGTCCTTGGGACATTAATTTTAGAGACTGATCATAATTTCATAATATTAGCACCATACAATTACCATCTTCAAGTTTCATATTGTGAAACTGGGTTTCACATTGTGAAATTTCATGGTCTAACCCTCGGGTGTGGTTTTCATGTCCTGGTTTTTAGGGTGTGTCTATGCATGGAAATAATCATCATTCATTATATGAAATGTGTTCAATTATGTGAATATTCATTCTTACCTATATTTCACATGTTTTTTCCATTTAAATCATCTTCAACCCATTGAGTCATGCCACAAACATCTCACTATGTGCATTTTTTTATGACATGAATCTTGTTCATAATATATTCATTTTTTTTGTTTCCATGATACCTCTATCTCTATAGGGTTTAACTAATCACTATAAGGTGCTCACTAATGATAAATAACCCAAAACCCATATTCGAGAGATTAAAATAGGAAAGGATTAGAAGAATAATGAATATGAGAGATTGGAATTAAAATAAATATCATTAAACATTAAAAAATTAGAATATTTAAAAGAAAAAAATGAAAAACCTATGTACGAAGAATGATCCCCATGTAGAAATTGTAGTAGAATATCCCCTCTAGTGGATGAACGGTACATTCCCTCAAGGTTTAATTCTCTATTTATAAGAATGGACAAAAAACCAAAGATATCTTAAATGACACAAATTCAACCAATGAATGTAGTCTAGTAAATCTAGAGGGACCATAGGACATTAATTATAGATACTGATCATAAATGTAGAAAATCATAATTGGAAAATTCTCATCGCTCAATCTCATGATTTGAAACTGGGTTTAATAATAAGAAACATCATTCTCTTTCCCCCAAGTGTGGTTTTCATAGCCTAGTTTTTATGGTGTTTCTTGGGTTTCATGTTTTGAATATTTATGATTATCTCTATTTCACTTGTTTTTACTCTATCCTTCTTTTAATCCATGGAATTATTCCACGAATATCTCATTATAAGAATTTTATTTTCATGATGTGATTCTTGATCATTAGGGATTCATTTTTTCAGTGTCACACCAATTCCACATTCACATGTGGGGTTTAGAAAATTATTATTGGTTAATCACTAATGAATAAACCAAAAATCTATGGTGGATAGACCAGAACAAAAAATGGTGATAAAAATAATAAAAAATAGAAATTTTAATTAAAATAAGGACCATTCAACATTAAAAAAATAGAAAATTGAAAAGAGAAATAGAAAGACCTATATACAATTAAAGATACCCAGATAGAAACCCTAGAAGAAGCTCCCCTCTAGGGGATAAATGAAAAATTTACTCAAGGTGATTTCCTCTATTTATAAGTGTGGAATGAAATCCTAAACATCTTAAATGAAATAAATTCAATCAATGAATAAAGTATAGTCAATCCCTATGTTCCCTAGAATTTTTTTTTGTAGTGCATGGCCATAAATTTTGAAAAGAAAAATAATAAGATTCCCACTTCCATATTTTACATCATGAAATATCATTCCCCCCTTGAATGAGTTTCATATCCGAGTGTATGGGTGTGAATTTTCCCAACTTACATGGCATGAATTGGGTTTCATGTCATGAATCTTCATGTTTATATCAGTCTCACTTATTTTTTGCCTCCATCCTCATCTTTAAGGTCTAGAATCATGAAATGAACATGTCCTGATGTGATTTTTATTTTTCTTACATGAATCTTGATCATTATGAATTTATTTTTCTGGTGTTATGATGATTCCATTATCCCAAATGGGGTTCAACCAATAATTGTTGGGTGATCCCTGGTAATGAATAAACCAAAAAAAATAGTGAATATATTAGCACATAAAATGATGAAAAAATATTGAATATTATATATTAGAATAAAAATAAATATCTTCCAACCATACAAAAAAATATAAAATTGAAAAGAAAAATAGAAAAATATATCTATGAAAAATGATCACCAGGTAGAAACTATTTTAGAAATTTCCCTCTACTGCCTGAAAAATAATTTTCCTCACACTAAGACCCTATATTTATAGTTAATGAACGAAACCATTGGATATCCTAAATTACATAAATTTGACTAATGAATATGGTCTATTCAATCCAAGGGGCCTCGAGCCCTTTGTTGTAGATCATGATGATAAATGTAGAAATTTTGAATCAGAAAATATGTATCACACAGTCACATAGTGTGAAACTAGACTTCATGATGTGGAATATCATAATCTCTCCCCTAAGTTTTCTTTTAGGTCATGGTTTATAGTGTGTTAATGGGCATGAAATTTCATATCTTTCATGGTACGAATTGGGTGTCATATCACGAGTCTTTGTGCTTAGCTCTATTTCATTTATTTTTACCTCAAACATCCACTTCATTCGATTGAATAATTACATGAACATCTCATTATGTGATGTTTTATCATGACAATAATGTTGAATATTATGACTTCATTCTTTAGGTGTCATTCCTATTCCACTCTCCCCTATGTGGTTCCGAAAAGCAATGTTGGGAAATTGCTGGTGAGGAATAAACCAAAACCCATAGTAGAGAGGATTAAAATAGAAAAGGATGCGAAAAATAACAATGAATAGATATTGTAATTAAAATGAAGATAAATCTCTATTTCAATAAAATAAAAAACAGAACATTTAAATACAGAATTATATCTATGAAAAATGATCCTCAGTTAGTAACACTAGTAGAATCTCCCCTCCGATGGATGAGAAATAAATTTCCTCAAGGTATATACCTATATTTATAAGAATGAAATTTAACATTTTTATATATTAAATTCCATAAAATCCTACAATGAATGTGGTCTATTCAATCCTAGGGGTTCTCAAGCCATTAGTTTTGGAGCCCGATCAAAATTGACAAAAACTAGAAAATGAAAATTCTAGTCACCATATTTCATGGTGTGAACCTAGTTTCACAAATTATAATTTCATGCTCTCTCCCTTTATTACGGATTTCATGGAATAATTAATGGGGCATGTTTGAGCATGAAACTTATCATCTTCCACAAATTGAATTGGGTGTCACACTATGAATCTTCATGATTGGCTCCATTTTACTTTTTTTTCTCCAAAATACTCTTCAATAAATGGAAGCATGCCATATAAATTTCATGAAATGAAGTTTATTTCCATGATGTGAATCATCATCATCACATCTTAAATTTTCTAGTGTCACACCAATTCCTCTCTCCCCTATGGGGTTAATCCAATCATAGTCTGGTGATCAGAAATGATTAATGAAACAAATCCCATAGCATAGATATTATAATAAGAAATGATGAGAAAAATAATTAGGAAGAGATATTGAAATTGATAAATCATCATTAAACATAAAAAAATAGTAAATTGTAATGAAATGTAGAAAAACAGTCTAGGATGAAATATCCCTTATAAGAAATCCTAGTAGCAACACCCCTCCTGTGGATGAATAATACATTTCCCCAAGGGTTGACCATATATTTATAATGGTAGAAAGAAACCCTCAAACTGCAAAAATGGAATAAATTCAACAAATGAATTGGTTCTAGTAAATCCTGAGGGTCCTCGAGTCATTATTTACGGAGCTTAGTCACTAATGAATAAAATATGAAAAGGAAAATTTCCATCACCTAGTTTCATGGTGTGAAACTGGATTTCATGCCTTTAAATATAATTCTATCTCATTCAAGTGTGGTTTTCATGTCCTAGTTCATTAGTGTGTCTAGGAATGAAAATTATCATATTTTATGATGTGAATTTGGTCTCACACCATGAATATTCATCCTTAGATCTATTTAACTTGGATATCCCTCCATGATTTTCATTATAATAGGGAGGCGTGAAGAAGACATCTCATGACATGATTTTTCTTTTCATGATGTGAATATTGATCATCAAAACATCATTTTATTATTGCCTCACCAATTCTACTACCCCTACACGGTTCAACCAATCATTTCTGGGTGATTTCTGATGATGAATAAACCAAGTCTCATAAATGAGGGATTGGATCCTAAAAGGATGAGAGAAATAATGGAAAATAGATATTGTAATTAAAATAAATATTATTCAATGTTATAACATAGTAGAAAATTGAAAATAAAAATACAAAAACCTATCTATGATGAACAATCCCCAGTTAGAAACCCTAGAAATATATCCCATCTAGTTTCTATACCACAATTTTTCTCAAGGTAAATTCCTCTATTTATATGTGGGTAAAGAAACCCCCATATGTCTTAAATTCCATAAATATTACCAATGAATCTTATATAGTAAATCATGGGTTTCTCTTGGATATTAGTTGAAAATTCTAGTTAGAAATGAAAAAAAACCAGAACATGAAAATTACCGCCACCCACTTTATAGGTGTGAATTTGGGTTTCATGCCATGAAATATCATGCACTCTCCCATGGGCATGTTGTTCATGGTCTAAATCATGGGGGTTTTCTAAGTGTGAAACTTCTCATCTTCCTCATCATGAATTGGGTGTTACACTGTGAATCATCATGCTTATCTCCATTTCAATTGTTTTTACCTCCATCCCCCTCTTTAATAAATGGAAGGTTTCCATTTAAATATCCTAGCATTAATTTTTTTCCATGATGTGAATCTTGAATATCGAGTATTTTTTTAGTTTCATACCAATTATTATGTTCCCTACTAGGTTCAACTAATCATTCTTGGGTTATTTCCTGGAATGAATAATCCAAAATCCATAGTATAGATATTAGAACCAAAAAGGATGAGATAATAATGAAGAATATAAATAGGAATTACAATAAATATCATTCATTATTAAAAAAATAAAAATTCAAAAGAAAATAGAAAAAAAAATTGATGATGAATCATCCATAGGTAAAAGAACGAGAATAATATTTCGTTTGGTGGTCAAAAAATACTTTTCCTTAAGGTCGGATACTTTATTCATAAGTTTGGATTGAAACCCTCAAGTGTCCTAAATGCTATAAATTGAAACAATTAATGTGGTTTAGGTAATCCCAGGGGTATTTTGAAAAATACTTGCAGAGCCCATTCATAAATACAAAAAATAAAAACTTCAATATTTCCATCACATAGTTTCATAACGTGAAACTATATTTTACATCATGAAATATCATTTACTCTCCCCCTAAATATGGTTCTCTTTTCCTGGTTTATGTGGTGTTTTAAGGAATGAAACTTCTCATCTTACATGACATGAATTTTGTGTCATTCCATGTATATTCATACCCATTTTTTTTTTATTTTTCCCTAAATCAAACTCTTAAATCCGTTAAATCATACCAAAAAAATCTCATGTGTTGAATTTTCTTTTCATGATGTGAATCATGATTATCACGAATTCATTTTTCCAGTGTTGTCCTAACTATGTGATCCCCTTTAGGGTTTATCCAGTCATTGTTGGGTGATCACCGATGATGATTAAAACAAAAACCACACAAAAAGGAATGAAATAAAAAAGAATGAGAAAAATAACGAATAATAGAGATTGTAAAAAAATGATCATTTAATATTACCAAAATTTTGAAATCTGAAAAGAAAAATAGGAAAACCTATCCACAACGAATGATCCCCAGTTTGAAACCATTGCACTAGCTCTCCTCCGATGGTCAAATGATACTTTTAATAAAGGTTTGATCCTCTATTTATATGTAAGGAATGAAACTCACATATTTCTTAAAATTTATAAATTTAACCAATGAAAGTGTTCTTGTCAATCCTGGAGGTCCCTGGGCCATTAGTTGCGGAGATTGGTCATAAATGCAGAAAATAAAAACTCAAAAATTCCTATCGCCTAGTTTGTTGTCATGAAACTGGGTTTCATGTTGTGAAATATCATGATCTCTCCCTTGAGTGTGGGTTTCACATCCTGGTGTGTGGGGTTTTTCTAGGCATTAAACTTCTCATCATACATGGTGTGAATTGGGTTTCACTACATGAATCATCATTCTCATATCTTTTTCTATTGGTTTTGGATCTAGCCACCTCATCAATCCATGGAATCATTCCATGAAAATTTTAGGATGTGATTTTGATTTTTTAAATATGAATCTTGTTCATTATAGTTTATTTATACTAGTCTCGCAATAATTCTTATCTCCCCTATCAGATTTAGCCAATCATTTTCATGTGATTACCGATGATAAATAAGCCAAAACCCCAATGGAGATATTAGAACAAAACAATGAGAATAATAACGAATAAGATATATTTATATTAAATTAAATATCATTTAGTGTTACACAAAATATAAAATTGAAAATAAAAATAGAAAAAACTATCTTTGAAAAAAATCCATGAGTAGAAACTCTAGTAGAAGATCCCCTCTAGTTGTTGAATGATACTTTACCCCAAGGTTTTAATCACTATTTACAAGCATGGAAAGAAAACCCTATAATTTTCAAATGACATAAATTTTACTAATTAATACGGTCTTGTCAATCCCAGGGGTTGTTGAGCCATTAGTTGCATAGAGTGATCATAAATAATGGAAATTTGAAGCAGAATATTCCTATCATCTAGTTTCATATCATGAAACCTCTCATCTTTAATGAAATGAATTAGCTATTATTCCATGAATCTTCAAGATTAGCTCTATTTTTCTTTTTTCTATATACAACTTCTTCTTCATGTGATTGAATCATGGTACAAACATTTTGTATGTTAATTTTCTTTTCATGATGTGAATCTTGATAATTAAACCTTCACTTTCCAGTATCACATGTTTATAAAAAATATTTTAATTATGTGATTTGTTTTATAATTATCATTCAATACTAATTAATCATTCCAAAAAAAAAATTCGATTTTTTAACTTGTTTCAAATATTAAATTAGTCATCAGGTTTCATAGGAACACTTATTTTATGTTATGTATATTCATTTTTTTAAATTATTGATTAATTATTAAATTAGATATTTTATTAATTCATAAATTATTTTTAATATTATTAAATTACTTCAATATGTTTTTAATATGTAATAGCCCAAGCTTACATGCTTAATTTCTCTTTGAATTATATAATAGCTTGTGTTGTACACAACTTGGAGTTGTAGCACACTACGATAAATAAAACTAAACATTATGAATAGTAATAATGAAATTTTGAAATTTTATAAATTTTATTTTTCAAAATGGACTTTATTTTTGGGTTCAGAATATCAAAATTATCTTAGAGTGAATTTTTGGTATTTTTCTAAAAACTTTTAATTTTTAATGAATAATGAAAAAACACTACGTTATTGTTTAAAAACAAATTTTTATTTAAACAATTATTTATTTTATTTAAATTTATTTTATGTCAAAATAGATACATAATACCTAAAAAGTTCAATATGATTCATTGGAGTCATTTTATAATAAGATTAGATGTATAAAATTTTATTGTACTTTTTACCGTCTTTTACCCACCTTCTAGGAACATTTGCAAATTTGCATAAAACGTAATTTTACAGCTTCTGTGAATTGAATTTCAAAAATCCAAGAGACACAGTTCACATCAGTAAGTAAAATATGGTTCAATAAGATGAAAATAATTTTTGGTGAATAGTAACTTTTGACTTCTATTTAGAAGTAAATAGAGTAATTAAAGGTAAAAATTATATTATAATTACCCTAACACATGTCTTAATTCTATTAGATAAGTGTGTTTTGACCAAAATCAAACTTATGAATAACATATCATCATTTTGGTCCACTTGGATTAGATTAGGACATTTATTATTATTTTATTTAAAGAAGAGTTAAAAGTGTTAAATACAAAGTTTAATAATTAAAACATTTGTAATATAGAGTTATACATAAGATAAATTTGACTATAAATATTCATTATAAAGATAAAACTATTTCCTATATAATGTTATTTTATTTATAAATTTTAGACTTTATGTAATTAAATTTATTTATGACACAATGATGATGATGTACTTACCTTATTAATGAATGATTAAAATAATTGATATTATAAATATCCAAATAAATGTAAATTGAGACTTATGATTAATCCAAATAATTTTCTAGGTTAACATGACATGTTAGGTTTGTTTAAATAAATTTTCTTCAAAGTGATAATGTTTTTAATACTTTCACAGAAAGAAAATACTAAATAGTGTCAAAATTGACATAAATGAGTATTTAAAACAAATACTATATTATCAATTGATATAACATTCCTAAAAATATAATCTTCAGACAAATGAATTATATTAGGTAATATATATCATCAATGAACCACTTGGGGTTCTCTTGTATTTTTTATAGTAATAATATTAACCATTTATTATAATAATACAAGAATACATGGTAAAAGATAAACTATTTAACTAAGAGTTAAATCTAAAAGATAATGTTAACATGGTGACCTAAACCAATCTAAAAACTACTGGTTGAGATGTTTTAGACCTAGAACCACCTTATCCTTGAAATAAATCCTTTTTGAGCCATTATAAACTGAATATAATTTTATAATAAAATAATATTTTAGGCTTTTCTTAAAGTGACCATCACCTCTCTTATAGAAGGGTACCTCCCCTTCTCTCAAAATCACTCCTCAAAATCCATTTGGATAAGCCAAACCCTGATCAAATACACTCTAAAATACCATCACTTCTACCTAGACTCCTTACTTTGATCATAAATCCAATCTAAGGATCCCTTCTGATCAACTCAAATAGAAACACTCGAAAAAGAGGTAATAATTTAACCACTTCTTTCAAAGTTCTTTTCTTCTTCTACTTCTTATTTATTTGTTATTTCCATAAAAAAATAATAACTCTAGTAACTTCTATATAATGTGATGTTATTATAAATATGGTATAATAATATTCATTATTCAATCCATCCTATGAGTAACAGAGTCACCAAACGAGTGTACGTACGACTTACCGTCTCCACGTCTTGGTGTAGTTTGTTATTCAACACTTCATTATTTATATATGTATAATAAGGAGTATAATTGATGTAAATAATAAATATAAGATTTCAATGATTCTGTATATATGATATACCATCCAATTACATATGATTTCTTCATCAATATAATGATATTTTTGCTCGTGCGTACGTAAGGATTACTGCTTCCACAAACGCAAAGAGATTCATTCCCCTTCATAACCATTCAAGAATAATTTTTATTTGACGATTGAAAATAATGTTTAAGAACTTAATATAATTCTGGATATGAATCAAATACATAATATCCATAAAAACATGACTTATGTAACAGAACATTTAAAGGAAAATGAATAAGTTAACACCCTAAAAAATGATTCCACTGAAATATTATTAACAAATCAATATTATAAGATCATATATGATATCATATTTATGTATATCATTATTGTATAATTTAATAAAAATTATTTAACTATTATACAAGAGGTTAACATACCCTTGACCAAGGAAAAGTACAAGGTAAGGGGTATTTCTATAATCACTTCACTATCTGAGGTTGTTTATATGTGAGTATCTGTTGGGACCTCTTTATCATCCAATTCCGTGTTTCTGAAAAATGTCTTTCAAAACATTTTAACTGTTTCATAGAATATGGGTTAAATTCATTTATACCCTTTTTACTTCTTATAAAATATTTATAATGTAATCTTTCTGTTGTTTTCCAAACAAGGTCTTTTACGACCTTTTTGAGAAAATTAAGGAAAGAATGTTTTTTAACATATACGGTGAGTGCAACTATTTTCCTCCATTATAACATATTTGACACATCCCTTACAATATTATTAGAATATTTTCAAAATAAATGTTTTATTTTATTATTACATGACTTTTAAATGATTTCAAAATAGAAAGAGATATTTCTCTCAAACAGTCTTTATTTCATCTATATCGACAGCATTTGATGGATTTTACCCTTGTTTGAAGTTGATTTATTATGATACAATCCCCCATATTATATTGAAGGTTTTGTGATATGTTTGATTATGGATGTGTTATTTCTATACCATTCATGTTTTATGGTTAAACTATTAACATTTCATATTCTAGTTTTAATAAGAATGTTTATGTTATGTTTCAACCTTTTCATATGAGGAATGCATTGGACTTAGTAAGTAAAGAGTGGAGCCCTCTATAGCTCCTCGATGCACCGGTAGGTCTCATAGACAAACTAGTGTCTTGACATAATTTCTTGACAAAATCGTATTTTTAGTCTTAGAACGAGGCCTTGATTATGTGGTTATGATGTCTGAAATTATGCATTCCATCAGTAAGAAATTTACTGTTGATATTACATGTTATTATTTGACTTGTAGAATATCAATGTGAATAAGTAAACAGAATTATTTTATTTATCTTTTCCATATTATTCTTATTTTTATGTTTAAAAGTATTGTGTTTTAGTATTATACATTGGCATAAATGTTTATACTTATTTATGTATGATTTCTCTATATTGGTATCCATACTACACACCTGAGCTCACCCCTTTCTATGGTTCATTTTTCCAAGATTCGAAGAAGTATTTTATGATTGAAATTCAGGGATATTATAATGGAGATGAATCTATTAAAATGATACACAGTGTTGTTCTTTTCAATTCATAAAGTAATGTAAAACTTATGTTTGTATCTAGTACTTCCAAAGCCACTAAACTGATCGGTCTTCTGGGATTTGATCCCTTGTGATCATGAAAATGTTATGTAATAATGCACCGAATTTGGGTAACTAGGGTCAGGGTGTTATATTTTGGTATTAGAGGAAGTTTAGTACAAACCTTGGAAACTAGATTTAGAAAAAATCTAATTATAGAACAATACGGTAAGATAGACCTTCAGGATTAATATAGAATAACTTCCTAGAATTTTGGTATTGTAGATATTTTTTGAGTTTTCCAAGAAATAAATCCTTATCTAGATACGATAAGGTAAAGGCGGCTCTGTCATAGATGTACCTAAGAGTGAACGAGCTTGATCTGGGGTATCCTCGTACACGACAAAGGGCCTTGCTGCATTCTTGGTTACAATACTACCGGGGGATATGCTTAGGTTAATTCACATTTTTTACAAACCATTATGAATGATTTATGAGTAAATACTTCCTCAAAGAAAACGTTTTTCTATGATTATGGATTATATGCATAAACAATTCAATTTATGATAGGTATTTTACTAGTTTGGAATTATGTATTGTGATTCATAAACTAATCTAGTGTATGCCATTATTTAGAAATGGTGCCTATTGGAAGGAATGGAAACCGTATCAATGCACATAATCCATGTATGTATTTCACTCTTACTCAAGATAATTATAGTGTAGATGGTGATGCAACCAGTGCCAAACAACTTATAACGATAGTGGGACAACTCACTCAGGTAATGAATAATAATCTTACCCGTTTAGAGCACCCTGATCCACAACACAGAGGATCAATGTTTGACCAATTCCTGAGGAAAAAACACCAACATTAAGTGGGACTACAAATCCATTTGTATATGAGCAATGTATAAGTTCATTAGAGAACATATTTCATGCTTTGGGGAGTAGCGAAAGGGAAAAATGTTTTCATGGCAGTTTATGGCCTCACTGGAGATGCAGATCAATGGAGGTCATTAATTCAAGACACAAAGGAGGATGAAGAAGTATCAAATATGGAATAGAGGGGGTTTAAAGATATTTTATATAAAAATAATTTCCTCATGACCATCGAGCAGATATGGAAAGATAATTTCTGAGTCTGATGAAAAAGGAGGATGAGAATGTTGCAAAGCATGAGGCTAACTTTAAAAGGTTAGAAAGGCATGCAACAGATTATATATGTAACCCATGGAGTAATATTGATTTATTATTTGATGGGTTAAAACAATTTCTTCATCTAGCATTAGTCTCACAATCCATCTCATTATATGAAGATATTGCCTCATATGCTATCTTGACTGAAGTGAAATTCTCTAAGTCTTACTACTTTAAAGAAAAGAAAGAGAAGAAGAGATTTTTTGAACACTTTGGAAATGGAAATAAGGGGAAGAAGTGAAAAGTTGAATTTCCATCATGCAGTAAATATGGGAAGAAAAACCCTGGTACATTCCTAAAGGGAATGTGAGTCTATTACAAGTGTAGTGAAAAAGGCCACCAAGATCATGATTACAAGGGAAAGAAAGAGGATGTCAATGTTGAATGCTACTATTGTAGAGAAATGGGGAATTATGAAAATGAATATCCTAATCAGCAAGTAAACTTACCTCAGAAAAGGCCAATGCAGCAAGGCTAAGCTTTTGCAATCAATACTACGAAGGTTGAAACTCCGAATGACATGATGCCAGGTAATTTAATGGTTTCCTCAAATTTATCCAATGATTTAGTTGATTTTATATCATCAAATTATTTCATATCGTTCTATTTAGCTAAGAAAATTAGATATTTTCAATTTGATTTAACAAGGAAGTTGTTGGTCAAAACTCCTAAGGGAAGTATCATTGCAATAATGTTTTATAAACCAGTCCCCATTATGGCATATAAATATTATTTATCTGCTGATCTCATCATCAACCAAATGATTGAATTTGATATAATCCTCTGTATGTATTGTCTTTCAGACCATGATGCAAAAATTTATTGTAAGAATAAGGAGGTTACAATTTTCAATGATGATAAAGAGTACCTTATCTTTAGAGAAGAAATGTCACCACCTAATTCATATCTAGATCCACCCCCAGAAGATCTACTAAATTCAATTATTGGGGAGGAAGAGAATGAAATAACTATGGGTGAGGGAAATAATGTTCAAATAGAGGACACACCTATTGTGAAAGAATATGTTGATTTGTTTCCAGAGGATTTACCTGGACATCCTCCATAATGAGAAATTGTGTTTTCTATTGATTTAATTTCGAGTAGAAGGCCTATATCGAAGACCAATTATATAATTTCTATTGAGGAATTAGAGTAACTAAAGAAACAACTAGAGGAATTGTGTAATAAATAATTTATCCTACCAAGTGTTTCTCCTTGGGGAGCCCCAATTCTTTTTGTTAAGAAAATGGATGGATATATGAGGCTATGCATTAACTATAGGGAGATCAATGATATAACAATAAAGAACAAGTATCCCCTACCTCTCTTTGATGATTTATTTGATCAACTTCATGGAGGTCAATATTTTTCAAAGATTTAACTTCGATTTGGATAACATCAGTTGTGTGTGAAGAAGAAAGAAATTCCGAAGACAACATTTCATACCAGGTATGGGAATTATGAGTTTATAGAATTGCCTTTTGGACTGACTAATGCACCCTCTTTCTTCAGGGATCTATTGAATAGAGTTTTTAAGGAATATCTTGAGGACTTTATAGGGGTATTTATTGATGATATCTTAGTATACTCAAAAATATACAATGATCATGGAAATCACTTACGCACTATTCTAAATACTATTAGAATAAATGAGTTATATAGGAAGTTTATCAAGTGTGAATTCTGGATTTAGTAGATTTTTTTCTTGGCCATATTATCTCTAAGGATGTAATCTATGTTGATCCTTCTAAGACAAGAGCAATACAAGAATTTCCAGCACTGACAAGTATAATTGAGGTACACAATTTTATTGGTTTAGGAAGTTATTATCGGTGTTTCATCCATAATTTTTTCTAATCGGCAAACACATCAACAACACTCATGCATAAAGGGGTTAAATTTGTTTGGAAAAAAGAGTGTGAAGAATTTTTTAAAGAACTGAAGAGAAGATTAGTTAATGCTCTTATCTTGACTCTGCCATCAAGGAATTATGGGTTTATTATTTATAGTGATGCTTCAAAGAAAGGACTTGGTTGCGTCCTTATGTAGAATGATAGAGTTATTATGTATGCATCACGACAACTAAAAATTCATGAAAAAAACTATCCCACTCATGATCTTAAATTAGCAGCTGTAATATTTGCTTTGAAGATATTGAGACACTATCTCTATGGTGAAAAATGTGAGATATATACAGATAACAAGAGTTTGAAGTGTATTTTCTCATAGAAATAACTCAACATGTGGTAAAGATGATGGCTTGAACTACTCAAGGATTATGATTACACTATACACTACCACCCGGGGAAGGTAAATAATGTGGAAGATGCTTTGAGCAGAAAAGATCATGGAGTTTTGAACAAGATGAGTGTTGAAAGGGATCCTATATTCATGGATCTAGTAAAGATAAATATGGGAATAATCATGGAAGGTGAAACATCAATACTTTTTCAAATGGTTTCCAAAACATCTTTACTAGAAAGAATAAAAAGATTTTAGACAGATGATGAGGAGTTTAAAAAGAAAATTAATGCTATGAACAATGGGAGATTGATTGAATTTGTATGTGAAGATGGAATTTTGAAATTTGGGAAGAGACATTGTGTACTTGATAAACCTAATCTAAAAAGAGAATTGTTGGATGATGCGTATAGCTCCAATTTCTCTATACACCCTGGTAGCACTAATATGTATAGATATTTTAAGGAAAATTTTTGGTGGGACAACATGAAGAGGGAGATTATTGATTATGTGTCAAGATGTATGGATTTTCAACTGGTTAAGGCTGGAAGACAACATCCTAGAGGATTCATGCAACCTCTTACCTTACCTAAGTGGAAATGGAATGATATTAAGTTAGACTTTTTCATGGGGATACCAAATACTCCTAGAAGGATTAATGCAATATGGGTCATTGTTGATAGTCTTACCATGTCAGCACACTTTCTTTTTATAAGAGAAGATTTACAAATTGAACATTTATTAAGACTGTATATTAATAATTTTTTTAGACTTTATGGTTTACCCATATCGATTGTTTCTGATCGTGATCCCCTTTTTATATCAAGATTTTAGAAAAGTCTTCAGAAATCCCTGGATACTAAACATCGTTTGAGCACTGCCTACCACCCCCAAACTGATGGACAATCAGAAAGAACTATTCAAACATTAGAAAACATGTTGAGATCTTTCTTACTTTACTTTCAAGTTATGTGGGATCAATATTTACCCCTGGTAGAATTTTCATATAATAATAGCTTCATTCAAGTATTCATATGGCACCATATGATGCATTATATGGAAGGTGATTTTGTACACCAACTTTTTGGGATGATATTGGTGAATGAAAACTCGTAGGCGCAGAACTTGTTAAGTAAGTAATAGAAATGGTTAATATTATCCAAACTCACATTAAATCTACTCAAAGTAAACACAAGAGCTATGATGATAACCTAAGGGAGTATTTAGAATTTTAAGAAGGAGATCTGGTTTACATGAATGTATCTCCATGGAAGGGTGTTATACAATTCGGTAAAAACGGAAAATTAAGTCCCAGGTACATCAGACCTTCAGAAATTCTAGAACGAATTGGACTTGTAGCTTATCGTTTGAAAATGCCACCGAGTTTCTGCAAAGTTCATGATGTGTTCCATGTATCAATGTTGAGAAAATACATGCCAAACCCAACACATGTACTCACCAATGAGGAAATTCAATTGGAACCTGATCTGTCTTATTGTGAAGAGCCTGTCAAGATTCTTGGTACCAGAGAACAAGTGTTCAGAAACCAGACGACTTGTGTGGTAAAAGTTCTTTGGAGAAATCATAAGAAGGAAGAGGCAGGGTGGGAACCCAAGGAACTTATGATAAATAACCACACAAATATTTTTATGTAGTAATATTATAGAAGTTTCAAGGATGAAATTATTTGAAGGTGGGAATAATGTAACAACCCAAGCTTCCACGATACGTTTCTCTTTGAATAATACAATAGATTGTGTTGTACACAACTTGGTGTTTTAGAACACCATGATAAATCAAAATAGTCATTATGAATAGTAATTCCCACATTTTGAAATTTTATAAATTTTATTTTTCAAAATGGACTTCATTATTCGGTTCAGAATATCAAAATTAGCTTTGGGTGAATATTTGGTATTTTTCTTGAAAACATTCGAATTTTTGATGAATAATGAAACACTGCGTTATTGTTTAAATATTACTTTTTATTTAAATTTATTTTATGTCAAAATATATACATAATACCTATATAAGTTTGATATAATTCATTGGAGTGATTTTATAATAAGATTAGATGTCTAAAATTTTATGAAACTTTTTATTGTCTTTTACCCACCTAGGCACATTTGCAAATTTTCATAAAATGTAATTTTACCAATTCTTTGAATTGATTTTAAAAAATATTTGAGACAAAGTTGACATCATTAAGTAAAATTTGGTTCAATAAGATGAAAATAATTTTTGGTGAATAGTAACTTTTGACTTTTATTTACCATAGTTAAAAGAAAATAGGGTAATTAAAGGTAAAAAATGATATTATAATTACCCTAACACATTTCCTAATTCTATTGGATCAGTGTATTTAGACCAAAATAAACCTTAAGAATAAAATATGATCATTTTTTCCACTTGGATTGGATTAGGACATTTATTATTATTTTATTTAAAAAAAATAGTTAAAAGTGTTAAATTCAAAGTTTAATAACAAAATTTTTTTTAATATAAGGTTATACAAAAGATAATTTAGACTATAAGTATTCATTAGAAATATAAAAATATTTCCTAAATAATTTAATTTTATTTATAATTTTTAGACATTAAATAATTAAATTTATTTATGACACAATGATGATGTAGTAATTACCTTATTAATGAATGATTAAAATAATTGATATTATAAATATCCAAATAAATTTTAATTCAGACTTATGATGAATTACACTAATTTTCAAGGTTAATATGACATGTTATGGTTTATTAAATATATTTTTTGAAGTTATAAAGTTGTTATGACATTTGAAAATAAAAAATATCAAATATTTTCAAAAATGACATAAATGAGTTTTTAAAATAAATACTATATTATTAATTGATATAATATTCTTGAAAATATAAGGTTTGGTCAAAGTACTTATATATGGTTATATATATCATTAATGAACCACTTGGGGTTCTCTTAGGTTTTTATAGTAAGTTTATTAACCATTTATTATAATAATACAATAATACATGGTAAAAGCTAAACTATTTAACTAAGAGTTAAATCTAAAAGATAAGGTTAATATGGTTACCTAAACATATCTAAAAACCATTGGTTAAGATTTTTTCATCCCATACCAACCTTATACGCTAAATAATTCCTTTTGGATCCATTATAAACCTAATATTATTTTATAATAAAATAATATTTTAATCTTTTCTTAAAGTGACCCTCACCTCTCTTATAAAAGGGTACTTCCCCTTCTCTCAAAATCAGACCTCCAAAGCCATTTGGCCCAGACAAAACCTACTCAAATGTCCTCCCAAAAACCCTCAATTATAATTAGAGGACTTAATTTGATCATAAATCCATCCTAAATATCTCTTTTGATCAACTCAAAAGGAAACACCCGAAGAATATGTAATATTTTTACCACCTCTTTCAAAGTTCTTTTCTTCTTCCACTTCCTTTTTTTTGTTTCCATAAAAAAAAATAACTGCAGTACCTTTTACATACTTTGATGTTATTATATATATGGTAAAACCATATTGATTATTCTATCCGTCTTATGAATAACAAAGTCACTATACATGCATATGGACGACTTACCGTCTCCACGTCGTGGTGTAGTTTGTTATTCAACACTTCAATATTTGGATGGGTATAATAACAAGTATAATTTATGTAAATAATAAATATAACATGTCAATGATTCGGTATATATGATATATCATCCAATTAAATATGATTTCACCATCAATATAATGATATTGTCGCTCATGCGTACGTACGGATTACCGTCTCCACGAACGTGGTGAGATTCCCTCCCCATCGTAACCATTCAAGAATAATTTTCATTTGATGATTAAAAATAATATTTAAGAACATAATATCATTATGGATATGAATCAAATACATCCTATCCCTAACAAAAGTGACTTATGTAACAAAATAAATAAATAAAAATGAATCATTTAACACCATAAATCATGATACTACTGAAATATTATTAACAAATCAATATTAGAAGATCATATATGATATAATATTTATGTATGTGGTTCTTGTATAATTTAATAACAATTATTTAAAAATTATATAAGAGTTCAACATACCCTTTACAAGGAAAAGTAATAGGTAAGGGTTAATTCTACAATCTCTTCATTATCTGAAGTTGTTTATATGTGAGTATCTACTGGGACCTCTTTATCATCACATCCGTGTTTCTAAAAAATGTATTTCAAAAAAATTTAACTCTTTCCTAGAATATAGGTTAAAGTAATTTATACCCTTGTTTCACTTTTATAGAAATAATTTATAAAGGAATATTTCCTTCATTTTCCAAACATGGTCCTTTATGACCTTTTCATCAAAATTATGGAAAGATTGTTTTTTAACATATACGGCGGGTGCAACTATTTTCCACTGTTATAACATCTTCAAAGCTTCTATTACAATCTTATAAGAATATTTTCAAAATAAATGTTTTCTTTTATAATTACATGACTTTATATGATTTCAAAATAGAAAGAGATATTTCTCTCAAACAGTTTTGATTTCATGTATGTCAACATCCTTTGATTGATATTAAACTTGTTTGAAGTTGACTTATTATGATACAATCCTCCATATTTTATTGAAGGTTTTGTGATTTGTTTTATTGTGTATGTGTTACTTTTATACCATTCAAGGTTTATGGTTAAAGTATTAACATTTCGTATGCTATTTTTAATAGGAATTTTTATGTTAGGTTTTGACCTTTTCATATGAGGAATGAATTGGACTTAGTAAGTGAAGGGTGGATCCCACTATAGCACCTAGATGCATCTGTAGGTCCCATGATACAATCTAGTGTCTTACCATAATTCCTAGACAAAATTTTATTTGTAGTATTTTCACGAGGCCTTGACAATGTGGTTATGATGTCAGACGTTATGCATTCCATCATTATGAAATTGGATATTTATATTACATGTGATTATTAAACTAGTAGAATATCCATGTGAATAAGTTAATGGAATTATTTGATTTATCATTGCTATATTATGATGACATTCCCGTTTAAAAGGATTTTGTTTTAGTCTTATAAATTTTCCTAAATGTTTATACTTATTTATGAAAGTTTTGGCTATATTGTTATCCTTACCGATCACTTGAGCTCACCCCTTTCTATATTTTATTTTTCATAGGATGCGAAGAAGTATATTATGATTGACATATAGGGAAGGTCTAAGGAAGATGAATGTGTTAAAAGGAGACACAATTTTATTTTTTTTTCAATCCATAATATAATGTAAAACTTATGTTTGTATCTAATACTTCCAAGGATACTAAACTGATCGTTCTTTTGGGATTTGATCCCTTGTGATCATGCCAACGTTATGTAATAATGCTCCGACTTTGGGTAACTAGGGTCAAGGAATTACATAATAGATTAAATTATTAATAAATGTGTTGTTATATTTTATAGTTTACTACTGAAGGTATTTGAATTTTTTTATTTATAATTAATATTCTTAAGATTTTTTGTGTAATTATTTGATGGAGTATTTTTAAATTATTTTTTATAATTTATTTAATTCATTTTACTCATTTAAAATTAAACAAACATTATATTAACTCTAGTTTGGATTTATAGTTATTATTTTATATCCATGATATTTCTAGTTTATTCTAATTTTATTATTTTTAATATTTTGATCAGTTTAATAGATTATATATCCCAAATAGTTTTGTATTTAAATGGGTTGGGAAGCTTTAGTGTATCAGAATGAGTATAATGATGAGTGATACTAAGAGATTGCACTATTACTAAAGTCAAGTGGCCTACTACTCAATAGTTTACATCATTTATGATGAACTCTAAATAAAAGAACTATTATTATTTGAATTCATAAAACATTAAAGATTTGATCTATAACTTTTCTTGAAATCCCAGAGTATACTCTTTACATCATTAAAAAGGGACTACATCATCTATTTGATCAAAATTAATCTTTCTGTTTATATATAATTGTAATATATATTCTAAATATTATGTCTGGGTAGAGTTCATTAGTTAAATATTATCTCACATAGGTTCTTCTACCTATAAATGTTATTCCTTTAGTTATTCTCACTTAAAATAGTACACGTAGGTTAGGGATTATCCCTTTATATATAAGAATGGGTTTTTATCTACTCCAACAAAATGTTATGTAGTTAGTTATGTACTTCTCCTTACAAATTCTTGGGTTGAGAGTCGCCTAATTAAAAAATTATAGTTTTAGTTTTCTATGATTTTAAACGTATATCTCCATTTTATAGTGGGTTCTATACTCTCTCAGTTGGGGTGTGAAGAGTGGAACATGATGATTATACTGAACCACTATAAAAATTATATTTGTTCTTTATCAGTTTATATTTTACAGATTTATCACTTAATATCGATAATAATTTTAATTTTAATAAAGTATTATTAACCCTCGATCACTCTAGTCTATATACAATTACCTTTCTAAGCTAATTATTCTATCACAATTTATAATCAACTATTTCACGTTATTTTATTTAATAAATTTCTCTTCTTCCCATGTTTTCTAATATTCTTATGATCCAACCCATAATGATTTTTTATAAGATTTCATATATTGATCATTTGAGCACCTCAATTTATTATATTTTCCATCCCTAGGTTATTATGATAAGTATAACTTATGTATAGTCCAGAAGGGTATCTAGAAGAGTTTTA
Organism: Viscum album; assembly: GCA_963277665.1. Lineage (NCBI taxonomy): Eukaryota > Viridiplantae > Streptophyta > Magnoliopsida > Santalales > Viscaceae > Viscum > Viscum album. The sequence goes on along the minus strand of OY728153.1, from coordinate 1,175,915,037 downwards.
TTAGAGAAATATTTTGAAATAAGATATAAAATAAATTACTTTTCTAACCAATACTTGAAGACACTTGACCAAAAGGTTCTCTAAGTTGTGTGAGTTTAATGTGAGACATAATAGTAATTTAACATTTGGGAAATATTAAATTGGATCATATCACTTAGTATCAAATTCAATCTATAAAAGTATATATTTTTAGCCATATACCTAGGAGAGTGGGTCTAGAGTGAATCAATGGGGTTTATTAGAAACTCCTCACCATAGGGATTCTTGTCCATGAGATGCATCATCATTCATAAAAAATAAACAAAAAAATTACACTGGGACCTCTTCATAGCTTCTCATTACTAGGTATATTATTGTACACATAATTGATATCTTTGGGCTCATAAAAAACGGCTCAAAATTTCCCTATAACTACTTCTCATAGTGATCAAAAACACTCACTGAATTATCCTCAAAATATGAATCTAGTTATAGATTTGTGACCTCATATTTAATCACATGAGGGAAATCTATTTCATAATTACACAACATGGATTCATGAAATTTTTCATAGATAACTCTATAATTTGGAGGTATTTCTGACCAATAGGTAACATCCCCAGTACAAACAAGCACCATAGATAACCAAATATTTCATGGAGATAACTTTCCTCATATACTAATTCTTTTATTTACCATCAGGTGTGAGACCATAAGGATAACATGGAACCAAAATAAAAACTAAATAGTCCAAAAAATGTGGTTTTAATAAGATTTGTTTGAATACTAGGAATTAATCAACCACTTCCTGATAATCTTCACATGATCAAAAGTCTCTTTCATCATGAAAGGTCCAGTCAAGAATGCTTCACTAGATTATATCCAACATAAGGGTGAGTGGAAAGTTATACCATATAATTATTCATACGCTTCCATATGAATCAAAAAATAAAAAAATATTATAAACAACCCATTATAAATGAAAATGATACCCATGTACCACTAAATTTAAGGGAAGATTCCCAGAGTATATCCTTATGATTATGGTTGGATTGGTTAAACTAGTTATATATCTTTAACTCATAAGATTCACTCTTATTCACATGAGAGATCAAATATTTCAAAATGCCCAACCAAAATAATTATTTGAATATCACACCATGATATGAAATTATTCTAATAGAAATTCCATGAAGAATTAAAACATCATTAATATAGAACTTTCAAAGATCCATAAATATATTGGTCTCTCTGGTCAGTAAGAAATATAAATCATTCATCAACCTATCAATTACAACCCATATCACATGTTTCCCCTAAGGATAAAATAGAAATCCTATCCAAAAATCCATGTTGACATCATTCCACTTTAATTCATGAATTGAAAAGGAATAAAGATCACATTCCATCCTTTGATTCCCAACATTATCTCCATCATAGGCAATGCATATCAAAACAAAACCAATTGTATACCTTTTAATTCATTGCCACAAAATGTTTTTAAAAAAATAGTAAATTTTAATCCATAAAGGATGAAATTCTCATCAGGTCTGATGGATGTATCTCATAAAATTCTCTTATAAATCCATATGATCATAAAGTCACCCATGTGAATACAATGAAAAATTTTCTCCACGCAGCCATCTGAGCATATTCTCCCCATTATATAAGTTTTCTTTATTAACATATAACTCATAATCAAGGCTATGACTATCCTTCACTGATAACACAAAATATGCAGTGATAGAAAAATTTCTAAGAAAAATATAGCTTTCTTACTCTACTTCATCATAATTTATATCTATAAAGATATTCATTAGCTACTATTCAACTTTTGAGTCCAGTATAATGTTCACTTGGGTTATCCTACTCAAATAGTTAATGATAGAATTAAAATATTATTAAATATATATCATCTAGAAGTTGAACATATGATGGCACACAACCCATATCCTCTATTGAATATCCATTCACCTCTAAGGAAATATATACTTTTAGCTATTTCGGTCAATGAATACCATAAATTTTTCTAAGAAGAGATTATGTGACGAATATATAAGAGCAAGAAAAACTATAAATAACTCTAAATCAGGAATGGGATAATTCTTTTCAAGTAACCCAAGTTCATTGAAATATATTACTCTATATGAACCTCTTACATAAATACACAACACAATCCTATATCAAAAGAATAAAAATATAATTCATATTGTTTCCTGAGATCTGGTAAATTGAGAATAGGTTTTTATGTTAATCGGTTCTTCAACTCTAGTAATGTAGCCACATATTTATCAAACCACTATATCTTAACTCACAATATATTTGGTTTTTTCATAAGAAAAAATAGATACTAGAAGTATTTAATATAGTGATTATAATATCCCATAAGTCCTAATACACTATAAATATTGAAAATTTTAATGGGAACCTCTAAGGACGCCACTTCAATAATTTTTGAAGGATCTACTTATAAATATGGCAATGAGAAAATAGGCTTGAGGAACTTCACCACCATAATCTTGAACATTTATTTCAACATCTTTTAATAAAATTAATAAAAATAAAAGGAATATAAGAAATGATCCAAATGAACTATAGGATCCTCATAGGGTCTATAATATATATGAATATTTTCAATAAATATGATAAAAATGGAATATAGATAGATTTGGAAGATAGAATTCATTAGATCCATAAAACCACAATTATATTCATCAATACGAATGGTATCACTAGAAATTAATGTTCCAATATCGGGTTTTGATATCCCTCTTATCTGAATATGTATATCAAACCCTCATCTGATGACAACCAGATTATATTTTGATCATATAAAACCATAGTGTTCCACATAATTTATCAAAGAGATTATTTATCTAAGGAAAATGAAATTGGTTATTTATAGTTACCTTATTTAACCTATAATAATCTATTCACAATAAAAAACACATCATAATATCAAAGAAAAAATAACTAGAGTGGCCCAATAAGAGACACTCCACCAAATGAATCTCTTGTATTCAAGATCCTCGAACTAGGACATTAACCATCAATGATCATATAGTGAAATATAATAGGGTGGAATAAAAATATCCTCATTACCGTATTCTAATTTGATCCAATACATAACCACCCACTTAGTTGCTAATGAACCAAAATCTATAAGAGACATGTTCACATAATTTAAAAAATACTAGTGGAAAAATAAAACTAACAACACTCTCAGAAATCCTGATACAGATCCCATAAATTTAGACTTGATCCACCTTTGATACAAAAAATTAAAACTTACCAAGCTAAAATAATTTTACCACTCTACTAGAAAGACATGATACTCTTCTCTAGAAGGATATGACTTGATGTGTTACTAGTAGAAGTAAATATGAACTCAAAAATTAGACAACCATTCCATTTTTATGATCATATTTAAACCCCTAATATCTATAAAAAAGAAATACCATATATGATAAAAACCATACAATTATAAAATATACGAAAATAATATTTTATTATACCATTACTTCCATCCTTATAAGGTATTCATGGATGAAACTCTAGGAAGTAGATTAGAAGCAAAATTCCCACTAAATAAATAATAAATAAATAAGGATATTAAATGTAAGAGAATAACACAATATCAAGGGAATAGTTAACCAATATCATATATCTTACCCTAAAATTACCCATGATAAGATCCAAAAGTGTTTTATTTAATACAAACAACTTCCTAGAGATTGAACAATGACCCTCCACCAAGGCCACCTATTTCCACTATACTGCATCACCTTTCAAATCCATCCCATGAGAGATTGTACTACCACATTATCCTAATTTCTTAAACAATATAATAATAATATAAATATATGAAGAAATACTCGATATAGAAATTTATATTTAGAAGTTTAATAATGACCACCAATCCCTTGATTAACACACTAAAAATATTTGAAGGTTTCCTATCTTTCCACATAAGTGTCACTCTTTCTCCACTTATGGAAAAAATAATCATTATGGTCTTTCTTTCCACATTAGTATATTAAAATAAACACCCTTCCTCTAGAAGAGTGAAATGATAAATTATTTCCTTGAAACCCTAAAACTAACCCATAACTACGATTATTATCTTATTTCTTATTATTATCACTATTAAATGCACCTAATCCCAATAACAGATGATTTTCTTCATTATATTCATTCATATCCATAAGTTACTTATTAACCACCTATATTAATGTAGGTAAAAAAGGAAAAAACCATGGAATATATCTCCAACGTCAACCCATAGTCAAATTGAAGGTAATTACACATCTCATCCCCTCTTAAGGTGGGATAAAATCAAAGAAAATTCAAGAAACTTGAAATAAAATAAAGAATAAAAATACATCGATGATTATGATTTAGGAACTCATGTTATATATCTATCCTCAATATTTATGGATGAGAATATTAAAGATATGGGGCTTAAAATATCATCCATGTCAACCCCTTTTTTCTCCTCTCAAGGGGAAGGATATTCCATTAGTTCTAAGCTATTATTCCAAGTATAAAAACAACTAAAGTCACCTTATTCCCTTCTATAGAATTGATCATGTAAAATAACTCATCCATTACCACTACCAACTCTTTAAACACATAAATATAAGTGTCACCTATTATTAAAGGAGTTCATTGTGCTTAAATGTAATGTACCAAATATAAGTCCATAATCATTTTTTGAGAATTACATATCTATATGATATAGACCACATTATATAATCTCTAAGACAAATTATTTTCTAGAAGGATCTCTAGTTCAACCACAAATGGATCATCTTCAACTTACCCCTCAATATACCCATCTTCGGAGAACTCGTTCTCAACCTCCATTTTCCAAGGTTCATCAAATGATCTCTATTATTCCATAATTCTAAAAACAATAAATAAACATATTGGATAGAGAACCAATGTCACAGTAATAAAATTTATCACACATAACCTCCTAAATAAAGTCTCAAAATAGTTATCCGTACCATGTAATTTTGAAAACACATGAGCACAAAAACATCCACACGTTTAAGGGTCCTATTTTTAAAGAATGAAGTATTAATTCCCCTACTATTTACCCTAATCTGGGTGAGTGTTTAACCCAATATAATTAAAAAACTAATAAAATAAAATCACATTCATCTAGGTAAAATGGTACCCAACAATGTTTATAATGTCCAAAAAACCCACTCATTGATTTTGTACCCTGTTTCAACTCATAACCTCCACATGCCCACAACTCAAATATCCAGTGTTTATGAAATAAATTCTCTAATACCATTTTTAACATCCTTCACTAGAGTGACCGTGACACAATGTAAAAACACCATATGGACTTAGGTGTACTTACTAATCAATAATGGTTGGTGACTATCACTGAGATTATATGGTACAATTTGGGGATCTATTTACCACAAAATAGTTCATTAAACCATTTAATCATGATAATACAAAATACAATAGTAATTAACATTCGAATAAAAATATCAAATCTATAAGATAAAAATAATATCATATTATTCCTAATAATTTATTAGAGTCAAAAAGTACTCAATGGTAAGAAATACAATCCAAAATCTATGCACTATAAGTGAAAAAATGAAAAAAAAGAAGTATTGAAAACCCACTCATCAAAACACAAAAAAATCAATGAAACAATATCCAATGATTTTGTAAATAAGATCCCTTATCTCCATAGTGTAATGCCCCGACCCTAGTTACCATGAGTTATTGAATTATTACATAATATTCACATGATCACAGTAGATTAAATCTCGAACGACCGATCGTTTTAATAGCTTAGGAAAGAAGATACATACATAAGTTCAACATTAAAACTTGAAAAGAAATACAACACTAATTTATTCCATTAGAAACATCCAAGCCTCCTAGATTATTCCGATAAATAACTCATCAATAAATTATTCATATCCTATGGAAATGAAACATAAGAAATGGGTGAGATCAAATGCTCAGTAAGGGTAATCAATACAGCAGAAGATAACATAAACATTAGGCATGATGAATAATTGAAAACACGTGCCTTTACAAATAATAAACATGAACATTTTATTACAAATATATGAGCTGAGTAAAAAAATGCAATAATAAAACATAGTAATGTGTATTCTACTAGTCTAATAACCACATGAACCATCAATAATATTTTCATAATGAAAGAATTTATAATGTTAGAAATTCTGAAATATCTTATCAAGGCCTCAGCCAAGACGTCTAAAAATGATTTAGTCCTCAGCCAAAACCATATATCAAATTGGGAAAGTCCTCGACAAATTCATCATATAATTGTCTCATGAGGCCTAACGATGAATCAAGGAGCTATAGCAGGCTCCACCCGTCACTTACTAAGTCCAATTCATTCCTCATATGAAAAGGTTTAAACATAACATAAACACTCGTATTAAAACTAGCATATGAAATGCCAATACTTATCTATAAACCATGAATGGTATAGAAAATAACATATCCATAGTCAAACATATCCCAAAACCTTCAATACAATAGGGATGTTTTGTATCATAATAAATCAGTTTCAAATAAGCTTAAAATCCATCAAAGGATGTTAACATAGATGAAATCAAAACTTTTTTTTAGAGAAATATCTCTTCTATTTTGAAATCATTTAAAAGTATAATAAATATAAAAGAAAATATTTATTTTAAAAATATTATCAGAAGCTTGTAAGAGAATCTTCAAAGATGTTATAATGGTGTAAAATAGCCTCACCCAATAGATATGTTAAAAAAACATTGTTACCTTAATTTTGCCGAAAAGGTCATAAAGTACCTTGTTTGGAAAACGACGGAAAGATTCCTTTCAAAAAAATTTATAAAAAGTCAAAAAAGGGTATAAATGACTTTAACCAATAGTATAGTAAATAGTAAAAATGTTTTTAAATACACTTTTAAGAAACATGTATGCAGATGATAAAGTGGTCCCAGTAGATACTTACATAAAAACAACCTCAGATAATAGAGAGATTGTGAAATTAACCCTTACCTCATGTCCGAATTGACCCGTTCATTCTTTAATCTCCTGAATAATAAAATAATGTTAATTCATACCAGATTTAGATCCTTTTTCCAATTTATTACTCCTTTTATATCACTTATTAGTATGTTATAATCATTAAAAAATCATTTATGTTAATAACGGTCGTTTTGTGGATATTTGGTACTTGAGTCAAAAGTCAACTTCTTATAATTACATGTTGTCCATGTGGTCAAAGATAATTTATATCTAGAATGATATTAATGATTTAGATATCATATATATCTTATATACCCATTATAAATATGTATTTATAACAATACATAACATTTGAAGATAAGAAACGAAATGCACCATTCATGGAGACGGTAAGCCATACGTACACATGAACATTACTTTCATTTCTATTTTGTATTTAATGGAATTAAAACATAATGATACATAGTTATATTATAATTCCAGTATAATATCATATATAATATAAATAACTCCATCCTTTATAGGTCCCACATAAGTCATTAACATGTCATATCACTTTTAAGGGGCGGTAGTCCGCCCTTCCACAAATGAAATTATCATGATTACCCATAATGGAAACCATAAAGGCATGATATAATTGGAGAATACAGAAGCATAAATAAAACATAAACATAATATATATAATATATAAATAACTGAACAATCATCGTTTCGTGAGGCGTTAAGTTTCCATCCACAGAAACAGTGTGTTATTTACCCATTAGATGGAGGTGTGTGTAAGTGTAGTTTGAATACTTATCATAAAAAAACCTAGAATATTGAGGATACTATTTTTTCTATAAAAGAAATGAATAAAAAGAGTTTAGGGGTTGGAGAATTAAAATAAAATAAAATAAGTTTAGAGAAACCATTACCTTTAATTTGGGTAACTCCCTTTGGTTTGAACCAAAATGACTTCTTGAAGTGACTTATGCCTAATTTAAGGCTTATAAGTGGAATATAGGGACATTGATAGCTTATTTGGATAGGGGTTGGACGAGCCAAGGGGCTTGAGAAGTGTGAGGAATGGGCTAAAAGTGGTGTCCTTTTACAAGGGAGAGGAGGGTCTCTTTAAGAATGATTGAAAAGGTTATTTTATTATAAGCTTGTATTCGGTTTCAAAAGGTCTAAAACTCATTAAAGTCGAAGATAATATGACTCATGTTTGAAATAAAATTATCTAATAAGAATTGGAGCGGTTTTGGATATTGTTTTAAAATTAATAATCTTATTTATTTAAATCATATATTAAGGAGGTGAATACAGCATCATTATTGGGTCATAAATAATTTAATTTATTTATTGTCAAAAAATTATAAAAAATATCATTATGTAGGAAATTTTTTTATATTTTTAATGAATTTTTATAGTTGAATTTATCTTATGTATAACCCTCTATTAAAAATGGTTTATTAATAAACATTGATTTTAACTCTTCTAACTCTTCTTTAAATAAAATAATAATAAATGTCCTAATCTAATTCAAGTGGACCTAAAGAGTCATATTTTATTCCTAAGGTTGTTTTTGGTCGAATTAAACTTATCTAATAGAATTATGACATGTGTTAGGGTAAGAATAATATCATTTTTACCCTTAATTACCCTATTTACTTTTAACCGTGTTAAATAAAATTAAAATGTTACTATTCACCAAAAATCATTTTCATCTTATTGAACCACATTTTTCTTACTGATATCAATTGTGTCTATCATATTTTTTAAATTATACTCCCAGAAGAGGTAAAATTAAGTTTGATGTGGATTTGAAAATTCTCCAAGGAGTTGGGTAACATACGGTGAAAAGTTTAATAAAATTTTATGCATCTAATATTGTTACAAAATGACTCCAATGAATTACATTGAACATATATATGTATTATGTATCTATTTGAACTAAAATTAAATTAAATAAAATAATTAATTATTTAAATAAAAAGTCGGTTTTAAACAATAACGCAGTGTTTTTAACTATTCATCAAAAATTGAAAGTATTCAGAAAAATACCAAAAATTCACCCTAAGCTAATTTCGATATTCCAAATTCAAAAATGAAGTCAATTTTGAAAAATAAAATTTATACGATTTCAAAAAGTGGGTATTACTATTCATAATGGCTAGTTTGATTGGTCAAAGTGTGTTAGAATCTCAAAGAAGTATACAATCCAAGATATTTCATTATTCAATTGGAAACGTACTGTGGAAGATTGGTGTGTTAAATTATCCCCTCCTTTAAATAATTTCATCATCGAAATTTCTAGAATATTACTAAAAAAAGATTTGAGTGGTTCTTCATCATAAGTTGCTCGGGTTCCCACATTGCCTCTTCAATCATATGGTTTCTCCATAGAACTTTTACCAAACGAGTTGTCCCGTTTCTCAACCCTTGTTCTCTTGTATCAATAATCTTGATAGGCTCTTCTCAATAAGATAGATTGGGTTCCAGTTCTAATTCATCATAGGTGAGTACATGCATTGGGTCATGCGTGTATTTTTTCAACAGTGATACATGGAACACATCATTAAATTTGGAGAGACTTGGCAGTATTTCCAAATCATAAGCTACAACCCCAATTCATTCTAGAATTTCGAAAGGTCCAATCTACCAGGGACTCAATTTACCCTTCTTTCTAAATCTTATAATTCCCTTTCAGGGAGATACCTTAAAAAACATTATCTCCTACCTAAAGTCCCAAATCCTTCATTCAGTTATTAGCATAGGTCTTCTGCCTACTTTGAGATACTTTGATGTGGGTTTGGATTACCTTCACCTTTTCCATCGTTTCCTCAGCACGTTTTGGGCCGACGAGTTTTGTTTCCCCAATATCATCCCAATAGGTTGGTGTGAAAAATCTCTTTTCGTATAAGGCTTCATATGGTGCCATATGAATACTTAAATGGAAGCTATTGTTATAGTAAAATTATACCATAGGTAAATATTTATCCCAAATATCTTGAATTTCAAGTGAGAAAGATCTTAACAAGTATTCTAATGTTTGAATATTCCTTTCTGATTGTCCATCGGTTTGAGGGTGGTAGGCAGTGCTCAAATGAAGTTCAGTATCCATGGCTTTCTAAAGACTTTCCCAGAATATTGATGTAATATGGGGATCATGATCAAAAACTATCGATAGGGGTACTCTATGAAGTCTTAAAACTTCATTAATATACAATATTTCTAAACATTCAAGTGTTAAATCTTCTCTTATTAGAAGAAAATGTACTGACTTGGTAAGATGATCAACAATGAACCATATTGTATCATTACTTCAAGGAATCATTGGTAGTCCAATGAAAAATTCCATCGTAATACTATCCCAACTCCAATTAGGTATGGGAAGAGGTTGCATGACTCCTCTAGGTTGTTGCCTTCCAGCTTTCACTTGTTGACAAATCATACATCTTGACACAAAATTAGCAATCTCCTTCTTCATGTTGTCGCACCAAAAATGTTACTTGAAATATCTATACATATTAGTGCTACCAGGGTGTATAAGAAATTGGAGCTATGAGTATCATCTAACAATTCCTTTTTCATATCGGGTATATCGGGAACACAAAGTCTCTTCCAAAATTTCAAAATCCCATCTTCATATATGAAGTCGATCAATCTCCCATTGTTCACAACATTAATTTTCTTTTGAAACTCCTTATCATCCTCCTGAGAATTTTTATCCTTTCTAGTAAAGATGGTTTGGAAACCATTTGAAAAAGTATTGATGTTTCACCTTCCATGATTATTCCCATATCCATTTTCACTAGATCCATGAAAATAGGATCCCTTTCAAATAGAATGTTGTTCAAAAATCCATGATCCTTTCGGCTCAAAGCATCTGCCACCTTATTTTCCTTCCTCGTGATGTAGTGTATAGTGAAATTATAATCCTTGAGTTGTTCAAGACATCTCCTTTGCCTCATGTTGAGTTCTTTCTGTGAGAAAATATACTTCAAACTCTTGTGATCGGTATATGTATCACATTTTCACCATAGAGATAATGTCTCCATATATTCAAAGAAAAGGTTACAGCTTCTAACTCGATATTACGAGTAGGATAGTTTTTCTCATGAATTCTGAGTTGTCGTGATGCATATGCAATATCCGTATCATTCTGCATAAGGACACAACAAAGTTCTTTCTTTGATGCATCACTATAAATAACATACCAATCATTCCTCGATGGTATAGTAAAAATAGGAGAATTGACTAATCTTCTCTTCAATTCTTCAAAACATTTTTCACACTCTTTTTTACAAACAAATTTAACCCCATTACATGTGATCTTAGTTAATGGGTTATCCAATCGGGCAATATTCTGGATGAAATGCCGATAATAACCTGCTAAAATTATAAAACTGTGTACCTCTTTTATACTCATCGGTGTTGGCCATTCTTGGATTGCTCTTGTCTTAGAAGGATCAACGGAGATTCCATCTTTAGAGACAATATGGACAAGAAAAGAAATCTCCTGAATCCAGAATTCACACTTGATAAACTTCCTGTGTAATTCATTTCTTCTGAAGGTTTTCATAATAGTGAAAAAGTGATTTAAATGTTCTTAATAGATTTTGGAGTATACCAGAATATCATCAATAAACACCACTACAAATTCATTAAGATATTCCTTGAGAACAATTTTCATCAGATCCATGAAAATAGAGGGTGCATTTGTCAACCCAAAAGGCATTAATGTAAACTCATAATGCCCGTACATAGTTTGAAATTCGATTTTCGAAATTTCTTCCTTCTTCACACAAAACTGATGGTATTCAGATCGATGTTCAGTCTTTGAAAAATATTGAGCTTCAGGAAGTTAGTTGAATAAATCATCAATGTGAGGTAGGGGTTACTTGTTATTTATCGTTATAACATTGATCTCCCTGTAGTCAATGCACAACTTCATAGATCCATCTTTCATTTTAACAAAAAGGAAAGGGGATCCCCATGGTGAAACAATAGGGAGAATAAATCCCTTATTACTCAATTCCTCTATTATTTTATTTAGTTCCACTGATTCTATAGTGGCCATTCTATAAAGGGTCTTTGATATGGGCCTTGAACCAGGAATTAAATCAATGGAAAACTCAATTTCTCATTCTAGAGGATGTACATGTAAATATTTTGGAAATAAATCAACATATTCTTGCACAATAGTTACATCCTCTATTTGAACATTCTTTTCCTCACCCACAGTTATTTCATTCTCTTACTCCCTAATAATTTAATTTAGTTGAGCTATTGGGGGTGGATCTAGATAAGAAGCATGTGGTTATATTTCTTCTCTAACGATAAGGTACTCCTTATCATCATCGAGAATTGTAACCCCCTTCTTCTTATAATAAATTTTTGCATCATGGTCTGAAAGCCAATCCAAACTTAGGATTATATCCATTTCAATCATGGGTATGACGATGGGATCAGCAGATAAAGAACATTTATATGCCCTAATGGGGACTGATTCAAAAAACTTTGATGTAATGATACTTCCCTTAAGATTTTTTACTGATAACTCCCTTGTTAAATCAAATTGCAAATATATAATTTTCATAGAAAATTGGGAAGATATGAAACAATGCGATGATCTAGAATAAAATAAATAATTGGATAAACTTGAGGAAACCATTAAATTAACTACCACCACATCTTTTGAAGCTTTAATCTCAACTGTAGTGATCGCATTGGCTTGGACATGATCCCTTGAACTTTTCTAAGGTATGTTTCCCTAATGCTAGAACATTTTTTTATTCCAACGTTAGTATGATATCTATAATGTTTTTTATAGTTGATTCTGTATTTATGATAAAGAATTATCAGTTTTTTCACTAAAGGCTATGTATTAGCATAACCACAACATTTATTTTAATGAAGGGGGAAGCAGAGGAAAACGTTTAGGGGGGCCTAAAATGATGCAGACCAAGGGATTCCCCAATTACATAATAAGAACATCCTGAGGAGAGGGAGCTAGTTCTGGAGTACACCTTTAGAGAAGAGTCGGAAGGCGCCTTGGAGGCAAGGAAGTCAACTACACTATTCCCTTCACGCCATGTGTGAGTAACAACCATCCTGCTGGTGATGAACTTCTTGCAATTACGGATCACATAATTAATCTTCCACGGAGTGGGAGAGAGAACCTTGAGAGAGGCGCATATAATTTTGGTATCCGATTCAACGACTGTTAAGGTGATTACTTTAGAATGAAATAGGGAAAGGCCACTGAGGATGGAATTAGCCTCCGTACCCAACAAATCACCTTGTCCATAGTAAGAACTGAAAGCAAGATGCACAGATCCATTGAGATCACAGACAACACCTCCACCCCGCATGATGCCGCCACCACATGAGCCATTTATATTGAGTTTAAGGCCGTAGAATGGGGGTATCCAATGGATCCAGTGGCCATGGGGACAGTCCGTGGGAATAGAATTCTTATTCAACACAATATTAGCCAGGTAAGGATCCTCGTACCAGCGTTTCAATAAAACTGAGAGATCGGAGGCAAGGCATATGGCCCTGACGATCAAGGCCGAACCTGAGGACTGGAAGTTATTATGATGATCCTGGTTGTGCGCATCCCAAATACACCAGCAACCCACCGCAAGGAGGAGAGAATGCTCCTTCCATTCAGTCGAGTTGGAACCGGCTCTGTTGAACATTAGTAGCTTCTTTCTTTTCCTTACAATCACCAGCAATATGAAATTTCAATCCACATTTTTAGCATATTCCTTTTCCTTTTAGACAGGCACTAGGGTACTTCCTTAAACAATTATCATAGGGTGGAAATTCGACTCTTCCATTCATCCCTGTTTCCTTATTTCCTTTCACAGAGTGTTCAACAGATCTCTTCTTCTCTTGCTTTACTTTAACGTCATAAGACTTAAAGAATTATTTTTATGCCTTGATAGCACATGAGACAATATATTTGTATGATGAGAATGATTGTGATACTAATGCCTGACATAGAAATGGTTTTAACACATCAATGAAAAGGTCAATGTTACTTCTTGGGTTACGTATATAATCTGCAACATGCCTTGCTAACCTTGTAAAGTTAGATTCATACTTTGCGACATTCTCATCCTTTTTTTGCCTCAGACTCAGAAATTGCCTTTCCATATCCGATCGATGGTCACAAGGATAGTATTTTTCTAATAAAATCACTTTAAACTTCCTCCATTCCATACATGATACTTATTCATTAACCTTTGTGTTTTAAATTAATGAACACCATTGATCTGCCTCTCCCGTGAGGTGATAAACTGCCATGACAAGTTTTTCCCTTTCATTACTCCCCACGAATAAAATATTTTCTCGAAGGAACTTATCCATTTCTCAGCTAAAAGTGGATTTGTGTTCACATTTAATGATGGTGGTTATTTCCTCATGAATCGGTCTATCATTAATCCCCTGTGTTGTGGATCTTGGAGCTCCATATGGGTAAGGATATTATTCATAACCTATGTGAGTTTTCCCAATATGGTGAAAAGATGATCAGAACCAGTTGCATCACCAGCTCCAATATAATTATCTTGAGTAAGAGGGAAATCCCTAAATGGATTACGTGCGTTGATACTATTTCCATTCCTTAGACTAGGTGCCATTTATAAACAATGGAAAACAGTAGATTAGTTTATGAATCGAAATACATAATTCCAGACTTGTAAAACACATAACATAAATTGAACAGTTTATGGATATAATCTATAATCATAAAAATGTTTTCCTTAAGGAGGTATATAATCATAAATCATTCATAATGGTTGGTAGAGAAAATTTGAATTATCCTAAGCATATCCCCTAGGAGTGTCGTAACCAAGAGTGCCGCAAGGCGCATTGTCATGTACCGGGATACCTTGGGTCAAGCGCAAAACTCATTGTCAGAGTTTCCAATCCTAGGTACATCTCTGCCAGAGCTGCCTCTACCTGATTGTATATAGATAGAGATTTATTTCTCGGAAAATACACAAAATCTCTACATTACCAAAACTCTAGGAAGTGCTTCTATACTAATCCTCAAAGTCTATCTTAGGATAATGCCCTCTAATAAGAGTTTATCTAAATTTAGCTTCCAAGGATTGTACTAAACTTCCTCTGATACCAACTATAATGCCCCAACCCTAGTTACCCAGAGTCGGTGAATTATTACATAATATTGGTGTGATCAAAATGGATCAAATCCCGAAAGACCGATCAGTTTATTATCCTTGGAAACAGGATACATACATTGGTTCAACATTACATCTTGAAAAGAAATACAACACTAATTTATTCCATTAGAAACATCCAAGCCTCCTATATTATGCATGTAATTCACTCAAAACTAACATCTTAATATCTTGGGGAAATGAAACATAAGAAATGGGTGAGCTCAAATGCTCAATAAGGGTACGCAATGCAGTGAAAGATAACATAAATATTAGGCATGGTGAATAATTGAAAACACATTCCTTTACAAATAATAAACATGAACACTTTATGGAAGAAATATGAGCTGAGTAAATAATGACATAATAAAACATAGTCATGGGTATTCTAATAGTAGAATAACCACATGAACCATCAAAATTATTTTCATAATGAGGGAATGTATAATGCCAGACATTCTGAAATATCTTTTCAAGGCATCGACCAAGACGTCTAAAAGTGATTTAGGCCTCGGACAAAACCATATATCAAATTGGGAAAGGCCTCAGCCAATTACATGTATAAGTTTATCATGATAACTACTGATGCATCAAGTAGCTATAGTGGGCTCCATCCATCACTTACTAAGTCCAGTGCATTCCTCATATGAAGAGGTTTAAACATAACATAAACATTCGTATTAAATCTTGTATACAAAATGCCAATACTTATCCTTAAATCATGAATGGTTTAAAAATAACACATCCACAGTCAAACATATCACAAAACCTTCAATACAATAAGGATGTTTTGTATCATAATAAATTAACCTCAAATAAAATTACAATCCATCAAAGGATGTTCACATAGATGAAATCAAAACTTTTTTTAGAGAAATATCTCTTCTATTTTGAAATCATTTAAAGTCTTATAAATATAAAAGAAAACATTTATTTTGAAAATAATCTTATAAGCTTCTAAGGGATGCTTAGATGATGTTATAATGGTGTAAAATATCTTCACCTGCCATATAATTAAAAAAAACATTCTTACCTTAATTTTTTCAAAAAGGACATAAAATACCATGTTTGGAAAACAATGGAAAGATTCCTTTTAAAACATTTTATAAAAATTCAAACAAGGGTATAAATGACATTAACCCATAGTATAGTAAATAGTATAATGTTTTTGAAATACACTTTTAAGAAACATGAATTTGGATGATAAAGAGGTCCCAGCAGATACTTACATAAAAACAAGCTCGGATAATAAAGATATTGTGAAATTAACCCTTACCTCGTGTCTGACTTGACCCGTTCCTTATTTAATCTCCTAAATAATAAAATAAATATAATTTATACTAGATTCTTAACCTTTTCCAATGTTATTATTCCTTTTATATCACTTATTAGTACATTATAAAAATTATGAAGTCATTTAAGTTAATAACGGTTGTTTTGTTGATATTTGGTACTTGAGTCAAAAGTAAACTTCTTATAATTACATGTTTTCCATGTGGTCAAAAGTAATTTATATCCAGAATTATATTCATGATTTAGATATCATATATATCTTATATATCTAGTATATATATATATATATATGTATTTATAACAATACATAACATTTGGAGATAATAAATGAAAAGCACCGTTCATGGAGACGGTAATCCGTACATACACATGAACACTAATTTCATTTATATTTTATATTATAATGGAATTTAAACTTAATTATACATAGTTATATTATAATTCCAGTATAATATCATATATAATATAATTAACTCCATCCTTTATACATCCCACATAAGGCATTAACGATTCATATCACTTTGAGGGGGTGGTAGTCCGCACTTCCTCAAATGAAATTATCGTGTTTACCCATAATGGAAACCATAACAGTATGCTATAATTGGAAAATACAGAAGCATAAAGAAAACATTAAAATAATATATATCATATATAAATACAGTTCTATCTTAACAACCACTATAAAGGGCGGTAGGAGATAATTGAACAATCATCGTTTCGTGAGGCGTTAATTTACCATCCACACAAACAATGTGTTCTTTATTCAGTAGATGGGTGTGTGTGTAAGTGTAGTTTTAATACTTCTCATAAAAACATCTTAGTATATTGAGGATATAGGTGTTATTATAAAATAAATGAATATAAATAGTTTAGCGGTTGGAGAAGTAAAATAAAAGAAAAGAAGTTAAGAGAAACCATTACCTTTAATTTGGGTAACTCCCTTTTGTTTGAACCAAAAGGACTTCTTGAAGTGACTTCTGCCTAACAGAAGGATTCTAGGTGGAATAAAGGGATCTTGAGAGCTTATTTGGTCTAGGGTTGGGTGATACAAGGGGCATGAGAGTTGTGAGGAATGGGTTAGAAGTGGTGTTCTTTTATAAGGGAGAGGATGGGCTCTTTAGGAAAGTTTGAAAATGTTATTTTATTATACACATATCTTCGGTTTCAAAAGGTCCAAAAATCATTAAAGTCAAAGATAAGATGACTCATGTTTGAGATAAAAACACCCAATAATAATTGGACAGGTTTGGATATTTTGTTTAATATTAATATTCTAATTTATTTAAAACATTTATTAATGAGGTAGGTACTGCATCATTATTGTCTCACAAATAATTTAATTTATTTTATGTCTAAAAATTATAAAAAAATATCATTATTTAAGAAATATTTTTATATTTCTAATTAATATTTATAGTTGAATTTATCTTATGTACAACCCTATATTAAAAATGGTTTAGTTATTAAACTTTGATTTTATATATTTTAACTCTTCTCTAAATAAAATAATAATAAATGTCCTGTTCTAATCCAAGTGGACCTAAATGATCATATTTTATTCCTAAGGTTGTTTTTGGTCGAATTACACTTATCCAATAGAATTAGTACATTTTTTAGGTTAAGAATAATATCATTTTTACCCTTAATTACTGTGTTTACTTTTAACCATGGTAAATAAAAGTAAAAAGTTACTATTCACCAAAAATTAATTTCATCTTATTGAACCACATTTTTCTTACTGATATCAACCATGTCTATCTGATTTTTAAAATTCCACTCACAGAAGCGGTAAAAATATGTTTTATGAAAATTTTCAAATTCTCCTAGTAGGCGGGTAAAAGACGGTGAAAAGTTCAATAAAATTTTATATATCTAATATTATTATTACAAAATGACTCCAATGAATTAAATTGAACATATATAGGTATTATGTATCTATTTGAACAAGAATAAATTTAAATAAAATAATTAATTATTTTAAAAAAGTCGGTTTTAAACAATAACACAGTGTTTTTCAGTATTAATTAAAAAATGAATGTTTTCAGAAAAATACCAAAAATTATCCCTAAGACAATTTCGATATTCCAAATTCAAAAATGAAGTCCATTTTGGAAAATAAAATTTATAAAATTTCAAAAAGTGGGTATTACTATTCATAATGACTAGTTTGATTGGTGGTGGTGTGTTAGAATCTCGAAATTGCATACAATGCAAGCTATTGCATTTTTCAAAGGGAAACGTATCATGGAAGATTGGGGTGTTACACATAGACCCTATACCATTAATAGAAACATCATAATAGAAATCAATATTCACATAAGATATTTATATACAATAGTTTAGAATATAATCCAATTTAGAAGAAATTATAACCCATAACAACATAAAGATTCCAAATGTGAATTTATATATATTAGATTATAAATATGAAAGGTTTTAATTACTATCAATTCTATTAGTGTAGTAAAATACTATTTCAATCATTTCACTTAAATAATTGAAAACATAAATGTACAATTCTAGTACTAGAGGATCAAGATGAATGATTTTATATCATCATGAAAACTTGGACTCACCCAAGCCCAACATTTCACATAGAATAATAATATTCTACCCATAAGGGAATACTATTCTATGTAAAATAAAGTCACATATCTGACCACCCATGTTCAACCATGCCACATCAAGGCATATCATATATCCAAACTCTTATGTTCAACCCTTTCATATCATGCAATTTTAGATATCTCAATCCATCAATGTTTACTATCAAGTAACCATTAGCTTGTATCATATGTAATAAAAGATGGTTACTGATAAGAATCTAATATATAAATTTAAACATAGAATAATATTGAATTTTTAACCCTTAATATTCTATATTTTCATTTCATCTACCCTTCATAACATAAGCGATCATCATGAAATTAAAATTTTCATTTAAAATATAAAAAATTATAATTTCATAAAGAAAAAACACCTCAAAGAATCCCCACCATGGTCTTGAAATATATTAATTAAAACAATGGTTTATTACCTAACCTATTTCTGGTTACATATAACTTTTAATTATTTATTGTTACATTTCTAGATTGTATGATTTGTTATCTATCCTACCAAACTCACACTCCAACCCCCCTAATGTATAAGGTTAATTTTCAAGGTGACTTAGATACCTTAATCTAACATAACACCCCATTTTAATACATATATGTTCTTATTATAGTAGTAATTCCACACATTAAACACAATATATATTTCAAGAATAGAGAATCATATGTAAAAAATCCATTAAGTCATTACATTATTTTATTAGGTAGTGGTTATTATTAATCTATAAGGTTATCCCATTAATTCATAATTTTTATCCATGTTCAACCATATAAAATAAATAAATAATTACCAATTTAATTTATACATTTCATATTGTTAAATTAATTATCAAGAAATCATTTAAATCAGGTCTAAAATCACTTATATCTTGGAATCAACACTTCAAGGTAAGAATGACCACTAAAAAAATAAACATATTCTCATCACTTAACTACTGATTTTATTTAAAATTTACCTTACCAAAAAACAAATTTATTCATAATAAATCCCACATTTCTTATATTAAAAAAATATAAAAAAATGACGTGTAAAGAGATCACCTGCCCATAAAATTTAAGAAATCCACTCAATTGATGTTACTCAAGAAACTATAACTACTAAAGAATTATAGAATTTTATGAACTGTAATATATAGAATTAAAATTAAAATTTCACAATTATCATGATCATATCTCCTTCACAAAAATTTTATGAATCATGAAGGACTTAATAAGAAAAATACAATGCAGCAACCAGTTCTAAAATTCAGGATCAAATGAAGTATTAATTGTAACATAAAGGTAAGAGGATGTAAAGATAGACTATGGATCCAAATATGCGTAAAATAATATCCAAATAATCCCAAAATCAATGGAATACCATTTTATAATTATTTTCCCTTGAATATGAAGAATTAAATTGCCTTTCATAAAAAACTAACCTAAAGAACACAAGGTACTTGACCAGGAGACATTGGAAACCTAGTTGCTCTCAAACAACCTGATGGCATGTTCAATTGACTTACACCTTTGGATTTCCTAACAGGTACCTGGTACACCACCACTGGGTACTCGGTGGAATGTTAGGTCCAATTCCTAGATATTACACACTAAAATCCTCTTTCCTTCATCGAATTTTGTTGCTAACACCTCAAAATCATCCCCAACTAGATCAAAAAATATAAATATGATAGAAAATTAAATTGAGGTCATTCTAAAATTATGAGGTTCATTAAACTTAATATTTAGTGAAAATATTCTTCCACAATATATTCCTAAATGAGTTTTGTTCTTGAATATGCAATGGTGAGCCAACTATCTATGTATATATCCATTAATATTGAAGTTTTAATCATATTATAAAAAATTGAAATGGAATTGTTTAGGTTAATAGGTTTACCATGATAATCTCATCAAACCAATTTTTTTGACTTCTTCTTCTTAATTTAATAACTTTTACAAAAACCACAATGTGATGGAACACTTATTGTTTCCCCCAACATTTACCTATTTCCCACATTTAGGATCCCTATTAAACATTATTTTTAGATGATTAGTATCAATAAATATATAATTCACTGTTTAAACAACTAGTAATATTTATAAATTAAAACATAAAATTTATTATTAAATAAATATTACATATATTGAATAGAAAATATATATAATGAAACTAAGAGTTATCAGGACATGTTATTATATTATTTTTTATTTTATACTTAAAGGGTTTTCATCATCACTCAATTATCTAAATCCTCACTTTATGATTTCCTATGATATTAAATACATCCTCTCCATTAGGATCACAAAAAAAATATTATAATACATAAATGAATGGATCTTACTTGAAGGAATTATGATTTTATTTTTTAATTGTTTGAGTTGAAAAAAAACAATGGAGTAATTTTTTTTGAAGGATTTGATTCATCGAATATTTTTATTTCTTGTGGTGTCATTATGAAGGGATTGTCTTTGTATCATTCTTTACTAAAAAATTATTTTAAAAATACTAATCCAACAAGTTTAACTGAAATCCTATTATCTATCCATTTTCATCAATAAAAGGACCACAAAAAATTTCATGTAATCACTCTCCCATATTATTCAATTATGCGAAATAAACATATATACAAATAAACAAGATTCGTTCCCTTGACCCTAGATAAATGTATCTCTTTAACCACATGTGTTATTCCACTATTTTATATTGTACTATGTTCATCATATGTTTTTTCATAGAATATATAACTATTAACTATATAATACTTATAACATAATACATGTACAATTGGCCTTTTTTATAAACTTAATTGTATGAACCCGGATCTTCTTTTCAGGTATGTTTTCCATCTTTTGGTGTTTTTGAGAAAAAGGGGAGTTTCCAGAAATTTCTTAAGCACACAACATTTACTTTATAAGTACATTATGTGTACTTGATTACCATGGGTAGCTGTGTTCTAGCCGTGTAACTTCCGTGAACACAGCCGTGTGTGGTGACCTGGAGACTGCCTAATGCAGGGGCCGGTAAGGGAAAGTACACGATGTGTAATTATAATATACATGACGTGTACTTTATTTTTTTATTAAATGGATTGGGGTCGTGTCTAATTGGAAGAAGCATCTTCTTCTTCCCCTTATTTAACCGAGAGCATCTGTATGATGCTGATCTTTCCTCAAGCCCCTGATCGAGCATCCGTTCTCTGATTCGACCACTGTTGATTGCATTGGGATTGCCACAATAAGCTCTTCCTTATTATATATCTTTGTTTCCTGATTCCTCTTCATTTAAGAGTTATCCTATGTTGAGAGTTTTTAGAATATTTGTAGATCAACAATGTTATTGGGAAATTCAAGGATTGTGGTTCACATATAGGGATCCTACAACACTGAGGTAGGTGTTTTGTGCCTTTCTGTAGAAAGTCTTTGAGCTATATGTGAAAAATTGACCAATAACCTTATTCGAGGTATTGCGTGTTTACAGTTTTAGCCCTGTTAATTCTGTGTTATGCTTGTATGATTGAGTAGAGGTTAATTGAATGTGAATAGGGTTAATTTCTGTTCTTTGGAAGTGTTTTACCTTGCATGTTTTGTTTATGACCATTTGGTATCGCTTAGCCTATTAGACTGCTGTGCTTTTCATTCCTAGTGCTGATAGGATAGAGTGATATTCCTTTTATCTGACATGCTATTATGCTGTAGACTATTTATCCAAGTAGTTCTTGAGGTATACATTGGTCGTTATATATCTCTGTGCTCGATTGACTTACACACGGTCATGATAACCTGGTATAGTAGACCATAGGGAGAATGGACGTTGAGGGCTTCTCCAGAGTGTCAGTTTACTATTACGATGTGAAACTATAGAGGGAATTAACGTAAGTGCTTCCTCAGAGTGTCTGTATTTCCTCGACGAGGGCCACATGGGGAATGTGACATTGAGTGCTTACCCAAAGTGCCTTTTAGTTACCGATAAGAGACTAAAGGGGTAATTGACAGTGAGTGCTTCCTCAAGGATTCTATGCTTAAGATGAACCACAGGGGTTAGATAGTGTGTACTTTCCAGAGGGTTACTTGTTCTTGTTTGGTTGAACCATAGGGGTTAGTTTGTGAGTACTCCTATAGGGTTACTTTCTTTTTTTATCTACTCATTTGATATATGATATTCAATGCATTTGAATGGTAGGATTGTTTAATTTTGGGTACTTCCTTGTTTACTAATCCATCTTGATTATTGCCTTCCATATATATTCACTGACTGTTAGGCATAGATCTTTGGGTGTTTTCCTTCGAGGATTTAGTCTCACACCCTGTTTGGGCCATGCTTTTGGGAGCCAACAGATTTTATTGATGTAGGTATAGATAATGGAAAACACCCTTCTTCATCAGGTACTTGATTGCTGAGGAGCTGAAGATCATGCGCCCAAGCTGAGGCTTACAATGTTGAGGAGTTTATCTATTTTATTTTTTTACTTTGGTTTAGTACTGTATTCCAGCATTGTGACTTGTTTTGATGTTTTCTTAGACATATGTATCATGCATCATTTATATATGGGTTCCAGTTTTTCTAACTTTTAGTCTTCTACTTTTTACTGTTGTATGGTATTAATAATGCTTCCGCTATTATATATCTGTTTACTTCCATTGTGTCGCTCTGCCAATAAGGGCATAGTTTCCCCAATATCACACCAAAGGCCCTCACTACTAGTCGGTAGCCTTTGGAATTTGGGGAAATGTGCTTGAGGCCATGTGACCAACTGGGTATGGGGTACCTCTGGGCGGCTTTCAGAACTGAGATGTTACAAAGTGGTATCAGAAGAATTATTTTCTTCTTGACTTCCTGTTTGGAGCCTATATCTAGGGAATAGAAGAAAATAGGTACTTGGTAATAAGCTATGTCCGGGAGTATCTAACCCGTGTAAAGGGAAAATACAATCTACCTCATTATTGTAATTTTTTTTTGTTTTCAATTTTACAGTTGGTTTTATTTTCATCGTTGGGTGATTCACAAGTATTGTGTTGTTATTGTTGATGTTATTGAGGTTCTATTTCTATTAACCTGAGGAGATGAGGTAATTCCATCTCATGCATCATATGGGAACTTTCTAGAAATAACATGTCATGCATTCTTGCCATGCCATTTAGGGTGCATTATCGATTTCATGTTGTTGTGATTGATGTTGTGCAAGATATGCATGCTGTTCTGATATATGCCTTGATAGAATACTTGATTTTGATAGGGTATTGCTTTTCGTAAGTATTTCTTTGAATGAAATCCAAACTTTGGTTCTTGAGGTGTTATGGGCCCTCATGGACCGAAATTTGGTGGATCATTGCCTTGTTTTCCTTGTATATGACATGTATAAGATGCCAAGATTTGATTCGTGGGGAGTATAGGCCCTTATGGATCAGAATTTGGAACTATAATGTTTGTTTCAGTATTTTTCTGGGTTCCAAAGAAGTTTTTGAGGCTTACTGTCCAAAAAAACTCAGAATACACTGCGTGTAATGATGAATACATGCCATGTGTTCTTCTATTAGGGAAGATATTGTTTTTCTTAAGTACACACCATGTACTGTATGTACACACCGTGTAGTCTCTAACCGTGTTACTGACTGCGTGGGAAGAAACGCATGGTTGGGAAGTCATGGTATAACACGTCGCGTTTTAGATGTACACACCGTGTGGTGTAGACCATGTGTTCACCCATGTGACTAATGACACAGATGGATGAAAGCTTATGGTATACATGTCATTTCATGTTTGAACACATTGTGTTGTGTAAACCATGTATCCGGTCGTGTGGAAAAACAACACAGGTTGGAGAAACCTTTCTGTATATGTCGTGTAGAGTGATCCATGTAACCAGCCGTGTGACTAACAAAAATAGGTTGTTGAAGTTCTTCTAGTACATGTTATGTTTGGAACTAACATGTTGTGTAGTCTTGTTCTTGGAGAACCGTGTGGCTTAACCATGTAGAAGAACTTGGGTAGGGAAAAGTATTCAAGTACATGTCATGTGTTAGGACAACATGTCGTGTGTATGGGGTGTTACATGACCTGGGTTGGAATAAGTACATGCCCATGTGAAGGATTAAGGGAACATGTCGTGTAGGAATTATACATGTTGTGTACCCATGTTTTGAAAAAAAAATGAATGCTTCCTTTCTCATGTTCCTTTCTTAAACTTATAGTTTTCAGTCTTTAATAATCTTGATATAAGGTGTTTGCTTGACCTTAAAGAGTTAATCCACTGAGACGTCCTCCGGTTGTCCACCAGTTAGAGGGCAGTGATCAAACGTTGGACATGGCTGATCAGGGACAACCAGCAGATCCTCCAATTGTGCCAGTCTTGGCACCAGCCGTTATTCCGGACACAGGTGCAGATGCACAGTTCCGAGAGGGATTTATAAGGTTCATTTAGACCTTATAAGGAGTACTGCATCCTGCCCCTTTTATGGAAGAGTTGACATGGGTTTTCTAGCAGTAGAATCCTCCCACCTTCACAGGGGAAAGAGGACCCCAGGCTACAGAGTCATGGTTAGAAGCCATACTTTCTATTTTCGATCATCTGGAGATGCCATCAGAGAGGAGAGAGAATCTTGCTATGTACATGCTTTGGGATTCCTCTATGAGATGGTGAGATATGATCTCATAGGTGGGACGCCAGCAGGTTATGGCGTGGGATCAGTTTCAGTGTTCTTTCTATGACTACTTCTACCCAGAGACTTTGAGGGCCGATCAAGCCCAAGAGTTCATGATTCTAGAGTAGGGTACACTTTCTGTTATGAAGTATTATTCTCACTTCATAGAGTTGCAGTGCTTCATGCCTAGTCTAGGAGGTGATGAGTTATTCCAGGAAAAGAAGTTTGAGGATGGTCTCAGGCAAGACATCTCATCTTAGGTGAACATCGTCAGGTTGAATTCCATCACTTCTATAGTCAACCAGGCACTAATCACAAAGCACAATCTAAGGTATTTGGGAGTGGAAAGCCAGGTCGGTTCAATATCTGGGGTTGGTATCCCTCCCACTGACAGCAGGAAGCGCCACATGGAGTCTTCAGGTGGAGATCTGAGGAGGCGGGACACTTCTTCTGGTTGCCAAGTGGTGTGCCACCAGTGCGGAAAGAGTGATAATACGAGGCAAAATTTCCCGAGAGACCTAGTGGAGTGCCAATAATGGGGAAATATGGACCATATTCAGCGTTTCTGTCTGTTTTCTCACCGGTAGCTGGTGACAGGGGTCTTACTATGACTCCAGGTTCTAGAGCAGCACCACCAATTTCTCACCAGTCTGGGAACTTGAGTTCTTCTAGACATTTAGGCCGGGGTTGAGGTTATGGATGTGGTATCCAATCACCATGATTTCAGAGACAGTAGGTTGGATCAGCTTAGAGTGGTCAGGCAGGGTGACAGGGCTGTGCTATAGGTCGGACTTTTGCAGTGGAGTTAACCCTGTAAGAGCAGGATCCCAGACCCTCTACTGTTCGAGTTACGATCCTAGTTGCCTCATTTTTATCTTCTGCTCCTTTTGATACCAGGGCTTCCCATATATTTATATATGTTGCTGTTGTGTAGATCCTTGAGCTTTGTATCCTTTCTTCTGCTGTTATCTTGATGCTAGACAGACTGTTGGGGACAATAACGGCTAGTGTACGGTAGTGCAAGGATTTCCCCCTAGAGGTTGGTGGGTGTCACTTCTTATGAGACCTTTATGTCCTAAAGATAATAGGATATGATGTCATTCATGGAATGGACTGGTTAGTTCCCTTTCAGAAAGTTGTCCATTTTTATCACCGTAGGGTGAGTTTCACATCACCGAAGGGCATATCGTTTCTTCATAAAGGTGAATGGGATGTCCAGGCGAGGAGAGAAGGACCTGTGCATCATGGGTTGGTGGAGTTACAACCCAGTTTTCTAGTCTATATCTGGATGAATAGGAGACTTAACGGAAGGAATTTCCTTCAGTGATGGATCATTTTAGGGATTTATTTCCAGAGGACTTTTCAGGTTTGCCTCTAGAGCGAGAGGTAGAATTTTCTATCGAGCTTGTGCCAGGAGTGGCACCAGTGTCCATTCCTCCTTATAGGATGGCTACACCTGAGTTACAGGAGCTTAAGAAGCAGTTGGAGGAGTTGCATGCAAAGGGTTTCATCTGACCCAGTACATCTACTTGGGGTTCGCCTGTCCTATTTTCAAAAAAGGCGGACAGTACCCTCAGACTTTTTATGGATTATCGGAAGTTTAACCAGTTGACGGTCAAGATCCAATATCCCTTTCTGAGGATGGATGATCTCTTTGATCAACTTTGAGGATCCTGGGTGTTCTCGAAGATTGACTTGAGATTCAGTTACCATTAGTTGTATGTTAGAATGTAACAACCAAGGTAAATGAAGAATAATAGATTTTCATATTTATTAATATTTGTGAATTAAATATTAATTTTAGCTTAAAGGGGTTTCTATGTTCAATAGCTTACTCGATACGCAACAACGAGTTTCTTTGGAATCTTACGTTGCACACTAATAATATAATATTATTATTTTAAATGGCAGTTAACTCATAGCCTTTGTATTGGTAAGAATGAGAAAAACTAACTATAAAATTATTATACATGTATTTATATTTATCCAATAAAAGTTAGAGGCTTAATATATGAATGAATCTAATTTTAAGCATAATTTACATTAAAAGGCCTATTTACCACCTTTTAATGGTGAACCATTTTTAAATCTTGTTTTGGTCACTTTAATACATTCTATATGACCAAATAACATCCTTATTTAGAATGATGACATCATAATTTACTTGGGGTAATTTTTTGATATTTTTCTGATAAAGTTCATTTTTGTAAGGAATAGTGAAAATATTGTATTTTAATTCAAAACTATGTTTTAATCTAATTTATTTATATGTTTAGATTATCCTTTTAATTGGTTTTAAATTGTAAATAGAATATATTTTTACCATTTAATCTAATATTGGTCATTATAAGCAATTTCACATTTAAATTGTATGTAATTAACTGTCAATCTTTTGATAGTTAATATTTCTTAAAAACACGCCTTTTGTTTTGACAGCGGGAATTAATTTCAAATTAATTTATACCACTTTTGTGTTTTGAATTTTGAGAAATGGATTCCATATTTGGAATCAGTAGGTTCAAATTGTGTAAATAAGTAACTTTTATTTTTAGTCATTTTAAATATTTACCTCAGTAAATATTTTATTTACCATGGTTAAAGGGTAAATCAGGTAAATAAGGGTAAAATAATAATATTTATTTACACTAACAGGTGTCCTAATCACATTGGTTGAGTAATATCCGACCATGGGCATCCTTGGGTCGATTTGGGGACCCCATGGAGCCACTTAAAAGAGATTATGACACTTTATTTTAATTAACTTAAAGTAAAGGCCAAAATGAAATAAACATATATCTTTTAGTAAATTAATTTTTACATGGGGTTATACAAGTTATATTTTCGACTATAAATATTAATGGGAAAGGTAAAAATATTTCTTACATAATGGTAGTTTTTTTTATAATTTTTAGACATAAATTAAATTAAATTATTTATGACACAATCATGATGTAGTATTTACCTCATTAATAAATGATTTAATTAAATAAGATTATAATGATTACAATATTATCCAAAACATGTCCAATTATGCTTGGATGATTTTATTTGGATTATGAGTCATCGTATCTTCGACCATAATGATATTTGGACCCTTAGAAGCCGAATATCATTATATTATAAAATAATATTTTCACTCTTTCCTAAAGAACCCCTCCTCTCCCTTATAAAAAGAGACCACTTATATGCAATTCATCACACCTCTAAATCCATTTTTCTTGTCCAAACTCTTCCCAATTAAGCTCCCTACATCCCTATACTCCTCCTAGAAGCATTACCTTAGGAATAAGGCACTTCAAGAATTCCTTTGGTTCAAACCAAAGTGAGTTACCCAAATTAAAGGTAACCGTTTCTCTTAAATTGTTTTCTTTTATTTTGCTTCTCCAACCCCTAAACACTTTTTATTTACTTTATTTTGTAATAATACCAGTATCCTCAATATACTAGGATGTTGTTATGATAAGGATTCGAACTACACTTACACACACTCCCATCTAATGGATGAAGAACATAATGTTTCTGTGGATGGAAAACTAACGCCTCACGAAACGATGATTGTTCAATTACATCTTACCGCCTCTCATGGTGGCCATTATGATGGAACTGTATTTATATATGATAAATATTATTTTTATGATTTATTTATGCTTCTGTACTTCCCAATTATATCAAACCTTTATGGTTTCCATTGTGGGTAAATACGACAATCTCATTTGAGGAAGTGCGGACTACCGCCCCTTCAAAGTGATGTGACTCGTTAATGCCCTATGTGGGATGTATAAAGGATAGAGTTTATGATATTATATATGGTATTATACTGAAATTATAATATACCAATTTATCAATATGTTTTTATTCCATTAAAATAAGAAATAGAAATGAAAGTAGCATTCATGCGTACGTACGACTTACCGTCTCCATGAACGGTGCATTTTATTTCGTACCTCCAAATGTTATGTACTATTATAAATACAAGTACATGCTGGATATATATGATATATATGATAACCAA
Source organism: Viscum album (assembly GCA_963277665.1). Taxonomy (NCBI): domain Eukaryota; kingdom Viridiplantae; phylum Streptophyta; class Magnoliopsida; order Santalales; family Viscaceae; genus Viscum; species Viscum album. Next base: position 1,175,885,332 of record OY728153.1, on the reverse strand, counting down.
ATCATGAATATCATTCTAGATATAATGAAACTTTTACCACGTGAAAAACATGTAATTATAAAAAGTTTATTTTTGATTCAAGTACAAAATATCGACAAAATGAACGTTATTAACTTAAATGATTACATAATGATAATAACACGGTAATAAGTGATATAAAAGGAATAATAAACTATAAAAAGGTTCTTAAGCAAGTAGAAATTAACTTTAGTTTATTATTCAGGAGATTAAATAAAGAACAGGTCAAGTCAGACACTAGGTAAGGGACTTTGTCTCAATCTCCTTTTATTGAAGCATTTCTTATACACGACTTTATTTTATACGGTGTACAAACCCCTTTGACTTTTCATTTTATTCAAATTGAATCCTTTTATATGAATCATTTTACTAAACGACAAAAGGGAATTTTTTTAACGTAAGTGGTGACAATGACCTTTCCGCCGCCGTGAGTATTATTTGATCTTTGGATTCCTTAACAAGACGAAATGTTTTTAAAAGGAAAAATAAATACCAAATACTCTTTTTAAGTATTTTGGTATTGGAAATGATTTTGATAATGGATTTATTATTTCAATATCTTGAAATGATATTTTATTATTGCAATGAGGAAATTCTATCTTTCCTTTATGCTTATGTTATGTGTTAAGATCATGTTATGGTTCTTGGGAATTATTTACGTATACGGGTGGTTCCATGATAAACCTAGGGCGGGTGAGCCCGAGATACCTATCCAATACATTGGGTAACATGAAGGAGGTAAATGTGAATGTTTCTCCTAATAGATTTAGGGAATGTACTGTGATGGGTATTCCAAAGTAACTCCCTATGTAGCTGTGATAGCTACAATGTAAGTATGGTATGGATACCGCAAGTTACCTTTATGATTTATGATTTCTATGTGTCTTTCATAAATCTTATGATTTCATGAGGTAAGTAAAAGAGTTCTTGTTTTGTATGTATTTATGAACATATGTTTTCATTCACTGTTTTATAACCCTTACTGAGCCTTTTATGCTCATCCCATGTTTTGAAATGTTTTTCACAGGACTTAAAGATGAATAGGGTCAAGGATGGGATCAAGGAAAATCCATGCTCTCTTTAACATGGAATTAGACATGACTTTTTTTTAAAGTGTTTTTATTTTATGAAAAAAGTGGATTCTGTGTATAAGTGCCTACTTTGTAATATTTTGAGATGTAATAGTTATGTCCTAATTCCCTAAAACTCTAAACCTGAAAAGATCCTCAATGTGAATTATTCATTTAATTCAATATTATGTAATGTTTAAGGTCGGGTCTTTATAGTTGGTATCAGAGGTTGGTTTTGAGAACTTTAGGAGTTAGGATATTTTTAAATTAATATCCATAAAGTAATTTATGTTAATATTGACATCATAGAGCATTTCAAGATTACCATGTTGCTTCGCCTAAGATATTTCTTTGTTTAGAATGGTTTTTCGTAGAGGAAATAGGGTAGATATGTTGGGATGACATCAGGAACAAGACAACCTTCCAAATCAGCAATCTGAGATGGTCAGAATTGGAACTGAACAGTTTGTTTCAGTGATGGCATAGTTGAATCAGGCTATAAATGGTGGTGGTATCCATGTATGAGATCAGCCAGATCAACCACAGAGTAATATGTCAGTAGTGGAGCATTACATGAGGCAACAACCCCCATCATTAAGAGGATCATCTGATCCGGTGCTAGATGAATGGTGGATTAAAGAACTGGAAATGATTTTTGATGTCATGGGTTGTTCCGAACATCAAAATGTTAGTCTTTCGATTTACAGTTTTGAAGGTGAAGCTGATCATTGGTTGTCGATGGTGAAAAATATCAGGGATAGTGAGGAGATTGATTCTCTTGATTGGGATGAATTAAAAGGTATGTTTCTGGATAAATATTTTCCTAAGTTGGTTCATCTTAGGATGTAAAAACAATTCCTTGAATTGAGGCAGGAGGATGACTCAGTGGCTTCTTGTGAAGAAAAATTCACTCGACAAGAAAGGTATGATTCAAACTTCAAACGAGATATTGATAGTAAAATCTACCATTTTTACTCAGGATTAAATCCAAAGTATCGAATTGATTTAGCTTCTCGTGAGTTCAAAAGTTATGAAAAACTTGTTCATTGTGCGGAGAAGGTGGAAATGGAGTTTGTCGATGATCAAGTATTCTTTGACAAACAACAAAATAAGAGGTCGAGGTGGCAGGCGAAAGGAAAGGACTCTGCAAAAAAGTCTGATGGTAAGAAGTTTATGTTTACAGTTTATAAACATTGTGGCAAAAAGCATGCTGGGGAATGTCTTTTGAATTATGGTATGTGCTACCGATGTGGTAAAATGGGACATAAGGCTCGTAATTGCACTGAAAACGATCAGGGTAATGGTAAGACAAAATTTGATTTACAGTCAGTAAAATGTTTTAAGTGCAATGAAATGGGTCATTATGAAAATGAGTGTCCAACAAAGAAATCAACCGAGGGAAAGCAGCCAGACTACAAGCAGAAAGGGGTGGCAAAATCCTTTGCAACTACTTCAGCAGATGTTGGGCAATCAAATGAAGTTTTATCATGTACATTATTTGTTTGTTCAGATTATGCCAATGTGTTGTTTGATTCAGGGTCTACACACTCTTTCATTTCTGAAAAGTTTTCTAATAAATTGGGAATTCCATCTCATGATATGAATACTGAACTTATGGTAAAAACACCTAGAGGAAATTTTGAGACAAAAAGAAAACATAAGAACATTCCTGTCCTTGTGTGCGGAAAGAATCTACCTTCAAAACCTTATTGTTTTCCCTCTAGTAGAGTTTGATTTTATATTGGGCATGGATTGGATTTCTGTTTATCATGCTAAGATTGACTGTAGAGCTAAAGAGGTTTCTTTTCAAAATAATTTTCAGTTTGTGTACAAGAATGAACCCTTTATTTTGATAACATATTAGGAAGTCAAAAAACTGGTAAAAGATAGAAATGAATGTTACCTTGCACATATTGTTGAAAACAAAGGAACTATTCAGATTAATGATGTGCCAGTGGTAAATGAGTACCTTGATGTTTTTCCTGATGAGTTGCCTGGTATTATACCTGATCAGAAAGTTGAATTTACTGTTGACTTAGTTCCTGATGTTAAGCCAATTTCAAAACCCCCTTATCTAATGTCTCAAATTGAACTTTTAGAGTTAAAGAAGCAATTGTAGGAGTTATTAGATAAAGGTTTCATTCGACCTAGCACATCACCCTGGGGTGCTCCTGTCTTGTTTGTTAAAAAGAAAGATGGTTCAATGATACTTTTCATTGATTATAGAGCATTTAATCACATCACTATTAAAAATAAGTATCCTTTGCCTCATATCGATGATTTTTTTGATCAGCTCCACAGGGATCAGTATTTTTCGAAGATTGACTTGAGGTCGGGGTACCATCAGTTGAAAGTAAAAGAAATCGACGTTCCGAAGAGCACTATTTGTACTAGATATGTCCATTATGAATTTGTAGTTATGCCTTTTGGTTTAACCAATGCACCTGCTGTATTCATGGATCTTATGAATAGAATTTTCTGTGAGTTCTTGGATAAGTTTGTGGTTGTGTTCAATGATGATATTTTGGTTTATTCAAAAAGTAAAGAGGAACATGAAAGTCATTTAAGGGTTGTCTTGAAAACCTTAAAAGAAAAGAAACTTTATGGAAAATTCAGAAAGTGTTAGTTTTGGTTACAAAAAATTTCTTTCCTTGGTCACATTGTTTCAAAAAATGGCATAACTATTGATCCTGCAAAAACAAAAGTTGTTGAAGAATGACCAAGACCCACAAATATAACCGAGATTCGTAGTTTTCTTGGTTTCACAGGTTATTACCGGAGGTTTGTTGAAAACATTGCACGGTTATCTAGTCCAATGACTAAGTTGACATGAAAAGGTGTTAAGTTCATCTCGATAAAGGAATGTGATGATTGTTTTTAGGAATTGAAAAAACGATTGGTGAATGCTCCATTTTTGGCACTGCCTTCCAGAAATGGTGAGTTTTTTATCTACAGTGATGCTTCGTTGAAAGGAATGGGTTTCATCCTAATTCAAAATGATCAGGTAATTGTTCATGCTTCACATCAGTTGAAACCACATGAGTTAAATTACCCTACACATGATTTGGAATTAGCTTCTTTTGTTTTTGCATTAAAAATTTGGAGGCATCATTTGTATGGAGTGAAGTGTGAAATATATACTGATCACAAAAGTTTAAAGTATATATTCACTCAGAAATAATTGAACATGAGACAGATGAGATGGCTATAATTAATCAAGGATTATGATTGCACGATCCATTACCATCAGGGAAATGGAAATAAAGTGGCTGATGCTTTGAGTCGAAAATGTAATGTCTCATTATCCATGATACGTTTGGAATAAGATCCTTTGGTTTTTGATATGATGGAATTTGGCATAGAAGTTGTTGCTGTAGGAAATTCTTCTGTTTTTTTTCAAGTGTCAGTGAGATCATATCTATCAGACAAAATAAGGAAAGAGTAGAAGGAAGACAATGAGTTGCAGAAGAAGGTAGAGTTGGTTCAGAAGGGTATGTTGACTGAATTTAACATTGATAATGATTGTGTTTTGAGGTTTGGAAAGAGATTATGTGTGCCTTGTGATTCACAGTTGAAGAATGAGTTGTTATGTGAAGCTCATAGTTCCCCGTTTTCAGTTCATCTGGGCAGTACTGAGATGTACAGAGATCTTTGGGAGTATTACTGGTGGGATGGAATAAAAAGAGATATTGCTGATTTTACTGTGAAGTGTTTGACTTGTCAGCAGCTTAAAATAGAGTGACAGTTACCAAAAGGAATGGTTTAACCTCTACCGATGCGAGAGTGGAAATGGGAAAATATATCCATGGACTTTGTTGTGGGATTAACAAATACTTCTCGAGGTAATAATGCAATCTGGGTTATAGTTGACCGATTGACTAAATCTGCTCATTTCCTTCCTATTAGAGATACTTTGTCTCTAGATCAACTTGCTCAGTTGTATGTTAATGAGATAGTTAGGTTGCATGGAGTTCTCCTCTCCATTGTATCTGATCGTGATCCCAGGTTCACTTCTAACTTTTGGAAAGGCCTTCAGAAGTCATTGGGTACTGGATTAAATTTTAGTACAGCTTTTCATCCTTAATTAGATGGGCAGTCATAACGAACAATTTAGACCTTGGAGGATATGTTACGTGCATGCTCGATGGACTACCAGGGAAGTTGGGACCAACATATTTCTTTGGTTGAATTTTCTTATAATAACAGTTTTCATTCCAGTATACGGATGGCTCCATTTGAGGCATTATATGGAAAGCATTGTCGAACTCCGGCTTTTTGGGATGAAGTAGGTGAAAGAAAGTTTATGGGAACAGAATTGGTAGAAGAGAAGGCATAGAAAGTTCAGTTGATTCAGAAGCACATGAGAACATCTCAGAGCAGACAGAAAAGTTATACGGATAACCGGAGGAAGGATCTTTCATTTGAGGTAGGTGATCATGTCTTTCTAAAAGATTCTCCTTGGAAAAGTGTGATGCGTTTTGGTAGGAAGGGAATGTGGAGTCCGAGGTTCATTGGACCTTATGAAATTCTAGAGAAAGTTGGATCAGTTTCATACATAGTATATTTACCTCCAATTTTATCCTAGGTACACAATGTTTTTCATGTTTTGATGTTGGGAAAGTATATTCCAGATCCATCTCATGTTTTGAGCCTAGAGGTAGTTCAGTTGGAAGAGAGTCTCTCTTATGAAGAACAACCAGTCCAGATTTTGGACCATAGAGAGCAGGTGTTGCGGAATAAGGTAATTCACTAGGTAAAGGTTTTGTGGAAAAACCATATGGTTTTAGAGGCAACATGGGAATCTAAAAATACTATGAGGGATAAATACCCCCACTTATTTTGATAAGTGGATAAAAATTACGAGGACACAATTTCCAAAAGGGGGGAAGGATGTAACATCCTAGGTAAATGAAGAATAAGATATTTTCATATTTATTAATATTTGTGAATTAAATATTAATTTTAGTTTTAAGGGGTTGCTATGTTTGATAGCGTACCCGATACGCAATAATGAGTTTCTTTGGAATCTTACGTTGCACACTAATAATATAATATTATTATTTTAAATGGTAGTAAACTCCTAGCCGTTTTATTGGCGTTAGTGAACAAAACTAACTATAATATGATTATACATGTTTTTATATTTATCCAATAAAAGTTAGAGGCTTAATATATGAATGAATCTAATTTTAATCATAATTTACATTAAAAGGCCGATTTACCACCTTTTAATGGAGAACCATTTTTAAATCTAGTTTTGGTCACTTTAATACATTATATATGACCAAATAAAATCTTTATTTAGAATGACGACATCATAATTTACTTTGGGTAATTTTTGGCATTTTTATGATAAAGTTCATTTTTAAGGAATAGTGAAAATATTGTACTTTAATTCAAAACTATGTTTTTATCAAATTTATTTATATGGTTTTATTATCCTTTTAATTGGTTTTAAAATTTAAATAGATTATATTTTTAAAATTTAATCTAATGTTGGTCATTATAAGCAATTTCAAATTTAAATTGTATATAATCAACTGTAAATATTTTGATAGTTAATATTTCTTAAAAACACGCCTTTTGTTTTGACAGCGGGAATTAATTTTAAATTAATTTCTGCCACATCTGTATTTTGAATTTGGAGAAATGGATCACATATTTGGAATCAGGAGGTTCAAATTGTGTAAATAGGTCACTTTTATTTTTAGGCATTTTAAATATTTACCTCAGTAAATATTTTATTTACCATGGTTAAAGGGTAAATCAGGTAAATAAGGGTAAACAAATAATATTTATTTACCCTAAAAGGTGTCCTAATCCTATTGGTTGAGTCATATCCGACCATGGGCATCTTTGGGTCGATTTGGGGACCCCATGAAGCCACTTAAAAGTGATTATGACATTTTATTTTAATTAACATAAAGTAAAGGCCAAAATGAAATAAACAAATATCTTTTAGTAAATTAATTTTTACATAGGGTTATAGAAGTTATATTTTCGACTATAAATATTCATTGTAAACCTAAAAAGATTTCTTACATCATGGAATTTGTTTTATAATTTTTATAAATCAAATAAATTAAATTATTTATTACACAATCATGATGCAGTATTTACCTCATTAATAAATGATTTAATTAAATAAGATTATAATGATTAAAATATTATCCAAAACATGTCCAATTATGATTGGATGATATTTTTTCGATTATGAGTCATCTTATCGTCGACCATAATTATTTTTGGACTATTAGAAACCGAAAATCATTATATTATAAAATAACATTTTCACTCTTTCCTAAAGAGCCCCTCCTCTCCCTTATAAAAAGAGACCACTTCTATGCAATTCCTCACACCTCTCAAGCCATTTTACTTGTCCAAACTCTACCACATTAACTTTCCTACATCCCTATCCTACTCCTAGAAGCCTTAACTTAGGAATACAGCACTTCAAGAAGTCCTTTGGTTCAAACCAAAGAAAGTTACCCAAATTAAAGGTAACATTTTCTCTTAAATTGTTTTCTTTTATTTTGCTTCTCCAACCCCTAATTTTTTTATTTCCTTTCTTTTATAATAACACCAGTATCCTAAATATACTTGTATGTTGTTATGATAAGGATTCTAACTACACTTACACAAACCTCCATCTAATGGATGAAGAACATAATGTTTCTATGGATGAGAAACTAACGCCTCACGAAACGATGATTGTTCAATTACATCTTACCACCTCTCATGGTGGCCATTATGATGGCACTATATTTATATCTGATATATATTATGTTTATTATTTCTTTATGTTTCTGTACTTTCCAATTATATCAAAATTTTATGGTTTCCATGGTTGGTAAATACGATAATCTCATTTGAGGAAGTGCGGACTACAACCCCCTCTTAGTGATGTGACTCGTTAATGCCCTAAGTGGGATGTATAAAGGATAGAGTTAATGATATTATATATGATATTATAATGGAATTATAATATACCTATGTATCATTATTTTTTAATTCCATTAAAATAATAAATAGAAATGAAAGTAGCATTCATGCGTACGTACGACTTACCATCTCCATGAACGATGCATTTCATTTCGTACCTCCAAATGTTATGTACTATTATAAATACATGTACATGATGGATATATATGATATATATGATACCCAAATCATGAATATCATTCTGGATATAATGAACCTTTTACCACGTGAACAATATGTAATTATAAGAAGTCCATTTTTGACTCAAGTACCAAATATCAACAAAATGAATGTTATTAACATAAATGATTACATAATGATTATAACATGGTAATAAGTGATATAAAAGGAATAATAAACTTGAAAAAGGTTTTTAATCAATTATAAATTAACTTTAGTTTATTATTCATGAGATTAAAGAACGAACGGGTCAAGTCGGACATGAGGCAAGGGACTTCGTCTCAATCTCCTTTCGTTGAGGTATTTCTTATACACGACTTTATTTTATACGGTGTATAAACCCCTTTGAATTTTCATTTTATTCAAAAGGAATCTTTTTATACAAAGCGTTTTACTAAATGACAAATATGAATGTTTTTTAACGTAAGTGGTGACAAAGACCTTTCCACCACCGCGACTATTATTTGATCTTTGGCTTCCTTAACAAGACGGAATGTTTTTAAAAGGAAAAAAATACCAAATACTCTTTTTACGTATTTTGGTATTGAAAATGATTTTGAGAATGGATTTATTATTTCAATATCTCTAAATGATAATTTATTATTGCAATTAGGAAATGTTATCTTTCCTTTATGCTTATGTTATGTGTTAAGATCATGTTATGGTTCTTGGGAATTATTTACGTATACGGGTGGTTCCGTGATAAACCTAGGGCAGGTGAGCCAGAGATAGCTCTCCAATGCATTGGGTAATGTGACGGAGGTAAACGTGAATGTTTCTCCTAAGAGATTTAGGGAATATACTGTGATGGGTATTCCAAAGTAACTATGTATGTAGTTGTGATAACAACAATGTAAGTATGGTATGGATGCCACAAGTTACCTTTATGATTTATGATTTCTATGTGTCTTTCATAAATCTTATAATTTCATGAGGTAAGTAAAATATTTCATGTTTTTTATGTATTTATGAACAAATGTTTTCATTGACTATTTTATAACCCTTACTGAGCCTTTTATGCTCATCTAATGTTTTGAAATGTTTTTCACAAGACATAAAGATGAACAGGGTCAAGGATGGGATCAAGGAAAATCCATGCTCTATTTAACATGGAATTAGACATGACTTTTTTTTCAAAAGTTTATATTTTATGAAAAAAAGTTGATTATGTGTAGAAGTGCTTACTTTGTAATATTTTGAGATGTAATAGTTATGTCCTAATTCCCTAAAACTCTAATCCTGAAAAGATCCTCAATTTGAATTATTCATTTAATTCAATATTATGTAATGTTTAAGGTCGGTTCCTTATATAGACCATCAGATGTACCTCTTACAACCATTCAGAGAAGGTATGGTCTATACAAGTATGTGGTTATGTAGTTCGGTCTCACAAATGTGCATGTAGTATTCATGGAACTAATGAACTGAGTGTTCCATCCATACTTGGATTCTTTCATGGTAGGCTTCTTGGATGATATCTTGGTGTACACTAACACTCGACATGACCATGATACCCATATTGAGATCGTTTTGAGTACACTGAGAGAGCATCGGTTATATGCTAAGCTCTCAAAATGCCACTTTTGGATGGACCAGATTCACTTCATCGGTCATGTTATCTCATAGAGAGAAGTATCAGTAGACCCATAGAAAGTGAGATTATTAGTTTCCTAGGAGAAACTTAAGAACGTTTTTGAGGTATGAGGTTTTCTAGGGATGGGTGGAACCTACAGACATTTTGTACAGGACTTTTCACTCTTAGTAGTGCCATTGATGGGCTTAACTAAGAAGGGTGAAAAATTCTTTTGCTCAGTTTCTTTTGACTCAGCCTTTTAGGAGATGAAAGGGAGGTTAACTTTAGCACTTATACTAGTATTTATAGATATGGGAAAGAGCTATACTATTTACTATGATGCTTCAAGTATCGCGCTGGTAGTTGTGCTTTTGTAAGGAGAATGAGTCATTGTGTACGGGTCTCAAAAGTTGAGGCCACATGAGATAAATTAACCAACACATGATCTCGAGTTGACTGCAGTTGTTCATGCTTTAAACTGTTGGAGAGAATATCTTCTAGGATAGAATTTCATGGTTTTCACCAACCACAAAAGTCTCAAGTGCATCTTCACTCATCATGACCTGGATTCGAGACAGCGAAGGTGGGTTGAGTACCTTCAATCCTTTGACTTTGAGCTCACTTATACGCCTGGGAAAAGAAATGCAGTGGCTATTGTGCTGAGCTAGAGGACTAAAATACAGGTAGTTTATGAGGCCAGCAGTTAGTGGTAGCTTATGGATATGTTCTCTTAGATGCATTTGGAGGTGCACGACAGAGAGGGGAGATGTTTCTATCTTTTATAGTTGTTACCTCTACTCTTCTTGATCATGTACGAATAAGGAAGCTATCATATTCTGAAGGCCTTGTACTATGGGAAAGTGTGTCAGGAGAGGACCCTATTACAGGATGGACAGTAGGAGAGGATGAGATCTTGCATTTTCAGGGGTGCATATGGGTGTCAGCTGACATACATGAGGAGATGTGCGGGACTTTCATTCCCCAGTTTGGGTAGTTCATCCTGGTGTCAAAAAGATGTATCATGATCTGCACCGTCATTATTGGTGGCCAGGTATAAAGAGAGATGTTTTTGGTTTCTTCATGAGGTGTTCCACCTGTCAGATGGTGAATACAGAGCATCAGCGACTAGTAGGGATTTTGCATCAGTTACCCATTCCCGAGTGGAAGTGGAATGATGTCACAATGGATTTCATGACCGGATTACCGAGGTCACCTTGAGTGAATGATGCAGTATGGGTTGTCATTGAAAGAATCACAAAGGTTTATCACTTCTTTCCGATCGAAGAAACCTTTATTGCTGATGAGCTGGGATGGTTTTACATTCGAGAGATTGTGTGTTTACATGGAGTTACACACTTTATTTTTTCAGACAGGGATGCCCATTTTACTTATCGGGTCTGACAGGGACTTCATAAGGCTTTGGGTACATAGGTACATTTGAGTATAGCATACCATCCCTAGATATATGGCCAATCTGAGCGTACAATTTAGGTGCTTGAGGACATTCTTCGAGCATGCATCCTTGATTTTGGAGGTTCTTGGGAGAAGCAAATACCTCTTGTGGAGTTTTCCTAAAATTATAGTTTTCAAGAAACTATTCAGATGGCACATTATGAGGCTTTGCACGGTAGGCCATGCCCATCACCCTTATGCTGGCTGGGGGTAGGAGAGGAAACTATGCTAGGACCTTGCCTTGTCCAGGAGACCACAGAGCGGATAGAGTTGATTTGGAAGAGTATGGCTACTGCACAATGTCGATAGAAGTCTTATGTTGATCGATAGAGACGACATCTAGAGTTTGAGGTTAGGGATCAGGTTATCATGTGTGTCACACCGAGGTTGGGACATAGGAGGATTAAGAGGCAGGGTTAGATTTCACTAAGGTACATCAGTCCATTTGAGGTTTTGGAGAGAGTTTGTCCGGTTGCCTATCAGTTGTAGTTACCTCACTGGTACCAGGCTATGCATGATGTCTTCCATGTTTCTCAGCTTCGGTGTCACTTATCAGACTCATCTCATGTTTTTTAATTCAAGGAGGTTGAGTTAGAGGTGGACGCCTCGTTCGAGGAGCATCCTATCTGGATTTTTGATCGAAGTGTAAAGGTTCTCCATGGTCGGTCTATTCCTCTGGTTTGAGTGCTATGGAAGCATAGGCGAGTACAGGATGAGACTTGGGAGATGGAGGCCAATGTAAGATCATAGTAGCCAGAGGTTTTCGAGGATTCTTCTTCTACTCCACCTTTCTAGAGAAATTCAGGGAAAAATTTCTTTAATGGGGGAAGTTTGTAAAAACCCAGATATTCTTGTAAGGTATGTTTTCTTTTTTTAGGTGTTTTTGAGAAAAAATTGAGTTTCTGGAAATTTATTAAGTACACGTCGTGTTCCGGACGTGTAACGGCCTTACACAAGACCGTGTGTAGTGACCTAGAGACCGCCTAATGCGTGGGCCAGTAAGGGAAAGTAGACACTGTTTATTCTAAATTACTCGTCGTGTGATTTCATTATTTCATTAAAACTGACTGGAGCCACGTCTAATTGGCAGAAGCATCTTCTTCTTCACCTTCTTCGATCGAGAGTGTCTATATGGTGTCGATATTTCCCTGAACCCCTGATCACGCATCCATTCTCTGATTCGACCATCGTTGATTGCGTTGGGACAACCACAGTAAGCTCTTACTTCATCTAGAGCTTTGTTTACTGATTCCTCTCCTTTCAAGAGTTATCCATGGTTGAGCGTTTTTGGCGTTTTTATAGATCTACGGTGTTCTTGGGTGATTCAAGGCTTGAGGTTCATGTATAGTGGTCCTACAACACCGAGGTAGGTGGTTTGTGCCTTTCCATAGATAGTCTTTGAGTTATATGTGGAAAAGTTCCCAATGCCCTTGTTCAGGGTATTGAAAGTTTACCGTTTTAGCCTTGTTAATTTTCTGCTATGCCTGTATGCTTGAATAGTGATTAATTGAATGTGAATAGGGTTAATTACTATGCTTTGTAATTGTTTTACCATGTATTTTTTTATGACCGTTTGGTCTCTCTTAGTCGGTTAGGCTCCGATGATTTTCATTCCTAGTGCTGATAGGATGGAGTGATATTCTTTTTATCTAACATGTTGTTATGTTGTATACTGTTTATCCAAGTAGTTCTTGAGGTATAATTTTACCGTTATTTATTGTTGTGCACGATTTACTTACACAGGGGCATGAGAACCTGGTGTAGTAGACCATAGGGATAATGGATGTTGAGGGCTTCCCCAGTGTGTCTGTTTACTGTTACGATGTGAGACCATATAAGGAATTGTGGTAAGTGCTTACTCAGAGTGTCTGTAGTTCCTAGACGTGGGGCACTGGGGGAATGGTACGTTGAGTGCTTCCCCCAGAGAACCTTTTAGTTACTGATACAAGACTAGAGGGGGAATTGATGGTGAGTGCTTCCTCAATGATTCTATGCATAAGCTGAACCATAGGGGTTAGACTGTGTGTACTTCCCAAAGGGTTGCTTGTTCCAATTTGGTTGAACCATAGGGGTTAGGTTGTGAGTACTCTCGGAAGGTTACCTGCTTTGTTTAGCTTCTTATTTGATATATGAAATTGAATGCATTTGAACTGTAGGATTTTTTACTTTTGGGTACTTCCTTGTTTACTGCTCCATCTTGATTATTGCCTGCCATATATATTCACTGACTATTAGGCACATATATTTGGATGGTTGCCCACTAGGATTTAGTCTCACACCCTGTTTGGGCCAGGATTTTGGGCCCAAATATATTATATTGCTACATGTATAGATAAGGTCAATTTCCCTTCTACATTAGGTACTTGATTGCTGAGGAGTTGAAGAGCATGGGACCAAGCTGAGGCTTGTGATGCTGAGGAGTTTGTCTGTTTTGTTTTGTAATTAAGTTTAGTATTATATTCCAGCATTGTGACTTTTTTGGATTTTTTACTAGACATATATATCATTCATCATTTATATATGTGTTCCAGTTGTTCTTACTTTTATTCTTCCATTTTTACTGTTGTATGGTATTAATACTGCTTCCACTAATGTATATCCGTTTACATCCGTTGTGTCGCTCTGCCAATGAGGGCATAGTTTCCCCACTATTACACCCAAGGCCCTCACTGCTAGTTGGAATCCTCTGGCATTCGGGAAAATACGCTTGAGGCAATGTGACCAACCAGGTATAGGGAACCTTTGGGCGGCTTCCGGAACAGGGACCTTACATTAATATTATTTCATAAATTGATTTTGGAATTATATATTGGTCGTTACAAATTTAGTGTTTTACCAAACAGATAAACTATCGATTATTTGTATTGGATATCCAAAATTAATCTCATGTTGAATAAAATTTTTAAAGAATATCATTGTGAATTTTAACATATGTCCCAATTTCCATATGATTATAAATATCATATCGGTGGTCTTCCTCAAAAACTATTCTTATTAATCTAAAAAGATCAATTTCATAAATCTCATCACCCATGATACTCCCAATTTGATAAGTTTTTCGGAGTCAAAAAACATATAAGTATTTATTAAATAATATAATTGTTTATTTAACACTCTACCATATTCAAAAACAACCTAAAAATAGATATTTATTTTTTAACCATTAAATAACATTATATGTGATTCAATGGTATACATCATTCTAAATTACACAATACCATAATGATTTATCTCTGTTAATATATAAACCATCTTGTGAAATATATTATCAAATAATTATAGTGAGAAGAATATCTTAAGTTTCATAATTTGGTAGTAATTTATTTTTCAAATTACATAAAAATAATCATGTCAATGGATTTTATAGATATTATTTTGAAAATGAATAAAGTATTAGTGGTTGTTTGCAAAAAAAATTTCATAAGAAATATAAAATATAACAAAAAATAGTTTATATTTAACTAGATCATGAAATTAAGGTTATTTTAAACCCTCAATCTCCATGTTAATCATTTATTCAACATTCAATGTATTATATGAATAACCTTATAATTTTTTTACCATTTTGGAATTGAATAAACAAAAATATTATTTTTCATGGAAATAGTGTGATCCACTGGAGGAAGAAAATTCTATCTTACCTCTTTCACTATTGAAACATCTTAATTATTTCCCTATGAATTATCTATATATATATATATATATACTTTCCATGATGCCATATTTTATAATTTATTCTAATTTTTTAAATATTCAAAGGAATCTATTGCATACATTTTTTTGCAATATGCTTTGTGTTTAGAAACATTTTGATATGAAATTTCTTTTTGTATTGTATGTTGAATATAATTTATCTTATTTTTATTATTTTTATATGTTTTTTAGAGAAAGGATTACTAAAAAATAGTGATGATATATTTTCATAATTGTGTTTTTCAACTTCTATTAATGGATAAGGTGTCATAAATTCTTTGAATTTCACATTTAATTGTGTTCCCCTTATATTTATCAATGTTATTGAGGTAAAAATTTATGATTTCTATGAAATGTTAACTTATATAAATTTTTATGTAAATTTTCATATACCTTATTAATATATAGGGAACCCCATCCAATCTATCACACTTCTTCCCTAACTTAAAAATTAATTAAATTAATTATTTATTTTAGGCTAGAGTAGTTTATTTTAGTCTAGAGTAGTTTATTTTAGAAAAAAATTAATAATATTGATAAAATCTATATGGGGTACACTTAATGCATGATTAGTGAGAACTATTCGAAAACCATGAAGTAGAGGTATGATACATTGTTGATCGATTTTTTTTATGTTGGGCAATAGTTTTTGCACATGTTCGGACCAACTATGTATATTCCTAGGTAAATCCAGTATAGGGAGAATGGTTAGTACATGGTTTGGCCAAATATGTACCCAAACCGTGCAATATACACAAACATAAAACATTTTATAAATTATATGTTTTTACTTCCTCCCTTTTTACACTAAAAATCATATCCCTCCTATCTTATTACCCTCTCACAGGAATCACAACCTGGATGGCCCCCTTTTCATGAACCCTTCCTCTCCCCCACTGATTTCATGTGTTTCTATCAAGATTTAAATCTAAATAGGAAATTTTAGGGATTATACTATCATTTATTATCTTTTCCCACTTATACCTTCATTATTATTCATTCCTCACACCATGTCACACCCAAATCTAAACCCTAGGTGGGGTTGGGATCTAACATCATGCATCATGGGTTTCTAGGGTTTGTGATCTTCTCTTAAGACCTTTATCTATCTATTATTGAAGGTTTCGCATCCTCTAAGATTGATATTGGTAGGTGGATCTATGTTTTTTGTTTCCCTTGACAAGTTTTGAAAGCTTTTGTTTTCCAAAATTAGTCTTATTTAAACTTATATACTATTTTCAAGTTCAAATGGATTTATATATGTATAGAAATCTGGGGTTTCAAGTGATTGTAGTTAATTTCTAAATGGGTTTTCATATTTTCCTCTCTTAATTTACTAAAATTAAAGAATAATTATATTTTTTACACATAAAACATTTAGTGTAGTTTTTGTAATAATGTCTGAGAGTTTTAGTATTTTATGAAATTCATTAAATGATTTTATGGGTCATTAAATAAGTTTTAAAGTGGGGTTTTTATTGATGTTTCTTTATTATATAAATTTATATATTTTAACTATTCTAAACTAATGTTATTTATTTTTTTTGTGGTTATACACATGTACATGGTTACATATACATACATACATACACATATACAAAAACAAATCACATTAGATTATGAGAATTTGTGCCATTAGAGACATATATATATATATATATACATATATATATCTATATTTGTGTGAGTGAATTTATAAGATCATAATGATTGTGTGAAATATATGGATTTTAAATTTTATACTCAAACTCAGTTTTTAAAAATTTTTTATGTGGATTTATAACATATACTATAGAGTCCCAATTGAAATTATATACCCTTCTTAACATGTTTACAAATTATATTTTATCTAATTAAATCCATGTTATATTAGTTTTGATAATATATTGTATATCCCATGGGTTTTCTTAAATGAATCCTTTAACCATTATGGGAAAATGTTTTAAATAAGGAATGGGGTATTTAATGAACTGAATGGAACATCATAGGTTAATGAAAGACATCTTTCCATTTTTCTAAAATTAAAAGTGAGATATTAAAGTGGTTAAATCATATGGAAATCTATGTATCTAAATTGGAATACTATGCTAAGTATCCCTTTGGATTTTATCACACTAAATAAATTATAGACATAGACAATGGTCATGGTACCATAGAGGGGTGTAATGTCTTATCACCACTCACTCTATACCCAATAGCTGGACTGATTCACCGCATATCCTCAAGTGTGCCTCCCAATAAGCCCTAGGATACCAACTACTAGCAGGGGTCTACAGGGGTACAATACATAAATTATACCCCTATATCAAAGTTCATAATAAAATTTAAAATAACAAAATACCACAAAAATATGTAAATAAAAAAATTACACATAAATACAAGGATATCCAACAATACTATATGAAATAATATAAATTCCTAAAAAATATGCGATATATACAAAAAAACACCCAGAGGTCCAGACATAGTTACATTCTTGAATAAATGTAAAATAATAGAAAAGGGATATACAACATATTTGAGACAAAACTCATATAGTATTCTAATATAACTAGAGTTTCCTTCTCAACCATACTATCCTGGGACTCATCCCAACTAATTGAATGCAATAATCATTTAATATATTCTTAGGTAACCATGTGAAATGGTGGCCTCAGAGGGGTGTGAGTAAAACTCAGTATACCACCACCAACAATGTCAAATAAAATCAACTATGACTCTATATAGAATGATATAATAAGATAAATAGAAAAATGATTTTATAAATTACAATTGACTAAGAAATAAACCTATTGAACCTTGAGCTATGGGATAACACATGGAATGTACCAAATCTAATTTAACACAGTGTTGGATATCTATATCAAGTAGTAAATCCTCCTATATTAGGATAGATCACCCATCCCCAAGAATATTATTCTTAATAAAGAAGAATCACCAATATCATGCTTTAGGTAATCATCTAATTGGTCTCATAGACTCACTAGAACTTCATATGTCTTCCCAGTGTGAATTTTTCTAAGGGTAAAGTAACCATATCATATTAGATAGTTAGAATACATTGGATCCACTTTAGTGTTCCTATAGAGCACTTCCAAACCATGTGAAAAACCAATCATCATGAAATATCACACTGGACTCTTAGTCTAAGCTAGAGAATCTTACATGTTCCCATGACACACTTCTAGGCCAATAGAAAAAGAAGAATCAAGTAATCATTACTATGCCCCAAAAAGATAAAATTATAACTACAAAATTTGTGGATTATCCTCTGTTAGGAAAATTCACCAGTACCATATCTCCAAGATATGTAATCAATACCTTAGCCATCCTATTAGTAATATCATATAATAGTTATCTCAGAATATCTTGTATCAGTCATGTCAACATATTATCATATTCCAAATTATCTAGTTTATATAATTACCAATTTAGAAATTTTTTATCATTTGGTGGATTATCCTATATCAGGATGAATCACCAACATCACATCAATCCGTGTTATCATTTTACAAAATTCAAATGTTATGAAGAGCTACACAATTATACAATTATTAATTAATAATGCATTTATTCTCATTTGGGGGAATCTTTTACCTAGGAAAAATCACCGAAGGTATGCATTGAGTAACCATAAATCTCATAAAATTAGTATATTCACCTATTCGAGGAAGAATAAATTGTGGTAACCATTAGGTAACTATACTAATATAATCAATAAAAAACTATTTATAAATTTACCAATTTATTTTACAATTTGGATAATTTATCAAATTACTAGTAACTTATAATTTATTCTCCCTTAATTTCTTCAACTATCAAGGAAGAATCACTAAAGTCATATCATGTTAGGCTACGAAATATTATAATTCACATGTTATGCTGTTTTCACATGTTTAAACCTAATCTCAACAATTTCCAATTAATCATGGTTTGTCACATATCTCAGGTGGCCATAATTCTTGGTCCCAATCGAAAGATACCCAATTGGTAACTTGGGTGGTCTAAGCATATAAATTCTTATCATTCTAGTAGATTCCCATTTTAATTAGTTCACATGCATGACATGTTAGTGTGATATCACTTATTATAGATACTAGGATACTGAATTAGACAATAGGGAGTTGTTCTAGACATCATACCTCAAATTAAGTTAAATAAAAGTTATGAAAAAACTTACAAATTTGAATAAATTTCCCAAGTCTATTCATCCATCGAAAAAATCCATGAGTTCTTAGTGTAACCACCTAGTAGGATACTGAACCTTCCATCCCTGGAATGCCTGATATGATCATTGAGGCCAATCCGGGTAAAAATCCTATTGTTTAGAAACAAAACAACAACCAATTTAATATCACTAAATTTTAAGCTATGAAAATAACGTTGAAATGATACAACTTTAATGGATCTCCCTTAAACAGAATGTGTTTATCAACATGGGATACCCTATCAGCAAGAATATTGAAGATATCATCATCCGTGGAAAAATTATTCAATATATGTTGGATTTAGTCATCCGATTTCATAATAAAATTCAATCCATGTCCAATTGGTGAATGATATTTCAAGTATAATTGGAAACTTATAGTGATTGAAAAGTCTAGAACATTTTGAGAAGAATCTATCAAATTGAATACCACTTAAAATGGTGAAGTAAAGAGAATAGGGGAGGACTTAAAAGACTATAAATCCCTAACTCATTACTTAATGAATAAGAGGTTCAAATAAATGAATTTAAAAGGATTAATTAATAATATGATCACCTTAAACTTTGTTTAAAACTTTATAGGGGTGGTTCATGATGTGTAAAAGGGTTTCACATCATGAAAAATTTGAGGAAAAGCATTTAATGGGCTTGGATGAGGTGTTCCACAATGTGACATTTCAGGGATATTCCCTAGGCTCCCTGTTTTCACA
Organism: Viscum album; assembly: GCA_963277665.1. NCBI lineage: Eukaryota > Viridiplantae > Streptophyta > Magnoliopsida > Santalales > Viscaceae > Viscum > Viscum album. The sequence goes on along the minus strand of OY728153.1, from coordinate 1,175,865,448 downwards.
TCTCGAGTTTACCTTGGAACACCCTGTTAATCTATTTCACATATTGAATCATTTTCATGAAATGAAGGGCCCACTTGTGCTATTTTCAACATCCCAACACACCAGTTCTACATTTGGGGCATTCCTGAACCCTTAGGCCTTCAACAAAAACATTAACCATGTCAAAAACACCATTTTTTGATATTCAAATGATCATAACCTTATTATTATTCTTGTATTATAAAATGAACCATTAAATAAAGGATAAAAAATATATTTCAACTAAAATTTAAAACATTTTGGATGTGGGTTCTTATAATATTCCCACCACAAAACTTCTCAACCTCGATAATCTTTATTGGGATTTACTAAATGAATCCAACCTACACGATCACATAAACCCACTCAATTAATCATGTCCAACTCCATATGATTGATTTATCTTCTACTACACAACTCTATATACAAGGTACATTATTCACTCAAACTGGAGCTACATCTCATAACCATTACTGAACCCCTAGATGGTGTTTCCTAACACCCATCTGTTTTGACCACCACTACTTCCTGATCCAAAACATTACACATTTTTTGGTTATAATCACCATAATACATTGCAACCAAGTAGTACTCTATTTCATGGTCCTCATCAATATAAAAATCATTTACCAAAACATGTCCCAAATGGTCCACCGACATTCTCAACATTTTTTCCACCTTAAAATTGGGACAACCTTGTTTATTAGTTGTATTTTTTTCAATAGTTATCAGTAATGCTCAAAATAAAGAATGAAATCCTAAGTGAATAGAGATTGATTGAAGTGAAGATGTCTGTATAATTGTTATGGATTCATAACATTAGACTCTATTCTTGGGAAATTATCCATCTTGTTAAAAATTGGACGATTGATGCACTAATCTTGAATGTTAAAAGAACATTCTTCATGTGTGATACAACATTTACAACATTGAAGTAGCATCCTATTGAGGATTATTGATTATTGAAATTGTGATCTTGAAAAAAGTATAAGAATTATGTGCTTTCCATGAAGTGAAGAGGATGAGAGAATGAATAGAAGAAGAAGGTTAAAGAAGAGGCTAGTACATTGAGGTGTCCATGAATTTCAAGTAGAAGGTTTATTTTTGTCCTACAAAAATTTGGGCCAACTATTGAGATTGCCAGCCAGTATTCAACCCAATGATTTTGCGGGACCACTATGGCTCAACTGCGCCCATGGGGAAGCCAGAATGAGGCTATGATTGAGAGAGGTAGTGGGCGTAGAGTGCACCCAGAGAGAGAACTCGTAGAGTGTGATCCACCATGCGAGGAGGCATAGAGGGAAGGAAGCATAGGTTGGGTGCAAAAAGCGCCTGTGGTGAACACGGTACGACCCGATACCATGGAGAGGGGAGGAGAATTTTGAACTGATGCTGAGACTACATGATTGATAAAATTATCCTATCTTGCATCTCCATTTCAATGTGGGACAACATTTTAAAAATGTGGGTGTAATCTTAGCCGCTCATTTCATCCCATGTCTTTTCTCAAACGTTCGATCTATCTGCGGCATATGGATAAAATCATGGTCATCCATTATCTCGCTCCACATGATTATGAACCCAGACCATCCGATTCCCCCCCAACAGATTTGAACCAGTCGTTCCATCTTCTTCAACCTCCAGTGCTTTCCAGTGCCGCTATATCTCACCACAGATGATGGAGAATCATGTCTGATCCACCATATCTTATCATTTTGACACCATGAACATTTTCAGATCACGTTGAGGCCATCCATGAAATATATGTCTTGCATGCATGTGATATCTCAATGAAGAAGGGTCATCTGAGGAAAATAGAGTTTCCTAGTCCATGTGGATTCGAGTGTGGAGTAAAAAAAGATACTAATGATCTTAAATGCACATTATTTTTTTGAAGGGAGAGGGTCGTGCATTCGGGAAAAAACACACCACATGTCTCTACATATATACACCCACGGGTTTGAATATTTCAAAACACCAGATATCCTAAGCATTCAAAGACACGATCTCTATAGATTTTCACATAGATCTCAAATGTATAAGAAGAGTTTCCCTGGTCTATAAAAGAGGATCCCAAGACGAAGAGTGTTGTTGCATCCTACATATTCGAGAGCTCTTGTTTTCAAAATAGAGCATCTCTTTGAGATTCCATTTCATGAAGGAGAAACCAGAGCACCGCGAACCTTCTACTCCATGAAGAAGATGATCCCATGAGTGTTTGAAAAGTTCTTTTCACTGTCAATATACTTTGTGAAGAATTGGTTCCGGTGAACACACAATCATTTTTCTAACCCTAGTTTCTCATTGCGAAGGTCGAGAAACAATGATCCGGTGGTTGATCCTTTATCCTCCCACTATGCTTCACGAAGTGCAACACACACTATGCAAATAGGAACCACACATCCTTTGCATGAAGAAGAAGAACTGTGGAACTCCTTGCTCATAAGAAGGTAAGAACACCACTCCTTGTTTATTATTTACATGGGATTTTTATGGTAATGGAGAAGCTTTCATGAGGTTCATACACACATGCATGTTCATATGTTATTTTCCTAAAGGAAACCAATTCCTCAATTGTGGAACAATAAGTTGGGTAGTGTTTAAACCCATTCGGGTTTGAAGAAACATATACATATAAACATAAAGAAACACCCTAACCAAGTGTAAGAGGAAGAAATAAAAGAAGGAAGAGGAAAAGGAGAAGAGTTTATGTGTGTGATCAAAGAACCACACCCATTAGTTTTCTCACAAAAATAGAGGAATAAGAGAGTGCATGCTTGAATTCATGAACATGCATACATGAAATCACATAAAAAAGTACCAAACAAGTGTGTGCATGTGTGTAAAGAAAAAAAAGAAAGAAAGGGAAGAATGTTTCAAACTAAATGTCTTATGCATGATCACATGCATTCATGAATAAAGGAGAATAAGTTGACTATGATGATTCCAAGTGAGCCAATACTTATTGCACAAAATTCACATAGTTGTATGTTATTCAAGCCAAGAAAAAAAAATGAGAATAGTGCATTCTTTTATTGCACTGAAGAAGAAGTAGTACTGTCATTTTTTGCACTAAAGGATAAGAGGAAGAAGTTTAGTGAAGTTGGTTTTACACTAAATAATAAGAGAGAAGAAGAGGAAAGTTGCTTTCCTACTACATTTCAAGAAACCAAGTGAAGATCACTTAATAAGATCAAGAGAAGAACCCATCTTTTGAAAAGGAAGAAGGTTGTCCTGAATGGTAGTATAAAGAACCAACAAGTGTAAGGGCATATCCTAATTATTACAAGTGGGAAGAGGATTATCTCCCTTACCCCACCATGTGTAGGGAGCCACACAGACTAGAGGATTGTTTTCCTAGTTGATCCTTTGTACCAACATATCACATTATAGTACATAATACATACACTTGCCATTCCCTTGCATTGGAAGGACTTAGCTTCTCTTATTGAGTGGTGAACCTTGTAAAAATATTGTGTGCATATTTTTACTATTCTCTATTTTTGTATGTGATAGGGAAAAAGAATAAAAGAATCAAGATACTAACATGTCAATAGGTACATGGATAAAAAGATATAATTGGTTTCAAAATTCCTCAACATTGATTCACCCCCTCTCAGTTTTAGTTATATCCCAAACTGGTCCTCTTACTTACTATACTTGAACACAAGAAAAACATTCCATATCATATGCCACATCTATTAACTGATTTGAAGTCAAAACATACGAGTATCCACTATCTTGGAATACAGATTGTATACACCAAACTTCACTAAAAAGGTCCTCTTCATTCCTCAAAATACTAACTTCCTATGATTTCCCATGAATTTCACCCAAAACAGCACCTTTATAACTTTTCATCGAATGTTTCCCCCCCTGAAATATGTTACAAAATATTCCATCACTTGATTCACCCCTTGAACCATACAATACATAAAAGGTTTTCCATCTTAAAGAAAGAGATGAATCATGGTTCAACAGGAAAAATATGTCATGAAATTTAGATCACCCCCTAAATCATATCATGAATGGAGAATTACCCCATAAATCACTATTTAAGCTCACTAAAACATGTCAAGACTAATTCCAATGCACTAAATTTACCCAAAATCTAACTCAAATTTTATATTTTATGTTTTCATTAAACATGATAATTGGACTTTACAACTCACTAGTGTCTAAATGCAACATCAACTATCCCATGATTGACTCAACTAATCGAAATACCCTTCTCACATAAGGATATTCCTACAATATCATATATTTGTATCCCCACCATATGAATTTACTTACATAGATCCATGATTAAAACTCTAAGGGAGGCCATCCAAGTTACTAGAAAAGACATTTATATTTGTTGTCATATTTCTGATTCTATCTAAATGTAATAAAGATGATGTAAAGATATTGGGAATGATTGTCTATAGGTGAGTAGTATACATAGGGGTTGTCAACATCTACAACCACATACCATCCATTACTAGTATCACTTCTTATTGGAGGGTAATGTAAACCCCATTAAAATGTCCCTGAACTCCATTTCAGCAAGCGTCTCATCAAACCCCAACCACTATAATTTAATAAAGACTAAAAAATGAAAAATCGATAACACCTCATGAAACATTTCCATGAATCCAATAATTAAGGTTTTATGTGGTAGTACCAAGACAACACTACTCTAGTTTCTATATCACAACCTCAACTATTATCAAAACAATTGAAAAAGATCCATTTCACTAACCCAAAACCATGTGGTAAAACTAAAAATGACGCACACCACCTTGATTTTATTGAAATAAATAGATGGTTACACTCGAACCACCCATTTACATATCCCAAAAAACATCACACATCATTCACATGTGCCTAGAATATTTTCTTCGGTACCATAAACTAGATGATCGCACACTTCCTATGACCATTCAATATACTTGACTCAAAAACTCTTGATTTGTTCATTACCAGAGCTCAGATCAAGTGCCCATTCAAGTATTTTTCTATGAATCATGGATAGTTATACTCATGAGGTGTGAAGTTTTCTTGAAATCTATTCCAACAACATACCTTTCATCCCAAGTCAAGACTAACCACAAGACCGCCAATCACTTCAGATGTCATTATTAGATAAAAATATTATACCCATTCCCTAACCAACCTTGTCTCTCCCACACAGGTTCTTCATTGATTCCTTCTTGAATAAAATTAAAACAATAGGGTTAAGAATCTAAAAGATCCTACCCCTAAAAACACAACTTAAAGAAACCACAGACACTTATGTTTCTTAATTTATAAGGAATATAAGAAATAACCATGCCTTCTAAAAAAACATGATGGAACATACCATGAATTGATCCTTACAACAAAAGGTTTTTATGAATTTACACTTATCCCATATATAAGGTCTTTCACTAAAGTAACTAAGTTAGAACACAGTGGCTTATACCAACCTTTTGATGGCCACAACTCATAGTGCGCCAAGCACACTCTTATCCCAGTGTCACATGGAATCAACATATCAGATATTACATCTCTAGGGTTCTACATAATAAGGGAATCATATGACAAAAAAAAACCCATTACATGGCCACCCCTCCTCTATGATGATAAACACATATGAAAACTCCCTGAAAGACTAAGACACATAAGAAAACCTAAAAAAGAAACCCACTCACAAGGGGTCAGTAGGTTATGCACCTATTCCCCACTGACCCACCAAGGTTATTAAACCTGCTATAAACAAGTACAATTTCATCCTAGATCCCCTCATGTAATACCTCCTCATAGATTCACATGGCCTACAATCAGAAAAAATCAATATAAAAGTTACCCTAGATGAGTATAATTCTTTAATGTATTTATATGAGAACACAACATATTAGAAATTGTGGACACTTTAAAATTTTTTGGCACTGTTGTTAGTGAATTATAACACCAGAATACCAAAATTTCATTTGAATCCTACATACCTAATATGATTCATGAGAAGATTATTTCCTCTACATGAGATGAAACAAAATCAACCCATTTTCCTCTAGTTAATGAGCCAAGATCCATATATCCATAAAAAATCAATACATCCAAACCATATGTGTGCCTCCTAAGTGAAAATAAAACAAAACTATAACATCACAAATCATAATAGAATACCCATGACTTCGTATTCTAGAATTCCTACAGAAATAGTTATCCATGACACAATAACAGAACACCAATCACCAGATCTGATACATTTTTAAATCTCTAAAATAATAGATCCTAAAATAATAAGGAAACAAAAAAAATGTATTCCTCAGATACCACTTTGTAAAATCCCACCCCAGCTCACTCTATACACAGAAGATAGGTTGGTTTATTAGTTAATATTAGGCATATCTTCCCACACACATAACCCTTCCAATTATTGGTGGGGGTATAAGGTGGTCCTTTCGGGATACAATACCCCCAACATCACAGTGCACAATAAAATATAAAATAACCAAATACCATCCAAAAAAGTAAATAATCAGAGTGTATATAAATAAAATGAAGTCCAAAAAATTATATGAAATTCTATAAAGTTCTAAAAATCTATTTTATACGTACAATGGTCCTCCCATTGGAATTGAAATAGATATAAACTTGAATAAATGAAAAACAATAAAAATGGATCTATTGTATCTCTAAGCCAAATCCCCTAAAATATTTAATACTACTAGATCTATCTTGATAAACCATTCTATCCCAGGACTCATCCCAACCATTTTTCTATAATCATCATGTATGATATTCTTGAGTACCCATGTGCATTGGAGGTCTGAGTAAGGTGTGAGTAAAACATAGTAGGTAACCACCAACAGTGTCTAAAAAATCCAATATGGGCATATAGTGTAAGAAATATTATTATAAACAAGGGAATACATTTATAAATTAATGTTGAATATCAAATAAACCTACCAAACCATGAGATTTATGTTTAAACTAGGGGCCAACGAAAGCTACTTCTACACATTGTTGGACATCTCCACCATGTAGTAAATCCTCCACATCATGATAGACCCCACATTCCTTAGAAACTTCACTTGTATCTTGAAAAACATCGAGTATCATGTCTCATTTAATTATCTCTTTAGGATCTTAGGTTGGAAAGAACAACTTAAGTATTCCAAGGTAGAATGTTTCTAAGGGGAATGTTAATGTATCATACATGAACATTAGACTAATATAGACCCACTAAAATTTTACCATGGTGAACTTCTAATACAATGGTAAAATAAAATTGCATTCCTTATCATATTGGAATCTTAGACTATTCTATATCTAATTATATGTTCCCAAAGAACACTTCCAAACAAAGGGAATTTTTTTCATGAAATAATCACAAATTTAACCTAATGAAAATGCACAACTATAAATGTTTTGGACTTTCCTATGTTAAGAAGAATCATAGGTACCGCATCTCATGAGAAAGTGGATTAATACCTCAAGAATCTTGTTAGTAAAATAAAGTACAAGAAATCCAAACATATCATGTGTTACCCATGTCAACATATTATCAGAATCCAAATTTGTTAATTTATCCAATTACCAATTTACCAGTCATCTATTCTTATTTGGTGGATTTTCCTATGTCAGGATGAATCATCAAAATCATATCAAGACAAGTTAACATTTATCATAATTCACATGTTATGCTAAGTTGGTTAATTATCTACGTAATAACAGAAAACGTTTCTCAAATCATTAATGGTAGATTTTCTACAAAACAATGACCCAAGATAGGCCAAGGGAACATTCTAGATCCAAGGGATAAATCACACACAACGTTATATAATTTCATGTAACTCTATATTTTTTCATGAAACAAACATATTTGTAATAGGAAACAAAAAATAAAACATGTTTTGTGGGAATTATAGAGGATCCCAAATAATAAAAATCTAGTGGTTTGAAACTTTAGAAACATACTCATAACCATAAACCTTAGAATGAAAAATATTTATGTGAGAAGGGAACCTTTTAACCTATTCCTTACGTGACCTTACCCCGATGGTAAAATCATAGACATCACAAACCCACTTTTCACAACTTAGGTTTAGTTGTGCACCTAAATTCACCCATTTTGACTTTAAATAGAGTATCAACCTCTAATAAAATGATATAAATATAGTAGATAAATCATCATATCATATATGTGTAACCCTTTCTTCAATTACATCACACAACTCTAGGATGAAATGGATCCCCAAAGGTTTATAACTTTGGAAAATAACCTTTCATGGGACCCAATTTGTCCTGGAATTTGTTTGAGAGTTCCCCACACAACTTACCTAAAAGGATATGTGGGGGTTAATAATATAATATGCCTTCATGTAACCATGTGTTTTGTGTGACACCCGAAGTTGTGAAAACCAATGACCAAAAATCCAAGTAGTGTCCTTAAGAGATAGCCCATGGTTCTTGAAATCTCACTTTCATGCAAAAACTTATATTTTTATGCAACAAAATTTAGGTACTTGACTCAATGAATCATTCAACAAAACACATTTTTGTTCAAGTTGAGTAACCAAGTATGTCATAACAATTCTAATCCATCCCTCCATTGCATCAATCACTAGCGTAACATGTATCATGAACCATCACGTATAACCTATTTTGATAGCCTATATAATTTCATTGGATCTTTCTCCAAATAACAGGAACTATAATGCCTATTTCTCTTAATATTACAACCTAACATTGGGATCCCCATTTTAAACATCACCACAATAGTGTTTATTCCATGAAACACCCATTGGTATATGTGTAAAATATGTGTAAGACATGAAGGTGAAATCATCAATAGAAACATCCCACATTTCCTGGTATAGATACCAAGTTCTAGATCCTTCTCTCATACTTGGAATTCATCTCCTTGGGTGTAGGCCCAAACCTTGTCCGAGCTATATTATGTTAAACTACATGGCCCATCATCGTAGTCAGATGATGTTGAACTTCATGACATTATGCTAAATACATGATGTTAAACATTAACTATAACATGTGCGGTGAATAAAAGATTCACCATGTATGATTAGCATGGGATGACACGACACTTTAAGTATTGTGTGATAAACATAGGATACCCCATGTATAATTATTAGGGGATTACACCTCATTCCCCCACATGAGATGATGCTAATATACCAAGAAACCTTTATGAATAATCCTTATACTATCCATTTTTATCAATCATTTTATGAAATGTGGTTCCCTACAAAATGATAATAAACTATATGGATCAATCCTATCATATGACCTTAAACCATGGAATTTAACTACATGGACTTTGATCCCTGTCTCCCAAATGGGTATGTAGGATGCCTCCTTGAGGTTCAATATTGACACCCCAACTCCCACATAAAATATACATGTCTTCCCCTCATGATTTTGTAACTCTGATACGTGACCATCTTTATCTTTTTGATCATTCAAACTATCACCAATATAAATCTATATGTCTTACCATCATAAGACAAAAACTATAAACTGTGATCACCCCCTCAGGGAAACATTCAACCATAACAACCTATCCACACAATACATTAAACCTATAAAACAAATTTCCTATAAGAAGTTACACCTATGAACAACCTGTCCCCATGAGATGTTAAAATTTTAATCAACCTATCACCATAAGGTGTTAAACCTATGACAAAATCTGTACCCACAAGATGTTAAACCTGTGACCAACCTATCTCCAAAAATAGTAAACCTTTGACCATATCTCCAAAATATGTTAAACATGTGAAATGAATATCCCCGAAAGACGTTAAATATGTGAAGGTGTTGTCAAAATATATCAAACCTATGAACATGTCCCCATAAGATACTTAACCTATACCCTTATTATATGATCTATAATATCTATATCATGAAATCAGTATGAGATGGATAAGGTAAAAATCCTAATAATTCTTATTCCATTAGTGAAAATTTCCCTATGTGGTACATGGGATTCCTTGGGATCTAGCCCTAAGATGCCTAATATTTTATATTCCCTCAACATAAATAGTGGAAGATGTTCGAGGTGCTCAATTCCCAAAATCCACAGATTTATAGATGTGTCCAATTTTTCCAACAACTACGACCATAGGTGGTTGCTCTATCGCATCAGAAGAAGGGTGATTGACTAGTATACACCTCAAGATAGCATAGGGAATAATATTCATTAACAAGACTTGAATCTATTATGGAGAAACAAATTAGGAAATGGGCTCTATAGAGGAATCCATTTAAGGAGGAACCAATATCACATCACCCCTTTTCAATAAAGGTTCCAACACCATCATCTATAAAGGTAAAGCCCATATATCTTTAGAGAGAGGGAATATGAGGAAACTAAATTGACAACTTAGAGATCGTGTGACCAATACAAGGAATAAAATAACTCTAGGTGGGGAATGTAAAGTAAACTACACCAAAACCAACCACACAATGTGTGAAACACCTTAAAAAGTATCCAGGAAACAAACTAGTGAACCATATTTAAAACTAATCTTCTTAAACAATTAATTGATCATTATTGTTAAACACTTTCATATTACAATATCACTGGATCCAAAAATTTTGTTTTAAGCTGTTAAAACCAGTAAGATGGTCCAAATTTGAATATTTTCACTTATAAATGGGGGGAAATGTGTGATGTTGGGAATCTCTGGTCCGGAACATCATTGACGTGGACCCTTCTTCCATATTCAACCAAATTGGATAGAATTGATAACGCTAGGAATATTGTTAATCACTTTCATAATTCATGTACTGATAATTTACTTTTAAAAAAATAAAGGGATCATTATACTGGTTGACCCACCACCAATAAGCATGGGGGAAGGAGAATAAGTGGTGCAGAAACTCTGTAAAACTACACTCCACTCGTGATAACCACCACTTCCACAAAAACTAGTTTCCCTTACCCTATCTACCCATATGAAGTAATCAAACATAGGCTTATTAGTTACCTAGTAAGTAGATACAAATAAGAAGGTGTCATAACAACCTAGGATATGGTCTGACATGACCTAGAAAGAACATCACCTCATCGATGTCAACACGCCTAAGGGAATATTAGGGGAAACATCCAATACCCAGGTTAAAAAACATTAGGATACTTTTCTAAGATCATTATTATGGATTAATCCCTAGTAGTGAGGAGTTATGTGATATTTGTGTCACACCCACGGTTACCACCACTAGGGAGTCACCTTGGAGGACTACCACCAGACCATTATGATAGCATCAAGAAGTTTCACAAGCCAGCTAGCGGGTTGACCTTGCCCCTTCTATACCTTCACTAATCTAGAATAATCATCCCCAAAATAAAAAACATGAAATATGACCTACCAAACTAGATGATACATTGTAAGATCCAATGTCCCTAAAAACCATTGACATACCTCATCATATCCCCACAACAACTACACGAGGGATGATTTTTTCACGATTGGTATCGATACAAAAAACACCCACTTGGATGTTTAGGTTGACTCTCTCTTTCACGGTAACCACTAAAAACATCACGGTCCACCCATTTATTAATTATATAATCATGGAAGTCCTCCCCACAACATCATGAAAAGACACGGAGGCCCTACCAATGTAAAATACTTTCTTCGCCTCCATGATATGTCCCAAGGAATGAGTTCAAACAATCACCACAGGGGTTGTGCGTGTAGCACCAAACATGGTGTACTTGTAAGAAATTTCCTTGTCCCTAATGGGCACACAATGAAGGATCACATGGAATGTTTGAGGTAATAATGAGTAAAGTAGTGTATCACCATTGACATGTCAAACTTTGAGGTGACAGATGACTCGATAGAAATACCTTTTACACTGCAATTAATACTGGTTGAAGAAGCTCATCATCATAGGATTACGATCATTGAACCCAAGGTTATTAATGATTCTAGATCAATATATAGGTACTTTTATGTGGGGGTGTTCTATCCTATTTCTAGTGGCTCACGGTGTAACCATCACTGCTACTACCAACTTCCATCCTCTCCTCCTACTCTCTATAAGTGGGAGAGACATCAGGATCCGGGTTATCCCCCAAAATGATGGTGAGAAAGTCACTTATCCAAAGGTAGATGATAATATTCCTGATCAATAGGGGTAATTAGATATCCTATCCTATATGGATATAGTCATGATGGTGGCCCCTCCTCTGGAATACACTTTGATGTTTCATGGATGGATGGTCGGCATACCACTTCCTCTGCTAGAAAATCAACAGTAGAGAAAATAAACATCCTTGCCACAATTTTATTCCCAGACCATAATTTTCTATTACTAAGGTGATTAGTATCCATATTCCCCTTTGGATGATTATTAAGAAGAATATTTTTTAGATTTATTAGTCATCAAACAGTTACCAGTTACGTTCTAGACACCTGCAACCTAATGATTTGCCATCATGAAATCTCTCACTATGTGCTAGGGTCATTGTTTTTTTAGAATTTTTGGGTGATTCTCAACGGACACTGAGATTTCAAATTGGTCTACCTGGGTACAATTGATCATGTTGAGGACATTCATTAGAAATACTAAAGGGTTAACATCGTATCCCTCCTGGTATCTCGATGCCTAGATTCATATGGATACTATCAAACATTTTAGAAGAATTATTTTTGGAGAATTAATATTATATAGAGAATCATGCAAAAGGAATATCCCAATATTAAAATCATGGTTTGGGGTAGTACACCTCCATTAATATCCTTTCCCTTTCAAGGAAACAATAAGATCACCAAACTGTTTGTCCCATTGATGATGAATGTTTACATCCAACTACTCCTGCCTTGATTGTTGTAAAAATGAATCTTACTAATGATCAATGAAATAAGGATGAAAAAAATGGGATAAGATGAATAATACCTACCCCAATAGGGTATATATATTATCAGGAATAATTTTATGCTGGTTCCCACACTCATCAGTTGAGTTAGACATTAGTTCTCAGTTGTCCTTCCAAGGAGGTACTACCACCTTCCAATTAGAATTTTGACAAGGGAAAAAGAGTGTCCAAAATCATCAACACGTATGGGTCCACACTAAAAATAGAGTTAGAGGAGAGGTTATATTCCGTAATTCAAGAGCATAGGGATATAAAATAATTATTTCCAAAATTATCGTTGAACAATACCTAGGGAAATATAGTTTCACATAAGACCTTATACATATAGTTGAGATGCCAATTTACTCAGTTCGACTACCTAGAACTGAGAAATATGGTCCTTCAAATACTTATAGAGTAGAGTTTTTTGGAATTGAAAGGAGACTGAGATATTACCCACCTACCCTTCCTAAATAGAATTATTTCTATACTTGGAACTGTGATCATTATACCTGATGGGATAAAAAAATATGTTAGAGAATTAGTGACTACCAACCCACACCAAGATGACATAATTTTAGCTCTGAAAACCTACCTTGATATTGTGGAAATTCATATAACTACAATCCCCCTAGAGGGGAATCCATATCTAAAAAGGGTATATCATATGCACCCACATCTAGAGTTCAAATACCTTATCTTCAGCCCATTCAAAGATATAGCTGATCCACTACAGAAATTGGACCACTTCAACTTGTGTTTTCCCCGATACTTGGGAATATAGAGAAACAAGAAGCCTTTATGATTTTCTAGTTCATCTAGACCATATAAATACCTTATTTTGTTTGGTACAATCAGCTACCCCATAGTCTTTCACTAACTGGGAAGACCTACCCAAATAGCTTCTCTAAAAAATTTATTTCACCATATACAAGACCAATATTGTTGACCTCTCCAAATTCAATAAGTGGCCTGATGAGAAACTCTCTAACTTCATTGGTTATTAGAAGGGGATAACTACACCCTTAATAGGTATCTCTCCCATAAATAACTACTGATGATGTGTTTGAAAAATTACAAGGATGATTTTTTCTATACCCTAATCTCCAAAAACTATCTAATCTAATTATATGATTTAAATGAATGATCCTAGTGTCTGAAGAATCCTTATTTTGGAACATGAAATGATCACCCACATAACCTCTTCTACCTCCCATGAAAAAATTGGGAGCATCGAAATAAATGTTGTTTCCAATATTGAAGCCCTATAACCAATCCACTTACTTGTACCTCTACCAGAGAGGTACCTCCAGAAGGATATGCCTCAATATTCATAGATTACACACTATATGTTCCCTCATCATGAACTAGCTCTATATGAAAATTCTACCCCATACCCCATCAGGATTAGACACCTAGGATTCCAATTGTAGAGTAGAATTAAATGAGATAATCCTTTAATGAGATTTATGTCCGAAGTTATTTCAATTGTGACTTGGAGAAGAACATCATGAAGGTTTTAGAGTATAGAAGGCCTATGGATGATTACCTCAAATACTTTTTACGATGCCACAAAATCCTTGGGAACACCATCATAAAGTGATTCATATTCAGTGACTCGATCCAAGACAAAGTGGATCACAAATTAGTCACACTAAGTGATGTCTCGAATGAGATATCACATGTCTCCACAAACATAAATTGTGGTGATGAGGACTCCAATGAATAGAAGGAGGTACCAACTAGAGGTACACAAAAATACTATGATTGTGTGGCCCACAATAAGATTTCTCACACCCACGATATTATATATTCTCTCTTAACAAATCCATCACCCCTTATTTTTATCCTATCTACTCCATCCACCTCATTGATATCACAACCTTCCATGTCTCAAAATAATAGTCCTCAATGACACTAGGATAACCAAAGTCCTCCATCAGTTAAAAAATCATTCCTTACCCTTGGTGAATTCATTCCTTCTAAATTGTGGGATCCACCCAGAATTCATCCCATCATATAATATTCAAATGGAGAAGAAATGTTGTATGCCTCCATGAACACTATCATATTGGTATACTACGACACCATACTCAGTGATAAGGAATTTTGCAAGGCACCCTCATGTACCACTGGATGACACTACCAAATAATAAATGGATGTCAATGAAACATGAAATACTCTCCATCCAGTGCTCTAGAAGAGGTTTTTCATGCAATTAAGACTAGATTTAAAGACTTAATTAGGGATTTGTAGGAACAACCCTCCCATGAAACTACATCTGGTATGGCTCCACAAATGACTATTTTATTGTACTCTCATAGAATACTTCTTACAATTATATATTGTTAAGGCCCTATATCCATTTTCATATAGTGGTCCACTCTTCATACAATAAGTGCCTCAAGTACTCCATTGATGATAAAGTAGGGGTACTCTATAGCGATGCTTCTCCCATCAACTCTAGTGAAACCTGTTACCTATATGTGGTGTATTACAAGAGGGAGGGAAAACATCTCAAAACTGATGGTTTTGAGCGTATTAATTCCCCCAATGACCCAAAATAAACTTTTGAAATTCTTTTGGTGGATTTGACTGACATATTCATTCTACCAATCCACTGAATGGAGCCAAAATCCTAGGATATGAGAATATTTTTCATAATGTCAAAGAAGAATGAGTGATTATAGATTAACTCATTTTCTTAAAAATGGTATTATTGGATAATACCCAAAATCTTGACTCATTTGCAATATCAAGGGATATTTTCCATCGAAAATGATCCAAGACACCTGCATAGGTTTCACAAGGCTGGGTTGAATCAATAAAATCTCTCTCAACACCATTTTTTTATTAAAGGTGGGAACCATAACTAGAAATTATGTGGGATGGTCTCAAAAAATTCTATCACCACATACTTAGTGGAATAGGGACCCCCATAATTGATTCTATTTTTATATAGTATATTATTGCATTAGTACTCGATTTTTAGCTCTAGAAAAGATGCCTCATCCCCCTGACCCTTAAATATCTAACAATGATGAGGATCTTGATGAATCCCCTCTATAGTTTGTGGATGGTGTCTCCAATATAGTTTATGAGATGATCTGAGTAAATCTCTGCACATAAGAATATTTTAGTAATACACTAATTAGGGAAGTCATGTTTCTGAATGAGTAACAATAGTAAGTGCATTTCCTGAAACATCAGAATGACGTGTTCTCATGGATCTATAAGTTGATACTAGAGATTTATCCCCATGTTTTAATTACTTACCTTGGCCTCGCAGTGTGCCACTATAGGTTTAAAAAACCTCCCAGAAAGTTGAAACCTACTCATGAATCCATGGTCATGGTTAAATATGACAAACTAATCAAGGCCAAATTCATCATAGAGGTTCAGTACACCAATTGGATGGGAAAAAATTGGCCCCATAAAGATTATTTATAGGGATATAATGTCTTGCATATAATTTTGGGACCTTTCTAAACATTTTAAAATAATGTCATCCACCTTCTAGAAACAGGGCTGTTGATCGATACCACCATTGGATTCCAAACCCTCTTCTTCATGGATGGATATTACAGGTATAACTGTATCTGGATAATCCTTGATGATTAAGAGGCCACCACTTTCAAAGCACCCCAATGAATCTTATTCTACATGGGGATTTCATTTAGTTTGATGAAAGATAGAGCAATATACCAATATTCCATACACCACATCTATAAACTGCTCTTTGGGACCTTGGTGAAATTCCACATAGATGAATTGGTGGTTAAATATCCTTCGTATTAGGAGCATATTAAGGTGCTTGATAAATTGTTATACTTCCCCCACTACCACCATCTAAAAATAAATTCTATGAAATGTGAATTATGGGTTACCTTTATAAAATTATTCAGTTTCACTATTAGATATAGAGGTATTCAGATTGTTCTAGGGAAGATCATTTATTTTAGAAATATTCATCATCCATGTATCCTATGGGAGTTATGAGGCCTCCAAATCCACTTAACATATATCCAGCTATTCAATATGAATTTGGAAAAAATTGTAAAACCTTTATGAGTCTCATGAAGAAGGATACCATCTACTAGCGATATGAAGACTTCTAGGCCACTTTTGAGGACATTAAATTTTTTTCCATATCCTATAGTCTAGATGAAACCCATATAGGGGAATCCTCTAGTCCATTATGTGATATCCTTGGAGTGGTCATTTTGTCCCTTATAGCTCATAAAAACTGATGGATGGGAATGAAACTTGTATTTCCTCAATCTCAAGCTCCTTCATATAGATAAAATATATTATTCTATTGAGAAGAGCTTTCACACCCTTGTATTTGCAGTTTAAAAGTTACAAAATTACATAATGTTCCATGAGATCCAACTAACATCCTATATCAATCCCTTGCAGTAAATTCTCATCCAACCCATGTTGATTTTCCGATTGGAAATTTGGGTAGCTATTCTATAGAATCTTTACATAAAGTTATTCCCCTATAAAGTTTTCAATGTAAAAGAACTGTAAAACTTCCTCGAAATGTAACCAAACCTTGAAAAACACCCCTTGAATTTTGATATTTTTCATGAGTCAATCCTTCCTATTTTTTATACTTCATAGTGTTGTGAGACATATTTTTATTGTTCCCCCATTAGTCAGATAGGTAGAAGGCTCAATAAACCAAAATTTAATAGGGTGAAACTTGGTATTTTCTTCATCACAACCATATAGGTCATATTTCAATACTCATTCCTGTTATCTAAAGGATTCACCAATAATGATTATGAGTACAAGTATATTATCACTATCCTTGAGTTGGAGATTGAGATCAATGTCACATACCTTCACATGAAGGGAGACTCTAAGCTAGTCATTAGGAAGACCAATGGATACTCTATTATCTTGAAATATGATCTATTTCCCCTGTTGAAGAAGAACCGCGATTTGATGACCTAGTTTCCTTCCTAACATGAAGTGAATCATGTTCCCTATTAATAAAATCATTGAGATAGTTATTTGGAAGTCATAGAAACATCTTTTTTAGATCTTGAAAAGATCAATTAATCATTCATGTGTCACATCAAAGGGTTATTTTCCCTATTATTTCTAATGGCAAACGAGAACAGGTAAATCAGCTAGCAGATGGAACTTTTATGACATGGTTCATGAGTTTCTTGGTGATTGAAGAAACTTATAATTTGATTAATAATTTAATTGTGAATCTCAAATTTGGAAATATATCATAAAATCGTGTTTAGTGTGATTGAATCCATCAGTATGTGGAATAATTTTCCCCTAAGAATGGTCCCAACCTTAACTAGTCCATCTATAGGGATGGATTTGAAAAACGAATCATCTCTTTATTTCAAGGAAGGGAGATACTTAATGTCCTACAAGACATAAATGATTGGTATTTCATGGACCATCAAGTGAGAATTAAGCTTTCCCACTAAATCCAAATATTGGGTTTCTTTTGGAACATCATGGTTCGTGACTATATCAAATTTACAAAGAGGTTCCATGCATGCCAAATCCATGAAACATTCATGCATCAACCACTAGATATTATCCATGCCACTATGTACTCCATACCCTTTACAGTATGGGGACATGATATCAGGGGTCCTTACCCTCTAGTGGGAGCTTGACAGTGTTGGTTCATTATACCTTCAATAGATTTCTTTTTGAAGTCGGAGAGGGAATTCCCCTCAAAGAGGTCAAGACCTGGTCAGCGATAGAGTTTGTGAAGTTACACATCATTAATTTTTTTGGGATTCCTCATAGAATTTCTAAATAAAATGACAATAACATTTGTTCCACTGTGCTCCAGAAGTTCTACTCCATCTACAACATTCAGTCCAACCAATCTTTGACATATCATCTGTAGGTGAATGGGAATATCAATAAATTCAACAAAACCCTCTCTATCATCCAAATGAATATAAAAGGATAGAATAAAATTCATTGTCCTGATATGTTCCCTAATTTCATGTGGGTATATTGGATGATGACTCCAAATCCTACCCAGGTGACCCCATATTCCTTGGTGTATGGAACAAAAGGAGTTTTTCTTATATAGGAAAATTTATCATCACTCTAG
The DNA here is from genome assembly GCA_963277665.1 of Viscum album. Taxonomy (NCBI): domain Eukaryota; kingdom Viridiplantae; phylum Streptophyta; class Magnoliopsida; order Santalales; family Viscaceae; genus Viscum; species Viscum album. The sequence goes on along the minus strand of OY728153.1, from coordinate 1,175,846,470 downwards.
ACAACCATATAAAATCAGAAAATGATGGATACAAGATCATAAGTCTTGTTGGATATGTATAAATATTTTGAAGAAAATAAGATCTGGGCATTTCATAACCTTTAGAAGCATAAGAATTGGGTGGCATGAGCATTTAACAAAAAAGTATTCCTTTACTCCATCCTTCAAGGTGACATAGTTTTAGATCTTAGGATACCCATGATACTAGTAAATAAAACACGTAAATTGTAACACACATATAATGGTCCTGACATCATTCGTAAGGTTTAGTATAATGGTCCATACTCATTGACAACCATGGATGAGGATCCCAAAACACCTCCCAATAATGCCATGTTTCTCAAGAAGTATTGAACATGAGTCCATTATAGTTAGGGTTATATGACTTTCAACTATAAATAATAACATCCCCAACACACTTTAACACCCTAACCCCAGTTACCTAGAGTCGGTGAATTATTACATAACATTGGCATGATCACAAGAAAGATCAAATCTCGGAAGACCGATTGGTTTAGTAGCCTTCTAAACACAAGATATATTCATAAGTCTTACGTTACATTATAAAAATGAAAACTACAACAACATCTTTTCTTAATATTCCACACTCATATCCCCACATACTATCCCTGTAGATCATTCATAATTTACTTCTTCATACCCTGTGAAAAATAAAACAAAGAAAAGGGGTGAGCTCAAATGCCCAGTAAGGATAACAATATAGCGGAAACTTTCATAAATAAGAATAAAACTTTAAGGCAATGTATAACTAAAACAAAATACTTTTAAACTTGAACTTCAACATAGTATGGAAAAAGTAAGATGAAATAATGCCATTTACTTATTCACATGGATATTCTACTAATAGAATAATCACATGCAATATCAATAACCACTTTCATAATGATGGAATGAATAATTCCAAACTATCATAACCACATAGCCAAGGCCTCGTGCCAAGACTACAAATAATATTTTTCCAAGTCCTTGTGCCAAGACACTAGTTCATCTCCTGAGACCTACTGATGCATCGAGGAGCTATAGCGGGCTCCACCCATCACATATTAAGTCCAATGCATTCCCATATGAAATGGTTTAAACATAACATAAACATTCGTATTAAAACTAGCATAAGAAATGTCAATACTTTCACCATAAACTAAGAATGGTATAAAAATAGCACATCCACAGTCAAACATATCACAAAACCTTCAATGCAATATATAAGTTTTGTATCATAATAAATCAACTTCAAATAAGCGTAAAATCCATCAAAGGATGTTGACATAGATTAAATCAAAACTCTTTTTAGAAAAATATCTCTTTCTATTTTGGAAATCATTTAATAGTCATATATTTATAGAATAAAACATTTTTCTTTGAAAATATTCTTATAATCTTGTAAGGTAAGCTTCGACGATTTTATAATGGCGGAAAATAACCGCACCCGCAATATAAGTTAAAAAAACATTCTTACCTTAATTATGTCAAAAAGGTTAAAAGCACCTTGATTGGAAAATGACAGAAAGATTCCTTTATAAAACTCTTATAAAAAGTCAAACAAGGGTATAAATGACTTTTACCCATATTCTTTTAAATAGTAAAAATGTTTTGAAATACATTTTTAAGAAACATGGATGTGGATGATAAAGAGATCCTAGTAGATTATTACGTATAAACAACCTCGGATAATGAAGAGATTGTGAAATAACCCTTACCTTGCACTTTTCCTTGGTTGAGGGTAGGTTAACCTCATGTATAATGGTGAAATAATTGTTATTAAATTATAAAATAATCATATATATTAATATGATATCATATATGATCTTTTAACATTGATTTGTTAATAATATCTTAGAATTATCGTCGTTTCGGGTGTTAACTTACTCATTTTCTTTTATATATTTTTTACATAAGACGTGTTTGTTTTGGATAGGTTTTATATTATTAATATATAGAATGATATCAAGTCCTTAAACATTATTTTTAAATCATCAAATGATAATTATACTTGAATGGATACGATGGAGAATGAATCTCATCGCGTTCATGGAGACGGTTGTCTGTATGTACGCACGAGCGACAATATCATTTTTTGATATTAAAATAATATATAAATGGATGTTATATCATATATACAGAATCATTAACATGTTATATTTATTATTTACATGAGTTACACATCATTATTATACCCATCCAAATAATAATATATTGAATAACAATTACACCACGACGTGGAGACGGTAAGCCGCACGTATGGTGACATGTTATTCAAAGGTTGGATAGAATACTGAATATGGTTGTACCATATTTATAATAACATCACAGTATATATATGATACTTGAGTTATTATTTTAGAATGGTAATAACAAAGGAAGAATAAGAGGAAGAAGAAAGGAACTTGGAAAAGGGTGGTGAAATCATTACCTCTTCTTCGGGTTCTTCCTTTTGATTTGATCAAAAGGGCTCCTTAGGTTGGCTTTATGATCAAACTATGGCCTCTAGGTTGTAGTGCGGGATGTTGGGAGAGTATTTGGGCAGAGTTTGGTCGAACCAAAATGCTTTGAAGGTGTGAAGAAATGAGAAGGAGGAGTTCCCTTTTATAAGAGGGGTGAGGGGCACCTTTGGAAAAGCTAGAAATATTAGTTTATAATAAATTCATATTCGGTTTCTAATGGCTCCAAAGTGGTTTATTTAAATTTTAAGGTGGGGATGGGTCGAAAACCACTCAACCAATAGAATTTAGACAGGTTTGGGTACTTATATTAACCTTATCTTTAATTATTAACTCTATGTTAATTAGTTTCACTTTTACAATGTCTCTTTGTATTTTTATATTATATGGTTAATAAACATACTATATACATCCAAGAGACCCCCAAGTGGTCACTTAATGATACACCTATCATTATATAAGTCTCTTGGCCGAACCTTAGATTTTTAAGAATTTAATATCAATTAATAATATAATATTTGTTTTAAAAACTCTTTTATGTCAATTTTGACACTATTCAATAGTTGATTTTTTGAAACTAATAACAGAATGATTACTTCAAAAAAATTAAATTAAATCATTCCTAACATGTCATATTAACTTATAAAATTAGTTTAATTCATAAAAAGTATCAAATTATATTTATTTGTGTATTTATAATTTCAATTATTTTAATTTTTCACAATTATGGTAATTACTGCATCATCATTGTGTCATAAATAAATTAAATTATTTAATGTCTAAAAATTATAAATAAAATATCATTATGTAGGAAATATTTTTATCTTTCTAATTAATATTTACAATCGAATGTATCTTATGTATAACCCTATACAAAGAATGTTTTAGTAAATAAACATTGATTTTAATTCTTTTAACTCTTCTTTGAATTAAATAATAATAAATGTCCTAATCTAATCCAAGTGGACCTAAATGACAATATTTTAGTAATAAGGTTGTTTTTGGTCGAGATACACTTTTCCAATAGAATTAGGACATGTGTTAGGGTAATATTAATATCATTTTTACCCTTAATAACCATATTTACTTTTAACCGTGGTAAATAAAAGTAAAAAGTTACTATTCACCAAAATTATTTTCATCTCATTGAACCACATTTTACTTCTTTATATTAACCGTGTCTCTCGGATTTTTGAAATTCCATTCACAAAAGTGGTAAAATTAAGTTTTATGAAAAAATTCAGTTTTTTTTAACTACCACTTAGTAGTTTCACTATTCATCAAAAATTGAAGTTTTTCAGAACAATGCCAAAATTTCACCCTAAGCTATAATTGATATTCTGAATTCAAAAATGATGTCGATTTTACAAAATTCAAAACATATAAGTTGCATTAATTAATTTTATAATTAATTCCCACTGTTACAACAAATAGCGTGTTTTTAAGAAACAATATATATCAAAAGATTGACAATTGTTTATGTCTAATTTCAAAGTGAAATTAATTATAATGAACACCATTGGATAAAATGGTAAAAATATATTCTAATTATACTATAAAACCACAAAATAATATAATTTATCACTATAAATTATTTTGATTAAAAAAGTTGTTTTTAAGTATTTTTCACTATTTTTTAAAATTGGACGTTCTCAAAAAATTCAACTTAGGATAATTTCGATATTCTGAATCCAAAAATGAAGTTCATTTTGAAATATAATATATATATAATTTCAAAAAGTAGGTATTACTATTCATAACAGCTAGTTTGATTGGTTGTGGTGTGTTAGAACTCGATGTTGCATACAACACACGCTATCGCATTATTTAAAGAGAAGCGTACCGTAGAAGCTTGGGGTCTTACATTCTCTCCTCCTTCAAATAATTTTGTCCTTGAAATTTCTAGAATATTATCGCATTAAAAGACTCGGGTGGTTCTTCATCATATGTTCCTCGGGTTCCCACGTTGCCTCTTCCATCTTATGGTTTCTCCACAAAACATTTACCAGACGTGTCGTCTGGTTTCTCAGTACTTATTCTCTCGTATCAAGAATCTTGATGGGATCTTCGCAATAAGACAGATCGGGTTCCAGTTCTAATTCCTCATAGGTGAGTACATGCATTGGGTCAGGCATGTATTTCCTCAACAGAGATATGTGCAACACATCGTGAACTTTGGAGAGACTTGGTGGCATTGCCAATCGGTAAGCTACAACCCCAATTCGTTCTAGAATTTCAAAAGGTCCGATGTACCTGGGACTCAATTTACCTTTCTTACCAAAACGTATGACTCCCTTCCATGGAGATACCTTCAGGAAAACATGATCACCCACTTGAAATTCCAAATCCTTCCTTCGATTATCGGCATAGCTCTTCTTCTTACTTTGAGCTGCTTTGATGTGATTTTGGATTACCTTCACCTTTTCCATTGTTTCCTCCACTAGTTCTTGGCCTACAAGTTTTCTTTCACCAACTTCATCCCAACAGGTTGGTGTACGACATCTCTTTCCGTATAATGCTTCATATGGTGCCATCTGAATACTCGAATGGAAGCTATTGTTATAGGAAAATTCTACCAGACGTAAATATTGATCCCACATACCCTGAAAGTCAAGTGAGAAAGATCTCAACATGTCTTCTAAGGTTTGAATAGTCCATTCTGATTGTCCATCTGTCTGAGGGTGGTAAGCAGTGCTCAAATGAAGTTCAGTATCTAGGGATTTCTGAAGACTTTTCCAGAATCTTGATGTAAAACGGGGATCACGATCAGAAACAATCGATAGGGGTACTCCATGAAGTCTCACAACTTCATTAATATATAGTCTTGCTAGATGTTCCAGGGGTAGATCTTATCTTATAGCAAGAAAATGTGCTGACTTGGTAAGACGATCAACAATAACCCATATTGCATCATTCCTTCTAGGAGTCTTTGGTAGCCCCATGACAAAATCCATCGTAATATTGTCCCATTTCCACTCCGGTATGGGAAGAGGTTGCATAACTCCTCCAGGTTGTTGCCTTCCAGCTTTCACTTGTTGACAAACCATACATCTTCACAAAAAATCAGCAATCTCCCTCTTCATGTTGTCCCACCAAAAATGTTCCTTCAAATCTCTATATATTTTGGTGCTCCAAGGGTGTATAGAGAAATTGGAACTATGAGAATCATCCAGCAATTCACTTTTTAGATCAGGTATATCGGGAACACAAAGTCTCTTCCGAAATTTCAAAATTCCATCTTCATACACAAAGTCTCTCAGTCTCCCATCATTCACAGCTTTAATCTTCTTTTGAAATTCTTCATCATCAGTCTGAGAACTCTTAATCCTTTCTAGTAAAGATGGTTTGGCAACCATTTGAAAAAGCATTGATGTTTCTCCTTCCCTTGTTATTCCCATATCCATCTTCACTAGATCTATCAAAATTAGATCCCTTTCAATTATCATCACGTTCAAAACTCCATGGTCTTTTCTACTCAAAGCATCTGCCACCTTGTTTACTTTCCCCGGGTGGTAGTGTATCATACAATCAAAATCCTTGAGTAATTCAAGCCATCTCCTTTGCCTCATGTTGAGTTCTTTTTGTGATAAAATATACTTCAAACTCTTGTGATCAGTATAAATCTCACATTTTTCACCATAGAGGTAGTGCCTCCATATCATCAAAGCAAATATCACAGCTGCTAACTCGAGATCATGAGTAGGATAGTTTTGTTCTTGAATTTTCAACTATCGTGATGCATAGGCAATAACCCTATCATTCTGCATAAGGACACAACCAAGTCCTTTCTTTGATGCATCACAATAAATAATGAACCCATCATTCCCTGATGGTGGATTCAATATAGAAGCATTGACTAATCTTCTCTTCAGTTCTTCGAAACATTCTTCACACTCTTTTGTCCAAAAAAAATTAAACCCTTTACGTGTGGGCTTCGTTAATGGGTTAGACAATCGGGCAAAATTCTGGACGAAACGTCAATAATAACCTGCTAAACCAATAAAACTACGTACCTCAGTTATACTCGTCGATGTTGGCCATTCTTGGATTGCCTTAGTCTTAGAAGGATCAATATAGATTCCATCTTTAGAGACAATATGGCCAAGAAAAGAAATCTCATGGAGCCAGAATTCACACTTGCTAAACTTCCCATATAATTCATGTCTTCTCAGAGTCTTCAGGATAATGTGCAAGTGATTTTCATGATCTTCGAAGCTTTTGGAGTATACCAAGATATCATCAATAAATACGACCACAAATTCATCGAGATACTCCTTGAAAACTCTATTCATCAGATCCATGAATACAGAGGGTGCATTAGTCAATCCAAAAGGCATTACAATAAACTCGTAATGCCCATACCTGGTTCGAAATGCTGTCTTCGAAATGTCTTCCTTCTTCACAGACAAATAATGGTATCCAGATCGAAAGTAAATCTTTGAAAAGTATTGAGCTCCATGCAGTTGGTCAAATAAATCATCAATTCGAGGTAGGGGATACTTGTTCTTTATTGTTATAGCATTGATCTCCCTGTAGTGGATACATAACCTCATAGATCCATCTTTCTTTTTAACAAAAAGAATAGGGGCTCCCCATGGAGAAACACTAGGGAGAATAAATCCCTTATTACTCAATTCCTCTAGTTGTTTCTTTAGTTCAACTAATTCTACAGTGGCCATTCTATAATGGGTCTTCGATATAGGCCTTGATCCAGGAATTAAATCAATGGAAAACTCAACTTCTCGTTCTGGAGGATGTCCAGGTAAATCTTCCGGAAATACGTCTACAAATTCTTTCGCAACAGGTACATCCTCTATTTGAACATTCCTTTCCTCACCCACAGTTATTTCATTATCTTCCTCCCCAATAATTGAATTTAGTTGAGCTACTAGGGTTGGATCTAGATAAGAATTAGGTGGTGACAATTCTGCTCTAAAGATAAGGTGTTCCTTATCATCATCATCAAAAATCGTAACCTCTTTCTTCTTACAATAAATCTTTGCATCATAGTCAGAAAGCCAGTCCATAACGAGGATTATATCGAACTCAATCATAGGTATGACGATGAGATCAGCCGATAAAGAACATTTATGTGCTCTAATGGGGACTGATTCACAAAACTTTGTTGCAATGATACTTCCCTTAGGAGTTTTAACTGACAACTCCCTTGTTAAATAAAATTGGAAATATCTAATTTTCTTATCAAACTGGGAAGATATGAAACAATGTGATGATCCAGAATCAAATAATTCATTTGATAAACTTGAGGAAACCATTAAATTACCTGCCACCACATCTTTCGGAGCTTCTACCAGAGCAGTAGTGATAGCATAATCTTGGCCTTGATCCCTTGGACTTTTCTGAGGTAATTTCTCTTGATTCTTAAGAAATTAATTTGCATAATGCCCCACCTCCCTGCAATTGTAGCATTGAACGTTGGAGGCTTCCTTCTTCCCCTTGCAATAACGAGCTTGGTGGCCTTTTTCACCACACTTGTAACAGACTCTCGTTCCCTTCAAGCAAGTACCAGGTTGTTTCTTCCCACATTTACCACAGGATGGATATTCAACCTTTCACCTCTTCCCCTTATTTCCATTCCCAGATTGATCAGCAGGTTTGTTCTTCTCTTGTTTTTCTTTAAAGTCATAAGACTTAGAGAATTCCTTTTCGGTCTTGAAATGGTTTTAACCCATCAAAAAAACGATCAATCTTACTTCTTGTGTTACATATATAATCTCCAGCATACCTTGCTATCCTTGTAAAGTTAGCCTCATACTTTGCGACATTCTCATCCTCCATCTGTCTCAGTCTCAGAAATTGCCTTTCCATATCTGTTCGATGGTCACGAGGAAAGTATTTTTCTAAAAACAGATCTTTGAACTCCCTCCATTCCATATTTGATACTTCATCGTCTTCCTTCGTGTTTTGAATCAATGACCACCATTGATCAGCATCTCCAGTGAGTCGGTAAACTACCATGATAACTTTTTCCCTTTCACTACTCCCCAAAGCCTGAAATATTTTCTCTAGGGAATTTATCCATTGCTCAGCTACTAAGGGATTTGTACTCCCATTAAACATTGGTGGTTGTTTCCTCATGAATCGATCTAACATTGATCCTCCACGCTGGGGATCAGGGTGCTCCATACGGGTAAGGTTATTATTCATAACCTGAGTAAGTTGTCCTAGTATGGTGATTAGCTGATCGACACCAGTTGCATCACCAGCTCCACTATAATTATATTGAGCAGGAGGGAAATCCCTACATGGAGTGCGTGCATTGATACAGTTTCCATTTCTTCCACTAGGCGCCATTTCTAAACAATGGTATAAACTAGATCAGTTTATGAATCAAAATACATAATCCCATACTTACAAAACACTTAACATAAATTGAACTATTTATGGATATAATCCGTAATCATAAGAATGTTTTCTTTGAGGAAGTATATACTCATAAACCCTTTATAATTATTTGTAAAGAAAATGAGAGTTATCCTAAGAATATCCCCCAGGAGTTTCGTAACCAAGAGTGCAGCAAGGCCCGTTGTCATGCACCAATTCCCGTTCGAGTCTAGCTCAAAGTGGTGTTTTTGGGTTTTACCCCTTGGTACATCTGTGCCATAGCCGCCTCTACCTGCTCGTATCTAGACAGGTATTTATTGCTCGGAAAACTCACAAAATCTCTACAATACCAAAATTCTAGGAAGTTCTTCTATACTAATCCTCAAAGTTCATCTTAGGTCAACATGCTCTAATCGGAGTTTATCTAAATCTAGCTTCCAAGGTTTGTACTAAACCTCCTCTGATACCAACTGTAATACCCCAATCCTAGTTACCTAGAGTTGGTGCATTATTACATAACATTGGCATGATCACAAGAAAGATAAAATCTCGAAAGACCGATTGGTTTAGTAGCCTTGGAAACACTAGATATATTCATAAGTCTTACGTTACATCATAAAAATGAAAACTACAACAAAATATTTTCTTCATATTCCACACTCATATCCCCACATACTATCCCTGCAGGTCATTCATAATTTACTTCTTCATACCCCAGGAAAAATAAAACATAGAAAAGGGGTGAGCTCAAATGCCCAGTAAGGATAACAATATAGCGGAAACATTCATAAATAAGAATAAAAATTTAAGGCAATGTATAACTAAAAAAAAGCCTTTTAAACTTGAACTTCAACATAGTATGGGAAAAGTAAAATGAAATAATTCCATTTACTTATTCACATGTATATTCTACTAATCAAATAATCACATGCAATATCAATAACCACTTTCATAATGATGGAATGCATAATTCCAGACTATCATAACCACATAACCAAGGCCTCGTGCCAATACTTCAAATAAGATTTTGACAAGGCCTTGTGCCAAGATAGTAGTTTGTCTCATGAGACCTACCGATGCATCGAGGAGCTATAACGGGCTCCACCCGTCACATATTAAGTCCAATGCATTCCTGTATAAAAAGGTTTAAACATAACGTAAACATTCGTATTAAAACTAGCATACGAAATGTCAATACTTTCACCATAAACTATGAATGGTATAAAAATAGTACATCCATAGTCAAACATATCACAAAACCTTCCATACAATATAGATTTTTTTTATCCTAATAAATCAACTTCAAATAAGCGTAAAATCCATCAAAGGATGTTGGCAAAGATGAAATCAAAACTCTTTTTAGAGAAATATCTCTTTCTATTTTTGAAATCATTTAAGAGTCATATATTTATAAAATAGAACATTTTCATTGAATATATTATTATAATCTTGTAAGGGAAGCTTCGACGATTTTATAATGGCAGAAAATAACTGCACCCGCTGTATAAGTTAAAATAAACATTCTTACCTTAATTCTGTCGAAAAGGTTAAAAGCACCTTGTTTGGAAAATGAACGAAAGATTCCTTTATAAAACTCTTATAAAAAGTCTAACAAGGGTATAAATGACTTTAACCCATATTATTTTAAATAGTAAAAATGTTTTGAAATACATTTTTAAGAAACATGGATGTGGATGATAAAGAGATCCGAGTAGATTATTACGTACAAATAACCTCGGATAATGAAGAGATTTTGAAATAACCCTTACCTTGCACTTTTCCTTGGTTGAGGGTAGGTTAATCTCCTGTATAATGTTGAAATAATTGTTATTAAATTATACAAGAATCATATATATTAATATGATATCATATATGATCTTTTAACATTGATTTGTTAATAATATCTTAGAATTATTGTCGTTTCGGGTGTTAAATTACTCGTTTTCTTTTATATGTTTTGTTACATAAGACGTGTTTGTTATGGATAGGTTGTATCTTATTAATATACAGAATGATATCAAGTCCTTAAACATTATTTTTAAATCATCAAATGATAATTATACTTGAATGGATACGATGGAGAATGAATCTCATCACGTTCGTGGAGACGGTAGTCCGTACGTACGCACGAGCGACAATATCATTCTTTTGATATTAAAATAATATATAAATGGATGTTATATCATATATACAGAATCATTAACATGTTATATTTATTATTTACATGAGTTACACATCATTATTATACTCATCCAAATAATAATATATTGAATAACAATTACACCACGACGTGGAGACGGTAAGCCGCACGTATGGTGACATGTTATTCAAAGGGTGGATAGAATACTGAATATGGTTGTACCATATTTATAATAACATCACAGTATATATATGATACTGGATTTATTATTTTAGAATGGTAATAACAAAGGAAGAAGAAGTGGAAGAAGAAAGGAACTTGGAAAACAGTGGTGAAATCATTACCTCTTCTTCGGGTTCTTCCTTTTGATTTGATCAAAAGGGATCCTTACGTTGGCTTTATGATCAAACTAAGGCCTCTAGGTTGTATTGAGGGAATTTGGGAGAGTATTTGGGCAGAGTTTGGCCGAACCAAAATGCTTTCAAGGTGTGAAGAAATGAGAAGGAGGAGTGCCCTTTTATAAGAGGGGTGAGGGGCACCTTTGGAAAAGGTAGAAATATTAGTTTATAATAAATTCATATTCGGTTTCTAATGTCTCCAAAGTGGTTTATTTAAATTGTAAGGTGGGGATGGGTCGAAAACCACTCAACCAACAGAATTTAGACAGGTTTGGGTACTTATATTAACCTTATCTTTAAGTATTAACTCTATGTTAATTCGTTTCACTTTTACAATGTCTCTTTGTATTTTTATATTATATGGTTAATAAACTTACTATATACATCCAAGCGACCCCCAAGTGGTCCATTAATAATACACCTATCATTATATAAGTCTCTTGGCCGAACCTTAGATTTTTGGGAATTTAATATCAATTAATAATATAATATTTGTTTTAAAAACTCTTTTATGTCAATTTTGACACTATTCAATAGTTGATTTTTGTGAAACTCATAACAGAATGATTAATTTGAAAAAAATTAATTAAATCATTCCTAACATGTCATATTAACTTATAAAATTAATGTAATTAATAAAAAGTCTCAAATTATATTTAGTTCTGTATTTATAATATCAATTATTTTAATTTTTCACTATTATGGTAATTACTGCATCATCATTGTGTCATAAATAAATTAAATTTTCTAATGTCTAAAAATTATAAATAAAATATCATTATGTAGGAAATATTTTTATATTTCTAATGAATATTTACAATTGAATTTATCTTATGTATAACCCTATATTAAAAATGTTTTAGTAAATTAACTTTGATTTTAATTCTTTTAACTCTTCTTTGAATTAAATAATAATAAATGTCCTAATCTAATCCAAGTGGACCTAAATGATAATATTTTATTCCTAAGGTTGTTTTTGGTCGATATACACCTATAAAATAGAATTAGGACATGTGTTAGGGTAATATTAATATCATTTTTACCCTTAATTACCCTATTTACTTTTAACCGTGGTAAATAAAAGTAAAAAGTTACTATTCACCAAAAATTATTTTCATCTCATTGAACCACATTTTATTTCTCGATATAAACCGTGTCTCTCAGAGTTTCAAAATTCCATTCACAGAAGCGGTAGAATTACGTTTTATGAAAAAATTCATCTTTTTTAACTACCACTTAGTAGTTTCACTATTCATCAAAAATTGAAGTTTTTCAGAACAATGCCAAAATTTCACCCTAATCTATAATTGATATTCTGAATTCAAAAATTATATCTATTTTAAAAAATCCCAAACATATAAGTTGCATTAATTAATTTTATAATTAATTCCCGCTGTTACAACAATTAGCGTGTTTTTAAGAAACAATATATATCAAAAGATTGGCAATTGTTTATGTCCAATTTCAAAGTGAAATTAATTATAATGAACACCATTGGATAAAATGGTAAAAATATATTATAATTATACTCTAAAACCACTAAATAATATAATTTATCACTATAAATTATTTTGATTAAAAAAGTTTTTTTTAAGTATTTTTCACTATTTATAAAAATTGGACGTTCTTAGAAAAATTCAAATTAGGATAATTTCGATATCCTGAATCCAAAAATGAAGTTCATTTTGAAATATAATATATATATAATTTCAAAAAGTAGGTATTACTATTCATAATGGCTAGTTTGATTTGTTGTGGTGTGTTAGAACTCGATGTTGCGTACAACACACACTATCGTATTATTCAAAGAGAAGCGTACCATAGAAGCTTAGGGTGTTACACACACAATGTTAAAATATATCCTTACACCATGTAATAAATATCGGAGCACACATATAAAAAACATGATATTACCTTAAAAACAATGTCTTCAGTACATGATATTAAACTATATCCTTACACCATGTAATAAATGTAGGAATTCTCATAAAAAATGTGAGATGATTAAATCCATCAAAATAGAGGTTTATACCCCTTATAGTACTAGTCACCTACCTCAACACACTTAGGAAATATGTATGGCTTGATTTCTATTACAATAAGATATTTAGTGACACTGAGATCTCAAATCATGGTCCCATTAGTAAGACAAGAGAAACAATAAAATGCATGCTTTCCCTATGCATGGGTTTGGCTTAAATGGGGAATATTCCTTATATGAACTATGTTTGTCTTTATTCATAGCTTTATGGTATTCATTTTGAGGCCCAAAGCCCTTTTCATTATTCCCAACCCCCAAATTCCCCCCATTTTGCGGTCACATTTGAGAATATTAAGCCCCAATGACCTCTAATCATGTCAGGTCCACGACTTATGATGAGAAAGGCCACTTAAACCTCAGTAAATGTCCTATATTTAGGAAGAAAAATTAGAATATATCATTCTAGATACATGTTTTTGAACAATAGTATACCTTATTTTCAAAGTAACAGATGCATCTTGGAATGAACATGACTTTACTTATGCATCAAACATATGATTTATCATGTAACGAACATGATAATACCTACACACATCATCAATAATATTCCACAAACCATTCAAATGATGGTAATCCATCATATATACCTTTCTGAATCCCATGGTATCCCCATGGGACTCTTCCTAACATTTAATACCTTATCATACTCCCATGTCCTATCAATAGGTCAAGACTCCCTCAAGACCTAAAATGAGGATGAAACAATAGGAAACCCTATTGTGTAAGCCAAAATATATCCACATAAATAAAAAATACCCCCTGGGGTATAGAGACATGGTGGGAAACCTAATTCACAAGTATCTTTCCCTCTACATCCTCAACATTGATGTTAAACTATGAATTTACCCATTGAAACAACCCTGAGACTCCCTATATAATGCAAACATGATGTGAGATACAATGAGATGAGATTCCTCATACAATAGGCATGAACCAATACACTAACTATCCTTACCATTTTAGCATGTGGGAAACTTTGATGTTCAATAAAAAATCTAACAATTTTTTCTCTTATAATACATAGGTGGACACCGTGTGTATGACCCTATTCATTCCATATTTTCTCCTAAAAAACACAGTAAGAAAACGATGTTAAACAATATTCTTACCCTATAATAGACACATGATTACTCACATGATAAATATGATATCATATAAAACTAATTTCCATGTTTCATGATATAAAATTAGATGATAACATGAGCCCCACTTGAGAGGGTGCCTTCCATTTTTATGACTTTCATCTTCCCCACATGTTTGTGAACTACATGTGTATTAATTCCTAGTTTGGTGAGATAGGAATTGATGATTGAATATCATATCACAGGACCAACTAGGTCACCAACCTATTTTGGGGACTTCCCCTTGGGAACATTCTCGATCCTTACCTACTGAAGTTCTCATCCAGCATGCTTAATCACATGGATAAATAGATCCTAGAGTGATTAATATCCCACAAAGAATCCCACATTTCTACATCTACTCCTTAATGCTTCTCTATTTTGGAACCTCACAACCCTTCTAATCTAAACAGTTCCCCATATATAAATAGTGCTTGGCCAACCTGGATAACCTACCATATTGGGCCCATGACAGAAAGGATTCCTAACAATGGATAATAGTCCACATTTTTTTTAATATGATTAATGTATGATACAACATTTTTTTACCCCATACTTTAATGATATGTTTCTGGGACCTATGTTCTGAATACGGTAAATGGTCACCCCCACCCATCAGTCACCACTTTTCTTGGTCCAAATCCTCGAAGTCATGATTCTCCTTCCTTCCCACCTCCATATGTTCTAGTGGAGCTTCAACACCCCTGATTTTATTTATACATACATTTGATAATGATGACCAAGAAAGTCATAATCATTGGATCTACCCTAAGTCGGATTATCTTTCCCCTTCTAGCATCCTCCTTAACAGCTAGGGGAACTCCCTATAGCTCCTTGTTTCTCACACAGAGAATGGGTCTTGTGGGATTAGGAATTGTGGTGTATTATCCCCAAGCACATCTGAGACATAGGTAACCCTTCAGTGAAATTCCACCTTTTTACTCAATAGTAAAAACTATATGACCTTAAACTAAGATACATGGCCTATTCATCATGATATTAAATTGTATATGGGTTTTAGGGATGTTTTTTTGTGGTGTCAGGCCTCCTCTTCCATCTTTTCACAATAGGTTATTTACCTTTCATTCCACAAATGTATCCTAGAGTCATACACCCTTTTAGTATAAGTATCTTGACCATAACAATTTTCAATACTATAGTGTTTTCTTGATAACTTTGAACATCTAGAACCCCACTTATACCAAGCATTACGACCTTAAAAATTGCACAAATTGTATCAAGGATGTCTCATGTACCATTGGGTATAGTTTGTTTTCTCTTGATGATGGGTTTCCATTATCGTTTTCCATATGAACTCCCCTAGAATATACTCTCCCATTATAGTAGAAACTCTATGACCCTAAACTTGTATCATCCATGGTCTAAGAATCATGATCGTGATGTATGTGCTACTATCCCCCTGTGGCCTCCCAATTTTAATATGTCTTGACCCACTTCAAGTAGATATATAGACTAATCACCAATAATTTTTCAATATCCTATCTCAATATGAATTTATATCTTCTAACATTGATCTCATAATATGCTCTATTTAAGATCCATGTGTGGTTTTATTCTATGTTTAAGAGGATACGTATTCATTCCAAGACCTCTTGCTTCTAGCCCAGCAATAAACACTCCATCAGGTGTGACAACTTTTTCTATGATTGTTCCCTTAATCCTCTTTTTACAATATATTTGTCAGTGATTGGAAGATAAATGTCTTACCGTCCCCCATATGATCTAAAATCTTTTTCCTTAATCTAGGATCCTAGGTTGAATAATCACGACCATAAACATTTTAAAATCACCCATGTATATTCCTCTTAAATATGTACTTATCCAGTATAACTAGAAAATGGTCAAGAAGAAAATGAGGGAATAAAGTTAAAATGTATAATATCACAGGTACTTGCCACTAGGCCCCAGAAAATCCAGGTTGTCCTCATTGGGCCCACTAGATCACTAAAAAGTTATATCCTCCCTATACATCAAAAGGTAACACCCCTTGTGTTCCCTTTATGTATACGAAAATACCTTGAATTGATGGGTTCCCAATTCAATCCAGTACACACATTCTATTTACAAGATGTTAAACTATACCTCACCCATACATGACACAATATGATAAATTTTTTCTAAATAAAACCTTACCATATGACATTAAAATATAAAGAACCATAGTCACGACCACTTGATCTTAAACTATATTAATTGTTTGTCCTCACCATATGAAAGTGAACTGTATGTTCAAGGTCCTCACCATAAGATATTAAACTCTATTCCCTCCATCTAAACTTCTAGATGTAAAACTACAATGTGTCTTAGGACCTTTCCAGATAGATTATTTCCCCTTTCAATGTTAGTCACCTACCACATAGGTTGAGTTCTTTTACTACTTCTTGGAAACCAAGATAATGTCCCAATTGGAAGGAATTCATGGCTATTGCATAGATTGATACATCAGACCATTATTCTCAAAAACATGGTGGTATAATTCTGAGAGTGTTGAACTCTATCTAAGCATTCCCTCAATACACCTTAATGCTTAATGTCATACATTATTTGGATCCCCAAAATCCTCAAGGCTTGAAAATTCTTCCTAAATAGTAATAGTTCCTTACAAAAATGTCCCACCTACTATTCTAAGAACACTCCTCATTGGACTCTCATTAAAAAATTTAGAGGTATCATGTTTTAAACATGACTAAAAGTAAAGCCTCATTTTTTTGATCCATCCTTAGTATTATGATTCTATAATTTTCATTTTGGACATGGTTAGTAGTCATCTTTTATTAGTCTGTCACCCCCCCCCCCATTGTGTTACAAGTCATGGATGTCTTGATTCACATCTTACATCATCCCTATTATCTAGGTTGAATCTGACACCCCAGGTGTCACCCCTATCATGAACTTGCACTATTTGAAAAATAATTTGGTTGTATAGAGACCAACTCTCCAACTAAGAATTTAAATGTTAGGAATCTCATGATGGTCAATGAATCATCTCTTCCCCTAACCTTTATTATCCTTCTAACACTCTCATATGCACAACAAGTCTTATGTTTTCCTCATGTTCTTCACACTGATGAGGAATCACATCTTCTTATAGAATTATAATATATTTTATTGTTAATATGAAGGATTTACATAAGATAAATCATGACAATTAATTATTATATTTCCTAAAAAAACAGTAATGGTGAGAAGGTTTATCCATAGACCATATCCTCTTCTTTATCATGGAACAAAAACAAAAAAGGGGAGAGGGGAAGTTATCCCTAATTATTGGCCTCAATAATCGAGTGATCCAGCTTATTCAATCTATTTTGTGTATCCTCCATGACCTAAAACATCCTAGTGTTATCTATATCATCCTACTCAACAATCAAGATGACCTCATCATCCCAAATCCACACTGGACCCTGCTAAACCTAGCACTCAGCTACTAGATATTCCATACCTACACCATTAGCCTCAGTCTCCACCAACTTAAGCCTGAGATGGGTGATATTATACATATGATAATTGAATAAATATTCATGCTTCTATGAATAATCCTCTAAATGAGATAATTATTGTATATAAATATGGATCAACTTGGTACATTAATATTTCTATTTTTCCTAGGACACATCAAACTCCTTATGTTCCATGCATAATTTATCAGTGTGATAGTCATGGGCATGTTCATGGAAGGTAGAAGATTCCACCCCTCTAGTGCCTAATTTTAGAAACTAGTGGTATATGGAACTCATACCACTCACCTAGTATTCCTATTAAGTGTGGGTGATGAAAGTGTGCATGCTTCTCTATTTCCTTTCCCAAAAAATGTGGTTCTAATTGATGAAATTATAAATATAGAATTATAGATATTTTGGTAGTGTGGGATCATACATAGAAAAGGTCATAAGAACTATGATAGTATGATATATCCTAGGAAGCATCTTGGATGAGCTAGGATCCACATTGGGAGGAGGAACATCTTCATCGATTTCTTTGATGATGGAAGCAGCTCCACCAGCCTTGAGACCAACCTCTAACATGTAACGACCCAAACTGTAATGAATAAAAGTCACTTTCATTGAATTAAATGTGTCATGGATATAGAAAAAACATGAAATACTTTTTTTATTATATCCAGTTTTATTTAAATTACCGTTAATTATCCTTACCATAGATAATATAGTCGTTGAATAGTGATCAGATGACTAGTATAAATATAGGATTTTAAAAACTCCTTTTTAAATAGAAAAAGGAAGTGATGGCCTCAACCATTAGGATCATACCATATGAATCCCATTTATTGGATCTTCTATAGGAGATAGATTTTTTTGGGATTTTTCCAAGACCAAGAAAAATATGAGATCCAACAACTTAATCATGTGAAAAACCATTTACGAGAGAAGTTCAAGATCATCGAGATCACATGCCAAATCAAGTTCACCGAACATCCCCATGAAAGCCCCACCATCGCGCACCTTACTCTTAGGGGGTATGCTGGTGTAATAAAGGGATATGTAATAATACCATAGTATTATGAATATGTGAATTTTTTATGGAATAATTAATATACTTTCAATCTATTATTGTTAATATGTAAATTATTTTTAAAGCATAAACAGTATTTTGGTTAATATTCATATTTAATTAAGAAATATATTTTGATGAATTAATGGATTTTTGAATTAAATAATATTTTACTAAAATATTATTATTAAGTTACACTTATTAAATATAAATGATTGTATGAAGTCAATTGTAATTTTTATTGTGGTTTGAAAACTATTTTTATCAAAACACGTCAATTTTCAAGAAATGTTGGTTTTTATTTTTAAAGTGAAAATTCACTAATTTAGAAAATAATTTCGACAAAATTAATATTTTTTTGGAATTAAAACATTACAATTATCCCATGGTGAATTTTTCTTAATTTTCCGAGACAATCAAATTTTTGGGTAAAAATTAAACACCGTATAAATATACAATGTGTTTTATGACATTGTAATGACCCAAGAGTGATGTAATAAAATGATATAAAAGGTATCTTCAGCCAAATATATGTTTTAATTTCATTTAATATATTTTTAGGTTTATTTTATTTATTTTATAAAGCCTTAGTGAATCCTCCAAGACATATAAAATATTTCATGATTTTAAAATCAATTTCCATAAAAGTGTTACTCCCCTCCACATAATAAAGGGAAATATTTTAATATCTGAGGCCTTTATCCTTTTAAAATATTTATACCACTCCTATTTTCTATAAAACATTGTAAAACCCATGGGATGGTATGTTGTTTTGAATATTTTAGTGTGTAGGTCCAAAAACCAAAATAATAAATAATTTCCCCACCTTTCCTATATAAACCCACCCAGGAACCCAATTATCTTCACTCAATATATTTGAATCATGACCATCCTCCTCCCCATACTCCCTATAGTCCTACCAAGCCTCTTCTAAGCTCACAATAATCCTCTCCCAAGCCTTTGGGATTACACATCCAAGTAAGGGATCCTCACTATTCTCTCTTCCTTTCAATTCAAGAACCTTGTTTGAAATTAGTCATTTTAACTTCAATTGGTTATATTTTAATCCTTTTAAAATCCATTAAATATTGTTCATTTGATTTTATTTCAATGAGTTTTCATTTATCCTCCCCCATTAAGACCCTTAACTATGTCTTTACGATACCAAAATTCCGTAAGGGATTTCTCTATTCTCATTTCCATTTCAAGAACTTCATTTGTATTATGCATCTTAAATTCCATCTCATATGTTTGGATATTATGTTACATGATCCTATAACTATCCATTTCGTGTATAAATGAAGAGAGACCCATTTTTCTCTCATCTACACATTTTATTAATTTCCATATGATGCTGTTATGCAGTCGAAATTGCACCACAATTTCCTATGCCAAAATCATCGTTTAGTGAATACCATACTGATTTATCTATCAAGGGTATTCACCTTTATGAACATATAATTATTGTTTAGAGAATTAAATATATGTATTCCACGTTATTCAATCTTAGAATAAATTATTATGTTGAATGAATCAAAGTTATATGATCTATGTGGCACACTTAAGCATGATATTGAAATGATTATAATGGGTGTGCCTTGATAATGCTTCAAAGTATTTGGTGATGTTTACTATCATGGTACATCATTTTGGGAAAGTATTTTACCTAATTAATTTAGAGGAATTCTTTCCATCATGTTGGGATATGGTTTTACCTGATTCCTTTATGTTAATGATGTAGTGTTTTAAGTTGTTTCCACATTTCCATGTTATTATTATCGTGTTATATCATGCCTTTATATTCACTTTTCTATTATGCTCCATTGACATGAATATTTCTGAACATTTATTGGATTCTTTATGTTATTCCATATTTACTCCCTTACTAGGATTTATAGATCATCCCATTATTATGTCTGTCCTCAGGATATCCCATGCAGTGTTAAGTACGAATGAATGTTGTGGTCCTACAAAAGAAGTTTTTAGTAAAGATGTTGCCTTTCTTGGTTTAAGTTGTTATGTAATGTTCATAATACCCAAAGACACTATACCTCTCGATATTTTGAGTTTTATTAAGTGCATTTTTATATAATAAACACTATTCAAATATGTAATAAATGTCGGGGTCCTTATAGTTGGTATCATAGGATATGTTTAATTATTTTTGGGATTAGGATTGGAAAACTATAGTGAAAGCCTTAGAGATAAGAAAATGTATAATAAAATAATCCCTAAATTTGTTTGATTATATAGTATGTGTTTTATCAAGAAAATATGTCACTATATGGATATGAAAAAGTAGAGGTGACTTTTCCACATATGTATCTAGGGGTATAACCTGAAAACACCTCTTTGAGCTATACTCGAACAAGAACTGGTGCACAAAAACAAGCCTTGATGCACTCTTGGTTTGACACTCCCATGGGATATTCTTTTGTAAATTCATAATATTAGTATTATACATTATTAAAAAAACTAAAAATTCCCCTAAGAATATATGTTAGGATGTAGATTATGGATAACATAGATCGAAGCATAGAAATTCATAAGTTAAAGAGATAAATGTAATTTAAAAGTTATCTATTTTTTTCATTGGATTCCACCTCATGTGTTTAATTGTTTCAAATATTTACTCATAAGTTTCCCTTTTATTTTATAAAATGGTGGGTAATAGGAGAAATTAGGATAATAACTGATGTGAAGATCATTGTGATGACTTCTCTAATGAGATTCCCAATCTGATGGGAGCAAGAATCACAAACATTATCATAATACTCTCTTAGTTAATTCATGTTTTGAATATAAACCTGAGTCAATAGGAACATATAACCCCTCCTAAGAAATAACAATTCACAATCGAGAACTTCATGAGATAAATTACTCTACATTCAATGGATCACATGATCCCTCAATCTCCAAACAATGGATCAACTCAATTGAGAAAATATTCTATAAATTTAAATGTTCCAAACAAGAGAAGGTTATTATAGATTATTATTGTATGGATGGTGAATTTGATCAATGGTGGACATTTATAAAAAATACAAAGCCTGAGGAAGAGATCGAGGTGAGGGGATGGAAGTATTTTCAGAAAATGTTTTTTGATAAATATTTTCCCTGCACCCTTCATCTTAGGACATTAAGATATTTCCCTACACTCAAGAAAAAGGAAAATGAATCTATTAGGGAATATGAGGAAAACGTCACCAGACTTTCATGGTACGCCTTTGGTTTTTTGGTTACCCCTGAATACAAGGTTAACTGCAACCTTGGTGGAAAAAAAACCTAGCCTACGAAAATCCCTAGAGATCTGTGAGTTTGATAGCTACGAGGAGATTGTCTAATGCTACCTCAGAGCCAAGATGGAGATAAATGAATCTCAATGGTATCATGGGGATAAGAAGTGTAAAGTAGAGTTTAATACTAGTGGTTTGATGGATAAATCCAATAGTGCTAAAAAATTCCAGCACCCCTCATGTCAGAAGTGAGAAAAGAAGCACCCTCGAAATTTACTAAAGGGGATGAGGAAATGTTTTAGGTGAAGGAAGGAAGGGAACCTAGACAAAGTTTTCTAGTATGAAAAATAATATTTTGCGATATAGGAAAGGAACACTCCATTATATCCTCAAAGAATTTTTCATTACTACAACTTAAAATACCCAATGCATTTTGCGAACCAGTGCCCTAAGCCAAGGGTTTTCAGAGGCAACCAACAACCTCCAAGGTAGAAAGAGAGAGATTTTTTCATCACTACAACTAAAGTGAATCTTGAAAATGAAGTGGTGGTAGGTATTCTAGTTATTCATTCAAGAATATTAAACATAAATTTTTATTCTCGTTCTACGCATTCTTTTATATTTCATAATTTTAGTAGAACAATCCAAATATCATCACAATGAATGGTAGTAGAGATTTATATGAAAATTAAAAACAGGGAAATTATTTCATCCCATGAATATAAATCCTCCCCTATAACAATTTGTGGATTGAAGTTCCTAGAGAACCTCATCATACTTCCCTACGTGCAATTTGATGTAATTCATGTAATAGATTGGATTTCCCTATATAGAGCCATTATAAATTTTCATGAGAGGGAAGTCACTATCCATATGGTGAATTGACCCCAGATTCTATACATGTGCATGGAGGAGGATGAATATTCTTTAGAAATATCATCTCAAGAATGGATATTACTTTCCTATGATCATGCCTATCCTTAATAGAAGATTAATTCTATGGAAGGAAACATCCTATAAGACATTCTTATTGTGAGGGAATTCATATATTTGATTCTTGAGGAATTTATCGGTCTTCCTCCTATAAGAGATGTTGAATTCTCGATTGATCTTATACCTTGGGTGTTACCAATATCTAAGGCTCCATATATAATGGATTTTTTCAAGCATGAGGAGATAAAGAAACAACTATAGGAGAATCATGATAAAGAGTTTATACACCCAAGTGCTTCACCATGGGGTGAACCGGTCCTCTTCGTCAATAAGAAGGGTGGGTCAATGCACCTTTACATTGATTATCGTGGGCTCAAAAATCATGATAAATAACAAGTATCTTTTTCCATGAATTGATGACTTGTTCGATCAGATATATGGAGCATGATACTTCTACATGGTGGATCTGTGGTCGGGATATTTCCACATAAGGTTAAAGAAGGAGGATATCCCCAAGACTAATTTTTTTACAAGGTATGGGTACTATGAATTAATAGTAATGCCTTTTGGACTCACAAATACTTCAGAAGTATTCATGGACTTGATTCATAGAATCTTTAGATATTATCTCAACAAACATTTAATAGTCTTTATAGATGATATTCTAATTTACGCCAACTCCAAGGAGGAGCATAAGGAACATATGAGCATTGTACTAGAGACCATGCGAAAGGAGAATCTCTATGAAAAGTACAGAAAGTGTGAGTTATGGTCTAAGGAAGTCTCACTCTTGTGGAATATCAACAAAGGTTATGAGATATATCTGGATCCTTCCAAAAAAATAAATTGAGGGATGGCCAAGGCTAACATCTGTGATTGATATCTAAAGCTTCCTAGGGTTAGCTGGACATTATCACCGATTTTTGGGACATTTATTACAATTTTCAAACCCTCTTACCAAGATAACATGGAAGGGAGTCAAGTTATCCTGGAATGATGAATGTGAATAAAGATTCATGGAGTGGAATAAGAGTCTTATCACTTACTTTGTGCTCATACAACCTACAATTTAAGATCTTTCCATAATATTCAGTGACACTTCGAAGAAGAGAATTTGATGTGTGTAGATACAGAATAAAAATTTCATTGCCTATGCCTCAAAGAAGCTGAAAATTCATGAGAAAAACTATCCCATACATGATCTATTGTTGGCAGCGGTGATCTTTGTGTTGAAAATATGGTAGCATTATCTCTTTATGTAAAAGTGTGAAATATATATGAATCAAAAAAGTCTCAAATATATATTCACATAGAATGATATGAGTATGCACCAACAAATATGGTTAGAGATCATCAAGGATTATGAATGATCATTCCATAACCACCCTGGGAAAGTGAACAAGGTGGCAGATACTTTAATTAGAAAGGACCCAACAATTCTATCATTGATGATAATTGAAAAAGAGACAATATTATTAGATTTTATGAAGATGTACATGGGAATCATAATGAAGGGAACATTATCTATCATTTCAAAAATGAATTCTTAACCATCTCTTTTGGAAGGGTTAATGGATTCTCAAAAAGATGATGTCAGAATTCAGAAGAAAGTGGAAACTATCAAAAATGGAAAATCCTCGGAGTTAAATGCTAATGAAGAAGGAATTGTGAGATTTGGGTCAAGACCATGTGTTCCATAAAATAAAGAGTTAAAGAAATAACTTTAGAATGATTCACATAGTTCAAATTTCTCCATTCACGCAAGAAACATGAAGTTGTATTGAGATCTCCAGGAGCACTGTTTGTGGGATAACACGCAGAAGGATATTGCTAAATATAAATTAATGTGTCGGGTATGTCAGCAAGTGAAGGCTTAGTGGTATATGTTTAAGGGTATGATGCATCCATTACCCATACTAACATGGAAATGAGAAAGCATCACCGTGGACATTGTCACTAGAATCCCGAAGACATCCAAAGGAAACAATTCTATCTGGGTTTTCATGGATCATCATACAAAGACTACATATTTCATTACAATTCGAGAGGATTTCTCACTAGATCAACTAGTATAGATATATATAAGATATGTGGTAAGTCTGTATAGAGTACCATTATCAATTGTGTCCAATAGAGAACCAAGATTCACCTCAAATATTTGGAATATTCTCAAATACACTCTAAACATTGAGTTAAACTTCACACATACTATAACCCTCAATCTGATGGCCAATCTGAAAAAACTATCTAAACACTTGAGGACTTGTTGAGAGAATTCTCAATGTACTTCAAAGGCACATGGGAACAAAATATTCCTTTGGATAAGTTCTCTTACAAAAAAAGTTTCCACTAAATCATCCAAATGGATCTTTATGAAGCCCTTTATAGGAAGAGGTGAAAAACACCAACTTGTTGGGATAAATTTGGGGAACAAAAACTTTTAGGTCTGGAAATTTTCAATGAAATGGTGGATAAGGTTAAGACCATCCAGCTGTACATCAATATTTCCCAGAGTTGAAAAAATATCTATGCTGAAAATCATCTATGAGACCTATAGTTTGATGTTGGAAACATGGTATTCCTATTCATATCTCCATGGAAGAGATTTATGAGATTTTGGGAAAAGGTAATGCTTAGTCCAAGGTACATCGGCCCTTTTAAGATCCTTGATCACATCAGAGCAGTGACCTATCAACTAGAACTCACAATGAACCTATATCCAGAACATGATGTATTCCATGTATCACTTTTAACATACTACATACCAGACCCATATATTTACTCAATCCTGAGGTGGTACAATTAGAGAATGACCTCTTCTTGAGGAAATGCCGGTGAAGATATTAGATCATAGAGAAAAATTTCAACAAAATAAGTCAATACTCCTCCTCAAAGTGTTGTGGAGAAACCGCATGTTTGAAGAAGTTATTTGTGAACTAGAGGAAGTGATGAAGCATAGTTACCCTCGTTTATTTTATATTGGGAAAAGGAAACATCAAGGGTTAAATTTCATAATGGGGAAAGGTTTTAATGACCCAAACTATTTTGAATAAAATTAAATTTCATTTAATTAAACATATTATGGATATATAAAACACATTCACTACTTGTTATTAATATATCAAATTGGATTTAAATTACCATTAAGTATCCTTACCATTTATAATATAGTCATTTAATAATGATCACATGACTAGTATAAATATATTGTATTAAAAAATCCTTTAAAAACTGACAAAGGAAGTACTGCCCTCAACTAGTAGGACTGCACCCTATTAACCCCATTTATCAGAGCTTCTGAGAGAGAAATAATTACTGGGATTTTACCTAGACCAAGCCCATTCCAAGATCAAACAACTTAAGAATGATAGAAACCATTTATGGGAGAAGTTCAATCTAATCGAGTTCACAACCCAATCCATGTTCACAGAATGTCCCCATAAAAGTGCCACCATCATACACCTTACTCTTAGGGAGTATGCTAGTGTAATATTGGGATATGTAAGAAGACCATAACATTACGATTATTTTAATTATTTTTTTTATAGAATAATGAATATACTTTTATTCTATTATTGTTACTTTGTAAATGATTTTTGAAGCACAATGTATATTTTTGGTTAATCTTAAAATTTAATTAAGAAATCTATTTTGATGAATTAATGGATTTTTTAATTAAATAAAATTTTAATAAAATATTATTATAATATTTCTTTTATTAAATATAAATGATCGTATGACATCAAATGTAACTTTTATTAAGGTTTGAAAACTATTTTTTTCAAAACCCGTCAATTTTCAATAAATATCAGTTTTTGTTTCAAAAGTGAAAATTAAAATATTTTGAAAATTATTTATATTAAATGAAAATTATTTTTTTAATAAAGATGTTTAAATTATTTAATAGTGAATTTTTCCTAATTTTCTGAGACTGTTGAATGTTCTGGGTAAAAATTAAATACCGTATAAATATATAATGTGTTTTATGACAACATAGTGACCAAATAGTGATTTAATATAATATTATAAAAGGAATATTCGTCCAAATATATTTTTCCTTTAAAATAGTGTAATTTTAGGTTTATTTGGTTTATTTTATAAAACCTTAGTGAATCCTTCAAGACATATAAAATATTTTAAGATTTTAAAATAATTTCCTTGAAAGTGTGACTCACCTCCCCCTAAGAAAGGATAATATTCTAATATATTTGTCCCTTATCCTTTTAAAATAATTTATACCACTTCCCTTTTACAGAAACAGTGGGAAAAAACCATGGGATGGTCTGTGGTTTTGAGTATTTTGATGTGTAGGGTCCAAAACTAAAATAATAAAGAATCCCCCATTTATCCTATATAGACCCACCCAAGCACCCATTTATCTTCACTCAAGATATTTGATTCTTGACCACCCTATTACCACAACTCCCTAGATTCCTACCAAGGCACCCCTAATCTCCCAAGAAGACTCTTCCAAGCCTTTGGGATCACACATCCAATTAAGGGATCCTCATCGTTCTCTCTTCCTTTCGATTCAAGAACCTTGTTTGAAATTATTTATGTTAACTTAAATTTGATATATTTTCATCCTTTTATAATCAATTACATACTATCCATTTTATGTTATTTCAATGAGGGATCAATTATCCTCCCCAATTTAGACCCTTACCTATGTCATTACGATACCAAAATTCTGTATGGGATTTCTCTCTTCTCATTTCCATTTCAAGCACTTAATTATTATTATGCATATTAAATTTCATTTCATATGATTCACCATTATGTTCCATGATCCCCTCACTATCCGTTTCATTTATAAATTATGAGAGACCCCTTTCTCTCTCATCTACCCATTTTATGAATTTACATATGACACTATTACGTTGCCAAAATTGCTGCATGATTTTCCATGCCAAATCATTGTGTAGTGAATACCAAACCCATTCCACTCTCAAGGATATTCACCTTTATGAACATATAATTATTTATTTGGGACTTATATGTATTTTTTCGACATTCTTCAATCATGAAATTAATGATGATGTTGAATGAATAAACGTTATATGATCTATGTGGCACACTTAATAATGAGATTTAAATTATTAAAAAAGGTGTGCCCTGATAGTGCTCTAATGCATTGGGTAATTTTTAGTATCATGATACATCATGTTGGGACAAGGGTTTACATAATTCCTTTATAAGAGTTTTTTCCATCATGTTGGGATAAGGGTTTACCTGAATCCTTTATGTTAATGATGTAGTGTTTTAAGTTGTTGTCACATTTCCATGTTATGATAATCATGCTATAACATGCCTTTATGTTTAGGTTTCTCTTATGATCCATTGATATAAATATTTCCTAACATGTTTTCTATTGTTCATGTTATTCCTTTTTTTCTCCCTAACTGGGATTTATAGTTTACTACATTCTTATATCTTTCCTCAGGATATCCCATATAGTGTTAAGTACTAAGGAATGTTGTGGTCATGTAAAAGATGTTTTCTATAAAGATGTTGTATTTCTTGTTTTATGTTGTTATGTAATGTTCCTAATCCCCAAATACACTAGACATATCGACCTTTGGAGTTGTTTTAAGTAAAAGTTTATTTAATAAATACTTTTTAAATAGGAATAAACATAATGGTCATTATATAACATAGCCTCATCCACAACTATAATGGGATACTCTTCTAGGATTAGGGTTAGACCACCCTAAAGAAATGGCTCCCTGAGAGTTGGATTGACTGTTGGAGAAAGTACCATCTCTCTCTCAACCACTCCCAATTATTGATGACACATTACTTCAATAACTATTCTATACAAAGGAATCATGATTAGTTCAACCTGTATAACAAAGGCTAACATAACTTGTGTAAAACAATAGAAGTACATGAGGAGAGGGATTGATCAATTTTGATGTTTGGTTCATCTAATGGTAGTTCCACCACGACGAACCCTTCAAAATTGATTATAATCCTAAATATTTCCCCATAATCCATTACTACCATATGTCTGAAAGTTGTATAAGGAAAAAATGTTTTAGTATGGAAAATTTCAACATTTATCAAAGCTTTAGTTGGATATAGAAATATGGGATTTAGAAAATTGACTTCAAAAGACATAGGGATCTCGATGACCAACTTTCCTTAGATGAATCCCCCACCAATATTGGGAATAAATATTGGGATGAAAGGAATATGCCCCTATAGATGGTTGGGAGGGTCAGAGATTATGAAGCCTCCCATATAGTCCCATCTATGGATGTTTATCTAATAAAGACCTCAATTGTAGACTCCAAGATGGGTTCCCTTATTCTCATTGAGTAACTCTCTTCACCCTTGGTAGATTCCCCTTTTATCTCTTCAGATAGTTTCTACATGAGTAAAAATTATCAATTAGAGGCACTAAATAAAGAGAAATATAGAATCCATAGTTTCAAAAAATTACCTCACCAAAAAGGAACTCATTAAAGTCCTCTTCCTTAAGAGTGACCTCTCCACTCTCTTAGGATGGTTACTGATCAGTATTGGAGCCCCAAGACTCCTATTCACTGGATCCCAACATTTTTTCCCTCGGGACTGACAAATCATGGGTTGGAATATTGGTAAAGGGAATATCATTAGGCTTTATACAAAAAATCACATATACTAAGTAGTTTTGGGTTTACCTTTCCCACACCAAAACATGACAATGTCCATGTCCTCAAGATAGTAAAACATATATTTGAATCTCACTCGAGCCTTGATCCTCACAAGTATGACCTTTATAAGCTCGATCCCCTACTTAGTAAACCTCCACCATAGCTTCTCTACTATCTGGGATAGAAAAAACATCCTCCAAGACTTCTAATTTTTGGGGAAGGAGAAGTAATTAGGTGGTTGCACAAGATATCACATTTTCTTCCATATAGAATCCCATGAATGGCTACCTTTAGTGTGGTAGCACTATAATTTCTCCCTTGATCATTTTTTTGGGAGCCCCACTCCACCAAATTATGGATGCAATATAGGAACATGAGGTTCTGCCCCAGTTTCCCCAATCTAAGCCCCTGACTCATGGTATGAACCTTGAAGAGCAGTCCACCTATTTTCCGACTACTCCTATAGCTCATTTAGATAGTGTCTCTGATATTACCCAACAGAGAAAGATTATTCTTGGTTACTCTGACATCTAGAGGCCAACATATTTTAATATGAAGCTAGAATCAAGGTTGTTTGGTTGTATCTTGATGATCTACCTAGCGCCCTTGACTATAAGCATCCACCACAACTGATGAAGGATAAACGTGTTACTCTCCTCATAGACTCCCATGTAAACTCTCTTTACTATCGATTGAATACACCCAAATTAATAAGAAAACTAATATAAGGGTTTTGGTTCAAAGTGTTTGTTTCCTTCAACTCAAGTGACAAAAAATCCACCCCAAAGAGCTTGGGGATACTCCCTCTACTCAAACATCCCACACAGATCATCAACCATCTTATTAGTTAGCGATGAAAAATGCATGAATTTTAAATTCATAGTGTTGTTGATGCTCACCATCACTATATCTTTACTTAGGGTCACCACCCAAACCTTTAATATATTGAGGTGAGATGGTTTGATTTTGGCATTCGAGGGGGGTGATAGAGTTTAGGAGATCATACCCCTTAAAACACACCACAACTAATCTATAAAGAAATTTGAATTTTCAACATTTATATCTAGTAATTTCCTACCTCATTACATTCCCTAAATGGTTTGAAATCTTGAATAACATATATATTTAGAGGTTGATATGGTTTACTATTACTAAGATCAATTTTATCACCAGTATCCATATTCATTATTCTATATTGGCATCCCTGACTAGTAATAGCCAACTGCTCATGAAGGCTGATAATAATTTTTTGTATCTAACCTATGGGAGCCATTTCCTTTCAATTAGAAAAAATACCTCCATATAGTGCTTTAGATTGATTATGTTTGTTGAAACGTTTTGATTATGTTGAAAATGATGGTTTTAAAAGGAGGTGTGAAGAGTTCGTGGAAATTTCTAAACATATATTATAAACCATGAATGTATAAAATTCTAACATAGAGTATGGATGTATGAAATGATTATATATATAAAATGTGTTTGAATTGATGTCACAGAGCATGATTTTATGTATTGATCTCATAGAGAACAAATTTCATAACTGATCTCACAAATTGAAAATGTATGAACTAATCTCATGAAGCACAAATTTATAAATTGATCTCATAGAGTGTGAATTTCAAAATAGATCATGATGAGTGTGATTTTATAAATAATATCACTAAGCAGTCGCATGAAATATCACATGAATTTATGAATATTTTTCATTGAGATCATTTGATGCATCATAAGTCATCACATGAGTATCAGATGATCTCATGAATAGATCATGTGATTTACATGAAGACATTTCATGATTGTTAGAGGATATCATAGGGAGACACCGAAAACAACACGTAGACAATGAGACAGGAAATGATATAGATATCATACATCTATTCAGAATCACATGACTATATGATTATATTTGGACCTCATGATGGGATATCATGAAGTGCTAGAAGACAGTGTCACTAACACCTCATGTTTTTCAATTGATCTCACAATGGGGTCACTTAAAGAGATATAAGACAATGGAAATAGATACATAAAAGTATTTTGATGTCATGATGAGATTATGTTAAGAACCTGAAGATAATTGTGATGATCATGAGAAGAAATTGTGACAAGCATCAAGTGATCATGTTAAGAGATCATGTAAAGCATGTAATTTCGATTGCGGAGGTAGTAGAAGATATGGATAACTATGATTTTTTGTGTTAAGGTGGTGTGATTTTTCATATAAATGCACACTAACCCATCTATAACAGGTGATAAAGTTTTTCTTAAAGTTTGTTTCCCATAAAGTGTAGGATTATACATAATTGACATCATGTATGTGTTTCTCATGAGTATAATTAAGTCTTACACTAGAATCACTTGATCTACATAATCAGAACAATGAATTATGAAGGGGTCTCATGATAGTATATTATGAAGAGAAGTATGTGTAGGGTGTTTTCATGCCTAAGAAGACCAATTTATATCATGTCGTATACATGAACATAAAAATTTCAAGTGATTGACATGAATATAAAAAATAAATTTTGATCCATATAAACAAATCACAGTCTTGTGATCTTCAGTAATAGAACAAAGTAATGTAATCTGAAGGAATAGAACAAAGTATTATGATCTATGTGAATAGAAAAAACTATTGTGATCCACGTGAATAGAACAATGTATTATGATAAACAAAAATAGAACAATGTCTTATGTTCAGTGTGAAGAGAATAATGTCTCAAAATCAGTGTGATCTGAATAAGGTATCACAATCCACTTGATCTAAATAAGGTCTCACAATCATCACGAACCGAAGAATTTCTTGTGATGGATTCTTGTGATGGATTAACATGATCTTTGTGTTCTGAAGAGTGTATCATGGAGGGGATATCATGTAGGGATCTCATGCTAAAGTCTCATAGAGGGGTCTAAATCTAGGATCTAATGTAAGGGGTCATGTTTCATTATCTTGTGCAACGGTAAAATGCTAGGGTATTTTTTGGGGAGATATGAACTAATATTACCCTATGATAAATATCATTATAATATCTGAATTTAGAGTAATAAGAAGATAGAGAATGAACACCATTCCAAAATACTTGTAGAAGGGGTTTAATCCCTACTACACCCGAGGAAGTGAAAGAAAGTCTTGGAATCTCTTGAAGGTATTTTAAATGTGAGGAGTATTTTTCATGATCTCTCATGGAATGGTGACACTCAAGGTGATTTTCATATCAATTATGTGAAGGAACATATTAAGTTAAGAGGAACCTATAATATATTTAGTGCAACTCTCAATAATAGAAGATATTTTTCATTATCCAGTTTGGTGATAGGTTTTCCTTTAGAATTAGTTTTAATAAGAGGTATGTGTGAGGGAAATGATATTGGGGAGATAATTCACCATCCCCAAACATTTTAAGGGAATTGAGCTCAGGTAGGAGTGACCTAAATGAAACCAACAAGGAGCAAGCTTAGTGATTTTGGTTCCCCATCACAATGTCGGATGCATGCTCCTTGGACTGGCCCATTGTGGCGAACCAAGTAAGAATATGTTTTTCTATGTTCTTGATTTAATGATTTGAATTATATGAATGATCATATGATAAATTTTATAAGGATAAGATCATGATAAATTCTAAAGCGTAAAAGATGCAACACTTATAAAAAATTGGTCAAGATCCAGTGGGGAAAGAATAATTTTATAAAGAATATCCATACACTAATTCACCACCATATCAGGGTATATAAGACACTTTTGTTTCTAAAAATTTGAATAAAATGAAATGTTTTTTTATTGTATTTTCTTCATTGATAAGGTTTATTCAACTATTGTAATTGTAGTATATGTTTTATCTTATCTCGATGTGCCATGAAAAAGGCAGAACATCAAATAAGAAGAATAAGAGTGGTGGTATTCCTCAGCGTGGAAGTGTCTATGGAAATACTATCATTCACTTAAAGAAAACCATCAATATATTTAAGAAATTATTAGATGAATCTCTAATTGAAAATATTTAATCATTCAATAATTATATAGTAATGACCGAATATCCTAAAATTCCATGTGATTATGGAAAAACAATTGTTGAATAAATTTAAAGAGGGTGAAAAGTTGAAATTGTATATGTAACAATGTAATTAGAAAAAAATTCAAATAATAAAATGAGTTTAAAGATATATGAATCTAAGTGAATGAAATTGTAGTAAAAAAGATAAAAGGTATAAATAAAAGAGTTGTTGAAGTGGCCATAGATCTATGGGATAATAATGATTCCCATGATAAAGAACAAAAAAACTTAAATCTTATGACAAAGGATATAATTTGAACTCTGGAAATATTCATAATTTTGAAGCTAGAAATGAGGATCTCTCTATAAACCCATCAAGACTGGTACATGAGAATCAAAGGCTATAATAAGAGAATGGGTAATTTAAATAGTCTATTGCTTAGATGAATTTCAAAATAATGGATCAAAGTGACATGGTGGAGAAGATATCAAGTGAATTTATATATGATATGAGTATTGGGAAGAATCTCAATAAATAACTTAATGACCAACCCGAATCAAGGGATAAGAAGAATCAATAATTGGGAGAAGATAAAGAATTAGTCATGAAACAACTAGAGAAATATAATACCAAAGGGAACCCATATTTAAGGATTATTTCCTTTAATTAGTTCACTATCCTTCACAAGTTAATAAATAAATGAAATGAAAATATGCTACTTAAAAACAAAAACATGAAATTAATGACTCATCCAAAAGTTCATGCAATTTGGGAAAATACGGTATTGGTTATAATGAACCCTCTACCATGCATGAGAGGAAGAGAACCATTAATAGTTCCAGAAATAGGGAAAATCATATAGGCATTGGAAAAGGACCTAAAAGGGAATACAAAAAAAGTGATGAAAACATGTTATATTTATTTGGGATGCATGGTAACATTTCATGTTTTTATTTGAATCATTAGAATATATTTATGTTTTTGAAGATAGAAATATTTTAAATTGGAGAATCATTACAGGCCTCTTGAATAATATAAAGAAATATATCTCATAAGAAATTATCCATCCAATACTTTGATTTTGTAAGACTAGAACACACCATAAGTATATTGTTAGGTCATAATAATAAAAATATAACACAATATGGGGTGAATTGTGTCTTTTCGAAAATCAATAAAGATTCTGACTTTTGACTAAAGATTTGATTTATACAGATATGTAGTGGTTTCTTCTATAAGAAACATGATCAGTGGATAAACAGAAAGAATGAACACAAAAATATTATAGTGGTTCGGGGCACAAATATCTCCTAGTCCACTCCACTAACTCTATCTTTGTCAGCTTGGTGAATTTCACTAGTAAGGTCTTCTTTTCACAAGACCTTTAAATCCACAACTAAGTACAGGTAGTTGACACATTTACAATGAGGATAAATAGAGCCTTATGGTTCTTTAACAATGAACCGGTTATCCATATCATATTAAAATAAGCTGATACTTAAACCACAACTGAGTTCCAGTAGTTGATACTACAATAAATCAAAATAATTTGATTTGTTAATGGTTTGAGTTGATCATCACAATTGTAGAAACAACTGATATTAGATAGATATTCTTATTCTTAAATGAGTATCTTCCAGAAAGAATAACTCTGAAGCGATCCATATTTCAAAATTTCATTAATTTTAATAGAAATAAATAAAAGCTATACTCTAGAAACATTATGAGGTAGAAAATGTAGAACATTCAAAGTGTAACCTCTTTCACAAATAATAGAGTCGATCGTTCGTTGTAGAAATACTAAAAAATATATTCACTGGAATATAGTTGAATGTATATGTGAATGTCTGTATCCTATTTTTCAAAAGAAATTGTGATATAACATATATAGAAGATATCCTTCTTCTGTATTCTAGATACAATAAATTAACCTAATGAAACACAAAAATTAAATTTCAAATTTTCTAGGGAAGAGTCTTAAATTAACTTAAGAATGAGAGAAAATTACTCCGATGAATATTATTCTTTGAATCGATCATAATAAGTTTTGAATTGGCCAAAGAGAAGCTTTAAATCATCCTGTAATACTATCAAGATTGTTGCATTAATCTTAGATAAAATTTTGTATTTAAATATCCATTGTTGAATAAAAAACATAGGGTTCACCTATATATTGTAGGGTTCCATTTCCTAGTGTAGGATTCATTTACATAGCATAGGGTTACTTTGTGTAGCGCATGGTTCCTTTGTACAACATTGATTAACCAAAATTTCAATATCCCGAACATAGGGTATGAATAGTGTTTCTAGGTTCCAACGTAGGGTTTATATTCCATACGTTTTTCATTCCTACAAACATAGGGTTTCTGATCCATATGTTTAATATCCAGTGTAGAGATGATGATCCATACAAAAACAATGTTTGGTATAGCATAGGGATGATGATCAATATGTACAATTACTGAATATAGGGTTTGAAAAAAGTTTCCATAACACATAACATAGATTTTCATTCAATAAAAGATATAAATAAAATCAGGATATATATTTATGAAACATACTTTATGCAAGTTTATTACAAAATAAACAAGGGTATTTATGAGCATCAAAATCATTATATAACATAGAGTATTGTTGAGACAATACAAGCCCAACAATCTCCCCCATTTTTATGATCATAAAACCCATAAATTAATTTAAATAAAATATAGGATTTGTTAATACTAATAAAAAGATTGTGAAAATTCAATTTTGATTTCACACTAATATTTCAATGATATGAAATAGATACTTGTAAAATTGGTAGTGTGTTGTGTTTACCCAAATTTTCTCCACATTTCTCCAAAAATATGTAATGTTGTGGTTCTCAAATATTCTCCCCCCTTTTTTATATCAAAACTATTTTTTTGAAAAAATAAATGATATAAACCACAATCAATATAGAATTAAACTGTAAATGAATGTTATGGTCTATTAGGTAGAAAAATAATATATATGATATGGATGTGTAAATTGGAACATAATAACACAATAATAAAAGTATAAGACTATATAAAACTTACAAATATAAAAGTAAATTAAAGTAAATATAAATGTAGATCAAATATTTTTGAGAAATTATGAGTACATCCCATAATAAACTTAATAATTGTTCAAAAGGATGGGCTTGGGTCAGAATGGTTTACATGATCAGAATCTCCATGGGTATTAGGTGGTGTTGGATGAGGAAATGATTGAACAATTCCATGAATCTAAAGAAGCAACACTAACAGGCTCTGAAAATTACTATTAAACACATATCTCCACTGCTGAATCATATTCTTTGAATATTGTCCATCTTTCATTAGTTCAATTAAATTTACCTAAAAAATTCACTCAATGTTTCTCTAGATTGAATAAAAAAGTTAACCAATCTCTAACTTTATGAATGACTGGTTATAACTAGGATTTATTAGACGTCACCTGACCTATCAAATCACGCGGATTATCTGTATAAATATTCAATGGTGTACTCTCACACTAAATATTGTGAAACATGTTATTGAAATCATCTAATATAAAATTATAGTTTCAAATCTTATTATAAAGTATGGATGAGTCTGTTGAGATGTAGAGGTTGAATCCTAATAACTATCTCTGATAGAATGAAATTATTAGGTTCTATTTTAGCTCATCAAAATCATATTTATTCATAGATTCTTCCTTAAAAGAACTGAATTATCTAGCTAATGATCTGATAAATTCTTCAAGATATACCACAAAAATAAAATTTCCTTAAAAATTTATAGATTGAGTCTAAATGGATACAAGATCATTTCTTGGTACTATTGAATTTCTCAGATCTTCATCATTTTTCCTTTCAAAATCCATATCTTATCACAAAGACAGATTTTGTTCCTTCACCTGATTATAACTATTGAAAAGATCTTTTATATGTCTATCGATGGAATCAAAAGACTTAGTAAATTGTTATCTTCTTCAATCAACTTCTACCAAATCAAAACTTTTCACTTCATGACCATCAAATCTATCTCTCAATGAAAATACATCTACTAGTATAGAATCTGGAATAATGAGTGATATGTTTTTAGGGGTAGGGACATCTTCCCTGTGATGATCTTCTCTATGAGCCTCTTTCTCAATATTCTCAGCCACTTGAGTCACATGCTCAACATCATCTGCAGCTTCATCTACAGTCTCTGGAATGTTGAATTTTATTCTTCTTCTCTAAAAAAGACCACTTTCTTCATGTCTTGATTCGGCCTCTTCATTAGGACTTGATCTAACATAACAAACTGATGGTATCATCCTCTTCTCCCCCTGAGCCACTTCCATCAACTTCTATTGTTGTTCCAATCCAACAGGTAAAAGACTATTACAATATTTTCTACATAGAAATCCTAATTTATTAAATGTTCCGTCATTTAAAATTTTGATTTGATGACATCTATATCTTAATGACATATCTCTAATTTTTCCCTTTTTATGCAAAAAAATGGAAGTATTCTTTCATAGGGATAGAAGACCATCTGTTCTTCTTTGTGAAAATAAAGACATAAATATATTAACATAAAGTGATATAAATTTAACATAATTTGGTTTAAAAATATATACAAAATATACATTTCTAGATACCATAATTTCTCTAACTCAGCTATTCTCGATAAAGTTTCTGACTTAATAAACTTCATTATGACTTTTTAAACAGGAATAAGGTCTTTTTTCCTTACTTTATTAGTAGATCTTGTTCCAAACAAAAAAATATAATCTCCTCTAACTAATATTTATCATCACCAATATTACTCAATTAAAAATGAAAATCCCCCTCATGGGGACAACACAACAACTTAGCAATTTCCAACTAAGAAAGAGAAAATTCATTTTCATTAATCTTAGAGATTATAGATTTTTTATTGACTCTAAAAATGAATGATACAATTCAATAGTAGTCTTTCAATTATATTTCAAATATCCTAGGATTGTCACCATATCCAAAAGAAAATTATAATCCTTGAAATCTAATGATTGTATTTAATAAAAGATTTTTCTCATTGAAATAATCAAAATTTACCACTTTTTCTTAAACAAGTTTATGATTCTTCAATGGTGAGTAAGTAGGCACACCCAAAGTAGTATCTTCAATTATTTCAGATGTCTTAATTTCTTATGGTTTTGAGATTGAAGGTTTATGTTTTTGGAATATTGGAATGAGAAGCTCTCTATAATCCAAAGAGTCAAGAAGGTGTAAAAAGAGCTGGAGAAGTTTGATGGTTTTCTACCATCGTTTGGGAATGTATTGATTAATTTTAATTTAAAAATAAAAATGTTTTAAAATATTGAATTATTTTTTTGTTTAAATCTTATGAATATTTAAATGAAAAATAAACAAATAAATAAAAACATATAATGTTTAACAAAAATAAAAATAGAGAGATTAGAATAATAAATTAATAAACTATCATTTAAAATTAAATATTCTAACTCCTCATTAATAAAATCATAAATTTCATTAGGAAGTGTTTTATTAAACATATTTCCTAATTGATATCCGGTATTAACAAATTAGAAAAATATATCATTTTTAAGAACATGATTTATTATAAAATGATTCATGATATCAATATTCATTGTCCAAGAATGACTTATAGGATTTTTTGGAAATATTGATAGCACTAGTATTATCACATAAAATAGGTATATTTTTAAAATTTAGTCCAAAATCTATTAGAGTGTTTTTTATCCACAATACTTGTTCATAGAAACTACCAACAGAAACATATTCTACCTCAGCTGTTGATAGGTAAACTGAATGTTGTTTCTTACTCGACCATAATACTAAAGATTTTTCTAAAAAGTAATAGCTCATGATGTGTGTTTCCTACCTAATATACATCCTCTAAAGGCTGTATCAGAATATTAAATTAAATTAAAATCTGAATTTCTTGGATAAATAAGAGATTGAAAATTAGTTCCTTTTAAATATATAATTTTTTTAACAGTAGTAAGATAAGATTATTTTAGGTTTGACTGAAATATAGAATATAAACATACATAAAACATCATATTTGGTTTGATTGCTGTAAGATATAACAAACTAAAAATCATACCACTATATAACTTGTTTTCAAGTCATTTTCTAGCTTCATCCAAATCATGTTTATATTTTTACACATGGGAGTTGTATACGTATTACAATTTCCAAGTCCATAATTTTTCAATAAACCAATAATATATTTATATTTATTTAAATAATTTCCATAATATTTTTGATAAATATGAAATCCTAAAAAGAAATTTATTTCTCCCATCATACTCACTTCAGATTATTTTTTCATCAAATTTTAAAAATTGATAAAAATATTTTTATTTTTTGAACAAAAAATAACATAAATTGAACTAATTAAATATTATGATATGAAGTTTTCTAAAAAAGAGTATAATAAACTAATCTTATAGAAAATACATTTCCCAAAAAATGGATCTTAATATTTCATAACCAGCTCTAGGTGCCTATTTAAGGCCATAAAGTGATTTAGAAAGTTTAAAAATAGAATTTGGATTATGAGGGTTTTTAAAACCTAGGGGTTGTTCAACAAAAACTTGTTCCATTAAATAACCCTTTAAAAAAGAATATTTAACATCCATCGGATATAATTTAAAATTTATATGATATTTATAGGCCAAAAGGATTCTAATGGATTCTAATCTATCTATATGTGAAATGGTTTCATCATAATACTTTCTTCATTATTATATCCTTTAGCTACTAATCTATATTTTTTATGGTTATGATCCCTTGATCATCCTATTTATTCATAAATATCCATTTATTTCCTATTACTGGATAATATAATAGTCTTTCTACTAATCTACAAACATCATATCTTCTAAATTGGTTTATTTCTTATTGAATTTCTAATAACCAACCATCATATTCTAAAGATTCTTCAATAGACATATGTTTTAAAAAAGATATAAATCCAGAATTTTCAGATAGGTTTCCTATATTTCATCTAGTTCTAATTTATTTGTATAAGACTCCTATAATAGTTTCTAAAGGATGATTCTTTATGGTTATAGAATATCTTGATAAGACACTTTCATGTTCTTTAATTTCATGTTCTTCTGAATAGGATTGCATTTTATTTAAATCATTTTCAAAATCATCTTTAGAGGATTCAAGTCTCATGTTGTCAAACGTATCATAATTTTCATATGTTTGATATTTTTCTTTAATGAAAGGGTTAGTTTCACCAAACTTCAGATTAAAGGGTTCTTAAATAATCCTAGACTTTTTATTAAAATCTCTATGGGATTTAGAATTCATAAAATATACTAAAAATATTCTTTCAACGTATTTTGGAATGAATATACCATGTTTTTCCTTAGTATTAATGATATATACACCTTTCCTCCAAAAATATTAATATACTTTACATTATGTTTTATGTTATTCCAATGCTTATAGGGTTTATTTTTAATAATATGTCTTATTTAAACTCTTTTAATGATATAGAAAGTTGTTCTTGTAGCTTTCACCTAAAAATCGGTTGGAATACTGTATTAATTTGGCATAGTCCCTGCCATTTCTTGAATTGTTCAATTTATTCATTCAAAAATTTTATTTTATTGAGGTGTTATTAGTGAATATAAGGTGTTTTTAATAAATATATTTGAGAAAAAATAATTTAATTATTTTTTCTCAAACTATCCACCATGATCAATTATAAATAAAATTATTTGAAAATCATTTTTCTTTTTGAAATTTTTTCAAAAACTTTCAAAAACAGTGAACACTTAACTTTTGAGTTTTATAAAATAAACCCAAGTAAATCTAGAATATTCTTCAACTAAAACATAAACATATAATTTACCAACCAAAAATTCTACCCTATATAGTCCAAACAAATCCATATTAATAATGTCTAAAAGTTTTGAAGTATCAATTTTTCTAATTTGTTTGAAGGATGATTTGTGCTATTTATTGATTTGACATGCATCACAAAATCTGTAATTTTCAAACATAAGATAAGAAAATTTAGAAACTAACTGTTTTTAATTAATTTATGTAATGAATATATATTGTAATGTCCATGTATTTTATGCCAAATCCATGACCCATTTTTCTTAGAAGTTAAACAATTCTCTTTATAATACATAAGGAATTTAAATCAAATGTATAAACATTATCAGTACTTGGTGATCTAAATTTAAGCAGTTTTCCTATTAAAAATAGAGAAGGAATTATTAGAGAAATCAATATAAAAGGCATCATCACAAATTTTAGAAATACTTATCAGGTTGTTCTTTAACCCTTGTACATACAATAATTTGTTGATCAATATAGTATTTGGATCTTCAAACATCCCAACACCAACAATATTTCATTTTTAATTATCACCGTAAGTTACTAGACCACCATCCATTAGAGTTAGTGTATGGAAATTTCATGAGTCTCTACTCAAGCATCATCAATACCCACTATCTATATACAAAATAACTTTTCTATTCAGGTGTCCTTTTTCCTCAAAAATATAGTATACATGTGTTTGTTTTGGTACCAATATTTTCTTGGATCCATCTATGTCAGTGAGAATTGATCTAGGAATCAAGATTTTCTTTATTTTACAAAACATTAGATCACTTGCTTCAACTATATTGTGGGAAATAAAAGACTTTTTAATAACACTAATTTGAGGACTTTTTATTATCAATTGTTAGGGTCATGACCTTTTATTCTATAGTAATAACATGTATAATTTTTTGAATTGGGCATAAAATACTTTTTTTATATTAAGAATTTTCAACTTTTATTATTATTCAAAATAATTTCCTTTTATTAAAATTCTTTTGAATAATCCCATTCAGATTATTTTCTCCATTTTGTAAAAACAACAGAATCAATTTTATGTGATTCTACTTCATCATGTAATTTTGTTTCCATTTTTTCATGATAATTACAGTTTTATGTAAATGTATTGAATTTTTCAATTAGATATTGATTTTGTTTTAGAATTGTGTTTATTTATCCTAAAACAAAATTATGTTTATTTTTTAATGATTTAGTTTTCTTTAACAATGAATAATATTATTGTGATATAATTATATAATATTCCACTGATTTACCATTTGAGAAACTACATGTTTCAAAATTTTGAGAGTAGTAGGATTGTACCTCTTCTTCTTCCTTAGCCATAAATCACATGTTGGATTCTAGTTTTTGGTGATTTTTTCTTAATCAGTGTCTGAAGAGATGCTAGAGTCTTTAGATATAGTCCATGTAGCTTTCATATCACTTTTTTCCTTTATGCTCATAATCTGATTTCTTTTGATATTTCCTTTATAAAATTATTCTTTCATTATTCAATTGGGGGATGTCTGGTATAATTTTACCCAAAAATTTTCATTTGTAGTATCGTAATTCATGGGGCTCTCTTTCATCTTTCTTAAAGGATTTTCTAATCCCTATTTTCTTTTTGTATAATTGGATAAATTTTCTGGATATCTATTCTAGTTCCATTTTAGAATCTAAGTAATATAATGTTTTTAATGGTTTTACATCTTTTTTTTAATTTATTTTATACTTTTAAATATGTCACGTTAAGGGTAGTATTTTCCCTTTTTACTAACTTGTGATTTTCAGCTGCATCTTGAATTTCTTTTTCATACATCATCAATGTTCTAATTAGTTAATTCATTTTCAAATTCTTGAAACGTGATGATTAACAAATAGCTACAGATATTCCATTCAATTTAGAGGGTAATTCTATGAGTACGTTTAGATCGTGATCGTATTGACATATGGGATCTCCCAAGGCTATAATATCATTGAAAATCTCGATTAAATTTCCATTTATTTGAGTTATGCTTTCACCATCAAGCATTATAAAGGTG
Organism: Viscum album; assembly: GCA_963277665.1. Classification (NCBI taxonomy): domain Eukaryota; kingdom Viridiplantae; phylum Streptophyta; class Magnoliopsida; order Santalales; family Viscaceae; genus Viscum; species Viscum album. Next base: position 1,175,802,742 of record OY728153.1, on the reverse strand, counting down.
TCAAAATTGAGTTTTACTGTAGAATATCTCAATTTTTTGATGTTATATGTTACTTCATAGGTAAATATAACACTTCTCTACATCTCATTGGTAGTAGGACATTGTGAAACTAGATTGAATTCATCAGTTCCAATTCTAGAGATAATAACATTCATTTCCTTTGAGTTGATGTCATATTCAACTTCTATTTCAGTAATCCAAGTCTCTGGTTTTTTTAGAATCACATAAAGAGTGATGAACATCAAATAGATTTTGAAGATTTTTTTTTCAGATATATGATCATACATGATTTCTAGAATTTATAGTTATCACCATTAAAATATGGATCATGAACCATAGACATATAATATTATTTATCATCCATTACCATATTATCTGTATGGACTGTATTTTCTTAAATCATGCAATAGATTTATTCTAAAATATCTCCTATAATACCAATTTTTATGTTAGAGTAATATAAATATAACAAAATATGGGGGTGACTTATGTCTTTTCAAAAATCTCTACAGATTATGGCTTTTCACCCCATTTGTGATTTATATAGATATGTAGTATTCTCTTTGGTACAAAATATGAGTAGTGGATAAAAAATTGAATGAACATGAACATTTTATAGTGGTTTAGGGTACAATGATCCCCTATTTCACTCCACCAATTCTCTCTCTGTGATCTTGGTGAATTTCAGTAGTAAGGTCCCATTTTCAGAAGACCTTCAAATCCAAAACTGAGTGCAGGGAGTTGACACCTTTCAAAAAAGGATAAAAAGGTCATTATGTTTCTTTAATAGGGAACCAATAATATAAAAAATAGTACAATAAGATGATACTTGAACCACAACTGGGTGTGAGAAGATGTTACTCGAATAAATAAAAAAATTGATTTGTCGATGGTTTGGGTTGATCTTCACAATTGTAGCAACTACAGATAGTAGATGGATATTCTTCTTCAGAAATGAATATCTTTATGAAATAGTAACTCTAAAGCAAACCAGTTGGAAAATGATCTTCAATTTGAATATAAATATATATTATTAGTACTCTATCAGTAGAATGAGTCAAAAAACATAGAAATTTCAATGTTTGGCCTCATTCGTCAATAACATAGTCGATTTTTCATTGTTGTAGCACTATAAAAGATATTAACTAGAATACAGTGAATGTATATGTGAGTGTGTGTATCCTGTTTTTTAGAAGAAATTGTGATAGAATATATGAAGTATATATCTTTATTCTATATTCCATATCGAATAAAATTTCTTGATGGAACACGAAAATTTAATTTCAAATTATCATGAGAAGTGTCATAAATTCCCATAAGAATATGAGAGAATTCCTCTGATGAATAAAGTTCTTGGAATCAATCATAACGAGTTTGGAATCAGGTGAAGAGAATATTTCAATCATCTTGTAATAATTTTATGACCTCTGTATGAATCTCAGATAAAATCAGGGATTTAAATCTTCGTTGTGGAATAAACAAACGTAGGTTTCACCTACATAGCATAGGGTTACTTTTTGTAGCATTGATTAACCATTCATTCAATCTTCCAAATGTAGGGTATTAATAGTGTTTCAAGATTCCAACGTAGGTTTTATATTCCATACATTTATCATTACTCTAAACAAGGGGTTGCTGATCCATACATTTAATATCTAGTGTAGGGATGATGATCAATATGAAAATTGTTCAGCGTAGTGTTTGAATGATGATCCATACATTCATTTATTGAATGTAGGGTTTTAACCATGTTTCCATAACACATCTTATATATTTTTATTCCATCAAAGATACAAATAAAATCATGATACATACTTCTAGAACATACTCAACACAACATTATTTGAAAAAAACAAGGGTCTTTGTGAGCATCAAAATCATCATATAACACAGAGTATTGATGAGACAGTAAAAGCCCAAAATATGATTAATAAATAGTGAGGGATCAATTTCAGAAGAAGAACTTTGGATTCATCAACATATCAGTAATGAAATGATGATACAAGGTATTTTTTTAATGTGAAATGTTTTATATGATCTAATCATGGGAATTTGGAAATATACATAGGTTCGAATAAAATAAGGAAGTAAAAGGTACCCAAAAGGAGGTCCTTCAATCTGGTGGACTATAATGAGAAATCCTATACTTTAATAGAACTTTCTAAGATGATAAATATGTTTAAATAATTATAGTAAATAAAGAGATTTCAATAAAAGATGTATCAAGAACCACCTATATTATACTCACAAATGATCTCTTGGAAAAAATGTGAATTAACATGTAAGAAAATGGGGAGGGGTCTATTCTAGTTTTGAGTAAGAAGAATCTAATTTCAATGAAAGACTCTCCCCCAACAAGAAAGGGTGGAATCACTTAGATAACTAATAAATGAAAAATGAATAAATAAATCCTTGATAAATTCATGTGTCATGACATAAGTGAAGTAGTGAATGAAAAATAAATTTCCCTAAAATAGAGGATAAAGTATGAGTATACAACCAGTGGAATAATTCCTTCTAAGATAAATACTCATGAAAAAGGTATATAGGTTGAGAATCAAAGAATGAAATCTATATTAGTGGGTTTAAACCCCAAATTTTGAAAATGGAAAAACCTACAGAACCCACATATAAAAAGAAGACCGAGCATGTGGGTAATGAATGTATTGTTATAGTTCTAGATAATTTGAAGTTGTCTAGGAAATTGGAATAAGAAAGAAAAGTGTACAATTTTTTTTCAAGAAAACATTAAAGGGTTAGTCTATCAGGATTGAAAACAATCCTTTTGTTGAGGATTACAAAGGTAACACTCTTATTGTATGTTAAATGTTTCTCATATTCATTTGAATTTGTGTAGGACTAAGGGGGGGGATACAATCCATAATGTTTGTGTGATAAAATAGAATGAGTGAATAAGATGAATATATTATCATGTGACTATAAGAATTCAAACTCATTAAAACCCTATATGATATCATATTAAACAAGTGGTGTTATACAAAAAACTCAATTTCTACAATATATAACATGAGTACAATCATGACCTTTAGAGGCTGAAAAATCCGTTGATAAAGGTCTATATTGGCCACCTAACGTCCGCCAAACGGTTCCCACTTTTGGCCCATCTTTGTTGTTATCAATGACAGACATCTGGAATATGCTGAAGGCAAGCTGGTATGGGCTACAACGGCCTCCGTTTGGCGGCCACTATAGGTTGTACCTATAGCACCCGCCAAATGGTGGCCGCTTTAGGTTTTTAAATTTTTTTTAAAAAATATCAATAATACAATAAAATATACCCACATAAGTATCATCAGTCATATTCCAAGCTCCATATCCATCATCAAATATAACTACATAACAAAATTTTATAACAAAATTTGTTCCGAATAAAACCTATAAACAAATAATTGAAAAATATTTATATATTTTAATTCAAACTTACTATAATAGATCAAAAGTATTTTATTTTCAAAATATATTCATAATTTTGATTACTATGTTAAAATTTTAAAATCGTTAATTCTATGGTTCTAATTAGATGGTTGCCCTGTGATTTTAGGTCAATCTGATGTCGTTCGCTATGAATTAGACCGTTAAACGCCTGTTTTGGCAATTTATGACATTAGAAGTGTGTTCTCGGTCACCGTGGACAAACATCACCTCTGATTGATTTTACATATACCCGACCACTTTAAAATTCACTCACTCATTGTTGTTGTCTGATTTCAGGCTATTTGGACATCGTTCGGCCGGTTTGACCACCCCACGCGCATTTATGAAGGCACCCAACACTTAAAAAATGAATATTGAGCCATACTGTGCCAACCACAAGTTGGATTGAAGTTCTGACTCCTTGTACAAGTCATAAATAATAATTATATTGTTTCCCCGTGATTTCAGGTCAATCTGATGTCATTATCTATGAATTTGACCATTAAACACCTGTTTTGGCCGTTTATAACTCCAGAAGTGCATTCACGGTCACTAAGGGCACACTGCACCTCTGGTTGACATGCCATCTACCAGGCCACATTATAATTCAATCACCCATTGTTGTTGTATAATTTCAGACCATTCTGACGTCGTTAAGCCGGTTTGGACCGCCCCACGCACGTTTCGGAAGCGCACCCAACACTTAAAAAACTCATATTGATACATACCACGCAAACTGCACGTCTGATTGATGCTCTATCTACTCATACACGTCAAGAATAATAATTAGATTGTTTCCCAAAGATTTCAGTTCAATCAGATGTTGTTCTCTATGAATTTGACCGTTAAACGCCCGTTTTGGCAGTTTATAACACCATAAGTGCGTTCTCGGTCCCCGCAGGCACACAACACCTAATATTGATGTTTCGTATATCCAAACACTTCAAAATTCACTCACTCATTGTTGTTGTCTTATTTCAGGCCATTCTGACATCGTTCGGCCGGTTTGGACTGCCTCACGCGCATTTCTAAAGCGCACCCAACACTTAAAAAAAGCATATTGAGTCGTACCGCGCAAACCGCATGTCCGATTGACATGTCATCTCCTTGAACACGTCAAAAATAATAATTATATTTTTTTCCTATGATTTCAGGTCAATCTGATGTCGTTATCTATGAATTTGACTGTTAGATGCCTGTTTCGGCCGTTTATGACACCATAAGTGCGTTCTCGGTCACCGCGGGCACACGACACCTCTGATTGACATGCCGTCTGCCCGACCACTTGAAAATTCACTCACCCACTATTGTCATCTGATTTTAGGCTATTCCGACATCATTCAGACAGTTTGGACCGCCTCACACGCATTTCTGAAGCACACCGAACACTTAAAACACCCATATTGAGTCGTACCGCGCAAAATGCACGTCCGATTGATGTGTCATCTCCTCGTACACATCAAAAATAATAATTAGATTTTTTCCTATGATTCCATGTTAATCAAATGTCGTTCGCTATGAATTTGACCATTAAAGGCCTGTTTTGGCTGGTTATGACACTAGAAGTGCGTTCTCAGTCACCACAGGCACACGACACCTCTGATTGACGTGCCGCCTACCCGACCACTTCACAATTCACTCACCCATTTTTGTAGTATGATTTCAGGCCATTCTAATGTTGTTTAGCCAATTTGGACTACCCTACGCAGATTTCTAAAACACGCTCAACACTTAAAAAACACATATTGAGTCATACCGCACAAACCGCACATCCAATTGATGTGTTGTCTCCTCGTACACGTCACGAATAATAATTAGATTTTTTCCCTGTGATTTCAGGTTAATCCGATGTCGTTCTCTATGATTTTAACCATTAAACACCCATTTTGTCCATTTATGACATCGGAAGTGTGTTCTCGGTCACTGTGGGAACACGACACCTTCGATTAACGTTCTGTCTACCCGAACACTTCACAATTCACTCACCAATTGTTGTTATCTGATTTCAGGCCATTCTGACGTCGTTCGGACGGTTTGGACCGCCCCACACGAATTTCTGAAGCACGTCCAACACTTAAAAAATGCATATTGAGCCATACCATGCAAACCACACGTCTGATTGATGTTCTGTCTCCTCGTACACATCAAAAATAATAATTAGACTGTTTCCCTGTGCTTTCAGGTCAATTGGATGTTGTTCACTATGAATTTGACCGTTAAACACCCTTTTTGGCCGTTTTTGACACCAGAATTAAGTTCTCGGTCACTGTAGACACACGACACCTCTGATTGACATGTTTTCTACCCGACCACTTCAAAATTCACTCACCTGTTGTTGTTGTCTGATTTCAAGACATTCCGACATTGTTTGGCCGGTTTGGACCACCCCACGCGCGTTTCTGAAGCACGCCTAACACTTAAAAAATGCATATTGAGACGTACCATGAAAACTGCACATCCTATTGACATATCATCTCCACGTACATGTCATGAAAAATAATTAGATTGTTTTCCTATGATTTCAGGTCAATCTGATGTCATCTACTATTAATTTGACCGTTAAACATCCGTTTTGGTCGTTTTTGACACCAGAAGTGCGTTCTCGGTCACCATGGGCACTTGACACCTCCGCTTGACATGACGTCTACCCTACCACTTCACAATTCACTGACCCATTATTTTCGTCTGATTTCAGGACATTACGACGTTGTTCGGCCTGTTTGGACTGCCCTACGTGCGTTTCTGAAGGGTGCTCAACACTTAAAAAATGCATGTTGAGTCGTACCGTGAAAACAACACATCTGATTGACATTTCATCTCCTCGTACACATCACGAATAATAATCAGACTGTTTACCTTTGATTTTAGGTCAATCTGATGTCATTAAATATGAATTTGACCGTTAAACGCCCATTTTGGCCATTTATGACACCAGAAGTGCATTCTCGTCACTATGGGCACATGACACCTTCAATTGATGTGTTGTCTACCTGACCACTTCAAAATTCACTCACTCGTTGTTGTCGTGTGATGTCAGGACATTTCAACGTAATTTGGCCGGTTTGGACCACCCCACGCTGGATTCTGAAGCACGTCCAACACTTAAAAAACGCATATTGAGTTGTACCATGAAAATCGTACGTCCGATTGACGTGACGTCTCCTTGTACACGTCAAGAATAATAATTAGATTATTTACTAGTAATTTTTGGTCAATATGATGTCGTTATCTATTAATTTTCCCATTAAATGCCTGTTTTGGAGGTTTATGACACCAGAAATGCGTTCTCGGTCACCGTAGACACACAACACCTCCAATTTACATGCCATCTGCCCGACCACTTCATAATTCAGTCACCCATTTTTTTTGTCTGATTTCAGGCTGTTGTGACGTCATTCGGCCGGTTTGGACCACCCCACATGTGTTTCTATAGTGCGCCCAACACTTAAAAACGAACATTGAGATGTACCGTGCAAACCACATGTCCTATTGACGTGCCGTCTCCTTGTACATGTCACAAATAATAATTAGATTTTTACCCTATGATTTCAGGTCAATAAGATTTCATCCGCTATGAATTTGACTGTTAAACACCATTTTTCCATTGTTGAAACCATAATTTCATTCTCAGTCACCACTGGCACACAACACCTTCGATTGACGTGTTGTCTACCCAACCACTTCACAATTATCTCACCCATTGTTGTCGTCTGATTTTAGTTCATTCCGAAAACATTTGGCTGGTTTGGATTGCCCCACACGCGTTTCTGAAGCGCGCCCAACACTTAAAAAACACACATTGAGACATACCGCGCAAACCGAACGTCCGATTGACATGTCATCTCCTCATACATGTCAAAAATAATAATTAGATTGTTGCCCTATGATTTTAGGTCAATCTGATGTCATCCGCTATGCATTTGACCATTAAATGCTCGTTTTGGTCGCTTATGAAACCAAAAGATCATTCTTGGTCACTGCGGGCACACGAAACCTTCGATTGATGTGTCGTCTACCCGACCACTTCAAAATTTACTCTATCGTTGTTTTCTTCTGATTTAAATCCATTCTGACGTCATTCAGCTAGTTTGGACAGCCCCACGCACGTTTCTGAAGTTCCCAACATTTAAAAAACACATATTGAGCTGTACCGTGAAAAATGCACGTCTGATTGACATTTCATCTCCTAATACATGTCAAAAATAATAATTAGATTGTTTCCCTGTGATTTCAGGTCAATCTAATGTTTTCTGCTTTTAATTTGATCGTTAAATGTCCGTTTTGGTCGTTTATGACACCAGAAGTGCGTTCTCGGTCACCGCAGGCACACAGAACCTCCGATTGACGTGCCAGCTTCCCAACCATTTCACAATTCACTCACCCATTGTTTTCATCTAATTTAAGTCCATTTCGACGCCGTTCTCCCGGTTTGGACCGCCCCACAAGCATTTTTGATGCTCATCCAACACTTAAAAACACATATTGAGCCATACCGTGCAAACTGCATGTCCGATTGACACGACGTCTACCCATACACATCATAAATAATAATTATATTGTTACCCTATGATTTTAGGTCAATCTGATGTCATCCTCTATGAATTTGACTATTAAATGCCCGTTTTGGCCATTTGTGACACCATAAGTGCATCCTCGGTCACCGCGGGCACACGGAACCTCTGATTGATGTGCCTTCTACCCGACCACATAAAAATTAACTCACCTATTTTTTTCATCTGATTTCATTCCATTCCGATGTTGTTCGGCCTATTTGGACCACCCCACGTGTGTTTCTAAAGCATACCCAACACTTAAGAAACACATATTGTGTCGTACCACGCAAACCGCATGTCCGATTGACATGTAGTCTTTTTATACACATCATGGGTGATAATTAGATTTTTTTTCATGTGATTTCATGTCAATCCAATGTTGTGCTCTATGAATTTGACCGTTAAACGCCTGTTTTGGCCGTTTATGACGCCAGAAGTGTGTTCTCTGTCACTACAGGCACACGACACCTCCAATTGACGTGTCGTCTACCTTACCACTTCACAGTTCACTCACCTGTTGTTTTCATCTGATTTCAGGCTATTCTGATGTCATTCGACCAGTTTGGACAACCCCATGTGTGTTTCTGAAGCATGTCCAACACTTAAAAAATGCATATTAAGCAGTACCGTGCAAACCACACGTCTGATTGACATGTCGTCTCCTCGTACACTTCAAGAATAATAATTATATTGTTTCCCTGTGATTTCAGGTCAATCCGATATCGCCCGCTATGCATTTGACTGTTAAACTCCCGTTTTGGATGTTTATGACACCAGAAGTGCATTCTTGGTCACCGAGGGCACACAACACCTCTGATTGATGTGTTGTCTGCCAGACCACTTCAAAATTCTCTCACCCATTGATGTTGTCTGATTTCAGGCCATTCCAACATCTTTCGGCCGGTTTGGACCACCCCACGCACGTTCCTAAAGCGCGCTCTACACTTAAAAAATCCATATTAATACGTACCGTGCAAACCACACCTCCGATTAACATGCCATCTCCTCGTACACGTCACAAATAACAATTATATAGTATCCTAATAACCCTAGAAAGAAACAGATATCGAAAGAGTTATTGGGCTTCTCCCAAGAAACAAATACTTGAAATTTCTCTCCATCCACTAACACACCTTCCTCTGAGATTATTTGACCCAATAACTATAACTAATTAATAAAAAAGTTCCATATATATAGCATGGCGTATAGTCGATGATCTATAAGTGTAATCTGGATGATGTCAAGATATTGGGTATGATCATCATCGGTCTTGGAGTGCACAAATATATCATCCACAAATACTAAAACAAACTAATCTAGGTAAAAATGGAAGATTCTATTCATCAAGTATATAACAACTTCTACAGAATTCATCAACACAAATGAAATTACCTCTTGAATGGGGTTCATCCTCATCTGGATCACCAATATCTCTGCGATGTCCACCAGCTGTATTCAGAGTTTACAATATATATCAATATTATGTTTCTTAAACATATCAATACAAGTCAATCTGAGTATGGTTTGTTTTATTGTTTATCTGTGGCGCCCCTTATTGTGTCGTCATTTCATCAATACATGATGATATCTGTGACAAAATCTCCTCATACTCTGCACGTACCTGATGAAACTGTACATCCATATTGAGCTGTATATCCTGCATTGCAGCATCAATCTCAGACTGTATGCACATCCATGAATCTTTGCATGTACCCCTCACATCTGCTCTAACAACTGCACGTCATGGGACACCGCCACCATAAGTCAAAGAATAACCATGACCATCCCCCCCACGATATGGTGAAATATTTCATCTCTACGCATAATACAATGATGTTTCTCCTCTGGAAACTCTGATAACTGAGTATCAAACTGAGTTTGTAGCATATATTGAATCAATGAACAAATATGAATAATTTATATAAAATAAAAATAAATTTATTAATAAATAATTTGCTTACTGTAACACTGACAACATCGGGATCACCCGCCCTATTAGTCCACACCCATATGGACATCTGATCGATCGACTCACCACGTTGGTGTAACTATAATAAAGGGGTTAACCATGTTATACTAAAATGTTTTTAAAATGTGAATTTATAGTTAATTCTAAACTTATATCGTGTCTGAGCTGTGACACATGTCAAGTTCCAAGTCTGGAAGGCGTGCCCTTCATCGCCCGATTATGTGAATGACGAGCATAGTCGGTCTACATTCAATGTATTTACTTAACAGATATTTCAAAAATTAGTCATTTATAGATTAAAAGTAATAAATCTTACCATTGCCACCTCACTCAACCAAAACACAACCAAATCCCGCCACTTTGCAGGAAGAATGCCCAAAGGGACTCGCTGTAGAATGTCTAGAACACCTGCAAATGGTGTCCAGTGATCTCTCCTCACCCTTGACTTGTAATCCTTCCATAATTTTCGGTTTTTGGACATACATACTGCCTGAAACTCATCTAGACAGGATGTCAAATTATCCTGTTAAAACATATTTTTAGTAGATGGGAAAATAATAATATCATGAAAAATTAAACATTGAATTTACCTCAACCTCCCTCCATAATCTGTCCATCGTATCCTAGGGGAAGGAAGTCCATTCACGAGTCGTCAGAGGGAATCTGTGTGAGTCTCGTATCATATTCCCAAACTGACGACTCGATACAGTAGCACCTTCTCTGACTAGATGAAATGTGTCATCAAATAACACATCCAATCAGGCTCCAGAGTTCTAGGATCGAACCCCTCTACCAGGACCCCTACGTCTGCTGGAAGACGCACTAGATCCTAATAAATATAAATTCATTATTAAATTACAATATAAATTAATGATTATAAATAGTTAGTGAAATATACATAGAAAATTACAATCAATTAAATTAGAAAAATGAAAACATACATACTGACAACATTAGGTGAACCACTATGACCACCCTGTGACATACCTACATTAAAAGAAATTATAGTTAAATCAAGAAATTTTTATACATATATAAATCATAAATATTTTTACAAACAATAATTGGGGATATAGTTACAGTTTTCACTAATCATGAATTTCTATTGTATCTCCCTCAACAGTCTCTCTAGCCCATTGTATATCTTCATCTCATAAAGCTACAGTTGTTTGGTCAAGTGTTTGATCGGGAAATGCAACAATGTCAGGTTCCTCTTGGTCAATCAGAAAACCCCTCTTCTAGACATTTTCACCACAAATTTCCAATCAGAATCAATGCTGATAAAGTATACTTGTTCTGCCTACGATGTCATTATGTAGGGATCATTTCTTACTCGGTGATCTTTATATAGAATATTGTTAAATTTTAATAAAGTAAATTGGAAGTTATCAACATTTGTTCCACAAACTGTGTCGACCTAATCACACCTTAACAATATGTGTTTTAATCCACGACCATAAATAAACTCAATAATATCTCTCAGAAACTCATAATAATAACCTGAACCAACAAAATAACAACCAACACCACTATTTTGTGTGGCTTGGTACATGTCAACATCACTAATACGAAATCGGAATCCATTATCATCCAAAGACTTGTAGCGATGAGTTGTAATAAATGGACCATTAGCTAGTTGGTTGAGTTCTTTGCTCACATGATGGGTTAAATCATGTAACTTTTGAATCTACAAATTCCCCATATATAGTGTAATGGATAAAGGATTGTGAAAATACAACTAAGTTTCACTATAAAAATATTAAATCAATTTTACATACATGAGTCATGAACCACTCATGAAATGTTTTGAAATGATGTTTTTGGATTTGATAGTCAGTTGCATGGGGCCTTTCACATTTCAACTCAGAGATATGCATCCTAAATCACAACATAATATAAGGTAAGCAATAAAATAAATATAGAAACAATATACACATCAGCTATGAAACTTACTATATCAATGGAATAACTGATGGAGTGTTGAACAACACATATCGATGAGCTTGAACCCACTCATCATTCCACATATCAAATTATATGCCTTCTCCAATTGGACCCTCATCATTCTGGGAGGGTTTATATATCTTTGTTTAAACCTCATAAATATATGAGCATAGAAATTAGTAAACTCATCCATTAAATATCCCTTGGAAATTTAGGCTTCTAGATGAGATTTGTTGAAACATACCATTTCAATGTATTTAATTATCGCTCTATTGGATACATCCACCTGAATTGCACAGGACCACCAGAAATGACTTCACTAGTTAAATGCATAGTCAAGTGAACCATGACCTAAAAAAAGATGGTGGAAATAGTTTTTATAGGTGACATAGTGCAAGTACAATCTTATCCTGCAGCTTTTTCAAATCACTAATGTGATGATTCCTAGAACAGAGCTGTCTGAAAATATTTAAAACTCCAATCAACAGCCCAACAACCTTGGCAGGTAAGCAATAAAAAATTGCTATAGGAACTAACTATTGAAGCAGAATATGATTATCGTGACTTTTCAACCCCTGTAATGTCATGCTCTTCATATTCACATGCTTATAAATATTTTATGACTAACTATCTGGCACCTTAACGGTCTTCAAAATTGATAGAAATGTTTGTTTCTATTTTTTAATCATTGTGTACTATGCATCAGGCAGGCATGCCCGATTACCTTCACCCAGCTGTAAATGTAAAGGTTTTCTCAATCCCATGTCATGCAAATCACTTTGAGCATTAACATTGTCCTTTGATTTCCCCTTCACACCTAAAATGGTGCACATTATATTATCACATACATTTTTTTCAATGTGAATCACATCCAAATTATTTCTTAAAATATTATATTTCCAATAAGGCAATTCAAAAAAACACTCTGATTCTTCCAATTATGATTGCGCTGTCTATTTGTAGCAGGAATAGAAGGCAATGTAGGAACCAATAAATCTTGAAAATTGTACAGTCTATAGATTTTTTCTTGATCATGTTGTGCACAAATTGGAACCCCAGAAAATATTTGTGGTGATGGATCATACACTCTATTCCCATCAAACGATACACGGTCTTTTTTGAACCTGTTCAAAGGTGGAATAATGATTCTGTGACCAAGATATTCCCACTCTCTATAGTGCTTAATCCATATAGATTTCTTACTCTTATTACAACAAGGGAAAGAAAGTTCTACTTTTTTACTACAACCTGATAAGTTAGCATACACTGGGAAATCATTAATTATCTATAACAAAGTGGCTCGAAGTCTAAAAATTTCATTAGTTGCCGAGTCAAAATTTATTACACCATCGGCCCAAAATTCTGGCAGCTCATCAATCAAAGGTTTCATATAAACATTGATTTTATCACCAGGTCCTCTCGGTCTATCAATTTGAATTGACAATAATAAAAAAGTTTTCTTCATACATGTTTCCGACTCTTTCGTCGGGGCGCACGTGTCCATATGTGGATGATGTCGGCATGAATTTTTGATGCCCTGCATTCCCTCTTTCCAAAGGCGGGCAGTATCGGTTCCTTATTCAGGGATGTATGCTCCTTGATCGAAAGGGGATGATGGGATGTCACTTCCTCCTTCTGTGGATTCTTCCTCAGAACTCTTCACCTAGTCCGGGTCTCCCTCGTAGATTTAATACGTAGTTCATGAAACTCTTCCTAGTTCCATGTTTCCATGGACACCGGTTAATTACGTTGCTTCTGTGAGGACATTCCAAGGGGTCCGGTCAGGGTAGCAACGTTCAGTTGGGGGAGTAGTGATGTCGAGGCATCATTAACGTGTCTAAATGCTGGGGAATTGGCGTGTATGTCTTTTGTCAAATATTATAGGGATTCTCGAGGGCACGGAAGCCCGAGGCATCCCAAATTGAGCACGGGGAATCATATTCCATAGGCATGTATCTGAGGTCTTCCATAGCTTCCCATGATTAACACCGGGTATGCCTCATGTTTAACGTCTAGTGGAGAGAGATTGGGCTGATCAGAACACTAGCTGGAGTGGATCAAATTGTGGAACCCCCCTTGAGGGATCACCGATATCGGAGCTGGCCCATGGGTGGCTTCCCAAATGTTGTGTAGGGGAATGGGGTGGCATGATCTCACCGGGATGTGGTGGCCCGGATAAGAATCAGGATGGATGATGGAAAGCTATACAGAGTTAAGGGGGAATGAAATGGATCTGTCGTGGAGATGATGGTGGTGATGGGATTGAGTCTCAAAGATACTTCCTACGTATCCCCGTGGTAGGGAATCAAAGTCTGCATTGTTCAGAATGGATGTGTGAGGCTTACACTCTAGGCTGCTCGAGGTGGTGGGAGAACCGACGTGAATGCGGCCGGAACGACCAGGTGGTGGGCTTGAACCTCACGAGGCTTCTTACGTACAATGCCTTGGCATGGATCAAAGTTCACATAGTTTGGTTTCGACTCCAGAGAACCGACGTGAAGGAGGACCTTGGTCCAATAGGGGGTGGGCTTGAACCTCGTGAGGCTTCCTACGTACCATGCCTTAACATGGATCAAAATCCACATAGTACGGGAAAAGGGGTTGTTGAACTGGCACGAAGGGGTGTCAGAACAACTGGATGGCAGGGTCACAATGGCTTACCACTGGATTGGGATGCAGTTTAATGTCATGCGGGATGGGGGGAATGTCCGAGAACCGATGTGAAGAAGGACCCTAGCCCAGGTGGATGCTCGGCTTGAACCTCAGGAAGGATTCCTACATACAACGCCTTGACATGGATCAAAGACCACGTAGTTCAGGTGGAAAAGGGGGGGCTTGGCACACCAACACAGAGACTGTCGGGGCTAATGATTGTTGGGATTGAACCTTTGGGAGGCTTCCTATGTACCATGCCTTGACATGGATCAAAGACCACGTAGTTCAGAATGGTGTGTGTCGGAGGAACGACGAGAAGATTGACCTTGGTCTGATGGATGATGGGCTTGAACCTCGTGAGGCTTCCAACATACCATGCCTTGACATGGATCAATGTCCTCATAGTTCAGGAAGGGTTTCATCGGTGAACCAATGTGAAGGTGAACCCGGGGGGTCCACTGGTGGTGGGCTTGAACCTCATGGAGGTTTCCTACGTACCATTCCTTGACATGGATCAAAGTCCACGTAGTTTAGGTGTGCGGTTTGACATCATGCTGGACGGGGCCATACAGTTTCATGTCATGTTGGACGAGGTCATACAGTTTAACGTCATGTTGGACGATGGCGTTTGGGGATTACAATCTGAGGTAGCCCAAGGTGTGTCATGGTCAGTGCTCACTCTAATCCCATGAGGGTCATGCTCAGTGTGAGAAATAAGAGGTTGCAGGGACCCGACGATCACGTTGGGAAGGGTGCGTCCGTGGGAAGCAAAGAGGGGCTTACGTGTTAGGTGACCCATGGTGATGGGACATACTCCATGATGGAGGCCCATGAGTGAAAAAGAGAAGAGGGAGAGAGATTTGGGACCGAATAAATGAGGAGCATTGTTCTCTATCACGCCCTCCGCTGGCCCTGGCAGTGAGGAAGTACGGAGGTTCAAGGGTGCTACCTTCTGTAAGAGGGGATAGGGTCTTACACCAAGGGGTTTACCCTTCCCTGCGGACAAACACCACTCCGAGGGAGAGGATATCATCCCATGTGGGGGGTGATCTAATCCCCTTGGAGAAGAACGGCATAAAGAATGTCCGAGCTGGGGGGACCCTGCGTGCGAGGCACGGGGTCAGGTTATAGTTTAACATCCTGTGTTGAGGATGAGGTGCTTGGTAGTTTAATGTCCTAAAGCTTGAACGAGGTGGGTCTACTTCTCACCTCTAGGTATTTCATGACCGGTACCCTCTTCCCCTTTGGAGAAGGGAAGTCATCGACAAGGTCGTGTAGAAGGGGGGTTGAAGAGCGAACCATCGAGGGGTCCACGTTAGCGTGGCTATGCGAAGAAGCAATAGCGATTAGTGTTCCAATGTGAAGAATCATTATTAAAAGAAACGATATGGGTGGTCTCATCCAGGGGACTTTGAAATAACATTGTGCAAACCTGGAGGGTTGCATGGAAAGAGGAATTGCTAAGCAGGGGGGTCTATAGGCAAGGGCCTTGCCGAGCTCGGTTGCTTTGCGTAGTGGAGAGCACTTGAGAAGGGGGGTGCTTCACGAAGTGGGTTGCCTTGGCCTTAGCATGGGGAATATGTGCGAATGGTAGGTGCTTCACGAAGTGGAAGGGTGTTCGAGGAGCACTTCCTCGCGAAGCATAGGCACCTCATGAAGCAAGGTGCCGTGAAGCAGTGTGCTTCGCGAAGTACAGTGACCCTACCTTGGCATGTGGATCATGTGTATAGGGTGGGTGTTTCGTGAAGCTTAAACTCTCCATGACTGATCAGGTCCCCTTGAGGATCCACTTATTTTGCAAATTCCCTTAGGCTTCATGAAGGGGCTTCCCTCTCAAATGATGGGCTCAAAACGAAACAAGGCGGAGGCCTCTCGCGAAGCCAAAATACCTCGTGGAGCTCCTAATTCCCAGAGTGAAGAGTTCTTTGCGATCAGAGAGATGAGAAGCCAAAAGGTCGGATTGTACATCTGGAGATCTCAGGGGGGGGCTCGGTATATATAGGCAAGAGGTGCTGTGAAGCAGAGCTCACACAGCTCGAAGGGGGCTTCGGTTGCTTCGCGGTGGGTCGCAAACGTCAACCGGGTTCACGGAGAGGTACTGCCTCATCTGCTTCGTGGCGGGTTTGTTAACATTAGGGGCATTCATGAAGAGGTACCAGCTCCAGTGCTTTGTGGTAGCATCTCGAACGTCAGGGCGTTCATAGAGAGTTACCGCCTCTGGTGCTTCGTGGCGGTCTCTTTGCTTGGGGGGCTCCACGTCGAGGCTTCGGGCGGTAGGGCGTGGGTCCTCTTTTTTATCTCTCCTTTCTTCTAATATTTTGGCACCAAAAAATTCCCCCCTTGTACTTGGAGCCACAGAGGGATCAAGGGTCGAAGTCTGAGGGAAATTTCCAAAATTATCAGCAGTTCGTTGTGCTGACTCGCAAAGAGGGCGCGCGAGGCGGATAGGGGTCGCGCGGTCTAGATGCACCGTGAAACTCCGCATGGGCTAGATGCGCCGTGAAGCTCCTGGTTTTCTTCCTATAAATAGGGGATAACCTCTCTTGTATTTTTCCTTCTTTTCGAATTTTTCCTTTTGCGCTCTCGATTCGTGAAGCTCCGCGTAATCCGCATCTGCTCACCGCGAATCGAGCTTCGCGGCGAACCGTGAGTCTCCGACTCCGTGACTGCGCCAAGCGAACGTCTGCTTGTAAGATGAGTCCAGGCATTGCATCTTGGCTTTGCGAGCGAGATCTGCAAATGAGATCCACGGACGATCTTCACGACCCGACCTGAAATTTTCCCGAGTTCTGAAACCCAATGGCCTGTCAAGAAGCAGCGCTGGGGTGCTCATAGACGCTTCCCAGAGGGATGAGATGGCCAACTGTCTGGGACGGGGGGAGCTAGTCTGAAGCCACTCGGACCATAATTCTTTGATGGAACTCTTGTTAGAGATACAAAAGAACTATCTGATGTGCAAGAAGCTTCCCTTGTATGGATTTGGGCTAAGGGATGCCGTCTTCATTCCCGAGGTGAGCAAGGACGAACCGGTTTGCTGGTTCAAGAGCACGCCATGCCATCACCAATGGTTTAGGGCGGCTGATGGTCATGTGCAGGGGGACTTCACACCTGTCACAACCTACTATCTATACAACCATCTGAACAATATCTATGAAATGCCATTGCAACTAGAGACATCCCCTCCCATGTACCTCATCATACTAAAGCCAGCTTTGTACGATTCGATGAAGGGGTGGTCTGATGAGTGGGACCTACGCCAGGGCAGCAACTTCACCAATTATTGGGCATGGGCCTACTGGGTAGGTGCCTCATGCAAGGATTTTTATGCCATGATTTGGAGAGATGGATTGTATGAGGTGGCATAGGCCTCCCAATTCCACATTTATAAACCAAAACAGCTGATGCCAGAGCTGTTGAGCAGATGGATGTCTAGGACAAATACTTTTCACCTGCACCACAGGGAGGTTGTCATTAGTTTGTGGGATGTCCATCAGATTTTGGGGATCCCAATCTTGGGGTCCATGTATGATGAGTTCCTCCCCATCATGAGTGTGTGGTAGGATCCAGAGTAGATGTCGCGGCTGGCGCTGACACTGATGGGACTGGTCCACTGAGAGGACAAAGAAGCGGTGAGAGATGTCAACTTTAAAAAGTGGTTCAAGCAGTTCCTGAACATCCCGGAGGATCGAGAGGTCCCTCTAAGGCCTCGAACTTGTATGAAGGGGGATCAACGGGGCAAGGAGCACTCGTATTGGTTTCTCTTGGAGGAAAACCAATGGTAGACCTAGGGTTTCAGTGTCTGTACTGAACATCAGCTGATAGTTAGGCTGGCGGTGTTTATCGCGGCCCTTATATGTGGTTGGATCCTATCGGTGAGGGACACCAACATGGGGGTGTGGTCTAGCTCATTAATCATGGCATCCATGTTGGCCATAGGACCGCAGGTCAATCTGGGGATTCCGATGCTCTCTAGTTTGTGCAAGAAGTTGTGGAATGTTAGCGAGGGAAAGAATCCACCGAGGATATGTAGGCCTTTACACCTTCTGTATGGGTGGATTGCGGCGCATGTCAGGGCAGTTTATGAATATCCAAACTCCATTTCTCCACTGGTGTCAAACTTTTTCCCCTCAATTCTGAATGCTACTAGGAGCTTCCCAGTCAAACTAACTGTATTGATGGTGCTGAACCTGGTGTGGAAGGTGGACGAATTTAACTTCCACCCGTTTCCATTGCCGTCGGGGGTACTCATCGACGACGGCTAGGAAATGGAAGAGAACCGGGCCTATCTCCTTGCCTTCTGAGGTGGAGTCCTGGTGGCATGGGTGGATCGCGAGCCTCTCTATGAGCCGTACACCCCACACCGTTTCGCGAGGCAGTTCTGGCGCCTACAGCGGCTGACCCAACAGGTCTACTGGGAGGTGCGCCATGAGGAGAAAATGTGTGTGATGATACAATTGTGGCTCATGTTCACACGGGAAGATGAAAAAATGTGAAATGCATTGCCTCCATCTACCGTTGTCTTCAGACTAGTGAAAGAGTATGCCATCAGCAAGGAGGCAGATTATCGGGGGAAATGATGATACAGCCAACTGTTCAAGCTGGTGACGGCAGGCCTCCCATATCCCGAGGTCAGGGTCAGAGGGCAGCAAGGGCCTCTCGCAGTAGCAGGGCTGCTGTGGCGGTGAGACCTGCACCAGCTGGTGATGAGACAGTAGTGGCAGATCCAATAGCGGTAGTGGACCCGGTGGTCCCGGAAGAGCTGAGTCATCCGAAGGGGTGGCCACCGAGGGAATTCTGCAGGATATCCACTCAAGCTCTGGGGAAGCGGTTGTGCCATATAAACATGCCAGAGAATGTTGTTTTCCAAGAGTCCTGGGATAATTGGGATGTCAACCGACAACACCTTAGTCCTCCTGAGATGTGGGAACACCTGAACCGTCTCGGGATTGTTTTACCGGGTATAGGCCCTATTCGGGCTGGTTTCACGGTGTCTTTGGCAGAGGCAAGGCAATATCTGGATGAGCTGGAGGACTTTGTCCATTCCAATGGTGCCCTGCATCCAATGACAGATCGGGTCAGGGTACTGCTGGATCAGACGGTTCCCCCAAAGTTGTTGGTCGCTGAACTGAGAGAGTGCTTCCCCCTGTCAGAATAATCAAACGAATCCTTTGAAGAAAATGAGACCAGTGGAGGGAGCCCATTGGAGGAAGGTGAAGTCAGAGATCAAGAATCAAATTTCGACAATTTCACAGAGGTTCTCAAGGTAGAATTCCAAGTTTCTTTCCTCATGGTCTGCTCTCAGGCCATTTTGGACCTCTTACAAACATCTGGCCCCTGCAGGAGGAACTTGTACGCAGACCTTGTTCTCTCCTTTTGGTTGGTGATGATGCAGGACCCTCGAAACCCACACATGTGGCCACATCCAGTTATGTGTCTGGCGGGGCTAGGGCACCTAAGGTGGCACCTCCAGAATCTCCAGACCTTCGGATAATATATGGAGGACCACGCCTCGGGGTCCCGCCAGTATCAACTCAAGAGAAGAACCAGGAGTTCGATCTCCATAAGTCTTCTCTACTGAATTCATTTCTGTCATATGTAGATCATGCCAACTGATTTCCATGACCTTCCATGTCATGTACAGTTCTATGACTATAATGGGATGCTGCAGAAATGTTGGTCAGGATGTCTGGAGGCATCCCTCCTAGGGGCATGCTATTTATCGTGGAGATAGTTACCCCGCCTACCCAAGATACAACACTCCCTATCTTCAGCGGGACCACCATAATGGTCGTGCATGAGGTTATTGAGATGGAGTCCGACGATGTGGATCGACCGGTCGACCCAAGTCCCACCAAGCCTGCTCTGGTGCCAAATGTCACGCTAGATTCAATGCCAGACACAGATCCTGTTAAAGATTTCTTGCGGGCGTATCCCGCATACGAGCCTGCCAATCGCGCGGACTGGGATGAAACGACCTCCGATGAAGAGGAAAAAAATGGTCCACCGCCGATCGTGGAAGCTGATCACGCGCTTCATCGATGACACCCCTCACATGCTGTGGTTGAATGAGATGGACAAACTCCGCTCGCGACTGTGCGAACTATGAGCTGGGGGAGTGGATTCCCAATGCCCTCATATGATCTTTTGAGATCTCATGGTAGAGAAGATATAGTATTATGATCGCAGGCTCAGCGTGGGCTTGTAGTGAAGGAAGGAGATGAACATAAAGAAGCTTCAGGAGGCTGGAAACAAAGTCCAACACCTAAAGACTCGGGAGGATGAGCACTCAGCCTCTCTCAATGCACAATCTGAGCTAATCTTGTGATTGAAGGCCTAGCTGGCAGAGGCAGAAGAGCATATGAGGTGGGCTTCTGAAGAGATGGTCATCATTCAGGCTGACATAAAGAGGGCCTGATATGAGGCTGATTAACTACGTCCCATCGCTGCTGAGGTGGAGCGGGATCTAAGTTAGAGGCAGCAATTCCTAGATACCACAATTTGAATGGTGGTGGAGCTGCAATGCTCTATTGATGGGGTCAATCCGCCCATGAGGGGAGTTGACCACCAGGTACTGTAATGGTTAAAAACCCTTAAACGTAATTTTTTTCCTTTTTTTCTTGAATGACGTAGCATTCACGAGTTCTGCTTTTGAAGTGGTTGATTGAATCCTTACAATGTTTTCAGAACATCCAGCGACAATTACCTATGCTCATGTGGGTCAGGACCTATGTGAGAAACAAGAGATTGTCGCCTCATCGCCCCACCCAAACATAGAAGTGTAAACCAAGATTTGGCCATCTGGGGTTTGGATAACCGGTCTAGATTTCCAGGAAGTGGGAGAGACCAGACTGGAGAAGGAAGTTCTTAGAACAGCCGAATTACCATTTTTCCAGTGTGCTCTTGTGAACGAATGGTGCAATGCCAGGGGTGCTGAAATCGGTTCGAACAGATGGGAATGAGAAGTGTGAATCATGATACCCATGATTCGGAACATTATGGGGGGTTGTGTGACAATGGAGGATAACTGTTGACCGTGGAAGAAACGCAGTATCTATATTGCATTAGCCTGAAATGGGGATAACAAATGAGGTCTGACCGCTGACCATATTCGCAACATGAGGCCTAACTCAAACATCATCGATCAGTCTTCTGGAACATTGGCCCAGAATATCAGGAGGACCATAGGTCGAGCATCCATATTGTTAGTGGGTCCCTCCAAACAATACCAGTCTTCCGGAACGTTGGCCCAGGACAACAGGCGTACCATAGGTCAGGCATCCATACTGTTAGGGGGTTCTTCCAGATATGAAAGAGGACGAGAGTCTGAATAAGGGGCACGCGAAGCATGGGATGTGGAGTGATGGTTTGTTCAAACAGAATCCAACACTCATGAAATTACTCCACAGTTGTGGGAGTACGCTAGATGGGTGCATCAGTTTGATCATGGATCATTCCTTCTTTCTGACAGGGCCTCTCTGGCGAAGGGGTATGTTGCTTACCAATGTAGTGGGGTATCCTAAACTTGTTCAGGGAAAAGTTATAGTTGTATGGTACCCTACGAGGGGTCCTGCCAGGGGGCCCAAAAAGGGAAAAATATGATTTATTACTCCTTGGGGATGGACCCTTGGAAAAATACCAGGGTGTCCCTACGTATCCCATGAGGATGTGAATCAATCCATACAAAGTTTTAGAGGCATAGTTTAACATCATGTAGGACAAAGAGAAGCCTGGTTGTGCCGGTACACATCCTACCAAAACTACTAAGCCCACGTGTGTCATGCTCGATGTGGGAAACAAGAAGTAGTGGTGGGACATTCAGGACATAGAAAGGGGTAGGTTAGGGAGAAGGGATGCTCAGTGAATACCAGCCCAATGGTGCTAACACGTCCATGTGGAGCACCCATACACGTGAAGAGGTAAATCTGAGTATGTTGGAATTCCACTTGAACATGAGGAATTGGAAATGTGTGAATCATGATGCTCGAGATTTGGATCACTATTATGGTGGCATGACGATAGAGGATAAATATTAACCATGGCAGAAATACAACATCCATATCACATTATTCGGGAATGGGGACAGATAAATGAGGGTCGACCGTGGACCATGTTCGAAACACGAGACCTTTCGCAAATGTCATTCAAGATCTTTAGGGACGTTGTCCTGAAACGATAGGAGAGACCTTAGGCCCAACATCCATGGAGAGCCCTTAATACTAGAATCCATGTCGTCCGAGGGTTCTTTTAGACATGGAAGAGGGTGAGGATCCAAATAGCAAGCACACGAAGCTTGGTCATGGAACAAGGGGATGTCCCTGTGAAAATTCTACACTTCGGACTCTTTTTCAAAACACATCTGAATACGTTAATGAGACGTATTATATAGAGGGAGTCGAATCCCTTCCCATAGGGATATCTTAGTTTAGGGTTGTAGAATTCGTACCATGGATGGAAGGAAAAACCGGAGGCACATGGTGGGTAATTACAAAAAAACCCGACCTGAATAGGAATCGGGGATGTGTACGGCACAGTGAACAACCTGACATGGATGAGTACATAATCCCCTAAAATACTGCACAACCCCCTTAGGAGAGGTTTTAAGTCAGGGGACCAAAAACGAGAGTTGATCTGGGCTTGAGGAAAAATGCATAGGCGTTCCTACGTACCCCATAGGGATGGGGATCAAGCTACCCGTAGTTCTTGAAGAGGTCTTAGTTTAAGGTCATAGAACTCGGACCATTAATGGGTAAGGAGATCAGGGGATATATGGTAATGTGGTTACAATACCCGATATGAATGGGGCCATAGGCCCTACTAACCATGTGTTCTCAAGGGAAGTGCTCGAGTCGAGGGACCGAACAAAAAAGTTTGGCTGGCCCCACGGGGAAGTGCCCCGACACTTCCATGTTTCTCATAAGGATGAGAATCAATCCATATGTAGTTTTAGAAGGGTGGCACGACATAGTAAGGCACCAGTGCAAAGGGTGAAGGGGCACGCGGGTCTAGCCCCCACATCAAGAGGAGCAGTATTTGATAGATCTTGTTTGTCCTTTAAGGTGTGTGTTTTTTTGTGAAGCGACATGCCAAGGGTAGAAAGCCCTGGTGTCACCACAAGAATCAACCTGCAGTAGACGTTGACAGAGGGTATGGCTCATGACCAATACCCAACATGATGTCCCCTGTGATGAGGCCACCACAATGTAGTTCCATTTTTTGTCATGCGGCCAGGATGATAATGTCACAGTTTAAGGTAGTGTGATATGACCAAACATGCATTTTAATGTCATGCAGCGCAGACGTAGCAGAGACGATGCTAGGTGGGGAATGTGTACGGTTCCATGAAACATAACTGACGTGAATGAGGACATAATCCCTCATCACACCATATGTAATTCTGAGAGAGGAACCTTAGGTCGAGGGGCCTACATAGAGGTAAGAGATGAAGGGGAGGAGAGACTGGCTCCCAAACGAGCTGGAACCAAAAATGAGACATTCGGGCAGTCCTACATATCCCATAAGGATGGGAATCAATCTGAACGTAGTTCTGAAGAGATCTTAGTTTATGGTCTTAGATCTCGGACCGTGGGAGCCCTGAAGGATGCCATATTGCAGCTTCATCCCCCTAACATGAAAAGGTGCACTGAGGGATAGTGCCAAAAATGTTGAGATTCCACCTGGACACGATGGGGTGGAACAAAATGTGAATCATGCAACCAACATTCGAGGACTAAAGGGGCTGGCATGAAGACATAGGGTTACTATTGACCATGGAGGAAAAGCACCATCTATATCACATTAGCCTAAAATGGGAACAACTAACGAGCATCGACCACTGACCATATTCGCAACGTGGGACTTGTATCGATTTGTTGTCCAAAACCCTCGGGGATGTTGGCCCATAACGGTAGAAGTGCCTTTAGGCATGGTATCCAGGCCATTCTTGGGGGTCCCTCCAGGTGTGAAATGTGGTGAAAGTCATAATGAAGGGAAAAATGAAGCTTGACAAGTGCAAGGAACTTGACCAAGTTGAATCTGACCCTCTTGGTCCTATACTAGAGTACTCTTAACACATGGGATAACAACTACAAGGGGTCGAGGGACTCAAATTGTGGGATACCTAGAGATAGCAGGTTCCCAGGAAAAAGGGGGCATAGTGCCAAAAATCCCACATCATACCTATATATCTCCCTCATGGAGAGGGACATGCCAAGGGGACTAGGTGATCAGGAGATTGGGAGGTCTCTAATAAGTGGGGCTGGACCCGATGTCTAGACATTCGAGTGGTCCTAAGTATCCCATAATGATTGGGAATGAAGTCAAACATAGTTTTGGAGGGTTCCTTTTAATGTCGTGCAGGACAGAAAATAGGAGGGATAATTCTTAGAATGGGGTGCTCGTGGTGCGACTACTGCAAACCTGATGTGAATGAGGATGTAGTCTCGTACCACGCCACACAGTCCCGTAGTAAAGGGCTCTAAGGCAGGACCAAATAAAAAAATTAGATGAACTCAAGATGGACCCATAGGCGGGAGGTCTGGGTGTTCCTACATATCCCATGAGGATGGGAATCAAGCTGGACGTAGTTCTAGGGAGATCAAAGTTTATGGTCTTAGAGCTCGGACCCTGAATGGATGGAAACCTTCCAAGTATGTGTAGACCTCGACCCAATCCCTAATCCCACATGAGTCAAACATGGTGTGGGAAACAATGAGGAAGATCCTTATTAAAATACTCGGATCATCCATCAAAGGGATGTCGGTGAAGAGCCCCGAATTAAACCTTTAACGCGGATTTGTTCCCCTAACACGCAGATGCCCACTGAGGAATAGTACCAAGAGTTTCGAAACTCTACTTGGACATGAGGAGGATGGAGAAGGATAGGAATTGTGTAACCAACATTTTGGGCTTAATGGGGTTGGCGTGGCGATGGAGGATAACTGATAATAGAGGCGAAAAAATGGTCTCCATATCGTGTTAGCCTAAAGTGGGAACAACAAACGAGCATCGACCGCTGACCGTATTCGCAACGCGGGATTTTTATCAATTTTTTGTCTGAAACCCTCGAGGGTGTTGGCCCATAATACTAGGAGAACTCTTAGTCATGGTATCCAGGACATTCTTGGGGGTCCCTCCAGGTGTGAAAGGTGATGAATGCCCGGATGAAGGCAAACACAAATCTTGAAAAGTGGGTGAGGACGTGTCCAAGTAGAGTCCGACATTCCAGGTAACTAAACTAGAGTACTGTTGACACCGAAAAAATTCCGCAACTCCCGAAGGAAGTTTCGGAATGACGAAGCGAAGTCATATTCGGAATCAGAGGCCCGATCCGGAGGCCTGGGAAGTGGTGCGTGAACTAAAGGAGGATCCGCGCACAAAAATGTTCTGCACGCGAATTGCTCCCGGGATTCGCGGAATTGGACCGGTGAGGCGCGCAATAATTGTGCGCCCCGTTTCTCCGCGGCGAGATTTGGAGCGCAAATGGTTCCCGGTGCGGAAAACTTCATGCGCCGCCTGGATTCCGCGCTGGAGGTCGCCTATAAATATAAGGTGACCCCAAACGGTTTGGGGGTTGAGGAATCCGAAGCGACTCTCGTGCGCGCAATTCGGCTCCCCCCGCGCGAAAGATGACATCCAGGTAATCCCGAATTCCGCGCAACCTTGCCCCGGAGTTCGCCTTTGCGTGCAACTCCACTGGCTTCAGTGAATTTTCCCCTTCCCCCGGTTTCCCCACTTGCACGCAATCCCTGGTTTGCGTGTGCAATACCCTGTCGTGCACGCAATACCCTGCGCGTAATTCCCTCTTCGCACGCAATTCTGTTGCTCCTATTGCGCTCTGTCCCTGTGTTTTGCGCGCAAATCGTCCCTTTTGCGTGCTCAGAGCCGAGGACCCCTCACCTTGATGCCCCTTGGCTACCCCCTGCACTGGCACCTGATGTCTCCCCTGCCGGGCATGCGCGCCATGCATTGTTTTCCCGCACGGCCTTCCAGGCTTGTGCGAAGTAACCTCAAGGTCCCTTGGGCCGTGTTTCCTGTTGCGTTGCTTTTCCTTATGCTTCTCCGCATAGGCACGCTAATGGCTATTGATTCTTCACATAGCCACGCTAACGTGGACCCCCCGGTGGTTTGCCCTGCGGCCCCCCTTCACTACGGCCTTGCCGATGCCTTCCCTTCCACAAGGGGTAGAGGGCATTGGGCATGTAAGCCCTAGGGGTGTGGAGCAAACCCACCTTGTTCAAGCTGCAAGACGTTAAACTGCTAAGCACCTCTTCCTTAACACAAGACGTTAAACTGTGGTCCGACCCCGTGCTTCACACGCAGGGTCCCCCAGCTCGGACATTTTTTACGCCCAATCATCTCCACGGGAATGGAATCTTCCTCACATGGAATGAGATCCTACTTATCGGAGCGGCGTTTGTCCGTGGGGGAAGGGCTACCTCAGAGCGTAAGCCCCTAACCTTTCGCACGGATGATTGCACCCGTGCATCTCCGTACTTCCCCCCTGCCAAGGCCAGTGGAGTCTTTCCCACTGCGCTTTGTCGCACCACGAGCCTCAACCCTGGAGTAAGCCCCGACACCAAGGGCCACTAACCACGCGTAAGCCCCTATTTCTTCTTTGGGACACTCAATGCGTAAGCCCCATTCCGCTTCTCACGGACGCACCCTTCGCGACGTGATCGTCCGGTCCCTGGTGCCTCTTGTTTCCCACACCGAGCATGACTCACGTGGGCTTCGAGCGCACATCGACCATGACCTCCTCCATGGGCCGCCTTAGAGCGTAAGCCCCATCCCAGCGAACTACGTGGACTTTGATCCGTGCTAACGCATGGTATGTAGGAAGCCTCCACGAGGTTCAAGCCAACCACCCGGTCACCCCGACCGTTCCATGTCGGTCCCCTGACCACCATGGGCTGCCTCAGAGTGTATGCCCCAAATCTCCCATCCCGCATGACGTTAAACTGTATCCCGTCCCACATGACGTTAAACTGTATCCCGTCCCGCATGACGTTAAACTGTATCTCGTCCCGCATGACGTTAAACTGTATCGCGTCCCGCATGACGTTAAACTGTATTTCGTCCCGCATGACGTTAAACTGTATCCCCCCTCTTGGGCTGTCTAAGAACGTAAGCCCCATGCTTCACCCCACCATCCATCCTGATCCTTACCCGGTCCGCCACATCCCGGTGAGATCATGCCACCCTTTCCCACTCAATGTTTTACAGGAGGTCGCCCACGTGTTGGCCCCAACATCGGTGTTCCCCCTAGGGGCCCTTTAACCCGATCCGTCGCCGAAAGACGTTAAACTCGGGACATACCCGATGTTAAACATGGGAAGCTGAGGAAAACCTCAGATGGCACACGTTCCCCGCGTTCGATGTGGGATGCCTCGGGCTTCCGCGCCCTCGAGAAGCCCTGTGATGAGGGACTAAAGACAGACATGCCGATGATGCCCCAACGTGACCATTCTACTCACCGCAGGTTGCTGTCCCGACAAGACCCCTTGGAGCGTCTTGACGGAACCAGCATAATTAACTGGCGTCCATGTAGATATGGCACCAGGAATGAGCTTCACGAATCCGTCTTAAATCTTTGAGGGAGACCCGGACTAGGTGACAAGCTCCGAGGAGGAATCCACGGAAGGAAGAACCGGCATCCCATAATCCCGATTTCAATCAAGGAGTAGACGTAACTGAACAAGGAACGGATGTCGCCCGCCTTTGGAAAGTGGGAATGCGGGGCCACAAGCAGCACGCCCTCCCCCGGCGGATGGACGCGCGCTCCCCGGCGAAAGCGTCGGAAACAAAAAATGGTGAACCCGACGTGAATCTCTTCTCCTCAACACGGGGAATGCTAGCCGTTGGAGCATCGGAATAATAGCATGTCACCAGGTCCGGGTAACCCTCACCGGGACGTGAAACCGCCAGGGGTCGAGGCCGTCAGGTCGTTGACTACTCCGTTCTGTGACGTCGTCGGCATGGTTCCCTCTCGCCGACCACTGAAGACGGAATGATGCTGGGCCTTGGTTGTTGATCTCCTTTCCTGTTGATACTAATGGGTTCATCTCCCTGTTTCCAGGAATCAGATCACTGCATTCGGAGCTCGATCGCCACCTGCCCACCGGTGCAGGGGCAGGGGCAGTGTCGATGTGGCTACCCCGCATGGTCCCGCCTATCCCACGGTCGCTCTGACTTCGAACGCCGTAGCAGCCAGGCGCTTGTGCCCCCTCTCCTCGTCAGAAATCATCCAACAGAGGGTGATCAATAACCTGGTTCGTAGGTATGACGAGGAATGGATCATCCCCACCAGGGTCATGGCCCGCTTAGATCTAGAGGCGGTCGTGCCTCACCACCATCGCCTCCCTCGAGGGTCGCGCAGGTAGCCGCCGCTCCCCACGCCGACGTTCAAACGCTTCGGGAGCCTATCCCCAGAGCGTTGTGACACATCCCTCCCATACGCCAATGAGGTGGGGGATGTCCGGGTCCACATGATCGGCGATCCATCATAAGGGTTACCGGCAAGAACCCCCACCAGGCTGCGTCGATGCTGCCGCCCGACTCCCCGAGCCGAGGAGCAGGCAGTCTTCATGCCCGCACCGTCGGCTCCAACCCATCTGACTTGACGCCAGCATCGAGCGCGAGTGGGGGAGAATGCCCGTCCTGGGGCACCAGCATCATCAACCATTGTGGCCCCAGTCACTGCTGACTCTTGTTCCCAGATCTCTGCGCATGTTGAGCAGGGGCAGCCGCGTGCCCGGCTGGGATCGAAACCCCGACCGCCCTGCAGGTATGTTGGGTCGAATCTCCCGGTCGCGGACACTGGCAATGGCCACTACGGACCAATCCGCGGTAATGCCGCTCACCATGAAGGCTCATCCCATTCCACCGATCTGGGAAGCCGAAGGCTTCTTCACGACGGCTATGCTTCGGGTACGACTCCTTCCAGCACCCACTGCATGGGGTATGAGGTCACTCCCCCTACCGCCGGTCATGAGCACGAAGCCGTTGTGTATCCAGTCGCCCACTCACATGGAGGTCCTCCCCATGTCCCTTTCGACATCTGTCCCGGTGCTTCTCGCACCCCGGCCATCAGTCCCCTCTGCCCCAGCTCTATTGTGGCCGGGGGACCTAATGACGGAAGTCGTCCTTACCTTGAGGAACTACCCAGGGGCAGGAAGGTCGGGCTTCATCGCCATCGGAGGAATGTCAGGGGAGTCCGGACGAGAATTAGACCAGTCCGTTTCTCGGATTCTGAGGTAGAGTACGACTCGACGATAGAACCTCCCCCTAACCTTTTGAGTTTAGGGAAGGGATGGGGACGCAACGCGTCAATCTAGTACTCCCCGAATTCGAGATCTGTATGATTCCCTCCTCCCTTCGAAGGTATATCCAGGAGGACGAAGACTTGGCGTACAGCCAGGGATCAAGCCCGCAGTTGCTGCTGATCTCCTTAGAAGCACCTCCCGCCCCTGTTAGGGAGGATGGGGAACCTTTCTGGGGACCAAAAGAAGGATCGCAAGGTGACACACCCTCGGCGAGCACCGACGTTGTGACAGGAGGCCCATCCACCGGCCCATCCTATTGCGATGTGGCGGCCAGGGCACTGCAACCTCAGGAGGATGACCCGGGGATCGACAGCCAATTGGCCTGTTCACCGTATTCCCCACCGGCCATCCCACTGCCCCGACGGCCCGCCTCGGCACCATTTCCAATTCCCCGACTTTCCTCGGTGGACGAGCAGGGTCGAAAAGTTCCGGACCCCAAGCCGGAGCCGTGGAGTTTCTGGACTGTTCTTGCAGCGGGCCACTTCCCTGAGATGTTTTGGCCGGTCGCAGAATCGGGTTTTGATGTGCCAGAGTCACTCACCCCGGGAGAGTTTTAATGCTTCCGCCAGATTCTTTGGGAGACTCACTCCCGCCTCCGTCACCAGCTAGCGCCTTATCCCGGGAACCAAGCGCATCTCGAGGAGATTGGTGAGCAGTGCCGCCGGGTTGACCTAGAAGCACTCCCCGCGGTCCGGTACCCTGAGTCTCCAAGCCTCCACGAGGCCCTTCAGCAACAATGCGTCCAGAGTTTTCAAGTACTCTGTAGAGTTATTTAGGAGGCCACCCCCCATGTGCACGTCCGCGGGTGGGGGTAGTACGCTGCTCTCCTCTACTGTGCGATCCGCCGGCAGCCCGATCCACTGGGCAGCTTTGATGGAACGTCGCCAAGGGCAGTAGCAGTCAATATGGCTGAACCTTCAGATGAGGGAAACATTGTGGAGCCCCTCGACGGGGACTCACCCCCCGAGGACAGGCCGCTGCTGGACCCATCTGGTTGGATTACTCACCAACAGAGGAGCCTCCTAGGCCTTCCTGTACCCATGGAGGCATTGACGCTAAGCCGAAACATCGACAAGGGTAAAGAGCCTGTCGGGTCTGTCAAACTCGCCGACCCATCTGCCTCAGTGCAGAAGGAAGAGGAAGATCCCGAGAAGGCCACGTTGCGCCAACAGCTAGCCGAGCAAAAAAGGCTGGTTGATGAGCTCCTGGCCGAACGCATTGCAGAGCAGCGGCCTGTCTACGGCAACCCCAGACCAGGACAGTAGGGGCAGGAGCATCTACCCCTTGCTGAGATCCCCCCGGGCAACCATGACCGTGTCATGTTCGCCGACAGGGGATACACTAGAGCCCAAGGCAAGAGGGCGCGATATGTTTCACCGAACCCTCCCGAGCAGCGAGGCAACCTGGGAGACCCTGCTCGGTTTCCTCCCGCCGCTCCGACAGTCGCTCCGCCAGCTGCCCCCGAGCTGCTGAGCGCGACCATCATATCGAAGTGCCTGGAAATGCACTTGTGGTTAGAGATCCCCATCAGGACATGAATCGACCTCTGGATGACCTGATGGAAGTACTCATCACTCGCTTGGAAGCCCTGGAAACTCGGCAGGTGGCGATCCCACCGGATGGCAAGCCGTATCCCCGCATGGGTGGATGACATGCCGTCCCCGCCATGATTTGGGAATCCCACTTTTGCCCCCTTTAACGGGACCGGAGACCCGGCACAGCACTTTTCTCACTTCAACTCGAGGTGCGGGCCTTTGTTGGGGACTCCGACACAGCAGGAGGCTGCCAAACTCTGCTGCTTCGTTCAGACGCTGGAGGGACCAGCGTTCGTTTGGTACAGCCAGCTTCCTATTGGATCAGTGACTAGCTGGGAGGACCTTCGTTGACAATTCCTCTACCAGTTCAGTTCCACAACCTGGAAGATGAACATTTCAGACCTTTTCAGGTGCAAGTAAAGGCCCGACGAGCGAGTCGCGGACTTCGTCGCCCGGTGGAAGGGGCTCACGTACTCCCTTGACATGCCACTGACTCAGGATCAATTACTGAAGATGTGTGTGGGGAATGTCAAGGCGGAGTTGGTTCCTTCCCTGATCACGCTGAATTACCCTGGAGGGTTCCAGGACTTCTCAGACAAGGCTCAGCGCCTCGAAGAAGCCCTGCAACAGGCCAGCCAGGCACGTCCGCTGCCTCCTGTGATCTCCGCAAGGAGAGCTGCCAGAGCCAAGCTCGCTGCTGTGGCGCAGATAGAGGCCCCCAGACAGCTAGAGTTGCTGCCGGTGAGGCCAACTCAGCAGGCTCATAGGGGTCCACCCCCCACAGCCTCCGGCCCAGCAGCGACAGCCTCAAAATCGGCAGGCGCCTCCACGTAACGCACCACCACCACCTAGGCGAGGTAATCCGGCTCCTCCTCCTCGGCCTGCTCCTCCGGTCCCTAGCCATGGCCAGCCCCCAAGGGTCCCCTTTCCAGGCAGAAGGAATCGGGCTTACTCATTTGACGAGGCCCAGGTCCCCGGTTATTTCCGTAGCGCCTTGGAGCAGAGGATCGTGCGGCTGCCTGAGTACCGGAAGCCAGAAGAGGCGTGTCTCGCGGATCGCCCTGACTACTGCCCTTATCACCGGTTCCTGGGACACACCATCCAACAATGCTATGTTTTCAAGGACTAGCTCCAAGACCAGATTGACAACAACATAGTCAGGTTGGGCCCAGCCCCGGCACAGGTGGCAGGTTTCTTCATGGGATCAGATGATAGTAGTGATGACGGGGACGGGTGGGGACAGGTTTCCGACCGTGGGTCCCGGAAGTATAACGACTGGATGGCCCGCAAGACGGTCGCCCATGCCCATGGCATCATCCGTACCCGCCTGGACCGGCCAGAGCCCTCAGAATCCGCGAGTGCCGCTTCGGCCTCGTCGTCCCAACCTGATTCTTCCCAGAAGAGCAGGCGGCCACGCAAGAAGAAAGAACGCGCCCTGCCATTATCGTCATCTTATCGCACGCTTGGCGATTTCATGCCCCCAGGAATGGAGATACCTCCAAGACCCCGTCCGTTAATGGATGACTCCTCGACCGAGAGCCCGGGGTACGTTTCGGTTAACACCGTAGAGTTGGTAAATCCCTTCGTGGCTCTCGACGAGGAGGAGCGCCGGGTGAATCTCTCCTAGAGCTCGGGTACTCTTCGGTTAACACCGTAGAGTTGGTAAATCCCTTTGTGGCTCCCGACGATGAGGAGAGCCAGGTGAATCTCCCTGAGATCCCGGGGTACACTTCGATTAACACCGTAGAGTTGGTAAATCCCTTTGTGGCTCCCGACGACGAGGAGCGCCGGGTGAATCTCCCCGAGAGCCTGGGGTACGCTTCGGTTAACACAGTAGAGTTGGTAAATCACTTTGTGGCTCCTGACGACGAGGAGCGTTGGGTGAATCTCCCCGAGAGCCCGGGGTACACTTCTGTTAACACCGTAGAGTTGGTAAATCCCTTCGTGGCTCCCGACGACGAGGAGCGCCGGGTGAATCTCCCCGAGAGCCCGGGGTACGCTTCGGTTAACACCGTAGAGTTGGTAAATCCCTTCGTGGCTCCCGATGATGAGGAGCGACGGGTGAATCCCCCCAATGTCCCCAGCCATCGTCAACGTCGACGGAGCCGTGGCTACGTCAATCGCCAGGGCACGGCGGTCGTCTCCTCCAGTCAGGACGTGCACACTACCGAGACCAGGCAGCAGGCCCGGTATAGGGAATAGCACTCGCAGCTCCCTCATCCGGTGACAACAGGTTCCCTTCCACCACCATTCATGTTGCTGGATCGGGCGGAATCGACTTACCCATGTCGCAACCAGCCCAGCCCTGCCACTGGCCGACTACGGCCTTCCGGTCCTAGCATGGTAGCCACCTCCCGGGCTTCAGCTAGTGAACAGCAGGACATGCCTAGTACCTGTCAGTCACCGGTCCCGCCAGCAGGGCCCATCACGCCCCCAATCGCAGAGCGACCTCCTGTAAGCAGAATCTCACATTTGGCGCAAAAGTATGATGTCCTGAAGCATCTGGCTGGCATTCCTGCGAGGCTTTCCATCCTTGAGGCCCTCCGCCTGTCGTTTGAAATAGGTGAGGCGCTCGCCGAGGCTCTGAGGAGCCCCCTCCAGTTTGAAACGGAGGTAGCGGCCGCGGAAGCCTTCCACACTGAGGTGATTGAGGACGCCGAATGTCAGGCGGTTATCTCATTCTCCAGTGAAGATGATGACCCTCCCATACAGGGGCACATCTTCCCACTATACATCACCGACCAGTTCAATGGCATGGAGGTCCGTCGCTGTCCTGTCAACACGGGTTCTGGGATTAACTTGATCCCAACTCGGACACTGTGAAAACTGGGGTTGTCCGAGGTTGATTTAACTCCCTCCAACCTCAGAATCCAGGGGTATGACAGGACCGAGCAAACTCCACTCGGCAAGATTCGTCTGAAGACCCAGTTCAGTGGCTAAATTTCCAATACTGAATTCATGGTTGTCTCTCAGGACACTGCCTATAACGCATTGATGGGCAGGTCGTGGCTCCATCTTCACGCAGCGGTTCCCTCATCATACCATCAGTGCC
Source organism: Viscum album (assembly GCA_963277665.1). Taxonomy (NCBI): domain Eukaryota; kingdom Viridiplantae; phylum Streptophyta; class Magnoliopsida; order Santalales; family Viscaceae; genus Viscum; species Viscum album. The sequence continues at coordinate 1,175,768,279 of OY728153.1, read as the reverse complement.
TCAAATACTCCCTTAAGGGTCGAGTGGGTGTGCTCCAAGGAGATGCGTCCCCGTTTGCCTCTTGTGAAGCTCGTTACCTGGACGCAGACTATTACAAGAGCAAGGACAAGCAGATCCTGGCAGGTGAGGTTGAGCCTGCCACTGTCGCGAGGGATCCCTGGGTAGGTTTGGATGACGCATATGTCTTCCCAATCCATCGGTTGGAGCCCACAACTCCCGATATGGGAGAGTTGTTTGTTGTCTCGGGTACCAGAGGAATGCATATTTCCGGGTCTAAGCGACGATGGGAAATCACCTCGTACTCTTACACCAACCAGGCCCGGGTGATCCCCGAGCCTCCTACCCCTGTACGATATCGGGACGTTGGGCTTATGGCAACGGCAGCGCGTCATACGTGCATGTTTCGCCGAGCCGGGATCGACCGGATCAGGCCAACGCGACACCACTTCTTCGATGTCGTAAAGCGTGGCCCCTTGGGCCGCAGGTCAGATGGGATTGGATCAACCGCCTTTGTTGCTGTGGTCTCCGCGGTGCATGAACCTCCCGTCGTGACGACCTCGGCCGCCCAAGCCGGTGCTAGCTCCCCATCAGGGTCGAGCAGTCCCGAAACGGCTCCCCCTATGGACGATCTTTCCCCAAGCAGAGAAGAAGACATGGAAGATGCTCCTCCTGCCTTTGAGGAGGGCGTCTCCACCACGGTCGATGAGCTCGTACAGGTGAACCTCGGTAGTGAGGCGGACCCGATACCCACATTGGTCAGCACCGCTATGCCTCCCGAGGAATGGCAACGGTACATAGACTTCCTCAAACAGAACCGTGATGTGTTTTCCTGGAGTTATGATGAGATTTCGGGACTAGATACCCAGGTAGCCGTCCACCGCCTTGGCCTCCCAGCAAACCATCGCGGGTTCAAGCAGCCTCCCAAAAAAATGAACCCCTTTCACGGTGCCATGGTTGAGGCTGAAGTTGATAAGCTCATTAAGGCCAACTTCGTCAGGGAAGTCCAGTACCCCAGGTGGCTAGCCAACATTGTGCCCATCAGGAAGAAGAACGGGCAGATCAGGGTCTGTATCGACTTCCGTGATCTTAATCGCCACTGTCCGAAGGATGACTTTCCCCTTCCCGTGACAGAGTTGTTGATCGACGCAACAACCGAGTTCCAAGCCCTCTCTTTCATGGATGGGTACTCCGAGTATAACCAAATCCGGATGGCCCCCGAGGATGAAGAGTACACTGCCTTCAGGGCTCCCCAGGGCACTTTCTGCTATCGGTTTATGCCTTTCGGCCTGAAGAACGCCAGTGCCACCTATCAACGGGCCATGCACTGCATATTCAAGTCGATCCTCGGGAAACTGGTGGAGTGCTATGTAGATGACTTGGTGGTTAAATCTTGTCAGCGCTGGGACCATCTCAGAGATGTTGAGAAAGTGTTTGGTTTGCTCCGTTCTCGTCACTTGAAGATGAACCCGTTGATGTGTGCCTTCGGGGTCACCTCCAGAAAGTTTCTTGGCTTCATCATCAGGTATCGAGGTATCAAGATCTACCCCGAGAAGATCAAGGCCATCAGTCAGATGCCTCCCCCGAGTAATATTCAGGAGATTCGAGGCCTCCAAGGCCACTTAGCCAATATACGCTGATTCATTGCGAATCTGGCCGGAAAGTGTAAGCCCTTCTCTCGGCTCATGAAGAAAGGCGCCGCCTATGGGTGGGATGAAGAGTGCCAGACCGCTTTTGAGGAAATCAAGCAGTATCTTCTTCAACCTCCGGTCCTGATTCCACCCATTCCCGGAAGACTGCTGATCCTTTACGTGACCGCCCTGGAAAGATCCCTCGGCGCCCTTCTCGCTCAGAAAAACAACGAGGGAATGGAGAATAGCCTCTACTACCTCAGCCGCATGCTCCTCGACGCGGAGATTAAATATTCTCCCATCGAGAAGAGCTTCCTGGTGCTCGTATTTTCTGTACAGAAATTGTGGCACTACTTGCAGCACCATGAGGTACAGTTGGTCTCTCGGGTAGACCCGTTGAAATACATCCTGAGTCGGCCTATGTTGACCGGCCGATTGGCACGCTTGGCGGTGATCCTCCAGCAGTTCTACATTAGGTTCGTATCTCAGAAGGCCGTCAAAGGACAGGCGTTGGAAGACTTCTTGGCTGCTCATCCAAACTCTGCAGACCAGCCGCTGGATGTGGGCTTTCCCGATGAGGCAATCCTCTCAGTCGATCACGCCACCCCATGTTGGAAGATACACTTTGATGGCGCCTCCCGAAGCCCTACCGGTAGAAGGCTCAACGATCCTAGGCTTAACAGAGCGGGCCTGGGTATCGTCTTCATCACCCTGGAGAAAGCCATGTTGCCATATTCTTTCTTATTGTCATAGGGTTGCACCAACAATGAGGCAGAATATCATGCCCTCATCACTGGCCTCGAGTTGGATCTGGAGGTTAACGTACCCCACCTGTATGTAAAAGGGGACTCTGAGCTAGTCATCAAGCAGGTTAACGGTGACTACTCTATCAGGAAGCCAGAACTCGTGCCGTTTCTGGAGTGCACCCTCCATCTAATGGCTAAGTTCCCCTCCCGACCAGATGTCGTTCACGTTCCCCAGTCAAAGAACAGTCGAGCAGATGCTTTGGCCAGCCTGGCCGCATCACTCGCGGAGCCCGAACAGGATGTCCTAATCATCCACGTGGCGCACCGAAGAGTCATTACTCCTGTTATCCCAGAGGGCGGTCGTGGCCCGCGGGTGAACCATCTCACCACTGGTGCCCCCGAGTCAGGACCCCCCGGGGTTCTAGGCGTGGTGATCGACACAGTCCCTGACTGGAGGACACCCCTGGTTGAATATCTCCAACACGACAATCTTCCGATGGACCAAGCAAAGCGGGAACGAATCCGGCGCCGCACGCCACAGTTCACCCTTCAAAGCGGTCCCAGTCATGAGAAGCTCCTCTACAGGCGCGAGTTTGATGGTGTTCTCCTCCGTTGTCTTCAAGGAGTTGAGATCCCACAGGTCATGCAGGAAGTGCACGCTGGCTCCTGTGGCGCCCACCAGGCCGGGTCGAAGTTGTCCCACCAGATTCGGAGACTGGGATACTTCTGTCCCTCCATGATCCATGACTGCATCGAGTACGCCAAGAGGTGCCACACGTGCCAAGTTCATGCTAACTTTGTGCATTGGCCACCAGAGCCTCTCCATAATACTAAGTATTCTTGGCCCTTTGCAGTCTGGGGTTTGGATGTCGTAGGGCCCTACCCGCCGGCGACGGCCCGCCAGTGCCAGTTCATCTTAACCACCACATATTTCTTCTCAAAGTGGGCAGAGGCAGCCCCGCTTAGGGAAGTCGAGGCTGGTTCTATCGCCGACTTCGTGAGTTCCAATATCATTCACCGGTTTGGAATACCTCACGCTATCCTCACGGACAACGGAACCAACTTCCGGGCGGCCGAGCTGAAGGGATTGTACGCCAAGTACAACATTCGCTCGAACCACACCTCCCGCTATCATGCGCAGGCGAATGGACAGATTGAGGCGTTTAACAAAACCCTCTCTAACATTCTGCAAAAAATGGTTGGTCAGAATAGGAAAAGTTGGCTGGACAAGCTCCCCAACGCCCTCTGGGCTTATAGGATGACGACTCGCAATTCCACCTAGGTGACCCCATATTCCCTGGTGTACGGAGCTGAGGCCGTCCTTCCCATCGAGTTCTAACTGCCCTCATTTCGCATGGCCGTCTACGACCAGCAAGCACTGGATAGAGTTTCCGAGATTCGTCTAGCCGAATTGGAAGCACTGGACGAAAGTAGGCTTCGCGCTCTACATAACCTGGAAAGGCATCAGAGCAGGATGGCTCGAGCTTTCGATAAGAAGGTTTGCCTCCGCTCCTTCCTGCAAGGGGACCTGGTGTTGGCTCTCAGAGCGCCAATGATTCTCGGCAGGAAACCACCCAAGTTGGAGCCCAAGTGGGAGGGACCATTTATTGTCCACAAGGTCTATCCCAATGGTGCGTATTCCCTGGTGACTATGGATGGGGAGCGTATCACTCCTCCCACCAATGCCAGCTTCCTCAAGAAGTACTTTGCCTAAACTGTTGGTCATACATGACCTTAAACTGTACGGTCCAGCATGACCTTAAACTATATGGTCCAGCACGACCTTAAACTACACTCTGCCCTACATCTGGGCTCTCCATGGTCCGAGTTCTAAGACCTAAAACTAAGATCTATATTCCATCCAACATGACGATAAACTGTATTGTCAAGAACTACGTGTGGCTTGATTCCCATCCTAATGGGATACATAGGACCGCCTGAACACCTAGATGTCAGGTCCATCCCCATATCTTAGGAGATCCCATGATCTCTCGGTGCCCAGGGTGTTTGGCATTACGCCCCCTCTTTTGCCCAGGGATCCGCCATCTCTTGGCCGCTCTCGGACTGAGCCCTATGACCCTTTCCAGTGGTCTGCTGATGTGCTCAAAGCACTCTGGTCTAGAACGTGGAGTGCCAAATTTAACTTAGGCAAGTTCCATACACTTTCCATGCTTCGTGTTCCCCTTCATTCGGGCCCCCGTCATCTTTCATACCCGGAGGGACCCCCAAGAACAGTCTGGATACAACGCCTAAGGGCTCTCCTACCGTCATGGGCCAACGCCCCCAAGGGTTTCAGACAACAAATTGATACAAATCCCACGTTGCGAACATGGTCAGCAGTTGATGCTCATTTGTTTTTCCCCATGGCTAACACGACAGAATGCTGTGTTGCGAACATGGTCAACAGTCGTCCTCAGTCATCATGTCGGTTCCCTAGGCCCTGAATGTTAGTGGAATGGTTCATGTCATTTTCTGCCCCGCTGTGCCAAGGTGGAATCTCGACACTCCTTGTACTAACCCTCAGTACACCCCCGCACATCAGACAGACCGAGCTGCGTAACGGCGTCTCTCGGGGCTCCCACGGTCTGAGCGCTAGAGTATGTGCTTGGGTCTCTTCCTTGCGGATCGTGTGCAGCTTGACCTTCATCCACTTAGGGGAATGAGGAGTCGCCCAGACACTGCATATTGGGCCTGGCAGAGCTGGGAGCTAGAATCTGCTTCCCCTCCCTAATTGTTGAACCCTCATAGGCTCCTTTGCCCTAGGCTCCTCTCTCGGTTGGTCCAAACCATATGACCTTAAACTATGTTGTTGGTCCAAACCATATGACCTTAAACTGTGTTGTTGGTCCAAACCTTATGACCCTAAACTGTGTTGTTGGTCCAAACCTTATGACCCTAAACTGTGTTGTTGGTCGAAACCTTATGACCCTAAACTGTGTCGTTGGTCCAAAACATATGACCTTAAACTGTGTTGTTGGTCCAAACCTTATGACCTTAAACTGTGTTGCTGTTCCAAACCTTATGACACTAAACTGTGTTGTTGGTCCAACCATATGACCTTAAACTGTGTTGTTGGTCCAAACCTTATGACCCTAAACTATGTTGTTGTTCCAAACCATATGACCTTAAACTATGTTGTTGGTCCAAACCATATGACCTTAAACTGTGATGTTGGTCCTACCACACGACCCTAAACTGTGATATTATCGTCCTGGCCGCATGGCGAAAAACAGCACTGCATTATGGTGACCTCGTTGCAGAGGAAATCACGTTGGGTATTGGTTTTATGCCATGACAATTGTCAACGCCTATCACGGCTTGATGCTTGTGGCAACACCATGACCTGCTACTCTGGGCCTGTCGCTTCACAACAAAAAAACCACTCACCTTAAAGGACAAACAAGATTTATCAAATGCCGCTTCTTTTAGTGCAAGGGCCACGCCTGCACTCCCCCTTTCCCTTTGGCACTGGTATCTGACCATGTCACTTTCAGAACTACGTGTGGCTTGATTCTCATCCTTATGAGATACGTAGGAACGCCTAGGGCACTTCCCCGTGGGTCCAGCCTACCTCCGTGTTTGGTCCCTCGACTCGATCGTTTCCCCGGAGAGCACATTTTAAGTAGGGCTTAGGTCCTCCTTCACGTTAGGTTTTGTAACCACCTGGCCGTGTGTCTGTTTCTCCCCCTTCCCTCATGGTCCGAGCTATAAGACCTAAAACTAAGATCCTCATGGTCCGAGCTCTAAGACCTAAAACTAAGATCCTCATGGTTTGAGCTCTAAGACCTAAAACTAAGATCCTCATGGTCCGAGCTCTAAGACCTAAAACTAAGATCCATATTCCGTCCCGCATGACGTTAAACTGTATTCCGTCCCGCATGACGTTAAATTGTATTTCGTCCAGCATGACGTTAAACTACATTTTCAGAACTACGTGGGCTTGATTCTCATCCTTATGAGATACGTAGGACCGCCCAGACGTTTCGTTTTGGGTCCAGCCCCAGGGATAACTGAACACCGTCCTTCTTTATTGTTGGCCCCTCGGCCCGACTTCATGATAAATGGTGTCATCAGGATATCTACCCTGAGCATGTTCGGGATGCCCCATGGTGATGATGGGAAGTGGCAGTTCTCTCGCCAAAGAGGTCCTGCCTGGAAATTGGGACGACCCGTGATCAGGTTGGTACGTTCGCCTAATGCGCCTTCGCCCTGGTGGCGCAATATCGAGAGTGTTTGACTATATTCGAACAAGACACCACTCCACCTCCCTCGCTTTGCGTTCCCCCTTATTCGGACCCTCGTTTCCTTTCGTGTTTGACGGGACCCCCGAACAGTATGGATGCTCGACCTATGGTCCGCCTACTGTCCTGGGCCAACGTTCCGGAGAACTGGTCATGTTTGACGGGACCCCCTAACAGTATGGATGATCGACCTATTGTCCGCCTACTGTCCTGGGCCAATGTTCTGGAAAACTGACCAACAATATTTGAGTTAGGCCCCGTGTTGCTAACATGGTCAGCGGTCAGCCCTCATTTATTGTCCTCCAATTCCGGGCCAACGTGATATGGATGTTGTGTTTCCGCCACGGTTGACAGTTATCCTCCATGGTTGTGCCCCATTGGGTTCCGAATTTGGGCAGCGTGATGTGCCCTTTCTCTCCATCCCCCTGTGTTCCGATGGATTTCAATGCCCCGGGCATTGCCCCGCTCGTGTGTTAAGACACATTGAGAAGTCGACACATCAATCGGCCCGGGGTCTCTTCAAAAGTCCAGGCCCGATATTTGACGCCTGAAACTTGGTCAATGCCCCACAGTTGAACGAAATGATGGTACGAGCACCACTTTCTTCTTGCGTTGGGCATGCCCCACAGGAGCCTGGGGGTGAGTTGTTATTCGTTTCAAAACTATAATTGAGCGCATTAAACCAAGGGTACAAAAGATTGGATTTGGCCATACATTGGATTGAGACGATGATAAATACAAGCAAAAGTTCATGTGATGGAAAAAACAAAGCCCTCAGGGTTTAGCGTGCTGAAGCAATCTTTCCAGCGCTCCTACCCTCTGGCTGGTAGCCTCCAGGGCCACTTTTCGCTCTTCAAAGACTCTCTCCTCATCAGCCACCACAGAGCGTAGCTCATCAGCCCTAGCTTGTTCCTGCGCCTACTCGCTTCGAAGCACGGTCATCTGGTTACTCGCCTCCACCAGTTGTTCCTGGGCATCAGCCAGCTGGGCGGTCAGTTGCTCCACGAGCTCAGAGCATGTTGCGATGAAGACTTCTTTGTCTTCCGCCTGCCCTTCGAGGTGCCAGACTTTTTGCTCCGCCCTCAGCAGCGCTTGAGCGCTCGTCGATCCTTCCTGGAACTGGGAAATGTCGGTGCGCCGGCTGCTCTCGCGCATCTTCTCGGCCATGTAATCACGGACCGTTAGATGAAGGCGCTGAGCATCAGCCCCTCTGGTGCACAGGAAGCGCAGCCAGGTCTGGAGTGATCCCATCCGCCTCAGCCAATCGGACTGGGGATGCCTGAAAAAGCACTGGATACACTTCCACCCCTTGCGCCTTGTTATCCGGCTCTCCTCGGCTGCCTCTAAGTTTGAGTCATCAATCTCCTCAGGGTCAACAGGTTGGTATATGGGGAAGGCCGCCAGCAGATCGGCAGCAGGATCCACCCCAGGGATGTCTTCATGAGGAATAGAATCCTCGACGTCCGGGTGATATTCCCTCGCCCCAGCAGCAATGACGCCTCCACCAGCTTCCGACCGCGTTCCGGGAATAGCGCCGCTGATGTCCGCCGCCCTCTGTTCATCTATTGTCGGGGTCGACTCGGTGCAGAGAGCATGTTCCGGGTGAAGTTGTATGTCCGCCGCTGGTCCACTCGTGGATGGCCCAGGATCCGCAGCCCGACGTGCCTCCATTGTTGAGATCACTGCGCGGGACATACGCTGGTCAGACCTGACACCAAGCACCAGTAGTGAAGCGTGAGACTTACAGGAATCCAGAGTATCGGTCCCCAGTGTTCCGACCGTTGCAGGAGCCGCCATAAGGGGAGACCCCTCTGTGCTAGTTAATTCAATGATGGGTGTCGGATCCCCATCATGTCCCACTAGTTCCTCTCTGCCTTCCTCTGGTGGGGACGCCCGTCCACCGCTGAGTTTCTCCTGAGTAAGATTGGGAAGTGAGTTAGAAGTTGGAAAGTAGAATGGATGAATCAGGGAAATGAATGAAGACAGAGACAAACCTCGAGAATCTCGGTTATGTTCAGATCAGAGTCGGCAATCTCGCCGCTCTCTCGGAGACTCCCTTGGTAGGTCGCCCCTTGCGAATCCTCACCTTCGGGCTCCTCTTCTTCGTCTTCTCCCTCACCTTCGTCCTCTCCAGTTTCCTCCTCCCCCTCCGTCTCTTCATCACTGTCGCCTTCTCCTGGCGGCATCGCTTCCGGATCATGCTCCTGGACGAGCATCACTTTCACTAGTAAAGTTGGCTCCGTACGCTGCCCCCTTTGGCGTGCGTATGAGTCCATGGACATCACATAAGCATGCCACCGATGGAAATTTACTCGGTTGGTAATCTGAACGAGGCCAACCTCCGGCAGTTGGATCCCATTCGGCATTATCTTCTGCCAGATGGCTTCGACGCTCAGCGATTGCCGCAGGGTCATCCAGGCCGACCATAGTGCCAGGAAAATTGCATCTTGGGAAGGTTCAAGAAGATATCTTATCTGCTTCCCAGGCAGTTCCCTAGCCGCCTCATGTGACCCACCTGCGAGTAACGAGGACGTGGAGGCACCATGTGATGTCCTCGCTGCCGAAGTCCCGGCCTGTGCAAGCCTCACTGCCTAACGCACCCTTGGTTCTCCCCTTCTGACGGCACCTTCCCTTCTTCCCCGTCGCCCGGTTTCCGTGCGAGTAACCTCGAGTTGCCGGACGCGCTTGCGTAATAGCCCCTCAGGGTACGCGATGGTCCAGTTTTCAGCATATACGGTTGCTAGGTCGGCATCGACCCCGGTGGGAGGGAGAATAACAATGCCGCCAGAGCCGAAGGTGGTAAACATCAACCACATCTGGCAGAGGACGCATAAATTCTTCTCCTTCCAGATAGCCGTGAATACCTTCTTCGGTATTCTCTGGAGGCACCCGAACTGCCTGGCGAATCGGGATGGCACGTACGGCTCGCATATCACCTTCCCGTCGATCCGAGCCACGAGAACCCCGCCTTGAATGCTCTGGAAGTATTCCTGCTATTCCAGAGAGCCTCACCCGTTGTCCACCAGCTGGAAAACTGGGGTGGGGAATGGGCTGAAGTTGAAGTTGGCATGGTTACCAATGCGGATCCTCACGCCCTCCTTATTGAGCGTCAATGGCGCCACCCCTGCAATGTTTAGCAAGGATGGTCGCAAGCCATTTCCCAAAGGACAGATGATGTTTGGGAAAGTATACCCGCCGAGATGAGCCGCCACCCATCCATGGAAGATCTAGAAGGGACCATAGACCCTCCGAGGCGACCCCCCTCGTGAGATGCGCCCCAGAATGGTATAGAGCTTGGCCAGCACGAGGACGCCCAAGTTGAACCGTTTGTTGGCGGCCATGGAGCCCGCCATCACCAAAGTCGCTGGACAGACGCCCATCCTCATGTCCCACACCGGCAGGAGCCACCTGCTCAGGAAGGCGGCAAGGAACCTGGCATACCGTACGTTCGGGTCCCGGGCCTCAATGACGCGGTAGCCCCATGATTGGTATTTCCCTGCCTCTAGGGTCTTCCAGTATGACCCGTCTTTGCTCCTATGAGTCGCGGTTGGGCACCGTTTTCCCTGTCCTAGCATCTTGATGGTGGGATCCTTCTCAAGGAACAGGCTGACCATCCCTTGAAGGCGATGTCCTTCAGGAAGTCCTTGACCCCCAGCCTCTCCTTGGCCAGCTGCAGCAGGTGCCACGTCAGCATCGGCATCCGCGACCTGTCACCCCAGGTGTTCTTTGGAGGAACGAACTCTTCGTATTGGTAACCCTCCAGTGGGATACCGCCGATGCAGTGAACCTCCCAAAGACTGATGTCGACTTCCCCGTGATGAAGGTGGAACGTGTTGGTGTCGGGAGACCACTTGGTGAATAGCTCTGGTCCGAGTTTAGGATGATGGTGGAAATGGAACTGCGATGTCCATACCACCTCGAACAGGCCGATATACCGCAGTTCGTCTCCGAACTGGTCACAGGTGTGGCGAACCCAGAACGCCCAGGCCCATTCGCTGGTGAAGTTACCCCTAGACCGCAGGTCCCAATCCTTCAGCTAGCCCTTCGTGTCGTCCATGATGCTCTGACAGAACTTGCTTGCGTAGAGGGCCGAAGAATCCTCCGCCACAGGCCCGTCCCTAGTAATTGTCCTAGTCCTCGGGTTCATGGCATATACATCCATGTGTCTAGTTTCCCTGGGAGGACGACCATTGTTGGTGATGTTGTAGCGAGAAAGTTCGTCCTCCCGAGTCACCCAGGATCGCGGTGTGTCCACCTCGAAGCCCGGCAGTGGTACCTCCTCCAGGATGCCAAAATTCCAAAGTAGGAGGTTGTCCGACAAGGGATATGCCTTTTAGGCCGGAGTCAGTAGATTGAACAAGGTGAAATTGTTGGAGACGATCACCTTGGCACCATATACCTCCTCATTCGCCGCCATTTCTGTTCTACGGGCAGCGGCTTCCCCCTAATCGACTCGGTTTGCAGCCATCTCGAATTTTTCGGGAGTTGGCTGAAATCAGGATGTAGTGTGTGGAATCGGAGTGTTCGGCATGCAATCTGGCTGAGTTGTGCAAAATCCTGAAGTTGAGCGCGCAATCGGCATGCTAAGTGTGGAAGATCCCGGTTTGGCGCGAAATCACAGCCAAATTTTGGAAGGAATTCCGCGCTACCAGTGCGTTATTACGCGCAGTCGTTGAGCGATTTCACGCACGAGAGCGGTAATCTTATCACGCAGAAAAAGAAGAAGTATAGATATGGGACCCAGCGCCCCTTTTTATAGGCGAGGCCAGGGTTCCGCGCCGCGTGGAAAGAATATTTCGCGCGCGTCCGTAGGTTTTGTGCGCCCCGTCGGATTTTTTGCGCGCAGCTTGACCAGGAGACTTAGCATTTTGGCGTTTCGGCATTTCCCTTGGAATCCGATCGTTGCGACCTCTTGCCGATCCAATTCTAAGGGGGGGCATTTGTTGACGCTGAACAAATCCCACAACTCCCGGAGGAAGTTTCGGAATGACGAAGCGAAGTCATATTCGGAATCAGAGGCCCGATCCGAAGGCCCGGGAAGTGGTGCACAAAATAAAGGAGGATTCGCGTGCATAAAATGTTCTGCGCGCGAAGTGCTCCCGGGATTCGCAGAATTGGACCGGTGAGGCACCCAATAATTGCGCGCCCCGTTTCTCCGCGGCGAGATATGGCGTGCAAATGGTTCCCGGTGCGGAAAACATCGCGTGCCGCCTGGGTTCTGTGCTGGAGGTCGCCTATAAATATAAGGTGACCCCGAACGGTTTGGGGGTTGAAAAATCTGAAGCGACTCTTGTGCGCGCAATTCAGCTCCCCCCGCGCGAAAGATGACATCCAGGTAATCCCGAATTCCGCGCAACCTTGCCCCGGAGTACGCCTTTGCGCGCAACTCCACCGGCTTCAGTGAATTTTCCCCTTCCCCCGGTTTCCCCACTTGCGCGCAATCCCTATTTTGCGCGCGCAATACCCTGCCATGCGTGCAATATCCTGCGCGTAATTCCCTCTTCGCGCGCAATTTCATTGCTCCTATTGCGTGCCGTCCCGGTGTTTTGCGCGCAAATCATCCCTTTTGCGCGCTTAGAGCTGAGGACCCCTCACCTTGACTCCCCTTGGCTGCCCCCAGCACCGGCACCTAATGTCTCCCCTGCCGGGCATGCGTGCCATGCGTTGTTTTCCCACACGGCCTTCCAGGCTCATGCGAAGTAACCTCAAGGTCCCTTGGGCCGTTTTTCCCGTTGCGTTGCTTTGCCTTATGCTTCTCCGCATAGGCACGCTAACGGCTATTGCTTCTTCGCATAGCCACGCTAACGTGGACCCCCCGGTGGTTTTCCCTGCGGCCCCCCTTCACCACAGCCTTGCTGATGCCTTCCCTTCCACAAGGGGTAGAGGCCGTTGGGCATGTTAGACCTAGGGGTGTGGGGGAAACCCACCTCGTCCAAGCTTCAGAACGTTAAACTACTAAGCACCTCGTCCTTAACACAAGACGTTAAACTGTGGTCCGACCCCGTGCTTCGCACGCAGGGTCCCCCCAACTCGGACATTTTTTACGCCCACTCGTCTCCACGGGAATGGACTCTTCCTCACATGGAATGAGATCCTCCTTGTCGGAGCGGCGTTTGTCCGCAGGGGAAGGGCTGCCTCAGAGCGTAAGCCCCTAACCTTTCGTACGGATGATTGCACCTGTGCATCTCCGTACTTCCCCCCTGCCAAGGCCAGTGGAATCTTTCCCACTGTGCTTTGTCACACCACGGGCCTCCACCCTAGAGTAAGCCCCGACACCAAGGGCCGCTAACCACGCGTAAGCCCCTATTTCCTCTTTGGGCCGCTCAATGCGTAATCCCCATTCTGCTTCTCACGGACGCACCCTTCGCGACGCGATCGTCTGGTCCCTGGTGCCTCTTGTTTCCCACACCGAGCATGACTCACGTGGGCTTAGAGCGCGCATCGAACATGACCTCCTCCATGGGCCGGCTCAGAGCGTAAGCCCCATCCCAGCGAACTACGTGGACTTTGATCCGTGCTAATGCATGGTATGTAGGAAGCCTCCACGAGGTTCAAGCCCACCACCCGGTCACCCCGACCTTTCCATGTCGGTCCCCTGAGCACCTTGGGCTGCCTCAGAGCGTAAGCCCCAAATCTCCCGTCCCGCATGACGTTAAACTGTATCGCATCCCGCATGACGTTAAACTGTATCCCGTCCCGCATGACGTTAAACTGTATTGCGTCCCACATGACGTTAAACTGTATCGCGTCCCACATGACGTTAAACTGTATTCCAACCCGCATGACGTTAAACTGTATCCCCCCTCTTGGGCCTTCTCAGAACGTAAGCCCCATGCTTCACCCCACCATCCATCCTGGTCCTTACCCGGGCCACCACATCCCGGTGAGATCATGCCACCCTTTCCCACTCCATGTTTTACGGGAGGTCGCCCACGTGTTGGCCCCAACATCGGTGTTCCCCCTAGGGGCCCTTTTACCCGATCCGTCGCCGCAAGACGTTAAAATCGCGACATACCCCGTGTTAAACATGGGAAGCTGAGGAAAACCTCATATGGAACACGTTCCCTGCGTTCGATGTGGGATTCCTCGGGCTTCCGCACCCTCGAGAAGCCCTGTGATGAGGGACCAAAGACATACATGCCGATGATGCCCCAACGTGACCATTATCCTCACCGCAGGTTGCTGTCCCGACAAGACCCCTTGGAGCATCTTAACGGAAGCATCGTAATTAACTAGCATCCATGTAGATATGGCACCAGGAATGAGCTTCACGAATCCGTATTAAATCTTTGAGGGAGACCCGGACTAGGTGACGAGCTCCGAGGAGGAATCCCTGGAAGGAAGAACCGACATCCCATCATCCCGGTTTCGATCAAGGAGCAGACGTACCTGAACAAGGAACAGATGTCGCCCGCCTTTGGAAAGCGGGAATGCGGGGCCACAAGCAGCGCGCCCTCCCCCGGCGGACGGACGCGCGCGCCCTGGTGAAAGCGTCGGAAACAAGTACCCTTAGGCACATTGGTGAACCGCTGAAAAAGGATCAACAAAGCTGCTAAGGAGGGAGAGGTACACGGCGTGGTCATTACAAGCTCGACGTGAATGAGTACATAGTCCCACAACACACTATATACTCCACTCTCTGGGGAAGGGTAGGCCAGGGGCCAAGGTTTGATGGAGATTTTCAGAAGATGGGGCTGGACCTGAAGCCTAGACGTTTAGGTTGTCCTACGTATCCCATGAGGATGGGAATCAAGCCACACGTAGTTATCAAGATGCAGTTTAACATTATGTTGGATGAGGGGGGGAGTAGGATACCCCCAAACAAGGGAGGTGTATGGTATGGTGGACAAATCAATGTGAATGATGACAAAATCCCACACCACACCATACATTCCTATAAGAGAGGACCTGGGCCGGGGCCAGAAGAGGTTAAAGGGCCTGATAGTTGGCACTTTGGTCAGGAAGGCATGGCCTACTCACAGTTTAATGTCTTTTACTGAGGGAGAGGGCTAGGTAATAGGATTCCCTATATAGGGGAGGTGTACAGCGGGATGAGTAACCCGACGTGAATGAGGATGTAATCCCACACCACATCGCACACTCCGGGTAGAGACTTGGGCTAAGGGGCCCGAGAAGGCCAAGGGGCCTGAGTCTGGGCCCAGGAGGGCCTGACCAGCTTTCAGTTTAACATCTTGCAATAAGGACAAGGGCCGTGTTCCTAAGGAGGTCAAGGGGCCTAAGGCTAGGAATCGGTCAGGAAGGCCTGACCAGCTTGCAGTTTAACGTCTTGCAGTAAGGACGAGGGATGGGGTAAGGTGTCTTTTCCGGGGATGTGTATGGTACTACGGGTAACCCGACGTGAATGAGGACACAATCCCACACCATACCACAAATCCTATCATAGAGAACATAGGATAGGGTCCCAAAAGGGAAAAGGGCCTGACCGTCGGGCTTCGGTCAGGAAGGCCTGACCTGCTTGCATTTTAACGTCTTGTAGTGAGGATGAGGGCCAGGGGCCCGAAAACGCCATGGGGCCTGAGGCTAAGCCTTGGTCATGGAATGTGTATGGCATGGAAAGTAACCTGACATGAATGAGGAAATAATCCCACACCACGCCGTACACTCACATAAGAGAATCGGGGCATGGGGCCCAACTGTTGGCACCACCCGGAGGGAAGTTTTTCGCCTCAGGATGGGGTAGAACGAACCACTGCACTCGATGTTTGGGACATCTTGGGGTGGACCTGAAGATCCAGGACAAGTGTTGACCATGTTTTAAACACAGTGTCCCTAAGGTGACATGATATGGGAGCAATAAATGAGCATCGAACGCTGGCCACATTCGAAATGCGAAACATGTATCAGTTTGTTGCTCGGCATCCTCGAGAGCATTGGCCTGAAATGGTAAGAGGTCCCTCAGGCCGAGCATCCATACCATTCAGGGGGCCTTCCGGATGAGGAAAGTGATGGAATCCTAGTCAAGGAGTGAGTGAAGAATAGATGTACCCATCTATAGAAGTGGAGAACATCTCCAGAAGGGGGACATACAGCCTGATCGAGGCTATCCAGATGTGAATTGGGGAAAAAGTATGCACCTTGCCATATGTCTTGACCCGAGGGGAAGAATTCTAGATTTTGGGCTGGGCCAACAGATGAAACGTCCAGGCGTTCCTATGTATCCCATGAGTATGGGAATCAATCCATATATAGTTCCTGAAGGCCATGCAGTTTAACGTCGTGTGATGAAGACGTGGGAGGATAGAATAACTGGAGTGGGAACATGGTGTGACCATTATAATCCTTGTATGAGTGGGGCTAAGGAATCCTACTCCACATCATGCGAGGAACCTCTCCGAGGAAACTATACCTAGGGGGAACAGTCAAAGAGAAGAGCTCGGGGATGGGCTCAAGACGAGACGTCTGAGCATTCCTACGTATCCCATTAGGATGAGAATCAAGCCATACATAATTCTAGAAGCACAGTTTAACGTCATGCAGGACGATATGAAGTTTAACATCATGCGGGGTGGGGGGACGCATCTCATCTGGGGATATGTAAAGCACAACGAGTAACCCGACGTGAATGAGGACATAATCCCACACCACACCGTACAATCCCGCAAGAGAGCTTGAGTCGGGGAAGGCCAAGGGGCCTGAGGCTAGGCCTTGGTCAGGAAGGCCCGACCAGCTTGTAGTTTAACGCCTTGCATTAAGGATGAGGTCCAGGGGCCTGAAGAGGCCAAGGGGCCTAAGGCTAGTCCTCAGTCAGGAAGGCCTGACCATCTTGCAGTTTAATGTCTTGCAGTGAGGACGAAGGAGATCTTAGTTTAAGGTCATAGAGCTCAGACCATTTTTCAAATTATTGTCATGAATGAAGATACTGAGTAGTTCAATGTCATTAAGGACGATGATGTAGTTTCACATCGTGCAGGACGATGTTGTAGTTTAAAGCCATGCAGGACTGGGTGCAGTTTAAGGTCATGCGGGACCCAGGTGCAGTTTAGGGTCATGCGGGACCGTATAGTTTAAGGTCGTGCGGGACCGTACAGTTTAAGGTCATGTGGGACCAAATAGTTTAAGGTCATGTGAGACCGTGGTGTAGTTTAAGGTCATGCGAGAACCATAGGCTCTGGAAAAGTATTGCTTGGGGAACTTGGCGTTGGTGGGAGGAGTTATGCGCTCACCATCCATGGTTACCAAGGAGTATGCTCCATTGGGGTAAACATTATGAATGATGTAAGGTCCTTCCCATTTGGGTTCTAGCTTTGGTGGTTTCCTACTGGGGATCATTGGTGCTCATAGGGCCAACACCAGTTCGCCTTGCAGAAAAGAGCGAAGGCGAACCTTCTTGTTGAAGGCTCTGGCTATCTTATTCTGATGCCTTTCCAGATTATGCAGGGCATGAAGCATGTTCTCGTCCAGTGCTTCCAATTTAGCTAGATGGATTTTGGCCTCCTTATCTAGCTCCTTCTAGTCATATACCTCAGTGAGTAACGATGGCAGCTGGATCTCTATGGGTTGGATGGCCTCATCCCCATACACCAGGGAATATGGAGTCACTTGGGTGGAATTGTGAGTCATCGTCCGATACACCAAGAGGGTATTGGGGAGCTTATTCGGACAACTCTTCTTCTTCTGACCAACCATTTTATACAAAATGTTAGAGAGGGGTTTGTTGAATTCCTCGATCTTTCCATTTTCCTACGCATGATAGCAAGAGGTATGGTTCGAACGGATATTGTACTTCGCGTACAATTTATTCAGCTCGACCGCTCAGAAGTTGGTGCCGTTATCGGTGAGGAAAATGTGAGGGACTCCAAACTGGTGGATGATATTGGATCTCATGAAGTCGACAATGAAATGGGGCTTTAACGTTTTGAGGGGAACTGCCTCCGCCCACTTGGAGAAGAAATTTGTAGCTGTCAGGATGAACCTACACTGGAAAGCTGTCGCCGGTGGATATGGTCCCATGAAATCGAGTCCCCACACCACAAATGTCCTAGAGTACTTGGTGGAGTGGAGAGTCTCTGGCGGCCGATGCAGGAAGTTAGCATAAACTTGGCACGTGTGGCATCTCCTGGAAAACTCAATATCATAATGGATCATAGAGGGCCAGAATTACCCCAATCTCCGGATATTATGGGATAGATTTGGCCCAGCATTGTGGGCACTGCAGGAACCACTGTGATCCTCTTACATGACATGAGAAATCTCAACTCCTTAAATGCAACAGAGGAGAATACCATTGAAGCCCCTCTTATAGATGATCCGCTCAAGACTGTGACCGCTCTAGAGGGTAAATTGCAGTGTGCAGCGTCGGATTCGCTCGTGATCGGCCTGATGATCTGGGAGGCAACCATTTTGGAGATAATCGACAAAAGGTGACCTCCAGTCAGGAGTGGCCTCAACCAATGAATCTGAAGAACCTATGGCTCCTGAAGTGGAGGGTTTGGTGGTAAGGGGGCTTACCCACAGTTCGTCATCATCCTCTGGGGTGATGGGGTATATGACTCTCTAGTGTGCCACATGTATGATCAAATCATCCTAATCGGGTTCTGTGAGTGACACAGCTAAGCTGGCCAAAGCGTTTGATCGACTGTTCTCTGACCTAGGAACATCGGTAACCTCTGGTCGAGAAGGGAACTGGGCCATTAGACGGAGGGTGCACTCCCAAAATGGAATGAGCTCCGTCTTCCTGACAACATAGTCTTCATTGACCTGCTTGATGACTAGTTCGGAATCCCCTTTTACTTGAAAATGGGGCATATTGATCTCAAGGGCCAGCTCAAGGCCAGTGATGAGAGCCTGATACTCTGCCTCATTGTTGGTATAGCCTTCTGACAACAGGAATGAGTATGGAAGAATGGCTTGCACCGGGGTGATGAAGACGATATCCAGACCCACTCTGTTGAGCTTAGGATCGTTGAGCCTCCTACCGGTGGAGCTCTGGGAGGTACTATCGAAGTTCATTTTCCAACATGAGACGACATGATCGACTGAGAGGATTGCCTCATTAGGAAAATCCAGGTCCAGGGATTGATCCAAGGAGGTTGGATGGGGAGCTAGGAAGTCTGCCAATGCCTGTCCTTTGATAGCCTTCTGAGGAACGAACCTGATGTTGAATTGCTAGAGGATCACTGTCGATCGTGCTAGTTGGCCAGTCAACATGGGACAATTCAGAATGTACTTCAGTGGGTCTACCAGAGAGACCAACTGTACCTCATGGTGCTGCAGGTAGTGCTGCAATTTCTATATGGAAAACATGAGCGCAAGGCTGCTCTTTTAGATGGGGGAGTATCTGGTCGCCGTATCGAGGAGCAGGCGACTGAGGTAGTAGAGGCTTTTCTCTGTCCGCTCATTGTTCTTCTGAGTGAGAAGGGCACCGAGAGACCGTTCTAGGGAGGTCACATAAAGGATCGGTGGCTTTTCGGAGACAGGTTTCATCAAGACTGGCGGTTGGAGCAGATACTGCTTGATTTCCTCGAAGGCGGTCTGACACTCTTCATCCCATTCATAGGCGGAGCCTTTCTTCATGAGTCAGGAAAAGGACTTACACTTACCGGCCAGATTCGCAATGAATCGACATATGTAGAATAAGTGGCCTTAGAGACCTCGAAGCTTTTGAATATTGTTCGGGGGAGGCATTTGGCTGATGGAATTGATCTTCTCCGAGTCGATCTCGATGCCTCAGTATCTGAAAACAAATCCATGAAACTTCCCGGAGGTGACCCCAAAGGCACACTTTAGCAGGTTCATCTTCAGGTGGCGGGAGCAGAGGAAACCGAACACTTTCTCAAGGTCCTTGAGATGGTCCTAGCGCTGGCGAGATTTCACCACCAGATCATCTACATAGCACTACACCAATGTCCCGAGAATCAGCTTGAATATGCGGTGCATGGCTCACGGATAAGTGGCACCTTCATTTTTCAGGCCGAAGGGAATAACCTAGTAACAAAATATACCTTGTGGAGCCCTAATGTAATGACCCAAAATTTTGAATAAATATTGTTTCCTAATTTTGTGTGTTATTTTATTTTATTTTCATACTCAACAAAAGTGTTTCATTTGATAACATGAGTATAATTAAAATGAGACTGTTGGGTTTTGACTATTATATGACTGTTAGTCAGTATGAATGTTGAAAACTTAATGTTGCGACTTTTGTCTCTAAATAAAAGTGACCTTGGTTAATTAATATAGAAAGGATATTTTATGGCCTCATCCAGTAGTCTCAAGCCAATCGAATCCCATATAACAGAAGTTAGGAAAGAGGTAGCACCACTGGGCTTTGCTCTGGACCAAACCCAAGCCGAACTTCATCGTGTGAAGCTAGAACGGAATTGCCTTCGCGAGAAGTTCAAACTGATAGAAATTACTACTCGTACGATGTTGGCCAAGCCTCCCTCAGATTCTATCACCTTAGCACACCTTACACTTAGGTCCTATGCTGGTGTGATAAGGGGCTATGTAAGGAGACCGTAACTACCTTGTGAAATCCTTTGTTTGAAATAAAAATTTTGATTTCTTCTTAAGACGAAGTTTATGAATGTTCAAATGTCCTGATAAATATAGTATGCATATTTTTGATGAATTTTAGAGAAATGATATTTTAAAAATGTTTATGTAAACCTTAAATAATTAAAAATGTGTAATGATTTTCCAAAAATGGTCTTCTACAATTATGTTTAGTATGAAATTTATAGTCTAATAAGATCAACTTAATTTTTGATGAATAGTAAATTATGAATAGTGATTTTATGCTTAGGATTATTAATGTGACCAAATGGATTAGTAATCTAACTTAAAGAAAGTATTAAAATAATCTAGGCACCTTGATTAAGTAATGTGATTCAATAAAATGATTAAATAACGGTTTCATAAATTATTAGTCAAGTATTAGTTTTTTTAGGTGAATAGTGTTTTATAATTAAAAATTAAATTAAAAATATTTAGAAAATTATTTTTTTAAAATGGATTTCATTTTTGAACTTAGAGCATCGATATTATGTTAAGGTAATTTTTGGCGATTTTTCTGAGAAAACTGAATTTTCGGTGAATAGTGTATTTATTTAAAAATTAAATTAAAAATATTTAGAAATTTTTTTTATAAAATGGATTTCATTTTTGAAATCAGATCATCGAAATTTGGTTAAGGTGAAATGTTTGGATATTTCTGAGAAAGCTTATTTTTTGATGAATAGTGAAAATACAGTTTTAGGGTTTCGGTATGTTTAATGACATCGTAACTGTGTCATGATGATTTCATGATATATTTTAAGGGTTGTCCGACCAAAGGTGATGAATTATTGTATGGGGGACGCATGTTTCTAATACCATGGGTAAATACCATGGGCAAGCCCATGGTTTTTCCAAAACCACCAATGAGGCGTCCCTTGGCCATTAATGTCTTGTCCTCTCACTTTCCCTTTAAATACCAAGCCATAATCTCATCCATTCGACTCCCAACTCTCCCCAAATGAAGCTCTGGTCTCATTACCTCCCAAGGAGTCCTCCCAAGGTGCCCTCAATCCCTCAAGGTCTCAACCTTTGAGTTTTAAAAGTTACGTTTTAAGGTAAGGGATCCGACCTCTCTCTTTCTTTTCAAGCAATCTCTTCTATGTAATTTCCTTTATGCTCCAGGATCTTATGTTGAAATATGTTCTTTTATATTATCTTAAAGCCCTTTTAATATTCATATGATGAGATACCCCCTCTTTCTCTCATCATTTCATTTTAAGAATGTTAAATTGGCATCGTTAGGCTGCCGAATTTTTAAGGGGTTCTTTCACCCTTCTCGTTTTCAAGACCTGTTTTCATGTCATGTCTTTCATGTTCCTTTTTATTATTTTGGGGTATGATATCTAAATCTATCATACTGATATTTTATTTTCATATAATGAGAGACCCTATTTGATCTCTTCAATTCATTTTTGTTTAAGTTTATGTGGCGCCGTTAGGCTGCCGAATTTTTTAGGGATTCTTTCACCCTTCTCGTTTTCAAGATCTATTTTCATGACAAGTCTTTCATGTTCCTTTTTATTATGTTGGGGTATGATATCTAAATCTATCATGCTGATCTTTTATTTTCATATGATGAAAGACCCTATTTGATCTCGTCAATTCATTTTTGTTGAAGTTTAAGTGGCGACGTTAGGCTGCCGAATTTTTAAGGGATTCTTTCACCCTTCTCGTTATCAAGATCTATTTTCATGTAAAGTCTTTCATGTTCCTTTTTATTATGTTGGGTTATGATATATAAATCTATCATAATGATATTTTATGTTCATATAATGAGAGACCCTATTTGATCTCATCAATTCATTTTTGTTGAAGTTTAAGTGACATCGTTAGGCTGCCGAATTTTCATAAGAGAAATCTTATTTTTGTCCTCCTTTCATGTTCTTAATTTCATATGGTATGTATTTAAAATTTCATTACCATGTTATTAAATCCTTTATATTCTATTCCCCTTCTGTTTTATTGATCATTTATGAGTGGGTGACCCATGTCCCCTCTCTTTTCAATGTTTTCTAAAACCTCGTAACATAGCCTTTATGCTGCAGAATTTCCGTCTCAAAATGTCTCTCTCTTTTTCTAATGTTGTTTTATTTTATTAAGTGAATACTCAAATATCTCTATTCTATATGGTATTCACATATATACCAAGTTTTTCTATTTTAAATTCTGGGATTTACATACATGATACCCACCTTCCTTTTCTGTGGGTTTTAAAGTGACACAAAGATCATGTCTTTAAAGTTGTTTTTAAAACGTTATGATTATGAAATGAAACCCATTTCTTTTATGATATATGGGTTGTTTATGAAATGATTTATGATGATATATGTGGGTCACATGATTATAAATAAAAATTTAAGGGTGCGCCCTAATAGCGCTTCAATGCATTGGGTAAAGACTTAATCTCTAGATATGACCTTTTAGACTGATACCTTAGTGAATAACTTTGGTAATTTTTTATTGACACCTTGGGGATGGACCTTGGTGAAACAGAAATGATTTCCTTTTTAAATGTTTTAGCCACATATTCAAGTTATGAAATATGTTATTTTTATTATTATATGACTCATGATTTCATTCTCATGCCTTAAAGTTCTTTTCATGACTTTATTGATGTATCTCAAGTTCGCATGTTAAATGTTTCCCTTACTTCCATTTCTGGGCCTTCTACTCACCCTTTCTTTTGATGTATGTACCCAAGTTATGAGATGCAGTAATAAACCTAGGATTAACATAAGGAGAAGCCTTTCAAGTTTTTAAGAATAATGTTTTTTTTGTTTCATGTATTAAGTTCCTGGTTTCCAAGACACTAAACCTTAAAGGTCCTCAGTTTTGTATAATGTAATGAATGTTTATGTGAAAAAAAGGCGGGATGCTATACCTAAAGGCAGTGGAGTCCTCGTATTTGGGGTCCATATAGATATAGTTGTACCTGGAATACCCATCCATGAAGGAGAGGGCTTGGAACCTGGCCGTGGCATCAATCAACAACTTTGTCACTGGGAGGAGAAAATCATCCTTCAAATAGTGGCGGTTGAGATCACGGAAGTCGATATAGACTCTGATCTGCCCATTATTCTTACTGAATGGCACAATGTTGGATAAACACCTGGGGTACTGGACTTCCTTGACGAAGTTGGCTCTGATAAGCTTGTCAACTTCGGCCTCAATTATGGCACTATGAGAAGGGTGCATCTTTCTAGGAGGCTTCTTGAACCCGCGATGGTTTGTCGGGAGACCAAGGTGATGGATGACTACCTGGGGATCTAGTCCTGGCATCTCACCGTAACTCCAGGAGAACAAATCACAGTGCTGTTTGAGGAATTCCACATACCACTACTGCTCCACGAGGGACATGGAGACACTGATCAATGTGGGTCTCGGATCTACCTCGCTACCAAGGTTCACCTGTACCAGTTCATCGACCGTGGTAGAGACGCTTTCTTCAAAGGAAGGGGTATCATCTTCCAGATCCTCTTCTCCACTTGTGGGGGGATCCTCCGGTAGGGAAGTTGCTTCTAAGCCACCATACTCTGATGGGGGGATGGTGACGGCTTGAGCAGCAGTATTCATCACGTCTAGAGACTCATGCGCCACTAAGACCATAGTGATGAATGCGGTTGATCCAATCCCATCTGGCCTTCGGCCCAAGGGGCCACGTTTGATGACATCAAAGTAGTAGTGGCACTTCATCTTGAGCCGGTTGATTCTAGCCCAGCGGAAGAGACACGTATGATGTACCATTGTTTCCATGATCCTGATGTCCCGATACCGTACAAGGGTAGGAGGTTCCGGGATAACCTGAGCCTGGTTGGTGTAGGTGTATGAGGTGATTTTCCACCATCTCTTGGACCTGGGAATATGCCTTCCTATTGTACCCAAAACAAAAAAACACTACCCCATGTCGGGGGTTGTGGCCTCCAACCGATGGATCAGGAAGATGTAGGCATCGTCCAGACCTGCCCAGGTATCACTTGTGACTAGGGCGGGTTCATCCTCACTTGCCACAGTCTGCTTATCCTTGCTCTTGTAATAGCCGACTTTCAAATAATGGTCTTCACAAGAGGAAAAAGGAGACACTTATTCTTGGAGCATGCCTACTCGGCCATTGAGGGTGTATTTGAGGAATTTGTGATACGACGAAGGGAACACTTCATAAAGATGGAGCCATGGACTGCCCATCAATGCATTGCATGCGGTGTCCTAGGAGATAAACATAAATTTGGTGCTGGTTATTAGGCCATTGAACTTAGTCTTCAAGCAGATCTTGTTGATCAGGTTCTGATCGGTCCTTTCATATCCCTGGATTCTGAGGATGGATGGAGTTAGATCATCCTCAGACAAACCCAGCATCCGTAGTATCCGAGTCGGGATTAGGTTAATCATAAAATTCGTGTCAACAAGATAGAGGTGGACTCCCACTCCATTGAATTGACCAGTGATGTACAATGGATGAATGTACCCCTATATGGGAGGGTCATCGTCTTCACTAGAGAATGAGATAACTGCCTTGCATTCAACATTCTCAATTGCCTCAGCGTGGAAGGCTTCTGCAGCTGCTACCTCCGTCTCAAACTGGAGGGGGCTCCATAGGGCCTCAAAAAATTCCACACACATTTCAGAAAATAGGTGAAGATACTCAAGGATAGAAAGACTTGCTAGAATTATGGAAAGGTTCTTCAGAACATCATACTTCCGTTCCAAACATGAGCCTCTGCTTACAGGAGATCGTTTTGCAATTGGAGGCACGGGGGGGCCAGCCGGATAGACCGGCGGCTGGCTGGTACTGGGTACACCCAACTGCCTGCTAGTTGTGGCTTGAAGAGTAGTTGTCGGATGAGGACTAGAAAAATGAGATTGGCCTATAGTAAGGTAAGACTGGCCACGTTACAGACAAGGCATCTTTGCCTGATCTAGAAGAAAAAACGGCAATGGAGGCGGTCTTAACGACACCAGATAGAGAGGCTGCACGTGTTGAGCTATGCGATGGGCCTGCCGTCTAGTTTCAGTAGCCTACAAGGCCTCGCTGAATGTGCCTAATGATGTCACTTAACAACCCATGTGGCTATGGTTCCCCTGACGTTGACATCGGCTGGGGACGTTAGGGAGGCTCTCCCGGCGTTCCCCCTCGTCGGGAGTCATATAGAGATTTACCAACTCCACGGTATTAATCGAAGCGTACCCCTGATTGTCGCTCGAAGATTCATCCACCACTGGGCGGATTCTGGAAGTAATCCCCATCTCAGGGGGCATGAAGTCACTGAGAGTATGAGATGACGACAGCAGTGGTGGAGCGTGTTTCTTCTTATTATGCCATCACTGCTTTCCCTTATGGGAAGAGGCCGGCTGGGATGACGACGCAAAGGTACTAGTCGCATATTCTGAATGCTCTGGCTGATTCAATCACGCTTTAATAATATCATGGGCATGGGTGACTATTTTATGAGCCATCCAATCGTTGTACTTCTAGGATATGTGGTTGGGAACCTGCTTCCACTCACCTTCGTCGTCACTACCGCTTTCTGACCTTACAACGACACTTGCCACTTGTGTTGAGGACAAGCCCAACCTGACTATGTTGTTTTCAACCTGGTCTTGGAGCCTGTCTTTAAAAGCATAGCACTGCTTGAGGGTGTTCCTTAGGATCCGATGATAGGGGCAGTAGTTGGGGCGATCGGTGAGATTCTCCTCTGCCGGTCTTCTGCACTCGGGTAAACACACAATCCCCTGCTCTAGGGAACTTAATATGTAACCAGGGACCTCATTCTCGTTGAATGAGTATGTCTGGTGCCTTCTTTTAGGAAAGGGGGCTTTGGGAGCCTAGCCCTAACGAGGGACCAGAGGGGCCTTCCGAGGAGGCAGAGCCTAATTGTCTTGCCTAGGTGGTGGTGGAGCCATGTGTGGGGGAACCTATCAGTTCTGAGGCAGTCGATGGTGGGCAGGAGGTTGTGCCTGAGGTGGAGGGCCTCTACGGGGTTGCGGAGCTGGTGCCACTGAAAGAAATTCTAGCTACCTAGGGGCTACTATTTGCGCCACCACAGCAGGCTCAGCTCTGGAAGCCCTCCTTGCTGAGATCACAAGGGGCAACAAACACGCCTGACTAGCCTATTACAGAGCTTTCTCAAGGCGCTGGGCCTTATCTGAGAAGTCCCGAAACCCTCCACGGTAGTTCTGGGTGATTAGGGAAGGAACCAATTCCATTTTGACATTCTATACACACATCATCAGTAACTGATCTTGAGTTATTGGCATGTCGAGGGAGTATGTAATCCCCTTTCCACCAGGTGATGAAGTACGCAAATCGCTCATCAGGCCTTTGTTTTCACTTGAAGAGGTCTGCGATGCTAGTCTTTCGCGTGGTGGAGCTGAAATAGTATAGGAACTGCCGGTGCAGATCCTTCCATCCGGTCACCGATCTGATTGGGAGATGGTTATACCAGACAAATGCAGGACCCTCTAATGTCTGCACAAAACATCGGATCTTGGCGACTTCTTGCTATGTTGGATTCCCCAACATGGGGCCACACCTGGAGGAAAGGTGGGACAGGTGCTGCAGCGGGTCCCCTGTCCCGTTAAAAGGCGAGAAAGTGGGATTCCCAAAACCCGGAGGTGCAGGAATATCATCCACCCACGCGTTATATGGCTATCCATCTTGTGGGACTGCCACCTGCCGTGTTTCCAACGCCTTGAGGTGGGCGATGAGTGCCGCTATAGGATCATCCAGGTGGGGGTCCCTGTCTTGACGGGAATCCCTGACCACAAGTTCATTTCCGAGATCTTTGACATTGTAAACGGCTTCAACGGATCGTGGAGTGACTGGTGGAATGGCCCGTGGGGTAGCTGGGGGAACCCGGGCTGGATTCCTCGAATTGCCTCGTCATTTAGGAGGGTTTGGTTATATGTATCGCGCCCTCTTACCGTGAGTTCCAGCTTCTTCCCTATCTATGGGAGTAGCATGATCAGGGTTTCCCTGAGGCATATCACTAGGGGGAAGTTGTTCCTACCCCTGCTGCCCCAGCTTGGGATCACAATAGTCGGGCCGCCGGTCTACAGCGCACTCAGCCAGGAGCTCATCGACCAGCCTCTTCTGCTCAGAACATTGCTGGCACAACACGACCTTCTCGGGGTCTTCGTGAATCTTTTTCACTGAGGTGGATGGGTCAAAGTTCTTGACACTTCCGAAATTCTCTTTACCATTACTAGCATTCCGACTGAGTATCAGCGACTCGGTGGGCACAGGGTGGCCTAGGAGGTTCCTCTTCTAACGAGTAATCCTCCCCGATGGGTCCAACAATGGTGGAACACCCTCAGAAGTTAAGTCTCCATTGAGAAACTTCAGCTTGTCCTCCTTGCCTGCTATGTCATCCATGTGGACCGCAACCCTTCATGGGGGCATGTCCTCAATGTCGTATAACGAATCGGTCTGCCTCCAGATAGGACTGAAGAGGAGGGTGACATACTGTCCCTATCCATGGACTTTCACATGGGGGGTAGCTTCCCTGATGATTTTGCGGAGTACCTTGAAACTCTGAACACATTCTTGTTGGAGGGCGATATGGAGACCTAGTGACTCAGGGTGTTGGGCCACGGGGAGTGCGGCCAAATCGACCAGACGTCATTGCTCGCCAATTTCCTCAAAGTGCACTTGGCTCCTGGGGTACACCACCCAATAATAACGAAGACAAAAGTGTGTCACCCATAGGGTTTGATGGAAGCACTCGACTTCCTCCGGGATGAGGGATTTCGGCACACGAAAGTTCGATACTGTCGTTGGCCAGAACTTCTCGGGGAAGTGATCCGCAACAAGAATATTCCGGAAGCTCCTGGGCATGGATTCAAGGTCTGGCCCCATATTTCCCCACTCGTCAACTAGAGGTGGCTGAGGAACCAGTAGCGGTACTGAGGCCGACCGCTGGGACAGTAAACTAGGTGGCAGAGAATATGGCGAACAAGCTGACTGCCCGCCAAATTCTGGGACATCCTCCGAAGAGTGCGGTGACCTGACCACAATGTTGTGATATGACGGGCTAACAACCACAGATTTTGGTGCAAGGATTTCAGTTACCGGTGATGGGTCACGTTGTTGATCAACTTCCGTCAGTCCCCAAAATAGCTCTCGGTGATCTCTGGTCGAGGTAGAGGGCACTTTTGGTGACAACGGTGGTGACTACATGGTCGGAACCTATAGGACTCCCAAAATTTACTCCTCCTGGATGTGCCTACGAAGAAAGGTGGGAAATCGATGGACTTCACATTCTGAAAGGATGAGGCTGACACGCCTTCTTCGTGCCCCTGTCCTTGACACAGAGGAATGAGGGGAGGGTTCCATTGCTGAGTCACATTCTGCTTCAGAATCCGAGAAGCGGGCCAGTTTGATATCCACATGGGCCTTCCCAGGATTCTTCTTATGGAAGTGACGACCTACCCTCCTGCCCATAGATGGCTCTTTAGGACATGGTTGATTCCTGACATGTAGTCTCGGGGTCGTGCTGGCGCCAGGGTGGAGAGGACATCCGCTTGAGATAGCCGAGGTGCGAAGGGCACCAAGGTAGACGTCAAAGGGAACATGGGGAGGACCTCCATGAGCAGCACCTGAGTGGGTGAATCCTTTGTTGGTATCGGCGGGAGCATGAGGAGGACCTCCATGCTTGGCGTGGATGGAGCCAGACTTACCTTCACCCCTCTGGTTTCTAGGGCAAGGAGGACCTTTTCCATCTGCAGAGAGGACGTAGGGAGGATCCCCACGTTGGAGAGGGACAGGATGGACAATGCCTTCACATCGATGGTTAGGGGCTGGAGGAGGAACTCCATACCCATTGTGGTGGGCACGAGAGAGGATTTTGTGCCGAGTATCACTACCACGGGGCAGGTCTTCATTCCGTTTGGGGGTATCATGGGGCATACCTCCATGAAGGTCTCCAGAGCGGGGGAGGAACATGCTCTGTGGGGTAGTGGTACGAGGAGGGTATCCGTATGGGGTGACATCACTGCGGGTTGGTTCGCGGCGATCACCACCCAGGCCTGCGACCCGGAGAGTCAACCCAGCCTGCCCGTGGGGCAGTTGGGGCCTCGATCCCTGTTGGGCATAGGAGTGTCCCTGATCAGTCTGTGTAGTGACTTTATGATACACTTCGGTGTTGGATCAGGCCATAGAAGCTGTCGACATTGACGCCCCTTGGTGGGCGTCCTCATCTCGGTCCCAACGCTGGCGTCGGGTCAGGAAAGCTGGTGCGGGTGGTGCAGGCGCATAGCCTACCTATTCCTCTGGAAAGGCCGAACGGCGACGCTGACGCGGCTGGGTGGGGGCCTTTTCTTGGAGTCGTTGGATCGGGACTCTGACCGGGCTGAGCCAGACATCACCTCCTCATCAGCGTAAAGGAGGGAGTCATCAAGGCGTTCCAGGGACAGGCTCCCGAAATGATTAAACATTGGAATGGGGAGTAGGGGATCCCTTCGCGGCCCTCGAGGGCGGCGTTGACGGTGGGGCCTCGATGCCTCCAGGTCCAGGAGGTCCATATCTCGTGTTGGGATTATTCCCTCCTCCTCGTAATGGCGTATGAGGTCATTAATCACCCTTAGTTGGATGACTTCCGATGGGGAGAGGGGGCATGGGTGCCCCACATTCGTGGATGCAGACGCTGTTGTGGCAGTAGTGGAGCCACGCGGAGCGGCTGTGCTGGTATTACCCCTACCCCTGCGTAGGTGGGTGGGTGGCGATCGTGTCCTTGTATCATCAACATGATTCCTGAGAAATAGGGAGATTAACTCATCAGTACTACGAAGAAAATAAATCGACAACCAGTGCCCCAGCACCATTCCGTCTTCCATGGCCAGTAAGAGGGATCCACACCGACAATGTTGCAGAACGGAATGCCCCACGTTCTAATACCCCAACTTCTGGTGAGTTTCACGCCAAGCCCACTTTTTTCATTCTGGTACCCGACACCGGATATCTGGATCTGGTGACATGTCAATCTACTGATGTATCAAGCGCTACTAATCCCCACATTGAGGAGAAGAACTTCACTTCAGGTTCACCATTTCTATTTCTGACCCTTTTTCTAGGGTGTGCACGTCCGTCTGTGGATGATGTCAGCACAACTTTTTGTTACCCTGCATTCCTGCTTTCCAAAGGTGGACAACATACATTCCTTATTCAGGGACGTCTACTCCTTGATCGAAATGGGATGATGGGATGTCGGTTCCTCCTTCTGTGGATTCCTTCTCAGAACTCGTCACCTATTCCGGGTCTCCCTCATAGATTTAATACATTGTTCGTGAAACTCTTCCTAGTACCATGTTTCCATGGACGTTGGTTAATTATGCTGCTTCTGTCAGGACATTCCAAGGGGTCCGGTCAGGGCAGCAGCATTCAGTTGGGGGAGTAGTCACTTCGAGGCATCATTAACATGTCTGAACGCTGAGGAATTGGCATGTCTGTCTTTTTTCCCTTATTATAGGGATTATCGAGGGTGCGGAAGCCCGAGGCATCCCACATCGAGCATGGGGAATCATATGCCATAGGCATGTATCTGATGTTTTCCTCATCTTCCCATGTTTAGCATAGGGTATTCCACAAGTTTAACATCTAGTTGAGACAGATCCGACTGATCATAACACTAGCTAGAGTAGATCAAATTGATGAACCCCCTTTGAGGGATCACCGATATCGAAGCCAACATGTGGGTGGCTTCGTGAATGTTGTGGAGGGGAATGGGGTGGCATGATCTCACCGGGATGTGGAGTCCCAGATAAGAATCAGGATGGATGATGGAAAGCAACAAGGAGTGGAGGGGTAATGAAATGGATCTGTTGTGGAGATGATGATGGTGATGGGATTGAGTCTCGAAGAGACTTCCTATGTATCCCCATTGAAGGGAATCAAATTCCGTGTAGTTTAGAATAGATGTGTGGGGATTACACTGTAGGACACCCGAGGTTGTGGGAGAACCGACGTGAATGCAGTCAGAATGACCAGGTGGTGGGATTGAACCTCGTGAGGCTTCCTACATACCATGCCTTGGCATGGATCAAAGTTCACATAGTTCGGGTTGGATGCTGGCTAACCGATGTGAAGGAGGACCTTGGTCCAATAGGGGGTGGGCTTGAACCTCTTGAGGAGTCCTATGTTCCATGCCTTGACATGGAACAAAGTCCACGTAGTATGGGAAAATGGGTTGTTGAACTGAAACGAAGGGCTGTCGGAACAACTGGATGGCAGGGTCACAACGGATTACCGCTAGATTGGAATGCATTTTAATGTCATGCAGGATGAGGGACGTGTAGGAGAACCAACGTGAAGAAGGACCTTGGCCCAGGTGGACGGTGGGATTGAACCTCAGCAAGGCTTTCTACGTACCACGCCTTGACATGTATCAAAGACCACGTAGTTCCGGTGGAAAAGGGGGGGATTGGCACACCGACATGGAGACAGTTGGGGCCAATGATTGTTGGTATTGAACCTCAGAGAGGCTTCTAACGTACCATGCCTTTACACGGATCAATGACCATGTAGTTCAGAATGGTGTGTGTCAGAGGATGGACGTAAAGATGGACCTTGGTCCGATGGATGATGGTCTTGAACCTCGCGAGGCTTCCTACGTACCATGCCTTAACATGGATCAAAGTCCTCATAGTTCGGGAAGGGTTTCTTTGGTGAACCAACCTAAAGGTGAACCCGGGGGGTCCTCTGGTGGTGGGTTTGAACCTCGTGGAGGCTTCCTACGTACCATGCCTTGACATGGATCTAATTCCACGTAGTTCAGGAGTGCAGTTTAACGTCATGCTGGACGGGGGCATATAGTTTAACATTATGCTGGACAAGGGCATACAGTTTAACATCATAGTGGATGATGGAATTTGGGGATTACACTCCGAGGCGGCCCAAGGTGTTTCATGGTCAGTTCTCACTCTAATCCCACGAGATTCATGCTTGGTGTGAGAAACAATAGGTTGTAGGGACCTGACGATCACGTCACAAAGGGTGCATCCGTGGGAAGCGAATAGGGGCTTACGCGTTAGGTGGCCCACGGTGCTGGGATTTACTCCCGGATGGAGGCCCAAGAGTGACAAAGCACATAGGGAGAGGGATTTGAGACCAAAGAAAGGAGGTGCCTTGTTCCCTATCATGCCCTCCGCTGGCCCTGGTGGTGAGGAAGTACGGAGGTGCATGGGTGATACCTTCCGCAAGAGGGGCTAGGTGGTTACACAAAAGAGGTTTCCCTTCCCCACAGACAAAATCCACTCTGATGGGGAGGATATCATCCCATGTGGGGGGTGATATCATCCCCGTGGAGATGAGAGACATAAATAATGTCTGAGCCAGGGGGACCTTGCGTGCGAGGCATAGGGTCGGGTCACAGTTTAACATCATGTGTTGAAGACGAGGTGCTTGGAAGTTTAACGTCCTCCAGCTCGGATGAGGTGGGTCTACTCCACACCCCTAGGGATTACATAAATGGTACCCTCTGCCCCTTTGGGTAAGGGAAGACATCAGTAAGGCCGTGTAGAAGGGGGGTCACAGAGCGAACCATCAAGGGGTCCACATTAGCGTGGATATGCGAAGAAGGAATATCCATTAGCGTGCCTATGCGAATAAGAATTTAGAAAAGAAACGCTAAAGGTGGTATCATCCAGGGGAATTTGAAATCACATCGTGCAAACCTAGAGGGTCACATGGGAAGAGGAATTTCCAAGCAGAGGGGTCCATAGGAAGGGGCCTTGCAGAGCTCGGTTGCTTTGCATAGTGTAGGGCACTTGCGAAGGGAGGTGCTTCGCGAAGTGGGGTGCCTTGTCCTTAGCATGGGGTAGAGGTGAGAATGAGAGGTTCTTTTTGAAGTGAAAGGGTGTTCGAGGAGCACTACCTCGCAAAGCATAGGTGCCTCATGAAGCAAGGTGTCGTGAAGCAGTGTGCAACATGAAGTACAGTGACCCTGCCTTGCCATGTGGATCATGTGTACAGGGTGGGTGTTTTACGAAGTATAAACCCTCCGCGACTACCTGGGTCCCCTTTGGGATCCCCTTCATTTTCGAATTCCCTTAGGCTTCGTGAAGGGCATCCGTCTCAGAAGAGGGTCTCAAAACAAGACAAGGCGGAGGCCTCTCACGAAGAAAAAAAAACCTCATGGAGCTCATGATTCCCGGAGCGAAGAGTGCTTCGCGATCTGGGAGCTGAGAAGCCAAAAGGTCGGATTGTCCGTCTAGAGAGCTCAGGGGGAGCTCAGTATTTATAGGCAAGAGGCACCGAGAAGCAGAGCTCGCACCTCATGAAGGGGGTTTTGGTTGCATCACGGCGAGTCGCGAACATCAACCGGGTTCACGGAGAGGTACCACCTCATCAGCTTCGCGTCGGGTTCGCGAACGTCAGGGGCGTTCGTGGATAGGTACCGGATCTGGTGCTTCGCAGCGGCATCGCAAACGTCGGGGCTTTCGCGGAGATTTACCGCCTCAGGTGCTTCGCAGCGGCATCGCAAACATCAGGGCGTTCGTGGAGAGTTACCTCCTCTGGTGCTTTGCGGCGACCGTGTAGCTTGGGGGGATCCGCGTCAAGGCTTCGCGAGGCAGGGAATGAGGCCTCTTTTTCTTCTCTCCATTATTTGAATATTTTGGCTCCAACAATACATACCCATGGGGGAATGTTGTATGGAACCAACACCACTAGCCACATACTATGTGTCACACCATCCATGGACCTAAATGGGTTAAAACCGTCTGTTGCCAAACCCAGTCGAATAATACAATCATCTTGGGAAAAGTATGAGTGTCTTTGATCAAACTCTTTCCATGCCAAAGAATCTGCTGGGTGAGTTTATTTGTCAACCTCTTTCTTTCTCTCTGAATTCTAAGTCATCAATTTAGCAATTTTAGTTGACAAGAATAATCTCTTCAGTCTCGGTTTCAGTGGGAAATAATGAATCTGTTTAGCGGCAACTTGTTTCCCTTAATTCAAGACTCTCCTAGGAAGAATATGACTACCTTGATTAATCTCATTGGTCTTCCACCTAGATGTATAGAAAACAGTACAAATATTTAATTGCGCATTCTATTTTCTGAACAACATAAAATTATTACGACATGCATCAATTGTATCATATGTAAAAACAAGATCATCGGTCAACTTGCGAGCTTGATAGAATGACTCCGGAATCTTTGCTCCAGAAAGGAGTACCTTCTTCAAAAATACGAACAACATGTCGAATGGGGTTTCTGAGCACTGGTTCAAGGACTTCATGTGTAAAAATTCAATGATGAATGACAGTTTACTAAATTTAGTGCATCGAGGATAAAATTTAGTATGTGTACCGTCAATAATTTCAAATAATTTCAATGCTTCTCCATCTGTAGAAGAACGGGGATTACTTGATTCAACGTCTTCATTTATGACATTACTTTCTTCAGGTTGAAATTGATGCATCATATCATTGAGAATTATGTTAATCTGATCAAATGTTCTTGAATCAACCTTCATATGAATACTTTTTGAGTGATGATATGAAACCGAATCTTCTCCATGATGTGTCCATGTCTTATAGTTTTTCAAATAACCATTCAAAAACAAATGTTATCTAACACTATCTTGTTTGAATGGATATCTATTTGCACATTTTCTGTATGGATAACTAATCATATCTCTTGGATATCTATGGGAGAAATCCATAAATCGCTTAATCCCATCATAATATTCAGCCGAAAACCTATCTTGTATATCGATCCAACTTTTATCCATATATGTATTTAATAGAAATAAAAAGTGAAATACCTTATTTAAATTCTAAAAAAAACACATATCAATAAAATTTAGAAACCAATGACTTCAACGATAATTTTAATAATAAAAAAACATTACCTACAGAAGACTCGACTGCGGGTAACATGGTGTGACTCGATTGCGGATCCATGATGGTGCAACGACTTGACGATAGGGGTTCGACGACCAGACTCAAAAGGAGAGGAATCATTGGATGAAGTGTGGGAGGGTTCTACAGAATGGGGCATGATGGACCAGGAGGGTCCAACAGAGGCAGGATGTGGGGACTTTCCGGAGGGATGCAGCGGGGCTGAGAGGGGACGATGACAGTGGGACTGCCCGAAGGTGCATCGTGGAGGTAGGGGGTGGGGGTTTCCGAGTCGCGGGGGTGTCGGGGTTGCAGGCGGTGTAGTATGGAGGCAAGGCGGTGGGGGTCGCTGGGGTTGTAGGTGGCGCAGTGCGGAGGCAAGGGTGTGAGGGTCACCGGGGGTCGGGGTCTCCAGGGGTTTTCGGGGGTCGCCAGGGGTCGGGGGTCGCCAGGGGTCAGGGTCACCGGGGGTCGGGGTCGCCAGGGGTCAGGGTCACCGGGGGTCGGAGAGGGGTCACCAGGGGTCGGGGTCATCAGGGGTCGGGGTTGCTGGGGGTTGGGGTCGTGGGGTTGGGGTTTCCTGGGGTCAAGGTCGCGGGGTTGGGGAGTGGTGGGTCACATGGTCACGGAGGGGAAAGTTAGGTCGTGGGGTCGGGGATGAAAAAATTAGGTCGGTGGTTGTAGAAAAATGCAGCGGCCACAATTTGGCAGCCACTGTTGACAGTATTAGCAGCCACTATATGTCCACCACCTCGAAAGCTAAAAATTCTATTAGTGTAACTAGAAAATACATGTTGTGGAAAAGGATGATCATTTACTAAAGATACTTCTTTTAAATTAATAACTATTATAGCTTTACATGAACGATCCATTGGTCTCATGTAACATTGAATATTCCACCATTAGTATTGGGTCTCATCACATGTTGTAATTTTCCACCAATATAAGATAGATTGAAAGAGAAGACTCAACAATCATTAATTTCATGTTTATTTTCTTTTTTTCTATAAATGTGGTATAAACTAGATTTTTTAGGACAACAAGGATCTATAATAGAAAATCAACAATGTTTCCTACAAATTATATCCCTAATATAAAGAGTAATTCAACATCTAGATTCATCTCAATAATTGGTATTAATGGACTATATCAGTCCAATGCTATAGGTTTCATGGATATTTGATGACAATCCCTCTAGGTGGTATAAGCTGATATGAAAATAGAATCCTATGAAGAATCAAGGAAATTCATGCTACTATAATCCATGGAAGTGAGTGAGTGACATGGAAAACATTGCTCTTTATTGACTTAAACTCTTTTTTCCTACAAATAATACTAACTAAGTTAGATTAGAGGATCTTTCAATGACCCAATACCAAGTGGTAATTTTAATTTCATGAAATATTTTATTAGTGTGTATCTATTAAGAATAATATGAATTCGATCTTGAAAAGTGTTAAATGAATCAATGTTTCAATATGATGCTAATAAATGGATTCAAAGGTGAAATTGAAAACTGTTTAAATATCCAGGTGGTTATTGGATGCCAACATATGTTGCCTCAGGGTCTAATAAGAAGTACACAATTAATGAGTGATGGTAATCTCTTTTTATTTGTATTTTACTAGACTCAGAAGATATTTTTTTATTCCAAAAGAAGGGATAAGAACAAGAAGACAACCTATCAAGGTGGGTGAAAGTGGTGTAGTCCAAGAGCATCACCTTGCACTACACTGAAACACTCTAGAGGAAGAGTATGGAGACTATCAAAGATCTTCAGAGGCTCACCCTGCCTACTGAAACGAGCAATAGAATAAGATGAAAAATTGGTCTCCATCCTACTATGGGGGATCAGCCTTCCATGATGAGTTCCCATATTAAATCTTTGAATAAGATAAATCATCTCCTACGGAACCCCCTGACGCACCTGTAAGGCCTTCACAAGGACCTTAGAGTCAGATTCTATCTCGGACACATCAAATCCTCTTCTTTTATAAACCAACAAACTAGAATTAAGGGACTGAACCTCCACACCCAGGGAGCTCCTTGGAACATAGTAAGAGTTAAAGGTGATACAGACAGATCCCCAGCAGTCCCAAAGCACACCACCGCCCCTCATAACCCCTTCCATATAAGAACCATCAAATATCACTTTGTCATGAAGAATTTCTCACACTTGAATTGTGCTGAAGTGGCACCCCCTTCTCCACAAGGTAATTTTTTTTTCATGTATAATTATATGTGTTTCTTACCATGTTGTAGACAAAATAGGACTGAAATTTGGGTTCATTGATGAAGGGGAAAATATTTCTTAATCAATATAGTGGAGACGTTTATTGAGGTAATAGTAAAACATGGTGAGTTTTAAATCCAATGATGCTAAAACTAGTCTATCAATGAAGAAGAATCAAGAAATGGAGTGGCCTTTGGTATCATTAAACAAGTAGTTGACATGTGTAGTTAAGAAGTGATCTCAATGTATGAACATGTTCTATCAATTAATGTTAAGAAGGTTTGTAGTGGAAGGTTCAAGAATGAAGTTATTCAGCAATTAAATTTTCATGTTACTCATATTTCTCACAACAAGATTTACTCATGTGTTCTTAGATTATTTGATAAGAAAGGAATTTATAAAAAAAATTTGGGTTAGAGAAGGAGAATTTTTTTCTTGTGTATGATTTATCATTAAGATGATTCTTGAAATCTTAAAGTGTTTTCAAAAAAACAGAGGGAGATATTGTTTAAAAAAATCCCCCAAATTTTATTTTAGGTAAAAAAAATTCTCAAAATGATTTACGTTGTTGAGAAAGGCTGGATTTAAAAGAAGGTGTGAAGAGTTGGTGCAAATATATTAATTAATATCAAAGAGTGAAAATGTATGAACTGGTATTGTTGATATAAAATGTATGAACTGATTTCATAAAGGAAAAATTTATGAATTGATCTAGTGGAACATGAATGTTTGAATTGATATCATGGAGCGTGAATGTCTAAAATGATCTCACAAGGATTGATGGTTTGAACTGGTCTTGGAGAGCTTGAATTTCTGAACTGATATCACAGAGTGTGAATATCAGAACTAGTCTAGCTGAGTGCAAATGTCATAGCTGATCTCATGGAGCAGTAACATGAATCACAATATTATTGTTAGAATATCTCATATTGAGATCATGCGAATCACCTAAAGTAATCACATTATTTTCAGAGAATCTCGTGGAGATATCATTCATAGAATATGAAGACATCGTATGACTATTAGAGGATCTCGTAGAGAGGTTATGTGAAGTGCATAGAGACAAAGAAGCTTGAAATGATAGAGATATCACATGATCATTTAGAATAACATGACTGCATTATTGTTTTTGGATCTCATGATGGGATCTTGAAATGTTCTTGAATACAATGCCACTAACACGACATGACTGTCATTTGATCTCACGATTGGTTCATGAAATGCACTGAAAGACAATAGAACCAGACACATGATTATCATTGGATATCATGATGAGATAAAGAAAAGTTCCTGATGAAAAGGGTGCTGATCATGAGAAGCACTTGCAACATTTATAAGGTAATCATCGGAAACAATCACATAAAGCCTTTGATTCTTATTTTTGAAGCAGTGGAATGGATGGCTAACCATGATATTTGGAGTTTAGGAAGCATAATTTTTCCTATAAGTACCCAATGACCTGTACTTAATAGGTGATGATGTATTTCCTAAAATATTTAACTATGGAAAATTCCGAAGAAGGGGTTTTGAGTGAAGTGAAGGAGTATATGTTTCTGACATCATGTAGGTGTTTTGCAAGAGAAAAATGATGTATTGTTCCAGAATAACATGATTTGAAAAGTGAAAAAAGTATTATCAAGGGTCATCACTATGGTATCTTGAGAAGAGAAGTATATGTAGGGTGAATTCATGTATAATCACACCTATTGATATCACACATTCCACACGAATGGAATAAAGCTACGTGATCCATATAAACCGAAAAAAGTCTTGTGATTACATGAATTGAACAAAGTCATGAAATTTATATGATCAGAAAAAAGTCATGCGACCCGCATGAACAAAACACATTATTGTGATCCATATGAATAGAAAAAATACTCATGACAATTATAAATATAAAAATTATTCTGATCTATGTGAATAGAAAAAAGTCCTACGATCTGCATGAATAAAATAAAATCATACGATCCTCATAAATAGAGTAAAATCATACAATCTACATGAAGTGAAATTGTTCTCACAATTTTCATTAACTAGACAAGGTCTCAGGATCTGTCTGATATGAACAAGGTATCAAGATAGCTTGGTCTTAATGAGGACTCGTATTTTTTGTGAATTGAAGATTGTTTGTTGAATGAGTCTCACGATTGATTCATGCAATCTACCTAATCTGAAGAGTGTCTCATGGTGGATTCCCATTGAGGGGTCTCGTGTGAGAGTCTCATGGAGGGGTATCTCTCTAGGATCTCGTGCAAGGGGTTACATTCCATGGTCTCACACAAGGGGGTCATTTTAGGGTCTAGAACAAGGATATACACACTAGTTTTACCTTATGAGTAATAGCATTTTAATATATGAATTCAGAAGAGTCATAATATAGAGGATCTTCCCCATTAGACAAAAATTTAATGAGTTTATTCACTACAACATCCATGGAAGTGAAAGATTTACATGGGATCTCTTCAAGGTCTTTCAAAAGTGAGGAGGAGTTTTAACGATTCCTCATGGAATGGTGATGCTCGAGGTGATGTTAAAATCAAGGATGTGAAGGAGCATGTGAAGTTTAGAGGCACCAATCATACATTTTGTGTAACTCTAAAGAATAAAATATATTCTTCATTAGACTTCATACTAATTGTTTTTTCCTTAATTTTTAGTGATAATAAGAGGGAAGTGTGAGGGAAGTGATCCCAATGAGATAGTTCATCTATCCCAAATTTTGTAAGTATAATGAGATAATGAAAGAGTGACCTGGAAAAAACTAACAAGAATTTCTCTTAGTGATTTTGGCTCACTAACGCAATGTTGGATGCATGCTCCTTGTACTAGCCCATCATGGTGAACCAAGTATAAATCCATGTGTCTTAGTTCTTTATTTCTTAATTTTCTTTTTATGTATCAACATTAGATAAATTTGGCAAGGATAAGATCAATATAAACACTAAAGAGTAAAATAAGTGACCCATATAATAATAGGTCAAGATCTAGTTGGGAAAGAGGACTTTTGTAAAGAATATCCTTAATCTGATTTACCCCCCTTTTAGGAGGATGGTATAATGCCAGAATTGAAGGGGGTTATGGGGTTTGGAAACTCATACTACCGAAAATGCACCATAAACCATCCATGGAGAAATTTTAGTAGTCCACATTTTCATCTATGAATTTCTCCCTCATAACATCCACTAATTGGTTATAAAGAAATGCTACCATAGGGATGCCCGCATTGATGTGGTTCCCTACTAATAAAATCAATTCCATATCCAGCATCTTGGATGATAAGATCTTATTAGAATCCCTAAACGGTAATAGAAAACTGCTCTAAAAGGTGGATATGTGTGACATGTATCTATCATTTGGGATATAGTTCTACACATTATATCCCCACTCCAGATAGAGGCCTTCCTTATATAACATCCAATAAGATCCATACCTCCTCCTGTTTCATTATCCCCTACACTTCTTTGGTCACCCTGACATTTCTCAGATGAAACATTCAAGAACATGCTCGACAATGTATTAAATGGTATGTCTGTGTAAAAGATGGGTTGAGGACCAAAAACTAAGCTTAGATGGCCCCTAAGGGTCATTGCCATTACTGGTGTTTTCTCTCTATTTCCCAAACCATTGGGCAGTGGGGGTGAATTCATCATAATAAAATCCTATCATAGGGATCCCACAAGCATAATGTAGTTCTCACAAGCTAATATCACCTTCCCATGATGAAGGTGGAAGGTGTCTGTATCTAGGGATAACCTACATAAAAGCTCTATAAGAAGCTGTAGTTGACAGTAAATGTGGAATTGAGACATCCACACTTATTTATATAAACTAATATACTGCAGTTAGTCCCATGATTCTTTTCATGAGATGTTTACCCAGTACATCCATGTCCACTCATCGGTGAAATTTCTTTCGGCTCACATGCCCATATAATTATACCATCCTATTTGGTTATTTCCAATATCGTTCAGAAAAATCCTCATGTAATGGTTGGGGAATTCTTAACCCATTGTCTTCTCCCCTACATTTTTTTACTCCCACTCAATGTATAAATAGAAGTTATTTCACACTCTCTAATGTGGTTTCTAGATGTACTAATATTCCAATTGTTAATATCATAATGCCATGAAAACCAGATCCATGTGTTCACCTCCTTGGCTAGGATAACCAATTTTCCAACAACCCAAAGTTGTAGGGTGGTATTATGTTAAATAGTGTATATTACATATATGAATCCGTAAAATGAACTAAAAACAAAATTTTCATAGATATGAACCTATTATACTGAAGTATTTTATGGTTTTAATCCATTTCTTCCATCCTATAAGCAGAAGTGGTAGTAATAACTTGGTCATATTGATTGTCCATTTATGAGTTTTTATGTTGATTTCCTAAGGATGAATCATGAAAATGACTATTGATTCATGAAAATAGGCTAGTGTCTCAAAACTCAATAATGTTTCATACAAAAGGACTACTTCTTTATTACAAATGTTTAACGTAAAGAGTACTTGTGTGGGAATCGAGGCTAAATCATTGCATTTCATTCAAAGTGTTTTGAATTCCATACATGAGTTATGGATTATCGAAAACATAAGTCAAGTGACCATATAGGACCCTTGTTCCAATATTTATAGCCATGGTCTACATATGCAAGC
The DNA here is from genome assembly GCA_963277665.1 of Viscum album. Taxonomy (NCBI): domain Eukaryota; kingdom Viridiplantae; phylum Streptophyta; class Magnoliopsida; order Santalales; family Viscaceae; genus Viscum; species Viscum album. The sequence goes on along the minus strand of OY728153.1, from coordinate 1,175,726,418 downwards.
AACAAGTTTACCTGACCCATATAGAAAGTTGCGTTCTAGGGTGGAAAATACCTTAACTTTGGAGTTTTCTATTAAAATAGACCTTCTGGTCCCCCATTAAATCCAATTCTAAAGTGTCATATATAGGTGATAATAACCTATCTTAAATCCCATTAGGTGTATTTTCTCTAAAAAAGACACAACATATCCCAAGGGACCATTCCAAATACAAGGTATCAAGAACATGCAACTTTATAGCCTTACAAGCAAATCTACTGTTTATCACACAACTAAATTATGTACAAAAAGTGATATCATATAAAAATAGTTTCATAGGCTTCTTAAGAGATCCTAAATACCAAAAACGTTTTTGGTGTCCAGCGTTAGACCTATGCACCCAACCCTAAACCATGGTGTGAAAGCTATTTGTTCGAAAAAGGTGTTATTGAACTTATTTCTTGTGCAACCTTACCCAACAAAATTCATGGAGAGTAAACAATCACATCTCATGATACTATAATAGTTGTTATGCACTGACCCTAGTTACCCAGAGTCAGTTCATTATTACATTACATTGGAGTGATCACAACGAAATCATGTCTTGAAAAACTGATTAGTTTAGTTTCATTGGAAACAAGATTCATACATAAGTTTAACTTTACAACTTGAAAAGAAATACAGCATGAATTTTTTCCATTAGAAATATCCAAGACTCATAGATTATGCCTGAAGTCACTCAAAACTAACTTCTTCATATCCTGGGAAAATGAAACATAAGAAAGGGGTGAGTTCAAATGCTCAGTAAGGTTAAGTAATACAGTAGAAGATAACATAAATATTAAGAATGGTGAATAATTGAAACTACATGCCTTTACCAATAACAAACAAGAATAATTTTATGGTTGGAATATGAGATGAGTAAATAATTCCATAATAAAACATAATCATGGGTATTCTACTAGTCTAAAGACCACATGAACCATCAATATTATTTTCATAATGAGAAAATGTATAATGTCAGACATTCTGAAACATTTTTTCAAGGCCTCGGCTAAGACGTCTATAATTGATTAAGGACTCGGCTAAAACTATATATTAAATTGGGAAAGGCCACGACCAATTACATGTCTAGTTGTCTCATTAGACCTACCGATGCATCGAGGAGCTATAGAGGGCTCCACCCATCACTTACTAAGTCCAATACATTCCTCATATGAAATGGTTGAAATATAACATAAACATTCATATCAAAACTAGCATAAGAAATGTCAATACTTAAACTATAAACCATGAATGGTATAAAAATAGCAATCCACAATCAAATGTATCACAAAACCTTCAATACAAAATGGATGTTTTGTATCATAATAAATCAACTTCAAATAAACTTAAAATCCATTAAAGTATTTTGACATAGATGAAATCAAAACCTTTTTTAGAGAAATATCTATTTATATTTTGAAATAATTTAAGAGTAACTTAATTATAAAGAAAACATTTATTTTGAAAATATTCTTATAAGATTGTAATAGAAGATTCGACGATGTTATAACGGCGGAAAATAGCCTCACCCGCTGTATAAGTTAAAAAAACTTCTTACCTTAATTTTTTTCGAAAAAGGTCATAAAGTACATAGTTTGGAAAGGGACAGAAAGATTCATTTAAAAACATATAAGGTCAGATAAGGGTATAAATAACTTTAACCCATTTTATATTAAATAGTAAAAACGTTTTGAAATACATTTTTAAGAAGTATGGATGTTGATGATAAAGAGGTCCTAGTAGATAATTACATATAAACAACCTCAGATAATGAAAAGATTATGAAATTAACCCTTATCTTGTACTTTTTCTTGGTCGAGGGTAAGATAACCTCCTCTATAATGGTGAAATAATTGTTATTAAATTATAAAAGAATCATATACATTAATATGATATCATATATGATCTTCTAATATTGCTTTGTCAATAATATCTTAGTATTATCGTCGTTTTGGGCGTTAACTGATTCGTTTTCCTTTATATTATTTGGTATGTGAGTAATATTAGTTATGGATGGGATGTATCTTATTTTTAACCAGAATTATGTCAAGTCTTATAAATTATTTTTAATCATAAAATGAAAATTAGTCTTGAATGGATACAATGGGAAATAAATCTCATCGCGTTTGTGGAGACGGTAATCCGTACGTACACACGAGCGAAAATATCATTTTTTGACATTAAAATAATATATAATTTTATTTTATATCATATATACAGAATTATTATCATGTTATAGTTATTACTAACATCAATTATACATCATTATTATACCCATCCAAATAATAATGTATTGAATAACAATTACACCACGACGTGGAGACGGTAAGCCGTACCTACGCACGTATGGTGACATGTCATTAAATGGATGGATAGAATAGTGAATATGGTTGTACCATATTTATAATAAAATCACATTATATAGAAGATACTGGATTTATTATTTTATAATGGAAACAACAAAGAAAGAGGAAGTGGAAGATGAAAGGAACTTGAAAGAGGTGATGAAATATTTACCTCTTCTTCAGGTTCTTCCTTTTGATTTGATCAAAATGGATCATTAGGTTGGAATTATGAATAAAGGAAGGCCTCTAGGATGAAGGTAGGGCAATTTAGAGGGTATTTGGGTAGGGATTGGCCAAGAAAAATGGCTTTAAAGGTGGTAATTATAGATAAGGGGGAGTGTCCTTTTATAAGAGGGGTGAGAGGCACCTTAGGAAAAGCTAGAAATATTATTTTATAATATAACTATTTTCGGTTTTTAATGGATCCAAAATGGATTATTTTAAATTTAAGGAGGGTATTGGTCTAATACCACTCAACCAATAGGTTTTATACTGGTTTGGGTAACTATATTAACTTTATCTTTTAGATTTAACTCTTAGTTAAATAGTTTGACATTTACCATGTCTCTTTTTATTTTAATATTATATGGTTAATAAACATACTATATACATCCAAATGAACCCTAAGTGGTTCATTAATGATAAAACTATCCTTATATAAGTATTTTGTCAGAACAATAGATTTTTAGGAATAGAATATCTATTAATAATATAATATTTGTTTTAAAAACTCTTTTATGTCAATTTTTACACTATTTGATATTTTGTTTTTTCTAAGTTCATAACAGCATTATTACTTCAAACAAAATTCATCTAACCAACACTAATATGTTATCTTAACCTATAAAATTAGTATAATTCATAAAAATTCTCAAATTACATTTATTTGGATATTTATAATATCAATTATTTTAATATTTCATTAATTAGGTAATTACTACATCATCATTGTGTCATAAATAGATTAAATTATTTAATGTCTAAAAAATATAAATAAAACACCATTATGTAAGAAATCGTTTTAGATTTCTAATTAATATTTATAGTCGAATTCATATTATGTGAAACCCTATATTAAAAATGGTTTAGTTATTAAACTTTAAATTTAACACTTTTAACTCTTCTTTGAATTAAATAATAATAAATTTCTTAATCTAATTCAAGTGGATCTAAAGGGTCATATTTTATTTCTAAGGTTTTTTTTATAATTACATGTATCCAATAGAATTAGGATATGTATTAGGGTAATAATAATATCATTTTTACCCTTAATTACCCTATTTACTTTTAACCGTGTTAAATAAAAGTAAAAAGTGACTATTCACCAGAAATTAATTTCATCTTATTGAACCACATTTTACTTACTAATATCAACCATGTCCCTTGGATTTTTTTTGGAATTCAACTCACAGAAGTGGTAAAATTATGTTTTATGTAAATTTTCAAATGCTCCTAGGAGGTGGGTAAAAGACGGTAAAAAGTTCAATAAAATTTTTTATATCTAAAATTATTCTAAACTAACTCTAATGAATTACATTTAATTTATAGAGATATTATGTATATATTCTGACCTAAAATAAATGTAAATAAAAGAAATAATTATTTAAATAAAAATTTGGTTTTAATCTATAACTCAGTGTTTTTCACTATTCATCAAAAATAAAAAAATTTCAGAAAAATACCCAAAATTCTCCCTATGCTAATTTCGATATTACGAATCCAAAAATGAAGTCCATTTTGAAATATACAATTTATAAAATTTCAAAAAGTGGATATTAATATTTATAATGACTAGTTTGATTTGTTGTGGTGTGTTAGAACTCGAAGTTGCGTACAACACACACTATTGTATTATTCAAAGAGAAGCATACCATGGAAGCTTGTGGTGTTACATTCTCCCCTACTTAAAATAAATTTTTCCTCAAAATTTATAGAATATTACTCCATAAAAAGACTCGGGTGGCTAATCATCATAATTTCCTTGGGTTCCTATGCTGCCTCTTCTATCTTGTGGTTTCTCCGTAGAACATTTACCAGACGAATCGTCTGGTTTCTCAGCACTTGTTCTCTGGTATCAAGAACCTTGACAGGCTCTTCATAATATGACAGATCGGGTTCCAGTTCTAATTCCTCATAGGTGAGTACAAGTGTTGGGTCAGTCATGTATTTTCTGAACAGTGATACGTGGAATACATCATGAACTTTGGAAAGACTTGGAGGCATTTCCAAATGGTAAGCTACAGCCCCAATTCATTCTAGAATTTCGAAAGGTCCGATGTACGTGGGACTCAATTTTCCCTTCTTACCGAAACGTATAACACCCTTCCATGGAGACACCTTCAAGAAGACATGATCTCCTACCCAAAATTCGAAATCCTTACTCCGGTTATCAGAAGAGCTCTTCTTCCTACTTTAAGATGCCTGATGTGGTTTTGGATTACCTTCACCTTTTCTGTCGTTTCCTCCACAAGTTATGGGCCTATGAGTTTTCTTTCACCAACATCATCCCTACAGGTTGGTGTGCGACATCTCTTTCTATATAACGCTTCATATGGTGCCATCTGAATACTTGAATGGAAGATATAGTTATAGGAATATTCTACCAGAGGTAAATATTGATCCCACATACCTTGAAAGTCATGTGAGCATGATCTCAACATGTCTTCAAAGTTTTGAATACTTCGTTCTGATTGTCAATCAGTTTGGTGGTGGTTGGCAGTGCTCAAACAATTTTTAGTATCCAGGGCTTTCTAATTTCTTTTCGATATTCTTTATGTAAAGCGGGGATCACAATCAAAAACAATCTATAGTGGTACTCCATGAAGTCTTACAACTTCATTAATATATATTCTTTCTAAACGTTCAAGTGGTAAATTTTCCCTTATAACAAGAAAATGTGCTGACTTGGTAAGATGATAAAAAATTACCCATATTGCATTGCTCCTTCTAGGAGCCTTTGGTAGTCCCATGACAAAGTCCATCGTAATATTATCCCATTTCCACTCAGGTATGGGAAGAGGTTTCAAGACTCCTCCAGGCTGTTGCCTTTAAGCTTTCACTTGTTGACAAACCATACATCTTGACACCAAATCAGAAATCTCCCTCCCTATGTTGTCCCACCAAAAATTTCCCTTCAAATATCTATACATTTTGGCACTCCCATGGTGTATAGAGAAGTTGGAGCTATGAGCATCATCTAACAATTCTCTTTTTAGATCAGGTATATTGGGAACACAAAGTCACTTCCCAAATTTCCAAATTCCATCTTCATAGAAAAAGTCACTCAATCTCCCATCATTCAAAGCTTTAATCTTCTTTTGAAACTCTTCATCATTGGTCTGAGAACTCTTTATCTTTTCTAGTAAAGATGGTTTGGAAACCATTTGAAATATTAATGATGTTTCACCTTCCATGGTGATTCCCATATCCATCTTTGCTAGATCCATGTATATAGGATGTTTTTCAACACTCATCCTGTTCAAAACACCATGATCCTTTCTACTCAAAGAATTTGCCACCTTATTTATCTTCCCGGGTGGTATTTTATCATTCAATAATAATCCTTGAGTAGTTCAAGACATCTTCTTTGCCTCATGTTGAGTTCTTTCTGTGAGAAACTATACTTCAAACTCCGGCGATTAGTATAAATCTGACATTATTTACCATAGAGATAGTGTCTCCAAATCTTCAAAGAAAATATTATAGCCGCTAACTCAAGATCATGAGTAGGATAGTTTTGCTCATGAATTTTCAGCTGTCACGATGCATAGGCAATAACTCTATCATTCTGCATAAGGACACAACCAAGTCCTTTCTTCGATGCATCACTATAAATAACAAACTCATAATTCCCTGATGGTAGAGTCAAGATAAGAGAATTGACTAATCTTCTCTTCAATTATACAAAAAATTCATCACACTATTTTGTCCAAACAAATTTAATCCCTTTTCATGTGATATTTGTTAATGGGTTAGCCAACCAGGAAAAATTCTAGACAATATCTCGATAATAACCTGCTAAACCAATAAAATTGTTTACCTCAGTTATACTCATTGGTGTTGGCCATTCATGGATTGTGTAGATGCTGAAAAGTGCTTAAGTTTTGAAGAAAGTTTCTAAATGACACATCGAATTCATATTTAGACCTAGAGACTGGGTCCGGGGGGCTCGGAGGTGTTTCATGAAAACAATGGTGAAGCGCGCGAAAAAATTTATCCCGCGTGGAAAGTACCAGGATTCACAAAGTGTCCCGGCGCCAGTGTGAAATAATTTCAGGCCCGTGCCCCGGACATTTGACATTTCGTGCTGCTGCCTCTATCATGCATTAATTTCATGCCAACTTGTATGTCACACTCCCCGGTAGCCTATAAATAGAAGGTGACCCCCTTCCTTTTGGGGGCTGAAGAATCTGAACCGGATCTCATGTGCGAAATTGGCTTTCCGCGTGCACGCAATATGGGATTCAGGTATGGTTCTTTTTGCACCCAATTTCCCTGGGGTCCACCTTCGCATGAGATCCTCTTTGGCTTAGAATAAATTCCAATCCCTTAGAGGTCTACCCCTTGCATGAAATTCCTTCCATTATGCGCAGGCTGACCAATTGCTCGCAATTCCTTCCATTGCACGCACCCCGTTTCCTTGTGCGTGACCTCAGCCACTTGCGCGCAATTCATTATACTTTTACGCAAACCTCTTCCACCCCAATTACGCGCACTAATCCATGATTTTACACCAGCATGGGGTTCTTCACACCGGATCCCTTTAATTTTTGAAAATCGTAAGGGTTTCACGCAATTCCTCAGGGCCCTTCACCTCGGTGCTCCCTGGTGATCCCCGGGCGCCCCCCCTGTGTGAGCACCAAATTCCCTTCTTCCAAGTACCATTATTAGGTGTTTTTTTCACCCCCGGCATCCGCGTCATACATGGTTTTCCTATATGTCCTTACAGGCTTGTACGAAGTAACCTTAAATTCCCTTGGACAATTATTCACGTTGTGTTGCTTCGCCTCATACTTCTTTGCATAGGCACTCTAACGACTACTGCTTATTCACAAAGCCATGCTAACATGGACCCCACGATGGTTCACTCCATGAAATCCCCTCAGTATGGACTTTCTGATGACTTCCCTTCTATAAGGGGTAGAGGGTATCAGTCATGTTATTCCTAGGGGTGCGGAGAAAACCCACCTCATTCAAGCTGCCAGAAGTTAAACTTCCAAGCACCTTATCCTCAACACATGACGTTAAACTGTGACCTGGCCACGTGTCTCGCATGCAGGGTTCCCCCGCCTCGGATATTGTCCACACCCACTCATCTCTAATGGGACGGGATCATCCCTCAGAGGGGGTGATTTATTAGAGTGGTGTTTGTCCACAGGGAAGGGCATACACCTTGGTGTAATCCCCTAGATTTTCTTACAGGAGGCAGCACCACTGCTCCTCCTCGCTTCCTCGGTGCCAAGGCCTGCAGAGGTCTCTATAGGGAACGAGGCTCCTCCTTTCATGGGTCCCAAATCCCTATCCCACTATGATTTTTCACCCTCGGGCCTCCATCCTAGAGTAAGTCTCGACACAATGGGCCGCTCAACGTGTAAGCCCCTCCTCATTTCCCACGGACTCACCCTTTGTGATGTGGTCTTTAGGTTCCTGCTATCTATTGTTTCTCACACCGAGAATGACTCACATGAGCTTAGAGTGAGCACCGACCAAGAAAAACCTTGGGCCACCTCCGAGCATAAGCCCCAAATTCCCTCGTCTGAGCTGCTGGACGTTAAACTGCCAAGCACCCTCGTCCTGCATGACGTTAAACTGTATACCCTAAATATGAGGACTTTGATCCGTGTTAAGGCATGGTACATAGGAATCCTCCATGAGGTTCAATCCCCAACCACATTGGGCCACATCAAAGTGTAATCCCCAATCCACCTGAACTACGATGACTTTGATCAGTGCTAAGTCATCGTATGTAGGAAGCCTCCACGAGGTTCAAGCCCCACCACTTTGGGATACCTCAGAGTGTAAGCCCCAATAAACCCGAACTACGAGGACTTTGATCCATGCTAAGGCATGGTAGGTAGGAAGCCTCCTCGAGGTTCAACCGCCACCACTTTGGGCCACCTCAGAGTGTAAGCCCCAATCCAACCCGAACTACGGGGACTTTGATCTGTGCTAAGGCATGGTACATAGGAAGCCTCCACGTGGTTCAAGCCCCACCACTTTGGGCCACCTCAGAGTGTAATCCCCAATCCAAACCGAACTACGGGGACTTTAATCCTTTCTAAGGCATGGTACGTAGGAATCCTCCATGAGGTTCAAGCCCCACCACTTTGGGCCGACTCAGAGTGTAAGCCCCAATCCAACCCGAACTACGGGGACTTTGATCCGTGCTAAGGCATAGTATGTAGGAATCCTCCATGATGTTCAAGCCCCCCCACTTTGGGCCGCCTCAGAGTGTAAGCCCCAATCCAACCCAAATTATGGGGACCTTGATCCATGCTGAGGCATGGTACGTATGAAGCCTCCACGAGGTTCAATTCCACCACTCGGTCGTTCCGACCCCATTCACGTCAGTTTGAAAACACTATGGGTCGCCTCAAGGTGTAAGCCCCATACCCGTCCTGCTTGATGTTAATCTGTATTCTCCATCTAAACTACATGGTCTTTGATTCCACGCCACGAGGATACGTAGTAAACCTTCAAGAAATTCAATCCCAACACCGATGTCTCATCCTGATCTCTCCCTCTAGCCAACATGTTTCGGGAAGCTCATGCCCCAACCTAGAGGATCCACTTCCTTTGGGTCCCATCCATGAATCCATTCTCACGGGTCGCCTCTTCAGGTGTCCAATCATCTCTTCTAACTACATGGACATTGATTCCCCACTATGGGGATACGTAGGAAGTCTCTCCGGGACTCAAGCGCAAAGCCATCGTCCATCCTGATTCTTACCTGGGCCGCCACATCCCGGTGAGATCATGCCACCTCATTCCCCTACAAAGTATTCGAGAAGCTGCCCACGTGCTGGCCCCAATATCGGTGTTCCCTCTAGGGGGTTCCTCAATCAGATCCACTCTAACCGGTGTTCGGATCAGTCTGATCCTTCTCCGTTGGACGTTAAACTTGCGCCATACCCTGTGTTAAAAATGGAAAGTCGAGGAAAACCTCAGATACATGCCTATGGCATATGATTCCCCACATTCTACGCGGGATGCCTTGGGCTTCAGCACCCTTAATAATCCCTTTGATAAGTGAAAGAGGAAAGACATGCCAATTCCCCAGCCTCAAGACACGCCAGGGATGCCCCAATGTGACTACTCTCCTAACCGAACGTTGCTTCCCTGACTAGAATCCTTGGAAGGTCCTGATAGAAGTGGCATAATTGACTGGTGTCCATGAAGATATGGTGTCGGGAAGAGTTTCGCGAACTATGTCTTAAATCTATGAGGGAGACCTGGACTAGGTGATGAGCTCCGAGGAGGAATCCACGGAAGGAAGAACCGACATCCCATCATCCTATTTCGATTAAGGAGTTGACGTCCCTGAACAAGGAATGGATGTTGCCTGCCTTTGGAAAGAGGGAATGCGGGGTAATAACAGCAGCGCGTCCTCTGCGTGACAGATGCGCGCGCCCCAGTGAAAGCGTCAGAAATAGGAAATGGTGAACTCGATGTGAAGCGCTTCTCCTCAGCATGTAGTCTAGTAGAGTTTGGGGCATCAGTGGATAAGAATGTCATCTGACCCCTTCATTTGGTATCAGGTCCCACCAAACAGGCCTGACGTGAAACTCGCCAGAAGTTGGGACAGTCAGGATGTTGAGAATTCTGTTCTGTGACATTGTCCGCGTGGATGGCTCTTGCTGACAAGAGAAGATGGAATAATGATGGGGAACTATTTTTCGATTTCTTTTCCTAGCAATATTAATGAGTTTATCTCCCTACTTTCAGGAATCAAGTTGCTGCATCTAGGGCTCATTCACCTGCCCACCGACGTAGGGGTAGGGGAAATATCGACATGGCTACCCTACGCGGATCTGCCTCTTCCACAATGACCTCGACCTCCACGACTTCTGGGCGACCACACCCCCTCTCCCCATCAGATATTATCCAGAAAAGTATAATTAATTACCTTGTATGCAGGTACGAGGAGGAGGGGATCATCCCCACCAGGGATATGGCCCGATTGGATCTCGAGGCCACTATGTCTCACCGTCAACGTCTCCCCCGAGGGCCACGTAGGGAGCCACTTCTCCCAACCCCACATTCAATTGTTTTAGGAGCTTATCCCAGGAACATCTTGACAGCTCCATTCCCTACGCCGACGATGTAAGGGATGTCCGGGTTGGACCAATTGGAGTTCTGCTATAGGGGCTCCTAGCGAGGGCCCCCGCCAGGCCGCTTCAGTGTCGCCGCCCATTTCCCTGAGCCAAGGATCATGTAATAAATGCGCCTAAACTACCGGATCCAGTCCATCTGACCTAACGCTAACGTCAGGAACGAGCGGAAGAGGAAGCTCACCATGGGGCGTCAGCGTCAGCGACTACTGTGGCCTGAGCCACCACTGACTCATACCTCCAACTCCCTGCATACGTTGAGAAGGGGAAGCTTCTCGCCTGACCTGAATCGAGGCCCCAACTGCCCCATAGGCAGCCTGGGTCGAATCTCCCGGTCACCGGCATAGGGGATGGCCGTCGTGGACTAATCAGTAGCGGTGCCACCCCATGCGGAGGCTCACTTCGTGCGACCACAACGGAAGGTGTAGGGCCTCCCTGCTTCTATCCTCGGCTTGGAGGTCTGTCTCGCACCTCCTTCAGCCCAAGTAAGGGTCTTCCCCATGACAGCAACACCCCATATGGGGGTCTCTCCTACGCTCACTACACTGGGTACGGGGTCACTCTTCCTACCACATACCACAAGTATGGAGACGTTGCATGTTGGGTCACTCGCCAACATGGAGGTCCTCCCCATGTCACCGTGCCAATTGGCGAAGGTCCTCCTCGCCTGAGCATTCAAATAGGTGGAAGCCCACCCCACTTCACCAACACCCAACACGGAGGTCCTCCCCATGTTCATTTCAACATTTGTCCCACTACTCCTCGCACTCCGACTTTATTAGGTGGAAAACCTCTCCGATCCAGCACCAGTGCAGCTAGAGGACCCCATGTCGGTAATAATCCCTATCACGGGGAGCCGCATAGGGGAAGGAAGTTGGGTCACCGCCACCTCAAGATGAATTCTGAGGAAGGCCGGACAGGAATCAAACCAGTTAGATTCTCAAACACCATGGCGGAGTACGCCTCGACATTGGAGCCCTCTCCTCTATCCCCCGAGTCAAGGGATGGGGAAGGAACGAGGCGCATCAGCCTCATAATCCTCAAATGTGAGATCCATATGATCCCTGACCCGCTATGAGGGTATATCTAGGAGGACGAGGAATTGGAATATCCATAGGGACAGACTGCGCAGTCGCCACCAGCGTCTCCGGAATCACCTTCTGCCTCAGTTAGAGGTGGCAGAGAGGTACTCTGTGGGTCAATGGTGGGAGAGCCACGTCCTTGAACACCCTCGGAAGATGATGATACTGTTTCGGGAGCTCTGGTAACCGGTTCATCCTATCGTCACATGGAGGCTAGGTCGCGTCAACCCTTAGAGGAAATCCCAAGATTCGGAGGCCAATCAGCCCGTTCGCCGTATTCTCTGCCTGCCATCCCACCGTCCCAATGGTCTGCCTCGGTGCCCCCACCAGTTCTTCAGTCACCCCCAGTTGACGAGTGGGTAAATCAAGGGCCAAACCTTGCTTCTGAGATGAGGAGCTTCTGTCCCATCCTCCCAGCAGGCCACTTCCCTAAAAAGTTTTGGCCGGTCATAGGATCGGGTTTTTGTACCCAAGAATTGCTCACCCCGGAGGAGTATGAATGTTTCTGCCAAAACCTATGGGTGATTCATTTCCATCTCCACCACTGACGGGTGACTTATCCCAAGATCCAAGAGCACCTGGAAGACATCGGTGAGAAATTCCTCCTGGTTGACCTGGCCACACTCCCCGTAGTCTGGCACCCTGAGTCACCTGGCCACCATAGGGCCCTCCAACAGTAATGTATTCAGATTTTCCAAGTACTCCACAAAGTTATTTAGGAGGCTACCCCCCATGCACAAGTCTGTGGCTGGGGGAAGTATGTTTCCCTCCTCTTCATTGCGATTCTTCGGCAGCCCGACTTGCTTGGCGATAGTGGGGGTATGCCCGCAAGAAGAGTTGTGGTCAACATGACTGATCTGTCAGGAGGGGAAAATGAACTGGAAATTATGGATGGGGAAGTCCCCCCTGAGGACGTGCCACCACTGGACCCATCAGAGAGGATTACTCGCTAGTAGAGGAACCTCCTGAGTCTCCCTCCACCCACTGAGGCATTAGTACTGAGCTGGAATGTCAGTAAGGGAAAAGAGCACGTTGGAGCTGTCAAGATCTCTGACCCATCCACCTTAGTGACAAAGATGGAAGAGGACCCCAAGAAGGCCACGCTACGCCAACATCTTGTCGAGCATAAGAAGTTAGTCAATTGACTTCTGGCTGAACGCATTACAGAGCAGCGACCCGACTACGGTGATCCTAGGTCAGGGATGCAGGGGATAGAACGACTACCCCTTAACGAGATTCTCCAAGGAAACCCTGATCATGCTGTATTAGATGACAGAGTAGAAGCCAGAGCTCACAGAAAGAGGGAATGGTATGTCTCGCTGAACCCACCTGAACGGCGTGACAATCCAAGGAACCCTGCTCGGGCTCCTCCGGTCGCCCCAAGGGTCGCTCCACAAGTCCCTTCACGAGCTGCTAAGCTTGTCTACCACATTGAAGTGCCCGACAACATGATCATGGTTAGGGATCCCCATCAAGATAGGGACCCACATCCAGATGATCCAATGGTGGAGCTCATCTCCCACCTTGAGGCTTTAGAAACGCGATAGGTGGCCATCCCACTTGATGGCAAGCCATACCCGACATGGGTGGATGACATGCCAGCACCACTCAAAATTTGGGATTCCCACTTTCTCCCCATTTAACAGGATGGGGGACCCAACACAGAACCTGGAACACTTTAACTCAAGGTTTGGGCCTATGTTAGGGACCCCAGTGCAGCAGGAGGCCGCCAAGCTCCGCTGCTTTGTTCAGACACTGGAGGGGCCGACATTTGTTTGGTACAACCAGCTCCCCGTTGGATTTTTGAATAACTGGGAAGACCTTTGCAGGAATTTCCTTTACGAGTTTATCTCTACCACCCCAAAGATGAACATCAGGGACCTTTTCAAGTGAAAGAAAAGGCCCGATGAGCGAGTCACAGTCTTCATCACTCGGTGGAAGGGGCTCATATACTCCTTTTAAATACCATTGACTCTGGATAAACTACTGACGATGTGCATGGGAAATGTCAAGAACGAATTATTTCCCTCCCTGATCACTCAAAACTATCCTGGAGGGTTATGAGACTTCTCAAATAAGGACCAACGCCTCGAAGAATCCCTGCAACATGCCAGTCTGGCATGCATGCTGCCTCTTATAATTTTGGCAAGGAGGGCTGCTAGAGCCGAGCCCACTGTGGTGGCCCAGGTAGAGGCCCCTAGGAAGCTAGAATTGCTACCTATGGAGCCAGCTCCGCAGCCCCGTAGAGGTCCACCACCACGGGCAAAGCTTCCATCCCAACAACATCCTCAGAATCAACAGGTGCCCCAGCATAACGCGCCGCCACCGCCTAGGTGATATAATCAAGTTCCACCTCCTCAGCAGGCTCCTCCAACCCCCCATGAGTGAAAGGCTTCTAGATCCCCCTTTCCGGATTGAAGGAATCAGACCAACCCATTCGACGAGGCTCAAGTCCCGGGCTACTTCCGTAGTGCCTTAGAGTAGAGAATTGTATGACTTCCTGAGTGTCGGAATCCAAAAGAGATGCATCTCACTGATCACCCCAACTACTGCCCTTATAACCGGATCCTGGGGCACACCATAAAGTGATGCTATGTGATCAAGGACTATCTCCAAGACCAGATTGACAACAACATAGTCAGGTTGGGCCCGACCCCGTCACAATTGACGGGTGTCTTTGTGAGATCAGATAGTAGTAGCGACAACGAAGGTGAGTGGCAGCAGGTTTCTGACCATGAGTCCCATAATTATAACGATTGGATGGCTCGCAAGATGGTCGCCCATGCACATGGTATCATTCAGGGATGCCTGAATCATCCAGAGCCCTCAGAAGCTGTGGTCACCACTTCTACATCATCATCTCAACCGACCTCTTCCCAGCAGAGCAAGCATCGACGACGCATAATAAAGCAACACACCCCGAAAATGCCATCATCGTCCTGAACTCTTGGTGACTTCATGCCCCCTGAAATGGGAATTCCCCCAAGGATCCACCTAGTGGTGGATGATTCGTCAAGTGATAGCCAAGGGTACGCTTTGGTTAACATCTTCAAGTTGGTAAATCCCTATATGACTCCCGACGAGGGGGAGCGCCAAACGAACCGCCCTAATATCCCCAACTGATGCCAAAGTCGGTAGGGCCACGACCATACAGGTTGTCAGGGCACATCAGTTGGAACCTCCAGCCAGTCTGTGCATACCACTGAGAGTAGACAGTAGGACCAGTGCAAAACTAAGCATGTGCAGCCTCTTCATCCGATGTCGACAGATCCGCCTCCACCACTGTTTGTGCTACTAGATCAGGAAGAGCCATTTCGGCCGCACCGTAACCAACCTCTCCCCGCTTCGGTTCATCCTCAGTCATCCAAACCTCATCTGGAATCTACCCTCTGAGCTTCGACTAGAAATCCGCGGGATATTCCTAGTACCAGTCAACCCCTGATCCAGCCGGCAGGGCTCGCCATGCTTCCATCACAGAGTGACTCCCTACAAGTAGAAGAACGCACCTGGTGTAGAAGTATGATGTTCTAAAGCATCTCTCCAGCATCCCAGCAAGGCTTTCCATCCTTGAAGCCATTCTCCTATCACCAGATATGTACGAAGCACTCTCCGAGGCATTAAAGATCCCCCTCCAGTTTTAGACGGAGATAACAGCTGCAGAAGCTTTCCATGAAGAAGAAGTTGAGGATGCCGAATTTCAGGCCATCATTTCTTTCTTTGGAGAGGATGAGGGTTCCCTCATACACGGGAACATCCTCCCGCTATACATCACTGGCCAATTTAACGGCATGGAAGTTTAACGATGTATCGTTGAAACCAACTCCGGGATCAACCTTATCCTAACACGGACACTACGGAAGCTAGGGCTATCTGATGATGACCTGACTCCATTCGATTTAAGGATACATGGATATGACAGGATAGAGCAGACACCGTTCATCACGATCCATCTAAAGACTGAGTTCGGTGGCCTAGTTGTTAGCACCGTGTTCATGGTTGTCTCCCAGGACACCGTGTATAATTCATTGATTGGAAGACCATGGCTCCACCTACATGCGGAGGTCCCCTTGTCATATCACCAATGCCTCAAGTACTCCCTTAATATTCGAGTGCGAATACTCCAATGTGATGCATCTCCTTTAGCCTCTTGTGAATCCCACTAATTGGACGCTGATTATTACAAGAGCAAGGATAAATAAGTCCCGGAAAGTGGAGTTAAGCCCGCCCCCAATACGACCAACCCTTGGGCAGGCCTGAATGACGCCTACATCTTCCCGATCCATCAGTATGAGGCCACAACCCCCGATATGGGGCAATGTTTGGTCATTTACGGTATGAGGGTGAAACATTCTCCAAAATCCAGGAATCATTGGAAGATCACTTCTATACGAACCAGGCTCCAATGATCCTGGAGCCTCCCACTCCCATCAGGTATCGAGACGTCCAGTTCATGGCAACGACAGTACGTCATACTTGTCTGTTTCACTGGGATAGAATAAGTCGGCTCTGGCTGACAAACCACTTTTTCTTTGATATTGTCAAGCGTGGCCCCTTAGGCTGGAGACCAGATGGGATCGGGTCGATAGCCGTCATAGCCATGGTCTCGGCAGTGCTGGAATTCCTTGATGTAGTAACCACTTCCGCACAAGCCGGTACTAGCCTCCCATCAAGGCCTGTGAATCTAGAAGCAGCTTCTCCTATTGAGGATCCCTTGATAAGTGGAGAAGAGGATATAGAGGATGCACCCCCTACCTTGGAGGAAGGCGTCTCTGCCATGGTCGATGAATTGGTACATGTGAACCTCAGAAGAGAGGCAGACCCGAGACCCAAATTGATCAGTGCCACCATGTCCCTCGAGGAGCAGCATCAGTACGTGGACTTCCTTAAATAGCACTATGATGTGTTTTCTTGGAGTTACAATGAGATTTCAGGACTAGATCCTCAGGTAGCTGTCCACCACCTCAGTCTTCCGGGGAATCATCGCGGATTCAAGCAACCTATTAAAAAGATGCACCCTTCTCACAGTTCCATGGTCGAGGACGAAGTTGACAATCTCATCAGATCCAACTTCATCAAGGAGGTCCAGTACCCCAAGTGGCTAGAAAACATCATTCCAGTCAGGAAGAATAATGGGAAGATCAGAGTCTTCATCGACTTATGAGATCTCAACCGCCATTTTCTGAAGGATGATTTTTCCCTTATAGTGACGGAATTTTTGATCGACTCTATGGCCAGGTTCCAGGCCCTCTCCTTTATGGATGCTTATTATGGATATAATCAGATTTGGATGGTCCCTAAGGATGAGGAGTCTACAGCTTTTAGGGAACCCCAAGGTACATTCTGTTACTAGGTTATGCCCTTTGGCCAGATGAATGCAGGTGCCACCTACTAGCGGGCCATGCATCGCATATTCAATCCAAACCTTGGGATGCTCGTGGAATGCTATGTGGATGATCTGTTAGTCAAATCTCACCAGCACCAGGACAATATCATGGACCTTACGAAAGTGTTCAGTTTCCTCCGTTCCCTCCAGCTAAAGATGAACCCATTGAAGTGTGCTTTTAGGGTCACTTTTGGGAAGTTTCTTGGATTTTTTTTCTAGTACAGGGACATCGAGATTGACATGAAGAAGATAAAGGCCATTAGCCAGATGCCCCCATGAGCAATATTCAGGAGCTCCGAGGTCTCCAAGGCCACTAAGACTACATACGCCGATTCATTGCGAATCTGGATGCCAAGTGTAAGACCTTTTCTCGGCTCATGAAGAAGGGCACTGTTTATGAGTGGGATGAAGAGTGCCAGACCGCCTTTGAAGAAATCAAAAAGTATCTACTCCAGCCTCTGGTCTTGATGCCACCCGTCTCCGGGAAGCTGCTGATTCTCTATATCACCACCTAGGAACGGTCCCTCGGCACCCTTCTCGCATAGAAGAATAATGAGGGGACAGAGAACAACCTCTACTATCTTAGCTGCATGCTCCTCGATACGGAAACCAGATACTTCATCATATATAAGAGCTGCATTGTGCTTGTATTTGCTGTGCAGAAATTACGGCATTACCTGCACCACTATGAGGTACAACTAGTGTCTCGAGTAGACCCGCTGAAGTATATTATGAATCTCCCCATGGTAACTGGACGACTAGCGCAGTGGGAAGTAATATTATAACAATTCGACATCGGGTTCGTTCCCCAGAAGGCTATCA
Source organism: Viscum album (assembly GCA_963277665.1). Lineage (NCBI taxonomy): Eukaryota > Viridiplantae > Streptophyta > Magnoliopsida > Santalales > Viscaceae > Viscum > Viscum album. The sequence continues at coordinate 1,175,708,435 of OY728153.1, read as the reverse complement.
AGGGACTGTCATTGGTAGAATTCCTAGCTACCCATCCAACCTCTGCGAACCAGTCCTTGGACTTGGATATTTTTGCTGAATAAATCCTCTCAGTCGATCAAGCCGTCCCATGTTGGAAAATGCACTTCGATTGTGCCTCCCGGAGCCCCACCGGTAGGAGGCTCAATGATCCTAGGCTCAACAGAGTAGGCCAGGGTATCGTCTTTATCACCCCAATGCAATCCATTTTTCCGTACTAGTTCCTGTTGTCATAAGGCTACACTAACAACGAGGTAGAGTAACATGCCCTCATCACTGGCCTCGAGCTGACCCTTGAGATCGATGTACCCCATTTTCATGTGAAGGGAGATTCTGATCTAGTCATCAAGCAAGTCAACGGTGGCTATGCTATTAGAAAGCCAGAGATCATACCATTTTAGAGTGTTCCCTCCATCTAATGGTTCAGTTATGTTCTCTACTAGAGGTTACCCATGTCCATAGATTCCATAATGGTCGAGCATATGCCTTATCCAGTTTAGCTGCATCACTTGGAGATCCCGAGTAGGATGATCTGAATATCCACATGGCGCATCGGAGAGTCATTGCTCTCATCACCCCAGAGGATGATAGCAGCCTGTGAGTAAGCCATATTACTGTCGGATCCTCCACATCAGGACCACTAGGTTCTTCAGATGTAGTGGTTTAAGAGACCCCCAACCAGAGACCCCCTTTTGTTGTGTATTTCCAAAATGGTTTCCTCCTGGATGATAGGGCTGAATGCGAGTGAATCTAACAACGCGTGCTGCAGTTTACCTTCCAGAGTGGTCCCAATCTTGAGAAGATCCTCTATAAGTGCGGGTTTGATGGTGTTCTCCTCCGTTTCATCCAAGGAGTTGAGATTCCATAGGTCATGCAAGAGGTTTATGCCAGTTCCTGTGGTGCCCGCCAGCTAGGGCCGAAGCTATCCCATCAGATCCGGAGACTGGGGTACATTTGGCCCTCTATGATCCATGATTGTGTTGAGTTTACCAAGAGATGTCACATGTTCCATGGTCATGCTATATTCCTGCATCAGCCACTAGAACCTCTCCACTCCACTATGTACTCTTGGCCATTTGCGGTGTGGGGACTTGATGTCATGGGACCATACCCACCGGCCACAGCTCGCCAGTAAATGTTCATCTTGACCGCCACAGATTTCTTTTCCAAGTGGATATAGGCAGTTTCGCTCAGGGAGTGTTTCGGTGTGGATGTGCGTCGGGTTACGTTGTTCCGCCAGGACGCGTTCGCGCGTGCACCCGTCGACCCGAGGGGATGGGCGCGTGCGGCTTGTGGTCCCGCAGTCCCGCTTTCCAAGGGTGGGCGGAATCCGTACCTTATTCAGGGGCGTCTGCTCCTTGATCGAAACCGGGATGATGGGATGTCGGCTCCTCCTTCCGTGGACGTCTCCTCGGAACTCGTCACCTAATCTGGGTCTCCCTCATAGATTAAGAATGTTCGTGAATCTCGTTCCCAGCGCCATATCTGCATGGACACCGGTTAATTACGCTGCTTCCGCCCAGACCCTCCAAGGAGTCTGGTCGGGGCAGCAACCTGCGGTGAGGAGACCGGGTGGCTCTGGGTGTCGGGGGCGTGTCTTAACACTGCGCCTCTGCATGTCTGCCTTCCGTCCCTAATAGGGCTTCTCGAAGGCGTGATGGCCTGAGGCATCCCGTACTGGGTGCGGGGAACTGTGTTACCTGAGGTTTTCCTCAGCTTCCCATGTTTAACACGGGGTATGCCGCAAATTTAACGTCCAGCGGGGACGACATCGGACTGATCAACACAAAGAGTGGATCAGATGACAGAACCCCTTGCGGGGAACCTCCGACGCTGGGGCCAGCACATGGGCGGCTTCCCGAGCGAAGTGGAGTGGAATTAAATGGCATGACCCCACCGGGATGTGGCGGCCCGGGTAAGGATCAGGATGGATGACGGCGTGAAGAGCTTGGACCCCGTAGGGGCTTCCTACGTACCGCGCGGTAGCGCGGATCAAAGTCATCGTAGTTCGGATATGCAGTTTAACGTCATGATGGACGTCGGCAAGCCGACTCACGAAGAGATCGAGGCCGCCGGGCGGAGGATCGAACCAAACCACCTCGCACAGAGGGGGATGGAATGGCCGGGTGGATCACAGTTTCACGTCATGCTGGACGTTGGCAAGCCGACTCACGAAGAGATCGAGGCAGCCTGAAGAAGGATTGAACCGAACCACCTCGCACAGAGGGGGATGGAACGGCCGGGTGAATCACAGTTTCACGTCATGCTGGACGTTGGAAAGCCGACTCACGAAGAGATCCAGGCGGTGGGGAATCACAATGGAGATACACACGTGCAGTCCCCCACAGAGCGGATTCATAGGTGAATCAACGCAAGTGTGAACCCGGGAGGGGTCCACGGATGGACGAACCGACGTAAATACGACCGGGACGACCAGGTGGTGGGCTTGAACCTCGGAGAGGCTTCCTACGTACCCTGTAAAAGAGACAGGGATCAAAGTCCACGTAGTTCGTTCTGGCGTAACACTCTACCCCCGTGGGCGAAGGCCACTCCAATCCCGACATCCCTGCAGAGACGAGCGGGTGGGGGCCACATCCAAACCGGGAGGACCCTGCGTGCGGGGCACGGGATCGGGTGATGCGGACGGTTTAACGTCTTTCCGGACGAAGTACAGTTTAACGTCGTGTGTTGAGGACGAAGCGGACGGTTTAACGTCTTGCCGGACGAAGTACAGTTTAACGTCGTGTGTTGAGGACGAAGATGCTTGGCAGTTTAATGTCTTGCAGCGCGGACGATGGGGGCTAGGCAGTTTAACGTCGTGCAGCTTGGACGTATGCCGAACAGTTTAACGTCTTGTAGCTCGAACGAGGAAGGCTAGGCAGTTTAGCGTCGTGCAGCTTGGACGTATGCCGAACAGTTTAACGTCTTGTAGCTCGGACGAAGTACAGTTTAACGTCGTGCAGGACATGGCACAGTTTAACGTCATGTTGGACGTATGCAGTTTAACGTCGTGTCGGACGTTGAAGCCGCTGATAGGTCCGTGTCACTTCGCGCAAGCCTAAGGGGGCTGCACGAGAAGACGACGTACGGTGCGGGCACCCGGGATGAGGGTCATCGGGCGTCACGCAGGCGAGTACCCAAAGGGGGTCAAAGGGGGCGACCCTGGCGGTTTGCGCGCAAAAGAGGAGCTTTGTGCGCAATACCGCGGGTCGGCGCGCAAATGGGCGGGCTGGCGCGCAATTGTGCCAGCACTTTGCGCGTGGAAGGTAGAGATTGCGCGCACCGGGCTTCGGATAGCGCGCGGGGGCAACGGCTCATTCTTTAATCGAATGGCCACTTTGAAAATGGGGGGTGCACGCAATCGGGCTGGATTGCGCGCACCCGGGGCAATTGCGCGCAAGAGGCTTCTTTTGCGCGCAAATGCCTTTGAGTGAAGGGTTATTCAAAGGAAAGGAGCCAAAGGGATTACGCGCGAAGGCGAACCCCGAGGCTTTCTTGCGCGAAAGAAAGGAGGTTACCTGAAGATCGGCATTGCGCGCGGAAGGGGTTGGATTGCGCGAACGAGCGACGCTTCGGATTTCCGGCAACCTTCAAAACGTCGGGGGTCGCCTTATATTTATAGGCAACCCCGGGCGCGGAATTTTCTTCGCGGGCGCAGAATTCCCTTCGCGGGCGCGGAATTCCCTTCGCGGGTGCAGAATCCGGACCCGGCGCGCAAAGGAGTCGCGGGGGCTCGGGGCGCGCAAAATTGCGCGCCGGCCCTGCGGATTGCGTCCATCCCGGGAGGATTGCGCGCCGCGACTCAACTTTGCGCGCGGGACTCTAAAATTCCGTGCAAGACCTTCGGGCCCTCCGGAACAGGCTTCTGACTCCAAATATCACTTCGCTTTCCGCATCCGGAACTTCGTTTGGGGATCAACGGACTTTTCCGGCGTCTACAAAAGCCCCCCCTCGGAATCTGATCGGTGAGAGGTCGCAACGATCGGGTTCCGAGGGAGACGCCGGAATGCCGAAGTCCTGGGCGGCGCGGGACTTAGGCGCGCAAAAAGGGGCGTCAGGCGCGCAAATCTCGGTCGCGCAATCGCGCGTCCCGCGCGGCGCGGAATCCCGGCCTCGTCTATAAATAGGGGTCCAGGGTCCCGCGTTCCGTACACAGGCCTTCCGCACGATAAGCTCCAACGCTCTCGTGCGCGAAATTGCCTTTTCCGGCGCGAAATTTGCCCGATCGGCGCGCAAAACCGTCCGGATTTCGCCCTGTCTTTACGCGAAAACCCGGAACTTTACGCGTCATTCTTCCCGATTGCGCGCCGTCCACTTGGATTGCGCGCCAACCTTCAAACTTTTCTACCAGCCTCGTCCGATCCCGCACGCTTCATCCCTTTACCCGCACGACTCCCGGAGCTTCTGAGATGGCCGCGAATCAAGGAAATGAGGGGGATGTCGCCATTCGCAGAGCAGAGATGGCGGCGAACGAGGAGGTTTACGGAGCCAAGGAGATTGTTTTCAACAACCAATCCTTGTTCGACTTACTGACGCCGGCCCAGAAGACATATCCACTGTCGGACAACCTGCCGCTCTGGAACTTCGGCATCCTAGATGAGGTTCCGGTGCCAGGGTTCGAGGTTGATGCGCCACGGACCTGGGTGACTCGGGAGGACGAGCTTCCCTGCTACAACATCACCAACAATGGGCATCCTGCCAGGGAGACCAGACATTTAGATGTCTATGTCCTGAACCCGAGGACGCGAACCATCGTCGGAAGTGAGCCTACTGCGGAGAACTCTCCAGCCCTCTACTCGAGCACATATCGCCAGAGTGTCACTGACGACACCAAGGGCTGGCTGAAGGATTGGTACTTGCGGTCTGGGGGCAATTTCACCAGTGAGTGGGCCTGGGCGTTATGGGTACGTCACACCTGCGATCACTTCGCGGAGGAGCTGCGGTACATCGGCCTGTTTGAGGCGGTGTGGACGTCGCAGTTCCACTTCTACCAGCAGTCCGAGCTCGGGCTGGATCTGTTCACCCGCTGGTCCCTGGATACCAACACCTTCCATCTTCACCATGGGGAGGTCGGCATCGGTCTCTGGGACATCCACTGCATCGGAGGTATCCCGCTGGAGGGTTACCAATACGATGAGTTCCTGCCTCCGAAGAACATCTGGGAAGACAGGTCACGGACTCCCATTCTGACCTGGCATCTGCTTGACCTGGCTACGCAGCGGCTCGGGATCAAGGAATTCCAGAAGGACATAGACTACAAGGAGTGGTTCGGCCAGTTCTTGGAGCATGACCCGGCGGTCAAGATGCCAGGCAGGGGGAAGCGGTGCCCGACCACGGCTCAGAGGAGCCGGAACGGGTCGTACTGGCGGGTCCTGGAGACGGGCGACTACCGCTCATGGGGGTACCGCGTCATCGAGGACCGGGACCCAAATGTCCGGTACGCGGCATTCCTGGCCGCCTTTCTGAGTGGGTGGCTCCTGCCAGTGCGGGACGCGAGAATGGGTGTTCGCCCGGCGACACTGGCGATGGCGGGCGCTATGGCCGCCAACAAAAGATATAACCTCGGGGTCCCAGTACTGGCGAAGCTGTATGCCATCCTGGGACGCATCTCACGAGGGGGGTCGCCACGAAGGATCTGTGGGCCCTTTCAATTCTTCCACGGCTGGGTGGTTGCTCACCTCGGTGGGTACACGTTTCCAAACGCCGTCATTCCTCCGGGCAACGGCCTGCGACCCTCCCTGCTGAATATCACGGGGGTCGCTCCGATGACCCTGAATGAGGAGGGCGTGAGGATTCGGATTGGCAATCACGCCAATTTCAACTTCAGCCCGTTCCCCACTCCTGTCGGCCAGATGATCGACAATGGGCAGGGTCTGCTGGAGCAGCACGAATACTTCCTGAACATGCGAGGCGGGGTGCTCGTGGCTCGGATCAACGGGAAGGTGATCTGCGAGCCCTACGTGCCAACCCGGTTCGCCAGGCAGTTCGAGTGCCTTCAACGGATGCCGAAGAGGGTATTCACTGCCGTCCGGGAGGAGACGAACCCTGGCGTCCTTCGTCAGATGTGGCTGATGTTTTCCGCCTTTGGCTCTGACGACGACATCACTCTCCCTCCTACCGGGGTTGACGCAGGCTTGGTAACCGAGTACGCCGAACACTGGACCATCGCGTACCCCGAGGGGCTTCTACGGCAGCCAGTCCGGCGGCTCGAGGTCACCCGTGCGGAGACCGGGCGTCAAGGAAGGAGGCGAGGTGCCGCCACACGGGGGAGAACGGAGGCACGCCAAGCAGCGGAGCCGGCGCGAGCAGGGACTTCAGCGGCGGGTACATCGCAGGCTACCGCTACGACCTCGGCGCCCAGAGAGGGGGCGCGTGCGGTGGTCGAAGAGCGGCCCGGGAAGCAGGTAAGGCGTCTGCTCGAACCCTCCCACGATGCAGTCTTCCTGGCGCTGTGGTCGGCCTGGATGACCCTGCGGTAGTCACTGGGGACCGACGTCATCTGGCGAAAGATACTCAGAGAAGGAATCTATCTGCCAGAGGTCGGGCGCCTCCAGATCGCCGACAGGGTGGAATTCAACCGGCAGTATGCGTATCTGACAACCATGGACGAGTACGCGCGCCAACATGGTCGGCGTGCGGAGCCATCCCTTCTGGTGAAGGTGATGCTCGGTCTAGAACCCGCTCCAGAACAGATGCCGCCGGGAGAAGATGACAGTAACGACTCCGAGGAAGAGGAGGAGACGGGGGAGGATGAAGGCTCCGAGGGAAGGTCCCATCGGGGGAGCCCGCGGGAGAGCGGTGAGGTGTCCGACTCTGACAATGTTGATGTCACTGAGCTCCTCGAGGTCCGCTTCTATCCCTACTCAACCTGCTTCATCCATTCTCTTATACAGCTTCTAACCCATTTCTCCACCTTTCTCAGGAGCACACGGATGTTGGTCAGGCGTCCTCAGCGGGAGTAGGAGAGACGCCAACAGGGCAAGGCGGGGGCCAGGCACCCATTATCGAATTGACATGCGCGGAAGGGTCCCCTGCTGCAATTGTTCCTGCGGCGGCCGGGATAGCGGAAGATGACGCTCTGAACTCCCGTAAGTCTCCTTACTTTACTGCTGGTGTCTGCCATTGATGATCCGTGACTAACCACGGCATGCCCTGCACAGTGATCTCAGGACTGGAGGCCCGTCGGGCTACCGAACCCGGGCCATCTATGAGTGGACCAGTGGCAGACATACCGCCTGCTCCGGAACAGACTTTTCACACCGAGCCGGCCCCACCAACTGCTGATCAGGGGGCAGCGGACACCGGCGGTGCTGCCATCGGAGAGAGATCGGGGGCTGACGAGGGTGTCAGCGCCGCTGGGGCGAGATAAGAAGGTCGCCCAGGTGTTGGGGAACCTATCCCCCATGAGGACATCCCAGAGGCGGACCCTGCAGCAGACCTGCTGGCTGCCTTCCATGCCTACCGGCCTGCCGACCCCGAGGAGATGGACGACTCGGACGCGGAGGCGGTCGAGGAGAGCCGGATAGCGCGCCGAAGGGGGTGGAAGTGCATCCAGCGCTTCCTCAAGCGAGACCCATCGGAGTGGCTGGGGCGCATGGGGTCACTCCAAACCTGGCTGCGCTTCCTGTGTGCCGGGGGAGCTGATGCTCAACGCCTCTATCTGACGGTCCGTGATTTCATGGCCGAAAAGATGCGCGAGAGCCACCGGCGTGCCGACGTCACACAATGTCGGGACATGTCGGAGACCACGCGGGCGCTCCTCGCGGCGAAGCAGGAAGTCCGGCGCCTCGAAGGGCAGGCGACAGAGAAGGAGGCCTTCGTCGCAACGTGCACCGAGCTTGTGGAGCAACTAGCAGCCCAACTGGTTGACGCCCAGGTACAGCTGACGGAGGCGGGCCAACAGATGGTCACAATTCAAGTCGAGCGGGAGCATGCACATGCCAGAATCGACGAACTGCATGCTGCGACCGCCGACGAGGAGAGGGCACGCAGAGAGCGAGAAGCAGCTCTGGAGGCCGCCAGCCAAAGGGTAGCGGCGTTAGAAAGACTTATCCAGCACGCTAATCCCTAGGGGCTTTGTTTTTGCCACTCCCAGAACATTTGCTTCCGCTACTGAATATTTTGATCCATTTGTATGAATCACCATATTTATCTGCATCTTTTGGATTAACATGCTCAACCACAATCCATTGTCTCGCGGGAGCGTTAACCAAGCTTCAGGCATCCGTAATTGGGCCTGGATTTCTAGAGAAAAGAGGGAGGTCATTCCTAGGAAAGGAGACCTCAAGCCTAATCAATGTATCATCCCCCCAACTTGTTCCGACACACGAGCGAGACAACGCTAGGGGTGTTGAGATTTTATCCGAACATAGGAAAATGAGAAAGGGTGAATCGCGTGTCCCGAATTCAGAAATCCACAATGGTCGGCCTTCCAGGAAATGCCCAAGACGGCAAGCGGACAATGGATCAATCAACCATACTACCGCAATAGACGGACCGAAGGTCATCATTCATATTGCAGGAGGCGGATCACATGTCATCATCAATGCCACTTTGGGGTTCCTTCAGGCACGAGGGTGGAAATCCAGATCAACAGGGCATGCGAAGCGTGGGGTGAAGTGATGATTTATTCGGACAGAATCCAACGCTCTCAAAATTGCGCCACCGTGGGGAAAGCGTATTAGGCGGATGCACGGATCTGGCCGTGAATCACCCCAATTCTCAGACAGAACCTTTTTGATGAGGAAACTGTCGCTTCCCATCATTGCGATGGGGCATCCCGAGCTGAATCGGGGAGAATATCACAACTGCACCACTCTACCCGAAGTCAGGCCAGACGGCCGGAGACGAAGAGGGGCGAGACTTAGCGATCCCTGAGGCTGGACCCGAGTCGGAATGCCCGGGCGTTCCTACGTACTCCATCAGGCTGGAGATCAAGCCACACGAAGTTCTGAGAGTGCAGTTTAACGTCATGCAGGACGTAGAATCCCATTTGGGGAGATCGTAGTTTAGGGTCGTAGAGCTCGGACCATAGGGGTAGATCTTAGTTTTAAGGTCTTAGAGCTCGGACCATAAGGGGAGATCTTAGTTTAAGGCCTTAGAGCTCGGACCATAGGGCTAGATCTTAGTTTTAAGGTCTTGGAGCTCGGACCATAAGGCTAGATCTTAGTTTAAGGTCTTAGAGCTCGGACCATAAGAACCTCAAAGTACGCCGCATTGTGGTCCTATCCCCTGGATATGAGAAGATGCACTGAGGGATAGTGTCAAGAGTGTCGAGATTTCGCCTGGTCAGAAGGGGAGGTGGAAAATGTGATGTGAATCATGCGGCCATTCACTCAAGTACTGGGGGCACCGACGTAACGACATGGGAGTACTGCCGACCGTGGCAGAAAAGCAGCATCAATATCGCACTAACCGTTGATGGAATGAGGCAGAAAACGAGCATCGACCGCTCAATCGCAGGATTCATATCGATTTGCTGCCCGAGGCCATTGGGGGCACCAGCCCGAGTCGGTGGGAGAGCACTGAGGCATTGTGTCCAAAACGTTCACGGGGGCTCCACCCAGGGCGTAGGCGATGGGTCCGAATGAAAGGGAGCATGAAGCCTGAAAATGGAAAGAATCTGACCAAGCTGAACCTGACCCTCCTGGCAATAAACCAGAGTACTCTTGACACCAGTGGACCACTGCAAGGGGTCGAGGGACACGCCTTGAGGGTGGCCTGAAGGCGGCGGATTCCCCAGAGAAGGGGGAATCTCTAAGAGGTGGGGGGCTGGACCCGGAGTTTCAAACATCCGGGTGTTCCTACGTATCCCATAAGGATGGGAATCAAGCCATACGTAGTTCTTGAAGCGCGGCGCAACACAATCGGGCACCAGCGCGGGGAAGGGTGCAGGTCTGACCCTCGCACACAGAAGAAGTGGTATTTGATATTTCTTGTTTGTCCTTAAAGATGGATGGTTTTTCTTTGTGCAGCGACATGCCTGCGATTAAGGAATCCCTGGCGTCGCCACAATAATCAAGCCATGAAAGGCATTGATGAATGACGTGGTTATTAACCAGCGCCCAACGTGAGTGTCCCCTGAGGAGAACATCACGATGCAGTGTCGTTTCCCGTCGGGCGGCCAAGACGATCACAGTTTTCGGTCGTGTGGTAGGACCAGACAACACAGTTTAAGGTCGTGTGGCTCAGACCATGGAGGAATCCGCTCATCGTGGTACGAAGGACTCAGCGGAGGTGGGAACATACCCAGCCCTGCGGTCACGCACGATTCCAGGAGAAGGATCCTGGGATAGGGGCCTGCGTATGTCCATCACCCGAGGGGCATAGATGCTAGCCTCCAGATATACTGGGCCCAGAACGCGATTGTTCGGGCGACTCCTTCCTCCTTATGGGGACGAGGGTCCAGCTACACATGGCCCTTAGGGAGGACATCAGCATATATCCTTGGTTCTCAGATCGTGGGAGCCTCGACAGACACCATTACCCTGGTTGGCCTGCCTAACGTGTAAAGGTGTACTGAAGGTCAGTATGAAGAGAGTGGCGGGATTCCACTACAACACACAAAGGCGGAGCGTGATGAGGACTGCGCAACCAATGTTCGGAGCCTAAAAGAGCCGACATGGCGATCAAGGATGTCGCTGACCATATTCGCCACACAACATCCGATCGCGTCAGCCTAGAACGGGGCAAGCAAACGAGCATCAACCGCTCAATCGCAGGATTCATATCGATTTGCGGCCCAGGACCCGCTGGTAAATCGATCCGGAGCGGTAGGAGAGAACTGAGGCATCGTACCAAAACCACTAACAAAGATCCCTTTGAGTGAAGGCCCGAACAAGAGGAAGCGCGAGGCCCGACAAGCAACACAGGACTTGTCGGGATTGAATCCGACACTACGGGTCATAGACCAAAGTACCCAAAACATGTTAACAGATCACCGGAAAGGGTCGGAGGACTCACCCTGAGAGCAACCAAAAGACAGCAGATCCCCGTGATCAACCAAAAGACAGGGCTGGACCTGAAACACAAGCATCCAGGCAGTCCTACGTATCCCATAAGGATGGGAATCAAGCCGTACGTAGTTCTTGAGAGGCAGTTTAACGTCATGCAGGACGAAAAGAGAAAAAAGAGTGGGGAGCAGAAGGCATCCCCAAACGTGGGGGGCGTACAGCGTGGCGAGCAAACCGTCGTGAATGAGGGCGTAGCCCCGCGTCCACACCATACGCCACATACCCAGGGGCAACTGGGCCAAGGGCCCGAGGTGGGATGGAAATTCCCGAAGGACGGGGCTGGGCCTGAAACATGAATGTTCAAGCGGTCCTACGTATCCCATAAGGATGGGAATCAAGCCGCACGTAGTTCTCGAGGGGCAGTTTAACGTCATGCAGGACGAATGCTGAACAGTTTAACGTCTTGTAGCTCGGACGTAGTACAGTTTAACATCATGTTGGACGAATGCCAAACAGTTTAACGTCTTGTAGCTTGGACGAGGTACAGTTTAACGTCATGTTGGACGAAACACTTGGAAGTTTAACGTCTTGCAGCGCAGACGAAGTGCAGTTTAACGTCGTGCGGGACGTATGTACACTCAGGCAAAGTACTGCTTGAGGAACCTAGCATTGGTGGGAGGAGTGACACGCTCACCATCCATAGTCACTAGGGAGTACGCGCCATTGGGATAAACTTTGTGGACGACAAGAGGTCCCTCCCACTTGGGCTCCAACTTGGGTGGCTTCCTGCCGGGGATCATTGGCGCTCTTAGGGCTAGCACTAGGTCACCCTGCAGGAAGGAGCGGAGGCGAACCTTCTTATTGAAAGCTCGAGCCATTATGCTTTGATGCCTCTCCAAGTTGTGCAAGGCGCGAAGTCTATTTTCATCCAGTGCTTTCAAGTCGACCAGACGGGCTTCAGCAGCTCTGTCCGGCGCTTGCTGGTCGTAGACCGCAGTGCGCAAGGACAGTAACTAGATCTCGATGGGCAGGACGGCCTCAGCTCCATACACCAGGGAATAAGGGGTCATCTGGGTGGAATTGTGAGTCGTCGTCCGGTAAGCCCAGAGGGCGTTGGGGAGCTTGTCCGGACAACTCTTCTTGTTCTGACCAACCATCTTTTGCAGAATGTTAGAGAGGGTCTTGTTAAACGCCTCGATCTGTCCATTCGCCTGCGCATGATAGCGAGATGTATGGTTCGAGCGAATGTTATACTTGGCGTACAACTTCTTCAACTCGGCTGCTTGGAAATTGGCTCCGTTATCTGTGAGGATAGCGTGAGGCACCCCAAATCGATGAATGATGTTGGAGGTCACGAAGTCAGCAATCGAACAGGATTTGACCTCTCTGAGCGGAATCGCTTCTGCCCATTTGGAGAAGAAGTCCTTGGCGGTTAGAATGAACCGGCACTGGCGAGCTGTCGCCGGCGGGTAGGGTCCCACGACGTCCATCCCCCAGACTGCAAAGGGCCAAGAATACCTGGCGGTATGGAGAGGCTCCGGCGGCCGATGCACAAAGTTCGCATGAACCTGGCACTCATGGCACCTCTTGGCATACTCGATGCAGTCATGGATCATGGAGGGCCAGAAGTATCCTAAACTCCGAATCTGGTGGGACAGCTTCGGCCCAGTCTGATGGGCACCGCATGAACCAGCATGAACCTCTTGCATGACTCATGGGATCTCAACTCCCTAAAGGCAACGGAGGAGAACACCATCAAATCCGCGTCTGTAGAGGATCTGCTCCAGGCCGGGACTACTCTGGAGGACAAACTGCGATGCGTGGCGTCGAACTCGCTCGCGCTCGGCCCGATCTGACAGGATAATGCCATGTTGGAGGTACTCAACCAAAGGCGTCCTCCAATCAGGGGCTGATTCGACTGCCATATCTGGGGTACTCGGGGCTCCGGGCACAGGGGCAACCGTGGGGAGATTACTTACCGACGGGCCGCGATCTTCCTCCGGGATAACGGGAGCGATGAGCCTGCGGTGCGTCACGTGAACGATCAGGTTGTCCTGTTCAGGCTCTGCAAGTGACGCAGCAAGGCTGGCCAAAGCATCTGCTCGACCGTTCTGCGACCGGGGAATATGGACAATTTCTGGACGAGAAGGGAACTGGGCCATCAGAAGGAGGGTGCACTCCAGCAATGGCACAAGTTCCGGCTTCCTGACAACATAGTCGCCATTGATCTGCTTAACAACTAGCTCGGAGTCCCCTTTCACGCACAGATGGGGCACGTCGATCTCGAGAGCTAACTCGAGGCCGGTGATGAGGGCATGGTATTCCGCCTCATTGTTGGTACAGCCCTCTGACAACAGGAAAGAGTATGGCAGCACGGCTTGCTCCGGGGTGATGAAGACGATACCCAAGCCCAATCTGTTGAGCTTAGGATTATCAAGTCTTCTACAGGTGGGGCTCCGGGAGGCACCGTCAAAGTGCATCTGCCAGCATGGACCGGCTCGATCGACCGAGAGGATGGCCTCATCAGGAAAGCCTAGATCCAGCGGCTGATCCGTGGAGGTTGGGTGAGCAGCCAGAAAGTCTGCCAATTCTTGCCCTTTGATGGCCTTCTGAGACACATACCTGATGTCGAACTGCTGTAGAATCACAGCCCACCGCGCTAGACGGCCAGTCAACATAGACCGGCTCAGGATATATTTCAACGGGTCTACCCGAGAAACCAACTGTACCTCATGGTGCTGCAAGTAGTGCCGTAATTTCTGTATGGAAAATACGAGCGCCAGGCAGCTCTTCTCGATGGGAGAATACCTAACTTCCGCATCGAGGAGCATGCGACTGAGTTAATAGAGGCTATTCTATGTTCCCTCGTTGTTCTTCTGGGCGAGAAGGGCGCCAAGGGACCGTTCCAGGGCGGTCACATATAGGACCAGCGGCTTCCCGGATACAGGCGGCATCAGAACCAGAGGTTGAAGCAGGTACTGCTTGATTTCCTCGAAAGCGGTCTGACACTCTTTATCCCATACATAGGTGGCACCTTTCTTCATGAGCCGAGAAAAGGGCTTACACTTGCCGGCCAGATTCGCGATGAATCGGCGTATATAGGCTAAGTGGCCATGGAACCCTTGAAGTTCCCGGATGTTACCTGGGGGAGGCATCTGGCTAATCGCCCTGATCTTCTCTGGGTCGATCTCAATACCCCGGTATCTTACCACAAATCCAAGGAACTTTCCGGAGGTGACCCCGAAGGCACACTTCAACGGGTTCATCTTCAGGCAGCGAGACCGGAGGAAGCCGAACACTTTCTCAAGATCTTTGAGATGGTCCTGACGCTGGCACGATTTGACTACCAAGTCGTTGACGTAGCATTCCACCAGTGTGCCGAGGATTGGCTTGAATATGCGGTGCATCGCCCGTTGATAGGTGGCACCTGCATTCTTCAGGCCGAAGGGCATGACCTGGTAACAAAAGGTACCTTGGGGGGCCCTGAAGGCAGTGAACTCCTCATCCTCAGGGGCCATCCGGATTTGGTTATATCCAGAGTATCCATCCATGAAGGAGAGGGCTTGGAGCCCTGCTGTGGCGTCAATCAACAGCTCTGTCACTGGAAGGGGAAAATCATCCTTCGGACAGTGGCGGTTGAGATCGCGGAAGTCGATGCAGACTCTGATCTGCCCGTTCTTCTTCCTGACCGGCACAATGTTGGCCAGCCATTTGGGGTACTGAACTTCCCTCACGAAGTTGGATTTGATAAGCTTGTCAACTTCGGCCTCAACCATGGCACCGTGAAATGGGTGCATCTTCCTGGGAGGCTGCTTGAACCCGCGATGGTTCGCCGGGAGACCAAGGCGGTGGACGGCTACCTGGGGATCTAGCCCCGGCATCTCATCATAGCCCCAAGCGAACACGTCACGGTGCTGCCTGAGAAAGTCCACGTACTGCTGCCGCTCCTCAGAGGGCATGGCGGCACTGACCAATGTGGGTCTCGGATCTGCTTCGGTTCCAAGGTTCACTTGTACTAACTCATCGACCGTGGCGGGGACGCCCTCCTCAAAGGCTGGGGGTGCATCTTCCACGTCCTCTCCACTCGGGGAGGGATCGTCCACGGGAGAGACTGCATTGGCAACTGCATTGGGGCTACCAGATCCTGCTGGGCCGCTGGTGCTGGCACGGGCGGTCGCGGTCATCTCATCAGGAGACTCACAAGCCGTCGAGACCATGGCTACGTCCAACCGATGGATCGGGAGGACGTAAGCGTCATCCAAACTTGCCCAGGGATCACTTGCAACAGCGACAGGCTCGACCTCACCTGCCAGGATCTGCTTATCCTTGCTCTTGTAATAGTCCGCGTCCAGATAGCGGGCTTCACATGAGGCAAAAGGAGAGGCATCTCCCTGAAGCACGCCTACTCGACCATTAAGGGAGTATTTGAGGCATAAAAAAGTATGACGAGGGAACCTCCGCATGAAGGTGGAGCCATGGCCTACCCATCAATGCGTTATATGCAGTGTCCTGAGAGACCACCATGAATTCGGTGTTGGCAACCAAGTCACCGAACTGGTTCTTCAAACGTATCTTGCCGACCGGAGTTTGCTCGGTACGGTCGTACCCCTGGATCCTGAGGTCGGAGGGGATCAAGTCATCCTCAGACAACCCCAATCTCCGGAGCGTCCGAGTCGGAATCAGGTTAATCCCGGACCCCGTGTCGACAAGACAGCGTCGGACTTCAAGGCCATTGAACTGGCCGGTAACATACAGCGGACGAATGTGCCCCTGTATAGGAGGGTCTTCATCCTTACCAGAGAACGAGACAACTGCCTGACATTCGGCGTCCTTGATCGTTTCGGCGTGAAAGGCCTCTACATCCGCAACCTCTGTCTCAAACTGGAGGGGGCTCTTCAGGGCTTCAGCGAGTGCCTCGCGCATCTCAGATGACATGCGCAGAGCCTCAAGGATGGAGAGTCTCACTAGGATGTCGGCCAAGTGCTTCAGGACATCATACTTTTTGGCCAAGCGCGAGCCCCTGGTTGTAGGAGGTTGCTCTGCGGTTGGAAGCATGACGGGCCTTGCCGGTTGGACCGGCGGCCGGCTGGTGCTTGGCGCATCTTGCTGTTCATTGGTTGAAGCCCGGGAAGTAGTCACCGTACTGGGGTCAGGAGGCCGGGATGGACTCGTGGCAGGGCGAAGCTGATCGCGACGCGACTGAGGCGGTTCTGCCTGGTCCCACACCACAAACAGTGGCGGAGGCGAATCCGTCATCCCCGGATGGGGGGCCTGCGCACGTTGAGCTCGGTTTTGAGCCTGCTGCCTAGTCTCAGTGGCGTGCACGGCCTGGCTGGAGGTACCAACTGCTGTGCCCCGACGACTCATGTTTTTGCGGCTCCTCCGACGGTGGCGACAACCGGGGACACTAGGGAGGTCCACCTGGTGTTCTTCAACGTCGGGAACCGAGAAGGGATTTACCATCTCGACGGTATTAACCGAAGCGTACCCAATGCTGTCATCGGACGAATCATCCATCACCAGGCGGATCCGAGGAGGGATCCCCATCTCCGGGGGCATGAAATCGCCGAGAGTGCGGGATAGTGGCGGAACTGGCGGGGCGCGCTCTCCCTTCTTGCGCCGCCGCCGTTTGCTCTTCTTGGAAGAGGCAGGCTGGGATGACGATGCCGAAGCAACACCCGCAGATTCTGGGGGCTCAGGCTGATTCAAGCGCGCACGGATGATTCCATGGGCGCGAATGATCGTCTTGCAGGCCATCCAGTTTTTATACTTCTGGGACCCGCGGTCGGAGACCAGCTGCCATTCGTCCTCATCGCCGCTATCGTCATCTGATCCCACGAACACGCCCGCCACTTGTGCTAGAGCTGGGCCCAACCTGATTACATTGTTGTTAATCTGGTCTTGGAGCCAATCCTTAAACACATAGCACCGCTGGATGGTGTGCCCCGGGGCCCGATGGTAGGGGCAGTAGCGGGGGTTATCCGTGAGATGTGCCTCCTCTGGCCTCCAACACTCAGGCAGTCGCACAATCCTCTGCTCCAGGGTGCTCCGGAAATAACCGAGAACCTGATCCTCGTGAAATGAGTAAGTCAGGTGTCGCGGGCCCCTGGGAGCACGGCCTTGACGAGGGGCTGGAGGGGCCTGCCGAGGAGGTGGACCCTGATTATCTCGCCTGGGTTGTGGCGGTACATTACGCGTAGGGGCCGGCCGGTTCTGAGGCTGCCGCTGCTGGGCTGGGAACTGAGCCCGTGGAGGCGGATTCCTGTGAGGCTATGGAGCTGGCCTCACCGGCAGCAGCTCCAATGGCCTGGGGGCCTCTATCTGGGCAACATCAGCGGACTCAGCCCTGCTGGCTCTCCTTGCAGGAATCATAGGAGGCAGCGGGTGTGCCTGGCTGGCCTGTTGCAGGGCTTCCTCAAGACGTTGAGCTTTGTCTGAGAAGTCCCTGAACCCTCCGGGGTAATTCTGAGTGATCAGGGAAGGGACCAGCTCGGTCTTGACGTTCCCGACGCACATTGTCAGCAACTGCTCCTGAGTCAATGGCATGCCAAGGGAATACGTTAGACCCTTCCATCGGGCGACGAAGTCCGCGACTCGCTCATCAGGCCTCTGCTTGCACTTGAAGAGGTATACGATACTCGTCTTCCAGGTCGTGGAACTGAACTGGTAGAGGAACTGCCAACGAAGGTCCTCCCAGCTAGTTATCGACCCGACGGGGAGCTGGCTGTACCAGACAAATGCTGGCCCTTCCAGTGTCTGGACAAAGCAGCGAAGCTTAGCGGCCTCTTGCTGCGCCAGAGTCCCCAACATAGGTCCGCACCTCGAGTTGAAATGGGCCAAATGTTGTGGCGGATCTCCAGTCCCGTTGAAGGGGGCAAAAGTGGGATTCCCGAATCCCGGAGGCGCCGACATGTCATCCACCCATGCTGGGTATGGCTTGCCATCCGGTGGGATTGCCACTTGCCGAGTCTCCAAGGCTTCCAAGCGGGCGATGAGTGCCGCCATCGGATCGTCCGGACATGGGTTCCAGTCCTGGCGAGGATCTCTAACCACGAGCGCATTGCATGGCCCTTCAACCGGGTCGTCGAATGGGTCGTCGAATTCGGCAGCTCGTGGGATGGCGGGCGGAGCGGCCCTTGGGGCAGCGGGAGGAATCCAAGCGGGGTCTCTCAGGTAGTCATGCCGCTCGGGAGGGTGCGGTGAAACATACCGCGCCCTCTTGCCATAGGCGATGGCCTCTCTCCTGTCGGCGAACACGACATAATCACGGTTGCCCGGGAGAGTCTCATCGAGGGGTGGTTGTTCCTGTCCCTGCTGTCCTGGCCTAGGATCACCGTAGTCAGGCCGCCGTTCTGCAGCGCGCTCGGCGAGGAGCTGGTCAACCAGCTTCTTCTGTTCGGCGAGCTGATGACGTAGCGTAGCCTTCTCGGGATCCTCCTCTGCCCTCTGCATGGAGGCAGATGGGTCGGCGGGCTTTATAGCCTCGCTGTGCTCTTTACCTTTGCTGACGTTTCGGCTCAACGTCAGTGCTTCAGTGGGTGAGGGGAGTCCCAGGAGGTTCCTCTGGTGACGAGTAACTCTCACCGATGGCTCTAACGACGGCTTTTCTTCGGGGGGGAAGCCCCCGTCGAGAAGTTCTAAGTCGTTCCCCTCTCCCGACAGGTCAGCCATATTGACCGTTTCCGTCCTTGGGGATATACCCTCAGGGCCACCCAGTGAATCGGGCTGTCGGCGAATCGCACTGAAGCGTAGGGCAGCGTACTGCCCCCATCCACGGATATACACGTGGGGAGTGGCTTCCTCGATAACCTTGCGGAGTATTTGAAAACACTCAACGCATCGTTGTTGGAGGGCCTCGTGGTGCCCAAATGACCCGGGGTGCCGAACCGCGGGGAGCGTGGCCAGGTCAATTTGACGGCACTGCTCACCAATATCCTCCAGGTGCACTTGACTCCCGGGATATGGTATTTGTAGGCGGTGAAGACGGGAGTGAGTCTCCCGGAGAGTTCGGCGGAAGCATTCGAACTCATCCGGGGTGAGCGATTCGGGTGCATCAAAGTCCGGTCCTGCGACTGGCCAAAACTTCTCGGGGAAGTGGCCCTCTGTAAGGACGGTCCAGAAGCTCCACGACTCAAACTCGGGACTCAGGTCTCCTTGGTCCTCTTCAACGACTGGGAATGGACGGGGAACCGGCAGTGGTGCGGAGGCGGGCCGCCGGGCCGACGGGCTGGCCGGCGGTGAATACGACGAGCAGGCCGATTGGCCTCCATATCCCGGGCCGCCCTCTGAGGGTGGCGGTGCCCTGGATACCACATCAGGATAGGACGGGCCGGCGAGCGAACATCCTGCCGTAGCATCGGTGCTCGCCGAGGGTGCACTAGATCGTGGTTCAACCGTCAGTCCCCAGAAAAGGTCTCCGACTTCTCCGATCGAGGCAGAAGGCGCTTCCAGAGGGGCCGGTACCAACCGTAAGTTTGATCCTTGGGGGTCTACCAGGCCCTCGCTACTCCGGATATACCTTCGGAGAGAAGCGGGGATCGTATCGATCTCGCTCTCGGGAAGTACGAGGATGACGTGCCGCATTCCTACCCCTGCCCCTGACTGGCGGGATTGGGGGGAGGGCTCTGTCACCAAATCATACTCCACCTCCGAATCAGAGAAGCGAACCGGTCGGATCTCTGTCCGGAATTCCGCAACATTCTTCCCTCGGCGTCGACGCCTCGTCTTCCTGCCCCTGGGTGGTTCTTCGGGGCAGGGCTGATCTCTATCCTGGCGTCCTCCGGCCGCACTGGTGCTGGGGCCAAGAGGACTGGAAACCAAGGTGCGAGGAGCACCGGGACAGATATCAAAGGGGACGCGGGGAGAGATGATTCTGGGCAGGCCTCCGGGCCGGGATCGGAAGGCGGGGTGACCCATGCCTCTTGGATCGGCCACACAGAGTAGATCCTGTTGGTGAATAGCGCTACCGCGAGGTGGTCCGCGGTGGCTATTGTCGGTACCAGCAACCGGGAGAGTCAACCCAACCTGCCTTAGGGGCGGTCGGGGCCTCGATCCAGGTCGGGCATAGAAGTGCCCCCGCTCAGGATGCGCATGGGCCTGGTGACTGGAGCCAGCAGTGGCCTGAGCCAACGCGGCCGCTGTTGCTAGGGCCCCAAGGTGGGCATCCTCTTCCGCTCGTGCCCGACGTTGGCGTCGGGACAAACGAGTCGGGATGAGCGGCGCGGGCAGGTGGAGAGCCTGTTCCTCGACTTGAGGGGCCTGGCGGCGGTGTCGCTGTGGCCTGGCGGGAGCCCTTATCGTGGATCCCTGGAGCGGATCCCGGATAGGGTAGTCCCGGGCATCTTCCACCTCATCCGCATAGGGGAAGGAGTTGTCGGAGCGCTCCGGGGATAAGCTCCCGAAGCGGTTGGACGTCGAGGTAGGCAGCAGTGCCTCCCTGCACGGCCCTCGGGGGCGGCGTTGGTGGCGAGGTGCAGCCTCCTCGAGGTCTAGGCGAGCCATGTCCCTGGTGGGGATGACTCCCTCTTCCTCATATCTCCGCACCAAGCTGTTGATCACCCTTCTTTGGATGACCTCCGAGGGGGAGAGAGGGCGTGGTTGTCCCGCAATTGCGGCTGCTGGGACAGCTGTGGAACGGGCGGGACCGCGTGGAGTAGCCGCGTCGGTGTTTCCCCTATCCCTGCGCCAGTGGGCGGGCGGCGATCGGGCACTAGATTGGGCGACTTGATTTCTGAAATCAGGGAGAAGAACCCATTAACACTGACAGGAAAAGGAATCGACAACCAACCATTAGTGCCACGACGCCTTCCGTGGGGGGGACCCAGGCCATCGACGTCGCGAGACGGAGTGCCCGAGTTCCCTTCCCCAGCCCCTGGCGGGTAAAACTGAATGCTCGGTCGAGCAGCATGCTGGTCTTCCAACACCTCTGAAAGCCATCGGTCTTCATATTGAGGAGAAGAGATTCACGTCAGGTTCACCATTTTTCTGTTTCGGTGCGGATGTGCGTCGGGTTACGCTGTTCCGCCAGGACGCGTTCGCGCGTGCACCCGTCGACCCGAGGGGATGGGCGCGCGCGGCTTGTGGTCCCGCAGTCCCACTTTCCAAGGGCGGGCGGCATCCGTCCCTTATTCAGGGGCGTCTGCTCCTTGATCGAAACCGGGATGATGGGATGTCGGCTCCTCCTTCCGTGGACGTCTCCTCGGAACTCGTCACCTAATCCGGGTCTCCCTCATAGATTAAGAATGTTCGTGAATCTCGTTCCCAGTTCCATATCTGCATGGACACCGGTTAATTACGCTGCTTCCGCCCGGACCCTCCAAGGAGTCTGGTCGGGGCAGCAACCTGCGGTGAGGAGACCGGGTGGCTCTGGGTGTCGGGGGCGTGTCTTAACACTGCGCCTCTGCATGTCTGCCTTCCGTCCCTAATAGGGCTTCTCGAAGGCGTGATGGCCTGAGGCATCCCGTACTGGGTGCGGGGAACTGTGTTACCTGAGGTTTTCCTCAGCTTCCCATGTTTAACACGGGGTATGCCGCGAATTTAACGTCCAGCGGGGACGGCATCGGACTGATCAACACAAAGAGTGGATCAGATGACAGAACCCCTTGCGGGGAACCTCCGACGCTGGGGCCAGCACATGGGCGGCTTCCCGAGCGAAGTGGAGTGGAATGAAATGGCATGACCCCACCGGGATGTGGCGGCCCGGGTAAGGATCAGGATGGATGATGGCGTGAAGAGCTTGGACCCCGTAGGGGCTTCCTACGTACCGCGCGGTAGCGCGGATCAAAGTCAGCGTAGTTCGGATATGCAGTTTAACGTCATGCTGGACGTCGGCAAGCCGACTCACGAAGAGATCGAGGCCGCCGGGCGGAGGATCGAAACGAACCACCTCGCATAGAGGGGGATGGAACGGCCGGGTGGATCACAGTTTCACGTCATGTTGGACGTTGGCAAGCCGACTCACGAAGAGATCGAGGCCGCCTGAAGAAGGATTGAACCGAACCACCTCGAACAGAGGGGGATGGAACGGCCGGGTGAATCACAGTTTCACGTCATGCTGGATGTTGGAAAGCCGACTCACAAAGAGATCGAGGCGGTGGGGAAGCACAATGGAGATACACACGTGCAGTCCCCCACAGAGCGGATTCATAGGTGAATCGACGCAAGTGTGAACCCGGGATGGGTCCACGGATGGACGAACTGACGTAAATACGACCGGGACGACCAGGTGGTGGGCTTGAACCTCGGAGAGGCTTCCTACGTACCCTGTAAAAGAGACAGGGATCAAAGTCCACGTAGTTCGTTCTGGCGTAACACTCTACCCCCGTGGGCGAAGGCCACTCCAATCCCGACATCCCTGCAGAGACGAGCGGGTGGGGGCCACATCCAAACCGGGAGGACCCTACGTGCGGGGCACGGGATCGGGTGATGCGGACGGTTTAACGTCTTGCCGGACGAAGTACAGTTTAATGTCGTGTGTTGAGGACGAAGCGGACGGTTTAACGTCTTGCCGGACGAAGTACAGTTTAACGTCGTGTGTTGAGGACGAAGATGCTTGGCAGTTTAACGTCTTGCAGCGCGGACGATGGGGGCTAGGCAGTTTAACGTCGTGCATCTTGGACGTATGCCGAATAGTTTAACGTCTTGTAGCTCGGACGAGGAAGGCTAGGCAGTTTAGCGTCATGCAGCTTGGACGTATGCCGAACAGTTTAACATCTTGTAGCTCGGACGAAGTACAGTTTAACGTCGTGCAGGACGTGGCACAGTTTAACGTCATGTTGGATGTATGCAGTTTAACGTCGTGCCGGACGTTGAAGCTGCCGATAGGTCCATGTCACTTCGCGCAAGCCTAAGGGGGCTGCACGGGAAGACGACGTACGGTGCGGGCACCCGGGATGAGGGTCATCGGGCGCCGCGCAGGCGGGTACCCAAAGGGGGTCAAAGGGGGCGACCCTGGCGGTTTGCGCGCAAAAGAGGAGCTTTGCGCGCAATACCGCAGGTCGGCGCGCAAATGGGCGGGCTGGCACGCAATTGGGCCAGCACTTTGCACGCGGAAGGTAGAGATTGCGCGCACCGGGCTTCGGATAGCGCGCGGGGGCAACGGCTCATTCTTTAATCGAATGGCCACTTTGAAAATGGGGGGTGCGCGCAATCGGGCTGGATTGCGCGCACCCGGTGCAATTGCGCGCAAGAGGCTTCTTTTGCGCGCAAATGACTTTGAGTGAAGGGTTATTCAAAGGAAAGGAGCCAAAGGGATTACGCGCGAAGGCGAACCCCGAGGCTTTCTTGCGCGAAAGAAAGGAGGTTACCTGAAGATCGGCATTGCGCGCGGAAGGGGTTGGATTGCACGAACGAGCGACGCTTCGGATTTCCGGCAACCTTCAAAACGTCAGGGGTCGCCTTATATTTATAGGCAACCCCGGGTGCGGAATTTGCTTCGCGGGCGCAGAATTCCCTTCGCGGGCGCGAAATTCCCTTCGCGGGCGCAGAATCTGGACCCGGCGCGCAAAGGAGTCGCGGGGGCTCGGGGCGCGCAAAATTGCGCGCCGGCCCTGCGGATTGCGTGCATCCCGGGAGGATTGCGCGCCGCGACTCAACTTTGCGCGCGAGACTCTAAAATTCCGCGCAAGACCTTCGGGCCCTCCGGAACAGGCTTCTGACTCCAAATATCACTTCGCTTTCCGCATCCGGAACTTCGTTTGGGGATCAACGGACTTTTCCGGCGTCTACAGGGAGGTCAAGTCCCCTTCCATCTTTGACTTCATGATCTCCAACATCATCCACCAGTTTGGAGTCCCTCACGCTGTCCTCACTGATAACGGTACCATCTTCCGAGCAGCCGAGTTGAAAAAATTGTATGCCAAGTACAACATTCGTTCCAAACATACCTCCTGTTATCATGTGCAAGAAAATGGATAGATTGAGGAATTCAATAAAACCATCTATAAAATTCTGTAGAAAATGGTTGGTCAAAACAAGAAGAGTTTGCCAGATAATCTCCCCAACGCCCTCTGGGATTATCAGGCGATGACCTATAATTCCACCCAGGTGACCCCATATTCCCTGGTGTACGGAACCAAGGCTGTCCTACCCATCAAGATTCAATTTCCCTCACTGTACATAGCAGTCTATGACCATCAAGTTCCAGATAGAGTGGATGAGATCCGTCTATCTGAATTGGAAGCACTGGACGAGAACAGGATTCATGCCCTGCACAACCTAGAAAGGCATTAGAGAAGGATGGCTCGAGATTTCAACAAGAAGGTTCACCTCCGCTCTTTCTAGCAAGGTGATTTGGTATTTGACCTCAGAGCACCAATGTTCCCTGGTAGGAAACCACCCAAGTTGGAGCCCCAATGGTAAGGATCTTTCATTGTTGATATGGTTTATCCCAATGGAGCATACTCCCTGGTGACCATGGGTGGTGAGCATATAACTCCTCCCACTAATGCCAAGATCCTTAAGCAATATTTTTCCTAACCCTACGGGGTCCTCCTAGACCTTAAACTATATTGTGGTCCTACACTACCATAAACTGTTCATCCCTCATGATGTTAAACTGTATATCATCCCACATGATGTTGAACTATATGTCATCCCACATGACGTTAAACAGTATCTTCAAGAACTACGAGTGGATTGATTCCCATCCTTATGGGATACATAGGACCACCTGAATGTTTAGATTTTGGGTCCATCCTTATCTCGTAGAGATCTCACGATCTCCTGGTCACCTAGGCCCCTTGGCTTGTCCCTCTCTACGGGGGAGGGGGGGATATATGGGTGTGGTACAGGGTTATTACCTCCTTTGTGTTGGGTTTTTGGCACCATGCCCCCTTCTCCTAGGAATCTTCCATCTCTTTTCCACTCTCAAGATGAGTGCCTCAACCCGTTGTAGTGGATATAAAATGTTTTAAGAGTACTCTGGTCCAGGACCAGGAGTGTTAGATTCAACTTAGGCATGATCCTTCCACTTGTCATGCTTTGTGTTCCCCTTCATTTGGCCCCCTATTATCTTTCACACTTGAAGAGACCCCCAAAAAACGACATGGATACCACGCCTAAAGGACCTCCTACCATTACGGGCCAACGCCCCAAAGGTTTTCATACACCAAATTGATACAAATCCTTAGTTGAGAACATGGTCAGCGGTCGATTCTCATTTGTTTGTCCCCATTTCAGACTAACACGAAAGAATGTTGTATTACAGACATGGTCAGTAGTAATCCTCGTCGTCACGCCAGCCCCTTCAAGCATTGGATTTTGGTTTCATGATTCACATTTTGTTCCACCCCATCATGTCCAGGTGGAATCTCGACACTCTTGGCACTATCCCTCAGTGCACCTTCGCACGCTAGAGGGACAAAACTACAATACAATTTCCTTCAGGGCTCCCACGGTCTGAGATCTAAGACAATAAACTAATATCTTTATTAAGGACTATGTGTGGCTCGATACTCATCCCCCTGGGATATGTGGTATCACCCGAGCATTGTGCTTTTGGGTCTAGCTCAACTGGGATCTAGTTTCTTCTGCCCCTTATCGTCTGACCCTCCATGGACTCTTGGCCCGAGGCTCTTTTCCTAGAGGTGTGCGAGGTGATTATCTAGACCCCATCGACATTCATGTCGGGTATGTTTTATCGTGTCATGAAAATTCATCCATTTCTAGGCCATATGACTTTAAACTGTGATGGTGGGTCCAATCGCATGACCCTAAACTGTGATAATATCATCCCGGCTGCATGGAAAAAAACAACACTAAATTGTGATGACCTCATCATAAAGGACATCACGTTGGGTATCATTCATTTACCATTCCATTTTCAACACCTGTATACAGCTTGCATATTTTGGTGGTGCCAGGAGTTTCTACCCTAGATTGGTCGCTCCACAAAAGAAAAACTATTCACTATAAAGGAAAAACAATATAAATCAAATGCCGCTTTTTTTGGTGAGAGGGTTAGACCCACACACCCCTTTCATCCTTTGCACTGGTACCTTACCATGTCGTACCACCCTCCAAGAACTACGTATGACTTGATTCTCATCATCATGAGATACGTAGGAGTGCCCGGGCACTTCCCCGCGGGCCCAACCTAACTTTCGGGTTCAGTCCCTTGATCAGAACACTTCCCCAGGGAACACATGGTATGTAGGACTTATGTACTCATTCACATCGGCTTTCATAATCACCTGACCATGTGTCGCCTACATTCCTTACCACTCCCCCTGGTCCGAGTTCTAAGACCTTAAAATAAGACCAATTCCAGAACTACGCGTGACTTGATTCTCATCCTTATGAGATACGTAGGAACGCCCAGACATTTCCTCTCAGGTCCAACCCCAGGAATCACAAATCCCATACTTTTCCCCACCATCAGCCTCTTGGCCTGACCCCCCCGAGGAGTTGTGTAACTACAACATTTTCCCTGAACAAGTTCAAGATGCCCCATAACGACAACAGGATGTAACAGTTCCCTCGCCAGAGAGGGCCTGTCTAAAATTAGGGATGATCTTTGATCAGATTAATGCACCCTCTGAATGTGCTTCCACCACAGTCGCGTAATATTGGGAGTGTTGGATTCCATTCGAACAAACCACCAATTCACTTTCCATGCTTTGTGTTCCCCTTTATTCGGATCCTCATACTCTTTCACGTTTGAAAGGACCCTCTAACATTATGGTTTCTTGACCTATGGTGTAACACCCTGAGCTTCCACGGTACGCTTCTCTTTGAATAATACAGTAGCGTGTGTTGTACGCAACTTCGATTTCTAACACACACCACGACCAATCAAAGTAGCCGTTATGAATAGTAATACCTAATTTTTAAAATTTTATAAATTTTATCTCTCAAAATGGACTTCATTTTTGGACTCGGAGTATCGAATTTATCCTAAGGTGAAATTTTGGTACTTTTCAGATAACTTTAATATTTTGATGAATAGTGAAAATTACTAAAATTTAATTAAAAACAACTTTTTTAATCAAAATAATTAATAGTGATAAATTATGAATTTGAGTGGTTTTAAAGTATATTTAGAATATATTTTTACTATTTAATACAATTTTGTTCATTGGACATAATTTTTACAATTAAACCGAACATAAACAAGTATCAATCTTTTGATAGTTATTATATCTTAATAACACACTTTTTGTTTTGACAGCGGGAATTAATTTTAAATTAATTTCTGCCACTTCTGTGTTTTGAATTTGAAAAAATGGATTAAATATTTGGAATCAGGGTGTTCAAATTGTGTAAATAGGTTACTTTTATTTTTAGACATTTTGAATAATTACTTCGGTAAATATTTTATTTACCATAGTTAAAGGGTAAATCCGGTAAATAAGGGTTAAAAATTAATATTATAATAATAAAAAATTACACTAAAACGTGTACTAAAGTTATTGGTTGATACATTTTAGACCATGGTCATCTTTGGGTCGATTTTGGGACCCCATGGAGCCACTTGTAAGTGATAGTGACACTTTATTTTAATTAAGTTAAAATGAATACAAAAATGACACAAGCATATATCTTTTAGAAATTTTTTTTACATAGGGTTATATATGTTGGATTTTCGACTATAAATATTAATTATAAATATAAAACGATTTCCTATATAATGAGGTTTTATTTATAATATTTAGACATTAAATAAATTAATTTATATATGACACAATGGTGATGCAGTAATTACTATAATAGTGAAAAATTAAACTAATTGATATTATAAATACCCAAATAAATATGATTGGAGACTTTTATTGAATTAAAATAATTTTTAGGTTAATATGACATCTTAGTATTTATTTAATGGATTTTTTTCGAAGTAATCATTCTCTTATGAGTTTCACAAAAATCAATTATTGAATAGTGTCAATATTGACATAAAAGAGTTTTTAAAACAAATAATATATTATTAATTGATATTAAATTCCTAAAAATCTAAGGATCATCCAAGAGACTTATATCATGATAGGTGTATCATTAATGGACCACTTGGGGGTCTCTTGGATGTATATAGTAAGTTTATCAACCATATAATATAAAAATACAAAGAGACATTATAAAAGTGAAACTAAATAACTAAGAGTTAATACTTAAAGATAAGGTTAGTATAATGACCCAAACCTATCTAAATTCTATTGGTTGAGTGGTTTTCGACCTATACCCACCTTAAAATTTAAATAAGCCTTTTTGGAACCATTAGAAACCGAATATGAATTTATTATAAAATAATAGTTCTAGCTTTTCCAAAAGTGCCCCTCACCCCTCTTATAAAAGGGCACTCTCCCTTATCATTAAATCACATCTTAAAATCCTTTTGGTTCGTCCAACCTCTGCCCAAACACTCTATAAACTTCCCTGAATTCATCCTAGAGTCTTTCCTTTAGTCAGAATGCCATCCTAAAGAGCCCTTTTGATCAAATCAAAAGGAAGAACCTGGAGAAGAGGTAATGATTTCACCACCCTTTTCAAGTTCCTTTATTCTTCCACTTCTTCTTTATTTGTTATTACCATTATAAAATAATGATTCCAGTATCTCTTATATACTGTAATATTATTATAAAAATGGTGAAACCATATTCAGTATTATATCCATCCTTTGAATGACATGTCACCATACGTGCGTACGTACGGCTTACCATCTCCACGTCGTGGTGTAATTGTTATTCAATATATTATTATTTAGATGGGTATAATAATGATTTTTAATTCATGTAAATAATAAATATAACATGATAATGATTCTTTATATATGATATAACATCTAATTATATATTATTTTAATATCAAAAGAATGATATCTTCACTCGTGCGTATGTACGGATTACCGTCTCCATGACGCGATGAGATTCATTTCCAAGTTCACCATTCATCGACGATTATAAAAATATATATTACGAATAAGTATGTAATATATGACATAATAATGCTACTGGAGATATATATATATATATATATAAGTATTTATGTACTTACACATATCTTATTCACCTACTTCCGTTCAATACTATATGAAAACAGAAACATCGTTTATGCGTACGTACGGACTACCGTCTCCATAAACGGTGTTTTACATTTCATATATATGTCTATTATTCATATTTATATTCTAAATATATATGATATATTTATAATGTTTTATATTCTGGAATTATTTAAATCATTATCTATGTGATACAACCAAGAGTGACAATTTAAAACACGTACGATAAAGAAAGTGATTATTACCCGAAATCTTAACTTAACATGGAAATTATTATTAAATGGGTAATATAAAGTCATAAATGAATCACGTATGATATCATAAATATTAATATGGTTCTGGTATAATTTAATAACATACTACTATCTTTGTACATGAGGTTAAACGTACCCTCGACTAAAGTAAAGTGCAAGGTAAGGGATTTTCATCTCACTACTTATTTCCGTGAGATTCATACCATATTGCCACCATTAACTTTTGTGTGGTGTATGTAGTGCCCATAATTATATTTTTTGTGTAATACACTTTAATTTAGGTGTATTTACATATTAATTGTATGATACCTCTTTCATGGGTTGTATGTTTCGTAAGTTACCAAATTGGTTAGGGTTTATTTCGCAATCTCTTCATTATCCGAGGTTGTATATACATAATAATCTTTTGGGATCTATTTATCATCCACATCCATGTTTCTTAAAAATGCATTTCAAAACATTTTTACTATTTACAAGAATATGGGTTAAAGACATTTATACCCTTGTTTGAATTTTTATAAGAGGTTTATAAAGGAATCTTTCCGTCGTTTTCCAAACAAGGTCCTTTTTAACCCTTTTGACAAAATTAAGGTAAGAATGTTTTTTTAACTTATACGGCGGGTGAGGTTATTCTCCGCCATTATCACACCTCTGACGCTTCCTTCATAAGATTATAAAGATATTTTTAAAATAAATGTTTCCTCTATAATTATGCCACTTTTAAATGATTTCAAAAAAAGAGATATTTCTCTCAAATAGTATTGATTTCATCTATGTCAACATCCGTTGATAAATTTTAAACTTTTTTCAAGTTGATTTATTATGATACAAATCATCCACATTGTATTTCAGGTTTTGGGATATTTTTGAGTATGGATGAATTATTTTTATGCCATTAATGTTTTATCATTAAAGTTTTGACATTTTGTATGTTAGTTTTAATACAAATGTTTATGTTATATTTCATCCTCTTCTTAAGATGAATGTGTTGGACTAGTATGTTCTGGGTTGGGGACCGGTAAAATTAAGCCCTCTAGGTTGGTGTCCGGTTATTAGAGGCACTCCAGGTTTGTGTCCGATTATTAGAGGCACTCCGGGTTGGTGTCCGGTTATTAGAGGCACTCCGAGATGGAGTTCGGTTATAGAGGCTCTCTAGGTTGGGTTCCGGTTACAGTTATCCCTTAGGTTTTGGCACATGGCCTTGACACAAAAATTAATGTTCGACATCATGCATTCCATCATTATGAATGTGGTTAGTGATATTACATGTGATTATTCGATTAGTAGAATATCCATGTGAATAAGTAAATGGAAGTATTTCATTTTATTTCTTCCATATTATGCTGAAGTTCAAGATTAAAAGGCTTTTGTTTTAGATTTATAAATTGACTTAAATGTTTATGATTATTTTTGAAAGTTTCTACTGTATTGCTTACCCTTACTGAGTGTTTGAGCTCACCCCTTTCTATGTTTTATTTTCCTCAGGATTCCATGAAGTGTATTGTGACTGATATGTAGGGTTAAGAAAGGGGAATAATGGCATTCATAAAGGATTATTTATGTTGTTTTGTATGTTATGAAGTGTAATGTTACATTAATGTATGTAATCTATTTTCCAAGACTGCTAAACTGATCGGTTCTTCGGGACTTTATTCCTTGTAATCATGCCAATGTATTAAAATAAGGCACCGACTCTGGGTAACTGGGGTCGGGGCATTACAGTTGGTATCAAAGGAAGTTTATCAATAACCTTGGAAACTAGATTTAGATAAACTCTGATTAGAGCACATATCCCTAAGATAGACTTTGAGGATTAGTATAGAAGAACTTCCTAGAATTTTGGTATTGTAGAGATTTTGTGTGTTTTCCGAGCAATATATCCCCGTCTGGATACGAGTAGGTAGAGGCGGCTCTGGCACAAATGTACCTAGGGGTAAAACCAGAAAACACCGCTTTGAGCTAGACTCAAACGGGAACTGGTGCACGACAATGGGCCTTGCTTTACTCTTGTTTACGACACTCTCAGGGGATATGCTTAGGATAATTATCATTTTCTTTACAAACCATTATGAAGCGCTTATGAGTATATACTTACTCAAAGAAAACATTTTTATGATTATGGATTATATAAATAAACTGTTCAATTTGTGTTAGTTATTTTACAAGTTTGGTAATTATTTATTGTAATCCATAAACTGATCTAGTTTAGGCTATTGTATAGAAATGGCGCCCAGTAGAAGGAATGTGAACTCCCATAATACGTATGATCCAAAGAGTAAGAAGGATCATATCTTTCATGGTCCTAAGACATAATTTATAAGGGAAATAGTTTCCTATGTATTATCATCATATGAAGAAATAGTATCATGTGTTGATAAGATGAGTAAAGAATTCTCAGAGTCCTATGGCTTTAAGGGGAAGCAAGAGATGAAAAGGATGGAAGAGAGAAAGATGGATAAAGGGAAGAGGGAAAAGAATAATTTTCCCATATGTGATAACTGTTGGAAGAAACACCCTGGAACTTGCCTGAAAGGAATGGGAGTTTGTTATATGTGTGGAGGAAAAGGACACAAAGTACGTGATTGCAAGGGTAAGAAAATGGTTTCAAATGTACAATGCTTCATTTGCAAGGATTTTGTACACTACGTGAACTTATGTCCCAGTCATCAGACTATGTCGCAAATGATGCTATTGGATAATAATCAAGTTATGATACTTCCACAGATGAAGAGGAATGATTTGAGTTCTTATGTCATTTGAGTTTTGTATCAACAATGTACTTGTTATAATAATTATGGAGTATATAAGGACTGTACTGCAGTACTATTTCATTAAGGACTTGTGATTGTTTGGAACAAAGAAAAGTGACTCAATAGCAGGTTAAATTTTTGGAAAATATATTGTTGAGAGAATGATAAACCATAATACGGTTCTGATAATGAGGTAGTGATTTTAGAATAATACATGACTGATTTGGATAAATTATATTGGATATTCTTGACTACCTTGAAACTGATTAATGATTTGTATATTCCATCATTGTTGGGGTTTACAACATTTTTGGATTGAAGGAGTATATATATTATTCTTTAAGGAATAGGGGATCATGAATGTAATCAATAAGGTTTTATGGTAATTCCGGATGTTGTAGTGTTTTAAAAGAATACATGATGAAGGTGATCACATGTTATTACATGGAAAAAAGGATCTTCATTGTGTTTACCTTCCTTATAAATTTTGGACTGAAGTATTTTGGATAGTTCTAGTTTGGAATATTTTGGATTGCCCTAAAAGGACAAACGGGAGGTCCAGAAGCAACCCGTCGCATCTGGAAAGGCCGCGAGACTCGAACCCACAACCGAAGGGCGACAAGGGTGTATCACCTACCATTGACCCACATGATGTCCTGGATTGAATAATGTCGTTTTTCTTAATGGTTCTTCTAGATGAATTATAATTTCATTTTTTAACTCTATACAAATAAGATAAATATGATATTATTTTTAAGTTCTATTATCTTTAAGAGTGAAAGATCAGTTTGTGGTAGAACTTAGTTAAAGGATGATACTCTACTTGTCAAGTATATATTTTTCTTCTTCTCTTATTCAATGAAGAAATTAATTCTTATACTTTAGTGAAGGGATCTTAAAACAAAAAAATGTGTTATCCTAATACCACATGCTTTGCTAAACCGATGGTATTTTAAATCATCAAAGATTGATGAATTTAAGGCCCTCAATTTTACACTTGTTTGTGATTGATGACCTCAATCACTACCTATAATTATTTACGTTTTCCCTCCAATTATATGTCTCTAATTTCCACCAATGTTATCCGAATAGAGATCATAATTTGGTTGTGACCTTTTCATTTCTCTTTTGCTCTTGTTAAGACTAAATTTTATTAACCAAATTTTCGATGTGGGTTTTTTCAACAAATATATTTTCTATTTTCAACCATTATTTTCAAAGAACAATATCAAATTTCGAGGAAAAAATTTATTGAAGGAGGGGAGAATGTAACACCCCGAGCTTCCACGGTACGCTTCTCTTTGAATAATACAGTAGCGTGTGTTGTACGCAACTTCGATTTCTAACACACACCACGACCAATCAAAGTAGCCGTTATGAATAGTAATACCTAATTTTTAAAATTTTAGAAATTTCAACTCTCAAAATGGACTTCATTTTTGGATTCAGAGTACTAATTTAGCCTAAGGTGAAATTTTGGTACTTTTTGGATAACTTTAATATTTTGATGAATAAGGAAAATTACTAAAATTTAATTAAAAACAACTTTTTTAATCAGAAATAATTAATAGTGATAAATTATGAATTTGAGGGGTTTTAAAGTATATTTAGAATATATTTTTACTATTTAATACAATGTTGGTCATTGGACATAATTTCACAATTAAACCGAACATAAACAAGTATCATTTTTTTGATAATTGTTAGATCTTAAAAACACGCTTTTTGTTTTGGCAGCGGGACTTAATTTTAAATTAATTTCTGAAACTTCTGTGTTTTGAATTTGGAAAAATGGGTTAAATATTTGGAATCAGGATGTTCAAATTGTGTAAATAGGTTACTTTTATTTTTATACATTTTGAATAATTACTTCGGTAAATATTTTATTTACCATGGTTAAAGGGTAAATCCGGTAAATAAGGGTTAAAAAATAATATTATAATAATATAAAATTACCCTAAAACGTGTCCTAACCTTATTGGATGATACATTTTCGACCATGGGCATCTTTGGGTCGATTTTGGGACCCCATGGTGCCACTTGTAAGTGATAGAGACACTTTATTTTAATTAAGTTAAAATGAATACAAAAATGACACAAGCATATATATTTTAGAAAAACAATTTTTATATAGGGTTATATATGTTAGATTTTAAACTATAAAAATTAATTAGAATGATAAAAAGGTTTCCTACATAATTATATTTTATTTATAATTTTTAGAAGTTAAATAATTTAATTTATATATGACACAATGGTGATGCAGTAATTACCATAATAGTGAAAAATTAAACTAATTGATATTATAAATACCCAAATAAATATAATTGGAGACTTTTATTGAATTACAATAATTTTCTAGGTTAATATGACATCTTAGTATTGATTTAATGGATTTGTTTCGAATTAATCATTTTGTATGAGTTTCACAAAAAACAATTATTGAATAGTGCCAATATTTACATAAAAGAGTTTTTAAAATAAATATTATATTATTAAATGATATTAAATTCTTAAAAATCTAAGGATCATCCAAGATAATTATATCACTATATTTGTATCATTAATTCACCACTTGGGGGTCTCTTGGATGTGTATAGTATGTTTATTAACCATATAATATAAAAATACAAAGAGACATTGTAAAAGTGAAACTAATTAACTAAGAGTTAATACTTAAAGATAAGGTTAGTATAATGACCCAAACCAATCTAAATTCTATTGGTTGAGTGGTTTTAGACCTATCCCCACGTTAAAATTTAAATAATCCACTTTGGAGCCATTAGAAACTGAATATGAATTTATTATAAAATAATATTTCTAGCTTTTCCAAAGGTGCCCCTCACGCCTCTTATAAAAGGGCACTCTTCCTTCTCATTAACTCACACCTCCAAAGCCTTTTGGTTCTGCCAACCTCTGCCCAAATACTCTCTCCACTTCCCTCACTTCATCCTAGAGTCCTTACTTTAGTCAGAAAGCCATCCTAAGGAGCCCTTTTGATCAAATCAAAATGAAGAACCCGAAGAAGAGGTAATGATTTCACCACCCTTTTTCAAGTTCCTTTCTTCTTCCACTTCTTCTTTCTTTGTTATTACCATTATAAAATAATGAATCCAGTATCTCTTATATAATTTAATATTATTATAAAAATGGTGCAACCATATTCTGTATTCTATCCATCCTTTGAATGACATGTCACCATACGTGCGTACGTACGGCTTACCGTCTCCACGCCGTGGTGTAATTGTTATTCAATATATTATTATTTGGATGGGTATAATAATGATTTGTAATTCATTTAAATAATAAATATAAAATGATAATGATTCTTTATATATTATATAACATCCAATTATATATTATTTTAATATCAAAAGAATGATATTTTTGCTCGTGCGTACGTACGGATTACCGTCTCCACGATGCGATGAGATTCATTTCCAAGTTCACCATTCATCGACGATTATAAAAGTATATATTACTAATAAGTATGTAATATATTACATAATAATGCTACTGTATATATATATATATATAAGGATTTATGTACTTACACATATCTTATTCACCTACTTCCGTTCAATACTATATGAAAACAAAAACAGCGTATATGCGTACGTACGGACTGCCGTCTCCATAAACGGTGTTTTACATTTCATATATATGTCTATTATACATATTTATATTCTAAATATATATGATATATTTATAATGTTTTATATTCTAGAAGTATTTAAATCATTATCTAAGTGATACAACCAAGAGTGACAAGTTAAAACACGTACGATAAAGAAAGTGATTATTACCCGAAATGCTAACTTAACATGGAAATTATTATTAAATGGGTAATATAAAGTCATAAATGAATCATGTATGATATCATAAATATTAATATGTTTCTGGAATAATTTAATAACATACTACGATATTATTACAAGAGGTTAAACATACCCTCGACTAAAGGAAAGTGCAAGGTAAGGGATTTTCATCTCACTCCTTATTTCCGTGAGATTCATGCCATATTGACACCATTACCTTTTGTGTGGTGTATGTACAGCCCATAATTATATTCTTTGTGAAATAAACATTAATTTAGGTGTATTTACATATTCATTGTATGATACCTCTTTCATGGGTTGTATGTTTCGTAAGTTACCAAATTGGTAAGGGTTTATTTCGCAATCTCTTCATTATCCGAGGTTGTATATACGTAATAATCTATTGGGATCTCTTTATCATCCACATCCATATTTCTTAAAAATGTATTTCAAAACATTTTTACTATTTACAAGAATATGGGTTAAAGACATTTATACCCTTGTTTGACTTTTTATAAGAGGTTTATAAAGGAATCTTTCCGTCGTTTTCCAAACAAGGTCCTTTTTAACCCTTTTGACAAAATTAAGGTAAGAATGTTTTTTTAACATATACGGTGGGTGCGGTTATTATCCGCCGTTATTACCCCTTTGAAGCTTCCTTCATAATCTTATAAAGATATTTTCAAAATAAAGGTTTCCTCTTTAATTATGCGACTTTTAAATGATTTCAGAAAAAGAGATATTTCTCTCAAATAGTATCGATTTCATCTATGTCAACATCATTTGATAAATTTTAAACTTGTTTCAAGTTGATTTATTATGATAAAAATCATCCATATTGTATTTAAGATTTTGGGATATTTTTTACTATGGATGAGTTATTTTTATGCCATTAATGTTTTATCATTAAATTTTGGACATTTTGTATGTTAGTTTTAATACAAATGTTTATGTTATATTTCATCCTCTTCTTAAGATGAATGTGTTGGACTAGTATGTTCCGGGTTGGGGACCGGTAACAGTAAGACCTCCGGGTTGGTGTCTAGTTATTAGAGGCACTCCGGGTTGGTGTCTGGTTATTAGAGGCAGTCAGGGTTGGTGTCCGGTTATTAGAGGCACTCCGGGATGGAGTCCGGTTACAAAGGCTCTCCGGGTTGGGATCCGGTTATAGTTATCCCTTAGGTCTTGGCACGAGGTCTTGACATAGAAATTAAAGTACGACATCATGCATTCTATCATTATGAATGTGGTTAGTGATTTTTCATGTGATTATTCGATTAGTAGAATATCCATGTGAATAATTAAATGGCATTATTTCATTTTATTTCTGCCATATTATGATGAAGTTCAAGTTTAAAAGGATTTTGTTTTAGTTTTATACATTTACCTAAATGTTTATGCTTATATTTGAATGTTTCTGCTGTATTGCTTACCCTTACTGAGCATTTGAGCTCACCCCTTTCTATGTTTTATTTTTCCCAGGATTCCAAGAAGTGTATTGTGACTGATATGCAGGGTTAAGACAGGGGAATAATGGCATTAATAAAGGATTATTTATGTTGTTTTGTATGTTATGAAGTGTAATGTAACATTCATGTATGTAATCTATTTTCCAAGACTGCTAAACTGATCGGTTTTTCGGGACTTTATTCCATGTAATCATGCCAATGTATTAAAATAATGCACCGACTCTAGGTAACTGGGGTCGGGGAGTTACATATGGTCTGCCTGTTGTCCTGGCCAATGTTCCGAAAAACTGATCACGTTTGAAGGGACCCCACAACAGTATGGATGCATGACATATGGTCTGCCTACTATCCTGGGCCAACGTTCCGGAAGACTGATTGACAATATTTAAGTCAGGTCCCATGTTGCGAACAAGGTTAGCGGTCGACCCTCATTTATTGTCCTCATTTTAGGCTAATGCAATAGGGATGCTGTGTTTAGAACATGGTCAATAGTCTTCCTTAATTGCCACATCCCTTCTATAGTGTTCTAAATTTGGGTATGTGATTCACATTTTTCATTTCCCTATGTTCATACTTATTCTAATGCCCCTGGCATTGCCCCGCTCGTGCGCTAGAGCACATTGGGAAGACGATACATCAATCGGTCTGAGGTCTTTTTCCTTTGATCATGCCTCACTCTTCTCCCCTGGAATCTGGGTTTTAATTTCGAATGCCCAAAGTTTGGTTGGCACTCCCATGATCAAACGACGTGATAGTATGAACCTCCTTTGCTTCTCACGGCCCATGTGAGCTTAGGTATGGATTGCTATTTATTTTGGGATTATGGTTGAGCATGATAAACCAAAGGGACAAGTATGTTAAGAAAAGGGGAAAGTAAATAAAATTTCTCATACATACAGTTCAAAAGAACAAGAACCAGTAAAGAAGGATGAGTTTATGGGTTTGGCCAAAGTAGGGCCCCTAAGGGTCGACTTCTTGGATAGATCTCTCCATTGCTGCCACCTTTTCTCTGGTGGCCCCCAGGACTGCCTCCCGTTCCCTGGATACCCTTTCTTCATTGGTGGAAACGGAGCACAGCTCACTGACCATGGCATTTTGCCCATGCCTGTTCAGTATGGAGCTCAGTTATCTGGCGACTCGTTTCCAGGAGTTATTCTTGGGAGT
Organism: Viscum album; assembly: GCA_963277665.1. Lineage (NCBI taxonomy): Eukaryota > Viridiplantae > Streptophyta > Magnoliopsida > Santalales > Viscaceae > Viscum > Viscum album. The sequence continues at coordinate 1,175,670,015 of OY728153.1, read as the reverse complement.
CTGCTAGCTGGCCCCTCAACTGCTCCACAAGCTCAGAGGAGTTTCCGATGAATATCTCCTACTCTTTTTCCTATCCATGGAGGCATTGGACCTCCTGCTCCTCCCTCAGAAGTGCCTGGTTACTCTTCAACTCCTTCCGACACTGGGTGACGTCGGCACACCGGCTTCTCTCACGCATCTTCTCGGCCAGGTAATCATGGACCATCAGGTGAAAGTGTTGATCATTCACACCTCCAGCACAAAGAAAACACATCTAGGTGTGGAGTTACCTAATCAACTTCAGCCATTACATCTGGGGTTGATTGAGGAAACTCCAGATGCACTTTCATCCATTGCATCGTGTTATTCAGCTCTCCTCGCCCACTTCTAAAAATTAATCGTCGATTCCTTCGGGATCAGCGGGCCGATAGACAGGGAGGACAACCAACAGGCTAGCAGAAGGGTATTCCTTATAGATTCCTCCCAGGGGAATAGGCTCCTCAGTATTTGGGTGACCTTCCTCTCTCCCCACAGTCCTGGGGGCACCCTCGTCGACATCCGACCCTGCCCCGACAGCAGCGCCACTGGTGTCCGCCGCTCCCTGCTTACCAATTTCCAGAGCCAACTCAGTTTTGGAGGCATGTTCTCGATAGGGCAGTACATTTTCCATCGGCACGCTCGCAGATGGTCCGGGATCAGTAGCCTGACAAGCCTCCAGTGCCGTGATCATTGTACAGACAAGGAGCACCCTAATCAGTTGACTCCTCTTATAGTGAGTACCGGTATCAAAGTAAAGAACTTATAGGAACCCAAGGCATCAGCCTCTAGTGCCCTGGTTTCTAAAGGAGATGTCGTGGGGGGGGGGATCCCTCAGCACTCATCAATTTGATAATGGGTGTTAGTGCTCCACCTTTCCCCCATGGTGCTTCCTCCCCTCCTTCAACCAGAGATGCTTGATCAGCGCCAATGTTCTCATGGGTAAGATGAGAAATGTGGGTTAAGTATTGCAAAGGAAAGAGAATACATGAGAATATAAGGGTTGAATCATACCTCAAGCATCTCAGTCAAATCCATATCGAATCCGACGATCTCGCAGCTCTCTCGGAGTCTCCCTTGATGGGACGCCCCCTGTGACCATTCAACTTCGGGATCCCCTTCTCCTTCTCCACCACCTTCCCCTTCTCCTTCTGACTCCTATCCTGTTTTTTCACCATCTGACTCATCATCGCTATCATCTTCCCCCAATGACATCCTTTCCGGATCATGCTCTTGGCTGATCAACTCCTTCACCAAGAGAGGTGTCTCCACATACCGACCCCGTAGATGTGCGTACGTGTCCATGGCCATCATATATGCATGTAGTCGATGGGATCTCTCTCTGTCGGAAACTCGAACGAGCCTGACTTCTGGAAACTGGATCCTGTCTCGCACTATTATCTGCCAGAGGGCTTTAGTACTCGCTGACTACCGAAGGGTTATCCAGGACGACCATAGCACAGGGATGATCGCACCGTGGGACGGTTGAAGATGGTATCTTATTTGATTCCTAGGATGTTCTCTTACCACTCTGTGGGGCCCTCCTCTAGGAAATGAGGGCATGGTCACATCATGTAACACCCCCACTGCTGAGGTACCGACTTGTGTGGGATCTGTTTCCTGAGGTGCTTCTAATCCTCCCCCTCTAGTGGCACCCTGCCTGTTCTCTCGCCGACTAGGTTCCACCCTGGGGACTTTGAGCTTCCGAACTCACTTCCACAAAATCCCCTCAGGGTATGCTGTGGTCCAATGTTCGGCATACTCAGTTGAGAGGCCAGCGGTGGCTCCGGTGGGGGGAAAGCTGATAATGTCGCCAAAGCCGTAAGTCATGAACATTAGCCACAATTGACGAAGAATTCATGGAAGCCTCTCCTTTTGGACGTCTATGTATAATCTCTTCGGTATTCATTGGAGGCACCCAAACTGGATAGCAAACCTAGACGGCACATAAGGCTCACAGAAGATATTCCCATCGATCTGGGCCACAAGCACCCCACCTTTGATGCTCTGGAAGTACTCCTTCTGCACCAGTGAGCCTTGTCCATCATCTATCAGTTGACTAGTTGGGGTGGGGAATGGGCTGAAGGCAATGTTGGCATTGTTACCAATCTTGATACATACTCCATCCTCATTGAGAGAAATTGGAATGACCCCGGCAATATTCAGCAGAGAGGGTCGCATGCCATTTCCCAGAGGACAGATGGCATTAGGGAAAGTGTATCCACTATAGTGAGCCACAACCCAGCCATGGAAGATCTAGAAGGGGCCACATACTCTCCAAGGAGATCCCACTCTTGAGATGCGTCCTAAGATGGTGTATAACCGAGTCAGCACGGGGACCCCTTGGTTGAACCTCTTGTTGACATCCATGATGTCATCCATCACCAGAGTCACTGGACGGATGCCCGTCCTTGCGTACCACACCAGAAGGATCCACCGGATCAGGAATGTGGTGAGGAATATGGAGTAACGAATATTTGGGACCTGGACCTCATTTATGCTATAGCCCCATGATTGGTATTGTCCCACCTCCAGGATCATCCAGTATGATCCTCTCTTGCTTCTCTGAGCCGCAGTTGGACAACATTTTTCCCGCCCTGACATCTTGTCGTCCAGATCCTTCTCTAGGAACAGGCTGAACTAGTCCTTGTAGGTGATATCATTCAGGAAGTCCTTGACCCCCAGCTTCTCCTTGGCCTGCTCCAATAGGTGCCACGCCAGTATGGGGGTTCGAGATCTGTCACCCCATATGTTCATCGGCGGGAGGAATTATTCATATTGATGGCCCTCCAAAGGGATTACCCCGATGCAGTGGATGTCCCAGAGACTGATGTCGACATCACCATGGGGAAGTTGGAACATATTGGTGTCGGGGGACCACCAGGTGAACAACTATGGGCCAAGCTCAGGCTGCCGATAGAAAAGGAATTGTGATGTCCACACCGCCTCAAACAGAACAATGTACTGCAGCTCAGCCCCAAATTGGTCGTACGTATGTTGAACCCAGTTTTCCCAAGCCCATTCACTGGTAAAGTTGCCTCTATAATGCAGATCCCAATCCTATAGCCAACCTTTGGTCTCATCAGTGACGCTCTGATGGAACGTACTTGCATAGAAGGCTGAAGAGCTCTCCGCAATAGGGTCACCCCCAACAATGGTCCTGGTCCTGGGATTCAGGACATATACATCCATATGCCTGGTTTCTCTGGAAGGATGACTATTATTGGTGACGTTGTATTGAGGAAGGTCTTCTTCGCGGGTCACCCATGACCGCAGTGTATCAACCTCAAAACCCGAAAAAGGAACCTCCTACAGAATGCCAAAGTCCCACAGTAGTATATTGTCAGACAAGGCATACCCTTTTTGGGCGGGGGTTAGCTTGTTGAAGAGGGTGTGGTTATTAGAGACAACCATCTTTGCACCATAAACATCTGGGTTTGCAACCATTTCGGCTCTGCGAGTCGCGGATTCCCCATCATCAACCAGATTTGCGGTAATCTTCTTCCGATCAAGTGTTTCAGTAGTTGGCGCAAAATCTGGGAGGACGGCGCGGAAAACCAGCGGATGTCGCAAAATATCAGGCTATGGCGTGAAAATCCCCAAGTTTGCATGTAAAATGTTTCGAAATCTTAGTGGAATTACACGCTATCGAAGTGGTTTTTCGCGCAGGAGCAGAAGAAATTTCAAGCGCGACAGCTCAAAACCTATCGCGTGAGAAAACATTTGTACGGAGCATGGGACCCGTGACGACTTTTAAAGGCTAATCTTGGGTTCCATGTCCGTGCGAAAATCGGATTACGCGCCTGGTTGAGTTTTGCATTCCATTCAAAATTTTTCCATGCAGGGGACCCACGAAGCACTGTATTTCGACTTTTCTCTCAGAATCTGATCATTGCGACCCCTCGTCTATCCAATTCCGAGGCAGGGAATTTGTAGATGCCCAAAAGTGCTTAAGTGTTAATGAAAGTTTTGAAATGACCAAGCGAAGTCATATTTGGACCCGGAGACCCGGTCTGGGGGGCCTGGAGGTGTTGCGTGAAAAGAAACCGTGATGTGTTCAAAAAAATGTATCCCGCGCGGAAAGTACCAGGATTCGCGAAGAGTCTCGGTGCCAGTGCAAAATAATTTCGTGCTCGCACCCCCTACGGTTGAAATTTCACGCCGCCGCCTCTATCTCACAATAATTTCACACCGACCTATATTCCGCGCCCCCCGGTCTCCTATAAATAGAATGTGACCAACTTCCTTTTTGGGCCTGAAGAATCTGAACCAGCTCTTGTGCGTGAAATCAGCTTTCTGTGCGTGCTCAATATGGCCTTCAGGTACGGTTATTTTCGCACCCATTCGCCCTGGGGTCCGCCTTTGCGTGAGATCCCCTTTGGCTTATACTGAATTCCAATCCCTTAGGGGTCTATCCCTTGCACGAAATTCCTTCCCTTACACATAGGCCGGCCGATTGTGTGCAATTCCTTTCATTGCGCGCACCCTGTTTCCTTGGGCGTGGCCTCTGCCCCTTGCACTCAATTCATTCTCCTTGCACGCAAACCTCTTCCCCCACAATTACGTGCTAGCATTCACGATTTCGCATGATCATGGGGATTTTCATGCCGAATCCCTTTATTTCGCACAAATCTTAAGGGTTACGCACAATTCCTCGGGGCCCTTTACCTCGGGTACTCCCTGGTGCTCCCCAGGCACCCCCCCTACGCGAGCGCCAAATACCCTTCTTCTGGGCTCCATTTGCAGGTGTCTTGTGCACCCTGGGCATCTGCATCATACATGGTTTCCCATACAACCTTCCAGACTTGTACGAAGTAACCTTAAAGTCCCCTGGACCATTCCTCTTGTTGCGTTGCTTCGCCTCAGGATTCTTTGCATAGGCACACTAACAGTTTTTGCTTCTTCTCATAGCCACGCTAACGTGGACCCCTCGATGTTTCGATATGAAACACCCCTCAGTATGGCCTTGATGATGCCTTCCCTTCCACAAGGGGCATAGGGTATCGGTCATGTATGTCCTAGGAGTGTGTAGAAAACCCACCTCATCTGAGCTGCAGGACGTTAAACTGCCAAGCAACTCGTCCTCAACACATGACATTAAACTGTGGCCTGGCCCTATGTCTCGCACGCAGGGGCCCCCTGCCTCGGACATTCTCCACGCCCACTCGTCTCCACTGGGATGGGATCATCCCTCACATGGGGTGATTTATTGGAGCGGCGTTTGTCCACGAGGAAGGGAATCCACCTTGGTGTAAGGCCCTAGATTTTCTTGCAAGAGGAATCACCCCTGCTCCTCCTCGATTCCTCGGTGCCAAGGCCAGCGGAGGCCACAATAGAAAATGGGGAACCTCCTTTATTCGGTCCGAAATCCCTTTCCCAATGCGCTTTGTCTCCCTCAGGCCACCATCTTGGAGTAAGTCCTGGCACCATGGGCCGTTCAACGCGTAAGCCCCTCCTCATTTCCCACAGATGCACCCTTCGTGATGTGGTTGTCAGGTACCTATTGTCTCTTTTTTCTCATACCGAGCCTGACTCACGTGAGCTTAGAGTGAGCACCGAGCATGAAAAACCATGGGACGCCTCAGAGCGTAATCCCCAAATTCCCTCATTCGAGCTGTAGGATGTTAAACTTCCAAACGCCCTCATCATGCATGACATTAAACTGTATACCCAAACTATGGGGAATTTGATCCATGCTAAGGCATGGTACGTAGGAAGCCTCCACGAGGTTCAAGCCCCAACCACCTTGGGCCGCCTCAGAGTGTAAGACCCAATCCACCAAAACTATGGGGACTTTGATCCGTGCTAAGGTATGGTACGTAGGAAGCCTCCACGGGGTTCAAGCCCCACCACATTGGGCCACCTCAAAGTATAAGCCCCAATCCACCCAAACTACGATCAATTCGATTCGTTCTAAGGAATGGTACATAGGAAGCCTCCACGAGGTTCATGCCCCACCACTTTGGTCCGCCTCAGAGTGTAAGCCCCAATCCACCCCAAACTACAGCGACTTTGATCCGTGCTATGGCATGGTACATAGGAAGACTCCACGAGGTTCGAGCCCCACCACTTTGGGCCACCTTAGAGTGTAAGCCCCAATTCAACCTGAACTATGGGAACTTTGATCTGTGCTAAGGCATGGTATGTAGGAAGCCTCCACGAGGTTCAAGCCCCACCACTTTGGGCTGCCTTAGAGTGTAAGTCACAATCCAACCCGAACTACAGAGACTTTGATCCATGCTAAGACATGGTACGTAGGAAGCCTCCATGAGGTTCATGCCCCACCACATTGGGCCACCTCAAAGTGTAATCCCCAATACAACCCGAATGACGGGGACTTTGATCCATGCTAAGGCATGGTACGTAGGAAGCCTCCATGAGGTTAAAGCCCACCACCCGGTCATTCTGAACCCATTCACCTCAGTTTTCCAACACCATGGGCCACCTCAGGGTGTAAGCCCCATACCCGTCCGGAATGATGTTAAACTATATTCGCTATCTGAACTACTTGGCCTTTGATTCCCCGCCACAAGGATACATAAGAAACCTTCACGAGGTTCAATCCCAACACCCATGTCTCTTCTTGATCTCCCCTCAAGCCCACATGTTTCAGGAAGCTCATTCCCCAACCCAGAGGTTCCACTTCCTCTAGGTCTCATCCATGCGTCCATTCTGATGGGTCGCCTCTTCAGGTATCCCATCGTCTCATCGAAATACGCAAACTTTGATTTCCCGAAACAGAGATACGTAGGAAGTCTCTCCAGGAATCATTCCCAGAGCCATCATCCATCCTAATTCTTACCCGAGCCACCACATCCCAGTGATATCATGCCACCTCATTCCCCTCCACATCATTCGGAAAGCCTCCCACATGCTGGCCCCAATATCGGTGTTCCCTCCAGGGGGTTCCTCAATCTGATCCACTCTAACCAGTCTTTAGGTCAATCTGATCCATCTCCGCTGGATGTTAAACTTGCGGCATACCCTATGTTAAACATGGGAAGGCAAGGAAAATCTCAGATATGTAACTATGGCATATGATTCCCCACATTTTATGTGGGATGCCTCAGGCTTCCGCACCTTTGAGAAGCCCTGTGATATGGGACAAAGGACAGACATGCCAATTCCCCAGTGTCAAGACATGCCAGTGATTCCCCAATGTGACTACTCTCCTAACTGAAGGTTGATGCCCTGACCAGACTCCTTGGAAGGTCCTGATAGAAGTGACGAAATTCACTGTTGTCCATGAAGATATGGCACTGGGAAGAGTTTCACGAACTATGTCTTAAATCTATGAGGGAGACCCGGACTAGGTGATGAACTCCGAGGAGGAATCTAGGGAAGGAAGAACTGACATCCCATAATCCCATTTCGATCAAGGAATAGACATCCCTAAACATGGAATAGATGCCACCCACATTTGGAAAGCAGGAATGCGAGGTAATAACAGCAGCACGTCCTTTGCGTGACAGATGTGCATGCCCTGGCGAAAGAATTGAAAACAGATTTCCTTAGTCTTAGAAGGATCAATAGAGATTATATCCTTCAAAAAAATATGTACAAGAAAATAAATATCCTGAAGCCAGAATTCACACTTGCTAAAATTCCCATATAATTCATGTCTTCTCAGAGTCTTCAGGATAATGCGCAAGTGATTTTCATGATATTCATAGCTTTTGTAGTATACCAAGATATCATCAATAAATACCCCTACAAATTCATCAAGATATTACTTTAAAACTCTATTCATTAGATCCATGAAGACAGAGGGTGCATTAGTCAATCCAAAAGGCATTACTGTAAACTCATAATGCCCGTACCTGGTTTGAAATACTGTTTTCAGAATGTATTCATTCTTCACACACAACTAATGATATCCAGATCAAAGGTCAATCATTGAAAAGTATTGATCTCCATCAAGTTGGTCGAATAAATCATCAATGCGAGGTAGGGGATAATTTTTCTTTATTGTTATAGCATTGACCTCCTTGTAGTCAATGAAAAACCTCAAAGATCCATCTTTCTTCCTAACAAAAAGGATAGGGGCTCCCCATGGAGGAACACTTGGGCAAATAAATCCATTATTAATAAATTCCTCTAGTTGTTTCTTTATTTCCACTAATTCCACAGAGGCCATTCTATAAGGGGTCTTCAATATGGGCCTTGAACCAGGAATTAAATCAAAGGAAAACTCAATTTCTCATTATAGAGGATGTCCAGGTAATTCCTCTGGAAATACATCAACATAATCTTGCACAATAGGTACATCGTCTATTTGAACATTCTTTTCCTCAACCATAGTTATTTCATTCTCTTCCTCCCAAATAATTGAATTTAGTTGAGATACTAAGGGTGGATCTAAATAAGAATTAGGTGGTGGTGATTCTGCTATAAAGATAAGGTGTTCTTTATCATCGTCATAAAAAATAGTATCTTCCTTCTTCTTACAATAAATTTTTGCATCATGGTACGAAAGACAATATATAACGAGGATTATATCAAATTCAATCATGGGTATGATGATGTGATCAGCAGATAATGTACATTTATATGCCCTAATGGAAACTGATTCACAAAACTTTGTAGCAATGATACTTCCCTTAGGAGTTTTGGCTGAAAACTCCCTTGTTAAATCAAATTGGAAATATCTAATTTTCTTAGCAAACTAGGAAGATATGAAACAATGCAATGATCCAGAATCAAATAAAGTAATGGCTAAACTTGAGGAAACCATTGAATTACCTTCCACTATGTCTTTTGGGGATTCAACCTCAGCAGTAGTGATGACATAAGCTTGGCGTTGATCCCTTGGCCTTTTCTGAGGTAAGTTTCCCCGACGCTTAGGAAATTCATTTACTTAATGTCCCATCTTCATGCAATTTTAGCATTGAACATTGGTAGATTATTTCTTTCCCTTACAATCACCAACAAGATGGCCTTTCTGTCTAAATTTGTAGCATACTCCTTTTCCTTTTAAACAAGCACCAGGGTGATTCCTTCTACAATTATCACAGGGTGGAAGTTAAATTCTTCCCTTCTTCCCTATTTCATTATTTCCATTCACAGAGTGTTCAAAAGATCTCTTCTTCTCTTGCTTTGCATTAAAGTCATAAGACTTAGAGAATTCCTTTTCTGTCTTGATAGCACATGAGACAATATCTTCATATGATGAGAAGGATTTTGATACTAATGCTCGATGGAGAAATGGTTTTAACCCATAAATGTAATGTTCAATCTTAATTCTTGGGTTACATATATAATCTCCATCATGGCTCACTATCCTTGTAAAGTTATCTTCATACTTGGCGACATTCTCATCCTCCTTTGGCCTCAGACTCAGAAATTGTCTTTCCATATCCGCTCGATGGTCATAAGAAAATTATTTTTCTAAGAAAATTTCTTTAAACTCCCTCCATTCTATATTTGATACTTTATAATCTTTTTTTTTGTGTTTTGAATCAATGACCACCATTGATCAAAATCTCCATTGAGGCAGTAAAATGCCATGACACCTTTTTCCCTTTCGCTACTCCCCAAGGCATGAAATATTTTCTCTACGGATTTTATCCATTGCTCAGCTACTAATGGATTCGTACCCCCATTGAATGTTGGTGGTTTTTTCCTAATGAGGAAGTCTAACATATATCCTCTGAATTGTTGATCAGGGTACTCCATACGTTTAAGGTTATTATTCATAACCTGTGTGAGTTGTCCCAGTATAGTGAAAAGCTGATCAGCACCAGTTTTATCACCAGCTCCACTATAATTATCTTGAGCAGGATGGAAATCCCTACATGGTGTGCGTGCATTAATACAGTTTCCATTCCTTCTACTAGGTTCCATTTCTAAACAATGGCATACACTAGATTAGTTTATGAATTGAAATATATAAATACAAACTTGTAAAACACTTAACATTAATTGAATAGTGTATAGATATAATCCATAATCATAAAAATGATTTCTTTGAGGAAGTATATACTCATAAAACCTTTATAATGATTTGTAATGAAAATGAGAATTATCCTAAGCATATCCCCTGGGAGTGTCGTAACCAAGAGTGCAGCAAACCCATTGTCGTGTACCAGTTCCTGTTCGAGTCTAGCTCAAAGTGGTGTTTTCGAGTTTTACCCCTAGCTACATCTGTGCCAGAGCCTCCTCTACCTGATCGTATCTAGAAAGTTATGTATTTCTTGAAAAACTCACAAAATCTCTACATTACCAAAATTTTAGGAAGTTCTTCTATACTAATCCTCAATTTCTATCGTAGGGTAATGATCTCTAATCAGAGTTTATCTAAATCTAGTTTGCAATGTTTGTACTAAACATCCTCTGATACCAACTGTTACACCCCGACCCTAGTTACCCAGAGTCGGTGCATTATTAAATAACTTTGGCATGATCACAAGGAAATCATGTCTCAAAAGACCGATCGGTTTGTTATTATTGGAAATATGATTCCTATATAAGTTCAACTTTACAACTTGAAAAGAAGTACAACATGAATTTGTTCCATTAGATACATCCAATCCTCCTAGATTATTCTTACAAGTCACTCATAAATAACTTCTTCATATCCTGGGAAAATGAAACATAAGAAAGGGGTGAGCTCAAACACTCATTAAGGGTAAGAAATACAGCAGAAGATAACATAAATATTAAGCATGGTGAATAATTGAAATCACATGCCTTTACCAATAATAAACATGAATACTTTTAAGGAAGGAATATTAGCTGAGTAAATAATTCCATCATAAAACATAATCATGGGTATTATACTAGTATAATGACCACCTGAACCATCAATATTATTTTTATAATGAGGGAATGTATAATGCCAGAAATTCTGATACATTTTGTCAAGGCCTCAACCAAGACGTCTAAAAATGATTAAGGCCTCAGCCAAAACCATATATCAAATTGGGAAAGGCCTTGGAAAATTCCACATCTAGTTGTCTCATTAGACCCACCGATGCATCGAGGAGCTATTGTGGGCTCCACCTGTCACTCACTAAGTCCAATACATTCCTCATATGAAAAAGTTGAAATATAACATAAAAATTCGTATCAAAACTAGCATATGAAATGTCAATACTTTAACCAAAAACCATGAATGGTATAAAAATAGAACATCCATAGTCAAACATATCACATAAAATTCAATACCAAGGGGAATTTTTCTATCATAATAAATCAACTTCAAATAAACATAAAATCCATCAAAGGATGTTAACATAGATAAAATCAAAACATTTTTAGGGAAATATATCTTTTTATTTTGAAATCATTTAAGAGTCACATAATTATAAAGAAAAAATTTATTTTTAATATATTCTTATAAGCTTGTAAGAGAAGCTTCGACGATGTCATAACGGTGGAAAATAGTCGCATCTGCCGTATAAGGTAAAAAAAATTCTTATCTTAATTTTTTCAAAAAAGGACATAAAGTACATTGTTGGGAAAAGGACAGAAAGATTCCTTTAAAAACATATAAGGTCAAATAAGGGTATAATTGACTTTAAACCATTTTCTATTAAATAGTAAAAATGTTTTGAAATACATTTTTAAGAAGAATGGATGTGGATGATAAAGAGGTCTTGGTATATAATTACGTATAAACAACCTCCGATAATGAAGAGATTGTGAAATTAACCCTTACCTTGTACTTTTCCTTGGTCGAGGGTAGATTAACCACCTATATAATGGTGAATTAATTTTTTTTAAATTATACAAGAATCTTATATATTAATATGATATCATATATGATCTTTTAATATTTCTTAGTGAATAATATCTTAGTATTATCATCGTTTCGGGTGTTAACAGATTCGTTTTCCTTTATATTCTTTGCTATGTGAGTCATATTTGTTATGGATGGGATGTATCTTATTCATAACCAGAATTATATCATGCCTTTAAAAATTATGTTTAATCATAAAATGAAAATTAGTCTTGAATGGATACGATGGGAAATGAATCTCATCGCGTTTATGGAGACGGTAATCTGTATGTACACACAAGCAACAATATCATTCTTTTGATATTAAAATAATTTATAATTGGATGGTATATCATATATAAAGAATAATTATCAAGTTATATTTATTATTTAAATCAATTACACATCATTATTATACCCATCCAAATAATAATGAATTGAATAACAATTACACCACGACGTGGAGACGGTAAGCCGTACGTACGCACGTATGGCGACATGTCATTCAAAGGATGGATAGAATAATGAATATGGTTGTACCATATTTATAATAACATCACAGTATATAAAATATAGTAGAGTTATTATTTTATAATAGAAACAACAAAGAAAGAGGAAGTGGCAGAAGAAAGGAACTTGAAAGAGGTGATGAAATATTTACCTCGTCATCGGGTTCTTCCTTTTGATTTGATCAAAAGGGGTCCTTAGGATGGTTTTATGACTAACATAATGACTCTAGGATGAATGTAGGATAGTTTAGAGGGTGTTTTTATAGGGTTTGTCCTAGACAAATGGCTTTGAAGGTGTGAATTAGAGAGAAGGGGAGTGCCCTTTTATAAGAGGGGTGAGGGGCACCTTAGGAAAAGTTAGAAATATTATTTTATAATAAAATCATTTTCGGTTTATAATTGATAAAAAATAGATTATTTAAATTATAAGGTGGGTATGGGTCTAAAACCACTCAAAGAATAGGTTTTAGACAGGTTTGGGTCACTCTATTAACTTTATATTTTAGATTTAACTCTTAGTTAAATAGTTTGACATTTACCATGTCTCTTGGTATTTTTATATTATATGGTTAATAAAATTACTATATAATTCCAAGAGAACCCCAAGTGGTTAATTAATGATAAACCTATCCTTATATAAGTCTTTTGGCCAAACCTCAGATTTTTAGGAATAGAATATCAATAAATAATATAATATTTGTTTTAAAAACACTTTTATGTGAATTTTGTCACTATATGGTATTTTATTTTTTCTAAACTCATAAAAGCATTATTACTTCGAACAAAATTAATCTAACCTACCATAATATGTCATTTTAACCTAGAGAATTAGTTTAATTCATAAAATATCTCAAATTACATTTATTTAGATATTTATAATATCAATTATTTTAATATTTCATTAATTAGGTAATAATTGCATCATCATTGTGTCATAAATAAATTAAATTATTTAATGTATAAAAAATATAAATAAAATACCATTATGTTTGAAATATTTATAGATTTATAATGAATATTTGTAGTATAATTTATCTTAGGTGTAACCCTATATTAAAAATGGTTTAGTTATTAATCTTTGAATTTAACACTTTTTACTCTTCTTTGAATTAAATAATATTAAATGTCCTAATCTAATCCAAGTGGACCTAAAGGTTCATATTTTATTCCTATAGTTTATTTTGGTCTAATTACACTTATTAAATATAATTAGGACATGTGTTTGGGTAATAATAATATCATTTTTACCATTAATTACCATATTTACTTTTAACCGTGGTAAATACTAGTAAAAAGTTACTATTCACCAAAAATTATTTTCATCTTATTGAACCAATTTTTACTTAATGATATCAACCGTGACTCTCACATTTATGAAATTCAACTCACAGAAGTGGTAAAATTATGTTCTATTTAAATTTGCAAATGCTCCTAGGAGGTGGGTAAAAGACGGTAAAAAGTTCAATAAAAAAAATATATATATATATAATTATTATAAACTGAATCTAATGAATTACATTAAACTTATATAGATATTATGTATATATTTTGACCAAAAATAAATTTAAATAAAATAAATAATTATTTAAATTAAAATTTGGTTTTAAACTATTACTGAGTGTTTTTCACTATTCATCAAAAATTGAAAGTTTTCATAAAAATACCAAAAATTCACCTTATGCTAATTTCAATATTCCGAATCCAAAAATAAAGTCCATTTTGAAAGATAAATTTATAAAATTTCAAAATGTGGGTATTACTATTCAAAATGGCTAGTTTGATTGGTTGTGGTGTGTTAGAACTCGAAGTTACGTACAACACACACTATTGTATTATTCAAAGAGAACTGTACCATGGGTGCTTGGGGTGTTACAGTAGTTTCTTGTCTGAAGCTACATTTTTCAGCTATAAATAGAGACCCCCCCATATGGGGAAAGAACTTCGGAAGGTGAAGCATTGTATCTGACTCACATAATTATTTATTCTATGATGTCACATAAATCTATGCTTAAATGAATACTCAAAGGTAGATAACATACAAAAATGACCACACAAGGGACCCAATTTTTTCTATAATGTGTTTGAGATGTCCTCATGTAAGTTCCCCTAAATTCTAGGTTGGTGCTTGTAAGAGAAGTTTCCTTTTCATAACCATGATTTTTGTGTCAGATCTGAAATTACACAAACCTATACCTTCAAAATACATGAAGTGTCCTTATGATAGAGCTTATGGTTTTTGAAACCCCACTTGTGCCTGAAAACATAGTTTTTTACACAAAAACATTTTAGTTCCTCACTCAATGCCTCCTTCTACTAAACACATTTTCCTAGAAGTTGGTTGATCAGGTGCATGTACCTACTCCAACAAGACCCTCCAGTTCCTAGATCACCCACACCACCCATATCATCAACCTTCATGTCCATCCTATCTATACAATCTGGATGGATACATTACCTCTTACTCATAATCATAGTTACCCTAACATCAATACCCATGTTTAATACTTCACCCTGGTATTGTTTATGTCATGCACCACTTATAGGTGCATGTGCAGTAGATGTGTAAGCCTAAAAGGTGACATCATCAAGGAAAACTGGCCATATTTCTTGGTATGGAGGCCTAGTGCTTGATCCCTCTCTAATAACATGATATAGTCTCCCTGGGTGTAGGCTCAAACCATGTTTGAGCTTCATTATAAAACAATTCACCCCATAAAATCCTCCTTGAACAAAGTTAAGCTACATGACATCATAATAGACATGATGTTAAATTGTAACCCTACCCTATATGGTGAATGAAGGATTCCCCATGTATGACTACCATGGGATAACACCAGACCTCTTACGTTGTGTGATAAATACATGATTCCCCATTTATGATCATAATGTTATGAAACCTCCTTCCCCACCATGGGATAAAACTACTACCATAGAAATCCTATATGAATAAGCCCCCACACAATCCCTCATTATTTCTCCTTTTGTGATGTAGGAATCCTTACCACATAATGATAAACTGTATGGATCATTCCTGTCAAATAAGCATAATCCATGACATAATACAATGTGATTTTGATCTCTGTCTCCTAATAGTGTATGTATGACACCTCCATGAGGTTCAATCCCAACTCCCCAACATTCACACCAAATCTCCCTATATTCACCTCAGAAGGATATAATTATGAGGTGTGATCATCTCCCCCTTGGGGAACACTAAACTCATTACCACCAAAATATTCATATCTTCCCATCAGAAGGTCAAAAATATTATGTGTTATCATCCCTCTTATTGGGACACACTCAACCCATCATCATATCCCCACATGTTGTTAAACCTGAAACCAACCTATCCCCAAAATACATTAAACATGGGACCAATCAATCCCTGGAAGACATTAATACTTTGACCAATCTATCCCTATGAGATGATAAACGACTGGCCAACCTATCCTCACAAGATGTTAAACAGTTGACCAACCATATCCCCACAATACCTTAAACCTGTGACCATTCTGTCCACACGATAGGTTAAACATATGACCATATCCCCACAATATGTTAAAAATGGGACAAACCTATCTCCAAAAGATATTAAACTGGGGACCATGCCCCCACAAGTTGTTAAACCTGTGACTATGTCCCCACAAGACCCTAAACCTACACCCCCACCAGATAATCTAGAATCTCAACCACATGAAATGAACATGATATTATCAAGGTAAAAATCGTTGTAAGTGTTACACCCATGGAGAAAAATACCCCATGATGGACTGGGCATTCCTTGGGTTCTATGAAAATGATGGATCTTATTTGATATACCCTAGACTTAGAAATAGGTAGGAATTATTTGTTCCAAATTCCCAATGTCATTAAATGATTAGATATTTCCAATATCACCAATAGTTCTGACTGCATATAACTTCTCTATCTTGGAAAAAGAAGCATAATTAACTGGAATCCACCTTGATATAGTACCGAGAAAAAAATTCATGAAAATGATTAGAATCCATGAGGGTGATCCAAATTACGAAAATATCTCCAAAGGGGAATCCATTGAAGGAAGAACCAATATATTATAATCCTATTTTTTTCAAGGATTCAACACCACCATCATAGAGGTGGAGGACACTTGCCTTTGGAATGTTGGAATGTAGGGCAACCACCTAGCTTCCCTAGAAAGGTGCAAGATATCAATGGAACAATACCACACCATGATAGGAAATTAAGGAAAAGATCACCAAAACTAACCATTTATAAAGAGATACCGTAATGAAAAGAAATAGAAAACAATCCAATTATTAAATAATAAGTAATTTCTTCTCATTTAGAGGATTATCCTATTTAGGATGAATCAATGAAGGTTTGAATCGAGTAACAAGATATATCAACCAACTGGTAGATTATTCTATTCATGGAAGAATCACCATTAGTTAGAATTAGGTAACTAGACTCATATAATCCATAAATTTATATTCATCATTTTTCTAATTTCCCATCCAATTTGGTCAATTTATCTAGAAACCAAGCGACCTTCCATTTATTATTCATTTGTAGGTTCTCCTATATAGTACAAATTTTAGAATTCATATCATGGTAGTTTTATAAATACTATAATTCACATTTATTTTCATGTTCAGTAGGCTAAACCAATTCTAAAAAAAGTTCATTTAATCCAAGGTTAGAACACCTATCTTGTGGCTGTATGTTTGGGTCACACTTCCAAGAGACCCAATGGATTATTTAGGAGGTATAAGCATAATAATTAATATCGTGGAAGTGGAATAAAATTTTAGTTAGGTCTCATTCATGGTATGTTGGTGAAATCAAACTTATTATGCATTCTAGAGAAAGAAATCAGAAAATAGAGAGTTCCACTAGACCACCTACATTGAACGGAGCTAACTCCAACTGATGTGTGAAATCCAAGTCAGGAACAATGAGACTATGTACTTCCAACTAACCTCGTACATTTTGAAGATTGTATGCCCCTAAAAATAGGATTGATTGGCCTCAACCATGGGAACTTCATTGACCATCCATGGAGATCCTAAATTATAATGGGATTTACCTAAAAAAAGAATAATATATATATATACACCTAAAAATATATATTATAAAAAAGTTGAAAATGAATATATATATATATATACTATAAGACTAAATTAAAATAGGTAAAAAATAATTTTTTTTATGATGAACTATAAGATTTTTCTTCATGATTTCCATAAAAGTCAAATATCCATGAGTTTAGGTCGAAAATTCACAACAGTTTAACATGACACAAGAAGAAAGATAATAAGATGAAATGAATCCATAGAAATGTTTAAAAAATGGGACAAATCATTCCTTGTTTTATAAGTTAAAGCACTCATAAAGGCACACATTATATGCTTTAAAAATTTTCCTTTTGAAAATTGATTTTTTAAGAGATTTTTTAATATTAAAAAAGAAGCCATTTCATATTTTTTTTGAAATTTGGAAAGGAATTACTAAATAAAAAATAGCGGTCCTTAAGTGGAATTTTTTAGTCAAACCTGCATCGTTCAAGCCATGGAATCGTAAGACAACCACATAGTGCAGCAAACACATCCAATAAATTTTACACTTTATATGTGTATATATGTATCCTTAGTCTTGTATGTGTGTGTGTATATATATATTCATTTAAATATTTATTTATAATAAAATATATATTCTCAATTTTATGTTGATACACCTATTTATAAACCCATATATTTATTTATCTATACAAACACATATATTATATAATTTATAATCTAAGAAATATATATATAAATAAATTATATATATATATGAATATATGAATATATATATATATACATTGTTCATTTTTAATTAGAATTTTAGATTTTTTTTAAAATACACCTTTAAAATTAAAATTATGTTTTCATAAATATAGATATTATTTATAGAGGTAAATATATTAATGCATAATCTATTTTTATATATGTAATCATTTTATTAATTTCAATGAATTATATAAAGATATATATTCTCAATATGTATATATATTGTTAATAGATAATAAATTAGATATAAATAAATTATATTTACATAATTAAATGTATTTACATAAAAAATAAATATAAATGAAATTTAAATATATATATCATATTTATACACAAATTTAATTATTATTAAATCTCTAAACATAATATATATATGTTACTAAATTAATTTTTGAGCTTAAATCCTTAAATTTTTTTTATTAATTTTAATATCATTTATATATGAAATTATATATCACATAATATGAATTTTAAGTTAATTTTTATGTTTATAAATTAGATTTATATCTTTTTCAAATATTTATATTAACATTTAATCATTATTCATAATATAAATACATATAAGTATCTATATATACATCTATATATTCATATATATACATCTATATATATATATACATCTATATATATATACATATATATACATATATATACATATATATGCATATATATACATATATATACATATATATGCATATATATACATATATATACATATATATATATATATATACCTATATATACATATATACACACACACACATATATATATACCTATATATACATCTATATACATATATATATGTATATATACATATATATACAAATATATAAAAATATATACATATATATACATATATAAACATATATATGCATATACAAACACACACACACACACATATACTAAATATGATTTATGTTAGTGATTGATATGCCATTGGAATTAGTGCACCATAAAGTGGGGAAGGGGTGAATTAGAGGTGCTTTTCAATTATAATTTGATCCACATAAAATAACCCATATGATCGGTATGGACTTGATACCCTCAATATAAAAAATGCACTTACCCAAATTTAAAACATAAAGGAAAAATGGAAAGAAACAAATATTTTTTACAAGGTTCGGTCCAAGTGTGGGAACCTTCCTAATATAGTGATAAATGTGTCCAATATAATTTTTTTAAATTATATTCTGTCACGACCCACCGTCGGGGTCCGTGCCGTGACTACCCCAAGCCCGCCTTCCATAGGCCAGGGGCTGGCGACTAGCACCAAGGCGTAAATCCTGGTAAAAAGGGAAGGCATTGCCTTTGTAAAGTAAACAAACACCACAGTGTAAGCAAGAGGAAAGTAAACACTAAGTAAAAACAGAGTACAACTGAAAGTGCGGAAAAGTAAATGGGCCAGAATACAAACCCAAACTGAAAGTAAAGTACAACTCGAAAGGGAAAACAACAACTGAAAAGTAAAAGCCGCTACACCGAGCTGTCCACTGGAAATCCCACCTGAAGGGTGGGTACAGATAGCTCCACTGCTCCACGGGTCCCGCCGTCCGCTCCGAGGACGTCCCGCCCAGTGGTCCACCTCCGGGTATCGTCCCGCTCTGCAAGCCTCAGCTAAGGTCAACGCTGTCCGTTGTCTGTAACCAACACAACGTAGTGCGGGCAAAGCCCGTGCAGGGGTGAGTATAAGCTACTCAGTAGGGACCCCGAGACCCCTGAAGGTCTCTCAAATCCACAGAGGATAAACCATGAAAAAGGTACAATCACGAGGTAAAAACCGACACTGCTTAGGTATATGACCATACATATACCTAAGTCATCAATTTCAAATACGCTCCAACCTCCGAGCCCAAGTACAACTCAGTCCAAACAGGAAAGTAAACGTATTCCACACAGGAAAGAAAAACGTAATCCACACAGGATAGCACAACACAATCCACACAGGAAAGTAACAGGATTCAGCTCACACAGGTATACTTATTCGAAAGACGATAAAGATGATCTCTGATCCATCTAAGTCGCCGGACCCACAAAGGATCGATAGGTAACTAACCCCCGCAAAAGACCCACACAGGATCGGGCCCACGTAGGACCTGTAGATAATCACCGCAAAGACCCACACAGGATCGGGCCCACACAGGACCTGTAGGCGCTGGTTCACACAGGGCCGCTGAGCGCAAAGAACCACACAGGATCGGACCCACACAGGATCGGGCCCACACAGGACCTGTAGCACTGATCCACGTAGGATCGCTGAGTGCTTTAGTCGTCGTCGTCGAATCCACACAGGATCTCTGTACTGTCGTCGTCGCAGTCACAGTAGCAGTAGCAGCAGTAGTAGTCACAGTAACAATCGCAGCCATCACTAGGGTTCCCGCACACAGCAAGCTCGTTCGGAGGGTCCGCTCCACGAGCCGAGAGGCTGATACATCAACTGTCACAAAGTCCAGAGTTGATGTATCCAAAAGGTCCGTATCGTCAATAGGAACTCAACGCAACAGACGGCGCGTCGATCGGACGCCCGGTCTGAGAGTTATTGGCATTTTCGTCCCCGGGGCCCGGTTGGTTTTTAAGGGAAAACCAACCCGACCGTACTCCACCTGCGTCCAAACCTCGGGCGGAGTATGCCAAAAGATCCGTCTCACTAAGAGGAACACAACACAGCTGACGACACGTCAATCGGACGTCCGTAACTCAAGATATGAGCGTTTCCGCTCCGAAGGCCCGGTTGGTTTCGTGAACGAACCAACCCGGCCGAACTCAAATTAATCCGAAACCTTGATTGCGATATACCGAAATGACCGTCTCGATCCAAGGATCGCATTGTCGTAGACGGTTCGTCAATCGGAGGTCCGTGGCTCAAGTTATGGCCAAAAGACCGAATTTGATCCGAAACGGGGGGTCCGGGTCCGGGCGGACCCGGCCCGACCCCCCCCGGGTCGACCCGACCCGGGTCCCACCCGAACCGGGTCGACCCGAACGGGGTCCTACCCGAACGGGGTCGACCCGAACGGGGTCCTACCCGAACCGGGTCGACCCGACCCGGGTCCGACCCGGTCCGCTGGACCCGGCCCGGCCGGTGGCGGCGCGGCGACGCGGCCAGCGTGCCGCGCTTGTGCCGCACGCGGGGGGTGAAACCCCCCTTTTTCCGGATCTCGGCCGGCCTAAGGCCGGCCATTTCTTTATACACGCGGGACCCGCGGGTCCCGCCTCATGTCCAAACCGGCGGCCGGCGCGGCCGGCCGCCTTCCTCTTCTCCGCCGTGGCCGTAGCCGCGGCTCCTCTTCGATCTCCGGAGGTCGGCGAGGCCGGCCGCCCCTGGCTGATCCGCCGCGGCCGTAGGGCCGCGGCCCACCTGATCTCCGGCGCCGGAAAGGCCGGCGCCCCTGGCTGCTCCGCCGCGGCCGTAGGGCCGCGGCCCTTCCTGATTCCCAGCGGCCGGCGAGGCCGGCCGCCCCTAGCTCCTCCGCCGCGGCCATAGGGCCGCGGCTGTTCTGATCTCCGACGGCCGGCGAGGCCGGCCGCCTCTTGGTGCTCCGCCGTGGCCTTCCGGCCGCAGTTCTTCTTTTTCCGCCGGTGGCCGGTTTTCCGGCCGCCCCTTCTTGCTCGGTCCTTGTAAGATTTGCGCAGCGTAACGACGTCGCGCCCCACCGCCGCGGCCCGACTCCGGCCGCGGTCTCATCCGATCTCAAAGGCGCGGTATTATAGCGTCGCGGTTCTTCATCGTGACCCAAACCGGCCTTAAATAATTCTTTCCGCGCGGTGCAATGGTACCGCGTTACCCCGCTTCAAACCACAATAAAACTAAACCACGATGGGAGGAGGATCAGCCGTGTTTGTGCGGTCCGGCCTCCTCCCGTTAGTTTGTTATCTATTGGCTTAGAAATACTTGAGGAATGTCAAATAAAATGTAAACAACGAACTCAAGAACCCCTTCCTCGATAGTTGCACGTTGACGTAGTCGTGGAATATCGGTGTCGATTCCTTTGACGTCGGAGGAAGAGTCGTTGTCGATGGCGTTCGTCACGGAAAACCGTCGCGGAAGAGATGATGCGGAAGAAGAACGTCACGTCGCGGATATGGTGTCGCGGAAGAACCGTGTTCTTCGGCGAAGAAGTTCTTCGTTGAAGAACGTCGTTCTTCATGTTCTTCGTCGAGGTTGAAGAAGATGAAGAAACAAGAAGAACCTTCCCAACTCTCTCAAGGAGACAAAACTATAAAATAAGACTCTATCATATTTTATTAACACAACAACACACAAGAATTTCAAGAGTTTGAAATTCAAAACACACACACAACTCACCTTATTTAAGTCTAAAGTTATAACTTAAGATATCATAACTTATGAGGGAGTTGAGGGGTTTTAGAGGATATGAAGAGATGGGGTTCGTGTGGGCCCCACCACCCTCATAACCTCCCAAGGGAGGTTGGGTGGTTACCCAACTTCCAACAAGAGATATCACTTAGAGTAAAATAATAAAAATTGTAGTGTAATTACAAAGTAAACATCCACAATTTTTATTATCAACACTCGTATGAACGCAACTCCAGAACAGGAGTTCCTAAGCATTTACCGGCGCTACGGTTCCATCGGTGCCCACGGAATTCGATTCCGGGCACCGGTTCAAAAGTTAGAAAATTCCCGCTCGTTCGTTCACTGAACGTACCCGAGCCAAACTTCGGAAATTGATTCCGGGCACACCGGGCCTCGGAATCATGTGCCGTCAGAAACCGCGCTCTTGTAAAATTCCAAAGAAAATTAAGAAAAAATTTCCCTTGAATTTTACGGGTCTTTACATTACTCCCACCTCAGGGCTTTACGTCCCCGTAAAGATACATCAAAAACTAGGGAAACAAATGAGGGTACTGAGCACGCATCTGAGCCTCCCGCTCCCATGTGCTCTCCTGGAGATTCCCGTGCTGCCATCTGATGCGCAAAAGAGGAATCGATCGCCCACGCAGGGCCCGCTCTTGTCGATCCTCTATCTCCACCGGGACCTCCATAAAAGTCGCCCCATCATCAACGACAAGCTCCCCATGGTCAAAGATGTGCGTCGGATCGTGCACGTATCTCCTCAGCTGAGACACGTGGAAGACGTCGTGCACCCGGTTCAACTGAGGTGGTAGAGTCAGGCGATAAGCCACCTCACCAATCCTGCTGAGGACCTGGAAGGGTCCGATGAAGCGCGAAGATAACTTGCCGCCTCGGCCAAATCTCCGAATACCACATCGAGGTGAGACCCGCAAGAAGACGTGGTCGCCATCCTCGAACTCTAGTGGCCTCCGCCTCCTGTCAGCGTATGACTTCTGCCGGCTCTGTGCTGTCCTCATCCGCTCCTGGATGACCTGGACCTTCTCTGTCGTGGCCTGGACCATCTTTGGTCCCACGAGTGCTGACTCTCCAGGGTCTGTCCAGCACAAAGGAGATCTACAAGGTCGGCCGTACAACGCCTCGTACGGTGCCATCCCGATAGTGGAGTGGTAGCTGTTGTTGTACGCAAACTCCACCAAGGGTAGGTGGTCCTCCCAGCTACGACCAAAGTCGAGAACACATGCGCGAAGCATGTCCTCAAGAGTCTAAATGGTCCTCTCCGTCTGACCATCCGTCTGAGGGTGAAAGTCTGTGCTCAGTCGTAGCTGCGTCCCGAACGCCTCTTGTAACCCCTTCCAAAGCCGGAAAGTAAAGCGAGCATCTCGATCAGAGACGATAGATGATGGCACACCGTGGAGCCGCACAATCTCCTGAACGTAGAGATGACCCAAGCTCTCCACTGAGCCCTACTCTCTGATGGGTAAGAAGTGTGCCGACTTGGTGAGTCGGTCAACAATCACCCAGATGGAGTCGTGACCTCTGGAAGTGCGTGGAAGTCCAGTCACGAAGTCCATAGATATGCCGTCCCACTTCCACTCCGGAACCTCCAAGGGCTGTACCAAGCCCGCTGGTACCTGATGCTCTGCCTTCACCTGTTGGCAGGTGAGGCATCGAGAAACGAACTCTGTTACTGCCTTCTTCATGCCCGGCCACCAGTGCTGTCGTCTGAGGTCCTGGTACATTTTCGCCACTCCAGGATGTACCGCCAAAGGAGAAGTGTCAAACTCTCTCAGCACTTCCTCTCGCAATGCGACTGGTACCATGGTACGTCCTCTGAAAAGGATGTCGTGCTCTGCTCCAAGGGAGAAACGATCAGGTGCCTGTCCCGAGGATATCTGTGCATGCTGTGTCTCACAGTAAGCGTCCCCACGCTGTGCCTCCCTGACTCGCTGCAGTAGTGGAGGAGTGACTGTGAGAGACTGAAGGAAGGCTGCTCCATCTCTATCCACGAAGGATATCTGCAAAGAGGCTAGCTGCAAAGATTTCTCCTTTGCCGAAAAGTGAAATCCGGTCTCATCCCCTGGATAAACCACGTTCCTTGCCTAATACAGTCAATTCCGTCATGATTAGTTAATTTATGGCACGGATGACGTTGTAAGGCCTCGACGCTGCTACCAAGAGGTCCAACCGTTACTCTCGCCTCTAAGGGTCGAGTCACACTGTCGGCATCAGTGTGAGGTTACTGGGTCCCCTCCAGTTGAAATCTCGAAAGTGAGGGTCAAGTCAACAGTTTAACCGGGACCACTCAGTATCAATCAAACAAAAGGACAGTAAAGCAAACAAAGATAAGTGTCTTTTTATTATCGCAGCTCATAGTACAAGACACGAATACAATAGAAAAATGGAACTAGAAGTACAAGGGACGTATCCACTAGTTCCTCTCCTGTCCACCTGCTCTCGGAGCTCTACTGCCTTGTCCACTACTCGGCTGTTGCTCAAGCACTCGCCGCTGCTTCTGTCTCAGTGGCTCCTCTAACACCCGCTGATCAATCGTACGAGGAGTCGGACAGTCACGTACCAGGTGACCCTTCCCGCCGCAGGAGTAACATTGTCCATTTCTGGCACGCCTGGCTCTGACCCCACCTCGGGTGCCCCGCACCACCGGTCCTAAAACCCGAGATCTTCCAACTGCTAGTCTGGTCCTCCTGGACCTCTGCATCATCTGTCTACTACCCACAGATGACTCGGCTATTGATCGAAAAACACGCGGCAAAGGCAGAAGCTCCTGTACACGCTCGGGGTGTAGAGCTACTGGCACAAACTCCACCCTGAAGAAGGTCTCGAAGTCCTACCATGCGAAGGTCATCCCGTCGCAAAACTGAAACAAGTGGCTCCACCACCTGCCTGCTGCTGCCTGAAGGAGGCTGGCAGCAAAGATCACCATGAAGTCTGCCGGCGTCCCCACTAGCCTGAAGACTCCCACAACAGCCTCCAGCCAATCCTCAGCCGCCTGTGGGTCCGTCTCTCCCCGGAAACTGGGTGGCCTCTGGCGCTGGAACTCGTGCAGCGCACTCAAGTGGCGTGCATCGCCTACTGCTGGGGCTGGTGGCATCGATGGCCCAACGTATGGTAGTATCGCTGGTGCCTCCGTTGGTGCCTCAACTGCAAGAGGGCCCTGTACCGAAGCCTCGTCGCTCGGTGGGTTGTCGTCACACTCGACTCTCGGAACCCTAGCTGGCTGCCATCGTGGGTCCATCCTGAAAGGAAACAGGTGCGCCACGGTCAAACAGTATACCTGGTGAGCTGACACAAAGAAATCACAGAGAAAACTTTGAAACACACACGCAATCAATGTTTTCGTGCATTAAGTCGGAAATCAGAAGTCAGGGTCCTGGTGTACGGATACGTCGGCCGCCGCACCAACACTGGACTCACTGGACTGATAACCAAACTCAATATGCTAAACATTATTGCTTCACATAGAAAAGATCAGAGTTCGCGGTAGAACCGAACTCCTTTGATACCAATTTGTCACGACCCGCCCTCGGGGTCCGTGCCGTGACTACACCAAGCCCGCCTTCCATAGGCCAGGGGCTGGCGACTAGCACCAAGGCGTAAATCCCGGTAAAAAGGGAAGGCATTGCCTTTGTAAAGTAAACAAACACCACAGTGTAAGCAAGCGGAAAGTAAACACTAAGTAAAAACAGAGTACAACTGAAAGTGCGGAAAAGTAAATGGGCCAGAATACAAACCCAAACTGAAAGTAAAGTACAACTCGAAAGGGAAAACAGCAACTGAAAAGTAAAAGCCGCTTCACCGAGCTGTCCACTGGAAATCCCACCTGAAGGGTGGGTACAGATAGCTCCACTGCTCCACGGGTCCCGCCGTCCGCTCCGAGCACGTCCCGCCCAGTGGTCCACCTCCGGGTACCGTCCCGCTCTGCAAGCCTCTGCTAAGGTCAACGCTGTCCGTTGTCTGCAACCAACACAATGTAGTGCGGGCAAAGCCCGTGCAGGGGTGAGTATAAGCTACTCAGTAGGGACCCCGAGACCCCTGAAGGTCTCTCAAATCCACAGAGGATAAACCACGAAGAAAGGTACAATCACGAGGTAACAACCGACACTGCTTAGGTATATGCCCATACATATACCTAAGTCATCAATTTCAAATACGCTCCAACCTCCGAGCCCAAGTACAACTCAGTCCACACAGGAAAGTAAACGTATTCCACACAGGAAAGCAAAACGTAATCCACACAGGATAGCACAACACAATCCACACAGGAAAGTAACAGGATTCAGCTCACACAGGTATACTTCTTCGAAAGATGATAAAGATGATCTCTGATCCATCTAAGTCGTCGGACCCACGAAGGATCGATAGGTAACTAACCCCCGCAAAAGACCCACACAGGATCGGGCCCACGTAGGACCTGTAGATAATCACCGCAAGAACCCACACAGGATCGGGCCCACACAGGACCTGTAGGAGCTGGTTCACACAGGACCGCTGAGCGCAAAGACCCACACAGGATCGGACCCACACAGGATCGGGCCCACACAGGACCTGTAGCACTAATCCACGTAGGATCGCTGAGTGCTGTAGTCGTCGTCGTCGAATCCACACAGGATCTCTGTACTGTCGTCGTCGCAGTCACAGTAGCAGTAGCAGCAGTAGTAGTCACAGTAACAATCGCAGCCAGCACTAGGGTTCCCGCACACAGCAAGCTCGTTCGGAGGGTCCGCTCCACGAGCCGAGAGGCTGATACAACAACTGTCACAAAGTCCAGAGTTGATGTATCCAAAAGTTTCGTATCGTCAACAGGAACTCAACGCAACAGACGGCGCGTCGATCGGACGCCCGGTCTGGGAGTTATTGGCATTTTCGTCCCCGGGGCCCGGTTGGTTTTTAAGGCAAAACCAACCCGGCCGTACTCCACCTGCGTCCAAACCTCGGGCGGAGTATGCCAAAAGATCCGTCTCACTAAGAGGAACACAACACAGCTGACGGCACGTCAATCGGACGTCCGTAGCTCAAGATATGAGCGTTTCCGCTCCGAAGGCCCGGTTGGTTTCGTGAACGAACCAACCCGGCCAAACACAAAGTAATCCGAAACCTTGAGTGCGATATATCGAAACGACCGACTCGATCCAAGGATCGCGTTGCCGCAGACGGTTCGTCAATCGGAGGTCTGTGGCTCATGTTATGGCCAAAAGACCGAATCTGATCCGAAACGGGGGGTCCGGGTCCGGGCCGACCCGGCCCGACCCCCCTGGGTTGGCCCAAACCGGGTCGACCCGAACCGGGTCGACCCGACCCGGGTTGGACAGACCTGGTCCGCTGGACCCGGCCCGGCCGGTGGCGGCGCGGTCCGGCCAGCGGCGGCGCGGCCAGCGTGCCGCGCTTGTGCCGCACGCGGGGGCTGAAACCCCCCCTTTTTCCGGATCTCGGCCAGCCTAAGGACGACCGTTTCTTTATACACGCGGGACCCGCGGGTCCCGCCTCCTGTCCAAACCGGCGGCCGGCGCGGCCGGCCGCCTTCCTCTTCTTCGCCGCGGCCGTAGCTGCGGCTCCTCTTCGATCTCCAGCGGCCGGCGAGGCCGGCCGCCCCTGTCTGATCCGCCGCGGCCGTAGGGCCGCGGCCCACCTGATCTCCGGCACCGGCAAGGCCGGCGCCCCTGGCTGCTCCGCCACCGCCGTAGGGCCGCGGCCCTTCCTGATTCCCGGCGGCCGGCGAGGCCGGCCGCCCCTAGCTCCTCCGCCGCGGCTGTTCTGATCTCCGGCGGCCGGCGAGGCCGGCCGCCTCTTGGTGCTCCGCCGTGGCCATCCGGCCGCGGTTCTTCTTTTTCCGCCGGGGGCCGGTTTTCTGGCCACCCCTTCTTGCTCGGTCCTTGTAAGATTTGCGCAGCGTAACGACGTCGCACCCCACCGCCGCGGCCCGACTCCGGCCGCGGTCTCATCCGATCTCAAAGGCGCGGCATTATAGCGTCGCGGTTCTTCGTCGTGACCCAAACCGGCCTTAAATAATTCTTTTCGCGCGGTGCAATGGTACCGCGTTACCCTGCTTCAAACCACAATAAAACTAAACCACGATGGGAGGAGGATCGGCCGTGTTTGTGCGGTCCGGACTCCTCCCGTTAGTTTGTTATCAATTGGCTTAGAAATACTTGAGGAATGTCAAATAAAATGTAAACAACGAACTCAAGAACCCCTACCTCGATAGTCGCACGTTGACGTAGTCGTGGAATATCGGTGTCGATTCCTTTGACGTCAGAGGTAGAGTCGTTGTCGATGGCGTTCTTCGCGGAAAACCGTCGCGGAAGAGATGATGCGGAAGAAGAACGTCACGTCGCGGATATGTTGTCGCGGAAGAACCGTGTTCTTCGGCGAAGAAGTTCTTCGTTGAAGAACGGCGTTCTTCGTGTTCTTCGTCGAGGTTGAAGAAGATGAAGAAACAAGAAGAACCTTCCCAACTCTCTCAAGGAGACAAAACTATAAAATAAGACTCTATCATATTTTATTAACACAACAACACACTAGAATTTCAAGAGTTTGAAATTCAAAACACACACACAACTCACCTTATTTAATTCTAAAGTTATAACTTAAGATATCATAACTTATGAGGGAGTTGAGGGGTTTTAGAGGATATGAAGAGGTGGGGTTCGTGTGGGCCCCACCACACTCATAACCTCCCAAGGGAGGTTGGGTGGTTACCCAACTTTCAACAAGAGATATCACTTAGAGTAAAATAATAAAAATTGTAGTGTAATTACAAAGTAAACATCCACAATTTTTATTATCAACACTCGTATGAACGCAACTCCAGAACAAGAGTTTCTAAGCGTTTACCGGCGCTACGGTTCCATCGGTGCCCTCGGAATTCGATTCCGGGCACCGGTTCAAAAGTTAGAAAATTCCCGCTCGTTCGTTCACTGAACGTACCCGAGCCAAACTTCGGAAATTGATTCCGGGCACACCGGGCCTCGGAATCAGGTGCCGTCAGAAATCGTGCTCTTGTAAAATTCCAAAGAAAATTAAGAAAAAATTTCCCTTGAATTTTACGAGTCTTTACATATTCAATCAAAAATTATGAATGGTTCATCCATGTATCATTATGTAACCATGGTATGTTTATCAACACGACCTAACATCCCAATAGAATTCTCATTTTTTTCCCATAAAATTACAATTTGATTATACCAAGTTGATAATGATAATAGGAAAATATGGGTTTCTTCATCAATTGATGTAGACATCCCTCTCGAGACATCGATAATATCATTGTAACATGTTCTTACTTTTTCATGAACTTTTAAATTTGATACGTGTATATAAATTCATATAAGTATTGGTTTCTCAAATATTATATAATTAGTTGATTTTATTCTCCTCAATATCGAGTCACTTAGTATTTAAGAAAATTGAAGTTTCTTTACGCTCTTTTATAATCTATTTTCATTATCCGTGGTTGTTCTTAGTGTCACATAGTTTTGGACTGTTTTCACAACATAACAATCTATCTAGTCTTGTACTAGTTTATTAGTGAAGTTTAATATTTTTGAATTAATTAAATTATAGTAATCAATTAAAGACTATCTTCTATATAATGTCCACAAATAAATAGTAAAAATCCCACTTTAGTGTATTTCCTCAAGAAATTGACAATGTGGGTGTGCTCCCATGATCTCTAAATATTATATTATTAATATAACTACTTACTATATTGTTATTTTAGTAATACCCCTATTATCATTTTAGATGATTAAACAAAAATAATTTGGGTAAATTGTTTATTAGTGACCATCAATAAAAATAATTCATGAATTAATGTATTTGATAAATCCAGAAAGCTCAATTCATGATCTCCTATCTTCATTTCATTAGTCTAGCTTTGGTTGAAATAATTATTATTATTATTTATAAAACTACACACTTAATCATGAAGAAAAATTCAAATTACTCAGACTGTATCAAATCACAATGATTTTCATGTGATTAATAAATTAAATATCATCATAGGAGAATCCCATTTTCTTTAAAAAAATCAACCTTCTTTGATAACCATTGATATTTTTTTAAATGAATGTATTTTAAAACATAAAAAAATTTGAGTAGTGATCACTTTAATTTCCCACAAAAATGCTGAATCACAATTTCATTTGATAAATTTATTCCTCTTAATATTACTAAGAGCTTTATCATATTTAATTTCACTATAAAAATTTCATTAAAAATCATCAAATATTTTTAATACTTCTAAAATCTGACTATTTTTTCTAACTACTGGACTTAATATGAACCCTATAAATCCACCTTTTAAATTATTTCCCTGTTCAAAATATTCAATATAATAGTATTTAATAATAGTAAATGAATATCATATTTATGGAAATAAATATTAAAAATTTATCATATTACTTATGAATTCTTTGGTTACTCATATGAGTTCATTGGTTTCCATTAGAAAGTCAGGGAGTTACTTTTATGAAGTCACGAAATAAATATTATGAACTATACCTTTACATTGAAAAGAATCTTCCAAAATTTCAGAATTCCATTTTTAAAGTCATCAATTACATTTCCAATGTAGTTTATCTACTCTTCTAAAGTCTTTTATTTTTAATATTTTAAATATCAGCTATACTAGGTTAATCTTACGAAGTTCTACTTTTCAAATTCTCAGTTTCTAAATATAAATATATATTACATCAATTACTTGAAAAATAATTTATTAAACCTCTAGGATACTAAAAAATTCTAAAAAACATAAAAAAAATTCAATAAAAATCAAAAAAACTTCTAATTATCTTCATCTAATTTTGGAAAAAATACCATACATCAAAAATTCTATAAGGATATTTAATCAGCCACATTTGATTTTTTTCAACTCCAATAATCATTGTTAGATCCATTAGAATCATTTAAATAAATCAAAAAGTAAAATCAAAAACTTCTAATCACATCATTTTCTTATATGATAAGTTTCTTAACACCACACTACCATATAAAGTAAATTATTTGAGTGAGTCTCATCTCTTTGGTATAAGAAATGTTGGGTCAAGAAACATATATGTTCTTCACACCATTTTTCACTCATTTATTTTTTCACCCCCATTTATAAAACCACTGAAGCCTCATATTAGTATAAAAATAAAGACTTATAAATATACCCCTTTTAATAATGACACTCCCCCTTTAATATAGAAGGTACACATTCCATCCCCCTATTTAAATATAATCTACAGAAAAGTTGGATTAATTTCCACAAATACATAATTGAGAGGAGAAGGATAAACATTGTGTTTCAGCCTCTATTCATTAAATTTATATATTTGAATTTATTCTATATATATGTATGATATAAAATTTAGTGGAATATATTAAATTTTAAGATAACTATTAGCCTTTTATTGATTAACGATAAGATTATTGAGCTCAACATGGGTTTATAGAGAGATTTAAACTGTAATTTTAGATAAATTAATTTATCTTAGATTATCATAAGTTCATAATATCATATCAACTTTAACTTTATAGTATTCCAATTGCACTAGAATCCAAAAAATCTTGTATTGGTAATTATTATTACTATATACTCAAATTGAGTTATGATGAAATAAAAAATTATTTTTCCTATTATTATGCCAAGTCACTAAACTATCATCAAGATTAAATTTTCTATAAGAAGTGTAATTTTAGCTATTATAATCACTTTCAAATTTTACATCTATGTATCCCTATAATTTCATTTTGAATAGTTTTTGTAAACTACTGCATAACCCATAGTAGAATTCTCTTATCTCAAAATTATTTTACTTTCCAATATATGAGACACTTTAGGATCACACAGAATTTTTTTAAAAAGAGTTACTATAAATAAATATCTATTATTGAAGGTGTAATAAAAATTATACATGAAATGATTTTAATTAATGTACATTAATGAAATACTACTTCCATTATCATAATTACCCATCTTGGTACCAATTGAAATGGGTGTAGGGATTCCATTACAATTTTCCATTCCAAAATTTATTCAATAATTTACTAGAATATTTAACTCTTGACAAGAACATATAGTGATTGTTTTGTGTAATCTATAATATTAAAAATTAATTTATCTCTCTGAAAATAGACATGTCATGTAAATTATTAATTTTATTTGAAAAAACATTATATAAATATTTTTCTCAATAGTGGACATATTTCCATAAATATATAAAATGATAATTAGAGTACCAATGGGAATCTCTTTCACATATGGTTTTTATCAAAATTTCCTTTTAAAAACTTTATATCACTCAAATAGTCATCTAATATTGAATAGTGATCACTAGGGTTATTTTTAAATAAATTTAAAAATATAAATTTAACATATAAACCATAATACCAATATTTTCTGGAATATATCTCTTAGGTTGTTTAATGAAAACGTCTTCTTTTACATCTCCACTTAGAAATATATATTTCCCATATATTTGATATACCTTAGAGTATCTATGTGCTACCCTAGACTATAAAATTAAAAATAATTATATCGTTGAAACTATTTAATATTCTTCTTAATTGACTATTAATTTTATATAATAGTATCTTTTTCAAACTAGTCCATCTTATTTTCTTGATGCTTCACCCTTCCCATTCAATTTTTTTTCTTCTGAAAACCCACTTGGTGACAATGACACTATTAATTTCTGGTATTGTAAGAAGACTAAAAGTGGTGTTAGTCTAAGTTTTACTATATTATTTATTATTATAATTGGTTTAATACTTATGATCAAAATATTGTAAAACATTTTATTGTTGGACTTTATAAATGAGAGTAGTCTAATTATCAAGACTCAATATCGATATTTTTTAGAATTAGTGCCTCTTGGTTTCTAATGATATTTTATGAATCAAAGTAATTCATCAATTTATGATTACCTAAATTCTAATTTTTAGTTTTATTATCCTTATAAATTCATGTTTTCGAATCCTCTCTAAAATAATTCTTTACATTACTATCTTCTTCTTTAAATGGGGTTTTAGAAATCGACAAACTGGAAGCATCAATATTCATATCACTTGCCTCAAATATCATTTTTATATTTCTTATATTTTCAATAAATTTCACATCCGATAAATCAATAATTCAATATATCTATTTATTATATAATTTATATCAAATTATATTTTATATTTGTCTCATGCTAATTGATACTTCTTCCTTTTTTAAAACATTCAAAAATTATTCTTTTTTATATTCCTATAAAAATGGACTCCAAAAACAATAAATTAATTCATAGTAGGGTATATATTTTATCATATCTCATAGGGTATAATTTTTATCTTAGGTTTCATTAGACACATATTTTGAATATGAATAGAATTATATTAATTCTCTCCCTAGAATACTTTTTAATGTTTATACCCAGTTAGAATAGTTCTTCCAATGTCCACAATGATTATGTACTTTATTTATACTATGAAATATTTCTAGGGTGGGTATGATATATTATTATGATGATTGATTCCAAGATTTTCAAGATGACATTAAAGAATATTAACTATATAAACTATTCCCTTATTTATTCACAATTTATTAATATAAGCTTCAACCAAATTCTCAACCTATATTTTAAAGATTTATAAATTTTAAATAGAATATGACTTTTTTCACGGTAAATTCATTGTTTATCCATTTTCATTCATCATTGAATGTAATGAATTATATATCACCTCTCATAGAAATATGTTTCACTAGATAATATATACCTGAATGAATAAGTTCTAGTGGGTTATTAGATTGAATATCCACACTTTTGATTATTCATTAATCCATTTTCCCTTTTGGAAGGTTATGGAAAAGGAATTATTATTTTTTATTTTATGTTTGGGTAGGTCTCTCATTACAACATATATTTATATTTAAGTAAAATCCATTTAACAAGGTGGGTAAGCCTTATATTCCTTACTTTTTCCCCATACATATCACTCAAGTAGTAGGAATTGGTTAGCTCACTAATTTAGTGATGGTTTCTACTAATCCATCACCTTTTGTGACGAAAATTAATGATTTTAAAGTCCCATCAATGCTGGATTATCTCTTAACAAAACCTTTATTTACATCATTAAATAGTTGACTCACATACAAAAGATTATTTTTATTCCCCTCAGTATAGAGGGAATCTTTATATTTCAACTTTTGATATTATTTCTATGTACTTACAATTAACTTGATTTTCAAAGCGAAATAATTCCCAAATATCAAATCCCTTCCACTTAGATTCTGAGTATTATTTTTTCAATATAAATATTTGAGGAACAACCACTATCATGAATTCCTATATTACCTTTCCAACAGGCTTTAAATGTAACTTCGATAATAAGTGACTTTTCATCCATATTTTCATTTTGAATTGATATTCCATTTTTAAAATATGTAGACAAACTAGGGAGAGTGGTCATACACTCTTTAGCACAGTGAACCTATTTTTGACATGTTCTATACATTTCTTTTAGAAAATAAAATCCATTTTGAGTTTTCATAATTGCATAATTTCTACTATAAATTTTATTTATCTTCTTCTTCTTCTTCTCATATTTGATTATTTTGATGTCAATAAATACCCCCTTGATACATTCTAACCCCATGGATATGAAATGTTGATGCAAATTGAGTTAGTAATTATAATAATAAATCCACATAACCATCAATTATCATTGAATGTGGGTCCTCTGTATTGATAATATTTCAGTCAATAATTTGTGTATTACATACTTTTCAAGAACTGATAAAACTTTTTTCCTAAGAAGATTATTATTATAAATATATTTGAGTATTCTCTTGGTATTTAAGATTTATCAAAAAATTTCTTGGCCTGAAAATTCGGGGTTTTATATTTTTAAAAACACTATTAGTAAAAACAGATTTAAATTTAATTTCAACTAGAGAAAATGTAATCTATCCATTTGAGAAAGGTACTTTATTAGATTGAAATGATTTTTATTCAACATAAGTAGCCTTTTGAAATCCTTAATTTTCCTTCCTCAAATATTTCTCATCTTCAAATGCTTAAATTTTTCCCTTCTTATCCTTTCATCCTTTAAAGTGAGTTTCTCATCCAAATATTTCATGATTTTCAATTATTCAAAAACTT
Source organism: Viscum album (assembly GCA_963277665.1). Classification (NCBI taxonomy): domain Eukaryota; kingdom Viridiplantae; phylum Streptophyta; class Magnoliopsida; order Santalales; family Viscaceae; genus Viscum; species Viscum album. Next base: position 1,175,634,504 of record OY728153.1, on the reverse strand, counting down.
TCATCTTCAAATTTATTATTTCATCAAGGTAAGATAATTATAATTTTATATATCAATTCTTCCCATCAGATAGAATTCAATTTTATTTATTAAATAGCCAATTTTTTCTATTGTTTTTGTGTTCTATTCATCGAAGTCTTCAAATTTAGAATTTTCCATATGATCTATATAATTCATATCACGGTATTAATATACACTAATTAATAATTATTCAAGTTTACTCATATTATCAATGAATTTAGTGAATGTATAAAATTTTACGACACTATATTTTAGAAAATATTTTTCTTAATTTGTATTTACCCAATAGATTTCCTTACACACAACATTGGGTTTTAAAAAGTTACAATAAACAATTAATATTATTATTTAAACACAAATATAATTACCTTTCCATTAAATAAATTGACATGAATAAGAATATACAAATATTAAATATTGAGTATAATGATTCAATATAAAGCATACATACTGATAAAAAATTATTTAATGTTTACTAAATGCTTTATATATTTTGAAAATATTACATTCTAGAAAAAGAAAAAATTATTAAATTTTGGTATAAAAAATAATATATGTAATTTTAAATATTTTTAAGAAATTTTATTTTTTAAATTTTTTTTTGAAATCAGAAGACAAAAATTTAATTAGGGTGAAATTTAGTAATTTTTTTGAAATATTTATTTTTCAGTGTATAGTAAAAAATATAATTTTTTGTAACAAATGACATTTTATGTCAATACGTTATGTAAATAGAAATTCCAATTGTATTATGAATATTATTTCAAGTAAAAAAACTTAATATTTTGTTATATTTATTATATGTAATTAAATTTGAATCAAGATTATATTTCATTTTAATATAAGTTTATTTTTAGTTTTAAAAATTTGATTTTTCTAAAAACATTATTTTAAAGCACATAATTTTTATAATTATTAATTAATTAAAAAAATAACAATGACAAAATATTTTAATTTTAATTTTTAGATTATATATTATAAAATATTATTTTAAATTCATTTAATTATTATTAGTAGTGATAGAGTCAATATGAAATCCTTATTTTAATGAAAAATACACTTTTTGAGAAATCATTTTTTCATCACATTTGTGGGTTTAATTTTATGTTAAATTCTTATAATTATATGAATTGATATAGGAAAAATGTATTCCATATTTCAAATAATAATAGTTTATATTATATAATAATTATAATGTATTTTTTTCATAATTTATATTGAAAACTGTAAAAATATTTTAACGTAGGTAAGGTAAAAATGGATTTATCAGGTGTTAAAATAAAAATATATTAGTTTAAATGACCTGGAATCACGACTAAAATATATTTTATGGAAACATTGAGTCCTTATAATGTATTAGGGTTTATAAGGGTCCATTTTGGATCCTTGTGGAATGTGAAAATTGTGGATATGCCTTTTATTTTCAATAATTACATTCCTGGCACTCACCTCACTTATAAAAGGCCATCCACTCTCCTATCGAATTCAAAACATTAAGGAAATTTTTATTATCCAATACCTAATAAATATCATAATTAATTCATTTTCCTTGATATAGAACACTTATTTTGATCATAAATCCATCCTATGAATCCTTTTGGTGCTTACCTAAGGTGGTTGTCCAAAGAAGAGGTATCATACTTAAATGAATGTATTAATTCTATTTCTACATAAAATATTATTAAATTATTTTGATATAATTACACCATTTACTACCATATACTGAGATTTTTTTAATGGAATAATCTTACTCCACAACCTCTTCCATCAAATAGGATACAAAATCACCATTCTTGTGTATAACGGACTATCGCGTCAGAGACCAATGTTATTTAATTTCCAACATCACATTACATGGATGGATATAATTATGTATTTAATATATATATATATATATATATATTATATTATTACACTTATGTAATTATGATATCACATATAACTTCTTTATTTCAATTCTACGGGGGATATGATAACATCGTTCTTGTGTTTGTAGAACTACTACCTAATGAAGCAATGATATTATTTTATCACTAATGATTTTAATTAAAGGTAATTAAGGGAAATTTAATTAATATTTATTATATATATTAAATAAAAATGATTATTTAAAAGTAATATTTTATTTACCTTTGTTTCGTTTTGTCCTTTGACTAAATGGATTGAACATTCAGGTATACGTATGCCCTACTATCCCTAAGAACTGTGTATTTGATTTTATATCTCTAAATTTATGGATAAATATATATATATAGATATACCAATTATATATTATATTTACACCATGTTTAACATTCTAGATATGGTGGAACCATGATCAATGTAAAAGGATAAAAATACCAAATCAAAATATACATGAAAGTCAATGTAATTATTACCCGAATCATGATTTTGAAATTGAATTATTAATTACTAGATAATAAAGTGTAATAGTTAAATCATATATGGTATTATATATTTCTGTATGATTACATAATATCTCTATAATAAACTAATATTTACTATATAGGAGGACCGAATGTGTATAAAGTATTTTGAGACTTAAGGTAATGGATTTATTTTTTTATTTTCTCTTCTTTGGGAAATAAGCAATGTTATGCATCAATATTATGTAATAATGTGTATATAATGACCATTTTTAATGTAATATCATTAATTAATTTATTTTTATGATATTCTATAATTCATTTAATTTTATTCTTTTATGGGGATTACGATTTAATGTTTCCAAAGTGGTAAGGGTTTTATGTTACAATCTCATTATTTATAGAGATTTTTTATATTAAGCTTAAAATGATTAAATGTAATGATAAAACAAAATTATTTTATTTTAATTTGTTTCTTTATAGATAATACCAGTTTTCCTTCTATTTTCCTCTCTTAAAGGATTAAAGAGACCAAAATATTAGTTTTAAGAATTTATTTTGTTTCTATATTTGTTCGAAAAACGTTTCTTTCCATATCCATGTTAAAAAAACGATTTAATTTTTTTACTACTCTCATTGATTTTTAATGGAAATTTTTAGCCTTTTATGATTTTTTACTAATTTTTTATATAATAATCTTAATTTAATTTCTCAAAAAATGATCAATCTTATTTTAATGTATATTTAAAAGGAAACTATGTTTTAATGTTTGTGAAATGAACATAGTTTCCTACTATCATGAACATAGAATGTTTTAATTATTCCTTTATATGTTTAAAAATTTATATTCAAATAAAATTATTTCCAAAATATTTTATTAATTTTTATTTTGAAAAAGTTTTTTCTAAAGAAACGATATTTTCCTCAAAAAATGTCCAAAGTGATATTCAAACAAATTTTCTATGAAAGATGAAATCCTTTTATGTTACTTATTCTTTACTAGGTATATTATACATGGTTAAGATTCTTAATTATTCTATGGATGGTTTATGTTTTTGATGATAAGATATTTATGAAACTCATTTCTCCTCTATAGGTTTTACCAGTATAAAATGCCTCTAAAACCCGCTTATTTTTATATGGGTTATGCTTTAATGGAATGAAGAAATGATTATGAAAGATGATTATTTTACATAGGTTATGTTATGATAACATTTTTATGGAACCCATTTATTTTCATGGATTCTGATATGATAATATTTTATGATCTTGTGGCCCACATATGTCTGATTTTCATTATGTGATGGGTGGGACGTATATCTCCCTCCAATGAATTGGGTAAAGTTTGATATATCATATGATAAATAGGAATATAATAGGGAGTGAATCCAATAAAATAAGGATATTGTTTTACTGTTATTGACTTGGGAGTGAGTAAGTACTACTACAATGGGTTTGAGAGTGAATCCTTTCCACTATGATACCCTTGGAAATGAGCCCTGACTACTAAAGAAATTATTTTTTATGCTTATGTATATTCCAAAATTTCATGTCTTATGTAAATGTTTTTATCTCACATCACATATTCTATAATTTTTTTATGATTTATATCTTATTAACAACCATTCATTATTCCATGGTTCAATATTTTATTCTTTGACATGTAGGTTATAGTTTTCATATGTTATGCTCCTGTTATTATACCATTATGCTAATGTTATGATTAGTTATTTACCTTGTTTACCCTTACTATGAACATGAGATCACATTTTATATGTTTTATTTTCAATAAGCTAGTATGATAGGAATTATGTGTGATGTATTTAAGAATAATGCTAGTTATAATGAAATGAGTGTGAGATGACATGGAACTCTTGTGAACCAGTTATTTATATTTCAAAGCTTCCAAAGGCACCATACCTTTATAATCTTCAAGAATGTATTTGTGTATTGAAATTAACAGTAATATAAAAATATCTAATATGTATATATGAAAATCCTAGGTCACTATAGTTGGTGTAAAAAGATAGTTTATGTTAACCATTGGAAACAAGGATAATAAATCCATAGTGAGATCCCTAGGGATATGCCTATGGATAAGTCTTGGGATAATTATATATTTTTGAAAATTTTGTGTAATACTAGGTAAGGAGTGAGTGAGTGGTTTCCTAGAAATGAATCTCTGTGTGGACACTAAAAGTTAACTTGGTTTTGGAATAGAGGAAGCTAGGCATAACAACTCTAAAAATGGACCATCATACATAACTCGAGCATTTCCTTGTATATAATAATAGAAAATACTACTTAATTTTTTGAAAATACCTAGTAATACCATTTAGAAACTAACAAAATATTTATAAAACATCGAGAAGGATTTCAATAAGGACCATGAATGACTTAGGTTAAGCCAAATGTGTCATTGATTATAAATAATGTGTCATGATTTAGACATCCTATAAATGATTCTTCAGGATTATGTGTCTTCCCACAATGAGTATTTATAATCACATAATTATTTTAGTTTTATTAAATGTATAAAACTCATAAAAACCATATTAATGCTCAATGAAATAGAAAATGCAATGATTTTCCTCCTTCGAAACCAAATAATTTGAAAATTGGAATGAAAAATATCATTTTTATGCTCACAAAAATTTCTCAAGATATGAATCATGATGAAAATCAAAATTAGAAAAGGAGGGAATAACATGTTTTTATTCCTTAATGAGAAAACTACAAACATATTTAACTGCTTCCACTGATCCTCTAGTAACAGGGAAATGGATCAGTACTAATGAAAAATTATTTCCCATTCTACGATGTTTACATAGTGAAAACGTAATTTTGGATGTCCATAATTTGGATAGAGAAGTGAATAAATGGTTGAATCTCATAAAAAATATAGGGAAATATGGTTAATTGACTCCATGATGTTGGATGAGTATAGGATCTTATTATAAAATTAGTACAAATCCAAAATTATTCATAATGAAATTGATAAGGAATTCATTGAGCTAAATTAGAATGATTATGAATGTGTTAGTACCTATGAGGAAAATTTTCAAGGAATTTAATGTATGTTCTGGAACTATCATCCAACCTAAATGTAAGGTTTATATATTCCTAATTGTATTAATATAATATATCTGAAGGGAGCTATTTATAAGATACCTTGGAAGGAATGAAGAAATATTTCTATTTCCTCTCATGGTTGAAATTGGTATTGGAGTTACCCATAAATCTCATAGATTAATAAGTAAATAAATGTGGAGTTGAAGGGAATAACTAAGATCCATGGAGAGAAGAATATGAGATTTATTTCATTATTAGAGATTGGTAAGAAAAAATTTAGTAATTTTTTATGGGGATTAGTAAATGTTTATGTTTATAAAAGAAGTTTATCCAGAATTTGAATTTCAAAATGATGCGAATAAGTTAGTGAAAAATAAAAGAAGAGATAAATCTACACAGAATGAACCAACCACACTTTGGGTTTTCAAGTGTAAGGAGTTTTAGAATTATGATAGTAATTCCCAAATATAAGGGATAATTAGGATGATAAGACAGAAAAAACATTGAAGACAGAGGATGATAAAGAAAATATTTTCAATAAAATTTACATTTAATTTAATTGTTTTAAACCCACAAAAGTGTTACTCTAAGATGAATTGCTTCATTTTTATGATATTGGTGTTATTTTGAGATGAACAGTAAAAATTGGCCATTTCAGATTTTTAACATTTTTAAATTATTTTTGTAGATTGGACATAACATTATCTACACTAATCAAAATTTGAAAATTCATTCTTTTACAGATTCTACACATCCAGGGATTAATTTACTATTTTTGGACCAATACCTGAATCGACCATATGGAAGCTCCAAAGAAGCTCACAAGTTGGATCAAGAATTTTTTTTTCAGTTCTGCCTAGTTTTGGTGTGGGCTCAATAACTCATTCATGGTAGGCCCAATTGTTGTGAAATTAGGAGGGGGGGAAATGAAATGAGTTTTGGAGAATCTTTAATGAAGGCAAGGACGCGTGAATTGTCCGTTTAAGGGGTCATTATATCACCCTAATCTGGAGGTTTGTGATTTGGAGAGTCTGACTAGAGAGAATAAATGCTCAGAGTAAAATGGCCATACCTCTCGGAATACATTGCAAAATCTGCTGAGATTTTGAGGGGAAACTACCCAGAGAATTATGAAAACCATTCAAGAATGGATCAACACGTGAAGATGTAATTTAATGAGGCTACAACGCGTCAATATTCGGGGGACAAATTGTGGCTATAAAAGGGGGAGAGCTCCACCCTCTCAAATCATCCCATTATCCATCTCATTCATTCTGGGACACCAAGAAGGAGAACTTTTCGACTTTCTCTTTTATTTCTCTTCTTTTTCATAGTTTTGTAATTCCTTTTTCTTCCCCATTCATCTCGATTACCCTTACCATGGTGGGGTAAACATTTGGAGTGATTAGGGAAGGGTTGGTTATCTATATTGTAATTCTTGAGTTCTTGAACGCAATTGAATAAATTTATTTCTTCATCAAAGTTGTTTTCAATTTCTTATAGAGTATTTTATTATCAAGTGAGATCGTTCTTGAATATTAATTCTGTTATTGATTTTTTCCTTGGTAAAATAATCATAATCTCCCTCTAATAATTTCTGGTTTATTTATGATGGAATGGACTGGGAATTAGTGGTGAAATACTCGATGATCATCAGTACGTGTAAAATGGGTAGTGAATGTTATTGATTGTTTTGGATAAACAAGACCCGATTGGGTACTTTCCATATCAATTAAGGATATTCAATACGAATATTTTTCAAATGGAAGGAGAGTTGACCAAACTGAGATCTTGGTAATGTTTTCTCTCACAATAATAATTTTACCAAGGAAGTGAGAGGAAACGATTGTGGAAACACACATTAATAAACTAAGAAGAAGATGTCTGAATTAAATTGAACAAGGATAGAATTAAAATTAATAAACCAATCTCAAACTAATCACCCTTTTAATATCATAGTTTTTCAATCATTTGAATTTCAAATTTCTTTCAAAAGAACATCATTATTACCCCCATTTTAAAGTGACAACCTGTTTTGTGTGCACTACTCTTCCAGATACATCCTAGGTCAACCACATTACTTGATTTTAAATTGGAAAATAATTTTTTTCCACACCCTATGATAGGTGTGTGTCAAACTTGGCACCGTTGACGGGGAGGCAGTGCCTCAATTGTTTTTAAAAAAAATCTCTGTTGAATGTCCCGTAGTTTAAATAGCAATTTATTGGAATTCAATCTCGAAATTGAGAACACAATAACCAAATTGAGAAATCAAAAATCATCCAAAAGATCTTGAAGGAATCAATCTCACTGATTCAAGTGATTCCCTGAGTGAAGACTTTGAACCTGTAATAATGGCTGTAAATCACAACCGAACCCTGTGTGACATCTGTGCAGCTCAATTTGTCAATCAAAATTATCAACTTGCAATTCCTACCTTAGAAAATGATTTTGAATTATGAATTAACATGATCCAAGTGCTTCCTAAATTTCATGGTCTTCCAGGTGAAGACCCGAATAGACATATTCAAGAATTCACCTATGTCTTCTCCAGCTTCAAACCTCGAGCAGTCACGGAAGAACATGTGAATTAGAGGGAATTCCCCTTCTCACAAGATGGAGTAGCAAAGGAATGGTTTTACAATCTACAACCGAGGGAGATCAGTGACTGGGAAGATCTAAAAAATGCTTCTTACAAAGATTCTTCCCAACATCCAGGAGAACTGCAATAAAAAGGAGATTGATGTCATCCATCAATCAACTGGAGAAACACTCTACGAATAATTGGAACGTTTCAAGAAGCTTTGTGAAAGTTTCCCACACCAAGAAATAAAAGAGGACCAATTACTTGTGTGATTATACCAAGGATTTCTTAGCAATGATAGGAATATACTAGATGCATCATCGGGGGGAGCCCTCATTGAAAAATCAGCTACAGATATCTGAGTTTTGATTGAAAAGATTGCACAAAATTCACAGCAGATTGGCACCAGAGGTATGATCACTAGAGGAATCCATAAGGTAAGAATATATGATTTAGTAGATTTAATTAGAAATTAAATGGGTGAACTCAATAGGTTAGTGTAACAAATAGCCTTGAACCATGTAAAGGAACAACACAAATCAATTCAGGTATGTGGTTTATTCTCTTCTAATTCTCATTACACTGATAAATGTCTAGAAGTGCAGGGAACAGAAAGTTGTGATACAACCTATCAACAAAGGCAATACCAACTGCAAACCAAACCATGCTATAGGTTTCAAAAGAACCAAGCCAGAGCACCTTTTCAGCAGCAATTTCATAACCTGATAGCATTCCAATAACCTTATAAGCAGCCCTTCCAACAACAACAAACCTTACAACCGCCACATTTCCTGTGGAAGGGTTATGAGAAACCATCCACAAGTGCACCGACAATTGAAGATCAACAGTTGAAGACAAGAGTTGCGGGATTAGAAGATAAAATGAAAAAGCTAAAAGATCAATTTACAATCATTACGGATGATCTCACCAAGAACTAAGGTAAACTTCCCTCACAAACAATTCCCAATCCATAGGATAATGTTAGTGAAATCACCACCTGAAGTGGGAAGGAGCTCACACCACCAGAAAAAAATGAGGTGGATGATTTCCGGGAATCTTCGGAAGCTCATCCTATCCAACCAAAATATGAAGCCGAAAAAAATAAGAAAGAACAAGGTTTCAGAAGGAAAAGATAGAAACACCTTTTCAAAAACAACAAAGGGAGAAAAAGGATATCCCAACTCCATTCTTATCAGAATTGGTTGAGTCAATGAAGGGTGAAAAGAACGAATTCGACAAGAAATTCCAGAAACATTCCAAAAATTTGAGATTAACATCCCACTACTGGATGAAATTAGGAAAATCCATAAATATGCAAAATTTCTGAAGGAGCTGTGTACTAAAAGAAGGGTGTTTGATGGAAATGAAAGAATCAACTTAATAAGAAGCGTCTCATCATTGATCACACCACTGATACTGAAAAAATGTCCAGATCCAGGGACATTCTCTATTCCATGCACTATTGGATGTTTAAATTTTACTAATGAATTATGTGATCTTGGAGCTTCAATAAATGTGATTCCTCACTCAGTGTTTTCATCTCCGCAGATCGGAGAACTAAAACCAACTCGGGGGGTGGTACAATTAGAAAATAGATCCACCGTTTTCCCAGCCGGAGTCATTGAATATGTACTTATATGAGTGAGAGGATTAATCTTTCCAGCAGACTATTATATACTTTCCATGGAGGAAGACAGAGCACCATCCCAATCTCCCATCATCCTAGGGAGACCATTCCTGAAAACCGCAAGTACGATCATCAACGTGCATGAAGGAACACTCACCATGGAGTTTGGAGAGATCACGGTTAACTTCAATATTTTTGAATCCATGAGGCACCCATCGTATGATGACTCCCTCTTTTCACACTCCCATTAAGTTGGTGCAAAAAAATTGAAGAACCAGGTATGTTCTATGAATTCTTAGACATAGGAGAGACTTATTCCATTAGGAATATCATTGAACATGTGGATACTGAAGATGCTGGAGATTATGACTTCATGTGAGAGGAATAGGTAAATTATGATTTCTTTGATGATTTTTTAAATTTTTAGGAAGATGAAATGGTTTCTTGTGTGTAGGAGGTCCAAAATTTGGAAGTGGGAAACATCAATTTAGTCTCATCCCTTGAGAATCTCCCTAATCTGGAACCCAAACCAATACCCTCTAATTTGGAATATGTATACCTTTTGGAGGGAGAAAAAATTCAAGTGATAATTTGTAAGAATCTCTCTAAAATGCAGGAAAAATGATTGATTGAGCTTTTGAGAGAGAATGTACGGGCAATAGGATGGAGCTTAGGTAATATCCCAGGAATAAACCCAAAAATATTCTCACATAGAATTTTTCTTAAGGGAGAATCCAAAGCTATTAGAAATCCCCAAAGGAGACTGAATCCCACCTTGATAGAGGCTTTGAAGAAGGAGATCGATAAGCTTTTGGAAGCTGGGATCATCTATCCCATTTCAGATTCATAGTGGGTTAGCCCTATTCATGTCGTTCCAAAAAAACAGGCCTGACCACTGTAAGGAATGAAAATAATGAGGTAATCCCTATTAGAATTCAATACAGCTGGAGAGTGTGCATTGATTTTATGAAATTGAACTAGGTCACTCGAAAAAATCATTTCCCCATCCACTTCATTGACCAGATGTTAGAAAGATTGGCAGGGAGAACTCATTATTGCTTTTTGGATGGATTTTCAGGTTACTTTCAGGTACCCATTTCTCTCAAGGATCAAGAGAAGACGACATTTACATTCCCTTTTGGTACTTTTTCATATAATATAATTCCATTTGGATTATGTAATGCTCTAGGTACATTTCAGAGGTGCATGGTGAGTATATTTTATGATCACATTGAAAATTGCTTGGAAGTTTTCTTAGATGATTCCACATTTTTTGGAGATTATTTTGATCATTGTTTGAAAAATCTGGAAAAAGTTTTGAAAACCTATATTGAAAAAAATCTTGTTTTAAATTTTGAATAGTGTCATTTCATAGTTTAAATAGGAATTGTACTTGGTCATTTCATTTCAAAAAAATGGAATTTAAGTGGATAAATCCAAAATTGAAGTGATAAATTCATTGCCTTACCATACTTGTGCGATACAAGTTAGATCATTTTTAGGACATGCATGATTCTAAAGGTGGTTTATCAAAGATTTCAGAAAGATTACTCTCCCTCTCTCTATATTATTTTTGAAAGATTCTGATTTTTATTTCAATGGTGCATGTAGGTAATCCTTTGATGAGTTGAAGAAGAGATTGATTTCACCACCTATGATGCAGCCTCCAAATTGGGAAGAACCATTTGAACTACTTTGTGATGCATCCAACCAAGAAGTTGGAGCAGTCCTTTCTCGGAGAATTGAGGGAAGACCACAAGTCATTTCATATGCCTCAAGAACTTCAGATGCAGCCCAATTCAATTACACAACCACGAAAAAATAGTTCTTTGCAGTTGTTTTTGCTTTAGAAATATTTAGATCATTTCTTCATGCAACTAAAATCATTGTGTTTTATGATCATGCACCTTGGAGGTACTTGATGAAGAAATCTGATGTTAAGCCAAGGTTAGTGAGATAGATGACACTACTATAGGAGTTCAATACAGAAATCAAGGATAAGAAGGGATCTGAGAACCAAGTGGCTGACCACTTAAGTAGACTTCCAAAAACTGCTGAAATTTATGTTCCAGAAAGAGACCCAAAGAATGATCAAATTCCCGGAGATCAGTTTTACTTGAATGAAGGAGAAGTGCCATGGTATACTGAAATAGTCAATTTTATGGTAACATCTCAGGTCCCATCTCATATCAATTCTCACCAAATTCAAAAACTAAAAGCTGAATCTAGGTATTACATTTGTGATGATCTATTTCTTTGGAATATTTGCAATGATCATGTAATAAGAAGATGTTTACCTGAAATTGAAGTTAAATTTGTCTTTGATTTTTGTCACACTGTAACTTGTGGAGGCCACTTTGGACCTCAAAGGACAGCAAGGAAGGTTTTAGGATCTAGAATTTATTGTCCCACCATTTTTAAATATGCTCATGAATTTTTCAAAATATGTGAAAAATGCCAGTTTCCTGGAAATACTTCAAAGAGGCAAGAAATTCCCCAAAATCCATTGAATTTTGGTGACATTTTTTAAGTTTGGTGAATAGATTTTATGGGACCTTTCCCGATGTCATTTGGAAATTATTATATCTTGCTTGTAGTTGATTATCTTTCAAAATGGGTGGAAGCAAAAGCCACAAGGACTAACAATGCTAACGATGCTAATGTTGTTTGTGATTTGGTCAGGTCTAACATATTTTGTAGGTTTGGAGTGCCCAGAGAAATCATTAGTGATCATGGGACTCATTTCTGCAATTGGAGAATGGAGACTTTTCTGAAGAAGTATGGGGTGCCTCATAAAACATGAACTCTCTATCATCCATAGACTAATGGGAAAGCTAAAGTTTCCAACAAATAAATCAAAGGAATTTTGGAAAAGATTGTTAATCCAAACAGGAAGGATTAGAGCCAATGATTGGAAGATAATTTATGGGCTTATAGGACAACCTACAAGACCCCGATTGGAATGAGTCCATATAGGTTGATTTATGGGAAAAGTTGTCACCTAACTGTGGAACTAGAGAATAAGTCGTATTGGGCTGTGAGTAAGATGAATTTGGATCTTGGAAGTGCTTGGAAAGAGAGAAGGTTGCAGTTACATGATCTGGAGGAAATTAGAAGAGAAACATTTGAAAATTCCAAGATTTACAAAGAGAGAACCAGAGTGGGTGATGACAAGATGATCCAACTGAAAGAATTACATCCTGGAGATAAAGTGATGCTATTCAATTCCAGACACAAGATGATTCCAAGTAAAATTCATTCCATATGGGAGGGCCCATTTATTGTTACTGATGTATATCCTTTCGGTGCTGTGTAGATTGCGAAGGATGGAGAGTAGGATCCAATCACTGTGAATGGGCATAGGTTGAAGAAATTCCTTGGGACCCTGCCATCAAAGCTAGTGGAGGAGATCCCACTCCTCTAACTTTTCTATCAATAAGAGCCATCTTGTTGTACCTCTCCTTCACACTTTCTTGATGTTGTGATTCAGTTGAAAATTTGATTACATGTTAAATCCACTTGAATAAATTGAGGATACTCCATAATTTAAGTGTGTGGGGGGGGAATCATTATAGTATAGGATTTTCATTTGATGTTTGTTTTCACAAAAAAATTAAAAAATTGTGTGATTTCAAATTTTTGTGTGTTTATTTTTCAATTTTTGGCGTGTTTCTGAAACTTTTGAGCTGAAATGATTATCAATACATTTTTTGAAACCCATGTCAATGAGTGAACCAATCAATTTCATGAAACTGAGCTTAAATGAATGCTGAAATGGCTTTGTTTCGAGTTCAAATCTTTTGTAATTTCATGAAAGGTACACTGATTTTTGAATCCCATGCCATATTTCACTGTCTATATCATTGAAATCACATTCCTATGAGGCTTTTAAACCATTTCTGTCATATTTTTTTCATTCGCCTCATTTCTTGAGAGAACTAGACCATGCTTTCTTAAACCTGAATTTGATTTATTCCATTCAAAACATGAGGGTTTGGGGTACATGTGTTTTAAATGATTGAGGAATTTATTTGGTTTTAAGCCCCCTTTTCAAAATAAACCTCTTCACTATGGACCACCTTCATATTTATTCTTCATTGTAGCCCCTAGTAGCCATGAATAGCCTATTAGGTCAGCCACATTACAAGCCAATTTTCCATATCCCACCTACTCTTGAAGTGACATTGCATGATCTAGTGGAACTTAAGTGTGGGGGAAGATGTATTGTGGTGTACTACATCATTTGGTGATACTTTTGGTGGAATATAAAATGTTGAAGAGCTGATGTTTCTACTAAATACTTCATTTTGTTAAAATCTGTGCCTTTTCTGGAGCTTTCATGATAAGAGAAGGTGTTCCTTTCTCGAGCTTCCGATGTAAAAATAATTCTGTGCCTATCTGGCGCTTTTTAAAAAAATCAAGTTTGAAAAGATTGAAATTTTTACTGCTGAAATCATGAGGTGATTGAATGATGATGGAGCCTATTTTCTATAAAGGGGAAGAGAAGGAGACCATATTTGAATGAAAATTAGAATCTTTCATTTTTTCTTCAATAAGAGCCAAGCCCGCCTTTTTTGGCCTCAGAATTTTTAACATCTAAATCATACCAACCAGAAGCCACAGAACAACCCTGAAAAGTCCTAATGAGAAACACATGTCCTTGACTCACATCGGGTGGAGAAGTAGGAATTTATCAAGCCTATGGTGACTCTTCTGTGAGTTTGGATGAGAAAAGCCTTGTTCAGCATTTACATTTTTGAGATAAGATAAAATTCATGTGAGGTAGGTGTTTTGTGTGCATGGGATAAGAAATGAAGTGGAAATATATTAAAATCGAAAATGGAGAACTTGAAATAATTTTTTTTGATGAGGAATGATATGTTTTTGTTTTTTGGAATTTATTTGGTAGATCTCCTTGATATGTGTTTTAGATTGGATTTGATTTGATTTTTACTTGTCCAGGAGTCCAAATGCTAAGTGTGTGGTAATTGATAGAGAAAATATTTTTAATTAAATTTACATTGAATTTAATTGGTTTAAACCCAAATAAGTGTTACTCTAAGTTGAATTGCTTCATTTTTATGATATTGGTGTTATTTTGAGATGAACAGTAAAAATGGGCCATTTCGTATTTTTAACAGTTTTAAATTTTTTCTGTAGATTGGCCATAACATTATCTACAGTAATCCAAATTGAAAAATTCTTTTTTTAGGTTTCTACACATCCAGGGCTTAATTTTCTATTTTTGGACCAATAGCTGAATCGAACATATGAAATCTCCAAAGAAGCTCACATGTTGGATCAAGAAAACTATTTTCATTTCTGCCTAGTTTTAGTGTGGGCTCTATAACTCATTCATGGTAGGCCCAATTATTGTGAAATTCGGTGGGGGGACGTGAAATGAGTTTTGGAGAATATTTCATGAAGGATAGGCCACGTTAATTAGACATATAAGGGGTTATTAAATCACCCTAATCAAGAGGTTTGTGATTTGGAGATTCTGACAAGACAGAATAAATTCTTAGAGTAAAATAACCATAACTCTCGGAATACATGTCCAAGTCCACTAAGATTTGGAGGGATACGCCCAAGAGAATTATGAAAAACATTCAAAAAGGAATCAATGAATGAAGATGTCATTTAATGGGGATAAAACGTGTCAAAATTTGGGGGAAATATTATGGATATAAAAGGAGGAGAGCTCCACCCTCTCAAAGCATCTCATTCTCCATCCCATTCATTCTGGGACACAAAGAGGGAGAACTTTTCAACTATCTCTTTTATTTTTTTCTTTTTCATAGTTTTGTAATGACTTATTCTTCCCCATTCATCTTTATTACCCTTACCATGGTGGGGTAAACATTTGGATTGATTGGGTAAGGTTTGGTTTTCTACATTGTAATGCTTGAGTTCTTTGACGCAATTGATTAAATTTCTTTCTTCTTCAAAGTTGTTTTCACTTTCTTATAGCAGATTTTATTATGAAGTGCGATCATTCTTGAATATTAATTCTGTTATTGATTTTTTCCTTGGTAAAATAATCATAATCTCATTCCACTAATTCCTGGTTTATATACGATGGAATAGACCTGGAATTGGTGGTGAAATACGGGATGATCATCAGTATGTGTAAAAGGGGTAGTGAATGTTCTTGATTGTTTGGGATAAACATGACTGGATCAGGTATTGTCCATGTCAATTAAGGATATTTAATACAACTATTTTTCACATGGAAGAAGAGTTGACCAAACCGAGATCTTGGTATGGTTTTCCCTCACAATAATAATTTCACCAAGGAAGTAAGAGCAAATGATGGTGGAAACTCACTTTAATCAACTAAGAAGAAGAAGTTTGAATTAAATTGAACAAGGATAGAATTACAATTAGGAAACTGACCCCGAACTAATCACCATTTTAATATCATAGTTTTTCAATCATTTCAATTTCAAATTTCCTTTCAAAAGCACAACATTTTCACCCCCATTTTAAAGTGACAACCTGTTTTGTGTGCACTCCTCTTCAGGAGACATCCTAGGTCAACCACATTACTACATTTTAACTTAGGAAATAATAGTTTTTCTATGCCCTATGATAGGAATGCATCATAGGATTCAGGGGAGGATTATAAAATCCTAATGGATGATGTAAATCATGATACTTAGGGGAAACTTATCATTAAATCCTTTATTGGGAATTTCATGTATGGTTTTTTATAAATTCACACTATGAAAATATTATTGATCAACATTTTGTGATTTTTTTTGATTATGAGAATTTATTATGTCCCTCTATAAGTATTCTGGAATAATGAAATAACCTTTTATATTATATCAGTGTAAGGATTAATCCAAGATTCTAATAGAAATGTTTTTGAATAAGAAAAGAGATTATTTATAGAATAAAGTGTTGAAATATTTATGTATTTGGTGTTAAGAATTATGTTCTAGAATTATTTTACCAATGGTATTTTATTTTTAAGAATAATGAAACATCTAAGGATTTTGTTAATTTTGGAAGAAAATATGTCTCTATATATGATTAACATAAGAGTTATGGATGTCATCAATGGTTTAGGAGTTTATGGTAGATCATAAGTTCAATGCCTTAGAAACCCCTTTTGAGGATTTATGTGATGGAGTTTTCTCAAGATTAAGGATATTTTTGGAGAAATATATGTAAATAAAACCATTTGGTTTTGTATATTTTATTTTGAAGAATTTAGTTTAGGGAGAATACGTTTACATTTCTAGGATAAGATTAAAGGTATCAATAACCTTTAGGGATATATTATCTTTTATTTCGTTGTAAAGATGGGTTATTGTGACATTGTAATTATATTAATATAGTTTTGGGAAAGGGATAACCCACTTGCAATTTGATAAACTATCATATTTACTATTTTTATGGGAATTTAACCCCAAACCAAAGGATGAAAAGGGTATAACACCTACCGATTGACTATGAGAAATAGTACTTATAGTGGCACAACATGAAGGGAGATATTTATGAGTATATATCTTGTTTTTTCACATTTCAAAAAGTTAAGGATGAGATAATTTTTTTAAGGTGATTCTCCAACCTTAATCTATAATAGAATGGGAATGGGAAAATATCACCATGGATTTTTTCATTAAAATACGAAAAATAACTAAAGGAAAAATTTATATATGGGTTTTAGTCAATCTTCTTAAAAAGTTATAACAATTAATCTCTATCACGGAATATTAATATCTAGATCATCTTTCTAGGTTATACATTACGGAGGTAGTAAGGTTTCATGTAGTTCCACATTCCATTGTGTCTGATCGGGATCGGAGGGTTACCTTGATGTTATTTCGATGTCCATAGGAAAATACTACTATAGATTTGAGATTCATCATTTTTTATCATACTTAGATATAATTTCAATCTAAGAGAACAATTCAAACATTTTAGGCTATTCCTTGATCTTGTTCTATGGATTTTAATGGGTTTTTGGGCAACACCTTCTTCAAGATGAGTTTTCATACAATACTATATTTTAATAGAAGAATTAAAATATATCATTATGAAGATATCCATTTAGAGAAGTTTAGAGAACCAAAATACTATAATGAAGTTGGAGAAATAAATCTATCGAGACATGATATGGATAATGAAATGGAAATGAAGGTTAGATGCATTTAGAAGCATGTAAAGGTGGCAGAATGTCAATAGATAATTTATGATGATAATTGTATTCATGATATAGAATTTGACATTCGTGAGAAGGTTTTTATATTAATTTATCCATCTAATAATGATGTGAAAACTAAGACCTAGTTATATTGGACCATTTAAAATTCTTGTTAATATCGGCATGGTAGCCTATCTGTTGACGCTTCTACCAAACCTCTCTCAAGTTCATGATGTGTTCTATGTATCTTTTAAGAGGAAGTAAATTTCAAACCCTTAACATGTATTTAAATCAGTGGTTATAGCACTAGAGAAATATATTTATTATGAGAAATAGATAGTGTAGATTCTAGATCGAATAGGTAATGTTCCATTAAACAAGACCAATCATCTAGTTAATGTTTTGTGGTGAAATCACCTGTTTGAGGAACCCATGTGTGAACCTAAGGATATGATGATGTATAAGTATCCTAATTAGTTTGTATTGGATTGTTGAATTTTTTTAAACAAATCCAATCTGAGTAGGGTAAGATGTAATACCCTAAAATTTTATGAAATATTTTTTTGGAATAAATTTAATTTCTTTGATAGCTTTCATTACACACAATATCATGTTTTAGAGAACCATGACAAATTATTAATATTATCATTTAAACCCGACCGTTATTACCTAGTTGATAAACATGGTGGATGAATAAGAATAAAATAAAATTCCAAATATTAAGAATAATATTTTCGATTTAAATATAAATACGGATAATATGTACTTAAATTTTAGTAAATACGTTATTTGTTTCGAAAATACCATTTTTTTAAAATATTTTAATTTTAATTTTGTAAAAAAATAATAAAATTAATATTTTTCAGTTTTATAAAGTGTATTAAAATAATAAAATTCATTTCTAAAATCATCATACCAAAATTATTTAGGTTTTAATTTTTTTTATTTTTTAGAAAATAATATGTTTTTGACGAATAGTGGAAAATACCAATTTTTGTAAAAAATGTCATTTAATTTTAATAATTTAAGTAAATTTAAAGTCAAATTACGTGTTGAATATGATTTATGTTATTATAATTCTTATTTATTTTTATTTAATCCACTTCATTACTTTTTAATCAACATTATATCTAATTTTACTATAAGTTTATTTTTCAGTTTAAGAACATGATTTTTCTAAAGACTACTTTGAAGTGCATAATGTAAATAAATTTTAATCTATTAAATCAATCCATAATGTGTAATTATTTAACTTAAATTTATATATTATATATCAATAAAAATTAATTTGAATTTATAAAATGATTATTACACATCATTGAGTTAACATAGAATCATCATTTGATTTAGAAATACCATTATTGAAAACCGCTTTTTTATCACACCAGCAAGTTTAATTTTAAATTAATTTTGGTAAAATTAATTCCATATTAAGTGTTATAAAAATTTATATTATATTATAAAATAAACATAATTTTTAGTGAAAATTAATAGTGAAAATAGTAAAATTATTTTACAACAGTTAATGTAAAAATAGATTTACCGAGGGTTAAACTAATTGGATTTGGGTTAAAATGTCATAAAAACGTGTATAAAATATATTTTATCTTCATATTTAAACCTTTTAATATCTAATTCCTAATAATGATTCATTTTGGATCGTTTTGGCATGTGAAAAATGTGGGTACACCTATTTATTTTCAAAAAACACAAGTGTACCACTCAACTCACTTGTAAAAAGACACCACACTATCCTCTTAAATTAATATCTTAAAATACATATTTATTGGACTATAAATACCATAATAAATATCTCACTTCACTATCCATGACCTAGAGACATTATTTTTATCATAAATCCATCATAATATGGCTTTTGGTGCTTATATAGGGAGGTTGTCTGATGAAGATGTATCATTCTTAACTGAGTATATTGATTTTATTTATCGTTACACCTCCAAAAAAATATTATTAAATTATGATGATGTAATAAAACAATATTAATTCAAATAATTAGATGTTATTATGTTAATTTAATAACCTAAATATATCTCATCTTCTATCAAATGGGATACAAAATCAACATCTGTGTGTACAACGGATTAACGCCTCACAGACCGACATTATCTGTTTTCCATAACAACACAACAAGGATTGATTTAATGATGGATTTAATACATATATATATATACATATGATATTTATGATATTATAAGACTTATTTAATTAAATATATCACATATAACTTCTTAATTTTCATTCTGTGGGGGATACGATAATGTTGTTCGGGTTTACAATGGGTTTTCGCCTCACAAAGTGATGTGATTTATTTTTCAATATATATTTGAATGTTAAGAAATTAGTATATTTAATGAATAAATTTGATATATATGACACAAAAATTATTATTTAAAATTATTATATTATTTACCTTCCTTTGGTTTCATTCATTGATAAAATGGAAACAACTTTTTGGTGTATATATAATGAACATATATGATATTTAATTATTTTTAACATTCGTTAGATAATGTAACCGTGATAAAATTAATGGTACTGAAAATAGAAAATCAATACATACTTGATAAACGAAACAGTTATTACCTGAAACACAATTTAAACATGGAATTATTAATAAAAAGGTCCTAAAGGGTCATAAGTAATTAGAATATGGTGTGATATATATAATTTTGTTTCTATAATATATTTATAATAAACTTGTATTTATTATATTTGAGGTTTCAACATGTATGAAGGAATTGGAGACTTAAGGTAAGCATTTTTCAAGCCTAAATGTTTCTTCTCTAGGGCGTACATTATGTTATGAACCAATATTATTTTATGAGGTGTATATAAAGCCACGTTGACATGAAAATTTTATAGAAACATTCATGGATTTTAATTTCCTAAAACTCATTTTTGGTTGATTGATAGTGGTTACACAGTCGTTTGAGTCAGTTTTACCATATTTATCTCTAATGGAAAATCACAATGGTTCCCACATCTATGAAAAGGAAAGATCCTTATTTTGAATGGAAAGTGGAAAATTTGGGTTTCAATTCCATTGATTCTTAGGAACTAAAATTGGTTGAGAGTATTGGAGGTGAGGCTCATTTCACCTTTTTTGGGGAATTATTTAAAATTCTAGGACTCTCTTATAGATTTAAGGTATGTTCATGAAATCCTTCCCATGCCTTGATAGAAGACTACTTAGCCCTAGGCCAATGACTAGATTAAAAACTTTTTTAGTGGAAAAAACTATGTGTTCCACAAGATCTCCATTATTTTCTTGTTCGTATATGATGATTTATTTTTTATCCATGTTTATGTTCTCTGAAGTTTATTTCCATCCAGAGAGGTGGTTGGTGTCTTGGAGATGGGACTGAACCACTACTTGGCATCCTACATATCCATTGGGAATAGGAATAAAAAACTTTGTAGTTTTTTTTGAAATGGTTTAAGGTCATATTATAGGACTATATCATGTAGTTAAAAATCATTAGGCATGGAAATAATTAGAGGGGTCGAGCCATAAAGAGGCACCCTATGTATCCATTTAAGATAGGAATTAGTGTCCACGTAGTTCATTTCATGGGCTCATGTGTAATATACTATGTGACAATAGAGTCCTTGAGCACGACTTATGCATATAAGTATTCCCTAAATTACCTCATTATGAATATGATCCATTAAGTGAAGATGAGATATAATCATAGTTACATCCCAATAAAGGGACCACATTGGGGCATCCTCATCATGTTATTGGTACAATCATTTCAAGTCTTTGAGATCATGTGGGTCATGCTCAGTGAGAGGAACAAGAGATAACAGAAGATTATACACATCAAATGAGGGAAGTTTTTTTCAAGGGATTACAAATTATATTTTCCATTAGATAGGTATGATTACTCATATCATGGAGAAAATGTTATGGATATCAGTCCTTAGGAAGGTTTCATACTTATCTTGTTTATAACAGGAATTAGAGTCATCGTAGTTTTGTTTGTCCCAAACTTGATGATAGGTTTAAGGTAATTGATTGAATGTATGGGACATACACAAAAAATTATGCTATTTTATAAGACAAATTTTCACCCATTGATGGGATATGATTGATGATCGACATATGAGATAATTCTTACCCATGAGATAATAATATTTGGGATATGGACGAACATACACTAGGATGGATACCCATTGGAGATCGATCCATATGAAGGAATCCTACATATCCTACATAGAATGGAATCAATTTTCTCATAGTTAAAATTCCCCCTAACCAAATGATGGGTTGAAATGGTTGATTACACTCAGAGACATTATTGTCATCCCCAAGGTTTAGGAAATATAGGATCTTACAACAGGATGGATTCCCATGTTACATATTCATTATTTATCCTCTAACAGATAAAGAGAGATGGTGACCATGAAATATTTTTCCAATATGTTGGGTATTAAAGGTAGGTACCTTCTGAGATCATGACACAAATTGGTTCCCTATAACTCATATCCCTAATACATTACAGACACTCCCCTTATAAAGGGGGTACTCGGTCGAAGGTTCATGGTTGAGAGTTGTAATGGTGTATGTCCAAGTGTGGATGTTGGAAGAAGTTAACATGTATTCCTATCATGTCTTGATCTTCTTAATGAAATTTTCAAGGTGTCAATATGACATGGAAGACATGTTTTAGGGTTTCTTCTTGACATGTTCAAGGTGCTTCACATGATCGATGTTGGCATTTTGATGGTGCTTCAGATGATTGAAGCTAACATGTCCATGATGTATTCACATGATCATAGTGACTTTTCTAGGATGTGTTCCCATAATTAATGTGAATTTTCTAGGATGTCTTCACATGATCAAAGTGACTTGTCTAGAATGTCTTCACATGATCAAATCATACAAGTCCTCGACCTTTCACATGATAAAATAAATTATCTCAGATGTCTTCTCATGATCAACCTAACCTGTCTAGTACATATTCACATGATAATCCTAAATTCTCTAAGATGTATTTGAATAATCAACCTGATCTGCCTAGGAGGTATTCAAATTATCAACCTAACTTTTTCATAATGACTTTTCATGATCTAAATAACTTGAATAGGACTTATTCTCATGATCAAACTGACCTGTCCAAGGCCTGTTTCATGATCAAACTAACACATCGAAGTCCAAATGAGTGCATCGAGGGACTAGTGAGGATTCATGAAATCATTTAAACTTAAGGGATTAATAGGTAAGGTTTTTTTAATATTTCTAGTATCACACACACATCCAATTGTTGAAGTTTCATGTTCAAAGGTTTCAGGCTTAAATGACATGGGAAACAATTTGGATGGGAGGAGGAGTTCATGGATGGGAGATTATGCCAAGACTATACATACAAGTGACTTTATCAAAAGGAAGTGCATGAACCTGGGTGATTACATTATATAGAAAGGTTTTATGTATTTATATGTAGAATGGGTGTCCTACCATACCGAGGGATTTACCCACATTTATGAATAAAGGTATCATGATATTGAGGGTTCTAGATATTAATTATTTATGGAATGAAAATGAATGCTTTAACTTCATTCTTGCATCTTATAATATAGGATCTCATGAGAGAATCACATGATTGTTATATCTTCATGAGATTTCATAATCTCTAAATGATCATGCAAGGGGTTCTTAAAACTATCATAGGGGATTCAAGTTGGGTTTTTATGCGTGGACAAGGACTTGAATTGAGGAGTCCCTAAACCAGTGAGGGATAATGTTGTAAAATGAATAATTAACTAAAAATGGGGTTCTTTTGGTGTAATTTCATGATATTTAATTTATCATTATATCATGTGGTCTTCAATGTATCATTTTATTGGTTTTTGTGGTCTCCTGGAGAAATTGTTCTAATGGTTTAAGCCCACTTCTCCTCATCTGTTTCAGCAATTATCTGCTCCTTTTTTCTCCCTCCCTCATGTGATTATTTTTTGTGGGGCGGAAGGGTTTATGTAGGTATATGTTATCTAAAGTTAGTGCCTATTTCAATGGGGAAGATATCGTGTACACCAACATAAGGTAGTGGGTGGCTTTTCATGATTAATATCATGTGATCATAAGAACCATGATACATCATGAGATGGCCTCTCATGATCCCATGATCAGTTTCATGGGGAGGATATTTTTATCAAACATTGAATTTATACTTGGAAATCTTGGAACCAACTTTCCTATCCTTCATGCAACAAGGTAGAGTATAACCAAAGAGGATTCAAGTGATGGTATCAATGGCTTTTCATGATCATACAATCTTCATATTGGATCATGTCATCTTGCAGATTATGGGAGGAACTTACAATAAAAAATAATCTCATTTTATGAGAATAAATGGTCACATATAAATGGATTTACTTGATTATCACCATTTCATCGCATGATTCACAATGCTTATCATGGAAGCTTCCTATTATTTAATGATTTGGATTCACTTAAAGCGATGTTTCATCATGGATATCTTCACAGGAGTAACAAAAAATGGATGCATGAATGGTGTCAAGGAAGTGGAGCTAAATGGATTCGTATTATTGGATTCACATGATCATTCTTTTAATAATCACAAAATACACTAGTGGATAGTTTCTTCATTAGAATTAGAGTGCTTTAGATACATCATGTGTCTTCAAGATAAACATGTGATCACAAGATTACTTTTCCTGATCCCTTTATTGGCCTTTCATTTTTGTGGTGTCAAGAAGAACAATTAGATGAAGGATTTATCTAAATTATGGAAGATTTATGTGTTGAAAATATACATTAATATTCATGTGCTCTAGGTTATCTCAAAACCGATTAACATGATTGTCACTACTTTTAAAAAATTATCTTTAGAGACACTCATGATGGATTCACATGGATCACATGGTTGGCGTCATGTGATGGCTCTGGTTGCATGAAAAGTGATGTTGCATGTATGGCCTTGGGGAATCAATCTTATATCTTTCATCTCGGTTTTATCATCATAGAATTATAATATAGTGGTAGGAGAATAGTTGAGTAATGAAATAATCAATTTTATAACGATGTATTGAACCAGTGGAATCAGGAGTATGGCAGGTGAGCAGGAGGTTAAAGACAATCACATGAGGCGATCAGACAGTGTAAAGTGATGTAATCAGATAACTATGGGTATGTCAGTATATTTTTTTAATAGTTAAATAATTTCACTCTTATTCTATATCCCAAATTAATTTCATAGGTTTTCTAGATCTACTAAGTAAGGATGGGTATGTCTGTCAATGGTAGAGTCGACATCGGTATTGGAACCTACAACATGTGCACCCACTACCCACCAAATGCAACTGCAACCCATCTAGGAAACTCCTACATTCACCCTATGCATTCACCATGAGAGATACTCACACCCATACCCTCAACGTTCTATTCGTTGGATGGATGGAACTTGAGGCGTGGTTGAGGTGGATCCTACATGTGACATTGGTTGATTTGGCCATCTAGTTTTCATGGATGAGAAATGTTTTACCTAAGGAAATATACATAAAATACATAGTACAATTATCTACGTAAAATACATATAACCTGGGATAAAATATAAGACCTTATTAAATAGAGCACATTCCAAGCCAGTTGTAAGTGATGCATGAAAATCATATCATTATTTTTTTCATAGTCTTCATACTCCTCAAAGTATTGATGGAAATGTGTATGGGGTACAATTAAGGGTCCCAACTAAATTCCCCCTAGAATTAGATTCATTCGGGATAAAATAATATGATTATAAGGTAAAAATAGATCACATGTCTATATATATGAACATCTGAAATGATTTATCATTGAGCCATGTGAGAGAATTTAGGGTACATACATCCTTAATTAGGATTGTGTATAAATTCTAGGATGGAAAAGGTATTTGGTGGAAAGGAACATTTAGTTAAATCCAATATAAGTGGTCATAAAATTTCTATATATCATGAGGGAATGAGAATCAATACATACATAGTTTTGAGATAAACTCCTATGAAGATCAAGCACATACATAGGTAACATATGTTTATGGATAAAGAACTCTATGATGAATGTCCTTTCATAGATCTAGATCATGCATGGTAAGGGGAATGTCACCATTTTGTGAAAAAAAATATGGTTAGGAACCCATATTCTAGTGGAGATATTTTAGGGATCTGGATCTCATTCCACATTCCAAGATAAATAATGAATGCCACTTTTAGTATATTACGGACTCACGGGATGTAAAAATTATCTTGTAGTTTTAAGGAATTAGATGAATAGGTTACCTTAGGTTGGTCCTGATAAATAGATATGTAGTCTAATTATTTCCTAGATTAGTGGAACTAGGAAGCATAACATGATTTTTTTTCTAGGGACAAATAACAGTCACTAAAGATTTATATCTTCTCTATTTTAGCCTTTTTTTTTTTCTAAAATCTATATTAGGAAATATTAGTGGGTGTGGACTTGGATTTTTCTCAGGCCTCTCTATTATGAATTTTTAACCTAAAATGTTTTGTGCCCTTTCCATTTTATAAATTCTCAATATTTTTGGATAAAAAACTAAATATACAGTGAGTAGAGATTCAAATTTTTCTCTGGATTCCGTTTTTTGGGGTTTTAACCAGCATATCATTATTTATCATTCAATTCATTGTTTTATGGTGTTGAAAACTAGGACACTTCTATGCTGTTGTTTATGGGCTTCCATCTCAAAACATATAATGCTATATTTTTTGGTCTTCTATCCCAGATCTTCTAGAACATACATAGTGAATATTTAGGGAATTAATGTTCCCATGTAGTTTAACATCATGTGGTAATGATTTATTCTTGGAATTTTAACATCATTAAATAATGATGTAAAAGGATTTTTAGTTTAAATTATTTCTTCTAGGACTTGATAGCATGAGAGGGATGCCGATCCCACTTGGATGGTTGGAACATTGGTCCTGAAATAAACATGTCCATGAGTTTGAACATATGAATATCGAATATGACGGAAAGACCTTGTATAACCCGAATCACCATAAGGTTTTGAGTACTGCTCTAGTGTTTTCAGAGCTCATGAGTGGAATGGGACAGACATACTAAGGATGACCCAAAACAATGTAAGGTGATGAGTTCCACAATAGTGTTGTTGAGGCTCATGATTGGAATGGGGAAAATCCTGGGGATGAGAGAAAACACCCTAAGGTGATGAGTTCTTCCATGGTGTTGTTATGGTCTCATGAGTATTAGAGTTCCTTTCCCGTAGGGAGGAGATTCCTCTTATTTCTAGGATAGAGAGCCTTATGTATGGGACCATAGGGATTAAATACATGGTCAGGTAAAGGGGATCCCCACTCTTTTCCATGGGGCATTGGCGGTTTAGGAAGAGAAAAAAATCTAGATGATGAAGTTGGAAGTGGAGAGAAAGCTATACAAGGAGTGTTTTGGAACCCTATATCAGTTTATCTTTTGATTATGAAGATCGATCCCTACACAGTGTTGTTTTGGGTCATGTGTTTTGGGCCATAAAAAATTTTAGGAATGGAATATCACATTACTTATGTGAGAAAAGGTACAACACATGGTGAAATAACATTGAGGATGTCACATCAGCTTGAATAGTCTGGTTATGAGTATTGTAAGTCATAATATAGGAATATCAGAGTTAAATTATGGTGGAAAACCTTGGGTACATGTCATCGATTTTTTATGGAGGAAGCCTATAACGTTTTACAAGGTCAAGACCATAACTACAAGATTCAAGGATGTCCTTTCTGAGTCAAAAGGCTCAGTTTAGATTTTCTAGTCTATATTATTTGTTTTCTACATGGAAAAACAAAAGGTAAAGGGAGAATAAGGTCCATGTGGTTCCATGAGAAGGATATAAACTCAAGTATCTCGTTTTTTAATCTCATAATTTATTATAAGAAAGATGTTTATAAAAAATATAATATTCAAGAAGGGTTTGAGCACCCTAAATGTTGTGTCACTGACTAGTGAACACATTATCGCAGTAAGAAGATTTTAGAATTCTCTACTCAAACGTTTTTTAGAAAGAGTCCAGTTAGCATGGATATGAATTTACAAGGGTTATAAAGTGGGATATATGAGATTCGAGACTTTTCTATTTACACTCAATATTATTTCTAAATTATAGATACAAATAGTTTTGTGGTTGGAGACTTGACTTTTACTCAAGCCACACTTTTTGGGGTTTCATCATTAAAAGTTTTTTGAATATTTCACTACCATTTTAGGGTCATGATATATGGACCAAAAAATTCAAATGTTTAGGTTTATATATCTTTGACCAAAGTGGATTCAGTTTAAGGTCATTAATCTTGTATACCTGGTGTAAGGGGAATGTAACACAACAACCTAATTAGAATACCCAAGGTAAACAGTACTACAACCTCATTTTGAGAGGGAGATAAAAATTCCATAAATCATGGCTCATTGTTCTCAGGTCATGAGTAATGGTAATGAAAAATAATTTCAGGAATGACCTAAAACATACTAATGTGATGAGTTACACTATGGTGATGTGATTTCTCACATGGAACAGAAATCCCTTCTTAGAGGTCTATGATTCCCCTTGTTGGTGGGTCAAAGGCCTTATATAGGTCCACCTCATGCATAGTCAAGAAAATATATATCTTATTCTTTCCAAGGGCCATGAAAGGTTCTCGACAACCTGAGGTGCTAAGGAAATGATGTTTGATTTATGGGTTGAGGTTCTTAAAAGATAATGGAAGAATCCTATAATGTGGTCGATCAGGATCAGGTTGTTGTGGTCCTTTGATAAGGAATGATGATTGTTAATGGTCTATAGACATTAACATTGGGATGTTGGGATGTATATTCCTTGTAGTTTAATTTAATATGATAAGGATGTTTTCCTTTCAGGTTAACATTATGCGGAAGGGATGTTTTTCTTGTTTTTTGTGATCATGTAATAAGGATGTAAGAATTGACAAGAAATTATGCTAGATATCATTGGGGAAACTTTTCACTATTCATGCGAATTTAGATGAAGGAGACACATTTTATCCATATATATATAATAAGGGTAATAATTTTTCCATAACTAGCTCCCTCAAAGAGATACCTCTCTCTATATATAATTTATTTACAAGGGAGAGAGAAACTTCATTTACTTCCCATTGAGAGACTTGACATCAAGGTCAGCCGAGGTGTCCTCTACATAGATTGAGATCATACATTGGGATAATTAATTGTTCAAAATTATTTCTAGTATGGAGGTGAAAAAATCACCCCTAACTCAGATTCATGAATAGGACGACCCATTCTATGAAATTTTAGGTCTTCTAGGATGATCCAGATGCCATTAATTGGAATGTCATTCAAGTATGAAATTATGTTGAACTTTAATATCATTTGACTAGGACATGTTCACGATGTTTAATATTAGGCATCAGGTAAATGGTTCCCAATCCAAGACACGCCTTCGTCGCACTGCCCAAAGTTTCTTTCTAGGTTCCATATGCTCACATGATCCATTCTTGACAAGAGAAACATGTGATTAAAGGGTAGTTAATTATTCTATGAATGATTACATACTGGGGAATACATGAGGGTATCAAAAAGTTGTTTTAGAATATAATATCTATATAGATAAGAGACTTATGAGGGAACCTGATTGGGGGTGATGGAAAACTGTAAATAGGCCTAAAATGGGGAATCTAGGAATCACTACGTATCATATGAGGGTGGGAATCATGCAACATGTTGTTCTTGAATAAAATTTCTAGGCACAAGTGAAACCCATGAACTAGGATGTGGATAATTTTTATATTGTGTGTAGACCCATGATTGAATGTCGAGGCATCACTGAATATCCTATGGTAATAGTAATTAAGACAGACATAGTTCCTGAATGGAAAACTCTCCACCCTAGTCTCAACAATACATAGGGGGGATTTTTTTTAATTGATGTTTCATCTAGACCAAATATTAGAGATCTAAGAATCACTATATTTCCCATAATAATAATAATCAAGCCACACATATTTATTGAATAAAAAACTCTCCACGTAGGTCTGACCCATACGTAGTGGGTGGAATGTTTTCTATTGATGTTGTGGCTAGACCCTAGATTATCGATATGAGAATCACTACCTATCCCAAAATAATAAGAATCAAGTAACATAATGTTCTTGAATGGAAAAATCTCAATGAATGTTTGAACCATATGTAGTTTGGTGAATTTTTCTATTGATTATTTTCGTCAGACCTATGTTTAGAGATTCATGAATCCCTATGTATCATGTGATTTTAGGAATCACACCACACTTAGATCTCAAATTGATATACGATGGCTTACCAAAACTAATGATAATGGTCCTCTTTAGTAAGGGATACAATACTGTAGAATTTTATGTCATGCATGAGACATCAACTATGTATCTTAACACCCTGAAGTATGGATTTTTGGTGTTCCATTTAATGTCATACATCTAAGACCATTCTAACTGTAACACCCCGAGAATTTATGAAAAATATTATTTTAATTTCATTAATGTCTTGTGTTATATGCTACACCAAAAGGAGCTTTCACAACATGCATCCTTGACTTGCCTTTCATTACACGCAATCACGACCTTCTCGATAGCGTGTGTAGTACGCAATAACGAGTTTCACTAAACAATAATATGCTATTAAAATATTATTAAAACTAGCCGTTATGAATAGTAATAACCACTTTTTGAAATTTTGTAATTTTTATTTTTCAAAATGGAATTTATTTTTGGATTCATAATATCGAAATTAGCTTAGGGTGAAATTTTGGTGATTTTCGGATAACTTTCATATTTTGATGAATAGTGAAAATTACTAAATTTTAATTAAATTTTTTTTTAATCAAAATAATTAATAGTGAAAAATTATTAATTTGATTAGTTTTAAAGTATATTTATAATATATTTTTACAATTTAATACAATGTTGGTCATTGGATGTAATTTCACATTCAAACCAGACATAAACAAGTGTCAATCTTTTGATAGTTATTATCTCTTAAGAACACGCTATTTATTTTCACGACGGGAATTAATTTTTAAATTAATTAATGCAACTGATATGTTTTGAATTTGGTAAAATAGAAATCATTTTTGAGTTCATAATATAAAATATAGCTTGGGCCTAATTTTTGGCATTTTTCTGAAAACTTTCAATTTTTGATGAATAGTGAAACCACTAAGTGGTAGTTAAAAAAACTGAATTTTTCATAAAACTTAATTTTACCGCTTCTGTGAGTGGAATTTCAAAAATCCGAGAGACACGGTTGATGTCAGTAAGTAAAATGTGGTTCAATGAGATGAAAATAATTTTTTGGTGAATAGTAACTTTTTACTTTTTTTACCACAGTTAAAAGTAAATAGGGTAATTAAGGGAAAAAATGATATTATTATTACCCTAACACATGTCCAAATTCTATTGGATAAGTGTAATTCGACCAAAAACAAGCTTAGGAAGAAAATATGACCATTTAGGCCCACTTGGATTAGATTAGGACATTTATTATTATTTAATTCAAAGAAGAGTTAAAAGAGTTAAAATCAAAGTTTATTTACTAAAACATTTTTAATATAGGGTTATACATAAGATAAATTCGATTTTAAATATTAATTAGAAAGCTAAAAATATTTGCTATATAATGGTATTTTATTTGTAATTTTTAGACATTAAATAATTTAATTTATTTATGACACAACGATGATGCAGTAATTATCTTATTAATGAAATATTGACATAATTGATGTTATAAATACTCAAATAAATATAATTTGAGACTTTTATGACTTACACTAATTTTCTAGGTTAATATGACATGTTATTGTTTATTTAATTAACTTTTTTCTAACTTATCATTCTGTTATGATTTTCAAAAAAATTAATTACTAAATAGTGTCAAAATTGACATAAAATAGTTTTAAAACAAATATTATATTATTAATTGTTATTTTATTTCTAAAAATATAAGGTTCGGCCAAATGACTTAGATAAGGTTATATATATTAATAATAAACAAGTTGGGGTTCGTTTGGCTTCTTATAGTATGTTCATTCTCCATGTTAACCATTTAAGAATGATTATAAAGTATATATAAGAAATAATAATGAAATATATGAAATTATAAAGCTACTTTATTTATGTGTATATATATGTATGTCATCTACTTAATTCCACTCAATTCAATAAGGAAACGAAAACAACGTTCATGCGTACGTACGGCCTACCGTCTCCATGAACGGTGTATTTCTTTCCATTTAATGATTTATTATATATATCTATATTCTGAATATATATATATATATATATAAATCATGTTTTATATTCTGGAAGTAAGTAAATCATGATATGAGTAATAATAATGTCAAGAACAACAAGTCCAAACACCTACGATAAATGAAACGATTTTACCCAAAACACTTCTTTAACATGGAATTTACAAAAGAACGGGTAATATAAAGTCATAAGTGAACCATATATGATATCATAACACTGAATATGATTCTGTAATAAGTTAATGACATTATTTAAATCATTATACAGGAGATTCGGACACTTACAAAGCAAATCGGACTTAAGGTAAGGGAAATATCACAATCTCACTTTTATCTGAGATTGTTTTTACTTTGGTAATTACTGGGGTGTATTTTATTATCCACATCCATGTTCCCTCAATGTGTAATATTATTTCCATCCTTCTACAATAGTTTATATCCAATTTTACCCTTCGGTAAGTTTTTTGTAAAATATATGAAAGGAATCTTTTGTCGTTTTTCGTACGAGGTACTTTTTGACTTTTCCGACAAAAGTACGAAGAATGTTTTTTTTAAACTTATACGGAATGAATGGATTTTTAAAACCTTATTTCCAAGAAGCTTCCTTTACAAGTTTTCATGTTTATTTTTAATCAACTTCTTTTAGTTTATAATTGTACGACATGTTAAGAAAGGAAAAGTGTTTTTGAAGTAGAAAGGATATTTTCCTCAAAATGAAGTTCAAGTGTTTTATCAAAATTATTTTCCATCTAAGATAATAGAGGGTTCTGTTTTTATCCCTATTATTACATTGATTTGATTATGTTGTGATGGAATTATTTTTATGAATTCCTTTATCGTATATGAATTGTTTTATGATGTCATGATGTTTAAGATTCCCATTTTTATTACATGGGTTATGAAATGACGTATGATTTATGATTTTGTGGCACACATAAGAATGTTATCATTATGAGATGGGTGGGACCTATATCTCCCTCCAATTCATTGGGTAAAGATTTTATATCTCATGAGATAGACATGGCTGGAATGGTAGGTTATACCGGTTCAGTGAAATAGGACTGAAACGAGGGTGACTCGGTTCAGAAAGGGACTTTGTCCACTAAGATAGTCTTGGCAATGAGTATTGACTAACAAGATATGATTCTCTATGATTATGTGTGTATGCCACAAAGTTTTATGTTTTATGTTATGATTATTGTGATTACATTTCACTTCCATGATTTATCCCATGTTATGAAATTATGATCTCTTTTGCAGGTTAAGATTTCCAAAAGTTATGTGATTATGTATATGATGTGATTGATATTTCTTTTTTTTTACCCTTACTGAGCATTTGAGCTCACCCTTTTATGTTTTCTTTTCTCCAGGATATAAAGAAAGGTTTTAGGTATTAAAAAAAAGGAAGATCTTTATGGGAGATGTTGAAGATCTTTCACCAGGATTAGAAGATTATATTTTGAGTTTCCAAAGACACTAAACTATTACGATCCTTGTGTGTGTGTTTTTGTTATGTACTAAGTATTCCGCAAATGTAATGTAATGTCAATGTACGTCAAGCTTCGGGTCTCTACAGTTGGTATCATAGAAAAGGTTTAGTCAACCTTTGGAAACTAGGATGCGAGAACTTTAGTGAGATCTCTAGAGATATTTCTAAGGTATGTCTAGGGATGTCCCTAAGGTTAAGTATACGTATAGGTTATAGTACTAGAATTACGCTAACAATCATAGAGTTAAACCTAAGATGTTAGATATTGAAGGTTCTCCCCCCTTTATTATGTTGTTTTCCCTAGCATTATTTTTGCCTCTCACACTATTCTTTTTGGGTTTTAGATGATTCACGATAATGGAGGATATGCTGGAGAATGGAATGATGAGAAACCAAATGAAATGGGATTTGGAAGTCCAAACATCATTATTATGCCGAATCAGAAATCTCATAATATGATCAATAAAGTAAAATTTGGTAAGTTTCCTGACTCGGCTAATAAGAGAAAGATGGAGTTTCATGATGATCATAGAGGAAAGAAAGTTCAATTTCACCTATGTAAATCATGTGGGAAAAGGCATCAAGGAGAATGTTTTAAAGGAACTGTAAGATGCTTTGGGTGTGGAAAAGAAGGACACAAAGCCAGTAAGTGCAAAGGAAAAGGTTCAATTAACACCATGGATGAGGATAATTGTTTTGCTACGACATCAACAATGGTTAAATGTTTTAAATGTGGAATGTACGTGCATTATGCAAACCAATGCCCTAAGGGAAAGTCTCATGAAGAGAATCAGTACGGCCGTATGGGTAGTATTTATGTTGATGATGATGAAGAGACTACAAATGATATGTGAGATGAAAGAATTGTTGAAGCTCGGTCAATGGTTTAAGAAGGTAGTGGAATGATTACATGTTTATCAAGTGTAAAGAATCTCATGGTACTATGGAATAAAGAGACATCTAAGGATTGTTACATTGTTGTCTTTCCTTGAGTTTTGAATGTGTGTGATTAATGCTACCAGTATCCATGAAAGGTTATTCAGATATTTTTGGAATGTAGATGATATGCGCATAATGAAGGGATAAGGAGAAAATTAAATGTTTGATAGTATTCATGAGCTCATGACTGATATAAGGAGAAGGATATATCATGGTTTGAGTATATAGAATTTTTGGATTTTGGTATGTGGAAAGAGTTATCTTTTTACAACACTCATGTATTCACTAAGATTCAATGGGTATTCATTTTTCAAGAGATTACATGATTATGGTATTCACATGACTGGAATGTGACGAACAAGATATATGAGGGATAAATGATGGCATTCACGTAATCATTTGGCCAAAGTATTTTCGATAAGCCTAAAGATTAGAATGGATTATGTTGGACACAAGTTAGGATAAAACGTTTTTCGATATTATTGATGGGATGTTATAGTAATATAGCTTTAGAAAAAGGACAACCTGCAGGACGGGCGACAGCCCATCGCGTCGGACAAGGCTGTGGGAATCGAACCCACAACCGAAGTGTGACTGGCCTTTATCGCCTACCACGGGCCTACAAGAAGTCCCTGTTTAGTAGAAACTAGTTTTATTATATTAAGCAGTACGATATATGAAGTATAAGTCCATTTTAGGAACCATATATGATTAATCTCACTATAGAATGACTTATGTATATTTAATAAATTTTGCTAACCTTTTGTTTGAGACAGATGGAATGACCCGTCATTCTATCACATGATCTGCTAACACTTCACGAATAACAAATTCAACTTCATTTATTTAAGAGATGAAGTAGAAATTGTTCAAGGCACGAACAACAGTGAGATTGTACCAAAATAAAGTAAGTATTTATTCTAATTTAAATTCTTCAACTTTAGGGAAATGATCTTGAAAACCAAAAAATTTGTCCTAGTGATCTTATATCTGATGAATCAGATGGTACCCTAGATCATCACAAATTTATGGCTTTGCGATTGTTGGCTTTTTCATAGCCATGTTCTCTACCACTTTCCCTCAGAACATGATGGTTATATTTTTCTTCCATATCCATATTTTCACCTATGTGGAAACCCAGTGATTAGTTTATTTGGGTAACCGTTACATTTCATACTTTTGTTTTTAATGATTGGTTTTGGTATTCCTTTTTACGATGTGGGTTTCTATTAAAGAAACTTTCAAGTAGTAAACCATTTATAACCCCGACGAATTTCGAGGGCGAAATTCATTTTAAGGGGGGTAGAATGTAACACCCCGATATTTTATGAAAAATATTATTTTAATTTCATTAATGTCTTGTGTTATATGCTACACCAAAAAGAACTTTCACAACACGCATCCTTGACTTGCCTTGCATTACACGCAATCACGACCTTCTCGATAGCGTGTGTAGTACGCAATAATGAGTTTCACTAAACAACAATATGCTATTAAAATATTAGTAAAACTAGCCGTTATGAATAGTAATAACCACTTTTTGAAATTTTGTAATTTTTATTTTTTAAAATGGAATTTATTTTCGGATTCGTAATATCGAAATTAGCTTAGGGTGAAATTTTGGTGATTTTCGGATAACTTTCATATTTTGATGAATAGTGAAAATTACTAAATTTTAATTAAAAACAACTTTTTTAATCAAAATAATTAATAGTGATAAATTATTAATTTGATTAGTTTTAAAGTATATTTAGAATATATTTTTACAATTTAATACAATGTTGGTCATTGGATGTAATTTCACATTTAAACCAGACATAAACAAGTGTCAATCTTTTGATAGTTATTATCTCTTAAGAACACGCTATTTATTTTGACGACGGGAATTAATTTTTAAATTAATTAATGCAACTGATATGTTTTGAATTTGGCAAAATAGAAATAATTTTTGAGTTCATAATATCAAATATATCTTAGGCCTAAGTTTTGGCATTTTTCTGAAAACTTTCAATTTTTGATGAATAGTGAAACCACTAAGTGGTAGTTAAAAAAACTGAATTTTTCATAAAACTTAATTTTACCGCTTCTGTGAGTGGAATTTCAAAAATCCGAGAGACACGGTTGATTTCAGTAAGTAAAATGTGGTTCAATGAGATCAAAATAATTTTTTGGTGAATAGTAACTTTTTACTTTTTTTACCACGGTTAAAAGTAAATAGGGTAATTAAGGGTAAAAATGATATTATTATTACCCTAACGCATGTCCAAATTCCATTGGATAAGTGTAATTCGACCAAAAAAAGTTTAGGAATAAAATATGACCATTTAGGCCCACTTGGATTAGATTAGGACATTTATTATTATTTAATTCAAAGAAGAGTTAAAAGAGTTAAAATCAAAGTTTATTTACTAAAACATTTTTAATATAGGGTTATAATAAGATAAATTCGATTGTAAATATTAATTAGAAAGATAAAAAGATTTCCTACATAATGGTATTTTATTTGTAATTTTTAGACATTAAATAATTTAATTTATTTATGACACAACGATGATGCAGTAATTATCTTATTAATGAAATATTGACATAATTGATCTTATAAATACTCAAATAAATATAATTTGAGATTTTTTATGACTTAAACTAATTTTATAGGTTAATATGACATGTTATTGTTGATTTAATTAACGTTTTTCGAACTTATCATTCTGTTATAATTTTCACAAAAATCAATTACTAAATAGTGTCAAAATTGACATAAAATAGTTTTTAAAACAAATATTATATTATTAATTGTTATTTTATTCCTAAAAATCTATGGTTCGGCCAAATGACTTAGATAAGGTTATATATATTAATAATAAACAATTTGGGGTTCGTTTGGCTTGTTATAGTACGTTTATTAACCTTATAGTATAAAAACACAAGAAGACACGGTAAAAGTAAAATTATTTAACTTAATGTTAAATCTAAATGATAAGGTTAAAATAGGAACTTTAACTTGTATAAATTCTATTGGATGAGAGGATTTCGACCCATCCCCACCTTAGCCTCTAAAATAAATCAATTTGGAGCTATTTAAAACCGAACTTGACTTTATAATAAAATAATATTTGTAGTTATTCCAAAGGTGCCCCTCTCCTCCCTTATAAAAGGACACCTCCTCCCTCTCTTCCTCACAACAATTTGAGCACTCAAGCTCGGCCAACCCCTGCCAAAATCCCTTCTCCACTTCCCTATAATAATCCTAGAGGTTCTGGTCTTCCTCAACGACCAATTGTTGTTCCCTAAAAGGAGATCGCAAAGAGGCGCTTCAAAGAAGAGGTAATTTCCGTTACCGATTCTTTCAACTTTATTTCTTCTTCCACTTCTTCTTCTTAGGTTGTTTCATTATGAAGTAATAACATCGGTATCACTCATATACTGATATGTTATTATATATATGAAACAACCCTATTTCACCATCTATCCATCCTACGGAAAACGAAATCACCGCGCGTGCGTACGTACGGAATACCGTCTCCACGCCGTGGTGTAATCTGTTTTTCCACCAACACCTTACATGGATGAGTATTATGGTGTAAAGAATAACTATACATAGTTATTATAACATCATAATTATTCTGATATATTGTATCATCCACTCCATTTCAATTCAATAATTATGGAAATGATATCATCGCTCATGCGTACGTACGGACTACCGTATCCACGACGCGATGAGATTCATTCTCCATGTTAACCATTTAAGAATGATTATAAAGTATATATAAGAAATAACAATGAAATATATGACATTATAAAGCTATTGTATTTATGTGTATATATATGTATGTCATCTACTTAATTACACTCAATTCAATAAGGAAACGAAAACAGCGTTCATGCGTACATACGGCCTACCGTCTCCATGAACGTTGTATTTCTTTCCATTTACTGATTTATTATATATATGTATATTCTGAATATATATATATATAAATCATGTTTTATATTCTGGAAGTATGTAAATCATGATATGAGTAATAATAATGTCAATATCAACAAGTCCAAACACCTACGATAAATGAAACGATTTTACCCAAAACGCTTCTTTAACATGGAATTTACAAAAGAACGGGTGATATAAAGTCATAAGTGAACCATATATGATATCATAACACTGAATATGATTCTGTAATAAGTTGATGACATTATTTAAATCATTATACAGTAGATTCGGACACTTATGAAGAAAATCAGACTTAAGGTAAGAGAAATATCACAATCTCACTTTTATCCGAGATTGTTTTTACTTTGGTAATTACTGTGGTGTATTTTATTATCCACATCCATGTTCCCTCAATGTGTAATATTATTTCCATCCTTCTACAATAGTTTATATCCAATTTTACCCTTCGGCAAGTTTTTTGTAAAAGATATGAAAGGAATCTTTTGTCGTTTTTCGTACGAGGTACTTTTTGACTTTTCCGACAAAAGTACGAAGAATGTTTTTTTTAACTTATATGGCATTAATGGATTTTTAAAACATTATTTACAAGAAGCTTCCTTTACAAGTTTTCAAGTTTATTTTTAATCAACTTCTTTTAGTTTATAATTGTACGACATGTTAAGAAAGGAAAAGTGTTTTTGAAGTAAAAATGATATTTTCCTCAAGAATGAAGTTCAAGTGTTTTATCAAAATTATTTTCCATATAAGATAATAAAGGGTTCTGTTTTTATCCCTATTATTACATTGATTTAATTATGTTGTGATGGAATTATTTTTATGAATTCCTTTATCGTATATGAATTGTTTTATGATGTCATGATGTTTAAGATTCCCATTTTTATTACATGGGTTATGAAATGATGTATGATTTATGATTTTGTGGCACACATAAGACTGTTATCATTATGATATGGGTGGGACCTATATCTCCCTCCAATGCATTGGGTAAAGATTTTATATCTCATGAGATAGACATGGCTGGAATGGTAGGTTATACCGGTTCAGTGAAATAGGACTGAAACGAGGGTGACTCGGTTCAGAAAGGGACTTTGTCCACTAAGATAGTCTTGGCAATGAGTCTTGACTAACAAGAAATGATTCTCTATGATTATGTGTGTATGCCACAAAGTTTCATGTTTTAAGTTATGATTATTGTGATTACATTTCACTGCCATGATTTATCCCATGTTATGAAATTATGATCTCTTTTGCAGGTTAAGATTTACAAAAGTTATGTGTTTATGTATATGATGTGATTGATATTTCTTTTTTTTACCCTTACTGAGCATTTGAGCTCACCCTTTTATGTTTTATTTTCCCCAGGATATAAAGAAAGGTTTTAGGTATTAAAAAAAAGGAATATCTTTATGGGAGATGTTGAAGATCTTTCACCAGGATTAGAAGATTATATTCCGAGTTTCCAAAGACACTAAACTATTACGATCCTTGTGTGTGTGTTTTTGTTATGTACTAAGTATTCTGCAAATGTAATGTAATGTCAATGTACGTCAAGATTCGGGTCTCTACACTAACCCTATCATTATTCAACATGACATTATTTTGAGATATATCCTTTACCAATATTCCAAATCCAAGGTGTAACACCCCAAGATTTCATAGTACGTTATTTCTTCAAAGTAATTCAATAACTTGTGCGACACACAACACCGAGTTCGAGTGCACCATAACTTACCAAACATGCCATTCAAAAAAGAGTTATGAATAGTATTAACTTCATTTTTAATCTTATACACTCCATATAATTTTTAAATCCATATTATGTGCTTCTTAGACATAATAAAATAACAAATTCATTTTTTCAGATAAAAGAATCATTTTAAAAAAAATGCAATTTTACCCCCTTTTAATGGAGAAGCATTTTTAAAACAAACATTGGACACTTTTATATATTCAATATAATGAAATTAAATTCATATTAAGAAGTGGGACATAAAAATTTAGTTTGGATAAATTTTTGGTACTTTTCTGATAACTTTCATATTTTGATGAATAACAAAAGATAATATATTTTAATTGAAAAAAGATTTTTTATTTGAAATAATTTATAGTGATAAATTATGAATTTTAATGGTTTGGAAG
Organism: Viscum album; assembly: GCA_963277665.1. Taxonomy (NCBI): domain Eukaryota; kingdom Viridiplantae; phylum Streptophyta; class Magnoliopsida; order Santalales; family Viscaceae; genus Viscum; species Viscum album. The sequence goes on along the minus strand of OY728153.1, from coordinate 1,175,593,848 downwards.
TATAATTAGAATATATTTTTATCATTTAATACAATTTATGTCTTTAAAAGTAATTTCATATTTACATTTTACATAAACACATGTCAATCTTTTGATAGTTTTTTCTTTTTAAAAACCTGCCTTTTGGTTTTGACAATGGGAATTAATTTTAATGTAATAAATGAAACTTCTATATTTTGAATTTTGTTAAATAGAATTCATTTTTTAATTCGGAATATCAAAATTATCTTAGGATAAATTTTTGGTATTTTTGTAAAAACTTTCATTTTTTGGTGAATAGTGAAAAACACTCTATTATTTAAAACCGACATTTTATTTAAATTATTAGTTACTTTATTTTAATTAAAAATATATATATATAATACCTATATATGTTCAATGTAATTAATTTGATTCATCTTATAATAATCTTGGATATATAAAATATTATCGAACTTTTTGCCGTCTTTTACCCACCTCCAAGGTGAATTTGTAAATCTGCATAAAACATAATTTTACTGCTTCTATGAGTTCAATTTAAAAATTCCAAGAGACACGGTTAATATCAATAATTAAAATTTGGTTCAATAAGAGGGAAATAATTTTTGGTGAATAATAAATTTTGACTTTTATTTACCATGGTAAAATTAAATAGGGTAATTATGAGAAAAAATGATATCACAATTACCCCAAAAAATGTCCTAATTATATTGGATAAGTATATAATTTGACCAAAAAACCCTTAGGAATAAAATATGACCCTCTTTGGTCCACATGGATTAGATTAGGACATTTATTGTTATTTTATTTATGAAGAGTTAAAAGAGTTAAATTCAAAGTTTAATAACTAAACCATTCTTAATATATGGTCACACACAATATAAATTCGAATATAAATATTCATTAGAAAGACAAATAAATTTACAACATAATTTTATTTTATTTATAATTTTTAGACATTAAATAATTTAATTTATTTATGGCACAATGATGATGTAGTAATTACCATATTAATGAAATATTAAAATAATTGATATTATAAATATCCAAATAAATGTAAATTGAGACATCTTATGAATTACACTAATTTTATAGGTTAATATGACATGTAAGGGTTGGTTAAATAAATTGTATTAAATGTTATAAAGTTTTTATGGATTTCAAAAAAAATCAAATACTAAATAGTGTCAAAATTGACATAATTGAGTTTTTAAAACAAATATTATATTATTAATTGATATAATAGTTTTGAAAATATATGGTTCCGCCAAAAGACATATATAATAATATATATGACATTAATGAACCACTTGGGGTTCTATTAGAATTTTATAGTAATTTTATTTACCATATAATATAAAAATACAAAGAGACATGGTAAATGTTAAACTATTTAACTAAGAGTTAAATAAAAAAGATAAGGTTAATATGGTGACCTAAACCTATCTAAAACCTATTTTTTGAGAGGTTATTGACCCATACCCACCTTATCCTATAAATAATTCATTTTGGATCCATTATAAACCGGAAATTATTAGTTTATAAAATAATATTTCATGTTTTTCCTAAAGTGACGCTCACCTCTCTAATAAAAGGGCACTTCCCATTCTCTTAATTTCACACCTACAAAGCCTTTTGGATCATCAAAACCGTGCCTAAATATCCTAATAAATTTCATAAATTCACCCTAGAGGCCTTACTTTGGTCAGAAATCTATTTTATGGGGCCCTTTTGATCAAATCAATAGGAAGAACCCGATGAAGAGGTAAATATTTCCTGACCTCTTTCAAGTTCTTTTCTTCTTCCAGTTTATCTTTCTTTGTTGTTTCCATTCTAAAACAATAACTACAATATATTCTATATACTATGATGTTATTATAAAAATGGTACAACCATATTCATTATTTTATCCATCCAATAAATGACAAAGTCACCATACGTGTGTACGTACGGATTACCGTCTCCACGTCGTGGTGTAGTTTGTTATTCAAACACTTAATTATTTGGATGGGTATAATAATGTGTGAAACAGATGTAAATAATAAATATAACATGTTAATTATTATATATATATATATGATATACCATCCAATTACATATGATTTTGCCATCAATATAATGATAATGTCGCTCGTGCGTACGTATAGAGTACCATCTCCACGACGCGATGAGATTCATTTCCACATTCACCATTCAACGTTGATTATAAAATATATATCATTAATAAGTATGTAATATATGAATGAATTATTATAGTGGATATATATATATATTTACTTACATATATCTTATTCACTTAGTTCCATTCAATACGATATGAAAACGAAAACAACGTTTATGCGTACGTAGGACCTACCGTCTCCAAAAACGGTGTTTTCCATCTCATATATATGTCTAGTTTACATATGAATATTATTAATATATATGATATATTATTCTTTTTTTTATTCTGGAAATATTCAAATCATGATCTATGTGATACAATCAAGAGTAACAAGTTAAAATACGTACGATAAAGAAAGCAATTATCACCCGAAATGTTAATTTAACATGGAAATTATTATTAAATGGCTAGTATAAAGTCATAAATGAATAATTTATGATATAATAAATATTAATATGGTTATGGTATAATTTAATAACAAACTATGGTCTTTATACAAGAGTTCAAACGTACCCTTGACTAAAGGAATGTGCAAAGTAAGGGTTAATTTCACAATCTCTTTATTATCCGAGGTTGTTTTTACATAAGTATCTATGGGGAAATATTTATTATCCATGTCCATGTTTAATAAAAGAGTTTTTATATGAATTTTTTTAAGTTACCTTTTACTAAAAAATCATTTTAAATGTTTTAAATATTTATTCTTCTAAATAATTCTCATTAATGTCCATGTTTTCAAAATGGGTTTTAAGGATTTATTTATATGGACATGAATGTTTTTAAAATGTTAATTCCTTTAAAAAGTTTCAAATTGGTATGTGACTCTTTGATTCAAAAATGTCTTTAAATGTCTTCCTTTCTAAATTTTGTGACTTTTAAACGTTTTCATGAAAAATAGATATTTCTCTCAAAGAGTTTTACAGATCATTTTCATCTATGTCAACATCCTTTGATGGATTTTAAACTATTTTAAGTTGATTTATTATGATAAAAATCTTCCATATTGTATTGAAGGTTTAGTGATATGTTTGAAAATGGATGTGTTATTTTTATACCATTCATGGTTTATGGATAAGGTATTGACATTTCGTATTCTAGTTTTATTATGAATGTTTATGTTATTTTTAAACCTTTTCATATGAGGAAGGAATTGGACTTAGTAAGTGACAGGTGGAGCCCGCTATAGCTCCTCGATGCATCGGTAGGTCTCATGAGACAAACTAGTGTCTTGGAACAAGGCCTTGAAAAACTTTTATTTGTATTATTGGCACAAGGCCTTGACTGTGTGGTTATGAAGTCTGGCATTATTCATTCCATCATTATGAGTGTGGATATTGATATTTCATGTGATTATTCAACTAGTAGAATATCCCTGTGAATAATTAAATGACATTATTTTATTGTATCTTGTCCATATTATACTGAAGTTTAAGTTTAAAAGTCCTTTGTTTTAGTCTTATACACTGCCTTAAATGTTTATTCTTATTTAGGAATGTTTCCTCTATATTGTTATCCTTATTGAGCATCTATGCTCACACATTTCTATGTTTTAATTTTCATAGGATTCCAAGAAGAGTACTATGATTGATAAGTAGGGTTAAGCTATGAGATTAATGACATTCTCAAAGGATCATTTATATTATGTTTTATTCTCTAATGTGTAATGTAACATTCATGTATGTAATTTGTTTTCCAATACTACTAAATTGATTAGACTTTCAGGACATGATTCCTTCTAATCATGCCGATGTATTAAAATAATGCATCGACTTTGGGATTTCGGGGCCAGGGTGTTATAGTTGGTATTAGATGAAGTCTAGAAACAACCATGGAAATAGATTTAGATAAACATTGATTAGAGAAAATTACCCAAAGATAGACTTTGGGGATTGGTATAGGAGAAATTCTGAGAATTTTTTTAATGTAGTGAATTTGGGTATTTTCCAAGAATACATCCCTGTTTGGATACAAGCAGGTAGAGGCGGCTCTGGAACAGATGTACCTCGGAGTGAAAACTCGGAAAAAGAGTTTTAGGCTTGACTCGGGGTATCCTAGTGCACGACAATGGGCCTTACTGCACTCTTGTTTATGAAAAACTTTGGGGATATGCTTAAGACAATTCATATTTTCATTACAAGCCATTATACAGGATTTATGAGTAAATATTTCTCAAAGAAAACATTTTTATGATTATCTATTATATGCATAAACTTTTCAATTTACATTAGTTATTTTACAAGTTTGGAATTATGCATTGCGATTCAAAAACTAACTTAGTTTATGCCATTGTTTAGAAATGGTGCCTAGTATATGGAATGAGAACTACGACAATACACATGATCCAAAGAGTAAAAAGGATCATATATTTCATGGTATTAAGCCTACATTTAGAAAGGAAATAGTCTCTCACATATTATCATCATATAAAGAAATAGTATCATGTGTTAATAAGATAAGTAAAGAATATTTTGAGTCGTATGGCTTTGAAGGGAAGCCAACGAAGAAAAGGATGGTAGAGAGAAAGATGGATAAAGGGAATAAGGGAAAGAAAGATTTTCCCATATGTGATTACTGCGGAAAGAATAACCTTGGTAAATTTTTTAAGGGAATGTGAATTTGTTATAATTTTAGAGAAAAGGGACATTGAGTATGTGGTTACCAGAGTAAGAAAAAGGTTTCAGATGTACAATTCTTCATCTTCAAGGAGTTGGGACACTGCAAATCAATGTCCAAATCATCATAGTATACCCCAAATGCTGCTATTGGGTAATAATCAAGTTATGATACCACCGAAGGTGAAGTGGAATGATTAAGAGTTCTTATGTTGTTATTAAAGTACTGTTCCATTGGGTATTGTATTAGTGTTGTATATGTTATAAGAATTATAAAGTATATAAGGGTTGTACTTAAATACTATTTCATTAAGGACTTGAGATTGTGTGGAACCAAGAAAAGTGACTCAATAGAAAGTTAATTTTTTTTGGAAAATACATGATTGAAAAAAGGAAAAACTTTAATTTGGTCCTGATATTGAGGTAGTGATTTTATAGTAAGAGATTATTGATTTGGATAAATTATATTGGATATTATTGACATCCTTGGAAGTAGTTAATGGTTTGTTTATTCCATCATTGTTGGAGTTTACAACATTTATGGATAGAAGTATTATATCCAGTATTCTATAAGGAATAATGGAGCATGACTGTAATCAATAAGGTTTTATGGAAATTCAGTGTGTTATAGTGTTTTAAAAGAATACATGATGAAGGTATTCACATTTTATTACATGGCAAAAAGGATCTTCATTGTGTTTGCCTTCCTTATAAATTTTGGACTGTGAGTTTGGACAGAAGTATTTTGGATAAGTCTAAAGGTTGGAATCAATTAATATTGACACTAGATACTATTGTTAAGGTTAAATTATTTATTGAGATTATTTTTCGGTTATTATAAAAAAGGACAACCCAAAGGTTGGGCGACAACTTGTCGCTTCTGGCAAGGCCGTGAGACTTGAACCCACAACCGAAGGGCGACAAGGGTGGATCACCTACCACTGAAATACATCATGTCCTAGTTTGTATAATGTAGTTTTTTAAATAGTATGACAAATTTTTATACATTCATTATTGTTTTAACCCTATATGATTAGGATAAATAGAATATTTTTATGTTCTATTATCTTTTAGATTGAATTATGAGTTGGTGGTAGGAATTATTTGAAGGAAGAAACTCTACTTGTCAAGTATATATTTTTTCACTTATTCTATGAAGAAATTATTTCTTAAACTTTAGGGAAGAGATCCTAAAACCAAAAATGTGTTATCCTAATACCTTATGTTTTGTTGAACTGATGATATTTTAAATCATCATAGATCGATGGATTCGAGGCCCTCAATTGTACACTTGTTTCTGATTGATGACATCAATCACTCCCTATAAATATTTACATTTTCCCAACAATTATGTGTCTCTAATTTCCACTAATGTTCTACTAATCGAGATCATAATTTGGTGGTGACTTTTTCATTTCCCTTTCCCTCTTATTAAGACTAAATTTTATTAACCCAATTTCTGATGTGGGTTTTCACAAAGGTATTTTTATATTTTTAAGCTTTTACTTTCGAAGAAAAATTTCAAATTGTGATGGTGCAATTTTTTGAAGGAGGGGAGAATGTAACGCCCCATGATTTCATAGTATGTTATTTTTCAATGTAATTTAATAATTTGTGCTACACGCAACACTGAGTTTGAGCGCACCACAACTTACCAAACTAGTCGTTCAAAAAGCGGTTATGAATAGTATTAACTGAATTTTAAATAATATATAATCTATATAATTTTAACATCCATATTATTTGTTTCATAGACTTAATATAAGAACAAATTCAATTTTTCAGATAAAAGAAGTATTTTTAAAAAAAATGCAATTTTAACACCTTTTAATGGAGAACCCTTTTTAAAAACAATATTTGACATTTTTATATATTAAATTTAATGAAATTAAATTCATCTTTAGAATTGGGACATAATAATTTAGTTTGGATAAATTTTTGGTACTTTTCTGATAACATTCATATTTTGATGAATAGTCAAAAATAATATATTTTAATTGAAAACAACTTTTTTAATCAAAATAATTTATTATGATAAATTATTCATTTGAATGTTTTGTACATTTAATTATATTATACTTTTATCATTTAATACAATGTAGGTCATTATAAGTAATTTCACATTTAAATTTGACATAAACATGTGTCAATCTTTTGATAGTTTTTACTTTTTAAAAAACCCACTTTTTTATTTTGACAATGGGAATTAATTTTAAATTAATAAATTAAACTTGTATATTTTTAATTTGGTAAAATATACATCATTTTTTAATTCATAATATCAAAATTAGCTTAGGGGAATGTTTGGGTATTTTTTTTTAAAAAATTTCAAATTTTGATGAATAATGAAAAATACAGCGTTATTATTTAAAGAGGACATTTTATTTAAAAAATTCGTTATTTTCTTTAAATTAAAAATAGATATATAATACCTATATAATTTCAATTTAATTCATTGGAGTTGTTTTATAATAAGTTTAGATATGTAAAATTTTATCGAACTTTTTACCATCTTTTACCCACCTCCTAGGAGCATTTGCAAATCTGCATAAAACATAATTTTACCACTTCTGTGAGTTCAATTTCAAAACTCTGAGAGACATGGATAATATTATTAAGTAAAATTTGGTTCAATGAGATGAAAATAATTTTTGGTGAATAGTAAATTTTGACTTATTTACCACGATTAAAAGTAAATAGGGTAATTGATGGTAAAAATGATATCATAATTACCCTAACATGTCCTAATTCTGTTGGATAAGTATAATTCGACCAAAAAACCTTAGGAGTAAACTATGAATATTTTTGGTCCTCATGGATTAGACTAGGAGATTTATTATTATTTTATTTAAAGAAGAGTTTAAAGGTTTATATTCAAAGTTTAATAACTAAACCATTTTTAATATTGGGTTACACACAATATAAATTCTACTATAAATATTCATTAGAAATATAAAAATATTTCCTACATACTTTTATTTTATTTATAATTTTTAGACATTAAATAATTTAATTTATTTATGACACAATGATGATGTAGTAATTACCTTATTAATGAAATATTAAAATAACTTATATTATAAATATTCCAATAAATATAAATTGAGACTTATTATGAATTAAACTAATTTTATAGGTTCATATGACATGTTAGGGTTTTTGGAGTAAATTTTATTCAATGTGATGAAGTTTTTTTGATTTCAAAAAAATCAAATACTAAATAGTGTCAAAATTGACATAATTGAGTTTTTAAAACAAATATTATATTATTAATTGATATAATCGTCCTAAAAATCTATGGTTCTTCCAAAAGACTTATATTATAATATATATGACATTAATGATCCACTTGGGGTTCTATTGGAATTTTATAGTATGTTTATTAACCATATAATGTAAAAATACAAAGAGACATGGTAACTGTCAAACTATTTAACTAATAGTTAAATCTAAAATATTAGGTTAATATAGTGACATAAATCTGTCTAAAACCTATTTTTTGAGAGTTTTTCGACCCATCCCCACCTTATCCTCTAAATAAATTATTTGGGATCCATTATAAACCGAAAATTATTTTATTATAAAATAATATTTCAAGCTTTTCCTTAAGTGACCCTCACCTCTCTTATAAAAGTGTACTTCCCCTTCTCTTAATTTCACAACTCCAAAGCCTTTTGGCTCAGTTAAAACCTTCCAAAATATCCTCTAAAATTCGTCCCTTAATCCTAGAAGCCTTACGTTGGTCATAAAGCCAACCTCTTAAGCCCTTTTGATCAAATCAAAAGGAATAACCCGAAGAAGTGGTAAATATTTCCTTTCCCTTTTCAAGTTATTTTCTTCTTCCACTTCATATTTCTTGGTTTTCTCCATTATAAAATAATAAATAAAATATATTCTATATAATATGATGTTATTATAAAAATTCTATTACCATATTCATTATTCTATCCACCCTATAAATGACAAAGTCACCATACGTGTGTACGTACGGATTACCGTCTCCATGTCGTGGTGTAGTTTGTTATTCAAACACTTCATTATTTGGATGGGTAGGATAATGAATATAACTGATGTAAATAGTAAATATAACATTTTAATTATTATTTATATATGATATACCATCCAATTACATACTATTTCACCATTAATATAATGATATTGTCACTCGTGCGTACGTACAGATTACCATCTCCACGACGCGATGAGATTCATTTCAACGTTCACCATTCAACGATGATTATAAAATGTATATCATTAATAAGTATTTAATATATGAAATAATAATTATAATGGAGATATATATGTGTGTGTTTGTGTGTTTACTTACATATATCTTATTCACTTAGTTCCGTTCAATACGATATGAAAACAGAAACATCGTTTATGCGTACATACGACCTACCGTATCGATAAACGGTGTTTTCCATTTCATATATATGTCAATTATACAAATGTATATTCTAAATATATAAGATATATTAATAATTTTTTATATTCTTTAATTATTTAAATCATGATCTAAGTGATATAATCAAGAGTAACAAGTTAAAACACGTATGGTAAAGAAAGAGATTATTACCCAAAATGTTAATTTAACAAGGAAATTATTATTAAATGTGTTGTATAGAGTCATAAATGAATAATATTTGATATCATAAATATTAATATGGTTCTGGTATAATTTAATAACATACTACGGTCTTTATACAGGAGGTTAAACATACCCTTGACTAAAGGATTGTGCAAGGTAAGAGTTAATTTGACAATCTCTTTATTATCCGAGGTTGTTTTTATGTAAGTATATAATGGGACATATTTATTATCCATGTCCATGTTCCATAAAAGTGTTTTCAAAGTAATTATTTTTAAGGTAATTTTTACTAAAACATTATTTTAAATGTTTAAAATTTTTATTCTTCTAAATCATTATCATTAATGTCATTGTTTTCAAAATGGGTTTTAAGGATTTATTTATATGAACATGAATGTTTTTAAAATTTTATTTCCTTTCAAAGGATTAAAAGTGGTGTGGGACACTTTGATTCAAAAATTTATTTAAATTTATTCCTTTATAAATTGTGTGACTGTAAAATGTTTTCATGAAAAATAGATATTTCTCTTAAATAGTTTTACACATCATTTTCATCTATGTATATATCCATTGATGGATTTTAAACTAGTTTGAAGTTGATTTATTATGATACAAAGCATCCATATTGTATTGAAGGTTTTGTGATATTTTTTACTGTGGATGTGTTATTTTTATATCATTTATGTTTTCTATATAAAGTATTGACATTTTGTATGTTAGTTTTAATACGAATGTTTATGTTATGTTTAAACCTTTTTCATATGGGGAATGCATTGGATGTTGTATGTTATAGGTGGAGCCTGCTATAGCTCCTCGATGCATCAGTAGGTCTCATGAGACAAAAAGTGTCTTGGCACAAGGCCTTGACAAATTCTTATTTGTAGTCTTGGAACAAGGCCATGACTATGTGGTTATGAAGTCTGGCATTATGCATTCCATCATTATGAAAGTGGCTATTGATATTTCATGTGATTATTCGACTAGTATAATATCCATCCGAATAAGTAAATGAAATTATTTTATTGTATCCTTTCCATATTATGCTGAAGTTTAAGTTTAAAAGGATTTTGTTTTAGTCTTAAACATTGCCTTAAATGATTATTCTTATTTAGGAAAGTTTCTGCTATATTGTTATCTTTACTGCGCATCTGAGCTCACCCGTTTCTAGGTTTTAATTTTCCCAGGATTCCCAGAAGTGTAATATGATTGAAAAGTAGGGTTAAGCTAGGGGATTAATTGTGTTTTCAAAGGATCATTTATGTTGTGTTTTATTTTTTAATGTGTAATGTAACATTCATGTATGTAATATATTTTCCAAGACTGCTAAATTGGTCGGTGTTTCGAGACATGATTCCTTGTAATCATGCTAATGTATTAAAATAATGCAGTGACTCTGGGCTTCTGGGGTCGGGGAATTACACCAAGTGAGCTATGATCGGTGTGAGAAACAAGGAGTGACAAAGGTTTTTCTAGTCATATAAGTGTGATTAAAAAAATAATATTAGAATTTTTATCATGTAGTGGCTGGGATAAGATATAAGATCTGTGGATCACTATTTATATCATTGGAATGATAATCAAGCCATAAATAGTCTTCAGAAACCATTCAATTTAATGACATACATTAAGGATGAAGGTTACCTGATGTGAAAAAGAAGGAATGAAGTCCCATAAACATAGTCCATTCATTTGTGAAATCATCTCCTAAGAGGCATCCTATGTTTGTGACATGAGGATTCCTAATTTAGTTTCCCAAGAAATACAATTCTTGAAACATAAAGGAATACTACAATTTAACATCATATTATGAAGGTATTGGCATACATTTTAATGTCTAATGAATAGAATGATATGGGTTATGCCTTTTTGGATCACTAGGAAAGGACCTCTCAATGTGGTTTAGCATCATCTAGTAAGGACATATGATGTATTATTGTTTTAGGTCATATGACTAGAACCACATGTTATTGTTGGACACAAGATTTTTTATCTGGGAATCACTATGTATCTTGTGATTTCATGAATCAGGACACACATGGATCTTGGTTCGGGAGATTTACTAGGTAGATCTGACTCAGACACATGGATGGGGGTACTCCATTTTTACATTTCATAGATCTATCTCATGTGAAGTGAATCATCCATTGAGTAACAGTTTTCAGAACATTTAATTTCATGTGGCAAGGATGAATGAAGTATTTTAGTTTTTAGTCATACCACTGATACCCTTGTTGTATTATTGTTTTAGGTCAGATGATTAAGATAATTAGTGTATTATAGTTTTAGGTTATTCGACAAGGACTATAGACACTATTCAATTTAAATTTTTGATTCCACGACTTAGTAGAATGATATGGGGGAATTCTATTAGATGTTTTCTTAAAACCTCTATGGACTTCGGTTAAGCCTTGGTGATGCATTGCCACATCAGATTTCAACCCAATAATTTATATATAATTCATAGAAAACATATAGTGAACCTCGCATTACATACATTATTATTACATCAGTTTTATAAATAAATTAATACATTAAAAAACAGATACCCAATGACCATAATAGTCTAATGACTTAGGAAACATGGAAACATAAACACTATACATAATAGAGATAAATTATCTTTCACTAGGTTCTTTATTACCATCACCCTTTATAGACACATTATACATAATACATATCTTCATAATATAGGGAATGGATACAGAAAAATGGGGTGATATTAGATGTTTGGTAAGGGTAAACATGAGAATAAGGGTGCAAGAATACCATACAATGTATATCAATGATCCTGACATTAGAATATCATACAATACCTAAGGGTATAATAATGTGATCGTGATAATAGAATCCCATACACAGAATATCAAAGATCATAAACATGCATCATGACATAAATAGTGTCAGTTCATAAGACATGAATCATAAGGGAATCAAGAGAATATTCCACGAAATCATAAAATTGGAATAATAAATTGAATTGAGGAAGACACAATAACATTCAATTTCTTTCCCTATATCTCAAGGTGTATCGATAAATCTAAATCGGTAACTTCATGTGGACTACACCTACTAGGAGTTACAAACCACAATCCCTTGTCACAATCCTTTCATTGTAAGGGATTGAGATTCCCCATATTCTCATTGCGGATCAGTGTTTTCTATATACCCATATTCATGGGGACTACACCTACTGGGAGAGACACACCATCATCCCAATTTGCAGTCATTTCCTTGTAAAGGATTGGGTTTCCCCATCTTCCCATTCTATATTAGGCTTCCCCATATTCCCATAGTAGATCACACCCACCAACTTGATTACCATCATTATCTCATGAGATATAAATATATTTCCATTACATTGGAAGGAGATATATATCCCAAGAAAATCCTAATGAAACTATACATACATAAACCAATAAATCATAAAAAATCATAACATAACCCATGAAATGAAATGGGTGTCATAAATATGTTATCATATATTAAAATATGAAAAAAATATAAGTTTCATAATAGTTTAATCAGAGTACAACCCATTAAAATAAGTGTTTTTATAAGAATATATCCCAGGAAATAGAAATAGGTTTCATAGAAATCATTCCATCAAAACATAGACCATTCAGAGAAATAAAATTAATGGAAGCTTTGTATAAATTCCCATAAATCATGAGTAACACCAAAATATTTAATATTAGATATAAAATAATTTTTAAAATTTATTTTACAAACATTTCATAAGGAAAATATTCATTCTTATTTGAAAAAATATTTTTAAAACATGAATCCTCTTAAAAACCATTTTCTTTTAAAATAAACTTGAAAACTTATAAAGATTTCTTATAAACGTTTTGAAAACCATTTTTTGAAAACTCTATTAAAAATTATAAAGGATTATTTGAAACCCATATAATTTTTTTAAAATAACTTTTCCTTGAAATTTAGATTAAACTATCATATTTTAAAAAATATTAACATGGTTTTTAAAATTCATGACATGTGTCCCAGAGAAGGAAAACTGAGACAAAACTACTTTATCGATTATGAGAATTTTGAAAAATAAACCCCATTGTAGAGAGATAATAAAATGAATATAAAAAAACCAATATATTTAAGAATAATAAACATAGAATATGTTCATGGTCATTATATACACCACTCAAAAGAAACTAGTGGCGAAAAAGATAGAAATCTAATAGAAATAAATGTGAGATTAGAAATTCCCTTAACTTATGTATTAGATTTAATCATACTCCTAAAAACCACATTAATAATAAATATAAGTTCATTATACATCTTTTAAAAAACCATATTATTATATATAATACCATATATGGTTTGTTTATGACTTTATATTTTCATCTTATTAAAAATTTATGTTAAGGTTTTTCTTCGGGTAATATCCTCTTCGTTTTTCGCATGTGTCTGAATTTGTTATATTTTTTGTCTTCATACTTATATAATAAGTTAAAGAATGTAAAACATGAGATAAATATCATGTATATTCCTTATATATTTATTTATAATAATATATTAAATATAGAAATTTGAAAAGGAATACACTGTTCATAGAGATGGTATGTCGTACATATGCATGAACAAAGTTTCTGTTTAATTATTGTATTGAAAGAAAGAAAGTAAATGAAATAGTATATATATATATATATATTAATGAAATAATAATTATTATTTCATATATCTCATATACGTTTTTTGAACCAATTTTTAATACATTCCGTGTAGAGTGTGAACGAATCACATCACATTGATGTGGTGATTGTTCACACTTCCCCAAACGAAATTGTCATATTTTAAAAATGGAAATCATAAACATATGTGTTATATAATAATTTAATAATCATAAATATATCATAAATTTCATATATATCATATAAAAATAGTGCTTCCATCATAATTACCGACACAGGGAGGCAATAAAGGAAAACGAACAACATAGTTTTGTGAGACGGTAGTTCACCGTACAAAAAAAGGAATGTTCGTTACCCATTTTATAGAAGTGTGTGTAAGTGTAGGTAAAAATATTAGAATAAATTTAGGTACTAATATTATTATATAATCATGGAATAAGAATAATTATGGTGATGGTGAAATAAAATAATGGAAAGGAGATTGAGGAAGGGTGTTACCTTTTCATTGGGTAACTCCATTTGGTTTGCACCAAAGAGCTACCTTGGTTGGACTTCTTCCCAAAGGGAGGATTAAAGGAGGAATAGAGTGATGATTTAAAGTTAATTGGGTAGAGCATGGTTGGACCAGATTTTATTGATAGGCATGAATAAGTGGGAGACATGGTGGCCTTCTATAAGGGTGGGAGGGTACACACTCGAAATTTTTGAAAACAAGTTAGGTGCACCCATGTATCTACATAAAAAGATCATAAAAAACCAAAAATAAATAAATAATATAAATATGGATAGAAAATGTGTATTGTAAACGTTTTTAGGTTATTTTAAACATCATGTTTAATGTTTATTCTTTTGTTAAGCTTAATTTTACCTTAATCATTGTAAATAATTTTTATCAATTTCACAAATATTTTTGTTAAAAAATTAAGTTGATATTATTTGACTAAAAATATTTTAATAATTACAACATTGTATGTAAATTTATTAAAATTTAATTCACATATGTTTAAAAAATACATTTAATTCAAATCCTACAGACTTGGTGAGATAATGGGGTTTAAAAGTGAGAATGATCAAAAGTTCATTCATATCTTATATCTAAATTAAATATAAAAATACTTCAAATGATCTAAATTATATTAATGATTTATAAATGAAATACTATTACTATAAAAATAACATAAAATATAATTTAACAATATAAATAAGTTAGAAGAAAACAAAGTTTAGAATAAAAATTCAGCAATTTTCACTATTCATGTAAAAATGATGTTTCTTAAAAAAAGCCCAAAAATTTACCCTAAGATAAATTTAACATTATGAATTAAAAAAATGGATTTTATTTTACAGAATTTTATTTTTAAATTTTTCTAAAATAAATTTTATTATTTTTCGTTAAAGACATAAACAGAAGTTTTAAAAAAATTGTGTTTTTAAAGAATATAAAGGCATTACAAAAACTAGTATATCTTATTATAAATATTTCTTATTTATATAAAAAATTATAAATAATATATGAAATTTAGGTACTACTATTCATATTACTATGTTTAACATCTAGGTTATACAAATCTTGTTTCAATAATTATATTAATATAGTGTTATTTCAAAGAAACTAAGTATTTTATGTGACACAAGTAAATTTGGTTTTGCATATAGAGCATTATTATTTTATTGTTGTGTATAATTAAAGATTTAATTTGTGAATAATAAAAACAAAGGCATCGAAGAAAATTAATTTATTTGAAGAAAATATTCACAAAACTCAGGGTTTTACATTCTACCCACTTAAAATGATTTTCCCTCTAAATTAATCATTATGATACTAACAAATGATGATATTTATGCCTCATCATATCATCAAATTTCTAAATATCTACCTATAACTAGTGAATTCTACAAAATAAATTTAGTAGGTGAGGGGAGTTTTTCATAGAACCTTCTCTTTATGATCCTGAATTTCAACTGGTTCTTCTTCGTAAAACTTTTCCTACTCCAACGGTATGGTGTTTTTGTTTAGTACATGTGAAGGGTTAGGTATGTAATTTCTCATGAGGGATACATGGAACACATCATGGACTTGAGAATGATTTAAACGAAGTCCCAAGAGATGGGATACCATTTCCATATGATCAAGAATATAAAAGGGACCGATATACCTAGGGATTAGTTTCCATTTCTTCCTATACCTTATAGCCTTATTCCATATAAAAATACCTAGAAACACCATCTCATTGAAATTGAATTATAGATCACACCATTGGTTTTCAGTATAATGTTTTTTCCGACTCTGTGCTATCTTGATATGCTATTTAATGGTTTTAACCTTCTCGACCATTTATTTATCTATATTAGGTCCAAATAGATTTCTTTCTCAAACATCATGTGAGCACATTGGGGCTCTAATTTTTCCCGTATATGGATTCATAAGGAGCCATAAGAATGCTTTATTGAAAGATATTGTTGTATGAAAAATTAATTAGGGGAAGTTGTTGATCCCAACCACCTTTTAAATCCAAACAAATAATATCTCAACATATCAAACAAGGTTTGAATTGTTCTTTCAGACCGACCACCCATCAGAGGAAGATATGTAGTGATGAAACTCAATTCTATATCAAATTCTTTCTAAATAAATACCTAGAACATTGAGGTAGAACTTAGATCCTAATCAGATATAATATAATGTGGTACTCCATGAAACCTCTCCACTTGCATAATGTATATTCTAGAAATATCATTCAGGGAGAAGTCTTCTTTGATAGAAAATAAGTGTGACGACTTAGTAAGGCGATCAACCACCACCCATTTAGTATTAAACCCTATAGAGGTTTTGAGGATTCCAAAAACAAAATCCATATTGATGTTCTCTCATTTTCATTTATTTGTGGGTAATGGATGCAACATCCCCTTAGATTCTTTTCTTTCATTCTTAACTTCCTAGCATACCAACCAGTGAGAGGCAAAATCTTTGATATCTTTCTTCATTCCATCCCACCAGAAGTATTCCTTCAAACAACTATACATCTTCTTACTTACATGATGAATAGAGAATGAAGAACTATGATATTCCTCTAATATATCTTTCTTAAGAACCAGTGTGGAAGAAACACATTCCCATTTCCCGAACCTTACCAGTTTAACCTAATCAAGGCTAAACTCAGGAACATTACAAACCTTCATTTGTCTCTCTAAATCTTTCATCTACACCTATTTAATCTTCACTTAGATAAAGGGTTGATCATTCAATTTATCAAGATAAAATTTCTCCACTTCCTTCATAATTTATAGATCTATCCCATGAAAATCTCAAAATATTTGATCTTTTATTTTCCTCATCACTGATAAAATTACATGATTTTTTTGACTCCAAGCATCAATAACCATATTTTATTTCCCAGGGTGGTAATTTATTTACCATTCATAATCCTTTATTAGCTCTATGCATCTTTTCTAGAATATTTTTAACTCCTTCAGTGTGAATATATATTTGAGACTTTTATAATTAGTATATATATCACACTTTTCTCCATAAAGATAATGCCTCTATATCATTAATGTAAAATTTACCACCACTAACTCCAAATCACGAGTTGGGTGATTTTACATATAGATCTTAAACTATCATGAGTCATAGGAGATAACCATGTTTTCTACATAAGAACATATCCCAATCACGTACTGGGTGAATAATTCTATATTATGAACCACTCTCCACTACAGGGTAGTGAATGAAAAGGTTTTAAAGAGAAACATATATTTAGTTCCTTAAAATATTCCTCACATTAATCTATCGAGAGGAACATGTCACCCTTCTGAGTTAACATGGTCAGAGGATTTGATAGTCATGAAAAAATAACCATAAATTGTCAATAATATTCAGCTAATCCAAGAAAACTATGAATCTCATTCACCATGGCTGGTCTTGGCCAACATTCAATAGCCTACAACTTTTAGGGATCTTCTATTATACCATATCTTGAGATTATATGAGACAAAAAATGAAACATTTTACAGCCAAAATTCACACTTTCAAAATTTTTCATATGCATTCTCCTTCATCAGGGTCTTTAGTAAAACTATTATGTGGTCTTAATGACCATCCTTTCTCTTTGAATAGACTAGAATATCATTTATAAATACTAATAGAAACTAATCGAGGTTATATCTAAATAATAGACTCATCAAATAATTAAATATATAAGGGTAATTAGTTACACTAAAAGGAATCAATATATATTCATGGTGTCAATACATTGTACGAAATGTCATCATGGGTATATCTTCTTTCTTTCCCATCAATTGATAATATCCATAATGAAGTTAAATCATGGAAAACTTTTCATCTTTTCACATTTGATCATATAAGTCATTATAGAAGGAAGAGGATACATATTCCTGTTCGTAATCATTATCAACTCCCTATAATTAATTAAAAGTCTCATTGATCCATCTTTTTTCACAAAGAGAATAGGTGCACCCCATGGTGACACACATGAGATAATTAATCCCTTATTAGGGTTTTCTTGGATTTTCTTCATCAATTCTTGAAACTCAATTTGGGACATTCTATAGGGAGTCTTTGAAATTAGTGTGGAACCAGGTATGATTTCTATAGAGAACTCAACTTCACATCGTGGTAAAAGTCAAGGAAACTCTATCAAGAACACATCCAGAAATTATTGAAAAAATTGTAATACAATATATGTCGATTTTATCTCCAACCATTTCAGAAACAAAATTCCTTATGAATAAGAATTAAGTCCCATACACTAGATATAATCTCCATTGGATGTTTATACCTATCATCACATTGATAGACGATCATAGGTTGGTTTCAAATATCAAATGTAATTTCCTTTCTTAGAAACATGATGATGGATTTATGTAGATAAATCCAATCCATGCCTAAGATGACATAAAATTAGACTGGGTAAGAATGAAAAGATATAAATGGATTAAATTTATACAAACATCAATCAAATAGGAATCATAGACTTGAGATGCAATCATCATGCGATTAGGGGTTTGTACTGGTAATTCAAAATCTTTTAATTTTGGTGGAATATTAATAACCTTATAAAAGTATTTATAAATGAATGATTTGTTAGATACAAAATCAAATAAGACACTAAATATAATAGATTGGAAGATAAGTTTACCTTTAACAACGTCTTTATCACATAATCTCATCAGAAACAATGATCGCATGAGATTTTCCCTGGTCCCTTGGTTGAAGTGTTTTCTGGCACTAATCATTTTCATCACCAACCCTTGGGTTTGATGACTGGTTACCATAATTCCCATACACCTTTCACTTGAAGAACTAATGTGTGGGAGGTGAATTATATGTAGTTTTCTCTCTATTGGAATCATTGGATACCTTCTACCCATCAGTTTGACAGTAAATTTCATGATGGCTAGACCTCTGGCACTTAAAACATCTATTATATCCTATAGGACAATTTACTATTTACTTCTTTCCACATGTGTATTATAAAGGAATACCCATCTTCCTCCCTTCATGGGTTTTTGATTTCCCTTTGAACCCAATATTTTTTTTAAACCATGATATTGATTTGTAAATCACACCTCCATTTCAACTTTTATTTCACAAAAAAAACAATATTTTCTTAAATACTAAAGTCTCTTATATACAAATCCCTTATAAGACTTAGATTTGAACCACCAAATAACCTCTAAACATTACATTCAGTTTAGATGATAATTTCAGAAGTATACATTACAGGTCTTGTGAAATTATCCTCAGAGGTTTCGGTGAATTCATCATCCTTTTTCTTCAACTCAAGGAACTCATTTTCCTTATTGATACAGAGAACAAAAGGAAAGGACTTACTGAATAATATGTTCTTGTAGTTGTCCCAATCCATGGATTCAATTTCACCTTGCTTCCAAATAATGTTTATTTGTTTACACCACCAGTCTTCTTTACCTTCTAACTAATAAATAACTAGAATTACTTTCTCATGACCCGAACATTGGATAATAGAGAATATATTTTCAGGGGTACTGGTCTAATGTTAAAAAACAAGTGGATCAGAATACCTGATGGAACAAGGTGGATAATTCCTTATTAAAGAATCAATAAAACATTGTTCACTCCTTTGATAATTTAGAAGCTTATCATGATTTATAGCTTGAGAAATATGGAAGAGAATATAAATGAAATTTTTCATTCTATATCGCATAGATTTTGGATTCTCGAGAGAGAAATCATTTCATTATCCATCACAGTCACCATTAACACGGTTCCTTCATGTTCCAGCCATTGAATAAAACAAAGCATCCCTGATTAAGAAATAATTTTTGTTGGGAGGAACCATGTATTCATGAAACACCACTTACAGGATATCTATATTATGATATGTTACTTAATCTATGACTCCCTAGGTTTATCCTAGTTTATTCATAGCCAACTTATTTTTAAATCCTTCATGATTATTTATAAATATTTTGTGAATTCCTAAAACATTTTCCTTAGGAGTGTCAAACCAGGTGCATAGTAATGCATGTTGTCGTGTACCAGGTTATGCTCAAGTCAGACCTGACTCACCTTGTCAGTGTTGTTACACCTAGGTATATCTATTCAAATCGCACATCTACTTGTAGTATCCAGAAATTGATTTTTTACTAGGAAACCGATCACTATATCCTTGACCGAAATTCAAGGACATTTTCCTATACTTTTAATTATCTTTAGACTTATCCTTAAACATTTCCTTAGAGTTATCACTATGGTTTTCACATCACCGTTTCCAAAGTATAACTAAACTTTTTCTATGATAACAACTATAAAGACCCTCAATTTAAACACATTAAAATAACATCACATTTTCATAATTACAAATACATTACACAAAACAGTCACCCAATGATCATATTAGTCTAGTGACTTTAGAAACATGGAATCATAAACTACAGTACACAAGTGAAATACATTATCTCCCACTAAGTTATTCAAGACTAGAACCCTTCTTAGAAACATCATAAATATTATGTATCTTCATAACCTGGGGAATGGAAAAATAAAAGGTGTGAGCTCATATGCTTAGTATAGGTAAACAAGGGAAATATTTAAGAATAAACAAGAGTATAAGGTTATGAGAACATGATCATGAAATTAGAAAATTATACCCTACATATCAAAGATTATAAACATGAATCGTGGAATAAATACTTTCAGTTAATAAGACATGAATCATAAGGGACTCAAGAGAATAATCCATGAAATAATAACATAGGAATAAGACATTGAATTATGGAATATAAATAAAAATGTAATAAAATTTCTAATAAATCAAGGTTTATAACTAAAGTATAATAGGGAACTTCATGGGGACTACACATACTGGGTTGGGCATACAAACATCCCCAATCATAGTCCATTTACAATAAGGGATCATGTTTCCCCATATTCAAATAGGGAATCAGGTTTCCCCATATTCCCATCTTCATGGAAAATACACCTACTCGGTTGGACACACCACTATCCCCAGTCAAAATACTTTCCTTATAAGGGATCGGGTTTCCCTATCTTCCCATAGTGGATTGGGTTTCCCTATCTTCTCATAGCTGATCAAGACCATTATCTTGATTCCCATAATTATTTCATGAGATATAAATATTTACCAAATGCATTGGGGTAGATATAGGTCCCAACCATCACATAATGAAATCATATAGACAGGTTCCACAAAATCATAAATAATCATATCATAACCCATGAAATGAAATGGGTGTCATAAAAGTATAATCATATCTTAATCAATGGGAAAATATAGGTTTTATAATCATGTAATGAAATAATAAGATATGAATATAAGTGGATTTCATAGGTATATAACCAATGAAAGATAAATGGGTTTTATAAAAATGATTCCATCAAAACATAAACCATTTAGTGAGATAATATGAATGGAACCATTGGATCATTTCACAGAAGGCATGAGTAACATCGGAGAATGTCATCTTAGATGGAAAATAATTTTTAAATATATTTTTAAAAACATTCATGAGAAAAATATACCTTATAATTTGAGAATTTATTTTTAAAATATAAATCCTTTTGAATACTTTTTCCCTTTATAATAAACTGAAAAAATCATAAAGAATGCTTGAAAAAATTTTGAAAAACATTTATTTGAAAACACTTTGAAAACTCATAATGGAATATTTGAAAATCATAAAAAAATTTAAAAACTTTTTTCACTGAAAATGTTCTTAAAATATCATCTTTATTAACTTTTTTTAAAATATATCTAAAAACATGGTTTTTGAAATTCATGGCATGTGTCTCCAAATAGGAAAAATAAGATAAACTACTTTATCGATTTGGTATATTTTGAAATAGAAACCCCATGAAAGATAGATCATAAAATAAATATGTAAATAATTTTATTCTTAATTATAATTATTTTTTGAATATATTCATAGGTATTATATACACCACAAAAAATAAATATGTTGTGAATAAGGCATTAATCTCAAAGAAATAAAAGTTAGATTAGAATTCCACTTACCTTATGTCTTGAATTTAATCATAATCATAAAATCATCATTTATAATAAATATAATTTTATTATAAATATTTTATAAAACCATATTATTATATCTAATTCCATATATTGTTTTATTATGACCTTATATTACCTTCTTATTAACAATTCCATGTTAAGGTTTCCCTTAGGGTAATATCCGCTTTGTTTTTCGCATGTGCCTTAATTTGTTATATTTTTTATCCTCATGCCTATATCGTGATTTATAAACTATAAAACATTATATAAATATCATTAATATTCTGTATATATATTTTTATAATAATCAATTAACGATATAAACATGAAATTGAATACACCGTTCATGGAGCCGATATGTCGTATGTACATATGAACACTGTTTCCGTTTAATTAACATATTGACATAAAGTATATGAAATATATGTGTGTGTTTATATATATAAACTATAGTATAATTGTTATTTCATATATATCATATATTTTTACTAAAATCATCTATAATACATTCCATGTAGAGTGTGAATGAATCACATCGCATTGAGGAGGTGGTAGTCCACACTTCCCCAAACAAAATTTTAATATTTACACAAAATGGAAAGAATGAAGGTATGTGTTATATAATAATTAAAAAAGTATAAATAAATAATAAATATCATATTTTTCAAATAAAAATATATTTTCCATCATAATTCCCAACCATTATAGGTGGTAAAGGGAGAATGAACAATACTGTTTTGTGAGGCGGTAGTTCACCATACACAAAAATGGTAAGTTCATTACCCATTAGACAGAAGTGTGTGTAAGTGATGGTAAAAATCTTATAATAAAAAAATATCTGTATATATAGGTTAATGAGGTTATTATATATGCATGGAATAAGAATAATTGAGGTGGTGGAGAAAGAAAATAAAGGAAAAGAACTTGAGGAAGGATGTTACCTCTTCTTTAGGTAACTTCCTTTGGATTGCACCAAAGAGCATCCTTGGTTGTATTTATTCCCAAATATAGGATTAAAGGAAGAAGGAAGGTATATTAGGAAAGTAATTTGGGTGAAATTTGTGTTTTTAGAGGTGTGAATAATGGAGAGAGGTAGTGTCCTTTTATAAGGAAGGGAGGGGACACACTTGGAATTTTTTAAAACAAGTTAGGATTACCCAAATTTTCACCAAAAAAAGAAATAAAAACCCAATAAAAAACAATAATATATGGTTTATGGAAGTAATATTTAAATAAAATGGGTTTTGTATAAGTTTATAAGTCATTTTGGATCTTACGTTTAAGGTTTAGTATCTTATTAAGCTTAATTTTATGTTAATTATTGTAATTAATTTTAGTCACTTTAACAAATATTTTTGGTAAAAAATTAAAATTATATTATTATACAATAAATATTTTACTGATTAAATCTATGTATTTATGTTTTTCAAAATTCAATTCATATAAGATGCAAAATTAATTTTAATACTAATCGTACAAAGGTGGTGAGAAAGAGGGTTTTTAATGTGAGAATGCTAAAAAGTTTATTAAGATTTCATATCTAAATTAAATATAAAAATTATTCTATTGAACTAAATTGGATTAATATATGTATAAATTTTCTGTTTTTACTTTAAAATCAAGTTAAAAGATAATTTAAATGTATAAATAAATTTGACGATAAAGAAATTTTGAATTAAAATTCAGTATTTTCTCCATTCATCCTAAAATGAAGATTCCCAGAAAAGTCCCAAAAATACCCCATAAGATAATTTTGAAAATATGAATTCAAAAATAATGTATATTTTATCAAATTAAATTTATAAAATTGTCTAAAATTAATTTTATTATTTATCACAATAAGACATAAAAAGCAGTTCTTTTAAGAAAATGGTATTTTCAAACATAAAAAGGCATTACAAAAAGTTGTATGTATTATTATCAATATATTTTATTTATATAAACCCATTATATATAATATCTAAAAATTAGTTATTACTATTCACATTACCAAGTTTAATGTCTAGGTTATAATTATCTCATTTAGATAATTATAATAATAAACTATTATTTTTTAGAAACATAGTGTTTCATGTAACATAAGACAAGTCGATGTTGCTTGAAACATAAGATTATATTGGTGTGATTTATAATTAATGTTTGACTTATTGTAGTGTACAACCCAAGACATCAATGAAAATTAATTTATTTAAAAAAAGTTCACAAATACTCAGGGTGATAAATAACACGTATCAATGCCACTTTAGAAATGAAATATATATCTCATTATCCTTGAGATGAATGGAAACCCAAATCAACATAAGGAATTGGTCATATAATTTTCTTAGATTCACCAGCCCGAGCTCATCGATGGTGGAAGATATTCCTTCATCAAATGTTGGAGGGGTGTTCCTAAGGTCATCCACTTCTTCTTCTTCTTCTATATATGAAAATTTGGAGTAATTTTTAGACATAGTGGATAATTTGGGTGTATCATTACCACTTTAGAGATAATATAGGACATAGGAAGAGACATTGTCATACTGAACTACTGGAGTCATAACAGAGAGGCTATGAAGTAGATTTCCTTCTTTTATACTACCACTGGGGAAAGTAGGAACCTTCACATCTGGGATTAAGTCTTATGCCTCAATTTGGTTTATGGGAAATACATAATCATTGTTGGGAATACTCTCAGCATTCAAATGGTTTGTATCTAAGTTGTAGTTCTTTCCTTTAGTTTCTTTCCTGATATCATTGGGGTCCTGAGAATCAATAATAGTTTTCCTTGAATAAATGAGACAAGGTGAAATATTTTATTGATCGATCACAAAATCTATTCACATGAATTCTCCTACAACTATGAAATTATAGGATTCCATATCCAATGATATTTTCTGCCCTAGAAATAGGGAAAATTAAAAGTCTCCATACTTCTCATATCTCTAGATACAATTATTTGAAAGAACATATCCAATCAGTCAGAGAGTTTTCCTAAAACAAAAACCACATACCATAATAATTTTTCATAATATTCTCCTTTTGGGTCATGGAAAAAAGATAACACGACCATGTCCAACTTCCAATGGAGTGTATTTATGATCTATAGATTACCCTCATATCATATATAAGGGAGGTGTCTACCTTTCAATCTATGACTAACTGCCTACATATTCTGGTGAATTTAAAGCATAAAATCCCCTTATAAACAATTTGGGATCTAATAATTGGAAGTGGAAATAGGCTTGAGCATGTTTATTATGTTGTTTACAACAAAATGTCTCTATATATCAATGTAGGCCTCTTTTTCATTAGGGATATATTCATTCACCGACCAGACCATAGAGGTTTCCCCTCTAGGTCACCTACTGACCATGGAATAATGATGATGATGATTTATGGGGAACTATATTTGGTTAACCCTAGTGTTTTGAGAACCTCTCTATTAGATGTTTTATTATTCTCAAACACCTATTTTTAGGAAGGTATCTGGGTAAGGGGATGACTTCCTTATTTATGAGAGTTTTCACTATGTGGAGGTTGACAATGGATAATGTCAGGAGTATAGTCTCTATGATCAATATATTCTTTACTATAGGGATGAATTTTGAGGTAATGATCAAATTTTTCTTCATTTGAAGAGTTGATAAACCCTTTAGGTTTTACAAATATACATAAAAAAACAAAAGGACATGTACATTGAGAAAATAAAGTATATGAGCCTCAATCTATGTCATTTCTAGAATATTTTGACATGCCTTATGGGGTTCTGTAGTGATGTGATCCTACAAGATGATGGTTTTTGGAATATGTTGATAACCATTTGCTGTTGTGGGGATATAATCCTAAACTAGATAAACTAATTGAGTATTCTAATGAGTTTCTATATTATCTGTGGTAATATGAGACTACCTATAGGTGGCTGTTGAAATATGTTGATCAACCCAAGATGAAGTAGGGATATCATCCCAGTTAAAACATGAATCCCTCATCAGAATATGTAGATGGACCTTTCAAATGGGAGAAGGGAAATAAGACTCCCCATCTATATCATATAAAGGATGTCGATGCATCCTTTTATCAGTAGGAAGTAGGTATACGATCATGATATCCATGGACTAATAGAATATTTTGAGTAGATCTATTAGTAGAGAAATTTTCTTTTTCTTTGATGATTTAAATGTTGTGCTAAAAAACCTCAATTGGCACAAGGATTTGATCATGTTATTTTTCCATTAGATCATGACGCTGGTTTTTTCAAAAGGAATCTATGCATATCCTAATGTATGTTCCATACTACCTTGGTGATCCATTTTTGAAACAGTGATATTATCCCAATCTTGAGTTTCCTACTATACCATAATATTCTAATAAACCTTCTGGATGAGATAATGAATTGGAAATTGATCTGATATAGATACTTATTCATGTTGACTATGTTGGTGTAATGATCTGGCTATTAGGATAGGGATATAGACCTATCCCTACATCATCAACTGAATATACTGGCATAGCTCCTCTATTGTTGTCACAAAGTACTGAAAATTATAAGGGTATGTACATGAATGTGTTCATTCACACTCTTAGTTTCAAGGATATTCTAGTCCATATCTCTAATTTATATGGGGTTTTATTCCCACTCCTTTCACCCCCATTCCATAAAAATATGGAAATGTGATTTATACAAGGGGTATTGATTAGATCTTCCCTCTTAATTTCTAATCAGATATAATAATTAATTTATTTGAGATATCCATGATATGATCCTTCTCCCTCTAGCCCATAGATTTATACATTCTTCAAGGTATCCTTGATGACAAAATTTGAGTGTTTAGGTAGGTGTCTTCTCTGATAATTCCCTCAACAAGTGACATAGTTGTATTTTTCATTTTGAGATATTTATCAGATCAATATTGAACTATATCAGTGGTACTTCATGCAACTATAATTTCCACCATATTATAAAAATGTCTCCAATAGATTGATATGTAACACATTTTACTATCAGGTGACCTAAACATGTTCTGTGTTGTTTAACATATGGTATTCAGGACTATTTCATGTATTTTAATGTCATGAAACTAGGAAATTGTTGTGAAGTTTAATTTCAAGAGACTAGGACATTGTCATGTTTTTTAAAAAAATGTAACTAGGATGTTGTTATGAAATTTAACACCATGATACAAGGATGTATTGTGTAGTTTAACATCATGAGACAATGACTCATTGTTCATTTTACCGTCATGTGATTAATATATATCATGCCTAACCTATGAGGAGGGATTATTTTCTGATGAATCTTGGGTAACCCTTATTCATATTTCATGAGTTTTAGGATGCTCTATCTCTATCAATCCTTCATTTACCTACTACTCAATTCAATCATTAAATCTAAAACAATACATTATTATGTGTCTAAGATATAGTTTATATGGGAAGTAATTGTCATGGCCTATCATCCACGCATCGGAAGACTTCCTTATTATTGGGTTCTTTATCAAATAAGTTTCCATGGAACAATAAAAGTACATGGGGAAAAGTTTTATTTGAAGGATTATATGCTTCTCTCTACATCATCAAGGTATGGTAAACCACACTACTTCTCATGTATTATACCTGTACCTCTATTGGTGTGGGAACATGGTTAAATTTGGATTCTAAGGAGTAGAACCCCTATCATTATTGGTTCTGGGGTAGGTATTGAATCATTATGGGCCGTGGATGATATAGACCCTTCCCATTGATTAAAGAAACAAGACATTCCTAGAGTCCTTTTGGAAATGGACAAGGCTTGTTGGTTTCTAGATTACCCTCGATGAGGGGGTGGAAAAAATGGAAATTACTCTAGACCTTTAACATGGGTGTCTTCAGAATATGAAAATTCCTAAGTCCAATGGGATGAGTGAGGGGGACCAATGTATGTATTTCACCGATGAAGGGAAGAAAAATATGAAAATTCCTCCAACCATGTGGGCTAGAGAACTTCACTTCAAGGAAGCCCTATGTTGGAAGGTTTATACATGTCATTCGATGGAATATATACCAGGATTATTTTGACAACTATTTCTTATATAGAATTGTTCTAATGTTTGATTTGAGTACTATTTTCTTATGTACAAATTTACTTTTCATTCTCAAGTGGATGACTGGAAGAAGTAATGACAACTCCCTTCCAACTATTAATGGTAGGGTGAGTTTATGAGGATGCGAGTCTCAACTTGGACTCCGAATACTGAATATTATATTTCCATTATCCATATGATCCATTAAAATTTCACTCTGAAAATTAACATGGTGAATAATTCCTTCTTCATATGCATAAAAGATATCATAGAGACCATCTTTTACTGTGACAAAGGTAGAAGGTTCACTAACCTAAAATGTCTTAGAAGACTAAAGGAGGGTATTATTATACTCTTCTAGAGTGTACTCATCTAGATCTAGTGAGAAGTACTTAGATTTGGTTGGTATCATATTTATGGAGACATAAGTGGTATGGTTCTCCACTTCAATGGAGTCCTCATTTGATGGGTCATTTCCATATATTTTGTTTTGTGGGATGGTGATCACTCTACTATTTTATGGTCCAGTTCCCACTATACTATTTGGTCAGATGGTGCCCGTACTGAAGACAATTACAGGGTAAAATATGATAACAATTCCCCCATCCTTGTGGGTTGGGGTGATACCTGGGATTCCGAAGTCACCTAGGATATTTTTGATGAAGTTAGAGGCTCTTAGCTAGTGATGATAGGGGAGTGATTTTGGGACACTTTTAGGATACACTGGTCGGCCTCAGACATATTATTGAAAATAGGGATATAATCCTTCTCTAGAGTTTCATTATTCAGATAACCTGGGAGGGATATCCTTTTGGATACCCAAATTTGGATAATTGGGATGGTCATAACTTCATATTCATTTCATTATGGAATTATTTTCATAGGTTAATCATGATGACCAAAATGGATAAGATCCCTCCTAGTTAGTACCTGAGTGGCTGAGTTAACATGGTGATTGTCTTGATCCACCTCTCATATGTAGGGAAGGTATGTGTTGGTGCTCTCTAGGGGTAATATTTAAAAATGGTTTAATGTAGAAACAAGGGACACTTCCTCTCTTATAGCCTATCATGTGAATAAATGTTATTGGGAATTCATCATCTAGAGGATTTCAAGTGCTAATTCCAAATTTAGGATGGAGTTGTTGGTGTGCTACTCATGGACCAAGATTTTCACCAAATGGAACTGAAGATATTTCATTAGTTACAATGTACATAGGGTTCTTGGGGATAAAGGTTACATGTTGGATGATTCACATGATCATTGTGTTAGTTGATTGTTCACAACAACTTGAGGTATCCTGTAGGCATTGTCATCTTGTATAAGAGACTCATAATTTGTTGGCACATTTGATAATTCCTTTTGGATTGTAAATAATATGATAAGTACAGAAGAAGAAAAAATGCACCTTATTATTGAAAAATCATATATAATAGTACTTTATCGATCAATTACTTTCAAAATTAAATGGTAAAGAGGTGGTCCCATCTTTTATGAAAGGTTCTGCACAGTTAGAAAGATAAGGCCAGTTCACCCTTTTTTTAACAAATGTGGAACAACATGACCTGACTAGAAGTTGATATTTTATCTTTTTTAACTAATTAATGGTATCACGTAGTTAAATAATTTCATGTCAATTTCCCCATTTTTTCCCACGAAATTTGTGTACTGGTTTCACTCAATGACCAGTTGTGGGTGATTAAGGGCAGTTGCAGAACTGTTTGTGTTATGTTTACTATATTTTTATCTAATGGAAACTCCTAAGGGTTCCTATATTTTTGAAAAGGCATGAACATTATTTCTAAAGGTTTGTGGTCAATTGGGGTTTCAATCCCAATGATGCTTAGGGAGTCACATTAGTCGAGAGTAACAGAGGTCAGTCTCATCACACCCTTTTTGGGGGAATTATTGTATATTCTGAGACTCTCTTATAGATTTGATATATGTCCATCAAATACTTCTGAATACCGGATATGATATTTGATACCCTTAGAAAAATTACATGATGAAACCCATTTGTTTATGGGAACTATAGTGTGTGCCACAAGTTCTCTATCATTCTCTTGATCATTTATTATTCTTTAGTTTTTTTCAATGTTTGGGTACAATTAAGTTTATTGTCGTCTAGGGATGTATTTAGTGGGTTGAAGATGGAATTTAACCTCTATGAGGTGTCCTATATATCCATTAGGTATATTAATAAAAAAATACTGTTTTTGACATAGTTTATGGTCTTATGATAGGAATATAACCTGCAGTTTAACGTCTTGTGGCAAAGACATAATTAGAGGGCTCATTGTTAGTGGATTCCAATGAATCTTTTTATGATACTAATCATAGATCTCATATTTTAGGTTAATGGTTTATGTTTCATAATATATGTGACAAAAGAGGCCTTGAGTGGGACTTAGTAGATAATTCTCCAATGAATTTACTCATCTAGAATATGACCCTTTGAGTGATGATGAACTGTAATAGGTAATATATTACAATGAAGGGCCCACACTGGGAGCATCCTCATAATTCCATTGGTATACTCATTTCCATTATATAATCCCATGTGAGTCATTCTTATTGTGTAAAATAAGAGATGGTGTAATATTGGACACATCACATGAGAGAGAAATTATATAGGGCTTAAACATTAATGTTAAATTTGGAAAGGAATGATTATCAGTATCATAGTGAATATGATATGGATCTTAGGCACTATGAAGGTGTCTTACATATCCATTTTATAATTGGAATCAGAGACATCCAACATAACTTCTTCCCTAACCCGCTGATGGGTTAAAGGTACTTGAGGGCATGGTCGGGGCTTAAACTTGAAAGGATTCTCATGTATAATCCCACTTCTTTCCCACTGAATATTAAGAGGGAATTTATAATTATGGGATAATTAAATCCCATGACATAATAATATATTGGATATGGGGGACTTACACAAGGGTGGATTCCCATTGGAGCTTGGGCCTTAGGAAGGAATCCTATGTATCCTTTTTGGATAGGAATTTGAGTTCTCATAGTTCAAATACCCCTAACACACTGATGGGTTGGGGTGGGAGACTAAAATCATAGTAAGTATTATCATACTCAAGGTTTTGTAATGATGGGGGCTATACCCAGATGGATTCTCATGTTTCATATTCATTCTTTATCCTATGTCAGATAAAGAGAGGTGGCGACCATGAAAGTTCCATCCAATATGATGGGTATTACATGGAGGGACCATTTGATATCATGACATAAATAGGGTTACATGAGTGCATAACCCTAAATCATTATGTACTCTACACTTATAATGGGTGTACTTGTTTGAAGGTTCAGTACTCGGAGATATCATGTTGTGTGTTCATGTTTTTCCACTAGATGAAGTTGACAAGTCTACCCGACATGTATTGATTGTTTTTTTGAAATGTTCATGGAGCTGGTCTGATGTGGTAGAAATGTCCAAGGGTGTCTTCCTCACATGACTAAGGTGATTCACATGATCGAAGCTTGCATGTCCAACGTTCCTTGTATGATTATAGATGGCATGTCTAGGACACCTTTTCAAGATCATATTGACCTTCCTAGGATGTCTTCATATGATCAAAGTGACTTCTCCATGATGTCTTCACATGATCAAATTGAGTTGTACAATATTTATTTGAATGATCAGAGCAGACATGTCCATGGCCTTTTTCATGATCTACTAACTTGTTCTGGTTCTCTTATCATGATCCACCTTACTTGTCCATGACTTATTCTCATGATCAACATGACTTGTCTTGGATGTCTAATCTTGGTGATCCAAAAGTTTCCAAAAAAATCATTGTATTATTGACTTAACATGTCCTGAACATCTTTTTTATGATCGCCCAAACTTGTTTGGGGTGCATTTTCATGATTAGACTGACTTGTCCAATCCTTTTCACATGATAAAACTGACACATCCAAGGCCACATGAGGGAGTCATGATACTAGTGAGGAGTCATGCTATCACATGGTATTAAGATAGTCATGATGAAGGGTATCTAAAAAATATATATGATTTCACACATGCCTAGGTGTTAAATTTTCATTTTCAAAGGGATCATGCCTCAATCTCTTAGAAAACAATTTATACGGGACGAGGAGTGGATGGATCAGTGATTATGGGAAGAATTCAAGTATAATGGTTAGTATAATAAATTATCTCATTACATTAGGTTTTTTTTCATTGTATATAAAGGGTTTATGTTTATATAAATCAACACCAGTGTCTCATATGACCGATGGGTTGCACTGCTTGGCTGAATAGATGCATTGTGAGGCTGAGGGTTATGCCTGTTAATTTTTTATTGAAAGTAAAAAAATGCCCAAACCACATTCATGCATCACGTAATAGAGTCCTGCATGAGGTAATCAGATGATGTTTACATAATAATGTGATCATATAATCTCTAAGGGATCATTCTATGGGTTTTACAAACTTGAACAAGGGATGCATGTTGGTGCTGCATGCATGTAAGAGGGCTTGCAAGGTGGAGTCATGAAACTAGTGAGGAATCATGAAATCACATCAATAATTTGTACGAATTGAGTTTCATCTAATGAATTTTCATGATATTTAATTCATCATATGATCAAGTGATCATATGATGGGTTATCTTGATCCCCTGGAGAATTTCACTTGAAGGTGGAAGCCTGCTTTTCCTCTATTTCACTTCTTTGTTGCTTCTTTTCTCTCCCTCCCTCATGTATTTATTTTTTATGGGGAGGAAATTTTTATATAGGAATAGTTTGGATGAATTTAGTTTCTCTTTACATGGGTATGTATCTACATGTATCGACTTAATGTGGTTGGTGGCTTCGCATAATCAACATCACTGAATAAAAAGATCTATGATATATATCATGATGGCCTCTCATGATCACATGATCAATTTCATGTATGAAAGTAAATTGTGGATCCATATTTCCTATCCTTTATGTAGAATGTTAGAGGATATCCATGGATGGATTATCATCATAATCTTTGAATGATCAAATTATCTTCATTTGGTTCGGTATGATATTGTGGATAAAGAGAGGCTCTTGTGAAAAAATATATGTTATTTTTTATTAAAATCCTTGATGATTTCTAACTAGTTAATCTGTATTTTTACTATTACATTTTGTGATTCATAGTTCTTTTCGTGATGGATTTTATAGATCACATGAATGCGATTCATTTCATGCGATGATTTGGCATGAAAATCTACTCCAATGTACCAAAAACTTATGAATTTAGGGTATTGAGGTGGTGGATCTTGGATGGATTTGAATGATCAGATTCAAGTGATCAGGAAATACTTAGGTGTAAAGTTGACTCATAAAAGATCAAGTGATTTAGATACTTCTTGTGTCATCAAGATAATCACACGATCACAAGATTACCTAGCATTATAACTTTCCTTGTCATGTGTTATTCCGGTGTTTAGACGATCAATTAGTAGAAGGTTTTACCTAAAATATAGAAGCTTCTAGCACTGAGAACATATATTTATTATCATTCACTAAATGTTATTTCATCAATGCATCACATTATCATAACTAATTTTATCGTGCAATCCTATGAAACTCTAACGATGCTTTCACATGGATTATATGGTTGGCTTCATGCAATGGATATGGTTTCATGAGAAATGAAGTCTCATGCATCGAATCATAACATCGTGCATGTATATTTAATCTTATTTTAATAATTGGGTAAGGATGAAATGATGGTCATTGAATAGTGGTGTAATGCGAACATCTTCTGTGTGTCACCACATTGAACTAGTGGCATCATGAGCGCCATATATGAGTGGGAGACTGAAGATGATTGTGTGAGTAAATTGAATAGAGTAGAGCACTCTTATAGAATATTTGTGCATAAGTACATATATTTTTTATGAATGAATAGTAAAATTATCCTTCTGCATCCCACATCAATTTATATTCGATTGTATGGTTCCTCTCAAAAAGGCTAGTCATGTCATCCACTACACGAGTCAACAAAAGAGTCGGGACTCACAACATAGACATCCACTCTCCCACCGACCACGCCTATGGCTACCTAGAAACACCTTCATGAGACATTTCAACTCAAATAGAGATCTATTATTTCCCACACCCTCACTCTTAGATGAATGGTTTGCCGACACCCAAGGCATGGTCGAAGAGTCTCCCACATGTACCCCTGATTAAGCTGGCTAATAGGTTATCCTGGCTGGGAAATTTTTTATCTAATGGAATATATATAAAATACATAGTATAAGTATCTAATCAAAAAAGATATAAAAGTGTCTAAAATATAATCCCTTATAAAATGGATCCCATTACAAGCCACTTCCAAGTCCCTCATTCATATCATATTAGTATTTTCTCATGGTCTTCATACTCCTCAAATACCTGATGGAAAAGTTTAAGGTTTATAATTATGGGAACCTATAAATATCAAGGATTTATTTATTCAAATTATTTTAATTTTTCATTTAATATTTTTCAATCATGGGGATTATGATTTAATTTTACCAAAGTTTTAAGGGTTTAATGTTACAATCATATCATTTATAGGGATTGTTTATGATTATGCATCTAATGATGAAGTGTTACGACCCATATTTCAAGAAAGTAATTATTTTATTTTACTCTAGTTTTTTCTAGAGAATACTTGTTATTTATTATTTTTACACTCTTAAAGCATTAAAGACACCAAAATTATCTTTTTCTAAAAAAATCATCTTTATTATTATCTTTGGTAAAAAACACTTTTTATTTTATATTTATGTTTTTTTAAAATGTTTTGATGAAGGTATTTACTGATCTCATATGATTTTCTAAAAAAATTACGATTTTTTGAATATTTAGAAATTTTTTTAGAAGTATCTTCAGGATGTTTTACAAAAAAAATTTCATTAGATTTTACTGAAAATGTGGAAGGGAGATTTGTTTTAATGTGTAAGAAATGAATGTAATTTACCACATTCATGAACACACATTATTTTAATTCATACTTTATATGATTCATGGTTTATTTTAGAAAAAAACTATTTCAAAAATATTTTTTTTATGATTTTTATTTTTAAAAAGTAATTTCTAAAGAAAGGTTATTTTCCCCAATAAATGTTCCATGTTATCATAAAAATATTTTTCCATATAAGATGAAATATTTTGATGTTACTTATTCTTTATTGGTGATATGATCCCAGGGTAGCATTCTTATTGTTTCTCTTGATAGTTGATGTTTTTGATGATAATATATCTATGAATATTATTTCTCTTCCACAGGTTATACCAAGATAAAACACCTATGCAACCAAATTCATTTTTCAATAGTTTATTCTATGATGAAATGATGAAATGATTTTGAAATCAGTTTCTCTGACAATGGTTATATTATTATGAAATTTTTATGAAGCCCATTTATTTTCATTAGTTCTGATATGTTGAAATTTTTATGGTCTTGTGGCACACATATGTGTGATTTTAATTATTTCATGGGTGGTACGTATATCTCTATATAATTTCATGAGTAAATATTGATATCTCATGAGATAAAAAGGACATGAATGGGGTGTGATCCTAGTTCTGTAAGGGAATTTTCCCACAATGATAGTCTTGGGAGTGAACCTTGACTACTACAATGATTTACAAAATGAACCCATTGCACAATTATATCCTTAGTAATGATCCTTTAATACTAAGGAAATGAATTTTTTATACTTATATTTATTCAAAAATTCTATAACTTATTTTAATTTTATACTCTAATTTCTCATTTTATTTTAATTCATTGTGATTCATTTCTTATGAACTATCAATCTCTATTCCATGTCTCAGGATTTTGATCTTTGATATATAGGGTTGGGTTTTCATATGTTATACTTATGTTATTAACCCATTATGATCACATTATGTTTATTGATTTCACTTATTTACCATTAATGAGAATATAATATCACCATTTATAATGTTTGTTTACCCGATATTATGATGATAGGTATTACATGTGACATTTCTAGCAAGGGTGATAGTTTTGAGGAACTAAGTGGGAGATGACATTGAACTCTTACGAACCGGTTTTTTGTTTTTCCAAGATTCCATGGTACTATAACTTTATGATACTCATGTATGTGTTTTTTTAATGTAATAAATATTCATCTAAAAATATTTCATTTCTATTTATGAAAATCCTCGGTTTCTATATTAACCCCTTCATATTCTGATTGGATGGTTGAAGAGATGTAATTTATTTCCTCTTTACTCATTAACTTTCCCCATTTTCTTTTGGGAAAATTATTTTTTCACTCAACATATTTTGAATCCTCATTTTAATTCTCATAAAGTTTCTTATATTGAGGATTTTTATTTTTATAATTATCTTCATACTCACCATTTATTTTTATTTATAAAGATTGTAGTAATATTTCAATTGCAAACTCAATTGAAAAACTTGAGTTGTGGTTTTATTTTATTCTTTTCCATCCTTTTTAATAAACATTCCAGGATAATAAAAATTATTATCTTATAATAATTATCCCCGTCATTTTAATCATTATAACAACTAGAATATACAACTTCTATAACAATTATTTTTTATTTTTTTTCCTGGCTCTAAATTCCTTATACTCTTTGGATCTATTTATATTTGATGAAGTATTTCATGTTTAATATGAAATAATAATATTTTTTAGTTCCTCTAGGGTATGATCCTCTCTATTGTCTATTGCTTAAATTTTACCATCAATCCTTCAAGGATATTTTCTCATTATCCTCTCTTGAAATATTATCATCTAAATCCTCAATATATCTTATTTAACATTAAAATATTATTAAAAAATAATTTAAGCTTATACTATATTTATATTCATGTTTTAATTTATATAACAATGCTACAAAAGTTTTCTTAAAAGGTCCTGAAAACTTAATTCATTCCTTTTCCATTACATATGAAAATATTCTTTTCATAAAAAGTAATTTTAGAAATTATTTTCATAGAATTAAATCCAAATATTGATACATTAAAACCCTCTAGAATATATGATAGAACATAGGGTAACATAAAATTTATCCATCCATGATAATTATTTCCATTGAGTTTTAGGATTTCTTTTATATTAAAAAATATTATATTATCCATCTAAAAACATAAGGTATTTCATATAGTGAACCTCACTCACTCTAATAACAATGGATATAACCTAGTAATTTATGAACCACATGGGGGGGATGAATCGTTGGTGATTTTATATTAAAATTTAAACCACGTAAAATAATAGTATGTGGTTGTTTAGGACATGAACCCCTCAGTATTAAACTCATCCATAACTAAATGATAAATAAAAATTAACAATGGACAAGGAACACACATTTTTACAAGTTTGAGACCCAATGTTGGTACATACTTCTTACTATGATTGGGGTATCAGAGTCACAAATTTTATAGTAATATTCTATCAAAAATTAAATGTAAATCATCTATGTATCATCTTATAATAAATATTTATTTTCAAATATTGTACAATGTAACAACCCAGGTTTTTGAAACGAGGTAAAATTTCCGACCCTGTTTGAATTTTCTGCTTTTCTATAAAATTTTTGGCTGATATTGAGAAGTTTGAAAAATCTGGGAAGTTTCTGGAAATTTCCAGACTACACACCATGTACTGCCAAGTACACACCGTGTATTAGCTAGGTAGGTGACAACCTGTCTAAGACCAAGTACATTCCGTGTGGTGCTCATGTGTCAATTTCCATCTACATGGCGTGTAGTCTTCCTTGACACGCTGTGTAACCTCATTCCGTGTAATGGATGAGTCCATGGCAGTGTGTTGGCTGTGTACACGGTCCAAGTCATGCACTGGACTCTACTTAAGTCGTAGTATGGGAATGAAATATACACAGCGTGTAGTATTGAAGTAAATGTCGTGTACTTTTATTTTTATTTGAGCATCCAAGATGCCAACGTGTCTTTTTTCCAATAAGGCCTTCTTCTTCTCCGTTGGACGAACCCTTCATCCAAAAAATGACCAAGAACACATTTCCTCCTAGAATCATCAAACGTTGTCTGTTATTTGAACCATCATTGGCTGCGGGACCACATCGCAAAGGCTAAGACCGTGTACCCTTCTTTGTCCTTTGTTCTTCCTCTATTTCTCTACAGTTTTTATCCGAGCGGAATTTCCAAAATTTGGTGGAAATGCATATCTATCACGATTTAGACCAATTCAGAGGCTGATATCGAAGT
The DNA here is from genome assembly GCA_963277665.1 of Viscum album. Lineage (NCBI taxonomy): Eukaryota > Viridiplantae > Streptophyta > Magnoliopsida > Santalales > Viscaceae > Viscum > Viscum album. The sequence goes on along the minus strand of OY728153.1, from coordinate 1,175,555,050 downwards.
AGTATCATCATACAAGTACGAGGTGGGTGGTACATACATTTTTTCGTGATTTCATAGACTTTTGGTGGTTTTATACTTTGGGCGTGATGTTGGGTATTGGGAAAAACCCTATTTAATTATTTTGAATTACTTATCTGCAATGTGGGATGCCTCTAGTTATTCCCTGACCTAGTTGTGATCGAGTGATGCTGGGTTAGAGGTCGTTGCTCGTCTGGGGAATTTCGGTCGGGGGCACCGAAATGGGTATAAATTGAACTACTTAGTTTAAAATGTTGAGTTTAATTTGTTAAAGCATTATTGAATTTTCATAAGGCATATGAGACATTAGGTGATAGTGTGGGACAACACAAGTGTGGTGAAACTTGACTGTTTTAGTAATTGCCTGTTTAAAGTGATGCCTTCCAGTATATATATGCAATGTGTGATATTGCCCGTGTTGAACTGTTTAGTTATATTGGGCATGGCCCAGATATTTTGTTGAGTGATGTTGATCACATGTTGGGGCTTCGCCCGGGTTACTTGGGTGGTTCCTACCATGGGATTGGGTGTTCTAGACGTCGGTTGAGGCAGTTGGACTGTAAGGTTGGGCTTGGCCCAGGTTACTTGGATGGAAAGGCCATTAGACTTGAGCGAAAGGTTCGCAGAGACACGAGGTGTCAGAAGTGTTGTGTCTTGGGATCATATTGAGGTGATTGTAGCTCACCGGGTAGTTTTGAGTAGTGTGCACATAGATAGACTCCGTGATGAGGTGGTACGACAACTCGCGGGGTAGAGGCCCCGATAGATGTGGTTAGGTGATATTGGTTTGGGGGTTCTTTCCATAGGAAGCCACGTGGAAGGTGAGGAGCCTTCAGGAGATAGCGTTGAGGCTGTCAGGTTAGGGGCTGAGGCTCACCGTGATTTTGTGGGGAGATATCGCTGTCCCTATGGGTATTATTTGAGGACAGACATTGCTGTCCCTCCGGGCATTATTTTGAGGACAAGTATCGCTATTCCTCCAGATGTTGTGCTATGGGAAGGTTGAGCTTTCGAGCACGGTTACGATTATTGGAAGTACCTACAGGACGTCAGTACTTGAGACACATGGTGTTAGGTGGCACATGGTGCCAGGTTTAGATCAGAGATTCTAGCGTTGGATGAAGAATGTGACACTTCATGGTGGCTGTTGATCACTAGTGAAGTTTGTGTTTACTTTTGGGCATTGTATTGTTTACTGTTTTTCTTATATACGCATGTCTGCTGAAACACTTATATTAGGTACACACCTTTGGGTGGTATCCCACTGAGAGTCATATCACACCCTACAGGGGCCCTTCGGGATGCGTGTAGACTTTATAAAATTGCTTGTAGGTGGATGGTCAGCCTCAGAAGCTGGACCTTAGTGTTGTTGGCATGGACACTGGCATGGACCTTGAGGTCATTTCTTGCTAGAGTTACTTTGTTTAGTTTCTTTTGGTTTCAACATGCTTATTTTACTATGTAGTAACTGTTGGTTAGCCATTGGCGCCATTATATATTGATATGTATGAATTTCTATGGATGCATGTTTGTTTGTTTATAGTAGTAGTTGATGTGATGTTCAACATTTTGTTATTTTAACTTTCTGCTACTATTGTTTCTATATTGTTTCCACTGTTTATTTGATATTTGATATGATTTCGCTCTATGGTTCTAGTTTGAGTCTTCTGAGTCATTCACTTTCCACTGCTCATAGACATTGCACTCAGTCCAACACCTTTATTTCCTTCATGTGGGTATAGCCTCCACACTATACCTATTCAGACACTCGCTGCTAGTAGGCAGCCTTTGATGTTCAGGGGAGGTGCGCCTAAGGTAGTTGCACCCGACCCGTTTGGCACTGTTTGGGTGCCTGATTGGGTCCAGGTCATTACAAAGTGGTATCAGAGGAGTTCTTGATAGGGATTTAGTAGTAGCATTTTTCTGGCTACTAATGAGATTGAGGTATCTCTTTTATTTGTGATGGTTTTACTATTTGGGATATGGTAGACTTGAGATAGGTTGTTACTTTTAACAGCTTGAGATTTTATAAGATATATTCTTTTTCATTTCCTTTATATCTTTTATTGTACGCTACACCAAGATTAGCTTGGACTATACGCAACACTGTATTAGCTTGCAGTATACGCTATACTATTCTTGGCTCGTGTTACACACAAGTTCATTTTTGTTTTGTGGAAATTATTCTACGCAACATTAAGTATAGATTATGTTTAATTTATAAATGGAATAAGTTTTGAATTTGTTATACGCAACACCAAACAGAGCTTTCACTAAATGCAACCTTGACTTGGCTTGCATTAAACGCAATCAAGACCTTCCTCGATAGCGTGTGTATTACGCAATACCGAGTTTCACTAAACGAGATATTATAATAATATTATTATACACTAGCCGTTATGAATAGTAATAACAACTTTTTGACATTTTATAAATTTCATCTTTCAAAATGGACTTCATTTCTGGATTCGGAATTTCGAAATTATCCTAGGGTGAATTTTTGGTATTTTTCTGAAAACATTCAATTTTTGATGAATAGTGAAAACACTGAGTTACTATTTAAAAACCTACTTTTTATTTAAATAATTATTTATTTTATTTAATTTTTTTTAGGTAAAAATTGATATATAATACCTATATAGGTTCAATGTAATTAATTGGAGTCATTTTATAATAATTTTAGATATATAAAAATTTTATTGAACTTTTCACCGTCTTCTACCCACCTCCTAGGAGAATTTGGAAATTCACATAAAACATAATTTCACCACTTTTGTGAGTGGAATTTCAAAAATAAGACAGACACAGTTAATATCAAGGACTAAAATATGGTTCAATGAGATGAAAATAATTTTTGGTGAATAGTAACTGTTTACTTTTATTTACCACGGTTAAAAGTAAATTGGGTAATGAAGGGTAAAAATGAAATTATTATTACCATAACACATGTCCTAATTCTATTGGATAAGTTTAACTCGACCTAAAAAAACTTAGGAATAAAATATGACCATTTAGGTCCATATAGATTATATTTGGACATTTATTATTAATTTATTTAAAGAAGGGTTAAAATAGTTAAAATCAATGTTTAATAAATAAATCATTTTTAATATAGGGTTATACATAAGATAAATTCGACTATAAATATTCATTAGAAATATAAAAATATTTACCACATAATGGTATTTTATTTATTATTTTTAGACCTTAAATAATTTATGTTATGTATGACACAATGGTGATGTAGTAATAACCTAAATAATGAAATATTAAAATAATTGATGTTATAAATACCCAAATAAATGTAATTTGAGACTTTTTATGAATTCCACTAATTTAATAGGTTAATATGACATGTTAGTATTTAATTAATTAACTTTTTTCTAACTAATCATGTTGTTATGATTTTCACAAAAATCCATTACCAAATAGTGTCAAAATTACATTAAATAGTTTTTAAAAAAAATATTATATTATAAATTCATATTATATTCATAAAAATCTAAGGTTCGGCCAAGAGACTTATATCATAATAGTAGTATCATTAATGGACCACTTTGGGGTCTCTTGGATGTATATGGTAAGTTTATTAACTATATAATATAAAAATACAAAGTGACATGGTAAATGTCAATCTAATTAACTAAGAGTTAAAACTAAAAGATAAGGTTAATATAATGACCCAAACCTATATAAAGTCTATTGGTTGAGAGTATTTCGACCCATCCCTACCTTAGTGTAGAAATAAATCAATTTTAAGCTATTAAAACCCGATTATGTCTTTATTATAAAATAATATTTTAAGTTTTTCCAAAGGTGCCCCTCTCCTCCCTTATAAAAAGGGCACCACTTCCCTTTTCTATTCACACCCTTTTGAGCCTTGAAGATCGTCCAAAACCATTCCGATTTTCTTCTCCACTTCCCTAGAAACATTCTGGAGGTTCTGGTCTTCTCAAAAGGCCAACTCTACTTCCTTAATAGATATCTTAAAGGAGGTGCGTCGAAGAAGAGGTAATCTCTTCCTCCGATTCTCTCAAGTTTCTTTCTTATTCTACTTCTTCTTCTTTAGTTGTATCATTATAAAGTAATTACATCAGTATTACTTATATAATTTTATGTTATTATAAATATGAAACAACCTTATTTCACCTTATATCAATCCTATGGAAAATGAAATCACTGCGCGTGCGTACGTACGGAATACGGTCTCCACGAAATGGTGTAATATATTTTCGACCACCACCTGACTTGGATGGGTGTAATGGTGTAAATAAATAACTATATATGATTATTTTAAAGTGATACTGATTATGAAATATTATAAATACACTTAAATACAATTCCACTATCATGGGAATGATATCATCGCTCGTGCGTACGTACGGACTACCGTCTCCACGACGCGATGAGATTCATTCTCCATGTTAACCATTCATGAATGGTTATAAAGTATATATTATGAATAATAATTAAATATATGACATAATAATGATACTGGATTTATGTATATATATATATGTATGTCATCTACTTAGTTCCATTAAATTCAATAAGGAAATGAAAACAACATTCATGCGTACGTACGACCTACCATCTCCATGAACAGTGTATTTCATTCCATTTATCGATCTATCATAAATATAAGTATATGCTAAATATATAATATATATAAATCATGTTTTAAATTCTGTAATTATTTAAATCAGTATATAAGTAATAATATCAAGAACAACATTTCTAAACACATACGATAAATGAAACGATTTTACCCAAAATTCTGCTTTAACATGGAATTTACAAAAGAATGGGTAATACAAAGTCATAAGTGAACTATATATGATATCATAACAATTAATATGATTCATTAAAGGTCAATGAAATTATTTAAATCATTATATAGGAGGTTCAGATACATACGAAGTATATCAGACATAAGGTAAGGGAAAATCTCACAATCTCATTTTTATCCGAGATTGTTTATACTTCATAACTTACTGGGGAATATTTATCATCCACATCCATGTTTCCTTAATATGTAATATTATTTCCATCCACCTACAATTTTTTAATTCCAATTTTACCCATTGGTGAGTTTTTAGTAAAATATATTAAAGGAATCTTTTGTCATTTTTAGTACGAGGAACTTTTTTGACTTTTCGGGCCAAAGTACGAGAAGAATGTTTTTCCTTAACTTATATGGCATGAACTGATTTTTTAGAACATTATTTCCATGAAGATTCCTTTACATGTTTTCAAGGTTATTTTTAATCAACTTATTTTAGTTTAAAATTTTATGACATGTTAAGAAAGGAAAAATGTTTTTGAAGTAGAAAGGATATTTTCCTCAAGAATGGAGTTCAAGCATTTTATCAAAATTATTTTCCATCTAAGATAATATAGGGTTCTGTTTCTATCCCTATTTTTACATTTATTTGATTATGTTATGATGGAAATATTTTTATGATGTCCTTTTATCTTATATGTATTATGTTATGATGGAATGATGTTTAAGAATCCCATTTTTATTACATGGGTTATGCTATGATGTATGATTTATGATCTTGTGGCACACATAAGAATGGTATCATTATGAGATGGGTGGGACCTATATATACCTCCAATTCATTGGGTAAAGATTTATATCTCATGAGATAGACATGGATATAACAGTAAGTTAATCCAGTTCAGTGTTACAAGACTGGAAGGAGGAGTGAGCTCGATTCAGAATGGGACATTGTCCACAAAGATGGTCTTGCCAGCAATGCCTTGGCTACTACGGAAATCATAACATGTGATTAATGGTTGAAAAAATTACACGTTTCATTCCCATGCTAGTTTACCATGATTAATGTTCCTTTTTGATCTATGCCTTGTGTACTTCCAAGATTTATGTCGTTACTCATGATTTTGATGTTTGATTTTATGTTCATGTTTTTGCATTCAAATTTTTATGGATTGTTTTATGTTCTCTATGCTTACCCTTACTAAGAATTTGAGCTCACCCTTTATATGTTTTCTTTTCCCCAGGATTTAAAGAAAGGTTTCAGGTAAGAAATCCAAAAGGGGAAGATCTTTATGGGGGATGTTGAAGATCTTTCACCATGATTAGAATATTACGTTCTGAGTTTCCAAAGACACTAAACTATTACGATCCTTGTGTGTCAATTTTTGTTATGTTTTAAGTATTCCACAAAAGTAATGTAATGTCCATGTATGTCATGATTCTAGTCTCTATAGTTGGTATCAGAGGAAAGGTTTCGTTAACCTTTGGAAACTAGGACACAAAAACTTTAGTGAGATCCCTAGAGATATTTCTAAGGTATGTCTAGGGATGTCCCTAAGGTTAAGTATAAGTATAGGTTATCATCCTAGAATTACAGTAACAATCATAGAATTAAACCTAAGATGTTAGAGATTGAAAGTACTCCCCCCTTGAATATGTTGTTTTTATAATATGAGTTTTTCCTCTCATACTATTCTTTTTGGGTTTTATGAAATGGCAGGAAACAAGAGGATTCATGTTAATGAAGAATATGATGGACAATGGAATGATGAGAAACCAAATGAAATGGGATTTGGAAGTCCAAACATCATTATTATTCCAAATCATCAATCTCATAATATGATCAATAAACTCAAATTTTTTAAGTTTCCTGACTCTACTAATAAGAGAACGGAGGAGTTTCATGATGATCATAGAGGAAAGAAAGTTAAATTTACCTTATGTAAATCATGTGGGAAGAGGCATCAAGGAGAATGATTCAAAGGAACTGGAAGATGCTTTTGGTGTGGAAAAGAAGGACACAAATCTAGTATTTGCAAAGGAAAAGGTTCAGTTAACACCGTGGACATAGATAATGGTATTGCTAAGACATCAACAATGGTTAAATGTTTTAAATGTGGAATGGATGGGCATTATGAAAACCAATTCCCTAAGGGAAAGTCTCATGAAGAGAATCAACATGGCTGTATGGGTATTATTTATATTTATGATGATGAAGAGACTATAAATGATGTGTGAGATGAAATAATTGTTTAAGATCGGTTAATGGTTTAAGAAGGGAATGGAATGATTTATGTTTATCAAGAGTTATGTTGTATAGGTAATGGTACTATGGAATAAAGACAAATCTAAGGATTGTTACACTATTGTTTTTTACTAAAGTATTTGAAAGTATATGTTGAATGGTACATGTAACCATGAAAGGTTATTCAGATATTTTTGGAAAGAAGATGATATGCACATAATTAAGGGATAAGGAGAAAATAATATGTTTGATAGTATTCATGAGATCATGGCTAATAAAAGAACAAAGTGATATCATGATTTGAGTATATTGATTTTTTTGGGATTTTGGTATGTGGGAAGAGTTAACTTTTGATAGAATTCTTGTTTTCGCTAAGGTTCTACGGTAATTCATGTTTCAAAAGAATACATGATTAAGGTATTCACATGTTTTGAATGTGACCAACAAGATATATCTTATGATATATAGGGGACAAATGAAGGAATTCACATGCTCGGTAGATGAAATTTCTAGTAATCGGACAGAAGTATTTTTGATAAGCCTAAATTTTGGAATAGACATCATATAGTATTGGTTAAAGATATAGCTTTTTATTTATGAAATGTTATGATTGTATAGTTTTAGAAAGAGTATAACCTGTAGAAAAGATGACAACCCGTCACGTTAGACAAGGTTGCGGGAATCAAAACTACAACCGAAGTGCGACATGCCTTTATCGCCTACCACTAGCCTACAGGAAGTCCCTGGTTAGTAGAAACTAGTTTTATTCTATTAAGCGGTATGATAGAAGAAGTATAAGTCCATTTCTTGAATAATATACAATTAACCTCACCATATACGGACTTATGTATATTTGATAACTTTTTCTACCCTTTTGTTTGAGACAAATGGAATGACCCATCATTCAATCACATGATCTGCTAACACTTCATGAATGACAAATTCAACTACATTTTTTTAAGAGAAGGAGTGGAAATTGTTCAAGGCACGAAAAATGGCGAGGTTGTACCGAAATAAAGTAAGTATTTCTTCTAATTCAAATTCATACACTTTAAGGAAAACAAAAAATGTTTTCCTAGTGTCCTCATATACGATGAATCTAATGGTACCTTAGATCATCACAAATTTATGGCTTTGTGATTGTTGGCATTTTCATAGCCATGTTCTCTATGACTCTCCATCAGAACTTGATGATTAGATTTCTCTTCCCTATCCATATTTTCACCTATGTTCTTCTACATGGAAACCAAGTGATGAGTTAATTTGGGTGACTATTATGTTTCATACTTCACTTTTTAAAATTAAGTTTTAGTATTCCTTTTTACGATATGGGTTTCTATGAATGAAACATTCAAGTAGTAAACCATTTATAACCCCGACGAATTTCGAGGGAGAAATTCATTTTAAGGGGGGTAGAATGTAACACCCTGAGATTTTATAAGATATATTATTATTAATTTCTTTTATATATTCTATTGTACGCTACACCAAGATTAACTTGTACTATACACAACACCATATTAGCTTGTAGTATACACAATACTATTCTTGGCTCGTGTTACACACAATTTCATGTTCATTTTGTGGAAATTATTCTACGCATCATTAAGTATAGATTTTGTTTAATTTATAAATGAAATAAGTTTTGATTATGTTATACGCAATACCGAGTTTCACTAAACGAGATATTATTATAATATTATTATGAACCAGCGGTTATGAATAGTAAAAACAACTTTTTGAAATTTTATAAATTTTATCTTTCAAAATGGAATTCATTTTTGGATTCGGAATATCGAAATTAGCCTAGGGTGAATTATTTGGTATTTTTCTGAAAACATTCAATTTTTGATGAATAGTGAAAACACTGAGTTACTATTTAAAAACCGACTTTTTATTTAAATAATTATTTATTTTATTTAAATTTATTTTAGGTAAAAATTGATACATAATACCTATATATGTTCATTGTAATTAATTGGAGTCATTTTATAATAATTTTAGATATATAAAAATTTTATTGAACTTTTCACCATCTATTACCCACCCCCTATGAGAATTTGGAAAATCACATAAAACTTAATTTTACCACTTCTGTGAGTGGAATTTAAAAAATCCGAGAGACACAGTTAATATCATGGACTAAAATGTGGTTCAATGAGATGAAAATAATTTTTGTTGAATTGTAACTTCTAAGTTTAATTTACCACGGTTAAAAGTAAATCTAGTAATTAAGGGTAAAAATGATATTATTATTACCCTAACACATGTAATTATTCTATTGGATAAGTGTAATTCGACCAAAAACAACCTTAGGAATGAAATATTACCATTTAGGTCCACATGGATTAGATTAGGACATTTATTATTAATTTATTTAATGGAGGGTTAAAATAGTTAAAATCAATGTTTAATAACTAAATAATTTTTAACATAGGGTTATAAAGAAGATAAATTCGACTATAAATATTCATTATAAATCTAAAAATATTTCCTACCTAATGGTATTTTATTTATAATTTTTAGACATTAAAAAATTTATGTTATGTATGACACAATGGTGATGCAGTAATTACCTAAATAATGAAATATTAAAATAATTAATGTTATAAATACCCAAATAAATGTAATATGAGACTTTTTATGAATTAAACTAATTTTCATGGATAATATGACATTTTATTATTGAATTAATTAACTTTTTTCGAACTAATCATGCTGTTATGATTTTCACAAAAATCCATTACCAAATAGTGTCAAAATTAACATAAAATAGTTTTTTTAAAACATTTATATTATTAATTGTTATTATATTCCTAAAAATCTAAGTATCGGCCAAGATACTTATATCATTATAGTTGTATCATTAATGGACCACTTGGGTGTCGCTTTGATGTATATGGTAAGTTTATTAACTGTATAATATAAAAATACAAAGTGACATGGTAAATGTCAATCTAATTAACTAAGAGTTAAAAATAAAAGATAAGGCTAATATAATGACCCAAACCTATCTAAAATCTATTAGTTGAGATTATTTCGACCCATATCCACCTTATCTTCGAAATAAATCAATTTTGAGCTATTAAAAATCAAATATGACTTTATTATAAAATAATATTTTATGTTTTTCCAAAAGTTCCCCTCTCCTCCCTTAAAAAAAGGGCACCCCTTCCATTTTCTCTTTACACCCTTTTGAGCCTTGAATCTCGTCCAACCCCTGCCCATTTTTCTTCTCCACTTCCTTACCAAATTCTGGAGGTTCTGGTCTTCTCAAAAGACCAAATCTACTTCCTTAAGAGGAAGCTAAAAGGAGGTGCGTCGAAGAAGAGGTAATCTCTTCTTCCGATTCTCTCAAGTTTCTTTCTTCTTCTACTTATTCTTCTTTAGTTGTATCATTATAAAGTAATAGCATCAGTATTACTTATATACTGATATGTTATTACAAATATGAAACAACCTTATTATGAAATCACCGCACGTGAGTACGTACGGAATACCGTCTCCACGCCGTGGCGTAATCTGTTTTCGACCACCACCTTATTTGGATGGGTATAATGGTGTAAATAAATAACTATATAATATTATTGAAAAGTGATATTGATTCTGAAATATTATACATACACTTCAATAAAATTCCACTATCATGGGAATGATATCATCACTAGTGCGTACGTACGAACTACTGTCTCCACGACGCGAGGAGCTTCATTCTCCATGTTAACCATTCATGAATGGTTATAAAGTATATATAATGAATAATAATGAAATATATGACACAATAATGACACTAGATTTATGTATATATATGTATGTCATCTACTTAATTCCATTCAATTCAATAAGGAAATGAAAACAGCATTCATGAGTACGTATGACCTACCGTCTCCATGAACGGTGTATTTCATTCAATTTATCGATCTGTCATATATATATGTATATACTGAAAATATATTTAAGAAAGGAAAAATGTTTTTGAAGTAGAAAGGAAATTTTCCTCAAGAATGGAGTTCAAGAATTTTATCAAAATTATTTTCCATCTAAGATAATATAGGGTTCCATTTCTATCTGTATTTTTACATTGATTTGATTATGTTATGATGGAATTATTTTTATGATGTCCTTTTATCTTATGTGGATTATGTTATGATGGCATGATGTTTAAGAATCCTATTTTTATTACATGGGTTATGCTATGATGTATGATTTATGATCATGTGGAACATATAAGAATGGTATCATTATGAGATGGGTGGGACCTATATATCCCTACAATGCATTGGGTAAAGATTTATATCTCATGAGATAGCCATGGATGGAATGGTAAGTTAATTCGGTTCAATGTTACAAAACTAGAATGAGGAGTGAAGTCGATTCAGAATAGGACTTTGTCCAGTAAGATGGTCTTGCCAGCAATGCCTTGGATACTATGGAAATCATAACATGTGCTTAATGGTTTCCACAATTACACATTTCATTCCCATGCTAGTTTACTATGATTAATGTTCCTTTATGATCTTTTCCTTGTGTACTTCCAAGATTTATGTCGTTGCTCATGATTTTGATGTTTAGATTTTATGTTCATGTTTTTTCATTCAAATTTTTATGAATTATTTTATGTTCTCTATGCTTACCCTTTCTAAGCATTTGAGCTCACCCTTTATATGTTTTCTCTTCCCCAGGATTTAAAGAAAGGTTTTAGGTAAGAAAACCAAAAGGGGAATATCTTTTTGGGAGATGTTGAGGATCTTTCACCACGATTAGAAGATTATGTTCTGAGTTTCCAAAGACACTAAAATATTAGGGTCCTTATGTGTCTATTTTTTTTATGTATTTAGTATTCCGGAAAAGTATTGTAATGTCCGTGTACATCAAGATTCGGGTCTCTATGTTACTGGAACTAGGTTCCTAGCTTGTGCTTGGGTGCCTGCAGCCCCAGGTATTCGGGATGTACTTAGTTGCCACGGGTGGGAATTGCTGTGTGCTTTGGCTCAGATTAAAGTTTATATGATTTCCACCTCAGTGGTCCACTTGATGTGTGATGTTATTGATTATGATATGTGACCCTTGACCCAGTGTGGTAAGGTATAATTGGACCTTGGCCTGGTATAGAAAGGCTTGGTTGTTTGGCTTTTGATAGGCACATTTTAGGGTATTTCAATTTCATAATTGCACGTATGCTATGTGAAGTGATAATTCCATTTGAATAAAAATCAATTTCCATGCTAGGTATGTTTTGAAATGTGAATTGGTGAAACTCCTGATAAAATTTCTTGTATATTTCAATATGTATGTCGTGCTTTGTGTATTTTTTTTCGAATTGCATGTTGCATGATATTGGTGTCTGGCTCTTATGAGAGAAGGCATGTATTTGGAATGAGGCAGTGTGACTATCAGGATTGGGAGACTCGTTCTCCGGGTTAGAGGCAACGTTCATTGTCAGGACGGGCATGGATCGAGGTACCATTGATACATGGCTTTGTTGAGGGCGGGCAAGGAGGCTGTGAGGTCGGGATTCCTTGGGAATCAGTTGCGTTTGGGGAGAGTAAGGGTAGTTGTTATACACTGCCTCTTTAATGCTTTCCTTATCTGCGTAGAACATAATGATATATATATATATAGCCTATCTTACCATTTATGGTATTCAGTGAGTAACTCCTTCACGACTTGATGGAGCGTCAGGCATGAGAGGATGCAGTGCTGCAGGATCAGGTTCTGAATCCGGTGCAGGCAGAGCATGAGCCGCAGGTACAGGCTCAGAGACAAGATTAGGTTCAGGATCCAGTGCAGGCATGGCAGTATTAGGATTTGGTAGCGTTCGGACCATGGCTTGATGAGAAGCTCCGAGTTAGCCTGGTACATGTATTACAAGGGATTGACAGAGGCACACAGGGTACAGAGCCATCTATGGAAAATCTGATGCGGGAGTTCCAGTCGCAGCACCCACCACTTATTCAGGGTGAGGGTGGTCTACAGGTAGCAGAGAACTGGATAGAGAGTATGAATATGATCTTTAAGCAGCTCGAGATTCCTCCAGGGTGGAGGGTCAAGCTGGTGATGTAAATCCGGAGAGGACCGGTGAAGCATTGGTGGGACGTACAGGTTCAGTCTCGTAGGCACGGGGGACTGGCATTGCAGGACTTCGAGGATAGGTTCTTTGAGGAATTCTACCTAGAGACACTGAGGGAAGAGAGAGATAGATAGTTCTTGAGTCTTCAGTAGGGATATATTTCTATAATGAACTACGCATCTACCTTCACAGAGTTGTCTCGCTTTTCACCTGGTAGGGTAAGCGATGGCGCAGCTAGGGTGAGGGGCTTCGAGGATGGATTATGACACAACATTTGGGGCCAGGTGAACACCTTTGGGCTGGGTTACTTATCTGAGGCGGTTAAGTAGGAGCTTATTGTAGAGGTAAACCAGAGGGATTGGCCTCAGATTGGCAGGGCGGCAACATCAGGTGATGGTTCGGATAGCAGGAAGCGAGGCAGAGATGAGTTCCAGCAGGGCGGGCAGACAAAGGACTCAGCTAGGCCACCGAGTGGAAGTTCAGAGGTGGTTTTCTTTTAGTGTGGGAAGATGGGACATGTTTGGGATCAGTGCGATATGCCTCCGAAGGAGTGACAAGCATGTGGATAGGTCAGGCATCTGGAGAGGTTTTGCAGGTAGTCTTCTCAGACAGTCGGCGGGCAGGGACCATGATAGACTGTGGCATCAGCTGTTGGTTCAGCTTTGGTACCAGGATAGGGTAGTCGAGAATCAGTTGTGAAGGAGGACATTATAGAGATGGTGGGACCCAGCTAAGGGGTCAGTGGCCGGCGACTGGTGCAGCACCGCAGGGAGGTCAGGCATCAGGCAGTCGTACTTCAGGCCAAGTGCATGCTGTGGAGCTGCCAGGGACTGAGCAGGCTGGTGAGCCGACGATGGTGGCAGGTACACGGCGGGTGTGGCCATGATTTTCATTGATTTATTTTTTCATGGCCTCTTGAGGCATGTCTGGTTGAGTGCACGAGTTACACAAGATACTTGTGGAATAAAAAGATGCTAGTTAGTGGGATAGGCATCATATCAGATGCGTTATATATTTTATTATATATTTGAGATGCGTAGCATTAGGAACATCAAGAATGTAGGTTACATGAAGTGCCACTGCCATCGGGGAATCGTGGATGTGGGTTACTTGAGGTGCAAGGCACCAGGTTTTGATTGGATCATCTATGAGATGCCAGACCTCTTAGAGGAAAACACCGATGTGGTGAGGGTTACGTTGGGCGTTAGAAGCGACACGTGGGCACCGAGGAGGTGCAGGGATGATGATGCGTCATGGGAGGAACCATGGGTCCAGAAAATAGGTCTTTGGGCCTTGTTTGTTTATTTTGATTGCTTTGAGCTTTGTTTCGGGTTTAGACCGAGTAGGAAATTCCTATGGTGGGGATCCCCTTGAGGAATTTATGCACGTCCTTTGAGACCGGGGAAGTTCGGGTTACATTGATCGGGGTGGTATGTTCGATACCACTCCAGGTTTCATTCGGTAGCTCGGGGATGAGCTACGTTAAGGTGGAGAGTTTCTAAGAACCTGGGTTTTTGAAACGTGTTAAAATTTCCGACTCTGTTTGAAATTTCCGCATTTCTATTAAATTTTTGTCTGATTTTGAGAAGTCCGGAAAATCTGGGAAGTTTCTAGAAATTTTCAGACTACACGCCGAGTACTCCCAAGTACATGCCGTGTATCAGCTAGGTAGGTGAAAACCCATTTAAGACCAAGTACATGCTGTGTGGTTCCCATGGGTCAATTTCCATGTACACGGCATGTAGTCTTCCTTGACACGCTGTGTAACCTCGTTCCGTATAATGGTCGATTCCCTGACCGTGTGCTGGTCGTGTACACAGTCCAAGTCATGCACTGGACTCCGCTTAAGTCGGAGTATGGAAAAGAAATCTACACAGTGTGTAGTCTTGAAATACACACCGTGTACTTTTATTTTTATATGAGCATCTGAGACGCCGTCACGTCTTATTTCCAGAAAGGCCTTCTTATTCTCCGTTGGAAGAACCCTTCGTCTGAAAAACCACCAAGAACACATATCCTACTTGAATCGTCATACATTGTCCGTTCTTTGAACCTTTGGTGGCTACGGGACCGCATCATAAAGGCTGACCCCACACACCCTTCTTCATCCTTGATTTTTCCTCTATTTCTCTGTAGTTTTTATCCGAGCGGAATTGCCGGAATTTTATGGAAACACAGATCTTCCACGATTTAGACCGATTTAGAGGCTGATATCGATGAAGTAACATCATATGAGTATCAGGTGGGTGGTGCATACCTTATTTTGTGTTTTAGCAGACTATTGGGGGATGCGACCTTTGGGCATGATGTTGGGTATTGAGCAAAACCCTATTTAATTGTTTATAATTATTTATCTGCAATGTGGGATGCCTCTAGGTATTCCCTGACCAAGTTTTGATCGAGCGAGGCTGGGTTAGAGGCTGTTGCTCGTCTGTGGAATTTTGGTTAGGTGTGCCGAAATGGGTATAAATTGAACTTCTTTGTTTAAACTGTTGAGTGTAATTTGTTAATGCACGATTGAATTTTCTTAAGGTATACGAGACTTTAGGTTCTAGTATGGGACATCACACGTGTGGTGAAACTTGACTGTTTTAGTAATTACCTATTTAAAGTGATGCCTTCTAGTATATATATGCAATGTGTGATATTTCCTGTGTTGAACTGTTTAGTTATGTTGGGCGTCGACCAGATATTTTGTTGAGTGATGTTGATCATAGTTTGGGGCTTTTCCTGGGTTACTTGGGTGGTTCCTACCATGGGATTGGGCGTCATGGATGTCGGTTGAGGAAGTTGAACTGTCAGGTAGGGCTTGGCCCTAGTTACTTGGATGGTGAGACCATCAGACTTGAGCGACAGGTTCATAGGGTCACGAGGTGTCAGAAGTGTTTTGGCTTGGGAACTTATGGAGGTGATTACCGCTCACCGGATAATTTTGAGTAGTGTGAACACAGATAGACTTCATGATGAGGTGGTATAACTACTCACTTGGTAGAGGCCCCAATAGATGCGGTTAGGTGATATGGGTTTTGGGGTGCTTTCCATAAGAATCCACGTGGAAGGTGAGGAGCCTTCGGGAGATAGCGTTGAGGCTGTCAGGTTGGGGGCTGAGGCTCGCCGGGATTTTGAGGTCAGATATCACTGTCCCTCCAGGTATTATTTGAGGGTAGACATCGTTGTCCCTCCAGGTATTATTTTGAGGACAGGTATCGATGTTCCTCTGGATGTTGTGCCCTTGGAAGGTTGAGCTTTCGATCTAGGTTACGATTATTGGGAATACGTCTGGGATGTCGGTACATGAGACACATGGTGTCAAGTGGCACATGGTGTCGGGCTTAGATCAGAGATTATGGTGTTGTCCGAAGGAGGTGACACTTCCTGGTGGCTGCTGAGCACAACCGAAGTTTGTGTTTACTTTTGGGCATTTTACTGTTTACTGTTTTTCATATATAAGCATGTCTGCTAAAACACTTATAATAGGTACACACCTTTGGGTGGTATCCCACTAAGAATCATCTCACACACTACACGGGCCCTTTGGGATGCGTGTTGACTTTATGAAATTGTGTGCAGGTGGAGGGTCAACCTCATGAGCTAGACCATAGTGCTGTTGGCATGAAGAATGGCATGGACCTTGAGGTCATGTCTTGCTGGAGTTATTTTCCTTAGTTTCTTTTTGTATCATCAAGATTATTTTACTATGTAGTAACCGTTGGTTATCCATTTGCACTATTATATATTGATATGTATGACTTGCTATGGATTAATGCTTGTTCGTTTACAGTAGTAGTTGCAGTGATGTTCAACATGTTGTTCTGTTAACTTTTTTCCACTATTGTTTCTATATTGTTTCTGCTGTTTATTGGATATTTGATATTCTTCTGCTCTGCGGGTTTGGTTTGGGTCTACTGAGTCATTCACTTTCCGCTGCTTAGAGATGTTGTACTCGGACCAGTACCTTTATTTCCTCTGTGAGGGTATAGCCTCCCCACTATACCTATTCACACCCTCGCTGCTAGTCGGAATCCTTTGGCATTCAGGGGTGGTGCGCCAAAGGTAGTAGCACCTGGCCCGTTTGGCACTGTTCGGGTGACAGATTGGGTTTGGGTCGTTACATACAATATCCCAATTCAATTTTAACTAAATTTCTCAAGTTATATTATAATCATATCAATATGAAAGATATTATTAGAAAATATGGGTTTTCAAGAACTAATTTCGATATTCCTCTCAAGCCTTCAAAAATATTTTAGTAAAGTGTTATCAAATTTTAAGAACATTACCCATTGATATAAATTGACATTCTTATATGGGATTCACCTCTATGTTAAAGAAAAATTTGTTGATGATCTGGTACTCAATATCAAATCCATAAATTCTTAGGCATTATATGTTTTTATGCTACCTCTCTCTTGGTCTGCAAATATTACCCTCATTTCTTCTTATCCACACATAATTTTAGTGTGTTTTATTTTTTATATATTTATTTTTAGTCTAATCCACTTTTTATTATAATGCCTTAATATTCTATAATTATTTAAATTCATTAATTCAATTATATAATCTCTTCTAGAAAATCATATAATATAATTTTTAAGTAGAATACATGTTGAGATTCTTCAATAAACAAAACATTTGGGTGTACAAAAATGGTCTTAGAATATCCACTTTTTAATTTAAACATTGTCTTTAGAGAATGTGTAGTAATTCCCTTATTTTCCTTCCAGTATATTAAAAAAATATATTTTTTTGAAATTATATAGGAGCTATCATGAATGAAATAAATTCCCAAATATCCAAATTTAATAAAGTGAGAAAGTTACCACCATGATATAAACAATTTATTTCACACAATCAACTTTAATTAGAATCATCCACAATTTCCATCACTATATTAAAAAAATTTGTCACTATGAAAATTTCTAACCACTCACCTCGTATTAAAATGAAAATATTTCTATGGAAGTAATTAATTAATTATCAATATAACACTCTCCCATTTAAATTTCATGAATCCTTCTATATTTTACCATAAATGATATCATTTAAATGAATTCATTTTAAATCATTAAATCAAGTGAGTAGTGATCCATTTTTAATTTCCCAAAAAATCCATGAATAAAAATTTATTTTTTGATATTTAATCCACTAATGTTTTTCTTGAGAATATTCATATTTGATTTCCCTCAAAATATTTCACATTTAAGAACCTCAGATATTTGATACTTCATAAATATCAATAATATTTCAGACCATCAGAATCAATATGAATCATATGATGTAAGCAATAAAGATTCCATACTTTTAATAATATTCAATTCGATGGTATTTTAGAAGAGTAAATAGATCTTCACAATGGGGAGACCTTATTTATTAATTATTATATTACTATTCATACAACAACCCACACTTTTCATACATAGATGTTACATTTAAATAGATTAATATTTTTGTTATAGAAAAGCTAAGCCAGAATCATATGGGTTTAGTGTCTTTGGAAAATTGGAACCATAAAATATTGGTTCATAAAATATCTAATTTTTCTCCCACTAATTACTTGTTAACTAGGACCGTTTTGGACATATCGAATCATATCCTAGGGAAAATAAACATAATGAAATGGTGATATCAGATACTTCGTAAGGGTAGAAAGGGGGATTTTAATCATAACATAAACATAAGGGTATAATAATATGAACATAAATTTTTAAAATAATACCATTCATAAAAAATTTCATAATCATGAGTCATATAAAAACACTTAAAATTTATTAGACATGAATCAGAAAAGAATAACTTTTTATAAAGCATAGAACTTTTGAAAACACATAATCCTAGAAAATATTTTGTCAAGGACACCAAGGAATTCAAAAAAAATGTTAGGATTCGGATATTCACACTATTACCTTCTTTGGGATTATGATTAG
The DNA here is from genome assembly GCA_963277665.1 of Viscum album. Lineage (NCBI taxonomy): Eukaryota > Viridiplantae > Streptophyta > Magnoliopsida > Santalales > Viscaceae > Viscum > Viscum album. The sequence continues at coordinate 1,175,536,010 of OY728153.1, read as the reverse complement.
AACCTATATACCATCTTGTTTTAGGCTTAAAATAACATACTATGTACCCTCTATATGTGTGCTTAAGATGACCTCATGTGCACCCTCTTGTTGCTAGCTTGGGATAACCACCCATGTACCCTTTTGAGATCATATAAAATTTATCCTTACCAAACTTGTTAAAGGGAGATATATATCCCACCCATAAAATAATGAAAACTATACATATGTGTGACATAATAATATAAATCATTCATCTTATTAGAAACCATGAAAAGAAACATGTTTCATAAACATTTTACCATAGAATAACCCAGGGAAAAGAAATGGGTTTCATAAATATATTTATAAACCAACTATAAAATATTAAACATATTTTCCTCTAATAATATCCCTAGTAATAATAAGTAACATAAAATAATTTTATCTTTAATGAAAAATAATTTTGATTTATCACTTGAAATAATTATTGAGGAAACATATCCTTTTTTTTGAAAACACTTTTTTTAAATGACGAACAATTATAAAGGAAACAAAAATTATTTGAAAATAAAATTGTATGATTTTAAAGTAATATTTGAATAATAAATATGTAATTATGGAAATAAAATTTTATCATTTCATATAAGTTAAGAAAACATTACTTCTATATTTTTGTTGGAAAAGTCTCAAAGAAACTCACTTTGAAAATGACAGAAATGATTCTTTCAAACCATTTTGTAAAAATTAAAAAATGAGTAAACAAAGATTTAAATAATCATAAGATAATATTAATAACATTTTCATAAATATTTTTAGAATGATTCTAAGAAAAATAGATTTTAATATAAACATTTAAATTTTTTTAATCGAAACCCCCTTACACATATCATTTCATTGAAGTGAGCATTAATAAGATTAATAAATCGTATGTATTAACTATAAATCCAAAAAATATAATTTGGAATAAAATATAAGATTATAAAAAAGTTAAATAAAATATAATCTTATCAATACATTATTATGAAGGAGATTTTTAACCCAAATAAAATAAATTTGGTTAATAAATCACTTACAACATTATAATCAGTCGAATCGTATGCCCCGGAAAAGTAATAATTGTCAAATGATATATCAAATAACATTAATAATGGTTTAATTGATATTATTTATAAATTAAATATATATACACGAAACATAAGAAATAATTGGTGAATAAGGCCCATATCTCATAGAAAAAAAGAGTGAGATGAAAATCCATTACTTTATGCTTCCCTTTAATTTTGCATACTTGAGCCTCCTATATAATGTTTTATATAATTTTATTAATTTATTAAAGATCCAAATATATATTTATAATACATTATATGATATTTTTATAATATATTAACACCCATTCATTAATAATATTTCATGATTTTTGTTATTTTAGGTGATTTTGTTTCGCGATTTTCATGACTGGTTCATTTGTGTTTAATTATAGATTTTCATGTCGAATGAAAATAAAACTCCAAAATAAAAATTAAAAATTATTAATAGACTTATATAAGTAAAAATTTTCCCATATATCATTTTCATTTCATGTATGAGGATGATTAATTTGATAAACTGGTAATGATAAATGATTAGTTTAATTTTTGGATTTTTCTAACTATAGAAAAATAGTTTTGTTTTATTTAATATTACATCTAAATATTTTTTCCAGAACATGAAATAAGTTATAATATACTAATTAAAAATTTATTTAACCAGAATAATAGTTTTATGACCTGCCATGAATTTAGTGATGTAAAATGAACAAAAACATTATTCACGGAGGTGATTAAGCTTTATAATTTACACAATAGTGTCATTTTTTTGAATATGAAGAGGTAATAGAAGATATTTATATAAGATATTAAAACATAAACATTAAAATTTTAGAATTAAAATGATTCTATAATTATAATTTTAGGATGGATGGTGGAGATGTAGAGAAAGTAGAAGGTGAAAAGAAATTAAGAGAGGTTTTTTTTGAGAAAATTAAAACTTGCATGATACCTAGAATAAATTACCTTAAGAACTTTTCATTTGATATTTTGGTGATACCATAAGAACTTTTACTTGGGTAGAGTGAGGAGGAGATGTCTGGGTAGATATTTTACAAGATATATGGATTTGTGAGTCAAAGTGGGGTTCTAGGGGTGTTATTTTTACTTGAGGAGAGGTGGGTTTAGGTGATTAAGATAATTAATATAATATATTAACATACAAATAGATTGAGGTCGAATTAGGTTACAATAATTTTTCAAGAAATTAATATTGTAGAGGGAGGTCATAGATATAACTATGATGTGGTCTTTTTGAACCCCAAGCTCTTGTGCACTGATGGTTGATGTATATATGAGAGGTGCTTTTCTTTCCCATCTTCATAGAACTCATGATATTGCACAATTTTTTTATAATTTGATTTTATTTAATATTTAATGGGTTTTTACCCTTGGAACATTTTTATAAGACCTTACCTTTTTAACATTAACATGTTTCATTTTTTACTTATATTGTGGTAAACAACTTCATTACCACAGTAACTATTTTATAACTCAAACTGAAATTGTCTTTCAAAAATAATTTTTACAATATGATTCCAAATATTGAATCAATATTACCAAATTAAATTCACATAAATTGAAAAATTATATTTAAAATTGTTCCTGTAGACACAATGAAAAAATAGTTTTTAAAAGTGAAAAGTTTATAAATTTGAAATGTTTTTATATCCAATTTCAATGTGAAATTGATTCCAATGAACTAAATTTGTTTTAATGATGTATTGTTGAACTAATCATAATCTAAAATAAATTTAAAATATAATTTTAATACAAAAATAAATGAGATGAAAATCATCTTTCAAATAAAATGCAATATTTTTTATTTTTCATCAAAAAATAACTTGTCATAAAAACTCAAAAAACTCACCCTAAAATAATTTTGATATTATATTTTAAACAATGAAGTTTATTTTGTAGAATATAACTTATAATTGTGTCAAAATTTAGTTTTAAAATATGTGCACCATTAAAATGTTTAAAACCACCCTTTAGAAAATTATAATTTTTTATGCTTCAAATTAGGCTTAATCTTATCTTAAGCATATAAAACTGATTGAATTAATTTTAGAAAATTTTATTGAATATATATCATATAAATTTCATTAATATATTTTAGTAATATTTATTAACTCAATTTATTAATATTAAATACCATTGTGGGATCATAAATGGATTTTTATAAAAACACATCATTTAAGTTCAATTGAGTTTAATTTAAATTTCCAATATATTGGTAACTAATGAATTCATTTTATAAACATGTACATACTATATTTTTAAAATTTATTTAATCTTATTCATTCCATATATTCCAAAAACTATCTGATCATTAATATGTTGAAATAATAACATTTTGGAGATTTTTTATGCTCGATGCTTTGTGCAAAGTAAGTTGTCAATGTGATTAAAATTAAATTTTAAAAAATACATACATTGAAATATTGGGGTGTTATATTCTAAACCCCTTAAAATTATTTTCGTCCTAGAAATTTTATACTCAGATATAAAAATGTTAGGATACCATTACCTCATCACATCCTAAGGTTCACATGTAGCTTCCTTAAATTGGTTGTTTCTCTATAAGACATTAACCAAGTGAGTGGTTTGGTTGGTTGAAATTTATCTCTTTGATATAGAATATATACATGTTTTTATTTAAAATAAATATCTTACCATAGTGGTATGAGCTCGAATTTAAGTACATGTGAATGATCAGGTATGTACTTAGGAGAGATACATGGAACACATCATGAACATGAGTGATATTCTGTGGAAGTTCCAATCGATAAGCAACCATACGAATATCACCAAGAATATCAAGAAATTTCATCCTTGAAATTTTAAATTTCACTTATAAAATTAAATATATATCCTCTAAATTGTTTTTGGTGGGAATTACACATCATAAAGTTGGTCAATAAAACATACCCTTAAAATGATGCAAAGTAAAAGGTGATGATAACCACATAACATGGGTTTTGATTATGATAACATTTGTGTAAAGTGAAAACAAAGACATGGAAGAGAATTCATACCATAATGTTATGATGGTAAATGATAAATAACATGGTCATTAGAAGGTTAATGACCAAAAAACTTTTGATCAAATTGGTCTTAAAAATTACTTTGATATCAACATAAATGATATAATAGGAAAACATTTTTTTAAAATCATTTGAGTAGATATACTTACTCTATTCCATCTCATAAGTAAAAAACTCACTCATTGGTTATTCCTTGATCAATTTACACTCCATTTATTAGTATAATGAATGGATTTGAATTTATAGGGCCTATAGAACCAGTAGTTTATAAGATCCATAATGGTATGAAAAGTTATTCCTTGTGTATTTAGTTATAAAAAAATGGTTATCATAGGTTATCCAATATACATAAATCTGTATATGGTTAAGTTAAAAATTAATCTCTAAAACCTCATCCAAATTTCATCATAATAAATTTTTTAAATGGTTACCTATATGAGCCTTCTAAAATATTAAAATCTAATACTTTAGAATGAAGGGAATTAAATTTTCAAAATAAACTTATCCTTAATCCCCCAAACAACTTGACATTGAAATAAATTATAACACCAAAAAATGTGAATATCATTATAATGTATTCTTTTAAAACATTGTAATAACCATAATTATGATAAATCATTATTTAAAAGATGCAGGTTTTTAATAATTAATTCTTTCCCCATAAAATAAATCAAAAAAAAATTATTTACATAATCCATGATATCATAAACCACCATAACCTCATATCACAAATCATTTCTAAGATCATCAATTGTATCCCATTTATTTTATCATAATCCCACATGTATTTATCTAATTATTATCTCAATATCATGCACATATTAATGTTTATCTTTCCCATAATCCTGTGATCTCCAAAAATATCATATTACCACATAAATCACTTTTCATGGTTACCAGTACCATTCAGTAATAACTTTCATATACAAAGGGGAAAACTAGAGTGGAAAACCCATATAACATTATTCATTCCATAATTCATGTCGAGGGAGAAAATTACATGATAATTAAATAAAGGATAAAAAATGATATTTTCATAGGTCTCACTCATACGAAATTAGACATGAAAGTTACAACTAAGGAGGGGAAGATAAATGTTCCCTAATTAACATGACTTTTTTAATCTATTATGATTGTATAATATTTTCGTTTATCATTTTTCCTTAATGGTTCTATGTCTTGTCATCCACATTATTCATTGTATTGGGGCACTTGTTAGTATAATTCCCAAATTCATTGTAATTGAATCAACGAAGTTTGAGAGGTTTATTTTGTGGAAATTTCTCATTATTATAACCCTTAGTTAACTTCTTCCCATCACTTCAACATTCAGTCACTCGATGAGATTTTTTCCACACTTGAAACACCCACTTATCCCTTTTAGTAATTCATGTGTGTGATTTTTTCAACATTTCTAGCATACATATACCTGTTATTTTATTCCACCATTTTTATATGATATTAGATCTTTCTTTTCATAAAAATTCCATAGGAATGGTGGAAATACCCAATTTCCATTTTTTCCTTCAATTTATATCAAATAACTTCTTTATAGATATTAAATTCTCTTATACCCATTGCCTTTCACACACTTGATTTTCATCAACCAAAAAATCGACCTATTTGTATTTCAATGGAGATTATTAAAAAAGAATTATACCTTTTATTTCTTGTAAAATTTTCTTCAAACGTACTAATATATTTAACATCTTTTTTATTAAGATCATGAAATTATTTCTTCATATTTTTTTGTAGAATACAAGGGAAGTACTTACTATGAAATATAACCTTAAACTCATCCCAATCTATTGATTCAATATCAACTTCTTTCCTAGTATTATTTATAAGAACCTACCATTAATATGATTAAACTTCTAGATGATAAACATCTAGGAAATATTTTTCTTGTCCCAAGTATTGAGGAACAAAAACTCTTTTTTCAATGGTGTTGCTCTGTTATTTATCCACTAGTAGATCAGGAGACCCACTGAAGGAAGTTGGACGTTGCCTCCTAAAATACTCAACTGAATGTTGGAACCTCTCCAAAATTGGGAGTCCACCATGATTTATAGCTTATGTGATAATGAAAATATTAATTTTCATTCCAAATACCATAATATTTTATTTCTTTGGTTGATTTGTTTTCCATTTCTGATCACATTTATCATTAACATGGTTCCGTTGGTTTTTAACGTTAACTAAAACATAAAATAAGAGTGTTAGTAGCACTAATAATCATGGGAGAACTACATAGCTATGGGAAAATACTTATGAAATTCCAATCCATGACACCTTAGGTTTAATCATAGTTTTTTCATGATCAATAACAAAACTGTCAGATTCTAACCAGGACTTATAAGTAGTGTTCATAAAATGGTTGTATCATCCTAGTTTCCAATGGTTAAATAATAATTTTATTTTATACCAACTATAAATATCTTCACTTTTCATATGTAGTTAATACATCTAAATAGTTGAATATTCTTATTACAACATAGATATTCCAAAATTTTATTGGTTTACTTTCTTGGGAAACCTGGAAACACAAACTACTGGTTCATAAAATATATAGATTGTCTCTCACTTATTAATTCATAACTAGAAATCTTTTAGATATATCATACCTTATAAATTTCTTCATATCCTAAGGAAAAGAAAGATAAGAAAAGGGAGAGGTCAAATGCTCAATAATGATATACAAGAGATATATGAATCATAACATAAACATAAGGCTATAATAACTTGAACATAAAAATTTAAAATCATAGCCTACATATCGAAGATCATAATATTGAGTCATATAATAAACAATAAAATTCTTAGGATATTAATCATAAAATAATAAATTGTCATAAATCATGTAATTTTGTAAAACACCTGAGCATAGAAAATATTATGTAAAGGATACCTACCAAGAAAATCATAACATGTTGGTATTAAGATATTCACCTTTGTACCTAATTTCGGTTTATGATGTCCTCTCATTTACCCTCTAGTTGTAGTATTTGGATGAACTTCTATGTACCTTCTAGTTACGATATTAGGATGACCTCCCATATACCCTCTTGTTACAAGATTAATCTGACCACCGATGTTACCTTTTTATCTCATTTAACATTTATCATTAGACACTGTATTAGAGGGAGATATAGGTCCCAACCTCAGATAATGAAACCATACATATTTTATTTATAAGAACATAAATCTTTCATTATATTAGATCCCATTAAAATAAATAGGTTTAATAAAAAGGTTGTTATAGAGTAACACATAGAAAAGAAATGGGTTTCATAAATATAATAATAAACCAACCATAAAATAATTAATATCTTATCATTGAATAATATCTCAAGGAAATCATAAGTAAGAAAAAATAATGTTATCTTAGATGTAATGTAATTTTTAGAGATCATTTGAAATAATTTTTTAGGAAAAATATCCATTATATTTTGAAAACATATTTTTTAAAATGAAAAAAATTAAATATTTTTTCTTTAAAAATAAATTTTTAATAATTTAAAGGAAACATTTATTAATAAAGGTATCACGATGGCATAAAAATATGCCTATTTTTTATAATTATAAAAAACATTCATTTCATAATTTTTCAGAAAATTCACAAAGAACCCTGATTAGAAAGTGAGAGGAAGAATCTTTTCAAATAATTTTATAAGAAGTCAAAAATATATGAAATATAATTTAAAAATATTTGTAAAATAATAAACACATTTTCTTAAAGAATTTTAGAAAAAATGGAAGAAAAATAAACATTAATGTATACATTGAAAATGTTTTTTATTAAATAAAAACCCCTTATACATATAATTTCATTGAAGTGTATATTAATAATATTAATAGATAATTTGTAGTCACTTTAAAACCACATAAAAAATTAGAAATATAAACTAATATAATAAAAATTTTAATCACATATAATCTTATAAAAAAATAATTACAAAGTAGAAGTTTAATCCAAAGACTACAAATTTGGTTAAGAAATCCCTTACAACATTATTATTAGTCGAATCATATGTCCCAGAAAAGTAATAATTTTCAAATGAGACATTTAATAAAATTAATGTTATTATATTATTGAATTTATATATCAATGGGTATTATATATACCACACACAAGAAATAATTGGTTAATAAGGAATATATCGCACAGAAAAAAAAGAGTGAGATGAGAAACCCTCACCTCACGCTTCCCTTTAATTTTGTGTACATAAACCTACTATATAATGTTATAAATAATGTTATTTTTTCATTAAAAATTATAAAAAACTATAATTCCTTATATTAAATTTTTATACCATCTTACCACCCATCCATTAATAATATTTCATGATTTTCATTGTTTCGGGTGAGTTTGCTTCATGATTTTCACGATCCGTTCATTTTTGCATAATTATTGATTTTTGTGTTGAATAAAAATAAAACTCTATAAGTGAAATTAAATTTTATTAATGATATTATAGAAGTATAAATGTCCTAATATTTCATTTTTCATTATTGTATGAGGATTTTTGATTATATAATATTTTAATGATAAATGTTCTGTTTAATTTTGGGATTTTTTAGAAAATAAAAACTAGTTTTTTATTTAATATTATGTCTATATTTTTGTTCAAGGACATGAAATAAGTTATAATATACTCATTATAATTTTAATTAACTATAATAATAATTTCATGATCATCCATAAACTTGTTAATGGAAAACAGACAAAAACATTATTCATAGAGGTGATTAGCCAAAAAAAATTGGGCAATAATTTCGGTTCTTTGAATAAGAGGAGGTAATAAAAGAGATGGATATAATATATTCTAGTATAAGAATAGAAAAAATTTATTTACATGATTATTTAATATTATTCCATGATGGACGAAGGATATGAGGAGAAATTAGATGATGAAAATACATTAAGAGAGGTGTTTTGAGAAAATTACCTCTTTAATGTCACCTCCTTGAATAAACTTTGAGGATATTGGATTTAGTGTTTTGGTGAGACCAGATAAACTTTTATGTGAGTATAGTGGTAAGGATATGTTTTGGAAAATATTTTAGGAGCTACAAGGTTTTTTTATTTGGAAGTAGGTTGTTAGGTGTGGTATTTATACCTGATGAGAGGTAGAATTAAGTGATTAAAATAATTAATATTTTATATTTAAATCCAACCATAGTGAGGTGGAATTAAATTGCATGACTATAGATATAAATTAATATTTTATATTATATTTAGGGTCTATTAACACATCAAAAAAACCACTAAAAGTTTTATTTTTTAGGTATTTTAAGCCTGTACCATTTTAACATTATCAAGTTTCATTTTTTACCTCTACCACGATAAATATTTTTTTACCATGGTAAAAAAATTTATGCCAAAATATGAAAATGAACATATAAAATAATTTTTAGATTATAATTACAAAATCATAATAAATTTTCCCAAATTAAATACATTGAATAGTAAAAACCTGATTTAAAAACAATATCGCATACACAATTAAAAATAGGGTTTTTAAAGTGATATGTTTAAAAGTTAATTTTTTTTAAATTACATTTCAATTTAAAATTGATTAAAATTAAATAAATTTATTTTATAGATGTATAATTTAAATAATTATACTTTAAAAACAATTTAAAATATAATTTTACTATATAAATATGTTAGATGAAAAAGAAGATGAAAAATAAAATATAGTATCTTTCACTATTCATAAAAAATGAAACTTATTCAAAAAATAAAAAAATAACTCTAAGATAATTTTCATATTTCATTTTAAAAAATTAAGTATATTTTTTGAAATATAACTTTCAAATTTTTAAAATATATTACTAAAATATGTGTTATATAAAAAAGGAATCAAAACTACACCTTGGAAAATTTATCTTTTTATGCTTAAAATTGGACTTATTCTTATCCTAAGGATATCAAACTAATTGAATAAATTCTATAAAAATTTGATTTAATATATAACATATGATTTCATCAATATATTTCACTAATAGTGATTATTTCAATTTATTATGATGAAATATCATTTTGAGCATAAAAATAGTTTTTTATAAAAACACAACCTTTAAGTACACTTGGGTTTTATTTACATTTTTTATTAATTGGTAACCAATGAATTTCTTTTATAAACATATATAAAATATATTTTTATAATTTAGTTAATCTCATTTGTTCTCTTGATCCCAATGTCAAGGTTATACCCGTTGTATTAAAATAATAACAATTTGGAGTTCATTTAAGCATGGTGTTTGGTACAATGTAATCTATCAAAGAGATTAAATTTATTTTAAAAAATACATAACGTAAAATATTTCGGTTTTACACTTAAAAATTATTTGGTTACCCTTATGATGTCTTGATTTATCATTCATAATGAATACACTTAATCTTAATAATTCATCTACTAAATCCTATAAACATTACCTTTATTATAAAATGATAATTCCAATGATTGTAATTACTCTTATGAAGTCAGTAATTATACTTATTATATGGTTAATATACTCTTATAAATTCATTATTTCATAATAATTTCAATATATACTATAATTAATGACTCTTACAATGTTATTCTCATCCAATTACCATCTAATTCACAAAATTACATATTACTTCAAATTACTCGAAAACTACTTGAATACGCCTTAGGACATCTTAAATCATCTCAAAAAGAAATAAACAATTAAATAATATTCTTATACACATGTAATTATCATCATAAAATTATTAAAATAAATAAAATACCGCAATAAGTCCACATAACTCTTGAAGTATATATATACATATACATTATCATAGAGACAATCACCTAAAAATGATTTAAATATATAATATATAAATAAACACACACACACACACATATATATATATTAAATATAACTTGTATGATTAATAATATTATATATATATATTTTTCATTATTTAAACTTAATATTGGCCTAACTATGTTAAATATTCATAGGTATGGGGGGATCAATTAAGATATATCAGATTTAATAAGTCCCCCTTTTTGCTCTATTTTCATCATTAAACCAAACACTCTTATCTGTCCTTCCCATATAAATGTATAAATATAAATTAAAATAGGAAATCAAAAAATAAATTATACATGGGTCAGTCTAAATAAGGTAGTCTATGGTTTATATGAAAGAAATTTTCTAATGTACTAAATACACTATAGTGCACTACTCTTACAATCTTCAAAGGGAATTCACTATCACCATTAGTTCAAAACTAATCCTAAGTTCAACGCACCCCAATTTTTCTACTAATGTGTTATTTTAGTTTGCTTAATATATATCCTTTTGTTTCTAGGATCAATTTTTTTTACACCACAATCGGCGGGTCATGATGTTCTCATTTCTTCCAATTGATGAATTCAATTTTACCATATAAATTCAAAAAAACTCATGAGCCACATCAAAAGTGACGACACTCATAAAAAATAAAAATTTACTCACGAATACATATATATTATTGTATAAACATTAAACTAATTCCTTAGGGGGTGATATAGTACCCCATCCATCATTACTCATACTTATGAGTTCCACTTGAAATCAAACACTTATTACATCATAAAGAACCTATGGAAACAATTTGGAATTCATGAAAATTTCCAAATACAAATCATCCCCTTTTATAGCATAAAGAACCCATATAAATAAAATGTGTCTTATTAGACACATCATAAAGAACCTTTGTGAATAGAATGTGTTTCAGACGAATTTACATAAGGAAATAATTAATAATTAAATCATTAATCATAACATGATAAACCCCTAAAAAATAAATGGGTATCCAAGAACATCACATAACATTAAAGTTAAATAACATTCAATCAAGATAGTAAATCATGTTTTATTAACAAAATATAGATAAAGGAAATATAGTTAATACAATAATTTACCTAAATTAATATATGTATAGAATATAGGTGAAATCCCTTCAATCAAATGAATAAAAAATAATGCTTTCAAAAAAGAAAGTCATTGGGTGAAAATACAGGATCATACATAGTGGATGTTTTTTTGGGAAAAGGTATTGATGGATCATTATTCAAAATCAAAATATATTACATAATCCATATTTAGAAATAAGTTATATGTTTTCATTAGAAAAATAACTTTGATCAAGCATAATATATGTCAAAGGATGTGGATTTGGATGCAAACTATTTTTATTAGCATTAGGGAAAATTACCATCGAAATAAAAAAATCCAATTTATTTCTGATAAAATTTAAATATTTTATAAATAATGTGGAATAATATATTATTTTATAAAATTAATAAATAATATAATGTAAGTATAAAATAAAATTAAAAAGATTAATACATAAGGCGTTACATTGAAAACATTTCAAAAAGAGATTCTATTTTATACATTGATGAAATATTCCAAAATCAAAAAAGTTAAAAATTTCATTAATACCTTTTAAAAAGGGTCAAGTAGTATAAAATAATCTTAATAAATTGTTGAGGTATAATTAAAGTTCATTTTCTAAATCATATAATTATCTAAGACATGGGAAAATGGAGTTCTTTGGATAAAAATAATAGATACTGTCGTTTCTACATACATGAATGACCTAATGTAAAATATGAGTCAAGGGTAAATGAAATATAAACCAAAAATATAAAATTCATGAATATAAAAGTAAATTATGGGTGTTTTTGTATAGAATAAAAATTCCTTATATGGATTGTCTTTCAATAAAAATCTTTGATTTGAAATAATATTGACAATAGAACCCTTAATGTTTGAGTAACATTTTGATCAAAACCATATCAAATATGAGTATCATTTTAATGGATGAATATTTAAATAAATTAAAAATTATGACTCTTCAAAACCCATTAATATTTTAAATTAAATTAATTATGTGGAAGTCAAACCAAATTAATGGTATCATGTTTCACATAAAGATATAAGTCACAGTAAATTGATTATGAGACAAAGAATTACCTTCCTTCGTTCCCACTTTATCGACATCACTCTAACACCCTAAAAAATATATAATAATCTTAATATAATATTTAATAACATTATATTTATTCATTAACCATTAAAATGCTTCATTTATTATCTTTTATGACGAATATATTATTTATTAATTTATTATTTTTACCATCGGATGCTAGAACATTCAATTTATTATTTTTTACAAACATCAGGAATATGAGATTGATTCTAATGAAGTGGTTTCAATTTCATCATTTATAGATCATTAAAAATTTAATAATAACTTTTTCAATTATTATTTATGTCCCATTTACAATATGTGAATGACATGAATACGACTTGTGAAAAAAGAAATCATGATTCATTTGTTTTCGAGGTGTTTAACTATCAAAAGGTGATATACTAATAAATATTTTAAATCATAAAAACACCATTAAATAATAATAATAAAAACCTAAATATATCATCACTACATGTTATTACAATTATATTATATCCAATAATCATTTTTTAAAAAATCATTATAACATCATTTACGATGGTGGTTAAATTGACCTAAATGTAAATGTTTTTAATGGTTAAATGAGTAATGTGATGTATTTAGGTAACTATAATTTGAAATATATAATTTGTTTAACATGTAATAATCATATTATATCATCATTAAATATATTGTATGAACTATAAATGATTGGTTGTGATGAGAAAAGAATTTTGAAAATCTTGCAAGTCGTAGTCCATATAAACACATGAACAATGATTTTTTTCTTAAATAATTGAAAAATGAATATAAAATGAAATAAATTTTTATACAATGACATAGAATTATTTAAATTATACTAATATAATTATTTTATTTTGTTTAGAATAAATTTTAATGATGATAATTAAGAATTAAAATTATGTATTTGATAATACTCATATCAGGGACATGAATTTTTATCAGAATTATCATTAGAAATAAAATAAAAATACTAAATAAATGTGGCCAAAATATTTTGAACTATGAATAGGGCGCAATTAGGGATTGTGACCTCTAGACCTAGGTTCCACTCAAAGGTTCCTTGAGATAGTGGGACACATGGACTCAAGCACACCTCCCCATATACCAATGGTTTTCGACTTAAAGTGGGGGACTTGGGAGTGTTCATAGGGAGACTATGTCATCATACTAGAGTGGAGAAAAGTGAATATATAATAACAATTAAAAAAAGGAATCATCATATCAATGAATTATTTAGTTTAAGAATACATAAAAAACCAAGCAGTATATAATAATACTTGAAAGATGGAAACCAAATCTAATACATAAGAAGATAACATCATGTCATATCTCTAAAAAATTGGAGAATAGGTATTCATTGTATCAGGAAATAAATACAATAAAAAAAAATCAAAAATACCAAAAAAACTATCCAAGCATCCCGAGCACTATCCCATCCATCTTCTACCAAGCTACATCATATGAAAGCAATCAAGTTAGGTCTCCAAAACGAGATATTTCCCCTTATCAATTCCTCCATACAAATAATATTCATGGGTACCAATGTAGGATCATATAGGGTGTGTGGTAAATCTCAATTGGCCAATACCAATAGAAAATATACAATTAAATCTATGTATATAAACTGAAACAGAGTGTATGTATATATAAAGATAAAGACAACACTAAAACATAAAAAGATTATACCTTCTTCAACCTAATCTTACGTCTTAACATGTTTTATTTAGTTAACTATGTTCCAGTTTATAATAAGTTTCAACCATACTGTATAAGATAGATTTATGGTAAGAGGATCCAAGATGTAACTAAGGAATCCTATAATGATGATAACAATGAATGAGGTTCCAAGGTCAAACCAAGGCATCCTTGACCTCAGAGGTCGAGCCAACTCAGTAATATCATGCAGTCTAGCTATATGGGACCTGAGTATAATCCAAGGCGAAATGACCAAGGAATTATGCTATAAAATAGGTCTAACTGAGTCCAAGGATCTTGTTTAAGGTTAAAATGAGATAAGAATGACTGTTCCTAAAGGGGTGTATCCAGGGAACCACATATTCGAAGACATAAAGGCGAATTAGAGGAGTGTATATGAAGAATCCTAATATCCAGAAGATAGTGATGGAATACTACAACATTAAGCTGGGAATCCACTAGTATACATGGACCATGTTCTAAGGAGGGTATCACCCTTAGAAACTGGATCCTCAAATTGAAATGGAATCCTCTAAGTGCTCAAGGAATTCCCTTGAGAATACAAGGCTCTCCCTAGTCTGAAAACTCATATAAAGATATAAATTTCTATATGAAATAGGTACTATATGCATACTTAATTTTCTTAATTTAGGCCATTTAATACTCATTCCATTTAATATTTTAGTTGTTTCATTCCATTACCTTTCATACTAGGTGAAAATTATAAAAAGGACATGTAACCATTTATTAGTTTAATTACATATTCATTTATTTATATTATTCCAATAGCTTTAATTGACATTACAATGGGGGGTTGAGGAAATGAAACTAATATCATTTAATTATATTAATTTAGTAGGTTCATTCCATTTTTTGATTAAGAATAATAGTGTAATTTCATACATGAAACCAATTCAATTTATATAATTTATGTCCAAGTTATATCTATTATATACTTTTCATTTAATAATTCATTATTAAATTTATAACACTTACCTTATCAAGGTCAAGTCCAAGCGCACCCAAACAGTGCCATAGATAGACCCACATGGGTCACCAAGGTGTAGAATAAGAAACAACCTACTTGGGGTGGATGGATTTTTGGTCTCAACCTCTAATAAAAAAAGAATAATTATATCAATGGATCTAGAACATGAGACTAACAATTATAAAAATAACATATGAATCTAATAAGGAACTCCTAGTGAAACCGACATTCACACAATTACAAAATTTTATAAAACAACAATAACTTAGGGATGACTGATAAACTACCTACCTTAATCCTATAACACTCTCCTAATCTAGTATCAGACCCTACTTTAGAATGATTTAGTAGAAAATTGAATAATAGATCAACACCCTAGGAATAGGGTATATGAACCTATATCAAAAGGGAATCATCAAGAGGAATAAAAATAGTGAATTGTGTCTAATAATTATAGATATTTCCATGAGGAATCCAATGAGAGCAACAAAATAACAATCATAATTTTTATGATAAAGATATTCAAGAACATAGGTTGATGAAAATGAGAGATTCAAGGGAGGATAAAAGACGTGGTTTCCTAATGGAATGATGAAAAGAAGAGGTGGGATGAATTAAAAGGATTTAATGGGGAAATGGTAAATTCAACATAAAATTACTAGCTTTCATGGTTTGGAAACACTTTTGGATAAACCGTGTGCCAACTGATTTCACCTCACAAACATAATAGGAACCACACACGATTTTCCAACACCGTTTTGGAAACTGTGTTCCAACCATGCTATATGACTCTATTAAAAGTTTCAGACCACATGCACAGTCATGCGGGCTATGAATATGGTTAGTGCATAAATTGCACACTAACTATTTCCTTTGAAATGCCTCGTATAGTTAGGGGAAACCATGAAAGCTGGCTCACATAGTTTCCAATTTCTGTGCAACCATGTTATTTTTTCAACCAATGGGGTTCTGAGTTCCAAACAAGCCCCATACTGCCCAAAAACTTCTATAACCTCATTTGGAATCCAAAATAGGTTCAAGATAAAGAATTAGACAAAAATTTAAAGGATCTATACCTCATAGAAAATTAAGGTCTAACATTATTCCCCCTTATAGGAACTCATCCACGTGCACTACTAGAAAATAATCCTTTAACAGCACTGACCTTTATTAGTTTTAGAAAAAATTATTGATTAAGTTTCCCTTTCTCATTTCTAAAACAAGCGCTGAAAAAGGGTACATTTTATTGGTGATTTTTTTAGTGATGATAAAATGAACCCTTTATCTGTGCATTTTTTAGAGATGATAAAAGCACCATTTATCAATGCTTTATTTTTAGCACTGATTAAGAAAAGCCTTTATGAGTGATTTATTTTTATTACTCATAAAGAGTAACATTTATCAACACTTTGATTTTATCACCCATAAAGGAATCCTTTATTAGTGCATTTTACCGCTGATAAAGTCTGAATAAAATGAAAAAATTTAATAAAATAAAAATAAAAATGATTTTATTAAAAAAATATTAATTTTTTTAATAATTAAATAAAAATTGAAAAAATGAAAAAATTTATTATAATATATTTAAATTATAAATACTAATAAATACTATATATTAAAAATATCGATATATTTAAAATGATAATTAAATAATAAAAAATTCAAAATATGTAAATTGAGAAAAATATTACACATTTTATTAATTAAATAATTATTGATAATGTTAATAAATAATATATATTTAATATATAAATTGTAACACCCCAGGATTTCAGAGTGTGTTATTTCTTAAAAATAATTCAATAACTTGCACTACACGCAACACCGAGTTCAATCACACCATTAAAAGAGGTCATGAATAGTATTAACTACATTTTGAACTTTATATAATCCTTATAATTTTAGAATCCCTATTATGAGTTTCTTAGTCATAATGCAAGAACAAATTCATTTTCAGTATTTCACTTTTATCAACTTCTAATAGTGAAACCTTTTTAAATACAATATTTTAAACTTTTTGACTAAATGGAGACATCAAAAAATTTAAAATGAAACATCCCAAGCGTCCACGGTACGCTTTCCTTTGGATAAAACAGTAGCGTGTGTTGTACGCAACTTCGAGTTCTAACACACCGTAACCAATCAAACTAGTTGTTATGAATAGTAATACCTACTTTTTGAAGTTATATATATTTTATATTTTAAAATGGACTTCATTTTTGGATTCGGAATATCAAATTTAGCCTAAGGTGAAATTTTGGTACTTTTCGGATAACTTTAATATTTTGATGAATAGTGAAAATTACTAAATTTTAATTAAAAACAACTTTTTTAATCAAAATAATTAATAGTGATAAATTATGAATTTGAGTGTTTTTAAAGTATATTTATAATATATTTTTACTATTTAATATAATGTTGGTCATTGGACATAATTTTACAATTAAACCGAACATAAACAAGTGTCAATCTTTTGATAGTTATTATCTCTTAAAAACACGCTTTTTGTTTTGACAGCGGGAATTAATTTTAAATTAATTTCTGCCACTTCTGTGTTTTGAATTTAGGAAAATGGATTCCATATTTGGAATCAGGATGTTCAAATTGTGTAAATGGGTAACTTTTATTTTTAGACATTTTGAATAATTACTGCGGTAAATATTTTATTTACCATGGTTAAGGGTAAATCCGGTAAATAAGGGTTAAAAAATAATATTATAATAATACTAAATTACCCTAAAACGTGTCTTAACCCTATTGGTTGATACATGGTCGAACATGGGCATCTTTGGGTCTATTTTGGGACCCCATGGATCCACTTGTAAGTGATAATGACACTTTATTTTAATTTAGTTAAAATGAATACAAAAATGACACAAGCATATATCTTTTAGAACAAAAATTTTTACATAGGGTTATATATGTTGGATTTTAGATTATAAATATTAATTATAAAGCTAAAAAGATTTCCTACATAATTATATTTTATTTATAATTTTTAGACATTGAATAATTTATTTTATTTATGACACAATGATGATGCAGTAATTACTATAATAGTGAAAAATTAAAATAATTGATATTATAAATACCCAAATAATTATAATATGAAACTTTTAATGAATTAAACTAATTTTATATGATAATATGATATATTAGGATTGATTTAATTGACTTTGTTCGAAGTAATCAATCTGTTAGTAGTTTCAAAAAAATCAACTATTGAATAGTGTCAAAATTGACATAAAAGAGTTCTTAAAACAAATATTATATTATTAATTGATATTAAATTCCTAAAAATATAAGGTTCGGCCAAGAGAGTTATATTATGATAGTTTCCTCATTAATGGACCACTTGGGGGTCGCTTGGATGTATATAGTAAGTTTATTAACCATATTATATAAAAATACAAAGAGACATTGTAAAAGTGAAACTAATTAACTTAGAGTTAATACTTACAGATAAGGTTAATATAAGTACCCAAACCTGTCTAAATTCTATTGGTTGAGTGGTTTTAGACCTATCCCCACCTTAACCTTTTAATAGTCAACTTTGGAGCCATTAGAAACCGAATATGAATTTATTATAAATTAATATTTCTATCTTTTCCAAAGGTGCCCCTCACCCCTCTTATAAAAGGGCACTCCTCCTTCTCATTTCTTCACACCTCTAAAGCCTTTTGGTTCGGCCAAACTCTGCCCAAATACTCTCCCAACATCCCTCACTACAACCTAGGGGCCTTAGTTTTATCAGAAAGCCAACCTAAGGAGCCCTTTTGATCAAATCAAAAGGAAGAACCCGAAGAAGAGGTAATGTTTTCACCACCCCTTTTCCAAGTTCATTTCTTCTTCCACTTCTTCTTCCTTTGTTGTTACCATTCTAAAATAATGACTCCAGTATCATTTATATACTGTGATGTTATTATAAATATGGTACAACCATATTCAGTATTCTATCCACCCTTTGAATAACATGTCACCATACGTGCGTACGTACGGCTTACCGTCTCCACGTCGTGGTGTAATTGTTATTCAATATATTATTATTTGGATGGGTATAATAATGATGTGTAACTCATGTAAATAACAAATATAACATATTAATGATTCTGTATATATGATATACCATCCATTTATATATTATTTTAATATCAAAAGAATGATATTGTCGCTCGTGCGTACGTACGGACTACCGTCTCCACGAACGCGATGAGATTCATTCTCCATCGTATCCATTCAAGTATAATTATCATTTGATGATTTAAAAATGATGTTTAAGGACTTGATATCATTCTGGATATGAATAATATACAACCTATCCTTTACAAACATGTCTTACGTAACAAAACATATAAAAGAAAACAAGTAAGTTAACACCCGATATAATGATAATACTAAGATATTATTAACAAATCAATGTTAAAAGATCATATATGATATCATATTATTATATATGATTCTTGTATAATTTAATAACAACTATTTCACCATTATACAGGAGGTTAACCTACTCCAACCAAGGAAAAGTACAAGGTAAGGGTTATTTCACAATCTCTTCATTATCCGAGGTTGTATTATACGTAATAATCTACTGGGATCTCTTTATCATCCACATCCATGTTTCTTTGAAATGTATTTCAAAACATTTTTACTATTTACAAGAATATGGGTTAAAGTCATTTATACCCTTGTTTGACTTTTTATAAGAGGTTTATAAAGGAATCTTTCCGTCGTTTTCAAAACAAGGTCCTTTTTAACCTTTTCGACTGAATTGAGGTAAGAATGTTTTTTTTAACTTATACGGCGGGTGCGGTTATTTTCCGCCGTTATAAAATCGTCAAAGCTTTCCTTACAAGCTTACAAGAATATTTTCAAGAAAATGTTTTATTTTATATGGATCTTAAATGATTTCAAAAATAGAAAGAGATATTTCTCTAAAAAGTGTTTTGATTTCATCTATGTCAACATCCTTTAATGGATTTTACGCTTATTTGAAGTTGATTTATTATAATACAAAACTTCTATATTGTATTGAAGGTTTTGTGATATGTTTGACTGTGGATGTGCTATTTTATACCATTCATAGTTTATGGTGAAACTATTGACATTTCGTATGCTAGTTTTAATCCGAATGTTTATGTTATATTTCAAACTTTTCTTCAGATGAATGTGCTAAACAAGTATGTTCCGGGTTGGGGACCGGTAAAAGTAAGCCCTCCAGGTTGGGGACTGGTTAAAGTAAGCCCTCCAGGTTAGGGACTGGTAAAAGTATGCCCTCCGGGTTGGTGTCCGGTTATTAGAGGCACTCCGGGTTGGTGTCCGGTTAGAAGTAACCCCTAGGTCTTGGGATGAGGCCTAGACAATGAAATTAACGTTTGACATTATGCATTCCAACATTATGAAAGTGGTTATTGATTTTTGCATGTGATTATTCGATTAGTAGAATATCCATGTGAATAAGTAAATGGCATTATTTCATTTTATTTATGCCATACCATGTTGAAAGTTCATATTTAAAAGGATTTTGTTTTAGTTATACATTTCCTTAAATGTTTATTCTTATTTATGAAAGTTTCCGCTATATTGTTATCCTTACTGGGCATTTGAGCTCACCCCTTTTCTATGTTTTATTTTTCCCAGGAAGTGAAGAAGTAAATTATGAATGACCTGCAGGGATTTTATGAGGGGATAATAGTGTGTTCTATTGAGACATTATGTTGTTGTAGTAGTTTTTCATTTTATAATGTAATGTAAAACTTATGAATATATTTGGCATTTTCCAAGGCTACTAAACCAATCGGTCTTTCGAGATTTGATCTTTCTTATTATCATGCCAATGTTATGTAATAATGCACCGACTCTGGGTAGCTGGGGTCGGGGCGTTACAGTTGGTATCAGAGGAAGTTTAGTACAAACCTTGGAAGCTAGATTTAGATAAACTCTGATTAGAGCACGTAGACCTAAGATGAACTTTGAGGATTAGTATAGAAGAACTTCCTAGAATTTTGGTATTGTAGAGATTTTGTGAGTTTTCCAAGCAATACATCCCTGTCTGGATACGAGCAGGTAGAGGCGGCTCTGGCACAGATGTACCTAGGGGTAAAACCCGAAAACACCGCTTTGAGCTAGACTCGAACGGGAACTGGTGCACGACAACGGGCCTTGCTGCACTCTTGGTTACGACACTCCCGGGGGATATGCTTAGGATAACTCTCATTTTCTTTACAAATCATTTTGAAGGGATTATGAGTATATACTTCCTCAAAGAAAACATTCTTATGATTATGGATTATATCCATAAATAGTTCAATTTATGTTAGGTGTTTTATAAGTATGGGATTATGTATTTTGATTCATAAACTGATCTAGTTTATGCCATGGTATAGAAATGGCGCCCAGTAGAAGGAATGAGAACTCCAGAAATACACATGATTCAAAGAGAAGGAAGGATCATATCTTTCATGGTCTTAAGCTAGAATTTATAAGAGAAATAGTCTCCCATGTATTATCATCATATGAAGAAATAATATCATGTGTTGATAAGATATGTAAAGAGTTTACTGAGTCCTATGGCTTTGAAGGGAAGCAAGAGAAGAAAAGGATGGAAGAGAGAAAGATGGATAAAGGGAAGAGGGAAAAGAAGAATTTTCCCATATGTGGTAACTGTGGAAAGAAACACCCTGGAACTTGCCTGAAAGGAATGGGAGTTTGTTATAAGTGTGGAGGAAAAGGGCACAAAGTACGTGACTGCAAGGGTAAGAAAATGGTTTTAAATGTACAATGCTTCATTTGCAAGGAGTTTGGACACTACGCGAACCTATGTCCCAGTCATCAGACTATGCCGCAAATGATGTTATTGGATAATAATCAAGTTATGATACTACCACAGATGAAGAGGAATGATTAGAGTTCTTATGTTGATTATGTCAATTGAGCTTTGTATCAACAATGTACTTGTTATAATAATTATGGAGTATATAAGGATTGTACTGCAGTACTATTTCATTAAGGACTTGAGATTGTGTGGAACAAAGAAAAGTGACTCATTAGCAGGATAGATTTTTGGAAAATATATGGTTGAGAGAATGATAAACCATAATATAGTTCTGATACTGAGGTAGTGATTTTGGAATAATATGTGATTGTTTTGGATAAATTATATTGGATATTCTTGACTACCTTGGAACTGATTAATGATTTGTATATTCCATCATTGTTGGGGTTTAAAATTTTTTTGGATTAATGAAGTATATCCAGCATTCTATATGGAATAAGGGAGCATGAATGTAATCAATAAGAAATATGGTAATACATGATGAAGGTATTCATATGCTATTACGGGGTAAAAAGGATCTATATTATGTTTACCTTCCTTATGAATGTTGGACTGTGAGTTTGGACAGAAGTATTTTGGATAGTTCTAGTTTGGATTATTTTGGATTGCCATAAAAGGACAACCCGGAGGTCGGGCGGCAACCCGTCGCGTCCGGCAAGGCTGCGAGACTTGAACCCGCAACCAAAGGGCGACAAGGGTGTATCACCTACCACTATCCCACGAGATGTCCTGGATTAAATAAAGTAGTTTTTTAAAAGATCTGGTAGATGAATTATAAATTCGTTTATTTTGGAACCCTCTATGAATAGTATAAATAGAATTTTTTTTACGAGTGAATGATGAGTTTTGGTAGAAATTTATTAATGGATAAAACTCTAATTATAAACTAAGTATATCTCCTTATTATCTTATCCAATCTCATAAATAAATTCCTCAACATTAATAATAGAAACTTAGAACAAAAATGTTGTCCTAGATGGTACCTTAAATCATCACAAATTTATGGCTTTGGGATTGTTGGCCTTTTCATAGCCATGTTCTCTACCACTCTCCATCAGATAATTGATGGCTAGATTTTTCTTCCATATCCATATTTTCTTACATGGAACCCTAGTATGTGTTATTTTCGGTAATCTTCATACTTTCGACTCTTTATTTTAAATAGAGGCCTCGTTAATTCATTTTTCGATGTGGGATTTCAACTAAGATATTTTGAAACGTCAAAAATGTGTTATCCCAATACCCTATATTTTGTTGAACCGATGGTACTTCAAATCATCATAGATTGATGAGTTTAAGGACCTCAATTATACACTTGTTTGTGATTGATGACCTCAATCACTACCTATAAATATTTACGTTTTTCCTCCGATTATATGTCTCTAATTGCCACCAATGTTCTCCTAATCGAGATCATAATTTGGTGGTGACCCTTTAATTTCTCTTTTCCTCATATTAAGACTAAATTTTAGTAACCCAATTTCTAATGTGGGTTTTCCCACAAATATATTTTCTACTTTCAACCTTTTATCTTCGAAGAACAATTTCAAATTGCGAGGACGCAATTTATTGAAGGAGGGGAGAATGTAACACCCCAGGATTTCAGAGTGTGTTATTTCTTAAAAATAATTCAATAACTTGCACTACACGCAACACCGAGTTCAATCACACCATTAAAAGAGGTCATGAATAGTATTAACTACATTTTGAACTTTATATAATCCTTATAATTTTAGAATCCCTATTATGAGTTTCTTAGTCATAATGCAAGAACAAATTCATTTTCAGTATTTCACTTTTATCAACTTCTAATAGTGAAACCTTTTTAAATACAATATTTTAAACTTTTTGACTAAATGGAGACATCAAAAAATTTAAAATGAAACATCCCAAGCGTCCACGGTACGCTTTCCTTTGGATAAAACAGTAGCGTGTGTTGTACGCAACTTCGAGTTCTAACACACCGTAACCAATCAAACTAGTTGTTATGAATAGTAATACCTACTTTTTGAAGTTATATATATTTTATATTTTAAAATGGACTTCATTTTTGGATTCGGAATATCAAATTTAGCCTAAGGTGAAATTTTGGTACTTTTCGGATAACTTTAATATTTTGATGAATAGTGAAAATTACTAAATTTTAATTAAAAACAACTTTTTTAATCAAAATAATTAATAGTTATAAATTATGAATTTGAGTGGTTTTAAAGTATATTTATAATATATTTTTACTATTTAATATAATGTTGGTCATTGGACATAATTTTACAATTAAACCGAACATAAACAAGTGTCAATCTTTTGATAGTTATTATCTCTTAAAAACACGCTTTTTGTTTTGACAGCGGGAATTAATTTTAAATTAATTTCTGCCACTTCTGTGTTTTGAATTTAGGAAAATGGATTCCATATTTGGAATCAGGATGTTCAAATTGTGTAAATGGGTAACTTTTATTTTTAGACATTTTGAATAATTACTGCGGTAAATATTTTATTTACCATGGTTAAGGGTAAATCCGGTAAATAAGGGTTAAAAAATAATATTATAATAATACTAAATTACCCTAAAACGTGTCTTAACCCTATTGGTTGATACATGGTCGAACATGGGCATCTTTGGGTCTATTTTGGGACCCCATGGATCCACTTGTAAGTGATAATGACACTTTATTTTAATTTAGTTAAAATGAATACAAAAATGACACAAGCATATATCTTTTAGAACAACAATTTTTACATAGGGTTATATATGTTGGATTTTAGATTATAAATATTAATTATAAAGCTAAAAAGATTTCCTACATAATTATATTTTATTTATAATTTTTAGACATTGAATAATTTATTTTATTTATGACACAATGATGATGCAGTAATTACTATAATAGTGAAAAATTAAAATAATTGATATTATAAATACCCAAATAATTATAATATGAAACTTTTAATGAATTAAACTAATTTTATATGATAATATGATATATTAGGATTGATTTAATTGACTTTGTTCGAAGTAATCAATCTGTTAGGAGTTTCAAAAAAATCAACTATTGAATAGTGTCAAAATTGACATAAAAGAGTTCTTAAAACAAATATTATATTATTAATTGATATTAAATTCCTAAAAATATAAGGTTCGGCCAAGAGAGTTATATTATGATAGTTTCCTCATTAATGGACCACTTGGGGGTCGCTTGGATGTATATAGTAAGTTTATTAACCATATTATATAAAAATACAAAGAGACATTGTAAAAGTGAAACTAATTAACTTAGAGTTAATACTTAAAGATAAGGTTAATATAAGTACCCAAACCTGTCTAAATTCTATTGGTTGAGTGGTTTTAGACCTATCCCCACCTTAACCTTTTAATAGTCAACTTTGGAGCCATTAGAAACCGAATATGAATTTATTATAAATTAATATTTCTATCTTTTCCAAAGGTGCCCCTCACCCCTCTTATAAAAGGGCACTCCTCCTTCTCATTTCTTCACACCTCTAAAGCCTTTTGGTTCGGCCAAACTCTGCCCAAATACTCTCCCAACATCCCTCACTACAACCTAGGGGCCTTAGTTTGATCAGAAAGCCAACCTAAGGATCCCTTTTGATCAAATCAAAAGGAAGAACCCGAAGAAGAGGTAATGTTTTCACCACCCCTTTTCCAAGTTCATTTCTTCTTCCACTTCTTCTTCCTTTGTTGTTACCATTCTAAAATAATGACTCCAGTATCATTTATATACTGTGATGTTATTATAAATATGGTACAACCATATTCAGTATTCTATCCACCCTTTGAATAACATGTCACCATACGTGCGTACGTACGGCTTACCGTCTCCACGTCGTGGTGTAATTGTTATTCAATATATTATTATTTGGATGGGTATAATAATGATGTGTAACTCATGTAAATAATAAATATAACATATTAATGATTCTGTATATATGATATACCATCCATTTATATATTATTTTAATATCAAAAGAATGATATTGTCGCTCGTGCGTACGTACGGACTACCGTCTCCACGAACGCGATGAGATTCATTCTCCATCGTATCCATTCAAGTATAATTATCATTTGATGATTTAAAAATGATGTTTAAGGACTTGATATCATTCTGGATATGAATAATATACAACCTATCCTTTACAAACATGTCTTACGTAACAAAACATATAAAAGAAAACAAGTAAGTTAACACCCGATATAATGATAATACTAAGATATTATTAACAAATCAATGTTAAAAGATCATATATGATATCATATTATTATATATGATTCTTGTATAATTTAATAACAACTATTTCACCATTATACAGGAGGTTAACCTACTCCAACCAAGGAAAAGTACAAGGTAAGGGTTATTTCACAATCTCTTCATTATCCGAGGTTGTATTATACGTAATAATCTACTGGGATCTCTTTATCATCCACATCCATGTTTCTTTGAAATGTATTTCAAAACATTTTTACTATTTACAAGAATATGGGTTAAAGTCATTTATACCCTTGTTTGACTTTTTATAAGAGGTTTATAAAGGAATCTTTCCGTCGTTTTCAAAACAAGGTCCTTTTTAACCTTTTCGACTGAATTGAGGTAAGAATGTTTTTTTTAACTTATACGGCGGGTGCGGTTATTTTCCGCCGTTATAAAATCGTCAAAGCTTTCCTTACAAGCTTACAAGAATATTTTCAAGAAAATGTTTTATTTTATATGGATCTTAAATGATTTCAAAAATAGAAAGAGATATTTCTCTAAAAAGTGTTTTGATTTCATCTATGTCAACATCCTTTAATGGATTTTACGCTTATTTGAAGTTGATTTATTATAATACAAAACTTCTATATTGTATTGAAGGTTTTGTGATATGTTTGACTGTGGATGTGCTATTTTATACCATTCATAGTTTATGGTGAAACTATTGACATTTCGTATGCTAGTTTTAATCCGAATGTTTATGTTATATTTCAAACTTTTCTTCAGATGAATGTGCTAAACAAGTATGTTCCGGGTTGGGGACCGGTAAAAGTAAGCCCTCCAGGTTGGGGACTGGTTAAAGTAAGCCCTCCAGGTTAGGGACTGGTAAAAGTATGCCCTCCGGGTTGGTGTCTGGTTATTAGAGGCACTCCGGGTTGGTGTCTGGTTATTAGAGGCACTCCGGGTTGGTGTCCGGTTATTAGAGGCACTCCGGGTTGGGTTCCGGTTAGAAGTAACCCCTAGGTCTTGGGATGAGGCCTAGACAATGAAATTAACGTTTGACATTATGCATTCCAACATTATGAAAGTGGTTATTGATTTTTGCATGTGATTATTCGATTAGTAGAATATCCATGTGAATAAGTAAATGGCATTATTTCATTTTATTTATGCCATACCATGTTGAAAGTTCATATTTAAAAGGATTTTGTTTTAGTTATACATTGCCTTAAATGTTTATTCTTATTTATGAAAGTTTCCGCTATATTGTTATCCTTACTGGGCATTTGAGCTCACCCCTTTTCTATGTTTTATTTTTCCCAGGAAGTGAAGAAGTAAATTATGAATGACCTGCAGGGATTTTATGAGGGGATAATAGTGTGGTCTATTGAGACATTATGTTGTTGTAGTAGTTTTTCATTTTATAATGTAATGTAAAACTTATGAATATATTTGGCATTTTCCAAGGCTACTAAACCAATCGGTCTTTCGAGATTTGATCTTTCTTATGATCATGCCAATGTTATGTAATAATGCACCGACTCTGGGTAGCTGGGGTCGGGGCGTTACATAAATTTATATAAATATGATTTATATAATAAAATAGAATTTATGATTTATATTAAAAAGTAATATATTTATTAAATAATGGTTTATAAATAAAAATTAATATGAACTAAAAATGATGACTAATTGCATCATGTAATGGACATAATTAAATGACATTTGATTTATCAATTTAAAATATATCAAATTTATTATATTAACTTCACATATAGATAATTAATACATTTTTATATACAACACACTCAAACAAATATTTTTTGTAATTTAATAAATTTCTATTTTTATTTTTTATTCATTTATTTATTTGGTTTTAATATTTTCAAAATGTATTCATCATTATTTCAACATATATGTCCATTTAATAAAGATTTATATTTAATAAATCAATCTTAGAAAATTTTAAAATATTGTTAAAGTGTACTCAATTTTAATTATTCAATAATACTCATTTTTAACTTTCATGAACATAAGATTAAATATTCATTAATAATGTTTGAAATATATTTCTTTTAATGTTCCAAAAATTCTGTATTTTTTTAATTATACGGAATTATAACAAGACTGTGAGAAATGAAGGCACGTGATTCTAAGGCCCAGAGTGCCTGGAATGATCCGTCCAAAAATGTTAAGATTCCAATAGCGTGTGTGAGTGGTTTACCTGAAAAAAGTGGAATAATTGTTAAACTGGGGACTAGATCAAAAATATGAGGGCACTATTACATTGAGGATAGTGGGTTTACCCTAGGTGCAACTTAAGTTTAGTCAGCGCAGGGCTCCGATGAGAAACCCTGAAAATGGAATAACCGTAAGTAATATAATTAAACAATGTTATTTTATTATTCAAATTCTTATAAATCAGGAACAAAGACATGGATTAAAAATCTGAGACCACCGCTAAACTCATCCGGGTATTCTTTCTGTAGAAAGATCCTAACATTGGTGGGCGCGGGCCAATAGTGGAAGTTAGTTTTTGGCTGTAAATAAAATAATTAAGTAACAATCATTTTATTGTTAAATTCTAAAACTCTTAAATGGTAATTTGGATTGGAAATCTGAGAGTACCTTTGAGCTCATGAGTGCGTTTTCCCCTTAGGTAGAGCCTATCCTCAACCGGCACGAGTTGAGGGTGACTGTTAATAATTTTGAACTTTTTTAAGGTACGTTTAGTTAACGTGCAGGCGAAGAATTATATCTTTTGAACCAGTGCTAGGATTAAAAATCCAATGGCACCACAGAATTTGCATCATTGAGATTAACTTAGGTAATTCTTAACTTTGACCGGCAAGGGTTGAATGAAAATTATTTCTTTCTTGTAATTGTTTCCTGGTGGTGGCAGGACCGCTGGGTTGTCAGATCATTAAATGGTCGGCTACACATGGTTGTGTAACTGCACCATTGGGAGAATTAATAGGTTCATTAATTGAATTCCTTAAGGAACCTCATTAATTGTGTGAGCGTTGATCCTCTATTTTTTCTATTTAAATGATGCTCGGACATGGGTTTTTGGCACTCAACAAAGGAAGTTCAGACGAAGTGTCGTGACGTTTTCTACCAACCAAGAATGAGGCATTGATGACCGTTGGAGGATTCGACGATGATCTCTAATGGATGCGAACCTTATCCTTTGTCTGAAACACCCTCGGATGTGGACACTCATTCCTCATCCTCGTCGACTTCTAACGAGCTCATGGTCGGGCGTTATATGCTTGATTTCTCCCCTTTACCATGTTCTTGAAGATTATTAAGAACACAGATCAACCGTCCAAAGGGTTGATCCATGATTTGTTCTTTAATGTGGGAGGATATTGTAGGGTTTTCTTTATGGGAGTTTTTATAATTAAAATATCCTTCCCATGTTGTTATGATAACGCGGAGGGTGCGGGCCAAACGAACAAGGATCAGACCCTCCGTTGAACTCGGTTGTGGTGGCGTTCTTCATGGACGACCAGAAGATTTGGGGGCAAGGTGGAACAAAGGTTCGTGCAGTGTAGGCGTCGTCCTGAGAGGGCCATAGGCGTGGACGAGAATAAAAGAAGACCACTGGTGCTTCACCGGTGCCCCATGTAGGATTCAACGGCATGTCGGCACCAATGAGCAAGGGAGGCTGTGGCCGACACCAATAGGCCATGAAGGAATGGAGGCGCCTAAAGGTTTTGTGGTGGAAAAGGGGGTGGCCGGCCTTCATCAGCAGCATTGAAGAAGGTAGGCATGCTACGGCAGAACGTCATGTTGGAAGGCTGCATCTTCGAGCCGTGGCGGAGGGTGAACACATTCCTGTGGGTCCATTGCGTTCCAGTCCACGTGGACTGGCTAGTGGAGTGTGGAGCCATCTGGCGCAGCTGTTGAGCCGGGGGGCAAGATACGGTGGCGCGCCGCGGAGGAATATTGCTGCTTTTATCCACGGCAAAGAGCGAACCTGCGTTCTGTGGGTCCTACACATGACTGGTCCAACGGGACCGTCTGGGAGATGCGATGCAAATCGACACCACTGCCTTGAAGGCCTGATCAACTTTGGCCGTTCGGGAGATGAGCAGACCCCCTGCACTCCGCCACTGGGCTGGGTGATTCCACAGGCCGTGCCTAGTTAGGTGGATCGGGCCGAACCCACAGCCCATCGAGCCAGACCTGGCCCAGATGAACCAGGTTGAGCCCATCCCCTTTGGGCCGGGTTGGGTCAGTCCAACCGGGTCAGACTGGACCCATACACCCTTTTAGCCAAATTATGCTTAAATGAGAGTATCTCTTAAACATGATGTCTGTTTGATGAACCATCTGCGGTTCCAAAACCCTAAGGATAAGGCAGTCCTTTAGTGATACTCTACTTGGATTTTGGAGAAAGTTGTAGAATGGCTGAGTTGGATCGATCCTGAATCAAAAAGGGACCTCGACACTAAAATTCCTATAACATTCTAACCATGCATCCGGTTGACACACCGTCTATTGTGTTGGAACCCTCATGAAATGGAAGTTCATTGGGTTAATTATTCCTGGGACTTTGTTCCGGTTGAAGAATGACTGATGGCTTGAGGATCAGATCCTCCCGAAATCATGCGTGATTTGTGCTGGAATCAAGTGGCTCACTAAGATGTGATGAATGAATAACGATCATGTGTGGATGAACACTGAACGATCCTGTGTTGATCAATGCCTAGCGATCCTCTGTGGATCAACATCCTGCTATCCTGTGTGATTTAGCACGTCGCGATACTATGTGGATCAGCAATAAGAGATCCTCAATGCATCAACACCGAGCGATCCTGTGTAGATCAGCACCGAGCCATCTTGTGTGGATCAGCACCAAACAATCATGTGTGGATCAGCACCGAGTGATCCTCTATGGATCAGCACCCAGCGATCCTCTATGGATTAGCACTGATCAATCCTATTTGGGTTAGCAGTAGGGCCTTATGAAAGAAAAATATAATCTTTCTTTATAACTAAAATTTTTTACTTATGTACTTAAGTTATACTTGGTTTGAGTTGAGTCTTTTTCTTTGTGCTTTGCGATTGAGATCAAGATTTTTGGTTTTTCCTTTGTAGGATTCTGAGATACCTTTGGGGGTCTTGGGGTCCCTACTGGGTATTGTTATACTCACCACTACACGGGCTTCACCATCACCTTGTTGTGTATTGTGAAGACGACAGATATCTTGATTGATTCTTGAGGAGTCCGGGCTAGATAGTGCTCGGAGGTGATTGTTAGACGGCTTACAGAGGTGACCGGTTGACATGAAGAGATATAGTGATGAGATGTACCTACCCTTCTGGTAGGATCCTTAGTGAATGACCTCAAAAGAAATTTTCCCATTTTTATATATTTCCATTTCAGTTGAGCTTGTATTCTGGCCACTTTACTTCAGTACTTACTTTTACACTCTGTGGTGGTTTTATTTATGGTTTCACATTTCTTATTCCATTGTGTTTTACTTGTTCCCAATGTACCCTATCTGTGTGTGCACATGTTTTGAGGAAATACCTTCCCATTTTAGGGAAATTTCTTTCTAGTGCTATCTCCAAGCCCTGGCATATGGAAGGCGGGATTCAGGTAGTCCCGGAATGGGCCCTTGGGGACGGTTTGTGACAAAGTGGTATCAAAGGGTTCGGTTCTACTAGAAGAACTATGATTTTATGTTTTCAATATAGAAATAGTGATAAGTGTCTTGAGTATAGATTTCAATCAAGGGAGTCCAGTTTTGGTGTGGCGGCTGACGTATCCAACCACCAAGAACCCGAAGTATGTTTTCCGACGTAGTACACGAAAACACTAATTGTGTGTGTTTTTTAAATGTTTTTCTTTCATCTATTTTGAGTCAAGTCACCAGGTATGACTTAATAACCATGGTTCATCTTGATTATCTTTCAAGATGCCTCCACGCAGATAGCCTGCCTGAATTCTAATTCATGACCATAAGGATGGTCCAGAGTGTGATGAGGCTTCAGTACAAGGATTGTTTCCTGAGATGGTACTTTCGGGGGGTGTCCTAGTGATACCACTACCCATTGGTCAGCAGTTAATACTGGTGCTACCGGTAGAGGACACTAATAGGCCTTGTTCCATACACGAGTTTCAGTGACAGATACCCCTCAGGTTCCAAGGTGAGCCTGAACAATAGGCGGCCAAGGATTGTCTTGAGGTGGTGATAAAGTTTCCATCCAGCCAGGGCACCGATCCATTTGATGGTGGTTCTGGTTTTGAGCCTTATATGTGGCTCAACAGGGCGATGAAAGGGTTTAGATTACCCTGATCTTATAATGATGTGACTTTTCTATGAACATAGCTTGAGAACCTTCCAAAGAGAAGGGGTCTCTTACCATACAAAGTTATGGGGTATGTGTTACCAAGATCTTATACAGCTTCAGCAGGATGACATGTTCGTAGCTAAGTATTCATCGAGGTGTACCAACCATTCTAGGTACTCGATGAAAACAATATGACCAGTGCTTCAGGGCTCAAACCTTTGAATGAGAATTTTTATGGACATCTGAGCTAGAACTATTACTCTATGCATTCATACTTATGTTACAGTTTTAGAGAGAACCTTTTTGGTTGAAAATTCCTTGGCTGAGTAGATACAACCAGTTAATGTCAGTAGTGGGAAAGTAGGAAACTGACATCAGTCTCAGAGACTTGGATGTGTAAATGTTCCGAGAAGAGGAAGTGTTAGGGATATATTAATCTGTTGGCACTTCTGGAAAATAGTGGTTTTCCCAAGAATTTTATACCAATGGTTTGAATAAATCCTTGGTATACAGTACAAACAACAATATTTCCCAACAGTTTATTCAAATCGTTGGAATTGTGTTTTTTATAATCATGATTTTCCAATGGTTTGAGTAAACTATTGGGAAATCATTACATATAACAACAATTTTTTAAAACCACTAGTAAAGAGTATATTTCCCAACATTTTTTAAAAATTGATGGGAATGATTTCCCCTAAATATACTACATCCCAACTCCCAGTCTAACCAATTATTGGTTCCCTAATCCAAATCCCCTGAAGGTATCTCTTTACCCTAGGCTGCAAAAATCTTTCCACTCGATAGATCCATCTTTAATGAAGAAATTTTTCTATTTCTACACAGAAAATTAGTATGTTCTACCTTATTTTTAATGCTCTACATATATTTTTTCTTCTTTTTTCTATTTTGATTTGGCCTAAATCAGTGTTTTCTGTGGTCTGCATCATGGTATACCAAACACATTGATTTTTTTTTCTAGTTTTTGTTCTAAAATTCAAAGGTGGTAAAGGGTGTGTTTAGTCATATGGTCTCAAGGTTGGTAATGGATATAAGGATGGTCTAGGTGAAGGGATTAGGGAAAGTTGGGGTAGTGGTGTATGTGTCTTTTCATTTTTTAGTGGTGTGATATGGTAGTTTTTATGGAATTTAGTTTAGTTGAAAATTAGATTTGGATTTTGTATTTATAGTTTTTGTTCAAGGAATAATAGGAAGGGTAGTGATATTGAGGATGAATTGGATGTTGTTTGGGTGATGTATTGGAATTGTGATTTTGTTTGGATTGGGTGTAGGTAATTTTTAAGGTATTATATGGGTATTACCACCCTTGAACACCCCCACCCCCACCCCCTGGACACCCCAACCACTTGCACACCCCTACCACCTAGACAACCCCACCCTTGGACACCCCCTCCCCTACCCCCTAGACACCCCACCCCCTAGACAACCACCACCCCCTTGGACACCCCCCTCCAGAAACCCCCCTGGACACCACCGTACCTCCTGGAAACTAACCCCCTCCTATGTTCATGGCCCAATTTTTAAATTGGAACTAACCAGGTAGTTGATTTCCCCTTTCCCCAATGACATTTCCTAAGTGACCCATAGTGTATTATAAATTGATTTTTTCATTTTTTGATAAATTTAATGGGTTTTTTTGAATGAAATGTCTAATACATGACGGTTTTCCATTCCTAACAAATAAAATGGTTTTAAGTAAAATTAACCTAAGAGGGGTTGTGGGGGGGGGGGTGTCCTAGTGGGGGGTTGTCCAGGTGGGGGTGGGTTGTCCCGGGGTTAGGGGGGCTGTTGGGGGTAGGGGGATGCAGGGGTGTGGGCGAGTGGGTGTGGGATGTTTAAGGAGGGGTGTGGGCTGTCAAGGGGTGGTCAGGGTGGGCTTTCCCGGTGGGGGAGGGGATGTTGGTTGTCCAGGGGGTGGGCTGTCCAGGGGGTGGGGGTGGGTTGTACAGGTGGGGGAGGGGTGTGGGATATCTAGGGGTGGGGGTAGGCTATCCAGGTGGGGGAGGGGGTGTGGGATGTGGGAGGTCCATGGAGGGGAGTGGGATATCCCGGTGGGGTGGGGGGGGGGGGGGTTTCCAGGTGGGGGTGGGGGTTGTCTAGGTGGGGTGGAGGATCTCTAGGTGGGTGGGGGCTGTCTATGGGGTAGGGGTTGTAGTGGTGTTGAAGAGGGGGGTGTGGGCAGTCCAGGGAGGTGTTGGTCAATAAGTGGTGGTGGGAGTGGGATTTATAGTTGGGGGAGGGGGTGTGGGCTATCCCAGGGGGGTGGGTTGTCCAAGGGGGTGGGGTGGGATATCCAGATGGGTGAGGGGGTGTGGGTTGTCCAAGGAGGAGGGGGGTTGTCCAGGTGGTGGGGGGGGGGGGTGGTGTTTTCCACTCTGATACTCTACATAAAAATTTGAATCACATACAACCAATGTATTGTTTCTTCCACAAGTTAAGAATCTTCTTGAAGTTCCATACCAACACCCACTCTTACCCTACAAAGAAGAAGTGATCTCTACAAAGAAATATCACTCAGGTTCTTCTCCACCATCCATATTGATCTCATAAAAATTTAACATTCGTACAACTCTATATCACCTAATTATATAACAAGTATCATACTCCCATGAGTAGTGTCCCATCGAAACATGGCTCATATGCCTAAACAACATACATAGGATCTTATTTGACACACAAACAAAACATTGTAAACATAGAAAATACTACATTTACACCTTGTATCACAACATGGATTTTTCTCTTAGCTATCCTCTCAAGGCATCAATAAGCCACATAACTAGCTCAAAATTTAGAGGTGTGTTTACAATTAGGTCTGTTTTTTTAGAATTCATGTATTATATTTAGAGTGGGAGATAAAATATTATCAACATATGATATTTGGAGGTGTGTTTACAATAAGGCATGTTGTGATTTATATGTATGATATTCATGGTTTACACCAACATTCTTCTGGGTCATCTATAATAGGCTTTAGTTCATGCTATAATTGGATAGAGATTAGATTCTATGACTCAAGTTTGGGGGTGGACACCCCCACCCCCTTCGACTAACCCCCCCCCCCCTCTAGACACGCACACCCCCACCTCCAAGGACATCCCCAATTGATAGCCCCCATGCCCTGGGACACCCCCCACCCCCGCTGGACAACCCCCCTGGAAAGCCCCCATAGACACCACCCCACCCCCTGGACACCCCCACCCCCTGGACAACCCCTACCCTCAGGACACCCCCATGCCCCTAGACTGCCCCACCCTTCTTGGGTTGCCCCCACCCCCACTGGATAACCCCCCCTATACACCCCCACCTCCTTGGACATCCCCTTGGACCCCACCCACCCCCTGGACACCCCACCCCACGTGGACACCACATCCACAACTGTATATGATCTTGTACACTCATATATAGTTCATAAAAGTTATTTTTGTTATAAATATAGTTTTTTTTGTATTTTATATTATGATTCTCCTAGAGATTAGTGTGTTTGTTATGGTTTTTTATATAGTGAACAATTATTGATTACTTAAATATATTTTTGACGAAACTTCAATCATATTGAATTTAATTTGATGAAGTGACTTATATAAATTTTTTTACAGAAAGGATAGAAGTAATATGTATGATACTGATCGGATCTCAATAGAATTTCAAAAAAAAATTGGAGTGCTTTTTAGATATTTCATTTTACAATAATTCAGATAGTCATCAAATACACTGCCCATGTTATAATTGTGTTGGAAGACCTTGGTTGAGCCATGAAGAAGTTAACTAACACATAACCAAATATGGTTTTCAAGAAAACTACTATTTGTGGTATCAAAATGGGTAGAAAATGAATTCTCAAATTGTTGATGATCCAAATGAGAGGACTTGATTAGAGGATTTGTTATATGACTAGTTTCCATTTATTTTTCATCATGGAAAAGAAAAGTTTCCACCCCATGAAAACTTAGATATCAGGACACATGATGCATCTAATGAAAATGATGATGTTCTCAGTGGAAAAAAATTGAATGATGCTACCATGACTCTAGTATATTGACAATGCAGTAAAATGAAAAGATGAAATTTTTAATCTGGTTGGTTCATTTAAAAATTATGTATGGGATTTCTAATAATTCCATCTATTAAATTCTTACTTGATATAAGGAATTACTTCTAGATGATGCAGATATTCTCTCAAACCATTATATATTATGTAATATAGTTGAGGAACATGGATTTTGAAGAAAAAAATTTTATGTTTTCCCAAAAACATTACTGTTTATTCTAGAAGGTAAGTGTTGAATGAATTGATTGTATAAAATTTTTTATATCTTTCTTGTAGCCAAAAGCTGATGGAACAACATCCTATGTGGCACATAAAGTAATTTGGCACTTTCCATTGATCCCCAGACTCTAGAATATTTTTATATTTGATGAAATATCATGAGAATGCAATGGTTTGATATCAAGAGAAATAATACTAATGATGAGTTTGTTCACCCTGAAGATGGATTTTCATGGCAGAGATTTGATGTTTGATATACTTATATTTCATCTAATGTGCGTTATATGAGGTTGGGTCTTTCATGTGAAGGTTTTAATTAGTTTGGGAATATCCTTACATCGAATAGCACATAGATGATTTTTATTAACCTTTAAAACCTTCCCCAATGGGTTTGTATGAAAAAAACATTGACTTTCATGAGTATACACATATATTTCCCTTATAATCCTGACAATGATATAGACATATACATGAAACCTTTAATAAAAGAGTTGAAACTTCTTTGGGATGTGGGTGTGTGCACATATGATGCATGTTTTAAAGACATATTTCAGATGTGTGACGTGCTTATGTGGATGATAAATGATTTTCCTACTTATGCAATGATGTATGGATGGAGCACAAAGGGAACACAATCATGTCTTGTTTTTATGAAGAATAAACTATACATAATACCTAAACATCATTTTAGTTTCAATTTTATGGGACATCGATGATTCTTTCCAATGGACCATCCATATAGAAATAATAGTTGAAGATTTGTTAATGCCATGGAGTCCGATATTCCACCTCAAGAATATGTATGGAACTGATGTGATTAATTAATTGAAGAATTCAGTTTTTAATTCCGGAAGGGTCAAATGAAATATGGAAAGAGAAAGAATGTTTCTACTTAATCCTGTTACAATTGGAAGAAGAGAAGTATCTTCTTTGATTTGAATTATTGTTCAACAAATTTGTTACGTCATTTCTTAGAAATAATGCACATTGAAAAAAATATATGTGAAATTTTTCTTTTCATTCTTCTAAATGTTAAGGGAAAGAGAAAAGATGATTTACAGTCTCGACATGACTTGGTGGATTGGGGCATCAAACCAGAATTGGATCCTATGCGTATTAGTGAAAATAATTGGAAAATTCCATGTGCTTCTTATGTGATGACACCTACAGAAAAAATAATAATTTATGGAAGTACTAGAGACTATTAATGATATTCATGGATATTCCAGAAACATATCTAAATGGGTCAATAAAAGAGATTTTAAGTTAAAATATTTGAAGAAACATGATTAACACATCCTTCTACAAGAGTTGATTCCAATAGAAATCCGCCATCTTTCTCCCAATAATGTATGAGTGGATGTTATTAGGTTGTTCCATTTGTTTAGTGATCTTTGTGCTAATATGTTTTCCAAGTCATTCTTGCAATAAATGTTGGCAGATGCCCCAATAATTTTCCTTGAGTTAGATAAAATATTTCCTCGACAATTTTTCACATGCATGGTTCATATTACTATGCATATTAAACTTAAATACTTCTCAGAGGACCTATTTATTTTCATTGGATTTATCCAACTGAATGAATATGTACACATTAATGTCTTATGTCAGAAACATGAATCATCCTGAAGGTTCAATCATGAAAATTTACATGGATCAAGAATGTATGGATTTTTTCTCTATGCATTTGTCTTATATTACTACAAGAATAAAAAAACCAATGTGAAATTAATAAGAACAATATGAGAAATTGAAACCAATTTTCAATCACTTACTCGAATAGGAGGAATTGTTGGATCATATACATTGATGAAATTAAGCCTAGAAGAGAGGGAGATGTCACATCACACAATTTTGTTCAGCTGTTATTTGTTTGATGATTATATTAGGTAATTAAATTGAATATATGTATATATTACACATATACCTATTAAACTATTCCTATTTTTTTTATCTACAGGGAACATAAATCAATGATAAATAGAAATAATTGTTCTTTACCTTTGAGAATAAGGGAGAATTTTCATAAAAAAAGATTTTTATTCTTGGTTAAAATTGAAGGTAAAAATATTACTATTTTAAATAATTAAATCAATATTTCATTAAGTTTAATATTAATTTATATTTCAGGTGCTGAGTTATCTTGCTGACTCTGTCTCTAAGTAAATAAGAGCTTTGCCTTTTGGTCATAATATCGTGGTTGATGACTATAAATCAATTGTTATCAATGGGTATAGATTTATTATTACTGAGTGAGAAATGAACATGAGAACACAACAAGATGGTGTTATTGTTACTACTATAACGGGATATTATTACATTGCATCAGATGGTATACCGTGATTTGAAAATGTAGGTTATTATGGAGTCATTAAAAAAAATAATATTGAATTATTATTCTCACCGACGAGCCAAGATGATGAAATGAAAGTGGTGTGATTCGATGACAAGGTAGGAAACATTTATTGATGATTTTGGATTTCAAGTAATTGATATGACTCCCACTCTTGCTACCAATGAACCGTATGTATTGGCATCAATGAAGAAACACGTTTTTAATGTCAAATACTATCTTTGAGTTGAATTTGATGTCATTATTGAGGTAATTGAAAGACATATTTCTGATGATGGTGATGATGAAATTGATACCATCCCTACTGCCATTGGAAATGATCCATTTATCACTTTTGATGACTCCAATATCTCAATTGTCAGAGTTGACTGTGAACCTAATGTTGTGGTGGAAAATATATAGAATCATCCATTAATTTTCTCAATTCTTTTGGTTTATCTCAACTTGGGTTGTTAAGTTTTGTACTATTCAAATTGATTTAATAATTATTACCAATATGTTGTATCCTACCTGACCATTATGTGAATTTTCAATGTTTATTGGTTGCGATTTTATTTGAATTACATTTTTTATTTAGAATTTAACTGTATTCAAACCTAAAAAACCAACATTTATAGATTGGTGAACATTTCAATGCTTTATTGGCCATGTATAAAATTATTAAAACTCTAAGACCTCCCTTTAACATTTCACCAGATAATGAACATGATGGTTTTTTTCTTCTGTAAAACATGTATAGAAACCTGCATCATCTACTTGGGCTAATGAAAATTAAATTTTTCCTTAATTTTAAAACGTTATTTAACTATTATGAACATGATGATTTGTCTTCCTAGTAAATAACCATCCTACTAAAAATTAACATTCATTATTATATCTTGTACGATTTATTGAATTCATTATATATCTATTCACGCTCACCTAAAACAATTGATAGTTAAATTACCCATGAATCCCCTTATTCCCTCTCATTTATTTTGTTTTATGGGTTACACATTAGTTATCCTTTCCTAAACAATTACATATTTTGTTTTCAAATGCAGGAAATGAAACCAATTTAAAGGATACGATGGAAAAAGATGAAGTACAATAATTGTCGCATGGATGAGATGGGCATTCCACCACTAGATCCTATAGTGAGTATTTTATTTCAAATATATATATTTAAATAATATATAATGTCATATGATTAATTTTGTTTTAAATGTTTTTGGAGGATCCAAGGAGAAAATTATTTGATAAGCTGCATAGTAGTTGTCCATGTACTCAGGGTGTTCATAGGAGGGGGTTGGTACGAGAGCTAGTCGATCTGGTCAGTGTACCCGATTAAACCCTACCCCTTTCAATGACATACCATATATCCCAAATTTTGATATCTGGGTGTTGTTAGGGACACATAGGATATTTAGGCATTCCATGTTTTCACCACCCCTTACATATGAGTCTCCTCACCCATCTTTAGCATATCTGATGATGATTCCAACTCCCTATCCATCATTCAGCCAATCATCCATGAAATATTCTTTTAATTATAATTCCTTCTCTCTATGCTTCTATATTCCATCTTCTTTGACTCATGCTCCACCGGAGTATATCCCTACATAGTGTACATTGGGACCCACTCAAACTGTATTGGGGGTTCCTTTAGTTTCTGTGGATCTAGCGATTCCCATTGATCATACTACCGTGGGTATATTTATAGAATCCTAAAAAAATTATATCATTATTTATTTTGATTATAACATGTATTGATAAAATATTATTTTTTCATTCATAAAAAATATATCAAATGATATAAAGTGGAGGCGGGGGCGTACACGTATGCATACAGTGTGGAACTGCCAAATGCAGTTGATGGTGGACTTCAAAAAAGTCATACAAATGATTGAAAAACAGGGCTGCAATGTTGGAGTTTTTTGGAGACGCTTGCCAAATACTCTAACATCATTCCTGTCAGCCCGTTATCTTGGAGACAGTTTCCAAATGAAGTCAAGGATATTTCTTGGGCAGAGATATGGTTAAAAAATTTTGTGGTATTTAATGAAATTTATAATTTTTTTATTTATATGAATTTATATTTTGGTGTCAGCTTAGGTATAATTTCCCCGATGGTGAGGGTGCACAGATAGAACATCTAAAGAATTTATGTGAGATTTGGAGAGCCTTTAAGCACAAGTTATATATTGGATGGCATTCTAGAGTGGTCCTAGATTTAGAGGTCATCCTTGTTGTTGATGAATATCTGATATAACAGTTTCGGAAAATGATTATTCATTGGACGACTACCAAGTTTCAGGTATTAATGGTATTTTAGGTATTTAAATGAAAAATTTCATGTTTTGTGTAAATGAAATCCTTTGTATTATTGAATTTTATTTAGGAATCATCCAGAAGAAAAAAAAAATGATGAAAAAATACCTTCACACATTGGGATGTACTATGATGCCAGATCATGAGAGGAAGTAGGCATGACAGTTGTTTATAATTTTTCTTTACGACTTTCACTTTCTATTATTTCTTCCATAATTTTTTTTATTGCTAATGTTTTTATATAATTTTAGATATGAAATTAATTATTGGTAACCTGTTTTTATTTATGGTTTGATACATTAAATGTCATTGTAGAGGGAAAAATTGAATATTGAAGGATGGGTGCCTTGAGAAAAATTGTTTTGCTCGAGTCAATGGAAAAAAGATGGAAGTGCGGTTAATGAACCGTCTCGGAAGAAGATTGTAAGTTTTACTATGTTGATATAGAATTTTAATATCTATTTCATAACTTAATAATATATTTATATTTGTAACATGATACTTTAGTGGCCCTTGATGCCCAATACCCTGACAATTTTGGGTCAAACAATCACAAACATTAGGTGTTGGGAGATGGGTACCCTGGAAGGGTACACTGCCGAACTGGGAAGAGTATAGTCCTGATGAGGTATTGGTCCTCCTC
The DNA here is from genome assembly GCA_963277665.1 of Viscum album. NCBI lineage: Eukaryota > Viridiplantae > Streptophyta > Magnoliopsida > Santalales > Viscaceae > Viscum > Viscum album. The sequence goes on along the minus strand of OY728153.1, from coordinate 1,175,493,302 downwards.
AGGTAAGATTTTTAGTGCCACTAAGTTCTAGAAGGTTAAGGAACAGGAAGAACTGGCTGAAAAAAGGGCCATAGAGATGGAAGAACCGTCTTCTAGGTCAAACACTGCATTTATGAAACCGATGGAGGTTTTATGTCCAACACATCCACCAGAGGCCAACACATCTTGTGATAAATATATGTCTTTGATTCATTTTATAAAAGTTGGACTTGTTTTTATTTCTATTGGTGGTCGAGATGATGGTGAGGAGGAGGTCATGGCAGAGGAGGAGGGTGAGGAGGAGGCTGAGGCGGAGGAGGAGGAGGTGGCGGAGTAGGAGGGCGAGGAGGAGGCTGAGGATGAGTACGAGGGATAGGAGGAGGGCGAGGACAATGATAGTGATGATGATGAGGACAGGGGTAGAGATAATGATGACGATGATGATAGTGATGGTGATGAGGGATAGATTGATCTGTTATATTTTTGACTCGTATTACTGACATTTGATGTTAGATTATTTGTTGTGCCTGAATATATGTGTGATTAGGCAGGTCATGTTATATTTGTTTCCTTATATATAAATAATAAAACATGACTTGATGATTTAAAGTGACTGATTCACCCCTACTCTGGACACCCCACCCCCGCTGACCCCCACCCCTGGACACCCCCACCCCATTGGACATCCCCTACACCCTCTGGACAACCCCCCTAAACACCACTACCCCTGGATATCCCTCCCCCTACCCCCTTGGACTGCCACCCCAAACCCCTAGACACCCATACCCCCTAGAGAGACCCCCTAGCCCTAGACACCCTTACCCCCAAGACACCCCTACCCCTGGACACCCCCTAGACACCCCTACCCCCTTGGACACCCCTACCCCTTGGACACCTCACACAACCTTGGATATCCCCCAGCCACATGGACACCCCCTACCCCCTTGGATTGACCTCGCCCCCTGAACACCCCCTGGTCAGCCCCCCCCCCCCCACCCCAGACACCCCCACCCCCTGGACACCAACTATCCACTTGGACAGCCAACCCTCTGGACCCCAACCCACCACCTGGACACCCCAACCCCATGGACACCCCTACCCCTTGGACGACCCCCAACCCCTGGATAACCCCCTGAACACCACCCCACCCCCATGGACACCCCCTACCCCCTTGGACAGCCCCAAACCCCCATAACACCCCCAACCCCATCCTTGGACACCACCCCACCACCTGGACACCCCCACCCCCTGGACACCCCCACACCCATGGACATACCCCCCACCCCCACCACACACAACCCCCTTGGAGACCCCCAACCAGCTAGACAGCCCCCACCCCCTAGACACCACCCCACCCCCTGGACAACCCCCACCCCCATGTACACCCCCCACCCCCGGGACACCCCACACACCCCTGGACAGCCCCACCCCCATGGACAACCCCCACCCCCATGGATAGACCCCCATGGATACCCCTCCCCCTTGACTCCCCCTATCCCCTTTAACAGCCCCATCCCACTGGACAACCCCCATGGACACCACCCCACCCCCCTAAAAACCCCTATCCCCCTTGGAAACCCCCCAACCCCCTGGGTATCCCCCCACCCCCCGGTCACCACCCCACCACATGGACACCCCACCCCCTGAACCCCCTACCCCCATGGACATCACCCCCAACCCCTGGATTGCTCCCACCCCTAGACACCCCCACCCCCATGGACACCCCAACACCCTGGACACCACCCCACCCCATGGACAACACCACCCCCTAGAAATCCCCCCTGGACACCCCCACCCCTAGATACCCATGACCCCCTGGACATCCCTAACCCCCTGGACACCCCCACCCCCTGGACACCCCCACCCCCATGGTCAACCCCCCAGGAAGCCCCCCTAGACACCACTACCCCATTAGAAACCCCACACTCCATGACACCACCCCACACCCTAGACACCCCCACCCGGACAACCCCCATCCCCCCGAACACCCCCACCCCCTGTACACCCTCTACCCCCTTGGATAGCCCCCCAAACCCCTGGACCCCCCCCCCCCAAATAGCCCCCCAGACACCCCTCCCCTCACCCCATTGGACACCTCATACCCCCTTAGACATCCCCCTTACCTCTAGACAACCCACCCCATGTCACATTACCCCTTAATACAGCATGAAAAACCACATAATCCAAAAGTTCAAATCTCATCTGAATTCACCCATGCTTATGAATAAGAATGCCATATTTGAAACCTAAAACATCATTTTCTTATATAGGGGTTATTACATTCTAAATTAGGAATTCAATTTTATATGTGTTATAGAGAATTCAAAATTGTATGTATCCAATTCATAATTATGTATTGCATGGGGTAATTGCCTTATGAATTATGAATTGAAATCTTTATGTATTTAATTAACTTATTAATTATGTGCTAATTCTATATGGGTATACTTGTTGTATGTGTATACTTGTTGTAATTACTGTATAAATTATGTGTTAATTCTGTATGCTTGTACCAAGTAATTAAATAAATAATTGGAGGTATTTACAATTCTGTATGAATTCATACTGGATTTTTTATATATTCTACAGTTTTTTAGAATTCTGTATAAATTCTATACAGGGGTTGGCATGCCTACTAGTGGAAGTTCTATAGGTGCACAGGGGTGAGGAAGGCTTACTCTTATAGCATAAAGCCTATTCCAATGTTTGTAGAACGTTGTAATAAGTGTGAAAATGGAACATATACCAATGGTTTATATGAAACCGTTGGTAAACGTATAAACCAATGATCTAAAAACCATTGTTATAGATCATTTTACATAACTTTTCCCAACTACTTGTGTTGAGACATTGGTAAAAATCTATAACAATAGTTTGGAAACTGTGGGTATAGACATGATTTTTGATATTTCCAATGGTTTTAAACCATTGGTAAACATTTATAGAAACGATTACAAGAAACCATAGGTATATAATCCATTTTTCATCCATATAACAATGGTTCACATAGAACCATTGGGATATGTCTATCCCCACGGCTCCACAGCCAACAGTTTGGACAACTGTTGGTATAGTTTAAACCAACGGTTGTCAGGCCTTTACCAATGGTTTCAAACCGTTGTTAAAGGAAAAGATTCCAATAGTGAGGGAAGTAGTTGAGAAGATGATCAAGGAGATTAAAAAGAAGTGGTATAAATTTCGATATGTTACAACCATCACCCTAATGTGGTCCCCACCAGGATGATGGAGCTGGAGGATAGGGGAAGGGAGTAGCTGCATGCGGTTAAGGAGAGTGATCCAAGGGCTCCAGGAATGACTTGAGGTATAGTATGTGTCAAATGATATCTTCCATATTAATATAAATTGGTATTAATCATTAATTATGATCATAAATTTTATTCAAGACCTAGTGTTTCTAGTTAAACTATTAACTTGACCCTTACATATTGAGGTACCTATGGTAGGAGACTCGATAATCACACTTATGCTGACTGTGTGATCTAACCCTTGAAGAAAGAGTTTTGGTTTAAACCACTGGGTGGTAGTGTCGAGTCCTTATGACGTTAGTTTGGGTATGGACTGGCCATCCACATATCTGGAACAGATTGATTGTTTTAGAAAAAAATGTTTTGGTATATCTAAAGCAATACAATGGGGGTTTTCTTTATCGGTGAAAAAGGAAACCCAGGAAACATGGGATAAACTCATGCATAGAGGGGTGAAACCGATCACTCTTGAGTTAGCCAGCCTTACCCTCATGGAAACAAGAGTTTTGAGTTTTGAGTTCCCAAAAGTAGTGGCAGTGTGCGGGAACATCTTTTCTAAAGATGTTTCCAAGATAACCTTCCTGTAGGGAGAGGGACATATGCATTGTCTTGTACCCAGGGATGGAACTGATATCTACAAATGTATATCAGATGGCTCCCATGGAGCTCCGATAGATGAGAGTATAGTTGGGAGACTTGCATAGGAAGGAATTAGTAAGACCCTATGTTTGAGGTTATGTGTAGATTATCGGTATATTAAGTAAGTGGCCTTGGAGAATGAGTACCCACTACCATAGGTTCAATGTCACACAATTCAGTTAAAAGGGTTAGCCTTTCCCAGGGATGCAAAGGTGCCTATAAGATTTTTAGCAGTTGAGACAATGGTGATGGTTGGAGTTCCACCAAGACTATGACTTCGATATAGTTTATAATTCTAGGAAGGGGGACGTGGTGGTAGACGCGCTTAGCAGGAGGTCTTGTCTGCAGTTACAATGTGAGGTGATAGAGCAGCAAGCCACATTTAAGATATCCTTCATAGATAGTGAAAGAGCAGCTTAACTCTAGTCTATGACATTCACTCCCCCACTCCTTCAGCGCGTTTGGGACGCACAACCTAGGAACACGGACTGTAAGACCCGATGTGCTCAGATGTCCCCAGGATAGGCTCCTGAACGATTTTCTAAATGTGGGGAGCACGTCATCCTTTTTCAGAGGACACACCATAGTAACCGTGAAACTACGAGAGGAGGTGATTGATGGATTTCCACACATTCCCTTAGGTGGTACATCCGGGTGTGGAAAAGTTGTACCAGGACCTCCGACATCAGTACTGCTGGCCAGTGATAAAGAAAGCAATGGGAGAGTTCGTTACACGATGCCTCACTTGTTGGAAAGTGAAGGCTGAGCACCAGGTTCCAGTAGGCTTTACTCAACAACTTATGGTGCCAGAATGGAATTGGTATGGCATATCCATAGACTTCATGAAAGGGCTACCACGTACATCCATGGGCTACAATGTCATCCGGGTGATCATTGACCGTCAAACCATGTCGACCCACTTCTTACCCATCCGAGAGTAGTGAACTGTAGAGGGCTTGGGATGCCTCTACGTATAGGATATTGTGCGGCTTCATGGGGTTCCCTCGACGATCATCTCAGAATGTGACGATCGTTTTACATATCAGTTGTGGAAGAGATTATATGAGGCATTTGAGACTTATCTATTCTTGGGAACCACCTTTCATCCTCAAAAAGATGTCAAGATAGAGTAGAACATACAAATGATTGAGGACATGCTTCATGCTTGTGTCCTTGATTTTGGCCATTATTGGGAGAACCACTTGCCACTGGTTTAGTTCTCATAAAACAGCAGTTATCACTCCACCATCAACATGGCTCTATTTGTGGAATTTTACTGGCGATCGTGCTGATCACCTCTATGCTGGAAAGACCTAAGGGAGTTTGTACTTATGGATCTAGAGTTAGTACGAGCTACCACTGAGAAGGTTCAGATCAACCAGGAGAGGTTTATGACTTCACATAGTTGGAATAAGCATTAAAACTATATGATATGAAGACCCTTGGAGTTCTAGGAGGGAGACCATGTCATCCTATGAGCCTCACCCCGAAGAGGATTGCAGAGATTTGGGCGGGGTGCAAAAACTATCTCCGAGGTTCATCAGACCATTTCAGATTCTCAGCAGAGTGGGATAAGTGTTGTACCGTCTAGATCTTCTCCCATAGATGCACAGGGTGCATAATGTTTTCCATGTGTCGTAGCTATAGAGATGCGTGCACGATTCATCGCAGGATATTGACTTGGGAAAGTTGGTCTTTGATGATGGGGCGACTTTTACAGAGTTCCCGGTGGAGATAGAGGATTGAATGGAGTAATTCCTTCATGGAGGGTCGATCCCTCTAGAGTGAGTTCAGGGGCTGTACAAGAACCCCCAGGAGAGCACATGGGAGCAGGAGACTCAGATTAATGCTCAGTACCCTCATTTGTTTGATTTGACTTTGTTTTGCCTTTAGGGGATGTAAAACCCTAAGGTGGGGAGAATGTAATGTTTCAGAAATTCCATGTAATTTTACTTAATTATATGAAAAATATAATGAAACTATGAAAATTGACGACACGTGATTCCAAGGCCTGAAGATCCAAGAATGATCTGTCAAAAAATGTTAATCTTTAAATAGAACACGTGAGTGGTTTTCATGAAAATGTGGAATAACTCTTAAAAGGGATCCCAAATCAGAAATCCAAGGGTTCCATTGCATTCCAGAAGGTGGTTTTAGCCTAGGCATGACCAATGTTTAGTCATCATTGGCCTCCAGTGAGAAATGATGAAAATGGAAAAACCGTACATAAAATTATTATATAAAATTAGTTTATTTTTTAAATGATTTTAACTAACTAACAGAGACATAGATTAAAAATATGAGACCACCACTGAACTCATGAGGGTATTCTTTCTTTAGGAAGATCATAATATTGGCTGGTGTGGGCAAACAATGGAAGTTAGTTTATGGCCGTAAATAAAATAATTAAGTAACAATTATTTTATTGTTAAATTATATAACTCCTAAACAACTACTCGAATTGTAAATCCAAGAGTACCGTTGAGCTCATGAGGGTGTTTTTCCCTTAGGCAGATCCTAAAATCCACCAGTACATGTCAAGGGTGACTATTAATAATTTTTAACTTTTTTACGGTACGTTCAGTTAATGTGCGGGAAGTGAATTATATATTTTTAATAGGTGGTCAGATTTAAAATACAAGGGCACTGTTGAATTTAAGTGACGAGATTCACTTAAGAAAATCTTAGCTTCGACTGACAAGGGTTGAATGAAAATGTTAATTTTTGGACTTTACAGAAAAAATAATAAAATTACTCAATGAGTAATTTTATTTCTTTCTTGTAAATGTTGAGCAGCAGTGGTGGGATTTCTGAGCTGTTAGACCAATAAATGGTCGGTTACACTTGGTTGTGTAACTGTTTTGTTAGAAGAATTAATAGGTTTATTAATCCAATTCATTAATGAACTGAATTAATTTTTTGGTGTGTTGATCCTCTCTTTCATCTATTTAAATGAATCTCAGGCATGGGTTTTTGGCACTCAAGAGAGAAACCTATGATGATGTTCCATGATGTCTTCCACCAACCTAGAACAAGTCTTCGATGACCGTTGGAGGATTTGATGATGAGAACTAATGGACACAAACCTTTTCTTTCACCAACAACACCCTCAGACGTGGAAACTCATTCTTTGTCTGTAGCTACTTCTAACAAGCTTGATGTTCGGGGGGTTATGTGCTTGATTTCTCCCCTTTACCCCGTTCTTGAATATTATGAAGAACATGGATCAACCATCCATAGGGTTAATCTATGTTTCATTCTTTAATGATGGAGGATATTATGGGGGTTTTTTATGGTAGTTTTTATAATTAAAATATCCTCCCCATGTAGTCATTCTATCATGGAGGGCACGACCCAATCGAACAAGGCCTAGACCGTCCGCCGAACATGGTTGCGGTGGAATTCTTCATGGAAAACTGGAAGATTTGGCAAGAAGGTTGAACCAAGGGACGCATAGTGCAGGCGTCATCTCGGGAGGTCCGTAGGCATGGATGAGAATAAAAGTGGACCATCAGAGCTTCACTAGTGGCCCGTGGAGGCTTTGTCGGCACGACGACACTTGCGACCAAGGGAGGCAGCGACCGACACCTTCATGCCACAAAGGAAAGAAGACATTTGAAGGTGCTGTGATGGACGAGGGGGCGACCGGCCTTCTCTGACCATGTTGAACTAGGGTGGTGCACTTCAAAGGTGCGTCGCGATGGAAGGTAGTGTCTTCAAGCCATGACAGAGGGCAGACCTGCACCCGCGGGTCCATTGCAAGCCAGTCCAGGCGGACCAGCCATGGGAGTTCAGCGCCATCCGATGCCGCTGTTGAGCCGTGCAGTGCGCTACGACAACACACCATAGAGGAAGGCCATGGAGGAGGGTGGAACCATGGTCTGTGGGTCCCGTGCATGACGGGTCCAGCGGGATTGGCTGGGAGAGGCGGCACCAACTGGCACTGCTGCCTTGAAGGCCCAAACAGCTTCAGCCATTTGGGAGGAGAACGGACCCCCCGTGCTCTACCAGAATGCCGAACCCATGGCCTAGAGGGCCATACCAGGCCAAGAAAAATCAGGCCAAGCCCAGCCCTTTCGGAATGGGCCCGATGGGCCTGGTCGGATCGGACCCGGAGCCCTTTATAGCCCAGTTATTCTTGAATGGGCATATCTCTTAAAACAGCCGTCCGTTCGAAAAACTGTCTATAGCACCAGAAACCTTAGGAAAATTCAATTATTTAATAATAATACACTTGGGTTTAGTAGAAGGTTGGATAATGGCCAGATTGGATTGACCCCAAATCTAACCGGGCCCTCGACAGTAAAATGCCAATAACTTACAGACTGGGCGTCCAGTTGATGCACCGTCTGTTGCGTTGGAACCCTTATGACATGGATGTTAATTGGTTAATTCTTTGGGGGACTTCGTGCTGGTTTAAATATGACTAATGGCTTGAGGAGAGGATCCTCCCAGAAACAAACGTGCTTTGTGTGGGAAGCTAGTGGCTGGTTGAGGCGCGAAGATTGAATAACGATATTGTGTGGAACAACACAGGGAGATCGTGTGTGGATCAGCAATGAGAAATCCTGTGTGGGTCACCACTGAGCGATCCTATGTGGATCAGAACATAGGAATCCTGTGTGGATCAGAACCGAGTGATCCTATGTGGATCAGCACAGAGAAATCCTCTCTGGATCAACACCAAGCGATCCTGTATAGATCACCACTGAACGATCCTGTGTGGATCAGCACCAAGCGATCATTTGTCGATCATAATTGAGGGATCCTGTGTGGATCAACAACGAGCGATCATGTGTGGGTCAGCAGTAGAGCCTCATTATATCATAAGATGATATAAATCTATGAATAAAAATATGTACTTATGTACTTCATTTATACCTAGTTGGAGCTGAGTTTTTTCCTTTGTAATTTGTGATTGAGATCATTCTTTGTGGGTTTTCCATTGGGGAATTATTAGAGAGATTCGGGGGTCTTGGAGCCCCTACTGGGTATTGTTATACTCACCCCTATGTTGGTTCCACCCGCACCTTATTGTGTCTTTTGGAGAATAAATATTGTTTGACTGAGTCTTGATGAGTTATTGCTAGATGGTGCTCTAAGGTGATTGGCAGACGACGTACAGAGGTGACCGATTGATGTGGAGAGCTGTAACAACAAGCTATACCTAACCATTCGGTGGGATCCTTGGTGGACGACCTCAGGAGATGTTTTCCTTTTTTTCTGTATTTCAATTTCAGTTGCTCTTGTATTCTGGCCCCTTTAATCCAGTTCATACTTTTACACTCTTTGGTAGTTGTAGTTGTGGTTTCACCTTTCTTCTTCCATTGTATTTTACTTATGTGTAGTGTAACATATCTATGTGTGTACATGTTTTTAGAAATGCCTTTACATTTTAAGGAAATTCCTTTCCGGTGCTAGTCACAAACCCCTAGCCTATGCAAGGTGGGCCTGGGGTAGTCACGGCATGAGCCCCAGGGGACAGGTCGTGACATATTTTAAAAAATATATATAAATAAATAAATACAAATAAATATGTTTATAAATGTATATTTACTATTTTTATGCATTTATAATTATATATAGAAAAATAATATTTAAGAAAAGTATTTATATAATTATAAATAAATAATTATATATTTATTAATAATTACGAAATTATAATAATTTTTTAAATAATGAATATATTTACAATATTTATACTTATATAAATTATATATATATATGAAATATATATATTTATTTGATAAATAAATAAGAATATATATAATTATATCAATATATATAATGATTTAAATATTATTTTTTAAAAGAATTTACATAATTACAAATAAATTATTATATATTGAAATAATTATAACATTATTATTTTATAAAAAGTATCGTTATAGAAATTATATTTATATATAATAATTATACTTTTTAAAAAAGTATTATTTCTTTTAAAAAAAATTATTATAAATATTTATCAACAATTTTTAGCACTAATAATGATAGGGATTTATCAGAGCTAAGAAAGCCCTAATAAAATCTATCTTTATCAATGGTAACATTTTTGCACCGCTAAATATGGATTTTATCTGCACTGAAAAATAATTACCTCTATCTATCTTAAAAAAATCATTGATAATGATTCATTTCATTATTCCATATTAACTTAGGACTGATAAAAGGTTTATTTATCAGCACTTTTTTAGAATCATTGATAAAAGTGTCCCGATCTATTTTAAGAACCCTTACCATCATGAACTAGTTTGAAGCATTAGAATCTCTAAGTGGAAGCCAAATGCTTTCGACACTCCTTGTTGTCGAATCCATGTTCAAATCCTAGCTAGAATCGAGGATCCAACTATTCCGAGGCTCGAATACATGTATTGAGTGATTTATGGGTCGAACAAAACCAAGTCTTGAACGAAATCTTGGTTTTTTAAAATTTCTAATTTCCCTCAGTTATCCACTGAACCACCACATATCACATCTATGTATCAAAAAATGTCTAGTTTCACTATCCTATAATAAAAGAACCCAAAATTCATTTTTAGATATATCAAATTATCATCTTCCTCGGTAGCATGTGGATGTCCTTGGGAAAATATTGGTACTATGTGACTTGAAATATATAAAACCTAATGTTGGTTCATGTTTTTGTGAGGTATAATAATCTCATAATACCTATATTCCATTACATATACATCTGTCCAATAATAATATTTTGAAAAATTTATCTATATAGCGGTCAGTGTTTTCATTAGTTTATAATATTCCATTGTAGATCACTTGGGAACCACTTTTTCATATTTTTATTAAGAAATTAATCTGCTATGACTTCCTTGATGCACCTATAAACCAATTAAAATGTTTCACCAATCATAGAAATCCCAATATCATACCTCATATGATCCACAAAAAAATTCATTATTCTTTGTTGAATCCTCAAATATTATGTCTTCGATATATATGAGTATAAACATCCATTGATCATTCCCCTTATTGATGTAGAGATTGTGATCAACTCTACCTCGCTAAAAACCAAGCATTCTTTGGTATTGATCTAACCCTAAATAAAAGGTCCACAGTCATTTCATTATCTAATACAATGATTTATTTAACGAGAAAACCTTTATCTCATTTTCATCCATAATAAACCCATCACGTTTCTCAATGTATACTACCCCCTGTAGAACTTCATTTAGAAACATATATTTGACATCCATTGGTATAATTTTAATTTCATTTTCACTAAAATAGCCAAGAAAAATCAAATAGTTTCCAACTGGGACATGAGAGTAAATTTATCATAAATAAAAATTCCTTTGATCTAGGAGTTCCCCTTTCAAATTATCCATTTTTTATTTTGATCCAATTTTCCATAGTCAAGGAGTTTATTTCTAAACATCCAATTTGTTTTGTTTTCATTTCTATATTGCAACCATGTAATAATTTCACATGTCACATTTTTATTATTTAAATCAAGCATCTCATGCATAGATTTGATCAAATTATCATCATTGTCAACTTCTCTAAATTATTTATGCTCTACATGGGAAACAATGAGGTTTTTTGAAGAGTCTTACTCCTTCATGTTTTTAATGAAATTATCTGATCACCAATGAATTTTTATTCATTGATTTCATTATTTATTTTATTTATTATATTTGATAATCCCACACAATTTTCGTCACCATCAATTTTTTATTTTAGTCAACCTCAACCCTACGTGCTCCACCCTATGCTACTCAATTCAACATTAATTTCCACCAATGTTTTATTCTTATTTTAATTATTATCAATATCCCCATTTTAATTAGTGAAAATATCGATCAATTTTTTTCATGTCATCATAAAAACATCTCAACCCACCCATTTTAAGTTAGTATTTATTTGTCACGTTATCTAATATGAATAATTTTCACAACCACAAATCAATTTCCTATTTTAATCAGAATTACTGTAATTTTTTACTAACAGAAAATCAAAAAATGGTTTGTGTAGTTGTCTATAACTTTGAAAATATATATCCATATTTTAAATGATTACCCAATCTTTAATACTACCTAAAAATCCCTTCATTTCTTTAATCACTCATCTAATAAACACTATGTATTATTTACATTAATCTATCTAAAAATTGATTTTTCCTTAACATTGAATTTTGGTTCCATCCTTAGGAATCTTTGATTACCATCTACGTAATTCTCAAAAATGGGAGGCATTACCCATTTTAGAGAACACAAAGGGGTAAAACTTTCATCATGATTAGTTTTATCTACCAAATAGTTATTATTCCAATTTTTTGTTTGAGATTCATCCCCGATTACTTTTATGTTTCTTATACTACTCTTATAAGTAGTCATCATATTGAGGACTAATTCATTGATTATTTCAAGAAACATTGGTTCATGTAAATAAGAGATGTAGAATGAGTGACAAATAATAAAATTAAATGATAACTATTTAGAAGACGAGATGATGAGGATGAAAATTGTTAATAACTTTCACCTTTGGATGAATTCAGAGGATAACACCTACCATAGTGGAGTAAATATTTTCATAAATTCAATTGACCAATTTTTTTAAAGCATACTAAAAATATTTCGAATAATAAAATATTGAGTTTACCTTATTAGAATTATCTATAACTTTCTCCTTTGATAATGAATATCTTATGTGTATTTCTTTATTTATTGTAAAAAAATGAATACCTTATGAACCCAATTGGATATCATTACTTTCCCTTAGATGATTAAAATCATAAATCCAAGGAATCATATTTTCTCCTCATCCTCCTCACTCATTGATTGATTGTTTGGAAAAATCTATTTGTGTTTTTTGTATCATCATTATTTCTTTACCATCAACATATCCCTTTGGTCTACAATATTTTAATAGTAGAATCATTATCCATGGAATTAACGTATTGTTTCATATTTATGTTTAATTTATTTCATATTAGTATTAATGATATAATAATTTATTTTGTGTATAGTTTGAATATTTTGGTCAAGTTAGTGTGGGTTTTTTAAATCTAAGCATGCTTGTGAGGGATTGGAATTCAATTCAACAACTGAGATAATGAATATAAGAAAATGAAACAAGAATGCATGAAACCATCAGGAAAAGGTGAATTCTTAACAATTTAAATACTTTTTTTCATTATTTTATCAATTATTTGTAAGATAATTTCCTTATCATTTTTATCGAATACATCTATAGTTTATTTCATAAATCATTTTAGAAGTCATATTTTCATTCAACTACCTAAAACAATACACAAAATAGATAAAATGATTATTTCTGTTAATGTTACCACGTTTTCCATTTTCATTGTATTTATTTTTCGAACTTCCAACACTATATATTGATTTGATGTTTTTATCTGAAAAAACTTCTCCATTATTGAAATACATAAAAGCATTTTCTCATTATGGTGACTTATCATGATATAATGGGCACATGTGATTCCTATTCTTGTCTGGCTTTCAGCAATGGGAAAGGTTTTTCAGATCAGAAGATTGAGTCAATATACATTGTTGGTAGTTCGACATAGAAATATAATGGAAACATGGTAAAACTATTAGTTGTGATTTTTTGAAATCTTGGGATGTGTAGGAATCAACCACAGTTTAATTTGACACATGGTGTGACCAATATGTCTCCAAGTGTTTATTTCTATTTAAAATTGACATTAATTTTAATAAATAGAAGAAAGGATAGAATTAAACATGATAAACCATAATATTTTTTTTTTATATTTTTGAGAAATGATCCATAAGTCCATTGGGAGTTATAGGAATCAGCTGCACCTCAATTCGATGCATGGTGTGAGCGCTATGACCTAATGTGTATGTTATTAGTTAAAAATGGATAGTATAGTTCCAAAAATGTCACTCTCTGAAAATAGAGAAAATACTATTAAATTTTTTTTATAATTAAGTAAAATTATTCATAAGTTATTTTTGACATATAGGAATCATTCTCACATCATCCTAATTCATGATTTGATCGGTATGATTCAAAGTGCGTGTTTCTAGTTTTAAATGACGTTTTAGTAAAAAGATAAGTGACATACTCAAAACCAAGGAAGAAAATTTGGATTATTTTGATATTTTATTAAAATTATCCATATGTTATTTGAAATATATAGGAATCAATCTCACATAAATCCAATTCACATAGTGATCGATAGGAGTCAAAGTGCCAGTTTCTAGTTTAAAATGACATTTTAGTAAAAAACATGCAACGTACTCAAAACTGAGGGAAAACATTATATTTTTTTTGATAATTTATGAAAATGATCAATATGTTATTTGAGAAATATTGAAATCATTCAAACCTAAATATGATTCATGATGTGACCGATATGACTGTAAGTGCATATTTTTATTTAAAATTGACATTAATTATAGTAAAAATTATAAATGATGTACTCAAAATCAATATAACACATTCATATTGTTTTGATACTTTAAAAAAATTATCCACAATTAATCTTGGAAAATTATGAATTATCCTCACCTCAATATGGTAGACTATGTTCCCAGTATGAATCAATGAGTCCGTTATTAGTTTAAAATCAATAGTTTAGTTCATAAAATTTCAATCACTGAAAACTAAGAAAATGCACTCAAATTTTCTTAATAATTTATAAAATAAATTAATATTTCATTTATATTGTTTAGGAATTATTCTCTCATAGAACAAATAAATGATGTTATCGATATGAGTGAAAGTGCTTGATTTCAGTTTAAAATGAAGTTTTAGTAAAAAAAGACAAGTTATGTAGTCAAAAATGAGTAAACATATTCATATTTTTTTATAATTTTTAAAAAATATCCCTAATCTATTTGGGACATGTTAAAAGTAGTATCACATCAATCTGATGCATGGTGTGATAGATATAACTCCAAGTGTGTCTTTTTATTTAAAATTGACGTCAATTTTTGTAAAAAGGAAAATGCCTTACTCAAACCCAAGAAAACATAGTTATATTGTTATGATACTTTAGTAAAATGATCCATAGGTCATTTTTGATGTTTAGGAACCATCCTCACCTCAATCCGACACACGGTGGGATTGGTATGACTCCAAGTACTTCTTTTTATTTAAAATTAATATCAATTTTAGTAAAAAAGAAAATGTACTTACTCAAAACTAAGAAAAAACATTACGATTATTTTGATAATTTCAGAAAATGATCCAGAAGTCACTTTCAATGTGTTGGAATCCATCACACATAAATCTGAAACATGATGTTCCCGATATGATTCATTGTGTCAGTTATCAATTTAAAATTGATGTGTTAGTTCCAAAAGTGTCAGTCACTAAAAACTAATAAAACAAGATCATATTTTCTTGATAAATTCGGAAAATAATTCAGAATTCATTTTTGATGTATAGGAATCGATATTACATCCAACTAACACATTATATGTCCAGTATGAGTCAAAGTGCATATTTCTAGTTTCAAATGGAATTTTAGTAAAAAAGAAAAGTGACATTCTCAAAATCAAGAAAACACATTTGGATTCTTTTTATTCTTTATGAAAATGATTGATAAGTTATTTGAGATGTGTAGGAATAAACTTCACCTCAGTATGACATAAGGTGTGACTGATAGGGCTCCAAGTTCATCTTTTAAATATATAAGTGTCATTTTTTCAAATCTCATATCACATTTCCAAAACTGAGAAAATGATCCAAAATTGTTTTCTAATCATTCTATCTATTATTAATTAATTAATTAACTTTTAATTGTTATCTTATGCTTATTTATTTAATTTTTACATAGATAATTCTTGAAGATGAATAAGAAATGGTGTGATGTGAAATAATCAACCACAAGTAAATCTAAAATATAGTGTCCCTAGTATGACTCAATGTTCAGTTTAATATTAACACTTTATATTAATTTATATCATTATATTATTTCTATCATAATAATTTTTTTCTTTTACATGCGTTTTTTTTCTTGATTAGGGGTTACAATCAAAAGACAAAGTAAGAATTTTGTTTTTGAATGTATGTAATAATTTTTACTTATGTAATTATATAGACCAATGTTTAAAATTTCTATAATATAGAGTTTTTTTTGTTTTATTTGTGTTGTAAATATTATTTCATATAAATTCAATATTTTTACTTGATTTTTATGATTTCGTAGTGTTTTTGGTATTGCGGTGTGCTGTTATAACACACTGTATTGGTGCTGCAGTGTTCTGTTGCTATAGACTATAGTATAGCTCTTTATCTGTACTTATAAATGTGGTTATAAAATGTTCTTTCATTCAAACTTAAAAAATCACTGATAATGGATTCATTTATCAATGCTTGTATAAGTAATGATAAAGGCCTAGGTATTTTAATCTTTCTCTGGTTATCATCACTTCTTTAGCACTTATAAAGGCCATTTTTAGCCATTTTGAAACCCTATTTTGTAGTAGCGGTGTTACCCTTCCAAGGGTGGAAAAAACCGGTCTACAAAAAAATATGGCCACTGGGAAAATAAATTTCCCACTGACTCCCAAGTCTCATCCTATACATAATTGTGCTTCTATAAAATTGGTAAAAATGGTACATACCAATCTCAGAGATCCTTCTTTATCTGGTCAATAATGGGCATGGGATACTCCTCAAACAATACATCAATATCCAATTCAACCTCATCTGGATCGAAATTAGGAGATGTATTAGGAAGATAACGATGAAGCTATGAAATGTAGAATATTTCATCCAGGGAAAAATACCTTTTGGGTAATAAAAACTAATATGCTACCAACATGACTCTATCCATGATCTCAAATGGCCTGATATAATGAGTTAAAAACTTCCCTTTCCTCTGTATCCATCTATTCCCAATTATGGGTGATACCCATAAAAAAACATGATCCATAACCTCGAACTCTATAGATATTCAATGTTGATATACATAATATTTCTATATGTTCAAAACAGTATTCATACACTTTTTGATTAGCTAAACCTACTCTAAATTATCTAGTACGAGATGAAATCCTAGTGGTGTTTCCTCTCCTACTTTTAACAATCACATGGGTGAACGGAACAACCTACTGTAAAGGGAATCATAAGGATCCTTCTGAATCATTACCTGAAAGATGTTATTATTGAAAAAATCATCAAGATTAATATAATTCTCCCAAGAAACCCAAAAATCAAGGACTCACAGTCTGATCATATCCTCTAGCAGATGTATCTTCTGTTCTGACTGGTCATCAGACTAAGGTTGAAAAGATATTATCAGGAGAACTTATATACCCATATATATCTGCAAACCCTTCTAGAAACATTATTTTAAATTGAATTTACCTATCATAATTGAATGTAAGATGGGAATTTTGTATTCATTTTATCTCACATACATTATTCCCAACACATCAACTATTAAATTCTTACAGATAAGAAGGAAGTGGGATACTTTCTTCAGTCTATCAACAACTACCCAAATAAATCATTACCCTAAGGTGACCTTGGTAAGATGAATACAAATTACATTGTATCATCTTGCCATTTTTATTCTGGGACTGGTAACGTCTGTAATAAGACAACATGTCACTAGTGCTTCACCTTCACCTGTTGATAGGTGGAACACATAGTGATAAAACTTTCTATCTGATGTTTCAACCGAGGACACCAATACCAATATCACTTATCTAAATACATCTTATATATTCTTGTATGAACTTCCCACTAATAATATTGAGACTCTCACATAAGATCCTCTCTCATATCTATAGGAACCCAGACACACTCTTGTATATATAGGACGTTGTCTCCATCAACCGAAAAATCCAAAGGTGGTTCCTCGCTTGAAATAGTCTTCTAGATAACCAAGCCTTCAGGATCTGAGAACTACCTTCTCTTAACCCTATCTTGAAGGGAATAGGTAATGATCATGTCTATGAGGAAAGAGTACTCATGACTTTCATGGAACTCAAGATGCATCCCAGAAAAGAGGGTCATCAATTTCTATTAATCATTGGCTTCTTATATGGAATATGACTGAGTTTGTTAGCTCTATTCATCAACATCAAAATTTACCTTTCCATGCATATAGGAAATACCAATGTAAATGGAGTAAATGTATTCAACCCATATTCACTATTTTATATTCATTTCATAATGTATAGAGATTTATTTTTTGATCTTATGGTCCGTATACACCAAAAAGTGATCACCCATCAGACAGTGTCTCTAGTAGTGTGAGGAATGAACAATTGATTCATGATAGAGGTCATGCATCAGGTAATTATACTTGTAAGGTATCAAATGGTGATCCCAATAAAAATTGAACCTATCCTCCTACATCATCATTGCACCATTCCAAAATCCCGATGCATCATAGAACACTATATAGAATCTTCTAGGATCTGAAAGAATCGGAATAGGTGTCGTGGTAATCCTTCATTTTAGCTCATGAAAAGGCCTTCTGACGTGATTCTAACCATATGAACTTTACAACATTCTTTATAAGACCATTAATAAGCAAGGAAATGCATGATAAGTCCTTTATAAAATTTCTATAATATCCAGATATCCCTAAGAAACTCTATATATCAAACATATTCTTGGTATACTCCCAAGAAAATAAAACACTCACCTTCTCCGCATCAAATGATACTCCAGATTATGAGATAATATAGACCAATGAGTGAACTTTATGAATATGAAAGTGGAACTTATAAATAATGGAATAAAGATGGTTCTCACTCTGTATATTCAAAATGATCTCAAGGTGAATAGCATCGTCACTACAAGTATGAGAACAGACTATGATTTCATCCCCAAAAACCATGAAAAGAATAATCCAGATAGGGGTAGAAACCCTATTCATAATGTAATTTAAAATATAGGGTTCATTCATAAGACCAATCAACATAAAACAATACTCATATAACCTATATTTACTTTAAAAAGCCGTACGTGGTATGTATGATGTCCTAACTTGAACCTAATGGTAGTTCAATATCTACTGGATCTTTTATAATGTCTTATCTCCTCATAGATATCAAAGAGATACTATATCCATGGAAATGGATACCACTAATTAACAGTAATCTGGTTCAACCATCGATAATTCACACCTAGAAAAAGGATCCCATCCACCTTCTTAGTGAAAATAATGGGTGAACCCGGAGATAAAGTTTTGTGTCAGATAAACCCCTTTGATTCTAAATCTTAAAACTAACTCTTTCTCTCCAAGAGCTTAGTAGGTTTCATCCGGTATGGAGAATTAGATACTAGAGTTTCGCCTAGAATGAGCTCAATCGTAATCTCTACATCTCTATTAAGAGGTAATCCAAAACAATCATTGGGAAATATGACCTTGAAATGATCTACCACTAGAGGAAATTATTTTATATGTATTCGTTGATCCTCTATAAAGAGGCTTGAAATCTGGGAAATCACTCCACTTAGCCTTTCATGCACTGGTACAACTCTTCTAGATGGGACATTCAAATCCCCCCTATGGAGATAACTGCCACCCTATGACAATGCAAACGACACCCTGTGGTGATAGAATTACACATATAAATTATAATTAATCAATCAATCCATATTAATAATGACATAAATCCCATCACCTTGAGTAAAAAGAGGTCCCATAAGAATGGATCACTACCTACCTCAAGGGGAAGTCCTTGTGTTTGCATAGTCCCACTGGCCGCACTCCCAACAATGTGTATAGGGTCATCACACCATAGAAGTACTGAATTCCAAACCCATGAATTTCTATAGTTAATAAAGATATATATTATTTTGAGGAACCTATATAGTAAAAAGATGATATAATAGTGGAGGATACTAGAATAGTACACCATACTATAGATGGTCCTTCACTTTGT
This sequence comes from Viscum album, assembly GCA_963277665.1. Classification (NCBI taxonomy): domain Eukaryota; kingdom Viridiplantae; phylum Streptophyta; class Magnoliopsida; order Santalales; family Viscaceae; genus Viscum; species Viscum album. The sequence goes on along the minus strand of OY728153.1, from coordinate 1,175,473,558 downwards.
TCCTTGGGTATTGGCTGTAAGGCTTGAAATTAGCCTTATTTATGGACCTGTACTACCATGAGTATGTTTGATCTATTTTCACTGATGATCAAATTTCTATCTACCCTGAACACAACCTCCTCCTTAATCAGTCCTTGTGGTGCTACTCAAACTCCCCTCTTGACATGGCACAACTGATTCTTCCCCAGAAGGTGGAGATGGTGTTGAACCTCTTCCTCAATATATAGATGAAAAGGATATAATTTAGGAAGATTCTCCACATGGTCACAATAATGAAACTGAAGAAGGACTATATAAAATTAAGTCCTCCAATTCCCCTACTATCCAAACTGATAGCATATAATTGAGATAAAAATTTGGATACTCTGGTCGATGCTTCTCAAACAAGAAACCTCAAGGCTATGATTCTTGTTACCGAAGAAAATACTTCCATATATCAACACTGGACATCTATGCCTAGTACTATTGGCTTATATCAGTATTCTCTTGGGGATAAGAGCCTGATTTATAATCTCATAATAGGTAGTTAGTCGAAATACATTCCCCAGCTATAAGATGGAATACTTGAGCCTTTCCCCAAAACATCTTGCGCGCGACAGATCATCAGAGTATAGAATCAGTAAAAATCCTTGAAACTGAATAAACTTAACTGAATAGTCCATTGAATACATAGTACACTTCTCCAAGTGCATGAACTATCTATATTGGTACTCTCTCATCATATAAGGGAAAAATTAATCATAGAAGGAAGTGTGAAATTCAACCCAAAACTTGCACTGATGAAGATTAGCCTAGTTAATCACATCCCTCAAGTTTTTAGATGAATAGCATATAATATAGGTGTAAATATTAAACATTATCTTGAGAGGAATATCTATATTCTCAAAGATATATTGAGTGTATTCTATCCAAGACTCAACAACATGAGGATCACCATCCTCTAAACATATGGGAGGATGTTGCTTTGGAACTCGTGAGTCATATCTTCCATAGTAGGTGCAGGTAATAGAACACCCTGTTTTGACTGCATTATATTTATAAAACCCTCTCGAAGATGAGATTTTTGTTCCTAGTTCAGGTATAATAGGGGATGCCCTGTCTTGGGTTGGAAGTGATAAGTATTCCCTCATCATTTTTTGCAGTTTGGGTTATCTTCCTCTTGAATGTATGAACTATTTCCAAGGGTATTCCCATGGGAAACACCATTTCAGACCTCCCAAAGTTTCATAGTTGTTATATTTGATGTGGTTATCCTATCATTGTTTAATAAAAAAACTCTTATTTAGGTATATAAATCAGTTCCACAAGTGGTGCTCCAAGTGGTATGACTAGAAACATACGATCCATCATCTCTGGAGTTAGTCGTTGCCACTATCATGGTGTACAAATAATGGATTACATGGAGTCATATCTCTAAAAATTCCAAGTAAATTCCTCAGAATAGAATTTAGGTAGATATAAGAAGTAGCGTAAGATGATCACAAGAATAAGGGATCACTGCCCAAGGTATTAATCCAACTACCCAAATTGAAGGCTACAATGTTGTTAAGTGTTTGAATTTAATTAATAGGGGTTATAGTAGGTGATGTGTCAATTTCACAATTCCTATTAATTTATTGGAAACAATTTAATTTTATAAATACATATTTTCAATTATAGTTCCCATTTTATAATATACATATGTCATGTTTGGATTAAATGGATCTTCATTCAGCGCCAATAAAGTCCCGTACATTTTATAATTGAATGAGACTCCCATTTAAATTTAAATTATCTATGTTACATTTTTTTCTCATAATGTACATGTAATATAAGATGGATTGACTTTTTAAATTACATATTCCAATTCATGAGGGACCATACACCTCTTAAATTAAAAATGGAAGTCACATAATCACATCCAATGATAATCTCATATAACCAGAGGTACACAACTAACCTGGGTAAGAACAAGCAATTTACGATGTCACAATCAAACTATATTAGAGAAAACTATTTATATTGATGAAAACAATTTAAATAACCAATTATATTACCCAAAAAAGTTTTTACTAGAATAAATATATATATAGAGACCATGGATCACTTAACAGTTATAGGAAACACGTCGATGAATGTAGTGAAATGCATCTATATGGCATGGAATATTCATGAATGTGAAATCTACATTCCTAGGATATGCAAGGAATGTGAATTCTAGGTTACTATATAATGCATGTAACAATTCTCATTTCCATACCAGGCAAGGTGAAATATCTATAAGGAATATCAAATACCATAACTCATCTGAATCACCCAAATATGAAAATATATCAACTTTAATAGGAGAAAATAAAATAACAATTTTCCATTCCTAGGAAACTTGGTATTTACACTGAACATGGACAAGATACTCCCAAGAATGTCTCATCACAATGTTCCAACATGTGTATAAAATATTGCCTAAATTTCCCAAAAAAATATCAATGAAATGAAAAACCACTCTCATATCACTTTTTGACATCCTGACCTAGGTTCCACTCAAAGCTGCCTTGAGCCAGTTGTCCACATGGCCTCATGCATGCTTCCCCATACACTACAGGTTTCCAACAAGCAATGAGGGTGTAGGGTGTGCCTATGGAGAGACTATTTCCTCATGATATAGTGGAGAAAAATGGATATATAATAATATATAAATAGTGGAAGCATAATATCATAAAATAACTCAATAGAAGCATACATAAACAATAAAGAAACTGATAATAATACTCCAAAGTTGGAAACTGAACCATATATATAATATGATAATACCATGCCATGCCTCTTAAAAAACCAGAATACATGTATAAATGGAATAATAAAATGCGTACTACATAAAAGAATAAAAAAGATCGAAAAAGAATCCAATCATCCTAAGCAATGGCCTAGTCATCTGCTACTAAGATCTATACTAAGAAAGCAACAAAGTTAGGTTTCTAAAGTGGGATTCTTCCCCTTACCAACATTTATATACATATAATCTGCCCGAGAACCAATGGAAGACCATATATGGTGTGAGATAAACCTTAATATTCCACCACCAAAGGAATATATACCATCCAGTTTGTGTATATAAACTAAAACAAAGTGCAGGTATATATAAATGTAAATACAATATAGAAATGTAAATAGCTCATACCTTATTCAACCTTAGCTGGGGTCTGAACATATATAATTTAATTAATTATGTTCAATTTTATAATAAGTATAAACTATAAAATATATGATAAAGGTAAGGTAAGAGGATCCAATATGTAAGCAAGGTATCCTATAATAATGATAATATTGAAAAATGATCCAAGGTGAAACAGAGGCATCCTTTACTTGGTGGGTCAAGGAAACTCAGTAATAATATGAAGTGTGTCTATACGGGGTTTGAGTGTAATCCAAGGGGAATCACCCAAGGTATTCCATTGTAAAATTGTTCTAACTGCATCTAAGGATCTCATCCAAGGTAAACATGGGCTATGCAGAACTGGGGATAAGAGGGTGTATCCATGGCGGCACATGTCAAAAGACATCAAGACGAATCCAAGGAGTGTATCCATGGAATCTTAATATTCGGAAGATAGAATAGGTGTCCTATCAAATCATTCGAGGAATCCACTAATAGAAAAAGGTTGTTTCCAAATGTGGGTATCTCCCATGGAAATCATCTCCTCAAATTAGAATAGCATCTTTAGAGTGATTAAAGAATTCCTTCAGGAATCCAAGGCTTGCTCAAGTCTTACCACTCCTATAAATATAAAAAGTTCCATATGAAATATGATCCTTATATATAATTCATTATTTAATTTTGTCCATGTAATAATCGTGCTATTTAATAATTTAGTTGGGTCATTCCATTTTCTTTAATACTAGGTGAAAAGGTTAAAATGGAAATTCAACAATTTATTAGTTTAATTATATATTCATTTACTCGGTTTATTCCTTTACCTTTATTTTGCATGACGAGGTGGGATAAGGGCCTAAAACCGACGTCATTAACTATTCTCATTTAGTAGGTCTATTCAATTTTCTTTTATTTAGTATAAAAAGGTAAACAATGACATGAAAAAATTACATTCAGATAAGTAAAGTCGATGAGCAATCTATAATATAATTTCTATTTAATAACTCAATAATTAATTTATCGCACTTACCTTATAATGATCAAGTCCAAGCGCACCCGAATGGTGTTGTAGATAGACCCACATGGGTCACCAAGGCATATAATAAGAAAGAATCTACTTAGGGTGGATTTCATTGAGGTCACAACATCCAAAGATATACGAACGACTATAACAAGGGCTCTAGAACATGAGTGAAACAATTCTAAACATGGAATATTAATTTAATAAGAAATTCCTAGTGAAACCGGTGTGTGCACAATGACTAAAATTTATAAAATGGAGTGATTCAAGGGAATAGTCATATACCCCTACCTTAATCCAATATAACTCTCTAAGACCAGTATAGGCCTTATTATTTCATGGATTGTATGATAATTTAATAATAGATCATTCCCCTAAAAATAGGTCATATGAGCATGCATCAATATAGAATATTTGATAGGAATAAAAACAACAAACCAAGCCTATGTATTTTTGATCTAATGTGGACGAATATATTGAGAAAAATATAAGATCAATTGTTATTATGATGAAAAAATCTCTAAGAAAACTGGTAAAGAAGCATGAGAGCTTCAAGGGAGGACAAAAATAGGTGTCTTCCTGCGAGAATGAAGAAAATTAGAGGCCAGTTTAATTAAAAAAATATAAAAATGGAAAATTCACCCAAAAAATACTGGGTTGCATAGTTTGGTCACACAATTGGCCAAACCATGGGCCAAACATGCAAACCTCACTTCTTTAAGGGTATCCCTACATGATTGGGCAAACAGTTTGTGAAACCATTCACCAACCATGTTATATGCCTTTGTTAAAGGTTTCATGCCACCCACATGGTCATGCTTCCATGGGTTCATAGTTAGGGAAAAACAAACACCCTTCATTTTCCATTTGAAATTCCTTGCACAGTTTAGAGAAACTATTCAGCCTAGCACACATGGTTTCCACTAACCATGCAGACTAGTTCTTTTCTCCACTATTCAGGGTTCTGAGCTCCAAAAAATTCCTTAAAACCAATAAAACATCAGTAGCCTCATTAGGAATCCATAAATAGGTCCAAGATAAATAATTAGAAAAACAAATAATGGATATATACCTAAAAATTGATTCTTATAGAGCTATTGTTATAGAGTTTCATGAATATATTCTGAGGATCACAAAGTCATTCTGTGTTTGAGGGGTTACAATTTTACAAGTGAAGAGAATGACACTTTTGGATGTAACCACTTAATTTTTAATAATGTAACAATATTATTCATCATTAAATTGACAAAAATGGAAAAATATGGACACGATGTGTGTTAGGGTATAGATTCTCCCTATAAATTCATTTTAGAGAAAACATAGAGTGTTTAAAAATTTATCTATTGACTTTTTAACTTATATAACAATTTACTTTTACTTTGGTCATTAATTTTTTACGTTAGAAATTAATATTAATTTAAAAAATAATATTGAAACAATTAAATAATTATAAATTTCTTATTTTAAATTAGTAAATAATTTCGACAAATGAAATTTTAATTGATTTGAAATTAATAATCTAAAATAAGTGCACATGATGTGAAAAAACATTTTTTAAAAAATATTGTGATATAATGTTCCGAAAATTATATATAAGATAATATTATAATATATTTTAATTTATTAACATAAATATGATTTTTAAATAAATAAATAAAATTATGTTTTATTTAAAATCAACACAAACCCTAATTTCACGGTTAAACATTTTAATAGAAGAAAACAAAGAAAACAAATTTTATTACAATAACATTTTAATTTAGTTTTAAAAAGGTTTGAAATAGGATTAATAAGTTTAAATAACATTTTAAAGTGGATAATTGGGTTACATGAATACAAAATATATTAATAAAAATGTTTTAACATTCTAGGATACTCTTATATAATGATAAAATAAAAAAAATTCTAATTTTCACAAAACAATATCTTTCAACTAAAAATCAAACTTTTCATAAAAACATTAAAAAATTTTACTAGGAAATGTTTGAAATAAAAAGAAAAAATTGACATAAATTTTATCTAATTCAAAATCTACAATATACACATTTAGTTTTTAAATCTAAATACAAAATATAAAGAATAATTTATTTCATTGAAAAATGTCGTGTTTAAACATAAAGTGTTTTTAATATTATCTCATATAATTTTTTACATTAATAGTTTTTAGTATATTATTTCATATGTAATATTATTTTAAAACTATTAACATTAATCTATTATGATAAAATATGCAATACTTAATGAAATTATTTTTGGAAAAGGAATTTCTTTTTAAACAAATATTATTTGACAAATAACATTATAATTATTTGTTAATATTATATAATTTATATCTGTTTACTCCATTTATACTAAAATAATTATTTTAATTTTATAATATAATATATTAATATTAATATTAATATTTATACATAATGAAAAAATATATATTATATATATTTATAATATATTAATATCATATTTTTATTTCATTGTGATGTATATTATTTTAAATTTACTACTTATCAACACAAAAATTTATTATACTATTACATATATGACCTAAAAACATATTTAAAACAACCATATTTGGGCTAACCATATTTTTAACATCCAAATTTCCTTCCTATATAGATATATACCTAGGAAATAATTTTTTCATTCCACTCCAACATTGTAGGGCATAATTTTTATCTCATGTTATAGATTTTGAATAATGGTATCTTATTTCATGGTGGTATTCACCATTATATGTTTTTCTTGGATCTTGGTGATCCATGAAGTTAAAGATGATCAAGGGTATTTTTTCACCATGATGATTTTTTTTTATTTTTTATCCTTCTTCCAATATTTATTTATGAACTTTAATGGGGTGTCTCTTATCTATTGAGAGTAAAAATACATGGTTTGTAATGAATAGTTATATGTGATTTTTTAATGTACGACTTGTTAATGAAAAAAATTTTGTTCGTTTTAATTCATTTTTGTATGAATTATTTCTGAATTAATATCATTTCTATTAATAAAATAGAAAAAATATAGTTTATAATTATAAACATATTGTTTATGGAAGGAATATGATTCCTAAATACATGGGGTGTTACACCTTTCCCTTTTTAATAAACCATGTTCTCATAATTTTAATTATCATATTCCAACAAAAATAGTTAATGGTATCTAAATTTTATATGAGACACATGATAAATTTTTTAGAGAGATATAATCCTTATAAAATTAAGATACACATATCCTTACTTAAAATTGTATTATCAGAAATGTTTAGTTTACACCAAATTTTTGGGCCAATAGTCTACAATAATTTTTTTTTCAATACCAAGATTATATAATTTTTTAGAGGGGTTTTCTTATTTCCTTTTAATTGATATAATAGCATATGTTAATATGAAATATTTTTTCATTACTCTAGATAATAATTCCACCATGTGGGGGAACCAATCCATCATCGAAATCATGTTAAATTTATCTAAAAAAGGAGAAAAATATTTCCATAGATCACATTTTCCAAAAAATAATATTGTAATAAAATAATTAAACAATTAAAATATTTCATCGAAAATAAAATCATTTGGGTGGTGATTTAATTGTCTTATAACTTCATAGATATACTATAGTTAATAAAATCAAAATCAAACAAGACATCTACAACTGTATATTGGAGGGTATGTGTAATGCCCCGACCCTAGTTACCTAGAGTCAGTGCATTATTACATAACATTGGCATAATCACAAGAGATCAAGTCTCGAAATAATTATTAGTTTAGTATCCTTGGATGTAATAGATATATACATAAGTTTTATATTACATTATGAAATGAAAAAAACAACAACAACATTGTGTCCACTTTGAACACACTTATATCCCATAGCCTATTCCTGCAGGTTAATAATAATATACTTTTCGCATCCTAGGGAAATTAAAACATAAGAAAGGGGTGAGCTCAGATGATCAGTAAGGATAAAAATATAGCAGAAACTATCATAAATATGTCTAAACATTTAGGGAAATTTATAAGACTAAAACAAATGCCTTTTAAACATAAAATTCTGCATAATATGTAGAGATAAATCAAATAATTACATTTAATTATTCACATGGATATTCTACTAGTTTAATAATCACATGTAATATCAATAGATAATTTCATAATGATGAATTGCATAATATCAGAGTTCATAACAACATAGTTAAGGCCTTAATCCAAGAGTAAAAATAAGATTTTATCAAGGCCTTGGGCCATGACGCTAGTTTGTCTCATGAGACTTTCCAATGCATCGAGGATCTATAGAGGGCTCCACCCATCACTTACTAAGTCTAATGCACTCCTCATATGAAATGGTTTAAACATAACATAAACATTTGTATTAAAACTAGAATACAAAATGTTAATACCTTAACTATAAACCATGAATGGTATAGAAATACACATCCACAATCAAACATATCAAAAAACCTTCAATGTAATATTGAATATTGTATCATAAAAAATCAACTTCAAACAAGTGTAAAATCCATCAAGGGATGTTGACATAGATAAAATCAGAACTGTTTGAGAGAAATATCTCTTTCTATTTTGAAATCATTTAAAAGTAACATATTTATATAAGAAAACATTTATTTTGAAAATATTCTTATAATCTTGTAATGGATGATTCTATGGTGTTATAATGGTGGAAAATATCTCCACCCACCGTATATGTTAAAACAACATTCTTACCTTAATTTGTCAAAAAGGTTATAATGTACCTTGTTTGGAAAACAACAGAAAGATTACTTTCAAAAAATTTTATAATAATTAAAATAAGGGTATAAATATATTTAACCCATATTATAGGAAATAGTAAAAAAATATGGAATACATTTTTAAGGAACATGAATGTGGATGATAATGAAGTCCTAGTAGATACTTACGTATAAACAAGATCAGATAATAAAGAGATTGTAAAATTAACCATTACCTTTTACATTTCCTTGGTCAAGGGTACATTGAACACCTGTATAACAGTTAAATAATTGTTATTAAATTATTCAAGAAACACATTCATAAATATTATGTCATATATGATCTTCTAATATTTCATTGTTAAGAATATTTTAGTAGTATCATTGGTTCAAGTATTAACTGGTTCGTTTTTCTTTATAAATTTTATTATGTAAGTAATTTTTGTTATGGATAGGATGTATTTTATTCATATCCATAATGATATGAAGTTCTTAAATATTATTTTTAATAATAAAATTATAATTATTCTTGAATGGTTACAAGGAGGAATGAATCTCATCCCGTTTCTGGAGATGGTAATCTGTACGCACGCACGAGCGACAATACCATTCTATTGATGGTGAAATAGTATGTAATTGGATGTTATATCATATATAAAGAATCATAATCATGTTATATTTATTATTAAAATCAATTATACTCATTATTATACCAATCCAAATAATGAAGTGTTGAATTACAAACTTCACCATGACGTGGAGACGGTAAACCGTACCTACGCACGAATGGGGACTTTTCCATTCATAGGATGGATAGAATAAGGAATATGGTTGTACCATATTTATAATAAAATCATAGTATATATAAGGTACTCTATTTATTATTTTTGTGTGGAAAAAACCATGAAAGAAGATGTGGAAGAAGAAAAGAACTTTAAAAGAGGAGATGAAATTATTACCTCTTCTTCGGGTGCTTCCTTTTGATTTTTTCTGAAGGGATCCTTAGGTAGGATTCTGATCAAAGTAAGGACTATAGGTTGATGTGAGGTTATTTGGGAAGATATTTTATTTGGGTTTGGTAGAGACAAATGGCTTTGGAGCTGTGATATTAAGATAAGGGGAAGTACCCTTTAATAAGAGAGGTGAGGGTCACTTTAGGAAAAGATTAAAATATTAATTTATTATACAATAATATTCAGTTTATAATGGCTCCTAAAGGATTTATTTCTTGGCTATGGTGGGGATGGGTCGAAAAACTATCAATCAATAGGTTTTATATAGGTTTAGGTCACCATAGTAACCTTATCTTTTAGATTTAACTCTTAGTTAAATAGTTTAACTTTTACCATGTATTATTGTATTTTTATAATAAATGGTTAATAAAATTACTATAAAAATCCAAGAGAGCCCAAAGTGGTTCATTATTGAAATATATGACCTTAACCAAGTCCTTTGACCGAACCTTAGATTTTTAGGAATATTATATCAATTAATAATATAGTATTTGGTTTTTGTGAAAGTAAAAAGAACTTTATTACTTTGAACAGAATAAATTAAATCAATAATAACATGTCATATTAACCTATAAAATTAGTGCAATGCATAAAAAGTATTAATTTAAATTTATTTGGATATTTATAATATCAATTATTTTAATCATTCATTAATAAGGTAATTATTGCATCATCATTGTGTCATAAATAAATTTAATTATTGAATGTCTACAAATTATAAATAAAATACCATCACAAAGGAAATTTTTTTATATTTCTAAATAATATTTATAGTACAATTTATCTTATGTATAACCCTATATTAGAAATTGTTTAGTTATTAAACCTTAAATTTAACACTTTAAACTATTCTTTAAATTTAATAATAATAAATGTTCTAATCTAATCCACGTGGATCAAAAAGGATAATATTTTATTCCTAAGGTTTATTTTGGTCAAAAACACATATTCAATATAATTTTGACATGTGTTAGTGTAATTATAATATCATTTTTACATTTAATTACCCTATCTACTTTTAACCGTGGTAAATAAAATTCAAAAGTTACAATTCACCAAGAATTATTTTCATCCCATTTAACCACCTTTTACTTATAGATTTCAATTGTGTTTCTTGGATTTTTGAAATTCAATTCATAGAAGTAGTAAAATTACATTTAATGAAAATTTGAAAATGTGCCTAGAAGGTGCGTAAAAGACGTTAAAAAGTTCAATAAAATTTTATACACCTAATATTACTATAAAATGAAACTAATGAATTATATTGAAATAATATAGGTATTGTGTATCTACTTTGACATAAAATAAATATAAATAAAATAAATAATTATTTAAATAAAAATTCAGGTTTAAACAACAACGCAATGTTTTTCTCTATTCAAAAAAAAGTTAATGTTTTCATAAAAATAAAAAAAAATTAAACCAAAGCTAAATTTGATATTCTGAATCCAAAAATGAATTCCATTTTTATAAATAAAATTTATGAAATTCAGAAAAGTGTGTATTACTATTCATAATGGCTTGTTTCATTGGTCGTTGTGTGCTAGAACTCGAAGTTTCATACGTCACAAGCTATTGCATTATTCAAAGAGAAACGTACCGTGGAAGCATGGGGTGTTACATTCTTCCATCCTTAAAATAATTTCCTCCTCAAAATTTCTAGAATAATACTACATAAAAAGATTCGGGTGGTTCTTCATTATAAGTTCCTAGGGTTCCCACGTTGCCTCTTCCATCTTATGGTTTCTCTATAGATTTTTTTCCAGATGAGTCTTTTGGTTTTCAAGACTTGTTCTCTGGTATCAAGAATCTTGACAGGATCTTCACAATAAGACATATCGGGTTCCGATTCTTTTTCTTCATTGGTGATTGCAGGAATTAGGCCAGGAATGTATTTTCTCAATAGTGATATGTGGAATACATCATGAACATTGGAGAGACTTGGAAGCATTACCAAACTGTAAGATATAACTCCAATTCATTCTAGAATTTCGAAATGTCTGATGTACCTAGGACATAATTTACCCTTGTTCTTGAATCGTACAACACCCATCCATGAAGATACCTTCAAGAAAAAATGATCTCATACATAAAATTCCAAATCCATCCTTCGATTATCAACATAGATCTTTTGCCTACTTTGAGATGCTTTGATGTGGGTTTGGATAATCTTCACCTTTTCCATCATTTCCTCAACATGTTCTGGGCCTACAAGTCTTGTTTCACCAAAATCATCCCTACAAGTTGGTGTGCAACATATCTTTTCATATAATGCTTCATATAGTGCCATTCGAATACTTGAATGGAAGCTATTATTAAAAAAAATTGTTACCAGAAGTAAATATTGATCCCACATACCATTAAAGTCAAGTGAGAAAGATCTCAACATGTATTCTATGTTTTTAATAGTCTGTTCTGATTTTCAATCAGTTTGAGGGTGGTATGTAGTGCTTAAACGAAGTTCAGTATCAAGGGATTTCTAACGTATTTTCCAAAATTTTGATAAATAATAAGGATCACGATCAGAAACAATCGATAGGGGTATACCATGAAGTCTTAAAACTTTAAAAATATATAGTCTGGCTAAACGTTCAAGTGGTAAATCTTCACTTATAGAGAAAAATGTGCTGAATAGGTAAAATGATCAACAATGACCCATATTACATCATTCCTTCTAGGAGTCTTTGGTAGCCCCATGACAAAGTCCATCGTAATATCATCCCATTTCCACACTAGTATGGGAAGAGGTTTCATGACTCATCTAGGACGTTGTCCTCCATCCTTCACCTATTGACAAACCAAACATCTTGACACATAATCAGAAATATCCCTCTTCATGTTGTCCCAATAAAATGCACCATAAAATCTCTATTCATTTTAGTTCTACCAAGGTGCATAGAGAAATTTAAGCTATGGTAATCATCCAAAAATTCCTTTTTTAGATCAGGTATGTCTGGAACACAATCTCTCTTACCAAATTTCAAAATTCCATCTTCATATATGAATTCGAACACTCTCCCATCATTCACAACATTAATTTTCTTTTGAGACTTCTCATCATTAACCTGATAACTTTTCTTCCTTTCTAATAATGATATTTTTGTAGCAATTTGGAAAATTATTGATGTTTAAACTTCCATGATTATTCCTATATCCATCTTTACTTGACCCCTGAACATAGGATCCCTTTCAACTCTCATCTTGTTCACAACTCCGTGATCCTTTCTTCTCAAAGTATCTACCACCTTATTTTCCATCCCAGGGTGGTAGTGTATAGTGCAATCATATACTTTGAGTAGCTCAAGCCATCATCTTTGCCTAATGTTGAGTTCTTTTTGGGAGAGAATATACTTCAAACTCTTTTGATCAGTACAAATATCAAATTTTTTACCATATAGATAGTGTCTCCATATCTTTAGAGAAAATATTACAGCTTATAACTCTAGATCATGAGTGGGATAGTTTTTTTCATGAATTTTTAGCTACCGTGATGCATAGGAAATAACACTATCATTCGGTATAAGGACAAAACAAAGTCTTTTATTTGAAGCATCACTATAAATAATAAACCCATTATTCCTTGATGGTAGATTCAAGATATGATCATTGATTAATCTTCTATTAATTTCATCAAAACATTCTTCAAACTCATTTGTCTAAGAAAATATAAACCCTTTACGTGTGAGCTTGGATAATGGGTTAGCCTATCGGGCAAAATTCTGGACAAAACACCCATAATAACCTACTAAACCAATAAAACTGTGTACCTCAGTTATACTCGTTGGTGCTGGCCATTCTTGGGTTACCTTTTTCGTTGAAGGATCAATATATATTCCATCTTTAGGGACAATATGGCCAAGAAAAGAAATCTCTTGAAGCCAGAATTCACAATTTCTAAACATCCCATACAATCAATTTCTTCTAAGAGTATTTATAATATTTCACAATTAATTTTCACGATCTTTATAGATTTTAGAGTATAGTAAGATATCATCAATAAATACAACTAAAAATTAATCAAGATACTCCTTAAAAACTATATTCGTTATATCCATGAAGATATAGGGTGCATTAGTCAGTCCAAAATGAATATCTGTAAATTTTTAATGCCCATACCTTGTATGAAATGCTGTCTTTAGAATGTCTTCATTCTTCACACACAACTGATGATATCAAGATCAAAGTCAATCTTTGAAAAATATTTATCTCCATGAATTTGATCTAATAAATAATCAATGAGAGGTAGGGGATACTTGTTCTTTATTTTTATAGCATTGATCTCCCTATAGTCAATACACAACCTCATAGATCCATCTTTCTTCTTTTCAAAAATGTACAGGGGATCCCCATGGAGAAACACTAGGGAGTATAAATCATTTATTAAACAATTACTCTAGATTTTTCTTTTGTTCCAATAATTGCATACTGTCCATTCTATATGGGGTCTTCGATATGGGGCTTGAACTAGGAATTAAATTAATGGAAAACTCAATTTCTTGTTACAGAGGGTGTCCAGGTAAATTCTCTGGAAACAGATCAACATATTCTTGCATAATAGGTACATCCTCTATTTGAACATTCCCTTCCTCACACATAGTAATTTCACACTATACCTCCTCAATAATTGAATTTAGTAGAGCTACTGGGGGTGGATCTAGATAAGAATCATATGATGGTGTTTCTTCTCTAAAGATAAGGTACTCGTTATTATCGTTGAAAATTGTAACCTCCTTCTTCTTATAATAAATTTTATCATCATGGTCAGAAATCCAATCCATACAAAGGATTATATCAAATTCAGTCATGGATATGACAATGAGATCAGTAGATCAAGCAAATTTATATTCCCTAATTGGAATTGATTCACAAAACATTGTTGCAATGATAATTCCTTTAGGAGTTTTGACAGACAAATCCCTTGTTAAATAAAATTGGAAATACCTAATTTTTTAGCAAACTAGGAAGATATGAAACAACGTGATGATCTAGAATTAATTAAATCATTTTCTAAACTTGATGAAACAATTAAAATACCTGCCACCACATCATTCGGAGCTTCAACCATAACAGTAGTGATCGCATAAGCATGGCCTTTCTACATTTAACTTTTATAAGTTATGTTTCCTTGGATCTTAGGAAATTAATTTTCCTAATGCCCCATTTCTCTATAATTTTAACATTCAACATTGAAAACCTCTTTATTTCCCTTGCAATCATGAGCTTGGTGGACTTTTTCACCACACTTTTAATAGATGCCCATTCCCTTTAGGCCAATACCTGGGTGTTTATTCCCACATTTACTACAAGATGGAAATTATGCTTTTCTATTATACCCCTTTTTTCCATTTCTGGAGTGTTTAGTAGATCTCTTATTGTCTTTATTTGATTTAAAGTCGTAAGACTTAGAGAATTATTTTTTCTGTCTTGATAGCACATGAGAGTATATCTTCGTATGAAGAGAATGATTTTGAGACTAATGATTGATAGAGTAATGGTATTAACCCAATGAAATAATCGATCAATATTACTACTTTAGTTACGTATATAATCTGTTTCATGCCTTGCTATCCTTGTAAAGTTAGCCTCATAATTTGTGACTTTCTCATCCTCATTTTTCCTCATACATGGAAATTTTCTTTCCATATCCAGTCAATGGACACAAGGAAAGTATTTTTCTAAGAAAATCTATTTAAACTCCCTTCATTCAATATTTGATATTTGTTCATCCTCCTTTGTGTTTTGAATCAATAACCACCATTGATCTACATCTCCCATGAGGCGGTAAACTGCCATGACAACTTTTTCCCTTTAGCTACTCCCAAAGGTGTGGAATATTTTCTCTAAAGAATTTATCCATTGCTCAGCTACTAATGGATTCGTACCCCCATTGAATGTTGGTGGTTGTTGCCTCATGAAGCTGTCTAACATTTATCCTCCACGTTGTGGATCAGGGTGCTCCACATGGGTAAGATTATTATTCATAACCTGAGTGAGTTGTCCTAGTATGGTTATAAGTTTTTCAGTACCAGTTGCATCACTAACTCCACTATAATTATCTTGAGTATGAGGGAAATACCTACATGGATTACGTGCGTTGATAGGGTTTTCATTCTTTATACTAGGATCTATTTCTAAATAACGGCATACACTAGATTAGTTTATAAATCACTATTCATACTTCAAAACAAGTAAAATACCTTACACAAATTGACCAATTTATGCATATAATCCATAATTAAAAAAAATCTTTTAGGAGGTATTTTCTCATAAATCCTTTGTAATGGTTTTTAATGGAAATGTGAATTATCTTAAGCATATCCAACAAGTGTGTCATAACCCAGAGTGTTGCAAGGTTCATTGTCATGTACTATGATAACCCGGGTCAAGCCCAAAAATCCTTGTCAGTGTTTTTACTCCTAGGTACATCTGTGCCAGAGCCGCCTCTACCTTCTTGTATCTAGACAAAGATTTATTTCCTGAAAAATTCACAAAATATCTATATTACCAAAATTATAAGAAGTTATTCTATACTAATCTTCAAAATCTATCTTAGGGTAATATTATATAATTAGAGTTTTTCTAAATCTAGTTTCCATGGTTTGTACTAAACCTCCTTTGATACCAACAGTAATGCCCCAACCCTAGTTACCCAGAGTCGGTGCATTATTACATAATATTGGAAATATCACAGTAGATCATGTCTTGAAATACCGATTAGTTTTGTAGACTTAGAAGTACTAGATACATATATAAGTTTTACATTACATTATGAAATGAAAAAAACAACAACATTGTGTCCCCTTGTAACAAACTTATATCCCATAGCCCATTCCTGTAGTTTAATCATAATATACTTTTTGCATCATGGGAAAAATAAAAAATAAGAAAGGGGTGAGCAATAATGCTCAGTAAAGATAACAATATAGTAGAAACTGTCATAAATAAGTATAAACATTTAAAGAAATGTATAAGACAAAAACAAGATACTTTTAAACCTAAAATTCTGTATAATATGATAATTATAAATCAAATAATTCCATTTACTTATTCACATGAATATTCTATTATTTGAATAATCACATGTAATATCAATAGCTAATTTCATAATGATGGAATGCATAATGTCGGACATCATAACCACATAGTCAAGGACTCGTGCCAAGATGAAGACACTAGTTTGTCTCATGATACCTACCGACCCATTGGGGGTCTATAGAGGGCTCCACCGATCACTTAATAAGTCCAATGCATTCCTCATATGAAACGGTTGAAATATAACATAAAAATTCGTATTGAAACGTTCAAAAAAATGTTAATAATTTAACCATAAACCATGAATGGTATATAAAGACACATCTATAGTAAAAAATATCACAAAAACTTCTATAAAATATAGAAGAGTGTATCTAAATAAATCAACTTCAAACAAGTGTAAAATCCATCAAAGGATGTTGACATAGAGGAATTCAAAACTATTTGGGAGAAATATATATTTCTCTTTTCAAATCATTTAAGAGTCACATATTTATAAAATAAAACATTTATTTTGAAAATATTATTATCATATTTTAAGCGAATCTTTGAAGGTGTTATAACGATGGATAATATCCACACCTACTGTATAAGTTAAAAAACATTCATACCTTAATTTCTCGAAAAGTTCATAAAGTACCTTGTTTGGAAAATGACAGAAAGATTCATTCCGAAACATTTTATAAAAAGTCAAACAACGGTATAAAAGAATTTAGACCATATTCTAGGAAATAGTAAAAATTATTCGGTATACATTTTTAAGGAACATGAATGTGGATGATAAAGAAGTCCTAGTGGATACTTACGTATAAACAACCTCGAATAATAAAGAAGTTGTGAAATTAATCTTTATCGTGTACTTTTCCTTGGTCGAGGTTACATTATCCTCCTGTATAATAGTAAAATAATTTTTATTAAATTATAATATAGCCACATACATAAATATGATATCATATAAGATCTTCTAATATTTCTTTGTTAATAATATTTTAATAGTATCATTGTTTTGGGTGTTAATAGATTCATTTTTCTTTATATTTTTTGTTAAATAATTCATGTTTTTTATGGATAAAATGTATTTTATTCATATCTAGAATTATATTATATTCTTAAACATTATTTTTAATTATAAAATAAACATTATTCTTGAATGGTTACGATGGGGAATGAATCTCATTGCGTTTGTGGAGACGATAATCCGTTCGTACGCATGAGCGACAATACCATTCTATTGATGGTAAAACCATGGGTAATTGGATATTATATCATATATATAGAATCATTAAAATGTTATATTTATTATTTAAATTATTTATTCTCATTATTATATGCATCCAAATATTGAAGTGTTGAATAACAAACTACACCACGACGTGGAGACGGTACGTCGTACATACGCACGTATGATGACTTTGTCATTCATAGGATGGATAAAATAATGAATATGGTTGTACCATCTTTATAATAACATCACAATATGTATAAGGTACTGGATTTATTATTTTGTTATGGAAACAACATGAAAGAGGAAGTGGAAAAATAACTTTGAAAGAGGTGATGAAATTATTACCTCTTCTTTGGGTGCTTCCTTTTTATTTGATCAAAAGGGCTCCTTAGGTTGGATTCTGATCAAAGTAAGTCATCTACGATGATGTGAGGGTAGTTGGGAGGATATTTGAGTAGGGTTTGGCAGATGAAAATGGATTTTTAGGTGTGATATTAAGATAAGGTAAAGTACCCTTTTTTAACAGAGGTAAGGGTAACTTTAGGAAAAGCTTGAAATATTAATTTATTATACAATCATATTCGATTAATAATGCCTATAATATGATTCATTTAGAGGATAAAGATGTACTGGGTCAAAAAAATCTCATCCAATATGATTTATATAGGTTTAGGATACCATATTAATCTCATCATTCAAATTTAACTCTTAGTTAAATAGTTTAACTTTTACCATGTTTTCTTGTATTATTATAATAAGTGGTTAATAAACATAATATAAACATCCAAGAGAACCCCAAGTGGTTAATTATTGACATATATAACCTTATCTAAGTCCTTTTGATGATACTCATATTTTTAGGAACATTATATCAATTAATAATATAGTTTTTGTTTTAAAAACTAATTTATGTCAATTTGAAAAATATTTAGTATTTGGTTTTTTTGAAAGTCAAAAAAACATTATTAATTCGAAAAAAATAAATTTAATAAGTATTAACATGTCATATTAACCTATAATTTTTTTTGAATTCTTCAAAAGTCTCAATTTACATTTATTTGGATATTTATAATATCAATTATTTTAATATTTCATTAATAAGTAATTACTCCATCATCATTGTGTCATAAACAAATTCAATTATTTAATTTCTAAATATTATAAATAAAATACCATTATGTAAGAAATATTTTTATCTTTATAATGAATATTTATAGTTGAATTGATCTTATGTATAACCCTATATTAAATTTTTTAGTTATTAAACATTAAATTTAACACTTTTAACTATTCTTTAAATAAAATAATAATAAATGTCCTAATCTAATCCATGTGGATAATAATTTATTCCAAAGGTTTATTTTGGTTGAAAAACACTTATCCAAAAGAATTAGGACATATGTTTTTGTAATTATGATATTGTTTTTACATTTAATTACCCTATTTAATTTTAACCGTGGTAAATAAAATTCAAAACATACTACTCACCAAAAACTATTTTAATCCTTTTGAACCACATTTTACTTTATGATGTCAACCGTTTTTCTCAAAATTTTGAAATTAAATTTATTGAAGCAGCAAAATTACATTTTATGAAAATTTTAAAATGTGCCTAGAAGGTGGGTAAAATACTTTAAAAAGTTCAATAAAATTTTATACATCTAATATTATTATAAAATTACTCCAATGAATTATATTAAACTAATATATGTATTATGTATCTATTTTGACATAAATAAATTTTTTAGGTCCACTAGGTTAGATTCTATGAGGGGGGGGGGGGGGGGTGAATCAAGGTAGGACAGATTAAAACAACTGCCCCTATTGATCTTGTTTTTTTGTTAAGAAAAACTCTCTTCTCTACCTTTCCTATATAAAAGTATAAATAGAATCTAAATCATTCACCGGACACAATGATTTTTACTTCATTCACCCTCCCTAGGCTAAATTCATGGAGCATGCACCAACGATGAGACGATGTACGAAATCCACTAGAAGCGCACTACTGTATACAATGTTTAAAGCAGACTCACTGCCCCTTTTGGTTTACAACCCATCACAATATAAAAGCTCATTGCTCTCTCAACAGAAGTGTGCTCACTTATTCTTCAGAAGATCTGCTCACAGTTTGTAGAACTATAGGTCTCTTAATTATCTCTAATGAAATACTCATCGTTAACTATTGATAGATGCTCTGTTGATGTCCCACTTTTACCCTAAGATGAATCTATCTGTGCACTGAGTGTATTGGGAAAGCCCAAATTTTATGCGCAACATCTACACTGGCCTTTGAGTAATTACCATATTTTTCACGAAATACAATTTTTCGTGAAACACCACTTTTATGCACAACGAATTATTTTACATGCAACAATGTCTTTTATGCGCAACATCCTTCTTTTATGCACAACATGTTATTTTCCATGCAACAGACTTCTTTTACGTGCAACCTTGTCTTTCCGCACAACTACCTCTTATGCGTCCAACCTGAGCTTTACGTGAAATTACCTAACTTTACACAAAATATTTATGTTTCTGTACAAATCCCTTTCATATTACAATTTCACACGTCGAAGCTCGGATACTCTCTAAGTATTGAGATTCTTCTAATGAGAGGGGTCGCGTCATATTTATAGGCAAACTCGACCCCTACACGAAAAACCCTTCTTGAACGCATAATCCTCTTCGATCATGGAAAACACATCTTCCGTTCCACACCATCTTTCTCGATCTACTGCAATCTTTCATGCACCTCATGCCTTTTCCAATTTTCAAGCTTCTGATCTCAAAACACCTCTTGTGTGAATAACATTATTCCTCTATTTTACGCAAAACTTTCTTTTTCCGTGCAGCTCTTTAATTTTGCACGTACCTCAAGTCTTTGTTAATCTTCGAGCTTCTTATCTCGAAACACCTCTTGCGCCAAAAAATCCATTCCTCTATTTCACGCACCATGAAAATATTTCAAGCACATATTTAATTTTTTCAAAAAAATCTAATTTTACGTGCACCTCCCTTTTCTAAAAGAACCGCTCTCCATTGTTTTATTTTCAGGCCCACATATTTAGAAAACACCAGAAAATTGCACCACCTTGTATCTGATCTTTTTGCACCACCTCCAGATCATTCATTCCTTTTTCAAGGTTATTAAATAAAAAAGGGATTATTGACAACATCCCTTCAACTCAACAACTCACCATGTAATCCACCATTGTCAATAAATTTGTGTATTGTGGTCTGATTTGTCAACAAACACAACATAGAGGTCCGCTTTTTCAACAGGCACAATCATCTCAAAAATTCTTCAATGATACCTTGAGGGTTTTGTTATGAAAAAAATTTAAATAAAATAAATAATTATTTAAATAAAAAGTCGGTTTTAAACAATATCGCAGTGTTTTTCGCTATTCATCACCAATTGAATGTTTTCAGAAAACTACCAAAGATTCACTCTATGCTAATGTTGATATTCAAATTCCAAAAATGAAGTCCATTTCGATAAATAAAATTTATAATATTTTAAAAAGTGGGTATTACTATTCATAAAGGCTAGTTTTATTGGTCGTGGTGTGCCAGAACTCGAAGTTACGTACAACGTAAGGTATTTCATTATTTAAAGAGAAACGTACCATGGATGTTTGAGGTGTTACTGTATGTGTTCCCTAAATATCAGGATCAACTTCAAGAGTAGTTATTTCATATGTATTTCAATTTCCCATTAGTCTTGGAGGTTAATGAAAATCCCCATCTTAGTTAGTCCTTGAATTAGGGCATTGACATGGATAATTTCTTTGTTTCCCACACATACGGTATTGATTTATTAATGGTAGTTTTGGATGAACTCTATTTTATTCAATACTATTTACCAAACTCTTCATTTTTAAATTATTTTGATCCTTAATACCCTCTTTTATAATAGGTAATTAATCTTCCTATCCCCTTAAGGTAATCCCATTGGTTATTCTTCCATTATATTTTACACATGTAAGGTTGAGTATTCCTACTTCATTATCTGCATTATCCAAATTTTCCTAATACTCCATGATATCTTATTTGGTGTATTTTGGAGCCTGAATATATTCACTTTTTTAATAATAATTCATGGATGTTATTTTAGAATAATAACAATATATCTCACTCCATATCTTATCCCATTACATTTATCATGGTAAAAATCTATACATTGTCCTTGGCATCCAATATTAAATTGCTCCCTTTTGGCGTTAACCATTTTTAAAACTAAAAACAGTTATCATGAGTTGTCAAAACCACAAAATAATTATTGTATGATTGTTAAATGAAAAATTTAACTTCAAAATTTTCTACTATTATAATATCTTCCAGTTCAACCTAGATCAAATTTGGTTTAATCGAGGTTTCTTTAGATTAGGTTCCCTATTACTTCCTATTTTAAATAATTAACATAATAAATCTTTTATAATGTATTGTAATGAGAATTTAATTAACCAAATCATATCCTCAATATTTTCAAACTAGTTGTGAAGTTTGAAAACTCTATCATGAACAATGTGGTGATTGGGATAATATCCAATATACCCTTTGCAGGGTTGTTAACCCTGGGTTCTTATATGATAAATCCTTCATCCCCTTATAGAATCCATATATGGATTTTATTTTTAGTAAAACCACACAATCTATACATTACTAAAATTTCATGATGTTATACATTACAAAAAAAATATCCCATAGAATTATTCCTATTGTTACACTATGTTTCTATCATCCTAATCCCCATAGTAAATAAACTAATTAAATAAATAACCCCTCCTATAAAATCAACCGTAGATGCTAATTCAAAAAACAACATTATTTCTCAAGATTTATACAAGTAATCATAAAATGTATTAAAAAAATCACACTTTACCCAGAACATTAGGTGCAGTGACGTTAAGCGATATATATATATAATAATATTTTATGATGCTTTTGAACATTTATATGTAATTGTGTCACAGTAGAAACACACATTTATTTATTATAAGTTATACACATACTCATAACATAAGAAAAAAGTTATAAGGGCAATATTTAATGTGCAATAATGTTAACAAAAGAGATAATAATCAAATATCACAAGTGAACATAATATGAGCATATGGGTATAATCAAGATATATAAAAAAATTAATACCCAATAAATAATATATCATTAATCATGGAATGTGACTTGAAATAAAATAATTCATTCATCTAAATGTTTTATAAACAAGAGTCAATAAACAAGATCCATGATATCTTAACATAATCATGAGAATAACCATAATACTTTGAAGTATCTCTCACCATTATCCAAAAAATTAGTATGGGGAACATTCCTTTCATAAGACACACCCTCAGTTACCATTTTTATAATCAACAAAATTTTACATGAGAATACTTATATCATGAGATATGAAGTTTAACCCAATGAATTGAAGGGTGATATAGGATATCACTTTAAATTATCCAAATTTATGATTTCCACTTAAAATCAATCACTTATCACAAATAAATAACCCATGGAAATAAAATGGGACTTTTATGGAATAAAGATCCCATGGAAAAGAAATTGGTTCATTTAATACATCATAAATAACCTATTGAAAAAAGTGGGTTTCATATGGATTAACATAAGGAAATCATTAATAATTCCATAAATAATTGTAAAATTATAAACCCGATGAAAATAAATTTTTATCTAATGATATAAAGAAACATTCAAGGTAAATACCATTCAATCAAGATAATAATGAAAATTATATTTACTCTGTATATATAAAGGGTATAAAATTAAATACATACTTTTCCCAAATTAAACGATGGATGGAATCTAGGGCAACACACATCAATAAAATGAATCCAAATTAGTCTATTCAAAATAGAAAGGAATTGCATGAAATATTAAGATAATACATTATAGATGATTAAGCCAGATAAAGGAAATGATTGATTGTTCCTCAATAAGTAAAGGACATTACAAAAGTAATATTGATAAAAAAGGTGATTGTTTACATTAGAATCATATCTGTAATCAAAATTAATGTATGTAAATGTATGTGGATTAATATGAAACCATTTTTAGGATCATAAGGAAAAATATATTTCAAAATAAGAAACCTGAAAGATATATTTAAAAACACATAAATATTTTAGAGAAATAGGGGGATGATATTTTTATTTAGAGAACCATTAAATCATTGAAATTATATATAATATAGAATTAAAAAGGTTTAATAAAGTGGTGTTTACATATAAAAATTTAAATGAATATTATTATTATAATTTGATGAAAATGACCCACACAGAAAATGATACTAAGTTCATTAATTTGTATTGATGAATATAAAATACCGAAAAATAAACATAATTAGTTGTTAAGGTATAGATAATGAAATTTCCAAAATCATTCAATATAATAGGACATGGAATAAGAGATTTTTCTTTTGGAAAATAATATATGCGATCAGTTTCACTTACATACAATACTTTCGGTAAAATACGAGTCAATGAAAAATAAAATAATCTTTGAAACAATAAAACCCCAAAAATATATAATTAAATTATATGTTGTTTTAAAAATAATATAAATTATATATAAGTTGTTTATTTCAAAAAAAAAATATTCATTTGAAAATAATATTGGTGAGGAAACCATTACAGTTTGAGAAACATCATTTATCAAAACCACATTCATATTGAGTATCATTTGATTTGATGGTAATTTAAAATAAGTAAACAATATACGTATTCAAACCCCATTAACATGGTAATAGAAATTAATTTGTTAGTAATAAGATCATATTAAAGTTATAATGCTGATCCTTAAGAAATAAGTCTCAAAAATAAAATATGCCATAAAGAACCCCTTACCTTTATTCACCCTTGGCCGAATGTGAACTATGAACCTATAAAAATACATAGATATCTTAATATAATATTTCATAATATTATTTATATATATTAAAATTTTAAATAATTAATTTATTATAATTTTTATGAATATATTAGTTAGTTATCATTGAATTTTACCGTCAGATGTAATAATTTTGTTAGCTTATTTCGGGAAAATATCATGAAAACAAGATCAATTCTAACTAACTGTTTTTATGTTCAACATTCCAATATAATTAAATATATAATAATAAAAAATTTATCTAATTACTAAAGACCCATTTTCATTAGGTGAATGACATGAATACGAATTTTGAAATTAAAAATAATGATGAACTAGTTTCTGACTAGTATAATAATCGAAATGTGATATATTGATAAATAATTTAAATATCATAAATAAATTTATATAAACTTTAAAAAATAATTAATATATCATAAGTAAATGTTATTTCCATTGCATTACTTTGAATAAAGTTTTATGAAATAATCATTATAACATTGTTTAAGATGGTAGTCCAATTGACCCAAATGATAATGTGTTTTAATGATTTAATGAGTAAGGGGATGTATATAGATAAATATAATTTAAAATATAATGAATCTTAACAATTTCATAAAAATTATCTATCCCCCTTAAATCGATTATATTAATCATCAATTATGGGTGGTGATGAAAAATAAATTTAATTGCATGTGGAAGCAGTAGCCTGCACATACACACAAATAACAATTTTTTATGAGTCGATTGGAAAAAGAATATATAATGGTTATATGGTTAATATAAATATTTTATAGTATATAAATGATTCTAGTATCATAATATTTTTATGTAGGGAATGAATATTATCAAGTACAATTAATAATAAAATCTATATGGTTTATAATACTCACATTGGGGACTTGAATATTACATTGATTTCTCCTTCGAAATGAAGGCCTTATGCTAAACCATACTAACCATACATAATAAAATTGGGATTGGTTTATAGGAAGATAAATTTGGATTATTTATGAGAACAAATTCAATGTATATGTGAGTCTTTATGTGGTGGATATTTTAGAATTTTATAAGTGAAGGGAAGGGTAGTTTTGGATGTAACTATTACATTTTAAATAATATAATGTTACTGTTCAAATTTCAATGGAAGAAAATTGAAAAAATTAGACGAAAATTTGTTTTTGGGTTGATATTATCCCCATAAAATCATTTTGGAGACAACCTAGATTGTTTTTAGTCTTTTTTTCATTTAACATTTTAACTTTTACGCTAATTAACTTTTATATTAGTAATTAATTTTTAAACATATAATTTAGTGTTTTTAAAAAATATTATTGTAAATTTAACATATTCTGAACATTATTTTTCAAAATATTCAAATTATTTTACTAAATAAAGCTTTTATATTTTTCAAAAAATATTTTAAAATAATCATACAAAACATGTAAAAACATTTTTTTAGGAAAAGAACATTATAATGTTTAAAAATTTTGGTACTAGATAAGTGTTTCATGAAAACTAATTTTTATAAAATATATTTGTTTGGTATAAAAAATAATATGTATGTATATCAAAGAAATAAAAAACTTAATTTCACCATCAAAACACATAATAAGATGAAAATACCTAAAATAGATTTTATTAAAGGGATATTTTTATTTAGTTATAAAAATTTTGGACATTGGATTTATAAGATTAAAGAATATTTTAAAATTAATAATTTTATTCAATAAATAGTTTTTTTACAATTCTTGGATACACTTATATAATGATAAAATAAAATAAATTATAATTTTCACAAAACTATATTTTTCAAATAAAAATCGACTTCTTCAGAAAATAATAAAAAAATAAATACAAGGAAAATTTTGATATACTAAATCAAAATTTTAATTTAGCTTTATTTATTTAATATTCATAACTTTATAAATTTATTTTTTAAACGAAAATAAAAAATTTTAACAAAAATATTTTTGTTCAAAAATGATTTTTAAACATTTAGTGTTGTTTGTTTAATTTTATATCGATCTCTTATTGAAGGGAATTTTATGTATTAGTTTATATATAAAAATATTTTAAATGTATTTTGTTTAAGATATTAGAATAAGATATAAAATTCTATTTAAAATGGTTCTTTGAAAAAATATATAATACTTTTATACTAAATACACATTAATACATGATTTTTATTATTTTTTAATATTCTACAATTTATTTTTACTACTCCATTGATATTAATATAATCCCTTGAATTTTATCATAGAATAATTTAATAATATTAATAAATTTTAAAATTAAGACACACACACACACACACACATATATCATATTTTAATGTCATATTTTTATCTCATTATGATTTATATTATATGAAATTTACAACTTAAAAATATATAAATTATGTATACCTATAGGATATATGACCAATGACCATATTTTCAATGACCATATTTTAAATGACTCTATTTTAAAGAAACCATATTTAATTCACATATATATATATATATAATAAATCATTAATTTATTCCACTCTCACTTTGTAAGGAATATTTCATCTATAATATAAATGATTTTTCCGAATGTTTTCACCTTTCCTGGTGATATTAATCATTATTAGTTTTTTTTCTATTGGTGAATTCCAAGAATGAATAGGATCTAGGATATTTTCTAGCTATGAATATGTTATCCCTTTCTACCAATTTTCCCCTATTTATTTATACATGTTTAATGGCGGTATTTTATCCATTGTGGGAAATAATCAAGGGTATGAAATATGTAACACCCCAAGCTTCCACGGTACGCTTATCTTTGAATAATACAATAGCATGTGTTGTACACAACTTCGAGTTCTAACACACCACAACCAATCAAACTAGACATTATGAATATCAATACCCACTTTTTGAAATTTTTAAAAATTTTATCTTTCAAAATGGACTTCATTTTTTGATTCGGAATATCGAAATTAGCATACGGTGAATTTTTGGGTTTTTTCTAAAAACATTCAATTTTTGATGAATAGTGAAAACACTAAGTTATAGTTTAAAACCGAATTTTTATTTATTTTATTTTAATTTATTTTAGTTCAAAATAGATTCATAATACCAATATAAGTTCAATGTAATTCATTATAGTCAGTTTATAATAATTTTAGATATATAAAATTTGTATTGAACTCTTTACCGTTTTTACGCACCTCCTAGGTGCATTTAAAAATTTACATAAAATTTAATTTT
This sequence comes from Viscum album, assembly GCA_963277665.1. NCBI lineage: Eukaryota > Viridiplantae > Streptophyta > Magnoliopsida > Santalales > Viscaceae > Viscum > Viscum album. Next base: position 1,175,445,290 of record OY728153.1, on the reverse strand, counting down.
ACCACTTCTGTGAGTTGAATTTAAAAAACAAGAGATACACGGTTGATATAAGTAAGTAAAATGTGGTTCAATAAGATGAAAATAATTTTTGGTGAATAGTAACTTTTTAATTTTATTTACCACAGTTAAAAGTAAATAGGGTAATTAAGAGTAAAAATAGTATTATTAGTACCCTAATACATGTTATAATTATATTGGATAAGTTTATTTTGACCAAAAATAACCTTAGGAATAAAATATGATCTTTTAGGTCCATTAGTATTATATTAGGAAATTTATTATTATTTAATTCAAACAAGAGTTAAAAGTGTTAAATTCAAAGTTTAATAATTAAACCAATTTTTATATAGGGATACACATAAGATAAATTCGACTATAAATATTCATTAGAAATATAAAAATATTTCCCACATAATTTTATTTTATTTATACTTTTAGACATTATATAATGTAATTTATTTATGACACAATGATGATGCAATAATTACTTAATTAATGAAATATTAAAATAATTGATATTATAAATTTCCAAATAAATGTAATTTGATACTTTTTATGAATTCCAATAATTTTATAGGTTAATATGACATATTATTGTTTTTTAGAAGAAATATTTTCTAAGTAATAATCTATTATCAATTTAGAAAAAACAAAATACCAAATAGTGTCAAAATTGACATAAATGTGTTTTTAAAACAAATATTATATTATTAATTGATATTCTATTCCTAAAAATCTAAAGATCAGACAAAAGACTTATATAATTATATTTGTATCATTAATTAATCACTTGGGGTTCTCATGTAAGTATATAGTATGTTTATTAACCATATAATATAAAAATACAAAGAGACATGGTAAATGTCAAACTATTTACCTAAGAGTTAAATCTAAAAGGTAAATTTAATATAGTGACCCAAACCTATCTAAAACCTATTTTTTTGAGTGGTTTTCGAATAATACCCAAATTATCCTTTAAATAATACATTTTGGATCCACTAGAAACTGAAAATGATTTTATTATAAAAGTATATTTCTAGCTTTTCTTAAGGTGCCCCTCACCCCTCTTATAAAAGGGACCTCCCCCTTATATCTAGTTCACACCTTCAAAGCCCTTTGGCTCCCCCAAACCCGGCCCAAATACCCTATAAACCATCCAACCTTAATCTTAGAGGCCTTCCTTTAGTCATAAATCCATCCTATGGAGCCCTTTTGATCAAATTAAAAGGAAGATCCCGAAGAAGAGGTAAATATTTCAACACCTCTTTCAAGTTCCTTTCTTCTTCCACATACTCTTTTTTTGTTTTTTCCATTCTAAAATTATAACACCAGAATATTCTATATACCTTGATGTTATTATAAATATGTTATAACCATATTCATTATTCTATCCATCCTTTGAATGACATGTCACCATACGTGCGTGCGTACGGCTTGCCGTCTCCACATCATGGTGTAATTGTTATTAAATACATTATTATTTGGATGGGTATAATAATGACACGTAATTGATGTAAATAATAAATATAACATGATAATTTTCTATATATATGATATACTATCCAATTATATATTTTTTTAATTTCAAAATAATGATATTGTCACTCGTGCGTACGTACGGATTACCGTCTCCACGAACGCGATGAGAATCATTTCTCATCATATCCATTCAAGAATAATTTTCATTTTATGATTAAAAATAATGTTTAAAGAATTGATATAACTCTGGTTATGTATAATATACATCCCATCCATAACAAATATGACTCTCATAACAAATAATATAAAGGAAAACAAATCCGTTAATACCTGAAACGAAGATAATACTAAGATATTATTGACAAAGAAATATTAAAAGGTCATATATGATAACATATTAAAGTATATTATTCTTTTATAATTTAATAAGAATTATTTAACCATTATACATAAGTTTAACCTACCCTAGACCAAGTAAAAGTACAAGGAAATGGTTAATTTCACAATCTCTTCATTATTCGAGGTTGTTTATATGTAATTATCTACTAGGACCTCTTTATCATCCAAATCCATGCTTCTTAAAAATGTATTAAATAAAATTAAAATTTACTAGATAATGGGTTAAATTAATTTATACCATTATTTTACCATATATTTTTTGAAAGTAATCTTTCCATCGTTTTCCAAAAAATGTACTTTATGACATTTATCGATAAAATTAAGATAAGAATGGTTTTTTTACTTATACGGCATGTGTGACTATTTTCATTCATTATAACATCTTTGAAGCTTCTCTTACAAGATTATAATAATGTTTTCAAAATAAATGTTTTATTTATAATTATGTGACTCTTAAATGATTTCTAAATAAAAAAAGATACTTCCCTAAAAAAATCTTTTTGTTTCATCTATGTCAACATCCTTTGAAGGATTTTAAGTTTATTTGAAGTTGTTTTATTATGATACAAAAATTCCATTTTTTATTGAAGGTTTTGTGATATGTTTGACTGTGGATGTGATATTTTTATACCATTCATGGTTTATGGTTAAAATATTTACATTTCTTATGCTAGTTATGATATGAATGTTTATGTTATATTTCAACCTTTTCATATGAATAATGTATTGGACTTAATAAGTGACGGGTGAAGCCCACTATAGCTCATCGATGCATCGGTAGGTCCCATGAGACAACTAGACATTGAATTGGCCGAGGCCTTTCCCAATTTGATATATGTTTTTGGTCAAGGCCTTAATTATTTTTAGATGTCTTGGCTGAGGCCTTGACAAAAGTATTCAGAATGTCCAACATTTTACTTTCCATAATTATAAAAATAATATTTATGGTTCATGTGGTCATTAGACTAGAACAATACCCATGATTATGTTTTATTATGGAATTATTTACTTAGCTCATATTCATACCATAAAATTATTCATGTTTATTATTGGTAAAGGCATCTGGTTTCAATTATTCAACATGCTTAATATTTATGTTTTCTTCAACTGTATTTCTTACCATTACTAAGAATTTGAGGTCACCCATTTCCTATTTTTAATTTTAATAGGATATGGAGAAGTTAGTTATGAGTGAATTTCAGGAAAAATCTAGGAGGCTTGGATGTTTCTAATGGTGTAAATTTGTGTTGTATTTATTTTCAAGTTGTAAAGTTGAACTTATGTATGAATCTTGTTTCCAATAATACTAAACTGATCGGTCTTTCGAGACATTATTTCCTTGTGATCATGCCAATGTTATGTAATAATTCACTAACTCTGGGTAATTAGGGTCAGGGCATAATAGTTGGTATCATAGGAAGTTTAGTACAAACCATGGAGACTATATTTAGATAAACTCTGATTAGAGAACATTACCCTAAGATAGACTTTGAGGATTAGTATAGGAGAACTTCCTTGAATTTTGGTAATGTAGAGATTTTGTGAGTTTTCCAAACAATACATCCCTATCTTGATACGAGCAGGTAAAGGCGGCTCTGGCACAGATGTACCTAGGGGTAAAACCCAGAAACACTGCTCTGAGCTAGACTCGAATAGGAACTGGTGCAGGACAATGAGCCTTGCTGCACTCTTGGTTACGAAACTCCTAGGGGATATTCTTAAGATAATTCTCATTTTCTTTAAAAACCATTATGAAGGGTTTATGAGTATATACTTCCTCAAAGAAAACATTTTTATGATTATGGATTATATCCATAAACTGTTCAATTTATGTTAAGTGTTTTAAAAGTTTAGATTTATTTAGTGTGATTCATAAACTAATCTAGTGTATGCCATTATTAAGAAATGGAACCTAGTGGAAGGAATGGAAACAGTATCAATGCACACACTCCATGTAGGGATTTCCCTCCTACTCAAGATAATTATAGTGGATATGGTGATACAACTGTTGCTGATCAGCTTATCACACTACTGGGACAACTCAGACAGGTTATGAATAATAACCATACCCGTATAGAGAAACCATATCCACAAAACAGAGGATTGATGTTGGGTCACTTCATTTGGAAACAACCACCACCATTAAATGGGGGTATGAATCAATTAGTAGTTGAGAAATGGATAAATTTTTTAGAGAAAACATTCCATGCCTTAGGGAGTAGACAAAGGAAAAAAAGATGTCATGGTAGTTTACTGCCTCACTAGATATACCGATCAATGGTGTTCATTGATTCAAAACACAAAGGAATATGATGAAGTATTAAATATGGAATAGAGGGAGTTCAGATATATTTTCTTAGAAACATACATTCCTCATGACCATCCAGTGGATATGGGAAACAATTTTTGAGTCTGAGGAAAAAAGAGGATGAGACTGTCGCAAAGTATGAAGCTAACACTTCAAGGTTAGTGAGGCATGCTGCAGATTATATACGTATCCCTAGAATTAATATTGATCATTTAATTGATGGGTTAAAAACATTTCTCCCTCGAGCATTAGTATTACAATCTTTTTCATCATACGAAGATATTATCTCGTGTGATATCAGGACAAAAAAGGAATTCTCAAAGGCTTATTACTTTAAAAGCAAACCAAGAGAAGAAGAGATTTGCTGAACACCCTGGGAAATGAAATAAGGAAATAGAGAAGAAGGGAATAATTGAATTTACACCCTGTGATAATTGTGTAAGGAATCACCCTGGTGCCTGTTTAAAAGTAAAAGGAGTATACTATAAATGTGGACAGAAAGGCCATCTTACTAGTGATTGTAATGGAAAGAAAGACACTACCAATGTTTAATTGTAAAATTTTTGGGAGATGGGACATTATGCAAATGAATCTCCTAAGAGACAGAGAAACTTATCTTAGAAAAGGCCAAGGGATCATGGACAAGCTTATGTGATCACTACTACTGAGGTTGAAGCCCCGAATGACATGGTGGTAGGTAATTTAATGGTTTCCTCATGTTTTGCCAATGCTTTATTTGATTATGGATCATAGCATTGTTCCATATCATCCCAGTTTGCTAATAAAATTTGATATTTCCAATTTGATTAAATAAGGGAGTTGTCAGTCAAAACTTTTATAGGAAGTATCATTGCTACAATATTTTTTGAATCATTTCCCATTAGGGAATATAAATGTTCTTTATCTTCTAAACTCATCGTCATACCCATGATTGAATTTTATATAATCCTCAGTACAGATTTTCTTTCAGACCATGATGCAAAAATTTATTGTAAGAAGATGGAAGTTACTATTTTTGATGACGATGATAAATAAAAACTTTTCTTTAGAGTAGATTTATCACCACAGAATTCTTATTTAGATCCACCCCCAGTAGATCAACTAAATTCATTTATTGGGTAGGAATATAAAGAAATAACTGTGGGCGAGGAAAAGAATGTTAAAATAGAGGATGTACCTATTGTAAAAGTGTATGTCGATGTATTTCCAGAGGATTTACTTGGACATCCTATAGAATGAGAAATTTAGTTTTCCATTGATTTAATTCCTGGTTCAAGGCCCATATCGAAGACCCCTAATAGAATGGACACTGGGGAATTAGTGTAACTAAAGAAACAACTAGAGGGATTGAGTAATAAGGGATATATTCTCCCTAGTGTTTCTCCATGGGGCACCCCTTTCCTTTTTTTGTTAAGAAGAAAGATGGATCTATGAGGTTGTACATTGAATAAAGGAAGATCAACAATATAACAATAAAAAACAAGTATCCCCTACCTCGCATTGATGATTTATTCGACCAAATTCATGGAGCTCAATACTTTTCAAATATTGACCTTCAATTTGGATATCATCAGTTGTGTGTGAAGAAGGAATACATTCCGAAAATAGCATTTCGAACTAGGTACGGGCCTTACGAGTTTATAGTAATGCCTTTTGGATTGACTTATGCACCCTTTGTCTTCAAGGATCTAATGAATAGATTTTTCAAGGAATATCTTGATGAATTGTTAGTGGTATTTATTAATGATATCTAGGTATAATACAAAATCTACGAAGATCATGAAAATCACTTGTGCATTCTCCTGATGACTCTGATAAGACATGAATTATATGGGAAGTTTAGCAAGTGTGAATTCTGGATTCCAGCGATTTCTTTTCTTGGCCATATTGTCTCCATGGATGGAATATCTATTGATCCTTCTAAGACCAAGGCAATCCAAGAATGTCCAGCAATGAAGAGTATAACTGAGGTACGTAGTATTATTGGTTTAGCAAGTTATTATCATGGTTTCATCTAGAATTTTTCCCAGTTGGCTAACCCATTAACAAAGCTCAGACAAAAAGGGGTTAAATTTGTTTGGATAAAAGAGTGTGAAGAATGTTTTGAAGAATTGAAGAGAAAATTAGTCAATGATCCTATCTTGACTCTACCATCGGGGAATGATGGGTTTGTTATTTATAGTGATGCATTGAAGAAAGGACTAGGTTGTGTACTTATGAATACTGATATATTTATTGCCTATTCATCACGATAACTGAAAATTCATGAAAAAAACTATCCTACTAATGATCTTGAGTTAGAAGCTATAATCTTTAATTTGAATATTTGGAGACACTATCTCTATGGTGAAAAATATGAGATTTATACTGATCACAAGAGTTTGAAGTATATTTTATCACATAAATAACTCAACATGAGGAAAAAAAGATGGCTTGAACTACTCAAGGATTATGATTTCATGATACACTACTACCTAGCGAAGGAAAATAAGGTTGCAGATGCTTTGAGCAGAAAGGATCATGGATATTTGAACAAGATAATAGTTGAAAAGTATACTATATACATGGATCTAGTAATGATTGATATGAGAATCACCATGGATGGTAAAACAACAATACTTTTTCAAATGGATGTCAAACCATCTTTATTAGAAAGGATAAAGAGTTCTCAGACCAATGATGAAGAGTTTCAAAAGAATATTAAAGCCCTAAATGATGGGATATTTAGTGACATTGTGTACGAAGATGGAATCAGGAAATTTAGGAAGTGAATTTGTGTTACCAATATACCTTATCAAAAAAGAGAATAGTTGGATGATGCTCATAGCTCTAATTTCTATTTACACCCTTAGAGAACCAAAATGTATCGAGATTTGAAGGAACATTTTTGTGGGATAACATGAAGAGGGATATTGCTGATTTTGTGTTATGATGTATGGTTTGTCAACGAGTGAAATCTGGAAGGAAACAACCTGGAGAAGTCTTGCAATCCCTTCCCATACCTGAGAGGAAATGGGATAATATTATGATGGACTTTTTCTTGGGACTACCGAAGACTACTAGAAGGAACGATACAATATGAGTAATTATTGATCATCTAACCAATTCAGCACATTTTCATGAAATAAGGGATGATTTACAACTTGAACATTTATCAATACTATATATTAATTAAGTTTTAAGACTTCATGGAGTACCAATATCAATTATTTCTTATCATGATCCTCGTTTTAAATCAAGATTCTGGAAAATTCTTCAAAAAGCCCTGGATACTGAACATTGTTTGAGCACTACCTACCACCCCCAAATTGATGGAAAATCATAATGGACTATTCAAACTGTAGAATACATGTTGAGATCATGCTCACTTGAATTTAATGGTATGTGGGATAAATATTTACCTTTGGTAGAATTTTCCTATAACAATAGCTTCCATTCAAGTATTCAGATGGTACCATATGAAGCGCTGTACATAAAGAGATGTTGCACACCAACCTGTTGGGATGATGTTGGCGAATGAAATCTCGTAAGCCCAGAACTTGTTGAGGAAATGTTGGAAAAGGTGAAGGTAATCTAAAACCACATCAAGACAGCACAAAGTAGGCAGAAGAGCTATGAAGATAACGGAAGGAAGGATTTGGAATTTTGGGAAGAAGATCATTTTTTCTTTAAGGTATCTCGATTGAAGAGTTTTATATGTTTCAGAAAGAAGGGAAAATTGAGTCCCAGGTACATCGGACCTTTCGAAATTCTAGAACAAATTGGGGCTATAGCTTACCATTTGGCAATGCTGCCAAGTCTCTCCAAAGTTCATGAGGTATTCCACGTATCACTGTTGAGAAACTAAACACCCAACCCAACACATGTACTCACCTATGTGGAATTAGAACTAAAACACAATCATTCTTATTGAGAAAATCCTTTCAAAGTACATGATATAAGAGAATAAGTGCTGAGAAACCTGACGAATCATATGGCAAAAGTTCTATGGAGAAGCCATAAGATAGAAGAGGCAACATGGGAACCTAAGGAACTTATGATGAAGAACCACCCAAGTCTTTTTATGCAGTAATATTCTAGAAATTTCCAGGAACAATTTATTTTAAGGAGGGGAGAATGTAACACCCCAAGCTTCCATAGTACACTTATCGTTGAATAATACAATAGTGTGTGTTGTACGCAACATCGAGTTCTAACACACCCCAACCGGTCAAAATAGCCGTTATGTATATTACTACCCATTTTTTGAAATTTTACAAATTTTATCTTTCAACATGGACTTCATTTTTGGATTCGGCATATCAAAATTAGCTTAGGGTGAATTTTTGGTATTTTTCTGAAAACTTGCAATTTTTGATGAATAGCAAAAAACACTGAGTAATAGTTTAAAACCGAATTTTTATTTATTTTATTTAAATTTATTTATGGTCAAAATAGATACATAATACCTATATAAGTTCAATGTAATTCATTAGAGTCAGTTTATAATAATTTTAGATATATAAAAATTTTATTGAACTTTTTACCTTCTTTTACACACCTCTTAGGAGCACTTGCAAATTTACAGAAAACATAATATTACCACTTCTGTGAGTTGAATTAAAAAAATATGAGAGAAATGGTTGATATCAGTAAATAAAATTTTGTCCAATAATATGAAAATAATTATTGGTGAATAGCGAATTTTTACTTTTATTTACAACGGTTAAAAGTAAATAGGGTAATTAAGGGTAAAAATGATATTATTATTACCCTAACACATGTCATAATTCTATTGGATAAGTTTTATTCGACCTAAAACAAACTTAATAATATAATATGATCCTTTAGGTCAACTTGGATTAGATTAGTACATTTATTATTATTTAATTCAAAGACGAGTTAAATGTTTTAAATTCAATGTTTAATAACTAAACCATTTTTATTACAGGGTTGTAGATAATATAAATTTGACTATAAATATTCATTAAAAATATAAAAAAATTTATTTCATAATGGTATTTTAATTATATTTTTTAGACATTAAATAATTTAATTTATTTATGACACAATGATGATGCAGTAATTACCTTGTTAATGAAATATAAAAATAATTGATATTAAAAATATCCAAATAAATGTAATTTGATACTTTTTATGAATTAAACTAATTTTATATGTTAATATGATACATTAGGGTTGGTTAGATTAATATTTTTTGAAGTAATAATGTTTTTATGAATTAAAAAAAAAACAAAATACCAAATAGTGTCAAAATTGACATAATAGAGTTTTTAAAACAAATATTATATTATTAATTGATATTCTATTCCTAAAAATATAACATTTGGAAAAATACTTATATAATGATAGGTGTATCATTAATTAACAACTAGGTGTTCTCTTAGAAGTATATAGTATGTTTATTAACCATATAATATAAAAATACAAAGAGACATGGTAAATGTCATACTATTTAACTAAGAGCTAAATCTAAAAGATAAAGTTAATATAGTGACCCAAAACAATCTAAAACCAATTGGTTGTGTGGTTTTAGAAAAATACCCACCTTATCCTTTAAATAATCTATTTTGGAGCCATTATAAACATAAATTATTTTATTATAAAATAATATTTCTAAATTTTTCTAAGGTGACCCTCACCCCTCTTATAAAAGGGCACTCCCCCTTCTCTCTAATTAACACCTTCAAAGCCATTTTTCTTAGCCAAAACCTGACCAAATACCCTATCAAATGTTCTAACTTCATCTTATAGGCCTTCCTTTCATCAAAAAGCCAGCCTAATGATCCCTTTTGATCAAATCAAAAGGAAGAACTCGAAGAAGAGGTAAATATTTCATCACCTCTTTTAGGTTCCTTTCTTCTTCCACTTCCTCTTTCTTTTTTTTAATTTTAAAATAATAACTCCTGTATCTTTTATATACTATTATGTCATTATAAATATGGTACAACTATAATCATTATTCTATCCATCCTTTGAATGACATGTCATTATACGTGCGTGCACACAACTTACTGTCTCCATGTCGTGGTGTAATTGTTATTCAATACATTATTATTTGGATGGGTATGATAATGATGTGTAATAGATGTAAATAATAAATATAACAGGATAATAATTTTGTATATATGATATACCATCCAATTATATATTATTTTAATATCAAAATAATGCTATTGTCGCTCGTGCATACGTACAGATTACCGTCTCCAAGAACGTGATGATATTAATTTCCCATTGCATCCATTCAAGACTAATCTTCATTTGATGATTAAAAATAATTTCTAAATACTTTATATAATTCTGCTTATGAATAATATACATCCCATACATAACAAATATGACTCAAATAACAAATAATATAATGGAAAACAAACCTGTTAACACTTGAAATGAAGATAATACTATGATATTATTTACAAATAAATATTAAAAGATCATATATGATATCATATTAATGTATATGATTCTTGTATAATTTAATAACAAATATTTCACCATTATAAAAAAGGTTAACCTACCCTTGACCATGTAAAAGTACAAGGTAAGGGTTAATTTTCCAATCTCTTCATTATCCGAGGTTGTTTATACGTAATTATCTACTGGGACCTCTTTATCATCCACATCCATGCTTCTTAAAAAAGTATTTCAAAACATTTTTACTATTTACTAGACAATGGGTTAAAGTCATTTATATCCTTATTTGACATTATATTTTTTGAAAGGAACCTTTCCATCATTTTCAAAACAAGGTACTTTATGACCTTTTCGACAAAAATAAGATAAGAATGGGTTTTTTACTTATACGGTGGGTGTGGATATTTTCCACCGTTATAACATCGTCAAAGCATCTCTTACAATCTTATAAGAATATTTTCAAAATAAATTTTTTCTTTATAATTATGTGACTCTTAAATGATTACAAAATAGAAAGAGATATTTCTTTAAAAAATGTTTTGGTTTTATCTATGTCAACATGCTTTGATGGATTTCAAGTTTATTTAAAGTTGATTTATTATGATACAAAACATCCATTTTGTATTGAATGTTTTGTGATATGTTTGACTGTGGATGTTCTATTTTTATACTATTCATGGTTTATGGTTAAAGTATTTACATTTCTTATTCTAGTTTTGATACGAATGTTTGTGTTATATTTCAACCTTTTCAGAAAAGGAATGTATTGGATCTAGTAAGTGATGGGTGGATCTCGCTATTGCTCCTCAATTCATCGGTAGATCTCATGAAGACAACTAGACCTGTAATTGGCTGAGGCCTTTCCCAATTTGATATATGGTTTTGGCCAAGGCCTTAATCATTTATAGATTTCTTGGCTGAGGCCTTAAGAATGTGTTTCAGAATGTCTGGAATTATATTTTCCACATTATGAAAATAATATTGATGGTTCATGTGGTCATTAGACTAGTAGAAAACCCATGATTATGTTTTATTATGGAATTATTTACTCAGCTAATATTCTTTCCATAAATGTATTCATGTTTATTATTGGTAAAGGAATGTGGTTTCAATTATTTACCATGCTCAATATTTATGTCATCTTTCACTGTATTGCTTACCCTTACTGATCATTTGAGCTCACCCCTTTCTTATGTTTCATTTTCCCAAGATATGAAGAAGTTAGTTATGAGTGACTTGCAGGCATAATCTAGGAGTCTTGGATGTTTATAATGGAATAAATTCATGTTCTATTTCTTTTCATGTTGTAAAGTCGAACTTATGTATGAATGTTGTTTCCAATAATACTAAATTGATAGGTCTTTCGAGACATGATTTCCTTGTGATCAATCCAATGTTATGTAATAATGCACCGACTCTAAGTAACTTGGGTCGAGACATAACAGTTGGTATTCGAGGATGTTTAGTACAAACCTTGGAAACTATATTTTGAGAAACTCAGATTAGAGCACATTACCCTAGGATAAAATTTGGGGATTAGTATAGAAGAACATTGTAGAATTTTGGTAATGTAGATATTTCGTGATTTTTCCAAGAAATACATCCCTATCTTCATACAAGCAGGTAGAGGATGTTCTGGCACAAATATACCTTGGGGTAAAACTCGAAAACACCGCTTGGAGCTAGACTCGAATGAGAACTGGTGCATGAAAACATGAATTTCTACACTATTGGTTACAAAACACCCAGGGGATATGCTTAGGATAATTCCAATTTTATTTACAAATCATTATGAAGGGTTTATGAGTATATAATTTCTCAAATAAAACATTATTAGGATTATGAATTATTTCCATAAACTGTTCAATTTATGTTAAGTGTTTTACAAGTTTTGATTTATGTATTGCTATTCATAAAGTAGTCTAGTGAATGCCATTATTTAGAAATGGAACCTATTGGAAGGAATGGAAACTGTATCAATGAACTCACTCGATGTAGGGATTTCCCTCCTGCTCATGATAATTATAGTGGAGCTGGTGATACAACTAGTGCTGATCAGCTTATCACCATATTGGGACAACTCACACAAGTTGTGAATAATAACCATACCCATATAGAGCACCCTGATCCACAACGCGGAGGATAAATTCTAGATCACTTCATGAGACAAAAAACACCAACATTCAATGGGGTTATGAATCCATTAGTAGCTGAGTAATGGAAAAATTCCTTAGAGAATAGATTTCACACCTTGGGGAGTAGTGAAAGGGAAAAAGTTATCATGAAAGTTTACCGCCTCACTGGAGATGTTGATCAATGGTGATCATTGATTAAGAAAAAGATGATGAAGTATCAAATATGGAATGGAGGAAGTTTGAATTAATTTTCTTAGAATAATACTTTCCTCCGGACCATCAAGCAGATATGGAAAGACAATTTCTAAGTCTGATGAAAAATGAGGATAAGAATGCCAAAAAGTATGAAGCTAACATTACATGGTTAGAGAGGCATGCATCAGATTATATACATAACTGAAGATGAAATATTGACCATTTATTTGATAGGTTAAAACCATTTTTTCATCGAGCATTATTATCTCAATCTTTCTCATCATACAAAGATATTGTCTTGTGTGCTATCAAGACAGAAAAGGAATTCTCTAAGTCTTTTGACTTTAAAGCAAAGCAAGAGAAGAAGAGATCTATTGAGCACTCTGGGAAAGGATATAAGGAAAAAGAGAAGAAAAGAAAAATTGAATTTCCACCCTGTGATAATTGTGGAAGGAAGAAACCTGAGGCCTGTCTAAGAGGAAAAGGAGTATGCAACAAATGTTGACATAATGGCCATATTAATGGTGAATGTAAGGGAAAGAAAGACGATACCAATGTTCAATGCTACAACTTTAGGGAGAAGGGAAATTATGAAAATGAATGTCCTAAGAGTTAGGGAAACTTACCTCAAAAAAGGCCAAGGGATCAAGTCCAAGCTTATGAGATCACTACTACTGAGGTTGAAGCCATAAAAGATGTGGTGGCAGGTAATTTAATGGTTTCCTCAAGTTTAGCCAAATCTTTATTTGATTTTGGATCATCGCATTGTTTCATATCTTCCTAGTTTTCTATGAAAATTAGATATTTCCAATTTGATTTAACAAGGGAGTTGTCAGTCAAAGCTCCTAAGGGAAGTATCATTGCTACAAAGTTTTGTGGTTCAGTTCCCATTAAGGAATATAAATGTTATTTATCTTCTTATCTCATCATCAAACCCATGATTGAATTTGATATAATCCTCAGTATGGATTGAATTTCAGAATATGATGCAATAATTTATTGTAAGAAGAATGAAGTTACTATTTTGGAAGATGATGATAAAGAACACCTTATCTTTAGGGAATAATCATCACCACCTAATTCTTATTTAGATCCACCCCGAGTAGCTCAAATAAATTAAATTATTGGGGCGGAAAAGAATGAAATTACTGTGGGTGAGGAATAGAATGTTCAAATAGAGGATGCACTTATTGTGCAAGAGTATGTTGATGTATTTCCATAGGATTTTCCTAGACATCCTCCAGAATGAGAAATTGAGTTTTCCATTGATTTAAATCCTGGTTCATGGCCTATATCGAAGAGCCCTTATAGAATGACCACTGTGGAATTAGTATAACAAAATAATCCACAAGAGGAATTGAGTAATAAGGGATTTATTCTCCCTAGTGTTTCTCCTTGGGGTGCCCCTTTCCTTTTTGTTATGAAGAAAGATGGATCTAGGAGGTAGTGCATTGACTATAGGGAGATCAATGCTATAAAAATAAAGAACAAGTATCCCCTACATCACATTGATGATTTATTTGACCAAATTCATGGAGCTCAATAATTTTCAAATATTGACCATTGATTTGGATACCATCAGTTGTGTGTGAAGAAGAAAGACAATATCAAAACAACATTTCGAATAAGTATGGGAATTACTAGTTTATAGTAATGCCTTTTGGATTGACTAATACACCCTCTATCTTCATAGATCTAATTAATAGAGTTTTGAGGGAATATCATGATGAATTTTTAGTGGTATTTATTGATCATATCTTGGTATACTCCAAAAGCTACGAATATCATGAAAATCATGTGCGCATTATCCTGAATAATTTGAGAAGACATGAATTATATGGGAAGTTTAACAAGTGTGAAATCTAGATTCAAGAGATTTCTTTTCTTGTAAATATTATCTCTAAGGATGGAGTCTCTCTTAATCCTTCTAAGACCAAGGAAAACCAATAATGGCCAACACTGATGAGTATTACTGAGGTATGCAGTTTTATTGGTTTAGCAGGTTATTATTGATGTTTCGTCCAGAATTTTTCCCGGTTTGATAACCAATTAACCAAGCTCACACTAAAAGGGGTTAAATTTGTTTGGAAAAAATAGTTTGAAGAATGTTTTGAAGAATTTGAGTTAAGATTAGTCAATTCTCTTATCTTGACTCTACCATCGAGGAATTATGGGTTTGTTATTTATAGTGATGCATCGAATAAATGAATCGGTTGTGTCCTTATGAAGAATGATAATGTTATTTCCTATGCATCATGACAGATGAAAATTCATTAGAAAAACTATCCTAATCACGATCTTGAGTTATCAGCTATAATCATTTCTCTTAAGATTTGGAGAAACTATCTCTATGGTGAAAAATGTGAGATTTATACTGATCAGAAGAGTTTGAAGTATATATTCTCACTGAAAGAACTCAACATGAGGCAAAGGAAATGGCTTGAACTACTCAAGGATTATGATTTCATGATACACTACCACTTGGGGAAGGCAAATAAGGTGGAAGATGCTTTGAGCAGAAAGGATCATGGAGTTTTGAACAATATGAGAATTGAAAAGGATCCTATATACATGGATCTAGTAAAGATGGATATGAGAATCACCATGCAAGGTGAAACATCAATACTTTTTCAAATGGTTTTCCAAACCATCTTTACTAGAATGTATAAAGAGTTCATAGACCAATAATGAGGAGTTTAAAAAGAATATTAAAGCTGTGAATGATGGGAGATTCATTGACTTTCTGTATGAAGATGGAATTTTGATGTTTGGGAATAGACTTCATGTTCCAATATACTTGATCAAAAAAGAGAATTGTTGGATTATACTCATAGCTCCATTTTTTCTATACAACATGGGAGTACCAAAATGTATAGAGACTTGAAGGAACATTTTTGGTGGGAAAATATGAAGAGGGAGATTTCTGATTTTGTGTCAAGATGTATAGTTTTTCAACAAGTGAAATTTGGAAGGAAACAACCTGGAGGAGTCTTGCAACATATTCCCATACCTGAGTGGAAATGGGATAACATTACGATGGAAATTGTCATGGGACTACCAAAGACTCCTAAAAGGAACAATGTAATATGGTTCATTGTTGATCGTCTTACCAAGTCAGCACATTTTTTTATATAAGGGAAGATTTACCACTTGAATGTTTAGAAAGACTATATATTAATGAAGTTGTTAGACATCATGGAGTACCACTATCAATTTTTTCTGATATTGATCCCCGTTTTACATCAATATTATGGAAACACCTTCAAAAATCCCTTGATAC
Source organism: Viscum album (assembly GCA_963277665.1). Taxonomy (NCBI): domain Eukaryota; kingdom Viridiplantae; phylum Streptophyta; class Magnoliopsida; order Santalales; family Viscaceae; genus Viscum; species Viscum album. Next base: position 1,175,429,077 of record OY728153.1, on the reverse strand, counting down.
TGAACTTCGTTTGAGCACTGCCTACCACCCCCAAACTGATGGACAATCAGAATAGACTATTCAAACCATAGAAGACATGTTGAGATCATTCTCAATTGACTTTCAAGGAATGTGAGATCAATATTTACCTCTGGTAGAATTTTTCTATAACAATAGCTTCCGTTCAAGTATTCAGATGGCACCATATGAAGCGTTATACAGAAAAAGATGTCGCACACCAACCTGTTGGGATGATGTTGGCGAAAGAAAACTTGTAGTCCTAGAACTTGTGGAGGAAACAATGGAAAAGGTGAAGGTAATCCAAAACCACATCAAGGCACCTCAAAGTAGGCAGAAGAGATATGCTGATAACCAAAGGAAGGATTTGGAATTTTGGGTAGGAGATCATATTTTCTTTAAGGTATCTCCATGTAAGGGTGTAATATTTTTTGGTAAGAAGGGAAAATTGAGTCCCGAGTACATTAGACCTTTCAAAATTCTAGAACAAATTTGGGTTGTAGCTTACCGTTTGGAAATGCCACCAAGTCTCTCCAAAGTTCACGATGTATTCCACGTATCACTATTGATAAAATACATGCTAGGCCCAATGCATGTACTCACCTATGAGGAATTAGAATTGGAACCAGATCTATCTTATTGCAAACAGTCTGTCAGGGTTCTTGATACAAGAGAACAAGCGTGGAGAAACCAGATGAATCACCTGGTAAAAGTTTTATGGAGAAACCATAAGATGAAAGAGGCAATGTGGGATCCCAAGGAACTTATGAGGAAGAACCAACCAAGTCTTTTTATGTAGTAATATTATATAAATTTCGAAGAAGAAATTATTTGAAGAAGGGGAGAATGTAATAACCCAAGCTTCCACCATACGCTTCTCTTTGAATAATACAAAAATGTGTATTGTACACCACTTCAAGTTCTAACACACCACAACCAATCAAACTAGCTGTTATGAATATTAATACCCACTTTTTGAAATTTTATAAATTTTATCTTTCAAAATGGACTTCATTTTTGGATTCAGAATATCGAAATTAGCTTAGGGTGAATTTTTGGTATTTTTTTGAAAACATTCAATTTTTGATGAATAACGAAAAACAATGAGTTATTATTTAAAACCGAATTTTTATTTATTTTATTTAAATTTATTTTAGGTCAAAATAGATACATAATACCTATATCAGTTCAATGTAATTCATTAGAGGTAGTTTATAATAATTTTAGATATATAAAAATTTTATTGAACTTTTTACTGTCTTTTACCCACCTTCTAAGAGCATTTGAAAATTTACATAAAACATAATATTACCGATTCTAGGAGATGAATTTCAAAAATACAAAAGACACGGTTGATATAAGGAAGTAAAAAGTGGTTTGATAGGGTGAAAATAATTTTTTTGTGAATAGTAACTTTTTTACTTTAATTTACAACGGTTAAAAGTAAATAGGGCAATTAAGGGTAAAAATGATATTATTATCACCCTAACACATGTCCTAATTCTATTGGATAAGTGTAATTTGACAAAAAGAACCATAGAAATAAAATATTATCCTTTAGGTCCACATGGATTAGATTAGGACATTTATTATTATTTAATTCAAAGAAGAGTTAAAAGTGTTAAATTCAATGTTTAATATGTAAACCATTTTTAATATAAGGTTAAACATAAGATAAATTCGACTATAAATATTCATTAAAAATCTAAACATATTTCATATGTAATGGTATTTTATTTATAATTTTTAGACATTAAATAATTTAATTTATTTATGAAACAATGTCGATGCAGTCATTACCTAATTATTGAAATATTATAAAAATTGATATTATAAATATCCTAATAAATGTAATTTGAGACTTTTTATGAATTAAACTAATTATATAGGTTAATATGACATATTAGAGTTGGTTAGATGATTTTTTTAAGTAATAATGTTTTTAGTAATTTAGAAGAAACAAAATACCAAATAGTGTCAAAATTGACAATAAAAGAGTTTTTAAAACAAATATTATATTATCAATTGATATTATATTCATAAAAATCCATGGTTCGGTCCAAATACTTATATAATTATATTTTTATCATTAATGAACCAATTTGGGATCCCTTGGAAGTATATAGTACGTTTTTTAACCACATAATATAAAAATACAAAGAGACATGGAAAATGTCAAACTATTTAACTAAGAGTTAAATCTAAAAGATAAAGTTAATATAGTGACCCATACCTGTCTAAAAACCTATTGGTTGATTGTTTTTAGACTCATCCACACCGTAGAAATTAAAGAATCTATTTTGGAGCCATTAGAAACTGAAAATTATTTTATTATAAAATAATATTTCTAGCTTTTCCTAAGGTGTCCCTCACCCCTCTTATATAAGGGCACTCCCCCTTCTCTCTAATTCACACATTCAGAGCCATTTGGATCGTCCAAAACATACCCAAATACCCTATAAACTATCCTAAATTCATCCTAGAGGCCTTAATTTAGTCATAAACACAACCTATGGCTCCATTTTGATAAAATCAAAAGGAAGAACCCGAAGAAGATGTCATTATTTCATCACCTCTTTCTAGTTCCTTTCTTTTTCCACTTCCTCTTTATTTTGTGTTTCCATTATAAAATAATAAATCGAGTATCTTCTATATACTATGATTTTATTATAGATATTGTACAACCATATTAATTATTTTATCCAACCTTTGAATGACATGTCACCATACGTGCGTACATATGACTTACCATCTCCACGTCGTGGTGTAATTGTTATTCAAAACATTATTATTTGAATTGGTATAATAATGATGTGTAATTGATGTAAATAATAAATATAACATGATAATTATTCGGTATATATGATATAACATCCAAATATATATTATTTTAATATCAAAATAATGATATTTTCGCTTGTGCGTACGTACGGATTACCGTCTCCACGAACGCGATGAGATTCATTTCCCATCGTAGCCATTCTAGATTAATTTTAATTTGATGATTAAAAATAATTTTTAATGACTTGATATCATTATGTTTATGAATAATATACATCCCATTCATAACAAATATTACCTACATAATAAATAATATAAAGGAAAATGAATCTTTTAACACCCGAAATGACGATAATACTAAGATATTATTAACAAAGCAATATTAAATGATAATATATGATATCATATATTAGTATATTATTATTTTATAATTTAATTACAATTATTTAACCATTATAAATGATTTTAACCTACCCTCGTCCAATAAAAAGTATAAGGTAATGGTTAATCTCACAATCTCTTCATTATCCGAGGTTGTTTATACATAATTATCTACTGGGACCTATTTATCATTCACATCCATTCTTCTTAAAAATGTATTTCAATTTTTTTTACTATTTACTAGACAATGGGTTAAAGTAATTTATACCCTTATTTGAACTTATATGTTTTGAAAGGAATCTTTCTGTTATTTTCCAAAAAAGTCACTTTATGACCTTTTTCGACACAATTATGATAAGAATGGTTTTTTAACTTATATGGCGGGTGAGGAAATTTTACACCGTTATAAGATCATTTAAGCTTCTCTTGCAAGCTTATTAGAATATTGTCAAAATGAATGTTTTTTATAATTATGTGACTCTTAAATGATTTAAAAATATAAAGATATATTTCACTAAAAAAGGTTTTGGTTTCATCCATATCAACATCCTTTTATGGATTTTATGTTTATTTGAAGTTGATTTATTATGATAAAAAACATCCATTTTGTATTAAAGGTTTTGTGATATGTTTGAATGTGGATGTGCTATTTTTATACTATTCATGGTTTATAGTTAAAGTATTTACATTTTGTATGAAATTTTTGATACGAATGTTTATGTTATAATTAAATCTTTTATTATGAGGAATGTATTAGACTTAATAAGTGATGGGTGGAGCCCGATATTGCTCCCCGATGCATCGGTAGGTCTCATGAGACAACTTGACGTGGAATTAATAGAGGCCTTTCCCAATTTGATATATGGTTTTGGCCAAGGCATAAATCATTTTTAGACGTCTTGGTCAAGGCCTTGAGAAAATGTTTCAGAATGTACGACATTATACATTCCCTCATTATGAAAATAATATTGAGGGTTCATGTGGTCATTTGACTAGTATAATACCCATGATTATGTTTTATTATGGAATTATTTACTCAGCTCATATTCCTACCATTAAAATAATCACGTTTATTATTGGTAAAGGTATATTGTTTAAATTATTCACCATGTTTAATATTTATGTTATCTAATACTGTATTTCTTACCCTTACTGAGCAGTTGAGCATAACCTTTTCAAATGTTTCATTTTCCCAGGATATAAAGAAGTTAATTATGAGTGACTTGCAAACATAATCTATGAGGCTTGGATGTTTCTAATGGAATAAATTTGTGTTGTATTTATTTTCATATTGTAAAGTTTAACTTATGTATGAATCTTGTTTCCAAAAATACTAAATTTATCGGTCTTTCAAGACACGATTTCCTTGTGATCACGCCATTGTTATTATATAATGCACCGACTCTGGGAATCGAGGGTCGGGGCGTAACACAATACATATTTTTTTGGACTTTAATTGAAATGTTCTATTTATGAATAAATAATGTAACACCCCAAAATTATAAAATAATAATATTTTATTCTATAGAGTATACTACATGAAACACCAATCTTAAACAACCCACAAAACATATGTAATTAAATTTAATATCATTGATAGCTTGTAGAACATGCAACCCCTAGTCTAAATGAACAGAAATACAGTTTACCATTATAAATTATCCATAAAAGAATAATGTATGAATATTAATAACTAAATTATGAAAATTATGATTTTATATTTATTGTAAATAAAATAAAAATCATTCAAAGGAAAAAAGATATGTTTTTTGTAAAACTGTATTTTTTCTGAAAGAGTGTTTAGTCGCAGAATGCCCACATAATTTAAAATTATTTTTTTCCATTTTATAAAATATATTTGTTAAAATAAAAATTATTTTAGAAACCATAAAATCATAATTATATTTGGGGAAATTTTCTTTATTTTTTTTTTAAAAAAAATCAATTTTTTATGAACAGTGAAAAATACTAAATTTTAATTGAAAAATGCATTTTAATTTAAATTAAATATACAATTAAATTATATTTCAGATTATTTTAAAGTAAAATTAGTTCCATTATATATTTATTAATACAATTAATTTATTCAGAATAATTTTCATATTTAATTTGGATATAAAAAATTTGTAAACATTTGGACATTTTCTCTTTAAAAACCTATTTTCTCGTCACGTCTGCAGGATTAATTTTAAATTAAATTTTTCCAGTTATTTGAATGGAATTTAGAAAAAATAATTCCATAGATTTAATAAGAATAATTTATATTTTTTAATAAGTTCAAATTAATCTTTTACCATAATGAATAGTAATCATTGTAAATATTAGTTACTACAGTTACGGTGAAATGGGTTTACTGAGGGGTTAAACTAATAATATAAGAGTTAAATTGACTACAAAATCTTTTATAAAATATATTCTATAACCATTTTAGACCTTATAATTTATATTTATTTTTAATAATCCATTTTTTACCCTTTTGGCTAGTGAAAAATATGTTAACACTTTTTTCTTTTCAAAAATTACAAGTGTACCACTCGCCTCACCTATAAAAGGCCACCCCCTTCCCTCTCTTATTCACACTATCAAAATCTTATAGTTAATAAAATAACTACCCAAATAAATTTCCAACATCCATAATCTAATACTATAATCCTAATTCTACATATAAATCCATCATATGGAGGATTATGGTGCCAACCTAGGGAGTTTACCCAAAGAAGAGGTAACATAATTCAATAAGCATTTTTATTTTATATCTTCATCCACCTATTTAAATTATTATTAAACCATTATTATATAATAATATAATTATATTATATATACTAATATCTTTTTATTTTACATTAATTACCTAAAACCATCACAACTTCCATCAAATGGATTACTAAATCATTTTTCATGTTTGTGGCAGATTGTCGCCTCATGAACTGATGTCATTCATTTTTACACTACCACCTCTCTTTGTTGACTTTGATTATGGATATAAAGTATATATATAATATTTATATCATAATTATACATATTTATTAATTTTTCCATATATTTATTTTTTACATTCCATTTTATTAGGGAAACAATAACATCGCTTGTGTGTACGGTGGACTACCGCCTCACAAAGCGATGTGATTCATTTTTCATTAAATATTTACATGGAAATTAATAATGATAAATTTAATAAAAATATGTGATATAAAAGAAATAATTATTATATTAATGATATATTTATAATTATTAAAACATAATATATCATTTTTATTCTTAACTTTTAACTCACTTAAGGATTATAACACCATCTGTATACATGTGGACAACCACCTTCAGGAATTGATGGGAATTTATTTTCACCACCAAACCACATGGATGATAAATATAATTATTGTTAATGAAATAATATGTCATTTAATATATTATTATCATTATTTAATGAAAATAAATTACTTACCTCTTTTTTATAATGATCATTGAAAAATGGGAACTTTGCCCAAGTGTACATATGACCAACCATCTCCATCATCGTAACATACATCATTTCTCAAAACCATCATTCATGAATGGATTTAAATGTATTATTGATAAAAATATGGTAATTATATTTTTTATTATGGTACTACATAATATGTGTAAGAACTATATCATTCATGACAAAACACACATGAGAAAACAAGACAATCAACACATAAAATAATAAATATAATGAAATATTGTTAGAAAAATTGGGATGGGATGTTATAAAAGGATAATATTTGATATTTTAAATATTAATATGGTCCTCTTATAAGTTAATAACATTTTTAAGACCACTATAAATGAGGTTAAATCATGTTCAACCAAAAGGAAGCTTGATGTAAGGGGCTTCATCTCCATTTCCCTCCATTAAGGCATATTTTAAAGTCATGCACCTAATTTATTTTATATGGAGTATATAATACCCCCATTTACATGTAATATCATGATTACATAATAATACATGGTATTTTAAGTTTCAATTTGAATTATTTCATCTAAATATATTTTAACTAAAAAGTTACCATGTAGTAAAAATTCGATAACTCAATTTATTTGCAATGGGTTATACTTCTTCATTGTCTTTAAAATTTAAATATTATATGTGTAAATAATTTTGAATATTTTATGTTTTATTTATTGTTGTTTTATGTATATTTAAATTTGATACTGATAATTGACTCATTGATTAATCTTTACTCTAATGTTATGATCTATGTAAGAGTTTATTTCTCAACCCCATTGAATCAGGATTGATTATACTCAAGTTTCCATTAAATTAAATTATTTTATAATTTAATAATAAAAATATTTAATTTTCCTGTCATCATTTTATTCATTATGTTTTTAGGTAATTGTACTATTTTTTTCTATTTAAAACATCAAGTTATTGGGAAAATGTTTTTAATAAATTAATACCTCATTACTCTATTAGTTATGTTTTTTAAAAATGTTTTAGAACATGTTTTAAACATTTAAAAATGATTTATTAAATAAATTTTTACCCATTTTTATTTTTAAAAACCGTTTTGAAAGGAATCTCTATGTCTCTTCCCAAATGATGCATGTTTATCTTTTACAAAAGAATTTAAAGGAATATTTGTTTTAACATACTCAGTATGTATGGAATTTTTCAATATAGTGACTATTAAATGATTTAAAACATCAATTATATGTTTCAAATATTTTTTTTAAAGAAAATAATTTTCAAAATGTTTTGTGAAATTTTAGTTATAAAAAGTGAATTTAAAATTTAAAGGGATATATTCATCAACAATGTTTTTGAAGATATTTTTATGGTATTTATATTAATAAATTAAAAAAACATTATTATTACTCCAATGGGTATATGTTAGATTTATACTATCCTTATTCTATCTATTTATTGTTCATGATCATTTTGAAAAAGTAATGTATTGGCACTCAATTTATTAATTCATTTTTATAATCAATAAATTTCCCTTGAAATATTCACCCACGTATAATAATTGGACATTAAATATCACCTAAATATCCATATTATTTAAAATGGATATATTTATTTAAAAAAACATATATAACTTATACACACAATGTTATACATTGAAAGTTATTTTTTTATCTGGTTAAATATTGATAAATATGAATTCATTAATCAATAAAAATATTTGATGACATTGTACATTTTTCATAAATTAAATTTTTTATTCAATATATAAGAAATTATTTAGACATTCAAATATTATTGGGGTCATGTTATAAAAATACCCTTGATGCATCAAAAATTTCATGAGAAGAATCATTTGGCTAGCCTTAGTTAAATGGGTTTCTAGTGTATACATACCCATTATTTTTAAACAGCCATGATGAAATATCTTAATTGTTGATATTTCATGATTCTTGATATCATAACATCCAATAATTAAAAATTTCTTTCATTGAGAATTCATTAATTTTTATCCATGATATTTTTAAAATAATATTGTCTCTAGATTCATTTAATTATCATTTTATTGATTAAATTTCATGTATTTTTGGTTATTTACATTTCCATTTTTATAATTAATTATCTTATCAATATATTCATGTTTTTTAAATTATGCACATGTTTTGTTATTTACATTTCCAAGTTGTTTATTATTATTGATTCATTATTTTTTCCCTTTTACTTAACCCTTATTGAGCATTTTATCTAACCCTTATTTTGCATCTTTTCCCAAGAATCCAGGAAGTATAATATGAATGATATGTGAGGATTTTAAAAATGGAATGTTTATATTATATAAAATAATTTTGTTATAATTTTTTGTTTTAAAATTAAATATGGGAATCATGTATGTATTTAGTTTTCCAAGACAACTAAATTGCTTTATCCTTCGGGATTTGACTCCTAATATCTTATGAAAATATAATAAAGAAGACACTGGCTTCGGGATATAGGGGTTAGGGTAACCATAGTTGGAATCATAGGATGTTTAAAATAATCCATAAAAACTAAATTTAAGAAAAACAATCTTAGGGATTATAAACCTATGATTGACATTAAGGATTATATAGAATAAAATCTGAGAGTTTTTAAGGTAGATATTATGTTTTTTACCTAGAATAAAAATATTTCTAGATACTACAATTGGAAATGGTTATAGACAATACATAACGTTGGTTAATAACTATAGAAAGGGTGCATTGGGATTCACCTGATTATTAGTCGATGCATGACAATGTTCCTTACTACACGCCTGGTTAGACACCCCTAAGGGATATGATTTTGATAATTCAAATTTTCTTTATAAACCTTTATAAAGGATTTGAATAGATGATGAAAATGAAATACGTAGGTTAAACCTAAGGTGTAATATATTGAAAATATTCTGTCTTGATTTAGACATCCAATAAATAATTTTATAGTTCCACCACTACAATTATTATTTTTCACACTATGTTTTTTGGTTTTAGTTAATGGATGAACCCTAAAGGAATCAATTTAGCAATGAATATGAAGGAAAATGTGGTGACTGAGAGAAAAAATAGATGATTATGGGAGTGAAAGATACTGTGATTATGCCAAATAGATTTTCCCAAAATATGATTAAAAACATATACATTAACCAAATTTCAAACTCACCAAAAAAGAGATGGAATTCATTAAACTATTAGGTGGGGGAGAACCTAGAGAAAATGATATATTTGATTACTTTAGGAATTTTGATGGAGAAATTCATGAAGGAGTCTCAATGGATTGGGATAAATAATTTTGTATGGAAATGAAGTTGAAAAAGAAAATAAATGTTGAGGAAAAATTAAGTATCTGATGGAAAGAAATAAACCTCATCCTAGAGATCCATTTATATATTTTTATTTTAAATATGGAAAATGTGAGAACTATTTTATTCAATAACCTCTTGTTGAGGTTTCAATGTAGACTAAGGAAGAGAATATGTTGAAATAAAATGTATGAAGTATTTATTGTGATTCAAATATTATATTATAGAATTATTTTCAAAAATGGTATTTTTGTTATAAGAATCAGGAAAAATTTAAATACTATGTTAAATTTCAGAAGTATATGTTTCTAAATTAACATAAAAGCAATGGATTTCATAATTTTTTATATGTTCATTGTTGATCATATTTTAAATTTATTAAAAAAACCCTTCTGAATTTTTTTTTAGTAACATAAAATGATTAAGGATATTTTTTCAAAATAGTTATGGGAATACAACCCATTGGTTTAGAATATGTTATGAAATTTATTTAGGAATTAATGATATTAATTTTTTAGGAATAATTTTAAAAGTATTGGTAACCTTTAGGGTTTATCTTATCTTTTATTATTATTTATTTAGAAGCTATTCTACTTTGGGATTTTTATTAAAATTTTATTAATATGGTTTTAGAAAATGGACAACCCAAATGATGGGTGACAACCCATCACTTCCGGAAAGGCCATATGTAATGGAGAAAAAAACAAATGACAATAAGGGTATTACACCTACCACTAGCCTACTTGATGTTGTAGTTAATTTTATATTTTTTTAGTTAAAACATTTTATGAATAAATTTTAATGATGAACCTATGGTGTTACTATTGCAGTATATAGATTAATCTATTGTATTGGATAACTTGGGCTAACCATATTAGTTTTCAAAAATATTTAGAGACATATAGAATGAAATTTCACACATTTATGGTTCTTTTGATCCAATAAAAATTAATTTAAATTCTTCAAAAATTTAAAAATAAAATTTTCATATTCATTTATTTGATTAAGATATGAATAATAAATATATTGAAGCACAACACAAGGATGAAATTGTTCATATGAAATAGAAATATATCAATTATTTATATTCATATATAGTAAATGAATGATTAAATAATATAAAATGGATCTTGAAGAAAATTTTTATCATATTACCAACATATGGGATGAATCAGATGTTATTTTAAATCCTCATAGGATTATGGTTTTGAGGTCCTTGACATTCAATTGATCACTCACTCTACTGTCATCAATTACCTCTATCACTCTATAATTATTATTTTTTATTCCATGTCCACATATTCATATTCAACCAATTTTATCGTACATAGAAAACTATTTATGTGTTATCAAATATGACCTTTGAACTTCCCTTCCACTCTTATTTAGATGATATTTTATTAACCCTTTTAAAATGTGGGGTTTTCAATAATGTAATTTCAAAATTCCAATCCCTTTATTACCAAGATCAAGTTTAAATTAAAAAAAATTATTTAATGGGTGGGCAATGTTAAAAAATTAAATTATAAAATAGGAACAATGAATTTTTTATCACATGTGACATGAAACATCAAACTTAATCAACCCACAAGACATATTTCTTTAAATTTAATCTCTTCGATATCTTGTAGAACACACAACCCCGAGTCAAAATGAATCATAATATAGTATACCATTATAAACTAGGAATTAAATTAAACATTATGAATAATACAAACCAAATTATGAAAATTATAGATATCTATTGAATAAAAATAAATTATGAATCTTTTAAAACAAAAATCAATGTTTAAAAAAATACATTTTTTTAATAAAATACAGTGTAATCATGATTTGTGCTCACAATGTAAAATTAATTTTTAACACTTTTAAAAGAATTTTTAAATAAAAAGATACTAATTTTTGAAATAATAATATCAAAATTATCTTAGGGTGATTGTTTTGGGTTTTTTTCTAAAATATTTCATATTTCGATTATTAGTGAATCATAATGAATTTTAATTGAAAACTACCTTGAAATTTAAATTTTTTAATAAAGATAAATTATATATTGAAATGGTTTAAATTTAAAATTTATGCAATTAAATATATTTTATTCTAATTTAGGTCATTGTAATCATTTTAATGTCGAATATTTTTATAAAAAAATTATAATCTGTTGAACATTTTCTCTTCAAAAACCCACTTTCTTGTCACGTTAATGCGATTAATTTACTAATAATTTTTTTCATATGTTGATGGAATTTGAAAAAATGGATTCTATATTTTGAATCCAAATAATTTATATTATCTAATAAGGCCAACTAAATTTTTGACCATAATGAATAGTAGAAATATTAATAGTTATTTACCCCGGTTAAGGTAAAAATGGGCTTCTCGAGGGTTAAACTAAAAAGATAACGGTCAAGTTGACATAAAAACAAGTATAAAATATAATTGATGGACCTATATATAACTTATAATTCCTAATAATTGGAAATACTATGTTTTTGAATCTTTTTGAATTTGAAAATTGTGGGTAGACCTTTTTCATTTTTAAAATGACATGTTTTCCACTCACCTCACCAATAAAAAGCCACCCCTACCCTCTCCTATTAAAACCATAAACCAATTTTTCTTTATAGAAAATACCATTAATTATAACTTCAAATTATCCATCCCCTCATACAGAACTCATTATGTTTTGGATGATGTTCATTTTATTGAATATTTTAGTTCAAACCTAAGGAGGTTACCCAAAGAAGAGGTAACATTATTTTATGAGTGTCTTTATATTTTTTATTCCTCCACCTACTTAAATTATTAATAAAACATTATTATATAATAAACTAAGTATATTAAATATAATTATATTTTTATGATAAGTTAATTAACTAAAACCATCCCCATTTCCATCAAATGTGTTACAAAAACATCTTTCATGTGTATGGAGACTTAACAACATTGTGAACCGATGTCATTCATTTTTCCATTACCACCTTTCAATGTTTGGTATGATGATGGATATAAAGTATATATATATATGATATATATAACATTATTGTAAATATGAAGTAATTATGTAATATATACCTTTTATACTTTCCATTATGTAGAGGATGAAATAGCGTCTCCTGTGTTAATGACGGACTACCACCTCACAAAGCGATGGGATTCATTTTTCCTTAATTCTTTAAATGGAAGGTAATAAGGATAAAGTTAATTAATATAAATGATATAAATGAACTAATTATTCTATTAATGAAATATTTATTATTCTTTAATGATAGTATATCCTTTTATTTCTTACCTTATTAGTCACATAAAGATGATAACATCGTTTTTGTACATGTGGACTACCACTTTCATGAAGTGTTGTGGCTCTCTTTTCATCACAAAACCACATGGATGATATATATATGTATATTTAGATATATAATATGGAATTTATGATATTATGACAATTATTTAAATAAAAAATATTTCTTACCTTTTTCATAGTGATCATTGAAAAATGGAAATGTAACTCGTGCGTATGTATCATCTACCGTCTCTTGGATCGTAACCTACATAATTTCTCAAAACAACACTTCATGATTGGTATTAAAAGTATAAATAATATATAAATATGATAATTATGTCCTTATTATTATTATATATATTATGGAAATATATAATATAAGAAATAACTAGCTCATTCATGACATAACAGGCATGAGAAAATAAGGCAATTAACACCTGAAACAATGAAAAAAATGAAAGATTATTACAAAATGGGTGATAAGATGTTATGAAAGGATGTTATATACTGTTATTAATATTATTATAGCTCTATTAAATCCTAATAACATGTATAGAGGCACTAAAAATGATTTTAAATGATGTTTAACTGAACAAAAGTGTAAGGTAAGAGACTTCATTTCAACTTCTGTTTGCTGAGGCATATTGTAATATTATACACCTAATTTCATTTATATGGTGTATATACAAAACATTTCACATTTAATATCATGATTTATTAATAATTCAGGTTATTTTATGTTACAATTTCAATTTTTCATCCAATGAGATTTTGACTTAAAATTAACCAAGTGGTAAAGTATTTCATAACTCATTTTAATTTCATTGGGATATATTACTTCTTTATTGGAATTGAAATTATAAGACTATGTATATAAATATTTTTGACTATAATATGATTAATTTTGACTATTTGTTTATTTTGATTTATATTTTATACGCATAATCGATTATATATTAATCCTCAGATCAACATTATGATCTTTTTAATGCTTTATTCCACAACCTCATTTTATCAGAATTATTTATACATGAGTTTCCATTGAAATAAACTATATTATCATTCTATAATAAACCCCTTAAATTTTATTATCATCTAGTTATTCATTATTTTTTTAAGTAATAGTATTATTATTTACTCTTTGGTACTTAAAATTGTTGAGAAAATATTTTTTAAAAAACTTGAATTCATTTATCTCTTCATTCATAAATTCATTTTCATCAAAAACCATTTTTCCAAAAATGTTTTAATTTTTCTATCTTGTTTGTAATGAATCATTAAATAAATTTTTACCGATTTTTACTTTTCTCAAAATATTATGAATAGAATATTTATGCCATTTTCAAATAATTTACATATCTAATTTACCAAAAATGTAAAATGAATCATTGTTTTAACATAATCAACATTTATAGAATTTTCTTCCATCATGAATACTCAATTTTTAAAACATAATTTAAAAGTTTAAAATATTTTTTTCAATGAAAATTATTTTTAATTTTTTTGAACTTCTAGTTTTATAAAATGATTCTCAATATGAAAAGGATATTTTCCTCAAGAATGCATTTGAAGACAATTTTACGGTATTTCTATCCATTAATGAATGAAACTCGTTATTATTATTCCAATGAGTATATATTGGATTTATAAAATCCTTATTCTTTTATGGAGGGTTTATGATCATTCTTAACATAGAAAGTATTGGCACTCACTTTCTTCATTCATTTCTACATACATTAACTTTATATTGTAAAATTTTATTACCTCTGATCAATAAGAATTAAATTTCTCTTAACTATCCATATTATTTATCATGTGTATTTTTATTTCTTATACAATAAATGACTTCGACATATGGTGTTATACATTTAATGTAATTTGTATGTCTGTTGAAATATTGATAAAGCCTTATTTTGTACTCAATAACAATATTCGATGATAAAGAAAATTATTTATGATTTTAATATGTCATTTTATATATGAGTAATGCTTTATAAATGCATATATGGTTGGTTCCCAGTTATAGATATCCCCTAGATACATTGGTATTCTCATGAGACAAATCAATTAGCATGACTTGGTTAAATTGTTTTTTAGCGTATACATAGCTGTTAGTTGTAACCTATCTTGAGGAATGATCCTGATGGTAGAGGTATCATGATTCTTTAGATCGTGATATCAAATAATTCAAAATTTCCTTTATTGAAATTTTATTTATTGTTATCAATGATATTTCTACAATGATATCATCTATAGATGCATTTTATTATCTATTTATTGATTAAATTTCCCATGTTTTCAGTTATTTTCCATTTTATAATTGTTATTTATTATCATATAACGATTGTCACAAGGTTAAAATGAAATATAGGTTTAGTTATCTATCTTTACATTTTGTTTATGTTTATTGTTTCATGAAAAAAAATTTGTACGTAACCATTACTGATCATTTTAGATCACCCATATTTTATTTTATTTGAATGGAATCCATTAAGTCTACAGTTAATTATATTCAAGGAAATGTTAAAGGAAATAATTATTTTTTTGAAAAAAATTAATTAGTATGTTCTATTTTAAAATTTTATAAAGGAATCATCTATATATCTAGATGACCAAGAATACTAAACTATTCATTCCTTTAGGAAGATATTGTATATATACTATGCCAATGTAGTAAAAAACACACTGAATCTGGACTACAAGGGTTGGGGTCACTACAAATAATTTTTATTTAATATTAATTCAAAAGTCGTATGAATTAATTCCTAATAAAATTTAATTAATTCAAAAAAAATTAAAAATACAGTTTATAATTATAAAAATATAGTTTATTGGAGGAATATGATTCCTAAAAAACATAGGGTTTTTGCATTAATAGATTTAATTAAAATCCCTTCATTACATTATTATGATCACATTTATTTTTTACATTTATAACTTTCATTCCATACCTAAAAAGGGAATATAAACCGAATACCCATAATATAATAATCACCTTACAATGATTCCACATCATTAAACAATCATCTCTCATTCCACTACCCATACATAAGTCCAACCATGAACCGAAAAATTACCTTTTCTCTAAAAACTAACCATATCACCACTACTAAAATACACATCCACAACCTCCCAATTTATAACAGCCATAGCCACTCAACATTATGAAATAATAATACTCTAACAATTTACATCACATGGTAATCATCAATCACATTTCATGTCTTTATTATTCAAACAAGCAATTTAATTAACATATTTAATTATTATTTAATTATGTGAAGTGATTACATTAATCACACTAAAAAACACTTCATGAAAACTATTTGAAAACATTAATTGGATATCACAAATAGTGAAAAATTCATAAAAACGTTTTTATAAATTCAAAAATCTTGAATACCTGAGGAATAGAAAAATATGAATTCCATTTTATTCCTCTAAATTTTCTATTTCTTTAACCTCTATGTCCCTCTTCAAGGATTCTTATTATATAATTCCAAATAAAATTATAGTAGCAAAGATGAATAAATAACACAAGAACATATATAAAAGTAGGTGAAACATATCCCTTTTACTATCATTTGGATCATATTATGCTATTTTAGCTACAAAATAATAATAGTAAAACATGAAATAATTAAATGATATATAAATATAGAAAATACATTTTCAACACACCCCCTTATTACTTCAAAAATTATGATTATTATATTTCTAAAGATAATTCTTACTAATTAACAATTGAATGAAAATAATGATTGAGTCAATATTTCAAAAATAAAATAGTGTCTTGAATGCTCTCCCTCACCGAATGCTTGATCGTTCATTGCTGAAGGACCAAAGGAGAAAAATAATGTTCACAAGATCTTGAATACTTGAGGAAGAATTACAATAACATAGAATCAATGAAATTTATGGGATAGTTTGACTACATTAAAAAAATTAAAGGCATAATTCAACTTTTCTTAATATGTGAACATAAGAAGAGGAATTGGAATATGAAAATATTTTTTTTAAATATAAAACAAAAAATATAGAGATTTGGTTCACTCCAAACATGTCTTTACATTTTAATTTTAGAGACTCAACTCTATCTTCTTTACTTTACCAAGGAAAAATGATTTCTTTATATCCTTTAATTTCACAAATTTAATGGTTTTAAATCATTGGGTAAAAAATGTTCCACAACTATGGTGAAGGAATCAATTAAATACTATATTTTTAAATCCCTTTTTTAATAAATATATCCCAAATTTATTTTCATTTAATTATTTACACTTTTTTCCTTTATCTTTCTTTACACCTTCACCATCTCTCCTTCCACTTAGAATGAAACCCCCTATTTTTCAATGATTTTAGTTTTAATTTGTTTTAAGAATCCCCCCCTCCATTTCTAAAACATTTTCCCCTTCTTAATCAATGAAATTAATTTTTAAATTTTACAATTATAACCTATATTACCTAGTTTCTCTCTCATATCTATCCCCCATTTTGGTTTCAAATTCCACCACTATTTGGATTATTGTTTTTTAATCTCATATATGAGTAATAATACCCCACTTTTGTCCAAATGTTCTTAAATTTAACTATTATATAATTATTTTTTCCTCTCTTATACCAATCATATGATTTCTTTTAAATTTGAAGGGCACTATCTTATTTTTCTTCGAATTCATTTTTTTCATAATGAATTTTTAGATAAATAAAGATATTTATTTGTATTAAAATGTAATATATAAAAACATAATATATATATTGTTACATAAAAGTAGATTTATTTTAATATTTTATAACAATTTAATATATATGTAATACAATTTATATATTTAAAATAATTTAATATCAAAAAAACTCTATTTGTAAGAACATGTCGAATGATAGCTAATATAAGATAAATAGTTAAGGGCTACACAATATACTTCTTAAATGTGTCAAGATTCCCTCCCTACCAGAATAGCCATCCTAGGCTAGCAATAAAGGAAAAGAAATAATAACCCCCAGATTCCTGAATTGAGTAGGCCTCGGGTTGGTGAAAAAATTAAGGGTATAAAAATCTCAAAAAATGGGATGCATTACCCTATTATGTAAACTAGTTTAGGAAATATGATATAAGAACACCATGATTATATGGAATATAATATTAAATAACCCCAAAACCAATCCAAATTGAAAGATCAATGTCAAAATATACAATAACAGTCTTCAAGTAGAGTATCCAAAATAAAAATTCTAAAACAACACAACTAAATCATCAACCGAAGCTATAAATATCTGAAATGTTCACAAAAGTCCTCCCAGAAAAATTAAAAATAGTTTTATAAAATTTTTGGTGAGAAAAAACATATATACTCATTAGGAAAATACCCAAGGTATTAATTTTACATGTTAAAATTTCATGATAATGTAATAGTGAACTAAAAAAATGAACCAAAATGCACCTAAAAAGGTTAACTAACTAATCACATCCCCCCAGTGGATCACTCACAAAATCATTCATCCAATATAGTAACATACCATTGAGAACATAATAAATAAATCCTCCCAACTACTGCTTCCCCGCATATTTACTGCTATCACACCCTAATGTTGAACATCTTATTCTCTTATCCCTTCAATTACTATAACAACACGTCACATCGCATGACATTATCACATAACATCTCACCTAGAGGAACCTAGTCCAACAAATCATTCCTATTTCAAATAAACCTAGTCCAATACATCACACATCACATAAATCAAACCTAGCCTAAATGTGCTTGTTCCAATACAACACACCTCAAATGAAAACACCTAGGCCAATATATCAAACCTCACCCAAAGACAGTAGGTCCAACACATCACACCTATCCTGAAGACACTTGGGATGTCATTACTACTAATGGAAGAGCACAAAAGAGGGGTAAACAACCATTTATATCACCACCAACCTAGTTGTGGGGGAAAAAAGCAAAACCAATAAACATTGAGATTTGTTAAGGTTATCTTTGTACATAAGCCTCATCCCAGTTGGTGCGGACTCTTTAAGTGCATTCATGTGACCCGAGATCAAATCCAAGATGAGGCATATTTCTAGGGGTACTGTAGCGGGAACTATAGAGTGTATTGTTTGGCACTGTATAATTTTGGATTATTCCCCCGTTTGGGCCTTCAGGCCACCAATTTGGTCCTCGAGTCCTTTAAGTCCTTCGGGCCACCCAAGCCTTCGAGTTAGTAAGGCCTCTGAGCCACCTTAAGGCCTTCGAGACACCATAAGTATAGATGCAAACCAGACAACCTATAATGAAAAAGCCCCATGATGGAGGATGTGCAAGGAGATTTCACCATAGCAGAAGCTAAATGGATTGAAAGAATGAGAGGATATGGCACCTTCCATCTGGGAATGCCTGTGCATGCACGGGAAAGCCTACCCAAACAGCCATGCGAAGGTGGAGAGATGATTTTATGATGAAGATGCTGGGGAGGACCAGTTCTAAGTACTTAGTCTGGGTTGTATATAATGTTTGAAGCCTACGGGAAATTAATTCCCCTAATCCTATAGGCCATGTAATACATACGCCTACAGGACTTGAAAGGGTTCTACCTCACACCTTGAAAGGTGGATTATCAAAAATCAGTATACAATGAAGGCCTTGTGGCCATTGGAGGTTAAGTGAATCTTTCTCAGATGGTGAGAATATAAGAAGAACATAATGATATATGATAAATAGATAGAAAAATATACCCAACCTATGTGTTCCTATAAACTGCACTCAAACAAACCAGATCACCAACTTTGCATGACACAATGTCTTTCAAAACCACTAGAACCAATATACAAGACACACCACACAATCACCACACAATCCAACCACCAACACTTTCATTAACAATTCCACTATTTTATGATTTAACAAGTATCCAAAATCTCAAATTTCTATTCCATATTGTTCACATTTACACACACCATTCAGTTATTGAACTCATTTATTTATTCATTTCATTAAGCATAAAAATTTATTTCATTGCTAATCGGGAAACAACACAACCACTCCACACCTAAACAAGCATAACACACATCAACCATAACTAAAATACAACCACAACTATTGTAGCCACAATAACTTCACATCTCTGCTTACCGACCGTCATATGCCACATGACATCCCACTAACATCCTAGCTGATCACCACCACCACTGCATAATAGACCACAACACACAAGGCAACACAACATTGTAACTTCACACAACATAACCATATCTCGGTTTCCACAATTATTCAAGGGATTTTATCATATAACTTCATTTTTTGTTATGGGTATTTTCACACAAACCATTCTCCCAATGGAAACTAATTACTATCTAAATATAAATTCCTTAGACTTTTATTCAGGATTTGATTAAACAAAAACATACCAAAGGTCATGAAGAAATATAATATACATCAGCAAAAATTATTCTAATTACCATTATTTTTTGATATGGAAACATTAGTTATAAACACATCAACCAAAATATAAAAGAATCAAAAACATTCTACCACTCCCCATTCTCATTGATTTTAGGTTATACCAATTAAATTTATATATCAAAAAAACCCCTAAGATCCACCCAATGGATGGAAAAATCTCAGAATCCCCACACATCTCATGAAAACATGTGAAAACAAGGATAACCTACCCTATAGAATATTTATAATATATTATTCACCAATTGGAAAAGTTTAAATAGGAAAAAAACCACAACCGCACTATGAATACCCTAGATCAACCTAAACTGTGTGAATGGATCATTAAAATGAAAACTAAACAGACCTCAAACTGAAGAAATAATGGTACAATGAATATTTTGGGGAATAAAATAATAAAAAAATAGAGAAAGGGAGAATAACACACCATTGATAACCCAAAATCAACCACTATAACCCATGGTTCATGGAGAAGTAAGATAGTATGAATAGTCACCCAAATTTTCTTGGGGTTTATCTATAACTAACAGGAATAAATTTGGAATAATAGAATATTATTATAAATTAACATTTATATAGACTCTATGTCACCACATTTATGATGTAAAACAAAAAATTATAACATAAATTCCATGGGGTCTTTGGGTTACAATCCATAAAAATAAATTTAGGATATAATACCTTTTAACCAAAAAACATATAGACTCGGTAATATTAAACTTACATTATTAATCCCCTCCTTATGGGGTAATTTTATTTCATTCATTGTCCCTTGTTTCATATGATCCATAAACAAAAATCTTTACATGCCTTAAAACACAAATTTTTGAAATAAATTCCTCTTTTATGATGTGAATCTTATCAAAAATACAAAACTACATCTACAACTCATCCAAACCCTCCAAAACCACCTCCATGAACATTCCAACAACAAAACCCACAGTGCAATGGGATGGGAAGTCACATTTCATTGTATTAGTATCCCCTCAATTGATAATTTTCCCCATTAATAAATATAATTCCCAAAATAAAAGAAAGGGTTCTTAACCCTCCCAGGTACCTCTTAATGATCTTATTACACTATAAACAATACCACTAGCCAAACACGTTGAACTAAAAGACCAAAAAAAACTTTACACTACCACCTATTTCTAGGAACAACACCACATCATCTGGAACCAACCAAAAAACACCTCCTTTAACAATAACTATATGCAAAACTATATCAAAATCCACATAACTGAAATTATAAACCACCAGAATCAACACACACAACACTTCCCAGAGAACATAAATCATGTAATTATGTCTTCCAAGTCATGAGATTATTTAATTTGGGTTGTATTGACATTCCCAAATCTTTTGAATCTTTTCATAGTAAAATGAATTTTTACTAGATGTCGTGTTTTCTATTCCTCATATACTAAAAGATTGATTAAACATCACAATATCAAGAAAAAAAACATATCTAAAAAACATTATATCCAAAAATCAACTCATCAATACAAAACAAAGTAATGAAAAACTAAAATTAGCTTTGGGTAATTAGAATGTATCTACATCTCACAATCCCAAGTACTCTTCTCAATGGAACCATTCCTCTATAAAACATTAAACAAGGAAATGGTTTTTCCTATATATTATCCTCTCTTGGTGATCTTGGATCTATATTGGTTCCTAAAAAAATTCATTTCACCCATGATATCTAACTCTACCTAGAAAATGAAGTGGGAGTCATCAGGAACATACCGATATAATTGGGAGACATGAATAAATTTTTGGACCTTGATAAACTGTCGTCGAAGTTCCATCTTATACTCTCCTAAGATAATATTCTCCAAACCCTTGAAATTCCCAAAAAAGAAGGGAGAAATATTACTCCCCCTACTAAACCAACACATTCCATATTGATGGGAAAACCTCAAGAACACATTATCTCTAACGTCATACTATATGGTTCTATGAATATTATCACCATATGACTTTTAACTGTCCTAAACCACCCTCATCATCTCTAAATCCAACTAGATTGTCTTGTTCATGCTCTGAACCACATCAGTTCCAAGAACTACTAACTCCACAACCTTTTTCAAGAATATCAGATAATGTCCCAACCACAAGTACAATTCCTAAAATGGATTTGTGCTAATGGAAGAGTGAAAACTATTATTGTATGAAAACTTTACTAGAGACAAGTAATTTACCCAGGTTCTGCCAATTTATAAGACACAAGATCAAAATATATCCACCAATGTATATATTTTCATATTTGTATGCCCATATCTCTAATGTAGATGGTAGTTATAAGGTGAAACTATGATCCAATGTTATACTATAATACCCAACAAACTCATGAGGTAAAATAAGGATTTTGATCAGAGATGATTTTTCTTAGTACCCCATGAATCCTAACCACTTCATCCACATACTTATAACATATGTATCACTATAAAATTTTTAAAATTCGTTAGTTAGTCCATTATAACCAAAAATACATGAAAAAATCCATTAGACTAGGGTAAACCAATGATAATTTTCATTAAGATGTATTTCCATTTCCACTCAAAAACATCCATGCATTGAAATAATCCTTCAGGAACATAGTGAAAATCATTCACTTGAGGATAAACCATAAACCATGAAATAAAATATACCACTATGTATTTCATCCCTAACCACCAAATCTACCTCCTCAATCCATGATAAATCATTGTCACACGAGGATG
This sequence comes from Viscum album, assembly GCA_963277665.1. Taxonomy (NCBI): domain Eukaryota; kingdom Viridiplantae; phylum Streptophyta; class Magnoliopsida; order Santalales; family Viscaceae; genus Viscum; species Viscum album. The sequence continues at coordinate 1,175,405,715 of OY728153.1, read as the reverse complement.
TACAAAATATTATGAGCTATGAATATAACAACCCAACTCTTTATTACACACTTAAAATGATTTATTACACAAAACCTTAACATGATACAACATGGAAGTTCAAGAGGTATAGTGTATTTGGGGATTAAGAACATTACATAACAACTTCAAACATAAGACACACATCTTTATTGATAACATCCTTTACATGACTGTTACATTTCTTTATACTTAGCATTACATAGGATAACATGAGGACATGCATAAGAAAAGGGTGAGATATAAAGCCCAGTAAAGGAATAATCAGGGAATAAAATGAGGAATATAATACATTTTAGACATTAGGCATATAAATTGAGCACATGAGAAACATGAACATAAAGTCATGATAAAGCATGATAATCATAACATGGAAATGTGGCAGCAACACTTAACATGGAATCAGCATGAGCCAATGCTCATTGCACATGGAGGATGAGTAATACCTCATTGAACATGAAGCAGGAGTAAACCCTAGTTTCACTTGAATTAGCATGAGTCAACACTCATTTCACATGACGCATCATGATATTATACTTTACCCAATGCAATGGAGCTCTATTAGGGCCAACCCTTCTTAAACATTTCATTTCATGCATAAGTTTTCCACATGGATCATACAACAATGAATCAATCATCATAATTTATTCAATGATAAAGGGATTTAGAATACATACATAATGGTTTATAATCAAAAAGAAAATTTTTATAAAGTTGAATATAGTTGATTGATAAATGGTCATGGTATTCACTACAAAATGGCATTTGCATGAAAATCATAGGGCAATTTCGGCAGCATAACGACATGAAATAAGAACCCATAAAAGATAGTTGATGAGAGATAAATGGGGGTCTCATCATATTTAAATGAAATGTAAAATAAGGGTTCATATTGTAATAGGTCCCAAAAAATGTAAGGGAATTTAAGTGCATAATACAAAAGAATTACATGGATGTAAATGAGGAGAGAGAAATCCCTCACGAAATTTTGGTATGGTAACGGGTGTACATGGGAGGAATTAATGATAGAGAAAGAGGTCTCCCATCATACAAACATAAATAGGTCAGTATTTAGGATGTGAAAAATCATACCCCAAAATTTTTAATTTAAAAAAAGGGCATAATAAGTTATAGAAAATTGGACAAAAATGATAAAGGAATAAATCCTTTACTTTGAAGTGTGGTTCCAAAGGCTTGGGTGAGGCTTGAGAGAGGATTTTTGGGAGCTTGGGGCGCCTTGGGAGGATTATATAGAGATAGTATGGAAGAGGATGGATGAACTACAAAGGATTTGAGTGAAGAGGAAGTGGGATCTTGGTTGGGTTTTTTTGGAAATGAAAGGGGATTCTTTATTATTTAGGTTTGGGATACAACACATTAAACTAATCAAAACCAAAAACCATCTAAAGGTTTTTTCAAATGGTTTTTTTCATAAAGGAGTTGAAAAAAATATTTATAAGTTAAATCTCTGAACTTATTAAAATAATAGGGTTTCTTATATGGAGGTGAGTCACACTCTAAAAAAACAATTTAAAAAGACAAAATGTTTTATAAGTCTTGGAGGGTCCACTAAAGCTTTGTAAAATAAATAAAACAAACCCAAAATCACATTATTTTAATGGTAAAATATATATTGGCAGAAATTAATGTTTATAGTTTTTTATTACATCACTATTGGGTCATTATGATGTCATAAAACACGTTATATATTTAAATTGTATTTAATTTTTACCCAAAAATTCGACTTTCTCAGAAAATTATAAAAAATTCACCATTGGAAAATTTTGACGTCACGATTCAAAAAATAATATTCATTTTATCTAACTAATTTTCTATATATTTGAATTTTTACTTTTGAAATTAAAACCTAAATTTATCGAAAATTCATGGGTTTTGACAAAAATAGCTTTTAAACCTTCGTAAAAATTAAAATTGCATTTATAAAAATTGTATGATCATTTATATCTAAAAAAAGTAATTTTTTACTAATATTTTATTAAAATATTTTTTAATTCAAAAATCCATTAATTCCTCAAAATATATTTATTAGTTGAATATTAACTAAAAAATACTATTTGTGCTTTAAAAACTATTTACAAAGTTACAATAATAAAATGAATGCACGTTATTTATAAAAAAATAATGTACATTTTAATATTGCTAGGGACTTGTTACATAACCCCTTAAAAAACTCGTAGAAGACCATAGGGTAAGGCTCGCGATGGTAATAGACTCTTAGGGTGGCTCGGATAACAACGCTCTGGTGGTAATCTGTGTCATCTTCCACTGCTCCCATAGGCAGTTCCATTCAAGCTTAACATGTTGAAGCTCATCTTGGGCTTGTTAAAGAGTTAATCCTAGGGATTCCACCTACATGCCGAGATTAGAAAAATGATCTTCATATAGGGAAATTCTACTACATGAGGCCATCACTTCCTTTATCTATGTAAATTGGATTTGTTAAAGCCCTAAATTTATACTAATCGTGTGATGACTATTAAATGGCTATATTAGAAATGGTAAAAATTCTTAACAATATTTTAAATCCAAAAAATAGAACCAAATAAGTGCATACCTTTTACATAACCATAAGAAAAAATTTAAATAGACCAAGAGGAATTTTCAGTAATGAAGCTTTTGGGTCACTACAATATTCCCCCCTAAAGAAATTTCCCCCAAAAAATTTCCTTTTACAACACTAAAACAGATGTGGGTAACTATGCTTCATCACTTCTTCCTATTCCCACGTCACTTCTTCAAGCATGTGGTTTCACCACAACACCTTGATGATGGAAATTGTCTTATTTCATAGAACTTTTTCTCTATGATCTTAGATCTTTATGGGTTGCTCCTCGTAAGAATGATCATCCTATAGCTACACTACCTCTGAAGAGAGTACATGTTAAGGGTATGGTATGTACTTCTTTAAGAGGGATACATGAAAGACATCATTTACTTCGGCCAAGGTTGGTGGAAGTTCTATTCAATAGGCCACAACCCAGACATGATCAAGAATCTCAAAGGATCCAATGTACATAGGACATAACTTCCCTTTCTTTCCAAACCTCATGACCTTCTTACACCAAGATATCCATAGAAATTATATGTCTCAAACTTTAAACTCATGGTCTCATCAACAGTTATCTTCATAACTATTTTTTAGACTCTGGGCTGCCTTGATGTGCGGCTGAATGGTTTTCACCTTCTCCACCATTTCTTCAACCATTTCTGGTCCTAACAGCTTATGCTCTCCGGCTTCCTCCCAACATTCGAGTATTCTACACCTCTTCCCATATAGGGCATCATAAAGTGCCACTCCGATGCTTAAGTGGAAATTATTATTGTAGGATAATTCAACAAGTGGAATATGTTGGTCCCACCATCCTTTGAAGTCCATATAACATGATCTTAACATATCCTCTAGTCTTAATAGTTTGCTCAGATTGGCCATCAGTTTGAGGATGATAGGACATACTGATGTCCAGTTCATTATCCAAAGTATGTTTAAGACTCTTCCAAACCATAGAGGTGAATCTCAGATCTTGATCGAATACAATAGATAGTGGTACTCCATTCTGCCTTACCATTTCCCTAATATATATTCGTGCTAGTTAATCCAATGAGAAATCCTCTCGAATTGCAATGAAGTGTGCAGAATTTGTAAGATGATCCACAACAACCCATATTGCGTTGTTGCGTTTGGATATATTCGGAAGTCTGGTGAAAAAGTCCACATTTGTGTTCTCCCATTTCTATGCTGGTATGGGCAATAGTTGCATCATCCCTTCAGACTTCTACCTCTCTACCTTCACATTCTGACACACTAGACACTTTTATGTATACTCAGTGATCTCCTTCTTCATATTATCCCACAAATAATGATCCTGGAGATCTTGATACATCTTTGTGTTTTGTGGGTGAATAGAGAAATTTGAACTATGTGAATCATCGGAAAGTTCCTTCTTCATCTCCAGACTAGATGGAACACATAGTCTTTTAAAAAATCTCACAATTCCATCTTCGTTAACATTCAACTCCAAGGATTTCCCTTTTCTGAGAGCTTTCACTTTCATCTGAATTCCTACATCATCCTTTTCAGCATCATTTATCTTTTCAAAAACTGACATTTAAGTAATCATTTGTGAAAGGAATAATGATGTTCCCTTATTTATGATTATCATGTCTATCTTCAACAAATGCCTAATGATTGGATCATTTGTAATTCTCATAAATGATAGAATTGTTGGGTCCTTGATAGTTAGAGCATCTACCACCTTGCTTGCATTCCCAGGGTGGTAATGGATTGAGCAGTCATAGTCTTTGATCATCTTTAACCATATTCATTGGTGCATGTTCAACTCTTTCTATATATATATATACTTAAGGATTTTGTGGTCATTATATATTTCACACTTCTCCCCAAAGAGATAATGCCACCAAATTTTTAAAGAAAATATCACCACAGCCAACTCCAGATCATGTGTTTGATAATTCTTCTCATGAACATTCAATTGCCTTGCGGTATAGGAAAAGAATTTGTAATTTTTCATCAATACACATCTGATGCCCTTCTTTGAAGCCTCACTGAATACCACAAAAATTTCTCCACTTGTGGGTATAGTGAGCACAGACGTAGTGATAAGCCTCCTTTTCAACTCCTTGAAGATTTCTTCGCATTCATCACTCTAAAAAAACTTTACTCCCTTCAGAGTTATCTTGGTATGAGGGTTGGACAATCGTGAGAAATTTCTCACAAATTGTCAATAATATCCAACTAACCCCAAAAACCTACAGATATCAACTATTGATGTTGTCCTCGGTCATCCCTCTATTGCAGTTGTCTTGGAGGGATCCACAGATATCCTATTTCTTGTGATGATATGGCCTCAGAATGAGACCTCCTTCAACTAGAACTCACAATTGTTGTACTTTGCATAGAGCTTCTCCTTTCACAACGTATCCAGTATAGTTCATAGATGCTACTCATGATTCTCCATGGTTTTGGAGTATATTAGAATATAATCTATAAAGACTATGACATATTTTTTGAGGTAATCTCTAAATACTATATTCATTGAGTCCATGAATATTTTTATATCATTAGTGAGTACTAAAGGAATTAATTTGAATTAATAGTTCCCGTATCTCAATCAAAAAGAAGTCTTGGGGATATCTTCCTTCTTCACTCTTACTTAATAATATCCCGACTTAAAATATACCCTAGAGAAGTATTGTGATCCACACAGATGATAGAAAAATTCATCAATTCATGGGAGATGATACTTTTTCTTTATCATGATTTTGTTATGATTGTGATAATCGATGCAAAGGTTCATTGACCCATCCATATTCTTGAAGAAGTGGAATGATGCACCCCATGCTGAATCACATGGGCGTATAAACCCTTTGTCCAGATTCTCTTGTAGTTGTTTCTTATTCTCCTCAAGCTCCACAACAGCCATTCTATACAGATTCTTGGATATTTTCAATGCCCTAGGTTTAAGATAAATTGAGAGTTTGACATCTCTTCTAAGTGGAAGACCAGGAAAGTCCTCCAGAAACTCTTCAGTGAATTCCCTCACAATAGGCATGTCTTCAAGGATTGTTTCCTCATTAGACTCAATCATCAGAGCTAGATATGTGTGCTCATAGGGTAGTAATACCCACACATCAGATGATTGAGCTAAAGAAGATTCATCTTCCCCCTTAAAATTATACAGAATCGGGGGTTGATTCTCCACATGGAGAGTTATTTCCCTCTCACAGAAATTAATGACGGTTCTATATAAGGAAAGCCAATACATGAAAATCATTGTATCAAATTCCACCATAGGGAGTATGAATAGGTTATTCGGAAAGTTTAATCCACTGATTAAGACATGGAAGGAGTTATATTAATGGGATGCAATCATTTACCCATTTTTCTTACTCACAACTATCGTTATTCTCATGATTTGTGGTGGTGTTGGGATTGTTCTACTGAACATTCAAGATATAAATGAATGCGTAGAACTATGGGATATAACCCTACCTTTCACTTTTTGATTCTGGTTCTACCTTATCCGATATAGACATGGGATGAGTAAATTAAACTATTAAACACATATAGGGGAATCCAATTGAAAACATATGATTTATAAATATCTTTTATTTCCTTGACATAATAATATATAGGCTTCAATCTATGATATCCATTATCTATTTAATATCATATATTCTTTGGGGAATTTTTTTATTTCCTTAATAATGGCTCAGACTAAGCTTTTGAATTTACCAATGTATATCCCCCGGGAGTGTCGTAACCAAGAATACAGAAAGGCCCATTTTTGTATACCAGGATACCCCGAGTTAAGTCTGAAACTCCTTATTGGGGTTTTCACCCCTAGGTACATCTGTTCCAAAGCCACCTCTACCTGCTCATATCCACACATTGATGTATTTTTTTGATAAAACACTTACTCAATACTCATCAAAATGTAGGGATGTTTTTATCATACTTAGTCTTATACCTAAGGATTTTACTTTAGTTTTCTAATCCTAATCCCCAAAATAACTAAAACTATCCTCTGATACAAACTATAACAATCCTCTCTTTATTACAAAGTTAAACATGATTTATTACATAAAACCTTAACATGATAAAACATGGAAGATCAAGTGGTCTAGTGTGTTTGGGGATTAGGAACATTACATGACAACTTAAAACCAAAAACACACATCTTTATTTATAATTTCCTTTACATGACCCCCAAATTTCCTCATACTTAGCAATGCATAGGATAATACGAGGACATGTATAAGAAAAGGGTGAGCTATAAAGCCCAGTAAGGGAATAAACATGGAATAACATGAGGAATATAATACATGTTAGAAAATAGGCATACCAATGGAGCATAAGAGAAACATGAATGTAAAGGCATGATAAAACATGATAATCATAACATAGAAATGTGGCAATGACACATAACAGGGAATTAGCATGAGCCAAGGCTCATTGTACATAGAGAATGAGTAATCCCTCATTGCACCTGAAGAATGAGTAAAAACTAATTTCACTTGAATTAGAATGATTCAACACTGATTTCACATGACATATCATTATACTATACTTTACCCAATTCATTGGAGCGCTATCAGGGCACACCCTTCTTAACCATTTCATTTCATGCATAATTGTACCACATAAATCTTACAACATGGAATCAATCAACAAAATTTATTCCATGAAAAAGGGATGTGGAATAAATATATGATTCATTATAATCAATAAGAAAATGTTCATAAAGGTAAATACCGTTGATAGAGAAATGGGCATGGTATTCACTACTCAATGACATTGGCATGGAAAATCGTAATGCAATTTTGGAAGCATAACAGCATGAAATAAGAACTCCTAAAAAATGGTTTATGAGAGATAAAATGGTGTGTATCATCATATATAAAAACAATATACAGTAAGGGGTCATATATATATACATGTACCAACAAACATAATGTAATTTAGATGCATAATACAAAAGAATTACTTGGATGTAAATGAGGAGAGAGAAATACCTCACGGAATTTTGGTATGGTAATGGGTTTACCTGGGAGGAATTAATGAGAAGGAAAGGGGTCTCCCATCATCTAAACATAAAGAGGGAAGTATGGGGGAGGTGAAAAAACATACCCCATCATTTTTAATTGAAAAAATGGGCATAACAACTTAAAGAAAATTGGACAAAAATCTGAAAGGAAGAAATCCCTTACTTGGAAGTGTGCTTCCAAATGCTTGTGAGAGGATTGATAGAGGCCTATTGGGAGCTTGGGGTGGCTTGGAAAGATTTTATAGAGGTAAGGTAAGAGGTTGGATGAACTCCAAAGGCTTTGAGTGAAGAGGAAGTGGGATCTTGGGTGGGGTTATATAATAATGGAGAGTGAATTATTTATTAATTAGGTTAGGGACACCACAAATTAAACTAATAAAAACCACAAACCTGCCCATGGTTTTGGCCCATTGTTTTTTCAAAAGGGGAGTGGAAAAAATAATTTTACATGTAAAATGTAAAAACTTCTTAAAATTATAGTGTTGTTTATGTGGAGGTGAGTCACACTCTGAAAGAAATCAATTTAAGAAGTCAAAATGTTTTATAAGTCTTGGAGGGTCCACTAATTCTTTGTAAAATAAATCGAACAAATAAAAAACCACAATATTTAAATGGTAAAACATATATTGGCCGAACATAAGGTTTATAGTATTTTATTACATCACTTTTGGGTCATTATGATGTTATAAAACACATTATATATTTAAACAGTATTTAATTCTTACCCAAAAATTTGACTATCTCAGAAAATTATAAAAAATTTACCATTGGATAATTTCAACATCCTGATTAAAAAATTAATATTCATTTTATCTAAATAATTTTCTATATATGTAAATTTTTAATTTTAAAATAAAAACTAACATTTATTGAATGTTCATGGTTTTTGACAAAAAACAACTTTCAAACCTTAATAGAAATTACAATTGCATTCATAAAAAATGTACAATCACTTATATTTAATAAAAAGTAATATATTAATAATATTTTATAAAAATATTAATTAATTCAAAAATCCATTAATTCATCAAAATATATTTCATAGTTGAATATTAACTAAAAATACTATTTGTGCTTGAGAAACTATTTACAAAGTAACAATAATTAAATGAATGCACATTATTTATAAAAAAATAATGTACATAGTCATAGTGATAGGGTCTTGTTACATAACCCCTTAAAACACCTGCATAAGACCTTAGGGTAAGGTGCACGATGGTGACTGAGTCTTGGGGTGGCTCGGATAACATCGCTCAGATGGTAATCTCTATCAACTTCCACTTCCCCTGTAGGCTATTCCGTTCAAGATTAACATGTTGAATATCGGCTTGGGATTGGTCAAGAGAGAAGCCCAATGACACCACCTCCTTTCCTATATCATACAAATGGGATTCGTATGGGTAAATTTTTCTGGATGAGACTATTGCTTCCTTGTTTGAGTAAATCATATTTGTTAAAGCCCTAAATTTATACTAATCATGTGATCACTATTCAATGACTATATTAGAAATGGTAACAATTATTAATAGTATTTTAAAATCCAAAACATAGAACCAAATAAGTGAATATGTTTTACATAAACCAAAGAAGACATTTAAATAGACCAAGAGGAATTTTCAATAATGATTTTTTTGGCTCGTTATAACAAAACCCATGGAGATCCTTCTTATTCCATACCAAAATAACAAGAACCCTTTCGTAAAATAATACATGGTTCTAACCTTCCTATGACCTTCCCTACATTGCATCACCATGGACAACATGGTGACACATAACCTATGCCTCTGAGCATCCCCTAAGTCTAATCCACATTTCACATCAAGTAAACCCCCATAGTCATCTATTAAAGAATACCATGACCACCAGACTCTATGATGTTAAAATGAATTACTGTATGATCCTCCACCAATTTTCAAACATTTATAGACAGTTGAAGCAAATCCACTCAGGGTATCTGAAACAACCCATTGACAACAACCCCCCTTTCCTATGGCATAAGAGAACTCAAAATAATAATCCTAGAGAAAATCCATCCACCTTCAGTAGAGTAAATTCATATCCCACTGAGAGAAAACATATTTTTAGATCTTATGGTTTATGAAAACCTAAAAAACACTTACTAATGAGGCAACAACACAAAAATATCAGTGAAAACACAACTAACTCTAACTCTAGATGATGAGGACCATAGTTAAACACATGCATATGTCAATACCTAAACCCCTAAGAGATCATATCCCTTTGTTTAATAGATATTCATACCAATGAAAAAGATGATGCACCATAGAAACAATCAAACAATACACCTTCTTAGAAAATGAAGCACTGAAGCAAAAAACCAATTCTCAATCAAGTGACCAAAAAAAGCCTAAAACTGACCAGTCTAAAGAAAATAATGGTAATTCTTAGTCAGTGATATCAATGAGGATACAACATAATAAAAAGTATACATAACCATATGATATTAACTTTCCAAACCAAGAAAACTATGGACCTCTACCACATTCTTGTGTTATTCATAATAAAAAAATTTCATGGACTTTTAAAGGTCAACAACCACACCCTATTGTAACACTACATGCCCATGTAAATTGACCCTCCACATCTAGAACATGAACTTCGAAAAATTCCCATATAACTAGTGGTATTAAAGGAACTACAAAATAGATCTGTGATGCTTGGAATGAGCCTCTTTAAACATTGAGTATATCAATATATCATTGATTAAAATGATGAAAAACTAGTCCAAAAACTCAAGGAAGATGGATTTAATAAGTCCCATGAACACATATAGTGAATTCATGGAACCAAATAGCATGACCAGAAACTCGAATTTCCCATACCCACACCTGAATGAAGTATTTGGAATATCATTCTCCATCACCATAAAATGGTGATATCCCTATTACAAATCAATTTTATAAATTCAAATATCCCCTCTCAAAATGTTGAATAGGTTTTTAATCATCAAAATGGGGTAATAGTTCATATCCATAACCTGATTCAACCTTTGGTTGTCAATGTACACCTTCAGACCAACTTTCACCTTCTTAGAGAACAACATTTGAGGATCCCAAAGAGACACACCAGGTTAGATTAAAACCCTCCACATTAGATCACCCACCTACATACTCAAATAAAAAAACCACATAGGTACCATTTGACAATGATCCATCAAAATTGGATATGTATGATGTTCAAATTGTATCCAAAACATGAAATTATATTATATGGGTATTACTAAAACCTCATAAAGGAAAAAAACATGTATTTTCTGCACAACCTTAAACATATCCTCTACCTGATCTTCTATATACATCTTCACAAACTCAGACAAAAGAGAATTTAATTGTATTCCACACATCTGATATCATTTATTTCTAATAAATTCCACACATTTTCACTTTAAATTAGAAAAAGAAAATCTAATATGAAATATTTTATGAAAACCTAAAAAAAATAAAACCAATACCTGGTAAGTATTACATCGCATGGTTTTATCTTCAATGAGAAGTAGGATTCAATAGATAGGTGAAGAATCATCAGTAGCCTACATCCCCAACACACATCAAACAAAACTACCTAGCCTTCAAAAAGTGTAGAAAAGACTAGGGGAACCATAAGTATCTACACATCCATTCCCAACATATGGAACGCTAAAAGATAAAAAAAGGTACGAGGGACTCCTGAATAAAATAACACAAAAAATAGTACATAATAAACTAATCGTACATTTGAAAAATCCAGGATCTACTGGTTCTACTACCTATGACATGTAAATCCAACCATGATTAACTCTTCTTATACTCTACTTCCAAACTATATTGACATGATCTAGGATAGGTACCTATGAATGGGAACAATGAAAAGGATTCCCTCGACTAACACCATCTAATATTGGTTACTGAGCAAGAACCAGGAGTCTAAGAATGTAGTTACATATCACTTGTCTAGATTTCTCAATACCCCAAGTAAGGAACCAAGAGAGATCAACACTTCTTTCCTTGATGAACAATTATTTTCTGCCTCTGTACATTAGTTTTCTTGGTTCATAGACTATGCCAACGTTCAGGTAGTTGTAGTCATGCCCAAGGATCTCTCACACACCCAGATGAAGAGGTTTATATCTGAGATGAAATATTATATTTGGGATGACCCTCTTACCTTTAGGAGATGTGGTGATGGGATTTTGAGAATTTGTGTTATTGTGGATGAGATTTTTCCCATACCTGAGAGATTCTATTCACCACCTTCATATGGACACCATGTAGGATAAAGGACATATCAAAAGGTCCTATAGGATGGTTTCTTCTATCCAACATTGTTTGAAGATGCTCAAATTCTGGTTATTGGCTGTGAGAAATTTTAAATATTGGGAAATTTTGGATGGAGGTAGGAACTACCCCAAAAAGGTATTCTAGAGGTTGAATTATTTTATGTGTGGGGCTTGGAATTAATGGGATCATTCCCATCCTCTTATGGGAATGATTACATTTTGTTTGTTTTGGACTACAGTTACAAGTGGGTTGAGGTAGTAGCTCTGCCCGACAATTCAGATGCTAGTGTTGTGAAATTCATCAAGAAAAACATCTTTTCAAGATTTGGTGTGCCTCGAGAATTCATCACTGATAATGGGATTCACTTCAAGAATTATAATTTCAATGGTTTGATGGAGAATTATGGGTGCTCACATAGGACATGCACCACATACCACCCACAGTACAGTGGGAAAGTAGAAGTTTCAAATAGAGAGCTCAAAAAGATTTTAATGAAAACAATGTCTAGCTCTTGGAAGTAATGGTCAATAAAATTGGATGAGGCCCTTTGGGAATATAGAACTTATTATAATACTTCTATAGTGATTTCACCATTATGCTACACTTTCGGAAAACATGTCATCCACCTGTTGAGTTACAATAGATTTCATATTGGGTAGTGGAGGCTTTTAACATTGATTTTAAGTCTGCTAGTGAGCGGAGACTGTTAGAGCTGAGTGAGATGGATGAGATTAGAAGAGAGTACTATGAGAATGATGAAATTTTTGAAGAGATAAAAAAGGCTTTTCATGACACAATCATTAAAAATAGTAATTTCAAGGTTGGTGAGAGCATTCAACTTTTCAACTCAATATTGAAGCTGTTTCCGGGAATGATGAAGTCCAAGTAGTCAGAACCCGTTACCATTGTTAGAGTCTTTGTTAATAGAGATTTTGAGATAGTTGGAGAAGATAATCAACCTTTTTTAGTAAATGGAAGATGAATAAATAACTTCTTTGAAGGGTATCCAAAGGTCTTTTCTTCCATATCTTTGTTGGAAGAATGAGCTATTTCATGTATAACTGAGGACAATAAACTTGGTGTTACATGGGAAATAACCTTTGATTTCTTAGTTGTTTTACTTTTATTTTTTGTTCTTTAATAAAATTAGCGCATACTTCTTGATCTCCATTTTATCCTCTTATCTACTTGATGGTGCCTCATGATCTTTTATTATTTTAGAGAGAGTGTTGTTGCTTACCAAAACATAGCTAAGAAACCCCAATGGAGAAACCCACTGCATCATATAGATAACATTTCTTTATACTCACTCCCATGGGTTAATTATCATGATCTTAAAACTCTGCAATATTATTTTACTTATTTGAACTTTCCAGTTAATGAAGCAGAGTAACCAATCATTTCTGAGGAAGAGGATTTGTCTATGGAATTTAGTGTTAAAGGTCCAATAATTCAGGGAAGTGTTGTTCATACTTGTTTCACTTTTAATTACCAACTTAATTTCACTATAAATTAAGCATGGGAGACTTCCCCCAGACCTCTGAAAAGTGTACTGTGTTTCTTACATGGGTGTTAGCCTAATAATATCTAAATAGTTGAAAAATTATTTTGAGCTGATCTGTGAAACATGCTTACATCCACTGCTTTCTATTTCATTCTGTTGCTGCTTAAAATCACAGCTAATAATGTTACAATTTAAGTAAATTGATAAAATCTTTTGTCTTCTCACAATGATTCAATGCATGATTAGTTTAAGAGTATAACTGAACTTGTGGTTTGTGATGGTCAGTGGGGTTGGGTTCTCCTGTTTATCTTTGTTTGAAGTTTTCTTTTCATTCTCTTTTTGTGCGGTGCATGAAATTTTTATCCTCATTGCTTCCCCTCCATATCGTTTTTAAATGAAATTTCCATCTATTTGAACATAAACTATCTCCTACCTTGAGATTCAACATTAGAGACAATGTTTGGTTTTAAGTGTGGGGCAGAAGGGTCAATCTAGTGTCACACCAATTCCCCCATCCTAAACCTGATTCTGTGTATGTTTAAAAAAATGGTCAAATTTTTAAAATTTAAATTCTTTAATCACATGATGGTCATTAGAGGTTCACTGGTACTTCAATTATGTTATTATAGTGGATAAATTCTTGTTTAATGTTTAGAGTGGCACTTAGTCAGAAACTATTAATCATGAATGATTGCTGAGTGCAATTGTTCACTGTCTCTAGGGATCTGTCTGTTTTGGAACAGAGGATGGGAGTGTGATAAGATAGGTTTGGTGGAATGAGGATTGTGACTTAGAGTAACTACAAGTAATCACTTCATCCTAGGGGACTCACATTTTTATTAAATAATATTCAATAACTTTAGGAAGTCAACTATAATGATTATTAATTAAGTCCTTTGTAACTGGAGTAAAATGGGAAAAAGGGATCCCACACTGAGTATCTGAGACAAGATGCATTGGTTTCGTTTTTGTGAATGAATTATGCTAATTTCAATCTTAATAAGTGCTATTCGCAGTTATCAACATATAAAATTTGGCTGGGAAAAATTAAAATAAAGTGCCCTGGTAAAAAATGAACTCATTATGGTGAGAGCAATTTTGAACCCAGATGAAGAAGGGAGAAATTGATGTGGTTAAATTTTATTTGAGTTGAGACAATAAAGTGATGAAATTAGTGGACTTTAATTTTTGGAACCTGGGGGAATGTAAGAATGGAAGGTGCCCTTGGTTATGTTTGGGGTTCTACTTCGTCAAACCGGTCAACACACCTTGAATTAGAACATGAATTGGAAGGTGAAGTAGGACAATTAATGAGTACATATAAGAGGCATGACATACTTGGCATTGTATGAATATTTGATGCTCTTGACTTGCATTTGGTTTTTGAATCCTGGCAGGACGTCATTTTTGAACACCTTTGGATAGCCTGACCCATAGTTTGGTCTTACTCCTCTGGGTACTAATGTTTAATCCTGCACCCTTTTTGAACTAAAACTCACAAATCATCTTTATATTTTAAAGTCAAAGGCATGTACTTGTTTGAGGACAAACTAAGTTTTAAATGTTGAGGAGTTTTATGTTGCTTAGTTTTAACACTCTTTGCCACATCCATTTAATATTTTTATTGATTTTTTATACCAAAATTTTGTTTTTTATTAAATAGTTGGTAATTATTGTGATTTTGTTCCTAATGTATAAAATAATCAATTTTAGTTTAAATAATTTGTTTTAGTGTTTAATATTTTCTTTTTAAATAATTCTTAAATTAAATCAATTATTTTGAATTTGACTTTTATTTTTTCTTCTTTTATTTTTATAAATTTTCATTCTAGTTAGTTTATCAATTCATTAATTTAATTAATTAATTATTTTTAATTTTTTTAAAAATAACTCACATTAATTTAAATAATTAAATTTGTTTTTAATAATGTAATTTTAATCATTTTTTTACTTAATTATTAAATTAATTGGTTAATTAATTGGTTAAATAATTTAAGCAAGTAACTATAATTATTTTGATTAAATTTGATTATAATTTTTAATACAAATAAATTTATTATTTTAAATAAAGAATAATTAATTTTATTATTTAACTTTGTTTTATTTATTTAGTTTTTAATCATATTCTATTTAATTTAGTTGATTAATTTATTAATCCATTTTTAGTTGTATTAAAGTTTTATTTAATATTATTTTTGTTTTTGTTTTGTAGATTATGATGGCACTGCTTTTTCTTTTTTGGTGGAACATCTCATTGTTCCACCTCTTTTATCACAGTTGATGTGCCACCATTTCACTCATGGTGCCACAGCAAACCCAAGCACTATAACTTGTTGTTTTCCCATCGTATCCCCTATCTGTTGGGCCACTGTTCCAACACTCATGGTGCCACCATCTTCCACCATGCCACCAACTTTCTTTTGTTCTATCTCCAGAAACACAGCAAAACCTCCCTGCCCTTATCTCATCCTCCATTGCACATCAATAACAAAACCCATCCGCAACACAGAATAACTTCAACATCAATTTTTCAAAGCAATAGACTAGAATAAAATTCAAAATCAAAATTTTTAAAAGTAACCAAAATCTCAGAAGATCTAAACCAACCTGAAGCCACCGCATCTTGAGCTCACATGCCTCTTACCCTGCTTCACTAGGGAACTTCCCATTTGATACCCAAGACTCGCCTTCTCCCTCTCCATTGTGCACTGAAACTCACCACAACCTTGCCCACCATCCCCCATTGTTCCCCCCTACAACTCAAACCACTGCCTCAATCTCTAGCTTCCGCACTCCTTCTCCCCCACACACCTCCCAGGCTGAGCCATCATCAACTCACCTCCTGTCTCCGGCTCCACATCCTGTTATAGATCACCCAGTCATGACCCTATCCTAGTACCTGAAACCACCACATCACCATGTCACCTTCTTTTCCCTAACCCGCACCACCACCTCACAGAGACCACCCTATTGGATGAACCCAAGTTGTCAGCGATCCACCCAAACCCTACCGCCCCACTTCCACAATCCAGCTACCACGAAATTCTGCCTCCCCATTCCTTCTCCCTTGAACCATGCCGCACAAGTAGAACCCGAGCCTCACCTATTCTCCCTACGATGAACCACCCTTTCTGTCTTCACTGCACGAACCAAACCCCACCCAATTCACCCTTTTATTTTATTTTCATTAATATAATTATAATATTATACTAATAATAATAACATCATAATATATATAATACACTGTATAATATACATAACATATATTATACAGATTCATATATATATAATGTTAATTAATTTTGTTTTATAATAAGTAAATATTAATAAATATAATAGTTATTAAAAAATATATTAGTAATAATAATATGAGAAATTATATATATATATATATATATATTAATATGTATTCTCATTTATTTTAAGTAGTAATAAAATATATAGTATTTATATAATTGTTTCATTTTTTCCAACAGCTCAAGTGAGTTTTCTGCAGATGGAGGGTTGTGGACTGGCACACGCAACCCATTCATTTAGTTAGGATTAACTACTCTAGTGACCAGTGCAGGAGATGTGGAACTGGGAAAGCTCCTCATGGAGGTCAGTGAACACTTCAGATGATATTCCAGAGACTTCAATTATGGGGACATTAGCATTCATCACAGCCAGGAGATGAAGAATCCAATACAAAGCAGGACACGGGACATTCTATGATCTATCCAGCAAGGGGCGATCAGGCATTGGGAGGAACGAATTCAATGGGACTTGACAACACTTCTTCACAGAGGCTTCATTCTTTCTAGTCATCCATCCAGAGGATCCAGAGATCCCAAGAGTCTTCACTATTTCCATTGGGAGTAGATTAAAGGCATCAGAGTAGCAGATAAACAATTCATACCTTGATTCCCAGGGTGGGACATAGAGGGAACTCTAGCATTGCTTCCACCATCAAGTATATAATATCAGAGCTTTCTGGATATCGAACATATTTATTTTTCTTGTGCTATTTTTTCTAAAACTTATTTCAACATGAAATTCATTGATTTTTTTCTATTTTTTCATTGAATCCTACCATTATGTCCGGCTAATCTCCTTCGGGGTAGGAGAAATAAACTGGTTGATTATATTTATTTATTCATATTTATGTAATGCAACTTTTTTCTAGATTGTCTCTCTCACTGTTTGCGGGATGGTTTTATATTCAAAATAACAAGGTTGAGTGAAAAACAATCTTGTTTGAATCTAAATGGAATCTGTTTCAATCTAAGGAATTCATTGACAAATGAATCATGTTCAAATGGGGGAGACACCCTAAACTGCACTAAAAAGTTGAGCCTAGTGACATCTGAATTTTTATCACCATTGGATGGAATGATTTTTATAGTTGAAGGAATGTAAAGGTTATTTCATCACAAACTTATCAGATGAAAAATTTGGACAGTTACTTTATGTCATATCCATATTTATTAAACTTCTGTGCATGAACGAGGGAATGAAATATTGAAATCGTCCAATGTATTTTCTTCTCCTACTAATCTATTGGTTGTTTTTACCATAAGCTCTCTGGTTGACTTTTCTACCCCCTTTCACTCGCCAGTTCACCATAATTTCCTCACAGACTAATTTTTACTCACTCCACTTCACCACCACCAACAGATTTTGTTTTCTTTTTTGTGAGTTTTTTTTTTACTTTATTTTTTTTAGATCACAAAGCACCAAATTACTATTCTAATTAGTAAATAGGTTATAAATTTTAGTTTTTCACCTATTCCCAATGATTCATGTGTGTGAAAGTCCCATTGAATGTTGGTGGTTATTTCCTCATGAAGTGGCCTAATATTGATCCTTCGAGTTGTTGATCAAGGTGCTCCATAAAGGTAAGGTTATTATTCATAACCGGAGTGAGTTTTCCCAGTGTGGTTATAAGTTGTTCAACACAGGTTGCATCACCAGATATACTATAATAATCTTGAGTATGAGGTAAATATTTACATAGTTACGTGTGTTGAGACACTTTACATTCCTTCCACTAGGCACCATTTCTAAACAATGGCATATACTAGAATAGTTTATGAATTTCAATTCATAATTCCAAATAGTAAAATACCTTACATAAATTGAATTGTTTATGCATTTAATCTATAGTCATAAAGAAAATGTGTTCTTTAAGAATGTATTTACTCAGAAATCCTTCATAATGGTTTGTAGAAAAATGTGAATTATCCTAAGTATATCCCCTTAGGAGTGTCGTAACCAAGAGTGCAGCAAGGCCCGTTGTCATGTACTAGGATACCCCAGGTCAAGCCCAAAACTCCTTTTCAGAGTTTTCACTCCTAGGAACATCTGTGCCAGAGCCACCACTACCTACTTGTATCCAGACCGGGATGTATTCCTTAGAAAACTCACAAAATCTCTAAATTACCAAAATTCTAGGAAGTTCATATATACTAATCCTCAAAGTCTATCTTAGGGTAATGTTCTCTAATCAATGATTTTCTAAATCTAGTTTCCACAGTTTGTAATAAACATCCTCTAATAGCAACTATAATGCCCCGACCCTAGTAACCCATATTTTTTGAATTATTACATAACATTGGCATGATCAAAGGGGATCAAATCTTGAAATACCAATCAGTTTATTAGACTAGGAAGTGATACATAAAAACAAAAGTTTTAAATTACATTTTAAATTGAAAAAAACAATATTGTGTCTCCTTTTAACACATTAATATCCCTTAGACTATCCCTGCATGTCAATAATAATATACTCTTCCCATCCTAGGAAAAATAAAACATAGAAATGGGTGAGATCAGGTGCTTAGTAAGGATAACAATATAGCAGAAACTTTCATAAATAATTTTAAACATTTAAGGCAATGTATAAGACTAAAACACAAGCCTTTTAAACATAAACATCATCATAATATGGAAAAGATAAATCAAATAATTATGTTTACTTATTCACATGGATATTCTACTAGTAAAATAATCACATGTAATATCAATACCCATTTTCCTAATGAGGGAATACACAATGTCAGACATTATAACCATATATTCAAGGCCTTGTGCCAAGACTACAAATAAGATTTTTTCAGGGCCGTTTTCCAAGACACTAGTTTTTCTCATGAGACCTACCAATGCATTGAGGAGCTATAATGGGCTCCACCAGTCACTTACTAAGTCCAATGAATTCCTCATATGAAGAGGATGAAACATAACATAAACATTTTTTTTAAAAATTCCATAAGAAATGTTAATAAATTGACCATAAAACATGAATGGTATAAAAATAACACATCCATTTTCAAAAATATCAGAAATCATTCAATAAAATATGGATGATTCTATCATAATACATCAACTTCAAACAAGTTTAAAATCCATCAAAGGATGTTGACATAGATGAAATAAAAACTGTTTGACAGAAATATCTCTTTCTATTTTAATATAATTTAAAATTCATGTAATTATAAAAGAAAACATTTATTTTGAAAATATTCTTACAATATTGTACGAAATGCTTTGGAGATTTTATAAAAACGGAAAATATCTTCACCCATCGTATACGTTAAAAACATTCTTTCCTTAATTTTGTCGAGAAGATTGTAAAGGAAATTGTTTGGAAAACGAAAAAAATATTACTTTGTTAACATTTTATAAAAATTTGAAGAAGTTTATAAATGAATTTAACCCATAGTCTAAGAAATAGTAAAAATAATTTGAAATACATATTTATGAAATACATATGTGGATGATAAAGAGGTCCCAGTAGATACTCAAATATAAACAACCTCAGATAATGAAGAGATTGCAGAATTCATCCTTACATTGTACTTTTCCTTGGTTGAGGGTAAATTATCCTCATATACAATAGTTAAATCACTGTTATTAAATTATACAAGAACCATATAAATAAATATGATATCATATATGATCTTCTAATATTGCTTTGTCAATAATATTACAATAGTATCATTGTTTTAGGTGTTAACTGATTTGTTTTCCATTGTATGTTTTGTTGCATGAGCCATGATTTTGATGGAGGGGATGTATTTGATTTATATGCAGAATGATATTAAGTTCATAAAAATTATTTTTAAACATCAAATGAAAATTATTTCTGAATGGTTATGATGGGGAATGAATCTCAAAGCGTTCGTGGAGATGGTAATCCATACGTACGAACAAGTGACAATATCATTATATTGATGGTGAAATCATACATAATTGGATGGAATATCATATATACAAAATCATTGAAATGTTATATTTATTATTTACATCAATTATACTCCTTATTATACCCATCCAAATAATGAATTGTTGAATAAAAAACTACACCCCGACGTGGAGATGGTAAACCATACTTACACACGAATGATGACTTTGTTATTCATAGGATGGATAGAATAATGAATATGGTTGTACCATATTTATAATATCATCACAGTATTTAGAAGGTACTGGAGTTATTATTTTGGTATGGAAACAACAAATAAATAGGAATTCGAAGAAGAAATGAACTTTGAAAGAGGTTGTGAAATTATTACCTTTTCTTCATGTGTTTCATTTTGAGTTGATCAAAAGGGCTCCTTAGGTTGGATTTATGTTCAATGTAAGGTCACTAGGTAGAAAGGAGGGTAGTTGGGAGGATATTTGAGTAGGGTTTGTCCAAGAGAAATGGATTTGGAGGTGTGAATTTGAGAGAAGTGGATGTACCCATTTATAAGAGGGGTGAGGGTCACTTTAGGAAAAGAATAAAATATTACTTTATTATACAATCATATTCAGTTTATAAAATCTCCAAAAGTATTAATTTAGAGGATAATGTGGGTATGGGTCGAAAAAATCTCAATGAATAGTTTTTAGATTGGTTTAGGTCACTATATTAACCTTATATATTAGATTTACCACTTAGTTAAATAGTTTAACTTTTACCATGTATTCTTGTTTTATTATAATAAATGGTTAATAAACAAACAATAAAAATCCAAGAGAACCTATAGTGATTCATTATTTATATATATAATCTTATCTATTTCCTTTTTCAAAACCTTATATTTTTAGGAATATTATATCAATTAATCATATATTATTTGTTTTAAAAACTCATTTATGTCAATTTGGACACTATTTTGTATTTTGTTTTTGTGACAGTCATAAACACATTATCACTTCGAAATAATATATTTAATCAGCCCTAAAATGTCATAGTAACATATAAAATAATTTTAATTCATCATAAGTCTCAATATTAATTTATTTGGATATTTATAATATCAATTATTTTAATCATTCATTAATAATGTAATTACTCTATCATAATTGTATCATAAATAAATTTTAATATTTAATGTCGAAAAATTATAAATAAAATACCATTATATAGTAAATATTTTTATCATTCGAATTAATATTTATAGTTTAATTTATCTTAAGTATTACTCGATATTAAAAATGTTTTATTTATTAAAAATTGAATTTAACACTTTTAACTCTTCTTTAAATAAAATAAAAAATGTCCAAATCTAATCAAAGTGTACCAAAAAGATCATATTTTATTCTTACGGTTGATTTTGGTCTAAATAAACATATCAAATATAATTATGACATGTTTTAGAGTAATTATAATATCATTTTTACCGTTAATTACCCTATTTAATTTTAACCGTGGTAAACAAAAGTCAAAAGTTACTATTCAAAAAAAATTATTTTCATTTTATTGAACCACATATTACTTAATGATGTCAACCGTGTCTCTAGGATTTTTGAAATTAAATTTATAGAAGTGGTAAAATTACGTTTTATGAAAATTTTCAAATGTGCATAGAATGTGGGTAAAAGATGGTAAAAAGTTCAATAAAATTTTATACATCTAATCTTATTATAAAATGACTCCAATGAATTTTATTGAAATTATATTGGTTTTATGTATCTATTTTTACTGAAAATAATTTAAAAAAATAAACAATTATTTAAATAAAAAGTCGGTTTTAAATAATAATGCAGTGTTTTTCACTATTCATCAAAAATTGAATGTTTTCAGAAAAATACCAAAAATTCATCCTAAGCTAATTTTGATATTCAGAACCCAAAAATAAAGTCCATTTTGAAAAATAATATTAATAAAATTTCAAAAGGTGGGTATTAATATTTATAACGGCTTATTTGATTTGACATGGTGTGCTAAAACTCCAAGTTGCATACAACGCAAGCTATTTCATTATTTAAAGGGAAATGTACCATGGAAGATTGATGTGTAACACTTTGAGATTGAAACATGAATGGAAATAAAGTCAGTTATCACCCATAACAGTGATTTAATACTTGGTAGTCAAATTTTATAAATAAATCACACATGGTACAATACATATATTGTTATGGAATACATGTATAATACGTACTTATTTATCAGACAATTGTTTTGGGAATTAATAAAGAAAAAAATTACATGTGCTACAGGTCAATCTCACAATCTCATTTTTATTCATGATTTCTTATATGAATGTATCTACTGAGGAATATCTCTCTTTTATGTCCATGTTTATTAAAAATGTTTTCAAAATGGAAATGATATTTTCCTAAATATTTATTTCATGTGATCATTCAAAATAATGTTCCATTTAGGAAAATATAATTTGATATTACATATGGTTGAATGAAGTTATGATCCAAGGATGCTAACAATTATCTTTATATTGTTTTTTATGTATGTTTAATGATATTTATGAGGCCTATTTATTTTCCATGGGTTATGTTATGATGAAATATTTATGATACCCATTTATTTTCATGTTTTATGATATGATGAATGATTTATGATCATGTGAAAAACTTATTTATGGTTTTCATAATGTGATTATTAGGACCTATATCTCCCTTTAATGCATTTGGTAAGGTATTATATCTCATGATAATGTTGTGGTAAACAAGTCGATGAGATTGATCTATTATGGGAATCAAGTAAAATTGGTTAATCAATTATTGGAAACAAATCTATGTGCTTCATCTATTATGGAAAAATGTGTTGACTCCTGATCTGATGGTTTGGTAATTAACCTTGGTGTATGAGAATATTTCAATATGTTTTATGATGCCACAAACATATATAAAAAATGAAATTATGGCTGATGATTAAGTTATTTTTTTCATTCTTATGGTTCAAGAATATTATAATGTTAATGTTTTAATCCATAGCTCAAGATTATGATATTTGTGAAAATGGGTATGAAAAGTATTCTTTACTGACAAGATCTCATGCCTTTATGCTTATGTTATGGTTTTATATATTCATCCACTATAAACTTCCATGTTAACCCTTATAGAGCATATTATTTCACCCCTTTCTTATTTTGTTTTTCCCTAGGATACGAAGAAAGGTATTAAGTATGATTGGTAAAAAAAGGGTACTAGTTATAAAGGAACAACAAGGAGGTGATGTAGATATTTTATGAATCAGTTTTTTATGTTTCCAATTTTCTAAATACAATAAACCTATATGATTCTAGTGTTTTTATTAAGTTTTGAAATGAATATTCATAATTTCATATGTAATATATATGTATAGAAAGTATGGTCCATTATATTAGAAACCTAGATCCTACTCAACAACACCAAACATGAAGGTTCCATACCCACTAACATGATAAGTGGGGTTTGATCCCCCATCCAGTAAGATACCACCTGGATTCCATATCATTCCTTTTATAAGATAAACCAAGAAATCTAGTTTGAATATAAATGTTTGGAAAATATTTTATTAATTTTTTTCAAATGGTTAAATAAATTAAACATCACTTTAAATTTAATTTCTCAAAAAGACCATTATTAATGAAAACCCATGTATTCATTTACAATTTATGGTATTCCATTTAAAAAAACTACTCACATGAGTATAAGGTATATTTCAAATTTACCTTTGAAAAACATTTTTTATAGTATCAAAATAAATAACATTTGACAATTTTATTTTAAAATGATTTCCCTTTAGAAATAAAATTAAATTTTCTATTTAACAATGGAAATATAAATTTTTAAACACCCCACATTCAAAAGAATAAAAAATTTATTATTTTTAGAATGTTATCCACCAAACCATAAAATGTCTAATCCAACTATCACCTTTCATTAAAAACTACTACCCACTCTTCATGTTCTTATAATGAAAAAAAAAACATCATGATGAAAAATTAGTGAAATAGAAGTCATGAATGAATGAAAAATAAAAGACAAATCAAAACCATAGAAAAACAAAAGGTTCAATATATAACAACAGGGTCGATCCTAAAAATAATTAACTCACATGATAAATAATAAATAATGGAGGAATATCATAAAACACACATTATGGATGAACACCTTAGGGACTAATGGGACAATAATTGATGTGCAAAGGTAGAACCAACTACAAGTGGGTTAATGATCCTAAAACTCATCTCCCTAATCACTCTCACTAGCCAAAAAAAAGGCTCACCCCCAAGCATTGAAAATATTTTACATGTTTCTACTATACAACAATTAATATTAGCTAATAAAGAATATATACCTTGATTTCCAAAATAGTATCTCAGGGTACCCCATAAACTAGCTAAAGGTGGTGATCCACTAAACAGTCATACAAGATCCACATAAAAAACCAATTCCCTAGAAATAAAGCCTAATAAAATCTACCATCCAATAGTCAACACCTCCATAATAAAGATACCCTTCACATATAACTACATTGTGAATCACAATTCCACCATTCAAAAATATACCCCACATCCATGTGGATAAAATGTGCTTCAATAATGGTTAATCTAATTACCAAGAAAATTGCTTTGTATAAGGTACCAAATGGGCCTTTTTTAAAATTAGTACTCATATACATGGAAATTTCATATCAAAATCCATTTAAAAAACAATTATCTTTCATGAAACTCACAAAAAAACTAAAGGTACCAACAATATCTAAAAACATAATTAGACAATTAAATAAATGAACTAGACACCCTTTTTAGAAACATGGAATGATTTAAAACATAAAATATCTCCCTTTACATGAAAAATTTGACCCAACACACTATGAATAAACCATTTCATTTTTAGAATACAACATTAACATTTTATCAATCACAAGGAATGCATAATACACAAAACAGACTCAAAGTTCCATTGAAATATCAAATTCACCTTTAATACCCATGTAAAATCCAAGGAATATTTGATAAAACAACTCTATATATCATATAAAATATCTCTCTTGTTAAAAAGAAAATTTAAAACACCTAACAGTATAGGTGGTACTAAAAAAAATTAATGAGATTAAAATACATACATCAAGCAATAAAATCATGTTTACTTCATTGAAAAAAATTAATAGGTCAAAAGAGGGTCCCCAGAGTCTTAAGTAACCAAAAACATAAAGTATTAGAAAACCCTTTCCATATAACTACAACTACACATCCACTTCAGTTAGAGAAAATGGCTAGAAAATAAAACAATATGAGAAGGAAAATAAGGGAAAATATTCCCTTATATTGATATTTTATTAAAGAGCCACTAAAAATAAAACATGAAAGGTTTTGAAGGAATTAGAAGTGGGTTGGATTTGAACCTATATTTCTCCATTTAAATGGTCTATGAGATTGAGGGAATCCCATGGTAAGAAGAAGGTTAAAATAACCAGACACAAAAAATAAGATAGTCATATAGTTTACTAAACTGTTTTGTACCATAGTGATCACCACTATTAAAATCTATAGAGGAATCAGGGTTTTCACCAAATGTTTTTCATACAGTGAACCCAATAATTAAAACTTGGAAGATAATTTAAATTTCACAAAAAAACACTATGTATCAGTTCAAAAATCAAGTGACTCATCCTCCCAATAAGCACACAAATATATGTTACTTGTGTAGGTGAAAAAATACTACCCACCAAGCTACTTTGTCCACACAAAAACCCATCAACATATTATGAAAATGGGAATGTTGAGACCACCTTACCTTCAATAAGGACCTAGTTAGAAACAAAAATTCACAAACATTCAACACAAAATATGAAAAAAATACTTCCTTAGGAGGGACACCTATTTGGGTTTGAAACTTACTCAACATCAACACACCAAGAATATAAAAAGGAAGGATCCTTACCAAAATAAGGTATATGATATATATTGGATGAAGAATTGATATTTTCATAATTATAATCATATCTGAATTTATTAATACAATTGTATATACCACTATATCATCGTTGGTTATTTCTCTCATAAGAGCCCCCAAAATCTCAATTTAGCAAATAGGAAGAAATAAATAACCAAGAACTATAAAACATTTGAGGTCACAAGATAAAAAATAATAAATAATTTTCAACCTAATGATTCCTAGTATATTAATACACATTAATGAGGTAAACAAATGGATACATACTATATGTCTCCACACAATTTTTAAATCCCTTAATAAATGATAATTTTAGGATGGAAAATACAAAAGTTTGGATTAAACACATCTAAAAAAGTATCAAGGATTTCCAAAATACAAGAAAAATTGGATGTAATATCTTTTATCAATTATCTAAAAATGAATACATCCAAATAGAATAAAAATAAAAACACCCATATGAATAAGGGACGACACCCTAAATTCTCAAAATCGGATTCCAAATCTCCAAAAGGAACTAAATTAACATTACAATTTCAAAACTGAGGCAAAGTCTGGGAAACTCTCTTTCACTAACTTCCAGGCCAAAATAACCTCTTTAGGTGACCAAGGCATCAAAAATTGTAAACGGTCTTTAGAAATACTATTCAAGAGTTATACAAGTTCCCTGAAATCCCAAACAATAGACACACCAAAGTCTACCACTTACTAAAATAAACAACACGGGTTTGAGTAGGAAATTACACATGATCACCACTTCGTTTTGTTAATTATTCAACCCTCAACTCTTCACTAACCAAGTCACTCTTACAAAATCCCAATAATGTTGAATCATTGATCCCCATTGGATTTCCCATAATAAATTCTTAAATAAAAATATCCTTACTAAATACATTAGTATTGTTAGAGTGTGAAAAAAAACCACCACTGCATTGATATCATGATGAAATAATATTTCAAATAACATTGTCTACATTGAATTGATAGAAACCAACTGACGAGAAAAAGGAACCAATCTACCAAAATGTTTAGTGTAATCTTTCACTGACTAGACACCATGATGAATTCATTGGAACTCTAATTATTTACATACTTTTACACCCTTAGCACTCATACACTATTAGAACAAAATATTGAAATAATATCAAGATACAACTTCGAGAAATTGAGATAAAATTATGGTATTCCAACACTAGAGACCTGAACCATCAAATTAAATTGAGATAATCTCCATCCTAGAAGTATCAAGAGTTGTTATGAATTTTATGATATCTTTTACCTTACCTAGACACTCCATAAAATATTTAGGTCCTTTAAGAATTTATAATATTAGAGTAAATTGATTCATATACTCATAAACATGATTTATAGGTAGAGACTAATATGGACCTTCCACTCTGTCAAGAGTCAATGTAGAATCCAAGACTAGGAAAGACCACTAGAAGATCATCAATATAAATACCAATGATATTCCCTTTAAGGCATGCTAATTCCTTTCTAAATGACATATTTTAAAATAACTGATGACATAAAAAAATATTCAAACGTTTCTTCAAATACCAACATAGGGGAATCAAAAGCATAAATCATATCATATCTTCTTAAAATATAATTGAAATGAAATCCTCACCAAAAAATAAATTAAAAAGAAAATTCATTTCAATTCTATTTCAAAAACATAATGGAACACAAAAATAAACTATAACGGGTTACCAA
Organism: Viscum album; assembly: GCA_963277665.1. Classification (NCBI taxonomy): domain Eukaryota; kingdom Viridiplantae; phylum Streptophyta; class Magnoliopsida; order Santalales; family Viscaceae; genus Viscum; species Viscum album. Next base: position 1,175,377,465 of record OY728153.1, on the reverse strand, counting down.
TTCTTGAAAACCATTTTCATTTTTGATGCACACATCCTCTTCCAAAATACCCAAAGAATCCCATTTCATTTAAAAAATCCAAAAAAGATAAAAAAAAATACATTTAAAATTAGTTAAGGAAAACCATTTAAATAATATAGCTTAAGAATTTATGATATTAAAAAAAACTCATCCTTTAATCCCAAAGGAAGATACTCTTCAAAACATGTCCCATTTGGATGTGAAAATATAAGTCTTTTTTTTACAAAAATAGTCACTACTAAAATCTCTATCTCATCTAAATATCTCATGTAGAAGTTAAAAACATACCATTTGGGGAATTTAGAAACACAGAATCCTGGTTTTAATAATAGATTCAATTACTAAATCATAAAATATCACTTAAAAAATTAACAATAAACTATAACATTCCAAAAAAATCACATTATATTTATTTAAAATTAAATAATTCCGAATTTGAATATTATCTTGACCCAAATTAATTTACGATCTAGTTTGAAAATCTTCATATAGTAATTTATTAATACCCAATTAAAGTTTTAAAGTAAACCACTCACCATGTCATAAAATAATGTTTTTAAATTTGAACACATAATAACCAAGGGTAACCAAACAAAAAATATGGGAATGGTTTTACTCTCTTAATACAAATAATCAATCAAGCATTTCCTAACCAAAAACCCAAAATGATGCCTCCATACATTGGATGGACACGCCAAAGATAGAATTAGATTTTTTTTAAATTAATCATTTAAATATATAATAACTATAAAAATAATAGAAAATATTTTAAAAAATAACTTCCAAATATAATAAAACATTTTTTTTATAAAAACCATTTAACACAAAAATAAAAAATTAGAAAAAATTCTAAAGGATGAAGAGCTCAACAGAATATAAAACGTAAACTGTTCAAAGTCTATGAGGAAAACCTAGCCACCATCATGTGACTTCAAGTCACATCTATAAATCATGAATCCCCAAATCCCTACTGTAAGTGGCTCAAAACAAACCCAAACAATTCAAACCTAGTCTCCAAAATAAAACAAGAAGGCTATATACCAACAACTAGATCATATAAGGTGTGATCCAATGGCTAGTAGGATAATAGTAAGAGTTCATCTCCATCATTTAATAATAGAAAAAAGTAATTTTTATCTAAACACAAATGATCATAAAGTAGTTCTCCAATTGTTTTTAAATGGTTGGAATCAAGTATATCTCACCTTAATGTGCCTTCCATAAAAAATTACATTGAATAAAAATCCTTGAATATATTTACAATTTTAATGAGACTTTTTCATACCAAACTACTCACCCAATATTTTGTTACATTTCATTATTATTTTATCAAAACATATTTTATACATTAAAAAAAAATTTGTTGTTATCTTTTAAAACACGTTCCCTTGAAATCTCATGTTATATTTTCCATCTAACAATGGAGATAATTATTTTCTAAAAACCAACATAAAAAAAATTAATATAAAATATATACTCAAAATGTTTTTCTCTAAACCATAATCATTTTAAAAAAACCATTATATTTTAAAAACTTTTTCACACTCTTCAAGAACACATAATGGAATGGGTAAAATTTTGAATGAAAAACAATTCCAAGAAAGTCAAGAAAAATGAAAAAATATTACACTAAGAAACCCCATAATATAATAAATTTAAACTATTAGAGGAAAAATCCATCAAAAAATTCTCAATTTAACCAATAAGAAACTAAAATGATAAAAAATAAATAATAAATTCATATTATATAACATATATCATAGGGAAACACTAAAGGTGATAATAAAAAAATACTCAACATGCATATATTGAACTAACTACAAGAAGTTTAACCATCCTATAACTTGTATATTGAACCACTATCATTATCCTCATGAGAGATACACAAAATATATGAGTAATGAAATTTAATTAATGGAAACATTCCAATGAATAATCAAAACTCATAATTATTTTCCCCCTTAATTTCTCACTTTTTAGCCTGGTTTTCCCCATTAACTAGACAAATGAGGTTGTCTACTAAACAAAAATACATCAGTCCCATGAGAAATAAATTAAAAAAATAAAATCAAAAAATAAAAACATCCACCCAACCACCAAAAACACTATATTAATATATCCCCTTCATAGATAAGAAAATTATAAATTCAAATTCAACAATTGATCAATATACAAAACATATACATGGATAAAATATGGTATTAAAAAGGGTGTTTCTAATAAAAAATAAAATTTCCATTCATAAGGTGCTAAATGATCCTTTAAAAAAAAAATACCCAAACCTTTTGAAATACTTTTTTAAAGTCATTTAATACAAGGTAAAATCTATGATATTGACAAAATATTTCAAGGAACCAAGAAGCTCAAAAAACATAATCAAACAATATAAAAAATTGACTACACACAACTTTCTAAAATCATAAAAGGATTTAAATATGAAACAATATAATTTACTAATAATATTACACCCAAAAATCTATGAATAAAACATTTATTTTTTAGATTTATATATTGGCATTTATTAGACGTATAGAATTCATAACACACTATAAAAAATTTATTCTGTCTTTAATCTAAAAAATCCATCATTTATTATCAGGGAAAAACTAATGAATTTATGAACTAATGAATCTAGGTATCGTATAAATTATTACACTAGCTAAAATGAATGTTTAAAACACAATTTATTGAAGAAATTCCCATACAAAATGTAATTAGATGGAAACACATACGTTGAGTGATGATATCATGTCGCCTTTGATGAACACTTACTAAAGAGGTCAAAAAAGGATCCCTACAATCCATAAGAACCAAAACCCCCAAATATTATGAACCCCTATCCATGAAACATATCCAACATGGATCATATAGTCATATAAAATTAAATTAAATAAAATAAAACAATAAGAGAATGAAAAATGAGGGGAAAGTGGCCTTTACCTTTAGATTGGATGAACAGACCATTGAAAATCTACTATGTAAATGGGTTTGAGGAGGAAAAATATGGTTAGAGAGGATATTTGGTCAATCCATTTGAATGGGAGGGTGATTGAGAGAATACTCTGCTGAAATGAAGTTGAAATATGAAAACTCCCAAAATAAATGAGGTCACATAGTCTATAATATAGCACGATAACTGGACAATCACTACTCTTAAAAACAATAGAGGTCACACGGCTGTCAAAAACCATGAAAGAAACATTAGATCACAATTCAAAATATATATGTCAGATACCCAAAAAAAAAAGGGACTCAACTATATAATAATTTAATACATATATGTGACATTTTGGGGTTTCACACGACGCACCAAAAGACTCTAATGTAGTTGCACCACCAGAAAATCCCAGCATCATGGTAGTATAATCTAGCTTGATCATAAAGACTCTCATGATCACCTGAAATGTATATATATATATATATATATATAATTTTTTGAGGATAATGTTTATACTCAGTCAGATCCTCCTCAAGAAGTCTCATGAAAATGTGATAAAATAATATTAATTCTCTAGTGTATAATGAATAGAACCAACATGAAAATATTATGATAATAACCCAAAACGATCCTCATTAAGGCACACTAAACAAGAATCACACACAATTTTAGAATATGATATCAAAATAATGCAATCATAGGAACCAGAAAACCACTTCCCCGTTAGTTTTTTACTCTGATACCCTAATGTGAAATTCCTTTCAGTATTAATAATTCTACATCATTATCCTCAACTGATGTCCAGAGAAATAGGTTATCATGAAAAATAAAGAAACCAACCATATTTAAACCTCCTATCATGTACAACTTCCTCTAATAATATAACTACAATTAATTAAAACAAATCGTGTAATCAAGTTTGTGCATCACAACCATCTATGTCTTCATCATGAGGTATTACAACCAACTGTGGAATCATCATCAAGAATCTCCACCAATTCTGCTATATACTAATGTAGAGGAGGGGTGTAGGGAAGAGGCGTCATCCATGAATCTTCCCTCAACAACATAAATTTTTGGGAAAAAACCCAAAAAAGATTGTGTATTTCCAGTGTTATACGACTCAAGTGGGGTGAATATTCAAATCATAGGAAATTCAAGGTAAAATATCTCCCACCACAAAACCCAGCATTGGGATGCACATAAACAACTAGAAATATTCTTATAATACACAACATCAAGGTCCTAGCTACACATCAATAAATAATTTTTCCTCTATAACACTTCTCACCAACTATCCATACACGAAACCAAGACAACCAACAAAAGATTCTTATTTATTCATTTAAATTTAACTAATTTCAAATTTCCCACTTATTTATTCATTAATAAAATTTCACATTTTCCTTAATTGATTATGATTAAATTTATAATGATACGTATTTTCAATATTTAATGAAAAATCACTCTCAGTATTCTTCCATATATATTCAGGTATTTTAATTTTTAATTTCATGACCATATATTTCAAATAACATTGTCATATTTTTATATTTTAACCCATTCCAATTTAACAGATTAAATTTGCACACCACCACTAATTCATTCCAACTACATTCCATTTTTAGAAAAATTAATATATTTCTATATCATTCCTCTATTAATTACTATCCCAATCCTCATAGAATAATCATTATTTTTGTTCCACCGCACATCATTAAAAAATCATCTCTCATTCCACAGACCACAAATCATGCTTACCATATACCCAAAAAAATAGTTTCCTCTAAAATTTAACCACATCCCTTATATCATGATACATATCCAAAACCTTTTTATTTATCACATCCATTTATAAAAAATAATAAGTAATAATACTTATTTGATTTATATTAGTTTGGAATCAACAATCACATTCAACATTTATATTATTCAAACAACATTTTAATTTACTAGCTTTATTGAATATTTAAATATTTTATGTGATTCTAGTACTAAAAAAATCTTGAAAACATATTCACAAAATTTATGTGCTCTTTCAAACAAGAAACAAAACTCAAAAATATTCATTTAAATTTAGATAAATTGAATTATAAATATCAGAATACATATGAAATTTAAATCTCATTGTATTTATATCACTTCAAATGCCATATACCTCTTCAGTGATTCATATTATATAATTTTATGTACCAATACAGTAGTAGAAATTAATATATAACACATGGACATATATAATAGAAGGCACATCACATCCCTTTTAAAATCATGTGGATCATACTATGATATTATAGATCAATAATAATAAAAGAATCACAATAAATAGTGATGCATGTTATTTGGTGAGACTCTTTATTTCGGAGCTGCAGGTCATGGGATCCACACTCGTTGATAGATTGAAAATGGATGAGTGAGAGCAGAACTGCAGAGACCCGAAGCTTGATGTACATTGACATTACATTACATTTGCGGAATACTTAGTACATAACAAAAACACACACACAAGGATCGTAATGTTTTAGTGTCTTTGGAAACTCGGAATATAATCTTCTAATCCTGGTGAAAGATCTTCAACATCTCCCATAAAGATCTTCCTTTTTTATACCTAAAACCTTTCTTTATATCCTGGGGAAAAGAAAACATAAAAGGGTGAGCTCAAATTCTCAGTAAGGATAAACAAAAGAAATAGCAATCACATCATATACATAAGCACATAACTTTTGGAAATCTTAACCTGTAAAAGAAATCATAATTTCATAACCTGGGATAACTCATGGCAGTGAAATGTAATCACAATAATCATAACTTAAAACATTAAACTTTGTGGAATACACACATAATCATAGAGAATCATTTCTTATTAGTCAAGACTCATTGCCAAGACTATCATAGTGGACAAAGTCCCTTTCTGAACCGAGTCACCCTCGTTTCAGTCCGGTTTCACTGAACCGGTATAACCTACCATTCCAGCCATGTCTATCTCATGAGATATAAAATCTTTACCCAATGCATTGGAGGGAGATATAGGTCCCACCCATCTCATAATTATACCATTCTTATGTGTGCCACAAAATCATAAATCATACATCATTGCATAACCCATGTAATACAAATGGGAATCTTAAACATCATGACATCATGAAACTGTTCATATAAGATAAAATAATTCATAAAAATAATTCCATCACAACATAATCCAATCAATGTAATAATAAGGATGAAAACAGAACCCTTTATTATCTTATATGGAAAATAATTTTGATAAAACACTTGAACTCCATTCATGAGGAAAATATCCTTTCTACATCAAAAACACATTCCTTTCTTTAACATGTTATAAAATTTTAACCTAAAAGAAGTTGATTAAAAATAAAATTGAAAACATGTAAGGGAAGCTTCTTGGAAATAATGTTTTAAAAAATCCATTCATGTCTTATAAGTTAAAAGAAAACATTCTTCTCGTACTTTTGTCGGAAAGTCAAAAAGTACCTCGTATGAAAAACGACAAAAGATTCCTTTCATATTCTTTACTAAAAACTCACCGAAGGGTAAAATTGGATTTAAACTATTGTAATTGGGTGGAAACAATATTACATACTGAGGGAACATGGATGTGGATTATAAAATACACCCTAGTAAATGCCAAAGTAAAAACAATCTCGGATAAAAATGAGATTGTGATATTTTCCCTTACCATAGGTCCGATTTGCTTCGTAAGTGTCCGAACCTCCTTTATAATGATTTAAATCATGTTATTGACTTATTCCAGAATCATATTCATTGTTATTATATCATATATGGTCCACTTATGACTTTATATTACCCGTTCTTTTGTAAATTCATGTTAAAGTAGCGTTTTGGGTAAAATCGTCTCATTTGTCGTTCGTGTTTTTAACTTGTAATTATTAATTTGATTACATGGATCATGATTACTTATATCCAGAATGTAAAACAAGATTTATATATAATATATATTCAGAATATATATATATATATATATATATATATATATCGATAAATGGAATGAAATACACCGTTCATGGAGACGGTAGTCCGTACGTACGCATGAACGCTGTTTTCGTTTCCTCATTGAAGTGAATGGAATTAAGTAGATGACATACATATAAATTTACATAATTCCAGTATCATTATTATGACATATATTTCATTAGTACTTATTATATATACTTTATAATCATTCATGAATGGTTAATCATTGGGAATGAATCTTATCGCGTCGTGGAGATGGTAGTCCGTACGTACGCACGAGCGATGATATCGTTCCCATGGTCGTGGAATTGTGTTGAAGTGTATGTAGACTATTTCAGTATCAATATCACTTTATAATAATCATATATAGTTACTCATTACACCATTATACCCATCCTATTAAGGTGGTGGTGGAAAACAGATTTCACCATGGCGTGGAGACGGTATTCCGTACGTACACACGCGCAGTGATTTTGTTTTCCGTAGGATGGATAGATGGTGAAATAGGATTGTTTAATACTTATAATAACATATAGGTATATGAGTGATAATGATGTTATTACTTCATAATGAAACAACCTAAGAATAAGAAGTGGAAGAAGAAATAAAGGTGAAAGAATCGGTAACGGAAATTACCTCTTCTTTGAAGCGCCTCTTTGAGACCTCCTCTTAGGGCACTAAAATTGGTCTTTGAGGAAAACCATAACCTCTAGGATGTTTCTAGGGAAGTGTAGAAGAGAATTTTTCATGGGTTGGACGAGCTTGAAGGCTCAATGTTGTTTAAGGAAGAGAGGGAGGAGGTTCCCTTTTATAAGGGAGGAGAGGGGCACCTTTGGAATAACTAAATATATTATTTTATTATAAAGTCAAGTTCGGTTTTAAATAGCTCCAAATTGATTTATTTATAGGCTAAGGTGGGGATGGGTCTAAATCCTCTCATCCAATAGAATTTAGACAAGTTTAGGTTCTTATTTTAACCTTATCATTTAGATTTAACATTAAGTTAAATAATTTTACTTTTACCGTGTCTTCTTGGGTTCTTACACTATAAGGTTAATAAACTTACTATAAGAAGCCAAAAGAACCCCAAATTGTTTATTATTAATATATAAAACCTTATCGAATTCATTTGTCCAAACCTTAGATTTTTAGGAATAAAATAACAATTAATAATATAATATTTGTTTTAAAAACTATTTTATGTCAATTTTGACACTATTTAGTAATTGATTTTTTTGAAAATCATTACAGAATGATAAGTTCGAAAAAAGTAAATTAAATAAATAATAACATGTCATATTAACCTATAAAATTATTGTAATTCATAAAAAGTCTCAAATTATATTTATTTGGGTATTTATAACATCCATTATGTCAATATTTCATTAATAAGATAATTACTGCATCATCGTTGTGTCATAAATAAATTAAATTATTTAATGTCTAAAAATTACAAATAAACTACCATTATGTAGGAAATATTTTTATCTTTCTAATGAGTATTTATAGTCGAATATATCTTATTTATAACCCTATATTAAAAATGTTTTATTAAATAAACATTGATTTTAACTCTTTTAACTCTTCTTTGAATTAAATAATAATAAATGTCCTAATCTAATTCATGTGGGCCTAAATGGTCATATTTTATTCCTAAGTTTGTTTCTGGTCGAAATACACTTATCCAATAGAATTAGGACATGTGTTATGGTAATAATAATATAATTTCTACCCTTAATTACCCTATTTACTTTTAACCGTGGTAAAAAAAGTAAAAAGTTACTATTCACCAAAAAATTATTTCCATCTCATTGAACCACATTTTACTTACTGACATCAACCGTGTCTCTTGGATTTTTGAAATTCCACTCACAGAAGCGGTAAAATTATGTTTTATGAAAAATTCAGTTTTTTTAACTACCACTTAGTGGTTTCCCTATTCATCAAAAATTGAAAGTTTTCAGAAAAATACCAAAAATTAGGCCGAAGATATATTTGATATTATGAACTCAAAAATGATTTCTATTTTACCAAATTCAAAACATATCAGTTGCATTAATTAATTTAAAAATTAATTCCCATCGTCAAAACAAAAGGCGTGTTTTTAAGAGATAATAACTATCAAAAGATTGACACTTGTTTATAACTGGTTTAAATGTGAAATTACATCCAATGACCAACATTGTATTAAATTGTAAAAATATATTATAAATATACTTTAAAACCACTCAAATTAATAATTTATCACTATTAATTATTTCGATTGAAAAAGTTGTTTTTAATTAAAATTTAGTAATTTTCACTATTCATCAAAATATGAAAGTTATCCGAAAATCACCAAAATTTCACCCTAAGCTAATTTCGATATTTTGAATCCAAAAATGAAGTCCATTTTGAAAAATAAAAATTAAAAAATTTCAAAAAGTGGTTATTACTATTCGTAACGTCTAGTTTTAATAATATTTTAATAGCATATCGTTGTTTAGCGAAACATGGTGTTGCGTACAACACACACTATCGTGGAAGGTCACAATTGCGTGTAATTCAAGTCAGGTCAGAGATGTGTGTTGTGGAAGCTCCTTTTGTTGTAGCGTGTAACACAAGACATTAATGAAATTAAAATGAATATTTTTCATAAAATCTCGGGGTGTTACATTCTACCCCCCTTAAAATGAATTTCGCCCTCGAAATTCGTCGGGGTTATAAATGGTTTACTATTCGAAAATTTCTTTGATAGAAACCCACATCGTAAAAAGGAATACCAAAACTTATCTTTAAAAACTAAAGTATAAAACGAAATGGTTACCCAAGTTAACTAATCACTGAGTATCCTCATAGGAGAACATAGGTGAAAATATGGACATGGAAGAGAAATCTAACCGTCATGTTCTAATGGAGAGTGGTAGATGACATGTCTATGAAAAATCCAACAATCACAAAGCCATAAATTTGTGATGATCTAGGGTACCATCTGATTCATCAGATATAAGATCACTAGGACAACATTTTTGTTTTTCAATATCATTTCCCTAAAGTTGAAAATTTTGAATTAGAAGAAATACTTACTTGATTTTGGTACAATCTCACTGTTGTTCCTGATTTGAACAGTTTCTACTTCATCTCTTAAAGAAATGAAGTGTTAAAAGATCATGTGATAGAATGATGGGTCATTCCATCTGTTTCAAACAAAAGGTTAGCAATAGTTATCAAATATTCATAAGTCCGTCTTTTGTGAGGTTAATCGTATACGCTTCCAAAAATGAACTTATAATTCATATATCATACCTCTTAATAAAATAAAACTAGTTTCTACTAACCAGGGACTTTATGTAGGCTAGTGGTAGGCGATAAAGGCCAGTCGCACTTCGGTTGTGGGTTCGATTCCCACAGCCTTGTCCGACACGATGGGCTGTGGCCCGTCCTGCAGGTTGTCCTTTTTCTAAATCTATATTACTATAATATCCCATCAATAATACTAACTTCTGTCCAACATAATCCATTCCAATATTTAGGCTTATCCATAATACTGTCGTCCACTCTCAGAGAATTAATACCATCATTGATCCCCATATATCATAAGATATATCTTTTTTGTCACATTCCAAACATTCAAAGGCCTTAATCTTGTACTCTCTTGAATACCCATTGAACCATAGTGAAAACTTGAATTCATTTAAAAGTTAACACTTTCCATATACCAAAATCCTCAAAATTCTGTATACTCAAACCATGATATCACTTAGTCCTTATATAAATCATGAGCTATTGAATACTTTTAAACATTTCATTTTCTCGTTTCCCTTCATTATGCGCATATCATCTTATTTCCAAAAATATCTCAATAACTTTGAATACCACATTATACCAATACACAAATATTCCAATACTTTATGATACAACATTATTTTGGAATCCCATTACATAAACACTTAATCATTCCACCACATCATTGTCATATTCAAGATCGCCAATAGTGATCACATGTGACTTCCCTTTGTCCTTTTCCTTAAGGGGTTGCTCATGTCGATCATCACTAACCCTTGGATTAGGGCATTTATTAGCATAATGTCTCATCTCCTTGCACATGAAGCATTAAAGTGTTAGTGGTGCGTTCTCTGCAGTGTTTGCTTTATTCACATCATTAGAAACCCCTTTTCCATTACTTCGACACTCAGCTGCTTGATGACCTTCTTTTCCACACTTAAAACATTTTCTAGTCCCTTTAAGACAATCTCTACCATTCTTCTTTCCACACTTTGTCCATAAGGAAACATTCATCTTCTTTTCACCATTATTCTGAGATTTCTCCTTGAACTCCATCTTTCATTTCTTTTCAAAACTATGAGATGGATAAGTAACACCAACATCCATTTCTACCTTGATAGCACAACACACAATTTATTCATAGCTACTGAAGTCTCTTATATCTAATGCCCTTCGAAGACTTGCATTTAAGCTACTGAAGAATCGATCAACTTTACTTTCAGGTTGGATGATAATTCCAGATGCATACCTTGCAAGTCTTGTAAAATTCGCTTCGTATATACAAACAGATTCATCATCCTTCTACTTCAGCTCAAGAAAATCCTTTTCCATCTTTGTTCGAAGAATACGAGGGAAGTACTTACTGAAAAACAAGTTCTTGAACTCGCCCCATTCCATGGACTCAATTTCATCTCTTGGCCTCGTATTCTTGATAATATTCCACCATTGATCAGCTTCACCTTCCAAACGATATACTGCTAAGATGACTTTATCATGTCCAGAACATTGAAGAACTGAAAATATATTTTCAGTGGTACTGATCCATTGTTCAGCAACAAGTGGATCAGAAGTCCCACTGAAAGAAGGTGGACGTTGCCTCATGAAGGACTCAATAGAATATTGTTCCCTTCTCTGCTCATTTGGAAGCCCAGAATGATTCATAGCTTATGTAAGTATAGCAATAATATTTTGCACTCCATCTCCCATAACATTTGTTTGTTCAGGATGGCAATCATTGCATTGTCCATTGCATTGATCAACACGGTTCCTTCGGGTTCCAGCCATCGTCTAAAACCCAAAAAGAATAGTGTGAGAGGAAAAAATCATAATTAAGGGGGAGTAACATCAATATCTAACATCTTTGGTTAAATTATATGATCGTTACCGTAGTTCTAGGACTGTATCCTATACGTATACTTATCCTTAGGGACATCCCTAGACATACCTTAGAAATATCTCTAGGGATCTCAGTAACGTTTTCGCATCCTAGTTTCCAAAGGTTGACTAAACCTTTCCTCTGATACCAACTGTAGAGACCCGAAGCTTGACGTACATTGACATTACATTACATTTGCGGAATACTTAGTACATAACAAAAACACACACACAAGGATCGTAATGGTTTAGTGTCTTTGGAAACTCGGAATATAATCTTCTAATCCTGGTGAAATATCTTCAACATCTCCCATAAAGATCTTCCTTTTTTTATACCTAAAACCTTTCTTTATATCCTGGGGAAAAGAAAAAATAAAAGGGTGAGCTCAAATGCTCAGTAAGGGTAAACAAAATAAATATCAATCACATCATATACATAAGCACATAACTTTTGGAAATCTTAACCTGTAAAAAGATCATAATTTCATAACCTAGGATAACTCATGGCAGTGAAATGTAATCACAATAATCATAACTTAAAACATTAAACTTTGTGGCATACACACATAATCATAGAGAATCATTTCTTATTAGTCAAGACACATTGCCAAGACTATCTTAGTGGACAAAGTCCCTTTCTAAACCGAGTCACCCTCGTTTTAGTCCTATTTCACTGAACCGGTATAACCTACCATTCCAGCCATGTCTATCTCATGAGATATAAAATCTTTACCCAATGCATTAGATGGAGATATAGGTCCCACCCATCTCATAATTATACCATTCTTATGTGTGCCACAAAATCATAAATCATACATCATTGCATAACCCATGTAATACAAATGGGAATCTTAAACATCATGACATCATGAAACTGTTCATATAAGATAAAAGATATCATAAAAATAATTCCATCACAGCATAATCAAATAAATGTAATAATAGGGATAAAAACAGAACCCTTTATTATCTTATATGGAAAATAATTTTTATAAAACACTTGAACTCCATTCTTGAGGAAAATATCCTTTCTACATCAAAAACACTTTCCTTTCTTTAACATGTTATAAAATTTTAAACTAAAAGAAGTTGATTAAAAATAAAATTGAAAACTTGTAAGGGAAGCTTCTTGGAAATAATGTTTTAAAAAATCCATTCATTTCATATAAGTTAAAAGAAAACATTCTTCTCGTACTTTTGTCGGAAAGTCAAAAAGTACCTCGTACGAAAAACAACAAAAGATTCCTTTCATATTCTTTACTAAAAACTCACCGAAGGGTAAAATTGGATTTAAACTATTTTAGGTGGATGGAAACAATATTAAATATTGAGGGAACATGGATGTGGATGATAAAATACACCCCAGTAAATGCCAAAGTAAAAACAATCTCGGATAAAAACGAGATTGTGATATTTTCCCTTACCTTATGTCCGATTTGCTTCGTAAGTGTCCAAACCTCCTGTATAATGATTTAAATCATGTTATTGACTTATTACAGAATCATATTCATTGTTATTATATCATATATGGTCCACTTTTGAATTTATATTACCCTTACTTTTGTAAATTCATGTTAAAGTAGCATTTTGGGTAAAATCGTCTCATTTGTCGTTCGTGTTTTTAACTTGTAATTATTAATTTTATTACTTGGATCATGATTACTTATATCCAGAATTTAAAACATGATTTATATATAATATATATTCAGAATATATATATATATAATATATATTCAGAATATATATATATATAATATATCGATAAATGGAATGAAATACACTGTTCATGGAGACGGTAGTCCGTACGTACGCATGAACGCTATTTTCGTTTCCTTATCGAAGTGAATGGAATTAAGTAGATGACATACATATAAATTTACATAAGTCCAATATCATTATTATGTCATATATTTTATTAGTACTTATTATATATACTTTATAATCATTCATGAATGGTAAATCATTGAGAATGAATCTCATCGCGTCGTGGAGACGGTAGTCCGTACCTACGCACGAGCGATGATATCGTTCCCATGGTCGTGGAATTGTGTTGAAGTGTATGTAGACTATTTCAGTATCAATATCACTTTATAATAATCATATATAGTTACTCATTACACCATTATACCCATCCTATTAAGGTGGTGGTGGAAAATAGATTTCACCACGGCGTGGAGACGGTATTTCGTACGTACGCATGCGCGGTGATTTCGTTTTCCGTAGGATGGATAGATGGTGAAATTGGATTGTTTCATACTTATAATAACATATCAGTATATGATTGATACTGATGTTAATACTTAATAATGAAACAACCTAAGAAGAATAAGTGGAAGAAGAAATAAAGGTGAAAGAATCGGTAACGGAAATTACCTCTTCTTTGAAGCGCCTCTTTGAGACCTCCACTTAGGGAACTAAAATTGGTCTTTGAGGAAGACCATAACCTCTGGGATGTTTCTATGGAAGTGGAGAAGAGAATTTGGCAGGGGTTGGCCGAGCTTTAAGGCTCAATGTTGTGTGAGGAAGAGAGGGAGGAGGTGCCATTTTATAAGGGAGGAGAGGGGCACCTTTGGAATAACTAAAAATATTATTTTATTATAAAGTCAATTTCAGTTTTAAATAGCTCCAAATTGATTTATTTAGAGGCTAAGGTGGGAATGGGTCGAAATCCTCCAATCCAATAGAATTTTGACAAGTTTATGTTCCTATTTTAACCTTATCATTTAGATTTAACATTAAGTTAAATAATTTTACTTTTACCGTGTCTTCTTGTGTTCTTACACTATAAGGTTAATAAACTTACTATAAGAAGCCAAAAGAACCCCAAATTGTTTATTATTACTATATATAACCTTATCTATGTCATTTGGCCGAACCTTAGATTTTTAGGAATAAAATAAAAATTAATAATATAATATTTGTTTTAAAAACTATTTTATGTCAATTTTGACACGATTTAGTAATTGTTTTTTGTGAAAATCATAACAGAATTATAAGTTCGAACAATGTTAATTAAATCAATAATAACATGTCCTATTAACCTATAAAATTAGTGGAATTCATAAAAAGTCTCAAATTATATTTATTTGGGTATTTATAACATCCATTATGTCAATATTTCATTAATAAGATAATTACTGCATCATCGTTGTGTCATAAATAAATTAAATTATTTAATGTCTAAAAATTACAAATAAAATACCATTATGTAGGAAATATTTTTAGCTTTCTAATTAATATTTATAGTAGAATTTATCTTATGTATAACCCTATATTAAAAATGTTTTATTAAATAAACATTGATTTTAACTCTTTTAACACTTCTTTGAATTAAATAATAATCAATGTCCTAATCTAATTCAAGTGGGCCTAAATGGTCATATTTTATTCCTAAGTTTGTTTTTGGTCGAATTACACTTATCCAATAGAATTAGGACATGTGTTAGGGTAATAATAATATCATTTCAACCCTTAATTATCGTATTTACTTTTAACCGTGGTAAAAAAAGTAAAAAGCTACTATTCACCAAAAAATTATTTTCATCTCATTGAAACACATTTTACTTACTGACATCAACCGTGTCTCTCGGATTTTTGAAATTCCACTCAAAGAAGCGGTAAAATTGCGTTTTATGAAAAATTCAGTTTTTTAACTACCACTTAGTGGTTTCACTATTCATCAAAAATTGAAAGTTTTCAGAAAAATACCAAAAATTAGGCCTAAGATATATTTGATATTATGAACTCAAAAATGATTTCTATTTTACCAAATACAAAAAATATCAGTTGCATTAATTAATTTAAAAATTAATTCCCATCGTCAAAACAAAAGGCGTGTTTTTAAGAGATAATAACTATCAAAAGATTGACACTTGTTTATAACTGGTTTAAATGTGAAATTACATCCAATGACCATCATTGTATTAAATTGTAAAAATATATTCTAAATATACTTTAAAACCACTAAAATTAATAATTTATCACTATTAATTATTTTGATTGAAAAAGTTGTTTTTAATTAAAATTTACTAATTTTCACTATTCATCAAAATATGAAAGTTATCCGAAAATCACCAAAATTTCACCCTAAGCTAATTTCGATATTCTGAATCCAAAAATGAAGTCCATTTTGAAAAATAGAAATTAAAAAATTTCAAAAAGTGGTTATTACTATTCATAATGTCTAGTTTTAATAATATTTTAATAGCATATCGTTGTTTAGTGAAACTTGGTGTTGCGTACAACACACGCTATCGTGGAAGGTCGCGATTGCGTGTAATTCAAGCCAGGTCAGAGATGTGTGCTGTGAAAGCTCCTTTTGGTGTATTGTATAATACAAGACATTAATGAAATTAAAAAGAATAATTTTTATAAAATCTCGGGGTGTTACAAGAACCCTACAGAGCGGGAGAGGGGGCCCACGACATTCCTTGGCTATCATGGCAGTAGCAGTAACCCTTGAAGCCTTAATCTATATTCCTATATTCCAATCCATTTTTCTATTTTCCAAGATCAAAATCCAGAATTTTGGATAGTGGATCTTCATTTTCGGCTCCTTTGGTGGTTCCTTTTGTTTTCTCAATGACCTGGTCGCATAAGAGATCATAAAAAAAGGTTTTATTACTTATGTTTCAGCCTTTGATGGAGCTATTTCTGAGAGAACCGAACATTGTAAGTTCTCCTTCATTTCTCATATCAAATTGTCCAAAGGAATGAAACCATGTAAGATTTCTGATTTGGTATCTCGACTGGCTTCAATTTTGGGTGTTGCTGACTTCAAATGTATCTCTTTAAGCCATGGATTTTTCCATATTCTATTTTTCTAAGAAGAACTAAAAGAAATTGCTTGGGGTGTAGGATCTATTATCCTTAGGCCAAGTATGATTTTAATTTATGATTGGAATTTTAAATTTAAATTCAATGAGTTTAGTGAAACCTATGCAGAGGTCCGGGTCTAGGTCCATGGGCTTAACTGGGTTATTTTCCCCCCAGAAATTTCCTTCGATATAGATTTGTCTATCTGCATTCCAATCAGAATGGATAACACAACTGAAACATCCAACTATGGTCACTTTTGATTGATTCTAATAGAGTTCAACCAAGGCACTATATTAATTGATCGTGTTGTTCTTTCAAATCCATAGGATGAAGATTTCCTCAGGATTGAATATGAAAGAACCATCTCTTTTTGTACAGCTTGTGGTATTACTAGACATTCACTCTCTACGTGTAGGGGGAACATAAGTTGTTCAAATTATCTTTTAAAAGGTCATGACTCTAGTAAATATTGGAAAAACATACTGGATGAAATATTATTCAAGTCATATGAACAAACTAATGATTCCAAACACACCTCTGATACTATTTATCTACCAATTAATTCACATTAGAACAAAGCTAAGGCTGATAGTATTTTGAAGACTCATGAAATTTTTGGAGCTGAATGTTCCACAATGTATGATGGGTGTACTCTTAAGGCCACATACATCTCTCCTTATGTTAAATACAAGTCAGTTTATCATAAACCGAAGAAGGATAATAAACCGAAATTGGATTGGGATGATTTTGTTAGTGCATCCCAACATGAAAACTCTCAGATTGGTACAGATGATAACTAAGATGAAGAAGAACCTAATGAATACTAGAATGATCAGAAACTATCGATTCAATATGATGTGGGATTGGAAATGCATCATCAATTGAAATCAATGGCCTCAAAGGGTTACATAGGATAAGAGAAAATGGAAGCTTCCAAATATCTAAAATCTAAACATAATAAGTCATCTCTAGTGTAGGGATCTATTAGTAAGTCCAGTTATACACCTGCGAAAAATCACACATAGGTGGATATTGGAACCTTTTATCATCATAAAGAGTGGGGTAATTCTTTGATACATGAAGGGAAGGCTGCAACTCATACAGATTCATCAAATTTGATATAAACCTGAAAACATAAATTAGATTTTCTTCCCCAAAATCTTTTGTACATGACATCTTAGAACTGATCCAAAACAACGGAAATGAATATGTACAGGAACATTCTTCGGATCAAGGTACAAGGGGGATTTAAACACCTAATGTGGAGAAACTTCAACTGGATTTTGGTCTCATCTCCTAATAGTTTAAAATCATATCAACAAAATGTAAAAATTCCACAATAATCACACATATTTATTTTGATTTTCTTTCATCTGGAAGTAGTGAAGAAGTTGGGCATAGTAAAAATCCTACTATAGGAGAAGAGGATATGAAAGGGGCCATTGATGTTTTTCTCTGAGAGGATGGTGGAGGTCCTTGGGTGCAGGTGAAGACATGGAGAAGAAGAAGGCTCCCCTGAGATAGGGGCGGGTGGTCCTCTTAGCATATCATGTGTACCCAGTCTCATGCATCATAATATTTTTTTGGTTGGACTTATGTTTTGGTATGCTCCTCCATGTACTCTCTTTTTTCTATTTAATAAAAGGTCCATTGTTCCTTGCCTCCATAAAAAAATGATGAATATATATATATACTTATATAAAGTACATGTGTGATTCACCCCCTTCATACTTCCATAATTAAAATTATTATATTTCTTATGTTAATTCAAGATAATTACAAATGGAATAAAAAAATTATAGACTAAAACTTTTCACAAACAAGAGAGGGGCTATGCCCACCCTACCTTGATATAATGCTCATCTGTTTATTCGGAAAGGACCTAAGTAGAATAGGAATGTTCACAAGGTTATTAATATAGGAGGGAAAGAATCATCAACCTCAAATCACTATGATATTTGGTAGGGTTCAATTTAACTTTAATTACCCCTAGTGATATCATATTCAATTGTATTTGTGAAAATGGAAAGAGGAATTGAAATAGTAATGGATTTTTTCTAAATCTATCATAAAATAGAGGAATATTTGGGTCACAGTCAATGTTTATTTAATTTTGAAATACATAGATTCAAATATATCTACTTTATTTCTACCCAGGAATGATGATTTATTAATATAATATAATTCTAGAGATTTATTGGGTTTAATTGTTTTGTTTGAAAAGTACCAAAATTTCTAAAAATGAAATAGTCACATAGTTAATATTAAAATCCCTCTTACTAATCAATCAATTCCACATTTCTTTTTGTCTAATTATTTCCTCAATTTGTTATTCAATTTGCAACACACCAACCATATCCCACCTTCCACTTCACCTTCCTCCACCTCTATTTCTATGTTCTTAATTATATTATGTTTTAAGAAAGAATCCCCTTATAGAATATATATTCCCATTATTAATTAATGAAATACCTTATAAAATTTCCTCATTTTATCTTATATTATATTTTGTCTCTTTGCTACCCATCCCCCATTTAGGTTTCAAATTCCACATTTTTTCAGTTCATTTTTAATCTAATATTTCAATAATAATACCCCACATTAATTCCAATGATTTTCCAATTATATTTTCGTTCATTATTTTTTGTTTCATATTTCAAAAATATCATTTATCGTAACTATGAATTTTTTGTTTATTTAATAGTTTCAATTCATTTTGACCATAATTCTTCAAACATATTTCTTCAAAGCATATCCTTTAATTCTATTTCATAATCATTTTTAAAATGAAAATATAAAATATATATTATTGTATTACAATGTAATATATTACAAATTAATATAGATATATACATATATAATTATCCTATCATAAATGATTTAATCATTTTATAATAATGTAACATATCTAAATGTTATATTTTATACTCATAAAATAACTTACATATGAAAAAAATGGATAAGAAAATGTAAAATTATATGTAATATACTATATATTGTTAAATGGTTTATAATATACTTCATACACATATGATACATTGAAAATTTGTTGATATGTAAGAAAATTTAATGGATTTTTTCTTAATAGTTGTTAAATATTTAAAACCATTTCTAAAATTTTATAATTATGCATTTATATATATATAAGTCAAATATAATTTGAAAATTAGAATTAATGTAAAAAATAAAAGAATTTTCTATAATTAAGAAAACCGTCCACAATACTCTAAATCTTATAGAAAACATCTCACGAGTCCCTCAACACGCAAGGAATGAAAACGGAAGGGTTTGAAAAAATATGAAACCCTTACTCTCGAAGTAATGATTATTAAATTGTTTTATGGGCGATAGGGTAGTATTTTGGGTGTTATCCTGGTTGAGACACTATAAATTTCTTATGTAGGAGAATATAACAACATGAATTGTGGTGCCTATAAATATTTGTAAGCTATTTTATATATTGGTGTACTAGCAACCACTTACTTCATGTTATAATTTGGTGGATTATTTATTTCAAATGTAAAAAATTAGTATGTATGAGATTGTCCCCTTCCATGTGATTGATAGTGATGAGATAGGGTTGGAGGTCAATGTGTCACTCAAAAAATGAAAACTAAAGATAATATACTTGATAGAGAATAATTCAAGGGGAAAATGGCACCTCTGGTGTAACTATTGTGGTGGCCCAGATATACCCAGGAGGTGATGATTTTGAGGGAGTGTCATATACAATCCTAGTGATCCGGAATTTTATAAGATGTGGATGGTTAATTGTTTTAGAGGATTATAATATCATGATATAAATTTTTTAATATCTTATAGATTTTATTGTTTTGGTTTTAATTTAAAATAATTTATTTTATATGTATTTATACATAATTTTATTACTATGGTATCTTAACCAGTACCAATATGAGAATACAATAATTCGAGAGGACCATTGAAACATTCTAGAAGTATAAAACACTAATAATGTGTCTATTGGGCATCTACAAGGGTTATTATGGTTAATCAAGGAGGGAATAATTCTTTATTATCCCTATCAAAATCGTAGTGGTAATAATTAGTGTCCTGGTGGATTACTTCATGGATAGTGAGACACAATTCAGTTTCAAGGGGAAAAACCAACCAAATATTTTAATCGGATAGATTAGTCTTTAGGGATAAATTTTTTTCTTAAAGGATTGCTTCTCCCTTTCATTGGATGCATTTATAAACAAACCATTCCCTTGTCTTCTTCATGGTTTTAGATCACGAGTAATAATTTTTTGTCAAAATTAGGTAACATTAAAAGTTTCAACCTATTTAAGGTAATGTTAATGATATCCTTAGTTCAAAACTTGAATTTTTTATTTTTTTACTGGTTCTTCAATTCAAATACCTTTTTGGTAAAAAAAATTGGTTTCTTCTGTTTTATCTGATTAAAGATGATTTAGACCATGTCATTCATCATGTAAACACCAAAATGATAGAGATACATGGTAATCAATATTAATTTGCATTTATATATATATGAAAATATATTTCCTTATATGAAATAGTGTTTGGGTGAATTTTTGGGGTATGGAATCAACTCTAAATAGCTAGGTTTTTCTTGATAAATTTGATTTTTTCTTCTAAAAAGGAAATCAGTTATTTTTTTACCATTTTATATAATTTATAAATAGTTGAATAAATGGTATATATAATTAGGATTCCTTTAACAATTTTAATTAAAATCATTACATATGCTTAGCTTTGGGGATTATTCAATGGGACCTTAGTGTTGTCTTTAATTAGGTTTTTCTACATATATCACTCACTAGGGTGGAATGTTTTGATCGAAAATGTTTTCCTTATCATGTGAGGGTATTTAATGAGAATTTTCCTTGATGAATTAATATTATAAGAATGTTTTTTTGT
Source organism: Viscum album (assembly GCA_963277665.1). Taxonomy (NCBI): domain Eukaryota; kingdom Viridiplantae; phylum Streptophyta; class Magnoliopsida; order Santalales; family Viscaceae; genus Viscum; species Viscum album. The sequence continues at coordinate 1,175,355,657 of OY728153.1, read as the reverse complement.
GATGGGTCATGCTCTGGGTGACTAGAAAATATATTAGGCATTATTAGAACTAGTTACCATAGATACACATGATACATTAACATTCAAGGATGGGTATTATTAGAATATGATAAACTTATACATCTTGTATGCTATTGTGATGTCTATTATATTTCATGTAGATATGTTCCTAAAAGGTTAGTTTTTTTATTCTCTCTTCATTACTCATAAGCTCTTCCCATTGAGATTAATGTTTGGTAATAGGAATGGTGATCATTTTTCTATTGTGTGGTTTCATTCATAAGAGGATAGCTCTGTTAAACTACCCTCAAAATTCATATTCATATTTAATTAATTTATTAACTATGGTTCATATAATGTTCTATAATCCTAGGATTATTATTATTATTTCCCAAGGGATTAGATATGTTATTTAATTTTTCATAATGAAATTTTCACCTTTTTTGAGAAACATGTTTTCTTGCCTTGTTCATCCCATGAAGTTTTACTAATAGAATTGACTGAATGATAAAATCTACTACTAGAATTTGGAAAAGAATATGGGGTTGGGATTCATGGAGGCCTAGTAATTTAATTATGAGGCAATATGGTAGTTTAGTTTGATGATTTATTTAATATTTAATTAATTCATACACTAATATATATATTTTTGGATTTATATTAAGGGACAATTTTTAGTGTACCATTTATGTTTTCACAAAAAACCCTATTGGTGAACATCAGTTAAGGTACAAGCTTAAATATTGAAATTGAAGGCAGGGGGAAGGACCATATGTTGGGTTGTTGATCTAGGAAACATTAATAGGAAGATAGAGGTGGTATGAGGACTTCATTTTTGAAATTTTATTGAAATAAATCTTATGTATTATTTCATTTTCTCATATACATGTATATTTGCAAACCATTACAATGATCACCCTTTTACTGTTGATATATGATCATGACATAGGGTATAATATTTTTATTACATGGGGATACAAATTTTATTTTTTTAGAATGTAGATATTTTTCATATTAATTTGATGAATGATTTATGGTTTACGTATGTTTTATTACTGATGGGCATGATATTGTGGGAATAGTACCCCACTGTATGAACTAGTCCTTAAAAAATATTTTGTATCCCTTAGTGTATAGGGAGGCGTGTAGGAGTTCATATGATGATTTATCTTAGGCTGATAAACATGGTCTAATATGTTACACCAAAAGATTTCATATACCCATTTTGTAAAATAGAAAGATTATAATTTCATTCTTAATACATTTTTTATAAATTTATCTCTTCTAAGTCTCTAATATAAGTAATATTCCTAAAATTTTATATAAAAAAATGTAACATATTAATAATTAAATCATAACTTAAAACGAGTCTCAAGCATTAAAGATGTCAAAATTTATATAAATTCAAATTTCATATATTATATAATAATATCAACAATAAAAACCATCAAAATCAATTTTCACTTGATGGTGCCTTCGAAAATCATTACATTCGATGAGTTATTAGGGTTTATAATGAAGTGTGCTAAATAATTTACTATAATACAGTAGAAAATAATGGAAAAATTACATGGTTGGTTTCATGATGAAACTGAATGAAAATCTAATGTTTTATGTTAACTTTAATATTAACCTAACTATTGTTGAATTAATGGAAAATTCATTATTGAAAACTAATCATTTTGTATTGAATGCAATAAATATAAAGGGGAAGTAAGAAAAAATTTTCAAATGATGATTTGTATAAAGGATTATTACATCATTAATTCATGAATTTATTGGATTTATTGGTTTCGTGATTATTCCCAGTTAACCTACACCTTTATTGTTTAATCCATTGATTCTACTTAATTTATTCCAAATACATAGATCAAACAAATAAATTTAATTATGTAAATAATGTTTAATACATTATTAAAGATATACACAAACAAAGTTTAATAGTTTATTACTATCAATTTAAAAGAAATTTTATGTATCTATCTTGTTTATAGCTCTCAACATCTTAATGGATAAACTCAAAAACATAGGTTTTTAGAACATGATGGTGGTCTATGAAAATCGAAGTATTAAATAAGAATGTATGGTATGGATATCATGTTATAGGAAAAAGAGTTCAAGTGGTAATCATACAGAAGATGGATGAGTGGTATGTTTTCCTTTCATAAAGGTCACTGATGTTGATACTTAAGGATTAATTGTGGTTTACAAATAATTGTGTAAGGATTATTAGAAGATCTGTAATGAGATAAATAAAGTTTCATCGGTTCACTATGATGGAATCAATTACTATGTTCTTAATAAGATGGTGATTGAGGTAGATATACCTATGAAAAATTAAAGGCAGTAAAGGAAAACAACGGTTCCCCCAAAAATCTAGGGAAGGTTGTGGAACTGGGTTACCAGATGAACCCCACTATAAAGTTGGATGGGATCACTTGTACATAGGTCAAAACATTTGATATAATGTCAGCTACAAATTGATAATTTTCATTGTAATAATGTAGAATATGTGAAATTATAGGTGGAAGTAGATTTCTCCCATGGATGTAGGACTAATGTTTGGACCACTTTAATATTTGATTTCCATTTTTTGGTTATCTAGATTGAATGATTATTTATGGGATCTACTATTATTTGAATATGTTATAGAATCAACTCAATTTAGTGAAATTAGAACTTATTTACTTCTATGTGCTAGTACATCCATGGCATGAGGTTCTACCAGTTTGGGATGTTCCAAATCTTTGTTTTTCTCCAAAATATTTTGATATTTTTTTATTTCAATGATTACTGATACATCCAAACATCAATTATATTTGATGTGTTCTTTCAATAAATATCATTACCAAATATAATATGGAATAAATTATATAATTGAATCTAAAAAACTTTCATAATAAAAATAGCCTTTTCGCAAATCAAATTGATTTTCAATTAATTATAATTCCCTATACTCTCAGTCTCTTACTACATAACCAATTATAAAATAACAATCAATGATAATTGAATTTCAAGTAACACATTTTATCTTAATGGAAAAATGAAATAAATAAAATAATTATCCATAAATTTTTAATATATATGATAGAAAAATACTCAATTGAAATTAATTTAAAATTATTATAATTAAAGTTTTATTTTAGTAAAATTGGTTTCTGATATGACAATATGAAAAAAAAATCAAATGAACTTAAAAAAATTAGATTTATGGCTTGAAGATGATTAGAAATGGGGTTATAGGGACAGAATATTTATAGACTAAATCAACCATGGTAGACATGAATTCATCACCTCATGGAGAAGTCCTATTTAAGAGGTAAATGGCTATCATTTTACCATTGGATCTTAAAAATGATATATGTCTTGTATCATAGCACCACTAGGGTATCATTTTCATCATGGTTAGTGGTGTCTACATGTTTATATTACTATACCAAATTTATAGGATAATAAATCAAAAATATGATTTCAAATATTTATATTTAAATCTCATGACTAACCTTAAAAATGGATTGTGAAAAATTCCAATGACAAAGATCATGTCATTATCATCATTTCAAAATGGATTGGTCACTTACATTCTTGGTTTCAATAATTTCCATTTATTTATTATAAAACTATACAAAATACCTCAGCCTATAGTGTAGAACTCTCATGGTAGGAAGAATATCCCTATGGTCTATGATTTGGATTCTCCATGGTGTAGAAATTACAAGCACCCCATTTTACTCAAAAATATTTCATATCTTCTGTCCAATGATTCACTACAACATAAAGTATCGCTAATTTATTATTTTCTAAATTATCTATTAATAATATGATATTATATCAAAAATTATTCAAAATAATATTATTAAGGACCAAATAAAATTATCTAACAAAAAATAATAATAAAAAATTCAATATAATACTATGTGTCAATTTACCCCAAAACTACTCTTTTTTCCTCATTGAAAACATCTTGATAATGATTCTAAAAAAACAGTCCCTAAAAAAGATATAGTAATATCAAGTATTCAAGTTAAATAATGGTTTAATTGATTCTTATAAACTTTAAACATGTTTATTTTTTCATAGGTATCCAATTATGCTTTATTATTGAATGGATATTCCAACCCCTCTTTTTATCCATCATCTTCTTTCAATCATCCCTAAAAAATTCCATTATATGTTATGATTTACTATTATAGAATATATTTCTCTCATAATTCATGAAAAATTTGGAATCCTGAGTTATTCTCACTATAAAGTCCAAGAACTCTATATTTAGGCCTTTGAAATAAATTAATTTCTACTTAATAAATTCAAAACCCACCAATCAATAGGGATTTTAAGAAGGGTTTATCAATGGATGAACATAAGTAGTTCATGACGAAAATAATAAAAATAATGGATTAAAATGTGGCATAATTAATTAAGTATAGTGAATGAATTTATAATAACCTCAATCAAACAGTCACACCCTCTCTTCCATCCAAGAAACATCAAATCTCAATGATATCCTCTTCTCTCAATAATTTATATACACGAATGACCAAATAAATAATTGAAATTTTTCTTCATCATTTTTCATATTTCTTCTTCTCTTTTTCCAAAAATATTTACTAATAATTAAGTTTTATATACATCAAAAATATTTTTATTTTATCTGCTATTAAAAATAATTGTAATAAATTAGACAGGATTATAGGTCATTTGTGGGTGATCATTAATGTGTCCAAGATAATTTTTTTTAAATTTTTACACAAAAATAATAAATTAATTAAGTAAAAAAAGTAATATTGCATAGAGAAAAACTCAATCACCAATCTTAAATCCCACATCCATCCCTTTTGATGGAATTATCACATATTAGTTACATGAATCACAAATCTTACCTAGGAAACTAAAAATAAATTATGCCTTAATACTAATGACTATAGGGTAGAATGGATAAATTTTCTTTCATTATAGCTTTTGTATAACGAATTTTATGGATTTTATGGGATTAATGAAGGATTGATATAGTGTATGCCCAAATGAAAAAAGGGATCATGAATAAATGTACTCAATCGTCCAAATATGTTTAAAAAATCACCATTCTTCAAAAAATATCAAAGGGAATATTCTAGTAGTGATATATCTCCCATGAATCTCTAATAAAATAGGCTATTAGAAATAATATGACAATGTGGATTAAAATACCACTCATTAAAAGGAATTTTGATATTTTACAACAACTAATGAAATGGATTCCTTGAAATTAATTTCTTATTGATAACCTTTGTAATTAAAATTCAAGAAAATAAAAATTAAATAATCATTTATGATTTTGATGTAGGAATGAATAATAATTTTTTTTCAAGGATTTACTCTTAAAACTCATACATTTTTAATGATTTATTTTAATATTGTCATTTGTGAGAAGCTTATTAAGAAATATGTCGCCTAGATCAATTATTTTATGGAGAAAAGTGTATCAAATATATCATCCCTCAGACATAATATTAATTAGTTTACCCAATTAATTAAATTAATGTAAATAATATTGAAAATGATCAATGAGAAATTTAAAAAAATAATGGGTTATAAGATAAAAAAACTCAGACTTGGTACCCATAAATTCAATCAACATGTGTTGGAGATTGGGTTAGAATATACAAGAAATTTTAAAATTATTGACCAAAAAATATACTAACACAGTGTAATGTATAAAAAACTATATTATTTGAATATCATTTTGTATTCCCAAAAATAAAAAACATACATCCCTTAATGTAAAAAAATATAATGAACTAAAATGAAATTAAAAATAAAAGTATATACAATTGCATATCCTAAAGTATTGAAATAAAATAGTTGAAACAAAAACATTATAAAAATATTTAAGATCATCCCTTAATGTATCCCTCTCCTCCCTTGATAATTTATCAACTATATAAATGTAAAGGGGTTGATCAATAGTCATTTTGATATGAAATTTCTCAATGTCCATTTCAAGGTTATCATAGAATATTACATGGGTGTCATCAAAATGAATAAGAGTGGGATGATATAGATATAGTAACAATTGGGATTGAAAGTAAGTTATAGGAACAACATAGTCCATAGGGAGTGGTATCATATCCTTGACACTCTGTGTTGTAGTATAAACTTGTTATAGAATGGTTGTAATGGCTAGTTTAATAGAAATTACATGGATGGATGTCTTGATGCAATGGTTTTCATGATGAGGGGTGTCTCTTATATGGTAAAGTTGGCATCTCCAATGCTCATATTAGCCATCTTCTAGATTTATTGGTTAATTTCTATATCAGACATTTTAGGTTTTTCTTTAAAATTTAGTCTTTATCATTCCCTTTAACCTCCCAAAATCAACATTTTTGTATATTCATATCTCAAACACTTTTCCTCCTCTTCTTTATTCTATTAGTTATCACTGGTAATCTTTTGATAATGAAGCAATAAGTTTTTAATAAAGATATAATCTTGTTAGTTGAAGTGTTACCTAATGAAATGATACCCTTGGAAGTAATATCTTTATACTTCCCTTATAATAGGAAAAATGGTCTCAAATTTAATATGTAATGAGATATTGAACATCATGTGAAGGAGCTGTAGTAATGGGAGTAGTGGGCGACACAGGTAAAGAAATAGTGGTATGTGATTTTTTGGGTGTGTTTTCATGGTATCATCTAAATTAGAGTTAGATATTCTAGAAAAATATATGAATAAATCTCCCATGGAAACTATGGAATGAGACACTATTATAGGCCATTTATCATAGTTTAGGGATCTATGAGGTATGGTCCAGAGAGGTGACTCTATATAAACCTTATAATTCAATAGAATGATATATAGTGGGTCATAATCAAAGTTTTCTCTCACATATTCCCCATTAGATATTAATTTTATATAATTACCTTAAATTAACTAGGTAAAGGGGTTATGATTACCTCTTTGGAAATATGTTGTTAATTAACCCATGGACTCTACCAATGGAATCCTATGAATACATCTACTTATTTTTTGTAAAATAGATCAGTTTATCTAATTATATATACATTCATGATCATTTTTAGTATAAACATATTTTATAGTATCTAGAGTATTATGAAATCAATAATACCCATAATAAAGAGTGGATTGAAGCCATCAAAAACAAATAAATACATGGAAAGTATTGGAATAAATTTTCTTCCTATAAGTTTGCTTCTCCTCATACTTCTCACCCTCTGAAAATGATGTGATAAAAGGTGATTCATGTTAATGGGTAGTGCCATAATTAATTAGTGTGAAAAATTAACAAAAATACAGATGCAATTCCCATTGTTTTTCCACTTTAGAGATCCAAGATGTGGTGATGGATCAATGAAATTTCTCTATTTCTAGGTCATTGTACTTCTCCAAATCTATTTTTTTGATATTTTCTAACAGCCACTTTAAGGGTAAGTGGTAACCATACATCACAATATTCAAAAGACTACATAATAAAAAGACACGCCACATTCCAATATCAAGAGAAACATATGATGCCCCACTTCTTCAAAATCAAAGTTCGGTGCCACTAACTTCCAATTGAAAATTCAATGTTATAAAACTGATTTCAGACCACGTGCCAACTGCATTATTTGGGTTGAACCTAGACCCACCTCGAGCCATGCAATTCGCTCACCTAACTTGATTTTATCCGATAGAAATCCAATATCCAGTCACCTCCATCATCACCGCTCCTCAGAAACACCACCTTCAAAGACACTGCTGTCTTCACCAGATTATCCATCACCACCATCGTCGTCCACCACCAGAAGCACCATCCTCACATCACCAACTAGGATCCATCACCGTATGTGCGTCAACACACCACCACCAAAGAATTCAACCTTCATGCCTCATCGCTGGCATCCATCCACAATAACCATCGTCATCAACATCACACCATCACAAACTACAAATAACAAACTGCCATCGTCATCGTTCAAGCACCATCATCATCATTCAAGGACCATCATTGTTGTGCGAGCACCAACATCTCCATTGTACCATGCAAGATGTGCCTCCCGTAGGCCACTGACTGCTCAAACATCACGTCCCAAACCCTCCATGAAGACCACCACACCATACAGACTTGGAATGGAGCATTGGACTAGGATGGAAGGGCAGAGTATGTGCAGAAGAAAGCCTCATCGGAGGACAATTCCAGTGACTACGATGCCAGTGACCACCTTCCAAATGTCGGACGTCGAAGACCATCGACCCATCGTAAAACATCATCATGTTTTCCTCGTCATCCAATTGACACCGCGCCAAAAATAAATATACAAGTCGATTTTCAGAGTAAACACAATTCGACTGCATCCCTTCTAGTATCAACGTCTCTTTCCATCAGGTACAACATACCGCAGAAAAACCACATAACAAAACACACCAGAAAACATATGAACAAACCAGAACAAATGGTATGGAAACCAGAAGCAGAATGTAAGATAACCTTAGAGAGAGACACCAAATACGCAGAATAAGTAAAAGAAACCCAACAAACAAGAAACACTAGAAATAAAGGCCTAGAGATCTCTGTCGGCCCCCCTCCAACACCATCCCAAGCTGTCCCAACACCCTCATAAATCTCGACCAAGTGGGGTCATTCTCGATGGGTTGAAATACAAGGGAAGTGGAGAGGAATAACACCAAACACCCTATGCATCGCCGACCCACACCACCTAAATCTCCTGCACATAGACCCAAAAAATGGAGGTCTGATGCGTAGGGTAAGGTGGAAAGAGGGGAGGATAAAGGCTGATGATATTCCACCGAAAAAAATCACCATACAATTAGGGGAGGATAAGTATATCAGGGAAGAGAATACCATATCATCATTGTTGCAGAAGGGAGAAGGAAGGAGGGGACGACAGGAGGGAGGAAGAGCAGAGATTAGAAGCATTGTCGATCCCATGGTGAATGTTTTCAGGATGAAACCATACATGTTGCGGAGCAGGGGGAGTGCCGGGAGAGAAAGGAGACATCGTGACTCCCCCATATTACAAAAAATTTGGTCAATGTACTACAATATCCAAGACATGTCTGGTTCTCAGATGGTTTGAAAAATATCCAGAAGAACTCGATACTATAAAAATTAATTTTTTACGGAGGATTTATAATAAATTATTCATACAATATAATAGAAATTAATCATTTTGAATAGAAACTATATTCTCACCTAAAATTGTATTAAAATAAATGAAATATCTTGTTCCCCAACTTGATAAATATTCCTTAATGATATAATGCGACAATTTTGAATAATTAAAAATATCTATATATGTGACCTTATTTACATGAATGATTCCCTATAAATAAATAATATATATATATATATCATGATTCAATATGTCATCCAAATACTACAAATAAAGGATGCAAATTATTTCTTGATTTGATCCTCTTATCAGCCAATCCTTTTAAATCATGATGATCTTTGACCATACAAAACTACAAAAACATATATTGGGGAAAGAGTTTATATAGAGTATAATCAGTTTAATAATTACCAATATTAGAATATTTTCATTTTGAGTATTGTCTTGGATAGTGTTGGGTAGAAGGATGTTGAATCTAGGGAGCTTGGAGAAAGGTGCATATCTGGGTTTTGTGTAATTTTGGTGAGTGATGGTTTTTAATATTTGGATGTTAACATGTTTTTCAGGAACTGATGGGGATGAGTTATCATACTCCTTGCACTTGAAAATTCACATTTCTTTCTATCTTTGAATGGTATCCAAGGAATAATCCATAGTGAAGATGTTAATGAGTTTCAGTAATGGATTAGATAATGGGGGATATTCCCTAAAATGAATGGGTTTTTAGGGTTCAAAAAATAGGAAGAATGTTTAAAAAGGTTGATAGGGTCAGGAATGTAATTTTATTTAAAGGGTGAAGATTTATTTTGGAATTAGTTGGATGAAAGTAAATAAATGGGAAACACAAATAGAGGTTTTAGTTTTAATATATATTAAGGGTTTAAAGTGATATGATGTTTAAAGTGGTGATGAATATTTAAATTCCCAATATTTTTAAAATTCAAGTGTAAAATCATCAAGTTTATGAGAAATTTTTTTTGTGGTTACTAATTTACCCATATTAAATAGGATCATGTCCTACTATGGGTGAGATATCTTGGGTGTGGTTGAGGGGTTTGGCATTTTCATGTGGTATTTGGGAAAAGGGTTCACAACATGGTCATTTGGACATAGTATTTTAGTTCTATAGGTATGAGGTGAAATATGTTATTGGGAAAACTATATTATAATGATGAAAGTTGTGGCTAGAAAAATAAATTCCCTCTAAATATTTTTGATAAATAATTGTTTTAGTGTTTCTTTTGGTTTGGAAAAAATGTAAATGGCCATCGGTTATGAAAAATATGTACAGGCATAGATCCTCAGAGCCCATTCCATTGTGTGTTTTTTATTTTTGAGGTATTGATAGGAGGATCAGAGGAGGAAATAAATGAGTAATCATAAAATTTAGGATGCATAAAAGTATTTTTGGGTGTAATATTTTGTTACACTTTGGTATACTATCAGGAGACATTGTTGTGAAATAGAGAACATGGTTCAGTGTAGAAGATTAAGAATGAGGTTTGGGAAGTTCTACATTTTTGGAGGTCGTTACACCTTATGGATGAGTTGTGATGAACGATTATCCATTGGTGATAAAATTACCAAGTGTTTTGGATCTTTTTAATCATGTTCATTGTCCAAATTTATAGTATTTTCAATATAGAACATACTATGACTTTTAGACATGGGTTTGACCAAGCATGTAGTGGTGTGGTCTCGTACATTATGAAATATTTTAGTACCATGTCAGAATCATTGAACCATGGTTTATGGTGTGGTTCTATGGTCTTCCAATGTCATGTTTTCATATAAATTTTATAACCCCCTTAAATCTTGTTTTCCTTCATACCTTTCTAGTCATACAATAGGTTCTGTGGAGATCTTTTTGAAGGCCTTTGAATCCCCTCGATCCAATTCAACCTCTTCAAATTAGATATCAATCCTTGGTGATCCAATGTGATTTTTAAGTAATATGATGTGGATTATTTTCTATTTTGTTTTGTTTCTTCCCATTCTACCATTCCATAGTGGTTGATCTCAATCATTCTAATGGATTTACATTCTAGTTAAGAAGATGGTTCATGGTGTACATCTATAGTGACTATTAATTTTTTAATAGAGAGGTGTTGAGAGATATATTGTTTTTCTCATTATCCTTTAAATAATGTATAATTCCTTTATGTAGGGGATTTATTTCCTATCCTTTTTTATTGTAAATCAAAATGTTATGTTATTTTATCTCATCAGTTAATCGTGTAATAATACATAATGAATAATAAATAGGAATTAGAAGAAGTGTTTGTTTTTGTGTTATAGTGATCATATGTGTGTATATCATGTTAATGGTTTTTATTTTTTTTATTTAGGTAGTGTGTAATCATTATTTATTCTATTTTTAAGATGTTTTTTTCTTAGAAATTGGCTAAATAATATTATTATGGTAATTATTATTTGAAATTTTTTAATAAAGCCTGTTTAATTGTGATCATTCTTCGTATAATTGATTATACTAGAAGTAATTCTTTCTCAACATTTAAAAAACATAACAATTGATATATGATTCCTTATATTTCCTTTATTTATAAAATATTCAAAAATTAATCAGTTATAAAAAAGTTGCAAACACTTTTTTTATTTGACAATGATAAATTTTTTGGGTCAAGCGAACCTATTTACTTATTATGGTTTAGTAGCATGGTTCTAGAACCTATATTTCCTGATATATAGTTATTGTTTTCTTACTACCTTCATTGATTACACTAGATGAGTATCCTTTCTATGTGATGTGATATGATCCTATGATTAATGATGGTTTGATAATAAATGGGAATTGATTCCTAGGTTTTTTTGTAGAATTTGGTGCCAATTATCACTTGATAAATGGTGATATGTATTGTTGTGTTGGGGATGAAAACAAGATTGATAGAATGGATTATAGGTGGGAGTTAAAATTATTTTTTGTTGAAATATATTATTATTTCTTGATAATGAATCTACTTATATGTCATATATTTTGGTTTCTTGTTTCTAATTTACATTCCCCCATACTTGATGCAGCTGGTTATTCATGGTATATATATATTTTAGTATCTTAGGAAGAGTCCTATAGCTGTAGGAATAATTAAATTATATTGAATGTAAAATGTTTTATCCCATGGGGTTTGTATATTAATAGATTTATAAAATAATTATGACTCTTTAGGAACTATGGAAACTATTGGATTATACTGGGAGAGAATGGTTATTTATAAGAAATTAATGAAAATATGAAATTTTTAACAGAGTTATTATTTAGAATTTTCTTAAAATGTTCATGTTCTAATAGGATATATGTCATTTAATGGTGGTATCTAGGTGTCTGAGGGATGATAGTTGTATTTGAGGTTATGTCTATGTTGGTACCAATTGTGTTTTTTGAGATATATATATATATATATATATAAATTCAAATTTTATGTCATTTCATACGTTACCTCCACCCATATCGGTAGGAGGACTAAAACTAGTGGACTCTAGAGTGTGTTTTCCCCAACATCCATATTGGCGAGGAATATATAGAAGTCTATACATTATTTCCCTAATCTCTTATCATGGAAGCATTATGTGATAGAATTCATGTTGGTTATTTTTTCATGTATTTGTACAGATGGTTGTAATGGTTTGAAGTTATTTAAAATATATGTGATTCTCTGCATATAGTATCCTAATGATTATAATAAGTTTTTGTGTAAGAAATGGGTAACTTAAGGTATAATATATTTTGCATGATCTATGGTGGATCCCAAGAACTATATAATTAATGTCTTGATATGTGGATATTGAAGATCAAATGATGTGATTAATAGGGTTCCTAATATTCTATAGTTTCCAAGGTGTTTAGGGAAATATTTTTTATTAGGGATAGATATCCCAAGATGTGTGATGTTAGGGTAGTGTGGAAAACTAGTGGGTAAGTGGTATAACGGTGCCATATTTTTATATTATAATGGATATTATATCATTACATGTATGTGATATTTAGTGAGAGATCCATGATGAGACCATGAAACTAGTAAACATGATTAGGTGATAAGTTATCTCCACTTATTTATTCACTATGATTTAGTATTCTTTCTTAATCTTTTTTGAGATACAATTAGGGGAGTATCCTATTGATTATACCCATTACGATACCCCAAATTCAATAAAACCCATTTTTAGGCCAGTAGAGGTTTTTTAGCACATGGATAGAACATTACTAGATCATGGTGTTATTTATGAGAAATTTAGTCTTTAAGGTCACTGCCTATAATTTATTTTTGTTAATTTTAGTTACTATTGTACTAGTTTTAGATTTTATGACAGAAACAAGATGTATTATTATTTTTCCTGAATTTTATTATGATCAAGATAATTTTGGTATTTCTATATAGTCCCTCTATACTCATTATTCTTTGGGGATAATTCTTCTCTTCTACGTGTATGAAACTCCATTCTTTTTGTTAGGAAACCCATGGAATATTGAATAAAGAATTTGGGTTTCATTATCTCTCTTTTCCTGTTATCAAACTAGGAGGGGTACAATATGGGGGGTCGGGTAAAAATAGAGTGGTATCAAAGGATCAATTTCTAGAAGGCGATGAAGTTTAGATGTAAAACCAGAGAGGAATGCATATATTGGTATATAATTTGTGTCATATAACATAGGATTTTATGTAAAAAGGGTTTTCTAGCTAGTACATATATATTTAAAACCTCATTTATAGATTTTAATGTCCATAATTTTTTATCATCATATAATGAAAAGTGATACATGTTTTGAGGTAAAGACCCAGGAAATTATCATTAATTTATCTTGTTTGTTCATATGTTTGATATGGGTAGAAATTTAGGTTATTTTAAACCATAATTAATTAATGTTAAATATTTAATATTCCTTATTTATTATTTTCTCACCATTTATTCTTTTTCAGAAATGGGTCTAGCTCAACATCCTCACTTGGTTAATGCTAAAGATGTCTAATAGGATGTGTCAGTATATCACTGTATAGTTGAGGTTGATTATAAAGTCATTGTAGTAGAAAAATATAAGATTTTTAGTGCTATATCATCCTGAAGTTTGAGGGCACTATTTTCTATTCATTGAAAGGAGACTACTTGGAGGAGGATGAGATCTCATTTAGTTTGATGTAGGCTTATTAGGATAATTGGTTTATTTATAGTGATGATGCTATGTGGGTTAACCATTCAATGATGGTTCTTATTCCTTAAGGATCATGATGTGTTAGCTATTTAATGGGTGATATTATAATAGTAGTTCTGAGATGAGTAACTTCCCTAAAAAAGAATTATGGTCAGCCATTCAATGATTTTTACCTATCAAAAAGGGTGTTCCAAAATAATAGAGTTTGGGATCTATCTCAAGTACCTTCTTAAATGTTCTTCTATCCTATTTCCAAATTTGGAGGATAGGGAAAGGTATTTATATTTGGGTCTATATGCAATGATCTAGTGTGAGGCCACTCCTTTTATGATGCTGGTATAACTCAATATTCATGCGATAAAAGATATTGTTGAGTAGAAACTATCTAGAAGTGGATTATTATTTATATTGACTCATTAAAATTCATCAAGTAGAAAACTTTTGGCCCATAGTTCATAATTTATTAGATATAAGTGTATTCATATAGAGAAGTGTCGGTCAAAACCCTCTTTATCGTATTTCTCTAGTGATGGTAGCTCTCAGTTCCCTATCAAGGGATCATAGATTTTGTTGGTAGTTATGGTCATCAATGATGAAAGTTATTGAACTTTAAAAGAATGCAATGAGAAGATGGTGTTGTGCTTTATGTTTTTATGTTACAGTACTTACAACCAAGCTAAAAGTAGTAGTGTGCAACAACCTTTGATATATAGAAGTGGTATGGGGAAGGTATAATAAATCCCTTTAATTATAATCATCCTAAAAGAGTAGAGAATTGAAATTTAGAGGAAGGTATTTAGGTCTATCGAGGTCATTGATTATTTCATGGTCAGCTACATTCTCTACAGTTGCAAGCAACTGCCAAGCCAGAAATATTTCTAGGTACAATTTGATTGTATTCTAGGATGGTGGACACATTTATTAATCTATGAGAGATGCACTCTTTCATACCACCTACCATGATCTATGATTTTGGGACATTAGGTTGATATAATTCATTTTTCCATGGCATTGAATATGTTATTTAATGTTCAAGATTATTTTTGTGGAGTATGTAGAGACTGTGAGGTACTTTTGGGGAAACACCACACTTGCAGATAATTCCAATGTTTGTGGATTAGTCATATAAAAAAAACTAAAAATGGGACTGTAGTATTTAGTGAAATATATAATGCTTTAATTCAATAGGATAATTATTTTCTATGATACCAATAGAGACTCTTTCATGTTCACGGGAGAGCGAGACTCTTGGATGGGTTGGTGGAATGTTCTTCACTTGTCATCCTTCATGTCTGAGTTCATGATGAGTTTGTCAGAGGTTCATCCATTAGTGTTTTATATGGTTATAGAAGATTACCATGATTTTTTCCTTGATTTTTTATGTAATTACACCCATCAATGTAATATTGATTTTATTATAGAGTTACAGTCAGTTTCTTATCTGATTTCAATTTCTCCATAGTGGATAGTGACTTCTGTGTTGTTAGAGCTACAAATATTGATAGATGGTGTCTTTCAAAGAGTATTTATATAGATAGGCAAGGTACCATGGTAGAATTAAATATCATTAATTAAAAATGATGATTGATGTCTATGTCTATGTATCAATTATCGTCACGTGAAGAATCACTACCCAATTTTATGAATTGAGGATTTATTCAATTAAATGAAAGGATATTGTTTGATCTTAATGACCAATCTATTATAGGGATATAATAATATGAATGTTAAGGATGAGGATATACCAAAAACCATTTTTCAATTTTATTATAGGTATTATGTGTTTGTTGTATTGTGGTTCGATGTGATGAACAATCCATATATATTTAGGGGATTGATAAATGTAGTGTTATGAGAGTTTCTTTACTAGTTCATGGTTGTGTTCATAGATGTGATCCTGGTGTAGATTTTATTATAGTAGGATAACACATATCATATATGGGGTTTTTAGTTCTTCATCATTTTTAGTCATTTGGGAAGTTGTTGAAGAGTGATTTTCAGACTCATCAAGTAATTTTCTTAGGTTATGTCATGTACCATCATAGATAAGTAATTAATCCTTTTATGATCGAGGACGTCATTTTTTGGGCACCCCCAAGGGTACTACAAAGGTTCTAAGTGTAATTCCCTAGATCAAATAACCATGTTTGAGCCAATATTCCACATGGCCTCATGAACACCTCTTCATACACAAGACTTTTCAAACTAACAATGACGATATGAATTTCATCAATGGGGTGACGAAACCATCAGTATCAATTAAGATAATAATAAATAATAAAATAGTAATAAAACAAAAAAAATCCAATTCAAGTTATTTTAAAGTATCTTAAATCCTATACAGTAATAAACAAAAGTCCCCAAAGTGAAAGGTTATACAAGAGTACATGAAAGACATATAATTGAATAAATTATTATGAAATCCCTCTAGATTCCATCTTGGTGTTGCCTCCAAACACCATACAATATCTCTAATATCTATATTATTGGGCCTTTTCCCTTCCCTAGGTCCTTGATTGTGAATTCCATACATGCATCCAGATGCCCATTCATGGTGTAATTATAAACCTAGTAGGTCACCTCCAGTGAAATCTTAACACATGTTCAAAATATATAATAGAGTTTTTCATGACATTATTTAAATGATCAAGTAAACATACATCCACTAATGTGAAGATTCATCATGTGTAGACAAAGAATCCAAGAACCTCAACCCACCTAATTTGGAATGATACAGGTAAGGATTTCAATGTCAGTCATCACATGTCACTTGATGTGCCTCAAGTCCTATTGTTAGTATGAAAGTTATGACTATCAATATAGTTTCATATATTTCCCCTTAACCAAAATTCTCCAACATAATGGTAGTCATTAATAAAATCACTTCATGATTCACCCTGATTGTGTTCATAATCATCTGATGATGGTAAGCCCCAACTAACATGTCCCACAAAATTAGATTTGTATGTTACTCCTACATCGAAATCTTCCACACCAGCCTATAGCTGACAGATACTCAACACCTTTGCATGGAAATCTCCCATATATGCATATAGCTTAAGGATACTCAATGACCATTCATGTCCTACTACCACATCGACTAACATGTCTGGGATTTGAATCGTACCATCAAACAAGACATAGTTTATAGCCTTTGTCACATTATCACACTCCCCCTCCGGGAGGTTATCTAACCAATATGGAGTGAAATATTCATCCTGATTCTTGAAGAAAGGCTTCATAGGATATGAAACACAACAACCAATATATATAATAGTAAGGAATAATTTAGAAAATAATGAACAGTTCTTAAGAGGCTACACACAAATCATAAGGATAAATATCGAGGATGGGTCTCAAGGTCCACTCATATTCTTCAACGTAACACATATCATGCATGGGTCTCAAGCATAATGATAAAATCCTGAAAAATCATATTGAAGCTCCAACATTGCTAGGAACATCCAACCTCATGATTGTAGACACCAACATAAAGGTTGTACAAAAAGGAATCCACTTGCAAGAAGATCACATCTAAAGACCCTATGAAAAATCTTTAATGTCACATGTGAGTTCAGGAATAAATGATCTAAAGGGGAACAACAAGGATAAAGATAGAGACTCACTAATTAAGAGCCGCCACAATAAACACACCAATTAATCATATAATTATAACGATCTAAAATAAAATAATTTGTTACACTAAATCAAGTAAAACTCATTGTTAGATTATATATAGGAACATAGTCTAATTCCTAAAAACCTTATTCCATGATTATTCTACATGGATAGAAGTATTTATCTAGAAAGGGAATGAATCACCAAAGTTCTTCCCCTGAGTCACCCCAATATACTATTCTCAATAATGAAAGATGAAAGGATCCCAAATATTGACACAAAGGGGGAAATTATTAGTTAAAAAAGGAAAAAAAATAAGGTCTTAGATTAATGATTCATAAGGTTAACACCAGGGTTTTTATGAAGCATCTAAAAAATCATCTAGAAAATGAGGAATAATAAAGAGAGGAGTTTAAATCTATTAATAGTTGTAAGAACTGAATTAAAACAACATTCATGGACCACCATTCCTAATCAACATGTTTTCCAATTTAAAATGGATGATATCTTAGAAATATTCCAATGGATTCAATAATTTCAAAACAATCTGAACATCACTATGCCCTTAACCAGAGTCTATTCCATTTATTGTGGCCTCAATTTCCCATCCCAAAATGGTATGACCTAATGGTGTGTTTCCTCATCCCATCCTATTTCCCCTCACCTCACCTACCAACAAGGGTGTGGTGGGCCCTCCAAATCCATGGATAATGAGACTCTTCCCTAAGCACATCACCGTGCCTATGACCATTTCCAATTTCCTCCATTTTACACTAAGACACTTAGGGACCACCACAACCCTAAACTCAAACATGGTATATCCCCATGTGGTCAAAAATGATATAAACCCCCTTTTAAGCTTCCAAAATATACCAACACTTCCCAAACACAGTCATCAACCATTTTATGTTTCAAAGGAATAACTTTAATCATTATAGAACTTACATTAACATACACATTGAAAATAGGGGTGTTAAAAATCACCCACTGTAAGGAAATTTGATACATGAGAATCATATCTAGAATCGAGATCAAATAACTAAATATATTATGCATAAATTTTATACTCCCACTCCTAAGTCTCCTCTTAGACCCATTTATGCCTCCATGAGATCTGAAAAATTAGATCTATCTTCCCTATAAAACATTCTCACATTGGTCAATTATACATACTAACAACTATTCATATAATGTCATTCATATTACTCAACATTCTTATAGTTTATAAAATGTTAAAATTGAGGCACATACTAATAAATTAATATAAATGGATATATAAAGCATTACTTGGTAAATATAAGGATGAATAAAATATTGATACAATATACATATTTTCAAAATGGCCTTGAATAGTCCAATAAATATTAGTGTAGGATTTTGTTTCTTTGGAAAATGTTGATTCCTCAACTGAGGATTAACCCGCAAGAAAAGCTAATCATCAAAGTCTCCTCATATATTTGACATATGATCTCGATTTACATTATATGGTGACCAAATGCCTCTCGATAAAATAAATTCTATTTGAAATATCATGCTCCAAGATAGGTCCATCAAAAGAAACCTTACTATCCTAATTCTAGTATAACAATGAGAGATAATGTTGACCGTAGGGATCCTTATAAGGTTTCATCATAATAGAATCAAACTGAATATAATTTAATTAAAAATCCACAAATGGTATATGATTATCCCACAATAATCCAAAGTATATAACATAAGATTGAATATTATTAAAAATAATTTGTATCATACTCTCATACTATCCAGCTATCTATAGTTGATATGTCATTCCTAATATCAGCTCATCCTCGAAGCCTTATATAAGCCCTGTCCAAACTACAATGTGAAACATGAATCTCTATCTAAAAACAATTCTAAATGGAACTACATTGGGACATAGAATCTCAAGAATATATATCATTCTCAACTCAACCAAAACACATCTCTTCTAGATTTGAACAAAAAGGGACACCTTAGTCATCTCATCCTCTACCACTCATACAACATACTTATTCCTCAATGTCCTTGTTAAACCTATCAAAATATCCATCATGAAATCATCCCATTTCTAAATGGGAACTAGAAGTGTCTAGAGTAAACCACTAGGAAATTAATTCTTTGACCTTACCCTTTTTCTAGTAAGTCATCATGAAGTAATACCAGTGATATCCCTCTTCATAACAAGCCAAAATAATCTTCTTCTAACATCATGGTATATCTTCATCATTCCATGATACATTTTACACTATGATTCATAAGAGAATATAATAATCTCATCCATGATATAAGAATAAACTATAACCCTCACATGTATATAAATCATACCATCATAATCTAATTACAAACTTAACACTATTTGGGTGTGTACATCACCACTTATAGAAATCTTCAATATCTTCCTTTGGTCGAAGGATAATCAGTGACCCTACATGGTGTACTCCCATGTCAACATAAAATTAAATCATCCAACACATACATTTAGTGATCCATAGTCCTTTTCCTTTTCACATCATCATTCTCCCCCTTTATGGTGTCATATATCCAATAATAAGAAACCTACTCATCTGGATACCAGAAACATGGTTCTACAATACATGAAATACAAAAAATATTATGTATCCTATAAAGAAACATTAATGCATGTAAATAATAGTTATGAGTAGGATGAAAAAAATATATAAGAGCACATATGTAGGAAGTGTCACAAGGGCCACTCATAGACCCCATATATTACATATATCAAGCATGGGTATCTAGAATAACAATCAAATAATGTCCCCATCATATAGAAGGAACTATATGGTAGGGAACTTAATATATCAAGATTATATATTTCTATGTCATGTTTCTCTAATATGGTAGTCACCTATAAAAATCTCACACCAAAAGACTATAAGAACCATCTCTACATTCACATGAGAGTCCTATAATAGTGAATATATAGAGGAACATAATGTATAGAGAGAAATAGACTAACCAAAGAAGAGTAACCAAAATATAAACAATTGATACATTGCAAAATGCTATAGTCCCTCATGAAAGGCTATTGTCTCACAAATGAATGAAAAAACTCCTCACTAGAATACAAAATGTAATAAATTATGATAAATAATAGCCTTATTCTACAGATCATTAAATTAATAAAAACGTATTCATATATAAAGAGGATGTATCACTAGTGTCATCCACTAAATAACCCTAAAATAGAATCACCAAAAACTATAGATGGAATGAGCTCTTAAATAAACCCACGGAGAGGAATGATCATTCTAAACAATGATGAAACTAGGGCTTACATTAAGGTCTCACAAGGCTATGACCTAGACTTTTCTAGAGCATTAGGAAATTCATCTGGAAAATGAGGAATAGTCAATAGAAGGGGTTGAATTAATTAATAGGGGTAACAATTGACTTAAAACCCCATTCAACATCATTAATTCATGATCCACATATAATACATTTTCAAAAGGATGATATCCATGAAGAATGATGATGGTTTCAGTTATTTCAAATGAATCTTGACATGGGATCACCCTCCAAAATAGCATATACCCCATTGTGGACTCTTTAACTTCCTATCCATAAAATTATTGACCTTATGGTAGGTTTCTTCATCCAAGGAAATTTTTCCTCACCATTCCCTCCACCATGGGCATGGAAAAAGGATGTGACAATTAAATGTTTAAATATTCAAGGTGTCCCATACCAATTTTATTAATTAAATAATAAGACCAATGAATGAAATAAATTTCAAAAAAAAAAAACTAATAAATATTTTTATGACATGATAAGTGAACGGGTCTATATATGCACTTCATAAATGAAGGTGTGTGTATTACATCAAACTATGCCTTAATGAAAGGATATTGAGATTAATACACTTACCTTGCGTTTCCTTTTGTGAGAACATTTTTTAACATTATATATAATGGTTTTGAAAAGATTAATAATTTATTCCTAATCCATATTAATATTTATGATATCATATATGATCCTCTTATAATATCTTACTACTGATTCTTAGTAATGTTTCATTATTTTCACTATTTTGGGTGCTAACATCCTAGTTTTTCGAGTATGCTTTGACATGTTACTTGTCGTTCCTATTAATTAGATCATTATTTCACATATATATAATGTAAAAATGATTTAAATATCATTTTTATTTGTTACAGTCTTATTTAGAGTAATTCATAATATTTGGATATAAGAAATGAAATTCACCATTCATGGAGATAGTAGGTCATACGTCCACATCAACACTACTTTTATTTCCTTTTCATATTTTAAAGAATGAAACATAAATGATATATATGTATATTATTATTACAGTATCATTTTTAAGTAAAATGTTTCAAATGTTTTTATTAGAACAATCTTTTATACATTCCATGTTTAGTGTGAGCATGTCACATCAATTTGAAGAGGCGGTAGTCCACATGTCCAAAAATGATGATATTGTATTTTAAAAAATGGAACGAATGAATGTAAGAGTTATATATTTATTAAAAAAGAATGAAGACATAATAAATGTCATATATTTCAAATATTTAATACATCAGAAGTGTTTCTAGCATAATTTCCAACCATGAGAGGTGGTATAGGATAAACGAATGACATCATTTCATGAGGCAACAGTTCTCCACACACGAATATTAAGTTTGTTACCCATTAGATAAATGTGTATGAATGTGTTGGTAAAAATATTATCACTAAACCATTCAAGTATATTTAGGATTATTAATTTTTTTTAAACATGAAATAAAAAAAATAAATTGTTTGAGGAAGAAATAAAAAAATCATTGATGGATATTACCTCTTCTTTGGCTGTCTCAGTTTGATTTGAAGAAAAGAACACTTTTGGTTAGATTTTTCTAATAATTAAGTCTTATAGGATGAATATAGATATATTTTGAGGATTAATGGGAAGGGTTTGGTCAATACAGACGAATCAAATTGCTGTGATGAAGTGAGGGAGGTGGTTCCATTTTATAATTGAGGTGAGTGACTCTTTTAGAAATACTCAAACAAATAGAAAAATATAATCTTATTCTAATAGAAAAGACATCCAAATGGATAATAAACGAATTAATTAAGACAATTTTGAGCATATATTATCCAATATTGGTTATTTAACATTTTTTTGTTTTGAAGTAATTTAATAATATATTAATTCAATAAAATATAATTATTTTCAAATTTGATACTATTCATTTAATTTGACTTTAAAGAAATCAGGAAAAAGTGGAAACTTGAATGTAATTCTTTAAAAAATATATTATATATCCAATATATCTATAAAATTCTTATACTCATTAACTAATCCCAAATATATCAAAATTAATACTTTTCAATTTAATACTTTTATTTTTCTATTAATTAAATAAATATTGTTTGACCATTGAAGAATCATTTAAGGTGCTTACATAATTTCTAAAAAAATTAATTTCTAGAATAAAAATAATTTCATTAAGTTTAATATATAAATTTAGGATCATTCATAGCTTCATTTGTTCCCTATGTGGACACATAAAATATATTAAATACAAAGAGTGTGACTTTTGTATCTATCTATGATTTAAGTCATATATAATTTATATCCATGGACATGTGTCCATTAAAAAACTCCAATTTGATATTAATGTGATAAAGGTGGAATAACATTCAACAATTAATTTTTATTCCATTTTAGGACATATTCTTACCCTTGTGTTGTTGCTTTAATCGGTAGTTAAACCATTTAACTCTTACCGTGAAAACTTGTCTTTTTTACTCTTCAAGGGATAATATAGTTACATTAAGATGAAAAACATAGCATAAATGAGTTATGGGTAAAAGTTTCAACCTTATATATATCATTTGTATGAATATTACATTTTTATTAATTTTATATCATTTAATAAAATATTATTTATTTTAAAATATCATTAATGACAAATTTTTTACACTATTCAATTCTTGACTTTTTTAAAATATCATTTATAGAAGTTATATTATAAAAAACTCTTTTAAAATATCCCCAATATTTAAAATTCATCTAGAAATTTTTTTTTATGACAATAATAGTCACAAATTATAATTAATTTAATATCATTTATTTGTAATTTCAATTAATTAAACAAATATCGCATAATCAATATGAAAGACTTTAATTAAATTGTTTCTTCTCTAAAAATAAGAAACAAATTATCATGATAAAGGTAATTGTTTCATAAAATAACTATTTATAGTCTAACATACCCCCTATATAACCCAATTTTAAAATTATTTCACTTGTTAAAAACAAGAGAATGAAAAAATTGACTTTCTTTTAAATATAAAATTATAATGGTTATATTCTCATCCAAAAAGACATAAATGATCTCATAACCGATAATTTAGTTAATAGGTATGAATATTACTAATCCAATAAAATTAAGACATGTTTTGGGGTAATTTTATAATATTTCTTTACCTTTAATTACACAATTTACCATTAACTATGATAGTAAAAAATATTAATAAATTTACTCTTCATAATGTCTAAGAAAAATTAACATACTTAATAAATTTGGAAATTATGATTAAAAATATGGAATCCATTTTTCAAAATTTAAAACACATAATTTTCTAAAATTAATTTAAAATTAATCTCATTGACGGATCAAGAAAATAAGTTGTTAAAGTTAAAATGTCTAAAAGATTGAAATGTTTTTATATCCTGATTTAATTAGAAATTAATTCAAATGACCTAAATTGAATTAATTGACAAAAATTTGATCTAATTATACTTTTAAATCAATTAAATATATAATTTAACACAATAAATTAATTAGATGAAAATATTTTTTCATATAAAATGCAATGCTTTATCACTATTCATAAAAATATGAAAATTATCAGAAAAATAAAATAATTTAAAACAATGTAAATATTTATATTCCTATTCCAAATAACAAGTTTATTTTTTAAAAAAAATCTATAACAGTTTCAAAAAATGGATTTAAATTTGGTTCTCCCTTAAAAGGTGGTAAAACTGGTTTAATAAAAAAAAATATTTTTATGTGTAATATAAGGTTTGTTATTATATTATTCCTATACAATATATATTGGATGAATGTAAAAATATTTTATTGGATATATAAAATATAAATTCCCAATATAAATTCTCTATAAGTGTTAGGATTTAATTGATTGTTGAAAACATGACTAAATAGAGTTTTTTTAAACCTGGTGTGCATGCATTGTAAGCTATCAGCAAAATTAAATTTACTCTAAAAGGAAAAAATATTTTAAAGCCATGGGGTGTTAAAAAAATATGTAAAAATTATTTTTAGATTATGTTCACAAAGAGATATTAAATATCCTTTTAGGAAAATATAATTTTGTTAGAAAACATTTTTATTTCATTCAAATGGTTCTTATTTTATCTATAATGAATATATATCCATTGAATTTATTTTATACATGTCTAAAACTTATATTTTCACCAAAAAGTTAGTCCTATTCGTACCCTCCAACATAATAGCTACATTATAAAGGTTATTTCAAAATAATAATATTTTAATAGAGTACATTGTTTCATTTCACTATGGTGTTGTGTGCATCTCAAGCTATTAAATATATTGAATTTATTTTAAAATAAATATATTATAATGACTATAAGTGTTAAATTATATTCAATTATTGGTGTTTCATGTTCAAAAATAATGTTCTTATTTGAAAATATTGGGACATTACAATATACACCCTTAAATAAATTGTTCCCCAACAATTCTGTTTCGATAATCATAGGTCTATCATTTTTTGAAAAAAAACCCTAAAAAGTGTTAATAAAACTTCTTATTGATAATATATAAAGGAATGTATGAAATTCATCATTAATAACTCAAAAAATTGTTTCCACATAGGAGAAAATTGGTGAGAAGTTATGATATGTACATAGATGAAGAGAGTAAATAATTATGAAGAGTGATAGTGATCATTGACTAAAATAAAGTAAATGGTCTAAAAATTTTAATTACAGAAAATTCCAAAAATCAAGGATAAGTTTAATGACTATTTTATTCATTGAAAATGAAGTTACTAGTATAATATTTTTTCAATATTATTTTCCTAGTCCTGAGGAATTATTTTACCATCTAGACCGATAACATAAAAAAAATATAATTATGTAATATCATTATATTTCATAGGAAAAATTTCATCATTATGTTATACATTTATCAAATCCCACATCATTTCTTACTCAAAAAATGAATATACAAAATGATTTTTTTTCTGAATAACTACGATTAACACTTAATGGATCATTAAATGAATTGAAATTTGTTCACCATGCCTCTAGTTATCTTCCAAGATAAAAATGGTTAGGACAAGTAGTCCAAGAATAAATTAAATTATAAAAAACTAAAAAGTATCCCCAATGTTTAACTCAATAAATTTCATAAATAGTTACCCTTCCAAAATATTCCTTAAAAAATTCAATGTTCAAAAAGATTGAAGAAATGTTAGTAAATTTTCAAAATCAACATAACATTTGATTCCCTAAACAACATAATGTGTATCCTAATGTCCCATACCAAAAAAATTTAATACCATTATCAACATAAAAACGAAATGTAAACATGCATTCTTCTAAAAATAAAATTTCAGATTCCCGAATATATTAAATGAATATAAATATGTAATAAACTATAGTAACGTTAACATAAATCACTAACCAATTTCAAGGATGCTAATACTATCACATAAAAATATCTTTATCACTATTATCTCAATATTAGGAATTTATTTAGGGTTATATTCCATCAATCAAATGTTTTCAAAAAAGATAAACTAACCACTGAATCACCTTTCTTGGTCACTAATACCCTTTGACATATTGTAGAATATCCTCGAAGAAATAGAACTATAGTAGAACAATCATATGTTTAATTAATATTATAACCATAATATCATTGATAAAGTAATCCTACAACAAAATTCATGAATCTAAACAAAATAAAATTAATCATTCCTATTCATCTATAGTAATACCATAAACTTGACCATGATCCCCTATGTTTATCTAAGGTATATTCCCTTGATGTTTGGGGTATTTTTTTGTATAGTTACCCATATAATTACAATTTAATCATTAAAAATTTTATGTTTCTTTCTTCCCCTAACAACCCTGAGTGTGGTGGTCTTTATCTCCATACATAAAGAAAACTCCCATTCAGCTCAAGAATGTACCCATGTGTTTTTTTCAACAATAATCACATATATAAAATCCTTTTTTTCCTTAACCCATTATATATATGTTTTATCTACCATACTATTATTCTATTACTTCCCTTAAAATCCATAAGACTTGGAAAAATATATATCTATATTGATACCACATAATACTATGTCATCATGTGATGAGAAGGTTTTGGATACTAGTTCCATTCAAATAATTTTCCAAGGTCAATCAGAGAAATGGTTTATATTTCTCCTTGTATTACGTACATATTTCATTGCATTCCTTATTAACCTTGTAATGTTGGATTTATACTTATCAAAAAATTTCATCTTCCATTGGTCTTAGACTCAAGAATTGTTTCCCCACATCTGCTCATTGCTCGTGGGGAAAATACATTTATAATAAGAGTACCTTGAAGTCCATAAATTCTATGTTTTCTATTTCTTAATCATCACTAGTGTTTATAATCAATCATCGCCATTGATCCTTATTTCCTAAGATATAATAAATATACATGAAAACTTTCCCCCTTTTATTTCTTCCCATATTGAGAAATATATTTTCTATGGAACATATCCATTTCTCAACTACAAATAGATTTTTAGTTCCATTAAATGATAAAGTTTTTTGATCCCTAAATATGTATAATATTATTACACCACATGGAGTAATAGTAATAAGATCAATAAGAGTAAGGATATTTCTCACAACTAGATCCAGTTACCCCAATATGGTTATAATTTCATCAACTCTAGATGTATATCAAGATCCATCTTCATTATATTTCCTTGGAAGGAAATCCCTATTCGAATTATATGCATTGATAATAATCCCATTCCTTCCCCTACAATGATTTTCTAAAAAATGGAATCTAGTATATTAGATTTTAACTTTATGAAACATAATGAATAATTAAAAAGTCAGTAAAAAACCTAACATAAATTGAAAATTTTATTTATGGATAATATCATATTCATAAAAATGGTTTCATTGGGGATTTTTTCAAATCATAAAAATATTTTCAAAATGTTCAAAATGGTTAGTAATGAAAATTTTTACTCACCCAAACATATCCCTTGCATGCGTCAAACAAGGTGAATAGTAAGTTTCATTTTTTTTACCATGTAACACTAATGTAAAGTCTGGCCTTCATTTTTTAGAGTTATCACCAATAGTTACAACTATGTAAGAACCACATAGGCTTGTAGTATATAGATAGGTATAAATCTATAAGGAAAAACACAGAATATATTCTTTTATAATACATAAAAATATCATCTAATATTACCCTCAAATAAAATATGAGGCTGATGTTCTTATAATCAATGTTTTCCTAAATATAGTTCCCAAGGATTGGACTAAACCTTCTTTAATACCAACTATAAAGACCCTGAACTTGATATCATAGAGTCTATGGTTACTTTTATATTGACCATAGATTCAATAAACACATCCCAAAGGAGGAAATATTTTAGTATTCTTGGCACTAGATTCATATATGAATCCCCCATTAAAACTGAAAACATAAAATACAACATCCTATTTTCATTGAGTACATCATTATTCCCTCATATAAGCACGCATATAAATCATAATACATATCATTTCACCCAATGGAAAGAAACATATAAAATTTGTGATCTCAAATACAAAGTAATGTTATGAGTACACTAGCAGATGTCATTAATTAATAGACCCAATAAATATGGGAAGGTAAATTACTAAAACACATTCCATTCAATCAATTAATTGAGCATAATATTTTAGAAATAAATGATTATCAAATGTTGAAATATAAATAACACCATTAATTTGAGAATTTAATATGGATATTCTAACTAATCCAATAATCACATTGAATATCAATAACTATTCTTATAATATGTGAATTCATAATTCTAGACATCTAAAACATACTTTAAATACCTTTCAAAATATATTTTAAAACTATGGGTAAAGATGTAACAAATTGGTTAATTGATTTGTCTCGAGATACATGTTGATGAATTGTTGGGATATATATAAATGGGACCCACCAATATCATAATAAGTCTAATTCATTCATTATTTAAAAGAGTTAAATCATAATCAACATAAAATATTTAAATTAAAAATGATCATATGAAATCTTAATAATTAACCCAATAAACCATTATAATCATAAACCATCAAGAGTAATATGGTGAATTGTAATAAAATTCTATGTACTCATTCAAACTGATCATAAACTATCAAAAAAAGGAATAATTATGATATTAGTATAATATATACCTAGTTTATTATATATAAAACAAAGTGTTTGTGTTTTTGATGAACAAAAATACCATAAAAATGTCATTAAAACATTCTTTGGGAAAATAAACCATTTATATTAAAAATAATTTAAAAAATATAAGTTTTTTTTTCAAAATAATTTTCCATGAAAATAAAAAATTAAACATATAAATTATGGTTTAAAATTTTGATCTACTATGATGGTGGGGACTTTTTTCAGGTCTTACACGTCAATACAAACATTCTTTCATATTTTTTGTAAAACGCAAATGGGACCTGTTTGTAAAATGACATGAAGGTTCCTTTAAAATTATATTTTGAAAATTAAAACATGGGTAAAATATATTTAATAAATAATTTTAATAATGTTAAAATATTACTGAAAACGTTTCTAGAGAATATGGTTTTCGAAGCAAAATGGATTCTCGACTCAAGAGAGAAATGAAGTAAGATTGACTTAAAAACATTTCCCCAATTTTTTATGTACCTTTGAGAAGAACAATTGTACAATTAAATGAAACATTTGTGGATAAACATTTAATAAGGATATATTTTGTTAATATATAAATACCAAATAATTCACAATGGGAGACTTAAACACAAAAATCCTGAATAATGATGAGATTGCTATATAAACCCTTACCACATTGGTAACTTTTGAGGCATAAGCCCGAAGAAATAAATAACTTCAAATAAAAATTATAATTACAGAAATATAATTATATTCATGGTATAAAATATCAAAAGGGGTAATATATAAAATAAAAAAATGAAATAATTGGTGAATATGGAATATGTATCACCTAATTAAATGTGATATGAGAAACCCATACCTTTTGATCAACATGTTTACCATGTGTTCAAATATCCTAAAATATAACTATAGGTGTTTTATAAATCTATTAAATAAAAATTATAATATATTTCATACCACATATTATTTTATTATAGTCTTATATTACATTTTTATTAATAATTTATTATTAAAATCACTATTTTAAGGGATAATTGATTGATTTTTTCATGTTTTTTTGATCAGTAATTTTTCTCTACTTATATTGATCTTGGTTACATAAAAGTAAAAAATTTAACCATGTTATCAGAATCATGTATTTTTCTTATATATATATTTAGTGTAATCTATAAAAGTTAGATATAGAAAATTGATTACACCATTCATAGATATGATATGTTATACGTATGCATGAATGTAGTTTCAATTTTTATCGATGGATTGAATGAATGAAAGAAATAATAATTCACCATTAAATAAAATATATTATGTAATAAATATAATTTATATTAATCAAATAAATAATTTTTACATTCCATGTACAAATTAAATGAAAAGAATTATACATCTTTGCGTGGAGGTGATAGTCCAAATGTACACATGAGAGACATTATTGTTTTTTAATGGATGGTAAGGTAGGATGTTAGATTTGATATTATATTTCTATAATTATTTTTGGGTCATAAATATCTAATATTCATTAACCT
The DNA here is from genome assembly GCA_963277665.1 of Viscum album. Lineage (NCBI taxonomy): Eukaryota > Viridiplantae > Streptophyta > Magnoliopsida > Santalales > Viscaceae > Viscum > Viscum album. The sequence goes on along the minus strand of OY728153.1, from coordinate 1,175,324,774 downwards.
TACAATTTTTACCTTCCATATAATGAGTAAGTGAAAAACAAATCACATCTCTTTGCGGGGCAACAGTCAACTCTACACACGAGTGATATTATCATATCCCCCACAGAAAGGAATGTAAGAATATATATATATATATGATATAATAATTAAAAAATAATTATATTTTTATAAATATCATATAAATATATTTAATACATCAGTATATCAAGACTTGAAATGTGGTGATGGAAAATAGATTACATTAGTTCGTGAAGCGGTAGTACGTCGTACACATGATTGACAGTTATGTTTCACACATTATATAAGTGGAGATGGATATGAGTTATTAAATTAAAATAATAACATATAATTATATAGGTGATACTGGTTTCATTACATTATAATTTTTAATTAAATATTTTAAGGATATATACGAACAAATAATATAAATACACATGTTTAAGAAATTTAACTCTTCTTCAAAGAGCCTCATTAGGTTTATACCGAATTTCTTCTTAGTAGGAATTCATATTCAAAATATTGAATCATGGACGTGGGTAGGTAATATTGGAGATATTTGGATACTTCTTGGTTGAACTAATGGGTTTTTTAATTGTGAATATGAGGGGAGAGGGGTTGGCCTTTTATAAGTTGGGGAGGGGACAAAATTGAGTTTTTTGAAAATATAAATTGAAACCAAGGTTTTTATCATGATAAAGAAAAAAATTAGTCATCATATATCCTTGGGAATTATACAGTATAAATGTTTCAATAAAATTTGTGTTAGTGTGACGTCTCAGACCTGGATACAACTTAAGAGGTCCCCCGATCCCGGTGGGCCAGCTGGCCTCAAGTGCATCTCCCAGAATGCCAGAGGCTGGAAACTATTAGTGAGGGACTAGGTAATGTTTTTAGGTATAATATTCCCTCATTCATAGAGTATATCTTAGAAGATAATAATAAATGGAGCAAAATAATTAACGTGATAAGTAAACAGAATGCACTGTAGAAAGGGAAAAAGCTAACAATAACTGAAATAACTAGAATAACATACAATAACAGATGATAAATTTCATGTAACTAGAAATCTAGAAAACATGGATACAAATTAGAAGGAATACATGGAATAACCAATGTAGAAAATGAAATAAAAAACTATCCCAATCATCATAAGCTATAGTAGGTCATCTGGTACCCACTCCATCCTAGTACCATAAGAAATCAATTGTCTAAAGAATTATGATTCCCTTTATCAACGCCTACATAAATGTAATCTTTCTCAGGTACCAAACAATTCCTGGAGAGGGTGTGAGATAAAATCAGTCGGCCATCGCCAACAGTGTTTATAACATTTGGTCCATGTAATGGATGTTTAACAATGTGCAAGAATGAATTTATAATGTAAAGATGTATAATGAAACTATACCCAAGTACCTGTGTAACATCCTAGGTAAATAATGAACATGAAATTTTCATATTTATTAATATTTGTGATTTAAATATTAATTTTACTTTAAAGGGAATTATATATTCGATGGAATACCTGACATGAAACAACGAGGTTCATTGAAAACTTATGTTGCACACAATGCCGAATCATACTGAAAAATAATAATATAATAATATTTCAAATGGTAGTTAACACCCAGTCGTTGTATCAGTGGTAATTTATAGAACTATCTAAAATATGATTATACATGTTTATCAAATGTTTTTACATTTATCCAATAAATTTTAGAAGCTTAAATAGCGAATGAATCTATTTTTAAGCACAAATAGTCTAATACTCTTTAAAAAGTTGATTTACTGACATTTGATGTCGACCCCTCATCAAATCATGTTTTGGTAATTTTTATATAGCCTATTTGAACAAAATAAAATTCTTCATTATAATCGAGAAATCAAAATTTACTTTGGGTAAATTTTTGGTATTTTTATGATAAAATTTCTTTCTTAATAAATAGTGAAAAATACTGTATTTTAATACAAAATTGCCTTTAGATATAATATATTTATATTGTTAGATTATATTTTTAATTGTATTAAAGTGTAATTAGATTATATTTTTACCATTTAATCCAATGTTGGTTATTAGAAGTAATTATACATTGAAATTGTACATAAACAAGTGTCAATCTTTTAATGTAATTATTTCTTAAAAACACGCCTTTTTTACGACGTGAATTAATTTTAAAATTAATTAAACCAACATTTATGTTTTTAATTTGGTAAAATAGACATCATTTTTGATTTTGGAATATTAAATAAATATTAGGCTAAATGATTTGTATTTTTCTGTAAAACATCAATTTTTGATAAATAGTGAAAAAACATAGTAGTATTTAAAACCCCGACTTTTTCATTTAAATGAAATTTTACCACTTCTGTGAATTGAATTTTTAAATTCTGACATATATGGTTGTTATTAATGAGTAAAATGTGGTTTAATGTGATTAAAATAAATTTTGATGAATAGTAACTTTTGACTTTTATTTATCATGGTTAAAGGTAAATGGGGTAATTCAAGGTAAAAATAATATTATAATAATATTAATTTACCCTAACATGTGTCCTAATACAATTGGTTGATACATTTATGACCATGGGCATCCTTGGGTCGATTTTGGAACCCCATGCATCCACTTAACAGTGATAATGACACTTTATATTAATTAATTTAAAGTAAAGTCAAAAATGACAAAAACAGTGAAATGTATAAAGGTTGGGGTTACTGAAATTACATATAAAATATTATATTGTAGTTTTAATATACCTATTTATCATTGATATTTCATTTCATTAAATATGAAATAGAAATGAAAGTAGCATCCATGCGTATGTATGGCATATTGTCTCCATGAACGGTGCATTTTATTTCTTACCTCCAAATGTTATGTACTATTACAAATAAAAATATATACTAGATATATATAATATATATGATATATAAATCATTAATATCATTATGGAGATAATGGAATTTCGACCACATGGGCAATTTACAATTATAACAAGTTCTTTTTTAACTCAAGTTCCAATCATTGGTAAAATATAGGATATGAACTCAAATAATTAATTATTTGTTATAGAAAGGTAAAAAGTGATATAAAAGGAATAATAAACTTGAAAGAGGTTCTTAATCAAGTAGAAATTAACTTAGGTTTATTATTCAGGAGATTGTAGAACGAACGGGTCAAGTCGGACACGAGGAAAGGGACTTCGCAAAATCTCCTATCATTGAGGATTCCTTTCATTTATACACAACTTTATTTTATAAGGTGTATAAACCAATTTGACTTTTCATTTCATTCAAAGGGAATATTTTTTCTATGAATTGTTTTAGTAAAAGGAAAAAGTAATTTTTTTTATAGTTTGCGGCGACAATGACCTCTCCACCGCCGTAATCGTTAGTTGGTTTCCTCTATAAGTATTAATGTTTTTAAAATAAAAAAGAAACCCCTTATTCCGTTTTTTGGTTGTTTTGGTATTGAAAATGTTATTTGAAATTGATTTAATATTTAAATATCATGGAATGATTTATTTTAATTGAAAATGAAATTTTATTAGTGAAATTTTTTTATTTGCAATATTTTATGTGTTCTGATTTTGTAATGGCACTTGGACATTTGATTGGCGGTTACGTGATAAACCAAATGACGAGTGTTTCTGTGAAAATCTAGGGCAAGTGGTTACATTATAACCACAAATTCATTGGTTATGAAAGTCAGCTGTATAGATATTTCATTTAGTGATATGTGTGGAAGTCGACTGTATGGTTATTCCATTTAAGTACGTGTATGTCCCAAGTTACCTATAAATGTTATGTATGCTTTCTATAGGTTTTAAGGTAATATTTTGGTTACAAAATGGTACACAATTATCTTTTATTCAGTTAAGAGTATTTACTACTTTATAAGGGTGAAAAGTATTACTTATGACAAGCTACTCATGGTTTATTTTTTGTTTTGAAAAACTAACATTTTTCTATCATTGTGTATCCCTTACCGAGCTTTTTATGCTCATACCAAGTTTCTGAAATGTTTTTCACAGGAAATAATGTGTTATAGGGTCTAGAATGGGATCAACGAAAAGTTATTCTGTCTAAAACATGGAAATAGACATGAATCTTTTTTTCAAAGAGTTTTTATTTTTATGAAAAAATGGATACCGAGTAGAAGTGTCTACATGTTGTATTCAACATCTTTTGCTTATGTTATGTCCTAATTCTCTTAAGAGCTAAACCTAAAAGGATCACTAATGTGAATTATTATCTTAATTCAAGATTATTTAATGTTTATGTTCAGTTCCTTATAGTTGGTATCAGAGGTCGGTTTAAAAAAATTTAGGAGTTAAGATATTGTTAAATTAATATCCATAAATTAATGTATGTTAATATTGAAATGATATATCCTTTATAGATTACCATGTTGAATTGCCTAAGATATTTCTATGTTCATAATGGGTTTCCTCAGAGAAAAGTAAACATCTCTACTAAGAAGGAATACAAAGGGAAATGACCTTTCAAATCAGCATCCTGAGAAGGTAGAAATCAGAGTTAAAAAGTTTGTTGCAGTGATGGATCAGTTGAATCATGCGATTAATGGTGGTTGTGTCCATTGATGATATTTTGGTTTATTCTAAAATTAAATTATAGCATGAATGTCATTTAAGGGTTGTCTTTCAAACCTTAAAAGAAAAGAAACAGTATGGAAAATTCAGAAAATGTTATTTTTGGTTACAAAAAAGTTCATTCGTTGGTCACATTGTTTAAAAAATGATATATTTGTTGATCCTGATAAAAAAAAATTGTTTAAGAATGGCCAAGACCCACAAATATAAAATAGATCTGTATTTATCTTTGTTTGTCAAGTTATAACCGGAGTTTTTTTGAGAATTTTTCATAGTTATCTGTTCCAATGACTAAGTTAAATTGAAAAGGTGTTAAATTCATTTGGACAAAATAATGTGATGATTGTTTTCAGGAATTGAAAAGAATATTGGTGAATGGTCCTATTTTTGCATTAGCTTCCAGAACTGGTGAGTTTGTTATCTACAGTGATGCTTTATTGAAAAGACTTGGTTGTGTCCTTATTTAGAATGATCATGTAGCAACTTATTCTTTATGTCAGTTGAAACCTCATGAGTTAAATTACCCTACATGTGATTTGGAATTATCTTATGTTGTTTTTTATTTAAAAAATTTTAGGCGTCATCTATATAGAGTAAAATGTGAAATATATACTGATCATAAAAGTTTGAAGTATATATATTCACATAAAATGAATTAAACATGAGAAAGATGATCTGGTTGGAATTAATCAAGGATTATGATTTCAAGATCCATTACCATCTAGGAAAATAAAATAAAGTGATTGATGCTTTGAGTAGAAAAAATAATTATTCATTAACCTTGTTATGTTTGGAACAAGATCCTTTGATTAAAGACTTGGTGATCTTTGGAGTAGAAGTTGTTGGTGTAGGAAGTTCCTCTGTTTTGTTTCAGGTGTCAGTGAAATCATCTTTATCCTACAGAATTAAGCATGCACAGAACGAAGAGAGTGAGTTATAGAAAAAGGTAGAGTTGGTTCATAATGAGAAGTTGCCAAAATTTAACATTGTTAAATAGTGTGTTTTGTGGTTTGGAAAGAGATTATGTGTTCCTTGTGATTCGAAGATGAAGAATGAATTATTATGTGAAGATCATAATTATATGTTTTCAATTCATCCTAGCTGTACTAAGATGTACAGAGATGTTCGGGAGTATTACTGGTTGGACAGAATAAAGAGAGATATTTTTGACTTTACTGTGAAGTGTTTGACTTTACAATAGGCTAAAGCAGAGTGGAAGTTACTCAAAGGGATGCTTCAGACTTTACTGGTGCCAGAGTGGAAATGGGGAAATATATCTATGGACATTGTTGTATGATTAACAAAGACTTCCTGAGATAATAATGAAATTTTGTTTATTGTTGATCGATTGACTAAATCTTCTCATTTCCTTCCTATTCGAGATACTCTATCTCTAGATCAACTTTCTCTATTGTTAGATAAAGAGATATTTAGGTTATATGGAGTTACACTCTCTATTGTATTTGATCATGATCCCAGGTTTACTTATAAATTTTGGAAAGGCTTTCATAAGTCGTTGGGTACTAAATTAAATTTTATTACAGCTTTTAATCCACAATCAGATATGAGGTTAGAACAAACAATTAATACCTTAAAGGATATGTTACGTTCAGGATCAACAGATTACTAGGGAAGTTGGGACCATCATATTTCTTTGGTTTAAATTTCTTATAATAACAGTTTTCATTCCAATACACAGATGGCTCTGTTTGATGCATTATATAGAAAGCAGTGTCGAACTCCAGCTTTTTGGGATGAAGTTGGTGAAAAGAAGTTTATGTGACCAGAATTGGTAGAATAAATTACAGAAAATGTTCATTTGATTTAAAATATCCTGAGAACATCTCAGAGTAGGTAGAAAAGTTATGTGGATAACCGGAGGAAGGATATCTCTTTCGAGGTAGGTGATCATTTATTTCTCAAAATTTCTCCATGGAAAAGTGTTATACATTTTTGTAATAAGGGAAAGATGAGTATGTGGATCATTGGTCCTTATGAAATCCTGGAGAAAGTTGGATCAGTTGCATATAGAGTGGATTTTCCTCAAATTTTATCACAGGTACACAATCGTTTTCATGTTTTAAAGTTGAGAATGTATATGTCGGATTCATCTCATGTTTTGAGACTTAAGGTAGTTCAGTTAGAAGAGATTATCTCTTATAAGGAACAACTAGTCCAAGTTCTTGACCAAAGAGAGAAATTATTTCAGAATAAGATAATTCATCAGGTAAATGTTTTGTGGAAAACACATATGGTTGAAGCGGTAACATGGGAATATGAAAATTCTATTAGGGATAAATACCCCCATTTATTTGATAAGTGAATAAAATTGTGAGGTCGCAATTTCTAGAAGGGGGGAAGGATGTAATATCCTAGGTAGATAAGGAATAAGACATTTTTATATTTATTATTATTTTCAATTTAAATATTAATTTTACTTTAATGGTGATTGTATGTTTGATGGAATACCCGACACACAACAATGGATTTCTTTGAAAACTTGTTGCACACAATGTTGAGTCATATGAAAAAGTAATAATATAATATTATTTTAATGGTAGTAAATGCATAGTTGTTGTATTGGCAAGAATGGAAAAAATTAACTACAATTTGATTATACATGTTTATTAAATGTTTTTACATTTACCCAATAAAAATTAGGGGCTTAAAATGTGAATGAATCTAATTTTAAGAAAAAAGAGTCTTGTATTTTTTAAAAAGTCCATTTACCACCTTTTGATGGTGAACCTTAGTCAAATCTAGTTTCTTCCACTTTTATATATTCTATTTGAAAAAATAAAATTCTTCTTTATAATATGGAAATCAAATTTTACTTTGGAATTTTTTTTGTATTTTTCTGATAAAATTCATTTCTTAATGAATATAGAAAATTACAGTATTTTAATTCAAAACTAACTTTTAATCTAATTTATTTATATAGTTAGATTATATTTATAATTGGATTAAAAGTTTAATTAGATTTTATTTTTACCATTTAATTCAATTTTGGTCATTGGAAGTAACTACACTTTGAAATTGGACATAAAAAAGTGTCAATATTTTGATAATTATTATTTCTTAAAAACACGTCTTTTTTAACAACGTGAATTAATTTTATAACTAGTTAATCCAACTTCTATGTTTTGAATTTGTTAAAATAGACATCATTTTTTTAATTCAGAATATCAAATATATCTTAGCCTGAATTTTTGGTATTTTTCTGAAAGACTCCAATTTTTGATGAATAGTGAAAACACATAGTAGTAGTTAAAAACCCGAATTCTTCATTTAAATGAAATTTTACTGCTTCTGTGAATTGAAATTGAAAATTATGACATAAAAGATTGTTATTAGTATGTAAAATTTAGTTCAATAAGAAGAAAATAATTTTTGATGAATTGCAACTTTTGACTTTTATTTATCACGATTAAAGGTAAATAGGGTAATTAAAAGTAAAAATAATATTATAATAATATTAATTTAAACCAAAATGTGTCTTAATTCTATTTTTTGATACATTTACAACCATGGGAATCCTTGGGTCAATTATGGGACCCCATGGAGCCACTTATGTGTGATAGTGACACCTTCTATTAATTAATTTAACGTAAAGACAAAAATGACATAAACAAATATCTTTTAGTAAATCAAATTTTACACGAGGTTATATAAGTTATCTCATCGACTATAAATATTCATTAGAAATATAAAACCATTTCCTACATACTGGTAGTTTTTTATTAATTTTTAGACATCAAATAAATAAAATTATTTATGACACAATAATGATGAAATGTTTACCTCATTAATGAATGATTTAAATAAATAAGATTATAAAGATAAAAGTAATATCCAAAACCTATAAAATTATTATTGGTTGATTTTATTTCAAACATGATTCATCTTATATTTTACTTTAATGAGTTTTGGACCTTTAGAAATAGAAAATCATTATATAATAAAATAATAATTTCAAAATTTCCTAAAGATCCCCTTTACCCCCTTATAAAAATATCTCACCTCTAACCCATTACTCACACCTCTCAATCCCCTTGGTTCATCCATACTCTAACAAATTAATCTCCCTACATACGACTATTCCACCTATAAGCCTTAAATTAGGTTGAAGGCACTTTAAAAATGCTTTTGGTTCAAACCAAAGGGAGTTATCGGGTATAAAGGTAACATATTCTTTTAAGTTCTTTTCTTTTATTTTACTTCTCCAACCACCTAAATTCATTTTTATTCATTTATTTTATAAAAAAACAGTATCCTAAATATCATAGGTTGTTTTTATGATAATTATTTGAACTAGACATAAACAAACCTCTATCTAATGGATAATGAACATACTGTTTCTGTGGACGGCGAACTACAACCTCATGAAATGATGATTGTTCAATTATCTCAAAACACCTCTCATAGTGGACATTATGATGGAAATGTAATTATATGTGATATATATTATATTTATATTGCTTCTATGGTTTTTTATTTTTAATTTATAGAATTCATTTATGGTTTCCATAGTGGGTAAACGCGATAATTTCATTTGAGGGAGTGCGGACTACCGCCCCCTCAAAGTGATATGACTCGTTCCTTCCATATGTGGAACGTATAAAGGAAGGAGTTATGGAAATTATATATATGATATTATACTGGAATTATAATATAATTATGAATAATTTATTTTATACTTCAATAAATATGAAATAGAAATGAATGTAGGTTTTATGTGTATGTATGACTTAACATCTCCATGAACGTTGCATTTGATGTCTTACTTAAAAATGTTATGTACTATTATAAATACATATATATACTGAATATATATAATATATATGATTTCTAAATCATAAATATCACTATAGATATAAAAGAATTTTTACCACATGGAAAATTTATAATTATAACAAGTTCATTTTTAACTCAAGTTCTGAACATCAGAAAAATGTACGATATGGACTCAAATAATTAACTAATTATTAAAGAAAGGTAATAAGTGATATAAAAGGAATAATAAACTTGAATAATTTTCTTGAGTAGAAATTAACATAATGTTATTATTCAAGAGATTAAATAATGAACAGGTCAAGTCATACATGAGGTAAGGGACTTCATCTCAATCTCTTTTCATTGAGGCATCCATTGATTTATACACGTCATTATTTTTGACGGTGTATAAACCCCTTTGAATTTTCATTTCATTCAAAGGTAATATTTTTTATATGAAGCATTTTACTAAACTAAAAATGTAATTTTTTAAAGTTTGAGTCGACAATGATCTCTCCATTTCTGTAATCATTAGTTGGTTTCCTCTATAAGCCTTAATGTTTTAAAATGAAAAAAACACCTTATTTTGTTTTTGGGTGTTTTGTTATTGAAAATGTTTTTTAAATAGATTTATTATTTAAATATCTTGAAATGATTTATTTTGAATGAAAATGAAGTGTTACAAGTGAAATGATTATATTTCCAATATTTTATGTGTTGTGATTTTGTAATGGTACTTGGACATTTGACGGGTGGTTTTATGAAAAACCAAATGACGGGTGGTGTTGTGATAATCCAGGACGGTTTTTTATGTCATAACCTCCAATGAATTTGGTATGTAAGTCGTCTGCATGGCTATTCAATTTAGTGATATATGTGGAAGTTGACCGTATGGTTATTTTATTTAAATACATTTATGTCCCAAGTTACCTATATATTTTATGTGTGCTTTCTAGGGGTTTTATGGTAATCTTTTTGTTACAAAATTGTAAGTAATTATCTTTTATTCAATGAAGAGTATTTACAACATCATAAATGTGAAATGTATTACTCATGATAAGTCATTCATAGTTAGTTGTTGTTTTGAAAAACTAATAATTTTCCTTCTTTGTGTATACCATACCGAGATTTGAATGCTCATTCCATGTTTTTAAAATGTTTTTCACAGGACAAAAAGTGGAATAGATTCAAGGATTGGATCAAGGAAAAGTCATGCTCTCTAAAACATGGAACTAGACATGACTATTTTTTTGAAATAGTTTCTATTTTTATGAAAAAATGGATTCTGAGTATAAGTGTCTACATGTCATATCCAAATTGTTATGCTTATGTTATGACCTAATTCTCTAAAACTCTAGGACTAAAATGATCCTCAAAGTGAATTATTATCTTAATTAAATAAAATGTAATGCTTAAGGTTGGGTCCTTATAACCTGCTTCAGCCCTAGGATGGTGTCTAAACATGTAACTAGTTCATTAATTAATAAATTACCAATTTATATTAATAGTTAATGTGAGGCATATGCAATACTGATATCACCTCATCATAGTATAATTAGATAAGGTTCGAAAATGTTACAAGGAAACAATAATTGATAATTATTATGAATTTGTTCCAAAGTGTTCACTAAGGAAACTTAGGCATTGAGGCCACTAACTCAATAGTAAGTGAGTCTAGATATAGGGGTAAGAGTGTAATAAAAGGATAATCATCCAAGGAATTCCCATGACAATATTTATAATCGAGTCTAAGTAATTTATCCATGGTAAGATGAGAGATAAGTAGTGGCCATGCCCAAGGATATAACCAAGGCACCTAATGTCATGCTGGATCCAAGGACCGTCTTTGAGGCATCCAATAATAATAATGAAGGGATCATATGGTTTCATACAAGGCATCCAAAGGTATATGAGGATTAGGTTCTCAGGTAGGTCTCACCCAATGAAACCGGCATCCTTGAGTTAGAATGACATTCTCGAGTACCCAATTAATTCCCTTAGGGAATCCAAGAGAGAAAACATGTCAATCCTTCTTATAAAAATGTCACGGTCCATATAAATAGAGAGTAACCTTACATTTAGTTCACTATAATTAATTTTATATTATGATAACTACTCCATTAACAAATTCACTTGATTCAAACCTTGACTTTCATTATATTGACTAAGCCTAGAAGCATGATGACTTTTAATTAAAACTATTTAAGTCATGTTCAATTAATAAGGTTCACTCTGTTACCTTCCATAAACATGTACTGGTGTTCCATGAATGTTCAACCAAAAATCCCTTGACATTTAATATGGACAAGTCACAAACATAAGTATGCTTTTCATAGTATCATTTCAACTAATTACATACATTTTGGATCTTACCATAGATGGTTAAAGTGGAAGTGACATGGTAAAAGGCATTCAAAATTTCTTTATTCAATAAATATTTAATATAAGGAGGCTACCCATTAGTGTGGTTAAGCTCCATAAAATCCAAATGATGGATCATAAGTGTTAAAACACTAAAAACTCCATTATGATATATGACCCTACATGGGGTGTTAGGAGTTGCAGACGTAACCACCAAAAAACAATCACATTTATGGAAATATCATATCTATATGGTTCTAATTAATATAATAATGGAATATAAATTCAATAAATGACACCTCATGAAATCCTTGGTCCCCATGCATCAATTCTAAAATCAACAAACTTGATGGGTGAGTTATAGAACAGCCACATTAGGCTTGTATGATTCTCCTCATCTATTATTAATCTCTAATTCAGGTTGGAATGAAGTAGATATGAGAAAAGAGTAAAAATTATTACACATAAATAACTAGGTTGAGAGAAATAGAGACAAAGAATGGATCTAACAGACTCAAGTTCATACCATTTCACATCAAACATGATGAACGGAAGCTCTAAGAGATCTTAGATTAATTAGATCTCTTGATTCCTATATTTTTCCTTCAAAAGATCCAAAATGGTATTAAAGTATCATCCTTCTAGAAATAAGATTGGGGAAGAAGGGTTAATTTAATTACACCATTAAAGGTAAAATGGTAAAATTACCCAAATGTTGGACTATGTACAATTTTTCAGTATAGATATCCAAACTGTGCACAAACCAAGCATGGGTACTTCAAGAAAAGGGGGCACTCACATGGTTAGTCCGCATGTTTTGAGAAACAATGCACCAACTGTGCGATATGACTCTGCCTGAAAATGAATTTCATCCACACAGTTTAGACTAACTATGAGTCATCCCTACATGGTTTACTCTAACCATGAATCATGTCAATTTTTTATAATAAGTTTGGTTTCAGGCTCTGAACGATCCCCAGAAACCCCTAAAACCATCATGAACTCATTAGGAATGCACTTTAGGTCCATAAAAGTTAATTAGACCAAAATTTGAAGCATATATACATTAGAAAATAATTGTGTTCTTATAGTCTTCCCCCTTAATGTAACTCATCCTCAGGTTCACCTTCTATGGGTGGTAAAACACTATCAGAGAATAAATATGGCCACTGAGCATGTGAATCATCCTCTCACTACCAAGTCACATCCTTTACATAGTCGTTCATCCATAACACCTGTACTAGAGGGAAAGACTAGCCTCAGAGATCCATTATGATCTGGTCGATGATGATTATATAATTCTTCTCAAAAGATGAATTATAATCAATGGAAACTTCCTTAGGATCAAAAGTATGAGATGGGTTGGCATGATAACGAAAAATATACGAAATGTGGAGGACGTCGTGCATAACACGGTGCCTCTGAGGTAGTGAAAATTGATAGGATACTGGACCGAATATTTATAAGATCTCAAAGAGACCTACATAATGAGGTGATGAATTCCCTTGCTTCAATAATTTTCTATTCCCAAACCTAGGTTACACCCATAAGAAAACATTACCCCCAACCACAATCTGTAGATTCCATTGATGGTGATCGACATAAGATTTCTTCCTAGACTACATAGTTGTCATATGCTTCATGATTACCCAAACCTTCTCCAAAGTATCTTTTATGATTTGCAGACTTAGTAGGGGTACCTCACCAACCTCTATCTAGTATATGGGTGAACGACACAACCTAACATATAAGGCCTCAAACAGAGCCATATGAATTTTCACTTGAAAGTTATTATTATTGGAAAAATCGATGAGAGTGATATGATTCTCCTAAGAACTTCCAAAATCAAGGACACATGCTCGGAGAATTTCCTCTAGAACATGAATCATTCATTTTGACTATCCATTGGTCTGAGGTTTAAAAAGAAATTCTTATAAGCACTTGTGTACCTGTAGCTTTCTGAAAGCCCTACCAGAACCATGATGTGAAACGAGAATCCCTATATAAAATGATAGTATTAGTGACCCCATGTATTCATCTGAACTCACAGACATACAGTCTTCCCAGCTCATGAATTGAAAATTTCTCCCAAATTGGAATAAAGTGGGATTCTTTCTTTACTCATTCAATAACTACCAATACGGTGTCACTACCCATCAATGAACTAGGTTATTTGACTACAAAATCCATAGAAATATCTTCCCATTTCCATTCAAGTATTGGAAGAGGCTGCTACAAGCCTGAAAGTATCTCATACTCTACCTTAACCAATTGAAAGGTGGAACACCTAGTGGTAATGTGTATTATCTGATGTTTCATCCTAGGATACCAATACTGTTGTCATATATCTCGAAACATTTTAGAGATGCCTGGATGAACTGCCCACTACGAACTATGTAACTCTTGTGTTAACTCCTCTCTCAAATCTGTAGGAACCCAAACATGCCCAGGAATATGCAGGATGTGATCACTATCTACTAACCAATTATGAGGTGGGTTAGCTCCTAATATAATCTCTTAGAGAACCATGCCTTGATGATCTATTAACTTATTCTCTTCATCTTCTTGAGGGAATATGTAATTGTCAAGAATGAGATGTAAGTCTTATCATGATTGTCATGATACTCCAGATGTAGCATAGAAAAAAATCCCATTAACTTCTATTCATCACTGGCTTTCCGTAGGGCATGTTTGTAATTTTTTCAACTCTTCACATCAAAGACAATGTTTACCTTTCCAAGCATATAAGCAAGCTCAAAATCGAAGTCATTAAGATATTAGACCCATATTTGTTGTATGTGGATCAAGTCACACTTTGAAAAGATATATTTGAGGCTCTTGTGGTCTGTGTACACCACAAAGTGGTCATCTAAAAGATTGTGTATCCAGGAAGGTATGTCATGGACAACTGCTGCTAGCTTAGGGTCTTGCGTCTGGTAATTTCTTATATGAGGCCTCAAATGCGAAGATCTGTATGCAATGTGTCCTTCCTCCTACATTAGAATTGATCCAAGGCTAATTCTTGATGCATAACATAAGACATTATAACCACTACCAATCTCTATTAGAATTAGAATAGGTGTCAAGAAAAGTCTCCCTTTCATATCATAAAGGTATTTATCACACACTTCTGACCACAAGAACTTAACACCCTTCTTTGAAAAGCTAGTAAGATGTTAATCAAGGTATGAGAATTCTTGTATGATATTCCTTTAATATCCATCCATCATGAATAAATTCCATATATCAACCATGTTTTTGTTTTGATCATAGTAAATTACTGCACTCAACATGAATGTGTTAATAGAGACTCCTGATTATGAGATAATATAACCCAAGAAGTGAACATTATTGATAAAGAAGTGGCACTTAGCATTCATATCATAAAGACGACTCTATATTAGTATACATAGAATGATCTCATGGTGCATGGCATGATCACTATGAGTGTGAGAATACACCAAGATGTTGTACCCAGATTTTATGACAAGAAAAACCAAATAGGGGTGGACCACCCTATCTATCTGATCCATGAAAATGATGGTCTCATTCATAAGAACGAACAATATGACTAGGTACTTATACAGAACATACCTGCTATGGAAAGTGGTATGAGGTATTTCGAAAGGCCTGACCCACACCTAATGATAGCCCAATCTTAGGTTGATCTCAGAGAATACCCTATCCCCTTGGACCTAGTCAAAGAGATCATCTATTCGAGGCAGTGAATATTGGTTCTTGACTGTAAGATGGTTCATCTATTTATAATCTACACACAGATGAAGGGTCACATCCCCCTTCTTAGTGAAAAGAACAAGATGACCCCAAGAGAAAGTGATGGTACATATAAAACCTTTGGCATCCATGTCCTCTAATTACTACATGAGCTCCTGGAGATCATCAAGTTCCATCATATTTAAAGGAATGTACACTAGAATTTCTCTAGGAACAAGCTCAATTGTAAACTATGACTCACTCACAAGACATAAGCTAGAAAACCCTTGGGAAAAAAACATCCCTAAAATGATCAACTACATGATGGAATTTAGCCTTGTCTAACCCTTGATCCTCTATGAAGAGATAGTCAATCTTGGAAGTTACCCAACCTATCCCATGATGCTCTAGTCATGATCTTCTATCCTGGACATACCACTCACCCTTATATCGATAAATACTTCCATTTGGTGATGTAAATGATACCCATTGACTGTACAATTTTACATAGTCATGATACAGAACCAACAAATCCATCTGGAGAATGACATCTTAGCCTATCATCTCGATAACAAAGAGGTACCACAAGAAAGGGTAGCTGCCTATATCATGGGGATAGTCCCTACACTAGAATATTCCCTATGATCATAACTCTATTATTGTATCTAGGGTCATTAAACCACAATAAAAATGTATTTCCAACTCAAGGATTTGAATGATAGATAAAGAGATAAAATAGTGTGAAGAACCTATATCAAATAAAGAAGATATTATAGTGGAGGCTACTGGAATAATATCTCATAATGTAAATGGTCCTGCAGCCTAATCCTCAGGTATCAACTGTAAGGCTTGGATCTGGCATAATCCATGACCCTGAAAAATAGCTGAACTACTACTATCAAAACTAATTTTCTAGTATTGATAGTGATATAGGGTCTAAATACCATGGCCATGACCTCTTCCTAGACCAGTCCTTCATGTGATACTTCAACTCCCTACCTAACATGATGCAAAAAAAACCTACCCCAGAAGTTTGAGCTTGTGTGGATCCTCTTGCACTAGAAACTGATGGAAATTCCAGAAAGAAACACTAATGATTGCTCATACAACAGAAATTTAGATACTCCAATGAGTCTCTATTACACTAAGGCTTTATATTCCCCATACATCCACACTAGTGACACTCTATAGAGATACCTACATGAGTATGCTAGTTTCAACTTCCCTGATGTAAAACTTCAAGGGAATGCTTCCTCCCACGGGATGAACTATCGGCATGATATGGTACTGGTCCATTATCCCAACTACTGTCATTTTCCCTTATATTGTGCTTAGTAATAAGAACATGATTTACTATTTCAGATAAATTAGGTAGGAAAAATACATTCACCTTAGTACGAATGACAATCTAGACCCCATCCTCAAAGCATCTATCACACAAAAGATCATCCCTGGATAGGAGCATTACAAAGTGATGTAACTCAACAAAACACGCTGAATACTCAATAACTAACAAAGAACCTTTCTTGAGATGCATAAACTCTCTAGATCCATCATTTCTCAGAATATGAGTAAACTAATAATAGAAGGTAGTCTGTAAATCAACCCATAACATTCCCTGATAGCGACCAGCCTAGGGAATCACATCCCACCGGTGCTTAGCCGAATCATGCAACATGTAAGTATAATGTTTGACCATCATATATGAATGAATACCATGATGCTAAAATATTGATAGGGTTCCCTCTAGAGAGGACTCATTAGGATACAAACCACAATCCCCTGAGAAGGTGGGAGGATGTTGTAGTTGAAACAAATGAGTCTGATCATCCATCGTAGGTTAATATCATAAAGCACCAAACATGGAATGCATAATATGTAGGAAAATATTAAGAACATTGGCATCAGAGCTCGGATTAATGCAACTGCTGATGCATCAAGTGGAACTCTTGGTGGTAAGACTGTCGGCTTAAGACCCACCATGATTTGAGTATGATCATCGACACCTTCTTGGTGCATAGCATGGGGACATAGTGGTGGAATTTGTCTAGAAAATTCCAATAATAGACCTCAGAATGAACTTAGAAGCATAAATATTGCATCGCTAGCATAAGATGAATGTATGAAAACTCACTACCCAAGGAATACTACCCGAACTCCCAATGTAGTTGACTAGCTAATGATAAGTGCAAATATATTAGTTTTATTTTAAAGGGTTCCTTTATATGAAGTGTTAATAGTACATTACCTCATCATTTTTGGAAACCATTTTTCTTCATTTAACATTTAATTACTTGGTTCATTCCTTTACATTTCATAAACATGACAATGAGGGATAAGGATGTGAAACCATTACACTTTTATTCTTATATTTCTTAGAACTCGTACTAAAGTTCTTTTAAAATGATTTCCCATCCTAGTCAATTAGGGACCATACTCCTTATCATTGATATTAACACCCACTTGAATTTATATTAAAAGGATTAATTTGGTTAATTACTCATCCCATCACTTGAGGGCTCCTAAAACCTCATGAATTTAAATAGGAAATCACTCAATAACATCCCCAAATTAGTATTGGCATATATACAAGCAATGATCACTCAAAAATCATAGGCATATCAAGAAATGAAAAGTAGTGAAATGTGTTGAGAAAAGTATTGTTTTCATCAATACATAATAATGTTATTTAAAGGGGGAGATTATTGAAAATAATACTCTGTCTCTTTATGATAATTTTGATGCTCACAAATACTGTTAATTATATTCTAATGATTTTATTTAGTATTTTTCAGTAATTTTTAATTTATTTTACTTTTGAAATAATGAGAATTTATTACTTATTCGGGAACTGTTTTAGCACGTTCTAGAAACGCTGTTCATACCTTACCTATTCAGGATCTACATTAGCGTGTCCTGGAATCACTGTTCATATCCTATGTGGATAAACCTAGCGTAAGGATGAAAAGCATGTATAATTTTGGAGATAAGAGAAAAGTATGGTTATTCAACCATACATTTTCAGTAAAGTATGGAAGGAGGACCGTATGTAAGTATTAAACGTTACGTTTGTTTCTCAAAAGTATGGTTCATCATCCTTACTTTTCTAAACAACCATACGTTCTTTGAATGGATCTTTTATCTTTAATATGAGAGTTGAAGAAAAAGTATGGATGATCAACCCTACGTTTATGATCAACCTTACGTTTGAAGAAAGTAACATGAACCCTATGTTTATGTTCAACCTTACGTTGTCAACCCTACGTTTTGAGGCCACGTCATCAACATTACGTTTGGTGTCGGAATGTTTGAAAGATGATATTTTTATGCAACAGTCAGCAAGCTGATTTTCACGAGGATTTCAAGATGGATTTTAATTCAATTTTAAAATATGACTTTGACCGATTCAAAGTCATTTTATCAATGGATTAAATATCTAATTAAAATGAGATTTTTTACCGAGTCTTCAGGGAATTTATGACTACTCTGTAAATTCAAAATTTTGAATATCGCAAATCAAAAGGTGAATTTTATGGATCTAGTAGTGCAAGGGATATGATTGGATTTATTATATATTTTTTCTCTAAAACACCAGGCACAAGAGTATGGTGATCAATCTATTATTCAAAAAAGTGGAAAAAAGAGACTGCTTAAAAAAACACAGTTCTGCTGATTCAAAAGGAGCATCAAAGCTCTATTTATTTAAGAAGAAGGAACTTGATAGAAGATTCACTTGTTCGACATCAAATATCTACTATGGATCTACTACTACTGAAGTTGTGAATTATATATATATATATATATATCTCTACTGCAACCGGATCGGCTCAAAACTACTTTGACTTGAAAATCAATATTCCTAGAGACGACGATCCGTCTACAATCAATTGCATTCTGTTGCAATTGTGAAGATCAACTGAAAACTTTCTTTCTAAATTTCTTTTTATCATGAGTAACCGGCTTCTCATACTTAGCTGAGTAGGTTCGTGTTTGAACCAGAAGGCTTTGTTAGCCTGAAAATTTTATAGGTGTCAACTGCCTGTTTTTTAGTTGTCGGAAGGTCTGTAGAAAAGAGGACTAGATAGTGAAAATCACCAAGCTCATGGAGTTGAGCGTTGGTGGAGTGGACTAGGGGAATTTTGTTCCCCGAACCACTATACATATGTGTGTCCCTGCTTTTACTTATTGCACTGGATGATCAAATCTGATAAAGCATAGAGGACAGAACTCGTTCTATTGAAGTGTTAATGAAAAATCTGAAAGACACAATTCACCCCCCCCCCTCTTGTGTATAATCTATATATTCAAGATCCAACAATTTGTATCAGAGTTGGAGCTTCTGATAGAGCCTTAGCAAGATAGAAGCATTTAATGATTATATAACAGAGTATCAAAACTGATACAAGAGAAGGGATGTCAATGGTCAGAGAACCATATTTTAATGGAGACAACTATAGCTGGTGGAAATTGCGCAAGATAATATATTTGAAAAACCTCATATATAAAATCTATTCAAAGATTCTGACTCCTTATTGAATTCTTGAAAAGCCTGGGACATAGAGTGCTTCTACAAAGGCAGAGTATGAATTGAATTCGAAGGCTATGAATGTAATCATCTGCGGTCTAGGACCATTTGAATTTAACAAAGTATCTCAGTGCCCGACAACATATGAGATGTGGAAAACAATAGCTGTGGAAAATGAAGGAACAAACAATGTGAGAAAAATGAGATATGCAACCGTGAAATTGAAATTTTATACTTTTATAATGTTTGAAGGTGAAAGAATTACCCAAATGAATGGGAGATAGAGAGAAATTTTCAATAATATAACAGCTATAGGAGAACCTATCAAGCAGGCTGATCAAGCATTAAAAGTACTGAGGGTACTTCCTACTCGATGTAATAGTATCTCTGCTGCAATCAGACAATCAACACCTGTCAAAAATCAAACCATGAGAGAGATGATTGGTACATAGATGATGTACAAAGTTGAAATGGAAGATGAGGAAAATGAACATAATGACTACATCAAAAAGGATTATACTTCCTTGAAGGTAACTTCACAACAAAATAATAGAAAGATGAAGAACAGAGAAGTCAATGCTATGTCAGAGAGCTCTAACTCATCAAACTCAGATGAAGAACTGGCTGAGCTAGCCAGAAAATTTAGAAAATTCTGCAGTAAGAAAAAAGACTTGAAAAAATCTTTTATGAGATATGATACAGTAGTAAGATTCTATGAATTCAAGAAGATAAAGCATATTAGACCAGATTTCCCACGATTCAATGATTCAAAGAAGAGGAAATTCATCAAAAGAAATGACTATGAGCAGAAAGAAAAGAAAGCTATGAAAGCCACTTGGAGTGTATCTGAAGACTCCAGTAGCTCTCCTAAATCAAGCTCAGAGAAAGAAGAAGTCAATCTAAAAGCAAACATGTGTTTCATGGAATAATTCGATGAGGTACACTCATATTACTTCTCTGAATCAAATAATGAATCACATTCTGAATCAAGCTACACAAATGGAAAACTTGCAGCCTACTACAATATGCTTGAAGAAAGATACAACTCACTATTTAAGAAATATAAGTCACTAAAGAACATACATAAAGTTGTTTCAGATGAAAGAGATACAATGCTGAAACAACATAAGGAATTGACTAATAAATACAATTCTATTAACACTAACTATATTAATTTTGAATCAAGAATAAAAAAACTATAGGATGAAGTAGAATCTTACAAACAGGCTGCATTGGTTTTTAGAAAAGGAGAGAATTTATTAAATGAAATTTTTAAAAAAACTATCATTAAAAAGGAGAGATTTGGAAATGGATGTAAAGGAGAAAAACCTAAGCTATATAAAAATTATTTTTTTCATAGCTCTAAAAGGGTTAATTGTAACTTTGTGGGACAAAGGGACATATAGCTAAAAACTGTTCCTTAAGACAACCTCAAATTGGTGGTATTAAGAAAGCCTATGTTTCAAAATACTTATATGACTCTGCTAATTTTAAAAGAACAAAGAAAATCTGGATACCCAGATCATTGCTAACTAACACCCCTAGACCCAATAGAATATGGGTACCAAAGAAATTTGTTTGAATGTCTTTGAAGGTAGTAGGCCTCCAAAGTATAAAAGATATATGGTACATGGACAATGACTACTCAAGACATATGAGAGGAAACTCATTGAATTTTTCCTCACTCACTCAAAATGATGGAGGACTTGTCACATTTGGTGACAATGCCAAAGGAAAAAATCATTTTCATTGGAACTGTTGGAGATCCAAAAACAGTCTCTATCAACAAAGTACTTTATGTACAAGGGTTAAAACACAACCTGATATATATATCTCAACATTTTGATGATGGATATACTGTTGATTTTACTAACAATTGATGTATTATTTCTAAAGATAAACTGTTTAAATTTATGGCACCAGGAACTGATTATGTCTATACTTTGGATTTAAATTCCTTGTATAAACAACAAGTAAACTGATTGACAGCTAATGTAAGTGAATCTTGGATCTGTAATAGTAGACTTGGTCATTGCAATGTATATGTTTTACATAAATTATCTAAGAAACATCTAGCTTCTGATTTTCCTAGTCTCAAATTTAAAAGTCTCAGATTATGTGATGCATGCCAACTTGGCAAGAAACAAAAATCATCATTCAAATCTGTTAATAAAGTTGCTACAACTAAACCTATAGAACTTATCCATATGAATTTGTTTGGACCTTCCAGAGTAGTAATCTTTGTTGGTAAATTATATGTTTAAGTATTAGTTGATTATTATTCTAAATTTACTTGGATTTTCTTTTTGAAATTTTAAAATGAGGCTTTTAATTTATTTGAAAGTTTCTACAAATCTGTTCAAAACAAAAAAGGTTTTAATATAATATCATTGAGAAGTGATCATAGTGGGGAATTTGAGAATCAAGAATTTAATTCCTTTTTATCAAACATGGGTATTAAACATACCTTCACTGCACCAAGAACACCTCAACAGAATGGGATTGTAGAAAGATGAAATAGAACAATTCTAGAAATGTCTAAAACTATGTTAAATGAATATAGCCTACCTATATATTTTTGGGTAGAAGCTGTAAATACAGCTTGATATATAATTAATAGAGTTTTAATTAGACCTATTTTGAAAAAGACACCCTATGAACTATGGAATTAAAGAAAACCTAAAGTAAATTACTTTAATTTTTTTGGATGCATGGTCTACATCTTGAACACCAAAGATAATATTGGTAAGTTTGATCCAAAATTGGATGAAGGTATTTTCATAGGATATTCTGCTACCTCCAAATCTTTTTGAGTCTATAATAAAAATTCAAGGATTATTGAAGAATCAGTTCATGTGAAATTTTATGAATCTAATCACTTTGAGAAAAGGACGTATGAAATGGATGAACCTGGCTCTATTGATAACATGAGACTTGAGAACTTAAAAAATGATTTTGAAAATGATATAAAAGAAATTCAGTCCAGTTCAGAGGAACATGATACTGAATAACCTTTAAATGTATTTCCTAGATAGTCTAGGACCCTAAATAATCACCCTTTAGAAACTGTGATAGGTGACTTAGAGACTAGTATTCAAACTAGTAGAAACTTAGGAAACCTAGTGGAATTCTCTTCCTTCCAATCCCAACAAGAACCCAAAAATATAGAAGAAGCTTTAAATGATGAAAGCTGGGTAATATCAATGCAAGATGAATTAAACCAGTTTAAAAGAAATGAAGTTTGGGAATTAGTGGAAAGACCTATGAATTATCCAGTAATAGGAACCAAATGGGTCTTTAGAAATAAACAGGATGAACAAGGCACAATAACTAGAAATAAAGCATGATTAGTAGCTAAATGACAAAATCAAGAAGAAGGAATAGATTATAATGATACTTTTTCACATCTAGCTAGGTTAGAAACCATTATAATCCTTTTAGCATATGCATCTTATATGAATTTTAAATTATTTCATATGGATGTTAAATCTTCCTTTTTAAATGGTTATTTAATGGAGGATGATTATGTTGAGAAACCTCCTAGTTTTGAAAACTCTCAAAAACTTGATTTTGTTTATAAACATACTAAAGCTCTTCATGGCCTTAAACAAGCACTTATAGCTTGGTATGAAAGATTAAGTTCTTTTCTTTTGAAAAATGACATTATTTTTGGATTGTCAGATCCAACACTCTTTAAGAAAACTATAAAAAATAATATTTTATTTGTTCAAATTTATGTTGATGACGTAATTTTTGGATCAACTAATAAAACTATTTTTCATGAATTTTCATAATTAATGGAAGAAGAATTTTAAATGAGTATTATGCGAGAATTAACTTTCTTTTTGGGTCTTCCAATATTTCAAAAAGATTTTGGAAATTTTTTAAATCAAATAAAATACAATGCTGATTCACTTAAGAAATTTTGACTTGGAAACACCAAGAAATTTACAACTCCTATGTGTACTAATATAAAACTTGATTTGGATAAAACTGGGAAATCAGTTGACAACAAGTTATATAGAGGTATGATTGGTAGTTTGTTATATCTTACTACTAGCGGGCTAGATATAATGTATTCAGAATGACTTTGTGCTAGATTTTAATCTAATCCCAAAGAATCTCATTTAAATACTTTCAAAATATTCTTTATATATTTAAAAAGAACTATTTTTCAATCTCTACTTTATCCTAAAACTTATTATTTTAATTTGACTTCATATTCCTATGCTGACTTTGGAAGTTGTAGATTAGATAGAAAAAGCACATCAGGAACATGTCATTTTTTATGAATTTTTTTAGTGTCATGGTCTAGTAAGAAACAATATTCAGTTTCCCTGTCAATAGCTGAGGAAAAATATGTTTCTTGCTGGTATTTTCTGTGCACAAGTGTTGTAGATGAAAAACACTGTTATTGACTTTGGATTTAATTTTAATAATACACCTATTTTATGTGATAATACAAGTGCAATTAATATTTCAAAAAATCCTATTAGTCATTCTAGAACTAATCACATTGATATTAGGCATCACTTTTTAAGAGATCATGTTATTAAAAAGGATATATTTTTAGAATTTATAAATACAAAAATTCAATTAGCAAATATTTTTACTAAACCAATTCCCACTGCAATGTTTGATTTTATTAAGAGGGATCTATGATTATTTAATTTTAAATATTTTTTTAAATGTTATTTATTTATTTAATTATATTTAATTTTTCAATTTTTTTTAACACTATTTAAGATATTTCTTTATGATTAAATTCACCTTATGAAAATTTTATTTATTTTCAAAATAAAAGTAATGATTAGTGATTTCATGGGAATCAAGGCTGTCGGAGCCCTTTCGAATTTGAAACCGTCTCTTTTCCAACAAACCCCTTTCAATCCCGAAAACCCCATACTGTTGCACACACCTGATCTATGAATCTTCAAACGCTAAAATCTTTGAACCTTCAGAAATCTACTACGAAATGGAAAAGACCAAGAGACAAGATGAACTCAGGAGTAGTGATGCGAAGAAGCAAAAGAGAGTTGGGAGAAAAAAATTTCAAGGTAAAGTTATAGATCTAGAATGGATGTTCGAGACGAATCTGATGTTGAAACATGATTTATCTTTTCAAAACAATGAGTAGAATTTCAACACTGGAATGTCTGAGTTTTTTATGAGGTATAATTGTGTGATTTATTCAGATCAGTTCAGTTTAGTCTAGGATTGGATGAAGACACTATGATTGCAAGGATTGAGGACATATATCTCTCAATCTCTTCTGTTGAAATAGGAAAAATCCTAAATTTCCCACAAAAAGGAGTATACCATTTTGATTTGAAAAACATAAGAGATGTTGTGCGTAAATACAAGTACATTATGTCCTTTTGGTTTGGAACATCTACTATTATGAAAATAATGGTGAAAGATTTAGAACCAGATCCGAAGATCCTAGTTAAATTTATTCAGACAGGAATAGCTCCCAGAATGGCAGAAATGGAAATGATTTTTTACCCTGATATGTACATAATGTATCTTCTATTAAGTGATATAAAATTAAAATTACCAAGGTACATGGTAAGGTACCTCAATTACTATTGTCAATGTAATACCCGGATGAACTTTTACCATTTCGGTCTATTTATTTCTAAATAGTTGTTCAAGATGGATATGGTGAGACTTGTGGATGCCAAAGTTCGTTGTCATCACACCATTGTATTCAATGCTGGAACTCTAAGAAAAATTGGATATTTATGGAGCACCATTAAAGTAAAACTATTGTCAGTAGGAGATGAGGATGACTCAGAGAGTGCTCAGGCTCAACCTGCTAAGTCCAAGGAGGGAGAAGGTGATTCAAGAGTCAGCAATGTAGCAAGAAATATCTAATTTGAAGTGGAAGATGCTGAGGAATAAAAAAGGAAAGAGGGACTTCAATCTTGAAGAACTAGACCTGTTAATGAGGAAATTACTTCCCCTACATTGGCAACAACAGAAGCTTTATTTTCTTATACTATTGTATGAGAAGATTCTATTAATAAGTCCATGGAAGATTCTAGTGAAAGGACAACACCAGTAGAGGGAATAGGAGTTCATGAAGAAACTCAAAGGGAGACTCAAGAATAGATTGTAGGTGATGTTGAAATTACACTTAAACAGGAACAAGATGAGGAGGTGGCTAGACCTCAGGACACTCCTGAAAATATTGTTCTTGAAATTCTAGTGCAAGACAAAGATACTGATGTTTGTGATGAACATCACCCTGATTCTCCAACAGAGGTACATCAAGAGGATTTTTCTTGTGGAGGAGTCTGAGGAATCTAAGGAAAAATTTGTGGTCCAACCCACTCTAGACAAAGAGAAAGAACAATATGATGTTGAATCATTACCTTTGGTACTACTGCATCATCCAGAGCCTGAGAATGCGAATCAAGCACAGGGTGCCTCCGATTCAAGGAAGAAAGAATATGAAGAACTGTACAAAAAGGTGTCTCAGTTGGAATATTAGAATGTTACTATGAGAAATGCCTTAGACTTAGATCAATTGTGATTTCAAAAGGTGAAGGAGAGTACAGTCTCAAGGAAATAAGTTGAAAAGTTTAAAGAGGATATGCTGAATGCAGTTGTCAAGTTTAAATCTGAAATGGTTATGAATTCAGATTTATCATATCTAAAATTGTTTATGGAAAACCAACTTGCATCAGTTTCATATAGTGATGTTAGTGGATCAGGTTCTTTAACTAATTTAATTAGAATATTTCAAGCTATCACAATAGTGATGAGCAACATGAATGACGGGTTGTAAGATATTCAATGTAACAGTGCTCCATTATTAGTGCTGTTGGACAATCAAAAGTTTTTAGTGGATCAACTGACATATAGTGAGACACCAATAAGAACACTATTAAATCTGATATCAGAGAATCTGTCAGTGTTTGTAGAAAAAGAGGAAAGGATGCATGAGTTTTCAGGGTCAATTTAATCACGGATATTTATATGACTAAGGTGAACAGAGAGCTCATTATCAAACATGGAGATGGGATGATGAAGAGACTCAGGGAAGAGTTTACAGAAATCAAGTCTGCAATCTAGAGGAGATAGAACCTATTGATTATATTTCCCAAACCTTGATTTCTGTGTATATCATTGTCATGTACATATATCTATTTTTGAATGAAAATTTCCTCCATTGTTTATTTGTTTCTTTATATATTTGTTTATTACTATTTTACATTAACATATGCTTGTATATCATATTACCTTACTATTAAACAATTAATTATAGCATTTACTAATGTTCAGTATAACATCAATCTGTGTTCTACTCCATATTTTATCAATATTCTTGATATCACAAAAAGGGGGAGAACTTTGGATAAACACTACATCTTTTTTTAATTATCTTTTTGGGGGAAATTTGGATTTACATTTCTCTTATTGGGGGAAAAATTAACAATTGATAAATTTAAGGAAAAATTAATATTGTATTTATCTTTACAAAATTTCAAAACTATATGTAATTAATTTTGTAAGTTGATTTCATTAATTAATTTCATGGGTTTTGTGATCATCAAAAAGGGGGAGATTGTTGAGAAAAGTATTGTTTTGAACAATACATAATAATGTTATTTAAAGGGGGAGGTTATTGAAAATAATAATCTATCTGTTTATGATAATTTTGATGCTCACAAATACCCATAATTATTTTCTAATGATTTTATATAGTATTTTACCGGAATTTATTAATTTATTTTACTCTTGGAATAACGAGATTCTATTAGTTATTCAGGAATTTTTTTAGTGCATTCTGGAAACACTGTTCATACCTTACTTATTCGGAATCTGCTTTAGCGTGTCCTGGAATCACTATTCATACCATATGTTGATAAATGTAGCGTAAGGATGAAAAGCATGTATAATTTTTGAGATAATAGAAAAGTATGGTTAATCAACCATAAGTTATCAGTAAAGTATTAAAGGATAACCGTAGGTAAGTACTAAACGTTACGTTTGTTTCTCAAAAGTATGGTTCATCAACCTTACTTTTGTAAACAACCATATGTTCTTTGAATGGTTCTTTTATATTTCATCTGAGAGTTGAAGAAAAAGTATGGATGATCAACCCTACATTTATGATCAACCTTATGTTTGAATAAAGTAACAATAACCCTATGTTTATGTTCAACCTTACGTTGTCAACCCTACGTTTGGAGGCCACGTCATCAACCTTACGTTTGTCATCGGAATGTTTGAAAGATTATATTATTATGCAATGGTCACCAAGATGGTTGTTAGGTGGATTTCAATACAGATTTAAAGTCGATTTTAAAATATGACTTTGACCGATTCAAAGCTGTTTTATCAATGGAATAAAGATCGAATTAAAAGGTGCTTTTTTACATCGAGTCTTCAGGGAAGTTACGACTACTCTGTAAATTAAAAATTTTGAAAATTGCAAATCAAAAGGCAAATTTTACAGATTTAAATGTGTATGGGATATGTTTTTATTTATTATATATGTTTTCTCTAAAATAGTAGGCACAAGAGTATGGTGATCAATCTATTATTCAAAAAGGTGGAAAACAGAGACTGCTTAAAAGTACTCAGTTCGGCTAATTCAAAAGGAGGGTCAAAGCTCTGTTTATTTAAGAAGAATGAACTCGATTGAAGATTCACTTGTTCTACATCAAATATCTACTGTGGATATACTATTTCTTATGTTGTGAATTATATATCTATATCTACTGCAACTGGATCGACTCAGAACTACTTCTACTTGAAAATCAGTATTTCTAGAGATGATGATCCATCTGCAGTCAATTGCATTCTGTTGAAATTGTGAAGATCAACTGAAAAAGTTCTTTCTAAAATTATTGTTATCTTGAGTAACCAGATTCTTGTTCTTTGTTGAGTAGGTTCATGTTTAAACCATAAGTCTTTGTTTGCCTGAAAATTATAAAGGTATCAACTGCCTGTTTTTCAGTTGATGGACGGTCTGTGGAAAAGTGGACTAGATAGTGAAAATCACCAAGCTCGTGGAGTTGAGCATTGGTGGAGTGGACAAGGGGCATTCTGTTCCCCGAACCACTATACATCTGTGTGTCCCTGATTTTACTTATTCCACTGCATGATCAAATCTGATAAAGCATAGAGGACAGAACTCATTCAATTGAAGAGTTAACGAAAAATATGAAAGACACAATTCACCCCCCTCTTGTGTATAATCTATATATTCAAGATCTAACAAAATGCACCAATATGGAATGCCAATAAGCATGACATGTAAATTCTAGGTTCCTACACTAATGCATGTAACAATGATCCTTTACCTCATATCATCAAGCTAAGGGAAAAAATAAAATCTTAGTAAGAATAAAAATCAACAACACCACATTCCATGTTCATCACCCAATGGTGAAATGATATCAACTGTAATAAGAAAAAAGAAGAACAAAACATTATAATTCAGTAAACTTAGATTTTACCCCAAATATGAGTTCATGATGCCCAAAAGTATCATATAACCAAGTTCAAAGTGTTCTTAATCTACAATATATTGTCTCTAAATAATAAAGAAAGAATGGAAAAATCCTTTGACACCTCATTGTGATGTCCCGAACCTAGATGCCACTAAAGAGTTTCCCCGAGCATGGTGGGCCACATGGCCTCATGTGCATCTCACCGAAAACTATAGGCTTCCGACTAACAGTGAGGGAGTAGGGTTTGTCTATGTGGCGACTATACCCTCATTAAATGATTGAAGCATAACAAATAACTACAAATAGAGCCAAAGAGTGGAAGAAATAAGTTAGCAGAATGCACAGGGGAAAGATAAAACGATAAAAATAACTGAAATAACAGGAATAACATACCACAACTAATAACAATAAATGTCATGTCACTAGAAAGATAGAAAACATGGATAAAAAGTAGTAGAAATACATGAAAAACACAATGTACCAAAATAAATACATAAACTATCCCAAGTATCCTGAGCTAAAACTCGAACATCTACAACCAACTACATCCTAGCATCACAAGAAATCAAGTGTTCGATGAATTATTCTTCCATTTATCAACACCTTCATACCTATATTCTACCCCAGGTACCAAATGGATCCCATAGAGGGTGTTAGATAAATATTAGTGGGACACCACTAATGATGTCTATAACATCAGACCCACTTAATTTAAATATAAAACTGTGCATGCATGCATATATAATGTAAATAAGTAAAATGTAAAAAAATACCCAAATATCATCTTCATCCATTAGTTGACATCTGAACATATAACCAATTATTTAATTAAGAAATAACTAATTTATATTAAGAGGTCATGTGAGGTACAAGCAGCACTGACATCACGTCATTGTAGTATAATTAGTGAAGGTTCCAAGATGTAATAAAGAAACTATAATTGATCATTATTATAAAGTGGTTCCACAATATTCACAAAAGAAACCTAGACTTCATGGGATGCTAATTTAGTAGTAACGGGGTCTCTCTAATGGGGTAAGAGTGTCATCCAAGGAGAATTATCCAAGGAATTCCCATAATAGTATTTCTAACCGAGTCCAAGGAATTCATCCAAGGTAAAATAGTAGATAAGAAGGTTTCGGGCCTGGGGATGTAACCAAGGCACCTTATGTCATGTTGGATCCAGGGAGTGTATCTGGGGTATCTAGTAATAATAATAAAGTGATCCTATGGTGTCCTACTAGACATCAAAAGGTAGGAAAGTATCGGGTTCTTGGGTAGGTCTCACCTAAGGCAACTGCCATTCTTGAAATGTAATGATTTCATCAAGTACCTAAGGAATTCCACCAAGAATACATGATATAATATGATTCATTCCTTCATATAAAGATTTCAAGGACCATGTGCATAAATTGGAACCTTATGTTTAATTCACTGTAAATAATTATTCCATATGATTACTATTCCATTTATATATTCACATGGTGCAAGACTTTCCATTCATTAGTTTGAAAAAAAAATGTATCACGAAACCTTTTAATTAATACTATGTAAGTCATGTTCAATTAATAAGATTTTATCATCTACATTCCATGAACATGGAAAGGTGTGGTACTAATGAAAAACAAAACATTCCTTTACACTTAATAAGTTTATATCATATAAATATATAATATTTCCATATTATCATGTGAACCAATTAAATACATTTAGGAACATACCTTAGGTGGATCAAGTGGATGCCACATGGTACAATCCATTCAAGAATTCATGATTCAGTAGTAATTTAAGATAATGAGGCTATCCATTAGTGTGTTCAAGATCGAACACACCCGAATGATGGATCAAATGTGACAAAAAACTAAAAACATAATTAGTGAATATCACCCTATATGGGGTTTTAGAGTTTTGGACATAACCACCAACAACCAATCAAATTTATGGGAAGAGCATAAGCATATGGTTATAATGAATATAATCATGGAATATAAATTCAATAAACAACACCCAATGAAATCACAGGGCCCCAAACATCAATTCCAAAATCAAAAGTATTGTGGAGTAAGTTATAGACTACCCACCTTAACTTTTATGACTCTCATCATCTAGTATTATCCTCTAATTCAGTTTGTAACAATGTATATATAAGAAATGATTAAAATTGGTTACACTTAGCTACTAGGTCGAGAGAATGAGAGTTGAGTAATGACTCAAACAGACTCATGTAATTACTATTGTGCATCCAATATGACGAAGAGATGCTCAAATAGATCCTGAATAAAGGAGATATCTTGATTCTGAGATTTGAACATCAGAAGATCCAAAATGGGATAAAAAGGAGGATAATATTGCTATAAATCAGATTGGGGAGAAAGAGTTAAGTTAATTAGATCATTAAGGTTATAACGGTAAAATTACCCAAAAATTTGCATGTGCATGGTTTTTCCACATCATTTTCCAAACCATGTGAAAACCATGCATGGGTACCTAGAGAAAATTGGGAACTCACACTGTTAGGCCACCGAATTTGAGAAATTATGCACCAACCATGTGATATGGATATTCCAAAAAACGAATTCCACATGAATCCTCTCCATATAGTTTACTCTAACCATGTGACGTGACCATTGTTTTCCAAAAAGTTGGGTTCCAAATTTAGAAGGAGCCCTAGAGACCCCTGGGACCTTTGTGAACTCATTGGGAATCCATTTTATACCCATAAAAATGCACTACACGAAAATTTAATGGGTCCCTACATTTGTCAAAAACTAGGTTCTTATAGTTAGATAAATCTTAGGTCAATTATAAGCCTTATCTTTGTAGTTTAACCATCGGTGAACATGTTTTCACCTTAACTACAATAATTATTATTTTTACGCTTTTACCTATTCATTATTCAAAATAATTATGTTTAACTTATTATAAAACATATATTATTATGATAAAAAATATTTAATTCATTTTTTCAAATTCAATTCATATATGTGGTAAAAATATATTTAATATTAAACTCATAGAAGCATCGAAAAAATGGTTTTTCCAAATAAAAAATATTCAAACATTTAAAAAAATTACATAAAAATCCACTATGAAATTTATGAAAATAAACTAGATATGGTATATTATAATATATTTCAATTGATATCAATTTAAAAACACCATAAAATATATTCAAAATATGTAATCAATTTAAATGAAAAATTAGTTTTCATAAAACATTATTATTTCACATAATTCACCCAAATGATTATGTTTTCATAAAATTATAAAACATTTCCCCAAAGTTAATTTTTACATGTAGAATTTTTAACATAATTTACTGATGCATGTCTATCATAGGGAATGGTAAAAGAAAATTTATATTCTTAATGCAGCACGGTGGCTGACTAGGGTCATCTCACTTATAGAGAATTGCATTCAGCTTATTCACTTATTTTAGTTCACATAATATAATTATTTTTGATTTATTCATTTAATATTTACTAAAAATTATGGTTTTGGTTTTTGAAAAAATGTAATTAAAATAATGAAATAAAAAATTGAAATATAAATGCTGATGCAGACAAAATGTAGATGAGAAAGAAAGGTCTTGGTCTAAGGTTTGATAACACAGTTTCATTCATCATTTTATTTTTTATTTAAATAAAATTTGACAATTGATTTAGTGAAACCTCACTAATTAATTACACTCAATTAATTTATTGAGTGTGTGATTTTAGAATGTTTCCAACACACCAAACCACACCTCCTCCAGTAGTCAAGTAGGGTAACACGTCAACTGAGAATGTTATTCCTAAAATACTAGGCTCCACCCTATATCGTGTTATCCCTTATGGAAACTCCAAATACATGATATGAAGGGTTTTCCTAAGAGAAGGGAGGAAAAATAAATTAATCAATGGAAAATAATGGATTTAGAAACAGTTCCTTTATGGAAGACCACCACACCCATGAAATATTCCTGCCTCCAATATAAAGGGAATAAAAACATTTTTAATTGAACTAAAATAATTAAGAAAACCGTGAAACCTCCCCAAGGTCGAAGCCTCAAGTTAGACATTTTCCAAGGTGAAGTACACAGAGATGACGATGGAAGGATGGAAGCGAGATAAAAATTAGAATAGGATTGGAACATAAAAGGTTTGGAAGAAGAAAATGGGAAACACTTTAACGTAAAAAAATTATCATGCATTAAAATTAAAATTAAAACTAAAATATAAAAATAAATAATGAAAACAAATCCTGAAACTCCCTTTAGAGTCCTCCCCTTGGTGCCCTGAATGTTGTCGCGTTGTAGACCCAATAATTTAATGATTCATGCATTAACCCCTTAATCAATGTTGTTGATAAATGTGTTTTCCGTTAAACTTCCATATCCCGGCTTAATTGGACATCAGATGTATGAGTTATGAATTTTTTATTGGCAGATTATTTTTCTGGATACAAGTTCCAGGAAGCTTTCTCCAAAAGAATAACATCTCATGGAAACCTTAATGGCTTCAAAACTACCTAAAATAAATTACAGAGTCTCTCATTTGTGTCCTTGTTATTTCTTAGGTATAACCACTTCAATCAGAGTCTTTTAGGCCAAGATGGATGTACGTTATAGTGGTGGGGTCCATGCTGTTCTCCTAGAAAATCATTCACCTTCATTGATTCTTAAGGCCTTTAGATACTTGAATCTTCCCCTGGATTAGAAAATAATGTTGGAGGAAATAAAATAAGGATTCTAAAAAAATTCACACAATTTGGATTTATATTTTTCAAGAATTGACTAAAATACCCCTAAAGTAAAAATCTGTCCAAAATCCAGAATTTGGCGATTTTCACCATTTTTCTCAGAACACATATTAAATCCAAAATTGATTCATATAAGCTAAAAATGAAAATTTTATATGATTAAAACAATTTAAATGCATACAAAAAATGAGTAAAATATTATCTTTATAAATTACCCCACACATAAACTATGCTTGTCCTCAAGCATAAAATCCCAACATGAAATTCAGAGAACGTCAATGTTGCCATTATTAAATTTCCAAAGTAAGAAAATTTAAAAAAAATCAATTTCAAATCATACATTCAAAAATCCAGTTAAAATAACAATATAATTTCCTATTTTTCAAAGAAACACTTAATTCATGTATTTTACTTTTCCCTTTTGAAAGAAATTTAACTTCTTATTTCATTCATTCAAGCGTCTCAATTCATTATTATTAAGCTTGACACATCATGATTTTCCACACCTTTTAATTTTTTCCTCTCATCTATCAGGATAAAATTCAAGCATATTTATGATCATATCATGAGAACATTCACCTTATCCATAATTTTGTAAAATAACTACTTTCTCCACTTTGTAAAGAAAAAAGGAATATAAAATCATGAGGACTTCTCAATAAAGGATCAATTGAATCTGAGGCATAAGGTTGGTAGAATTTGATGTTTTAAAAATTAAGCCTCTAGGAGGGGGTTTATCTCTTAATTACATTGCTTGATATCAAAAATTGTAATGAAATTATTCCCTTCAAAGTTGCAACATCCACATCCCCAAAACTCAAAGTAAGGTCATGATCAAATTATTCATAATGAATGATTTATTCACCCTCTAGAATATATTTTTACTTTTATACTTTTTTTTATTTCATTAGATAGTTATTATTAGAAAAAACCTCACATTCATCCCCTAAACACATATGATAAGATGTTCGTCTGTCTACAAAATGGTGATTTTTGGTTCTCCCAAATCACACCCCATTTTTTCGCTTTTTTGGATATTTTTTTCACTTTTTTATTTTTTTAATTCAAGAGGGGAAAAAATAGAGTATAATTAATGATTTTACAACCTTTTAAAATTCCTACAATAATACCCCCACACTTCTTCCTTATAATGTATAGCATCTTGTCCACTATAATTTCCTTTACCCCCGCACTTCATCTTTAAAATATCATGAAAATACCAAGAGTAGGGTAGGAATGGATAAAAATGGCTTTAAACATGGCTCATCCCTATAAAGGTCATTTATGGTCTCTATGGGCTAAAATAAGTATTGATGTAAAGGTGGTCTTTAAGGATATGGGTTTTTTTCAAAGATGCCTCAATCATTTTAAATGTGCTTTTGTACAGTCATAGATTTTTCAAGTTCAAATGAATGTTCTCGTAGGTGACATGTCCCAAGATCACCCAAGATATATGATCAAGAATAAATAGAAAGTATATGGTCTATAAATCCTCTTAGGAATGAGACATATGATATTAGACAATAACTCAGTGCATGATTCATAATAACAAATCAATTCACATGAATTAAAAAAATTTAAAGTATGATAAATGGTAGGGAAATTACATTTCCATAAATCATCTAATTCCTTAAATCATGAGTCATCATTTCAATATCCATGATTCACTTTAAACATTCAAATTTTCCATTTTACTCATTCAATCTCATTATCATTGAAATCTAAAACATGGAATCACATGATTCATAAGAAACCCATGTCTCCAAGATAAGTCATGTAAAGTAATAATTCAAGTGTGGTCATGAAAATTATTATCATTAAATGTTAAAACATGTTTTGGAGCAAAACAATTTAAGGAGTTTAAAATTTTAAACAATAAAAAATGAACACCCTTTTGAAAAAACCTTCCATCATATTCCTCTATTTAAGGATTCCATTTCCCATTTATGAACATAAAAAATATAATTACTCACATAAGAACAAGGATCATGTCATTAAAGCTCAAAAAGATAAGGATGAGTGGGCTACATGCTGGACTAATCTAATAAGAAAATTTGAAATATAAAAATCATATAAAGATAAATCTTGGAATGATCCCCCAAGTGGGTGGTAAATTTTTACTACATCCAGTGGGCAGTACCACATGTTATCCATAATCTGATGGTGGGTGGATTTTCTTCATCATTAACCACCACATGTGGATTTTCCCAGCATCTAGGTATGTGTTCTTATTGAGGAGGAATCCATGGATAGAGTACACTAGATCCACCCCCTTTTCAATATGGTATAGCTTACATGGAGGGGGTAGGATGAAGTACATAGACTCCACTTATTTCATTTCTACTTGTATAACTCTCTCTTTCTCATCATTTATTTCCTCAAAATAATATTCAATATCTTTTTGGAGCTCTAGGTTTTCCTCAACCGGTGAATCTTCTTCTTTCTCATCATCCTCCAATGCGTAATAAGAGTCATTCGGTTTTGAAAATTCAAATCTATTAGAAGAAATACTCAAATTCTATTCAATAAAATCAAATGAGTTTGAGTTCAAGATTGTATTTTCTCTCTGAGTAGGTTAAGCTTGAATCCCTTCCTTGGTGTAAATTCCTTCTTTGAGTTTATGAACACTATATGGAAGTAGGTAGTCATTATCCTCCATCATGACTTCAAATTCCACCACTTGGGTGGTGTCTTATTTTAGCGATGTTGGATCTTCTTCTTTGTAAAGATTTGGGATATCAAGTAGTTCCTCACATTCATTCCAGATTTCATCAAATTCCTATTGATCTCCCACATGAAGATCAGTAGGCAATTCATCCTATTTGTCATCTATCTTGGGTAGAATTTTTTTTGTGAGGATGAATGAGTCTTTAAGTACCTCTACTTTTACCCTTACTAGTTATTCAATGATGAGTGGTGAAATTTCATCCACCACTATCTCAGGTTCTTTCTCCAGATGGAGGTCGGGTTTCTCCACCAATGTATGATCATAGTAAAATTATCATTCTATTTTTAATCCCAAGTCATCTAGAGTATTGATCATCCTATCCACCCAGTCATTTAGATCACAATAATCAACTTATGGTTCTTCATATTGCACCTATGAGTAATACTCCCATGCATAAAAATTTAAATTTGAATACATGATGGAAAATAATTTTTTTAATTTTTTTGTAATGAAAAAAAGAATGATATTAAAAAAATTTAAATTTAAAATAAGTAATCTAATTAACTTCTTTGATCCCCAGAAATGACAATAGTTTTGATTCACACCTGTTCTAGGGCATGGAAAAAAGAAAATTTATTTTCTTAATGTAGCACAGTGGCTGACTAGGGTAATCTCACTTAAAGAGCATTGCAGTCAGTTCAAAAACTTATTTTAGTTCAAATAATCTTATTATTTTTTGTTTTTTCATAAATATTTACTAAAAATAATTGTTTTGGTTTTTGAAAACATGTAATTAAAATAACTCAATTAAAAATTTAAATATAAATGCGGATGTAGACAAAATGCAGATGAGAAAGAAAGGTCTTGGTCCCAGGTATGAAAACACGAGTATATTCAGCATTTTATTTTTAATTTTTAATTTTATTTGAAAACTAATTAAGTTAAACATAATTAATTAATTAATATCCATTGATTTATTGAGTTTGTGATTTTAGAATGTGTCCAACACACCAAACCACACCTCCTCCAATAGTCAAGTAGGGTAACACCGCAACCGAGAATGTTATTCCTCAAAAACTCTGGTCCAATGTATGCCATTCCATACCGTATAGAAAATAAAACTCCACCATATAAAGGGTTTTCCTAAGATAAGAGATGAATAATTAATTAATCAATTTAATAGAATGGATTTGGAAACCGTGATGTTGTGGACGGCCACCACACCCGTGCAATATTCCCACCTCCACCACAAACAAAATAAAAACATTTTAAATTGAAGTGAAATAATGAAGAACATCATGATTCCTACCCTGGGTCCAAGCCTCAAGTTATTCACTTTACATGGAGAAGGTTATAGAGATATTGATGGAAATATGGAAGAGATATAGAAATTTGATTAAGATTTGAAGAGAAATGGGTTGAAAGAAAAAAATGGGATACACTTTAATATAGAAAAAATAATAATGCATTACAATGGAAATGAAAACTAATATATAAAAATAAATAAAGAAAAAAAATCTAAAATTGCATCTTGGCCTCCTCTACTTGGTTCCCTGAATGGTTTTGGGAAGGATTGGAATGATTTGAGAGGTAGGTTCTCCTCTCCTTTTATAGGAATATTTCTGTCCTCCAAATGTTGTCACGTTTTTCGACCCATTAATTGGACGATTCATGCATGAAACCCTTCATAAATTTTTTTCATGAATGTTTTGGTGGTGTACCCTCCAATATTAGCTTAATCAGACACTATATATATGAGTTATGAATTTTTCATTGGGTGTTTCTTTTTCTGGTTGCAAGTTCTAGGAAGATTCTAATAAAATTACAACATCCAATGACAACCGTAATGAATTCAAAACTCTCTAAAATTACTTTTAGAGGTGATCATATATATCCTAGTGCTATAAAAGTTGGAACCACTTAAATTGAATTATTTTAGGACATGATGGATATCTGTTACAGTGGTGGGGTCAATGTTCTCTTCCCAGAAAATCCTTCAGCTTTATCTATTTTTAAGGCCTCTGGATGCTCAAATATTCCCCTGGTACATAATAAAAACATGGAGGAAATAAAATAAGGATTATAAAAAAAAGTATCACTCGATTTAGATTTATATTTTTCAATAAATGAATAAAATACCCATGATGTAAAAATCTGTCCAAAATTCCGAATCAGACTCTTTTCACCATTTTGCTCAAAACATCTTATAAATCCAAAATTGATTCATATAAGCTAAAATCGGTAACATTGGATGATTTAAAATATTTAAATTCATAATAAATGTTGAAAAATTATCTCAATAATTTAATTTTTAAAATAAATTTTCTAATTTTTTTTTAAAAATTATTATAATGTATGTTACCAAAGCACAAATAAACTACCTTTTAGAAAGAAAATGTTTATGAGAATATATTTCTTTTTTTAAATGGTTCATATTTTATCTCTAATTAATATATAAACATAAAATTAATATTATACATGTGTAAACCATATAATTTACAAAATTTAGTTAGTGTTATTCATACCTTCCAACATAACATCTATTTTATAATGGCCATGTTTATATAATAATATATTAATTAAGTATCAAGTTTCATTTAAACTCAGTATTTCATGCATTGTAGGCCATCAAAGAGGTTGAATTTATCAAAACTAAAATATATCATAAAGTATTAGTGTTTTTCATTCAATTCTAATATTGGTGCTTCGTGTCATATATGAAACAAAACTCAATGTTCTTTTTTTTAAATATTGTAGTGTTACTGGGTAGCTTTAGGGGTAAGGGTCATAACAAAATGGGTATGTGGGCTTAGGATTTTGGTTGGAGGGTCTATGTTGGTTAGATATCTGTAAATGGGTAAGAGGTATAAATTTTTTTCTAGAGGTAGTTTGTGAATATGTTTTGGTTTATATAGCTAGTCTGAAATTAATTGGGAAATGGGGTCATACACGCTATAGTGGTATGGGATATAGGTGAAATAAGATGATTGAATATGGCCACAACATATCTGATATTGTGATGCATTGTAATATCCCTATAAAATATGGTTGGTTCCATTTATGGTATCATTTTAAGGGGTTATGTATCTTATATTCTAGGTTGGAGAAATGGTTCTATAACAAATAAGATAATTTTGGTAGTTTGGCTCAGTTGAAGTAAACTTTTAATGTCGAACCTCATATGGAGTTTCCTTGGTGTAGTAGATAGGATTATAGTTTTGGTTGTGAAAATGGTATCTCATGTTTACCCAAACATATCCCATCCCATGGTGGGTTGTTTAATATTGAAACAATTTTGAAAAAAATAGTCATTGTATACTTCAAGTATGGTATTTTCATTATCTAGTTGGGGTTTTATTTAAGATACAATGTGTCAATGGGTGTACTAGGGTATAGTGAGGCCCTATTCTTCAAAATTTACTTTTTTCTCCCATTAATTCAATTTCCACATCATCTTCTTCTAATTTTATACTAATTTAATGAGCTCTTATAGATTTGGTGTGTAGTGTTTTCCCAAGGATGTTGTTATAGAAAATATTTAATCTTTAAACAAATACTATAAAATTCCGAATGAAATAAAATATTCAATGGATTTTTGAAACATACATGTACAATATTCTGGTTAATGTTTTGTTTGACGTTAAGAGATATGAATAATTTTATTCCTTTAATAAACTTTGACAGTGAGGATACATCCCTATTCAGACATTTCCATGTAGATATCTAGACACTGTTCACTGAAATTGAATAAATGATCATGATCAATTTAGATATTAATGGATCTATGAGGATATTAATCCATTGCTATGATGTGTCCTAACCTATGTGACATTAATTTACTATGAAATAATTTTAATCATGTGTTAAAAAAACTATCTTAACTCCAGGTATTTAATGTTCATTGGTCAATGATTCTATCATTCTAGTTTATATGTTTTCATTTATAGATTATGAATTCACATAAGAACCACTCTATATTTCATCAAATTCATCCAACTCTAATAACATTTTCTTCATAGATTGTTTTATTTCTATGGTTAACTTCTTCATAACCCAAGAATATTAAGGTATGCACTCCACTGGTTAGTGACACTATTTCCCATAGATGGGCCCCAATGGGGTTTTATCAATTACAATTTTGAAAAGATTATATTCCACTCATATAGTATAATCATGATTTTTTTCCAATCGTTTTGTCTTTTTTCACGATCTAATCTGATCTTATTTGGATCTATTATTTTGATAGATGTACTGGACTACTTTTTTTTGGGTGATAAGGGGTGCTATGATTGTACTAAACTATATAAATCTCTAGAAGTCCTAGGAAAAAGTGATTTTCAAGATGTGTTCCTTGATCATGTATTCAAAATAAAGTTATTAAAAAACATTAAATGTTATTCATCCTCAAAAACAAGATCACCAAGGTAAATTTTTTCTTTGATGATTCCATAACATGCACCCAATTTGAAAAAATAAATGGATACATGGGTTTATAAAACCACTTTGTAATACTCTCATGAATCTGGTTCCACACAAATAAAACTCATAAAATTCAACAAATGGGTGTTATGGAATCAAATTACATTTAATAATAATACTGGTTCATTGGAATTTTTCACAACACTTTATGAATGCATTTAAACCAGTATAGAGAATGTGAAAATCCACTTTTTTAATATCTAGTCCATTATCATATCATATATATAGTATGTTATCGTAGATGATGATTGATAGAATTATAGTATCCTCTTCACCCTACTTTTAGGCTGACAACTTTAAAAGAGTTTATCTCTATACTTCTTGATTAATAATTTGTCATCCTACAAATAATGTGCTTTTTAACTGGAAATATTTTCCACCATTGATATGTGATGCGGGGATAGATTATATCATATACCACAATTATTTCAATGTTAAATAATCATATATAACCTTTTAATGCATCTTAAAAGAGTTTCTCATTAGGTAACTCATCATCAACCTCTCTCTCCTCATCTTCCTCCAAAATTTTGAATTTAATCCATATTAAATAATTGGACAACACATTCTTTATGCTATTTTTTGGTATGATTATTAGATTAAAACCATGATGTAATATGACACACTAAATCAACCATGGATTAAAGTATTTTTATTTAATATGTACCTCAATTTAGTGCGACTGTTTTAGAAAACTATCATGAAGAGAACTAAATATTATCTAAAATTATCTAAAGAAAAGGATGATATGAGACTTTCTTTCACAATAGTTTTATATAAAATTTGGGTATCATTGATTGTGAAACTTGATAAATATATTCTTTAAAATATGTGATAAAAAACAATACTAATGTAGCTCCTCACATCACATATAAAATTTAATGTATTCTCTAAATTATCAGAGTCTATAATTTGGTTGTACACCAAATTCTTCTTTAAAGTATAAATAGAATTCAATAATGTTTTTTTAAAATTAAAAAAAATTATTTGGAAATATTTTGGTGTGTGGATTATCTATCTAAGATATATATTTGAAAAATAATTCATAGAATCCCAGAAGTCCAAAAAATAATTAGAAACACATTCTTATTGTTGGTTCAACCATATCTTTGATTATGTATATTTTTTGTGGGTCGATATCAATCCCTTTATTACATAACCTTTTTCATAAGGATGATTCCCTCTTGTATAATTAAATTTCTATTCTAAAAATTATTAATTCAAAATTTTATCCTCAAATATTACAATAATAAAATAAAGGATATTTTGACATTCCTCAAAGGATCTACTATAAATTTGAAAATAATACAAGAAAAAACAAATAAATTCCTTTATCTGGTCATGAATAAATCTTCGTATCCACCTTTAAAATGTCACCAATGTATTAAATATTCTATATGAAATATGACTATAAGTGAAGTATATATATATATATATTAGTATGTAAATATGGTATTGGATTAGTTAGCCTAATCCTATTGAATTTGGTTCTAATGAAAGTGTCATTATAGTATACAGTAGAACTCATGAGAAGTTAAGATTTACAATATTTTATCTATTAATGGTAGTGGGAAGTGTTCTTTACATGTGGACATGTTTAGCTTTCAACTTTTAGTTCATACTCTCAATATCATAAATACCAACATAGGTATCTACTTGTCATACTCATTATTTCTCAATGTCATACTTCACATATTTTGAAAGAAATGGAATTATCTTACACAATCACTTTTCATAATTAAAAAGTTAACTCCCGCATCAATGAGTATGAAATATTATTTCATAAACACATCTTATATCAATGATTTGATACTCATTTGGGGTTTTCAACATGGATTTATTCATTACCCTAGTATCATATGTGTATAAATTCCTATCATAATGATTTTGATGTCATCAGCACTCTAAGTGAATTCTTTCTTAATTTTACTAAAAACTTGCAAAAACTTCTCATCGTTATAATTTGTCACGAATACATTAATTATCATTGAAAAATTATATTTACCTATCAATAATGAATAATTTAGTTTATTTTCAAGTGTCTTTATCGAATGTATCAGTGTAATGATGATTAATGGGATCAACATTATAATAAAGAACATTTAAAGGTTTTTTATCCACTACATAACATTATCTCATTCAATATATTATGGATGTGTAAATTATTATTTGGAATACAATATCTCATCAATGATATAAATTTTGTTTTATACTTATTATTTTTTAAAATCATGATTTTGGAGTGGCATTAAATAGTAAAAATTGCATAAAAGTCTTCTAGTTTAGTTACACGCTTCACAACCTTCATAATATTAAAGGTTACATTTTCATCACAAAATATGTAAATAAAAAACTAATTTATTAATAATAATATAGTTCTTTTCTAATTTACATGAATTTAATCCCATGTATAATAAGAATATCAAATTTTTCCTATGGCATGAGGATGAAAAGGTTTGGATAGATGATGAATTTTTTCACCTTTATAATAATGTCTTCATGAATTCCATGAGAGAATTTTAACAAACCATTGGATATTAAATGCTCTAATCATGTCGAATTTTCCACATCCAATTCCAATATTAAAAACATAAATATGGTAATTTAATTAACACTTTCTCCCAAAGTCATAAAATATATTCCTAGATGTGCGTGATCTAATAAAATAAGAGATAGTGAAGCTTCCAAAATATCTTAGCTTTTGAGGGATTTTTATTAACAAAATATTTGAGGATTCCTCACTTAAGTAAAAAACGTTTTCT
Source organism: Viscum album (assembly GCA_963277665.1). NCBI lineage: Eukaryota > Viridiplantae > Streptophyta > Magnoliopsida > Santalales > Viscaceae > Viscum > Viscum album. The sequence continues at coordinate 1,175,280,677 of OY728153.1, read as the reverse complement.
TCCTTTAAATTATTTGTTTTTTGTAATCTAGAGATTTATAAATTTTATATATATCTTCATTTATGAAATCCTTTCAGTGAATGATATATTGATTTGGGATTATTTAATTATCCCTATAATTTTTTATGTCATCTCTCTTATATTCCTTGACCCAACCTCTCTAATTATTTTTTAAGTGGTCCTTAGTTTTTTGTTAACTTATACTCTTATGTTTCCCCCCTCTTTTCTATATTGTTTTATTTTTACTCCCATTTTTTCATCCCTTTGTACATCACCATGTCTATTCATTTCCTATTGATACACCTCTTTCACGCCCTCCTTTTCCTATTTTCCTCAAGCTCTCAACAGCTACAAAGTGTCACAACTATAACCTCATCCTTTTTATTTTAATATATGTTACCAGAAATTATAATAATTAATCTGTCTAAATTTTTTCTGAATTTTACTCACTTTATTATTGAGGGTTTTGAGTAAACATTTTTGATTTGTTATAATTATTTATATTTTCATTTATTGATCTAAATTTTAAACAATGTCATTAACCCTATCCTTATGTAATTATTTTGGGGTCTATGGTAGTAATTTTGGATCGAATTTTTATGGAGAATGATTAGTATAAGATCAAGGGTGTGTGTATGGTTGAAATAGTCTTGATGATTTTTGTCAAGGATCATATAGAATTTGACCATGGTTTTGGTTTAAATTTTGGACACCATGTTTTTAATTCTAGTATATATTTGGGTTTATGTTTTATGATCAAGACTAACTTTTCTGTAGGATTTTTTTAATTATTGTGGAGGTCATTTATAACTCGGATAATTGAAATCAAAAGGATGGTTTTATATTTAACCATAAAATTACTCCTAGAATGCATGTGGTACTCCATAGACGTTTCTAGACTGTGAATTGGGAGTAGGTGTTGTCGGTGGAGGTTTATACACTTGATTTAAGACCAATAATTTAAAACTATTGATATTTTTTAGGGGTTCTTAATTATAGGTAGTCAAAAAGGTTGCTTCATCCACGTGATGGATTCCTCTCCTCGATGGACCAATGCCACTTTTCTATATTCTGTAAAATTATTAGATTTTATATTGGTCTCATAAACTTCATGTTTTTTACCATAAGTACTCTATCAGGTGATACATCAGTAACTACATGAGACGTTGGTTGAAAAAACACAGTATGATGTTTTATTTTTTTATAAAAAACATCAAAACCATGGTTTGGGAACTTCTTTAATAGCTCCTTGAATCAATCCCATACAATAAAGTAAGTTTTTCCATTCTATTCGACAATTTTTTAAATCATATTTTACAACATTAACATCCTCCCTGGTGAAAAGTAATACTTTAAGAACCCTTTTTCTTAGATATCATATATTGTGATGGAACCATTTAATTTAAAACTATCAATACAATCACATAATATTTATATGAGAATAGAAATTCCCTCAACCTTATGGAATCTAATTAAACACGATTATAATTTAATATATATTAGATATCAAACAATGTTGGATCAGTGGCTATATAGACCATTGAGTTGTAAGCTTTAAATACTCCCATGTTTTTAATCTTTTAAACAATTTTTTTATTGATATTAAGGTTTCTATCCTGAACTAAAGGTAAAAAATTTATTAGTGTATAGTAATAAATGATTGTAAATGATTGTTTATAATTTTTCTTCACATGTAATTTGTTATGTTTTTTATTAGTGTTCCTCATGGGTGTTTTTTCTGTTAATCTCATCATTTGAAACATCAATAATGTCTAATTCCATGATTTATCATTGTCAAGAGAAAATAAATCACCCTATCATTAGATTTTATTATTAATTTTTTAAATAATCACGTCTCATTGATTGAGTGTTTGGAGTTGGTACACTATCTGTGGGGTGGTACAAAATGATATTTATGTTTCTCATAAGAGTTATTAGAAGAACTCATAGTCTCATTATCTCAAGGATCCTTTTATCTATCACCCATTATTCTCTTCACTTTATTAATATTTTTGTAATTATAAAATATATTTTTAAAATAGAAAATTGTATAGGTTTATGGTGTGGGTGAAAAAAAATTAAGAATGCACATTGAGGATGTAGAAAAAAACTAATTAAGCAGAAATGAGATATTATATTTCAAGGATAAGATGTCTGGTCAAGGAATCCAATTGATGGATTAGATTTTGGATGAAATATAGATATTAAACTAATAAGCCTCATTATTTTATATCTATTTATAATATTTTCTTTGATGTTTAAAAGTACATGGAGAAATTGTTATAGAGGAATGATTTTTTTATAGTAGATCAGTGGAGGGATTTTTTTATGGGAAATGAAAGGAATAAATGGATAGAAAAGTTTTTATTGGGATTTTTAGGAATCCCATAGTGAGATTTTCCTTCATTATCATCGATTTTTTTTCAGATTATGCATGATATTTTTTATTCTTTTTTTGTCAATTGTCAATTGTGAAATATTTTTTGATTGGGCTATGAAAAATTTCATATTTTTTCATGCTTGGATTTTGGAATAGTAAACATGAAAAATAATTAATATCTATAATGTATTTTCTTCTTCTTATAATGGTTATAGATAAATTTATTAAAATTATTATTTCATGTTTTCTTAAATGTTGTTTATAATTAATTTGTATGATTTTTGGTTACACATGAAATTTTTCATGTTCGAAAGAGTATTCTGAATTTTAGTGAAATAATGTATTTCAATTGAGGTTTAATAGAATTATTCAATGAATATTTTAGGAAATTTCTCTGAAACATAGACTAGAATAAATTAATAAATGAAATACTAACATTTTTCTAATTGTTTCTTTGAACCTCCACAAAACATCTTCTAAATGATTCAATAAATCTTACTTTCATACATTCCCTAAAAAATAATCTAAACCATTCCATAAACAAGAAAATTTACTAGAAAATTTATTCAAACTAGAACATTTACAATAATATTCCCTAAAACAATCACCAATACATTCTCTGAAAATTTAATTATGATTATAAATATTTTGTAAAAAATACTTTAAATAAATTTTATAAGTGAATTTATTATAAATTAACTTATAGTTAAAATTTTAATAAAATTTATTTTTTTGTTATATTTGTTAATATTTAATCTCCAAAATACATAAATATAATTTATTATTTTCATTCATGCAGTATATATTTTTTATATAGTTATTGTAATTATTTTAAATTTAAAAAACATTATAGATATTATATTCAAAAAAATATGTAACAAAAATAATACATATTTTATATAATTAAAATTATTATAAAAATATCTAAATATTATTATTTTTATTAAAATATAGTATGTATTTTTTAGTTATATAATTTTTTAAATATTCATTTTTTGAATTCTAAAACATTCTTTGGGACATTCAGAGAAATATTTAGTAGATTCATCACATAAACAATCCCTCAGACATACACCGTAAGTTCCACAAAACCTCACTAGAACATTTATTGGAACAATGACAGGAACATGCACATGAAAATTCACTAAAATATCTACCAAAGGTTTTAGAAAAAAGATTTATAATTTTTTATAATTATTTTCTAAATAATATAATAAATAAATTTTGTAAGTGTATTTATTATAAATTTATTTTTAATTATAAATTTATAAAAATAATTCTTTTTCTTGTATTTATAAATATATATTTTCCAAAATATATAAATTCTATTTCACATGTTTATTCATTTATTATAGACATATTTATATAGTAATTATAATCATATTATATTTTAATTGATATATATATTATATTGATAAAAATTATGTAATAAGAGCAATACTTACTTTATATAATTTCATTAATAATAAATATATTTTTAAAATTATGACATTTCTTAATATATAGTAAGTATTTTTAGTTTTTTAATTTTATAAATATAATTTTTTCTCTATTGTGAATCTTTTACTAGAAGTTCCTCTGAACATTCCCCTAAACGTTTCTAAAACATTCCGTGGGAAATTGACTGGAACATGTACTAGAACATTCAAAGGAACTTCCATTAAATCAATCACTGAAGCTTCAAGTCAATGTTTCACTGAAAGGATTTTAAAATTCTATTTATAAATATTTTTAAAAAAATATATTTATAATATTTTATGATGTTTTTTATAATTTTATTTATAGTTATACTTTATAAAAATATTTTATTCATTTTATATTTTTAAATATTTAATTTCCTATATATCTAAATTTTAAATCCTTTTTTATTCTAATAATATACATATTTATATTTTAATTGTAATTATTTTATATTTATAAAAAATATATAGATATTATATTTATCCAAACTAAGTAAAAAATATAATACAAGTTTTATAAAATTCTATTTATTATAAATATATATATATATATATTAAAGTTTTATTTTAATAATTTTTTGTATATATTTTTTAGTAATATAATTTTATAAAAAAAACATTTTTTGGTATTATTTGACTTGCACTGTAACATTAAATGGATGTTTTAGAGGATATTTCATTGAAATTTTCACTAAAACTTCCATTGTAACTTCCACCGAACTTCACAAGATCTTCACTAGAACTATCAGTGGTGCTTTGATGGGAACTTTCTGTGAAGCTCATACTTAATTTATTTTAAATATATATATTTTAAAATATATCATATCTGAATCCATTTTTTAATATTATTTTTTGAGTTCGGAATTGTGAAGTGAAACATTCATGGGATGTTTCATTAGAACATTAACTAGTACTTAAAAAAACATTAACTCAAACATATTTTGAAATAAAAAATTAAGGTTTTACTAAAAGGATTTATAACATTTGTTGAAGCATTTAATGTTACTCATATTGTACATTCATTGAAGCAGAGATTCTATGTCACATTTTATTCCAATGATGATGATGTTGATGTTACAACATCATATTTTAAACAAGTTGCAGGAATGTAATTCAAATAAACTGATGATTTTCATTGTTTCTAGGATATATATGGGGGAATAAATTGGTTCAATGTATGGCAAAAATACATTAAGTAAATGAGAAAAATAAATCAAAAGTAACATCATGCCTTTATACATGTTCCAAATATGTCCATATTAAGATTTATAAACATGACAGAATATTGAATATTTAATCTTAAAGATCCATGTACAAGTTACATTATTTTAATGGGGGTTTCATTGTTTTCTTATATGAAATATTATTTTAATGTTCTTGTAGAAGAGAAAAATAATCCCTTGAAAAATATTTAATCAATTCATATAATGATTTCCCAATGAAATACAAATATAGTGCAAGAATCCAATTTAGATGTGAATAATTTCTACCATATTAAACTAAATGATTCTTTCTTATTGGAAAAAAATATTTTAGAAGCATATGATGTTATTCGGTAAACAATAGTGTATAAGTTAATTTTTTACATTCTTAAAGGAAAAAGGAATTGGTTCATAATGATACATGTTACATGTTAGAGAACCTTCAAATTTAAATTATGGAATATAAATTATTTTTCCATACTATTAGGATTGATTTAACAAAGTAAATTATAAATATATTCTATAATTATCTAAAAATGTAATAAACTATGTGTTTTTTTGGAGATTTTTTTGTATTTGACATAGATTTCATCCCTAAAGAAGAGTATATCCCCTTATGTGTCATTGTGACCTTTAGTAACCATCATGATAAAATTGTTTTTAGGATGATTTATTATATGATTAAACTTTGAGGTTTCATGAATTGTCGTTAGTAAAATATTTTTTTCTATAGTAAAAATGAGACATTCTGAATGTATATTTTTGTGTTGATGGGATAAATATTTTTTTAACTATAAGAAATCATTAACTATATTATATATCATCATCACTAACAAATTTTTATTATTTCCTTCAAATTATTCCCTATAGATACTAATAAATTTAGAATAACATTGAACTATATAATGTTTTATATAAAGAATATATACAATAGTATACTCTATTATTATATTACCAATATTAAATACCAAATTATTTGGAAAAATTCTTACTTTCATCCCCATTTATTATTTTTTTATTATTTGAGTATGTGGATCAATTAGGTGATGTCATTGAAAATTAGTGTAGGATGTGACATTATGTGTAAAATATTTTACAATAAGGTTGTATATCTATAATACTCAACCTTATACATGTCAATTCATTGTTCATAAGAAAGAAAATATCATCCATTTTAGTGGAATGGATGTTGTTTTCAGAAACCTATATGTATTAACTCCACACAATTAATAATTATTTATAATAAATAATTTAATGTGAAGGTAAAATCAATAGAAAAGATGAAATTAAGTGTTTTTATTCCCTATGGTCTTAACATCATACCAGTTAGGAATAAACTTGAGAATCTTCTACAGATGCATATAGTATTATTTCATGAATCACTGAATTTTCCTCAACCATCTTGGTATGAAAAACTACCGTGTAACAACCTTATCGATTCTAATTTCCCTAAAATATAGTGTATGAAGATGGTTTTTTTTCTGCAAAACTATTTCCTTTTTTTATTTCAATAGTGTTACTATTGTTGTTCTTCTTTTGGTTCCAATTTCTAAAAAAATTCCAAGTCTAACTTATTTTCATTTCGAAATCATTATTTTTAGTTCTAATTAGGGATCCGGTTCAGTGAGTTCATTATCAAGGATTTTCATATATACTGGTTGTTGGAGGAAGTGTGCACTATTCTTGAGATTCATCCTTACTTTATACAACTTCAACATCTTTATAGGTGGATGGACTACATTCTATGTTAGTTAAGGTCCCAGTTTTATTTTCCCTGATCTATGATTACTTTGGATGTTTTATCTAAAGTTTGATCATGACTATATGGATAAAACTCCATTTATTTTTTAGTTTTTTGTATTCAACTTCCCTAATTTTTTCCTCAATTACAATTATGATTAGACACTTTTTATCTTATTTATTACCACCCCCTTCCAGTTTTTGTTCATTATAATTTCCTACTTGTTTCTCTTTCCAAATATAATCTAATTTTTTTTTTATTATTTTACCTTTATAATGAAATTTAATTTCAACTTAATTAGTTTTGATTCCCAAATTTTATTTTTTGTTAAAGAACTTGATATATATCCTTATTATCCATTATAACCTATTGCACTACAATACCACATTCCATGGTAGATATATTTTTTTCACCTTCTTTATGTTTACCTATTTTTTTAGATATTTTACATGACCATTATTGTTAATGAAATCATTAAAATAATATTGATATTATAAGACTTACCCCACATTCTTGAACTTTTAAACCTGTGATTTTCTTCTTGACATCCAAATCTATATCATCCAAACTCTTTTTTATAAAAGTTTCATTTTTTACTTGTATCATTTTATTTCTTGAGTATTTTTTTATTTCACGATACCAATACTTAATTAATAATATATATACATATATATTAGGAAAATAATACATATGATAGAAATTAAATTTAAAACTACACCAAAAATGAAACAACTGACCCAGAATTCATAGAAAAGTATTTATGGAATACATCGATATAATTCATCAGATGTTCATGTATTACGTGAGAAACATTTTTCATTGATATATATGAAAAATAATTCATTAATATGATAGAAAACTATCATAAATATGAAACTATGTTAAGAAAGAAAATAGTATAACATGGGTACAAATAGAGGAGTATTTTTTTGTTAACACATTTATTTGGTTTATCCCTTAATACATATTTCATAATTGATGTTTTTATTTACATTTTTTAATAAATAATAAACTATTTAAAAAATTTACATATATATAAAGGCGACTTCATTTTTTTAATTAATATTAGTTTGTGATTTTTGTTTCCCCTTCGATAATCCTGAACATCCTTCGAACCTCACATTCACATAAAATTCCATCCACAATAAATATTCAATATATATATATATTGATGTATAATATCTATAAAACACAAAGAAAAACAAGATATCATACATAATAAAAAATTATCCTATGATAGTTTTAGATATAAAATCATTAAAAAAAATCAAAAAATTGTTTCAAAAAAATAATATGTATGACCCCTTACATATTTGGATGATTTTTTTATATGTAATTTTAAAGAAATCATTTTTGATCTATAATGTATAACTAAAAAATATATTAAAATTTCATTTGAAATTCATATAACATATAATAGGAGGAAAAAGAGTTATATTAGATGTTTGAGGGTAATTTCAAAGAAGTTCCAATATGGACGAAATATATCAGTTACCACTATGGAGACTGTAAATTCTTATGGAATATATTGAAAAGGATTTCAAAAAATTAAATGGGACATTCATTCACCCTATGAGGTTAGTTCCAGCTATAAAATCCACAGAATAGGAGTTTAGGAATATCTAGTAGATTTTCTTGTGGAATTTCATGGAGGTTATAGTGGGGAATAATTCTATCAATTACCCCTCTGAAAACTGCCAATTTTTTGTAGAAATTATTATGTGGATTACACAAATTTTATTAGAACTTTAAGTCATTAATTGAGGTGGATTACCACTATAAATCCCATAATATAGTAATGATATATGTTACATTGGTAGTTACCATGAAATTTCATGGAAATATTAGAGGGTAATTAAACTATAAATTACCAATCACAATCCTGGAAAATTACATTAGAATGTTTCAGTGGGGATTAAAATAATTATTGTAGATATTTTAGGCAGCCATTAATGTTTATTAACACTATAAATTTCATAAAATAGGAATACAATAATTTTTTATGGAATTTCAGGGATATTTTAATGGGGAAGAAACATGTGAATTATCCCTCTCAAGTATGCAATAAATATATAGATTGTCTTAGTGGGGATTCCAAAAATATCCAAGGATATTTTAGTCATCCCTTAAGTTGGATTCCCACTTGAACAAAAATGAAATTAATTTTCATGAGGTTTTAATAGATGTTCTAGTGAAATATTGTGTATTTTCTAATGGGGAATCTACCTATAAATTTCCCCTCTTAGACCTAAATAATTTTATTGGAAATTAAAAGATCCCATATTTTACCATGGTATGTACCCCATTATGTTTTTGGTTAAACCTATTTAACTCAACAACTGATCTATTTATACATATTAGGATTAATTTATGGAGGTGCTCATAAAGAAAAAATATAAAGGTGAAGGAAATATGTCAATAGTAACAACATCATGTTGTTAATGAAGAAATAAAAATTTTAATTGCTTTGGTTGGATTCCAAGAATTTCATTTAGGTAGTTATAGTATTTGTGGGAGCAATTGGTTCATGATGTGAGATTACATTCAGGATGTGGATTTGTTTTCAGGGATTTCTATCGAGGATATGTTTTTGGAATAAATAGAAACATTAATATTATTGGTGTAAAACCCTAATTCATGTCATGATTGTTGTTGTGTCCAACAAGTTTATTTAATTATTGATCCATATAATTATTCCTACCATCAGTATCATTTCACTCAATATCTATCTCTCCCTTAAGAAATTTAAGAATTTCTTTCAAATCTAATGTCTGGTCTCTTTATAATTTGTTGTACCAGACATAGAAATTAAATGTTAGCCTCTTGGTTATTCGTCTATATGTTACTATGTTAGTTTTCTATTTGAGAGAACACATGATTTGTATGAGTATACCTAGATCTAGGATTTGTGACTTCTGTTTATAAACTTTCTTTATAAATCTTTGAGGGGGGGGGGGAATAGAAACCAAATTCTTGCACGGTCATTGAGGAATTTATTTGTAGCCATCACTTCAAGTTGATTGGTATAAAATAACTATATAAGGCTTATTTTTATTTTCTAATAAGTGAAATGATTTTAAATTACATAAAACAATTTACACATTAAATATCCTAATTATAAATCTACAAAATTGATAAATATGTATAATTAAACCTCCCTTCGATGAAAATGGTTTTTTTCTAATGATACCCAGTCTCTCAACCACTTTAGAGGTGTTCCAACCATTGCTCCTAGGATGGATCATGGAATATAAGAACCAGGAGCCCTTATTTTATTTTCAAATTTCTAATGTAAAGGCTGAAAATTTTGAATTGGCTTGACATTGAATTAACAGAACATAGTAATTATGATAACTAGATTTAGAAAGTAACACTGATATTGAAATTGGTTAATTTTTCATATAGACAGATTGACATTAAAATAAGATGGAAAGTGAAAATAATAGCTTTTGAATGAGAAACGTGGGTTAATGGTTATGTGAAATGTATTTCAAAAATATCCTTGATAATTGGATAACATAGATAAATGGAATAAATGGTATAATAAATAATATTTTTATGAATTGATTAATACGAGAGATGTTATAATGTTTGGAATTCTTGGTTGATAGTATTTAGAATGGATTTCTAGGAAATTGTCCTATTATAACCCCTTGATTATGCTTATGCCACATAGAAAAGTGCATGGTTATATATTGTATAAGGGAAAGAACTATGGTAATGTACCTCTAATGGGAAAAATTAAATGTTAAATATATCCTGACAGCTAAGTGTATGGTTACTTGATTATGGATGGTTGGATAATTGTTTATATTTTATACATAAAGAAAAAAATATTAGTTACATGATTTCCTGAGGGAAGGACACACTATTTCCAAATTATTTATATGGTTGATTCGTACCTGATAAGTGAATCATCTAGAATCATGATTTATTTATCATTGTAAATAGAATCCATCAATAGATATAGATATCTTAGATTATGTTGAACTAGGTTTGGCTGACCATTGGTGTCAACACGTTGATTGAGGGTTAGTGGGTTATATAATGTTCTATATTAATTAGTTAATTAATGAAACTATTTTCATAATGTTATATACATAATATATTTATACTGTATTGTTTATAAGACATGGGTATTGGCCTACTGAGTTATCCTCACACCCTATTTGGGTATCGTTTGATCCCCAAAAAAATTTCGTGGATATTGGTCTAGATAATGAAAAGGGAACCTGTGTTAGATTGATTTCTTTTCTAGTTAGTATTTAATAATAAATACGGGGTTGGGAAGGGGTTTCTAGAATAGGATTCATTTGGATTATTTATTTCTGAGTTTTTTTATACATGTATTAATTTTAGAATGACATTCAGTTAATATTTAAAATGAAATGAAAAGTTTTATTATATTCAAGGTGATTATATTTTTTCTATTTCATTATTTTTTTATATTATTTTATGATTTAGATATCTTATTTCTATTTTTTATACAATATACCTAAGGTTATAGTCTCCCCATATAATCCATAGACTATCATTTCTAGTTAGTGGCCACTAGCATATAGGGTGGAACCCCTATAGTATCATAATGACCAAACCTAGTCACATGAGGGTGAATTAGGATGGGGTGTTTAAAATAGGTATCAATGCTTTAAAATATGTGTTTATTTACTATTTGGTTAAGGTATAAATTAGACATAGATATGCTAGGTCTTGTAAATAAGGTCTTGAATGGGAGTATCTTACCCATGTGTTAGTGAAACCCAATTACCTATGGATGAGATTGTTGTTCTCAATGTTTTATTGTTAGTTTTATGATGTTATTTTACCTTGGGTGATTTACTTTTTGTGTGATGTTACTATTTTAAGAGATTTTTAACATTGTTGGGTATGGAAAGAGGTGATTATTCACACATCCTAACATGAACAATGTCGAATACATTGTCTTGAATTTTTTATTCTATAGATATTATTATTGAATTTGATATATTTTCATATAAAAATTATAAAAAGTATCCCCTAGACATATATGATAATGTGGAACAAAATGATCTTGTATGACATTCCAATTCAATTGTTAAGACATGTTGTGGTGTGACATTATGTTAGTAGTACTAGGTTTTTTTAACTTTATAAGTATGTTCTTATCATGTATATTATTATTTAGAAATTTTGTTGACCTTTGTAGAGTAAATGATTCCATTTCATCTTTAGTATGAGAGTAAAAAGAGTGTTAAAGTACATACTACTAATATAGTGGAGCCGGAACATCCTAAAACTTCAAGGAACCTTATAGACAACCATCATTATGATTGTTTCCTACCAGTCCTGGATAAAAGTTAATAATGAATTTCACCTTGACTTCCTTAAATTATGAGATTAATTAAGAGATCCTATCTCAAGTGAATATATTTCACCTAGGTAACATTACAAACTTAATGGAACTGGATCTCGTCATGGATGGGTTCCTGGTGGAGGTCTCGAGTGGTTGAAATACAGATTTCATAGGATGATCTTGGTGATCTTATTTGTGAATAAATAAGCACCACTATGATAGTAACATCCATAAAAATAATGGGAAGAGTCTCTAGGGGAGTGTAAAACTGCCACACGAACATGTTTTCGGTTAGTTCATTCAATGTCGTTGTCCTAGCCACAAGTGCATGTAGTTCCCTTTCCTTAAGTTGGTGCAATGCACTTGCGGTAGTATGGGTCAACTATAATGGTTATATAGGAGAAATAAGTAGGAAATAGGTGATAGATTAACCATTCAAGTAGTATTTTCTTTTAGGGAATCACCTACCCAACAGCAGTCAGGTAGTAGGAGTTCCACTGGATGTTTATTCTATAGAAGGGGATGTAGAACCCCAATACATGAGAAACAATATTATCCAGATAGAGTATCACTTATAATTAGAATTGGATCATTAGTCAGATGTGTGATTCATATTCTTTCTATATGGTGTACTCCAACCAATCTAGATATAAGACCTACCACCATTAGAAGATTTATTCTTCTGTTATTTACCATTGCATGTGATTTGTTTGATAATGAAATGTCACATTACTTTATATCTAGCCAATTTTATAATGTATAGGGTTTGGTCATGGAAAAATAAGATAGGATTACGACCATTGAAACAATATTAGGGATTCCCCTAGAGGATTTCAGATGTTGTAAAGAGTATTTTATTAAAATTAGTGGCTACCATTTTCTTTGGGGTCTATTTACTCTAGAAATGGTTGAATTTTATTATATTATCGGTATGGGTTATCAAATTTTTTAATCATCACATATTAAATGTTATCAATGGATAGTCACCTTTATTTCTCAATAATGGAAATCTATGTTCACTTAGGTGAATGAGATCTTTAGGCTGGTTGTGTATGGCCAATTTGGTGAGATTGGACTGCCTCATGGATAAAATAACTAGCCTTGTTATAGATAATAAATAGTTAAAGTAGTAAAATTTACATTCATTAGTTGATAAATATCATAATTTAAATTTTGAAGAGTTCTCCAGATCACCACTCGTTATGGAGATCATGTTTAATATCGAGTTATTTTCATAAGATGAACTATATTTTATTCCTCTTTACAGGATGGAACAAGAAGATACATAGGAGTTGGAATTTAAAATTGATTCTCTAGAAGCTATGGGATTCATGTGATGTAGTAATTAACCATGGGGTTCTCTTATAATATTCACCAAGAATACTAATTTAAATTTGAGTATATTTATGGATTACCAGAGACGAAACTAGATGATGGTTAAGAACCAATATCCCATTCCATGAATCAATGATTTTTATTATTATCTGAGAGGTGTTTGGATTTTTTCAAAGATTAAAATGATGATAAGGTATCATCTATTAAGGGTTAGTTCATCTAACTTACTTAAGACTTATTTAATTTGAAGGAATAACCTGTATGATTTTTTGGTGATTTCATTTACTCTAACCAACCTACTTGAAGTATTCAAGGGCTTGATGAATCAGATCTTATATATATTTCTAAATCAATATTTGGTGGTATAAATTAATGAAATCATACTAAAATCCCTATCTATATATTATCATTCCCAAAATATCAATATCATTTAGAGTACACATATAGATCATAGTCTATATTCTATGATATCAAAATATCACTTTTATGTTGACAAAGTTTACTTATTGGCCACGTTATCTTAGAGGATAAAGTTTCAATGTTCTGAGAGAAGGTTGTATACATGGTATCATGTGAATAATCCAAGAACATATTATAGATTCAGTTATTTATATTTTTGGTATGTTATAATCTACATTACTACTTAGACTTATCCCATTTAGAATGTCCATTTTCTAGGACTGAAATGAATAGGGTAATGTTTTTTTGATAGATTATTGAGATGTTTCATTCTATGAATTCAATATGAGGTTGACTTAAGCACCAATACATACCTTACTAGATTCATATAAAGAGTATACCATGTACTATGACACATCCATAATTGGACTTGGAGTAGCTATGATGAAGGAGGAATGAGTGGATTCTTATTGATCTAGATATTTGAGGTCGCATGAGTAGACTTTACCCACTCATGATCTCGAGTATGTTGTGTAGGAACATGCCCTAATTTGTTGGGAGCATTATCAATTGGAGATGGGTTTGTGTAGTACATGGATCACAAGATCCTAAATCTCATTTATTCAATAGGACCTATTCCTTAGATATAGGAGGTGGGTACAACATCAGTTTTATTCTAACATTGAGTTAGAATACACACTAGGGAAGGGAAATGTAGTTACCAACTTCTTGAGTAAGAAGATATAGATAAATGAATTTTTGGAGTATTTTGACATGTGTAAGTTGATGGAGTTATTTTATAATATGTAACTTTATTTTTATTATTACTAGGGATGATCAAGTATAACATAATCATATGATCTTCTCATACAACTAGACTATATCAAGAGAGGTAATTTATTTTATCCAAAGATCTTAACTCTGAGAGACATCATATATGGAGGGAATCCACCATTATAATGTGGATTTTATTTTCATCCATGGCCATATCTTGGATCCAACATGCTTATATGAGGTGCTAATAAAGGAATTTCATGCATTTAAATGGGTGGTATATCATTGGCTGATAAAGGTATGTCATGATCTCAATATAAATTATATTTGGACAAGGATAAATAAAGAGATAACATTCATTGTGGAATTATACTTAACTTGTTACTAGTGGAGGACAATAAATAAAGTCTTATTAGTTTACTATATTAAATTCCCATTTCAGAATTGTAGAGGGATGATGTCACTATATTTGTTTTGACAATGTTATCCTAGAAACCATAGTAAAATGATTTAGTATGGGACATTATGGATTGAATAATGAATGGATACCACATATTACATATTAAATAGTCCTACATAGTCATTTATTTTTATAGTGTGTTTATGTTGTACATATTTATATTGAATTTTATTCTTAGGATAATCATTGTTGAATGAGATCCTTGTTTGACATTATGTTTCGGGTAGGGCCTTTAGATGGTATTGGGATCACAGATTATTTTGAGCATTTCCTACCATACATATATTGATGGAAAATATATGTGGAAAATTCATCTCCTATAGTAAATGATTTTAGAATTTACTTTGGATTTCAGTTTCTCTTGGACTCATCATCTAGAAATGTTTTTTATTTTCTATAATAACATCTTTTATGAATCAATGCAAATGGCACATTTTGAGGACATGAATGGAATGTTGTGTTTTTTTTCCACTTTACTAGTTAGAGGTATGTTATTTAGTTATAATTTGAATTATTATCATGTTGAAGATTCTTCAGTAAGTCTAAATAATTAAAAAGTTGTCCGTGACATTGTATTGGTGATAGTAATCATACACTTACAATTAGAAATGACCACTAGAGTTCATGTCCAGTCAGAATGTTTTTTATAAAGTTTCAAATAGTTTAGGGAAATGATATATCGAAATTCTAGGAAATCTAGTGATTATGTCTGTGATAAAATTTGAGGTAGAAGTGGGATTTAGACCAGTGGGGTAATGGTTATATCATCCATAATTCTACATTTCCACGTGCAACATGGTTCACATGTTAAATCTTATAGATAACACTAGGAACCTTACAACATTATATATGTTAATTATTTTGATATGGATGCTGATAAACTATTTGAGGGTAATCGAAAGTATATTGCATATCATCTTGAGAGGAATCTATGAGGAATTAATTTTAATCTTGTGCGAGTGCAGTGGGAACATGGGCATATTTAGGAGGACACATGAGAGAGGGTGTCTTCTATACAGATGTAGTTTCCCAAGTTATTCACATATATCCTATATTTATTCATGGGAGAATAGAATAGGGATGAAAATTTATATTGTGGGGAGGCGGTAAGATACCATATTTTATTCTGGTTCATACCAATTTATGTTTTGTTTTAACCTATTTAATTTTTTAAAATATCTATTATTCCTCACTAGGATGGATTGTTGGAGTTATTTAGGAGGAAACAATTTAGGCAAGAATAAAATATAAAAAAAACTAATTTACACCATGAATGGGGTAATAATTATATGAATGGTTATAGGTTTATTCAATTAGTTTCATTCAATGTGTAAATTTTTTTCTTGGATGAATCCATTCATGGGGCGAGATTCCATTCACGATGTGAACTAGTATTTATGGTCTTAAGTGGATGAAACTTGTTTTTCAACATATATGGAAGCAAATATATTCTTGAAGTCAAACTATGATTCTTTTCATGAATGTGGTTGTGTCTAGTAGTTTTATTTTAACTATAGAGACCCGAAGCTTGACGTACATTAACATTACATTACTTTTGAGGAATACTTAGTACATAACAAAAACACACACACAAGGACTGTAATAGTTTAGTGTCTTTTGAAACTCGGAATATAACCTTCTAATCGTGGTGAATGATCTTCAACATCTCCCATAAAGATCTTATTTTTTTTAACCTAAATCCTTTCTTTATGTCCTGGGGAAAATAAAACATAAAAGGGTGAGCTCAAATGCCCAGTAAGGGTAAACAAAAGAAATATCAATCATGTCATATTCATAAGAACATATCTTTTGGAAATCTTAACCTGCAAAAGAGATCATAATTTCATAACATGGGATAAATCATAGTAGTGAAATGTAATCCAAATAATCATAACATAAAACATGAAACTTTGTGTCATACACACATAATCATATAGAATCATTTCTTATTAGTCAATACTCATTTCCAAGACTATCTTAGTGGACAAAGTCCATTTCTTAACCGAGTTCAATACTCGTTTCAGTCCTGTTTCACTGAACCGGTATAACCTACCGTTCCAGCCATGTCTATCTCATGAGATATAAGATCTTTACCCAATGAATTGGAGGGAGATATAGGTCCCACCCATCTCATAATGATACCATTCTTATGTGTGCCACAAAATCATAAATCATACATCATTGCATAATCCATGTAATAAAAATGGGAATCTTAAACATCGTGACATCATCAAACAATTCATATAAGATAAAGGAACTCATAAAAATAATTCCATCACAAAATAATCAAATCAATGTAATAATGGGGATATAAACAGAACCCTATATTATCTTAGATGGAAAATAATTTTGATAAAACACTTGAACTCCATTCTTGAGGAAAATACCCTTTCAAATTCAAAAACATTTCCCATTTTTAACATGTCATACAATTTTAAACTAATGAAATAATCTTGAAAACTTGTAAAGGAAGCTTCTTTGAAATAATTTTTTAAAAATCCATTCATGCCGTATAAGTTAAAAAAACATTCTTCGTACTTTTGTCAGAAAAGTCAAAAAGTACCTCGTACGAAAAACGACAAAAGATTTCTTTTATATCTTTTACTAAAAACTCACCGAAGGGTAAAATTGTATTTAAAAAATTGTATGTTGATATAAATAATATTACATATTGAGGAAACATGGATGTCGATGATAAAATACACCCCAGTAAATTTCAAAGTATAAACAATCTTGGATAAAAATGAGATTGTGATATTTCCCATACCATAGGTCCGTTTTTCTTCGTAAGTGTCCGAAACTCCTGTATAATGATTTAAATAATGTTATTTACTTATTCCAGAATCATAATTATTGTTATGATATCATATATGGTCATATTATTAGCTTCTTATTAGTAATATTTCATTACTACTTGTTATTCGGGTGTTTATTACTTTTTGTTCTTATGCGTGTTCTGTCGAATAAATTCTTATTCATCTCTTTAGGATATAGATACCTCATTTTCAGAATTTTATTAGTGTAATATATATCATATTCATTCATTCAATTCATTTATATAATCATTATGGAATGAAGATCATGTAGAACGAGTCGCATCAAATCGTGGAGACGGTATTCCGTACGTACGCACGAGTGATTATATCATTCCTATGATCGTGGAATTGTATTGGAGTGTATGTATACTATTTCAGAATCAATATCACTTTATAATAGTCATATATAGTAATTATTTACACTATTATACCCATCCAAGTAAGGAGGTGGTGGAAAATAGATTACACCACGGCGTGGAGACGGTATTCCGTACGTACGCATGTGCGGTGATTTCTTTTTCCGTAGGATAGATAGATGGTGAAATAGGGTTGTTTCATACATATAATAACATATCATTATATGAGTGATACTGATCTTATTACTTAATAATGAAACAACTAAAGAGGAAGAAGTGGAAGAAGAAATAAAGATGAAAGAATCGGTAACAGACATTACCTCTTCTTTGAAGTGCTTCTTTGAGACCTCCTTTTAGGGCACTAAAATAGGTCATTGAAGAAGACCAGAACCTCTAGGATGATTCTAGGGATGTGTAGAGGATATATTTTCAGGGGATGGCCGAGCTTGAAGGCTCAATGTGTTGTGAGGAAGTGGGGGAGGAGGTTCCTTTGATAAGGGAGGAGAGGGGCACATTTAGAATAACTAAAACTATTATTTCATTATAAAGTCAAATTCGGTTTTAAATAGCTAAAAATTGATTTATTTCGAATCTAAGGTGGGGATGGGTCGAAATCCTCTCATCCAATAGAATTTAGACAAGTTTAGGTTCCTATTTTTACCTTATCATTTAGATTTAACATTAAGTTAAATAATTTTACTCTTACCGTGTCTTCTAGTGTTCCTACACTATAAGGTTAATAAACTTACTATAACAATCCAAACGAACCCCAAGTTGTTTATTATTAATATATATAACCTTATCTAAGTCATTGGGCCGAACCTTATATTTTTAGGAATAATATAACAATTAATAATATAATATTTGTTTTAAAAACTATTTTATGTCAATTTTGACACTATTTAGTAATTGATTTTTGTGAAAATCATAAAAGAATGATTAGTTCGAAAAAGGTAAATTAAATCAATATTAACATGTCATATTAACCTATAAAATTAGTTTAATTCATAAAATGCCTCAAATTACACTTATTTGGGTATTTATAATATCAATTATTCTAATTTTTCACTATTATGGTAATTACCGCATCATCATTGTTTCATAAATCAATTAAATTATTTAATGTCTAAAAATTAAAAATAAAATTTCATTATGTAGGAAATATTATTAGATTTCTAATGAATATTTACAATCATATGTATCTTATGTATAACCCTATATTAAAAATGATTTAGTAAATAAACATTGATTTTAACTCTTTTAACTCTTCTTTGAATTAAATAATAATAAATGTCCTAATCTAATCCAAGTGGGCCTAAATGGTCATATTTTATTCCTAAGGTCGTTTTTGGTCGAATTAAACTTATACAATAGAATTAGGACATGTGTTAGGGTAATAATAATATTATTTTTACCCTTAATTACCCTATTTAATTTTAACCGTGGTAAAAAAAAGTAAAAAGTTACTATTCACAAAAATTAGTTTCATCTCATTGAACCAAATTTTACTTACTGACATCAACCGTGTCTCTCGGACTTTTGGAATTCCACTCACAAAAGTGGTAAAATTATGTTTTATGAAAAATTAATTTTTTTAACTACCACTTAGTGGTTTCACTATTCATCAAAAAATGAAAGTTTCCTGAAAAATACCAAAAATTAGGCCTAAGCTATATTTAATATTAAGATCTCAAAAATGATGTATATTTTACCAAATTCAAAACATATTAGTTGCATTAATTCATTTAAAAATTAATTCCCGTCGTCAAAACAAATAGCTTGTTCTTAAGAGATAATAACTATCAAAAGATTGACCCTTGTTTATGTCTGGTTTAAATGTGAAATTAAATACAATGACCATCATTGTATTAAATTGTAAAAATATATTCTAAATATACTTTTAAACCACTCAAATTTATAATATATTACTATTAATTATTTCGATTGAAAAAGT
Organism: Viscum album; assembly: GCA_963277665.1. Lineage (NCBI taxonomy): Eukaryota > Viridiplantae > Streptophyta > Magnoliopsida > Santalales > Viscaceae > Viscum > Viscum album. Next base: position 1,175,260,468 of record OY728153.1, on the reverse strand, counting down.
TGTTTTTAATTAAAATATAGCGTGTTTTTACTATTCATCAAAATATGAAAGTTTCCAGAATGGTATGAAAATTTATCCAAAGTAAATTTTTATTTCATGATTCAAAAGAAGAATTTTATTTTGTCAAATTGAACTTATACACATGTCAAAAACTAGATTTAAAGTGGGTGCGCCATCAAAAGGCGGCAAAACTGCATTTTTTGAAAAATACTTATTTTACTCGAAAAATTTATTTTGTTCTTATACCATGTTTTAGAAAATGTGAAAGACGAATAATAATGTTATAAGATTCCAAATTTAGTTAATACTATTCATAACGGCTAGTTCATAATAATATTATAATAATATATCGTTGTTTAGTAAAACCCGGTATTGCGTACAACACACGCTATCGAGGAAGGTCGGGATTGTGTGTAATGCAATTCAAGTCAGGGTTGCGTGTTGTGCAAGAATTCTTCGTTGTTTCGTATAAAATAATCCAACCTTATTTCATTTATACATTGAATATATATATATATATACTCAATGTTGCGTAGAATAACTATTATCAAAATTGTGTGTAACACGATCCTAGAATAGTGTTGCGTATACTGCAAGCTAATACAGTGTTGCGTATAGGGCAAGGTAATCTTCGTGTATCATACAACACAAGAAATTAATGAAATTAAAAGAATAATTTTCATGAAATCTTAGGGTGTTACATTCTACCCCCCTTAAAATGAATTTCGCCCATGAAATTCGTCGGGGTTATAAATGGTTTACTATTCGAAAGTTTCTTTAATAGAAACCCACATCGTAAAAAGGAATACCAAAACCAATCTTTAAAAACAAAAGTATGAAACGTAAAGGTTACCCAAATAAACTAATCACTGGGTTTCCACATAGGTGAAAATATGGATATGGAAGAGAAATCTAACCATCATGTTCTGATGGAGAGTGGTAGAGAACATGGCTATGGAAAATCCAGCAATCACAAAGCCATAAATTTGTGACAATATAAGGTACCATCTGATTCATTAGATATAAGAGCACTAGGAAAACATTTTTGGTTTTGAAGATCCTTTCCCTAAAGTTGATGAAATTGAAATTATGAGAAATACTTTCGTGATTTTGGAATAGTCTCACGGTTTGTCGTTCTTTGTACAATTTCCACTTCATCTCTTAAAGAAATGAAGTTGAATTTCTCATTCGTGATGTGATAGTAGATCATGCGATAGAATGATGGGTCATTCCATCTGTCTCAAACAAAAGGTTAGAAAAGTTATCAAAAAATACATAAGTCCATCTATAGTGAGATTAATCATATATGGTTCCCAAAATGGACTTATACTTCATATATCATACTACTTAATATAATAAAACTAGTTTATACTAAACAGGGACTTCCTGTAGGCCAGTGGTAGGCGATAAAGGCCAGTCGCACTTCGGTTGTGGGTTCAATTCCCACAGCCTTGTCTGACGCGATGGGTTGTCGCCCGTCCTGCAGGTTGTCCTTTTTCTAAAGCTATATTACTATAACATCCCATCAACAATATCAAAAAAGTTTTATCCTTAAAAAATACTAACTTATGTCCAACATAATCCATTCCAATATTTAGGCTTATCTAAAATACTTCGGTCCATGCTTATAGTATAAAGAAAATGATCACGTGAATGCCATCATTTATCCCCCATATATCATAAGATATATCTTGTTGGTCAAATTACAAACATGTGAATACATTAATCATTTATTCTCTTGAAGAATTAATACCCATTGAACCTTAGTGAAAACATGAATGAAGTCAAAAGTTAACACTTTCCACATACCAAATTCCAAAAATTCTATATACTCAAACCATGATATAACCTTTTCCTTATATCAGTTATGAGCTCATGAATACTATCAAACATTTAATTTTCTCCTTATCCCGTTATTATGCACATATCATCTACATTCCAAAAATATCTGAATAAACTTTTATGGATACTGGTACCATTAATCATACACTTTCAAAACTCAAGGAAAGACAACAATGTAACAATCCTTAGATGTTTCTTTATTCCAAAGTACCATGAGATTACTTATACAACATTACACATGATAAACATGTAATCATTCCACTACATTCTTAAACCATTGAACGAGCTTCAACAATTCTTTCATCTCACATATCATATGTAGTCTCTTCATCATCATCAACATAAATACTACCCATACGACCATACTGATTCTCTTCATGAGACTTTCCCTTAGGGAATTGGTTTGCATAATGCCCATACATTCCACATTTAAAATATTTAACCATTGTTGACGTCGTAGCAATACCATTATCCTCATCCCAGCTGTTAACGGAACCTTTTCCTTTGCACTTACTGGCTTTGTGTCCTTCTTTTCTACACCCAAAGCATCTTCCAGTTCCTTTGAAACATTCTCCTTGATGCCTCTTCCCACATGATTTACATAGGGGAAATTGAACTTTCTTTCCTCTATGATCATCAAGAAACTCCATCTTTCTCTTATTAGCCGAGTCAGGAAACTTAAAAAATTTTACTTTATTGATCATATTATGAGATTGCTGATTCGGAATAATAATGATGTTTGGACTTCCAAATCCCATTTCATTTGGTTTCTCAGAAAGAATATCGCTCCATTGTCCATCATATCCTCCATTATCGTGAATCATCTTGTTTCCAGCCATTTTCCAAAACCCAAAAAGAGTAGTGTGAGAGGAAAAAATCCTAATAAAGGGGGAGTAACTTCAATATCAAACATCTTTGGTTTAATCTAATATAGTTACCATAGTTCTAGGACTATATCCTATATGTAAACTTATCATTAGGGACATCCCTAGACATACCTTAGAAATATATCTAGGGATCTTACTAATGTTTTTGCATCCTAGTTTCCAAAGGTTGACTAAACTTCTCCTCTGATACCAACTGTAGAGACCCGAAGCTTGACGTACATTAATATTACATTACTTTTGCGGAATACTTAGTACATAACAAAAACACACACACAAGGACCGTAATAGTTTAGTGTCTTTGGAAACTCGGAATATAATCTTTTAATTGTGGTGAAAGATCATCAACATCTCCCATAAAGATATTCTTTTTTTTAAACCTAAATCCTTCCTTTATGTCCTCGGGAAAAGAAAACATATAAGGGTGAGCTCAAATGCTCAGTAAGGGTAAACAAAATAAATATCAATCATGTCATATTCATAAGAACATATCTTATGGAAATCATAACCTGCGAAAGAGATCATAATTTCATAACATGGGATAAATCATAGTAGTGAAATGTAATCCCAATAATCATAACTTAAAACATGAAACTTTGTGGCATACACACATAATCATAGAGAATCATTTCTTATTAGTCAAGACTCATTTCCAAGACTATATTAGTGGACAAAGTCCATTTCTGAACCGAGTTCACTCCACGTTTCAGTCCTGTTTCACTGAACCTGTATAACCTACCATTCTAGCCATGTCTATCTCATGAGATATAGAATCTTTACCCAATGCATTGGAGGGAGATATAGGTCCCACCCATCTCATAATGATACCATTCCTATGTGTGCCACAAAATCATAAATCATTCATCATTTCATAACCCATGTAATAAAAATGGGAATCTTAAAAATCATGACATCATCAAACAATTCATATAAGATAAAGGAATTCATAAAAATAATTCCATCACAACATAATCAAATAAATGTAATAATAGGGATATAAACAGAACCCTATATTATCTTAGATGGAAAATAATTTTGATAAAACACTTGAACTCCATTCTTGAGGAAAATACCCTTTCAAATTCAAAAACATTTTCCTTTTTTTAACATGACATGAAATTTTAAACTAAATAAATAAACTTGAAAACTTGTAAAGGAATCTTCTTGAAAATATTTTTTTAAAAATCCATTCATTCCGTATAAGTTAAAAAAACATTTTTCGTACTTTTGTCGGAAAAGTCATAAAGTACCTCGTATGAAAAATGACAAAAGATTCCTTTTATATCTTTTACTAAAAACTCACAGAAGGGTAAAATTGTATTTAAACAATTTTAGTTGGATATAAATAATATTACATATTGAGGAAACATGGATGTGGATGATAAAATACACCCCAGTAAATTTCAAAGTATAAACAATCTCGGATAAAAATGAGATTGTGATATTTCCCTTACCTTAGGTCTGTTTTGCTTCATAAGTGTCTGAACATCCTGTATAATGATTTAAATAATGTTATTTACTTATTCCAGAATCATACTTATTGTTATGATATCATATATGGTCATATTCTTAGCTTCTTATTAGTAATATTTCATTACTAATTGTTATTCGGGTGTTTATTACTTTTTGTTCTTATGCGTGTTTTGTCGAATAAATTATTATTCTTCTCTTTAGGTTATAGATACATCATTTTAAGAATTTTATTAGTGTAATATATATCATAATAACTCATTCAATTCATTTATATAATCATTAGTAAATTAAGATCATGTAGAACGAGTCGCATCACATCGTGGAGAGGGTATTCCGTACGTACGCACGAGTGATGATATCGTTGCTATGATCGTGGAATTGTATTGGAGTGTATTTATAATATTTAAGAGTCAATATAACTTTATAATAGTCATATATAGTCATTATTTACACCATTATACCCATCCAAGTAAGGTGGTGGTGGAAAATACATTACACCACGGCGTGGAGACGGTATTTCGTACGTACGCACGCGCGGCGATTTATTTTTCCGTAGGATGGATAGATGGTGAAATAGGGTTGTTTCATACTTATAATAATATATCAGTATATTAGTTATACTTATGTTATTACTTCATAATGAAACAACTAAAGAAGAAGAAGTGGAAGAAGAAATAAAGATGAAAGAATCGGTAACGGACATTACCTCTTCTTTGAAGTGCTTCTTTGAGACCTCCTTTTAGGGAACTAAAATAGGTCTTTGAAGAAGACCAGAACATGTAGGATGTTTCTAGGGAAGTGGAGAGGAAAAATTGTCAGGGGTTGGCCGAGCTTGAAGGCTCAATGTGGTGTGAGGAAGAGGGGGAGGAGGTGCCCTTTTATAAGGGAGGAGAGGGGCACCTTTGGAATAACTAAAACTATTATTTTATTATAAAGTCAAATTCGGTTTTAAATAGCTCCAAATTGATTTATTTTGAAGCTAAGGTGGGTATGGGTAGCAATACTCTCATCCAATATAATTTAGACAAGTTTAGGTTCCTATTTTAACCTTATCATTTAGATTTAACATTAAGTTAAATAATTTTACTTTTATCGTGTCTTCTTGTGTTCTTACTCTATAAGGTTAATAAACTTACTAGAACAATCCAAACGAACCCCATGTTGTTTAGTATTAATATATATAACCTTATCTATGTCCTTTGGCCGAAACATAGATTTTTAGGAATAAAATAACAATTAATAATATAATATGTTTTTTAAAAACCATTTTATGTCAATTTTGACACTATTTAGTAATTGATTTTTGTGAGAATCATAACAGAATGATTAGTTCGAATAAAGTTAATTAAATAAATACCAACATGTCATATTAACCTATAAAATTAGTGTAATTCAAAAAAAGTCTCAAATTACACTTATTTGGGTATTTATAATATCAATTATTCTAATTTTTTACTATTATGGTAATTACTGCATCATCATTGTGTCATAAATAAATTAAATTATTTAATGACTAAAAATTATAAATAAAATATCATTATGTAGGAAATCTTATTAGATTTATAATTAATATTTACAATCGTATTTATCTTATGAATAACCCCATATAAAAAATGTTTTAGTAAATAAACTTTGATTTTAACTCTTTTAACTCTTCTTTGAATTAAATAATAATAAATGTCCTAATCTAATCCAAGTGGGCCTAAATGGTCATATTTTATTCCTAAGGTTGTTTTTGGTCGAATTAAACTTATCCAATAGAGTTAGGAAATTTGTTAGGATAATAATAATATCATTTTTACCCTTAATTACCCTATTTACTTTTAACCGTGGTAAAAAAAAGAAAAAAGTTACTATTCACCAAAAATTATTTTCAACACATTGAACCACATTTTACTTACTGACATCATCCGTGTCTCTCGGATTTTTGAAATTCCACTCACAGAAGTGGTAAAATAAAGTTTTATGAAAAAATCATTTTTTTAACTACCACTTAGTGATTTCACTATTAATCAAAAAATGAAAGTTTCCGGAAAAATACCAAAAATTAGGCCTAAGATATATTTGATATTAGGAACTCAAAAATGATGTCTATTTTACCAAATTCAAAACATATCAGTTGCATTAATTAATTTAAAAATTAATTACCGTCGTCAAAACAAATAGCGTGTTCTTAAGAGATAATAACTATCAAAAGATTGACACTTGTTTATGTCTGGTTTAAATGTGAAATTATATCCAATGACCAACATCGTATTAATTTGTAAAAATATATTCTAAATATACTTTAAAACCACTCAAATGACTAATCTATCACTATTAATTATTTCGATTGAAAAAGTTGTTTTTAATTAAAATATAGCTTATTTTTACTATTCATCAAAATATGAAAGTTACCAGAATGATATGAAAATTTATCCAAAGTAAATTTTTATTTCATGATTCAAAAGAATAATTTTATTTTGTCAAATTTTAGTTATAAACATGTCAAAAACTAGATTTATAGTGGGTGCGCCCTCAAAAGGCGGCAAAACTGCATTTTTTAAAAAATACTTATTTTACCTGAAAAATTTATTTTGTTCTTATACCATGTTTTAGAAAATGTGAAAGACGAATAATAATGTTATAAGATTAAAAATTTATTTAATACTATTCATAACGGCTAGTTCATAATAATATTATAATAATATGTCCTTGTTTAGTAAAACCCGGTATTGCGTACAACACATGCTATCGAGGAAGGTCACAATTGCGTGTAATGCAAGCCAAGTCAGGGTTGTGTGTTGTGCAAGAATCCTTTGTTGTTTTGTATAACATAATCCAACCATATTTCATTTATACATTTAATATATATATATATACTCAATGTTGCGTAGAATAACTATTATCAAAATTGTGTGTAACACGATCCAAGAATAGTGTTGCATATACTGCAAGCTAATACGGTGTTGCGTATAGCGCAAGGTAATCTTGGTGTAGCATACAACACAAGACATTAATTAAATTAAAAGAATATTTTTCATAAAATCTCGGGGTGTTACATTCTACCCCCCTTAAAATGAATTTGCCCTCGAAATTCATCGGGGTTATAAATGGTTTACTATTCGAAAGTTTCTTTAATAGAAACCCACATCGTAAAAAGGAATACCAAAACCAATATTTAAAAACTAAAGTATGAAACGTACTGGTTACCCAAATAAAATAATCACTAGGATTCCACATAGGTGAAAATATGGATATTGAAGAGAAATCTAATCATCATGTTCTGATGGAGAGTGGTAGAGGACATGGCTATGGAAAAGCCAACAATCACAAAGCCATAAATTTGTGATGATCTAAGGTACCATCTGATTCATCAGATATAAGAGCTCTAGGACAACATTTTTGGTTTTCAAGATCATTTCCCTAAAGTTGATGAAATTGGAATTAGAAGAAATACTTTCTTGATTTTGGTATAGTCTCACGGTTTGTCGTTCTTTGGAAAATTTCCACTTCATCTCTTAAAGAAATGAAGTTGAATTTGTCATTCGTGATGTGTTAGCAGATCATGTGATAGAATGATGGGTCATTCCATCTGTCTCAAACAAAAGGTTAGAAAAGTTATCAAAAAATACATAAGTCCATCTATAGTGAGATTAATCATATATGGTTCCTAAAATGGACGTATACTTCATATATCATACTACTTAATATAATAAAACTAGTTTCTACTAAACAGGGACTTCTTGTAGGCTAGTGGTAGGCGATAAAGTCCAATCGCACTTCGGTTGTGGGTATGATTCCCACAGCCTTGTCCGACGCGATGGGCTATCACCCGTCCTACAGGTTGTCCTTTTTCTAAAGCTATATTACTATAACATACCATCAAAAATATCAAAAAAGTATTATCCTTAAACAATACTAACATATGTCCAACATAATCCATTCCAATATTTAGGCTTATCTAAAATAATTTGGTCCAAGCTTATAGTATAAAGAAAATGATCACGTGAATGCCATCATTTATCCCCCATATATCATAAGATATATCTTTTTGGTCAAATTACAAACATCTGAATACCTTAATCATGTATTCTCTTGAAGAATGAATACCCATTAAACCTTAGTGAAAACATGAATGCAGTCAAAAGTTAACTCTTTCCACATACCAAAATCCAAAAATTCTATATACTCAAACCATGATATAACCTTCTCCTTATATCTGTTATAAGCTCATGAATACTATCAAACATTTAATTTTCTCCTTATCCCTTTATTATGCGCATATCATCTACATTCCAAAAATATCTGAATAACCTTTCATGGATACTGGTACCATTAATCATACACATTCAAAACTCAAGGAAAGACAATAGTGTAACAATCCTTAGATGTCTCTTTATTCCATATTACCATGAGATTACTTATACAACATTACTCATGATAAACATGTAATCATTCCACTACATTCTTAAACCATTTGTCGAGCTTCAACAATTCATTCATCTCACATATCATTTGTAGTCTCTTCATCATCATCAACATAAATACTACCCATACGACCATACTGATTCTCTTCATGAGACTTTCCCTTAGGGCATTGGTTTGCATAATGCCTGTACATTCCACATTTAGAACATTTAACCATTGTTGATGTCGTAGAAATACCATTATCCTCATCCCTAGTGTTAACTGAACCTTTTCCTTTGAACTTACTGGCTTTGTGTCCTTCTTTTCCACACCCAAAGCATCTTACAGTTCCTTTGAAACATTCTCCTTGTTGCCTCTTCCCACATGATTTACATAGGGGAAGTGGAACTTTCTTTCCTCTATGATCATCATTAAACTCCATCTTTCTCTTATTAGCTGAGTCAGGAAACTTAAAAAATTTAATTTATTGATTATATTATGAGATTGCTGATTTGGCATAATAATTATGTTTGGACTTCCAAATCCCATTTCATTTGGTTGCTCATGAAGTATATCATTCCATTGTCCATCATATCCTCCATTATCGTGAATCATCTTGTTTCCAGCCATTTTCTAAAACCCAAAAAATAATAGTGTGAGAGGAAAAAATCATAATAAAGAGGGAGTAACTTCAATATATAACATATTTGATTTAATCTAATATCGTTACCATAGTTCTAGGACTATATCCTATACGTATACTTATCCTTAGGGACATCCCTAGACATACCTTAGAAATATCTCTAGGGATCTTACTAACATTTTCGCATCCTTGTTTCCAATGGTTGACTAAACTTTTCCTCTGATACCAACTATAGAGACCCGAAGCTTGACGTACATTAACATTACATTACTTTTGCGGAATACTTAGTACATAACAAAAACACACACACAAGGACCGTAATAGTTTAGTGTCTTTGGAAACTCAGAATATAATCTTCTAATCATGGTGAAAGATCTTCAACATCTCCCATAAAGATCTTATTTTTTTAAAACCTAAATCCTTTCTATATGTCCTGGGGAAAAGAAAACATAAAAGGGTGATCTCAAAGTCTCAGTAAGGATAAACAAAAGAAATATCAATCATGTCATATTCATAAGAACATATCTTTTGGAAATCTTAACCTGAAAAAGAGATCATAATTTCATAACATGGAATAAATCATAGTAGTGAAATGTAATCCCAATAATCATAAAATAAAACATGAAACTTTGTGTCATAAACACATAATCATAGAGAATCATTTCTTATTAGTCAATACTCATTGCCAAGACTATCTTAGTGGACAAAGTCCATTTCTGAACCGAGTTTACTCCTCGTTTCAGTCCTGTTTCACTGAACCGGTATAACCTACCGTTCCAGCCATGTCTATCTCATGAGATATAAAATCTTTACCTAATGTATTGGTGGGAGATATAGGTCCCACCCATCTCATAATGATACCATTCTTATGTGTTCCACAAAATCATAAATCATACATCATTGCATAACCCATGTAATAAAAATGGGAATCTTAAACATCGTGACATCATCAAACACTTCATATAAGATAAAGGAATTAATAAAAATAATTCCATCACAACATAATCAAATCAATGTAATAATAGGGATATAAACATAACCCTATATTATCTTAGATGGAAAATAATTTTGATAAAACACTTGAACTCCATTCTTGAGGAAAATACCCTTTCAAATTCAAAAACATTTTTCTTTTTTTAACATGTCATACAATTTTAAACTAAAGAAATAAACTTTAAAACTTTTAAAGGAAGCTTCTTGGAAATAATTTTTTAAAAATCCATTCATGCCGTATAAGTTAAAAACACATTCTTTGTACTTTTGTCGAAAAAGTCAAAAAGTACCGCGTACGAAAAATGACAAAAGATTCCTTTTATATCTTTTACTAAAAACTCACCGAAGGGTAAAATTGTATTTAAACAATTGTAGGTGGATATAAATAATATTACATATTGAGGAAACAGGGATGTCGATGATAAAATACACCCCAGTAAATTTCAAAGTATAAACAATCTCGGATAAAAATGAGATTGTGATATTTCCCTTACCTTAGGTCTGTTTTGCTTCGTAAGTGTCCGAACCTCCTGTATAATGATTTAAATAATGTTATTGACTTATTCCAGAATCATACTTATTTTTATTATATCATATACGGTCATATTCTTATCTTCTTATTAGTAATATTTCATTACTACTTGTTATTCGGGTGTTTATTACTTTTTGTTCTTATGCGTGTTTTGTCGAATAAATTCTTATTCTTCTCTTTAGGTTATAGATACCTCATTTTCAGAATGTTATTAGTGTAATATATATCATATTCATTCATTCAATTCATTTATATAATCATTATGAAATGAAGATCATGTAGAACGAGTCGCATCACATCGTGGAGACGGTATTCCGTACGTACGCACGAGTGATGATATCATTCCTATGATAGTGGAATGGTATTGGAGTGTATGTATACTTTCTCAGAATCAATATCACTTTATAATAGTCATATATAGTCATTATTTACTCCATTATACCCATCTAAGTAAGGTGGTGGTGGAAAATAGATTACACCACGGCGTGGAGACGGTATTTCGTACGTACGCACGTGCGGTGATTTCTTTTTCCGTAGGATGGATAGATGGTGAAATAGGGTTGTTTCATACTTATAATAAAATATAAGTATATGAGTGATACTGATGTTATTACTTCTTAATGAAACAACTAAAGAAGAAGAAGTGGAAGAAGAAATAAAGATGAAAGAATCGGTAACAGACATTACCTCTTCTTTGAAGTGCTTCTTTGAGACCTCCTATTAGGGCACTAAAATAGGTCTTTGAAGAAGACCAGAACCCCTAGGATGTTTCTAGGGAAGTGGATAGGAGAAATTGTCAGGGTTTGTCTGAGCTTGAAGGCTCAAAGTGGTGTGAGGAAGAGGGGGAGGAGGTGCCCTTTTATAAGGGAGGAGAGGGGCACCTTTGGAATAACTAAAACTATTATTTTATTATAAAGTCAAATTAGGTTTTAAATAGCTCCAAATTGACTTATTTAGAAGATAAGGTGGGTATGGGTCGAAATCCTCTCATCCAATAGAATTTATTTAAGTTTAGGTTCCTATTTTAACCTTATCATTTAGATTTAACATTAAGTTAAATAATTTTACTTTTACCGTGTCTTCTTGTGTTCTTACACTATACGGTTAATAAACTTACTATAACAATACAATAAAACCCCAAGTTTATTTTTATTAATATATATAACCTTCTCTAAGTCATTTGGCCGAAACATAGATTTTTAGGAATAAAATAACAATTAATAATATAATATTTGTTTTAAAAACAAATTTATGTCAATTTTGACACTATTTAGTAATTGATTTTTATGAAAATCATAACAGAATTATTATTTCTAAAAAAGTTAATTAAATAAATATAAACATGTCATATTAACCTATAAAATTAGTGAAATTCATAAAAAGTCTCAAATTACACTTATTTGGGTATTTATAATATCAATTATTCTAATTTTTCACTATAATGGTAATTACTGCATCATCATTGTGTCATAAATAAATTAACTTATTTAATGTCTAAAAATTATAAATAAACTATCATTATGTAGGAAATCTTATTATCATTCTAATTCATATTTACAATCGTATTTATCTTATGTATAACCCTATATTAAAAAGGTTTTAGTAAATAAAATTTGATTTTAACTCTTTTAACTCTTCATTGAATTAAATAATAATAAATGTCCTAATCTAATCCAAGTGAGCCTAAATGGTCATATTTTATTTCTAAGGTTGTTTTTGGTCAAAATAAACTTATCCAATAGAATTAGGACATGTTTTAGGGTAATAAAAAAATCATTTATTTCCCTTAATGACCCGATTTACTTTTAACAGTGGTAGAAAAAAGTAAAAAGTTACTATTCACCAAAAATCATTTTCATCTCATTGAACCACATTTTACTTACTGACATCAACCATATCTCTCGGATTTTTGAAATTCCACTCACAGAAGTGGTAAAATTAAGTTTTATGAAAAATTCATTTTTTTTAACTACCACTTAGTGGTTTCACTATTCATCAAAAAATGAATGTTTCTAGAAAAATACCAAAAATTAGGCCTAAGATATATTTGATATTATGAACTCAAAAATGATGTCTATTTTACCAAATTCAAAACATATCAGTTGCATTAATTAATTTAAAAATTAATTCCCGTCGTCAAAACAAATAGCGTGTTCTTAAGAGATAATAACTATCAAAAGATTGACACTTGTTTATGTCTGGTTTAAATGTAAAATTACATCCAATGACCAACATTGTATTAAATTGTAAAAATATATTCTAAATATATGTTAAAACCACTCAAATTAATAATTTATCATTATTTATTATTTCGATTGAAAAAGTTGTTTTTAATTAAAATATAGCGTGTTTTTACTATTCATCAAAATATGAATGTTACCAGAATGATATGAAAATTTATCCCAAGTAAATTTTTATTTCATGATTCCAAAGAAAAATTGTATTTTTGTCAAATTGAACTTATAAACATGTCAAAAACTAGATTTAAAGTGGGTGCGCCATCAAAAGGCGGCAAAACTACATTTTTTTAAAAATACTTATTTTACCTGAAAAATTTATTTTGTTCTTATACCATGTTTTAGAAAATGTTCAAGACGAATAATAATGTTATAAGATTCAAAATTTAGTTAATACTATTCATAAAAACTAGTTCATAATAATATTATAATAATATATCGTTGTTTAGTAAAACTCGGTATTGCGTACAACACATGCTATCGAGGAAGGTCATGATTGCGTGTAATGCAAGCCAAGTCAGGGTTGCGTGTTGTCCAAGAATCCTTCGTTGTTTCGTATAACATAATCCAACCACATTTCATTTATATATTGAATATATATATGTATATATACTCAATGTTGCGTAGAATAACTATTATCAAAATTGTGTGTAACACGATCCAAGAATAGTGTTGCGTATACTGCAAGCTAATACGGTGTTTCGTATAGCGCAAGGTAATCTTGGTGTAGCATACAACACAAGACATTAATGAAATTAAAAGAACATTTTTCATAAAATCTCGGGGTGTTACAGTAACACCCTGAGATTTTATGAGAAATATTTTTTTTATGTCTTATGTTATACGCAACACCAAAGGAATCTTTCACAACACACAATACGGACTTGGCTTGCATTACACGCAATCACGATCTTCCAAGATAGCCTGTGTAGTACGCATCATCGGGTTTTACTAAACAACGATATATTATTATGGAATAGCCGTTATGAATAGTATTAACTAAATTTTGAATTTTAAAACATTATTATTCATCTTACAAATTTTCTAAAACATGGTAAGAGAACAAAAAAAAATTCGGCTAAAATAAGTATTTTTAAAAAAAATGCAGTTTTGCCGCCTTTTGATGGTGCACACACATTAAATCTAGTTTTTGAAATGTTTATAAGTTCAATTTGACAAAATAAAATTCTTCTTTTGAATAAGGATATAAAAATTTACTTTGGATAAATTTTTAATATTTTTCTGATAACTTTCATATTTTGACGAATAGTAAAAATCCGATAATTTTTAATTAAAAACAACTTTTTCATAGAGATAATTTATATGTATAAATTATATAATTGAATGGTTTTAAAATATAAATAGAATATATTTTTTCCATTTAATATAATTTAGGTCATTAGCATTAATTTCACATTGAATTCATAGGTAAAAACATTTCAATCTTTGGTAATGTTTTAACTTCTAAAACTCGTTTTCTTAACAATGGAATTTATTTTAAATTAATTAATGCAACTTATTTGTTTTGAATTATGATAAATGGATTCCATATTTGGAATCATTGGGTCCAAATTATGTTAATAGGGTACTTTTTATTTTGGGGCATTATGAATAGTAATAATGGTAAATTTTATTTACTATAGATAAAGGTAAATCGGGTAATTAATGGTAAATATAAGATTATAAAATTATCCTAACACCTGCCAAAATCATATTATATTACTAAAAGTCGACCCATATCACCTAAGGGTCAGATTAGATTAATTTAATGGACTTTTGTTCATGAAAATAATTTAATTATTATTAAAACCAAAGAATGTGATAACATGTCACTTTCTTAAAGTTTATAAGTATAATAATTTTAATTTAGTTATAAACTTAATGAAACATCGAAAATGAATAGTCTCCAGAAATCTAATATAATTATCTACATTATAGGAATTTATTTAGAATTTTTTGGGATTAAATAATTATCATTAATTATGACACAATAGTGATGTTGAAATTATTTTATTAATTAACATATCAAACAAATGGTTTTAAAAATATTAAAATAAATATTATATGAACGATTTAATGTTCTCCACTACTTTTATAGATACATATGAATGTTAATGAATCTATTAAATCTTGTAGTTAGAACATATCTTCTGTATATATTTTATTTAAATTCAAATAAATTAATAGTGTCAAAATTGACACTATTGTTATTTTATAAAAATAACATATTATAAAATTCTTTAAAAATCACAAAAATATTTAAAAATTATAAGTTAAAATTTATATGGTCTAAAATGTCATAAAGTGTCTAATTATGGAAAATTCACAATAGATATGTAATTATTTATAATAATTTAAAATTCGAATATTATTACCACAAATAAAATTAAATTGATAAATAAGTATAAATCAAGTTGATAATCATTAAAATAAATTCCTAACATATCTAGATTTTATTGTTTGATGAGATTACAACCCTATGTCATCAAATATTTATATATGAGTCATTTTGGAGGTTTTTATGTGGGGTTGGGATTTAATATAAACTAATATTTATTATATTTCCAATGGTGCCCCTCTCCTCCCTTATAAAAGGGCACCTCCTCCCTCTCCTCCTCACACCAATTTGAGCCTTCAATCTCAGCCAATTCCTGACCATTTTACTTCCCCACTTCCATATAAACATCCTAGAGGTCCTGGTCTTCTTCAAAGAACAATTGTAGTGCCCTAAGAGGAGGTCTCAAAGAGGTGCTTCAAAGAAGAGGTAATGTCTTTTACCGATTCATTCAACTTTATTTGTTCTTCCACATCTTCTTATTTAGTTTTTTCAATATGAATTAATAGCATCAGCATCACTCATATACTTATATGTTAGTATAAGTATGAAACAACCCTATTTCACCATCTATCCATCCTATGAAAAACGAAATCACCACGCGTGCGTACGTACGGAATACCGTCTCCACGTCGTGGTGTAATCTATTTTCCATCACCACCATACGTGGATGGGTATAATGGTAAAAATAAATAACTATATATGATTATTTTAAAGTGTTATTGATTCTGAAATAGTATAGATACACTCCAATACAATTCCACGATCATGGGAACAATATCATCACTCGTGCGTACGTACGGAATATCGTCTCCACGATGTGATGTGATTCGTTCTACATGATCTTCATTGCATAATGATTATATAAATGAACTGACTGAATAAATATGATATATATTACACTAATACCATTCTGGAACTGAGTTATCTATAACCTAAAGAGAAGAATAAGAATTTATTCGACAAAACACGCATAAGAACAAAAATTAATAAACACCTGAATAACAAGTAGTAATGAAATATTACTAATAAGAAGCTAAGAATATTACCATATATGATATCATAAAAATAGGTACGATTCTGTAATAATTCAATAACATTATTTAAATCATTATACTGGATGTTCAGACACTTACGAAGAAAATCGGACCTAAGGTAAGGGACAATCTCTCAATCTCAATTTTTATCCAAGATTGTTTATACTTCAGAATTTACTGGGGAATATTTATCATCCACATTCATGTTTTCACAATATGTAATATTTATATCATTATACAATTTTTTAAATCAAATTTTACCCTTCGGTGAGTTTTTAGTAAATGATATGAAAGGAATCTTTTGTCGTTTTTTGTACGAGGTACTTTTTGACTTTTCCGACAAAAGTATGAGAAGAATGTTTTTTTAACTTATACGGAATGAATGGATTTTTAAAAAATAATTCCAAAATCTTACTTTACAAGTTTTCAAGTTTATTTTTAATGAACTTATTTTAGTTTAAAATTGTATGAAATGTTATGAAAGGAAAACTGTTTTTGAAGTAGAAAGGATATTTTCCTCAAGAATGGAGTTCAAGTGTTTTGTCAAAATTATTTTCCATATAAGATAATATAGGGTTCTGTTTCTATCCCTATTATTACATTGATTTGACTATGTTGTGAGGGAAATATTTTTAGGAATTCCTTTATCTTATATGAATTGTTTTATGATGTCACGATGTTTAAGATTCCCATTTTTATTACATGGGTTATGCTATGATGTTGGTTTATGATTTTGTGGAACACATAATAATGGTATCATTATGAGATGGGTGGGACATATATCTCCCTCCAATTCATTGGGTAAAGATTTTATATCTCATGAGATAGACATGGCTGAAATGGTAGGTTAAACCAGTTCAGTGAAACAGGACTGAAAGGAGTAGTAAACTCGGTTCAGAAATGGACTTTGTACACTAAGATAGTCTTGTCAATGAGTCTTGACTAATAAGAAATTATTCTCTATGATTATGTGTGTATGCCACAAAGTTTCATGTTTTATGTTATTATTATTGGGATTACATTTCACTACCATGATTTATCCCATGTTATGAAATTATGATCTCTTTTGCAGGGTACGATTTCCAAAATGTTATGTTCTTATGAATATGATGTGATTGATATTTCTGTTGTTTACCTTTACTTTGCATTTTAGATCACCATTTTGTATGTTTTATTTCCCCATGTCAGGAAGAAGTTTATTATATAAGATATGCCAAAATGTACTATAGATATGATGAAATAAATGGGAGACAGTGTAGATGATTTATGAACCAGTTGTTTATGTTTCCTAGTTTCTAAAGACACAATACCTATACGGTCCTTTCATGGTTTTTTTATATGTTGTAATAAGTATGATTCAATTTTGAAGTATTAACCATGTATGTAAATTATGGGTCGTTATAGTTGGTATCAGAGGAAAGGTATAGTCAACCTTTGGAAACTAGAATGTGAAAGCATTAGTAAGAAACCTAAGGATATGTCTAAGAATAGAACACAATCTTAGTGTTTTAGAAACGGCCCTGAACAACCTATGATAAGACCTTAATTGAGAAATTTTATTCTTGATTATGTGGTTTTCCTATTATAACTAGTGTTTCTCACACTATTATTCTTGGTTTTAGACAATGGATGGAACCCGAAGGAACCGTGTTAATGAGGAATGCGACGGGAAATGCAATGATTGTACCCTTGAGCAACCAAATTTTATGGGAGCTGGAATGAAAAATCTTGTAGCCATGCTCACACAACTTTCTCAAGCTATGAATCATGCATGACTTCCAAATGAGCAAAGGAAGGAGCAAGATTCTGTTGAATCCTTCATGAGGCAGCGTCCACCTTCATTCAGCGGTCTTCTGATCCATTAGTGGCTGAATAGTGGATTAGTACCACTGAAAAGATATTTTCAGTTCTTCAATGTTCTAAACATGATAAAGTCATCTTAGCAGTGTATCGTTTGGAAGGTGATGCTGATCAATGGTGGAATCTTATTAAGAATATGAGGCAAAGGGATGAAATTGAGTCCATGGAATGGGACGAGTTCAAGAACATATTTTTCAATAAGTATTTCCCTCATATTCTTCGAACAAAGATGGAGAAGGAGTTTCTTGAACTGAAACAAAAATATGATAAATCCATTGGTATCTACGAAGCAAATTTTACAAGACTTTCAAGGTACGCTTCCAGAATTATTATCCAACCTGAGAGTAAGATCGATCGATTATTTAGTGGCTTAAAACCAAGTCTTCGAAGGGAGTTAGCCATAAGGTACTTCAATAGCTATGAGGAAATTGTTCGATGTGCTCTCAATGTTGAGATGGAGATTGTTGTAACCCATCAGTCACATGGGTTTGATAAGAAGAGGAAAATGGAATTCAAAGGAAAATCTAAAGACCACACTAAAAAGAATATTAGTTTTCCCTTATGCTCAAAGTGTGGAATGAAACATTGAGGAAATTGTCTTAAGGGGACAAGAAAATGTTATAAGTGTGGAAAAGAAGGTCATCGGGCAATTTAATGTCGAAATAATTGGAAGATGATGTCTAATGATGCAAACAAAGGAAGGCACACACAGAATGAACCTACTACAATTCATTGTTTCAAGTGCAATGAGATGGGGAATTATGCTAATCAATGCCCAAATCCAAGGGTTGATGATGATAATTGACGTCAACAAAATCTTAAGGACAAAGGAAAAGGAATGTCACATGCAATTACTATCGGCGATGTAGAGTACGACAACGAAGTGGTGAGAGGTACACTTACCATCCACTCTAAAGTAGAAAATTTTTTATTTGATTCTGGATCCACCCACTCTTTTATTTCTGATGAATTTTCTAAGGGTATCACCGTATTACCTCAACAATTAGATGTTGAGTTGGCTATGACAACTCCTAATGGCACAACAGTCGCATCAAAAGTTTACAATTCTTCTCCGATTGAAGTTTATGGGAAAGTGCTTCCTGCAAATCTTCTGATCCTTCCTATAGTGGAATTTGATGTGATTCTTGGCATAGATTGTCTTTATTAATATGGAGCTCATATCAATTTCCAAATAAGGGAAGTCACATTTCATATTCCAGATCAATCTATGATCGTCTATAGATGTAAGGATGAACATAACCTTATAGTGGAAATTTCTTCTATCTTATGGGTCTTGATTCCACTAAATGACGGTTATTAAACTCAAATGGTTGGAGAGAAACTCACGATTAATAATATGCCCATTGTACGGGAATTTGATGATGTCTTTCTAGAGGAATTACCAGGTCATCCACCAAATCATGAAGTTATGTTTTCAATAGAACTCGTACTGGGTGCTTTGCCTATTTCAAGGACACCTTATGGAATGGCCCCAATTGAGTTGCAGGAATTGAAGAAGAAACTCCAAGAGAATCTTGATAAATGATTCATACGCCCTAGTGCGTCACCTTGGGGAGCACCTATCTAGTTTGTTAAGAAGAAAGATGGATCAATGAGACTCTTCATTGATTATCGAGAACTTAACAAGATCACTATCAAGAATAAATATCCTCTCCCACGCATTGATGACCTAATTGACCAACTACGCGGAGATCAATACTCTTCCAAGATTGATCTTCATTCAGGGTATCATCAATTAAGGGTCAAAAGGGACGATATACCAATGACATCTTTCCTTACAAGGTACGGACACTATGAATTTATAGTGATGTCATTTTGTGTTACTAATGCCCCTACAATCTTCATGGATCTAATGAATAGAGTCTTTAGAGACTATCTTGATCAGTTTGTGGTAGTCTTTATAGATGATGTTCTTGTCTATTCAATGAGCAAGGAAGAACGTGAAGATCACATGAGAATTGTATTAAAGACCCTAACAAAGGAGAATCTTTATGCCAAATTTACCAAGTGTGAATTTTTTCTTCAAAAAATTTCATTTTTTGGTCACATAATCTCAAAAGAGGGGATATCAGTGGATCCAGCAAAAACAGAGGTTATCGAAAGATGGTCGAGACTAACAACAGTAACTGAGATTCAAAGTTTTCTTGGTTTTGAAGGATATTACCGATGTTTTGTGAAATATTTTTCAAGGTTATCTAACCCACTCACCAATTTGACTCAAAAAGTAGTTAAGTTTGTTTTGACGGAAGAATGTGAAGAGAATTTCAATGCGATAAAAAGAAGGTTAGCCAGTGCACATGTGCTCACACTACCTTGCACTGGAGAAAGGTTTGTGATCTACAATGATGCATCCATGAAGGGACTGGGGTGTGTTCTCATGAAAAATGATATGGTGATAGCTTATGCCTCGCGACAGTTGAAAATCCATGAGCAAAATTACCCAACTCATGATTTGGAGTTAGCTATGGTAATATTTGCATTAAATATTTGGAGGCATTATCTTTATGGAGAAAGGTGTGAGATTTATACTGATCATAAAGGTTTAAAGTATATTTTCACACAAAAGGAGCTGAATATGCACCATAGAAGATTGTTAAACCTGATTAAGGATTGTGACTGCCCAATTCATTACCACCCTGGGAAAGAAAACAAGGTGGAAGATGCATTAAGTCGACAAGACCATGCTAGATTATCCATGATGAGGATCACAAAAGATCCAATATTTATGGATTTATAAAGGATGGATCTTGGAATTATAATTAAAGGGGAAAAATTGTATCTTTCTCAAATGAATGTTCAACCATATATACATGTGAAGATTAATGAGGAACAGAAAGAAAATGTCGAGTTACAAAAGAAGGTGAGAAATGTTCCTGAATTCAACATTGATTGTGATGGGATAATAATGTTCAGGAATCGGGTTTGTGTTCCTCCCATCCCCGAATTAAAGAAGGAGCTGCTGGATGATGCTCATAGTTCTTCATTCTCTAATCATCCTAGAAGCACGAAGATGTATAGGGACCTGAAAGAGTACTTCTAGTGGGATGGCATGAAAAGAGATGTTGCTGAATATTTCTCTCGATGCTTGGTTTGTCAGTAAGATAAAGCTAAGAGACAGAAGTCTGAGGGGATGTTACAACCATTACCCATACCAGAATGGAAATGGGAAAACATCACTATGGACTTTGTCACTGGACTTCCTAAAACATCCAATGACAATAATGTTATCTGGGTCATAGTTGATTGTCTTACAAAGTCTGCACACATCATTGCTATTAGAGAGGATTTCTCTCAAGATCATCTTGCCAGGATATATGTAAAGTAAGTTGTATGATTTCATTGAGTACCACTTTCCATTATATCTGATCGGGAACCGAGGTTTACCGTGATGTTCTGATGAATTCTTCCGCATACTCTGGATACAGAGTTGAGTTTCAGCCCTGCTTATCATCCTCAGATAGACGGTCAGTCTGAGAGGAAAATTCAAACTCTAGAAGATATGTTGAGATCTTGCTCTATATTTTTCAAAGATGGTTGGGAATAACACCAACCTTTGGTGGAATTTTCTTATAATAATAGTTTTCACTCCAGTATTCAGATGGCTCCTTGTGAAGATCTCTATGGAAAGAAATGCAGGACTCCAACTTGCTGGGATGATGTTGGGGAAAGAAAGCTATTAGGACCAGATCTTGTTGATGAAATGGCAGAAAAGGTCAGGTCTATTCAACAACACATAAGAGAAGCTCAGATTCGATAAAAAAGTTATGCCAACAACTGAAGAAAAGACCTAGAGTTTGAAGTGGGTGATAAAGTGTTCTTATGAATATCTCCCTAGAAGAGGGTCATGAGATTTGGAAAGAAGGGAAAGTTGAGCCCTAGATATATCGGTCCTTTTGAAATTCTGGATCGTATTGGGAAGGTAGCTTATCGATTGGCGCTTCCACCGAATCTCTCTCAAGTTCACGATGTGTTCCATGTATCTCTCCTGAGAAAGTACATACCTGATCTTTCACATGTACTCCGCTCAGAAGTTAAACCGCTGGAGAAAGATCTTTCTTATGAAGAACAGCTGATAGAGATTCTGGATCATAGAGAAAAATTTCTACAGAACAAGACCACTCGCTTGGTGAAAGTTTTTTGGAGGAACCACCAATTAGGAGAAGCTACATGGGAACATGAGGATATGATGAGGGAGAGGTATCCTCATCTGTTTGTAATGAAGTGACGAATTTCGAGGGTGAAATTCATTTTAAGGGGGGGGGGGTAGAATGTAACACCCTGAGATTTTATGAGAAATATTTTTTTATGTCTTATGTTATATGCAACACCAAAGGAATCTTTCACAGCACACAATACGGACTTGGCTTGCATTAGACGCAATCACGACCTTCCTCGATAGCGTGTGTAGTACACAATACCAGGTTTCACTCAAAAACAATATATTATTATAGACTAGTCGTTATGAATAGTATTAACAACATTTTTTATTTTTTAACATTATTATTCATCTTACACATTTTCTAGAACATGGTAAGAGAACAAAATAAATTTTTTTGGTAAAATAAGTATTTTTCAAAAAATGCAGTTTTGACGACTTTTAATAGTGCAACTGAATTAAATCTATTTTTTGAAATGTTTGTAAGTTCAATTTGACAAAATAAAATTCTTCTTTTGAATCAGGATATAAAAATTTACTTTGGATAAATTTTTTATATTTTTCCGATAAATTTCATATTTTGATGAATAGTAAAAATTCACTAATTTTTAATTAAAAACAAATTTTTTCATTGAGATAATTTATATGGATAAATTATAATATTTAATGGTTTAAAATTATAAAAAGAATACATTTTATCAATTAATATAATGTATGTCATTAGCATTAATTTCACATTGAATTTATAAGTAAAAACATTTCAATCTTTGGCAATGTTTTGACTTCTAAAACTCATTTTCTTAACAACGAGATTTATTTTAAATTAATTACTGCAACTTATTTGTTTTGAATTTTGAAAAATGGATTCTATATTTGGAATCAGTGGGTCCAAATTATGTTAATAGGCTACTTTTTATTTTTGGGCATTATGAATAGTAACTACGGTAAATTTCATTTACCATAGTTAAAGGTAAATAGGGTAATTAAGGGTAAATATAAGATTATAAAATTACCCTAACACCTGCCAAAATCCTATTGGATGACTAAACATCGACCCATATCACATAAGGGTCGGATTAGATTCATTTAATGGACATTTTCCATGAATATAATTTAATTATTATTAAAACCACAGAATGTGACAACATGTCACTTTCTTAAATTTAATAAGTATAATAATTTTAATTTAGTGATAAACTTAATGAAACTTAAAACATGAATATTATCCGGAAATATAATACAATTATCTACATCATAGGAATTTATTTTGAATTTTTAAGGATTATATAATTATCATTAATTATGACACAATAGTGATGTTGAAATTATTTTATTAATTAAAATATCAAATAAATGATTTTAAAAATATTAAAATAAATATTATATGAACTATTTAATGTGCTCCACTAATTTTATAGATACATATGACATTTTATGAATCTATTAAAGCTTTTAGTTCGAGCATATCTTCTGTATATATTTTCTTTAAATTTAAATATATGAATAGTGTCAAAATTGAAACTATTGTTATTTTATAAAAATAACATATTATAAAATTGTTTAAAAGTCACAAAAATATATAAAAATTATAAATTAAAATTTATATGGTCTAAAATGTCATGAAATGTCAAATTATGGATAATTCACAACACATATGTAATTATTTATAATAATTTAAAATTTAGAATATTATTACCACAAATAAAATAAAATTTCTAAATAACGATAAATCAAGTTGATAATGTTTAAAATAAATTCCTAACATGTCTAAATTTTATTGGTTGATTCTATTACAACCCTATAGCATCTAATATATGGATATGATTCATTTTGGAAGTTTTTATGTGGGTTTGGGATTTAATATAAACTAATATTTCTAATATTTCCAAAGGTGCCCCTCTCCTCCCTTATAAAAGGGAACCTCCTCCCTCTCCTCCTCACACCAATTTCAGCCTTCAAGCTCAGAAAATCCCTGCCCATTTCACTTACCCACTTCCCTAGAAACATTCTAGAGGTCCTGGTCTTCTTCAAACACCAATTGTAGTTCCCTAAGAGGAGGTCTCAAAGAGGCGCTTCAAAGAAGAGGTAATGTATGTTACCGATTCTTTCAAATTTAGTTCTTCTTCCACTTCTTCTTCATTAGTTGTTTAATTATGTATTAATAACATCAGTATCAGTAATATACTTATATGTTATTATAAGTATGAAACAAACCTTTTTCACCATCTATCCATCCTACGGAAAACGAAATCACCGCGCGTGCGTACGTATGGAATACCATCTCCACGCTGTGGTGTAATATATTTTCCATCACCACCTTACTTTGATGGGTATAATGGTGAAAATAAATTACTATATATTATTATTGTAAAGTGGTATTGATTCTAAAATAGTATACATACACTCCAATACAATTCCACGATCATGGGAATGATATCATCGCTCGTGCGTACGCATGAATGGATTTTTAAAACATTATTTTCAAGAATCTTCCTTTACAAGTTTTCAAGTTTATTTTTAATGAACTTATTTGAGTTTAAAATTGTATGACATTTTATGAAAGGAAAACTGTTTTTCAAGTAGAAAGGATATTTTCCTCAAGAATGTAGTTCAAGTGTTTTATCAAAATTATTTTACTTATAAGATAATGTAGGGTTATGTTTCTATCCCTATTATTACATTGATTTGACTATGTTGTGAAGGACATTTTTTTTATGAATTCCTTTATCTTTTATGAATTGTTATATGATGTCACGATGTTTAAGATTCCCATTTTTATAACATGGGTAATGCTATGATGTTGGTTTATGATTTTGTGGCACACATAATAATGGTATCATTATAAGATGTGTGGGACCTATATATCCCTCAAATCCATTGGGTAATTATTTTATATCTCATGAGATAGAAATGGTTGGAATGGAAGGTTAAACCGATTCAGTGAAATAGGACTGAAACGAGGAGTGAACTCAGTTCAGAAATGGACTTTGTCTACTAACATAGTCTTGGCAATGAGTCTTGACTAATAAAAAAATGATTCTCTATGATTATGTGTGTATGCAAAAAAGTTTTATGTTTTATGTTATGATTATTGGGATTACATTTCACTACCATGATTTTTCCCATCTTATGAAATTATGATCTCTTTTGAAGTGTAAGATTTCCAAAATGTTATGTTCTTATGAATATGATGTGATTGATATTTTTGTTTTTTACCCTTACTGAGCATTTGAGCTCACCCTTTTGTATGTTTTCATTCCCCAGGTCAGGAATAAGGTTATTAAGTAAGATATGCCAAAAGGGACTGTAGATATGATGAAATAAATGGGAGACAATGTAGATGCTTTATGAACCAGTTGTTTATGTTTCTCAGTTTCTAAAGACACTATACGTATATGATACTTTCATGGTTTTGTTATATGTTGTAATATGTATGCTTCAATTTTGAAGTATTAACAATGTATGTAAAGTATGGGTCGTTATATTTATTTAATTCTATAACCCTTTTATTCCACCAATCCTTAATCAATTTTATCTCAAACCCCATCAATCCATTAGGAGTTCATTTTTGGATTTCTCATCTATCAAATGTCATATTTCATTAGATATTGTTGTACCTAACCTTGGAATTGAAAGTATGAATCTTGGATTTTTATCTTCTTATAACATTCCAAGTTTTCCGATAACACCCTAGATTAGGATGACCATACCTGAATCAAGGTTTGATGAAATTTTCTAAAGTTGTTTCATTGGAATTCATTGAAGGGGAAGAAGAAGGAACCCATTTCGTCTTTGTCTGTTGAAGAATTTATTAATGATGAGTGTTTTTAGGTAGGTGGTCAAAAGTAACCCCCTAATGTCTAGTTTTATTTTATAGTATGTGAAATGTGTGATAAAATAATGTAACATCCTTTTTTATACATATCCTAATTGGAAATCCATTGAAATTTATAAATCTATACCCGTATACTTCACATAGACCCATTGGATTTTTTTAGCAATGAGATCAGGACATTCAGCCACCTGAGAGGTTTTCCAACCTCTAAACCTAGTTTGAAACATATTGGAAATGAATATAGATCCATTGAATGAATTCATGATAGTTAATGAAATGGATTAATTATTTGAATTACCTTCAAATAAAATTTATAGAGCCTAGTAATTGTGATAATTGCATTATAAAAGTAAAACCTGGGTCGAAAGTGGTTAATTTGGCTTGTAAATTGATTTTTGTTACAATAATATATAATGTGGGTAAATGTATAGTGAATAGGAAATACAAATTAATTGTTATGTGGAATAAACTTTTACAATTATCTTCATAATTGAGTAATTTTGATTTACAGAATAAATGGTTAGTTATTAGTAATTTGATGAATTATACAATATAGGCTATATTATTTTGTTTGTCCTATGTTGTGTTTCATATTATGAATAGATTGCATGGAAAATTTTATTCTTATGAATCCTCAATTATTTTGATTCCTAAGGGATATGTTCATGGTCACGTACCTCCCAAGGGATAAATACATGGTCACATACCACCTAAGGTCTTGATACTGTTGAATGTTAACTAAATTTTTATAAATATATATATGAAATTATATATATAAGTATATATTTAATATATCTTGTATTTGATTAAATTATTATTATACATGTATTAAATATATACGATGATAAACGTATTTATATGAAATATATATTTAATTTTTTCAAACAATTTTTATTATAAATCTATTATTAATGGATTAAATTGATTTAATATTCATTGAATATAATTAAATGAATTAATTTAAATGAGAATAAATATATATGGATTAAAAAATATGGACGACGTGTTTCATTTAATAAAAACAATCATTTATGGCCATATATATTGGTGAGATACCTCTTGTTGTATAAAATCGATTTTGAGAAAGGCTCTCACTTCTGCTTCATCCCACATTACTACTCATCATCAATGTTAAAGGCACTAGAACACCTTCAACCTTCTGGTATTGTTGTGATATAATCATAGATCCATTTTCCAGTGTATCCCAATAGAGGAAGGGTTCTTTTTTCACTTATTCATTATCTATTTCAATCATTTTCCATTATCGAGGAAGAAGAATACTGCTACCATTGGTGATTTCTTGGTACATTGATTATATAGTTTTATTCATGTGTTGATTGTTGAACACAGATTTTCCGATGTCTGTGTTATCTTCCATGTTCATATCATGATCATATGAAACCCATCAGGGGTATTAGAGGGGAGACTTATTTGACAAATCATTATGTTTATTATGAAAAACAATTTTTAATTGCAAAATGATATTTTTCATGTACGTGAATAAATATGAAATGTTCATATATATTACTATTGTTTATGAAAATAAATGAATAATTATTTATAATTATGGGGATTCAGTTTTGAATTGAATTATATTATTTATATATATTTTTATAAATAATAAAAAATGTATTTTAAAATATTTATGTAAATATATAAGGGTTTTATAAATTAATTAACTATCAAGTTATGATATTTAATTGATATATTTTATTAACAACATTTTAAAAATCAAATGGGACGCTTTATGATATAAAAAATGGTTTACTCAAAAATCATAAAAAGATATTTATAAAGAGTTTGTAAATTCTATCATATATGATAATTAGATTATATAAAAATGTTCATATTATAGACATTGAATTATAAAATGTTTATAATTATTAAAATATAATGTTAATCACATTTAATATAAAATTTTAGAGGGTTCATATTGATCATAATATAACAATATTATATTCATCATCATTTATGTAATATTTATAATTAGAATTTATTTATGAATAGTTCAAAAATGTCTCAAATTTTAGAAAATAAATTAATTTTCTATTTATTAAATTTCTTTAATATTCACTCTTAGTAAATAAATGATTAATTTGAAATTGTTAAATTTAACAAGGCTTTATTTGGATATTATTCAAGACAAATCAAAATTTAATTTTATAATTGATATGATCAATGTTTAAATGATAATTAAGTATATGAGAACTAGATCACGTAAAACGGTTTACATAGTAAAAATTGAATTATAAATAGTATATAATTTATATGATATTTTATTTTTAAAAAGAAAATGAATCATTTTGTTAAATGTAAAAGAGTTCATATTAAAAAGAATATAAGGTGTTTAAATTAAAAATTATGCGATGTCAATAATATTAAATCTGAAATTAAAAAAGGATTTATAATTATTTTCTGTTAATAAAATTTTTCATAAATAGTTATGTCATGTTTAAATATTTAAATAATTAATTTATTTAATGGTTATTCTCTATCTTATTAATATTTATAAATTGATTATATTATGAATTACTCTACACTAATGTTTATATAATAAATTATGTTTAGAATAGCTCTGTTAATATCCTTGTAGGTTTGATATCATAGAATTTAGTTTTTATTTACCTTGACCAAGGTTTCAAATATTAGTAATTAGAGTTAGAGAAGTTGTTGGGGATATTTTTTTCATATTTGGTGTCACAAATTTCATGAATTGAATTATCTTTTATGTAATGTTTCCTTAATAGTGGGAATTAGGGTCATACGACCTACTTTCCTAGAGGCTTTCCTTGGACAAAAAGGTGAATGAGGTTGGCTATTTGTTTCTCCATGCTGACTCATGTTGATTTTTTCAATCTCATATAAATATTTGGGATTATATAAAGCTTTCATATACTATAAGAATATGAGGAATTTTAATATGTATTAGTATTCTTGAATTTTGTTTTTTGGTGATTACAAAATACATGTGGGTTTTCTAAATAGTGACCCATTATTATTGTATAAACACATTAATATGGTGGTTGGAATTGAGATTCCAAAACAATAGTATTAGAAACATGCATACAAAAAATGGGAATAAAACATAAGATAATAATAATGACATATTATGTAATAGTTATAAATTTAATATGAATATGATGTATATTAAATTGATGATACCTTAATATAAAACCCCACAATTACTAAGTGTGGTATTACTTTGGAAGAGACACTTATCAAGAACAAAATCATCAAACTTTTTAGTTTCAATCCATAGAGGGGGTGCCCCTAGATTATATTTTGTATGGAAATAAGGTAATGAGTGACTCTGGTTAATAAATGTCTATTTTCAATCCCTAGTGGGCTAGATTTTCTTATTTTATATTTTTTGATGATTAATTTGGGCTACACTTATTTGGGAAACCCCAATGGTTGGGATAATAAAGGATTGAAATTAAGTGAATCGATATGATGAATTTTGATACAGGGTTATCTAATTGATTGTCCAAAAATTAAAATTGTTATGATTAGGATTATTCCCACCCTAAATAACTAAGTGGTGTGTTTAGAATGACATTTTGTTCATTTTCTTAGTGAAATATGAATATTGGATCACTAAATGGATAAGATGTGTGCAGTAATCAATTATAGTGTGATAAATGTCATTAAATTTCCTAAATAAAAAGATATTAGACATGATATTCATCTGATTAAAATGTTTTTTATATAAATGCATCTTCATTTTCAAAGAAACAATTATTCTAATTCATGAAATAAGGAACTTAAATTAAGAAAAACTTAATATTAATACCTTTAAGAAATTTTATTGAGGATGATAGATATTCTATGTGATTAAATAACTCCTTCCTAAGTAAACAAATGTTAAAACTATTCAACAAGTGAATATAGATGCTTATATAATCATGGAATGAATATTTTATGTTTTCCAAGATATCAAATGAAAAATTAACAAATAAATATTAGTCTTTCCACATGTACTCAATAAAATTGGTTACATTAATGATTACAGTGTCATATACTCAACATGATTAGTTATGTCATATCATATTCAATATGGTTGAATATAATAATTTCATTGTTATTATTAAAGATTCCCTAAATATATATTGGTTATAGAAATAAATTCTATTTTTATGAAAGATGTATTATTTTAAATTTATATTTTACAATGTGATGTAAATATACGGAAGGTCATGAGTTGAGAAAGAATTAAATCTTGAATGATTCTTGAAATTAATAAAGCAAAGGAGTCACTACATTTATAACCTATATTCTTTAAATAAGGATTAATACTTTATAAAATGTGTATTTTGTCACTTTTTTCGATATAAGAGATTATAAATAATGGATTCAAAAATTAATTGGGATGGGTGATTTTATAAATGGTTTAATATTAATTTAATTTTACAAAATTTTTTGAAGGGGGGACTAAAATGGATTGCTCTAGTTAGTTAATTTATCCTATTGTCATTTATGGAAATGTTATCACAATTTCAATCAATATAATTAAATGTTAACTTGATATTCTTATTTTTTTGTGAATTAAAGAAAATGAAATTTGATATCTAGATTTTAGTACTATTTAGATAGTATAAGGGAGTAAAATCCAAATCTAGATGAAAAATAGTTTTTTGAAAAGTTCAACAATGTATCTTTAAGAAGTAAATTGTGGTCATTGAAACTGATGTCTATTAGGAAAGAAATAAAATAATTCATAACATTTGGATTATCAAAGATATAAACGATGGAGTTTGCGAAACTTCATGGACTGTCCATATAATTTATAAATGTTATTGAAACTAATTCCATTATTTTTTAATGGTATGTGATACGGAATGTATATTCTCTAAATTTTTGTAAATATAAATGAGGTCAAAATCAAAGGAATAATTGATTGATGTCGTATCCTATAATTATAAGAGGAAGTAAATAGTTACTACATTAAGAATTGTAATAAAAATGAATTTATCAGGCTCAAATTAATCCATATAAATAATGTGCATCTTCATCTCTAACTCTTATATGATATGCCTGTATTAGATAACTAGGAGTTTTTCTGAGATGATTAAATATATACACTTGATTTATGATTCATTGGATTATATAACATATTTTTAGAGGAATATATGGATATAAATGTTTTATCTAGGATAAGATGTTTTTGAAAATATTTTCAAAAATATATTGTAATGTGTTCCTTCCACCCAATAGTGGGATATTTCAAAAAAAAATCTTTTTGGGAAAGAATATTCCAAACACATATAATACCATAAATAATATGAAAACAATAACTTTTTTAATATTTTAATGAAAGGAAATAATTTTTATTCCCTAAAACATAAAGTAGTTTCATTGAATCATATAGAGATATTAAAAAGTTAATATTATTTCTAATAAGATTGTGGGAGTATGACAGGACTTAATGATGTTACAAATTAATAAATAAAATATTGTGATAATTTTAGTTTTAGTGACTTTTCGATTAATATATTAAAGAGTTTGAGTATGTGAAAATATATAAAATTGTAAATAGATAAATTTAGTTACTTTATGAAAGTGAATATTAATATTACCTAATGTATTACGACAGTATGATATTAAAGTGACTCTTCCCTATATTTACTAAAATTTATAAGATATATGATGATAAAATAAAATATAGCAATATTTTGTTATCATATGAAAGGGAATTACACATGACATCCTAAAAAAAGATTTAGGATATAACAATAATTAAAAATGTAAATAATTACATAAGTAATTGTGAGAATGTGAAATTCACTTAATGTACTAAAATATGCATGGATATAATACTAAATAAAAATATAAAGAGAAACATTTAGTTACAATAACACGTGAATAACACTATTATATAACGGATTATATTAGTTAATACTCAAAATTATTACACAGTATATGCTAAACGAGTTTAGGGTATATGGATAATGAAATAGGTAAATATTTTTATTATTTATCATGAAATGGTGTTAAAAAATTATCCTAAAAGTTTTTGGGGGTATGTTGGTAATGAAAAATGTAAATTGTTACATTAGTTAACATAAGAATGTCAAAATCAATTTATCATAAAATAATTTATTGTCTTCAAGTAAATTGATAATGTAAAATATTTAATTATTTGTAGTAGATATTAAGAAAACAAATTAATGGAAAGGGCTATTAGGATGATAACTATGTATTTATAAAGATTTATAATTATAAAATAAGTAAACATTATTACATTTTTTGTTAATAAGTTATGGAGTTTGAATATAAGTTTAATGATTTGATGTTAAAAAATATAATTTCAATGTCTCAATATAATTAAAACATTCTTTCATCATAAATGTTACACACTAAGTGGATAATGGGAGTTTTTTATTAGATGATCGCATAAGGATGTGATAGAAATTATATTTGGATGTAATGTTTAGAAAATGAATCCATTACTACAATAACCACATCAGGTAGATGTATATTATCTTAATAGATTGGTTATAATTGTTATAAATGTATCACGATATTATAATAAAGGATATCTCCTTTTATCATTCATTCATGTGTGTTGCAATTCATTTTACATAAAGGTCAAAATATAAATATCCACTCAATGTACAAAATTTATGTTATCCCCAACTGATGATCATCATGGGGTATAATGGGTTGTGATGATATGTAAAGGATAACATTAATAGTTTCTTATTTATATTTCAAAGGGTTGTATATCAGATATTAAGGAATATATTATAGAGGTAATAATTACATAATTATTACTTTTACTAATCGACTATAGTATATCACATGGAATTTCATATGGCAATGGATATACTTACAAAAATATACTTATTACCCATCCTTATTAGATGAGTTTGGGGAGATATATAACATGAGAACTTTAAAACATTAATACCCTACTTACTCAAGTCACATTTAAACGTAGATAATACTTGTGTGGTTGGATATATTGATGATCAAGTTATTAGTAGGAGGGAAACCTAGATGGGATTTTTCCACCTGTATGAAACGAATAGATATCAAGACCTTAATTAAATAAGACCGAGGAAATTCAAGGTCATGCATGGTTTTTTCACATAAGATGTGTTTGAATAATTTTATAAGTGACATGTGATGTTCTTATCATATATATGAATGACATGTGATGTATTCGTAAGATATGCTAGTTCATTACAATGAATCAAGAAAACGATGATATGCCTAATCAATATAGACATGTTCTATGTATAGTGGTTTCTCAAAGTCATAGAGAAAGGGATTATATAATATACATATGATTTATATGATACTTAATATTGTGGACATGCTCATATAGATATATTAGTATATACTATGGAGATCACACCAGACCCCTTAGTAGATTGAGTATCACTATTATTTTTCAAGATTTCTCTCTTTGTTTAAATCTGTTAAATAAATATTTCATAGTTGTATTAAATAATACTAAGGCTCATAGGGTCACACGGTTTTCCCCTTAGACAAGGATAAAACTTTGGATATAGTGTTTTTTCAAAA
Organism: Viscum album; assembly: GCA_963277665.1. Classification (NCBI taxonomy): domain Eukaryota; kingdom Viridiplantae; phylum Streptophyta; class Magnoliopsida; order Santalales; family Viscaceae; genus Viscum; species Viscum album. The sequence goes on along the minus strand of OY728153.1, from coordinate 1,175,226,701 downwards.
CGAATTTAGCGTGATGAAAAATCGTATCTAAATGTGTTTGGATGGATCCATAGAGTTGTGAAGTTATGCATAAATTCTATATGAGATTAAATTTTAAGTGGGATATTATTGATTATGAACTAAATACATGTTTAATATGATATTATATATATAATTGTATATTTAATATACTATACATTTTATGCTAGTATTATTATACCTTTATTAAACACAGGCACTAATAATTATATTTATATGATATATATATATATATATATATATTTCTCTCGAATGGGTTTTATTATCAATACATCATGAATGGACTAAATTTATTGAAAAGTCCTTGAATATGATTCAACTAATTAATGTAAATGGGAATAAATTTATATGAATACATAAATATGGAAAATTCATTTGATTTAGTAAAACACATCATGGATGGTTATGTAAAGGGAGGAAAAACCTACCATAATATAAGAACGATTTTGAAAAAGCCACTCAATTGTCTATTCCACCAACATCTTTTCTCACCATCTATGATAAAGGTAGGAGTACCCCTTCATCATTAGGGTATCCCCATGATATGATCGCTAGTCCATTGGTAAATGTACCCCCTTGGAGGTAGGGTACTTTTGTTCACTACTTCATGATCTTCATTAATAATTATAATTCTTTGAGGAAGAAGAATACTAATATACTTGGTGATATTTAGGTATAATCTTTATGCAATTTTATTTACTTATTGATTCTTAAGGATATATTTTCTTGTTTTTGGGTTTTATCCACTACATATGGATATATAAATGGTTAGATCCCCTTTTAATGTATATATGATACTATAAGAAATAATCTCAATAATATCGTCTTCCCACATTTATATTCATCATCTTAGACGAAGGTATTAGAATAAATTAAATATTTGGTTATCCTCATGATATGATCATGGATCCATTAGCTAGTGTACACCCTCAGAGGTTGGGTGATTTTTTCACTACTTCATGATATTAATCATGAATTATCCTTCATCAGGGAATAAGAATATTTCTTTCATTGGATATTTTAAGGTCAAATATTTATATAATTTTATTACATGTTGATTCCCAAAGATAGATTTTTTTATCTTTGGTCTATTATTATGTTTTATATGGTCATCTGGTCATCATAAAAAACACATCAAATACATGGTTACATACTTCACGAGGTATTGATGCATGGGAAATACTAATTTAGAGATAGATGCACGGGTATAAAAATTTTGGGGGACATATGAATGGTTTTATAATTCCTAAGGATGGTTTTCTTTTTATTTGACTGTTAGGGGAATTATGATAGGTTACCTAATTTCCTGAGGGAAATACATTTCATTTCCGGATTTATGAGATGAGTGAATCATCCTTAATAGGTGAATGTATAAACAATATGGGCGTTTTTTCATAGGAAATAGAATCCACCAACTAAAAAATATATCCATCAATGTGAAAAATTAGGCTTAGATAACCCAGAGCTGAATAGTCAGTGTGGAATATGTCATTCTACAATAGTTTATGAATTAATGATCTTATTTTCATACTACTACACACACTATATATTCAAAATATTTTGTTGAGAAAATATGAGTATTTTCCCAACTAGTTAAACACGCACCCTATTCAGGTGCTGCTTGGTTCCCAGACAGATTTCGTAAAAGCATGTCTGGACAAGGACAAGGGGAAATGTGCTTAATTTACTGCATTGTTTGTTGGGTTTGGTGTGTGGATATGGACCGAGTATTGTGTTTGAGACTACGTTTATTTGATAGATTTTATTTTGGGTTCAATCTTTTTATTTATTTATTTTTTGAATTTAATTATTAGATTTATTATATATTTACCATGGAATGATATGGTTTATTATATTTATATTTATTTGGTTTTCTCTGTTTATTGTTTTTGATATGATGTGATTTGATTGTTTTATATTCTTTTAATTCTTTTTTATACTTTTTTAGAGGGTAAAGTATTCCCAATATATTTCATATACCCTTATATAAATTTTATACCCTATGATATATGGGGAGGTTCACCTAAGGTATCGTCAGGACCAGACCTATTCATGTGAGGGAGAAAAGGTCCAAGGATATCCCAAAAATTTTTGTGGGGATTCCACAAAATATTAGTGGGTCAATTATTTAATTCCATATGTGGATAACCACTAGAATATCCAAGAAATATCTAGCCTAGAAGTTCCATTAGATGTTCTAGTGGAGTTTCAAGGTAGCTCTATTGTGACATCCCAGGTAAATAGAAAAATATGAAATTTTCAAATTTATTAATATTTGTTAATTAAATATTAATTTTACTTTAAAGGGGTTTCTATGTTTGAAAGCGTACCCAATACGCAATAATGTGTTTTTTCGCCTAACAGTTGTATTGGAATAAATGAAAATATCTAACTACAATATGATTATACATGTTTTTTAAATGTTTTCACATTTATCCAATAAATTTCAGGGGCTTAAAATATGAATGAATCTAATTTTAAGCATAAATACTCTAATATTCAATAAAAGGTCGATTTACCACCTTTTGATGGTGAACCTTCTTTAAATATTTTTTGGTTAATTTTTATATGTTCAATTTGAAAAAATAAAATTCTTATTTACTTTCAAGACATCAAAATTTATTATGGGTAAATTATTGGTATTTTTTTGATAAACTTCATTTTTTAATGAATAGTGAAAAATAATGTACTTTAATTCAAAAGTGCTTTTAAATCTAATTTATTTATATGGTTATATTATATTTTTAATTGGTTTTAAAGTGTAATTAGAATATAGTTTTACCATTTAATCTGATGTTGGTCATTGTAATTAATTTCACGTTGAAATTTGACATAAAAAAGTATCAATCTTTTGATAGTTATTATTTCTTAAAAACACGCTATTGGTTTTTATAATGAGAATTAATTTTAAATTAATTAATCCATATTCTATGTTATAAATTTGGTAAAATTTACATCATTTTTGAATTCGGAATATCAAATAAATCTTAGGCTGAATTTTTGGTCTTTTTCTGAAAAACTTCAATTTTTGATGAATAGTGAATCCACTAAGTCGTAGTTAAAAAACTGACCTTTTCATTTAAATGAAATTTTACTGCTTATGTGTATTGAATTTTAAAAATATAACTTACATGGTTGTTATTAGTAAGTAAAATTTGGTTCAATAAGATAAAAATAATTTTCGGTGAATAGTAATTTTTTACTTATATTTACCGCGGTTAAAAGTAAATAGGGCAATTTAAGGTAAAAATAATATTATAGAAATAAAAAATTAATAAAAACTTTTCCTAACCTTATTTGTTGAGTCATTTACGACCATGGTCATATTTGGGACGATTTTCGGACCCCATTGAGCCACATGGAAGTGATAATGACACTTTAGATTAATTAACTTAAAGTAAAGGAAAAAATGACAAAAACAAATATATTTTAGTAAATTAATTTTTACAAGGGGTTATATAAATTATATATTCAACTATAAATATTCATTGGAAAGATAAAACTATTTATTACATCATTTTTGTTTTTTTATAATTTTTAGACATGAAAAAAATTAAATTATTTACAACACAATAATGATGTAGTATTGACCCCATTAATAAAATATTTAAATAAATCAGATTAAAAATATTAAAATAATATCCAAAACTAGTAAAATTCTTTTTAAGTGATTTTATTTTGACCATGAGTCATCTTATCTTTGACTTTGATTAGTTTTGGACCTTTATAAACCGAATATCATTATATAATAAAATAATATTTGTGCACTTACCTAAAGAACCCCTCCTCCCCCTTATAAAAAGCCCTCACTTCTAACCAATTAATCACACATCTGAAGCCCCTTGGCTCATCCAAACCCTGAACAAATAATTTCACAAGATCCCTATACTCCTTTTATAAGCCTTACATTAGGCATAATTCACTTTAAGAAGAATTTTTGGTTAAAACCAAATGGAATTACCCAAATTAATGGTAACAATTCCTCTTAACTTCTTTTATTTTATTTTACTTGTCCAACCAATAAACTCTATTTATTCTTTTATTTTATAACAACAACAGTATCCTAAATATACTAGGATTTTTTTATTATAATTATTTGAACTGAACTTAAACACACCTCCGTCTAATGGGTGAAGAACATATTGTTTACGTGGATGGAAAACTAACGCCTCACGAAACGATGACTATTCAATTATCTTCTACTGCCTCTCATGGTGGCCATTAAGATGGTAGTGTATTTACATATTATATATATTATGTTTATTTTTTCTTTATTCTTCTTTATTTAACTTTTATATCCTACTGTTATGGTTTCCATAATGGGTAAACGCGATAATTTCATTTGAGGAACTGCGGACTACCGCCCCCTCAAAGTTATATGACTCGTTAATGCCATATATGGGACGTATAAAGGATAATGTCTATGATATTATATATGATATTATACTGGTATTATAATATACCAATGTATCAATATGTTTTAATTCAATTAATTTACGAAATAGAAATGAAAGTAGCGTTCATGCGTACGTACGACTTACCGTCTCCATGAATGGTGCATTTCATTTCTTATCTCCAAAATGTTATGTACTATTATAAATACATATATATATATATATATATAATATATGATTTATATGATATCTAAATCATGAATATCATTATGCAGAAAATGGACTTTTGACCACATGGACAACTTGTAATTATAAGGCGTTCATTTTTTACTCAGGTACCAAATATCGACAAAACAAAAATTATTTACTTAAATGATTACATAATGTCTATAACATGGAAATAAGTGACATAAAATGAATTATGAATATGAAAAAGGTTCTTAATCAAGTAGAAATTAACTTTAGTTTATTATTCAGGATATTAATGGACGAACGGGTCAAGTCAAACACGAGGTAAGGGAATTCGTCTCAATCTCCTTTCCTTGAGGCATATTTTGTATTATACCTTAATTAATTTTATACAGTGTATAAACCCATTTGACTTTTCATTTCTTTCAATGGTTATCTTTCTATATAAATCATTCTACTAAATGATAGAAAGTAATGTTTTGTTTAACTTTAGCGGTGACAACGACCTTTTTCCGTCGTTGTGAGTATTATTTGATCATTGGTTTACTTTATAAGACATAGTGTTTTATTTAAAAAGAAAATAAATACCATATACTTTTTACATATTTTGGTATTGAAAATGGTGTTTATAATAGATTTGTTATGTCAATATATTTTAATGATATATTTTATCTCTCCTTTATGTTTGTATTAAGTGTTATGAATATGTTATGGTTCTTGGGAAGTTTTTACGTATACGGGTGGTTTTATAAAAAACCTAGGTTGGGTGAGCCCGAGATAGCTCTCCGATGCATTGGGTAACGTGATGGAGGTAAATGTGAATGTTTCTCCTAAGAGATTTACGGAATATACTAAGATGGGTATTCCAACTTAACATCCTATATAGGTTTGATGGCTACAATGTAAGTATGATATGTATGACATAAGTATTTTTATGATTTGTGATTACTTTGTGTTATTCATAAATCTTTTGTTTTCACGAGGTAAGTAAAAGAGTTTATATTTTGTATGGATTTATGAACTAATGTTTTCTTTCTTTCTTTTATAACCCTTACTGAGATTTTTATGCTCATCCCAGGTTTTGAAATGTTTTCACAAGACATAAAGATGAATATGGTCAAGGATGGGATCAAGGAAAAGTCATGATGTGTAAAACATGGAACTAGACATGAATCTTTTTTTCAAGAGTTTTAATTTTTTGAAAAAAATTTAAACTAAGTAGAAGTGTCTACTTTTTAATCTTTTGAGATGTAATATTTATGTCCTAATTCTCTAAAACTCTAAACATAAAAATATCCTCAATGTGAATTATTCGTTTAATTAAATATTACGTAATGTTTTAAGGTCGAGTCCTTATAGTTGGTATCAAAGGTCGGTTTAGATAACTTATGGAGTTAGGGTATTGTAAAATTAATTTCCATAACGTAATTTATGTTAATATTGAAATGATATATAATTTACGGATTTCCATGTTGCTTTTTCTAAGATATTTATGTGTTCAGAATGGTTTTCTATATAGGAAACATGGAAAATATGTTGGGACGACATCGGGAGGAAGAAAAGCTTCCAAATTAGCAACCTGATATGGTCAGAGTCGGAACTTAACAGTTTGTTGCAGTGATGGTATAGTTGACTCAGGCTATAAATAGTGGTGGTATCCATGCATGAGATCATCCAAATCAACCACAGATGAAAATGTTAGTAGTAGAGCATTTCATAAGGCAACATCTACTATCATTCATAAGATCATCTGACCCTGTGCTAGTAGAAGTGTAGATTAAAGCACTGAAGAAATTTTTTTATGTCATGGGGTGTTTAGAACATCAAAAGGATAGTCTTTCTGTTTACCATTTTGAAGTTGAAGCTGATCAGTGGCAGTCGATGGTGAAAAATATCAGGGATAGTGAAGTGAATGATGCTCTTGATTTGGATGTATTCAAAGGTATTTTTCCTGAGAAATATTTTCCTAAGGTGGTTCATCATACGATGGAAAAACAATTCCAAGAATTTAGGTAGAAGGATGACTTAATGGATGTTTATGAAGAAAAAATCATTTGACTGGAAAGGTATGCTCCAAATTTCATACCAGATATTGATAGAAAAAGTAACTGTTTTACACAGAATTAAAGCCAACGTATCAAAGGGATTTAGCTTCTAGTGAGTTCAAAAGTTATAAAAACCTTATTCATTGTGTCGAGAAGGTGGAAATAGAGTTTTTTGATAATCATGGGTTCTTTGAAAAACAACAAAATAAGAGGTCGAAGTGACAGACAAAAGGGAAGAACTCTTCAAAAAAATCAGATGGTAAGAAACATAAGTTTAATGTTTGTGAAATTTGTGGTAAAAATCATGTTGGGGAATGTCTTTTGAATTCTGGTAAGTGCTACTGATGTGTTAATATTGGACCTAAGGCTCGAAATTTCACTAAAAAGATCAGGGTAATGGTAAGACAAAATGTAATTTACAGTCCGTAAAATGTTTTATGTGCAATGAAATGGGTCATTATGAAAATGAGTGTCCAAAAAAGAACTAAACTAAAGGAAATCAGCCAGAATACAAGTATAAAGGGGTGGTGAAATCCTTCGCAACTACTTTAAAAGATGTTGGTCCATTAAATGAAGTAGTATCTGGTACACTGGTTGTTTGTTCAGATTATGCCAATGTGTTGTTTGATTCGGGGTCTACACATTCGTTCATTTCGGAGAAGTTTTCTAGTAAATTGGGAATTCCATTTCAAGATATGAATCTGGAACTTATGGTAAAAATTCCGGGGGAAATGTTGAGAATAAAAAAGAAATTATAAGAACGTTCCTGTCCTTGTCTCCGGGAAAAATCTACCCGAAAACCGTAATGTTTTTCCTCTAGTAGTGTTTGATGTTATTTTGGGCATGGATTGGATTTCTATTTATCATGATAATATTGACTGCAAAGCTAAAAAAGTTTATTTTTAAAAATATTTACAGTTTTTATACATGAATGAACCCTTAGTTTTGATAACATATCAAGAAACTGAGAAATAAGTAAAAGATGGTAATGAATGTTACCTTGCTCATATTGTTGAAAATAAAGGTAGTGGTGAGATTAATGATGTGCCACTGGTAAATGAGTACCTTGATGTTTTTCTGATTAGTTGTCTGCTATTATACCTGATCGGGAAGTTTAATTTACTATTGACTTAGTTCCTGATGCTAATCCAATTTCAAAACCCCCTTATCGAATGGCTCAAAATGAACTTTTAGAGTTAAAGAAAAAATTGTATGAGTTACTAGATATAGGTTTCATTTGATCTAGCACATAAACATGGGGTGATCCTATCTTATTGGTTAAAAAGAAAGATGGTTCAATGAGACTTTTCATTGATTATAGAGTATTGAATAACATAACTGTTAAGAACAAGTATCATTTTCCTCATATTGATGATTTGTTTGATCAGCTCCAGGGAGCTCAGTATTTTTCAAAGATTGACTTGAGTTCGGGGTACCATAAGTTGAAAGTAAAGGAAGAATACACTTAAAGACCGTGTTTCATACAAGATATTCCCATTATTAATTTGTAGTTATGCCTTTTGGGATAACAAATGCACCTGATGTATTTATAGATCTTATGAATAGAATTTTCTTTCTGTTTGTGGATAAGTTTTTGGATGTGTTCATTGATGATATTTTAGTTTATTCAAAAAGTATATATTAACATGAAATTTATTTAAGGGATGTCTTGAAAACATTAAGATAAAATAAATTGTTTGGGAAATTCATCAAGTCTGAGTTTTGGTTACAAAAAATTTCTTTCCATGGTCACATTGTTTCAAAAAAATGCATAACTATTGATCCTTGTAAAACAAAAGTTATTGAATAATGTCCAAGACCCACAAATATGACCAAGATCCATAGTTTTCTTTGTTTAAAAGGTTATTACCAGTGGTTTGTTGGGAATTTTTCATGGTTATCTTGTCTAATTACTAAGTTAAAATGGAAAGGTGTTAAGTTCCTTTGGACAAAATAATGTGATGATTGTTTTCAGGAATTGAAAAGAAGATTAGTGAATGCTCGAGTTTTGGAACTGCCTTCTAGAAATTGGGTTTTTCTTTTCTACATCGATGCTTCATTGAAATGACATGGTTGTGTCCTTATGCAGAATGATTAAGTAATTTCTTACACTTCACGTCAATTGAAACCTCCTGAGTTAAATTACCCAACACATGATTTGGAATTAGCACTTGTTGGTTTTGATTTAAAAATCTGGTGGCATTATATGTATGGAGTAAAATGTGAAATATATAATGACCACAAAAGTTTGATGTATATATTTACTCAGAAATAATTGAACCTAAGATAGAGGAGATGGTTGGAATTAATCAAGTATTATGATTGCACAATCCTTTACCATCCAGGAATGTCAAATAAAGTGGTTGATGCTTTGAGTTGAAAAATTAATGCTTCATTAACCATGATATGTTTGGAAAAAGATCCTATTGTTTTTTATTTGATGATCATTGGCATAGATGTTTTTGGTGTAGGAAATACTTATGTTTTGTTTTAAGTGTCATCAAAATCATCTTTATCAGGAAGAATAAAGAAAGCGTAGAAAGAAGATAGCGAGTTACAGAGAAAGGTAGACTTCGTTCAGAAGGGTAGGTTGCCTGATTTTAACATTGATAATGATTGTGTTTTGTGGTTTGGAAAAAGATTATATGTGCCTAGTGATTCACAGTTATAGAATGAGTTGTTATATGAAGCTCATAGTTTGTCATTTTCAGTTCATCCTGGTAGTACTAAGATTTATAGAGATCTTCGGGAGTATTACTGGTGGGATGGAATGAAAAGTGATATTGTCGATTTTACTTTGAAGTGTTTGACTTGTCAGTAGGTTAAAGTAGAGTGGTAGTTACTAAATGGGATGCTTCAGCCTTTACTGGTGCTAGAGTGGAAAGGGGAAAATATATCCTTGGACTTTTTTATGGGATATCGAAGACATCTCGAGGTAATAATGCAATCTTTGTTATTATTGATATATTGACTAAATCTACTCATTCGTTTCCTATTAGAGATACATTGTATCAAGATCAACATTCTAGGTTGTATGTTAAAGAGATAGTCAGGCTGCATGGAGTTCCCTTCTCCATTGTATCTTATTGTGATCCCAAGTTTACTTCTATCTTTTGGAAAGGCCTACAGAAGTTCTTGGGAATAGAATTAAATTTTAGTACATCTTTTCATCCTCAATCAGATTATAAATCAGAATGAACAATTCAGACCCTGGAAGATATGCTACGTGCTTGTTGACTGGAATACTAGGGAAGTTGGGACCAATATCTTTTATATTTTGAATTTTCTTATAATAACAGTTTTCATTCCAGTATATAGATGGCTCCATTTGAGGAATTATATGGAAATCATTGTCAAGCTCCTGTATTTTGGGATGAAGTAGGTGAAAGGAAGATAATGGGACCAAAATTGGTAGAATAGATAGCAGAAAATGTTCATTTGATTCAAAAGAACATGAGAATAGCTCAGAGGATGTAGAAAAGTTATACAGATAACCAGAGGAAGGATCTATCTTTTGAGGTAGGTGGTTATGTATTTCTCAAAGTTTCTCTAGGGAAAAGTGTGGTGCGTTATGGTAAGAAGGGAAAGTTGAGTCTGAGATTCGTTGGACCTTATGAAATCCTGAAGAAAGTTGGATCAGTTGCGTACAAAGTGTCTTTACCTCCATGTTTATCCCAGGCACAAAATGTTTTTCACGTTTCAATGTTGAGAATGTATATGCCATATCCATCTAATGTTTTTAGCCCAGAGGTAGTTCAGTTGGAAGAGAATATCCCTTATGAGCAACAACGAGTCCAAATTCTTGACCGTAGAGAGTATGTGTTGTGGAATAAGGTAATTATCTAGGTAAAGGTTTTTTGGAAAAATCATATGGATGAAGAGGCAACATGGTAATCTAAAAATGCTATGAGGGATAAATACCCCCATTTATTTGATAAGTGAATAAAATTGTGAGGATGCAATTCCAAAAAGGGGGGAAGGATGTAACATCCCAGGTAAATAATGAAATGTGACATTTTCATATTTATTAATATTTGTGAATTAAATATTAATTTTACTTTAATGGGGTTTCTATGTTCGATAGCGTACCTGATATGAAACAATGTGTTTCATTGAAATCTTACATCGCACACTACTAATATAATATTATTATTTTAGATAGTAGTTAACGCCTAACCTTTGTACTGGCGGGAATGAATAGAACATACTAAAATATGATTATACACGTTTTTTAAATGTCTTTACATATATCCAATAAATGTTAGGGGCTTAAAATATGAATGAATATAATTTTAAGCATAAATACTCTAATATTCAGTAAAAGGTTGATTTACCACCTTTTGATGGAGAACACTCTTTAAATATAGTTTTGGTCATTTTTTTTGTTCAATTGGACAAAATAAAATTCTTCTATATATTTGGGACATCAAAATTTACTTTTGGTAAATTTTTGGAATTATTATGATAAAGTTCATTTTTAATGAATAGTGTCAAATACTGCATTTTAATTCAAAAGTGATTTTTAATCTAATTTATTCATATGGCTATATTATCTTTTTAATTGGTTTTAAAGTGTAATTTGAATATATTTTTACCATTTAATCCAATATTGGTCATTTTAATTAATTCCACTTTGAAATTGGACATAAAAAAGTATCAATCTTTTGATAGTTATTATTTCTTAGAAACACGGTATTTGTTTTGATAACGGGAATTAATTTAAAATTAATTAATCCAACTTCAATGTTTTAAATTTGATAAAATAGACATCATTTTTGAATTCATAATATCAAATAAATCTTTGGCTGAATTTTTGGTATTTTTCTGGAAAACATCAATTTATAATGAATAATGAATCCACTAAGTTGTAGTTAAAAAACCGACGTTTTAATTTAAATGAATCTTTACCACTTATGTGGATTGAATTTAAAAAATAATAAATTCATGGTTGTTATTAGTAATTGAAATGTGGTTCAATATGATGAAAATAATTTTTGTTGAATAGTAATTTGTGACTTTTATTTACCGCGGTTAAAGGTTAATAGGGTAATTCATGGTAAAAATTTTATTATAATAATATACAATTACCTTAACACTTGTCCTAACTTTATTGGTTGAGTCACTTACGACCATGGGCATCATTGAGACGATTTTGGGACCCCATTGAGCCACTTTGGAGCGATAATGACACTTTAGATTAATTAACTTAAAGTTAAGGCAAAAATGACAAAAAAACAAATATCTTTTAGTAAATTAATTTTTACAAGGGCTTATATAAATTATCATTTCGACTATAAATATTAATTTAAAAGATAAAACTATTTTATTTCATCATGGTATTTTATTTGTAATTTTTAGACATCATATAAATTAAATTATTTATGAAAAAATAATGATGCAGTATTTACCTCATTATTAGAAGATTTAATTAAATAAGATTATAAATATTAAAAAAAATATCCAAAACCTATCCAATTATTATTGGATAATTTTATTTCGACCATGATTCATCTTATATTTGACTTTAATTAGTATGGGACCTTTAGAAACCGAATATATTTATATAATTAAATAATATTTTAACACTTTCCTAAAGAACCCCTCCTCCCCCTTATTAAAATCCCCCGCTTATAATCAATTACTTACAACTCTCAAGCCCCTTGGCTTGTCCAATACCTAAACAAATAATCTTCCAAGATCCCTATAATCCTCCTAGAAGTCTTACCTTAGGCGGAAGGCACTTCAAGAAGTCCTTTTGGTTCAAACCAAAGGGGGTTACCCAAATTAAAGGTAATGGTTTCTCTTAACTTCTTTTATTTTAGGTTTCTTGGGATTTTTAGGAATTAATTATGGGACTTAAATGTCTTTAAAAAGGTTAAAAGAATTAATTTACGTCAAAAAAAAACATTGCGGGAGCGGGACTGGAAAATGAAAATGGAGGGCTGGGTGAGGACACATTGCCACTGTCATGGTGTCACCCTTACAGTGCCACCCTCACGGTGTCACCGTCACGGTGCCACTGTTTTGGTGGAGCCTTATTTTGGCAAAGTAATGGACAGGGGGGTCCATGCCATTACATCAGATACCTGTCAAACTATTCTCGCCCTCAAGAATTAAAATCATACCTAAAGAAAGGAGAGGGGTCCGAACAACCACATCGAAAGATACCTCTCAATAGTAGACCTTATTGTTACCAAGGAATGCCCCCTCCCTCATCTATCTCCTGAACACTCACAAAAATACCACTCCTCTCCCTCGTGCAACCATGCAAAACAAAATATTAAACTATTCAGTCACGTGGTGAGGGTTTTCCCTTCCTCCATGTTAAGATACTATCCGCTTTGGGTGACACTGACTCACCCGCACGAGTTTAGGCGCATCCACTCTAATGCATCTTAACTAGGGATTAGGTCCCCCTCCCCACAATTCAAGACACTTCACACACATCCACAGAAAAGGAAAACCGCACATTCCATAGTTAACAGGGTAAAGGGTTACATCAAACAAGTATAAACATAACAGAACAAAACTCAAAAATAGCTCTAGGTACTGGGCACACATATGAATCTCTCATTCCCAGGTACTTTCCTCAAGCCCACCGCATCTCCACAACACATGAACCAAAGTAATGGTTCATCCACGAAGCACCTTCTCTTAACGACCTTCGATCATCACTGGTTGCTCCACGAATGTCATGTCATCTCTGATATCTAGCACTCCATAGTCAAGGACGTGTGAATCATAATTAAGATACCGATTTAGCTGGGACACATGGAAGACATCGTGCACCCTTTGTAGCTGTGGTGGCAATGCCAGCTGATAAGCCACCCTGATGACCCGCTGCAGCACATCGAACAGTCTGACAAACCTGGGGGAAAGCATACTCCCTATGTCGAACCTCTACTGCCCACGCATGGGGAGACCATCATGAATACGTAGTCCCCGACCCTGAAATACAAGGGCCTCCTTCTATTGTCTTTATATGACTTCTTCTGGTCCTGGTACGCCTTCATCCTCTCTCGTATAAGCTGCACATCTCTATCGTGCTCTGCACCACTTCCAGGCCAATAACACCTACTTCCCCAACCTCGGTCCAGCACACGGGTGAGCGACATGGCCTCACGTACAAGGCATCAAATGGAGACATGCCAATGGTAGAGTGGTATTTATTTTTATAGGAAAACTACACTATATTCAAGTGTCACACCCACGATTCTCCGAATTCCAAGATACATGCACGTAGAATACATTCCATTGTCTGGATGGTGCGCTCTGTTTGCCCATCTGTCTGGGGGTGGAAAGTAGTGCTAAGACGTAGCTGGGTGCCAAAAGCATGTTGAAATCCTCTCTAGACTCGTGAGGTGAACTGTACATCCCTATCTAAGACTATGGACCATATAACTCTATGTAACCGCACCACCTAATCCACATAGCTTTGTGCTAAGGCATCCCCTACACACGACTCCTTGATTTCCAGAAAGTGAGTCGATTTCATCAACCGGTCCACCACTACCCAGATAGTGTCGCAAACTCCTTGAACCTTGGGTATCCCTATGATGAAATCCATCGAGATGTCATCCCACTTTCTCTCAGGGAAATTTAAAGGTTGCAACAAACTTCCTGGAACACGGTGTTCAGCCTTCACCTGCTGACAAACTAGGAATTTGGCCACAAACTCTGCCACTACCCGCTTTTCCCCAGCCCACTAGAACTGTCTCCTCAGACCCTTGTACATCTTGGAAACTCCCTGGAGCACAACTAGGGGTGATTTGTGGAATTCAACAAGAACCCTCTCATGCATCATCTCTAGAACAAACAACTTCCCTCCGAAAAGCATCTGATTCTGACCATCCTTTGTCCACCCTTCCGGAGCATCACCTTGGTTAACCCGGTCACACATCACTTCACTTTCTGAGTCTCACCACTGGGACTCCTCCACCTGCCGAAGTAGAGATGAATGAACTGTCATCTGATATAGGAAATCTCTACCACCATCCATCCTTTCATAAAGGTGCAGGGCAGCTAACTACTCCATCACCTTCCAAGCATCTGCCGACTCTCGAACTGCATCCATCTATGACTTGCTTCTCAAGGCATTGACCACCACATTCCCTTTTCTTGAGGTGTAGGAAATTTTGAAATCATAGTCTTGAAGGAACTCCATCCTCCTTCACTATCGTATGTTAAAGTCCCACTGGGAGAAGATACTCTTCAAGATTTTTTGATCCGTGAAGACCATGAAGTGTTCCCCGTTGAGGTAATGCTGCCACAACTTTAGTGCGAACATGACCACCGTAAGCTCCAGATCGTGGGTGGAATAATTACGTTCATGAGGACGTAACTGCCTAGATCTATAAGAGATCACCACCTACTATTGCATCAGCACACACCTGGGGCCTTGTCCTGAAGCATCACCGAATACTTCATATGTCTCCCCTTCTCCTAGAAACCTCAGCACTCAGGCACTTACCAACATATCCTTTAGATAGCTAAAGGCTTCCTTGCATTGACCATTCCACACGAAAGCCTAGTCCTTCTTGGTCAAGGATGTAAAAGGTGCAGCAACTCGGGAGATGTTGGATAAAAACCTCTGATAGTATCCTTCTATTCCAAGGAAACAACGAACTTCTTCTACATTCTTGGGTGCTGCACAAGAAACAACCGCCTTGACCTTCGATGGGTCCACTGCTATCCCCTGCTCAGACACCATGTGCCCATGGAAGTGCAATTCTAGTGTCCAGAACTTGCACTTGGACAACTTCCCAAAGAGTTGGTGCTATCATAGGACCTCTAAAACCGTTCTCCGGTGCTCAGCGTGATCCTCGTCTGATCTTGAGTAGATCCGGATGTCGTCAATAAACACGACTACAAACCGATCTAGGTATTCCCAGAAGATAGAGTTCATGAGCCCCATTAATACAACTACATCATTCGTAATGCCGAACGGCTTGATCAAAAACTCAAAGTGCCCATATCTTCACTTGAAGGTAGTCTTAGAGATGTCACCCTCTTTCACCCTCAAATGGTGATATCCTGACCACGGGATAATCTTGGAGAACCACCCATCCCCCTTCAACTGGTCAAAGAGATCTTCTATCCTCAGAAGAGGGTAGCGATTCTTGACTGTTACCTAATTCAGTATTTTGTAGTCTATGCGTAGCTTGAGACCATCATATGTCTTCTTTGAAAACAATACTAGATCACCCCATTGTAACGAACTTGGTTGAACAAAAACCTTCTTCATCAGATCGTCAATCTGAATCTGCAACTCCCCTAACTCAGAAGGATCCATCCAGTAGGGGGCCATCGAAATCGGATGGGCACCAGGTAGAAAGTCTATCCCCAACTCAACATCACGTCTAGGGGGTAGAGTTGTCACCTATTCAGGGACGATGTCCATAAAATAACTGAAGACCCCTAGAACATCAACTGTATCTGTGTCCACTGACTCCACTGACAGCTCAGCTAACAAGGAAAGGAGGGGTTCCTCTCGCCTGCTACTCTTCTAGCCACCCCGTTTTCCGATAAAAGTTACACGTCGTCCACCCAAGTCTAAAAAAATGACCCTTCCTCGGAAGCAGTCAATGACGGCACATACAGAGAATATCCAGTCAATGCCTTGGATGACATCGTATCGATGTATCTGCAATAGTAGAAGGTCCCTGACTAACTGATGTGGCCCTATTATCAGTCTACACCCCCGACAAACATAAAACAAGTCAGTCTAGACTCCGACTGGTGTCCTCAGCACCAGGGGAACTGGATGTCACTCATCGTCTAAACCCAGAGCATGGGCCAGACTGGGAGAAACAAAGGAGTGCCAAGCTCTTGTATCGAACAAGGCATAAGAAAGGGTACTAAACAAGCTGATCATACCTCGCCGACCTCTAGCCCTACTGGAACTGCTACCTTTGCGGCATGAAACTTCCCACCTCCAGCTCCTCTGCCTCTCTGCGGTCAGCCACCTCCTTAACCACATCTGGGTCGAGGTCCCGGAGGAGCGCCCTGAGGTCGGCCTCCTCCTACAATGCCTGGTCTCAGAGGGGTAGGAGCCTGTTGTCCCTGCTACTGCTGCTGAAGGGGCCAAGCTGGAAACAGCTGTGGCTGAGGTGGGCAGTTAACCTGCCCGCCCACACTATATTGTACTCAGTCCGGGCAATGATTTTGAAGGCTTCCAGGGCACCCACAGACAAAGAACCTCGGTCCTGGGCCCGAAAGAAAAGGTCGAGGGCTAGGAGATCAGAACTGGAAAGGCTAAGGCCTGCTCCCAGCAGGTCAGAACCTAGAGGGTCATGGCTGGAGGCCTGCTGCTAACGGAATTATTCTCTGACGAGCCTAACTAGACTCCCCCTCATTATACACCTCCCAGTGTGTGCACCCTCTCCACCACTTCAGCCTTTTTGTGGACCTCCATGTACATCGGTAATGTGAAGGGAGTAACAGAATACTGGAGAGAAGGTCGAAGTGCCTCCTCCAAATGTCTCACCCGAGATTCCTCATCTAGAAAGAGGTATGGAACAATGCGGAGGAGATCCTTGAACTTGATCCCCAACTCTATTACTGACATGCTCCTCGGCTGGAGGGAGTGTAAATCCTCCCTCTACTCATACATCATCGTGGAAGAGAGGAATACCGCCCGAAACTCCTCTCGAAATCAGCCCATGCAACCTCAGCCTCCTTCTTTTCCCCGAGATAAAGCTTCCACCACTGACGCACTGCTCCCCACATATGGATGATGGACAAAAAAACTCAGTACTACGTCGGAGCCCGAATCATGCTGAAAGCTATCACTAGCTCCTCGATCCAGCTCTATGTCTCAACATCTAAGAGGCTACCCTCATACTTCCCAAGTGTCTGCCCCTGAAAGGCACAGAGCGTCCTCTGCCACTGATCATCCTCCTCTTGGTCTGCCCTTTTTTGATCAGCCAAAGCAACCTCCAGGGCCTCAATCATCCACACTACTCATGGTCGTCTCCTTGGTTCCATAGTTGCAAGGTAAACAAGGAATGCCTAAGCCTGAGTAGTGTAGAATATTGTTCATAATTTTTCCATAGACATCTCTAAATCCCAAAATCATCCAACAAACACGAGAACACAAGTCATTATGATGCACGTACCTTTCCTAGGGTCTCTACCCTGTAGTTAGTGTAGCTTCACTTGGTCATTCAATAGATCCAGACTCCTTGCATCGGATCACGGGGGGGGGGGGGGGCTAAAATCCAATGTCCTAGCCAATATTCCATGGCCTATTTGATGCACCAAGCTCACCCAACACTTTTTACCTACCATCCCATGAAATCCTCACTATGCCTATCTCCGGAATCCATCCTATCTCTCAACCATCAACTTGAATACCATTCTATCATGACCCGCCTTCACCAAGATGAGGGAAGGGACAACAGATTGTCAAACCCTTCATTCATCAAGTTGAAGGAGAGAGAATGACCCCCGAGACATGCCTTCAATAGGTCCTGGAGTGGATACTAGCAGCAAGGGTATAAAATCACAAACTATATGGAAGGCATGACCCATTTTCTTTCGTAGGATCGGTTGATAAGATGGTAAATCCCACAACACCAAAACATAAAGTACAAGTAAAGATCAAACAAACCATTCCTAGATGCATGTTACAACAGCAAAAGATACAAAAGTACAAGGATACTAAAAAGTTAAAGTACCAAAGAAAGAAAAAAAGCAACTGCAAATGTCCCAACGTCTAAGCTAGTACGACCCCGCATGATCCCTGAAGTCCTCCTAGAAACCTGAAAGAAGTATTATATACATAGGGTGAGCATACAAGTATACTCAGTAGGTAAAACCAAAGACTCTCATGCACTAGTGGGGAGTCATTCTAATGCCCTGTGAGAAAAAGGAGAGAACCAAATCACCTAGCAAGGAAAACAATCCACCCATAAATCACCTTGGCACACTACCCAAATAACGCAAGTCAAGTAATGTATAGTAATATAACATCGATATTTGGGTACCCTGTGGAACTTTCCCACAGGATATTGAAGACATCCTACACATCGAACCAATCCTGCCATTCTCACCCCAGACCCACTGCCACACCCCGCCTGCACAGACCTGGACCACAACCGCGCATCCCACCTGCAAACACCTGGGCCACAAAAACTATCCCACCCGCAGACACCTAGTCCATAACAACCACATGTAACCATTCCTGCAAACACCTAAGCCAGAAAAACCACTTCCACACCTGAAGACACTTGGGCCAGAAAGCTACTATCACGCCCGAAGACACCTGGGCCTCATCCCGAAGATACTTGGGAAACAACCTGCCTGCAACACCTGGGCCAACCACCACACTACCCTGCCCGAAGATTCTTGGGATAATAATGGACATCAGGCCATCACAGCCTACCCAAAGAGTCTTAATCTATTCATGAAAGGGAGCCGAAAAGGAGAAAATAACCAGCCACTCAGAGGAGTGTTGGGAAAAACACCCTCCCCCGCGAAATGGGGGTATTCAGCACTAAGTGCTCAACTTGGGTGGGGCGTGAATAAGAAAAACATAAAAACTATAGGTATATGTATAGTTAACAAGCACTCATACCAACCTAGGGTTCCCAAGTCCAACCAAAGCATAACAAACTTGTTACTATTCATTAATAAAAGAAGCCACAACATTCACGACCACGTCAGGACTCATTCCCAAAACTAATTTCCCGTTTATCCCATTATCAGTTTCATGTTCAAGTGACCTCGTTTAGGAAAATTATGCACTACTGGGCAACTAACATGCATATCCACAGTCCAGAAAAAGGTAATCAGCCAAACAACAATTTAAGCACTCACTGTAGAGACCTAAAGCCTGACGTAAAAGGAAATTACATTACTTTTGCGGAATACTTATTACATAACAAAAACACACACACAAGGACCGTAATAGTTTAGTGTCTTTGGAAACTCAGAACGTAATCTTCTAATCATGGTGAAAGATCATCAACATCTCCCATAAAGATCTTCCTTTTTTTTCTAACCTAAAACCTTTACTTATATCCTGGGGAAAAGAAAACATAAAAGGGTGAGCTCAAATGATCAGTAAGGGTAAACAAAAGAAAAATCAATCACATCATATTCATAAGAACATAACATTTTGGAAATCTTAACCTGTAAAAGAGATCATAACATAATATCATAACATGGGATAAATCATAGTAGTGAAATGTAATCCCAATAATCATAACATAAAACATGAAACATTGTGGCATACACACATAATCATAGAGAATCATTTCTTATTAGTCAAGACTCATTGCCAAGACTATCGTAGTGGACAAAGTCCATTTCTGAACCGAGTTCACTCCTCGTTTCAGTCCTGTTTCACTGAACCGGTATAACCTACCGTTCCAGCCATGTATATCTCATGAGATATAAAATCTTTACACAATGCATTGTAGGGAGATATAGGTCTCACCCATCTCATAATGATACCATTCTTATGTGTGCCACAAAATCATAAACCATACATCATAGCATAATCCATGTAATAAAAATGAGAATCTTAAACATCGTGAAATCATAAAACAATTCATATAAGATAAAGGAATTCATAAAAATAATTCCATCACAACATAGTCAAATCAATGTAAAAATAGGGATATAAAAAGAACCCTTTATTATCTTAGATGGAAAATAATTTTTCTAAAACACTTGAACTCCATTCTTGAGGAAAATATCCTTTCTACTTCAAAAAAATTTTCCTTTCTTAACATGTCATACAATTTTAAACTAAAAGAAGTTGATTAAAAATAAACTTGAAAACATGTAAAGTAAGATTCTTGGAAATAATGTTTTAAAAATCCATTCATGCCGTATAAGTTAAAAAACATTCTTTCCGTAATTTTTTAGGAAAAGTCAAAAAGTACCTCGTACAAAAAACGACAAAAGATTCCTTTTATATCATTTACTAAAAACTCACCGAAGGGTAAAATTGGATTTAAAAAATTTTAGGTGGATGGAAACAATATTAAATATTGAGGAAACATGGATGTGGATGATAAAATACACCCTAGTAAATACCAACATATAAGGAATCTCGGATAAAAATGACATTGTGATATTTCCCTTACCTTAGGTCTGATTTGCTTCGTAAGTGTCCGAACCTCCTGTATAATGATTTAAATAATGTCATTGACTTATTCCAGAATCATACTCATTGTTATGATATCATATATGGTTCACTTATGACTTTATATTACCCGTTCTTTTGTAAATTCCATGTTAAAGAGCGTTTTGGGTAAAATTGTTTCATTTGTCGTCCGTGTTTTGACTTGTAATTATTCATATGATTACTTAGATCATGATTACTTAATTCCAGGAAAATATAAAACAAGATTTATATATAATATATATTCAGAATATACATATATACAATAAATCGGTAAATGGAAAGAAATACACCGTTCATAGAGACGGTAGGCCATACGTACGCATAAACGCTGTTTTCGTTTCCTTATTTAGTTGAATGGAATTAAGTAGATGACATACATATATATACACATAAATACAGTATCATTATTATGTCATATATTTCATGATTACTTATTATATATACTTTATAATCATTCATGAATGGTTAAAGTGGAGAATGAATCTCATCGCGTCGTGGAGACGGTAGTCCGTACGTACGCACGAGCGATGATATCGTTCTCATGATCGTGGGACTATATTGGAGTGTATGTATACTCTTTCAGAATCAATATCACTTTAATATAATCATATATAGTTATTATTTACACCATTATACCCATCCAAGTATGGTGGTGGTGGAAAATAGATTTCACCACGGCGTGGAGACGGTATTCCGTACGTACGCACGCACTGTGATTTCATTTTCCGTAGGATGGATAGATGGTGAAATTGGGTTGTTTAATACTTATAATAACATATAAGTATATTAGTGATACTGATTTTATTACTTCATAATGAAACAACCTAATAATAAGAAGTGGAAGAAGAAATAAAGTTGAAAGAATCGGTAACAGACATTACCTCTTCTTTGAAGCGCCTCTTTGAGATCTCCTTTTAGGGCACTAAAATTTGTCTTTGAGAAAGACCATAACCTCTAGGATGTTTCTCAGGAAGTGGAGAAGAGAATTTTTCAGGGGTTGGCTGAGCATGAAGGCTCAAAGTTGTGTGAGGAAGAGAGGGAGGAGGTGCCCTTTTATAAGGGAGGAGAGGAGCTCCGTTGGAAAACTAAACATATTATTTTATTATAAAGTCATATTCGGTTTTAAATAGCTCCAAATTGATGTACTTCGAAGATAAGGTGGGGATGGATCGACATACTATCATCCAGTAGAATTTAGACATGTTTAGGTTCCTATTTTAACCTTATCATTTATATTTAACTTTAAGTTAGATAATTTTACTTTTACCGTGTTATCTTGTTTTCTTACACTATAAGGTTAATAAACTTACTATATCAAGAAAAACGAACCCCAAGTTGTTTTTGATTAATATATATAACCTTATCTAAGTCATTTGGCCGAACCTTAGATTTTTAGGAATAAAATAACAATTAATAATATAATATTTGTTTTACAAACTATTTTATGTCAATTTTGACACTATTTAGTAATTGATTTTTGTGAAAATCATAACAGAATGATTAGTTCGAAAAACGTTAATTACATCAATAAGAACATGTCATATTAACCTATAAAATTAGTGGAATTCATAAAAAGGCTCAAATTATATTTATTGGGGAATTTATAATATCAATTATTCTTATTTTTCACTATTATGGTAATTACTACATCATCATTGTGTCATATATAAATTAAATTATTTAATGTCTAAAAATTATAAATAAAATAGAAGTATGTAGGAAATTTTATTATCTTTCTAATCAATATTTACAATTGAATTTATCTTATGTATAACTCTATATTATAAATGTTTTAGTAAATAAACTTTGATTTTAACTCTTTTAACTCTTCTCTGAATTAAATAATAATAAATGTCCTAATCTAATCCATGTGGGCCTAAATGGTCATATTTTATTCCTAAGGTTGTTTTTGGTCGAATTACACTTATCCAATGGAATTAGGACATGTGTTTGGGTAACATTGTTACCCTTAATTACCCTATTTACATTTAACCCTGGTAAAAAAAGTAAAAAGTTACTATTCACCAAAAATTATTTTCATCTCATTGAACCACATTTTACTTACTAACATCAACCGTGTCTCTCGGATTTTTGAAATTCCACTCACAGAAGCGGTAAAATTAAGTTTTATGAAAAAAATCACTTTTTTAACTACCACTTAGTGGTTTCACTTTTCATCAAAAAATGAAAGTTTCCAGAAAAATACCAAAAATTAGGCCTAAGCTATATTTGATATTATGAATTCAAAAATGATGTTTATTTTACCAAATTCAAAACATACCAGTTACATTAAATAATTTAAAAATTAATTCCCGTCGTCAAAACAAATAGCATATTTTTAAGATATAATAACTATCAAAAGATTGACACTTGTTTATGTCTGGTTTAAATGTGAAATTACATCCAATAAACAACATTGTATTAAATTTTAAAAATATATTCTAAATATACTTTAAAACCACTCAAATTAATAAATTATCCCTATTAAGTATTTCGATTAAAAAAGTTGTTTTTAATTAAAATTTAGTAATTTCCACTATTCATCAAAATATGAAAGTTATCCGAAAAGTACCAAAATTTCATCCTAAGCTAATTTTGATATTCCGAATCCAAAAATGAAGTCCATTTTGTAAAATAAAACTTAAAAAATTTCAAAAAGTGGTAATTACTATTCATAACGGCTAGTTTTAATAATATTTTAATAACATATCGTTGTTTAGTGAAACTCGGTATTGCGTACTACACACGCTATCGAGGAAGGTCGCGATTGCGTTTAATGCAAGGCAAGTCAAGGATGTGTTTTGTACAAGCTCCTTTTGGTGTAGCGTACAAAACAATACTTTAATTAAATTCAAAAGAATATTTTTCATAAAATCTCGGGGTGTTACATTCACACCCGGTTCTCTTGTGAAGTCACAACAACAAAGGGATAAGTGAGATCCCTCAAAGTACTAGAACCAAAGCAGGCATCAAGATACATTCCCATATCCCCAAAACTGTGAACCAATGATATGCCAAAAATAGAGGATTCCACCCCGATTCATATCACAAGCATAGAAACCACACAGTTTCAGACTCAAACCCATAATGATCCCATCCTCACCCAAATCACCCCATATGCAATCAAACAGAACAACACACTTACTACCAAAACAGAGTAGGTAAACTTCCAGGTCCAAGCACATCATTCATTATTTTCTTCCTTCTGTTGGTTATCCGCGGTGACTACACAGGGCTTTATGTTTACTGGGTATCCATTTAATTGACCGAGTTTACTTGATTAACCAATTTCCAGGTTACTGTCATTTAATAATCACTGAAGGAAAGGGTTCATTAGTGTTCAAAAAAAGACAACAAATGACCATGATTTTCAGTGAGCATATCCCAACAGTTCACAACATGAGCATCAAGGAAGAGAAGAAAAACAGAATAAGAGAACATTTTTCACACCCCTTCCATCAATTCTTTAAATTCCATTCATTTTCTTCCTTCAGGTTTGGTTTCACCCCCTCCCACAGAAACAATAGCTTACCCACCCCACATGACACATAGAAAGGAGAGACGAAGGAAAATCCCTTCCGAGTTGATCAAGGATCGATGTTTTTCTCCACGCGCCAAGAATAGAGGATGCACGACTTGCATGGGAGGAATGTCAGGAACTCCAAGGACGAGCAGACAACTCAAGCACATGTGCACCAAAAGTCTCAAGAATGAGGGACTCCAGGCGCACAATGAAGAAGAAGGAAATCCATCCAAGAAGAAAAATAAGAAACTCTAGCCAGAGATATAAAGAGGAGATCCTACAGTTACGGGATATGGAATTTTGAAAGCCTGGAAAGTCAAATCGCGGTTTCCTATGCTGGTGGGAAGTTACACACAATGACATAGAGGTGTTATTTAATACCCCCCATCGGGGAGGTTTCTCGGGATTTTTAGTAATTTATTTTGGGATTTAAATGGCTTTAAAAGGGTAAAAGAATTAATTTAGGTCAAAAAAAGTTGTGGGAGTGGGACTGAAAAAAGAAAACAGAGGGCTGGGTGAGGACACAGTGCCACCATCATGGTGTCACCCTTACAGTGCCACCATCACGGTTCCACCATCACGGTGCCACTGTTTTGGTGGATCCTTATTTTTCTAATGTAATGGCCAGGGGGTCCAGGCCATTACAGAATAAGCGACTTTGAATTTTTTTTATGAAGAAATCAGATAATATTGATCTTTCTATACATATATCTGAATTTGTTGAGGAGAATAAATGGTTATGAAAAGACATATAATTCTATAAAAACATTTTTTGTCAAATGAATATCAAAATGAAATAGAAAAATGATTTTATTATTAAGGTTTCCTATAATATGAGTAAAAGTAGCAACTAATTTGGGATTAAAGTCAAGTGTTATCTCAATGTTCTCACAATGTAGATAATATAAATTGGATTTTATATATGTACCATAAGAGTAAAAAAAATATGGTTGAATTAATGGAATAAAATGATAAGATGACAATATACCTTGACGATAGAATGGACACATCAAAATAAAAGGTGAATATATCTCTTAAATGTATCACACTATATGAGAAAACAAATATAAATCCATATATAAAATCAATAAGTCAAGTGTTCTTTCATTTCTAATTTTGATGTAAGGTTCCACCAAATAATGAATCACCAAAGTGAATATATTTTAGAATATTTGGGCACATCATGAGTTGATGTTTTGACCCTTAAAATCCCATAAATGATAGAAAAACTCCACTACTCCCATCATATCAATAAAGAAGAGAACCAGTGATGTATGGTTATAATTTTAAATAATTTATCTGTTCTAACCATAATCACATGTAAAGGTTTTACAATTGAGGGATTGAATTGAGTAATAAAGAATCCATACAGATACACACCACTTCAATAAATTATAGGTATATTTCTTATCTTGGAAATATGATTATTAATATATAAAACAAGTTCCTTATTTTTTAAGATGAAAAAGAGTCTCAAATAGAGGTTGTATCAAGAACCAAATATTATGATTTCCTTAATAACTCTCTTATAAGAAAAAATATCCAAATATGGAGTAAAAAAAAATAGGTTTTTTAATATATGGAGAAGGACGCTAATATTGTGATGTTCCCTATAATAAATAAAATATATTCCACGATGTCTCTTTTGTACATTAAGAAATATATTTTCCAATTTGTGCCTCCAAAAAACAATAAGAGGCACAAAAGTAAGAGGAAATGGAGAAAGATTATGGTGGTAAGATCAACATATTTTGAAAACCATGAATATACGCGTTCATGTGTGATTGAATCCAAAATTATGGAAAACCCAAATCCAAGGATGGATGATAATGTTTACATCCATTAAAATAACTATACAAGTGGTAGCATGAATGTAACATCATTGAAAATATTTTTATTTTTAAAGATGCATGATATTATGATTAACATTAATATATGATTACTTTAATTTTGCAAAATCTGAAAATGGAAAATGAATGTTCAAAGGTGATGTGTTGGTTTATCTTGACCAGCCCTATTCTACAACATATTGAACTTTGAGGTACCCCTCTTCCCTTATTCTCCAGTGTTTCAAACTGATTTTTAGGTGGTTTATAATTAAAGGGGATTTAAAATCCATTTTTTTTATTGTTATTAAAAATAAATTTTGGTAAGAGATGAATGTAATATATGATAAGGACACAAAATAAGTGGTTTCAGTCTTATTGTAGATAATTTAATGTGAAAACATAGAATCCAAAAAAAAGAATTTTATATAAATTTATTTTTTAATCTATAAAGTCATTTGATGTTTTGTATCATCTAATTTTTTCATAATATCAAATATATTCTAAATTTGATTAGTTTTTTCCAATTAGTGGCACCCCACATTTTTACACCAACAAGATTTACCAAAAAATGGTTTCAACTAATAATGTCTTAGGGAAATTTTTGATGAACATCAATGTAAATTAGTACTTATAAAAAGTTTTTGGAGCCTGTGTAGAACTAAAATGAAAGGGGTTAAAGTTGTATCAACTATTTATATTAAACATATCGTGCAAGACATGGAGTCAAATTTTTTTAAAATGGTTTCAATATCGTCATCATGAAGTACTTTTCTCATAACTAAGTTATTTATTTTTTTATATAACTGTATTTTAGGTTATTTATATCACATATTATGTTTAGTAAAATAAAAAAATATATTCTAAGAAACCTAAATGGAATTCATGATTGACATGTATTGACTTGTGGTTGTTATCAAAGACTCATGTTTCCAACATCATTATCCAGTGTTTTTGGATTAATGGACCAATTTAAATATCATGTTCTATGTGGTGAATTAACATAGTGAATATATTAAAATGGATTATCTATGTTTGGATGATAATTTCTAATGTAGGGAATTATAACCAGAAAATGTGTTCAATTAGTTAATTCCAAAGACTAAATATGTTTTTAAATAGGGGAAAAAGGCAAACCAATATGAAATTAGAGTAGTTAATATATCATGGAGTGGATTTCCATACCCTAAGATGAGAATTATTTCAAATTTTACAGGTTATGAAGCTATGAAGATGTTTATTTTTTCTCCAATGAGGAGGATGTGGATAGAGGTATATCCCTTCATTTGATGGATGAATGTTCAAAATACCATTTTGTAATTTAATGAATCTATTGAAATGGTGGGATAATGTTCTTGTAGAAATTTAAATTATACAATGAAACTATATTGAATAGGAGGAAAATAAGAAGATTAAAAAACCCTTGTATTTTATTTAAAAAAGGGGGAGAATATTGAGAATGAATATAGGTATTGATATGGAAAATTAAGATTGTTTCCATTGGAATATTGTTGAAGTTATGAGGTGATATGTTCAAATAAATTTAAGGGAATTTTTTTGGATCATTTTGAGGATGTGGTAGATTTATTGAAAATCTATGATAATATATTTTTTCCAAAACAATATTTTAAATAATCATGTTCAAAGTTATTTTTAATAAGGAGAGTCAACATTGTTGTCCAAGATGTTACTTCTCATGTTATTGGAAAAGATGGCTGTTGAAAATAATATTGTTAAAAATACATGCTAAATATGATCAAGACACACAATTGAGGCATGGATAATTTTTATAGAGGTACTACCATAAGTATACTATAGATATTATATTCTACAAAGGGTTACAGTTTTTATAAATTGAATTAGAAGATATCTTAGAAATAATTAGGCCATCCAAACTAGAAAACACATCCATCTCTTCTGTGCACAAGTGGGAGTGGTGTAAACCACGCATGGGAATATGCATGGCCATCCATACATGGATTAAATATTAATGAAAGAGTGGGTGAGATTTATCATGCACACATTAGGGAAGTGGTCAACACCACATGGTGACATTGTAGTGGAGGTCAGGAGGGGAAACTATTATTCAGAATTGGTGAGCTAGGGAATAATTTTTTTTATTAAGAATAGTTCATATAAGATTATTTATAATGTGGGGCTCAAGGAAAGCAGATACCACTCCCCCAAATAAAAAATTAAAATTAAAATTTTCATTGGATTGAATTGATGACTTCAATCTAATCTACCATGTGGTTTACCTTAATATTCTCATTTGAATGTTCCAACATAACACCTGTTAAAATATTAATTTAATTCCCCAACCACAAATTCTCAATTCTGGTGCCTTAGTTTATTACATTGGAATAAGATACAATCATTAAAATACCAAATTACCAAATAGTTTCATAGTCTTGGTAAACTAGATATATATTTGGAAGTAAAATTACATTTTGGATATAAAATTAAAAAAGTATTTTATTTGAGAAAACCATTTTCCCCTTAGCATAACCCCGCATATCAATCATAATAAACTTCTCGGAATCCTATGGAAAATAAAATATAAGAAAGGGGTGAGATCATATTATTAGTAAGGTTTAAATATATAGGATGAAATAATGAATCAATGAGCATAATCAATATAAAAAGTTAAATAAATGGAAACACATTCCATTTAATTAATAACATGAGAATAATATGGCAAGAATGAAATATGATCAAATAATTCAATATAAATAATCACATGAAAACTAATCGTGACCATGGATATTAGTCAATTTTAATACTCACATGGAATATTGATAACTAATCTCATAATGAGGTAATGCTTAGTTCATGAAGTTTAAAACTCACAATTATGGATTTGACCAAGACACCATATATTAACGAGAAAGTCATAAGCCAAATACCAAAATAGTTTTCCTCATGAGATATACTAACACACATAGGGGATATATAGGTCCATTCTTGACACTTAATAATTTCAATTAATTACTCTTATGAATGGGTTAAAACTTGAATAGTATAAATATTCTTATTAAAACCCAGCATACAAATTTTGAATGCTTTAAATATAAACTATGAATGGTATCCAAATAGAATATTCATACTCAAACTAAATCATAAACCATTAAAAGAATTGTAATAAATTATATCATAAAATATCAACCTCAAAGAATAAGAAGATTCATAAAATAATGAGTATATAGATGAAAATAATTTAAATTATTTTTTTCAATGAATCTTGAGGAAAATTATCTTTGAACATTCCAAACAGTTCCATGCCACATAAAAACATTTGAATTTTAAGTACCATGAAGGAATAACATTTAATGAAACTTATAATATAATTATAATAATGCTATTATTGATATATCATATCAATGGAGAAGTATATACACCTCATAAAATATGACAGGTGTATAACATCAAAATATGATTCAATGATAGGATCCTGAAACAATATCCCTAAAAATATTAAATCATTAATCAAATTAATTGATATTGTTTATTCAAAGAAAATAAATATAAAAAATTTCAATATAAAATAGGATATATTCACGTTTAATTTCACACATAACCTTATCTTGCATAATGAATAAAATTGAACTTTGACCCAATAATTGAAAATTGAGTTAAAAAATCTCTTACCACTTGTAATCAGTCGAATTGTGTGAACCATAAAATTAATAATCATAAAATGGAACAGTAAATGACATTAATATAATAATATTCATGATATTATATATTCAATTCTAGTATAAATACACCATTCTCATAAAATAAGTGGTGAATAACGCATATATCTCACAGAAGTAAAAGTGAGATGAGAAAACCCTTACCTTTTTCTTTCCTTTAGTTGAACGCACATTATCCTACTATATAATTTTTTAATGTGTGTTATTAATTTATAATATATAAATATTAATATTTATAATATGATATATTATATTTTTATAACATCTTATTACCCTTTGGTTATGAATCTTTCAATATTTTCACTTCTTTAGGTGTTGATTTCCTGGTTTTTCAACTATGCTTTGACTTGTTAACATTTATTCATATTAATTAGATCATTATATAATAATATTCCGAATTTAAGCCATGATATAAATAAAATATATAACTAATATGTATTTATTTATAGTAATCCATCGTATTTTAAGATAGGAACTGAAATGCACCATTCATGGAGACGATAAGTCAAACGTACTCATGAACGCTACATCAATTTTATTGTCATGTTAACAGAATGGGGTTTAAATGATATATATGTATATAATAACTAAATTATCATATTTATTTAATATATATAAAATAATTCTATTAAAACCATCATCAATATGTTCTCTGTATAGTGTGAATGTATCACATCACTTTGAGGAAGCGGTAGTCCACACTTCTTCATCTGATGTTATCATATTTACACAAAATAGAAAAAAGGAACGTATCTGTTGTTTAAAAATTAAATAATTATGAATAAAAAATAAATATAATATATATACACACATATATATCATATAGAAAACATTTTTTCCATCATAATGACCAATCATGAGAGTTGGTGAAGGAAAAATGAACGGCATCCTTTAGTGAGTTGGTATTCATTCGTACACAAATTATAAATTTGTTACCCATTTGATTGAAGTGTGTGTATGTGTAGGTAAAACCCTTAACATAAAAATGTATTAGTATATTTATTATAATGTTTTTATTATATAACCACGAAATGAAAATAATATAGTGGGTTCAAGAAATAAATAAATTCAAAACGTTTGTTTAAGAGCATTGCCTCTTATTTGAATATCTCCTTTTAATTTTCACAAAACAGACATCATTGGTTTGATTTATTACCGAATTAAGGCTTCTAGGATGATTTTAAGGAAGTTTATATGAGTTGTTGGTATATTTTGGATGAGACAAATGGGTTTATAGGTGTGAAGAAAGAGAAGGAGAGTTTTAATTTTATAAGAGAGGGGAGGGGCACTATATGAAAATTTCAAAATGTTAAATTAATAAAAATTATTTTTCTATTAAAAACTATTTCAAAACGAGTTATTTTTACTATAATATTTTAATGGGTCTAAATTATTTCAACCAATTATTTTTATACAAGTTTAGGTTATATTATTAACCTTATCTTTTAGATTTCACCAGTAATTAATCTCTTTTACTCTTAATGTGACAACATGTGTTTTTACTACTATAGGGTTAGTATAGTTACACTAAGATGCCAAATTAATCATAAATGAGTCATGAATTATAATTTTAATCTTATCACAATAATTTTTGTGATGTTTTTATTTAATTAATTTTATATCATTTTATAAAATATTATTTACTCTAAAATATCATGTGTCAATTTTAACACTATTCATTATTTGACAATCTGAAAAATATAAATACATAATAAAACTTCAAAAAAACCATTTATGTATCCCTAATATGTCAATTTAATCATTTAAATTCATGTATGGCTTTAATTTTATAAAATTATATTTATTTTAATATTTTTAATAACATTCATTTGATATTTCCTTTAACTATACAATTGCTACATCATCATTGTGGAATCCTTTATCTTAATTAAATATTACTTAGAAAATACACATAAATTAACATACTTAAAATAATAAATTTATCTTTAAATCGACTATATATAGTATTATTTTTCTTCTGTATAACCCTATATTAAAAATGATATCGTTATTAAAAATATGACTATGGCATTTTTTATTCTTCATTAAATAAAATATTATAAATTTCAAGCTCTCATCGACATGGATTTGAAGGTTATAATATCATAATATTGGTGATTTTGGTCTAAAAACACTCATAAAATAAAATTTGGACAAGCGTTATGGTAATTATCTAATATTTGTAATATTATTATATACCCATAACTACTAGATTTACCCTTAACTATGTTAATAAAAATTACTAAAGTTAGAACTGATAATTCCCAAAAAATAAAATAAACTTATATACACAATTTGGACATTTTTATTAAAAATATTTAATCCATTTTTAGAATTTCAAAACAAATTTTTTTTATTAATTAATTTAAAATTTATCCTATTGATTAGACTAGAAAATGAGTTTCTAAAGTGAAATCATTCAAATGTTTGAAAAGTTTTTATATCCAATTTCAATGTAAAATTGATTACAACGACCTAAATGGGATTAAATTATAACAATATAATCTAATTTTACTTTAAATCCAATCATAAATATAGTTTTACATTATAAAATCTTTTGATGAAAATAGTTGTTTTCAATTAAAATTTAGTATTTATTATACTATTCATCAAAATAAGAAACTTATCAAAAAAATAAAAACAAATATTCCTAAGAAAAATTTTATATTCCTTTATAAAATAATAATTTTATTTTTTGAAATATAATATAAAAAAGTTTCAAAAATATATTTAAAATATTTCGTCCATTAAAATATGGTAACATTGCCTTTAATAAAATATACGTTTTTATGTATAAAATTGGATTTGTTCATATCTTATGCCCATAAAAGGTATTTTATGAATAACCGAAATATTTTTTTTAATATATAACATATATATTTCATTAATATAATTCAATAATTTTAATTATTTTATTTTATTAAGATAAAATTCCATTGAGAATAGAAAAATATTTCTTTTATATTCAAATGGTATATACATTCTTTTCTAATTAATTGGTAACCAATGAATTCATATTATATATTTATAAACCATATATGTTCATAAGTAGTTAATATTATTCATAACTTCCAACTTAAATCATAGTTTTAAAATAATAATATTAAATAGTATATCAGAATTTGTTTAAGGTCAGTGTTACGTGCAACATTGGCTATCAATGAAATTAAATTTATTTAAGAAGAGACATACAATAAAATCTTGAAGTGTTATAATAGAAATAATCACATTACTATATAATTCCCTTGGGAAATGTGACACCAATGTTCTAACTTCACCCATCATTGTGGATGGTCTGAAGGGAATTTAGGTATAAAAATCTAGATATCCGCACTAATTGTGGGCTACACCATAGTTTGGTAGTTACACTAGAGTAAAATAGAATATTTCTATGCTATAATGTATTAGAATATAATATATCACAATCTGTATGATGTTGAGATGATGAGATTTTTCACACTATATATACAATGATTTAACTATGGAAGATATTTGGAAATGTGATTATTGAGGGAACTAAACTTTGGAGGTTATGAAAACGCCTCAAAGGTGATAGTTTCTTATTTTTTATGTAATACCATTTGAAAGTTTTTAACTATATATAGATGAAGCTATTCTATAAGATTTTTTTCAGTTTAATAGTTCTTAATATTTGAATGACACTATGGTGTGAATGAATAGTAAACATTTTTTCACTGAATGTTTCATGATATCCATACTATAATTGTTCTTGATCATGGAACATGTGAATTTTCATATACGACATTTCACTATTAAACAAATGGATATGCCATTGCAGACCATGCATTGTTTAAGGGGGGAAATTTAGGAGACTCATAACAATGAAACAATTTATTGAACATGTGCAGTTAGTTCTAAATAAGGAGTCAAAAAATATGAAGGAATTGTGATAATGGGTCATAAAGAATTAATAGCTAAAGACTAATATCACCGTGGGTAAACATTTGATTTTCTAAATTCATATATATGAATACTTTTTTGATGGAGATATTAATTGTTAGTTATATGTTTCAGATGTATCATTATAGTAACAAATGAAGAGAAATGGATAATTTAAGAGACTTTTATGAATCGTAAAATGGTAGCTAAAACACATGTGTTAATGATTATAAAAGAGAAGAATATCCATATCACATGAGATATCTGATGGTAGAAGAAAAATAGAGGAGACCACTCATAGAGATATATGAACAAAAGTATATAGAATATTTTACTTTTATATGTGGAAGAAGTTGTTGTTCCCAAAAGAGGCGTGGAAGGATTAAAGTATTGGTATTGTTGACGGTAATTCAAAATAATATGATCATTTTTCCATTACAACAAAAAATTGATGATATTATATAAATATTATGGAATATAAAAAGGGAGATGCCTTGAGGTTCTTTACAAGAGGTGGAGAACCATCTCATTGGGACATCAACAGATCATATATTCATACCTAAATATACAATTGAAAATTATATTTCTAGTGAAGGGACCTATATGTACATCAAATATGGAGATGATCCATTATATTTTCATTAAGAAAATTAATTAATGTTGGATTATGTGACCCTTGGGAAGTAGTGATATATCCCTAAAATTTGTAAGATAGTGAGGCTAGGAATAGAAGTTACCTATCTCAAACATTTGAATATTAGTTAGTTCACAGTGTTCTTGGTGCATGGAACATCACCAAATAATCCTCATTAGAGGGTCCCAATGAGGTTAAACCAAGTAAATACTAATTCTCATATTTACATTATGCATGGAGACCAAAGAAGATCAGGAAACCATATTCATATTTAGTGAATGAGAATAAAAATTTGTCCCTCAATATTGAGTGGAAAATATCCTTAAAGGGATGGTGATATAGTAAATGGAGAAATTGTTTTATTTTATAAATAATTGAATATCCTGATTCACCCCCCCCCCCTCAATTCAAACTCGTACTATTTTCATTATTGGAGTTGATATCTTTGAAAACATATCAATGAGCTTTGAAGAATTCAAAATAACAGATTGAAATTAGTTCGAAAATAATAACTACACAACTTAAAGTTCAAAATAAAACATTTTTTGTATTTTGGGGTGGGAATGATAGGATTTTTAGTTGGGTTATATATTAGTTGAAATGAAAACTAGGATTTCATGTCATGATTATCCTATCTAACTACTCAATATATACAAGGGGTACATTTTGAAGAGGCCATGTTCCCTAAAAATAATGTAGGAATGATCACATGATGTTTAGTTAAATGTTTCACATAATTTGTGGATCAATAATTCGCTTTGGTGACCATTTATGTTCTTCATACCATGTACCACAAGAGACATTCCTTGTACTCTTAATAGAATCACCAAAGGGATATGTATTTTTGTTTGGTCTTAGTTTTTTATATGTGAGTCTTCAATCATGCGTGTTTTTATGTGAAAATTTGATATTGTCCTTAAAAATGATGAAATAGATGTTGGACCTAATGAGTTGATAAAGGTCTTTCTAAAAAATATATGAAAAATCATAGATTGGGTCTTGGACTTCTTAATAAATATTTACTTACCATGATTACTTTGTGTGTCATCTATGTGAAGTATCCCTCACTAATTATAGACTATGGAATAATTATATCTAACTATAGATAAAATAAAGTGGGTATTTTATCTCACTATTATAGTATTGGTATCCTCTGTCTTTGGATTCTGCATTTCGTCTTATGTAATGACCTCATATAGGCCCAAGATTCTCCACCAGATTATGTATTTCTGATAATGTATAAAGGAATGGTATCCCCATTATTTCTACTCCTTTATGGGGTTGACATGGGATTGTGATCCTCAAATGGAGTAGGTATTTCCACACATCTACATGTACATGGTATATTTTATTATAGTTATAGATAGGTTATGTGTGTAACAAGTTTGGCTGACCTTGTAGGATTTTTCACATTAGATATCACATGGTTTTTTAGGTTTCTAAATATGAGTATTCTAAGATGATTGATCAGTATCGGTAGACAAGAGGTTTTTCCCCTTAACCTAGTGTGTTATCCTTAACATCAAGGATACTCCCTTTCATGGGTTATGATATAGAAATGTCTATTTTATGTCTAAATATTATCAACTTCTATGGGAATTGTATTTTATCAACATTATATTTTTTTCCTCTGAGATAAAATGTTATATTCACCTATTGACATCATTCTTCTTAGACACTTCAAAATTCTAAGAACCTATTTCAACTCATGAAATGATAGTTTTGGGTATTTGAAGAACCTATGTGGTGTTTTGTTTTGAAAAAGTTTTGTATTTGTTAACAACTAATCTTTTTGTTGAAGAATGTTTTTTAGTTATAGAAAAAAAATGTTGCTGGTTGCTAAAGATTTTCTTAAAGAGGATGATATTGAAAAATATGAAGTCAGATGTTAGGAAAGTGTCTCAAAAATTCTAAAAGAAATAATACGATGCTTTTCTGATCTTATAGTTCTCATATATCATAAAAGTTTCATGATAATTTTTTTTGAAGAAATGGTGAAAAGGATTAAAGATTTTAACTAAGAAAAATTCAGAGGAAATTCCGAACCTGTTTCCAGAACCAGAAATTCAGAACATATTTCCTGGACATGAAATCTAGAACCTATTTTCGGAACTAGAAATTCAAAACCTATTTCCTGAACAAGAAATTCAAAAACTATTTCCTGAAACAGAAATCCAGAACCTGTTTCCTGGACCAGAAATTCAGAACCTGTTTCCTAAACCAGATATTGAAAACCTGTTTCCTGAACCTAAAATCCAGAACCTATTTCCTGAACTAGAAATTCAAAAATTGTTTCTTGAACCAGAAATTCAGAACCTATTTCCGGAACCAGAAATCTAGAATATTTTTTTTGAACCTGAAATCCAAAAACTGTTTCCTAAACTAGAAATTTAGAACCTATTTCCTGAACCTCAAATCCAGAAACTGTTTACTGAACTAGAAATTTAGAACCTATTTCTGGAACCAGAAATTTAGAACCTGTTTCCTAAATGAGAAATCCAAAACCTATTTCCTGAACTAGAAATTTGGAACATGTTTCCTAAACCAGAAATTCGGAACCTGTTTCCTGAACCAGAAATTGAGAACCTTTTTCCTAACCCCTAAATTCGGAACCTGTTTCCTGAACCAGATATCCAAAACTTGTTTCCTGAACCAGAAATCCAGAACCTATTTCTTGAACCTGATTTTAAGAACCTATATTTTGATAAACCTTATTGGGAAACTTGGATCATGCAACCTGAAGATGTTATTGAGCTCAAAGAAATCTTTCCTATAACAAAATTCCCTATAAAAGGAAAAGTTCCTTAGAGAAAGAAAATTTTCTCACAGAAAAGGATTGTCAAGAAGATTTAAGAGTTAAAGAAGTCAAAGGAAGATCAATAAAAGTTCAGAACCTAAATTTAGAACATTATGAAAATTCTTGAATAGCATGTTGAGAAACCCAGAATGACATTTCTGAGCAATATGTTGAGAAAACCGGAATCAAAATTCTAAGAAACATGTTGAGAAAACCGCAATCTGATTTGTGCGCAATTTGGAACATGATTTCTGAACAAGGTTTTGAGAAAATCAGAACCATGATCCAACTTTATAATTCTGAGAAAAATATATAGAGATCATGAAAACCTGAATTTCAACGTTGCATAAATCTTGGAGGAATTTAATGTGATTTGAAGAAGTAAAATATTGATGATTAAATGCGAGAGATTTGTAGAGTTTTTGAAATTTGAGGAAGCGGGAATTATTTTCAAGTTTTGAGCCACTGTTTTATGAGTTTCCTATGAATATGTGATTAGCTCATTTGCTCATTTGAAACTTTGACACATGCGGAAAAGGCGGCGCACTGGAGAATTCGAAGTTAAATTTTAATACCATATTGAAAAGGTTTTCTTGAGTGTTCGAGAAGAAGAGAATCTGAATCATCTTACCATTCTAAGAAGATCTGAATTATCTTGAATAATTTTTTCTTGAGTTTTTTAGAAGAATGAAATCAGAATCATCGTTACCTTGCTGAGAAGAACACTTTCAGAAAAACGGATTTGAGGAAAATAGATTGACGAATCAGAGTTAAAATTTGTGGATCATATTTAACATAGTACTTATTCTTGTGTTTTTCTCATTCATTCATCAAGGAAACATTGTAAAATGATTGAGTTAGTATAATCATTCCTATCAGGAGATAGAAGGTTTCTAATAAGAGTCGGTACTAGTTATATTCACTTCTTTATTATAGTGGATTTCAATAGACCCATGAGAGTGGCTATGGAAAGGATGTAGGTACTCTTATTCGGGCTGAACCTTGTAAATCATGTGTTCCTTTCAATCTTTACCTTTCTTGCTTGCTTGAATTTCTTGTTAAAGTTTGATAAGTAAATAAATATTAACAGGTTGCAATGGTTAACTTTCTTAATGTTTTGAAACTTATAAAAATTTTAACAACCGAATAACCCCCCCTCGTATAAGTTGTTATTCAATCCTTGGAACTTCAAGTTGTATCAGAGGGAGGTTCCCTTATTTTATCCACATAATGGAAAATATAAATTCTTTTAATAGTAGAGGAATACTTACATTCAATGGAAAGAATTATTATGGATGGAAAAATTGAATGATTCCTTATCTTCTATATCTTTCCCTTGAAGTTATTAATACTATAACTATTGGCTTTCCACCTGTTGAGAAAAAAATTATCCTATGACATTTGATGATAAGAGAAATAATAGAAGTTGATGGGAAGGCTAGAAATTCTATTCTCATGTCCTTATCAAAAAATTCTTATCAAAAGGTGATGAGTCTTACAACATCAAAATGCGTGTGGCATAAGCTAGAAAGTGTTTTCAATGGAAATAAAAAAGTCCAGGAGGCCAAGAAAAAAATCTGGCATAGTATGTTTGAAGACATCAGGTTGAGAGATGACGTAATAATTGATGAATACTTAACCAGAGTTAATGAAATTATATGAAACATCATGGGATTTAAATAAGACTTGGAAGATTCCATAGTTGTGAAGAAACTTATGAAAAACTTTCGGGACAGGTTTGATTCTAAAATTTCAGCTTAGAAGATAAGGATGATTTATCTCTTGATAAACTACATAACTTTCTTGTGGCTTATGAAATGAGGAATGCTCCAATCTTTAAGATGAAGATGAAAGATGAAATGGATTTTCAAGCTATGAGAAATATGAAAATCCAAGATGATGATGATGCTGATCATTGTGAGTCTGTTGATAAGGAAGATGAAGAGTTGAATGAAAAAATCATGTCTCTCATATCCAAGAACTATAGAAGAGGAAGATGAAAAAATGGAGGTAAACTTCCTATAAAATGTTTTGAGTGTGGTGGAATGAAATACTTTGATAGGAATTTCCATAAGAAGAAAGTTTGAGAATAGCATGATGTTTGTAATGAGAATCCTCGATGGAAGAAGTATAACAAGACTGAAAAATAAGAGAATACTTCTAAAGAATTCAAGAATATTATTTCTTATAAATAAAATAAGTATGTTGAAAAATAAGGTTGAATAAGAATCATCTGACAATGATTCTGTAGAACATGAAAGTAAAGAAAGATTCACAACCTTCATGGCAAAAGTTGAGAAAACAAATGTTTCCTCAGAGAGTGAAGAAGGTGGTGATGAATATTACAGAGAATATTAGCTAAGATCTGAACTTCTTGAATGACGTGACCAAAACAAATATCTCAAGAAAAATATTTGTGTGATGAAGAAAAATCATGAAGAAGTTCACGATGGAAGTAAATATGTTACCAAGAAGGAAGACGAATATATGCACGAAATTTTATGTTACAAACTTAGAATTTCTGAACAAGGAAAGATGACTGAAGATCATAGCAAGAAGATAGAAACTAAAGAAGAAGAGGTCAAAAAGTTGCAATCAAAAGTTATTGAATCTGAAAATACCCAAGGAATATGAATAAAAACTACTACAAAGACACTGAAGTAAAATCTGAGACATCCATGATTGCAAAGAATTCTTACCATGAGAATCATCTGAAATATTATCCTATCAAAAATAATGTTTTATCGGATTCTTCTAAAATTTCAGGTTATCAAAAATGTATTACTGAAGATTTGGGGGAGAAAAGATGTGAGAAACCTATCAATCATACAAAAGTAGAAAACTCACTCAAAAGAAGAGATAGCCTACATCATGGGTTTTCTAGATCTGAAAGAATTTATCAACCTCAACAAAATTTTCATATAGAAATATCATTATTGAATAGAAAACCATGGTTTTTGGGCTATTGATGGTGCTGCAAAATATAGGGTAACAGTGCTTATAATTTTTGGCACAATTTATCTCTACACGAAAAAAGGTTTGAGCAATGTGGAAGAAACAGTGATATAAGATTGAGTAACTTTCCGTACTCACGGAATGTTGAAAAGGTGAATTCTCAAGATGTCAGAGACATTCCAACAAAGAATTCATTTGAATGTTTGAAAGAATTTTGTGGAATATGTGATCAGTCTGAACATCATGTCGAACGATGTATGACTCTCCTTTTAGAACTACTTTCTTATGATAATAGAGAAAAGAAATCTGAACATAATAATGCTGATGATAGAGCTTTTGTTGTTGAGATAGCTTTGAAAGAAATTAAGAGTAATAAACCATGGATTATTTATAGTGGTTGTTCTTCACACATGAAAGATGATATAAAAATCATGGAACATGTTGAATGTCATGATGAAGGAGAAGTTACTTTCGGCAATGATAGTTCCTTAAAAATTAAAAGAATCAGAACAGAAGATATTGAAGTAGAGAAACTGATGTCTAAGGAAGTATTTCTTGTTGATGGGATAAAACATAACTTACATTGTGTAAGTCAACATTGTGATTATGGAAAAGAAGTTATCTTTAGAAAAGATTCTTTTATCATCAGAAGTGTGAAAATGGAAAAGTGATTACAAAAGGAGAAAGAACCAGTGGGAATCTCATTCAAATTTGAGAATCCAATAACTCTTGTTATTTGAGTGCTAAAGATGAAAACAATTTGTGGCACTGAAGACTTTGCCTCCTTGGGTAGAAGAACATGAGAAATATTTCTAAATTTGATATTATTCGAAATTTTCCAGAACTGAATATAAGATATGAATATGTTTGTATTACTTTCCATAAAGGAAAGATGACTAACAAAAGTAACAAAAGAGTTGAGATTCAATCTAACAAAACAATTGATCATATTCATTCTAATATCTGTGGGCCGATTAGACATCAATCAACAAAAAGATATGTATAATTTATCAATTTTATTGATTATTTCACTGGGATGACAAACATCATGTTCATGAAGCATAAGTTAGATGTTATTGAAATGTTTAAATTCTTCAGAATAGATGTTTTCAAATAATTGTGAGCTTCCATAATGAAGTTGAGAACATAAAATAGTACCTAATTTATAAGCAATTATTTTGAAACATATCTAAGGAATAATGGTATCAAACATTAGTATAGTGCTCCCTATACTCCAAAACAAAATGGAGTATTAGAAAGTAAAAAAAGAAGCCTGGTGGAAATGGGAAGAAATATGTTATCAGAATTCAAACATTAAAAATTATTTTGGAGAGAATCTGTTAGCACTGTTGTGCATGTTCAAAATAGATGCTTGTTGAGACCAGAAACCAACATTACTCCTTACAAGATGTAGTATAACTAAAAACCTTCTTTTAAATACTTCAATGTTTTTGAATGTCCATGCTTACTCAAAATAAAAATTCCAGACATCAGAAAGTTTTATGAGAAAGCTGAAGAAGGAATATTTATGGGTTATTCACCGAATGAAAGAAGTTAAAAATTTTAGAACAAACGTTTAAAGAAGATGGTGGACTCATATGATGTGAATGTAATTGAAAATCCATGTTCCTTCACAAAATATATTAAGACTACTAAGGAAGATAAATCAGAGAATCCCTACCAGAGTGAAAGTGACTCAGATGAATCACATGGGGAAGAAAGTGATGATGGGAAAGGAAATATGAGTTTTCCTACCTTACAAAAACATGGTGAATCTAAAAATATTATTAGGGATCAGAAGGATCTAGTTCAGAAAAGAACGAAGTTGAGATTAGAAAACCAGACTTCCCTTATCTCAAAAGTTGAACCAGAATCAGTTTCAGAAGCTATTAAACAATCAGAATGGGTGGATGCTATGAATGAAGAACTATATAAGATTGAGAATAATGAAACATGGGAACTTGTTCTAAGGCCAACAAATAAGAATGATTTCGAAACCAGGGGTTTACAGAAACAAATTGAATTTGCATGGAGAAGTTAAAAGAAACAAAAAAGGCTTGTGTGTAAAGGATATTCACAAGTGCTAGGTGTGGATTTTGAGGAAACCTTTTCCCCTGTTGTAAGGATGGAAACTATTCGAATGTTTCATATAGTGGCTCCTCATCAGAATAAAAAGGTTTATCAGATGGATGTAAAGTTATCTTTCATAAATGGTGAGATTGAGGAAGATATTTACATTGAACAACCTTGTGCGTTTTTACTTTATGAGGATGAAAAAAATGTTTTCAAATTAAATAAATCCTTGTATGTTCTAAAACATGCTCCATGAGCATGGTAGTCGATTCCGACAATTCTATGATAAAGATGAACTTTTCTAATGGAATGTTTGATAGAAACTTGTATGTTAAAGATGTTTACTCCATAACATTAATTGTAATCGCTTATGTGGATGATATAATTTTTTCTGGAGACAAATAAAAGGTTTATCAAGAGTTCACTGAAGAGATGAAGAAGTTTTTTGAAATGTCAATGTTGGGAGAATTAACTTTCTTCCTTGGATTACAAGTTTAACAACAAGAAAACTAAATTTTCTTATCCAAAGAAATGTATTCCACGGAATTGATAACGAAGTTTGGGATTGAATAATAAAAGGAAGTTTCAAATACTTTCTCAATGGGAACAAAGTTGAGTATAGATGAATCAGGGAACAACGTGAATCAAAAAGGCTTTCGAATGTTGATTGGAAGTCTTATTTATCTTACAGCTTCAAGGAATGATATTCCTTATGTTGTAACTCTATATTCCTAATATCAAAGTAATCTAAAATAATCACACATGTTTGCAGTTAATATGATTTTGAGATATGTTAAAGGAACAACTTCACATGGGTTGTTATACAAGATAAATAATGAGATGATGTTTCTTGGTTATACCGATGTTGATTGGGTTTGTAATTATAATGATAGAAAATAAACATCAGGAGAAACATTTTTCTTAGTGGAATGCTATGTGAGTTGTAAAAGTAAGAAAGAAAGTTCAGTAAATTTATGCACAACTGAATCTAAATATGTTGCAGTTACTCAGGCTTTTACTCAAATGATGTGGATGAAGGTTCAACTGGAAGATTTGAAAGTAAGATTTTATAAACCTTTGAAGATACTCTGTGATAAGAAAAGTTCCATTGATCTTTTTAAGAATACTATTCAATAATCATGATAAACACAAATTGATATAAAGTATCAATTTTTGAAAGAGAGATCTAACGTTGGATAAGTCTTGATGGAATATATTTGAACAAAGTATCAGAATGATGATATTTTTACACACGCAATGTCAATGGAATGTTTTGTGGAACTGAGGCTGCAACTCCACATTCAGCATCCTCCCATGGCTTCCTAAAAAAATGTAAGCAAGTCTCCCCCATTGTACTTCGGATTATGCTGATAAAGGGGGAGAGTAAGTAATATTTTATACTTGGCTTTAATTTGTGACTATGGAGCAATGGTTATCATATAATGGGGGGGAGAGAAATTAAAATGAGAGAGGAAAATAAAAGTGAGAAAGGGAAAGATAAAATATGAGGGGGAGTCTGAGTAAGGTGAAGTTTATCCTTACATGGCCACAAAATTTTCTTAACAACAAGTGATGAAAATTCTTCAAAAAAATTACTTTATCTAGTAGTGTGGTGTTAGGACAATTTCTTTATTAGAAAGTCTATGTTTTGGTAATGTTCAAGAAC
The DNA here is from genome assembly GCA_963277665.1 of Viscum album. Lineage (NCBI taxonomy): Eukaryota > Viridiplantae > Streptophyta > Magnoliopsida > Santalales > Viscaceae > Viscum > Viscum album. The sequence goes on along the minus strand of OY728153.1, from coordinate 1,175,182,849 downwards.
CTGAGATGTGAATATTTTTTTGAGGTGAAAATATGTAAACAAGGGTTGCCAACAAATCCAAATGGGGGCATTGAAGAACCTATGTGGTGTTTTGTTTTGAAATTTTTTTGTTTTTGTTGAAAACTAATCTTTTTGATGAAGAAAGTTTTTTAGTTATAGAATGTGGAAGTTGCTGGTAGATGATAATTTTCTTAAAGAGGATGATGTTGAAAACATAAGAAGTCAGAAGTTAAGAAAGTGTCTCAAACATTCTGACCAAAATCAGACGATGCTTTTCTGATCTTAAAGTTATCACATATCTTGAAAAGTTTCATGATAAAATCTATTTAAGAAATGGTGAAGATGATTGATGATTTTTACTAAGAAAAATTATGAGGAATTTCGGAACCTGTTTCTTGAACCAGAAATTCAGAACTTATTTTTTGAACCTAAAATCTAGAACCTGTTTCCAAAACTAGAAATTCAGGACCTGTTTCCTAAACCATAAATTCAGAATTTCTTTCTTTAACCAAAAATCCAAAATCTATTTCCTGAACCTAAAATTCGGAACCTATTTCCGGAACCCAAAATTTGGACCTGTTTTTTAAACTTGAAATCTAGAACCTGTTTCCTGAACCAAATATTCGGAACCTATTTTCTAAACCAGAAAATCAGAACCTATTTCCTAAACCTGAAATCCAGAACCTGTTTCCTGAACAATGAAATTCAGAACCTATTTACTGATCTTGAAATTCGAAACATGTTTCCTGAAACTGAAATGAAGAACATGTTTCCTGAACCAGAAATTCAGAACCTATTTATTGAACCAAAAATTAAAAACCTATTTCCTGAACCAGAAATCCGAAACCTGTTTCCTAAACCAGAAATTCAGAACCTATTTCTTGAACCAAAAATTCAGAACCAGTTTCCTGAACCTAAAATCTAGAACATGTTTCCTGAACCAGAAATTCAGAACCTGTTTCCGAAACCAGAAATTGGGAACCTATTTCCTAAACCTGAAATGCAGAACTCGTTTCCTGAACAAGAAATTAGGAAGCTCTTTCTAGAAAAAGAAATTCAAAACCTATTTCCTAAACCAGAAATCCAAAACCTATTTTCTAAACCTAAAATCCAGAACTTGTTTCCTGAACCTGATTTCTAATGTGAATTTTGAGAAAACTTATAAGGAAGAATGGATCATACTTCTAAACATGCTATTCATATCCAACTTTTTACCACGATGGTGGAAAAGATGGATCCTGCAACCTGAAGATGTTATTGAGCTCAAGGAAATGTTTCCTACAAAAAAATCCTTAGATAAGGAAATGTTTCATAGAGAAAGAAAAGTTTGTCATAGAAATGGTTTATCAAGAATATTGAAGAGTTGAAGAAGTCAAAGGAAGATCAAGAAAAGTTCAAAACCTGAATTCAGAACCTTATGAAAAATATGAGAAGCATGTTAAGAAACCCGGAATGACATTTCTGAACAACATGTTGAGAAAATCAGAATGACATTTCCGAGAAACATGTTGAGAAAACCGAAACATGATTGGTGCACAATTCGAACCTAATTTCTAAGCTTGTTTTTGAGAAAATCAGAACCGAGATCCTGGTTTATCATTTTGAGAATGATATAAGGAGTTCAAGAAAACCCAAATTTCATCTTTTTGTATATCTTGGAGAAAATTATGGGGATTTGAAGAAGTCAATGATTAATGATTAAATGCGAGAGATTTGTGGAGTTTTTGAAATTTGAGGAAGTAGGATGTATTTTCAAGTTTCCCGCCTTTGTTTTTTGAGTTGCCTATAAATATATGAGTACATAATTTTCTCATTTGAAACATTAACACCCATGGAAAAGAAGGAGGACTGGATAATTTGATGTGAAAAGTTTCTACTATATTGAAATTTTTTTATTGAGTGTTTGAGAAGAAAAGAATCTGAATCATCGTACCTTTCTAAGAAGATCAGAATTATCTTGAAGAAAGTTTTTTTGAGATTTTTACCATAAGGAAATTGGAATCATCACTACCGTACAAGGAAAACCACTTTAAATAAATCAGATTCATGAAAATTGGACTGAAGATTCTGAGTGATCATTTGTGGAGCAGCTTCAACAAAGTTCTTATTATTGTGTTTGGCTCATTTTTTCTTTAAGGAAACATTGTAAACTGACCGGATTCTGTATAATCTTTCTTATCGAGAGATAGAAGATGTCTAATAGGAGATGGAAAAAGTTGTATTCAGTTTTTTATAGTGGATTTCTATAGTCCCATGGGAGTGGCTATGGCCAGGACATAGGTTCTCTTATTGAGGCCGAACTTTGTAAATCTTGTGTGCCTTTATTTCATTACCTTTATTTCATGCTTGAGTTTCATGCTAAAGATTGATAAGGAAATAAATATTAATAGGTTTCAAGGGTTAAGTTTCTTAATTTTTTGAATCTTATAAATAGTTTAATAGCTGATTTAACTTTCCCTTCTCAGTTGTTATTTGATCCTTAAAACATCAGTACATTAGATAATATGAGTGGGATCTATCATTGTATCTGAGACTTATAACGATTAATCACAACATAATAATTTTTGGTCCCATATGTGTTGTGTCTTTTTAGGTGACATAGATGTCAAATATTTTCTTGTAGAATAGAGTTGATCTGTATTATTTTTAAATGATGCCTGAAAACCTTTGGCGATTAGTGTAGGTAAAGTTCAGTGGTACTGAGATCTGATTATATTAGGTGATGCTAATGTTTGTAACTAGATAGTTATGATTGGATCTTAAATATAGATGGATTAGAGCTTTCCTTTAGGATTTTGTTAATGTATTTGTCCCATTTTACATTATGTTATTCATACTAGTTAACATTATGCATATTATAAGGTATATCAGACATGTATTATAATAAATTTATTTGGATCTATTTATATGACTTTTTGATATAGTTTCTTAGCTTATGTATCAGAGAAGTGTATTAATTGTTAGTTATCATAGGCTAATGCCTAAAATATTGTGAGATAATCTAACTCATTTATAATCACCATCCATTGACCTATTAGAATAAGGCTTGGTGTGGTACTCTTATATGACCTCTACACTAGGTAGGGCCTTGGTGGTTTAGGTTGTGTAAGAGCGGTATCAATGATGGAATGTCCTAGGGACGGTGATTAGAGAATTTTTTCATGTGACGATCATATCGGAATCTCTGGGTAATGAAGTCAAGGGGGTTGAGTTTGGTTTACAAAATATAGAAAGTTACATAGTTGTGGAAGCTAATGTATAATTTTCCATGACTCTGATAAATTTTTAATCAACCAATAACCCTATGATATCAATTTTGAGTACAATTAAATTGGTATATGAATCATGCAGTGTTTAGTTATGATGAGTTAAAAGTTGTTTTATTGTAATTTTTTTAATTGGGATTATTTATAGATTGAATCAAAATAAGATATTGGACATGGAATGGAAAATCCAACCATTATGAAAGATGTGAAGATTAACATGTCTTTGTGTAAAGGTGTTTTTAGGTTTCCCATGAAGGGTACATGGGAATATTGATTGAAGAAGATGTTCCCCATATATTGGAATAAGATAATTGTGGTGTTGGATTCCATTGAATACTTGGTTGGATATATTTATATGGGTATCCCATACTAGAATAAAAGGATTGAGTGAGTTTCTCCTTATATATAAGACATGTTATAAAAGTGATGAAGCCTTTCCATCAATAATTTGAATGAAATTATTTAAGATAGATAATATAGCTATTGAACCTATAACTACGATGCCTGTATGGGAATTTATAACATCTATAAATATGGTCAAATAATTTTGGTGAGCTTGTAGATTTTATTGAACCTATTTGAGGAGAATAAATAATTTTTGATATAGTAATCAGTGTTTATACACTCATTGATGAATGATGAATCTTAAAAGGGATTCATTAGGAATAATTTAAGAACGATTTTCATGAAAAGGAAGATATTTTCTCTGAAATACTTTTATATTTGTATTATATATACATGAAAATATCATAAATTAATAAGAAGAATTTTTGGAAATAATTAATTAATTCAAATAATCATTTGATGTTGCTCCGAGAAGATTTTATGAAGTTTTAGAATCCATTGAAGTAATCAAAATTTAATATGATGAAAATTTCATAAATCAAGATTTTAGAGTTCATGATAAATGGATATTTTCTTGCCATATTTCATTTCCTAAAATGATTATAAATCTTCTTTTAAATGTAACACATCATGTATGATGAGTATGACATTGAGGTGATCATAAAACTATGAGTTCCATTATATGACTTTACTGATCATATGCCTTTTCTAACTTTTTGAATTCATCTCAATATTTCAATTTTATCTGAAAATTCACAAAAACATAATTGTAAATCTTCGACTACAACATAATTCATGATCGCCAGACATCACTATAATTCTTGGAGCCCATCATATAAATTCACTAAAACATTATATAATAAATTGAATAAGGAATTATGTGTAATAATTATACCACATAGAGACCATATTCATCATACGTGTTTTCAAACATAATAATTTTATATCCCTAGTGTAATACTTCAATAATTAAAAAATATTCAATGTTCTATTAGATGAAGAACAGAGTTTCCATTTTTCTCTAATAAAGATGAAATAAATTATCATGATACAATTTAAATTTTTTAGGGTTTTTTTGACAGGTTTGGTTCTAGACAGAGTTATTTTCCCATCCAAACAAGGGTTACTTTTGGTGGAATTGTCTGTTTACTTATTCTCATGTTTCCACAAAGTGATTTATTTTATAAAATCAAAAAAGAAAGTATGATGGCGTGGATTTAAGGAATCTAAAAATCAAGATGAGTTATGGACTACATATATGTTTGTTTTGTATGTATGGTCTCAGATTTTCTGTTTATTAATTTTAAATATTTTATGGAATAAATTTGAGACCATGCGTTGAGACGATATGTGATTTTGAGTCCAGGTGTTCATAGAATAAATGATTAAAAATGATTAAAATATTAAATAGCATGTTCGCACAATTTTTTTGAAAAAGTAGAATAACTTATAAATGGGTACCTGGATCTGAAATCCAAGGATACTGTTGCGTTCAAAATAACACTTTACCCTAAGTGTAGCCTAACATTGGTTAGCATGGGTAGATTTTGGAAAGTCATCACAGACATTTTAAATGAATAAAATAAATTAAAAAAATATATTTTAACTTATTTCATTCACACAACGATGCAACGATAATGTTACATTTAAATAATACCTTTGGAAGAGATCCAAGGATAGTATCACAACCCTTGAATTCTTGGGAGATGCTGGGAGGAACATTTGTATAATCCTCTCAAGCAGGTGATGACATAAATTCAGAAACAATACCGATGAACGTCATTCTTGGTAGATCTCACCAACAGAAATGACATAGTGACTCCTCTTCATTTGAGATGCATCCAAAATCCATGAAGGATGTGTAATTTTTTTTTCATATTTCTCATTCTTGATTACTACGATTAATGTGTACTAATCCATGAACAAATTAGCCTACAAAGTGATCGTACTTTCCGGATGGGATGATATTTGTGAGTTTCGAGGCGATATTGATCTTGTGATTATTTTATTTATTTTATTTTAATTCTAATGGAAACAGATCAATATCAATACAAACATAGATTGAGATTCATTCCTCTTATTGATTCTTCTTCTTTTACCCCCATTCATTATTTTTCACGGGTGTTCATTACCTAGCCCGTGATTTGAAACATCCTGATCAATCAATTTCTACACACCCAATTCATATATAAATGATTTGGTATCATAGATCCAGTATTGGCATGGAATGGAGGAGGTGTGATGATAGACAAAAAGCGATTCAGACGACAGTGGATCCCCAAATCCACATTCTTCAGCGTTCTTCTTTGCGAAATGAATAATGAATATTTAATCTATTATTCAATCATATTTGAAGATAAAACATGTTTATGTGGTGATAAAATGAATGAACAAGTTTGGATATCTTGTTCCATATTGGATCGATTGACAGATCGATGTTCGGTAGTGGAGGGAATGCATAAGAGAAGTTCCAACAATTCGGGAAAATTACAAACCACATGATGTGTAATCTTGGATTACATAGTGCGTAGGGATCCATATCAGTGGCTAGGGGTTCATGAGAATGTTGAGGATCACACAGTGGGTGATCCCATCACCAAGAGTTTGAGCTATTCCAGGTAACTCGGTGTGGACATGAGAAGTACATGGACACGAGGTGGAGTATACAGGTTGCATACATGGCGTGTACTACCCAACACAACATGACCTGGACCGGTTACATGGAATACTCTTTGTATTGGTACATGGGTAGGAATACATAGGATAATTTCATGTACTCACACAGGACTAGATCACACTAGTAGACCCTGAATGGATGGACACAATGTGTGTCTCCTTATAAACGTCATTTAACCATCTTCTACGTGACAAGGTTTGGAATGACATGGGTTATTGTAGACATATAATAGTGAAGAGATGATTGTATCATTAATTTTTTGTGTTGGTTTTTGGTTTCAGGGTTTCTTACTGAGTATTATTATACTCACCAATGCACGGGATTCACCCACATGTGTCGTGTCTTGTGCAGATGACTAACCTTTTGACAGAGTCCTAAGAGGACCAGAACCAGACAATGCTTTATGAGATCGAACAGACTGAGGTGTTTTCCTGTGGCTACAAACAATAGTCCTAGTACCTATTTCTTATAGGTTAGACTTGCGGTTACAAAATGTTTTTGGTGTGCTTGTATTCTGGACATGTTTACTTTTATTACATTACTTTCTATCATACTCTGGTTGTGGTATGTAGTGGTATGCATGAATTTTTTTCTTAGTGGTTTTTTACATATCATCATTTTGTGGGTTTGGATATGTGTGGATGCATACAAGTACATATGAAATGCCACCCATGTTAGTCATATACCTACACAGTGCTAGTCACCAGCCCCTGGACAATTAGAGGTGGTCTTAGGGAGTCACGACACAGGCCCCACTGGGATTGGTCATGATAGAGTGGTATCAGATCTGGTTGGTTCTACATTTGGACCTGTATTCTGTGAGATTGGTTTGGGGAAATAGTGTTTTGTGTTTTGAGTTTGACTTTTAGGTCAGGGACTCTAGTGTTGGTGTGGCGGTAGATGTATCCACACACTAGTACTCTGATAACTAGATTTTTAATTTGGTACTTTAAAACACTGGTTGAATGGAAAATAGTAGTACATGCATCATATAAGAATGGGTTGTTGTTTCCATGTCTTTCTTGAGTTAGCTCTCCAGATATACTCATTAACTGTGGTATGTCTTGTTTTCTTATAGGATGCCTCCACAATGCATACTAGCTATGATTCAATAGATTTATCATGAGTATGACCCCCTCAGTGATTAGGCTTCGATTTAAGGACAAGATCCCTAGATATTACCTCCAGGTGGTGAACCAGCCATACTACCACCTGTAGATCAGCAGGTGGTACCGACAGTGCCAGCAGATGAGAAGCACAGGCCGAACACTCTTCACGATATTTAGTAATATAGACTCTTCAGGTTCTAATGCACACCTAACCCATAGGAGGATGATGACTATCTTTATTCATTAACCCTAGTTTTTCATCTAGTCAGGACACTAGCTGATCAGATGATGGTCCAGGTCGCGAGCCTTATACACGGCTCAGTGGCATGATGCTAGAGTATGGATATCCATACTTATGATGAGGTGACTATTTCATGGATAGATTTTGAGTGCCTCTCCAGAGAGGACTTATAACCAGTTACACTAACAGATGTGCATACACAAGAGCTTTTTTAGCTTCAGTAGGGATGCATGATAGTGGCAGATTATTAATCGAGTTTTACTAACCATTACAAGTACTCAATGGATATGGTTAGAGATCAGTACATCTAGGAATAGACCTTCTAGTGATAATCTCATAGTGATATATGTTCAATTATTATCCCTCTGTGCATTCCACTATATGCTGGTGTGATTTGGTGGGATTTAGTTATTCAAATCATCATGGCTGAGCAGATATATCCAGTGATAGTAAGTAGTGGATGAGAAGGAGTAGTTACCTCAGTAGTAGGGATCCAATGTTTGTCCCAGGGACCTGGACTTGGTAGGTGTTTCATGATGAGGTCACAAGTCAAATTATCTATAGTTCAGGTATCATATGGTGGGTCCAGCAATCCTAAAGAGAGGTTATTATATTCATGTGAAGGTAGGGAACATCTCTCTCAAGATTGTCTGATGCACCATACTGCTGGTAGGGAGACTGTGGATGAACTGCTAAGGCAAAGACAATGATAAGAGAAATATGGTCGTCACAATGGCTGATAGAGATGAGGAACTGGGAGAGCAACATGAGGTGGTTAGTGTTTGGACTTTCTACCACCTTCACCCAAGGTGATATGTTCCAGGCTCAGGGAGCTAGTGGAAAGTAGAGGGGAAAAATACATGAGGTTGAGGCATATAATCCTTGGTCTATAGTAATGATTTAAGGTATGGTCGTTGCCTTTTCTACTTTAGCTGTAGTATTGTTTGAGATAGTTATCATTCATTCATTTCTTTCCAAATATCTTGTTCAGGACCTAGGGATTCCGGTTGAACCACTGACTTGACCCTTACGCTTAGATACACCTTCTATAGAAGACTCAACTGTCACATAGTTGTGCCGATAGTTTGACCTAGCCCTTATCAGAAATATTTTTGTTTGAAATCTCTTGGTGGAGGTGTTGAGGTCTTGTGACGTCATTCTAGGTATGGATTGGTTACCTACAGTCCATGCCTAGATTGACTTTTTTAGGAGAAGGATGTGAGGTGTCCATAGTGATGGAATGAGGTTAACTTTTATTGGTGAAAATGAATCATAGACAACACAGTATTCACTCATTCATAGTAGGGTGTAGCTGATTACTCATCAGTTGGCTAGACTGACCCTCAATACAAAAGATTTTATAAACTTCTAGTTTCCTATAGTGGTATAGAAGTTTGAGGAATTATTTCTTGAAGATGTTCCAAGATTACCTCCCTATCAGGAGATATAATTATGCATTGATTTACACCTTGGGACGACACAAATATCTACACCAACATTTCAAATGACTCTCATAATGCTTCGCGAGCTGAGGGAGAAATTATCGGACTTGTAGAGGAATGAATTCGTGAGTCCCAATGATTCGCCCTGGGCAGCCCCAGTTTTGTTTCCAATTGATAGACGGAATATTTAGGTTATGTGTGGACTGTCAATGGTTGAACCAGGTGACCATGAAGAAAAATTATCCACTACCGAGGATCAATGACCTCTTTGATTAGTTGAAAGGGGCACGATGATTATTGAAGGTTGACCTCAGATTAGGCTATCACCAGCTGTGAGTACAGGATGGGGATATACTGAAGACTGCCTTTGTATGTCATTATGGTCATTATGAGTACTTTGTGATGCCCTTTGGCATGATGGATTCCCCATTAGTGTTCATGTGACTCATGAACCTGGTCTTTAATCCTCACTTAGATCGTTTTGTGGTAGTCTTTATTGACGACATCTTTGTGTACTCAGCAAATAAGGAGGAGGACGTGAGACACTTAAGGATGGTTCTAGACATTCTCCAAGAGGACCAGCTTTGTGGGAAACTCTTGATGTACCAATTATTGATTCATGCAGTACACATTATGGGACATGTTATCTCAGTAGATTGAGTGGTGGTGGACCCAGTCAAGGATGAGGTAATGTTATCGTGGGAGCTACCTAAGAATGTGATGGAGGTGCGCAACTTCTTCAGGTTGGTAGGCTATTATCGAAGATTCATACCTGATTTCTCAAGGATATATGTACTTATGAAATCTTTGACTCGTAAGGGGAAGTATTTCATGTGGACCAAGAAGTTCTAGTGGGCTATTAATCAGCTGAGGTAGAGTTTGATGAGAACTATTATCTTGAAATTTTTGGAGGATGGTGTGAAGTATGTAGTGTTATGTGATGAAACAATTTTTTAGATTAGTTTTGTCCTGATAGAGAGGAATGTTGTGATTAAATATGGTTCACGCCAGCTGAGACCACATGATTATAACTATTTGACCCATGATCTTTGAGTTAGCAGTGGTAGTCTTCACGTTGAAGATGTGGTGACATGACCTGATGGGAGAGTGGTTTTTCATCTACTCCGATCAAAAGATTCTCATGTATATATTCTCTCAGAAGGATCTGAGCTTGAGACAGAGGTGATGGCTAGAGTTCCACAAAGACTATGAATTTTATATTTTCTATACTCTTAGGATGGAGAATGTGTTGGAAAATTCTTTCTGAAAGAGATCTAGATTGTAGTTTCTAAATAAGGCATCAAAGCAGATGGCCTTATTGTAGTTATCCTTTGTGGATGGAGAAAGAGCACCATACCTATAGTAAATGATTATTACCCCTCTACTCTTATAGTGAGTCAAGTAGGAACGACTTGGGGATATCAACTATCAGACCCTATGTGGTCATATATCGATATGGAATGCTTCTGATGGATATTCAATAGGTAGGGACCACATCATTCTTTTCAGAGGATGCATAGTAGCACCTGTGGTGTTCTGGTAGGATGTTTTGAAGGAGTTTCATATTTCCCCTTTACCAGTGCATCTAGGTGTGGAGAAAATGTACCAAGCCCTCTAATGATAGTTTTGGTGGCTAGGGATAAAGAAGAGAGTGACATAGTTTGTTTCTCAATCCCTTACTTTTCAACAAGTGAAGTCTGAGCACCATGTTCCAGTAGGTTTAGCTCAAACCTTGAGGTGCCAAAATGGAAGTGGTGTGGGATATTGATGGAATTTATTAATGTCTTACCACATATGTCTAGGGGACATGATTTCGTCTAGGTGATCATTGACTAACTCACCAAGCTGACACACTTCTTACCCATCTAATAATAGAGCTTAGTAGAGATCTTGGGATACCTCTATGTGAAAGAGAAAGTTTAATGTCATGGAGTTACTTCAAAAATTATTTCAGATCGTGAAGTTAATTTTATATCCTTATTGACAGAAGGATTATACAAGTCATTTGGGACCCAGTTACACTTGAGAATAGTGTTCCACCCACAAACAGATGTCCAGATGGAGAATGCCATTTAGGTTTTGGAGGAAATGTTGTGATCCTACATGTTAGACATCGTTTGTAGTTGGGAGGATCACCTAGCACTGATTGTGTTCACATAAAACAACTGCTACCATTCCACCATTTGTATGGCCCAATTCAAGTGTCTATACCAGGGACCCTACAGGTCACCACATTTCTAGAATGAACTAAGAGAGTTATCACACATGGGACCATAGATAGTGTGAGCTACCACCAAAAAGGTTCATATCATCTATGAGTGAATGAGGATTGCATAGAGCCACTAGAAGTATTATGATTATAGGTGGAAGAGGCATTTGGATTTCTAGTAATGATACCATGTTATCTTTCAGGTTTCACCTTATTGTAGATTATAGAGATTTGGTCAGGGTGACAAGTAATCTTTATGGTTTATCAGCCCCTTTAAGATACTGCATTGAGTTGGATAGGTGGTGTACCTCTTAGATCTACCTCCATAGTTAGACCGGGTACATGATGTCTTCCACGTGGTGCAGATGTGGAGGTATAAACATGTCCCATGGAATGTCATCAACTAGGGAAAGTTGGAAATTGAGAATGGAGATACGTTTTCTGAGTACATTGTACAGATCAAGGATCAACAGGATTGAGTCCTTCATGGATGGTTTATTCATTTAGTACTTGTACAGTGGAATCACTGGAATCTATAGGAGAGCACGTGGGAGCAGGAGGCTCAGATTCATGCTCCTTACTTGCATTTTTTAGTGCATCCTTTTTTTAATTATTGGGTCATAAAACCCTAAGGTGGGGAGAGTATAATGTCTTTTATATTCCCTGTATTATTTTTAAATATTATATGGATCAAATTGAAGACCAAGTGCTGAGACGATTTGTGATTCTGAGGCCCGTTTACCTGGATGAAATTTTGGAAAATATTAAAAATATTAAATATCACACGCACACATTTTTACTTAAAAATTATAATAACTTCTAAATAGGTACCCATATCATTAATCTAAGGAAACCATTGAATTCAGAACAGTGATTTTAGCCTAAGATCAACCTAAAAATGGTCGACGCATGTCGATTGTGAAAAGTCTTCATGGGAATTTTAAATGAATAAAATAAATTATAAAAAAATTATTCTAATTTATTTCATCAATGCAGTGACATAGCGGTAAGGTTTATTTTAAATAATAAATTTGGTAGAGATCTATGGTTAGTCTCATTACCCAAGAATTCTTGGGAGATGCTAGGAGGAATCTCGGGAGAATTCTCTAGAGCATGCAATGACAGAAAATCAAATCAAAGATCGACGAACACCATTCTTGGTAGATATCGATAGTGGCGATGAAGTAGAGAATAATATTCATCATTGAGTGATCCAAAATCCATGTAAGATGTTTTATTTAGATTATCCTATCCCATTATTGATTACTATAATGAAAAAAATCATATTCCACAAATAGATTTTCCCACAGACCGACCATAAATGTGGGATTTGATGATATTTGCAGGCTTTGATGGCAGATCGATCTTGGGATTATTTTATTTATTACATTCTAATTCTAATGGTGAAATATCTATATTGACAAAAATATCAATCTTGCTTCATTCTTCTCTTTAGTTATTTTTCTTTTCCCCCATGTTTATCATTTGTCATAAGCATTCTTCTCTTGGCAAGGGACTTGGAACATCTAGATCAATTGATTGTTACACACATAATTCTTGGTGAAACGATCCTATATCGCAGATCCAGGATCAACAATGAACCAAGGAGGTGTGATGATAGGCAATTATCAATTCAGATGATTGTGCATCACCAATCCAAATTATTCAACATTATTTAGAAAGAAATTAAGAAAGATGATTTAGTCTATTTAGTGGCAAGATCAGAAGAAGAAAAACATTGATTTGGTGATGAGATGAATCAATGAGCTTGGATATCTAGTTTCATGGAAAATTGATCAACAGATCTATGTTTTAAATTGGAGGGAACACACATGAGAAACTTCAGTGAGTCTAGAAAATCATGAACCACACGTCCTGTAATTCAGGATTACACGTCTTGTGGGGCCCACTTGTGGTTGATAGGGTTTCATGAGAATGTTAAGGATCACATGACATGTGACACAATCACAGGATGTGTGAAATATCCTGGGTAGCTCAGGGTTTACTTGGGAAGTGCACAGACACATGGTGGAGTACACAGGTTTCTTACACGTGATGTAATACCCGACATGGCATGGCCCAAACTGGTTACGTGAACTACTCCATTTAATGGTACATGGGCACATATACATGGAATGATGTCATGTACTAGAACATAGAAAAAGCACACAAGTGGACCCTATATAGATATACATGGTGTGTGAATCCTTTTACATGTTGTGTATCCATCTTCTATCCGACACAGTTTGGAATGACATGTGCTGTTGTACACGGGCAGTACGCGGGGTCATGAGACACGACGTGTGACCCTACTACATGTAGTATACCCATTTTATACATGGATTGAATCTCTTTTCCTTCATATGTTGGATATTTTTTGTTAGGTTTCAATTATTTTATCACATTCTTGAAGGTATGGATGAATAATTTCCTATGCATAGGACGTTAACCCCTTTAGTGGGACTTCCTAGATAGAGTATGTGGAATTCCCTATGTTTCCTAGAGAATGATCCTCTATTCATTATTTGTGCCCTAGTTAGATTTATTAGCACTGATATGACCAACACTAAACAGGAGTTGATCCTCTACATGGTGGGTTAATCAATATTGAGTGGCTGGTATCACCCTATGGACCTAGATGTGATTTTTATTTGTTTTATCCTATCTCTCATCATATAACTTTATCATGGAAAGATCGGAAGATCAGTACCTCTCAGAAGTACGTCATCAGTGATATTGGACTCAGCAGTGTCTTCTCTTAAATTTGGGCTTTGTGGAATCTTTGTGCTGAATTCCAAGGGTTTGTATACAGTGGTTATTTCTAACCACTATATTTTTTGTCTTGGTTGATAATATCTATATATTATTATTATATGTTTTGTAGACATATACTGCTGTAGAGTTGAATGTTTCTTCCATTGTTATATTGCTTTGTGTTTTGGGGTTTCCCATTGAGTTTTGTTATACTCACCCATGGGGATTTTTTCACATGTGTCATATGTTATAAAGACAGTCGACATTTTGACGGATTCCTAGGTGGACCCGGACAAGACAATGATTTTTGGGACCAGACAGACCAAGGTGTGTCCTTGTGGCTAAAGGCAATAGTACTAGTACCTTTTTCATATAGTTTGGACTTGTGGTTACAGAATCTTTTTGGTGGGATTGTATTTTAACCTTGTTTACTTTCCTTTATTTTACTTTACTTTCCCTTATAATATGGTTGTGGGATATAGGGGTGTGCATACATTGATTACCTAGTGGTTTTTACATTACATCATTTTTTGGGCTTGGATATGTGTGAATGCGTATAGGTAGATAGGTAATTCCTCCCGTGTTAGTGATATTTCTACTTGGTTCAAGTCACCAGTCCCTGACCTATTGGAGGTCGGCTTGGTAGTCACAACATAGGACCCACTGGGATGGGTCATGATAGTGTACTAGTAATACATATGGAAGATTTTTTGTATATATTTCTTGAAATATTTTAAGGATAATAAGCTGATCCTACTAAAAGATATAAAATAAATTAATTAATGAGTTTCAAAAATGTGATGCATTTATTAGGTTTATTTGTGAAATACTACTAGATATGAATCTATTTTCATGAGAATATATGGAAACATGTAATGTGTATTCTATAATGGTTATTTTCTACTAGTGGTTGTTTTTTCTTATTAGTAAACTATTAATGTTATTTGGAAATGATTGTTGTGATTAATTAATATTCTTATGCTTAAGAGGATTTATGATGATTGAAGAGATTTAAAGAGGAAAGTAAGCTTATACTATTATCCTGGATAGGTGAGTATGTGATATGTGTGTTTCCAAAAAGTTATGATCCTTTTGGAGGAAAATAAGTTGAATACACTTCAATTTTTAGGGATGAGAAAAAAGAATAAAGACGAGAACAGGGTGATGAATGTAGAAGTGAATAAGATCTTAGTGATCAAATGAAGACCCATTTTCATCAATGTAATTTGAAATAATGATTCTAAAACTATGTTCACGTTCATAAAATATAGAATAAATATATTTCAGGAAATTTTTAGGTGAATAGGTATATTGAAAACTTGTGAAGATGAAATGTATGTGTGGAAAAAGTTGCAAATATTGTATCATGATGACCAGTTGGTACACGAAGAGTCCAATGTGAGTTGAAGAAGATTAGTTTTTTTGACATAAAAATATCATGGGAGGAGCTACTAATATACATCCAATGAATAACTTAAGGTGGGAAATATAAATTTTGGAAATCTGTGGATCTTCTGTGATTTATGGTTTGCAAGGATTTCATGATGTGAAGCTATGAGAATAGTGAGAAACTTCTAAAAAAGTCTAGTGATAGGTCAACATAAAAGTACTATGAGATATAAAAAAGTACATGGTGAGAATATAACTTAGATAAGACCATTGAGACTCTAATCTGGTTATGGTTTGTAAATAACCCTCCACATATAATTGAATGGTATTGACTATAGAAGGAAATCATTGATTGTGTATCATAAAAAATTAATTCAAGGACTATGTCTTAGTACTGAACCTTGTAAAAATATTTTTGTACTTAGGACTCTATTGAATTTATTATCTGTTAGAGTCCATGAAACACAATATAATGTGGTTAAATTTTTAATAATTCAATGAGGTTGACTTTAAAATGAAATAATTTATAAAAGTTTTATTTTAGCATTGATTGATCCCTCCTTTATCAGTGGTCCATTGGTCGTCTAGGCAGAAAAATTTATGAGCTTCCATATACTTCATATGGGAGATCATCCAAATATGATCGAAACCATATGGGTGTGTCTATTTTTCATATGGTTTATTTCTTGTTGATATAAATTCTATATATAGAGGTAGGTCTTCGACAATCTCATGCATATTGTTGGTCCTATTTCCAAGAAAATAGTGGGTGATGATATAATGAATCTTAAGACTCATTTAATATTTGATTTTACTCAAAAATATTAGGTTGTATCTAATACCTTGTGAATAGTGAATATCATTCTCATAAATAGGATGTTAGTTCATGTTGGGTTGGATGATACTTCCCAGAGAATCTTTAAGTAGAATATGTTTGATGAGAGGACTCATGTGTTTACGAGGTCACATTGATCAATAGGTGAAAGGTTGAAAGGTGTAGTGTAAGACTCACAATTTCATTTGGTACAAACCTTATCTATCTAGATTTTGTGTTGTGTATTTATATTTATATGTAGTATAATGATCTTATAATAGATGATTTATTTCTCCAACTCATGAAGATACTTCTCTGTTATGGTTAGATTTTGAGCCCTTATCAAAGATTGTTTATTTAGACGATAATATTGATCATTTCATAATTAAAAATAACTATTTTTATGTACCAATTGAGGCTTGTGATATTTGTGAAGAATTTTCTAGGTATTTTTTTTTGTGTTCTTGTTTGAGCTCTCTGATTCCTGGAAACTCTTGATGAATAAATTGTTGAGATGTGGTCATACTTTCATATCAAAACCCCTATTTTGGGGTCACTCAGGATAGAGTTGAAATATTTATAAGCATGGAATAGATGAACCCTAGCTACGGAGTAATGTATCAAATTTATATTTTTTGAATAATTATTTTTTTAATATTTTAAAACTCTTTGATGGGAAGAATTTCACACTACAACGAGTTAATATTGCTTCATATAAAACACCATGATAAGCTTGCACTACATAGAACTTTATGGTTAGCATGATTAACACCTAATAATTAGTTTTTCATGTGTTACACACAATACCAAATTTATATTGTATTACAAAAAATAATGATAAAACCTTTCATTTTATGCAACACTGAGCTTAGATTTTATTTCACACAACACTATGTTTAAATGAAACCTATCATATTATTAAAATATTATTATAGTTATCACTAAGATATTGGAATGGAGGGTATGAATGGTATTGAAAAAATTATGAAAATATTTTTTCCCATGTTTATAAAATTAATTCTTTGGTAACAAATTTGTTATAAATGATAATAATAACAATTTAGAAATAAAGAAATTCATTTTTTGATTGACTATTTTTCTATGAAAAAAATTTGATTTATCGTCATAAAATAATAAAAAACATTTTGTGAATACTTCCAATAAAATATTTATATTATATATTGATTCAATGATTTAACATTATTCTTATGTTTTTTCTATATGAGAGATAAGAATAAATCAATTTTTAGGCATAAAAAGATGTATTTTTTGAAAAGGATGTTTTAATTTATTTTAATCATAAACTTATTTTTTTAAAATTATTATAACATTTATAAATTATATTTAAAAAAATTAAATTTATTAATAAATTTATAATTTCAGCATAAACTTTTGGAGAATGTTTTCTTTTGTCTGAGAATCTTAATATCTTTTGACAAATAATGAAAAATAATAAATTTTAATTGAAATATAATTTTTTTAATTATTTATATAGTTAAATTATATTTTAAATTAGTTTTAAAGTATAAGTAGATAAATAATACATATATTAAACCAATTTATTTAATTTTAATCAATTTAACATTGAAACTGGATATATAAACTCTTCAAACCATTGAACATTTTCACTTTAAAAACAAGTTGTTTTGTCCCGTTTGCAGAACTTTTCTAAATTATTTTTACCACTTATGTGATTGTAATTTGGAAAAATGGTTTGAATATTATAAACTAGCATAGTTTAAAATTTAATTATGGTAAAATTATTTTTTTTACAGAAATTATTAGTGAAATTTGTAAAATTTAATTACATCAATTAAGATAAAAATGATCTTACCAAGGTACTAAACATCAAACATAAGGGGACAAATGACATAGAAACATGTCCAAAACCCATTTTCTAGACATATTTAGACCATATTACCTATTATATTGATATTAAATTATTATATGAGTAACATGAGGCAAGGTATAACTCCTTATAGGGTTTACCTTTTTGGTATTTGCAGGAAATACACTCCTCCTCCACTATAAAACGGAAGTCACTCTTCCAACTTATAAACACCTCTGAAGTCATATTTCATAAAAAAATAACATATAAATAACATTCACACTTATCTAATCTAATATTATATTCCTTAAATAGGGATTATATCCATCCAAATAAGTATTTTGGTGAAATCCAAAAGGAGATTCCTGAAGAATATATAACATTCCTCAATGAATGTTTTTGTTTTATTTTATTTTAAACACCATTTATTTATTTTTAAATAATTATTATATAATAAACACAATATATTAAATATAATAATATTTTTTATGTTAATTTTTTCCCTTTTATCCTCACACACTTCCAAAAAATGGGATTCACATTCACCATGCATGTGGACTAAGGACTATTACCTTACGAACAGATGTCGTCCATTCTTCCACAACCAACATTCATGGCTGGTAGTAAGAATGTATTTATAGTCAATATATGATATATATAATATTTATTATTTTATTATTCTTCTATAATTTTTATTTAACACATAACTTCATGATTTTCATTTTTTACGAATATGATAACATTAATCATGTGTACATCGGACTACCGCCCCATGAAGTGATGTGATTCATTCACACTTTACAAAGATTGAATTAGTGATGGGTTTAATAGACATATGTGTTATATATGAAATAATTTATCTACTTTAAATATATATATATATATATATATATATCATTTACTTTTTGTTATTTTGTTGTTAAAAGAAAAAAGGAAACAATGTTCATGTGTACGTACACCCTACCATCTCTAAGGATGGTATATTTCAGGTACTCTTTAAATATTTTATATATTATTATAAATAATTATATACATAATATAAATGATATTAATAAATGGTTGTAAATTATTTAAATTATTAAATCATCATAAATGTAAAATGTCCAAAAATAGTAAGTCAAAAGATATATGAAAAACACAACGATTATTACCCAAAACAAAACATTAACATAGAATTATTAATAAATAGGTAATATAAAGTCATAATAAATTCATATATGTTATTATATATATGAATATGATTATATGGTATATTTATAATTAAAATTATTTATTATATCAAAGTTTGGAATATGTACGAAGGAAGTCAAGACGTAAGGTAAGGGGATTTTTAATCTCACTTTTATTTCCACAAGACATATTCTATATTCACAACCTGTTTATTTTATGTTGTGTATAAAATAACCTATGAAATGTTATATCATGAGTTTACATTATTCAATTATATTCAAATTTCAATATATGTTATTATTTCATGGGTTTCTTGATTCAAAATATACTCAAGTAGTACGATATTTTTGTCTGACCTTTTATTTTTGCGATACACATTTTATATTCACCAACTCCATATATGTTGTGAACATCATAACCATGAATTTATTTTATGATTATTATTCTAAAATTTATTATAATTTAAAAATCCATTTTCGTATGTATATTTCATGGGGTTTATGTTTCTTATTGTTTCAAATCTAAAATATAATTATGTCTAAATTTTTATTCTTTAAGATACATGTTATGTTATGAACATATACAATTTTATGAGTGTTATATATTTCCTCATTGACATGTTATTTCATGAATATCATTAATTCCATGATGTTTTAAGAATAATGAAAATTTATTCTTTAATGGGGATTTGGATTCACATTTACCATTGTGGTAAGAGTTTATTTCTACAATCTCATTGTTTATCATGATTATTTATGATTATTCTTCTATTAATGATATATTATTATCAAGGTCTCAATAATACTAATGAAATTTATTCTAATACAGTTATATATGATATAATAAATTAATCGTACCATTTTAACACTCTTTGGAACTAAAAATAATTAATAAAATGTTTTTCAGGGAACCCCACTTTATCTCTCTCTTCAGTCAGAAACTTGTGTTCTTTCGAAGCAATGTATTCTAAAAATGTTTTCAATTTTTTTTAAATAATATTTCATGTCATTTTCATTGAAAATTATTTGAATGTTTTTTTATGTTTTAAATGTGTTTAAAATGGTTTTCAACAATTTTTTTATATGTTTTAAGGTAATTTTTAAAGAATACGTTTTTCAAAATGTTTTAAGTATTAAAAATAATGTTACAAATATGAAAGGATATCTTACTAAAAAACGTTTTAAATTATATTTTAAAATTATTTTCCATCTAATGTGACATATATTAATATAATTTATATTTTAATGGGGATATAATCCATGGACCATTTATATTATTCATCTATATTGTTTATATTTTAATGAAAGGATGTTTATGTTACTTGTTTCTTTTCAATGGGTCAATCATATTCCATATAGATTGAAATGAAAACAATTTATTTTCCATGGGTTAATTTCATTATGAAATAATAATTGTTTTATGAGTTTTAATGATGGTATTAAATATCTTTTTTACTTTATTCTTGATTTGGTTCATTCAAAATGCTTATATGATGGGTGGTCTATATAGCATTTATTTATCCCATTATATCATATATGATGAGGTATCCCAAATAGCATCAGTTATTCCAATTATATATTAAATTATGAGGTGTATAAGGAATCATTGGGTAAGCCTGCTATAGATTATATGATGGGGTGGACCAAATAGAACCCGATATGGCCGTTATAGCTTATAAGATGGGGGGTACAAGATAGTTGCTTGTATGCCCGCTATAGATTATATAATGGGCTAGATTAGATAAAACTCCAATGAAATGGGCAAAGATTTAGATCTCATGAGATCTACATGATGGATTGGGTAATGAACTTGATTTAGTAAAATAGGTATGGAATAAGAAGTGAACTCGGTTCGCTAATATAAGGTTGGAACAAGATGTGAAACTAGTTTAGTAAAGGAAGTTTTCCACTATGATGGCCTTGGCAGTGGGCCTTGACTACTATGGAAATGATTTTATATGTTTATTTATTTCCTTAATATTCCCTATCTTATTCCTATGTTATTCTCTTGTGGCTTATGGTATTGTTTCCCTTATGATTCAAGTCTTATGATCTTCCAATATTTATTCCATGACTCATGTGAATGATCTTTGATATGCAGGGTATGATCCTAAAATGTTATGATCATGTTCTCATACCCTTATGTTCTTGTTATGATTATTTATCTCTTTTATTTGACCGTACTGAGAATCTTAGCATATCCTTTCTTATGTTTCCTTTCCCTAGATTATTGAGAAAGGTTTTATACAAGTGTAAAAAATGGTAATATCTTTAAAAGAACCTTTTAACATCATTCACAAAGTTATAATATTTTGTTACATATTTCCATGTACACTAAACTATTATGGTCCTAGGTATTGTACTTTTGTAATATTCTGAATATTTATCTAAAAGGATACAATATCCATGTACGAGAATCCCGAGTCACTATAATTGTTGTCAAAGGAAAGGTTTAGTTGAACATTGGAAACCATGAAAAGAAAATTTTAGTAAAATACATAGGGATATTTCTAAGGATATTTCATGGTATGTTTCTAAGGATAAGTCTAAGGATAACTCAAATTAGAGGAATATGTCCTACAATTTTGTTAACGTATAGAGTGAGTGGTTTCCTAGAAATGCATCTATTTCTTTATAAAATATGTTTACGTGGCTATGGAATAGATTTATCTAGACTTACAAAAAAAATGTATTGAGCTACAAATAATCAATAAATGGTGCACAATAATTTTCCTTGTTTTAAACATTGTTGAAATATCCAACATGATATGATTTAGAAATTTAAAAACTCATTAAGAATCATTGTGAATGATTTAAACAAAATATGACTATGAATAACCTATGATAAACTTATGTTTTCCAAGATTAAAGAGGATGGTGTGGTTATTTATGAAACCTATATGTAACTTTTCATGATTATACAGTTTTTTACTATGATTAGTGTTTCTCACACTACTCATTTTGGTTTTAGTTAATGGTTGAATCCAAAAAGAACCATGTCAATGCGGAATGCAATGGAAAATGTGATGATTGTCCTCCTGGAAAACCAAATGATAAGGGAGCTATAAAGAAAATTATTTTTTATATGCTCATAAAAATTTTTCAAGCTATGAATTGTGTTGAAGATACAAATTATAAAAGGTGGAAACAATTTTTTGTTGACTTCTTCATGAAAAAGTTACCACCTTCTTTTAGTGGTTACACTTATCCAATACTTTTCAATCAATGGATATATATCCCTCAATGGATATTTTTCATTATTCAATACTCAAAGCTTGAAAAAGTCATTTTGGAAGTTTATCATTTGGAAGTAGAATCAGATAAATGGTTGACTCCTAGTAAGAACACAAGGGAACAAGAACGAATTGAATCTATAGAATTAAAATAGTTTAGGGGTTTATTTTTCAATAAGTACATCACTTGTATCTTATGAAAAATATTTAGAAGGAATTTATGGATATTAAGGAAAAGGATGATGATTCTATTGGTACAAATGAAGATAATTTTTCAAATCTATCATGGTACACTTTTTGATTCATCTACATATCTAAAAAAGAAATCGACCAATTATTTGGGTGCATGAAACTGAGTTATCAAAAGGATATGGATATAAGAGACCACAATATCCATGAATTATTCATTCAATTTTCAAAAATGGTTGAAATGTAAATTGGATTTTCCCACCATTTATTGAGTTATCATAATAAAATGAATGTTGATTCTCATGAAACCCCAAATGGTGGAATTATATCCAAGGTATTTGTGTCCAAGAATGCAGGAATAAGAATCAATGGAATTTCTTGAATATATATGGGAGGTGTTTTAAATGTGGAAAGGTAGGTCATAAATTTAGTGAATGGAAAAATATGATTATTGGGATGTTTAATGAAATAAAGGATAAGTTAACACCAATTAATAGACAACACATAATCTAGTGTTTCAATTGTAAGGAGTTATGGAATGTTACAAATCAATTCCCCAGTCCAAGAGCTAATATCTATGGTAGGCCACAAATCCTATGAGGAAATAATAAAAAGGGAATGCTTATTCCATCACAATTTCTAAAGAGAATCATGATAATTAGGTCACACTTATCTTATGTTACATATTTTGTAAATATCATGTTTGATTTTTTATGAATAATACTTATCAACAAAAATTAGTTTGTGCTTAATTGAAGTTTCATGTAATTTTATACATCTACAAAGATTTGGGAATAATAAAATCACATTTGATATTATATCGGTATAATGATGGAAGAATGTTTCTAATGAAAATTCTATTAGTATAAGATATTTTTTAATTTAGGTTATAAAGGGTGAATTATAATTTAATAAGGTTATCTGGTTAATAATTCATTGAATAGTTTGAGTTGAACTTTTGATAAGGTTTTGGAGATTGATGTATTAAATCACCATATGAACATTTAAGCATATTGGATAACCTTTTATAACCATTTCTCATTCATATACGGAGTGGATTATCATTTTATTTATGGATCTTAGGATCCGTTAGTGCTTCAGGAATAACAAATTCACATTCATTTTCAGAGTAAGAGATGAAGTAGACATTAGTCAAGGAAACACTAAAGGGAGAGATTGTGCATATAAGATGGAATGAAATCATGTAAGTTTATGTCCTTATGAAAATAAATAAAGTATATTCAATGGTTCTTAAAATACATTTTTTCACTATTAACATCATTTTTTATGATAGTAAATTCATATTCATACTTAATTGAGTTATAGTTTTAGGGACACTAACCTACTCTAAATCCCCCAATTTTGTATGATCAGTGATCTCTATTACTCTCTGTAATTATTTATGTTCTTATTCCATGAAAACATTTTTATATCCCACATAGGATATCCTATGTGGAAACAAATTTATGATTTATTTTGTTTAACTATTATTTTTCCAAATTTCCCTCTTTGAAGGAAGTTTTAGAATTTATTTATCAATGATGTGCATTTTTATGAAGGGATTTTCAAGTGTTAAACCATTAATGACCCAGATGAATTTCTAGGGTGAGATTCATTTTATGTTTGGTAGAATGTAACACACTATTTTTTATGAATTAATTTTCCCATAAATAATTAAAATTCATTGATGTCTTACATTGGATGCTAAATCAATTTTATGTTTCATTATACACAACACCATGTTAAGATTGAACTAAATGCATCACTGAGTTTAGTACGATTTTCCTGGAACACTATGTTTTTATTCTGTTATATGAACTACGAAATTGATATTTTTTTTCATGTAACACCAGGCCTAGATTTCATTACACACAACACTGAGCGTTGATTGTGTTATACACAACATTGTGTTTAAATGAAGCATGACACATTATTAAAATATTATTATAGATATCACCTAGTCATTGGAATAGAGTGTACTTAAGGTATTATTTATAATAGGAAAAATATGTTTTATTCATGTTCATAAATTTAATTATTCGGAAACCAATTATATGGAAATGAAATTAAGAACTATTTGAAAATAAATCAATTCCTTTTCAAAAAACTATTTTTCAATGAAAAAACACAGTTTATTTCAAGAGAATAATAAAAAACACTTTTGTTGAGTATTTTTAATGAAATTTATATATTATATATTGAATAAAAATTTACTATTCATTTTATGTGTGTTTTTTACAATATTTAAGAATTAATAAAATTTTACATATATAGAAGATGCCTTTTTCTGAAAGGTTGTTTTACTACCTTTTAATATCACACTTATTTTAAACTACATATTTAAACATTTATAAATTTTATTTTAATAACTAAAATTTATTATTCAATGTGGACTTTCATTAATATCTTCGGGTGATTTTTTGGTATTTTTCTATGAAGTTTCATTTTTTGATGAATAGTGAAATATACTGAATTGTAATTGAAATATTCCTTTTTGTTAGAATTATTTATATAGTTAAAATATTTTTTAAATTATAATTATATTACGTATAAATATATTAACCTATTTTATGTAATGATGACCAATTTCAAAATGAAATTTGATATAAAAACATTGGAAACATTTGAACATTTTCACTTTAAATTATATTGTTTCATGTCGTCTGTGAGAATAATTTTAAATTAATTATTTAAACTTATGTGATTATAATTTTGGAAAATGAATTTCATATATTGAATCAAAATAATTTACAATGTATAATAATTTAATTTTTTTGTCCAAAATTATATTTTAAAACAGTTAAAATTAATTATAGTGATTAAGAGAAAAATAAGTTTAAAAAGGAACTAAAATTTGAAATTAAGTAGTAAAATGACATTGAAGCATGTACAAAACCTCTTTTACAGACATATTTAGACTTTATCCCATATTTTTCCTAAATTTTTTCATTATTTGAGCCACATGATGTCATAGATACATCCAAATAGTTTTTACCTTTTTGGTATGTACATGAATGTCACTCCTCCAATATAAAAGGCCACTCACTCTCCCCACATATTCACAAATATCAAGCCATTTTCTCAACAAAAATCTATAAAATATCTTCAGAACTTATATACACTCAAATTAAAAGTGTTGCATTGGGAATAAAGCCAACCAAAAAATTATTTTGGAACACACAAGAATGATATACCTGAATAATAGGTTACATTCATCAACAAGCATTTGTGTTTTATTTAATTATCATGCCCCTTAAATAGATTTTATATAATAAATATATAATAATATTAATTTATTAAATATAATGTTATTTTTTTATTCTATGTTTTTAAACTAAAACATCACAATGTTTTAAAAAATAGGATACACATTCATCGTCATGTGTACGACGGACTACCGCCTCAAGAACCCATGTCGCTCGTTCTACCATTACCACCTTCCATGTTTGGTAATAATGATGTATTTATAGTTTATATATGATATATATACTATTTATGATTTTATTAATCATATTAAGTTGTTATATAAAACACACCTTCATTCTTTACATTTTTTCAGAATATAATAATGTTGTTCATTGTACGACATACTACCGCCACACGAAGCGATATTATTCGTGCATGATTTAAATGGGAATTATTAAGTGATTAATATAAATTTCTGATATATATGAAATAATAATTATACTTTAATGATAATATATATTTATATATATCATTTTATTTTATTTCTTTTGATATGAAAAATAAAATGGAAACATTCATGAATATGTGCGGCCTACCATCTCCATGAATGGTGTATTTCATTTCCTATTTCTATTATTTATAGAGTATGATAAATAAATATATAATAAACATATATTATATTTATATCATGGTATAAATTATTTAAATTATGAAATCATGATCAATGTAAAAGGGAAAAAAACAGTCACAACATATATAAATAATAAAACAATTTTTACCCAAAATTTAATTTTAACATGGAATTGTTATGAATCGGGTAATATAAGGTGATAATAAATAATATATGGTACTATATATATGAATAATTATCAATGGTATATGTAAAATAAACATATAATTATTATATAAGATGTTTTAACATAAATAAAGTAAGATAAGGCTTAAGGTAAGGAGATTTCCAGTCTCATTTTTATTTCCACGAGACTTATAATTTTTTCACCACATAGTTATTTTTTATGGTTTATATATTTCTCTATGAAGTTTTATATCATGAATTTTATTTATCTAGTTATATTAAAATTTTAAAAATATGTTATTCTTTCACGGGGATCATGATTCAAAGGTTACACGAGTAGTAAGATATTTTCATCTCTTTTTTTACATTTATGAGACACAGTCTATATTCACCACCTCTTTAATCAATTTGTTTTATATAATAAACTCGAATGTATTTTTTAATAAATATAATAAAATATATTATTATTTAAATAAACATTTTATGATATCTCTTTCATGGGATTTATGATTCAAAATTTACCAAATTGGTAAGGGGTTTTTGTCTCAATTTGTTTTCTTTGATACACATGTGATGTTATGAACTTATTTTATTTTATAAGGTATATAAGTTATGTAGGTTCTGTTCGTAGTGAAATTGTGGTCGGGATGGCACCCAATTTTAATTTTTACCACGATCAATGATTATTCTAGGATCAATACCATGATGAACGTCAGTCTCCACCGAATAGAATCAAAGATTTAGATAAAGAATGAAGAGGAACGAAACCTTTAGGGAGGATCTTGCACATCATGTTTATAATTAATTTAATTAATTCCAAAAAGAAAATAATACCTGGATATTTGGTATTTAATTTATTGATGATGTAGATCATCTGGAATGAACATTCCAGATTATCTTGTTTCACTTGCAAGGATCCAAACTAGAATCTCTCTAGCGGTGATCCACACGTGATCCAATATCCTCAAATCGACCCAACTCAATCCTTGAGTGCAAACATGGTGAAGTGAGTGTTTTGTGTCGATCGTTCGTGATCACTTGTTCTTCATCCTTGAATAACGTATCTCATTCTTGAGAGGGTTGGGAAGAGGATTCGAGAGAGAAATTTTGTAGCTCAACAAATCTCAATTCACAAGTCATGCAGTTTGGTACACAGAACAATAGACATATGTATCTATTTATTGAAATGGGGATTCATTTACAATATTTAATTGTGTAACAAAAATTAAATACATTCATAACCTTAAAGAAAACCCATGCTATTATTAATAATACCATGTCATTATTTATGGTGCGCTAACTTGCTCAAAACAGAATTATAAATAAAATTTCGCGTCACAAAATAATTGAAATGTTATTTTGATTTATGCCAACTAGTTAAATATTTATTTATCATTTTGAAAATAATTAATTTTATACCAGACCAGCCTTCATCTGATCAAATTGCACATCCATTTACTGAACTCCTGAATAAATAAATAAATAAGTTATTCTCTTACATAAATATTTTTTTTACAAACTAGTAAATAAATATTTATTAAATGTTCAATAAAATAAATAAATAAATTTTACCCACAATCCCGTGAATAAATATTTATCTATTTTATGAAATCACTTTAATATAAATTAAATTGTTTTTTTGTCTTGAGAATAATATTTATTAATTAAATTCTAATAAAATTTAACTAAGACCACCTGAAACACTTCATGTGTGACCCTCTAGGATTCTTTCTTGTTGGAATTAGGGGGCTTGCCTAAAGTCCAAGAGTATTTTCTAGAAACGGGTCAAGTAACACAAGTGAAAGAACTTAATGTCGCAACAACGACATCCACATATGAATGCTCACTATGTAATATAACCCATATGCCTCAATATCTCATCAAACTGGTTTCATGATAGTGTCATCAACCTTTGTTATTGATACATCATTCTTTGACTACATGAAATAAATTCTTTGTTATCCCATGGTCATGGAATTTCATGTTACGGTTCTATTTCAATCAAATTTCTGAGATATCAACTTCCATAAATGTAAGGGAAAAAATCCTTCCTCGAATTATCCATTAATAAAATGCCACTATTGATGGTATTCATTATAATATTATAGAGTGTGAGTCGTGACATGTATTAATGATAATCATAAAGTCTAAGGATCATTACACACACTCACAGATAGAAATATCTGATTAAAGAAAAACATGTTGAATTCCTTATAGAAGGTTTGTTCTCATAATCTTCTATCATGGAATTACTAAGTGAGAACTTCATGAAAGGAAGGCACATCTTCTTACAAGTACTCGCACCTGTCAATTTTCATTCTATGTGTCCCATTATAGTATGTCATCCAACCGTAGAACTATATTTAAGAATATTTTTATACCATTTCAAGGTTCTCATCATAGTGGGAAACTACTATGACCTTATCAATGCAAAAAATACTCAAGAACATTATTACAACATAGTCATTCAGACAATGAAAATATGTAATAAAACATTTAATATTTAAATAAATTAAATTTCCATGTAATAAAATTACAATCATTTGGTTTTAGGACACCAACTCTTACAAATTCCGACTTGGACTAGAGTGAACTGCCTACAAATTTCAGTCTGCTAGACGTCACATAGTGATCATGTTTCGGCTAAGTCTAGGTGTCAGTCAAGGGGTCCCCTACGTTGTCTTCTGTGGGAAGACTAATCACTCAAACATCACCTCTCTAAGAAAAATACCTCAAGAGATGATTCTTCTGAAGTATGTTATTCATATAATAATGTGACCATATCTCTTTTGTGAGAGACACCACTATATTATTATCGGAGTATAGTGTGATGGGATCTTTACTTCTAGGTGTCACATCCATCTCCTAGATAAGGCTTTACAACAAAACTGCTTCTTTTTCTACCTTATAAGCTGTGATATACTCGGACTCTGCTATAGAATCTACGACCACACACTGCTTTGAGAACTTCTAGCTCATTGGACCTCCATTCAAAGTGAAGATATATCCTGTTTGTGACTTTATATCATCTCGATCAGTCTGGATATTAGAATCTACATATCCTCTGATGACTAGATCCTCATATCCTCCATAAACCAAGAACATATCCATGGTACACCTAAAATAATTTAGGATAGTTTGGACTGCAATCCAATGGCAGTCATCTGGGTCATCTTGATATCTGCCTACCGTACTCAATGCGTAGGCGACATCCAACATAGTACCTAGAATGGAATACATGACTAACCAAATTGTTGATGCATATGGAGTCTGTTCCATTATCTTTCTTTCCACATGTGTCTGATGACACATTTTCTTAGAAAGATGAATTCCATGTGATGTTAGAAACAATCCCCTCTTGTATTTTTACATACTGAATCTCTTAAGTGTCTTATAAATGTATGTACTTTGACTTAGGCCCAGAAATATCTTGGAAGTATCACAATGGATCTTGATCCCAAGAATATATGATGCCTCAACCAAATCCTTTGTGGAGAATCATTGATTAAACCTTACCTTAACAGACAAAAAAATTGGTATCTCATTTCCAATAAGTAATATGTCATCATCATCTACTATTAGGAAAAAACTCCCCCCATTGAACCGTTTGTAGACACAAGGCTCACATTCATTCATGATAAAATAAAATTTCTTTATAGATTCTTCAAAATGAATGTTCCATTACCAGAATTATTTCTTTAATCCATAAATGGATTTATGCAACTTGCATACCTTATTGGAATTCGTTGGAGTCAAAAACCCTTCAGGTTGTGTCATGTAGACATCTTCCTGAAGGTTCCAATTAAGTATGGATATTTTGAAATCAATTTTACAAATCTCGTAGTCATGGTTAGCAGTAATGGAAAATAGAATTTTGTTGGATTTCAGTACTGTAACTGGTGAAAATGTTTCATCGTAGTCAATTACTTGATGTTGTTTTGAACCTTTTTCAACCAGTCGTGCCTTATAGGTACTAACTTGTCCTTCCATATCCTATTTCTTCTTAAATACACATTTGAAACCAATAGTATTCACATCAACTAGAGTATTTACCAAAATTCAGACATGGTTTTGGTACATGGAATCCATTTCAGAATCCAAGGATTATTTCCACTTGGCAATATCTGTTCCACTTAATGCTTCCTTGTAGGTTAGAGGATCATTATTATAAACTAATAACGATTCTCCATCCTTAGTAACTAGAGAACAGTATCATTCCTATTCTTTAAACTCTCTGGTACTCCTACATAGTTCTGGTTTCTCTGGAATAGTTCTTTCTTCCATGAGGATTTGTGGAATCTTCTCCTGCACTAACTATTGTGTACCTTGATCCTAAAATTCATTGAAGTCTATCTCCCTCCCACTATATCATTTGGAGATGTTATCCCTATCAAATAATATGTAATTTCTTAAGACTATAACCTTTTTCTTTGAGGGATTTTACAGGTAATATCCCATTGTTTCCTTGGGGTGTCCTATAAAGGTACAATTTGTGCCACAGGGTTCAATTTTTTTACTTGAATAGGACATAACAAATGCATCGCTTCCCCATACATGTAAAATCAAAAACATTGCTTTCTTTCCACTCCATAACTCATAAGGAATACCATTTATCAATTTATTTGTTACTTGGTTTAATATGTGAACCGTTGTTTGTAACACATATCCCCAACTGATAATGGAAGACTGGCATGAATCATCATTGATCTCACCATATCCAACAGGGTGTGGTTCCTCCTTTCACTCACACAATTCCACTAGGGTGTGTATGGAGGAGTGAGTTGGGATAGGATCCCAAACACCCATAAGTAATCAATGGAGTCTTGATTATGATATTTTCCACCGTAGTCTGAGCAGAGTTTCTTAATATTCTTACCAATCTGGTTTTAAACTTCATTCTTGTATTCATTGACCTTATCAAAAGAATCTGACTTACACCTCATTAAGTAGATATATCCATATCTAATAAAGTCAGCAGTAAAAGTTATGAATTATTTGTACCCTCCCTTTGCTTCAACTAGAAATGGTTCACACACATTGGTATTAACCAGTTCAAGAAGTTATTTAACACTTTCACCTTTCCCACTAAATGGGTATTTTGTCATTTCTCATTGTAAACATGCATGACATAAGCCAAGAGGTTTTTGTTCGAAAGAATCTAAATATCCATTGTGATGTATCATTTTCAATCATATCTTGTTTACATGACCAAGCTGGTGAATCCAAAATTGGTGGTGGTATGAGTCATGTGAAGTATATTTGTTATCAATTTTCGTTACTTGGTTTGTGCAATCCAACAAGTAAAGACCATCATATAAATGTGTCGTACCAAAAAATGATATCTTTGTAAAAGAAGAAACATTCATTTCCAAACTTGAAAAAAATCCATTTTTCAAATCTATATACAGAAATAAATTTTTGTAGTAACAAACAACCCATAATAAAAACCAATTAATGCCAAGATCATCCTAGTTAGAAATGTGAGGTGGTAGTCCCCGACAGCTACAATAGCAGGTTTGACTCCTTTGGTTGCTCGTAGATCTACCTCACCTAGGTCAATTTTCTTGAATCTACTTTGTTATTTTATTTGGATATATATGTGAGCACCACAAGCTGTATCTAATACCGAATTTGAAGAAATAGATAGGTTTCATTCGATAAAAAATGCACTTGAAGCTTCCCCTTTCTTCTTAGGATGGGTGTATTTCTTCTTCTAGAGGCCTTTCTTTCCACATGTGGAGAAAACATCCTCTTATTCCCATGCCCCCCCTTTGATCTTCCTTTTTTTGAAGGTCATGAAGACGCTTTGGGCTTAAAGATCTTTGCCTTCCCTTTCCTCTTATTCACCATACGGATAAGAGGCTTTTCATGCGTCATATCATTGTCTACTTGGAAAATGAGGATAAAAAGATCATATGGTTACATCTAAATGTTTTTCATGTTAAAATTAACAAAAAAGATAGAGAAGCTTTGAGGGAGAGATATGAGAATTAGATGGTGCCCAGTTCATCAGAGAGTTTATACCCTAGAACCTATAAGTGCTCAATTTAGCCCATGAGCTTGACTATTTGAGGCTCAGCTGGGGCACCCTTTCAAAGCTTACACTAAAAGAGTTCCTTGGAGATCTCAAACCTTTCTTTTCTTTCTCTCTCCTAGTAAAGATCATGAATGTGCTTGAGCATTCTATGAGAATCCATGTTTTCATGAGACTTTATGAGATCACTATACATTGATGATATTATCAAACTTTGATGTCAGCTGCATCGTTTATACGTTTCTTATAGACCAGGAAATCCTCATCACTGGCCTCTTTGGTAGACGGATCAAGTATTGTTTACTCCAACATGTAAGACTTCTGTTCATGAGGTAGGATAACCCAAAGTCGTCTAAACCATTCATAGAAGTTACAATCGGTGAGGATGTTGTCTTTATTAAGAATTGATCACATGGATAGTGTGGTTTATGAGCTTGTCATTTTTATTCTACAATTAAAAGAACAGATCATTATTACTTTCTTGATTACATTTTTATGAGAAATAAAAAATTAATTTTATTAAGTCTCCCACTATTTTATCAAATCCTAATGGACCTCATCATTGAACACAAAATGTCCAGTTTCCATGACATTCTAGTAGAAAGGATCCATATTCCCCTTCACATAACCCCAATAAGGGTTGTTCAATCTATTTAATTCTATTTATGAATGCATGTCTTTGACAACTGTGGGTTTGCATTTCCATGATCTGTTTAGTGGACTCCCCAATCCGGAAATCATGAATTTGGATTTCCACAAATCTTGCTTACGATATTTCACCAATTCTTGCAAGGGCTACTCCTCTTGATGTAATATGGCTAAGTCAACCTGAAACCTTTCATAAGGGCTTCCTGTTTAAATGTAAGTGTCCCAACCAGGGTTGGTCAAACACATAGTTTTATTATGTTTTACCCTTAATCAAGTAATAAATGGCTTGGTCTGACATAATATTTTATTTGAAGGATTTTTATCTCTTATGCATGAATAGATTATTATCATTATCACATGATTCTTAATGTTATGTGGAACTCAATTATGTGATTAACCATATCATGATAATATTTACGCATAAGACTGGTTTATTTTAGTTCCATATTGCATGATTGTTTAATTAATTAATTATGTGATCGTGACAACACATATATTATGAAAAACCATGCATATGAAAGAAATAAAATAATGCAAAGGGCATGATCATGATATTTTCTAAAGGTTAGTTTACCTAGCAGTTTATAAACTAACCCTAACCTAGAGAGAAACACATTGAACCTTTTGGGTTCATGTTTACATCTTTCCACCTATCCACCTCTGTATTTCCCATGATTGATTTCTTCTAAACTCCAACTTGAACCAACTAAACTATCTTGGGAGTTCCATCCATTACATATTCATTTTTCAACTCACAAACATGTGAGGGGTAAAAAGGGGTTTTACATAAAATAAACCTTGGGCATGTAGGCCCAACATATTAATGAGGATAAGGCTTGCAGGCCAACCAATTTAATTTAAATAAATAAATTAAAAGAAAACATCCCCATACAAAGGTCTTGGTCTAGCTAATGATCATCCATACATACCAAAATATTTACGAATAAATAAAACTAGCATTCAATTATTTAATTGTTCTTATTTAACATAAATCACACTCAAGTCAATTAATTGTCTTCTTTTATTAATCAATCCTTTTATCTTAAACCGTTTTCTAAATTTCCTTTAGATTCTCATCCATCAAAATTTTAAAAAATAACATCATTTAAAATTATATTTGTACGTAACTTGTACTGTGGAGGAAACCTGATGAATTCTTATTCATAACTACCCAATGAGTAGAAATAAAAATTAAGCAGATGTTAAATTAAACCCATATATATAAAACACCTATAATGTGTTGTGCCTCAACTTTACTCTTGCATGAGGGTAAACTTTTCAAGGGTTTGTATAAAATAATAATAAATCTATATAAATCTATATAATTTGGATGAGTACACAATGTGTAGTTCCAACTTCATGGTGTGTACTATTGTTCACCGTCCATCCGAAGTACACGCCTGGAGAAACGATATGTGAGTGTACTTCAGAAATATTTGGATTACATGGTGTGTTTAGTGGGTCACATGTCGTGTAGTTCCTCGTTACATGGTCTCCAACCGAGCAAGATGTGGATAGGGTACATGGTCAAACCTTAACCCAAAGGGACTACACACTATGCCCGGTGGATCACACAACATGTAATCTAGAAACCGTGTTCCACATGTTCCTGGTCAACACACAGAGTTAGTAAGACTTAGACAAACTCTAATGAAACATATTTGTTTGGCGGACCATACCTGGTGTATTAAACCTTGACTACACAGTGTGTACTGCTGAATACACATTGTGTATTCTGGTGTTGTATGTCCATGAACCTTTGGAACCTCCAAATGAGATCCACTATTTTATTTTAATCAAATTAAAAAAGAAAAGATTGTTTCTGTAAGGTGAATGAGAAACAAAAGAGGAGGAACAAATCTTGAGATGTATATTTTTAGAATGATTAGCTTGAATTGAAATAAATAATTTATTAAATATATAAATCATCAACAAAATAATTAAGTAACTAAACTCTATAATGTAACAATTATGATACGACTTGTAGGTTCTGGGAGAAACAAAAGTGTGGTTGGGATGACACCTAAATTTAATTTTTACCATGATCAATGATTATTCTGGGATCAATATGATGATGAATGTCAGTCTCCCTAGAATAGAATCAAATATTTAGACAAAGAAGGAAGAAGCTCGAAACCTTTATAGAGGATCATTCAAATCATTTTTATAATTAATTTAATTAATTTCATAAATAAAATAATACATGGATCTTTAGTATTTTATTCATTGATGATGTTGATTATCTGGAATGACCTTTCTAGATTATCTCATTGTGTTTGTGTGGATCCAAACTAGAATCCCTCTAGTGGTGATCCAAATGTGAATTGACGACCTCTGATTGACACCACTTGTTCTCCATGTGCTATCATAGCAAAGCAAGTGTCTTTTGTCGATCACTCTTGATTTCTTGTTCTTTGGTTGTGAAGAACATATATCGTTCAAGAGAGGGGTGGGTAGAGGATTTCAGAGAGAAACTTTTTTATCTCAAAAATTCTCAATTCACTAGTCTTGTAGTTCAGTACATGGAATAATATACATATGTATCTATTTATTTGCATGGGGATTTTGTTACAATATTTAATTTCTTAACAACAACTAAATACATTCATAACTTTAGACAAAACCGTTTCTATTAATAATAATGCCATGTCATTATATATGGTGCACCAACTAGTGAAAAATGTAATTATAAATAAAATTTTGTAGCACAAAATAATAGAAGAATTATTTTAATTTGTGCCAACTAGTTAAATAATTATTTATCATCTTGAAAATAATTATTTTACTATCAGACTGGACTTGGTCTTCTCAAACACCACTTCCATTTATTGAACACCCAAAAAAATAAATAAATTATTTATTATCATAAATAAAACTTTTATTTAAAAACTAGTAAATAAATATTTATTAAATGTTCAAAAATAATAATAAATATATTTTACTCAAAATCCGATGAATAAATAATAATTTAATTTATGCAATAATTTTAAATTGAATAAAAGTTTTCCATTGTCTTTAGAATAATATTTATTAATTAAATTCAAATAGAATTTAACTAAGACCACACGAAACACTTATTGTGTGACCCTCTATGATTCTTTCTAGATGGCATTAGGTGGGCATGCGTAAATTCCAAGAGTACTCTCTAGAAATAGGTCAAGGCACCCAAGATAATGAACATAAATACACAGAAATGACATCCACATATGAACGCTAACTGTGTAATATAATCCTTGTGACTCAATATCTCATACAGTATGTTTCATGATATTGTCATCAACCTTTGTGCTTGATAATTCATTCTTTGATTTCCTGAAATAAACTTTTCGTTACAATATGGCCAAGTAATTTCACATGAAGGTTCTATTTTAATCAAAGGGTCAAGTTATAAACTTCAATAAATGGAAGAGAAAAATCCTTCCTTAACTTATCAACTAATAACATGTCACTCCTGATGCACCCAACGTACCCTACTTCCCGCCAACTATTTGTGTGATAGTTTTTGTCATTAAATCAATGTGCGTGAGTCGTGACGCACATTAATGATAATATTATATTCTAAGGATCATTACACGCATTCGTAGATAGAAATATCTGATGAAACCAAAACATACTAAATTTTTACTGGAGGGTCTGTTCTCATAATCTCCTATCTTTGAGATTACCAAGTGATAACTTCATGAAAGGAATTCTCATCTGCTTACAAGTACTCACACCTGATGGTCTTCATGATATGTTCCCATCATAGTATGTCATCCAACCGTAGAACTATATTTAAGAATATTGATATAACATTTCAAGGTTTTCATCATATAGGGGACCTTTCTTAACCTTATCAATGAAAAAAATACTCAATGTCATTATTACATCATAGTCATGCAGAACAATGAATAATAAATAATAAGATATTTAATTTTTAAATATATTAATTCTACATTTAATCAAAGTACCACCAATTGGTTCTAGTACCCCAACTCTTACATGTTAACCCTTTGACATGTTATATAATTAATATCATAATTGTCATTATTTTTTAAGAATCACGTATTTTTATTATTTCATCAGGATTAGGATCCAATTTACCAAAGTGGTAATATTTTATTGCACTACTCTCATTGTTGTCAGAGTTGTTTGTGATTATTCTTATATTATTCAAATCTTAAGATCAATATCATAAAAATACTCATGAATTTTATTCTACTCTAGTTGTACATGATATATTTAATTAATGGTACCATTCTCGCCTATTTGGTACTTAAGGTGATTAATTTTTTAAAGGAATCTTTCATTATCTCTCTCTTTGTTTATAAATCCATATTATTTAAAAAAAATAATGTTTTAAAAATGTTTTTAATTGATAATTTAAGATCGTTTATAAGGAAAAATATTTTAGAAATGTTTTATATTTAAAAAAGTTCTTAAATTGTTTTAAATGATTCATTTATATGTTTTCATGTGTTTATTAAAATATTAAGGAATTAAAAATGTTATACGTTTTAAAAATAATTTTTCAAAGAGGAAAAAATATTTTCTTCACAAATTTTTTTAAATTT
This sequence comes from Viscum album, assembly GCA_963277665.1. Classification (NCBI taxonomy): domain Eukaryota; kingdom Viridiplantae; phylum Streptophyta; class Magnoliopsida; order Santalales; family Viscaceae; genus Viscum; species Viscum album. The sequence continues at coordinate 1,175,144,967 of OY728153.1, read as the reverse complement.
ATTTTAAAATTTATTTTACATCTAAGATGGAATCCGTTAGTATAGTTTATGTTTTACATATTATATCATCCAAGGATACCATTGATATTCATTATCTAAATTGCCAATGTTTTGATAGAATGATGTTTATTTAAGCCATTTTTTTTCCAATGTTTATTCATATTTCATAGAGATTGAAATGAAACCCATTTCACTTCCAAGGGTTAATAAGGTTATGAAATAATAATTTTTTTTATGTGTTTTTATGATTATATGAAATATCTTTGTAATTTATTCATATTTTGGTTTAAGGACATTGATTATAAAATGGGGTGGCCTAGATAGCATTTGGTAATCCTGTTCTAGCACATACGATGTTGTGGAGAAAATTTCATTGCGTAATCAAATTATAGAATATATGAAGGGGTGGCCTGGATAACATCTGGTAAGGCCATTATAGCATATATGATGGGGTTTCCCAAATATAACCGGGTAAGGTTGTTATAGATTATATGATGTGGTGACCCATATAGTGCCAAGTAATCCAATTATATCTTATATGATGGGGTGTCCAACATAGTGTTCCAATGCATTGGGTAAATTATATCTTATTTTAAATACATGACTGGAATGTTGAGTGAACTCAGTTCAGTAATACAAAGATGGAATGAGAAGTGAACTCAATTTAGTAGTATAAGGATGAAACCAGATGTGAAACTAGTTTAGTAAAGGACTTTGTATACTTTGATGGCCTTAGTTGTGAGCCATGAATTATATGGAAATGGAATTCTATGTTTTTTGTATACCACAGATTCCATGTTTGTTTCCTATGTTATGCTTTCATTGCGTATTCTATTGATTCCCTTATGATTCATGTTTTATGATCTTCTGATAGATGTTCCATGAATCATGTGTATGATCTTTGATATATAGGGTATGATCTTTAAATTTTATGATCATGTTCTCATTACCTTATGTTCATGTTAGGCTTATATATCTCTTTTATTTAACCTCACTGAGAATCTAAAATCACCCTTTGAAATTTTTCCTATCCCCGGGTTATTAAGAATGTTTTTATATAGGAGTACTAAACGGAATGATCTTTGTGGTAACCTTTTAATACATTCCACTATGTTAAAATATTTTTTTCCAAGTATCTAAAGAATATAAACTATTATGTTCCTTGGGAATTTACTTTTCTAATGTGTTGTATATCTATCCAAAATTATGTTATATCCATATATGATAAGCTCGGGTTTATATAGTTCGCATCAGATTAAAGTATTAGTGATCATTTGGAAACTAGAAAGAGAAAATGTTAGATAAACCCCTTGTAATATTTATAATTAAATGTCTAGGTATGTCTCTAAGGATATGTCTAAGGATGGGTCAAATGATAAGAAAATATATTGTAATTTTAGTAAAGGATAGAGATAGTGGTTTCCTAGAAATAGACCCATTTCATGATATTGCATGTTGATGTGGATCTAGAATAAATTTACCTAAGGGTAATAACCCCAAAAACATTTAATTGAGCAACATTCAATTAGGAACCATAATGTGACAATAGGCCTTGCAACAAACCTGGTTCGACACTCCCGAGCAACATGATTTTGAAATTCACAAACTCTTTATGAACCATCCTTAAGTATTTAAATAGAATATTCCTATGAATAACATAGGATACAACTATGGGTTACTATATTGATGATGAATGTGTCATTTTTTAGACAACCTCTATGTTAATTTTTTGTATTATACGGTTTTACACTCTGATTATTATTCATGAAACTAATATTTTTGGTTTCATTGAATTGTTGGAAAAAGAAGTAATCATCTTAATGCTAAATGGAATGTATAACATGATAATTTTCCTCCTAATGAACCAACTGATATGAGATTTAGAATAAAAATACTTTCTTATATATTGATAGATCTTTCTCAATCTAAAAATTATGTTTAACTTCCTAACAAGAAAATTAAGGAAAATTTTTTGCTTAGTCCTTCATTAAGAAACATCCTCCTAATTTTAGTGGTTCCCCTGATCCACTAGTTTTTATGCAATGGATAAGTACCATTAGAAAAATATTTTCAATTATTTGATAATTTGATCATGAAAAATTCATTTTGGATGGTTATCTTCTAGAAGGTGAAGTGGATCAGTGGTAGACTCATATTAAGAACTCGAGGGAACCAAAAGTAAATTAATATATGGAATTGGAAGAGTTTAAGGGGATATTTTTCAATAAGTACATAACTGATATTATTTGAACAGAGGGGGAGAAGTAATTCCATGATCCTAAGAAATTGGATGATAAATTTATTAGTACCCATAAAGGTAAAATTTCGAGACTTTCATGGAAAACATATGGTTTGACCATCAGACCTGAAAGAAAAATCGATAGATTCATTTGTTTCCTAAAACCATGAATTCGAAAGGCCTTGGAATTAGAGAATTTGGTAGATATGATGAAGTCTTTCAATGTGTACTGAATGTAGAAGGGGAAACTGGATATTCCTATAATTCCTCTAGTTTTGATAAGAAAAAAAATTATTCATTTTAATAGACACGAAAATAGTGGAATAAAATTCTAGGCATCTGTATCCTAGAAATGTGGGAATAATCATCAATGGAATTTGTTTAATGGAATGAAGAGGTATATTAAATGTGTAAATTCAGGTCATAATGTCCATTACTATAAAAATAAAATTAATGTGATGGTTAATACAATGGAAAAGAAAATAACTCTAATTATTTCACCACAAACACTCTAGTGTTTTATTTGGTAGGATTTAGGGAATTATGAAAATCAATATCCCAATATAATGGCTAATATCATTAATAATCCATGAAAACCTTTTGGTGTAATGGAAAAGAGGTAAAGCTTATTCAATAACAATGGGTGAAGTGAACCATGATAATTGGGGCACACTAGACCTCCTTTCCTTACCTTATTAATTTAAATTTTGATTCTTTATGAATAATCCCTATTAAAATCTTATTGATCATCTATTAGTGAAATTTCATGTGATTTTTTCCCTCTACATGGATTAAGGAATAATAAAAACAAATTTTAAATTATATCAGTACAAGTATGGAGCCAAGTTTCCTTTGAAAATGTTTTTGGTATAAGATAATATCTTATTTATGTAATAAAGGGTGAATTATATTTTTGAATGGTTATATAGTTAACCATTTATAAAAGGATTTGTGTTGAAATTTTGGAATGGTTTTTGAGATTAATGTATTACTTTATCATAAAAAGATTTAAAAATATTGGATAACCTATGATAATTATTTATATTTGATAGATTTAATGAATTATCATTATTTTTATGGATCTTATGATCCATTAGTGATTTCGGAATAACAAATGCACAATTTTTTAGAGTAATATATAAAGTGGAAATTTTTCAAGGCCCAACCAAAGGGTGATATTATACATATGAAATGGAAATAAATAATGTAAGTATACATCCTTTTGAAAATTCATGAACATTAGTAAAAGGATCTTGAAATAAAATTTTATCCTATTATCATCATTTTTTTAATATTAAGGACCTATTACTGCCTAATTGAGTTATAGTTTTATGGACACTAACCATATCTAGATCACCCACTTTCTTATGATCAATGATCTCTATCACTCTATATAATTATTTAAATTCTTCTTTCATTTAGAGATATTCACATACCAAATATGATCTTCTATATGGAATCCTAATAATGAGTTACATTGGGTAAATTTTAAGTTTCAAACATTCCCTATTTAAAGGATGTTTTAGTGTCCATTTCTAAACTATGTGGGTATCTATGAAATAATTTTAGAATATTAAAAAAAATAATGGACCTGGTGAATTTCGGGGGTGAAATTCATTTTATGTGGGGTAAAATATAACGTAATAATTCTTTATGAAATAATATTTTTTTTAATAAATTATAAATCATTTATGGCTTTCATTTCACCCTATACCAAGTTAATATTTCTTTATATGCAACACCATGTTAATATTTCACTACAGGGAACACTGATTTTAGAATGAGGTGCATGAAATAATATGTCTGGAATTTTTTTAAGTGAAATAACATGTTGATATTTAGTTACATTTAACACCAAGCATAGATCTAATTACAAACAACACTATTCTTATCTTCCATTACACGCAACTTTGAGTTTACACGAAATGTGACATATTATTAAAATATTATTATAGTTATCACCTAGACATTGGAATGGTGCGTATAAAAGGGAATACATAAAATATGAAAATATGTTTTATAAAATTTGATAAAATTAAATATTTGGTAACCAATTAGTTATAAATTAATTTAATAATTATTTGAAAATAACAAAATTCTTTTTCTGAAATATTATTTTTATATGAACAAACTGTTTTTATCAAAACAAATTAACATAACCACTTTTGATTAATAATATTAATGAAATGTATATATTAAATATTTAATCAATAATTTAATATTCATATTAATTTTTTTTCTAAAAATGAGATAACAATTAATCAAATTTTATGCATTAAAAGATATATTTTTCTAAAAGGATGTTTTACCTCAATTTAATAATGAACATATTATAAAACTATATTTTGGAAATATTATAAATTATATTTGAAGAAATGATGTTCATTATTTAAAGAGTAATTTAAAAATTATCTTAGGGTGAATTTATGGTTTTTTCTGAGAAGTTTTTTTTTTTGATGAACAGTGAAATAGACAAAATTTTAATTTAAATATTCCTTTTTTTAAAATTATTAATGAAATTAAATTATATTTTAAATTGGTTTTAAAGTATAATTATGTCAATGATAAATATATTAATCTAATTTAGGTAATTTTAATCAATTTGAAAATGAAATTGAATATAAAAAATTTATTCGTTTGAATATTTTCACATGAAAAACATGTTGTTTCGTCTTGTGTAAGGGATTAATTTAAAATTGAATTTCACTTATACTATTAGAATTTGGAAAAATGGGTTTTATAATTTTAATCAAATTTTTTTTGTAATTCATAATGAGTTAAAATTAAATTATTACATGAATTATTAGGTAAAATTATTAAAATTAATTACTACAATTAATAAAAAAAGATTACGAAGGAAATAAACATCAATCTTAAGGGGGGGGGAATGACATAGACACATGTAAAAACCCAATTTTATGGGAACATTTAGACAATGAAACCTATTCTATAGACAAAAAATCTTTATTTGTGGAAAATGAGGTAAGATATACATCTTAATAGTGATTACCTTTTTTGTATTTATAGGAATTCTACTCCACTATAAAAGGGAACTCACTCTCCCCATTTCTTCACACATATAATGACATTATGCTCGACAAAACCCTATAAAAACACTTTGAAAATTCCATTATATAATCATATAATCAGTAAATTGTAAATAAATCCAACTGTGTATGTATTTTTGTGCAAACCAACAGTATATAGGTGAATAAGAGGTAACAATCATCAATAAACATTATTTATTTATTTGGAAAACACCTTAAATTATGTATATATAATTATTATATAACATCCTCAATATATTAAATATAATGATAGTTTTTAGGTAATCTTTATGACTTAAAGCTTAAAAAACTTCAAAAAAATTAGATACCCATTCATCATTCGTGTGTATGGAAGATTACCGCATTGTGAATGGATGTCATTTGATCTTCCATTAAATTTTTTTGAGATTGGTAATACATATGGATATATTGATTATATATGATATATATAATAATTATTATTTCATTAAGCTTATATAAGTTTTATATAACATATAGATTAATGCTTTTTATTTTTTGGGAATACAATAACGTTGTCCATGCGAATGACAGACTACTGCCTCGTGAAGAGATGTGATGCATTCATGCTTTACATATAATTCATTATGGGTGGGTTTAATATAAATCTTTGATATATATATGAAATTATAATTTTATGGGAATGTTAATTTATATATATGTTTCTAATTAATTTACTAGTCTTTCTTTCGATATAAAAAAAGTGGTACCAACGTTTATGCATACGTATGACCTACCATCTCCGTGAACAATGCATTTCATCTCCTATTTCAATATTTTATAGAATATTATAAATATATATAATGAATGTGTAGTACCCCAAGTTTTTGGTATGTAACCCTTTCTTGATGCTTTTAATGGTTATAAAGTTGAGGGTGATTAATGAGTGTGTCAGGAGAACATTGAATGATGTTTTCAGGAAAAAGGGGAAGTCGCACGGGTGGTGCACGATTTGTCTAAATTGTGCGGCTAAACTGTGCGTAGTTAGTCTTGGAGGAAGTATCTTCCACACGGGAAGTGCATGGTTTATCTAACCGTGTGGCCAAAATGTGTGAAAAGGGTGGCCGAGGCAGTAGCTGACACATAGTTAGCGCACGGTTTGTCAAACCGTGCGAACTAACCGTGAAGCCACTTAAATGAGATCCTATAAAAGTGGATCTCACTTGTTTTTGCCTCTAAGTTCCTCGTTTATTCTTCTAACCATCCCTAACTCGTTATTTTACTTCTCCTAATGTCAAATAGGGTTCTACCATAGTTCCAGAGGCGATCTGAAGGCTTCTCTTGGGGAATCGAAGATGGATTCTTGAGGTATGTGATCGTCCGTCTTCATTCTTGTTCAGTTTCTTAGATATACTTAGATATAATTCTTGTATTCTCTCGGTTTCTTAGATATAAGCCCGTTATAGGTAGATCTATGTGTATGTATTCCATATATGATGAAATTTACTCTTTGTCTTTGTAGGAGATGAGATCTAAGGCAGGTTTTTGGATAATCGACCCTGGTTTCTGGAGCGTTCTTTGAACGTTGTGGTTTTCATCAAAACATTTGAGGTAGGAGGCTTCATTCTCGATTACTATTTCTAGAATTGATTGTCTTAGTTTTAAATTAATCTATTTGAATGGTTTTGATTATTAAAATCATGGGATAAATATTCTTTAGTGATGATTTATGGTTTTTAGGAAATTGTAAAATCTTTGTGAATTGTTGTGAAAAGTGATTTGGCTTCTTGATTTAAAATTTTGATTTTAAATTATGAATTCTGAAATTGTAAATGGTTTGATGAAAAATAGAGTATTAATAAAAAGGTTTTTTTATTCAAATAGTTTGAGATTGAAATGACTTTGATGGATTTGGTTTTCCATTAAAGGGAGTTTTATTGAAATGGTTTGAAATTGAAATATTTTTGATGGAAATGGTTTTCAATAAAAAGGTGTTTTTATTGAAAGGGTTTTTTGGCTTGACTGTTGGGAATATGTAGTGTGTTTTCATGTTTCATGTAGGAGGCTTGGTTGAAAAATGACCATGTGCTTGGTGCCAAAATATTTAATGGCACAATGGTTACTATTTGTACAAGGCATGGTTAAAATATGACCTTGTGCTCGGTGCCAAAGGTGTAATGGCACATGGGAAACAATTATGTTGTGAAGACATTGTAGATCAACGAGAGACCACTCATGAGTATGGAACTGTCATAAAGAAGAATGCATGGTTATACCAGTGTCTATAGTATCAGATTAGGATCTGAGGATCACATCTCATTTTTAGAAATCATTACTACAAGCCCTTGGGACTCAGTTGACTATGAGAACAATTTATCATCCATAGACGGATGGGAAATCCGAGCGGATGTTAAAAAAATTGGAAGACATGTTGTGGTATTGTGTAATGGAATTTTGTGGCTCATGGGAAGAGCATATACCCTTAGTGGAGGTCTCATACAATAATAGCTATCAAGCGTCGATACACATGACTCCGTTTGAAGCATTGTTTGGGCGTCCCTGTCGTTCTCCATTATGTTGTGTTGAAATGGGTGAAACTTCACTAGTTGGTACAAGGTGTGTCCATGAAATAATGGATAAGATTCAATTGATTACGAAGAGGATGGGGACGGCTCGAAGTCGTCATAAATCTTATGCAGGTCAACATCGAAGACTGTTGTCGTTCGTTGTTGGTGATCATGCCTTCTTGAGGATCTCTCCAAATCTTGGAAATAATTGTTTCGGGAAGTAGGGAATGATATCTCCTAAATAGATTGACATTTTTGAGATAATGGAATGGGTTGTAGTGGTGGAATATCGGTTTGAATTACCACCATATTTTAGTTCGGTGCCTAATGTGTTCCATGTATCTCAGTTGAAAAAGTAAATTCCTGATCCTGACCATATGATCAGATGGGATCACGTTGACCTAGATCCAGATGCTTCGTTGATACATATCCCGGTATAGATTATGGATAGACAAGATAATGTCTTGCATGGAAAAAGCATCAGTCTAGTGTGGGTTTTATGGCATCATGGTCAGATTCAAGAATAGACTTGGGAACGTGAAAGGGAAATGAAAGAGTAGTGGCTGGAACTCTTTCAGTTGGGTGAAGATTTTCTACTTTCCGTGGATGGAAAGACCAATGGTGGGGAGAATGTAGTACCCCCAATTTCTAGAATGTAACCCTTTCTTGATGCTTTTAATGGTTATAAATTTAAGGGTGATGAATGAGAGAGTCGGTAGAACTTTGAATGATGTTTTGAAGCAAAAGGGGAAGTCACACGGGCAGCACACAGTTTGTCTAAACCGTGCGGCCAAACCGTTCTTAGCTGGTCTTAGAGGCAGTAGCTTCCACATGGTTGGTGCACGGTGTGTCCAACCATGTGGTCAAACCGTGTGATAAGGGTGGATGAGGCATTAGCTAACACACATTTAGCGCATAGTTTGTCAAACCGTGCAATCTAACCATGTGACCACTTAAATGAGATCCTATAAATGTGGATCTCAATAATTTTTTCCTCTATGTTCCTCGTTTAATCTTTTAAGCAGCCCCAACTCGGGATTCTGCTTTTCCTAAGGTCACAAAGGGTTATCCCATAATTCCAGAGGTGATCTGAAGGCTTCTCTTGGAAAATCGAAGCTGGATTCTTGAGGTATGTGGTCATTCTTATTCTTTCTTGATCAGTTTCTTAGATATACATATATATACTTATCCTCTTCTCTCATTTTCTTATATATATGACCGTTATGGGTATATATAACTGTGTGGATGAAATATATGATGAGATTTAGTCTTGGTGTTTCTAGGAGAAGAGATCTAAGGTGGATTTCTGGAGAATCAACCTGGGTTTCTTGAGCATTCTTCGACCATTGTGGTTTTCGTCAAAACCTTTGAGGAATGAGGCTTCACTCTCGACTCCTCTTGTTTGAATTGATTGTCTTAGTTTAAAATTGGTTAATCTAAATGGGTTTTATTGTGAAAATCATGGAATAAAGCATATTTTGTGATGATTTATGGTTTTGATGAAATTGTGAAATCTTGGTGAATTGTTGTGCAATGTGATTTGGCACCTTGAATTTAAAATGTTTATATTAAATTATGAATGCTGAAATTGTAAATGGTTTAATGAAAAATGGGTTTTCAATTAAAAGAGTGTTTTATTGAAATTGTTTAAGATGGAAATGACTTTGATGGATTTTGTTTTCAATAAAAAGGTTGTTTTATTGAAATGATTTGGAAATGAAATGGTTTTGATGGAAATGGTTTTCGATAATGAAGTTTTTTTATTGAAAGGGTATTTTGGAATGACTGTTGGGAATATGTGTTGTATGTTCACATTTCATGAATGAGGTCTTGTTGAAATATGACCTTGTGCTCTTTGCCAAACGTTTAAGGGTACAATCGTTACTATATGTACGAGGTTTGGTATATTTATAAACTTATGCTCAGTGCCAAAGGTGTAATGGCACATGGGAAATAATTAACTTGTGAGGACTTGGTAGATCAATGAGAGACCGCTCATGAGTATGGAACTATCATAAATAAGCATGCATGGTTGGTTGCATGGGTTGGGAAATGGTTGGGTATGCTAAAAAGGAATGTTTGTGAAATGGTTCTTATGCTTGTTTGGTTATTTTTTCTAGAAAATAACTTTTTGGATAATAGGTCTCAATTGCTATTGGAATGCCTTTGGTTATGAATGGTTTTGGAAACTTGTTTATATTTAGTCATAAAATACTTTTGAGAAAATATTTTATATAAACTATTTTTATATTAATATTGCTAACTCTTCTATCCTGGTGGCGTGAGTAGGGAAGTCATTGGGGAAAACCTACTGAGATTTATACTCAACCCTACTTTGGCACATTGGTGCTTTGGCAGATGTCGTTTCCCAAAACACTGGTAAAGGTAAAGCATCTTATTGCTAGTGGATCGTGGTGATTCTTGGGAGATGTTGTAGAGCTTGGAGCTTGTGGATCATGGAGTTGTAGTGTCTTTTGAGAGTCTTGAGATGTTCATCCGCTGTGTACATTGATGCTTGGTTTAGTCTTATACTGTGGTGTACTTGATGTGGTTTGACATAAACGAAGTTGTTTAGTTGTCATTAATTTTTTCATGCATCATATAGTAGATTTTGGTCATAATTGGTTGGTTTATGGGTTATTTCATAATGGGTAAATTGTCCCCCAACGTGAATTTGAAACCCTTCGGCATTTATGGCCAGCCTTTGGCATCTTAGGGATGTCGCTTAAGGCCTAGTAATGACTCGTTGAGCTCTCAAGCCAATTATAAATGGTGGGTAATTATAGAATGTATATTATATTTATATCATTGGACACATTATTTAAATTATTAAGTCATTATCAAAGTAAAAGGACCAAAAATAACAAGTTAGAACATATACAAAAAACGTATAGATTTTTACACACAATGTATCTTTGATATGGATTTATTAATAAATGAATAATATAATGTTATAATAAAATCAAATATGGTTTTATATATTTGAATATGGTCATTTGTAATATTTATAATAAACATAAACTTATTATACATGAGTTTTCAACATGTATTAATAAATTCAAGAATTATGGTATGGGGATTTCTAGTCTCACTTTTATTTTTGTGAGAATTATCCCATATTCACCACTTGTTTCTTTTTTGTGGTGTATATAATTTCCTAAGAAAAGTTAAGTCATAAATTTAATTTATTTTATTATATTAAATTTTTAATTCAATTTTATACTTTGAAAGGCATCCTGATTCGAAAGATAATCAAGTAGTAATGGATTTTCAACTCACTTTTTACTTTTGTGAGACACATTCTATATTCAACACCTATTTCATCTATGTGTTGTATATAATTACAATGAATATATTTTATAATTATTCTAGTAAATTTAATCAGTATTTAAGTATATATTTTGTAATCTATCTTTCATGTGGATTACATTTCGAAATTTACGAAATTGGTAAGGGATTTTTGTCTCAATTTGTATTCTTTGAGACACATGTTATGTTATGAACCTATATTAATTTATGATTTTTTTATATATCCCATTTTAAATGTTATATAATGAATTTAATTATATTCTGGATATTTTAATATTCATGTAATATAATTATTTCATGGGTATTATGATTTAAATTTACCAAAGGGGTAAGAGTTTATTGCTAAAATCTCATCGTTTATCGAGATTATTTATGATTATGCTTATATTGATGAAATTTTAAGATACATATATCAAGAATAATCATGATATTTTTTATATTCTGTTTATCGGTGATATATTAAATTAATGGTTCCATTTTTCCACTCTTTGTTACTTAATACAATTAAGAAATGTTTTTAAAGGATTTAGACTTTCTCTCTCACATCAGTAAAAAATCTATCCTCTTTCAAAACAATGTTTTTTTAATGTTTATAAAAAGTTTTTAAAAGATATTTTAATATAATTTTCAATTAAAATTATTTTGAAAACTTTTTATGTTTAAAATGTTTAAAATTATTTTCTATGATTAATTTATATGTTTTCAAGGTTATATGAAAGAATAGTGTCTTCAAAATGTTTTATGTCTTAAAAACAATTCCAATAAAAAAGGATATTTTGATCTAGAAATATTTTGAATGATATTACATATTTATTTTCCATATAAGATGAAATATATTGATTTTATTTATGTTTTATAGGGATATTATCCAAGGATACCATTCATATTTTTTCTCTAGATGATCTATTTTTGAGAGAATGATGTTTATAGATCCAGTTTCTTTTCAAAGTCTCAATCAAGTAATATAGAGATTGACAAGGGAAAAATTATTTTAAAATGGTTATTTTTGTTGTCAAATAATAATTATTTTATAATTCTTTATGATGATATGAAATATCGTTTTACAATATTTATGTAGTGGTTAATAGAAATTTCATATAAGATGGGGTGGCCAGATAGCATCAGGTAAGTATGCTATAGTATATATGATGGGGAGACTAGATAGATTTGAGTAAGGTTGTTTTATCTTATACGATGGCATGTCTTAGATAGTATCATGAAGGCCTGTTATAGCTTATATAATGGGGTGTTCTAAAAAGCGTAGGGTAATGACGTCATCGTTTGTGCATGTGTATGTTTTTCTTTTATTTGATGTATTTTTCTTTTTATTTTGATGTTATGTATAACCTAAGTGTTTATATTTGTGTGATGATTATCACGTTTTATAGATAAGAGATTTATCTAAACATAATTGGTTTATGAGGAATTCTGAAAATTATTTTCTAACACTCTAAAAGATCAACAATGTTTCAACTATAGTTTTTAGAAACATTAAAGTCTATAGTTTTGAAATGTTACTATATTTAATCTACATGAAGTTATAAAGATATTGGATTCAAATGGAACATGAATTTATATGATGAAAAATAGTGTCTCTTTATTTTATATTTCTACGTATAATTCTAAAAAGTTCATTTGGATGGTCAGTAAATTATCTGAAGTTCTATAATGCTTTTCTATAGCTTCAATTTTTCTAGAGTATTTTTACTTCTTTATTTTGATAATTCTAGAAGAATTAAAACGAATATTTTTTATATTCTTGATTAGTTGGAATGATAATACGTTTTTTCTACAAATACGTTCTTTTGACTAAAGACTTATTCTGTTGGTAAGATTATTTAAAATTTCATATATGTTTGTTAAAGTATATTGTCTACTTTTTCTCAAATTATGGTTCGAGAACCCTATATTCAAAATAGCGAAAAGTATGGTTCAACAACCCTACATTTTAAAAAGTTAAAAATATTGTTTTGAATCCCTAATTTATCAATAGTGTAGATTATGGTTTGGAAACACTACTTTTGTAATAGTTCAATGTATGGTTCGACAAAACTACTTTAGCAATAGTGAACAGTTTGGTTCATGAACCCTATTCTACATTGATGAAAACTATGGTACTTTGATAAAACCTAAGCAATAGTGATGAAACCAAAGTTACATTGATTGAACTTATACTACTTTTGGTGAACTGTACTTTCAGTGAATCATACTTTTAGTGAACCCCACATTTAGTAAACTCTACTTTCATGTAACATACTTTCATGAAACCTAATTTAATGTACCATACTTTTGTGTACCCTATTTTTCTGTACCATATTTTCATATACCCTTATTTTTTGTATTGTACTTTTTATACCCTAATTTGCTACAGCTGCTTTGTACTTTTATTTTGAACATTGATCTCCTGCATATATATTTGGATTATTTTCAAATGTTTTCCTAATGGATAAATTCACATTAAATATAAGGATTATGATCAAAGATATTTTGATTATTTTGGTTGAATTTTCGAAGAAAAAAATTAATAAATTATTTAAATTCCTTTTCCCATTAAATTCGGAGGTTATAAGATTATTTAAATTCAAATATTTGAATTTACATTTGTATTGTGAAGCTAGTTTTAGGATATGTTTTGACTAAGTTTAAAAAGGTTTGAATGGATTTAATTTTTTTAAAGAATTGAAAACTATAATTATTAATCATATATTATTGGAGGAGTTATTCATATTATTTTAAATTATTTTATTTAAGATTTATTCTATAGGAATAAAGAGTCAACAGTGCTCTGATTTTGGTGGAGGTATTTATAAAATCTCTTAACTATTTTTTTAAAATTTAGAATGGACATAGAGCTACTGAAACTAATAAATATTTATTCTATAAATATATATATCTAGAAATAAATATATACATATAGATAAACATTTTTTATACTCTTTTCCAAAGATAAAGTGCAGTGAACTTTGAACATGCGGTCTATTTGCAACATCATGTGACACCCTATTTCATTACCTGCATGATCTCTCAAGGGATGAATTTATTTTACATATACTTTTACATCCCTAAAGAGACATACTATTAAAAATCTCAATAACCATCACCAGTTCTTTCATTTTTTACCTTCTCTTGTCTGGTTTTTATGTTTTTAACACTATTTCCCATCTCTCACATGCACTTTAAATTTTTATTTTTTTGGTTGTACACATAAAATAATTAATTTTTATTCTTCTCCCAGAAGTCGTGACTCCCTGATTCTAATGTTAGTATATATGGGTTGTGACTCCCTATATATAATGTGAAGACTATTTGGTTTGTGACTCCCGGTGTCTAATGTCATTTTTAAGGGTTTTGGCTCCACATACAAATGTTAGTGTCGTGGTAATCCATCTAATAGAAAAGGATTATATAATTGGTTTATGATTCCCCTTCAAAAATGTTTTTTAGATCAAAATTGAATCTCACTAATTAGAGAGTTATAAGTGTATAGTAGGACCAATTTGTACCAAGCTACTTCAAAAAACATCCTTGTGATCTTTACTCTTTCCACTTCTAATTAACCTTTATGCTTAACATTAATATTTAATTTAATTAATCAACTTATTTGTTTAAATTTTTTAATCTGGTCTATTCACCACCTCTAGACCATCTTCTTTTACCCTATCTAACCTAAAAATTTGTATCAAAGTATAACCTTTTTATGAATAGTTTATCTTTGTCTTTGTCTTTTTGATACCTTTTAATATGGTATTATAGGTTGTTCCTTCTGAAATGTATCGAAACCTTTTATAGAGTCTGATTTTATATTTAATTGTGCTAACCTATTCGTAGGCCTCATATTATAAGGATAATTATGATAAAAAATGGTAGGATTGAACCCGAATGGAGTTGGGATTCCTCATAAGCCACCATACATTGACGGAAATGATTAAGAAAATTGGATATCCGGAATAGAGGCTTACCTCAAAAAATTTAACATTTAGAACTGGCCTATCATGTCAAAACTGTACACACATCCTAAAGCTAGCCTAGATACTCTTATAATAAATGATGCTATTTGATATGTTTTAAATTAAAAAGTTGTTAATATTTTATATTGTGATATTAGCAGAAGTGTTTTTACTCATGTATTTACTTGTAATAAAACTCATGTAATATGGAAGACTCAATAATTCACTCACCTTGGCATTGAAAAATTTATCTGAAAAAATCCTTTTATGCTTTATAATGAGTTTTAATACATCAACATGGCTGAAGATGAAAAATTAAACCACTGTTTCCATAGATTCACAAGCATTATGAATGGAATTAATTCACTTAGAGAATATCTAGAAAACCCAATAATTGTTCAAATAATCCTACGAGCCTCACAAAGAAAATTTAATGAAAATAAGGTTTCCATTGATGAAATAAATAATTTCAAAAAGTACAAACATGATGAATTTAATAGATCACAACTCTAATATGAACTGGGAATAAAAAACATAACTGGCGAGGAGACAAAAAAAATAAAAGGTGTAGATTTTAAATATGTGAATTATCTTTCTATTAAATCTCTTGATTATTATCTATAGGATAGTAAAAAAGAAGATATAGATCTAATTGTGACTGGATTATAAAAAATAATGAAAAATAAATGATTCAAGAACTAGTTTAGAAGAAACACTAAAAATAAAAATAAATGTTTATAGTAAAGGTAGTACAAATTTTAATGCTTTAGATTTATCCTGTTATGAATATAGAAAAAAACGAACTTATAAAACCTGATTATCCTAAACTAAAGAATACAGAAAAATAAAAAAATAAGGACAAAAATTTATTCTCCACTAGTTACTATTATATATAAAAATCGGATTCTAGTGAACAATATGGAAATAAAAAAGAGTCTGCTAACATATGCTTCATGGAATCACATGATTAGGTTAGTAATTATAGTATTTATTTTGGATCATATAATTCTAATTATGACTCTGATAATATGAATATTTCTGAATTACATAAATAAATTTAATGATTATGAGAAGATATTTTCAAATTTCTTGATTTATATAATAAGATTAAAGAAAACAATGACAAAATTGCTTCTAAAAATAAACAAATTTTATAGAAGAATGAAAAACTATATAACACTGCTTAAACTTCTCATTTAATGTTTATAAAAATTTTAAATATATTCATGATTTGAATGAAATTTTGAAAAAAGAAGTTGAAGGTCTTAAACAATGTTTATCTGCTTTTATTCAAGGTCATGAAAAATATAATGGGATAATTTTTTGACTAAAACTAAGAAAAATAAAGATGGTTTTGGCTATTAAGAATATTACTCCAAATGTATAAAAATCTTTTTGTTAAATGTAAAAAATGGTTTAACGTTAACTATTACTTGTTTAAAATTCGGCATGAAAGGTCTTTTGGAATTTTTTTATTCTATTTGATTTACAAATCTTTGGTATTTACAAAATACTAATATTTATAAATCCTTATAATCAATATTACCTTAAAATAAAAGTTTATATTTTGTATGGGTACAAAAATAATTTATTACTAATCTTATAAGACCAAAAGTATCTTGGTTACTAATATTTTTACACCATTTATTTTTGTAGGAAAAATGCCTTAGTTGTCTCAAGAATGATATATAGTACATGGATAATGGATTCTCTAGGCATATGATCAGAGAGACATCGATGTTTACCACTTAAAAACATGTGATAGAGGTATAGTAACATTAGAAGACAGTTCCAAAGGCAATGTAAAATGTTTTGGTAAAGTGGGTGTTTCAAATTTTAACATTATTTAAAAAGTTTAATATATTAAATGCCTAAAACATAATTTAATTAGTATATCTAAATTTTTTGATAATGTAATGGAAGTTAAATTTCAAAATGATAAATGTTTTGTTTTTAAAAATGATTCTTTTTCAATTTTTTCTAATAAAAAAGATAATATTTATATAATTAATTTTAATGAACTAACTTTTCAATATGTCAAGTGTTTGAATTCTGTATAGAATGACATTATCCTTCTGCATTGTCATTTATTCCATTTCAATTTCATAATTTTACATAATCTATCAAAACATAAGAATGTGTTACAGTGGTCTTCCTTTAAGAAAGAACGTCTTCATGTATGTGATGCTTTCATGAAAGGGAAGAAACACAAAATTTATTTAAGATCCATAAATCAAATAAGTACTAATAGAACTTTATATCTAGTATATATTTATTTATTTGGTCACACTAAAATTTATATTCATGGTGTGAATAAATAAACCATAGTTATTGTTGATGATTATAGTACATTTAATTGGGTATACTTTATTGCTCAGAAAATTGACACTTTATATAGATTTAAGTTTTTTAATATTATTATAAAATGAAAAAGTTGGTATGATTGTTTCTATTTATAGTAATAAATGATGTGAAATTAATAATTTATATTTTAAAAAAAAATTGGGAAAAGAATGGTTCTTTTTATAATTTTTATTCTCCAATAACACCATAGAAAAATGGTGTTATTGAATAGAAAAATATAACACTTATTGAAATGGATTAAACTATTTTAAGTGAATATAATTTTCATAGATATTTTTTACCTGTTGTTATTTTTTTAGAATGAGTGACATCCATGACCTGGATTCCCCTTAATAGGTTCGCCGATCCAGGTAGGCCACATGGCCTCATGCACATCCCCCAAAATTCCAGAGGCTTCCAACTAGCATCGTGGGACTAGGGTGTGTCTATATGGAGATTATTCCCTCATTACTAGAGTGTATCCCAATGGATAAATAATAACATAGGTAAATATAGAAATAAATATTAGTAAATAGATAAAAAAGTATAACAATAACTAAATTGACTGAAATTATTGATGATGTTATTTCATGTCACTAGAAACTAGAAAACATGGATACATGACAACAGACATAACAAGTTCCAAAAAATGTATAAAGAAAATAAAAAGACTATCCCAAGCATCCCGAGCTCCACCTCAGTCATCTTCGATCAAGCACCATTATAAACAGTATGTAATCAAGTGTTTGAAGCCATATGATTCCCTTTATGAACACTTACAATCATTTAATCTACCTCGGGTATCAAACAGCACCCGAAGAGGGTGTCAGATAAATCTATGTGGGTCACCACAAATGGTGACTATAACATTTGTCAAGTGTAATGGAATTATAATAGTGTGAAAACATGTATATATAAAGTAAAGTAGTACAATGTAACTAAATACCGATATACCTTCTTCATCCCTCAACTAGCGTCTAAACATGTAACCAATTCATTATTTTATTATTACCAGTTTATAAATAATTCACCTATTAGCTATAGTGATGGTTTCAAGATGTAACAAGGAAGCCTGTAATGAAATTAAATAATAAAGTTCCAAGGTAAGAACCAAAGAAATATAGACCTAAATGGTCTCCAATTTAGTAATTATTATAGCCCGAGTAAGTGTAAGGGTGTAATCCAAGGATCATATTCTAAGGCATTCCATAATAAAACTCTTACCGAGTCCAAGGAGTTCATCCATGGTAAAGTAGGACTAAGTAATGACTGGTCCAATTGGGGTTTAACCATGGAACCTACATTTCTATGTTGGATGCAAGGATTATATCCAAGGAATCTAATACTACTACATAATGGATCCTATGTTGGCATATTGTGTGTCCAATGTTAGGAAAATATTAGGTTCTAGGTGGGTCTCAACCCAAACAAGTCATATCCTTAAAATAAGAATGGGGTCCTTGAGTGCTCAAGGCATTCCCTTGGGAATCCAAGGAGAGCTCATGTTAGGAAACTCTTATTTTCGAAAGTGAAGTCATATATAATTTATATGGTTCAATCAATTACCTTTCATTAGTGTGACAAGGCTAATTGATCATAAAACCAGTTAACCAATTCATAATTAATCAATACGTCTATTTAGTTCAAGTCTTTCCTTTAATTAGTGTGACAATACCAAATAGAATTCAAAATTTAATTTAATAAATTTAATAAATTGTCTTAAATGAAGGTTCACTCTACTACATTCCATTAATATGGAATGGGATTCTACAGACATGTAACCTATTATTCAATTACATTTAAAAAAGTACAAGTAATATACTTAGTATACTTTCCAATTTCTATTTAATATTTAATTATGAAATTGACACACTTACCTTAGGCAGGTCAAGTGGTGAGCATAAATAGTAATTTCCATTATTGAATTCACAATTTAATTCAATCCATTTAATATTTAAATTCATACCCTTATAATGTTCAAGCCAAGTCTTACCCAAATAGTGGCACCAATGTGTCAAAACACAAAAAATTACAATTATGGAAAAAACATCCTACACGGGATGGATGGACTTGTGGATGAAACAACAAATAAATAATCATATATTTGAAAATATCATCACCATATGGTTTAAATTATTATAATCATGACATGTTAATTCAATAAATTACAGCTGATGAAATATGTACACCCCACATGTAATTTTCAAAAATCAATGAACATGAGGGATGAGTTATATGACACACACTGTTTCATTGTATAACCCTCCACATCTATTATTATCCTCTAATTCGGATTGGAACATGGTAGATCTGAGAAAAAGGGTAAAAATTATTACACATTGATAACTAGGTAGAAAGAAATAGTGATGAAGAACGGCTCAAATGGGCATGAGTACTTACCGATGTGCATCCAACATGAAAAACTAAAGGTCAAATAGATCTCGGATGAAGGAGATATCTTGATAATTAGGTTAGTCCTTCCAAATATTCAAAATGGTCGAAAATTGAGGTTATATCTAATGGAACTCATATTAGGTTAGAATTAAGGTTTAATAAGATCATAAGGGTAAAAATGTAAAATTACCCAAAAAACATTGTGTATAGTTAGACCACACGGTTTAACAATCAATGAGAAAACCATGAATGTGTACCTAGAGAAATGGGTATACTACATGATTACAAGGCATGATTAGGGAAATAGTGTGCCAAATGTGTGATATGGATCTGGCCAAAAAAATCATGCCACCCGCACGGTTTAGACTAACTATATGTCTTCTGCACACGGTTTACTCTAACAATTCAACATGAAAGTTTTTCCAAAAAATTTGGATTTTGGTCCTTAAACGAACTCAAAACACCCTTGAGACCTTCTTTAACTCATTATAAATCCATATTAGTTCCAAAATAAATAATTAGACCGAAATTTAGAGGATCCATATCGATATAAAAACTCTAGTTCTTACAGTCCTTCCCCATTAAAATATCTCGTCGCAAAGTTCAACTTCTAAGGGAGGTGAAACATTATCTGGGAAAAACTCTTGCCACTGGTCATGTAATTCATCCTCTCTCTCCCAATACTCATCCTGCACATGGTGGTGCTACCATAGAACATGTACTAGGAGGAAAAATCAGCCTCATAGAGCCTTTGTCCTCTAGTCAATGATGTGTACTGGATACTCCGTAAAAGGTTGAATAAAAATCTAACTCAAGTTCATCAAGATCAAAGGTATAATATGGGTCAGCATGATATTTGTGAAGTTGTAAAACAAGGAATACATCATGCATGGCATGGTACCTCTGAGGTAATAACAATTTATAGGTTACCAGCATAACTTTTTCTAGAATCTCAAACGACTCTACATAATGAGGAAATAGCTTACCTTACTTCCATAAATGTCTATTCCATAGTCTGGGTGGTACCAAAAGGAAAACCTGATCCCTGACCTCAAACTATAGATTTTATAAACAGGTAATAACATAATATATCTGTCTATATTGATCAAGAATCATACACGTCCTGATTAGATGAACCTGCACGGATTTCTCTTTTATGAGATGAGGACCTAGTAGAGTTGCCTCACCTTCCTCCATCCAGTATAGGGGTGAACAGAATGGCCTACCATATATGTCCCCAAATGGAGACATTTGAATTGTCTTTTAAAATATATTTTTAAAGGAGAACTCGATGAGATGGGTATGATTCTCCCATGAATATCCAAAATCAAGGACACATGCTCGGAGCCTGTCCTCCAAAACTTGAATTATCCATTCTAATTTTCAATCAGTCAGAGGGTTAAAAGCTATGCTTAGAAGCACCTGTGTACCCATAGATTTCTGCAATCCCTTCCAGAACTGTGATGTGAAATGACAATCCCTATCCTAAATGATATTACAAGGGACCCTGTGTATTCATATGATCTCATGGACATACAATCTTCCTAACTCATCAACTGAGGAAAGTCTTTTGAATAGTAATTAAGTTGGATAATTTAGTTAGTCAGTCCATAACTACCCATAAATCATCGATACCCCTCCATATCCAAGGTAATCCAACTACAAAGTCCATGGAAACATCTTATCATTTGAATTCTAGGACTAGAAGCGATAGTAATAGGCCTACAGGTCTCTGGTTCTCTACCATCACCTACTGAAAGGTGGAACACATGGTGATAAATACCTCTATCTAATGTTTCATCCTAGACCAAAATTGCATGCATCAATATTTCGATACATTTTAGAGATTCTAGGATGATCTTCCCACTAAGAATCTTGGGAATCATTCCTCAACTCTTATTTCATATTTTTAGGAACTCAGACATTTCCATGAATACACGTGATGTCATCTATATCCACAAAACAATCCAGAGGTGGGTTATCTCTTAATATACTCTCATGGAGAACCAATCCCTCCAAATCAGAAAATTTTCCACCCTTCACCATCTCAAGGAGGGAAGAGGTAAATATCATGGATGAGAGTTAAGGATTACCATGACTATCATAAAATAATAGATTCATCATAGAGAATAGAGCCATTAATTTTCATTCATCACTCGCTTCCCATATGTCCTATGATTGAGTTATCTGAATCAATGCATCATCAACAACATTTCCCTTTCAAGGTGTATTAGAGAGCTCGAATCAAAGGAATAAAGATATTCGACCCATATCCACTATCTGAGGTTCATGTGACACTTTTTAATGATATATTTGAGTCTATTTTGTTTTTCTTAAACTATAAATTGCCCACCTAATAGACAATATCTCCAGTAGTGTATGGAATGGACCAATGCTACAAGCTTGAGGTTGTGTGTCGGATAATTTCTCCCATTAGGCCTCAAATTTCGAGATCTGTATGCAACAAAATATATCCAATTTCATCATTATTTATCCTAGATTTATACTTAATACATCACAAATGATGAAACAACCTATACCTAGATCTGGAAGTGTCAGAATAGGTTCCAATACAAGCATCCCTTTCATAACCTGAAAGTATTTATCTCACGATTTTAACCACACGAACTTTACACCCTTCTCTATAAGGCCAGTAAGAGGTGATGTAATGAGGGAAATTTCCTATATGAAATATCTGTAATATCTAAACATCCCCAAGAAACTCCATATATCAAACATGTTCTTAGGATTATTTTAAGAAACAACTTCACTAACCTTATCTAGGTCAACATATACGCCTGACTCCCATATGATATTACCTAAGAAATAAAATTTATTAATCTAAAAGTGAACTTAGAAATATTATAATAAATATGATTCTATGTTAATGTACTCGTAATGACCTTAGGGTGCTTTTCATGGTCGATCTGAGTATGAGAATACACTAATATGAAATCCACAAATACTATGACAAAAGAATCTATATAGGGATGGAAAACCTTATTCATCAGATCCATGAAAATGACAGGAGCATTCGTATGGCCGAAAAAGGTACTCATATAGACTATACATGCTATATAAAGTTCTATTATGTATAACTTATGGACTTACTCACACTTGGTAATATCTCAACCTCAGGTCAATCTTAGAGAAGACTTTAGCTCCTCAGAGCTGGTTGAAGAGTTCACTGATTCAAGGAACAGAATATCGATTATTCACTATAAAATGTTTCAAACTTTTTTAATACATGCATAGACATAAGGTTCCATTTTAATTCTTGAAAAAATGAATGGGAAAACACTAATATGATGTACTGGTCCATGTAAAACCTTGGGCCTGTAGATCCTCAATCTACTGATTGAGTTTCTAGAGGTTAGTAGGTATTGTAATATATTGAGGAATAGATATTGTATCTACTCTCCGAAAAAGATCAACCATAACCTCTAACTACCTCTGAAGAGGTAATCTAGAAAATTCATTAGGAAAACAATCCTTGAAAAAATCTACTAGAAGAAGAAAATTAGATTAACATAATACATGATCCTCCTTGATGAGATTTTCAATCTGAGAGGTCATACCACCTATCCCATGGTGGTCTAGTCATTCTCTACCATCCTGGACATCCCACTCTACCTTATATAGATACTTGTTTCCCTCTAGTGATGTAAAATATACCCTACAGAAATAGAAGTCTAAAAAGGCATGTTACTGAACCAACCAATCCATCCCAAGAATGACATCAGATCCTTTCATCATGAGAATGAATAGGTTCTATAAGAAATGGTAACTTCCTACATCATGGGGAATATCCCTCCATTGGCGTATTTCCTCTGACCGCACTCCTAACAGTGTATCTAGGGTATGCAACTAGCATGATCCACGGACCTGTGAAACAACTTGACTGCCACTATCAAAACTAATTTTCTAGTGTTTCTAGTGATCAGGGGTTTGTCTAACTTGTATATTACCACCTCCTTGGAATGTATTACCAATGATATTCCAACTCCTTTCTTGACATGGCTCAAAAGAACATGCCCCTGAAGGAGGAGCTAGCACTGATCATTTTTTACTCAACGATGGTGGAAAGGTCCTACAAAATCTATGAACATTCCACAAATAGCCACAAACTCGACACAACATTGGGTCTTTACCATAATGAGGCTTCACGTGACCCCATATTCCACACTGATGAGACACCATGCATTTATCCAAATGGGCACTCTCGATGTCATTGCCTTGATAAAAAACCTCAAGATAACATTTCCTACCACTAGAAGAATTATTGGCCTTCCTCAACACTAATCCTCTATGCACAATTTTATTTCCATCACCCCAAGTTGTGCTCAGTGATAATATCCTGATTTATTATTTTAGGAAATGTATGAAGGTGAAAGACATTCACCTATGTATGGATCATGTACACAAGCCCATCCTCGAAGCATCTAGCATGAAAAAGCTCATCATTGTCTAGAAGAGATGCAAATCACTAGAACTCATTGAAATGTGCAAAATCTTCCATAACTGACATAAAACCCAACTCGAGATTCTTGAACTCAATAGATTTATTAACTCTTAGTGTCTGAGGAAAGAAATGATCATAAAAAGCAGTCTGAAAATCAACCCATAACATGTCCTGATGGTGACAATCCTAGGTAATCACATCCCAACAATGCTTCGAAGAATCCCAAATAATGTGTGTGGAAATCTTTTCCCTTAACTCTGTAGGTGTTTTCAGATGCTCAATCATAAATAGGGTGTCCTCCTCCCAAGACTCAATAGCCTGCGGGGCACGATACCTTGAAAATGTGGAAGGGTGCTACAATTGTAACTCACAAGTCGGATCATCCAACATAGTTGTAGCTCATAGAGCACTATGAATGGACTTCATCAGATGCAGGAAACTATAACGAACATGGGTGTTTTTTCCTAGATCTGGTAGTGTATGTGGTTTCTCAAGTGGCACTCTTGTTGGTAAGACTTCTGGCTCAGGGCCCACCAAGTATGTAGAATAGTCTTTCCCACCCTCCTGGCATATGATTAGAGTACATCATGGTGGAATTTGTCTAGAAATTCCATAAACACTTTTCAAAATAACTTAAATAAGATAGATAGTGACAATTACAGAAGCTAAACAAGGAAAGTCTCACTCCCCAAGGTATAATACCCCAAACACCATCTTTATATGAACATGTAATGGTATAAACTCAAGTACAAGATTAATTTCATTTTACATTTAATTACCAGGTTCAATCCTTTACCTTTTATAAACATGATAAGGGGGGATAAATATGTGAAACCATTTCACTTTTATACTTTCATTTTCGTTGAAATTATATCAATGTTTCTTTAAAATGGATTGTCATTACTTGTGAATTAGGTCCCATACCCCTTTTCACTATAAAGAACACCAATTTGAATTTAAAATTAAAGGCTTGATCCAGTAAATTAATCATTCCAACCAATGAGGGACCATACAACTCATGAATTGAAATAGGAAACCAATCAATCACATCCTATAGTAGCACAAACAATATATAAACAAGTAAAGGCTCGCTCATTAATCACATGAATAACAAGAAATGAAAAGAAGTAAGATGTTCCAATATGACATAACAATATCCATGAAATGAAAAATCTAGGTTCCTATGTTATTCATGTAAAAATGATCATTTCCATCATCTCATTAGGCCAAGGAAAAAGTATACTCTAAATCACAATAATAATCAACAACACCACATAGAATGTGCACTACCCAACGGTGAAATACTGTCAACAATAATAGGAAAATAGAACAACAATTATATTTTGTGTTACTTGGATTTTACCCCAAACCAGGGTTCACGATTCCCAAGAAAGGATTAGGACCTGGTCTCGTAGCATTCCTAATATCAAATATATTATCTTCAAATAGTAAATCAATAAAATAAAAACCTCTTCTGATACCACTTTGTGATATCCTGGATCTGGATTCCACCAAATACGTTCCCCGATTTTGGTGGGACACATGGTCTCAACCACATCTCCCTAAATTCTAGAGGCTACCAACTAATTGTAAGGGTCTAGGGTGTGTCCATGGGAAGACTATGACCTCATTACCAGATCGTATCACAATGGATAAATAATAAAAGAGGAAAATAGAGGAATAAAAATGAGTAAATAGATAGAAAAGGATAACAATAACCAAATAAAGTGGAATTACTTATGATGATTTGCCATGTCACTTAAAACTATAAAACACAGATACAAGATAAAAGAAATTACATATAAATGAAATCCAAATACTATCCAAAGAATCCTGATCTCTGGATTGATCATCTGTTATCAAGATCTATACTAAACATCAATCAATCAAGTGTTCAAAGTCATATTCCCCCCTTTATCAACACCTTCATTCATGTAATCTACCCTAGGTATCAAATGACGCCTATATAGAGTGTGAGATAAATCTCAGTGGGCCACCACCAATGGTTTCTATAACATCCGGCCCATGTAATAGAAATGTTAAAGTGTGAAAGATTTCAAATATAATGTAATGAAGTGAAATGTAACTAAGTACCCAAGTACCTGCTTCATCACTCAGATGTTGTCTAAACATGTAACCAATTCATTATTTGATTATTACAGTTTATAAATAAGTCACCCATTAAAAATAGTAAAGATTCCAATATATAACAATGAAACCATTAATGATATTAAATAATGAAGTTCCAAGGTAACAACTAAGGAAACATAGACCTCAAGGGTCTCTAACTTAGTAATGACCATAGCCCATCTAAGGGTATGATTTTAATCCAAGGATCACTATCCAAAGAATTTCACAACAAGATGCTTACTGAATCCAAGGATTTTATTCAAGGTAATATGTGGCTAAGTAATTATTGGGCTAGATGGGTTTTATCAATGGCACACATATTTCAATGTTGGATCCAAGGATTGTATCCAAGGCATCATGTGTTACTACACGAGGGATCCTCTAGTCTCATATCAAGCATCTATATTTTGACAATGATCAAGTTCTAGGTAGGTTCCAACCTAATCAAGACATATCATATAATTTGGAATGGGGTCCTCGAGTGCTCATGGATGTCTCTCAAGAATACAAGGAGATCTCAAGTCCATCCAATCCAATTTTTGATAACTAATTCGTATACAATTCATAATGTTCAATCCATTACCTTTAATTAGAATGACAATTCTAATTTATCATGCAACCATTTAATAAAGTCATAATTAATTAATAAGGTTATCTGGTTCAAGCCTTGCCTTTAATTAGTGTGGAAAGGCCAATTTCCATGAAACAATTCATTTAATCCATTTAATATATTTCCTAAATCAAGTTTCACTCTTCTACCTTATATAAACAAGGAAGGTGGTGCTACATACATGGAACCTATTATTCAATTACATTTTAAAAAGAGAAAGTCCTATACTTAGTATACTTGCAAATTTCAATTCCACATTTAATTATAAAATTGAAGAACTTAACATAGGACATTCAAGTGTTGATCATACATGGAAATTTCTATTATAAAATTCACAATTTAAATTATTTCATTTAATATAGAAAATAAAACCCTTACAAAGGTCAAGACAAAGCACACATGAATGGTGGATCGAACGTGCTAAAACAATAAAACTACAATTTTGAAAAAACATCCTACATGGGATGGATGGAACTATGGGGGAAATCACTAACAACTAATCACATATTTGGAAAGTGAATAACCATACGGTTCAAATGATTATAATCATGAAATATAAATTCAATAAACGACACCTGATGAACTTGTGGGCCCCACACATAATTTCCAAAATACACGAACCTGAGAGATGATTTATAGGCTTCCCACATTAGGCTTTCACAACTCTCCTTGTCCATTATTTGACTATAATTCATCTTAGAATAGTGTAGATATGAGAAAATGGTAAAAAAACTTACACCTCGATAATTAGGTCAAGTGCCAATGAGATGAATAATCACTGAAACGAACTCAAGTACGTACAATTGTGAATCCGACGTGAAAAAAAAAAGATTTAAGGGATCTTAGATGAAGGAGATATATTTATCTCTTGGTTAGGACTTCAAAAGAATAAAAATGGAAGAAAATAGAGTTTCTTTATGATAGAATTT
Organism: Viscum album; assembly: GCA_963277665.1. NCBI lineage: Eukaryota > Viridiplantae > Streptophyta > Magnoliopsida > Santalales > Viscaceae > Viscum > Viscum album. Next base: position 1,175,117,032 of record OY728153.1, on the reverse strand, counting down.
GGATTAGGGAAGAAGGATGGTTTAATTAGATCATTAAGGTTTAAAAGGAAAAATTATAAACAAAACATGGGCATAGTTTTTCCGAACGGTTTGAAAAACTGTACACAAACCATGAATGGGTACCTGGGGAAAGGGGATCCCACATTTTTAGGGAACACTGTTAGGGAAACCTTGCACTAACTATGTGAGATGGCTCTACCCGAAAAATCATTCCACCCACATAGTTTATACAAACCATGCATCCTCGCCACATGCTTTACTATAACTAAAGGACAAGACCATTTTCCCCAAACATTTAGGTTCTTGGATGAGAATGAGCCCAAGACACCCCTAAGACCTTCTCTAACTAATAAGGCATCCATATTAGGTCAAAAACATGTAATTATACCAAAATTTAATGGATTCATCTTTGAGTGAAAACTTGGTTCTTACAACATGTTATATTTCAAATATAAAACTTATTAAAACATTGTTAAATAATACTCATAATGAATAATTTAAAATTAAAAACCAATACTTTGTAAATTTAAGTTATTTATAGAAATGTCTTTATTTTAAATTTAATGGATAATTTTGATAAATTTAATTCTAAGAGTCATGAAGGTATTATTCTTGGTTATTATAACAATATTGAATATTATAGAGTTTATAATAAATAAATATGATAATTGGATAACTTTTTTGTGTGATGTTTGTTGAAAATAATGTTAAATTAAATTTTATTTATAATGTTTTTTATATTATGTTTAGGGATTTCAATTTCATTGAAGAAATAACTGAAGATAAGAATGAATTAATTGAGGGGGAGCATACTCCTTCTCAACCTGATCCATGATCATGGAATATTAAAAAAGATAATCCTTTTGAAAATATAAGTGGTAGTGTTGATTCTGGTGTGAAAACCAGAAATTCTATTTTATATTTTATTTCAATTCTTCTTTTATTTCTGATTTTGTTCCTATTAATGTTAATGATTCATTGAATGATTCAAACTAGACTGTTTCTATGTAAGATGAATTAAAATATTTTTTTATGAATAATGTTTGGACATTAGTAGAATTTCATGATGTTAAGCAAGTAATTGGAACAAATTGGATCTTTAAAAACAAGCTTGATGATTTTGGATAGACTGTCAAAAATATATCCAGAATTCTTTCTCTAGGATACTCTAATGAATAAGGCGTATACTTTTTAGATTAATTATCACTAGTTTTCTAGTTAGAGGAAATTATAATTTTTTTGGCTTTTTCTTGTTTTCATGATTTTAAATTATATCAAATGGATGTAAAAAAGATCGTTCATAAATGATTATATAACTGAAGAAGTTTATGTTTCTCAACCCCCATATTTTGAAATTGAAAAATTCCCTAACCATGTTTTTAAATTATCTAAATCTATTGTTGTCTTAAAAAAGAACCTTATTCCTAGTATGAAATAATTTCTTTATTTTTGTTAAATAATGGTTTTATAAAAGGAAATATCGATCCAATACTTTTTATCAAAATAACATGGGATGATATTTTAATTATTCAAATATATATTGATGATAATGTTTTTGGTTCCTCTACTAAAATACTTTATAATAATTTTTCTACTATAATGTATTCTGATTTTTTGATGAGTTTAATTAATGAATTAAGGTTCTTTCTTTGACTTCAATTTTTTCAAAGAAAAGATGGATTTTATCTTAATCAATCAAATTATGATAAAGAGTTGGTTAAACAATTTAGTATCGATTCATCAAAATATATGAAAATTTCTATGGGTACTAATTGTAAATTAGATATTGATGTATCTAGTAAATCTATTAATATGAATGTTTATAGAGGCATGATAGGTAGCTTAATATATTTAACTACATATAGACCTAATATTATGTTTAGTGTTTACTTATGTGCTAGATTTCAAGATTATCCTAAAGAAAGTCATATTAAATATGTAAAAAAGAATAATTAGATATGTTAAAGAAACTATATCTCATGCTTTATTTTATCCAAAATATAAATATTTTTATTTAACATCTAATTCTAACTATGATTTTAGAGGATGTAGAATTGACCCGAAAAACACATTACGTTTGTCTCGTTTTCTGGGAAAAATTTTAATTTCCTGGTCTTCAAAGAATGAATTATTTTTATTATATCTACTGTAAAAGTTGAGTATATCTCTAATTTTAGTATTCATTCTAAATGTTTATGTATTATGAAAACCTTATGTGATTTTGGTGTTTATCTGGATAAAATTAATATTTATTAAGATAATAATTCTTTTATTTCTATTTTAAAAACACCCTTACAACATTCTATAACAAATCATATTGATCTTAGATTTAATTTTATTACAGATCATGAGAACAAGGTTAATATTGTTTTATAATTTATACCTTCTTCAAATCAATAAGAATATATTTTTACAAATCTTTTAGACTCTTCTCAGTTTGAAAAAAATAAATTTGATCTTGGTATGTGATAATTTTAAATTTTTTATTACAGCATTTGATTAGGTGGTGTTTTTATAAATTTTTATTTATATAAAAAAACAGATAGAAATAAATTTCTTTTAAATGTTTTATATTTTTTTAAATGGTTTAAATGTTTTGGTTTTCTAATCAAACAAAAAGTGGGATATTCTTTCTGCATGTGCATGTTTTTCTTTTGTTTGATTAGTTTTCTTATTTATTTTGATGATATACCAATACATAGTGTTTATATTTGTGTAATTATTATTACGTTCAGTTGATAAGAGATTTATATAAACTTCATTAGTTTACAGGGATGTCTAAAGTTGATTTTCAAGTACTATAAAAATTTAATGAATTTGTTGTTATAGTTTTTAGAAACATTATAGTTTATAGTTTTGAAAATTTATTGTATTTAATTTACTTTAAGTTATTAGGATATAAGATTCACATGAAACATGATTTTATATAAATACAAAATGTTTATCTTGATTTCATTAGTTTACATCTAAGTCTAAAAAAGTCATTTTTATGGTCAATAAATTATTTGATGATCTATAATTATTTTTCATAGTTGTAGTTTTTATAGAGTATTTTCACTTATGTATTTTTATAATTTCAGGAGTAGTAGAAGTTTTATTTAATTTTTTGTTGATTATTTGTGAAGATAATAATTTTTTATATAAATAATATTTTTTAACTAAGTCTGAATCGTATATTTCCTTTAAAAACCGATTGAAAATTTTTAAAGTATGATGTCTAGTTTTTCTCAAGGTATGGTTCAGAAACCTTAATTTTACAATAGTGCAATATATGGATCAGAAACCCAACTTTCAAAACAGTGAGAAGTATGATTTTATAACCCTAATTTCATAATAGTTTAATTTATGGTTCAGTAACCCAACTATCTCAACAGCAGAAAGTATGGTTTGGTAACCCTACTTTTGCAATAGTGAAAAGTTTTGTTCGTAAACCCTACACTACATTGATGAACCATAAACAAATTATATTAACCATACACTAAATTGATAAACCCTATGATACTTTTATGAATGTATGGTTTGTGAAAATAACTTTCTGTTATCCCTAATTTCGATTAACTTTACATTCAGTGAAACGTACTTTTGATGAACCCTACTTTCGGTGAACCCTACTTTTGGTGAACCTTACTTTCGTGTACCCTATTTTGTGAATCCTTCTTTCATGTACCCTACTTTTTTTGAACCATAATTTCATGTACCATACATTCATGTACCCTACATTCATGATCCCTGCTTTCATGTATCCTAATTTCATATACCCAACTTTTTGTACCCTACTTTATCGCTTCCTCTTTCTGCTTTTATACCAAACATTGATCTTCCGCATATATATTTGGATTATTTCAATGGTTTTTGTGAGGAATAAATTTTTATTAAATCTAAGGATTATGATCAAAGTTATTTTGGTGAATTTGGATAAATGTTTAGAGAAAAAAATTAATACATTATTTAAATATATTTTTTCAACAAATTCAGAGGTTACAAGATTATTTAAATTCAAATATTTGAATTTAATTTCGGATTGTGCTACTAGTTTTCCAGATATATTTTGACTAAGTTTAAAAAAATTAATGGATTTAAAAATAATTTTTAAAATAATTAAATCCTATTATTATTCTATAAATATTTTTTGAATATTTATTCAAATTATTTTACATTATTTTACTTAAGATGTATTCTATAGGAATAAAGAGGTAATAGTGTTCGGATTTATGTAGAGATATTTATGAAAGATATTGAGTCATTTTTTTAATTTCTAAATGAGGAGGAGCTATTGAAACTTTTTAATTTTATATGTGTGTGTGTGTGGCATAAAATATATACTTACGAATTTACATATTCGATATTCTATTTTTCAAGGAGAATGTACTATTGACTTTGAACCTGCCGTGCATTTGCAAAATCTTGCAACACTCTGTTTCATCACCTACACAATCTATCCAGAGATTAAATTTTGCTACTTCTACTTATACTACCTTAATGAGACGTGCTAATCAAAATCTCAAGAACTAGTACTAGTGATTTCACTGTTTATCTTTTCTTGTATGATTTCTAAGTGGATAACAATATTTATAATCTCTCACAAAAAAATTATATTTTTATGTTTATTATTTTACAGAAAAAAAGAATTATTTGTTGGTATTATTCCTAGGTTTGTGACTCCCAAATTATAAAGATAGGATCTAAGGTCTATGACTCCCTGTATATAAATTTAGGATTGTTTGGGTTGTAACTCACAATGTCTAATGTCAGGTTATAAGGGTTGTGACTCCCCATAAAAAAGTTAGTGTCGGGGTTATCCCTCCAATAAAAATCGATTCTATAATTAGATTTTGATTCCCTCTAAAAAATATTTTTTAGTTCACACTTATCTCTCAGTGGTATATAGGTACAAGAGTAGAGTAGTCCCACTTTGGAATGAACTACTATAAAAAACATCATTGTGTTCTTCAATTTTTCCGCTTCTAATTAAAATTAATGAATAACATTGATATTTAATTTAAGAAATCAATTTATATGTTTAAATTTTTTAATCTAACCTATTCGCCCCTTCTATACTATCTGACTTTACCCTATACGACCTAACAATGATAGCTTATATGGGTGTGTGGCCTAAATAGCATCAAGAAAGACCGTTATAGATTATACAATGTCGTGTCAAAAATATAGATCTAATAAATTTGGTAATGATTTATATCTCATGGGGTAGACCCATCTAGAATAGGGAATGGACTCAGTTCAGTAATATAGGGTTAAAACAAGAAGTGAAATTCATTCAGTAATACATGGATGGGATGTGATGTGAACCCGGTTCAGTAAAGGACTTTGTTCTCTCTGATGGCCTTGGAAGTGATCCTTGACTAATATGATAATGATTTTCTATAATTTTGTGCATACCAAACATTCTAGTTCATATTCATATTTTATTCTTTCATGACTTATGTTCTCTATTCCCTTATGGATCATGTCTTATGATCTTCCAATCATTATGCCATAACTCCTGTTTATGATATTTGATATATATTTTCTGATCTTTGATATATAAGATATGATCTTATTATGTTATTATTTTGTTTTCATAACCTTGTGTTTATTTTTTGCTTATGTATCTCCTTTATTTACCCTTACTAAGAATAAAATCTTACCCTTTATTATGTTTCCTTTATTAGGTTATGAAGATGTTTTTTATGTAGGATTACTAAATTAAAAGGTATTTTTGAGAAACATTGAGATATTTCACTAAGTTATAATATTTTGTTCCATTTTTACAAAGACACTAAACTATTATGGTCATTAGGAATATAAAATTTTAATGTTATAAATATTCATCAATGAATGATGTAATATCCATGTATGAGAATCCTTGGTCACTATAGTTATTTTCAAAGGAAAGGTTTAGTCTAACATTAGAAACTGGTAAGAGAAACATTATTGAAATAAATAGGGATATTTCTATGGATATTTCCAGATTTTTATCTAAAGATATCACTAAGGATGTGAAAAAGTATAAGAAAATATCCTGTAATTTTTTTTAAAGGATGGAGCAAGTGGTTTTCTGGAAATACCCCCTCCTTGATAATTCAAGTGGATGTGGAAATTGAATAGATGAACCTAGCGTTAGAAACCCCAAAAACACTATATTAAGAAATACATGATTGAGAACTGGTATAAAATAATGGGCCTTTATATACAATTGGTTTGACACTCTCAGGGGATATGATATAGAAAATCAGAAACTTTTTATGAACCATCATGGAGGATATAAATAGAAGATTGAATTGAATAACCTAGTAAAACATAATTTTTCATATATTAAATAAGAAGGTGTGTTTATTTAGACATCCTATAAGTAACTTTTCATGATTGTATGGTATTCCACTATGATTAGTGTTGCCCACAATACACTTTTTTCTTTTAGTCAATGGTTGGAACCTGAAAAAACCATGAAAATGGTGAATTAAATGGACAATGAAATGATATTAATTTTGAGAAACTAGGTGATACGAGATATATAATCGAAAGTATTGTTTATATACTGAAACAGATTTCTCAAGCTATGAATTATGTTCAACTTACAAATGAGGAAAGGAGGAAATAATTTTTTGTAGAGTCATTTATGAGGCAACATTGACCTTCTTTAAGTGGTTCTGCTGATCCACTTATTTTTGAGAAAATTATTTGTACAACTAAAAAGATATTTTACATTATTCAGTACATGGAGCATGAAAAAGTAATTTTGGATTCCTATCTTTAGAAGATGAAGAAAATCAGTGGTGGACTCGCTCACGACCCGACCAATGATATGGCATGATCCAAAACTATTTGAAGCTCACCTTCATAGGCTAGGGGATAGTGACTAGCACCAAAGGCATAACACAATAGGGGAGGCCTTTTCCTAAAATCTTGTACACACACATTCATCCAACACAATAATTACAGTGTAGAGGGAAAGGAAAACATGATAAAACACTATTATATATAATCCAAAAACATGCATCGAACTGTAAATAGTACAAGTGTAGAGAAGTAAAGTTGAAAGGGAAAGTTTCAAAATACACACCAAACTCGAAGAGATCCATGACCTGAAAATATGTGAAAAATAAAAATATTTGGGAGAGTTCTGCTCCTGAATCCCAATATATGACCACTACACACGGTCCAAGAACCCAATATCCTTAAGCTTCTCTAAAGTCGCAATCAACTTTTCTATCATCTACATGGGCATACCAAGTGTAGGAAAATTCCATACAGGTATGAGTGTAAAGAAAATACTTAGTAGGAATCCTCGAAGTCCTAATGGAGTAGCAATAGAGGTACTAAAGAAGGGAGCAGTAGATATAACAAGTTTTAGTAAATGAGTACAGTAACGGAGTGTAGCTCAACCCATCAAAGGAGGGAATTAGGCTCATCCAAACACAAGGATATAGAAATGGTGAGAAGATAAACCTCTCATCTATTATTTTCTACCTATTGTAGGAGAGTTGAGTCATACAACCATGAGAAGCTAAACACAGAAATCCCATGGCACACCCTGTGCGTCTTCACCTCTCTTAGAATGAGTGTAACCAAAACCCAAGGAGTGGGTACAAGAAATTGGATATATATATATATATATATATTCTCAGAAAGGAAACCCAAAATAGAGAGTAAGGGGATCTCTATCTCACAAACTCAACACAGTAAAAGTGCGTGTCCAATAGTCCTAGAAGTAACCATTGATATTTACATCCCACATGTCTACTCTGAACTGCAAGTCAAAGGGACTCAATCACCACACCTTGATACTATATTCTTTGGGTGGCATTGTCTCACCCATACAGTTTTACATCACATCACAAGGGCACGTCTTGAAGGTAAAATATTCCCTCCTTCTTGAGAGTCCAAGGTCATGTCAAATCATATGTCATCATTATGCCAGAAAATTGAGAGATCATGTCACAATGTCAAGGATCCATGCCCAGTTTGGCTGGAGGATTCTATTCATCATCATGTGTCTGTTCCCTAGTACGTCAGGGGGGATCATCACCAGGAAGTCAACGGAGACCCATTACACAGCCCCGCTAGAGGGTACTTCCTTGCAAGAGTCATTGATGGGTCCCACTACCAAGCCCTACTGGAGATACGCCTAAAACTGCCATTGGAGACCACTTATTAGCCTAGTTGGAGGTAAACTCAGAATAGCTCTGGTCATCCCTATTGGATGGTGCCCCTTGGAAAAGCATTGTGGAAAACTTGCCCTACCTGTTGGATGGTACCTCTCAGGAAGCATCGAGGAACTATGGCCATCCCTACTGGATGTCACCTCTCAGGTAGCACAAAGGAACTATAACTATCCCTACATGATGGTACCTCTCAGAAGAACACTGAGGAACACTAGCCATCCCTTCAAGATGGTACCTCTCAGAAGAACACCGAGGAACACTATTGTAGTCATCAAGTCTCACTCTGGATAAGAGTCACACCTAGAACATCTCTCATCATGACTCATAATCCACTACGAAGAGAAAAATCTTGTTCTATGTGGAAAAACACTCAAGATAAGCTACACGCATGCCAAAATATGATTCCAAAATAATGAGATGGGAGAGATATAAGATTTGTAATGTAGTACACTGTGCATGTGGGCCCACACTTTTATTATCCCACCTCGTCACCTGGCTGTGTACCTAGCCATTCTCAAGTACTAAACTGTGAATAAGAACCCCTAGGTGGGTCGGCATACTCCTACTGTACTTGACACACATAGTCAAAATATTGACGAGCACACAATGTTTGTCATTGATTCGGAGGTCATAAAGTGTAATTACTCTGGCACACCACCTCAAACAGCTCAATAACATTTAACTACATCTCTTCATACATCTTCTACACTCTCAAAAGTTTTGATGTTCACCTAAGCCATGGGTTCTCTTCAAACATGTCAAAAGGATCTTCCACTTATATTCTTTTTTTTATTTAAACATTTAATGAGATTATCAATAAGGCTTCACAACACTAAATAGATCACTCCACTGATATACTTATGAAAAAACCTGAAAGATACACTATTTACTCGCTCCAAACAGACATCTGATGGAAAAGTCATAAGTCACTACACTGTACTAGAATGACTTCTTCTGGGGCCCATGCCTCGGTCCCGAAACAAAATATATGGATCAAACCATTTCAATCCTCTTATAAAAACACATATAAAGGGATACCTTATCATCCAAAACAGATACTCGGTGGAGAAGTTACATTTCACTACAAAGAGTATGAACAAGCCCCAATGGGGATTACATCGTGACTTTTGTTTGAATGATAAAAAGTAGTCTCAAAAATTCCATCAAAACTCCATGTTCATATCACATTTGATGGCATGCCAATAGGACTTCGGTTGTAGGTTCTATGTCCGAAGGGAGGTACCACAAATAAAAACAACTAAATTATTATTTATAAAGCGAGCGCTTCACACCACCCCCCATAGAGCTTCAAATTAAAATTTTTAATACCACCTAATATGGTCCATATTGACTCAAGGATCATGTTTTTCTAGACTGAATGTGAATCAAAGGCTTTTATCAAATGATACATGCATTTAATGTGTCCGGGCCCAAAATAGGATAGACTAGCCCGGTCCGGCCGGTCCACCCCACTTGTGCTGGCCCGCGATCAAGTCGTCCAGTACATCCCACACGATCCCTGACCTAGCTGGCCTCAAGACACTCAGTTATCCTCATACCCTTGTGTCTTCTGGTCCCCCACTTTATAGCGACTGCCTATGTTTTTCATGTCGTTTCTCCTGGGGTCACGAACCACAACCCCTCTCTGCTTCCCATCATGGCCGCAGCTAGGTTCCACCATGCTGGCACTGGCCGGATGAATCCTTCTTACCCCAGCCTCCTCTTTCTCCACTAATCATACCCATCTTCGTACCTCTTTGGCCCTCTGCCATCCTCACTAGCCAATGACGCCACTACCCAGCGCACTACCACCTCAACCTAGCCCTCGTCGGCACCATCATGCCAGTCCTACCTAGCCCCTTCTTCCACTCAACATACCGACTCATTTGATGGCCTGATTTTAGATATTTGAATGGATCTACGATCCCTACTATTATTCCTTCAAAACACTAGCCTTAGATCAGTGATCTGATGGTGGATTGATGATTCCAAAAATAAGTGAAGAAATCCGCGATGAACGGACGAATTTTTGGATAAATTTTCTTGTTTAAAATTATGGATCGACAGCCAAGTTAGTGCGTCCATCAGTGATTGGTAATCTATAAGTGAATTAAAATGAAAAAAGGATAGATTATCAAATATAAAACTCCATTTGAATGTATGTGAGGGAAGAATCCTACTTCGAATCTACCGTTCGGTGATAACGACGTGTCCACTGCAATCCCACATCAATCCACCGATGATCCATTCTATATTTGTCGAAGAACAGATGAGATAGGGATGGGAGAGAGGTAATTAGTGATATAGAAATAGAAATAAGGGTTAACCCTAATTATAATTCCCCAAATGACTATTTATAGAAGTCTCACTCGACACTAAATCTGAAATTCCTACGCACCCTCTTTTTACGTCTCACCTTGGAAAAACACCTTATTATAAACTAAACGGAAATCTTGTATTTTCCATCCTATTCTGTATTTTAATGTTATTGGGTTTGGAATTCGAGATTAAATAAATAAACTTAATTATTTTATTTATTTTATTTATAATTTTTCCTCTAGGTGGTGTTTTTCACAGAAGTCTCATGCTGATAAAAGTTATACCTTGAATAGGGTAAACAACACACCCCGGATTCAATAATGGCCTCAGATTTCTAATTCAATCTTCTGTTTAATATATACCTTATTTTTGATATGTGCAGAGTATAACAACACTTAATATTTTTGTATAATTTATTATGGGCATATCAGGACTTAGAATTGTACATCGTCTCATCACCTAGATCTGGAAATATATGTATAAATATTTCAAAGTATTACGGGGCACTAAAAGGTTCTCTATATCATTACCTCCTTCAACCTTTTCTTCCTTGAAAAGAAAAACTATGGGAAAAAACTCAGGACACTGAGCTCACACATGGCTCTACTGCTCCAAGGAAGACCTCCACATTTTTTCTCAATAGTGACACATGGGAGAATTCATGTGTCCACTCCAGTTATTGGGGGTGGGGTAAGGCAATGATCAACCTCACCATCTCTTTACATGGTCCCAAATGTTCCGATGAAACTCGAGGTATACATTTTCCTCCTCAACCAAACTTCTACATACCACATCACCACCAGAATCACTACTTTCCCCTAGAATAGGGTATCATGATTTCCTCCTTTAGAATATCCATCTGGCGGAACACCTATGGATATCTGGTCAGGAAAAATTTCACATTTAGTGCATCACAACCAAGACTCTCTTACATGATCATGAAGAGAAGGAGTCAACATTATCGACTGAAGAATCATTGTACCCTATTGCTCCACTAGGGTTATCTGTAGAGAAGTTAACTACTCTGAAACAACCTGCACTAGGAGAACCTAGGACTTCTTGCTAAGGTAATATACTATAATGTTTTCCATTCCCAGAGTATAGACTATATCAAAGTCGTAGTTCTATAGTAATTTCTACCAGTGTATCCACCTTGGGTTTAGTTCTCTCATGGTGAAGGTATACCTTATACTTTGGTATTCTATACAAACCACAAAGCACTCTCTCAAAAGATAGCACTTTCATGTTTTTAGGGTGAAGACAACTACTTTGAGAACCAGATAGTGAGTTACGTAGTTCCGTTCATGGGGTCTCCATCTCCTCAACCTATACTTGAAAACTATTGTATCAATGTTGACATTGAGAATCTGAGGTACCAATGAATATGGTAGGTGAGTAAACTCATCCAACCTCAAGAGGATAGACACATAAAACATGTGACATACCCCACACATCTTTTCCCCTATTGGAAGAAGATTAGTGCCCAAAACATGAACTCTTCAGATCCCACTAATGGAATCTCCTGAAAAATGAGGTTAAGCAGTAAAAAATCCACTGGTAATGCCAAAACTTGCTCTGACACTCCAATTCAGAACTCCTCTCATAATTCACACGTTAGAGGGATTCATCCACCACACCTCGATATTATCCTCTTGGGCAGTACTGACGTTCCCTCACGTGTTTTCTTGCATCACAAAAATGCATCTCGGTGGGGGAAGTACCCCTCTTCCTCATGCATTTGAAGTTACATAAAATAAAATTGAGGTAGGGTTACACTAACACCCCCTGTCACACTGGTAAAACCTCAAGTAAGGAGCATGGAGAAAAGATTACTTTACATAATGTCTAATAAGTTCAACTAAAAAAGTAGAAAAGACATAAGGTGTACCTCTTATCTTCTCAGGATCTGCAAGATATTATAAATCCAATGCTTTTTGTTGTTTGTGGACCAAACTTTCGGCTTCCTAAGCTTGATGTGGGCCACCTAGGGGCGTGGAAATATCTCACAATGACATCCCCCACCTTCAACTACTCTTTCTCCTCTACTAGCTCCACCTCTCTAGGAACCACTATAATAACAACACTATCTCTAGCATGGTGGTCCACCTGCAACTCGCCTGGTTTTCTCAGCATGTCTGGTTGGGAAGTCTTGTGAAAAGTGACCTCTCCTATCATAAGCATAACACCAGACCTCCCCAGAATTCCCCCATGATCTCTGCTAACTCAACCCCATACTATTTCATTCTTGAGACCATTTATGGGGAGTCCCCTTGCTTCAATAAATTTTTGACTTGCATCTGATAGATGCAGTAGTCGTTTCAGCCCCGTTGTGCTCAGGGGAACAAACAACTTCATAACATCACTTGGATGGAATGTTCTCAGTTAGAAACACCTTCTATTGTACCCTATCATTGGTGGAGATGCAAAAGTGTACTATAATAGCATTTATCTCTCTATGGATTCTCTACTCGAACTTTTGTGCTCGTAAGTAGCTGTTATAGATCATGTGTAGAGAGTAGCATGCATGGTCTATGAACCTAATCACCTACTTAGTCAATGTCATCCCTCCCTGCTAAAACTGAAGGATCTCTTGATGTCAAATGGAGAGTAAGCAATAAAGGTGAAACTACTCATGAAACAGATTATAGATTTTTTCCAATGAGAGAACTGAGTCATCAAGTATCTAAGTAACCAAGCTCCACAAATTCCCAGCTACTCTGTGGAAAAGGTTGGATTCCAATGCCACTATCTGATCTGTCAGTGTCTGTGCAAGCCTGAATAGGTGGACCACTGAATCTATCCAATCCTCTACTTCTTAAGGGTCTAGCTCACCGTAGAACGTCAGCAGTCTCTATCATGTGAACTAGTGAAGTGCGATCAGCATGTGCACATCCTCAACCTGCTCTGTTGGGGTTGTATGCTTCTCAACAGGTGGGGGTGCTTCTACCTACCCCCCTGGAAAAGGGCTCGCATGATGGGTCTGAAAATGAGGCATCATCACTCACAGTGTTGTCGTCATTATTCAGAGCTAATATATTGGCTAGTTTTCATCATGGAGACATCTTGAATATTATCTAGTAGTATCACAGTTAGATGAGAATATATATATATCAACAATGATGGGGATATGAATCAATAAAAAAAATCAAAGACTCAATCCTATATGATGCATGTACTTTTGTTCCCTATAACAAGTGTCATAGGGTGCTAAGTCAACAAGTAGGTAATCAGTGTCCTGATGAGTATATATGTCGGTCCCTCGTACCATCACATGACTCCCTGGCATGAGAGCCACTCTCGAGAAACTTCGATACTATTTACCTAAACCCAACCCAGAAATTTTTAGGGAAACGTCAAAACGACATCCCAAGGGTAGAACCGCTTTTGATACCACTTTTTCATGACCTTAACCATGACAGAGCTTAAACAATAGCTATCCAAAGCCCACCTCTATAGGCAAGGGACCGACGACTAGCTTTGAAGGCACAACATACTAGCGGAGGCCTTTTCCTATGAACATGTACACACACACAACCTAATAAATGAAAACATTTAAGAGGGAAAGGAAAAAAAATATAACCCCGCTATATATAATCAAAAAACATGAATTGACCTTTAAATAGTATAAAAAAAGTAAATATGAAATTGAAAGTGGAAAAATTTACACCCAACAAGAAGAGTTCCACAACCCAGCAACAGGTGAAAAATAAAAATAGCTGGCAGTGTCCTACTCCTGAATCCCATGATACGACCACCGCACATGGTCCAAGCACACTATATCCCATAGTTCCTATAAAGTCATGATCAACATTTCTGTCATCTGCAAGGGCACACCAAGTGCAGACAAAGCCCAATCAGGTGTGAGTATAAAAAAAATACTTTGTAGGAATCCCCAAAGGCTCAAGGGAGTAGCAAGATAGGTACTGGAGAGGGGAGCAGTAGATAGAACAAGGTATATTAAAAGGGTGATAATCATCCCATCAAATAATTGAAGTAACCTTGTCCAAACACAAGGATCTAGAAATGGTGATAAGATGAACTTCTCATCAAGTCTTAGATGCCTATAGTAGGAGAGTAGACTTATCCAGCCATGAGAAGCTAGACACGAAAAGCACATGGCATACCTCATGATTCTTCTTCTATCATGGAAAGAGAGTAACCAAAACCCAATGAGTGGGTACAAAAAACAGGATATATATATATACTCAACAAATAATCCCAAATGAGAGAGTAAGGGGATCTCCATCTCACAAGCTCAGCCTAGGATTAGTGAGTGTCCAAAAGTCCCAAAAGTAACCATCGATGGCTAGAATCCCACATCTCTACCTTGACCTGCAAGTAAAAGGAACACAATAAACACACCATGATACTATTCGCTTTTGGTAGCACTATCTCACCTTTACAGTTTTAAGTCACATCACAAGGACTTGTCTTGGTGGGAAACACATCCCACTTTTTTGAGTGTCCAATGTCATGTTATAGCACATATCGTCACTATACCACACATTCAATATATTTTTTCAGAAATTGGAGAATCCATGCCAAGCCCAGTTGGAGGATTCCACTCATCATCCAGTGTTCATGCCCTAGTACACTAGGGGGGATAATGACCTGAAAGTCGATGGGGACCCACTACCTAGCCCAACTGGGGAGTACTACCCTGGAAGAGTCATTGATGTGTCGCACAACCCATCCCTACTTCCAGAACTACCATCAGGGACCACTTACCAGTCCCAGATGGAGATAATCCCAAAACTCTCATTGGGGACCACTTCCAAGCCTAGCTGGAGGTAATGTCGATACTACTGCGGTCATTCCTACAGGATGGTACCTCTAAAAAATCATCAAGGAACACTGGACATCCCTACTAGATGGTACCTCTCATGAATAACTAAGGAAATATTGCCATCCCTGCTGGATGTTTCCTCTCTAGAATCACTAATGAACTATAACCATCTCTACTGAATGGTACCTCTTGGAAGAACACCAAGGAACCCTATCCATCTCTACTAGATAGTACCTCTTAAAAGAACACTGTGTAACAGTATTGTAGTCCTTAGGTGTCACCCTGAATATGCATCACTCCCAAAACATCTCACATTGTAACTCGTAAGACACTACAGAGGGCAGCATCGTGTTCTACGTATAAAAACACATAGGATATGC
This sequence comes from Viscum album, assembly GCA_963277665.1. NCBI lineage: Eukaryota > Viridiplantae > Streptophyta > Magnoliopsida > Santalales > Viscaceae > Viscum > Viscum album. The sequence continues at coordinate 1,175,101,385 of OY728153.1, read as the reverse complement.
TACATGAATGCGAAAACCAGTGTCCAAAATAAAGAGATGTGAGATATAGAAGATTCGTAAAGTTGTACACAACAACTATAGGGGCCCACACATCATTTGGCCCTGCCTCTCCGTCTGGTCATGTACCTAGACATTCTAATGTACTAAAATGTGAACAAGTACCCCTAAGAATGCCAACATACTCCCAAAGTACATGACACACCTAGTGAAAAGGCTGATGAGTGAACGATGCTCATCGTTGATATGGAGGGCCAAAAGCATAATTATGCTGGCACACCTCCACAAATGGCTCAAGAACATTTGACTGCATATCTTTATAAATATTATCCACTCTCATGAGAGGGGAGGTTGACCCAAGATGTGGGTTCTCTCTAAACACGTCAAAAGGGTCTTTCATCGATATTCTTTTCATGTTTACAAATTTAATGAGTTCACAAATAAGGATTCACGCATCTAAATGGATAACTCCATTAATATCCTTACGAAAAAACACATAATATTTACTATTTACTCGCTCCAAATGGAAATCCGATGGAAAAGTTGTATTTCGATGCACAACACACAAATGAAAACTTTTGGGGCCCATGCCTCGGTCTTAAAACAAATTATATGGATCATTTCATTTTAATATTCTCAGAAAATCATAAGGAAAGGACTACTTAATCATCTAAAATGGATACTCAGTGAAAAGGTTTAATTTCACTACGAAAAGTGTAAACCGACCCCCATGGGGCCCACACCTCAACTTTAGTTAGAATGACCAAATTTAGTTTCAAAAATTCCATCTAAACTACAAGGTTAGAACAACTCCCACGACGTGTGAATTGGACTTCGTATGTAGGTCTTATGTCTGAAAGTAGGTACTGTGAAAAATAATAAAAAAATTATTGTTAATAAAGAGTTCACATCACACCACCCTCCTTTGGGATTGAAATTAAAATTTCTAAAACCTTCTAAAATGTCTTCGATCAGCTCACGTATCATGTTTCCATAGATAGAACATGAATCGAAGGCCCGTATCAAATGATACATGCATTTAATGTTCCTGGGAAAAAAATAGACTAGACAGGCCCGCACGGGCCAGACTGGCCTGCCGACCCATGACCTAGTCATGTAGTCCAGACCATGATGTCCCCGAACCAGTATTCCTCGGGACCCCTGGTCTGCCTTGGACCCCCCATGTCCCCCGCTTTACTGTGGTGACCCAGATTCTGAGGGTCTTTGCAACCTAGGGTCGCAAACCACAAACCCTCTCCACCTTCCAGCTTGGCTGCAGCTAGGCTCCATCATTCCTACACCGACCAGATGACATCGGCCTACACCAGCCTTCTCTTTCTGCACTGAGCACACCAGTCGCCATACCGCTATAGCCCTCACCAACCATTGGCACCTCGGCCTAGCCCTCACTGGCGCCGCTTTTCCAGACCCGCCCACCCCCTTCTTTTGTATGAAATATCAACTCATTCGGTGGTCTGGTTTTAGATCCATGAATGGATTTATGATCCCTATGACAAAACCTTCAAAACATCAGCCTCTTATCGGTGATCCGACAATTTATTGATGCATCTGAAGATAAGTGACGAAATCTGTGATGAATGATAAAAATTTCGAATAAAATTTCAGGTTTGACATTATGGATCGATGACCATGTTAGTGTGGCCATCAGTTATTTTTAATCCAACAATGACTTAAAATGAAAAAGGACAGATTGTCGAATTTAAAACTCCATTCAGAGGTAAATAAGGGAAGATTAATACATTGATTCGACCGTTGGGAATGAACTATGCTTCCGCTGCAATCCCACTTTTATTCGTCGATGATCCATTCTTAATATGTTGATGAATTGATGAGACAAGTATGAGAGAGGTACTTAGCAGAGAGGGAAATAGAAATAAGGGTTAACCCTAATTCAAATTCCCTGAACTACTATTTATATAAGTCTTACTCGACGTGTAATCTAAAATTCTCGTGCCCCCTCTTTTTATGTCTCACCTAGGCAGCCACCTCATTCCGAACTCAACGGCGATATCATATTTTCAATCTGAGTCTCCGTTTGAATGTTATATGGGTTGGAATTTGAGATAAAATAATTAAATTAAATTAAATTTTCTTTAAATTTTTCCCATGGGTGTTGTTTTTCACAAAAGTCCAATGCCGAAAAAATTTATACCCCTCATTGGTTAAATGGAACATTATGGACTCAACCGTGACATTATATTTCTGATCTTATCTACCATTGAAGAGATATCCCATTTCTATCATATGCATAGTACAAAAACGATTAATAATTTTGTATTATTTATTCTGGGCACACTGTGTCTTTGAATTACATTTTGTCTCAGCACCTAACTCTGGAAATATATATAGAAATATTTCAAAGTCTTACAAGGAAAAAACAGGTCTCTACATACTCTTTTTAATAAAAAGAAAGTACAAGAATGAATTGAATCTATGAAATTTGAATCATTTCAGGGGATATTTTTCAAAAAGTACTTACATATTATTCTATAAATAGTGATGGATGAGGAATTCCATGATCTTAAGAAAACCTTTGATGAATCTATTTGTACTAATGAAGATAATTTTATAAGACTACTAAGGTACACTTCTGAATTGATCATCACCACTAAAAGATAAATCGATTTATTGTTTGGTGGCTTGAAAGCAGATCTTTGAAAAGAATTTTCCATAAGAGACCTTATTATCTATGAATAAGTCATTCTATGTAAAATAAAGGCGTAAATGGAAATTGTATATTCCCACAACTCTTGTAGTTTTTATAAAAAACACAATATTGAGTCTCATGAAAACTAAAATGGTAGAATTAAATTCTTGGAATCTTTTTCCCAGAAATGTCGGAAGAGGCATTAAGGGAATAGAATGAATTAATCTGGACAATTCTCTAAAATTGGAAAGGATGTTCATAATGTATGTGAATATCAAAATATGATTAATGTGGAAGTTACTATAATGGAGGAGAAGAGTAAAAAAATTAATTCACCACCCACACTCTAGTGTTTCAAATGCATGGAGTTTAGTAATTATGAAAATAAATTCCCCAATCCAAGGGCTAATATACATGACAAGACAAAAAACCACTATGGAAAAAGGGTAACGAGAAAGCATATCCAATCCCAATAGTTGAAGTGATTCTGGAAAATTATTGAACACTTATAATCCTTTCCGTAGTTATAGAAGTTAATTTTCAATTTTGTATGAATAACCCCTATGAAAATCTTATTGTCCATCCTTTAGTTAAATTTCATTATATTTTCTCCCTCTACATAGATTCTGGAATAATAAAATCAAATTTGATATTTTATCAATATAAGGAAAGACCCAAATTTTAACTGAATTTTTTTGGAATAAGATACAATCATATATAACAAATAATGGGTGAATTTTATTTTCGAAGGATTATATGGTTAACCATTTATGGAATGGTGTTAGTTGAATATTGTATATGGTTTTGGAGATTAACACATTATATCACCATACGTATATTTAAGCATATTTTATAACATGTTATAGCCATTTTTCATTGATAAAGGGAATAAGTAATCATTATATTTATGGATCTTGTGATCTGTTAGTGATTTAGGAATAAAAAATTGACCTTCATTTTAATAGATAAGGAATAAGTTGAAATTGGTTAAGGAATAACCAAATGCGGGGATTGTGCAAAAAAATGTAATGAAATCAGGTAATTATATAACCTTGTGGAAATTCATCAACATTTGGAAAAGGATCTTGAAATAAATTTTTGTCCTATTATCATCATTTTTTATGATATCAATGACTAATTCACACATAATTCAGTTATGGTTTTATAAAAACTAACCCTCTATTGATCACCCAGTATATTATGATCAATGGTCTATATAAATCTCAATAATTACATACATTTGTCTTCCATGTACAAATAATTGCATGCCACATAATTCTTAATATCTGGAATCCTCAATATGAGTTACTTTGGGTAACAATTATTTTTTCATCTTTTCCTCAAAAAACGAAGTTTTAGTATTCATTTTTCAAGGATATCGGTTTCTATAAATGAATTTGCAAATTTTAATCCATTAATATTCCAGATGAATTTAGAGGGTCAGACACTATTTAAGGGGGGTAGAGTGTTACACCTTATGTTTTTATGAATTATTATTTTTGAATAAATTAAAATTATTTGATTGAATACATTGCATGAAACACCATGTTAATACATTATTATATGAAACAAAAAGTTATGATTGTAATACATGAAACTCTGAGTTTAGAATAAGGAATATGAAAAAATAATTATTAATTGTTTTCAATACAATACCATATTTATAATTCATTACACGTAACATCAAGCTTAGTTTTTATTACACACAACACTGATTTTAGTTTGCATTACATGCAACAATTAGTTTAAATGAAACATGAAAAAATATTAAAATATTATTATAATTATCACATAATTTTTGGAATGGAGGGTATGAAATTGATTAGTAAAATTATGAAAATATGTTTTATTCATGTTTATAAAATTAAAGTAAAAAAGTAATTTAAAACAAAAAACATTTCATTCTTTTGAACATTTTCACATTAAAAACCCATTGTTTCATTCGGTTGGAAGGATTAATTTTAAATTAAGGGTTTCTATGTTTGAGATTAGAATTTGTAAAATGGATTAAATATTTATAATCGTTATAACTTATATTATATAATAAGGTGAACATAACATTTTTCCAAAATTATTAGTGAAAATTGTTTAAATCAATTACATCAATTAAGGGAAAAACAAGATTACCAAGGTAATAAAATTTAAAATTATGGGGCTAAATAAACTATAAATATATCAAAAACCCATTTTATTTCCATATTTTGACCATATTAACTCCTTTATAGGATATAGATCATTATTTGATGCACATGAGGTATGGGAGACCTCCCAATAGTGTTTAACTTTTTGGTATTTACAGGAACGACACTCCTCCTTAACTATAAAAGGTAAATATGGATTGAAGGAGAAGAACATGGGACTAAGGTGGAGTGAGATCCACTTGGCTAACATCTTCCATGCCCTAGGTAATGATGAGCATCGTACTGGCCCCTCCCCCCTCAGTGGTGGAGGGTCCTCCGATGTGACTGGATGGAGGTTGAACACCACAATTCTCTCCTTTCTCGAACTCTAATTTCAACCCTTCTTTTCCTCAGACCACTCTTAGTCCAAAGGATCTACATTTACTTGATGGATCCTTCCAATTGTCATTTTGAACCCGGAGATCACCAATTATTCCTCTTTGCTGCACCTGATGATGATTTCATGTTTCAAGCATTATCATCCATTTGGAGATTCCTTTAACCACCAAATTTTTGGATCCTAGGGTGTATAGGAGCACGTGACAGCAGGGCTCGACAAATCTAACCACATCATGATTATTTTCTTCAGAGTATTATTTAATATAGGCTTGGATGATTGCACCTCGCACATGTAAGGGAAAATACAACCCAAAACATCATTTTGATGTAAGGTTAATCTAAAATGGAGTATAAACTGTGAAAATAACTCCAACCCATTCACTTCATTTCCCACTCTAAAAAGAATATTCTTTGGAAATCCATGAATTTTATATATTAAAATAAATATAAATCATTGATTATGGTGATAAAATGACCAGGAAGTAAAAAAAATGGATAGTTCATGAGCAGTGTTGATGCACTGTAGCAAATCATCAATTTGACGTAGAGAATGACCGTGGGTTGGAGGGGCTTTTTAAGCTAAAATATCACTTATACCATTTCTTTGGAGATTGATTCGATTCATGAAAATTTTCATTTATCAAAAGAGATGGTAATTCGAAATCCCATCGTTTGGCTCATTTTGGGAAATGTTGGTGTAATCATTGTTGGGTGAACTCGTTCCCAGATTGGCTTTGTAATCCTGGTTTCCTTGATCAGTAATTTATCTTTTCCTTTCAAGAAAAATAATAAATCATATACATCGGTGCACCACCCCATGCTTCATCTCCCCCCATTTTTCCTTCCTCATTCCTTCTTCTCTCCATTTCACTTTCTTTCTTGCTCTCGTCTTGTTTCTATTTCCAGATTCAGTGCACCTGCTCACCACCTTTTGTGGCCTTGTCCCCTTGTTGATTCCATCATTTCTCTTCCCCTCCCCTTTCCTCCTAGTGGTCGCATTTTTAACCCCATTCTAGTCTGGTTCACTAAACTTTTTGGAGATATTTGGGAAGTGTGGGTTGATCTATGTTGGTTATCCAGGTCCTCATCTTATGGATGGTCTAACCTCTCTCGGTGATTTCATCCTGGAAGTATGCATCATTTGGTTTCATTTCAGTTGTGATGTTTCCAAGGAGGGTGGATTCAGCCGTCAGGGTTAGTGGTCATTTGGGATGAGCTTCCCTGTTTAAGCATTAGCACATTTCAAATGTAGCTCTATATTCTAGTTCCTTTGTCGCTCCCTATGCCGCTCAGCGGTGGTGGTGGTTTCTTAAAGGCATTGGGAAGTGTGTTCGAGCAGTTGATAGTGTTCTGGGATTATCATCCATTGATGTACTCTTCTGCGAACCATTTTTCCATGTTTGAAGTTTTTTATGTGTTTTGAATCCCGGGGTTATATTTTCAAGGTCCTTGGTTTGGTTTGGACTTCCTGGCATAGGGAGTGGCTCATTTTTTGAGCTCCCAGTCGATTCCAATATTCCATAGATTCATAATTACATAGCTCTTCTCTATGCCAGTCTTGAGTGTTGGTTTATAGGAAGTCCTGGGAGGTGATCATCAAATGATTTATGGGGTTCAAGGTGGTTCATCCTCACTGGAATTTTCACTTAGGAATGATGAGGTTTTGAATTGATGGTCATTTGTTCTGTTTTTTCACAGTTTCAATTGCGTGTTCTGGGATCATGGTGTAGGATGGCGGTGCCTGGGTGGTGGTTGCACATTGGAAAGGTTGAAAGGTTCATTTCCATCGGTGGCGATGGTTTTGTTTATCAGAAAATGATGATGGTAAGGTGATGTGGATGATGGAGATTTTAATTTGAATTTTGAATCTTGAATGGAGGTTTGTGTCCTGATACTGTATTGATGGATTTTGTGGTGGGCTCCAGGTGACTGTAAGGTTTCATCTGCTCATGTTATGTTTTGTATTGAGGTGGTGTTACAGTGATTGGTGTTGGGTTTGATCTAAAATTTGAATTTTGAATCTTGATTGGTGTTTTTTGGTGCATTCTTTTTTTTTAAATTGGATGATGTTTTCTGCAATTGATTTTGAATTTTGAATTTTTTTTATATGGTGGTTTGGAATTGGGTTAGATCCTGTCATTTGAAGGAATATTTTTTTGAGGTTCCTACTAAACCAAAAGGTTGTTTATTTTGAAAATAAAAAAAATTATTTGGAGGTTGATGTGTTGAAGCGGATTGTTGAGTATTTCTGGGTCATTTTTGGTGAAAAAATCCAATATAAATAATCATTTTTTATAATCATGGTGTGACATATGTCCATTGTGAATGAAAATGGGGAACAGATTGGAGTTATGAAGGAATGGGAAATCTGTGAAGAAGGAGAATGTCAAGAGTGAAAATAATATGTATCTAGTCCTTGGTGAGGTGTCTAATGATCGAGGTAGCTCCATGGATTTTAATTGCAATGGACCAATTTCAGGTCATGATTTGGTGGTTTCTAATCAGCCTCATAATCCGGATTATGGTTCTGTGACTATGTATAAGGTTGAAAGGGGATGTAAAAGAAATTAAAGGATCTTCCTCGTAACCCGAAATTAACTAAAATTTATGAATGGTTGAAATACGATATGAGAGTTGTCAGTTCTCCAGAGGCCATGGTGATTCGGGGTGTTTTAGATGCTTTGGGTGATGTTGTTGAAGGGGTTACTGATCTTAATGATGTTCTGGTGAAATCTTACTATAATGAGATAGATTGGGATGACATTGATACTGATCTGAATATAAGGGTGTCTAACTAATGGTCTCAGAACTGATGGGGGGAGGTCTTCTTATCTATTGATGCTGAGGTGAATTAAATATCTCTTGTTGATCACGATGATTGCAAAGATACTGAGTGTGTGGCTCTAGAAGATATGAACACACAACTCCATTTTATAGGGTGTGGTTTCATTCAACCATGAGATTCTTGTTTGTTAGTACATGATGATCTAAATGGTGTCTTCAGTCCTGGTGCACAAAATAATAAATTTCCGGAGGAGATACAAAACATACATCCCCTTGAAAACTTCAAACAAGTAGTAAGATGTATCTAATGATGAAAAAGTGATGTAAAACACCCCCTATAGAGGTGCGTAGTGGTAAAACTAATTTCAGGGATATTGTGACACAGAGAAAGAGTAATCTCATTGAAAATGAGATATTCATATCAACCCCCTAAATAGATGGATGAGGAAGGACTACTACAACACTGCAAAGACCATGACTATTAGATCTTCCTCCTAGGTGTCAAAAAGATCCAATACTAATATCCTCAAGATCTTCAATGATGGAAACTTCCAATTTGAATTGGAAAATACTGATTAGAATAATTATGAGAATGGCCTATCTTATTATGATATGTAATTTTTCTTCTTCTAGGTGTGGGTAAAGGCTATCTTCCCCATCTACTTTCCTTGTTGAGTCATTCTTTTATTTATAATAAATAGTTCTAGACATGCCTAGATATAAATGGGAAATCACTCTCCCAAAGACTTTACACCTATCAATCAATATTTATCGACTAATACAGGACAAAATAATTATATATATTTTCTCATCTCATTGTAAAAGACTAAATTTTGGAAGAAATCCTATCATAGAGGTATTTTGGTGAAAACCAATAGGAGATGCTTAAAGAAAAGATAATAGAATAAAATTTTGTATTATATATATAGATATGATTTTTTCATAGATTTATTGTAAACCTATATATAAATAAAGATTCTATTCGTATGAATGAATTCAATACTTAAGGTAAGGGGATGTCTAGCCTCACTTTTATTTCTGTGAGAATTTGACCACATTCACCACTCAATTAGTTTGAGTGGTGTATATAATTCCCTATGATATGTTATATCTTCAATTTAATTTATTTAATTATATTCAAATTTTAAATTAATGATATTGTTTCACAAGTCTTTTTATTCTAAATGTACTCAAGTGGTAAGAGATTTTTGTCTCACTTTTTGCTTTTATGAGACACATGTTTTGTCTACAACCTATTTCCTCTATCTGGTGTATGTAATTCCCATGAATGTTTTTATTATAATTCTAGTAAAATTTTTTATTATTTAAATATCCATTTTAGGGTCTATCTTTCATAGGTTTTAGTTTTCAAAATATACTAAATCAGTAAGGGAATGTTTTCTCAATTTTCTTTCCTTAAGAGACATTTTAGGTTATACAAAGATATTCATTTAAAAATTTTATGTATTTACCATTTGACATGTTATATCATGAATATCATTATTTATATGATATATTATACTTCAGTTAATGTTATTATTCAATGGGTATTAGGATTCAAAATTAGAAAAGTGGTGAGAGTTTATTGCTACAATCTCAGCATTTATTGGGATTGCATATGATTATGCTTTTGTTGATGAAATATTACGATTCATCTCTAAAAAATACTCATGAATATTATTCTCCCAGGGCTATCCAGGATATATTCAGGTAATAGTAGAAATTTCCCCCTAAATAGTAATTTATATAATTAATATTTTTTAATGGAATCCGACATTATATCTTTGTTCAGTGGTAAATCTGTGTTCTTTCGAAATTAAGTTTTCTAAAAATGGTTTTGAAATTTTTTAAGCTATATTTTATTCCCATTTTTTAAAATAGAAGGATTTTAAAAATGTTTTATGTTTGAAAATTTACTATTTTTTTCAAATCCTCCTTTAAATTTTTTCAATGTTATTTTTAAAGAATAGGGTTTTGAAAATGTTTTATGTTTTAATTTTATCAAAGAGGAAAGAAAATTTTCTTTAGGTATTGTTTTAAAGATATTTAAAAATAATTTTCCATATAAGATGATACACATTTATATAATTTATTTATTAATGGGGATATTATCCAAGGATACAATTAATATTATTCCTCTTAATGGTCTATGTTTTGATGGATTGATGTTTCTGAAACCCATTTATTTTCCATGGGTCAATCAGTTTACAATGATATTGACATGGAACCCAATTCTCTACCATGGGTTAATCGGGTTATGAAAGAATTAGCATTTTTATGAGATTTTATGATGATATGAAATTTATTCATACTTCATTCATGTTATGGTTCATGGACATTTCTTATATAGTGTGGGGTACCATATAGCACCGGGTAATCCGGTTATAGCTTATATGATGGGGTGACCTAGATAGTTCTAGGTAAGAACATTATAGCTTTTAAAATGGGACATTCCAGATAAAATCAGCTAATCCCATTATAGGATATACGATGTGGTGTTCCTGAATGTTTCAGGTAATCCTGTTATAATATATATGATAAGGTGGTACAGATCATGCCTAGTAATCTTGTTAAATATTATATGATGGGGTGGCCCAAATAGTGCTCCAATGCATGGGATATATATTTATATCTCAAGATATAGACATGATTTTAATGGGGAGTGAACTTGGTTTAGCAATATAGGTCTTCAATGAGAATTGTGCCTTTTTCAGTAATAAATATAGGTAACATGATGTGAACTAGGTTCATTAATGGACTTTGACTATTGTGATAGCCATAGAGGTGAGCAATCACAAATATGGAAATTATTTTCTATGCTTATGTGTATGCCACAAATTCGATGTCTTATTCCTATGTTATTCTCTATTATATTATGCTATTTATTCCATTATGATTCATGTAATATGATGTTTAAATATTTATTCCATGAACCATGTGTCTGATCCTTGATATGTAGGTTATGATGTTTATATATTATTCTCATGTTCTCATACCCTTATGTTCATGTTATGCTTATGTATCTCCTATATTTATGTTTACAGGGAACTTGAGCATGCCCTTTCTAATGTTTCCTTTCTTAAGGTTCTTAAGGAAGGTTTTATATAGGATTGATAAATGTGAATCTCTTTGTGGGATCATTTTAAGATCATTCACCAAGATATATGATTTTATTCCTTGTTTCACTAGCTACTAAACTAGTTGGTCCCTCAGAAACGTACATTTGTAATGTGGAGAATATTAATATAAAATGATGTAATATCTATATATGAGAAGCCTAGGTAACTGTATTTAGTATCAAAGTAAATTATTATCAATCCATTGGAAACTAGGAAGGGATACTATTTTAGAAATTCATAGGGATATTTTTAATGATATTTATGGGTATGTCCCTAAGGATAAGTCTATGGATGAGTAAAAGTATATGAAAATATCCTTGAATATTGATAATGGATAGAGCAAGTGGTTTCCTTGAAATACATCTTTATATGGATACTACAAGTGGATGTGACTCTAGAACAGATGTACCAAAGGGTAACAAACCCTACAACACTATTTTGACAAAGACTTGATTGGGAACTTGTGCATGAAAATGATCCTTTCTTTACACTTGGTTTGAAACTCCCAGGGGAAATGCTTTGGAAATTCACAAACTCTTTATGAACCATCATTAAGGATTTAAATAGATGATGGCTACAAATAACTGAGGATAAAACTATGGTATCAAATATTGATGAATATGGTTTCATAATTTATACATCCTATATGTAACTTTTCATGATTTATGGGTATCCACTATGATTAGTCTTTCTTACACAACTTGTTTTGGTTTTTGTCAATGGATGAGACCTAAAGGAACTATTTTAATACTGAATGCAATGTACAATGTGATGATTATACTCCTGAGAATTTAAATGATATTGAAGATGAAATGAAAAGTCTTATTGGTATGCTCAAAAAAATTTTCAAGAAATGAATTATGTTGAACCTACAAATGATCAAAGGAGGTAACAATGTTATATTAAGTCCTTCATAAGTAAACATATACCTTCTTTTAGCGGATCCAATAATCCACTTGTTTTTTTAGAAATCCAAAAGTACAACTTAAAATATATTGTCCATTATTTAGTACTCGGAGTATCAAAAAGACATTTTGGCTACCAATCATTTGGACGGTGTACCAGATAAGTGGTTGACTCTTATTAAGAACACTAGGGAATAATAATATATTATGTCTATGAAATGGTAAGTGTTTGTGGGGATATTTTTTTAGTTAGTGATTCCCTTGTATTCTATGAATAAATATTTAAAAGGAATTCATCGAGGTTATGAAAAAGAAAAATGAATCTATTGGAACCTATGAATCTATGTTTATGATACTTTCAAGGTATACTTCTTGTTTGATCAGTAGCCCTAAAATCAAAACTAAAGAATTATTTAGTTCCCTAAAACTAAATCTTCAAATTAATTAGTTATTAGAGACTTTAGTATCTTTGAAGAAGTCATTTGATGAAACTCGAGGTAGAAATGGAAATTTTTATTCCCATCGTTCATCTATTTTTGATAAGAAAAGGAAGATAGAGTCTCATGAAAACATAAATGGTGGAATGAAATTCTAGGTATCTGTGGGCCAAAAATGTTGGGAAAGGCATAAAGGAAATTACCTAAATAGATCTGGGAGGTGATTTAAATTTATCAAGGTAGGTCCTAATGTTTTTGAATGTCAAAATATGATTAATGGTATATTTAATGAAATGTAGGATAAGAGAGCCTAAACTAATTCACCACACATGGTCCAGTGTTTCAAGTGTAAGGAGTTTGGGAATTATGAAAATTAATGTCTCAATCTAAGTGTTAATATTGATGATAATACAAAACAACATATGAGAACAAAGGGAAAATTGAATGATTATATAATCACAATGGATGATAAGAATCATGATAATTAGGGAACAATTACCATCCCTTCATTAGTTGGGAGATTTCATGTTTGATTTTGTATGAATAAGCCCTATAGAATTTTTAGTTTTTCATTATTTAGTGAAATTTCATCTGATTGTATCCCTTGAAATGGATTCTAGAATAATAAAATAACATTTTTATATTCTATTAGTATAAGTAAAATATCAAGTTTCCAATGAAATCATTTTTTGGTATGAGATAATATATTATTTAAGGAATAAAGGGTGAACTATATTTTTGTAGGGTACTAAGGTTAACCATTAATGGAATTGTTGGATCTTTATATTGGATTATGTTTTTAAGATTAAAATATTACCTCACCATATGATAATTTATTCATATTGTATACCATGTGCGGTATGGCCTGAGCGCTAACCCTACGGCGATGGCGGCCGCAGCGAGGGCGATCCGCTAACCCTACGGCGATGGCGGCCGCCGTGGCCCCTTCCCCCATCAGGGGGGAGGGGCCTTCGTCTCCAACTCCTGCCTCAAGATTTGCGCGACCGCGAGGGAGGGACTGCTTTGGACCCTCGCCGGACGCGGGTTTCTTCCTCCCCGCAATCGACGTTGCTCCGAAGGTTCCTGGGTGCGTTTCTGGTCAGCCTATTGTCCCGGTCTCAGTGAAGGAATTCCATGAAGCTTCAGCTCTACTCTCCTCGGCGCTAATCGTGAGGTTTACGAAGCGGCGACCGCTGGTGGAGCACTTCGACAAAGCAATCAATGCGGAGTGGGGTTTGAAACACCGTGCACTTGTAAGTATACTGGGACCGCGTCAATTCCTTATTTTATTTGCGGATGAGGAAGATTTGGGAATGGCTTGGTCGCGAAAGAGGATTCCTTTCTATGGCCTCCAATTCCACTTACTGCGCTGGTCCTTCGAGGCGCACATGAACCGGGACTCGTCTCACGCGGCAATTTGGATTCAATTGCCTGGACTTCCTCTGCCATTTCAGAATATTGGATTATTGAGATCGATAGGCAACTCGATAGGGCGTTTTTTATGCAGCGATCAAAGAACAGCTTCCATGTCTCACCCCTTTTCGGCTAGAATATGCGTGGAAATGGACGTTGCAAAAGTGCCTCCGGAGATTGTCTGGATTGTTATTGAAGAAGAGTACAGGTACGCTCAATCAATAGTCTATGAAGCCTGGATCCCTTTCTGCTCCTTTTGCCACAAGCAGGGCCATGACGAACATGGCTGTCGAAGGAGACTCCGGGGTGGTGGAAGCTTTGATGTGCCAGATGTACCAGCAGGTGTTCCCTCGGAAGGAGAAGTGGTCACCATGGGTACCGTGGGGGACTTTGAGCCGATGGTCCAGGGGGCGCTGTCAGGGGAGGTGGATGCTCCATTGATAGGAGTACAGGCAGAAGTGAATGAATCTGGGGGAAAGGAGACCATATCAGGGGCTGTGGTGTCTACCCCTCTAGAGGTTTCTGGATTGGCCAACCGGGAGAATGACAAACAGAATAATCTGAGCCTTGATGCTGCAACCAATATACAGGGCCGGGACATGAATGAGGAATGTAATCTCCAGTATATGGGCAGGGGACATGAGCTTCAGCAAGGCTTGGGTGAGCCTGAAATTCCAGAACAGAACAACTCAACAAGTCTGATTAAGGTGGGGGTGGATGAGGCTATTACTTGTTCCCCAAACCGTTTTGCTCTGCTGGAAAACCCGGATGCTGTAGTGGAGCATGCTGGGGAAGATGAGCCAATACCTTTTCATCAATAGAACGAAGGTGATACAACTAATTGTGGCATTTCCCTCGGAATGATGGCTAGCCAGCCTGGGGGTGGTGTGGCTGATTCGAAGGGAGTCATCAGGGCCGAACCAGATCAGGTGATTGAGGGGGCTCCAATTCAAAAGAATAGTATGTGCTGTAAAAAGAAGAAGGGGAAAAAAGATTACTCCTTGCTTCCCCCTCCATTAGAGACCCGCTCTGTGAAGAAACTACCGGTGACAATGCCCAATGGGGTGAATCAGGCTTTAAGCAAGGGGAACATAGATGAAATGGACATCTCTACGGGGAAGATGGGGACTAGAAAGGAACCCATCCTTAGTTCCGAGGAGGATATGGTCGAGGAGTTCCTGTATGTGGACATTCCACAGGAAGAGGCTGACATGATGGGAAGGGCGGTAAGAGTGGAAGTCGATCACGAACAGGCAAAGTGGATTGACAAGCAAGACTTGATATTAATGAGAGGCTTCAATGACAAGAAAATCAGCAAAGAGGAATATATCTGCACTTGGGACAAAATGGCGAACTATTTGGAAGATGTTATTGGAGAAGATCCTGGGGCTAAGGTATGGATAATGCACTGGAATCTCTACAGGGAAGAAAGCAATAATAGGCTAAGGTTGTGTTTTGGTAACATTTCCTTTTCTTATGAGGCTTCACCCCCGGTTTGACTTGGGAAGTGCAGTCGAGGCTTCCTCATCGGGCTAGAGCACTCTACCTTTCCTTGGAGGGTCATTCGGGACATGGCTGATTCGGAGGGATGGCAACATCGGGAGGGACCATGCTTGCATGGGATCGTCGAGTGGCCATCTTAGGGATGGTGGTGTTGTTGTTGCTGGTATGTGGTAGTTTCTGCTCTTTCTGGTGTTTTTCTGGGTTTGTTTGGCTGCTTTGTTGAACTTTTGGTTTCTCACTTTTCCCACAAAAGTGTTTTCTTAATAAAAAAAATAATTGTCAGGTATACCATGTGCTACCCATTTTACATTCATAGATGGGATGAATTATTAGTAAATTTATGGATCTTAAAATCCATTAGTTATGAGGAATAATAAATTCACCTTCAGTTTTGGAGTAAGAGATGAAGTGGAAATTTGTCATGGCACAAACCAATGGTGAGGTTCTTCATGCAAAATGGAATGAAATTAAGTATGCATATTTCCTTTTGAAAAAATATCATCTTTATGAAAATTATATTGAATTAAAATTTTACCATATTATGATAATTTTTAATGATATCAATGACCTCTTCATGACTAATTGAGTTATGGTTTTATTGACACTAACCTTCCCTGGATAACCCACTTTCTTGTGATCAGATATCTCTTTCACTCTCTATAATTATTTAAATATTTACTCAATTTCTAAATCCTCACATCCAAACTATTTTCTAATATGTGAAATCCTCTTTATTAGTTTCTTTGGGTAACCATTATGTTTTCAAATTTACATATATAAATGATTTTTTTAATATTTATTTTTCTATAATGTGGGTCTTTATAAAGGAATTTTCAAATGTTAAACCATTGATGACCTGGATGAATTTTGAGAGATATACTCATTTTAAGGGGGGTTGAATCTGACACCCTGAGTTTTTATGAACTAATTTCCTTCGAATAAATTAATATTATTTCATATCTTCCATTGTATACTACACCATGTTAATATTTATTTACACACAATACCAATTTAAGCATTCACTACACGCAACACAGATTTTAGCTTGAGGTACACACAACATAGAGTTTGGATTGTGTTACATGCAATACCATGTTTACATTGTGTTACACATGACATTAAGCTTAGGATTCATTACTCACAACACTGAGCTTATCTTAAATTTCACGAAACATTGATTTTAAAAGAAACAATACATATTAATAAAATATTATTATAGTTATCACTTATCTGTTGTAATGATATGTATGAAAGGGATTAAATAAATTTTAAAAAACATTATTCATGTTTATAAAATTAATTATTTGGTATCAAATTTTTTATAAATGAATGTAATAACTATTTGAAAATAATGAAATTGTTTTTCTGATAAATTATTTTTCTATAGAAAAACATGTTTTATCTACATAAATTAAATAAATGAATACTTACAGGTTTTTGGAGTACACACTCAATTTCCATTCTAATTGCAATGAACAATGTTCCGTGAAGCTTTTAGGAGCTCGATATTCTTACGAGTACTCACTGGTTTTCAGGATATGATTATTGAGGAATCGTGAATCAATAGAAATATATATTGTGTATCATGAAGAGAATTATAAATAGAGATCTCATGCTTTTCCCAAATGCTTTAATAATTAGTATATTCTTGCGCAAAGAATGATAGCATGTACTTGTGCAATTAGTTTGTTTGAATTATGCGCACATACTGTTAATCTAGGAGGTCATGTCCTATTCTAGTGCCAAAATAAAGAACACACAATGACATTGGGTGATTCATGATAAAATAATGCACACATGGGTGCCTGTGAAGAAGTGACTACATAATTTCATTTATGTGTAGATGAATAACCATTAGAGACAACATGATTAAGCTCATGAATGTGAAATCTTGTAAAACTGAGTATCAAATGTAGTGAAACATGATGAAGTAAATATGAATTCATGTAGATTACATGTATATTCGGTATGAAATATAAGTACAAAAGATGGCAGCGTGTGTCCTCGTCTACATGAAATTAGTATGGATAGTGAGTGTGTCCATACATAGTAAATGTGAGGTTGAGAAAGTGTTTAATGTGTGAATGCATCAAATGATAGTGGAGAGGCCCTATTGAGGGAAGGGAACATCTTGTGTATTGAAGGCAGAAGAACTATGCAAATTCATCTAGTTGACTGGATACACTATTAATAATTTCAAATAGGGCTAAAATATATGAAGAAACAGTTATGAGACCGTATGTGATATATGTGAAAGGAATGTGACAAGTGTATATGCATATCAGTTTCATGATGAAATTTTATTTAAATATTCCAATACAGTGTGTTCATGTGATGCAAAGCACATTGTGTGCATTTAATTGAAAGTATAGTGTATTCACGTGATAGTAAATCGATAGTGGGAATTTTCACAAAGAGAAAGATTGTACATACTTTCATTTTTTTAGAATGAGTTGTCAGTAGCATATCCCAAGAAGTAGTAGTTTGAATTAGTTGAATTATAATTTTGTGTGTTATAGTTTATTGACATTTAGTGACAATGATTTTGGAATCAGTGAGAAAGTGCAGTATCATTTTATCATGGTGGCTCGAAGAGAAAGATTATTTTTGTATTTTAAGAGAAGCTTGAAATATTTCTTAGTGTGGTTGTGTTCTATTCATAAACTGGTGTAAATCAAAATAATATTTTTTCAGGAGACATTGTATTGAGAATAGGTCGATACTTACCCTTCTTGGTTTTAGGGTGATTCCTAACCATCCCACTTGTAATTTTTTATTTATTCATAGTAGAGAATCTATGTCTCAAATCATTTCTATGAAAACAAGGATGTAATCACTCACATCGAAGGTGAGCCTTGTAAAAATAATGTGTGATGTGATTCATTTATTTTCAGTATTGCATATGGCATAATTGTGTTTTTTAATAAGGAATATTCATTCAATTTAATAAGTGCAATGGTTTGAATTAAATGTGGTAAGAGAAAAGAAAAGAAAATTGGTAAAAAAATGTGTACACAGATTCAGCACCTTCTCAGTGTACCTCCCTGATCCACTGAGCACTTCAATAATGTTATAATAAATTAATATATTTTATTATATATATATATATAAGAATATTATTTTATGATAGAGTTATAAAAATGTTATATTTATTATATAAGAGGTTTGAATTTGTACGAGGGAAGTAAATACTTATAGTATGAGGATTTTTAGTCTCCCTTTTATTTCAATGAGACTTATGCCATATTCACCACTCATTTATATTTTTTGGGGTATATACTTCCCTAGAAAATGTTATACCATGAATTTATATAATTAAATTATATTAAAAGTTTTATATGATATTATTCTTTCATATGGATCACGATTCAAAATTTACAAAGTAGTAAGGGATTTCTATCTCACTTTTTACCTTTATGAGACATGCTATATTCACCACCTATTTCTTCAATGTGGTGTATATGATTCCCATGAACATAAATTATTATTAGTCTACTAATATTTATTAGTTTTTACATATCAATTTGAGTATCTCTCTTTCATGGGTTTTACTTTTCAAAAGTTACCGAATTGGTAATTGAATTTTATCTCAATCTTCCTTCTTTGAGACACAAGTTATATAATGCACCTATATTCTTTTATGAGGTTTATATATTTCACCTTTGATATGTTATATCATCAATATACTTTTTAAATGATATTTTAATCTTCATTTGTTGTTATTATTTCATAGAGATTAAGATTTATAGTTACCTAAGTGGTATGAGTTTGTTTCTACAATCTCATCATTTATGAGGATTGTTTATGATTATGATTCTATTAATGAAATATTATAATACATATCTCAATAATAGTCATGAATTATCTTCTCCTATTGTTATCAATGATATATTCGTTTAATGGTACAATTTTCTAATACTTTTAACTTATGATAATTAAGAAATTGTTTTAATGGGAATCTGACTTTATCTCTCTCATTAGATGGAAATCTGTGTTCATTCAAAATAAAATATTCTAAAAATATTTTCAAAGGGGTATTAATAAATATTTTTTGATGATTTTTAGGTAAACGGATTTAAAAAATTTTAATGTGTTAAAATGAGTTTAAAATTGTATTCAAAGATTCATTTATATGTTTTCGATGTTATTTTTATAGAACAATGTTTTCAAAATGTTTTAAGTTTGAAACAAAATTATCAAGGAGGAATTGATATTTCCTCAAGAAATGTTTTAAATGGTCTTTTAAAATTATTTACCATCTAATATGACATCCTCTGATATAATTTCTATTTTACTGAGAACATGACCTGATGATACCCTTCATATTCTTCCTCTAAATGGTCTATGTTTTGATGGAATGATGTTTATGAAACATGGTTTATTTCTATAGGCAAATCATGTTCCAAAGATAATTACATGAAACCCATTTATTTTATATGAGTTATAAATGTTATGAAAGAATAATCATTTTTATGAGTTCTTATGACGATATTCAATCACTTTGTACTTTATTCATGTTGTGGTTCGTGGACATTTCTTATACAATGGGGTGAGCCAGATAGCACTAGGAAAGACCATTATAGCTTATATGATGGGGTGAACTAGATAGCACCCAATAATCATATTATAGATTATATGATGGGGTGACTTATATAGACCCAATAATCATATTATAGATTATATGATGGTATATCCAAGATAGCACATGGTAATCCCATTATAGATTTTCTGATGGGGTAGCCTAGATAGCTCATGGTGATCCCATTATAGATTATATAATGGGGTGGATGAGATAGAGCTAGGTAGGCCCATTATATCTTGTACGATGTGGTGTCCTAGATGGATCTCTAATTAATTGGGTACATATTTATACATCATGAGATTGACCCGACTAGAATGGGGAGTGAACATTGTTCAGTAATACATGGCTAGAATGAGTAGCAAACTTAGTTCAGTAATATAGTAATGAAATGAGATGTGAACTCAGTTTAGTAGAAAACTTTTTCCACCATGATGTACTTGGAAGTGAGCCTTGAATAGCATGAAAATGATATCATAGACTATATTCTTGATTCCATTATGATTTATT
The DNA here is from genome assembly GCA_963277665.1 of Viscum album. Classification (NCBI taxonomy): domain Eukaryota; kingdom Viridiplantae; phylum Streptophyta; class Magnoliopsida; order Santalales; family Viscaceae; genus Viscum; species Viscum album. The sequence goes on along the minus strand of OY728153.1, from coordinate 1,175,080,951 downwards.
TTTTAAGATATTACAGTCATTGTGCCATGATTCACATGTATGATCATTGATATTTAGGGTTTGATTATCAAATGTTATGCCCATGTTATCATACCATTATGTTCAGGTTAATGCTTACATATCCCCTTCATTTACCCTCACTAAGCATTTTAGCTCAACCTTTATTACGTTTCCTTTCCCCAGGTTATAGATAATGGTTTTAATTAGGAGTTATAAATAAGAATAATTTTGAAGGAATCGTTGAATAACATTCACTATATTTGAATATTGTGTTCTATGTCCCTAAAGACACAAAACTATTATAGCCCTTAGACATTAAATCTTTTAATTTGATGACTATTAATCTAAAATGATGTAATATACATGTATGAGAATCTTGGGTTTGTATATGAAGTGTTAGAATTTCACATTAATTCAGTTAGAGTAGTGTGTTGGGTAGGCTTCCGCATTGTAGATGGTAAATATGGGAATATTTGTTTTATAGAAACAAATATTACTCTATAGTTTTTGGTGGATAATTAGTTTTGAAAAATTCCTCTCTGTTAGAAGATGTGTTTATTCTTTCCCCTTACCACTACCAGTGTATTGGACCATGACCATCATGGTGCACCAACAAACTATGTTATAGGATGATATGGATAATAGAAACCTATGCTTAGGTGGCATTTGATGTGAATAAAAACATGGTTGATATATTATTCAACACCATGATAAGTTTAGTGTATGCTCACACTATTCACCTAGTTCCATTTGTTAATATTTTAGGAATTCCAGTACAGCCATAGGCTTGATCTTGGTCATCCAGAAATATTTCATTGACGATGGTCATATTTTAGTCATTCTTATACTTGATTGTGTTTATGCCTTGCAGGGAAAGAGGGAAATACCCCTTGGTTTTATGACTCATATTAGTTAATAAACTGTATATTTGTAATTAGATTTTTTTCTGAATTTAAAGGATTTAAAAATCATATATAAATAAGTCATAAAATATATTAATTAAACAAAAAAACCATTATTCATTCATAGTAGGAAAATTACAAAAAACCCACCTAAAACTAATTATTTCAAACAATGAATTGTTACGCACTATTGATGAATACATCCATTAAAAGTGAGTAAATCAATATTGTACAATATATGTAAACGAATAAAATCATTAAGATAAGAAAATACAATAGATCATCTTCAATATTTAGGATCACTTATAACCAAAGAAAACCAATAATGAGTAAGAGAACCATGAAAGGAGAAATCATTATCAATAATTTCAAATAAGATGTATTCCCTGCTAAGTGAGAGTGAAATATAAAATGATTTCTTTAATATATATATATAAGAATGAAATATATCCATTATAAATATATTCATTAAAAATATGTTCTTTGAGAATATGGTCGATGTGTATACATACAATAGGTAGACTACAGTCATGTATTGTTTAGTGGAAATTTTAAAATAATATAACTCACTATGAAATAAAAATATTATATTAAACTACTATATATATATAATTATGCATTGCATATAAGTATTTATAATATTCCGTGAATATTGATATTATATATATATAATTCAAATAAATATTTCAATATCAATGGACTAGTAAAATCCAAATTTTAGAATATAAATAATTAATTTTAATGGAATTTGTTAAAAGACATTTTTTATAAAAGAAGATTTTCTAAAAATATTTTTTTATTTAAACTTTTATGTTTTATTTTAATAATATAAAGTGAACACATTTGAAATATTATATTAGCACTATTTAAATTCTAAATGCATGGGAAATAATAATATCATATAATGATTAAAAAATACTTTTTAATATAATTATGTAATAATTATATTTGATTTATTTTTTTATGGATAAGTAAATAATTTCAATAATTTCAATTCTTTAAAATGAAAATTATAATGGAATTTAGAATATCAATATTATCTTATGGTGAAATTTTGGGTTTTTTGTAAAATAATCGATTTTTAGTTGAACAGTTCAAAATATCATTTTTTAAAGGCCATGAATTTTTTTGAAACTATTAATATATAATCATTAAATATATATATATTTTAAAAATAATATTAATTATTATTTTTTATAAGTGAAATTAAAAAATTTAAAATAATATTTCTGGTTTACAAATTTGTATTTTATATACTTTTATTTATGTTATTTTTCTAGAATATTTTTTTAAATACACTATAAATTTATTTTTTCATAAATAATATTCACCAATTTCTAAAAGCGAATCAAATAAAATAGTTTTCTAATTTTTAATTATAAGGCCAATATTAGGTAATAAGGACCATCTTATTTTTATAAAATCTAAAATAATAAAAGTAATATATCTTATGGTAAAGGGTAGAAAACATTTTAAAACATGTTTATAATTTAATGTGTGAGATATTATAGACCTCATATCACCCAAAAATCCATTACTTTTCATTTTGGAGGAACATGACATGTCTAACATGTTCCATCTTTATATAATGTGGTTATATTTACCAAAGTTCAATTTTCACCACTTAAAAAAGGGGACTCCCAGAACCCTTTAAATATCACTCAAAAAAGTATTTTACTCTTTAAACACTACACTATTTCCTCCCACTATAATATTATTTTAGTCCATTAATATTTTGGTAACAGAATATTGGAAAAATTCCTCCCTTTTCATGATGTACATTAACTGAAAGTTCAAAATCTTAAACATCATCCTACTCTCTAATATTTTTAATTATTTATAAATTCAATTAAAAATTTATAACCCATTATGGAATGATTACATCATTATTTAATATATACGGAAAACTTTTTATGTTTATCAGATATATATTATCCAGCCAATTCCTTCTTCCCTTATGTAAAGAGAAAACCTGATTCACGTGTTTGTGAAAATTACAACATCCATGACACAGTGTGTTTCATTTCCCATAAATACTTAACAGGGATGGTCATATTATAGAATTTAATTAATATTTATTATATTTATGAAATATTTTAGATTCTAATATGATAAACCATGTTTCTATATTTCATCTCTCTATGAAAAAGAAATTACCATCCATGTATATGTGTTGACTACCACCCCCATGGAATAGTGTATTTCGTGTTTCATTATTGTTTTTCATGGATGGTAATAATTTTTATCTTAATGGATAAATATTTTTTTAATTAAATTTTTAATGTTCTTGTAACAACTACTTGACAACCTTTTCACAATATGATTAATAAAAAATCATGGTAAATTAACCATTGAAAAGAGCATACTAATATTAAAAATTTATTTCATTATACTATGTAATAACTTAATATATGTTATATCATCATTATAATTATGATATATGTCACTAATAAATAGTAAATAAGATGATTTTTCTTCTAGTATAATAATATTACTACTAAATCACTACATAATCATCCATTGATTACCTTACGTTATTATTTTAGGTTGTTTGACCACCTAATTGAATAATGAAATAAAATTATTACACAAAAGAATATGAGAATTTATTTACTTGAAATATTTTATATAAATAATTAAATACTATTTTTTCTATATTTGATAATAGTTATATAAAAAATTAATTCAATATTTTAGAAAAAAACATTCATTCTCTTTGAATAATCAAAATATTAATATCATCAAATTCATCCTTAAGAATCAGCCTAAAAATTCTTATATAAGTAAATTGAAAAATTATAAATAATTGAAAAAAATACCATTTAATTTTTATGTTGTAATTAAGGAATTTAGTAGAATATTGAGAAAGAAACTTCTTTTACGAAACTGGTTTAAAACGATCAAGACTACATAGACGTGATATTGAAAATATATAATAAATAACAAATTTATATGTAGCTAATAATTATAAATGAATGATAAAAAAGAAATAATTATCAAAAGTTTTTTAAATAGTTGATTAATAATGTTTTTTTTTCACATAGGATGTTAGAGAGTATTTGAATAAGCAGGAATGCAAGGTAAAAGGTTCTTGACTCAAATTTATTTTATCAGTACAGACTTCTTACTAAAACGATGAACATAGTAATATGGTTCGATTATTTACCAATTAATTTATTTTACCATATTCATTGAATAATTGTGGTTTTAATATATATATATATATATATATCATTTTCATTCTTTAAATGGTCTTTAATTGAAAATATACCAATGTTGAAAGGGGTTTTTAAAAAAAAATTACTCAAAAAGTAAGGGTTTTGATTGATGATATTATTTTTTTAAAATATTATTTATATAAGAAAATCCATATAGATAAAATAAATTTTTCAATACTACATCACAATATTACATGGATATTTGAGGGGTTTTACGTTTCGCCTCAAAATTTTATTTCCCCAAATCTCATATTTTACTTGATGTGTTTCTTTTATGTGAAACTGACCAAGTATTTTCTTCTAGGCCTGTAACCTCATTTTCACCATATCCTTATTTATTATATTATTTTGATAATGTATGTATCTATTCATAAATAATTTATTATATTCATCTTATATTACTATTAATTTCAATATAATATTTTAATTAAATTGATAATGTCATCTATATGGTTATTTTTCATCAAAATGCGAAAAAATATATTTTTAACATTTTAGGTCGGAAAAAGTCTTCCAACTATATTTTTTGTTATATATGAAATATAATAATGGTTTTTATTCCCTTATTTTTATAAAATATTTCTTTTTAAACAACATTCAAAATATCTGGGATATTTCTTATTTCAAATGAGATTTGTCTAAAGCTTCTATATAATTTTTTTATTTATGTTATTATCCTTTGATATATCTTATGCTTAAGAATGGATAGTCATAAAATATTACCATCCTCCTTCCTTCTCTAGATATCTTATGTAATGTTTTTCTCTATTAATGATATGACCCATCAATGTATTTTTATTTCATAACAATCCATAGAGAATAAATATAAGTTTTCTTCCAGTTCCATTGATTTGTGAAGACTATATTTACTTCCATTGATTGAAGGGTGTTCACCCTAATTCCATACATCAATTGATTATGGAAAATTATCGAACTATAAGTATATAATATATCTATATAATGAAAATAAAATATTACATATTTTATTGATTTAAGGGTTTTTAGAATTATAACGTATCAAAATGACTTTGGATACCCATTGATTTTCCATGGGATTAGCATGTTTTGATCATGGATTGAATTGTGAATTATTTAATTTTTTTGAATCCATTTGGAATGTATAGGAAAAAAAATTTATTCCATAGTTTCTTTATAATGTGGTCAATAAAGCCCAGTTTCTTTCCATGGGCTCTATATGACATGACGAATGAAACCCATTTTCTTTATTTGGTAACTTTATGATGTGTTCAATGGAAACCATTTTCATTCCTTATGTTATTTATGAAATGATTAATGGTTCATTTCTTATGGAAAAAATATGTATCAATAAATTAAAGAAGCGGTCTTATATATCCCTAACATTCAATGGATACTAGTTCATATTTCATGAGAAATTGTATTCTAAAGTATGATTTAGTTTCTCATATGTGTAGACACTGATGGCATGGCTCAGATGAATAATATTATCTATACCAATGTATGTTCTATATAAGAAATGTGTTTTCCATTATTATATTATAATATCACAGTGTGTCATCAAGGACATGTTAAGTACTTGAAATATATTTTTCATTTTTATATTATGATCTAATGGTGTTTCTATGTAATGTAAGGTTCCCAATAATATTATATGTTCCATATTTTAATGATATTCTACATTATAATCTTATTCCATAATAGTGTAGATTCTGAGAGTAATGTTACCTATACTAAATTTATTTTCATATTTAAAATATTTTTTATATTATTATCTTATGTCCTCATGATGTGACATATGAATGTAATGGTCCGTACACTAATATATCCTCTATTTTTGAAAAAAATTCTGCATTCTTATCTTATTCTATCAAGGTGTTTCCCCTGAAAGTAATGTTACATGTAAATTTTTTTTACCAAAGTCTTATTGTTATGTCATGCTCCAATGGAACATATTTATTAGCTTTTGATTCCACACACTTTTGATTCATTCTACTCTGTATTCAATATTTCATGATCTATTTTTTCCTGGCATGAATTTATTATGTATCTTTATTATACACATATGATTCTCTTTTTCCAACATATTATCATTGATTGTATTCTATTTTCCCCTTACTATTCTTTTGAGCGCACACCCTTTTTATGCTTCCATTTCCACTATGTTATTAAAGTATGGATTATTGATGATTTATATATTAGATGATTTGATATGAAGAATTTATTGGAGATGTTGAAGGATCATTATGGATAAGTAATTACATCTATAATAGTAGAAAGGTCATTTTGATACAAATATCATAGATTCTAATAGCGAAATATTTTCCCCGACTCTATAAAATTATAAACCTAAAATGTTCATTGTAAGGTAAATGATTAATTATTTTTGATGGAACATGTAATTAAGTATGTGTATTAGAGTTATTATGTAAAAAATACTTTTTTATCTTTGAATTCGGGTGTGAGTTTGGGGTCAAATTAGAAGGTAATATAGGAGGGTTTATATATCCTTAGAGATGAACATATATTATGTTGAAGAAAAGTTAATACTTAAAAATTTCATCATGGGTTTCTAAATCACATTTTATCATAATTTCAAATGTATAGATATCCATTTATAATTTTTTGAGATATTATTGGATTTTGTTTTTTGGGTATCAGGATGAGAGAACTTTACTGAAAACCTAATGGATATGTCTATGTGATATTTCTATTTATATGATAATATAGCAAAGATTAAGTAAATTGGAGACTATGTGTTTCTCCTAGAAATAACATCCATGTATCAATAATATAATTGGATTAATTCTCTAGAATTGATATACCAATGTGTAATAACCCTAAAAAGGTAATGTTGGGTATTAAATCAATTATCACATGGTTCACAAAAAAGTGTCCAAAATACAAACCAGGTTTGACACTCTCAGGAGATATGATTTTGTTAATCACATTCTCTTTATAACCCACAATAAAAAAATTCTCATTTTAAGAAATTAGATTAAGTAATATGGGAAAAACAAACATAATGAAACATATATTGAAAAGCGATTGATTTATATTTAATTTAATGATAATGTAATAATTTATAAGAGTAAGAAATTTTGATCTTTATTTTCTCATATCTCACAATAGTTCTCTTAAGCTTTTAAATTCTCATTACTCATGATTATCTCTATTCAGTTTTAATACTATTTGGAGAATATAAGAAGAAAGATAATAATGGATGTGATGGACAACAATGAGACTTCCCAAACTAGTAATCAAATAGGTTAAGAAATTTAGTAACAAACAATGTTATTGTGTCGAACTAGATATCAAGATCCATGGATAAAAAAATTAACAAATTTAAATTAAAAAACATTCCCAATAATAGAATGATGGAGTATAATAGGGGTTCCAATAATTAAGATAATAAAAGGGAAAAGATTCAATTTACTTAGTGTAAAAAAATATGTGAAAAAATCAAGTAAAATGTTTAAAAGGGACTAGATTATATTTTATATATAGTAAAGGGTATCCTAGAATATATAATTATATAGGACAATCGAAGACCTCTGTGGAATTGGTTAAATTAAAATAGGTCATCTTAAATTACCAATGAAAATTACCTATAATAAAAATTGGATACATAAAAAAATCCTAATATATACTAAAATAAAATGGATAACAAGGATGATATAAACTGGAAACATCAATGAAAATGGAATTTATATGAATCTACTACCATGGAAGTGAGTTCCAAAGAAGATAAGAAGTGAGAAAACTGGTCATCAACTTAAGAGATATGAATTTTTTTTTTCTTGTTCTCCAAAATATTTTGTACATAGAATGTTTTCTAAGAACATAAAAACATATCCATGATAAGTAGATATTGAATCATCCATAACAATATTCTAGTGGTATGATTATGGTATATCAAGTTTACATTTCATCAGTGTTCTATATGAATGTTATATGATTTTCCTTTTAGATAAATTTAATGTGCTTTTGGAAATGAATTATTTTTCAATCTATATAACGAATTATGTATTGAAATAAGGATGTCAAATTTTTTATTATCCTATGATAGTTTATAAATTAAAGGATGAATATAATCAACCCTTATAATAAACTAATATAATATGTGTATTTAAACTTAATAATGAGAGAAAATCGGCTCAAAATGATGGGGAAAACACTGAATATTGGGATATTACTATTTTGATGAAAGGGATATGTTTCCCGATTTTTTAAGGTCAGTAATTCTATTGAAATTATACCGTTAGTCATATATACAATTTAGTCTTAATTACCCACTTTCATTATTATAAATATCATTGTGATTATGTAATGGTGGTGGGGGGGGGGGAATGTACCCACCATATTTTTAAAGAATCATAGTATTTGTGTAATCAATATGTTTATAATTTTAAAATATTTTAGTTGAAAGGATCAGAAATTTATTAGGAAATAATCTAAACATGATATGAATTAATCTAGAAAAAAATATGTTCATTTTGAAGTGAAACATTACAACAAAAGATCATAATAAAATGTATCGTTCACCATATATTATTGCACACCATCGATGAATAAATCCATTGAATGTGAATAAATCAATAGGGGTAATAGATAGAAAAGAATAAAATAATCCCAACTAGGAAAACCCCTAGATCATCTTCAACTTGGAGGGTCATGAATCTATAAAAAATATAATTTGTAAGATCACCATGAAATGAGACTATATATTATATAATATGAAATAAGAACAATGCTTTGTGATGTGAGAGTGGAATGGAAGAATGATTTATTAAGTCTATATAAGTGAATGAAATCTATCCATTATAAATATAAGCATTGAAAACATGTTCAATGTGAATATGTTCTTACGATAAAAATTAATTAGGTAAATTAAGTTAGTATATTTTTTAATAGTAAATTTAAAATAATATAACTCATATTGAAATAAAATAGGATATTAAAACATTATATATATATATATGCATATTTGTATATATATTTATGAATTTCTTATAATTATTTATAATAATAGTATTAAAATACGATATGTTATATATATATATATAAAATAAAAATAAAAAATTCAATATCAATGGACTAGTAAAATTACATTTTAGGAGAAAAATAACTACTTTTAATGGTGTTTGTTAAAGCATATTTATTATAAATTTTATATTTTTTCAAAAGAAATTATACAATCCTAAAAAAATAAAATATCAATTTTTATAATATTTAATTTGAATTATCGAAATTATAAATTAATATAAATTTATAATTAGGACATACAATGTTTCAAAATGCATGTTTTTCAACAAGAACAGTATGAACCATTTTTTTCTTTACAATGATAAATACATAATTTTTAGAATATTATTTAGTTAAAAGAAAAATAATTTTTTAATTTTCAATTTCTATATTATAATATGGTGAAATTATGGAATTTTTAGGAACATTTGGTTTTTACTTGAATAGCGTGAAATACAGTTTTTACAAATACCCTGAAATTTATTAAATTTTAATATTTAAGTATGAATTTTAATTTTATGAAACCATTTTATTGAAAAAATATTTATTTCTTCTTAGTCATTTAAAATTTAGAAATATTGTTTTTTTTACAGAACCAAATTTGATATTTTAGAATTTATGATTTCTTATCTCAAAAATTATTTTTTAATAAACTATAAGTTTCTATATTAGAATAATTTTTTTTATCATTTTTAGAAAGATAATATAATAAAATTTTTATCAAATATATAATTATATACTTAATTTTATGTAAAAATTAACACATTATTTTTTTGGCATATATGATAAATGACTTAGGAAATAAATAGTTATCATTTTAATATCTTAGATAGTAAAAATAATAAATACAGGGGGTATGGGGGTTGGATCACGTTAATTACTTTTTAAAAATTCACTGTTTGAGATATTCATGGAAATTGAACATCCCCAACATGATTATTTTCAATTTTTTAATACACATTATATATTTCATATGTGCTCCCTTAATATAATGTGGTTATATTTTGAAAAATTCCACTCACAACAATTATCAAATGGGCCTCTCAAAACCCATTTGAGACCAATATAATAATTTTATTTTATGTTGAAACTATATATAATTTAAGTCTCCTATAATATTAATCACTCCATCAATAATTTTTCAATAATACAATGTCCAAAGTCATCCATCCCTAATAAGTACTTCCAGAGAGAGTTCAAAATCTCAAAGTACCTCTCACTCTCTAATATGATTCCGTATCTATATTTCCCTTTAACCAAAAATTAAAAATTATTACATGATAAAATTATTATCACCTATATACTGAATTATTTTTATGTTAATGGGATATAGCTTTTCTACCCTTTTCCCTCTCCCCTTGTAAAAAGTAAGAACTCTAATCATGCCTATATGAGGACTACCACCTCCACGACCCAACACAATTCATTTTACTTTAAAAAAATACCTGGATAGTCATAATGATTAATTTATTAATTTATTATTTAATTAAAATAGTATTTTATATTTTTAAATTATAAAACTTATTACACCATTACCTTTTTATAGAGAGGAAAAATTCATCATCCATGCATATGTGTAGACTTATGCCTCCTTGGAATGTTGTATTCCTTCTTATAATAAGGACATTCAGGTATTGTATTATGATTTACTTTTAGGTATAAGTATTATTTTTATGAAGTTATTATGGTGCAATTCTGTTCAAATACTTGCATTTTTAATATTATGATCAATAAACAACTGTTGTAAATTCAACCATCCAAAAGAGAGTTGTAAGAGAAAAAATGAGTTCTTCATACTTTAGATAAATTTTAATAGGTTATTTTATTCTTCCAATTCTGATATTTCACTATAAAAAACTAGATAAGATCATTATTTTTTTGTATGGTTAAATTACACCTAAATCACTACATAATTATCTATTAATTATAACACGTTCTTATTTAAGTTTAGTTTAACCACCTAATTCAACAATGCTATAAATTTATGTCATGGATGAATATGGGTATTTAATTCATTTTAATATATTATGTAAATAATTAAATATTTATTTTTTATGTTATAGAATAGTATTATAAAAAGTTGAATCATTATTTAAGAAAACATATTTCGTTCATCAAGAATCCAGAAAATCTACTCACCACCAAAATTTATAATTATTGATTACAGTCTAAACTCAAAATAGAATTAAATTATAAGATTATGAAAAATTGTAAATAATAAATTCATTTAAATTGGATGACCATTGAAGGATGAAAATTGGAATAAAAACTATGAACCTTATCACTCTATTTGAAACAATTTTAAAACATTCATGACTACACACACCTGATATTAAAAACAAATAATAACTGACAAATACATATATAGAGAATAATTATAAATAGAGGATAATAAATTATAGAGAGATGAATAATGTTTTTAAATAATTTATTAAAAGTGGTATGTTTGTCATATAGGTGGTTACATCATATCAATCTAAGCGGGAAAACAAGGTAAGGTGTTCTTGTCTCAAATTTAATTTCTTGAGATTTATTTATTATTATGCACTATAAAACTTTTAATATGTTGTGATTTGATTATAATGAATTTATTTTACCATATTATTGTAATTATTGGGGAATTAATATCCATATCATGTTCTGTCTTAATTTTTTGTTTAATTTAATAGATACCAAATTTGAAATGGGATTCGAATATAATATTACTCTAATTGTAAGGATTTCAAATTGTAATCTTATTTTCAGATCAATATTTTTTGAATGATAATACATCTTTGTAATTTTTATTCTATTTAAAAAAACTAGTGATTTTACTTGGATATTCATGTGGTGTTATATTTCATCTCAATTTTTCATTCCCCCTTGACACATATCTTACCCAAAGGGTTTGTTGTAAGTGAAGGTATCACCGTATCTTCTTCAGGGTTAGGAATATCCTTTTATCCATGATCATATTAATTGGATTATATTTGAAATTTAATTATATAAGTACTAGAAAATTATTCAATTAATTTTCTAATCATTATAATTTCCTTAAATTTTTTATAGATAATTTAAATATATTTGGCATGGTTTGTTTTCATCAAAATGTGAAAAACTATCCTTTTTTAATGTTTCATGATAACACATATTTCGAACACCATCAATGTATTAAATGAATATTTGTATCATAAATAGTTGTAAATGGAACTATTTTTATCCTATTTTTTTAAAATATTTCCTTTAATTATTTTTCCATTAATCAAGGATATTTATTAGACCAAAATTAATTTTTCCAGAACTCAAAGAAACCATTTTTCATCTAAGTCGTTATCTTTAAATATATCTTATTCTTAATCAATGTTTATTATAAAATTATTCCATCAACTGTATCTCTCATTATGGATTATGTAATTTTATTTTTATAAAAATATATGATCTTTCAATACATTTTTTTACAAAACCTTCCATCCGGAATAAGAATAAACTTTCTGCCATTGCCTTTTCATTATAAACACTCCATATCTTCTTCCTTTTATAGTAATGTGTTAACACAGATTCCTTAAATAAATGGATTGGTGAAAATGTTTTATATAACAATATACCATTTTTATAAATATATATATTGTAAATTATATATGATTTATTATAATAGTTGAAGCATATTTACCAATGAGGTTACTGAATGTATTTGGAAGCCCATTCATTTTCAATGGGATTATAATGTTTTTATTATTGATCTAATTAGGAATGATTTCCCTTTTGGGAATCTATTTAATAAGGATATGAAACCCAATTTATTTCCACAGGTTATTTATGATGTGATGAATGAAACCCATATTATTTTATTAGGTTCCGTTGATTTAATGAATGAAACCCGTTTTCATTCCATGGGTTCTTTATGATATGTTAAATGAAACCTATATTCATTCCATTATTTATTTATGATTTTATGAATGAATGATTTTTATGTCACATATAAGTTTCATTTAATGATTTTTGGGGTCTAATGTCACTATAGCACCCTGACCAGAAACATATCATGAAAAATAACAAGTATAGAATACTACATGAACTAAGGTGTGCATCCTAATATGAAAGAAGGTCCCCTGATTAGTAGAAAGGGAAAATAAAGACACAACATGGAATCTATAACTCCATATTAGTATATAATAATATCATATATAAATAAATATATACCATAGAGATAATAATATCAACCAGGAAATTTAATAAAACAACAATAGAAACACTAGATGCAATAATACAAGAATGTACCATATATACCAATCCATATTTCTTATTGGATGGTTATACATAAGATATACACAAAAATGAAATAAAATTACTAAAAAAATACCCTACAACCAACTGTTCTTTATTCCTATCGATTCAAATCATTTAAATCTAACCTATGTATCAAAAATAATATACATTAACATCATACCATTTCAAAAAACTATACAAGTGAAGAAGTATACTATTTTTATGGGAACCCAAGTGCCATGGAGGTATGAGAAGGGTGTATGTAAAACTCAGTAGGCTACCACCCACGACATAACTAAAATGAATAGTTTGTATAGGTTTATGACCTTGTCCCCATTATAAATAGTTACAACAAAACCTTGAAAACATTTAAAACGGAAAACAAAAAACAAATTCTCAACTAGGGGGATGTGTTCACCATTGGAATGGTACATACCCACTTCGACTAGTGTTGAGGTTTCTATAAGAAAGTCGTGATAAAAATTGAAATTGATCTGCCATTGAGTGTAATATACCCATATCTAAAAAAGTATCCTTCATTAATTATCATTATTCCCATCCCTAAAGCCCTAGTGTCCACAAGGGTGCCGTGTTCACCCTAGTATTAACTATAAGTCTCTACATCCACACACGAGACATGATAACCATGGATTTAAACATCATTATCAGCATTCTCCTATGGGAATTTTTCTCCCCTTTTTATACACTGTCTTCATCATCCACCTGAGATCTATGTCCACCTCGGGTTTTACTTTCACAAACAAGAGTCCACCAGGGGGAATTTTTCACATCATGTTTAACCACTAATACCAGTGTCCAATTGTGGGTCATGTTCATCACGGGATTAACCATCACAGAAAATATATTTCAAAACAATATGTAGAAATAAATCATTTTCATATCACGAAAATTATCAAAACAAGAATAATGAAATAGTTAAGATTTTTGTTACGGTATAAATCCAATTTCTTTTACCCAAACCATTTTATAAATCCTTTAAAATATCAACGCCATCTATTCAATTTCATATCACATTTCATGAAAATATTTTCAAATAACTTTTCAAAATATTATTCCAATATATTATTCAAAATACCCATTATAAATTCAAATCAGATTTTTTCAAAAACAATTATAATTACTTCCCATTAAAAAAAATCCAATTTACCAATTCAAAATTATATTTTCAAGTACTATTTAAAATTTCAATTTTAAATTATATTTTAAAAAATAAAACATTTCCATTAAGGAATCATTTAATTATCCAAATTTCAAGTTCAATATAATTAAAAAGGTTTTCCACTAGGATCCACCCTCCTATAAGGTTCATGATATCATAGGGGAATTCTACTAAGGAAATTTCCAATGTTCATCAATAAGAAACTAGTGATACCACCACCACTTGAACTAAAAGGATAAATATTGATTATGGATGAATTTAGGGACCACATACATCAATTTTACACTTTTAATTTTATAATCCATTGGCCTAAAACTCTAGAATAGATTTTCTATATCTTGTATCCACTCCTCCTAAGTCTGATCCATCTATTGAGACCCTATATCAACCACACAAAACAAAAAATTAAATAATTAAATAATTAATACAAAAAAATAAAAAATAATATCTATAACTAAACTAAATATTGAGTCCAACGTTGTCAGAATCACAAGTAACCATCATCATTCCACTCTTGACGCACAACAGCTCCAAGTAAACATAAAAACCTGAAATTATAAACCATGATTGATAGATGATTTCACCCAATACTACAAGAACCCATTACAAAATTCACCAGGAAATGTAGCTAGCATCAAACATTTAATGGTGCTTAGATGATGTCTTCTCTGTATTCTTTCTTGATTAGATAAAAAACCACTTTTTCCCAAGGTGATTCCACCATTATCTAGAAAAATCACCTAAAACGCACTAAATAAAATACCAAAATTAATGTTCCACAAAAAACATTCATAGAAGGGAAATGAACATAGTTATATTTAACAAGATAATTATATAGATTTGAATTATTCTTCAATCTATAAAGAAATGAGGGGAGAGAATACTCCAGAAGCTAAACATTAGAAAAACATTAGAGGGGTGTAGAGGGAAAGAAAAAGGGGAATTTTTGATGATTCACCTATTTTTAAATTTCTAATATACAGTTTTATGTTTATTGATGTCCTGAAACATGAATTCACATTTTTATGATTCAAAACTGAACCCCCAAGAAATCAAACTCGATATTTCATATCTTAAAAGAATTTCACACCATGAATTATTCCATGTAGTTATCAATAGATACAGTTATCTTCTAATACTCCCAATATCACTCTCATAAAACCCCAAGACCTCCAAATACCAAATAAATCATTCAGAGGTGTTTAAACCCTTAGATTACAAACTATATCTCTAGTTTTAAAAATAAATTACCCAAAAATTTAAAAATTCAAAATATCTATTAATTTTTAATAATCTTATGATCCTATGGTTTTATAATCTCCATCTAATACATTGGTTAATAGTTCATATTTCAAAAGACAATGTTTTCTGTAGAAATTTTTTGTTTCTTATATGAATAGTAATTTTAAGGTGTGGATTGTGAATGTAAAGTTACCAATACTAATGTATGTGCCGTATTTGAAAGATTTTCCTCATTGTTATCTAAATCTCTTGGATCATGAATGTAACATTCCCTATAATAATGTATGTTCTAGATTTTAAAAGTTTTCTTCATTCTTATCTTATGGTCTCATGGTGTGTCTCATGAATGTAATAATTCCAAAAGTAATTATGTTTCATATTTTAAATATATTATATATTCTTATCTTTGGATCTCATCATGTGGATGAGGAATGTAATGTTCTATATACTAATGTAGGTTTAATAATTGAAATATGTTCTATATTCTTATAATATTATCTCATGGTGTGTTTTGTGAATGTAATGTTCCCAAAACCAATGTTTGTTCTATAGTATTATGATTTTGTTATGCTATCATGGATCATGTTTTTAAACTCATGTTTCTACACTCTTTTGATATGTTTCATACCTTAGGCTACATTTTTTGTATATTTTTTAAAATTTATAATTCTCTTATGTATTATTCTAATACCCATATGTTTATCTTATATGTACCAATACTATTTAATTTCATTCTCTTATTTTTACTTTTTCTGTGAATTTGAGCTAACCCCGTTTTATATTTCAATTTTCACTAGGTTATAAATGGATGTATTATTTATGATTTATGTAAAAGGTAATTATATTTTAAGAATTCATGAAATGAGTTATATACTAATTATGGATAAATAAGATTCATATATAGTAGAAGAAACGTAATATTGATACAAATAAAATGAGTTCTATTACCTAAAACCTGAACATTTCATTGAAATATAAATGTTATATCAACTGTAGATGATATTTTAGTGAAGAATTTATATCAATTTTAGTGTGTAATGTATGTTTTTTCGCACCAAATCTTGATTTTTGGGCTCACCTTAAGGAGGACCCTATGATGGTGCCTTCATTCTAGATGAGAAGTGTCGTGGTACCCAATTTAGTGTGAAATGTTTACCCACTATGGTCATCATATGGTTTTTATGATTATAATGATCAAATTGGTTCTATCTATATTATTATAAATTCCCCCCTTAGGTTTGGAATATGTTGATAACCCTTTAGGGGTTTTGAATGTTACCCACATTTTTGTGAGAATATATTCATAATTTTAGGGAATGTAGGAGACACTACCATCCTATCAACTTCGAAGATTATTTTATGCATCAGAGGGGGAAAATATGGTTCAATCCCATAGAAAGTATGGTGTATGCTTCAACCCATATATAGGGGATGATAAATGCCTTTGAGGAATTGTAGTGTATTAAACTGGATCTCACCATGGGATAATTAATAGTGGAGACTATCAAGAATTTAATTTTATGTCTGTTTCGATCCATTCCCCCTTTGAGGATATGGAGGACCGACGTGCCCGACTGTCGATCTCACGGATGACTGAGCCCCGCTTGATTTCAAAAGTCGGGTACACCGGTCTTCATTTCAAAATTCCCAACGGTTCCATATCCAATGATATGTGGACCTGCTTTCCAAAGGCAGGTGTCCGCTAGGTGGTTTGGCCAGCGATGCTTAAGAACTCACATTGGTCGAGAGGATGGGAATTCTGGCTCATCGCACCCTTTTGGGGGGAATTATCGCTTGTTCTGGGACTCTCTTATAGATTTAATACGTATTCATATGTTGTGAATCCTTGGTTTATACCCAAGAATAATATCCATGGATTACACCTTGTTGGAAATGGTCATCTTAACTCAAGGGTTTAGAATCATTTATGCCTGAGGTTTACCATCCCTCATTGGATTAATGACCCCGAGGATTCTAGACTCATTGAGGTGGCACTAGGGTTGCTGCGGTGAAATGACATAAAGATAGTCAGATCAGCCGGTTGTTGGGCTTGAACCTTAGGGAGGCTTCCTATATACCCTGGCTAAGAGTCCAAGATCAAATTCCATGTAAAGACCCTTAAATTTCACGGAAATTTTTTTCTTAATTTTCTTTGGAATTTTACAAGAGCGCAGCTTCTGACGGCACTTGATTCCGAGGCCCGGTGTGCCCGGAATCAATTTCCAAATTTTGGCTCGGGTACGTTCAGTGAACGGACGAGCGGGTTTTTCTAACTTTTGAACCGGTGCCCGGAATCAAATTCTGAGGGCTCCGATGAAATTGCAGCTCCGGTATTCGCTTAGAAACGCCTCTTCCGGAGTTGCGTTTGCTCGGGTGTGGTTTTTAATTCTCGGGCTTAAAGTTAAGAAATAAAATAATTTTGCGACAACATTATTTTATTTCGCTTAAGCCACTTGGAAGCCACTTGAAGCCACCTAAAGGCAGCTTGAACTGAGTTGAACTGGATAGGATGCTATCCAGAAATATCCTACCCCTTGGTAGGATATTTGTGAGGTGGGGCCCGCACGAGCCCCGCCGTTTCTTTCCGCTAAGAAACGCACCCGTGAAAACCCGTCTTAATGAAAGTCAACTGACGCGTTTCTTAAATTCTTAACAGACCATTTAATTGGGCGGTTTATTTCGTAAATTAAATGATATGTTTCTTTCGTTGAATTAATTCTACGAATTAGTGGTTCGTTTCTTATCTTTTGAAATTCTAATGTTTAGTTGTGTAAATAAAATAAGGCTTAAGCTTATTTTATTTTGGGTTGAAACTTGTGGCGTGGAGAGGATTTGGAGGAAAGCGTTCTTCTTCGGCGAAGAACGCGAAGAATGTGAAGAACGCGAAGAACACCAAACCTGAGGAGATCGACGACGCGAAGCCTTGTACCGCGACGCCAACGGATCTCCCTTCGTGGCGCTTCTTCCGCGACGATCCAACCCCGCGACAGCCTTCGATCGACAACAACCAAGGTAGGGGGTTGTGCTTCTTTTTATTTTCTTTTTGGATTTCAACAACAACATGGATTTAATCATTATTAATTAAATCCGTATGTTCTTAGTCCTCGGAGATCATTGACGCGACGCCCTTCTGCGGTGTGACGATCACCTCCTTCCGCGACGGTCAATTCCGCGATGACCTCGCATCCGACAGCGACGGCGAGGTAGGGATTTATTTTTGGGACTTACCCCCCTTTTCTTTTTATATTCCCGTAATTGTTTCTTTAAAAAGTTAAAGAACTGGATTTGTGAACAATTTTAAAATTATTAAAATTGTTGTTTCCGTTCAAATAAGGAACCCGTTTTTATGAAACAATTTTATTTCATTAAAAATTGTTTCGGATATGCGTTTATGTGTTTAACTTTAATTTCTCCCGTTGTTTATATCTAACGCGGAGGGTGCGGGCCAAACGAACACGGCCCGACAACCCTCTGCCGTTCTTCGTTCTTGTGCAGATTTGACGGGCAACGATGGAACGTGCCGAAACGGATGTTTGATGATCCCGCAGTAATGAACGGAACCCGGAAGGAACAACGGCGCAGACGGGAAGGAAAACGGGCCACCAGAGCGACTCCGGCGGCCGGAGGCGGCGACACCCCGCGGGTGTCCAGCGCGACACCCCACGGGTGCCGCGGGGTTGTCAGGCGGCACCCCGCGGGTGTCCAGCGCGGCACCCTGCGGGTGCCGCGGGTGCGGCGGGTGTCCAGGGCGACACCCCGCGGGTGCCGCGGGGTTGTCATGCGGCACCCCGCGGGTGTCCAGGGCGACACCCCGCGGGTGCTGCGGGGTTGTCACGCGGCACCCCACGGGTGTTCAGGGCGGCACCCCGCAGGTGTCGCGGGGTTGTCACGTGGCACGTCCGGCTGTCTGGCCGACACCCCGCGGGTGCCGCGGCGGTGTCACGCGTGGCGGCGGCTTTCCCCCGCGTCGGTCGCTCGGCCGAGCCGAGCCGGACCGGCCCTGGCCAGGCCGGGCCGGGCCAACCGAGTCGGACCCTACCCGGTTCGGGCCCACCAGGGGGGGTCGGCCCGGGTCGGCCCGGGCCCGGACCCCCCGTCTTCGGACGACTTTCGTTCAAACGCTCGTAACATGAGCTACGGGCCTCCAAACGACTTGCCATCAGCGGCAACACAATCCTTGGAGCGAGACGGTCGTTTCGGTTTGTCTCACTCAAGGTTTTGGAGTACTTTGGGTTCGGCAGGGTTGGTTCGTACACGAAACCAACCGGGCCCTCGGAGCGGAAACGCTCATATCTTGAGCTACGGACGTCCGATTGACATACCGTCAGCTTTGTTAGTTTTCTCTTAGTGAGACGGATCTTTTGGCTCACTCCGCCCGGGGTTTGGGCGCAGCTGGAGTACGGTCGGGTTGGTTTTGCCTTAAAAACCAACCGGGCCCCTAGGACGAAAAAACCAATAACTCTCAGACCGGGCGTCCGAATGACGTGCCGTCTGTTGCGTTTAGTTCCTGTTGACGATACGGAACTTTTGGCATCCTTCGCCCGAGTTTTGGATACAGCTGGTAGTGGCCGGGTTGGATCACACCCGAAATCCAACTGGGCCCCTGGAACGGAAAAGCTGATAACACTCAGACAGGACGTCCGTTTGACGAACCGTCAGCGGCGTTGACGATCACGTTGAGAAACAGTCCCTATGAGTATACCCTATGAGATCTCGGGGTACAGTTGAGATACAGCTGGGTTTGGTTCGCTCACGAAACCAACCGGGCCCCTGGGACGAAAAGGCTAATAACTCACAGACCGAGAATCTGATCGACGCGCCGTCTGTTGCGTTGAGACCCCTCTGACGAGGTGGTCCTTTGAGATACTTCTTCATGGGACCTTGAGATACTTGGAGTATCGACTTGCAGCTCGTGGAGCGGACCCTCCCAGAGACGAGCGTGCGGAGTACGGAGACCGTGTAGCCGACTGAGACCTGACGACTGCTTGACCGACTCGACTTGGAGTGAGTCGACTAGCCCAGTGGACGGGGAACTACTTTGTTTGGGTGTAGACCCATGGCGGACGGAGCACTACCTGTGTGATAGTGCAGACCCGCGGTACTCGTCCGGAGAGTACCTCTGCAGGCTACTAGGGGGTGTGCACTACTGTGTTTGAGTGACATACCTCGGCGGGAAGCACTACTGTGTTTGGGTGGCTGGCCCGCGGTACTCGACAGGAGGAGTACCTCACCAGTCTTAGGTTAGTGAGCAGTACCTCGGATTCGTGACAGGACCACTGTACACTCTAGAGACGGAGCTCTTCAGTAGTTACGGTTTTGATAATGAAAATCCTGGTTTGAGCTGAGACTTTTGACTTGTGTGTTTCCTCATGATTGAGATGGGTTACTTGATAACTTAGGTATATGTATGGGCATATACCTAAGTAGAGGTTATCTGTTGAGATCTTCTTTGTGGTTATCCTTGTTGGATTTAGTGAGACCTTGAGGGTCTCGGGGTCCCTACTGAGTATCGTTATACTCACCCCTGCACAGGCTATGCCCGCACCTCGTTGTGTTGGTTGCAGACGACAGGCAGTGCTGACGGAGGCCGAGTATTTGAGGACTGGACGGTACACGGAGGTAGACTACACGACAAGTCAGTGTCCGGAGGTGGACTTCATAGCGAGACGACACTCGGAGGAGGTTGACGGACGAGAGCACTGTGGAGGCTATTTGTACCTACCCTTCAGGTAGGATTCGTGGTGGACGATCTAGGAGCTGCGCCATCTGTACCTACCCTTCAGGTAGGATCCGAGGAGGACGACCCAGGAGCCGCTTTCGTCCCTCCAGCTGTTGTCTTTTTCTGTTGTACTTTGTTCAGTTGTAGTTGTACTTTCTTTTGGGTTTGTATTCTGGCCCATTTATTTTCCAGCACTTCTTTTTGTACTTAGTGTTTTACTTCCGCTTGTACTCTGTGGTGTTTTGTTACTTTTATAAAGGCAATGCCTTCCCAGTTATCGGGATTTACGCCTTTGGTGCTAGTCGCCAGCCCCTGGCCTATGGAAGGCAGGCTTGGGGTAGTCACGGTAGGGGCCCCGTGGACGGGTCGTGACAAATTGGTATCAGAGGTGGTCGGTTCTACCGCAGACTCTGATCTTTCTTTCTGTGAGGCAATAGTGTTAAGGGTACCGAGTGTGGTTTTCAGTTCAGGGAGTCCAGTGTTGGTGCGGGCGGCCGACGTATCCATACACCAGGACCCTGGCAACTGATTTCTGACTTTGTGCATGAAAACACTGATTGCGTGTGTGTTTTCAAAGGTTTACCCCCTTAAAACAGCTCAAACCAGGTCAGCTCACCAGGTATAATCGTTTGACCGTGTTACGTTGTTTCTTTCAGGATGCCTTTTCTCTGAAGACCAACTAGAGCCCAGAGGGATGTGTGTGCTGACAGCCTGTCGAGTGACGAGGCTTCGGTACAGGGCCCTCTTGCAGTTGAGGCACCAGCGGAGGCGCCAGCGGTACTACCATACGTTGGTTCACCGATGCCACCAGCCCCAGCAGTAGGCGATGCCTGCTACTTGAGCGCACTGCATGAGTTCCAGCGCCAGAGGCCACCCAGGTTCGGGGGAGAGACGGACCCGCAGGCGGGTGAGGATTGGCTGGAGGCTGTGGAGGGAGTCTTCAGGCTAGTGGGGACGCCATCGGACTTCATGGTGACCTTTGCTGCCAGCCTTCTTCAGGCAGCAGCAGGCAGGTGGTGGAGCCACTTGTTCCAGTTTTGCGATGGGATGACTTTCACATGGGAAGACTTCGAGACCTTCTTCAGGGTGGAGTTTGTGCCAGTAGCTCTACACCCCGAGTGTGTTTAGGAGCTTCTACCTTTGCCACGTGTTTTTCGATCAGAAGCCAAGTCATCTATGGGCAGTAGATAGATGATGCAGAGGTCCAGGAGGACCAGACCAGCAGTTGGGCGATCTCGGGTTTTAGGACCGGTGGTGCGGGGAACCCGGGGTGGGGTTAGAGCCAGGCGTGCCAGAAGCAGACTGTGTTACTCATGCGGTGGAAAGGGGCACCTGGCACGTGACTGTCCGACTCCTCGTACAGTTGATCCATAGGGTTTTGAGGAGCCACCGAGGCAGAGGCAGCGACGAATGCTTGAGCAACAGTAGAGAAGTGGACAAGGAAGTAGAGCTCCTGGAGCAGGTGGACAGGAGCGGAACTAGTGGATACGTCTCTTGTACTTCTAGTTCCATGTTGATGTTGTTTTTTGTGTCTTTGTACCATGAGCTGCAATAAAATAAAGACACTTATCTTGTGATGTTTGCTTTCCTGTCCTCTTTTGTGATGTTACTAAGTGGTCCTGGTTAAGACTGTTGACTTGACCCTCACTTTCGAAATTCCTACTGGAGGAGACCCAGTGACCTCACACTGATGCCGACAGTGTGACTCGACCCTTGGAGGCGAGAGTGACAGTTGGATCTCTTAGTAGTTACGTCGAGGCCTTACGACGTCATCCATGGCATGAATGCATCCTTCATGCCAGGATTGACTGTATTAGGCAATGGGCATGGTTCATCTAGAGAGGGGATGAGACCGGGTTTCTCTTTTCGGCAAAGGATAAATTTTCGCAGCTCTTCCAGATCGTATGCAAAGGAGGTGCAGTTCATCCAGGAGCGGATGAAGACTGCACAGTGCAGTAAGAAACAGGAAACCAGTGCCATTCTTAGAGACTCGGGCGTGTTAAATGTTTCAAGAAGAGGAAGATTAAAGGAGAGATGAGTCTGCAAATCAGCAGACGTGGAGGCACAGCTAGGTGAGAAGCATGAGGTGGTGTACATCCTAACATGGTACAACCACCCGCCTTAGTTATTCCCGCCAGGCTCAGGGATCTGGAGGGCGGTGGAAGAATGCGGCTGCATGCGGTCAAGAAGTGTGACCCAATGGCTCTAGAAATGATTCAAGGGACAGTTTATGTCCACTACTAGCTGCTGTAGTAACAGACGTCGATATGAATCATTCCTCACTTCCACAAATCTTGTTCCAGACCTAGAGTTTCCGGTAAGCCGTGGACTTGACCCTCACGTCTGGAGATACCTTGGGAGGAGACTCGATAATCACACTCACGCCGACGGTGACGTCAGACCCTCGAGGAGAGAGTTCTGGTTGGAATCTCTTGGTGGCAGCGTCGAGGCCTTACGACGTTAGTTTGAGTATGGAATGGGAAATAACTATTCATACTCAAATTGACGGTTTTAGGCAAACGTTGGGATGGGTTTTCCTTGGTCGGTGGAAAAGGAAACCCCAGGCAGTGCAGGGTAACTCTTGCACAGGAGGGTACGACCGATCACTCTTGAGTCAGTCAACCTTACCCTCATAGCAGCAGTCGTTTTGAGTTTCAGTTCTAACAGAAATAGAGACCTCTGGAGTTCGAGGATGACGACCACGTCTTATTACAGGTCTCACCTCGACGAGGTTTACAGAGATGTGTCCAAGGCGGAAAGTTATCTCCAAGGTTCAACGGACCTTTCTAGGTCCTCAGCTGGGTAGGCGGGATGGTTTACCACTTGGTCCATCCACCTCAGTTGCACTAGGTGCACGAATTTTCCACGTATCTCAGCTGAGGAGATACGTGCTCGACCCCTTCGCATATCATCGACCATGAGGATCTAGACGGTGGCGATGAGTGTCTTATACGGAGGTTCCTATGGGGATCGAGGATCGATAGGAGCGGATCCTAGGAGGATGGTCGATTCCTCTTGTTCACTTTCTTTGGCAGCTCAGGGACCTCCAGGAGAGCACTTGGGAGTGGAAGGTTCAGATGCGTGCTCAGTACCGCCTTTGTTTCCCTAAGTTTGTGTTGGAGCTTTACGGGGACGTAAAGACCTGTGGTGGGAGTAATGTAAAGACCCGTAAATTTCAAGGAAATTTTTTTCTTAATTTTCTTTGGAATTTTACAAGAGCGCAGCTTCTGACGGCACCTGATTCCGAGGCCTGGTGTGCCCGGAATCAATTTCCGAAGTTTGGCTCGGGTACGTTCAGTGAACGGACGAGCGGGTTTTTCTAACTTTTGAATCGGTGCCAGGAATCGAATTCTGAGGGCTCTGATGAAATTGCAGCACCGGTATTCTCTTAGAAACGCCTCTTTCGGAGTTGTGTTTGCTCGGGTGTGGTTTTTAATTCTCGGGCTTAAAGTTAAGAAATAAAATAATTTTGCGACAACTTTATTTTATTTCGCTTAAGCCACTTGGAAGCCACTTGAAGCCACTTAAAGGCGGCTTGAACTGAGTTGAACTGGATAGGATGCTATCCAGAAATATCCTACCCCTTGGTAGGATATTTTTGAGGTGGGGCCCGCACGAGCCCCGCCGTTTCTTTCCACTGAGAAACGCACCCGTGAAAACCCGTCTTAATGAAAGTCAACTGACGCGTTTCATAAATTTTTAACAGACCATTTAATTAGGCGGTTTATTTCGTAAATTAAATGAGCTGTTTCTTTCGTTGAATTAATTCTACGAATTAGTGGTTCGTTTCTTATCTTTTTAAATTCTAATGTTTAGTTTTGTAAATAAAATAAGGCTTAAGCTTATTTTATTTTGGGTTGAAACTTGTGGCGTGGAGAGGATTTGGAGGAAAGCGTTCTTCTTCGGCGAAGAACGCGAAGAACGCGAAGAACGCGAAGAACGCCAAACCTGCGGAGATCGATGACGCGAAGCCTTGTACCACGACGCCAACGGATCTCCCTTCGCGACGCTTCTTCCACGACGATCCAACCCCGCGACAGCCTTCGATCGACAACAACCAAGGTAGGGGGTTGCGCTTCTTTTTATTTTCTTTTTGGATTTCAACAAAAACATGGATTTAGTTATTATTAATTAAATCCGTATGTTCTTGGTCCTCGGAGATCGTTGACGCGACGCCCTTCCGCGGTGTGACGATCACCTCCTTCCGCGACGGTCAATTCCGCGACGACCTCGCATCCGACAGCGACGGCGAGGTAGGGATTTATTTTTGGGACTTACCCCCCTTTTCTTTTTATATTCCCATAATTGTTTCTTTAAAAAGTTAAAGAACTGGATTTGTGAACAATTTTAAAATTATTAAAATTGTTGTTTCCGTTCAAATAAGGAACCCGTTTTTATGAAACAATTTTATTTCATTAAAAATTGTTTCGGATATGCGTTCATGTGTTTAACTTTAATTTCTCCCGTTGTTTATATCTAATGCGGAGGGTGCGGGCCAAACAAACACGGCCCGACAACCCTCCGCCGTTCTTCGTTCTTGTGCGGATTTGACGGGCAACGATGGAACGTGCCGCAACGGATGTTTGATGATCCCGCAGTAAAGAACGGAACCTGGGAGGAACAACGGCGCAGACGGGAAGGAAAACGGGCCACCAGAGCGACTCCGGCGGCCCGCGGAAGCCGGTGGCGGCGCGGGTCGCCGGCACGGCGGCGCCGGCGGCCGGAGGCGGCGGCACCCCGCGGGTGCCGTTGGTGTCCAGCGCGACACCCCGCGGGTGCCGCGTGGTTGTCCCGCGACACCCTGCGGGGTTGTCAGGCGGCACCCCGCGGGTGTCCAGCGCGGCACCCTGCGGGTGCCCCGGGTGTCCAGCGCGACACCCCGCGGGTGCCGCGGGTGCCGCGGGGTTGTCACGCGGCACCCCGCGGGTGTCCAGGGCGGCACCCCGCGGGTGTCCAGGGCGGCACCCCGTGGGTGTCCAGGGCGGCACCCCGCGGGTGTCCAGGGCGGCACCCCGCGGGTGTCGCGGGGTTGTCGCGCGGCACGTCCGGCTGTCTGGCCGACACCCTGCGGGTGCCGCGGGGGTGTCACGCGTGGCGGCGGCTTTCCCCCGCGTCGGCCGCTCGGCCGAGCCGAGCCGGAACGGCCCTGGCCGGGCCGGGCCGGGCCAACCGGGTCGGACCCGACCCGGTTCGGGCCAACCAGGGGGGGTCGGCCCGGGCCCGGACCCCCCGTCTTTGGACGACTTTCGTTCAAACGCCCGTAACTTGAGTTACGGGCCTCCAAACGACTGGCCGTCAGCGGCAACACAATCCTTGGAGCGAGACGGTCATTTCGGTTTGTCTCACTCAAGGTTTCAGAGTACTTTGGGTTCGGCCGGGTTGGTTCGTACACGAAACCAACCGGGCCCTCGGAGCGGAAACGCTCATATCTTGAGCTACGGACGTCCGATTGACGTACCGTCAGCTTTGTTAGTTTCCTCTTAGTGAGACGGATCTTTTGGCTCACTCCGCCCGGGGTTTGGGCGCAGGTGGAGTACGGTCGGGTAGGTTTTGCCTTAAAAACCAACCGGGCCCCTGGGACGAAAAAGCCAATAACTCTCAGACCGGGCGTCCGAATGACGCGCCGTCTGTTGCGTTCAGTTCCTGTTGACGATACGGAACTTTTGGCATCCTTCGCCCGAGTTTTGGATACAGCTGGTAGTGGCCGGGTTGGATCGCACCTGAAATCCAACCGGGCCCCTAGAACGGAAAAGCTGATAACTCTCAGACAGGACGTCCGTTTGACGAACCGTCAGCGGCGTTGACAATCACGTTGAGAAACGGTCCCTATGAGTATACCCTATGAGAGTTCGGGGTACAGTTGAGATATGGCTGGGTTTGGTTCGCTCACGAAACCAACCGGGCCCCTGGGACGAAAAGGCTAATAACTCACAGACCGGGCGTCCGATCGACGCGCCGTTTGTTGCGTTGAGACCCCTGTGACGAGGTGGTCCTTTGAGATACTTCTTCATGGGACCTTGAGATACTTGGAGTATCGACTTGCAGCTCGTGGAGCGGACCCTCCCTGAGACGAGCGTGCGGAGTACGGAGACCATGTAGCCGACTAAGACCTGACGACTGCTTGACCGACTCGACTTGGAGTGAGTCGACTAGCCCAGTGGACGGAGCACTACTTTGTTTGGGTGCAGACCCATGGCGGACGGAGCACTACCTGTATGATAGTGCAGACCCGCGGTACTCGTCCGGAGAGTACCTCTGCAGGCTACTAGGTGGTGTGCACTACTGTGTTTGAGTGACATACCTCGGCGGGAAGCACTACTGTGTTTGGGAGGCTGGCCCGCGGTACTCGACAGGAGGAGTACCTCAGCAGTCTTAGGTTAGTGAGCAGTACCTCGGAGTCGTGACCGGACCACTGTACACTCTAGAGACGGAGCTCTTCAGTAGTTACGGTTTCGATAATGAAAATCCTGGTTTGAGCTGAGACTTTTGACCTTTGTGTTTCCTCATGATTGAGATGGGTTACTTGATAACTTAGGTATATGTATGGGCATATTCCTAAGTAGAGGTTATCTATTGAGATCTTCTTTGTGGTTATCCTTGTTGGATTTAGTGAGACTTTGAGGGTCTCGGGGTCCCTACTGAGTATCGTTATACTCACCCCTGCACGGGCTATGCCCGCACCTCGTTGTGTTGGTTGCAGACGACAGGCAGTGCTGACGGAGGCCGAGTGTTCGAGGACTGGACGGTACCCGGAGGTGGACTACACGACAAGTCAGTGTCCGGAGGTGGACTTCACAGCGAGACGACACTCGGAGGAGTTTGACGGACGAGAGCACTGTGGAGGCTATCTGTACCTACCCTTCAGGTAGGATTCGTGGTGGACGATCCAGGAGCTGCGCCATCTGTACCTACCCTTCAGGTAGGATCCGAGGAGGACGACCTAGGAGCCGCTTCCGTCCCTCCAGCTATTGTCTTTTTCTGTTGTACTTTGTTCAGTTATAGTTGTACTTTCTTTTGGGTTTGTATTCTGGCCCATTTACTTTCCAGCACTTCTTTTTGTACTTAGTGTTTTACTTCCGCTTTTACTCTGTGGTGTTTTGTTACTTTTATAAAGACAATGCCTTCCAAGTTATCGGGATTTACGCCTTTGGTGCTAGTCGCCAGCCCCTGGCCTATGGAAGGCGGGCTTGGGGTAGTCACGGCACGGGCCCCGTGGACGGGTCGTGACATTCCACATAGTTCGAATAGGTGTGTAGGAGAACTGACATGAATGTGGACCCGGGGGTCCGATGGTGATTGGTATTGAACCTCTTGGAGGCTTCTTGCGTACCCTTCCTAGGAGGCAGGGATCAAAGTCCACGTAGTTTGCATGAGAGGTGATTACATTTTGATGTAGCCCAGAGTAATGGATTGGGGCATACACTCTGAGGAGGCCCAGAGTAATGGATTGGGGCTTACACTCTGAGGAGGCTCATAGAAGGATTTCAAGGTTGAGACTTACTTTAATACCACTTGAGTTATGCTCGGTTTGAGAAACAAGAGGAAACATGGACCAGACGATCATGTCGCGAAAGGAGCGTCCATGAGAAGTGGAGTGGGGATTTTGCATAGAGCATCCCATAAGGTTGGGGCTTACTCCGAGATGGACGCCCAATGGTGACAGAGCCCACTAGGAGAGGTATTTGGCCCCAAAGAAAGATGAAGCATCACCCTTCCCTACTACGTTCCCCCTTGGTCGTATTGGTGGGGAAGTACGGAGGTTCATGGGGATGACTTCCTTCAGACGGGTATGCCACCCCCTCTCTGAGGAGGGGAGAAGTACCCGACCTCTGAAGCATGTGGTCCCTCATCCTGGTGAGTAGAGGTAGAAAGGGGGCCTCATGGGCTCAGACTCCACATTACCGTGGGAATGTGAACCCATGAATGCTTCAGGAACCTGCCCAATGGCTGGGGAAACCCCTTCACCCTCGGTTACAGTGGGTATGTAAACTCCAAATGGAGTGCTGGTGCACCTGAGGGTTACACCACACAAATCTGGTGGTTCTAGTAAAGGCCTCGACTTAGGGCCAATGAGTTGGGCAATGAGGAGGTTGCGAAGGATCAGGCCGGATTGGAATTGGAAGGATTTTATCTAGCTTGTGGAACGGGAACTCCGAAGGCTCCGATGGGCCACACACGTGAAGGAGTGGTGGCACCCTTCACATAGGAAGGTACTACATGGCTGGAGAGACCATCCATGAACTAGGAGGGACCACGAACTGAGAGGCCGTCTGCGAACCAGGAGGGTCCACGGACTGAGTGGCATCCTGCGAACTAGGGTGGTTTGCGGAACAGTGTGAATCTCGATAACCAAGGACGTTTGTGGTTTTGGGTTCATTCCGCATACCAGGGTGGTATGCAGAGGGTTTCATGCGAGCAGCGATGGCCAAGGGCGGTTCCAGTCAGAGGTTTGTCGGTCGAGGCTTCACCAGTGTAGGAGTGTTCTACGTAGTGAGACAGATCAGAAAAGAAGCATAAACACCCTGGTCCACGGGAAGTATATCCGCGGAGGTTCTGTGGTTCACGGTATTCTCTTCATTGTTATTTTTAGTTCATGGTTCACCATGTTATTATGAATTTTTGGTTCCTTATTAATTCGTTCCCAGGTTCATACCTGTTCTGGTTCGTGAACTGGAACTTCACTGTTTCTGAAATCCTAAGCCTTCTTTCGAAATCCTTCCACCTGAATCTAATCGGTCTTCCTCTGAGTCCATCCGAATTTTTTATCTTTTTTTCCCTTGGTCTCCTTTTATTGAGTGAGGAAAGAGATGTATCTATGGTCACGCAGCACCTTTTGCGGAGGCCCATGACTGAAAACCCAGTTCACGGATGACTCGGTCAATCCGCAACTCATGGTGGCATTGAGCACATCCCCCCCAAACTAGCCCGGGGAGTGCTTCATGGCCGCAGAGGGTTCTGCCTTCATCCCGCGAACAACAGCAGATGCGGAATGAGCCGGTTGACGCAGTCCATAGTTGGGGAGGTTTATGATGGTGAACTGGATTGGCGCCCATCCTGCTTCACGCCCGCAGAGGATCTTCGCCTCGGTTTCGCGAACGACGATGGTCCGCGGAGGAGGGACACTTCGCAGAACCCACCGTTCGTCGTTAACATTATACCGGTCCGCAAACTAGTTCTTCTTTCTCCATCCATAAGTATTCTTCACATTTTCCCCAATCCTTTGAGGTGGAATTGGGTAGAATCCCCCTTGAGTTAACGGGTATGATCATTCTCCTTTGCGTATTTTTTTCAGGACCCTACAAATTCCTTCCATCGGAATGGGGTCCGATTGATACGAAGAGAAGACTATTCTGATGTAGAGTGGACCAAAAACTCTGATGTTTTGAGGTAGGGAAGTGGACCCAGTAGGGGACCACGCCTATAAATACAGAGGGTCGTTCATTTGTCTTCTACTGGATTCTTCACGAATACTAGCGCTCCTTCTCTTTTCTACCTCCGTGTTCTTGTTCCTTTGCGAAACGCTTCATCCACGAACCGACTGCTTCTTCCAAGAACCACTTCTCTTTCACACCGTTCATCATCCACATACTAACATCCCAGCCGAGAACTAACACTTTTAATTAATTAAAAAGTATGTCACAAAGGGCCGCATAGACACTCATTTCGCGGTTTTGGTGCTCCACAGTTTCGATGCTCTGCGATTTCGATGCTCCGCGGACAAAAATGTTATGAACATTAAAAATTTATAAGTCTTCCGAACTTAACCACTTAAATTCGGGATTGAAATTCTGCGGAGCAACCCAGTTCTCGGTTTTCTGGCCAATGCTCCGTGGGCTATAGTATCGTCAACTACTTCCACGCAGGGTCGGTTCACGGGGTGTAGTCATCATGAACCATCCTTCAAGGCCTCCTCGCAGACTTTGCTATGAAGGCTCCTCAACAGATCCTTAGCCATATATTTGTTATTTTTGTCCGAAATTATTTTTTATTCCATACTAACCACTTGTTGGCTTTCGTTGTGTAGGGAGAAAATATGGTTCCCCCTCGTTCTGCACTTAGGCCTGCCGCAGAGCCTCTCTCAATTGGCGATCAACGCCTGAAGGACATAGCCAGCTCTATTTAGGATGGAATCCTCCACTCCCCACTATCTTCCTATTTTTCCGGCCAGCTTTCCAAGTCACAACATGAGTACCCCTTTCCTAACAGCCTTCCAACATATAGTTTTGGATTGATGTCTGATACCCTGATTCTGGTACAATCCTGTGACAACAATCCTCAACCATGGATATTTACTACCACTATCCCTCGGTTCGTGATACCTGTCAGCGGGTGGCCTGTCCCAAGGGATACAGTTGTTGGATCTATGTTGAATCACCTTTCAGTATCCCCGACAGGAGAACAACGTCAACAGGATGGAACAATTCACTACTACCAGAGCATTTCCCACAATGCCATGGTAAGCGACTAGCATGGCTGGTCAGCGAATTGGGACCTATGGCCAGCATGAGCATTTAAGTACTTGGATTGGGGGTAACCCTTCTAGGTCCTCCAGTGTTGTGTGGAGTTCGAGGTAGAATTGGGAGCCGTAGGATTGTATGAAGCTTCCTCGTTGTCCCGAACCTATACCTATAGACCTCAGGCCCTCACCATGCAACTTATGATCCGTTGGGGCCTGTACACCAACACCATCCATCTGATCCACGTGGAGGTGGGAATTAGTCTCTAGTATGTATTTCAGATTTAAAGGTTCCCCATTATTGGGGGTGTGTGGGACGAATCCCTACCTCCCCCTTCTGTGTTGAATGAGGAAGGTAGAACCACTCCCTTGGTAAGTGGCTCATTGATCTGGCCGAGGAACGTTCGAAGGATACATCTCTGAAAAATCTTGTCCATGTTCATGAGGAGCATCTAAAGGATATGTCTCCAAGACAGCATGTCTCGTATCACGACTAGATCAAATATTTTTCCAGAGAGAGCCAGTCTGTAGCTCTTCCGCGTAGGCCCACGACCATCCCTACAATGGGGTCCCAAAATCATAGGGGAATCTATTGGATGAACCTGGAGCAAGGCCAATTCAACGGCTGGGGCTGGGATCTTGTCCGGGATGTCGATCGTCTACTTCGTCTGGCGGCATTTCTGGCCAGCTTTCTGAGTGGTTGGCTATTGCATGTACGAGAGTCTAGCGGCGTGTGGGTCTCTACCTTTGTCAGGGAGGCACAATTGTCTACTAGAAATGTTATCAACTTAGCTTTCCCAGTAGCAGATATGATTTATCAGCTGCTCTGTAATATTACCGACGGGAGCCGGCCGAACCGAGTGGCCGATCATTCTAAAATTATCTGGGTATGGCTAGGCATACACATCAAGAACAGCTACACCTTCATCAACCCTCTTCAGATTCTGGGAACCACATTCCGGCAATACGTACAACTGGCCAGAGGGGTTATTCCCGAAGATTGGGAGACCCAAGAGAAGGATAATCAATAGACAGTTCAGAACAGGTGTCTGCTATCGAGTCGAATCTCGTGTTATGATCATTTCAACATCCATCCATTTTCTTACCCAACTGGTGAAATCAATAATACCATAACATAAGAGTTTAGAAAGCTGGGAAATATCTTTTCCCTCCAAGAGGGTATTCTGGTAGCTAGTATTGGCGGGGAACTGATCTGTGAGGGGTTTGTGCCTTGCCGATTCGGGCGTCAATTTGGAAGCATCCATGGACTGTGTCCTCCCGCACTCAATGGTGCCTATGAGAATCGTCATTTAATGGTGTCCAGACAACTGTGGTTAATGTTTACTTGGGAGGATACTGGCTGCGAGGTTCTGACCCCCACGCTTATAGAATCCATTCCCTTCTTATCCAAGAATTATGCTGACTCCTGGGTACAATCATACCCAAATGGCTGGCTAGGTACGTTGGTTCCTACTATCTCAAGTATGAGTCCATCAAAGGGCAAGATGAAGTGAAAGGGGGATGGTGTTTTGACTAGGCCGGGAAAAATCCTTCAGCACCCTGTTGGTCATGTGCTTCCGGGGAAGATTTTAACAGACATAGGTGTATCCTCTAATTCCCTCAAAGCTTCCTGGAGGGGGATGGTTATTCCTACAGATGCTACCTTCCCGACGGCCTGGGGACAATGGGACAAATTCAAAGGTTGATCGTCCTATCGTAGCTAGAACCCCCATTCCTTGTGGTAGTATCTTCAGCAATCAGAAGTGGCATTTGATGGGATGGGCTACATATCCGCCCCTGTTGACATCCTTTATGATGCTCACCCAGAGAAGGTCAATCGATATTTCCATGATCTCGAAGCCTATATTTATGCACGCCAGGGTTACGTAGTATTAACCCACCGAGTCCGGTCGATGGTGCACCCAGTGACTGATGAGGAGGGGGAAGGAAGTGACCACTCCTCAGCAGGTGATGATTTCAATGATCTCCCCGTCATGGCTGAAGCAAGGTAATTCCACTACCTATCTATGAGTTCATGTCCAGAGGTCACCTCAGAGAGTTCTAGGGCAGTGGCAGGATCTGGATCACAAACACGACCATTGGCACCCCTACCATCCACTGTCGTTGCCCGACCCTCTCAGGTTGATCCTTCTAGGCTAGTCGTTCCCATTACGGCCGCATTCCCAAACTCATGGAGGATTTGGGATGACCTGAGGTCCATGGGATCAGATGAAGAGGTTTAGGCATCCCTCCAAATGAGACCTCTCGAGCTCCCAGGTACTGGGGTTATCTTTGATTCGCCTCACCTGCAGTTGGAAGAGGATTTTAGTGAAATAGTCGCCTCATTGAAGGAGATGGTTGAATACGTGAACTCACCCCGAAACTGGCTCTATGAGACCACCTGGGTGTCCATAATGATTACACATCATGAATTTTCCGACCCTGAAGAAGAGGATAACCTACTCATCCATTATGGATTTCATCCTCCTCTGCTGCGAAGGTTCTGAAGTTCTACTCCCTTTGTGCAGGGTTCCGAAGAATCTCAAGGGGTAATTCCCTCCCTGGAGTATAATCCTCATTGCACCGTAGTAGGTGGACATGCGCTTTCGCCCATGGAGGTTACTGAGGAGGGGTCTCCTGGTGAGACTGATCTCCTGGAAGCAACCATTGCGGACCCAGCTAGGGTGTTTCCTCCTCCAGCTCCTCCCAGCATTCTGGGCGTACTGTCCCCTGGAATGATTCAGAGACGGTAACAGGCATTCTGTTTATCGGAACGGCTCAGACAGGGGACGTCGGGTAATCATGCCTCCCTATTTTCTCAATTGCCATCTTGCATATTTGATTCTTCTATTCATTAGCTATTTTGGCGTATGGTGCAGGGCCACTCGGGGATCTGGCTACGGCTACCCAAGCGGTCATACTTTCCACCACCCTGCAATCTAGGGAATCACCTGTAGCCACACCTGGGCGCAATGAGAAGGTGGGACCTATTGGAAGAGCCAGTGATATGGATGCTTTACTCCTGACTTCATTAGTCAGAGATACGTCAGAGGATGAACTGCTAGAATTCGAGACTCCTGTTGATCAAATAGCCTTTTCAATTGTGGAGGAAAATGGGGTGCCCATGATTGTTGAGGGATCTCTAGATCCGACAGGTCTAGCCACCTCAGACCCAATTCATCCCATGGCGAGAGAGGAAGAACCTGCGATTAGCCGAGATGTTGGAAACCCAGAACGAGCCATTATCTTGTTCACCAGGGGAGCGATTTCCCTGAGCTTGGTCTCCGTAGGTGACCGCTTGGGGATGGATTTGGGATATGCTGGCCTCAGGTATGGCCTTAGGTCCTGGACACCTTGGGGGGCTCCGCGTGCTCCCTTTTCTCTCTAAGATGTAGCATCTTCTTCAAGTGGTCGTGGCGGCGCAGAGCATGAGGATGTCGACGCCTTGATGACTAGGGGTATGTTCTTCAATATCTTGCTGCAGACACCTTTATCTTCCCTTTTCTGGTTAGGGATACTTACACGTCTTACTGACTTTTTGGTTTTAGGACCACGACCATTGTTATTGGCGATTGCGTCGTCGGGTCCGATAGTGCCTGTGACCACAACTGCTGGGGGCGAAGTTATTGTAGTGACATAGTTTGCAGGTGAAGCCGCATCAGGTCTCTCCTTGGTGACGTTAGTTCCTGAGTATGTATATTCATCCGGGAGTGACTTCAAACCAGATCAACCTCTCCAGTATTCGACCTGCTCGCCAAAGGGACTGGGAGGAAATTTGGAGACTGATTTCCCAGACGCCCCTAGACGAGATGTCGGGCAGATTACCGAAGCTGCACAATCTGCTTAGGTTGCTTGGATTTGACGGCTTTGACTACCATGGTATTTATGAAATATTCAAGAAGTTGGTCGCTGATCAGGAAACACTAGGTGGTTTCAAATCTCACCTTTCTACTTCCCAATATGAAGCCTACCTTTCCGCAACCCGAGAGCTTTGCATAACAGAGGCTCATGATCATGCCGGGGTAGTTGCGGGGCTCCAAGGAGAAGTAATTGAGCAGCATTATCACCTGGAGGTGCTGAGGAATGAGATACAGTGGCTACAACATGAAGAGGCCAACGTTGCCTCCAAAATTGAAGAAGGGGAGCGGCGGATGGAGGAGGAAATGAGGGAGAGCCCAAAGGCGGCCCAGGAAGCGGAGGAGTTGATGGCTGGTGTAGAGGCTGAAACAGCCTTACTGTAGAGTCTTTCTCAAAAAATCGAGGATTCTCACCAGTACCTGATACAACTCTATGAATCTGCTTAAAAACTCCTGCAATAACCTTTCACACCAGAGGAGGCTCCGGGTTGTAGATGCCCTTCTTTCTAACATTGTTATAGAACAAAGAATTTTTTTTCTTAGCAATCTTCTTGTCTTCCCCTGTGACAGAAATCATTTGACGTAATTGCTATGTATGTTAATTCACCAATCTCAGAATAATCAGAGTTTGAGAGAATAAATAATAAACGAGCTCTAACTTTTTCTTGGACCATGGGATCCAGCGAGCATATTTTGAATATTGCTAGGTTTTTTTAGAAAAACCCTACAAATTTTTTGTCTTTTCTTTTAACGACCTAGTTTTTCCTGGGACCATTTGGTGTGGACCTAGTTGTTATAGCCCTACTTTTCCTTAGGTATCCCTTGTTGGGTTTTCCGCCTAACAGGCTTTACGCCTCTTTTTGTGAGCGGTTTAATGTCCTGCTGAGAAGACTATCATTACTGATGTTTTAGGTCGAACAACTTTGACCATACATAGTGGGGTGAGGGCCCCAATGAGGTTTGGTTGATTAAAATATGTCTCAATACCCTTCAGACGCACATGCGGGGGGAATGTTTAAATTTGAATGACATGCAGGGCATGTCTCAAGGCATGGGAGCCATGTCGGCGTACAGAGGTAGGAAGAGCATTGCCTAAGGAGATCTTGACTTTGGTAGATGATCCATGGGAAATCAATATGCAGAGCCGCTGAGGGAATGGTATGAATAGTCATACATAGGTGTCCTTAAGTCAATGAGTGTCCATTTCTGATGGCTCGGAGACTTCATGGAAGTCCGGATAATGGAAACCACGATGGGTGGCTTGGAAAATTATGAAAACCACCATGGGTGGCTCAGAAATGGAATGTGACATCTGAAAGGGTTTTGGGAGCATCTGTACTAATCAGGAGTGTGATCTGGAGACCACATTCCTACGCAATTTGTTAGCATAAGGGATGGTTGTAGTTTGGCGTAGTTTAAAGTCTTACATCTGGGACATCATTTAAAATGGAACGACTTTTCCTGGTTCTCAGTAATTTCATCAACGAAGTTCTGCCTTATTCAGGAAGGATTGTGAAAGAGGTTGGTAAACTATAGCTTAGAGGGTTTCAGAATATTGGGATGACATGGGGGCTCAGGGTCCAGGAGGCATACGGAGAGGATCATTGCCTAAGGAAATCATGCATTTGGTAGACGGGTCAGGGGCTATCAATATGCAGAGCCGCTGAGGGCCTGGTATGCATAGTCATGCAAAGGTGTCCTTAGGTCTATGATTGCATTCCCCCGATAGCCAAGCAACTTCATTGAAGTTGAGATTTGGGACCACCATGGGTGGCTAATGAAAGTTCAGCTTTTTCTGAGTACAGAGTATGAGTAATGATGAGAGGGTTCCTGGATATGGGAGAAAATTCTAGACTAAACTTCCAGACAATTGGTGAAGTAATCCCTTCTCATGCGGGAGTGAGACAGTGGCTTGTGCAGATGTGACCTGTGCATTGAAGGATAGTGAAAAGCCTCTGATCCTTTCTGAACCTATGATAGTTTTGAACGCAAAGTATAACGTCAAGATGTGAAGACGTGAAGCATTATCATAGGATGTTGTGCAGTTTAACGTCATGCAGTGAGGACAGGGGGGATTTCTCTTTCCTTTTCCAATGTTGTGCAGTTTAACATCGTGCAGTAAGGACGATTGACCGTGCAGTTTACGTCACGCGGTAAGGATGACAAGAATTAATAAACCAGTGAAATTTCTTGTTGTTGGAGGCATTCCCCTAGATGTTTAATGCTTGGTCTTTGTAGCCTTATGCTAAGCGGCCAAGATGTTCCATGCAGTTTAACATCATGCGGTAAGGATGTAGTTGCGAATGCCGCTCTTGATCAGAATGCAACTGGGCTTGAAAATCTCGGCATGTCCATGACGTGGAGAGGAGTTGATGGTGTAAATCGTGGTTCTGGGGCTTCTTGGATCTGGAGAGATGATATAGGGGCTATGAGGCCTATAAGCATATGGAGCTAGGAAGAGTACCACCTATGGAAATCTTGCCTTTGGTAGATGAGCCAGGGGGTATCGATATGCAGAGCCGCTGATGGCATGGTATGCATAGTCATACAAAGTTGTCCACAGGTCGATAAATTTTTTACATCTGATTGCCATGAATGGTTATGAAGATCCACAATTATCCTGGCCACGAAGTCTTCCATTTGGGTAAGAAAATGTCTGGGCATGTCGGGGATATTCGCCCCTGATTGCAGTTAAAGCTTAAAGAGCCCACTGCGCTGATTTATTTTGCGCGCGGGGGTGTACCTTCAATACATGCAGTTTAATGTCGTGCTGTAATGACTAAGTACTCCAAGTTTATCGATGATAGAGCTCAGAACATTGGGTGACTATTGTCGTAGTCACTCGAAAGATAACAGGGTCAACATGCTCAGATATACTTGGAACAAGGTGGGTGATGAAGGTTGTAAACTGCCACTTTGAGTTTTCCCGGATCAGAAAGTATGATAGGAGGGCTCTGGGGCTGATTGGAGTACGGAGCTAGGAAGAGTATTGCCTGAGGAAATCTTTCCTTTGGTAGATGAGCCAGGGGCTATAAACATGCAGAGCCACTAAGGGCATGGTATGCATAGTCATGAAAAGGTGTCCCTGGGTCAATGACATTCCACTTCCGATGGCCATTAATGATTATGAAAATCATAGAGTGCTCACAACTCAATGTTCGTCATGTGGGTGATAATGGTGTCCAAGCATTCAAGAAACATCTCTTCCGCAATTGTTCGTCAAGTCAAATTAGCCTAGCACAGGCTTGTTGTTCGTGGATGCAGGTCGCTATGTGAACCACCGGCGGATACATAGGCTAACCGGATAGGGATACCCTTGCAACACTTGGATGTGAAGAGGGGATGAACTTGTAAACCACTGCTCCATCAATTTTGGATTGGGAGACATGATACGGGGTATCAGAGGCCGGTAAGCGTATGAAGCTAGGAGAAGAATCACCCGAGAAAATCATGCCTTTAGTAGACGGGCCAGGGGCTATCAATATGCAGAGCCGCTGAGGGCATGGTATGCATAGTCATGTAAAGGTGTCCCCGGGTCGATGACATTCCACTTTCGATGACCATTAACAGTTATGAAGATCTATAATTGTCCGGGTTGTGGAGTCTGATGTTTGGAGAGGATACACCCAAATGTTCATGAAGAATCTCCATCTCGTTTAGCCATGTGTCTTGGGTGGGTCACGACGAAGTCTCTGCTGTTTAACATCATGCGGTGAGGGTGATGTCAGTGCAGTTTAACATCATGCGGTGAGGATGAAGTAAACACCCTGTGTAGGTCTGGTCCGTACACAGGGGGAAATTTCATTTTTGTTTTTCGTATCCGTGCAGTTTAACGTCACACAGATATGAAAAAAAAATACACCTAGTGCATGTCTGGTCCATACACGGGGGAAAGGGGGAATTTTTTTGAGGTGGCTGGGCCAGGGTGTGGAATTCTGGCATCACTACATATCCTGCAAGGGTAGGAATCAAGCCACACGTAGTTATGTAACACCCCGAGCTTCCACGATACGCTTCTCATTCAATAATGCAATAGCTTGCATTGTACGCAACATCGAGCTCTAAAACACTACGACTAATCAAAGTAGCTGTTATGAATAGTAATAACCACTTTTTAAAATTATAGAAATTTTATATTTCAAAATGGACTTCATTTTTGAATTCGTAATATCGAAATTATCCTAAGTTGAATTTTTTGTAACTTTCTGAGAACTTCCAATTTTTTTATGAATAGTGAAAAATACTTAAAACAACTTTTTTAATCAAAATAATTTACTGTGACAAATTATACTATTTAGTGGTTTTAAAGTATAATTAGAATATATTTTTACCATTTTATCCAATGGTGGTCATTATAATTAATTTAACATTGAAATTGGACATAAACAATTGACAATCTTTTGATATAAATTGTTTCTTAAAAACACGCTATTTGTTGTGACAACGAGAATTAACTATAAAATTAATTAATGCAATTTATATGTTTGGAATTTTGTAAAATAGACATCATTTTTGAATTCGGAATATCAATTATAGCTTAGGGTGAAATTTTGGCATTGTTCTGAAAAACTTCAATTTTTGATGAATAGTGAAACCACTAAGTGGTAGTTAAATAACTGATTTTTCGTTTAAATGAAATATTACCACTTCTGTGATTTTATTTTCAAAAATCTGACATACATGGTTGTCATTAAGAAGTAAAATGTGGTTCAATGAGATTAAAATAATTTTTTGGTGAATAGTAACTTTTAAGTTCTTAATCGCGATTAGAGGTAATTAGTGTAGTTTAAGGTAAAAATAATGTTTTAATAATATGGGATGAGATTGACACTTGTCCTACTCCTATTGGATGAGTCATGGCCGACCAAGAAAACCCATGGGTCAACTTGGGGACCCCATGGAGCCACTTTGGTTGGAAAATGACATTAATATATATTTATTTAATGTTAAAATTAAATTGACACAAACATGAGTTGTTTTACTAAAACAGACTTTAAGTGGGGTTACACAAGTCCAAATTTTGACTATAAATATTAATTAGAAATCTAAAAAGATTTCCTACATCATAGTATTTTTTTTATAATTTTTATACATTAAATAAATTAAATTATTTATGACATCATTATGATGCAGCGGTGACCTCATTATTTAACGATTTTAATAAAATGAAAAGATAATGTAAAATCCAAGGCTTACATGTCACGACCCGTCCTCGGGGCCCGTGCCGTGACTACCCCAAGCCCGCCTTCCATAGGCCAGGGGCTGGCGACTAGCACCAAGGCGTAAAATCCCAGTAAACAGGGAAGGCATTGCCTTTGTAAGTAACAACCACACAGAGTCAGCAAGCGGAAAGTAAAGTGCAGAAAAGTAAAGGGGGCCGGAAATACAAGCCCAACTGTAAAGTACAACTGAAAAGTAAAGTACAGTAACTGTAGAAAAGACGGTGGCCTCGTGTCGTCCACTGGCAATCCCACCTGAAGGGTGGGTACAGATAGCCTCCAGGCTCCTCGGGTCCCACGTCCGCTCCGAGCACGTCCCGCCCAGTGGTCCACCTCCAGGTACCGTCCTGCTCCACGCCCCAACCGTGATCAGCGCTGTCCGTCGTCTGCAACCAACACAACAAGGTGCGGGCATAGCCCGTGCAGGGGTGAGTACAACTACTCAGTAAGGACCCCGAGACCCCCGAAGGTCTCCTGAAATCCACAAAGGATATAGCACAAAAGAAAGATGCAATCACGAAGTAACATCTGACTCGACTTAGGTATACGCCCATACATATACCTAAGCCCCCAAT
This sequence comes from Viscum album, assembly GCA_963277665.1. Lineage (NCBI taxonomy): Eukaryota > Viridiplantae > Streptophyta > Magnoliopsida > Santalales > Viscaceae > Viscum > Viscum album. The sequence goes on along the minus strand of OY728153.1, from coordinate 1,175,039,337 downwards.
TCTAGCTCTGCTCACGAGCTCAAGAACAACTCAATCCACAAAGGAAGCAAGACTCAAATCCACAAGGAGAGTAACAGTAAATCCACATAGGATAGTTCAACACAATCCACAAAGGAGAGTAACAGTAAATCCACATAGGATAGTTCAACACAATCCATAAAGGAGAGTAACAGTAAATCCACAAAGGATAGTTCAACACAATCCATAAAGGAGAGTAACAGTAAATCCACAAAGGATAGTTCAACACAATCCACAAAGGAGAGTAACATAAGATTCAGCTCAACCAGGATTTTCATTATCGAAACCGTAAATGTTGAAGAGCCCCATCTCTGAAGTGTACAGTGGTCCTGTCACGACTCCGAGGTACTGCTCACTAACCTAAGACTGCTGAAGTACTCCTCCTGTCGAGTACCGCGGGTCTGCTGCCAACTACCGGGCGCTCCGTCCGCTGAGGGTCTGCTGCCAAATACCGGGCGCTCACCCAGATAGCCTACTGAGGTACTCCTCCTGTCGAGTACCGCGGGTCTGCTGCCAACTACCGGGCGCTCCGTCCGCCGTGGGTCTGCTGCCAACTACTGGGCGCTCCGTCCACTGGGCTAGTCGACTCACTCCAAGTCGAGTCGGTCAAGCAGTCGTCAGGTCTCAGTCATCTACACGGTCTCCGTACTCCGCACGCACGTCTCCACCGTCGCGGGTCTGTCGCTACAACCAAGCGCACACACTCCGTAGAGTATCGCGGGTCTGCCGCTACAACCAAGCGCTCCACCGCCAAGGGTCTGTTGCTGCATCCAAGCGCACCACCACTGCCAAGTACCACGGGTCCGCCGCTACACCCAAGCGCTCCACCGCTCAAGGTAAAAAGAAGATTCAGCTCACACAGGTTCGGTAGCACTATTCCACGTAGGATCGCTGAGTGCAGTAGTCGACGCAGTCCACGGAGGATCTCTGCACAGTCGTCGCCGCAGTCCACGAAGGATCTCTGCTCTGCCGTCGTTGCAGTCCACGGAGGATCTCTGCTCTGCCGTCGTCGCAGTCCACGGAGGATCTCTGCTCTGCCGTCGTCGCAGTCCACGGAGGATCTCTGCTCTGTCGTCGAAGTCACAGCCAGCGCTAGGGTTCCCGCACAAAGCGGGCTCGTTTAGGAGGGTCCGCTCCACGAGCCGAGGGCTGATACATCAACTGACACGTAGTCCGACGTTGATGTATCCAAAAGTTCCGTATCGACAACAGGATCTCAACGCGACAGACGGCGCGTCAAACGGACGCCCGGTCTGAGAGTTATTGGCATTTTTGTCCCAGGGGCCCGGTTGGTTTTTAGGGCAAAACCAACCCGACCGTACTCCGCCTGTATCCGATCCTCGGGCGGAGTATGCCAAAAGTTCCGTCTCACTTAGAGGGAACTACCACAGCTGACGGTACGTCGATCGGACGTCCGTAGCTCAAGTTATGAGTGTTTCCGCTCCGAGGGCCCGGTTGGTTTCGTGTACGAACCAACCCGGCCGAACCCAAAGTCTTCCGAAACCTTGAGTGTAATATACTGAAACGACCGTCTCGATCCAAGGATCGCGTAGCCGCTGACGGTTTGTCAATCGGAGGTCCCAGGCCCAAGATATGGGCGAAAGACCGTAGAGGGCCCGAAACGGGGGTACTGGGCCCGGGGCGACCCGGCCCGAACCCCCCCCTGGGGTCGGCCGAACCGGGTCGGCCCGAACCGGGTCGGCTCGACCCGGCCCGAACCGGCTCGGCCGGGTCCGGTCCGGCCTGGGCGCGGCCCGGCCGACCGGACCGGCCGGCTCGGTCTCGGCCGAGCGGCCGAGGGAGCCGCCGCCGCCGCGGGTTGATCCCGCGGCTTGAGGGAACCGCGGCCCCGCGGGGGGCCGCCTGTCACGCGGACGCGGCCGGGCCGCCGCGTCCGTCCCGGTTCCGCGCGGCCGCGGAACCGGCCGCCGTTGCCGCCGCGGCTTCAGCCGCGGCGGGCTTCCTCCACGGCGGCGCGCCGGCCGCCGCCGCCTCCGGTCGCCGGCGCCGCCGCGCCGGCGTCCCGCGCCGCCGCCGCCTTCTGCGGGCCGCCGGGGATGCTCCGGTGGCCCGATTTCTTTCCCGTCTGCGCCGATACTCCTCCCGGGGGACGATCTTCACTGCGGAGCCAACAAATTGCTCTTGCCGCACGGTTCGTCGTCGTCCGCCAAATCCGCACAACAAAAATAGATCGGCGGAGGGTTGCCGGGTCTTGTTCGTTAGACCCGCACCCTCCGCGTTAGTCATAATCCACGGGAGGAACAATAAAACAATCAACAACAATTTTAAATGTTAAAATTGTTCGAAGATCAAGTTCTTTACTTTAAAAGAAATAAATCACGGAAGGAAAATATTCCAATCAACCCTTACTTGTCGTCGTCGTCGGACGAGAGGTCGTCGCGGAATCACTCGTCGCGGAGGAAGGAGATCGTCGCGTCGTCGCGGTATCCGGCGTCGCGTCGCCAATCTCCGGATCAAGATCAAACGGATTTAATTAGTTTAAATCCGTTGATATTGAAATTAAAAAGGGAGAAGAAAATATCCGATTCTCACCTTAGTTGCCGAACGAGGATCGGCCGCGGAAGAAGAGGCGTCGCCGAAGAACGTCGCGGGTAGATCTCGTCGACGTCGCAGATCTTGGTGTGCGTCGTCGAATTCCGGTCGCCGGCGTTCTTCGCGTTCTTCGCGTTCTTCGCGTTCTTCGCGTTCTTCGCGTTCTTCGCGTTCTTCGCGGAGAGGGTGGAGGAACGAAGATTCTTTCAAATCCTTTCCAAGGATTTTTGGGTTGGTCTTATTTTATAAACATGCCAACACACGAAACCGGTTAAGAAACAATCCATCAATTCGTTGAATTAATTCAACGAAAGAAACGACCCATTTAATTCACGAAGAAACAGTCCATTTAATTCACGAAATAAACCGCCCAATTAAATGGTCTGTTAAGAATTAAAGAAAACGCGTCGGTTGACTTTTCAGTTACTTTGACGGGTTTTCGCGGGTGCGTTACTTAGCGAAAGAAACGGCGGGGCTCGTGCGGGTCCCACCGCACAAATATCCTACCAAGGGGGTAGGATATTTCTGGATAGTATCCTATCCAGTTCAACTCAGTTCAAGCCGTCTTAAAGTGACTTCAAGTGGCTTCCAAGCAGCTTAAGTGAAATAAAATAAAGTTGTCGCACAAACTTTATTTTATTTCTGACTTAAAGCCGCAAAATTTAAAAACCACGTCTGAGCAAACGCAACTCCGGAAGAGGCGTTTCTAAGAAAATACCGGCGCTGCGATTTCATCGGTGCCCTCAGAATTCGATTCCGGGCACCGGTTCAAAAGATAGAAAAACCCGCTCGTCCGTTCACTGAACGTACCCGAGCCAAACTTCGAAAATTGATTCCGGGCACACCGGGCCTCGGAATCAGGTGCCGTCTGAAGCTGCGCTCTTGTAAAATTCCAAAGAAAATTAAGAAAAAAATTTCCTTGAAATTTGCGGGTCTTTACATTACACTTGTCCAAAGACTATTGGATAGGTATATTTCGAACCCTTATCACCTTATCCACGAATTATATAAGTTTGGGTCCTTTAGAATCCGAAAATCATTGGGTAATAATGTGACATTTCAATCTTTCCAAAAGAGCCCCTCCTCTCCACTTATAAAAGGCCCCCACCTCTCCCACCTTATTCACGCCTTCAAGCCATTTGGCTCGGCCAACCTCTGCCCAACTACTCTCCCAACTTTCCCCTATTACTCCTAGAATCCTAACATTGGGCAGAACACTTCTCAAGGAAGAATTTGGCTCAAATCAAAAAGAGTTACCCGATTTTGAGGTAATGTCTTCTCTAATGTTGTTTTGTTTTATTTTTCTTCTCCAACCCCCCTAAACTCTTTTTATTCATTTTTTTAGTAAAAACACCAGTATCCTAAATATACTAGGATGTTGTTATAATAATGATTCGATCTACACTTACACACACCTACATCTAATGGTTAAAGTACATACGGTTTCTGTGGATGGCGAATTTCTGCCTCACGAAACGATGATTGTTCAACACTCATATAACACCTTTAAAGGTGGCCATTAAGATGTCAATATATTTATATATGATATAAAATATGTTTATGTTTTACTTATGCTTCTGTATTTCTCATTTATGGCATACTTTATGATTTCCATTATGGGTAAAACGCGATAATTTCATTTTAGGAAGTGCGGACTACCGCCCCCTCAAAGTGATTTGAATCGTTAATGCCATATGTGGGATGTATAAAGGATGGATTAAATGGTATTATACACTATATTATACTGTAATTATATTATAAATTTATATCATTATGATTTCATTCCATTAAATACGAAATAGAAATGAAAGTAGCGTTCATGCTTACGTACGGCTTACCGTCTCCATGAATGGTGCATTTCATTTCTTACCTCTAAATGTTACGTGACATTATGAATGAATGTATATACTATATATATATGATATATATGATATCTAAATCATGAATATAATTATGTATATAATGGATATTTCACCACATGAACAACTTATAATTATAAGAAGTTTATTTTTGACTCAAGTACCAAAGATCGACAAAACGATCGTTATTAACTTAAATAATTAAATAATGTTCATAACATGGTAAAAAGTGATATAAATGGAATAATTAACATGAAAAAGGTTCTTAAGTAAATATAAATTAACTCTAGTTTATTATTCAGGAGGTTAAAGAACGGTCGAGTCAGGACAAGATGCAAGGTAAGGGAATTTCTTAACCCAATTTTCATTCTTTGGGTTAATCTCCTACTTTCGAATTATGTCACAATATTATTATGTCATATATTTTATTTGTAAATTATTTATGTGTACTTATAGTGAATACACATTATAGATGTACTTTATTTAAAAAAATGATCTTTTTAAGGACTTCGCCTCAATCCCCTTTCATTGAGGCATATTTGGTTTTATACAAAACTTTCTTTTATACTGTGTATAAACCCCTTTGACTTTTATGTTTATTCAAAAGGAATATTTTTTATATGAAGCATTTTACTAAACGAAAAAAAGGGAATGTTTTTCTTTCCGTACTTATGTGGTGACAATGACTTCTCCGCCGCCATGACCATTATTTGAGTTTCTGCTTCCTCTACAAGCCATCATTTTTTTAATGAAAAATAAATACAAAGTTATAACTTTCTTTTATTTTATTGAAAATGGTTTTGAAAGCGTTTTTATTATATCAATGTGTTGTATTTATATCTTGTGATTGAAATGTGGAAATGTTATGTTTCCTTTATGCATGTTTTATGTGATACGATTATGTTATGGTTTATGATATGTTTAAAACTATTCATATGAGGAATGCATTGGACTTAATAAGTGACGGGTGGAGCCCGCTATAGCTCCTCAATGCATCGGTAGGTCTCATGAGACAACTAGACGTGGAATTCGCCGAGGCCCTTTCCCAATTTGATTTATGGTTTTGGCCGAGGCCTTAATCATTTTAGACGTCTTGGCCGAGGCCTTGACAAAATGTTTCAGAATGTCCGGAATTATACATTCCCTCATTATGAAAGTGGTTATTGATATTTCATGTGACTATTCAACCAGTAGAATATCCATGTGAAGAAGTGAATGACATTATCTCATTTTACTTTTTCCATATTATGTTGATGTTCAAGTTTAAAAGGCTTTTGTTTTAGTTATAGATTTCCTTAAATTTTTATGTTTATTTATGAAAGCTTCCGCAATATTTTTATCCTTACTGAGCATCTGAGCTCACCCATTTCAATGTTTTAATATTTTACAGGATGTGAAGAAGTATTTTATGAATGACCTGCAGGGATTGTGAGAAGAGGATATGAGTGTGGACTATGGAGACTTTGTTATTGTAGTTTTTCACTTTATGATGTAATGTAACGTTTACGAATGTATCCAGTGTTTCCAAGGCTACTAAACTAATCGGTCTTTCGAGACTTGATCTTTTGTGATCATGCCAATGTTACGAATTAATGCACCGACTCTGGGTAGCTGGGGTCGGGGCGTTACAGTTGGTATCAGAGGAAGTTTAGTACCAACCTTGGAAGCTAGATTTAGATAAACTCTGATTAGAGCACGTAGACCTAAGATGAACTTTGATGATTAGTATAGAAGAACTTCCTAGAATTTTGGTATTATAGAGATTTTGTGAGTTTTCCGAATAATACATCCCTGTCTGGATAAGAGCAGGTAGAGGCGGCTCTGGCACAGATGTTCCTAGGGGTAAAACCCGAAAACACCGCTTTGAGCTAGACTCGAACGGGAACTGGTGCACGACAACGGGCCTTGCTGCACTCTTCGTTACGACACTCCCGGGGGATATGCTTAGGATAATTCTCATTTTCTTTACAAACCACTATGAAGGGTTATGAGTATATACTTCCTCAAAGGAAACATTTCTTTTTATGATTATGGATTATATCCATAAATAGTTCAATTTATGTAAAGTATTTTACAAATATGGAATTATGTATTTTATTTCATAAACTAATCAAGTTTATGCCATTGTTTAGAAATGGCGCCTAGTGGAAGGAATGGAAACCGTATCAATGCACGCACTCCGTGTAGGGATTTCCCTCCTGCTCAAGATAATTATGGTGGAGCTAGTGATACAACTGGTGCTGATCAGCTTCTCACCGTACTGGGACAACTCACGCAGGTTATGAATAACAAACTTACTCGTATGGAGCACCCTGATCCGCAATGTGGAGGATCAATGCTAGACCATTTCATGAGGCAACAACCACCAACCTTCAATGGGAGTAAAAATCCTATAGTAGCTGAGAAATGGATAAATTCCTTAGAGAAAATATTCCATGCCTTGGGGAGTAATGAAAGGGAGAAGGTTGTCATGGCAGTTTACCGCCTCACTGGAGATGTCGATCAGTGGTGGTCGCTGATTCAAAACACAAAGGAAGATGATGAATTAACAAACATGGAATGGCAGGAGTTCAAAGATCTGTTCTTAGAAAAATACTTTCCTCGAGACCATCGAGCGGATATGGAAAGGCAATTTCTGAGTCTGAGGCAGAAGGAGGATGAGAATGTCGCAAAGTATGAGGCTAACTTTACAAGGTTAGCGAGGCATGCTGCCGATTATATACGTAACCCAAGGAGTCAGATTGATCGTTTCTTTGATGGGTTAAAACCACTTCTCCGTAGAGCTTTAGTATCACAATCCTTCTCATCATACGAAGATATTGTATCATGTGCTATCAAGATGGAAAAGGAATTCTCTAAGTCTTATGACAACAAAGTAAAGCAAGAGAATAAGAGAACGGTGGAACAAGAGACAGATAAAGGGAAAAGGGAAAGAAGGATTTTCCATTATGTGATAATTGTCGGAAGAATCACCCTGGTACTTGCCTAAAAGGAATGAGAGTTTGTTATAAATGTGGAGAAAAGGGTCACCAGGCTCGTGATTGCAAGGGAAAGAAATAGGCTATCAAAGTTGAATGCTACAATTGTAGGGAAATGGGGCATTATGCAAATGAATGTCCTAAGCGTCAAGGAAACATACCTCAGAAAAGGCCAAGGGATCAAGGACAATCTTATGCTGTTACTACAGTTGAAGCAGAATAACTAATGTAATGGTGCTTTTGGACTCATGGATTATATTCTGGTTATTAGAATAATGAGATATATATATATAAGGATTGTACTGCAGTACTTGTTGATTTCAGTAAGGTTTTATATTTTTAGTATGTGACAATAATAGAAACTTTACTTTGTTTGGGGAATCTGATAAATTGATTTTGGAATTAAGAGACCTTTTAGAGAAAGTCTGGACAGAAGTATTTTGGATAACTATAAAGGTTGGAGTGGATTAAGTTGATCTTTGGATAGTATTGTTTAATGTTAAAAATTTATGAAGATTATTTTTGAATATTATAATACTATAGTTTTAGGAAAAGGACAACCTGCAGGGTGGGGCATAACCCATCGCATCGGACAAAGCTGCAGGAATCGAACCCACAATCATAGTGCGACAGGCCTTTATTTCCTACCACTAGCCTATAGGAAGTCCCTGGTTAATACAAAATAATTTTACTAATCTAAATGGTATGTGTTAACATTTGGAACCTTATACAATTAGTTTAAGTATAATATTTTTGATTTCTATTATCTTTTTGAGTGAAAGATGAGTTGAAGGTTGAAACTCTAATTGTCAAGCATAAATATATATATACCTATCTCTTATTCAATGAATAAATTAATTCTTAAACTTTAGTAAAGGGATATTAAAACAAAAAAATGTGTTATCCTAATACCTTATGTATTGTTGAACTGATGATATTTTAAATCAACATAGATTGAAAGCTTTGAGGCCCTCAATTTGACAGTTGATTGTGATTGATGACCTCAATCACTCCCTACAAATATTTACGTTTTTCCTCCAATTATATGTCGTTAATTGCCACCAATGATCTCCTAATCGAGATCATAATTGGGTGGTGACTTTTTCATTTCCCCTTCCCTCTTATTAAGGCTAAATTTTATTAATCATATTTCCGATGTGGGTTTTCCTCAAAGGTATTTTCTCTTTTCAACCTTTTACTTTAAAAGAAAAATTTCAAATTGCGAGGACGCAATTTATTGAAGGAGGGGAGAATGTAACACCCCGAGCTTCCACGATAAGCTTCTCATTCAATAATGCAATAGCTTGCATTGTACGCAACTTCGAGCTCTAAAACACCGCGACTAATCAAAGTAGCCGTTATGAATAGTAATAACCACTTTTTAAACTTATAGAAATTTTATATTTCAAAATGGACTTCATTTTTGAATTCGTAATATCGAAATTATCCTAAGTTGAATTTTTTGTAACTTTCTGAGAACTTCCAATTTTTTATGAATAGTGAAAAATACTTAAAACAACTTTTTTAATCAAAATAATTTACTGTGACAAATTATACTATTTAGTGGTTTTAAAGTATAATTAGAATATATTTTTACCATTTTATCCAATGGTGGTCATTATAATTAATTTAACATTGAAATTGGACATAAACAATTGACAATCTTTTGATATAAATTGTTTCTTAAAAACACGCTATTTGTTGTGACAACGGGAATTAACTATAAAATTAATTAATGCAATTTATATGTTTGGAATTTTGTAAAATAGACATCATTTTTGAATTCGGAATATCAATTATAGCTTAGGGTGAAATTTTGGCATTGTTCTGAAAAACTTCAATTTTTGATGAATAGTGAAACCACTAAGTGGTAGTTAAATAACTGATTTTTCGTTTCAATGAAATATTACCACTTCTGTGATTTGATTTTCAAAAATCTGACATACATGGTTGTCATTAATAAGTAAAATGTGGTTCAATGAGATTAAAATAATTTTTTGGTGAATAGTAACTTTTAAGTTTTTAATCGTGATTAGAGGTAATTAGTGTAGTTTAAGGTAAAAATAATGTTTTAATAATATGGGATGAGCTTGACACTTGTCCTACTCTTATTGGATGAGTCATGGCCGACCAAGAAAACCCATGGGTCAACTTGGGGACCCCATGGAGCCACTTTGGTTGGAAAATGACATTAATATATATTTATTTAATGTTAAAATTAAATTGACACAAACATGAGTTGTTTTACTAAAACAGACTTTAAGTGGGGTTACACAAGTCCAAATTTTGACTATAAATATTAATTAGAAATCTAAAAAGATTTCCTACATCATAGTATTTTTTTTTATAATTTTTATACATTAAATAAATTAAATTATTTATGACATCATTATGATGCAGCGGTGACCTCATTATTTAACGATTTTAATAAAATGAAAAGATAATGTAAAATCCAAGGCTTACACTTGTCCAAAGACTATTGGATGGGTATATTTCGAACCCTTATCACCTTATCCACGAATTATATAAGTTTGGGTCCTTTATAATCCGAAAAGCATTGGGTAATAATGTGACATTTCAATCTTTCCAAAAGAGCCCCTCCTCTCCACTTATAAAAGGCCCCCACCTCTCCCACGTTATTCACGCCTTCAAGCCATTTGGCTCGGCCAACCTCTGCCCAACTACTCTCCCAACTTCCCCCTATTACTCCTAGAATCCTAACATTGGGCAGAACTCTTCTCAAGGAAGAATTTGGCTCAAATCAAAAAGAGTTACCCGATTTTGAGGTAATGTCTTCTCTAATGTTGTTTTGTTTTATTTTTCTTCTCCAACCCCCCTAAACTCTTTTTATTCATTTTTTTAGTAAAAACACCAGTATCCTAAATATACTAGGATGTTGTTATAATAAGGATTCGAGCTACACTTACACACACCTACATCTAATGGTTAAAGTACATACGGTTTCTGTGGATGGCGAATTTCTGCCTCACGAAACGATGATTGTTCAACACTCATATAACTCCTTTAAAGGTGGCCATTAAGATGTCAATATATTTATATATGATATAAAATATGTTTATGTTTTACTTATGCTTCTGTATTTCTCATTTATGGCATACTTTATGATTTCCATTATGGGTAAAACGCGATAATTTCATTTTAGGAAGTGCGGACTACCGCCCCCTCAAAGTGATTTGAATCGTTAATGCCATATGTGGGATGTATAAAGGATGGATTAAATGGTATTATACACTATATTATACTGTAATTATATTATAAATTTATATCATTATGATTTCTTTCCATTAAATACGAAATAGAAATGAAAGTAGCGTTCATGCTTACGTACGGCTTACCGTCTCCATGAATGGTGCATTTCATTTCTTACCTCTAAATGTTACGTGACATTATGAATGAATGTATATACTATATATATATGATATATATGATATCTAAATAATGAATATAATTATGGATATAATGGATATTTCACCACATGAACAACTTATAATTATAAGAAGTTTATTTTTGACTCAAGTACCAAAGATCGACAAAACGATCGTTATTAACTTAAATAATTAAATAATGTTCATAACATGGTAAAAAGTGATATAAATGGAATAATTAACATGAAAAAGGTTCTTAAGTAAATATAAATTAACTCTAGTTTATTATTCAGGAGGTTAAAGAACGGTCGAGTCAGGACAAGACGCAAGGTAAGGGAATTTCTTAACCCAATTTTCATTCATTGGGTTAATCTCCTACTTTCGAATTATGTCACAATATTATTATGTCATATATTTTATTTGTAAATTATTTATGTGTACTTATAGTGAATACACATTATAGATGTACTTTATTTAAAAAAATGATCTTTTTAAGGACTTCGCCTCAATCCCCTTTCATTGAGGCATATTTGGTTTTATACAAAACTTTCTTTTATACTGTGTATAAACCCCTTTGACTTTTACGTTTATTCAAAAGGAATATTTTTTATATGAAGAATTTTACTAAACGACAAAAAGGGAATGTTTTTCTTTCCGTACTTATGTGGTGACAATGACTTCTCCGCCGCCATGACCATTATTTGAGTTTCTGCTTCCTCTACAAGCCATCATTTTTTTAATGAAAAATAAATACAAAGTTTTAACTTTCTTTTATTTTATTGAAAATGGTTTTGAAAGCGTTTTTTTTATATCAATGTGTTGTATTTATATATTGTGATTGAAATGTGGAAATGTTATGTTTCCTTTATGCATGTTTTATGTGATACGATTATGTTATGGTTTATGATATGTTTAAAACTATTCATATGAGGAATGCATTGGACTTAATAAGTGACGGGTGGAGCCCGCTATAGCTCCTCGATGCATCGGTAGGTCTCATGAGACAACTAGACGTGGAATTGCCCGAGGCCCTTTCCCAATTTGATTTATGGTTTTGGCCGAGGCCTTAATCATTTTAGACGTCTTGGCCGAGGCCTTGACAAAATGTTTCAGAATGTCCGGAATTATACATTCCATCATTATGAAAGTGGTTATTGATATTTCATGTGATTATTCGACCAGTAGAATATCCATGTGAAGAAGTGAATGACATTATCTCATTTTACTTTTTCCATATTATGTTGATGTTCAAGTTTAAAAGGCTTTTGTTTTAGTTATAGATTGCCTTAAATTTTTATGTTTATTTATGAAAGCTTCCGCAATATTGTTATCCTTACTGAGCATCTGAGCTCACCCATTTCAATGTTTTAATATTTTACAGGATGTGAAGAAGTATTTTATGAATGACCTGCAGGGATTGTGAGAAGAGGATATGAGTGTGGACTATGGAGACTTTGTTATTGTAGTTTTTAACTTTATGATGTAATGTAACGTTTACGAATGTATCCAGTGTTTCCAAGGATACTAAACTAATCGGTCTTTCGAGACTTGATCTTTTGTGATCATGCCAATGTTACGAATTAATGCATCGACTCTGGGTAGCTGGGGTCGGGGCGTTACAGTTGGTATCAGAGGAAGTTTAGTACCAACCTTGGAAGCTAGATTTAGATAAACTCTGATTAGAGCACGTAGACCTAAGATGAACTTTGATGATTAGTATAGAAGAACTTCCTAGAATTTTGGTATTATAGAGATTTTGTGAGTTTTCCGAACAATACATCCCTGTCTGGATACGAGCAGGTAGAGGCGGCTCTGGCACAGATGTTCCTAGGGGTAAAACCCGAAAACACCGCTTTGAGCTAGACTCGAACGGGAACTGGTGCACGACAACGGGCCTTGCTGCACTCTTCGTTACGACACTCCCGGGGGATATGCTTAGGATAATTCTCATTTTCTTTACAAACCACTATGAAGGGTTATGAGTATATACTTCCTCAAAAGAAACATTTCTTTTTATGATTATGGATTATATCCATAAATAGTTCAATTTATGTAAAGTATTTTACAAATATGGAATTATGTATTTTATTTCATAAACTAATCAAGTTTATGCCATTGTTTAGAAATGGCGCCTAGTGGAAGGAATGGAAACCGTATCAATGCACGCACTCCGTGTAGGGATTTCCCTCCTGCTCAAGATAATTATGGTGGAGCTAGTGATACAACTGGTGCTGATCAGCTTCTCACCGTACTGGGACAACTCACGCAGGTTATGAATAACAAACTTACTCGTATGGAGCACCCTGATCCGCAATGTGGAGGATCAATGCTAGACCATTTCATGAGGCAACAACCACCAACCTTCAATGGGAGTACAAATCCTATAGTAGCTGAGAAATGGATAAATTCCTTAGAGAAAATATTCCATGCCTTGGGGAGTAGTGAAAGGGAGAAGGTTGTCATGGCAGTTTACCGCCTCACTGGAGATGCCGATCAGTGGTGGTCGCTGATTCAAAACACAAAGGAAGATGATGAATTAACAAACATGAAATGGCAGGAGTTCAAAGATCTGTTCTTAGAAAAATACTTTCCTCGAGACCATCGAGCGGATATGGAAAGGCAATTTCTAAGTCTGAGGCAGAAGGAGGATGAGAATGTCGCAAAGTATGAGGCTAACTTTACAAGGTTAGCGAGGCATGCTGCCGATTATATACGTAACCCAAGGAGTGAGATTGATCGTTTCTTTGATGGGTTAAAACCACTTCTCCGTAGAGCTTTAGTATCACAATCCTTCTCATCATACAAAGATATTGTATCATGTGCTATCAAGATGGAAAAGGAATTCTCTAAGTCTTATGACAACAAAGTAAAGCAAGAGAATAAGAGAACGGTGGAACAAGAGACAGATAAAGGGAAAAAGGGAAAGAAGGATTTTCCATTATGTGATAATTGTCGGAAGAATCACCCTGGTACTTGCCTAAAAGGAATGGGAGTTTGTTATAAATGTGGAGAAAAGGGTCACCAGGCTCGTGATTGCAAGGGAAAGAAATAGGCTATCAAAGTTGAATGCTACAATTGTAGGGAAATGGGGCATTATGCAAATGAATGTCCTAAGCGTCAAGGAAACATACCTCAGAAAAGGCCAAGGGATCAAGGACAATCTTATGCTGTTACTACAGTTGAAGCAGAATAACTAATGTAATGGTGCTTTTGGACTCATGGATTATATTCTGGTTATTAGAATAATGAGATATATATATATAAGGATTGTACTGCAGTACTTGTTGATTTCAGTAAGGTTTTATATTTTTAGTATGTGACAATAATAGAAACTTTACTTTGTTTGGGGAATCTGATAAATTGGTTTTGGAATTAAGAGACCTTTTAGAGAAAGTCTGGACAGAAGTATTTTGGATAACTATAAAGGTTGGAGTGGATTAAGTTGATCTTTGGATAGTATTGTTTAATGTTAAAAATTTATGAAGATTATTTTTGAATATTATAATACTATAGTTTTAGGAAAAGGACAACCTGCAGGGTGGGGCATAACCCATCGCATCAGACAAAGCTGCAGGAATCGAACCCACAATCATAGTGCGACAGGCCTTTATTTCCTACCACTAGCCTATAGGAAGTCCCTGGTTAATACAAAATAATTTTACTAATCTAAATGGTATGTGTTAACATTTGGAACCTTATACAATTAGTTTAAGTATAATATTTTTGATTTCTATTATCTTTTTGAGTGAAAGATGAGTTGAAGGTTGAAACTCTAATTGTCAAGCATAAATATATATATACCTATCTCTTATTCAATGAATAAATTAATTCTTAAACTTTAGTAAAGGGATATTAAAACAAAAAAATGTGTTATCCTAATACCTTATGTATTGTTGAACTGATGATATTTTAAATCAACATAGATTGAAGGCTTTGAGGCCCTCAATTTGACAGTTGATTGTGATTGATGACCTCAATCACTCCCTACAAATATTTACGTTTTTCCTCCAATTATATGTCGTTAATTGCCACCAATGATCTCCTAATCGAGATCATAATTGGGTGGTGACTTTTTCATTTCCCCTTCCCTCTTATTAAGGCTAAATTTTATTAATCATATTTCCGATGTGGGTTTTCCTCAAAGGTATTTTCTCTTTTCAACCTTTTACTTTAAAAGAAAAATTTCAAATTGCGAGGACGCAATTTATTGAAGGAGGGGAGAATGTAACACCCCGAGCTTCCACGATAAGCTTCTCATTCAATAATGCAATAGCTTGCATTGTACGCAACTTCGAGCTCTAAAACACTGCGACTAATCAAAGTAGCTGTTATGAATAGTAATAACCACTTTTTAAACTTATAGAAATTTTATATTTCAAAATGGACTTCATTTTTGAATTCGTAATATCGAAATTATCCTAAGTTGAATTTTTTGTAACTTTCTGAGAACTTCCAATTTTTTTATGAATAGTGAAAAATACTTAAAACAACTTTTTTAATCAAAATAATTTACTGTGACAAATTATACTATTTAGTGGTTTTAAAGTATAATTAGAATATATTTTTACCATTTTATCCAATGGTGGTCATTATAATTAATTTAACATTGAAATTGGACATAAACAATTGACAATATTTTGATATAAATTGTTTCTTAAAAACACGCTATTTGTTGTGACAACGGGAATTAACTATAAAATTAATTAATGCAATTTATATGTTTGGAATTTTGTAAAATAGACATCATTTTTGAATTCGGAATATCAATTATAGCTTAGGGTGAAATTTTGGCATTGTTCTGAAAAACTTCAATTTTTGATGAATAGTGAAACCACTAAGTGGTAGTTAAATAACTAATTTTTCGTTTAAATGAAATATTACCACTTCTGTGATTTGATTTTCAAAAATCTGACATACATGGTTGTCATTAAGAAGTAAAATGTGGTTCAATGAGATTAAAATAATTTTTTGGTGAATAGTAACTTTTAAGTTCTTAATCGCGATTAGAGGTAATTAGTGTAGTTTAAGGTAAAAATAATGTTTTAATAATATGGGATGAGCTTGACACTTGTCCTACTCCTATTGGATGAGTCATGGCCGACCAAGAAAACCCATGGGTCAACTTGGGGACCCCATGGAGCCACTTTGGTTGGAAAATGACATTAATATATATTTATTTAATGTTAAAATTAAATTGACACAAACATGAGTTGTTTTACTAAAACAGACTTTAAGTGGGGTTACACAAGTCCACATTTTGACTATAAATATTAATTAGAAAGCTAAAAAGATTTCCTACATCATAGTATTTTTTTTATAATTTTTATACATTAAATAAATTAAATTATTTATGACATCATTATGATGCAGCCGTGACCTCATTATTTAACGATTTTAATAAAATGAAAAGATAATGTAAAATCCAAGGCTTACACTTGTCCAAAGACTATTGGATGGGTATATTTCGAACCCTTATCACCTTATCCACTAATTATATAAGTTTGGGTCCTTTAGAATCAGAAAAGCATTGTGTAATAATGTAACATTTCAATCTTTCCAAAAGAGCCCCTCCTCTCCACTTATAAAAGGCCCCCACCTCTCCCACCTTATTCACGCCTTCAAGCCATTTGGCTCGGCCAACCTCTGCCCAACTACTCTCCCAACTTCCCCCTATTACTCCTAGAATCCTAACATTGGGCAGAACTCTTCTCAAGGAAGAATTTGGCTCAAATCAAAAAGAGTTACCCGATTTTGAGGTAATGTCTTCTCTAATGTTGTTTTGTTTTATTTTTCTTCTCCAACCCCCCTAAACTCTTTTTATTCATTTTTTTAGTAAAAACACCAGTATCCTCAATATACTAGGATGTTGTTATAAAAAGTATTCGAGCTACACTTACACACACCTACATCTAATGGTTAAAGTACATACGGTTTCTGTGGATGGCGAATTTCTGCCTCACGAAACGATGATTGTTCAACACTCATATAACACCTTTAAAGGTGGCCATTAAGATGTCAATATATTTATATATGATATAAAATATGTTTATGTTTTACTTATGCTTCTGTATTTCTCATTTATGGCATACTTTATGATTTCCATTATGGGTAAAACGCGATAATTTCATTTTAGGAAGTGCGGACTACCGCCCCCTCAAAGTGATTTGAATCGTTAATGCCATATGTGGGATGTATAAAGGATGGATTAAATGGTATTATACACTATATTATACTGTAATTATATTATAAATTTATATCATTATGATTTCTTTCCATTAAATACGAAATAGAAATGAAAGTAGTGTTCATGCTTACGTACGGCTTACCGTCTCCATGAATGGTGCATTTCATTTCTTACCTCTAAATGTTACGTGACATTATGAATGAATGTATATACTATATATATATGATATATATGATATCTAAATCATGAATATAATTATGGATATAATGGATATTTCACCACATGAACAACTTATAATTATAAGAAGTTTATTTTTGACTCAAGTACCAAAGATCGACAAAACGATCGTTATTAACTTAAATAATTAAATAATGTTCATAACATGGTAAAAAGTGATATAAATGGAATAATTAACATGAAAAAGGTTCTTAAGTAAATATAAATTAACTCTAGTTTATTATTCATGAGGTTAAAGAACGGTCGAGTCAGGACAAGACGCAAGGTAAGGGAATTTCTTAACCCAATTTTCATTCTTTGGGTTAATCTCCTACTTTCGAATTATGTCACAATATTATTATGTCATATATTTTATTTGTAAATTATTTATGTGTACTTATAGTGAATACACATTATAGATGTACTTTATTTAAAAAACTGATCTTTTTAAGGACTTCGCCTCAATCCCCTTTCATTGAGGCATATTTGGTTTTAAACAAAACTTTCTTTTATACTGTGTATAAACCCCTTTGACTTTTACGTTTATTCAAAAGGAATATTTTTAATATGAAGCATTTACTAAACGACAAAAAGGGAATGTTTTTCTTTCCGTACTTATGTGGTGACAATGACTTCTCCACCGCCATGACCATTATTTGAGTTTCTGCTTCCTCTACAAGCCATCATTTTTTTAATGAAAAATAAATACAAAGTTTTAACTTTCTTTTATTTTATTGAAAATGGTTTTGAAAGCGTTTTTATTATATCAATGTGTTGTATTTATATCTTGTGATTGAAATGTGGAAATGTTATGTTTCCTTTATGCATGTTTTATGTGATACGATTATGTTATGGTTTATGATATGTTTAAAACTATTCATATGAGGAATGCATTGGACTTAATAAGTGACGGGTGGAGCCCGCTATAGCTCCTCGATGCATCGGTAGGTCTCATGAGACAACTAGACGTGGAATTGGCCGAGGCCCTTTCCCAATTTGATTTATGGTTTTGGCCGAGGCCTTAATCATTTTAGACGTCTTGGCCGAGGCCTTGACAAAATGTTTCAGAATGTCCGGAATTATACATTCCCTCATTATGGAAGTGGTTATTGATATTTCATGTGATTATTCGACCAGTAGAATATCCATGTGAAGAACTGAATGACATTATCTCATTTTACTTTTTCCATATTATGTTGATGTTCAAGTTTAAAAGGCTTTTGTTTTAGTTATAGATTGCCTTAAATTTTTATGTTTATTTATGAAAGCTTCCGCAATATTGTTATCCTTACTGAGCATTTGAGCTCACCCATTTCAATGTTTTAATATTTTACAGGATGTGAAGAATTATTTTATGAATGACCTGCAGGGATTGTGAGAAGAGGATATGAGTGTGGACTATGGAGACTTTGTTATTGTAGTTTTTAACTTTATGATGTAATGTAACGTTTACGAATGTATCCAGTGTTTCCAAGGCTACTAAACTAATCGGTCTTTCGAGACTTGATCTTTTGTGATCATGCCAATGTTACGAATTAATGCACCGACTCTGGGTAGCTGGGGTCGGGGCGTTACAGTTGGTATCAGAGGAAGTTTAGTACCAACCTTGGAAGCTAGATTTAGATAAACTCTGATTAGAGCACGTAGACCTAAGATGAACTTTGATGATTAGTATAGAAGAACTTCCTAGAATTTTGGTATTATAGAGATTTTGTGAGTTTTCCGAACAATACATCCCTGTCTGGATACGAGTAGGTAGAGGCGGCTCTGGCACAGATGTTCCTAGGGGTAAAACTCGAAAACACCGCTTTGAGCTAGACTCGAACGGGAACTGGTGCACGACAACGGGCCTTGCTGCACTCTTCGTTACGACACTCCCGGGGGATATGCTTAGGATAATTCTCATTTTCATTACAAACCACTATGAAGGGTTATGAGTATATACTTCCTCAAAGGAAACATTTCTTTTTATGATTATGGATTATATCCATAAATAGTTCAATTTATGTAAAGTATTTTACAAATATGGAATTATGTATTTTATTTCATAAACTAATCAAGTTTATGCCATTGTTTAGAAATGGCGCCTAGTGGAAGGAATGGAAACTGTATCAATGCACGCACTCCGTGTAGGGATTTCCCTCCTTCTCAAGATAATTATGGTGGAGCTAGTGATACAACTGGTGCTGATCAGCTTCTCACCGTACTGGGACAACTCACGCAGGTTATGAATAACAAACTTACTCGTATGGAGCACCCTGATACGCAATGTGGAGGATCAATGCTAGACCATTTCATGAGGCAACAACCACCAACCTTAAATGGGAGTACAAATCCTATAGTAGCTGAGAAATGGATAAATTCCTTAGAGAAAATATTCCATGCCTTGGGGAGTAGTGAAAGGGAGAAGGTTGTCATGGCAGTTTACCGCCTCACTGGAGATGCCGATCAGTGGTGGTCGCTGATTCAAAACACAAAGGAAGATGATGAATTAACAAACATGGAATGGCAGGAGTTCAAAGATCTGTTCTTAGAAAAATACTTTCCTCGAGACCATCGAGCGGATATGGAAAGGCAATTTCTGAGTCTGAGGCAGAAGGAGGATGAGAATGTCGCAAAGTATGAGGCTAACTTTACAAGGTTAGCGAGGCATGCTGCCGATTATATACGTAACCCAAGGAGTAAGATTGATCGTTTCTTTGATGGGTTAAAACCACTTCTCCGTAGAGCTTTAGTATCACAATCCTTCTCATCATACGAAGATATTGTATCATGTGCTATCAAGATGGAAAAGGAATTCTCTAAGTCTTATGACAACAAAGTAAAGCAAGAGAATAAGAGAACGGTGGAACAAGAGACAGATAAAGGGAAAAAGGGAAAGAAGGATTTTCCATTATGTGATAATTGTCGGAAGAATCACCCTGGTACTTGCCTAAAAGGAATGGGAGTTTGTTATAAATGTGGAGAAAAGGGTCACCAGGCTCGTGATTGCAAGGGAAAGAAATAGGCTATCAAAGTTGAATGCTACAATTGTAGGGAAATGGGGCATTATGCAAATGAATGTCCTAAGCGTCAAGGAAACATACCTCAGAAAAGGCCAAGGGATCAAGGACAATCTTATGCTGTTACTACAGTTGAAGCAGAATAACTAATGTAATGGTGCTTTTGGACTCATGGATTATATTCTGGTTATTAGAATAATGAGATATATATATATAAGGATTGTAATGCCGTACTTGTTGATTTCAGTATGGTTTTATATTTTTAGTATGTGACAATAATAGAAACTTTACTTTGTTTGGGGAATCTGATAAATTGATTTTGGAATTAAGAGACCTTTTAGAGAAAGTCTGGACAGAAGTATTTTGGATAACTATAAAGGTTGGAGTGGATTAAGTTGATCTTTGGATAGTATTGTTTAATGTTAAAAATTTATGAAGATTATTTTTGAATATTATAATACTATAGTTTTAGGAAAAGGACAACCTGCAGGGTGGGGCATAACCCATCGCATCGGACAAAGCTGCAGGAATCGAACCCACAATCATAGTGTGACAGGCCTTTATTTCCTACCACTAGCCTATAGGAAGTCCCTGGTTAATACAAAATAATTTTACTAATCTAAATGGTATGTGTTAACATTTGGAACCTTATACAATTAGTTTAAGTATAATATTTTTGATTTCTATTATCTTTTTGAGTGAAAGATGAGTTGAAGGTTGAAACTCTAATTGTCAAGCATAAATATATATATACCTATCTCTTATTCAATGAATAAATTAATTCTTAAACTTTAGTAAAAGGATATTAAAACAAAAAAATGTGTTATCCTAATACCTTATGTATTGTTGAACTGATGATATTTTAAATCAACATAGATTGAAGGCTTTGAGGCCCTCAATTTGACAGTTGATTGTGATTGATGACCTCAATCACTCCCTACAAATATTTACGTTTTTCCTCCAATTATATGTCGTTAATTGCCACCAATGATCTCTTAATCGAGATCATAATTGGGTGGTGACTTTTTCATTTCCCCTTCCCTCTTATTAAGGCTAAATTTTATTAATCATATTTCCGATGTGGGTTTTCCTCAAAGGTATTTTCTCTTTTCAACCTTTTACTTTAAAAGAAAAATTTCAAATTGCGAGGACGCAATTTATTGAAGGAGGGGAGAATGTAACACCCCGAGCTTCCACGATAAGCTTCTCATTCAATAATGCAATAGCTTGCATTGTACGCAACTTCGAGCTCTAAAACACCGCGACTAATCAAAGTAGCCGTTATGAATAGTAATAACCACTTTTTAAACTTATAGAAATTTTATATTTCAAAATGGACTTCATTTTTGAATTCGTAATATCGAAATTATCCTAAGTTGATTTTTTTGTAACTTTCTGAGAACTTCCAATTTTTTTATGAATAGTGAAAAATACTTAAAAAAACTTTTTTAATCAAAATAATTTACTGTGACAAATTATACTATTTAGTGGTTTTAAAGTATAATTAGAATATATTTTTACCATTTTATCCAATGGTGGTCATTATAATTAATTTAACATTGAAATTGGACATAAACAATTGACAATCTTTTGATATAAATTGTTTCTTAAAAACACGCTATTTGTTGTGACAACGGGAATTAACTATAAAATTAATTAATGCAATTTATATGTTTGGAATTTTGTAAAATAGACATCATTTTTGAATTCGGAATATCAATTATAGCTTAGGGTGAAATTTTGGCATTGTTCTGAAAAACTTCAATTTTTGATGAATAGTGAAACCACTAAGTGGTAGTTAAATAACTGATTTTTCGTTTAAATGAAATATTACCACTTCTGTGATTTGATTTTCAAAAATATGACATACATGGTTGTCATTAATAAGTAAAATGTGGTTCAATGAGATTAAAATAATTTTTTGGTGAATAGTAACTTTTAAGTTCTTAATCGCGATTAGAGGTAATTAGTGTAGTTTAAGGTAAAAATAATGTTTTAATAATATGGGATGAGCTTGACACTTGTCCTACTCCTATTGGATGAGTCATGGCCGACCAAGAAAACCCATGGGTCAACTTAGGGACCCCATGGAGCCACTTTGGTTGGAAAATGACATTAATATATATTTATTTAATGTTAAAATTAAATTGACACAAACATGAGTTGTTTTACTAAAACAGACTTTAAGTGGGGTTACACAAGTCCACATTTTGACTATAAATATTAATTAGAAAGCTAAAAAGATTTACTACATCATAGTATTTTTTTTATAATTTTTATACATTAAATAAATTAAATTATTTATGACATCATTATGATGCAGCGGTGACCTCATTATTTAACGATTTTAATAAAATGAAAATATAATGTAAAATCCAAGGCTTACACTTGTCCAAAGACTATTGGATGGGTATATTTCGAACCCTTATCACCTTATCCACTAATTATATAAGTTTGGGTCCTTTAGAATCCGAAAAGCATTGTGTAATAATGTAACATTTCAATCTTTCCAAAAGAGCCCCTCCTCTCCACTTATAAAAGGCCCCCACCTCTCCCACCTTATTCACTCCTTAAAGCCATTTGGCTCGGCCAACCTCTGCACAACTACTCTCCCAACTTCCCCCTATTACTCCTAGAATCCTAACATTGGGCAGAACTCTTCTCAAGGAAGAATTTGGCTCAAATCAAAAAGAGTTACCCGATTTTGAGGTAATGTCTTCTCAAATGTTGTTTTGTTTTATTTTTCTTCTCCAACCCCCCTAAACTCTTTTTATTCATTTTTTTAGTAAAAACACCAGTATCCTCAATATACTAGGATGTTTTTATAAAAAGGATTCGAGCTACACTTACACACACCTACATCTAATGGTTAAAGTACATACGGTTTCTGTGGATGGCGAATTTCTGCCTCACGAAACGATGATTGTTCAACACTCATATAACACCTTTAAAGGTGGCCATTAAGATGTAAATATATTTATATATGATATAAAATATGTTTATGTTTTACTTATGCTTCTGTATTTCTCATTTATGGCATACTTTATGATTTCCATTATGGGTAAAACGCGATAATTTCATTTTAGGAAGTGCGGACTACCGCCCCCTCAAAGTGATTTGAATCGTTAATGCCATATGTGGGATGTATAAAGGATGGATTAAATGGTATTATACACTATACTATACTTTAATTATATTATAAATTTATATCATTATGATTTCTTTCCATTAAATACGAAATAGAAATGAAAGTAGCGTTCATGCTTACGTACGGCTTACCGTCTCCATGAATGGTGCATTTCATTTATTACCTCTAAATGTTACGTGACATTATGAATGAATGTATATACTATATATATATATGATATATATGATATCTAAATCATGAATATAATTATGGATATAATGGATATTTCACCACATGAACAACTTATAATTATAAGAAGTTTATTTTTGACTCAAGTACCAAAGATCGACAAAACGATCGTTATTAACTTAAATAATTAAATAATGTTCATAAAATGGTAAAAAGTGATATAAATGGAATAATTAACATGAAAAAGTTTCTTAAGTAAATATAAATTAACTCTAGTTTATTATTCAGGAGGTTAAAGAACGGTCGAGTCAGGACAAGACGCAAGGTAAGGGAATTTCCTAACCCAATTTTCATTCTTTGGGTTAATCTCCTACTTTCGAATTATGTCACAATATTATTATGTCATATATTTTATTTGTAAATTATTTATGTGTACTTATAGTGAATACACATTATAGATGTAATTTATTTAAAAAAATGATCTTTTTAAGGACTTCGCCTCAATCCCCTTAATCATTTTAGACGTCTTGGCCGAGGCCTTGACAAAATGTTTCAGAATGTCCGGCATTATACATTCCCTCATTATGAAAGTGGTTATTGATATTTCATGTGATTATTCGACCAGTAGAATATCCATGTGAAGAAGTGAATGACATTATGTCATTTTACTTTTTCCATATTATGTTGATGTTCAAGTTTAAAAGGCTTTTGTTTTAGTTATACATTGCCTTAAATTTTTATGTTTATTTATGAAAGATTCCGCAATATTGTTATCCTTACTGAGCATCTGAGCTCACCCCTTTCAATGTTTTAATATTTTCCAGGATGTGAAGAAGTATTTTATGAATGACCTGCAGGGATTGTGAGAAGAGGATATGAGTGTGGACTATGGAGACTTTGTTATTGTAGTTTTTCACTTTATGATGTAATGTAACGTTTACGAATGTATCTAGTGTTTCCAAGGCTACTAAACTAATCAGTCTTTCGAGACATGATCTTTTGTGATCATGCCAATGTTACGAAGTAATGCACCGACTCTGGGTAGCTGTGGTCGGGGCGTTACAAGTTATCTTAAATATGAAACACCCCGTGCAGGTCTGGTCCATACATGACGGAGAATGGCATTTTTTTAGAAGTGGCTGGGCCAGGATTGGAATCCCGGTGTTGCTACGTATCCTGAAAGGGCAGGAATCAATCCTTACGTAGTTTATCGTATGAAGTACACTTCGTTCGGGTTTGGTCCGTACACGGGGGAAAGGGAATTTTTAACATTGTTTTCATTTGGGAGTGGCTGGGCCAAGATGGGGGACCCCGACATCCCTACTTATCCTGCGAGGGCAGGAATGAATCGGTGCGTAGTTCTCTACAAGATTGATACACCTCGTTCTAGACTGGTCTGTACACGGGTGGAAGGAGGTATTTTTAAATTTCATTATCCATGCAGTTTAGCTTCGTGTAGAGAAGACGTAAAAAAACACCCCGTGCAGGTGTAGCCCATACATGGGGGGAAAGGGGGAATTTTTAAAACATTTTGTCCGTGTAGTTTAACGTCATGTGGTGAGGACAAAATACTCTTAGTTTAAGGTCATAGAGTTTGGACCATTGGGTGCTTGGCAGTTTAACGTCATGCATCTTGAATGATCCTCTTTTTTTATTACCAGTGCAGTTTATCGTCGTGATGGTATGACGTAATACTCCTTTTGGTTTCTATGTGAAATATTTCTTCAGGAATCTCGCGTTTGTAAGATCAGTTTTAAAATGTTTTTCCATGGAGATCAGGGCAGAAGCTCCATTGGAGTAGACATTGTGTACAACATACGATCCTTCCCACTTGGGATCTAGCATTGGAGGCTTCTTTCTGGGTATCATTGGGGTCCGGAGGACCAACACCAATTCTTCTTCCAAGAAGGATCGAAGAAGGACATTTTTGTTGAAGGCTCATGCAATTCGATTATGATACACTTCTAGATGGTGCAAAGTGTGCAACTGCTTATCGTCTAGCTGTTCCAATTTACCTAGTCACTTTTCTGATTTCTCATCATTGGATAATTTATTACAAGTGGCAACGCGGAGTGAGGGTAATTGGAGCTCAATGGGAAGGACCACTTCTGTTCCATATACTAATGAGTACAGTGTAGCCCGAGTAGTAGTGCAGATTGTGGTTTGATAAGACCACAATGCATGAAGGAGTTTATCCAACCATGACTTCTTGTCTTTGTTCACCATTTTCTAGAAAATTTCGGACATGGTCTTGTTGAAACCCTCTATTTGTCTTTTGGCCGCTGCATGGTAGCAAGATGAGTGGTTAGCCTTGATAACATACTCGTGGTACAGTTTCTCGAATTCCACATAGCAGAAGTGGGTGTCATTGTCCATCATTATGGTATGAGGGAAACCAAATATGGTGGAGATATTGGTCTTCATGAAGATGACAAGGCTTCATTCCTTGACATCCTTATGTGGTACAACATATTCCCATTTGGAAAAGAAGTCGGTTGCTGTGAGGATATACCTCAGTTGTTTGACCGTGGCGGGAGGATATGGTCCCATGACGTCCATCCTCCAGACAGAAAATGGCCATGATTACTTGGCTTGATGAAGTAACTCCAGGGGTTGGTGTATGAAGTTGGAATGAATCTGGCATGAGTGGCATTTTTCGATAAAACACTCATAGTCTTGTGCCATTGTTGGCCAGTAGTACCCAAGCCTTCGAACCTGATGGGAATGTTTTGTCCCTGGTTGATGTGCTCTACATGCTTCGGCATGTACTTCATTCATTACAGTAGTGGGTTCTTCTCCATCAATGCATCTAAGGAGCACTTGATCGAGGCCTCATTTATAGAGGACCTCTTGTAGACCTGCACTACCATATATGACATAGTTGATTTCCCTTATCCATATCTGCTCCCGTTCATCCCTGTCTGATGGAAGTTATCCCCGTTGAAGGTAGTTTACAATGGGGGTCATCCAGCCAGTGGCAGGAGTATATGGCTTGGGGTCAGGAATGAATTCATGGATTTCTTACATATTTTCATGAACAAACAACCATACCATTTTATGGAGAGCAATACTGATAATCGGTTCATCCTGGTCTGGGTCATCTATGGCTGCGGTCGCATTGGCTAACGCATCTGCCTGATCATTCTGAGACCAGGGAATATAGGTCAATGTTGGTTCTGTGGATAATTCCACCATTAACCCTCAGACATGGTCACACAGGTGGATTATCTCCTTTTTTTAATAGCATTGTCACCATTGAGTTTCTTGATGACTAGCCCCGAGTCACATTTTACATTAAGGTGTTGTACTTGTGCCTGGAGTACGAGTTCCAGGCCTGCAATGAGAGCCTGGTATTCCGCTTCATTGTTTGTACATCCCTCTGATAGGAGGAAGTAATATGGAAAAAATTCCTTTACTAGGGACACAAATATTATCCCCAAACCCACTTTTTTGAATCTGGGATCCTCCATACTCTTCCTGGTTGGGCTTTAGGATGCGCTATCAAAGTACATTTCCCAAGATGGGAACTCCTCTTGAACCGAGAAGATGTCTTCATCAGGTAGCTCGACGTCCGGTGCAGTGGTCCCTGTCAAAGGGTGCTCTTCCAAAAATTCTGCTAATTCCTGGCCCTTGATGGCTTTCTGAGGCACAAACTAGATGTCAAACTGTTGCAGGATGACCGCACATCAGGATAGGAGTCCAGTTTGCAACGGGCGGCTGAGGATGTACATGAGCGGGTTACTCCACAAGATCAAATGGACCTCATGATGTTGTATATAATTTCACAGCTTTTGAACTGGGAAGAATAAGGCAAAATATCTCTTCTGGATATTTGAGTATCGTGTCTCAACGTCAATCTTGGTTCTACTAAGGTAATAGAGACTATTTTCGCTACCGGTGTCATTTTTCTATGTGAGGAGGGATCCTAGTTACCATTCTAAGGCCGTCACGAATAAGATGAGAGGCCTTCCTTCAACCTGGGGCATGAGCATCAGTGGGCTTAAGAGTTACTTCTTCAAGTTTTCGAATGCCTCTTGGCAGTTATCCTTCATTTGGTATGTGACCCCCTTCTTCATTAACATGGTGAAGGGAAAAAACATGCCTACTAGGTTGGCTATGAACTGTCTCATGTAGGTTAGGTGTCCTTGGAATCCCCTCAACTCGGTGATATTTCGGGGAGGTAGTAATCCAAGGATAGCCTTTGTCTTTTCATGGTTGACTTCGATGCCATGATGGCGTACGACGAAGCCAAAAAATTTCCCTGAGGTAATCCCAAAGGCGCATTTCAAGGTGTTCATCTTCAAGCTATGCAATCAGAGTTTGTTGAAGGTGGTCTCATGGTCCGATATTTGATTCGACCGCTGTCCAGACTTGACGACCAGGTCATCTATGTAACTTTCAACGAATTTCCACAGGAACGATTTCAAGATCTGATGCATGGAACACTGATATGTGCCACCATCGTTCTTGAGACCAAAGGGCATAACCCTATAATAGAATATCCCTTGAGGGGCCCTGAAGGCAGTGGCTTATTCATCTTCTCTGGACATCCTGATCTGATTGTACCCAGAATAGATTCCCTTGAAGGATATAGACTTATACCCGATCATTGCATCGATTAATAACTCGGTGACCGGGACCAAGAAATCATGTTTCGGACAATGCCGATTGAGATCTCTGAAATCAATGCAGACACAGATTTGTCCATTATGTTTCTTGACAGGGACAATGTTGGAAAACTAGATGGGGTACTGGACCTCCAGAATGAAGCCTGATTTAATGATCTTATCGACTTCAGCCTCTATTTTAGCAGCATGTGAGGGATGTGTCCTTCTGGTGGCCTGTTTATAGCCTCGTTGGTCTTCTGGAAAACCTAGGTGGTGTGTTGGCACTTCTAGATCGAGTCCCGGTATTTCTATGTAATTCCAGGCAAACATATATTGATGTTTCCTTAAGAAGGTGGTATATACCTCATGCTCTTCATGATACATGGCTACACTAATGAGAGTGGGCCTCAGTTCTTCCTTAGCACCCAAGTTTATTTCCTAGAGCTCGTCCACCATGGTGGAGATACCTTCCTCAAATGCAGGAGGTGCATCCCTGAGATCTACCTCCTATTCTTCTTCCAAATCATTGACTTCCTGATCTAACGGGAGGACAGATCCCAGTGCAGGTTATTGGGAGTCTAGAGGTGAGGTGTCGTGGGCATCTTTACTCAAGTTTTCATCCCTAGATATAGGGTCAGGGGACGTTCCCACATTTTCACACACAGCCTTTATGGCTGAAGTCATGAGGACATCTGAGTGCTTTTCTGGACCTGAACTCCTACTCTCAACATGGTTTATGGGCATGACATAATATCGGCCAAGCTGCCTGAGGGGTCATCACAAACCATTTCCAGGCCATTTGGAGCAGGGATCCAGTTGACACCATCGACCAAAGGCTTCTTTTTCTTTTTCTCATAGAACCTGGCATCAATGTAATATGACTCGGAGAGCTCGAAAGGGCCTTGCCGGCATGCAATGTTCCACTTTTTCCATCGACGCAGTACGTGATACACTGGTGGTAGGATGAAGGAATAGCCATGTTCTTATGGATCCACTACCTTCCCAGCATGGAATTCAATGTTGTGCTCTACCGAACCACTAAGAATTCTTTGTTGGCTACTAGGTCACCAAAATGGGTCCTTAGCTTAATTTGTCCCATTGGCTTCTGTTAGTTCTTTTCGTAACCCATCAGAGTTATGGCTGAGGGAATTAGATCATCCTCACTGTAGCCCAACATACGGAGTGTCCGTAGGGGAAGGAGGATAACTCCAGATCCATTTTCTATAAAGACTTTCTGGATCTCAATACCATTCAGTGTGCCGGACACATATAGTGCTATGATGTGTCCTTGCATGATGGCATCTTCATCCTGATCAGTGAAGGAATTCACCGCATTGTATTCAGCCAGGCTAGTCTTCGTCAAGTAAATATCGGTGGTAAATACCTCATCTTGAAACTCTTGGGGGCTGATCAATGCTTTTATAAGTGCCTCCTTGAGGTCTGATAACAAACTCAAGGCATCCAGGATCGACAGCTTGGCTGGTACCGATTCCAGCTGCTTAAGGATATCGTAGTTCTGCGCCAGCAGCCGACGCTTCTCCGTTGGTGGGAGAGTCTTTGAGGGTTCTTTGGGGATGGAGAATTTGATGAGTAGGGACTGGACGTGGGGTCAGATATTGATGGTGTTCATGCATTTTGAGGACTTGGCATGGCTGGTCTTTTTGCGCGCACTAGGCGGCTAGACACTTGCTCCTCCTCTAGTGGGTATTACAGAACAACAGGGCCATAGTGGCTGTTTGTGGAGGTGGAGGGGAATTCTTTCTCATGCTGAGTCCATTGAAGGTCTCTCCCATGGATTTCAGCGATATTAATGGTTTGGGTCGGGGTCCAACCGTAGGGTTGGTTTCAGCCGCTGTTGCGCCTCCCCTCGTATCCCCTACCTCTACGATTCCTCCTCCCAGTTCCTTGTGTAGGGAACTCGGGTCTGTAACCATACCCTTCATTAGGGAATGATTCTATAAGATGGATGACGTTAATAGAACCAAATAATGGCTCTTCATCCTCTGATAGGTCAACCTGGTCGGTTGTCCCTGATGATGCTGTTTGGTGGGTCAGTTCCCGCGGCACCAAATTCGAGGTCATATAATATGATAGGGTCAGGACTAACATTGTCCCCATTGCAGACTGCTCCTCTTGCGATTGTTTTTTCCTTATTTGATTACGCCTGGATGACCAGCTCATGGAGGATTTTGAGGCCGATGCTATCGGATGTGCAGCGTCAGGGGCTGTTGGCGGCAACACTGGCTGCTGTAGATGAGCTCAGAGTATGCCCTAGGCTCGGTTGATTGTTTTTCGAGTCATCCAATCATCGAATTTCTGCCCCTACTTTCTGGTGACTTTCTTCCACCCCTCCTCTTTGTCGGAGTTGGTGGTAGAGATGCATGCCACATGTGCTGGGGGTGGTCCTAGCTCGACCTGTCCAGAGTCTACCATCCTCTGCAGGAGTTCATTGAAGACGAAGCATTCCCGGATAGTGTTCCATAACATTCGATTATAGGGGCAGTAATCTGGCATGTCGTCATGGCCGACTTCTTCATGTTTCCATGGCTCCAGGAGGCGGTGGCAGTTTCAATTCATGGTGGTAATGAAGTAGCCACATACTTGATCATCTCAAAACGAGTATACTTTCTACCTTCGTTCCTTATACTGGTTCCGATTTGGTCCTCCATGATCGTCCCATTTAGACAGAGGTGGCTGTTGATATGCAGAAGGCCCTAGAAAATTTGGAGGATACTTGTGTAGTGGAGCGGGCATAGGGACCGGCTTGAGTGTGACAGCGGACGCTTCAGCTCTTGGGGCTCTTTTCGCAAGAGCCTGCGAGGCTATTCGGGACTTTGAATTATTCTACTACAGGGAGTCCTCACTTCTCGAGGCAATGGCCGAGATATGGCAAAATCCAGTGGTGCACTCCACTAGTATGAGTGGTGTTCACATCTCATCTTGAAGATTATCGATGCATATCGATTACATGTAATCCTGAGGAATTGGCCTGTTCAGTGAATAGGACAGACCTTTCCATCTAGCGATGAAATCTGAGACCCTCTCATTCTCCCTCTTCCTATAGTTCATGAGGTCACTGACTGTTTTTTAGGCAACGTCAAGCTGAAGTGGAACAGGAACTGCTTTCGAACGTCTTCCCATCTTTTTATTGACTGGGCTGGTAGACTCGTATACCAGAAGAAGGCAGATCCTTGTAAGGTCTGCACGAAGCATATGAGTTTCACTACTTTTTTTTGTTCCAGAGTTCCCATAATAGGGTCACAATAGGATGCGTAGTGCATCAAATGCTGCTCTGGATCGCTTGACCCGTTGAAGATAGGGAATAAAGGGCTCCCAAAATTGGGTGGAGGTGGTGTGTTGGTCACCCAATCTATGTAGGGTTTTCACTCTGGCTGTATCGTAGTGCGTCGACCATCCATCGCTTCCAATCGAGCTGTTAGTGCCTCGATGGTGTTGGTGAGCCCCTGGTTTACATACTGTTGGGCCCAGTCCTGGGAAGGTATAGCCCGAGGCATTTCCTGAGTATCTGGATTGGACGACATCAAGGGTGCATATTCTGTTCGGGGCACCCTCAGAGGGTTTGGGCGTACCTTCTCTGGTTGCTTCCTAAGTGGAGGGAAATCATGGTATTCATCATCCACATTTAGGTAGTTGGATAGACCAGGCACCTCATTGGGCAGGGCTAGCCTAGGTCTTTGAGGTGCACTTGCTGGGAGCATGTGATGTGCCTCCTCCTAGGATGCACGTTCAATAAGGCGATTCCTCTAGAGTATCTCGGCATTAAGCCGCCTCAATTATTTCAACTCCTCTTTCAGTCGAATGATTCTCTCTTCGAGCGAGAGTGGATCAATTTTGTCAATATAAGGAGGCGGGTTAAGTGTAACCAGTCCATTATTCTTATCCTTATTGGAAGCTCGCTGGGTAGGCAGAGGTGGGTTGTCTAGGAGGACGACAATATTTAGGGCGGCCCTCTGATTCCGGGTGTGCACTCCGGGTGGTTCGTTGTGGGTCACAGCCTGACCAGAACTATCGTCTCCCGATCCAGCCGGATTTTCATCTCCCCCGGTGTCAGTCGTGGGGTTAGTCTCTATGGCGTTGATGAATGCATGTCATGGGGTGGAGGGGGCGTCAACTTCCAAATGGGAAGATGATCTACCGCGTCTCTTACTTGCCTTCCCTTTCATTTCCCGGGATGTCCTTTGGACCCCTTGACAAAGGGTGACACAGAGAGTTATTTGATGCGACCTTACAGTGAGCCTTCCTCTCAGAGGGGATGATGATTCAAATGATGGGATGGGACGTGAACCTCCTCTTCTAAATGTCCTCCCTTGGAGATAGAATACGGACTCTCTTGGGGGGAGGTTGTTTTTGAGGGGGTAATAATGCCCCCAGCCCTGAGGGATGGTGTTGGCTCCATTCCATAGATATTGAGTCTCTTCCCGTTCTTATTGGTCTTGTGGGGGCATTTTTTGTTAAAAATGCCCCCAGACCTGTAGGTTGGGATTGACCCTAGATGGCAGTAGTGGCTGCTTCTATCTCAACCTTCCTGATCATGCGTGCCCCTATTCGGGGGTAAACTAGATTTGATGTCAAGTTCACCTGTGAATCAATCTCTTTTGTGGAGGCAGGCAATGACCGCTGATTGGCCTCTCTTAGGCGAGTGGCCTATTGGATTCTCTCAGTGGCCTGATTCAGGAGTTCTTGAATGGCTTGTTCCTGTCGGGCATGATGCTTATAAGACTTACTCAAGGCCTGAATCTATTGGGTGTGTTGCATTTCATGAATAGGGAGACCACTCTATTGCCGTCTTTATGTGACGACTTTGCAAGACACCATGCTGAACGAGTTATTCTGGGTGGGGAGCAGAGTGAAATACAGATCTCCATTTTCCTCCCATCCTCTGATATGGATTCCCATTAGAGCATTACCGATGAGGTGGCACAGCTCATGCAGTGCATAGAGGCAGGCTATCTCGATGTTTCCTTTATGTCTCTCGGGGCACTATCGCCGCACCGAAGGAAGGTCCTCCTGGTCAATGTGACGCAGGAGGTCTCATATCGTCTTGACATGGACTACATACCCATAATAGGGAAAAAAACTTTATTTTAGTCGGCAAAGGTTTGTCTATATATTATGGCGGATACCGTGCATGCATTCTTCTGAAAAATCTATGGGTATGTCAAACCGAGAGGTGGTCATGGGCCAAAACATGACTGGTATATCACCAGTGTGTTCTGGTAGATTGAAGGGCGTGCATGGCTGCCTCCACTATAGGGAGAGTACCATTCAGGTGGTACTCTCGAATCAGCGCGTCTGAGACCCTACGTTGAAGACGCTAGGTGGGTGATGCGGTACTACGTAGGTGAGGATGCCCGGTCATCGTGTAGCCTAAAGTGCGGACTTGCAAGTTCTTTGGTGGTGCCATTTAATCGAAGGGAGTTCAGGTGGTACCTGTAAAACATTTTAACAAATAAAAATATAAAACCTGTCAAAGCAGAATCTCATGATCCCATGCATAACTAATGACCTTGATTGGCCCTTCTCGAGAGTATATGGGGGCACATGGTGAGATTAGGTTAAATCGGTCATTATTGGTTAAAGATTCACGTCGGGTTCACCATTTTTTGATTCGATCCATTTCCCCTTCGAGGAGATAGAGGACTGACCCGCCCGACTGTCGATATCACGGATGGATAATCCCCATTTGATTACTACATTAGTGTACACGGGTCTTCATTTAGAAATGCCCAAACGGTTCCATATCCAATGATACGTGGACCTACTTTCCAAAGGCAAGCGTCCACTAGGTGGTTTGGACAACGATGCTTAAGAACTCACATTGTTCGAGAGGATAGGATGTTGGGCTCATCACACCCTTTTGAAGGGGAATTATTGCCTGTTTT
Organism: Viscum album; assembly: GCA_963277665.1. Taxonomy (NCBI): domain Eukaryota; kingdom Viridiplantae; phylum Streptophyta; class Magnoliopsida; order Santalales; family Viscaceae; genus Viscum; species Viscum album. The sequence continues at coordinate 1,175,005,315 of OY728153.1, read as the reverse complement.
GGGAATATCTTATAGATTTAAGATGTATACATATGTTCACAAAACATTGGTTTATACCCAATCATAGTATTCATAGATTACTCTTAGTTGGAAATGGTCAGCTGAATGCAAGGGTTCAGAATCATTTATGCTCGAGTTTTACCATCCCTTGTTGGATTAATGACCACGAGGAGTCTGGAATCATTGAGGCGGCACTAGGGTTGGTGCGGTGAAAGGACGTAAAGATAGTCAGATCAGTCGGTTGTTGGGCTTGAACCTCATGGAGGCTTCCTACGTACCCATCCAAGGAGACAAGGATCAAAGTCCATGTAGTTTGAATAGGAGGGTCAGTGAACTGATGTGAATGTGGACCCTGGGGTCCAATGGTGGTTGGTCTTGAACCTCTTGGAGGCTTCCTACGTACCCTGCCTAGGAGGCAAGAATCAAAGTCCAAGTAGTTCTCATGAGCTGGGCTTATGCTCTGAGGCAGCCCAAAGTAATGGATTGGGGATTACACTCTGAGGAGGCCCAGGGTAATGGATTGGGGCTTACACTATGAGGAGGCCCATAGGTGTATTTCATGGTCGACGCTTACTCTAAGCACACGTGAGTCATGCTCAGTGTGAGAAACAAGAGGCAGCAGGGACCAGACGATCACATCGCGAAAGGTGCATCCGGGAGAAGTGGAGTGGGGCTTATGTATAGAGCGGCCCATAAGGATAGGGATTACTACGAGATGGATGCCCAATGGTGACAGAGCCCACCAGGAGAGTTATTTGGCCCCAAAAAAGGATGGAGCATCACCCTTCTCTACTACGTACCTCCTTGGTCATATTGTTGGGGATGTACGTAGGTTCCTGGGGATGACTTCCTTCGGACGAGTATGCCGCCCCTCTCTGAGGAGGGGAGAAGTTCCCAAACTACGAAGCGCGAGGTCCCTCATCCTAGCGAGTAGAGGCCGAAAGGGGGGCTCCTGTGCTCAAACTCCACATTACCGTGGGAATGTTAACCCAGGAATGCTTTAGGAACCTACCCAAGGTCTGGGGCAACCCCTTCTCCCTCGCTTACAGTGGGTATGTGAACTCAAAATGGTGCGCTGGTGTGCCTGAGGGTTACACTACACAGATCTGGTGGCTCTGGTAGAGGCCCCGGCTCAGGGATAATGAGTGGTCTATTGAGGAGGTTGCGAAGGATCAGGCTGGATTGTAATTGTAAGGATTTTATCCAGCTTGTGGAACGGGAACTCTGAAGGCTATGATGGGACACACACGTGAAGGAGTCATGGAACCCTTCGCGTAGGAAGGTAATAAATGGCTGCAAAGACCGTCCGCAAACCAAAAGGGTCCACAGACTGAGAGGCCATCCACGAACTAGGAGGGTCCGCAGACTGATTGGCATCCTGCAAACCAGGGTGGTTCATGGAATAGTGATAATCCCACGAACCAAGGAGGTTCGCGGTTTCGGGTTCGATCCACGTACCAGGGTGGTACGTGAAGGGTTCCATGCGAGCAGTGGAAGCCAAGGGCGGCGTTGGTCGGGGGTTTGTCGATTGAGGCTTCACCTGCGTAGGAGGGTGCTACGCTGTGCGGCGGATCGGAAAAGAGTCATAAACACCCTGGTCTGTGGGGAGTGCATCCGTGGAGAGGCCGTGGTTCACGGTCTTCTCTTTATTGTTATTTTAAGTTTATGGTTCACCAAGTTATTATGCATTTTAGGTTCCTTAATAATTCATTCCCAGGTTCACACCTGCTCCGGTTCGTGAACTAGAACTTCGCTGTTTGCAAAATCCTAAGCCTTCCTTCGAAATCCATCCACCCGAATCTGATCGATCTTACTTTGAGTCCTTCTAAAAATTTTTCCTCTTCCCCCTCAGTCTCCTTTTATAGAGTGGGGAAAGAGATGTATCTGTGGTCATGAAGCACCTTTTGCGGAGGCCCATGGCCAAAAACTCGGTTCAAGGATGACGTGGTCAATCCACAACTCGCAGGGGCATTGAGCGTATCCCCCCCAAAAAAAGCTCGGGGAGGGCTTCACGGCCGTGTAGGGTTCTACCTTCATTCCACGAATGACAGTGGATGTGGCTTGAGTTGGTTGACACAGTCCATGGTTTGGGCAGTTTATGATGGTGAACCGGATTTGCGCCTGTCCTACTTCGCACCCGCGAATGATCTCCACCTTGGTATCACGAATGATGACGGTCCGCGGAGGAGGGACACTTCGCGGAACCCATCTTGCATTGTTAACATTAGACAAGTCTGCGGACCGGTTCATCCTTCACTATCCTTAAGTATTCTTCAAATTTTCCCCAATCCATTGAGGGGGAATTGGGTAGAATCCCCCTTGAGTAAAGGGGATCATCATTCTCCTTTGCATACTTTATTCAGGACCCTACAATGTTATATAAAATCCAAATTTTGGGAGTGTAATTAGTCCACATAAACTAATTTTTTGGAGTTAAAGGAGAACAATCTAGTTAATTTTGAAATGGTGATTGGAATTTGACAATGGAGTACTCTATATCTAATAGATTTTGAGTGTATATAAAAGATTATCTTTGGGAAGTTGATTCTTGTTTTGAAAGGGAAAAGTTTCTTACCTTTGGTATATGGTGGTCTCCTCACACTATTATTTTAGGTGAAGGATTTTATAGGTGTGATGTCAATGTAATTATCCTATGCAGTTGAATTTCTTTAGGTAGTAGTCAAGGAATATTTTTTCTTGATGATGGGTAGCACATCATCCACATATTTTGGTTAATAGTTTTTCTTCCCTGATTCTCATGATGGGTATCATGACATAAATCATGAATAGAGACTACTATATTAATTCACGGTCTTGGGTATGTCATGAAAAATGGTTTTGATTAAGTGTTTCTATATCAGGGAGAATCATGTAATGTGATACAGGATGGGGCTTTCTAGGAAGCTTATAGATGTTGTCCTCCTGAACAAGTTTGTTCTTGTGGTATATAGCTGATAGAGTAGGGTTAACTGAATGGTTAGGACCATCCCCTTCAAAATATGGTTGATTGGGTCACCCAAGGAGTTATAGTGTAGTGTTGATTAGTTAGATGAATTTTTGTTTCAATCTAATGTTATTGTTACATGATTTTTTAATTTAGTGATAAAAATTCAACCGGTTAATATTTATCCACTTTTTTAAATAGTTCAAAGGTTGACATGTGATAAGAATATTCTTAGGGAAACTGGTGTTGGAATTTGGATAGATGGACCCTTTTTCTCATATGCTAGAAACTAGTGATGATGGATCTTGTTCCTTTTTATATGGTGATGTGATTAGTTGTTGATGTGAATTTTTTAAAATCATGTAACATGATATATTCTCCATATTAAGAAATTAAAATTTTTTACGTTCTTTGTGTGGTTATATGACATAGATAGACATCTATCTATGATGAACATATGAAATATTTTTTAAATGGTGGGGAGCATGGAAATCACACCAGAGCTTTTCCAATTAGTTAACAATTACTTGTTGATATTTGGAGGATGGGGGAATGTTTCTCACAGCATGATTTTGGAAGTAGCTTTAATGGAGTTTTTTTCTAGCACAAAAGCTGAGTATGACATTCCATGGGGGAGACATGTTTCTTCCCCCTTTTCTCTTCAAGATTAGCTAGAGATGGAATTATCTCATATGAAGGATGTTTTTATAATTCAAATATACAAAATATTGACTTCAAATAGAGAATTCATCCATAAAGGAAAAGTAAGTGTGTGTGATGTTGTGTTGTATTCTACATGGATTTCCCACATATTTTGTATTTTTTGTCCAAGTTATATCTAAGGATAAAATATTATAAGGGGTGAGGATGTAGTGACCCACATTTTACCCAAGTGATAATCAACCCAATTTTGATTTTTGAATCATGAAGTCCTTTCTAATGGTAATATGGTAAACATTCCTTAGAAGATAACTTAATTTTTTTAGGGGTTCTAATGGTTCATGATAAAGGGGTTTTCCATTTAATTACACTGATATGGGAAAGATACTTCCACAGAGCATTACAAATATTAAAATCATAATATTAAATTATTTTTAATCGATGTCGAAAAATATTTAGATAGATGATTATATATATTGAACAATTTATTTTTTGGGGAAACCGATAATACATTTAAATATAAAATTTGGTTTTAAACTAGGTGGAACATATGAATCATTATGGTTAGGGATCATGGGATTATTTTTTAGTAGATGAATTATTTAAACAAATTAGATATTAAAATTATAGTTTTTTAAGTGGAGAAACCAAAATTCAATATATAAAAAACCGGTTATGATTATCCTATAGGGCTAGCTGCATCTATCATTAGAAATCCAAGAGATAATAGATTTTTGATAGAATGAGAGAGGTAAATTTGGACTAAATTGGAATCTATGTTAGATTAAGTAGTGCGAATAGATCCACAATGATATAGATGGTCGAATTTCCCAGCATTGAAAAATTAATACATGGTTGTTAAAATGTACCAAAGTAATGATCATTGTTCCATCAGGTGGGGAATTTATTATTTATCGAATTTACCTCATTAAATATATTGATTCAATCAGGGATTAATATCCATAAAATTAAGTCTATGATTAGGTATTTCATGGTATTATCAATTGTTTTTGTTGAATTTTTAAATTGTGATTTATTATTGTTGGATCCAGTTATTATAACTCCATTCCTCCAAATTCCACAACAAAAAAAATATATCCTACTTCATATAGTCATCCTTGTTGCTAAATATTGAGGTTTATTGGATTCACCCTTATTTTTTTTAAGATTATCATTAGTTTTCAATTTTTTCCAATTATTTGATCATTTATATGGAAAAAATCCATTATGTGTTTTACTTTGGTTCCAATGATCTTTTTAAAAAATTATAAATTAAGGTTTATGGTCCCTCAATAATCACTAACAATTGATAAATTGCCTAGGGATAGAGTATAAGTTACATTAGAGGTGGTGGAGATATCCAGATTGATGGGGTTTTGATGGAATATCATGATTTTTGTGATCAGTGGCCAAATATAGTTATATGGTGGAGAAAACACATTGGATGAAATATTAAATGTGGATCATGATGAGATGGAAGTGTAATCTGCAGCTATGGAAAATTTTCTTGGAAAACACTTTGAACATGGTTTGAAACACAAAACTATGTGGTGTATGGTTTAGATGATCACATGTTGTGTATTCTAGGGATAAAATTATACGGTCTCCCATTGATTTAAATTTCACACACTATGAGACCTTATACTATACTCCTTGGTTAACCTAGTTGACAGATTAGTGTGTACATGGGGTACATGCCCATGAGACCATTCTTCAATGCATGCTATATGGGTTTGGACCACATGATAGAAGTTGAAGTTCATTCCATGTGTGGCTCTATAATATGTCCCAAAAACCACTCTTGGGATACACACAATGTACCCTGGGATAAATTTCCTCTACTCTTCTTAGGATTAACCAATGTCTATGTATTCATATCTAGTCTAGATTTTGGATGTGAATGTAATCCATATTTGGTGTTTTTCAATGAGGAACATATTGATATATTTAATTTTGATGAAATTTATTTGGTACCAAATGATGTGTACACAATCGAACATGATATCATTGTAGAATCTAGGATTGGATTGTTGACCACATGGTTAATTTCTCCCCAACCTGAAGACTTTGAGTGTCATCCAAGCACAGTTTTCTCTCACCACCCATTGGATGGTGTACCATCTGCTCTACCTTTAGACCATATTAGATCAATATCTATACTCACATGTATATGTATATAATTAAATATTTAAAGATTCTATATATTTTAACTTTTACAATGAGATCACATAAGGAAAATATCCTTCACTAGAGTAGTTATTTCCACTCATCTACCTTTGATTTGGATCCACCATTATAGACTATGGAGTTAGTATTTGCAATTGTGTGATGAGATCACATGATATTTTGATCCTTCACTTGAGAAGGTATTTATACTCATATACATGGGCCCTGGATACATCATTATAATTAATGAGATGTTATGTGGGTTAGTAGTTTGGTTGAACTTTTGGGATCCTCCGTATAAAATCTTGTGGGATATTAGAGGTTACATGATAAATTATTTTTATATGCTTGAGTGGTATCTTTAGACCATATGATATAGTTTACCCACACATGGAAAGTGTTACTTAAGATTGAGTGACCTCCCATTCATGGGTTCTAGTGGAAAAATGTCTATTTGAATACTGAATAGTATATAATTATATGTGACTTTACATTACTTATAAACATATTGGTTTAATATAACATATGATGTTTTAGATATCCATTTACTTTAGAATTTATAGAATCTTTGGTGTACAAAGAACCTTATTCTGATTTTTATGCCATGTGGATTTCTAGTAATGGTGCCGAGAAAACTAGGACTTCTATATATCTCTAAGACCTCTAGTTATTGAGAATATAAATATTTTTATTATTAACATTATTCTTACTACTACATGGTGTTTATATCATTGATATAACATGTTTCTTAATGCTGTTCTATAGTTGTAAGGGAATCCTACTATGTATTTTTATACTCATCAATGCATGGATTTTGGGCCCACATGTGCTATTTGTATGCAAGTGATGCACAGGTTTGAGATTGTCTTTTGGATTGGGTGTTAACATGGATTTCTCAAAGTTGGTTCCTAAATACCCTTGGATATATATTATAGGAAATTTTCAGTGTTATAAGGAGATTATGGTAATAAGTGGAATTCATGTTTGGAGCCATATCCTATAGGGGGATTCTTCATCTTAATTAGTTTTCAGTTCTGCCTTGGGTCATTGGGGTGTATTTTTCCCTCTTATAAATTATTTTACTCATTTTAGTAATCTATGTGGATCTTATTAGGTGTGTCATGAATTTGTAATATTCAATAAATTTGGTTTCAATTATTTATCATTATTTTTTTCTTTCTTACCATATGCATTGAAGATATGTGTATGTTTCTTGTCATAATGCAATAATTAATGAGATAGGTGACATTTTTTCTAGTCATATTACACTGGACTATTAATGTAAGGATTGGAGTGTCACTCTTGTATTACATTTAGAGTGTGTAGGGCCTAGTGTGTTGGGTCATATCGATAAATAATTAATAATATTAAATTTATTTCATTTTAAAAAAGTTATTTTATGAATATTTTCTGAGACCAACATAATAGTATCACTAAATAATGTGAGAATGTATTATGAGGAAAAATAATTACTTTTTATTAGGTATAATTGTAGTACAACAAACATTAAGAGAAAATATGGGAATATGAAATATCATTACAACCTCAATTGAAATATTTACATCCTTTAAAAATATAATAAATCTTTTCTATGACGAGAATCCTGATGATGGTGATTTTTAAGCGAAGCTCATCATTTTCTATTATTATATCCATTAGTTTGTTGTGTTCAGTCTCATAAATTTATAATCATTTTAATTTAATATGTACTAAGATAAAATAGATGGGATAATACAGGTAAAAGAAGAAGGAGTGGGTAAAACAACAATACAGAGAACCTTGTGGTGGGGTATATAGAACTCAATGGCTTCTGGTGTAGAAAACAATGGCTACTTGTGTTTCTATTAGGTATCCTATGGAATTGTACTTGGAAACTAATAAAAATTTGATGTTATTTTTTTAAATGGTTAATATTTTAATTTTTATATTAAAAAATTAACCCATCATAACCCAAAACCTTAGGTTAGTACCTCATTTCCATGATGAGTTTTCTGATAGAGATCCCTCAGTCATCCCTCTCCATTCCCCTAAAAAAGGTTTTATTGTACAAAAAATTTCATTGATTTTATTTTTCCTCCACCACAATTATGTGAAACTAATATAGACAGATCAAATCATCATTTTTTTTATTTGTATGAGTAGTTTATAATATAATTCATGAGGCATCCTAAGAGAGTGATGAATTCAAGTTCCTATAAAAATAATCATTTACTTAATCTATTTAATCTTCTACCCTAAACCATTTCAAATATTTCTCTATTATTAAAAATTATACATTCTATATATAACTCCCAGAACCACACATTCAATAAATATCAAAAAAATATAAATGAATTAAATCATACAAGGTACATAAATAGTTAACATTATTCACCTTTAATAAGATTAATCGAATGGGAAAATAGTTAATAATGGTTCATTATACCATAAAATACTAACACATAACATTTTTAATGATGAAATATTTATATGTTGGTCAAAATCTAACCAGACTCATGACCATTATATATATAGTTAGAGATGATTCACTACCTCCCAATGGTAACTACTTATTCTTCCTTCTATGTACATTACTTTAAATAATTATCACCTATTTTATAGGCACGTAGCTCTCTCCAAGATCAATATATGAAAATAATTTTTTTCACATCCCCAACTAGTTTTGGAAAAATATCTCTACATTTTAATTCTTATTTTTTATGTCCAAATGAGATAAAATACTTAATGACAAAGTTGATCTGTTTCATTACACACAATATACCTAACAGAAATAAATAACTATAATTTAATATAATAATTTAATATTCTAATTATCATGGTATGCTCTATATTCTTCTATAAATATGATAGTTGTGATCAATAAAACTCCATGATACTCAATACTTCCATTAAAAAAACTAGGGTTATCAATTAAATGACTTTCTTGTTAGCACTCCCTCTATATATAAATTATTTTTTATTCACATTAACAATATTGTTTTTAATGATAAAATTTATGAGGTTTTATAAAATCCAAAACCATCAATCAATGGTGTAGATTAATTCTCACTATCTAATCCCACTATGATCATTCCAAGTGTATGAAAAGTTTAATTGGGATTAAATTTATCAATAAATATTGATTCACCCTTCATAATATCAAAAAATATCTATATATTTTTAATAAAACCTGATTCATTTAGATATAAATATTTTTACTAAATCCAGGTATGGCAGTAACTGTTATGGTGTGAAATTATTTCATGACACGGTGACCCAAAAATCATGGGAAATCATGGACTGATTTTAATTCCAATTCCCTCAAGTCATGGATTTAATTCCTCTAAACATGTATTCCTCTCTTTATAATCTACATTACATAATATTTTCATTTGAAAGGATATATATATTTATATATTTATTTATATCTCACTATGTGTGTTTGTGTCGTGTTCCTGTGAATCTTATTATAAAAAATAAACATTTATTACTACATGATAATCATTGAGTGAACCAATATCCATTATAAACTCATTCACGATTCCATCCACAAATAAACATACATGAATCTATATACTCCTCTAAAAATCTCAATCCTCACCATATTCCTTAAGAGACAAGAATAAAAAATTTCATACAACTTACATAATATAAAAAATCTAAATTGTGGATTACCAGTCTATGAAATCTTCTTCCTTCATAAATCACCTCTTTTGCATTGACATGTTAAAATATATCCACAAAGGCCCACGGTTCCTTTTCTGTCTGCACTATATGTCCACAATGCTCCCCTGATAATCCATCAATGTCCAAACTAATCATTATTCATCAAATCAATGTATGTCCATGTTAGGAATCATCCTTCCACACATATGCTCACAATGTATTGTAGCTATTTTCAATTTCCCCCATCAGCAAGAATATCTTAAATTCATAACCACTATGGTTCCCATAGTGTCTATTTTCATTATCCTCTAATTTTTATGGTTTTAAAAATATAGATCATTTGGTTTAATATATTTATCTCTATGGTAAAATTTTTTAAATTATCCCCATGAATCTTCCATACATCCCCTCAAGGTTAACCTTTATTCTTAACCAATCATCCATTTATATCCACATACAATGGTCAATAATTATTATCAATGAACCACAACATTTATTCCATTATTCCATTATTACTATATCCAATAGTGTCTCACATATTTATCATAAAATCAAATATTCATACTCATAGTAGTTACAATGCCCACCATTGTTGTTTTTTTGACAATGCATGCATGATTCCATACTTCTCTGGTAAGTATAGATTATCTCCGCTTTTCTATATCAACATGATCAACAAAAGGAAACAGGATTTATAGAAATTGTTTCTACCCATTTATCAATAAATTAAATGTTTTTCTTTGATATATTTTATCCTCATCCCAAATCCAATATAAATTCTATTTCACTATTTAACTACATATTTTCATCTATATCTTTTACTCATTATATAGATAATAAATGACCATTGAACCTCCAAATCAATCACCACTGGTTGAAAAATCTAGATTTAAAGCATGTTAATTACCCCTTTCTTAAATAACTCCATCATAGACTCAAATATATCAATATTATATTTTATATTTATAAACTATAGTATTTAACAACTATTTTATAACCTTACCTATTTCTATTTAAAGAATTTATATTATACATAAATTCCTCCCTAGATTCTCCCCATGCATGATACCATATGTTATGTTATGAATAACTCTAACAAAATTTATTTAAATCTATTCTAGATTTATTATTTATTTTCAATATACTATCAAATAATAGATTCCCTATTTAATAGTTTTATGAGTGAACAAAGAACAATTAAAGTATTAATCAAAAATAAATTTCTAAAGATATATAATTCAATGGATAACATAGTAAAAAAAGTGAATACGTGCATAACTTCAATTATTTAGAATGAACTCACATAATTCAATAAACACATCTAACTTGATCCTTTAACATATTTTGATTATCTCTATATGATCTCAAAAAAACATGAAAAAAGACATGAAAAAATAAAATTTTATACTCATTTTGTTTGATTCATACCAATTATTAAACTAGGTTATATCACTTTTTGTAGAAAATAGGTGATACCACATGTAATCTATGATTTTCCACATTTTATAAGGTATTTATCTGATATGGAATGAGAAAAGTAGCCTCTAAATCATTTGTATGATCTTCACCAAAATATATTAACTCCAAAACGAATTATATAATTTATTTTCATCATTTGAGTATTTGAAAACATATCTACATATCTAAAAAGTAATCAAATGTCACCCCATGTTAGATCAATAATATCAACACATCATCCAATATTATAACTATTCCTCATTATTTATTATCTATAACAAGTTTATATAGGCTTGATACCAATTGTTTTCTTATTTATGGGACTAAATTTGACATGATAACACTATATACTTTATATTCGACACCAGTTTATTTTCCATACCAATCTCAATATCACATACATTTCCCCATTAGAACTCGAAATACTAAATCTAGCAAGTAACCACTTGATTTTTTTAATAATTGACATCATTAATAATTAAAAATACTTTAAATAATATGTATACACATATTATTGCTTAATACCACTTGAAAATGAATATATGTTCCTATAATATACTCACCACTTTTTAAATCCATTAAACACCATGGATAATATCTGTCCCTTAATCCTTCATTAGTCTGGAAATAGTTACCATATAGAAATCATTGAGAATGTACATCCTAAAAATCCACAATTAAATTAATGTTGTTGATCATGGTGAACCAAAAAATTAATTAAAACTTTTTTAAGCACTAATAGTGGTTCATTTTTATGAAAAAAAAACTTTTACAAACGTATATAAAATATTTTATACATCATAATTTTTAATCATCATAGATTCTAACACCATTGTGTAACAAATCCCAATAGTATATGTTTTCATTGTTGAATCATTAATATTTCAATTTTTAATGATTCTTCCTCAATATGAGAGGTCTTCCAAAATTATTTTTTTATTTCTATATAGTGGTATTGGAAATACCACTAGTATTTTATTTATTCTATAGAAAAAATTCCTCAAAAATTCATTCTTCAATTTCATATCCAGGATAGATTTCTCCTTTATAAATCATTTGTCCCTTTCCTTATATGATGGTTCTTTCTTGTACTTAACCAATTGTGTATAGTGAACAATATTTTATATTATTTCCATTAAATATTTTAATACTACAAATATATTCATCAACAGAACATATTTCTATTCGTTTTTTACATGACACTTTTTTAGCATATGAAAGTGGGTTTTCTCTCATACATCTCAACCATTATTCTTAATTAAAAACCTTGCAACATTTATAGAGTTAGAACTTAAAAACCATATATTGATAACGTAATAAAATACTTATTCATGTATCAATTGATATGTTTTAATATATTTCCATACATGGATGAGATCTTGGGATACTTGAAAAGCATAAATGGCATGTTCCATAATGCCACAATAGTAGAACATTAATTTTACCCTTCTTTATAAACCATTACATAAAAAATAAGATAACCCCACTACTTATGTATCAATTATAAATTTATAACTAATTATTATTAAATTTTTTTGAATACATGGGATGTATATCCTTCTTTTAGTTTCATTATTTTATCATAATTTAAATCTCCTTGATTTTCAGATCCTCTCCTTTAGTTATTGAGCCATAAAAACCATTAAAAAACATGCTTGCTTCCTAGATGATACCAACTATCCATGTTTTATTTGAGAGTTATAAAATAATATTTAAATACCTTATCATTGGACTAGTTTTCATCCAAAATATTTAATAGTCCTATATGAAAAACCAATTTTATTCTTTATCTCTTCATGCATCACTAAAAAAATTAAATGAAGGATAACTCCACTTGTTTCAACCTTTTTTTTCTCCAAGCCGATGTTATACTTGAATTCATAGTCCACTTGTTATTAGAAACATTTTAAAAAATTTAAATTTATGTTCACTCATAATTGAACTCATACTTTAGATTTACCCTAAGAAATTAATTACTTTTTAATACATAGGTGAATCTAGAATAAAATTGCTAAATTCCATAAATTATTTTTTAGTCTTTTAATCATTTTTTTAAATAATTGAAAAATTCATTCATTTATTTTTGATTTTTTTGATTAAATAGTGATATTTATGTATCTAGAATAAAATTGCCAAATTCCATAAATTATTTTTTAGTCTTTTATTCATTTTTTTAAATAATTGAAAAATTCATTCATTTATTTTTGATTTTTTTGATTAAATAGTGATATTTTTTAAATATTATTATCATTATTTAAATCAATTTTTTTATATATTGAAAAAATACTAAACTAATATTTTTATATATATAAATTTAGTGATTCTGAGCATAATTTTCAATGTTCCTGAGCATGAAGAAACATGTAAGATAATTCATTTGAAAACGAAGACATACATTACATTTTTCTATAAAATATTATTCATATGTAACATATTTTAATCCTATAAGAAAATATGATTAGAGCCAAAACATTATAATTCTTTTGTTTAGTTTACTGATAACTCACTTGAGATTATAAAAATACTTGGTAAATTAGTAATTTTTGTTAGTTATGTGAAATAATGATGAAAATAATGAATAGTTTAAAACATTAAAGTTAAAAGGCTCAATTATTTTTTTGAATTAATTGATAAATGTAAATTTTCTATGGAACCTAAATGTAATAGTTTAAGGGAATTAAATCGGTATTATTTGATTCAATTTAAAATTGGAATTAGTTTCCTTAAAAGTAATTAATTATGATATCTAAATATTTAATTTATTTTTTAATTAAAATAAATTCACTAATTAACATGAATAACTTAATATAATTTTTATTTATAATTATGGGTGTTAAATGGTGACACATCAATTTGGTTGTAAATATGTTTTTTAACTAAACAAAAAGAAATTTTAAAAAACCATGGTTTAATTTTGGATTTTGAAAATCATGAATTATTGAATTTAATGTGTTGTTTAATTATTTAAGGGGAAATGAATTTATTTATCCAATGATATAACCTCCATTAATAATTTTAATGGGGAAATAAATGAATTTTGTTAATTTTATTTTCAAAAATTAGGAATTTAATTGGGCACTAAATGAAAATTGAATCTAAATTTGAAATGTCAATCTACGAAAATTTGTGTTTTATAAAGTGTAGGTTCATAGTAGCTTAAACTATTAAAATGATGGATATCTCAAAATTAGTTCAGAGACAACAATATATTTTCTGAAATGGTTCATACATACTATAGGAAGAAGTCATGATATGAATACTGAATGTATCAAATAATCACTAAGGTGACCATGAATTGAAAACTTATCAACGGGATGTATTGAACATAAAAAAGACCCCGCCAACCACAAATTTTTTTCTAAAGTAAATTGGCATTGAAATTTAATGTTCATATCCATAGTCACCCAAATAACAATAGAAAATATATCACAAACATTTCATAATGGTACCACACAATATATCCAAGGTCACTTAATAAAATGTGGATAACTAATAACAAAAATATTTAATTTCTAGAAAATGAATTTTTATGTGATCGTGGGAGTCCATTTCAATATAGCATAAGAGTATTGCACTATTATTGAACCAGAAATGGATTTTTCTCCTCCCATAATCAGCTGTACCTATGGTGATTTTATAGTATCTTGAGATCAATTTGGATGACTGTAACATTCTATTTAAGGTACACCCACTTTTTAATGTTTAATATGAATTTAATTGGGAATTGGGGGTGTCTAAGGTGACACATGGTATTTCATAATGTACGTTTTATGGGTTATATTTACAATATATAGTTCATTCAATGAATTTTAAATTGATTACATAATTTAATATTAATAATAATCCATGATCTTGATTTAGGATTTGAAAAAAATTCATGATGTGGAATGATAATTCATACTATTAAATTGGACTTTAGTATTTCAAGTTGAGGGGACATGTTTTTCAATATAGAATCATCCCCATGAGTTCATGCTGTAAAATTGTAATTCATAATGTAAATTATACATATTCTAGGGAATTAAATGAGTTAATATCCAAAATAATTTCTTATTTTCCCACATCCTCTATACTCTAAACCCTTGGGATACACTTGGTGAATTTGAGTGAATCTAGATCTTATGGGATTCTCCAATTATTTCTTTAATTTATGGGTTGGCTGGTTTCTTCTCTTTTTACATGTGTGAATTTTATATTCTTTATTTCTTCATTTCTAATGGTTTTGGTAGAAATATTAGGATATTTTTTTAGATATATGATCAAATTATGACTCATCTCCAATCCCTTATATATATTCTGTGTGGTTATCTTCTGATGTCTAGTTATCCTATTGAATGTGGTGTGGTAAATGAAGTCCTTGAGATATGTGTCGACAAAAATTCTCCATTGACCATTTTCCCATTGAAATTAGATTCTAATATACTAGAAATGATGTTATGGCCTCTTCTTATTATTATGTATCCCATTCCTCTCAGTGTGTGGGTGGATACCTTCTCTATTAGTGTGTGTCCCATGTTTGAGGTAGGTGATTCCATCTATAACATGTGATCTATAAACTCTTAATTATCTTGATTTATTAAATAATTTTCATAATTAAACTTCCTGATTCTTGAATGATTTATTTTGTGTGTAAAAATGTATTTTTTGATAAAATATGGTATCCCCCATCATTTTAGGGAAAAAACAAATTAAAAATGAACTAGGAAATCTATTATTAAATAAGGTTTTAAAAATATTTTATATTTAAAACTGGTTTTCTTGGATTTTTTATTGAAATAATAATCTCTTTTGACATTGATTTTATATATTCCACAAATTAGAGTCTTTTATTCATAGGTGGAAGTAATAGAATTGGTACTTTTACATTAGTATTATAAGTGGAATTAGTTTCTGGTGTTATCCTCCATTCCTTGATCATAGATGACTTGGATATGGGAATCAATTTACATTGTAGGTTGCTCAACTTCTAGGGTGTTCTTAAGTTACCCAAACATTGATTCATCAGCTCTAGGTACTTGATTATGTTGTAATCATTGATTGGTTATTGAGTTATGAGTGACCTTGCTAGCCTGAACATATGCTATCCTTCTGAATTATTCATTTGTCTATTGGATTTATACTTCTTGGTTTGACATGAGATAATATATGAATATTTGAATGAAAATATTTGTTAAAAATTATCAGTTGAAATAATTTTACCTGGCTTTGTAAAGGATTTTGAAAATGTGAACTGTTTGCCATTTTTTGTTATAAACCTACAGAAATGATTACGACTCATTTTTTTCTTTTGATATGAGAATATTATGATTTTTGTGAAAAGGATTAATATATAAAACCTAGTTGTGATATTATTGAGCTGGGTTAACTGACACACTTAAAACTCTCTTGTTTTTAGCCCTTATTTTATAAAATAAAGAAAATGGAATGGTACTGTAGTGATGTTGTGAGGAGTCGATCTTTTTGGTATAAGTTGTTAGGGGTGAAATGGTAGGGAGTTTCTGACATATCACATAGAGTATATGTTAGATATTTTGATATTTCCATTAGTTAATTTTATTGCTTGTCTTAGAAATATTTTCTTGATTCTTTTAGGATTTATTGATTATGTATTTACACATTGATTATGGAAAATTTATTTTCTAGTAGTTCTTTCTACATGTATATATTCTATGTATCTTGTTTCTGGTTGGGTGAAATAATTTCTTAATGATTTTTTATGATTAATGGGTGATAGTAACAACCCTATAAACGATTAAATATTCCCATTCAGGTGTTTATATAGTCCATTTTGGATCCTAGTTGGACTAGATATTAGGTTTAGGTTGTGAGACTGTATCATAGAATGTTTAGGCTTAGTCATGGGAAGTGGGTAAACTTGAGATATGAATTTTGAGACTTGAGTGGTAATTTATGGTGAGTTCTATAACAATAGAAACTGTTATAAATAAAATTCAAATTTTTATTTAATTAAATTTCTTATTTAGTAAATATGGTTATAGAAACCACATGAACTTCTTGTGTTTTACTATATCCTATCATATTTAATTGACAGTTATGAATCATTTCTGTTGATAACATATCCATTGAACAATGGTCAGTTGGTTAATATAAATATAGAGTTTTAAGAATATTACTTAAATAGAAAAAAGATGTGATGGCCTCAAACAGTTTTATCATACCCTATGATGCCCATTTTTCAGAGATTCCAATGGATATAGAGTCTCTAGGATTTTTTCCTAACCAAGCCCATGTTGAGATCCCATAACTTAACCATGATTGAAACATTTTATGGGAGAAGTTAAATCTCATCGAGATCATGACCCAACCCATGTTCACTAAAATTCCCCATGAATATCCCACAATCATGCACCTTAATCTTAGGGAATATGCTGTTGTATTAAAGAGAAATATATTAAGACCCTATAAATAGTAATATGTTTAAAAAAATTTATAGAATAATGAATATATTCTCAAATGATTATTTTTACTTTGTAACTGATTTTAATTTTGAGATAATGAAGCAAAAAATTTATTTTTGGTTAATATTCAAATTAAATTAATGAACTTATGAAAATAATGGAGTTTTTAAATAAATTAAATTTTAAAAAATTACATTATTAAATAATATTTATCAAATATAAATAATCATATAATCAAATGTAATATTTGTGAGCATTGGAAAACACTTACTATAAAAACCCCAACATTTCATAATAAATATGGATTTCATTTTAAAAGTAATAATTCACATTTTTTAAAAAAATGAGAGAAAATTAATATTTTTTTTGGAATCAGAGTGTCTAAATTATCCAATGGTTAATTTTACACAATTTTCTATGATATTGGAATTTTCAAGTACAAATTAAACACCATATAAATATAGTTTGTGTTTTATGACATATTAATGACAAAATTGATGTAATAATTACTATAATTGAATAAAATACCAAATCAATGTTTGTTCTTTTAAAATAATGATATTTTATTATTATTTTATTGATTTTGTAAATCCATTATGAATCCTTAAAAACCTATAATATATTTTATGGTTTTAAAATCATTTGATTAAGTGTGTGATTCATGTCCATAAAATAAAGGAAATTATTTTAATATGTTAGACCCCTTTACATATAAAATAATAAAATCCACTATTATTTGGATGAAAACATGGGAAAAACCCATGGGTTGGTTTGCGGTTTGGGATATTTTTTTATAGAGTCCAAAACCTAAATAATAAAGAAACCCCCTCATTTCCTATATAAACACACCCATGATCCCATTTCCCTTCACCCAAACTCCATGGATCACGACCAAAATATTCTATCCACTACCTAGAGTCCTCCCAAGGCTCCCCCAAGCTCTTAAGAATCCCCTCCAAAGCCTTTGGTGTCACACACTCATGTAATAGTCCTTCCTTTCCAATATTCAAATTCAAGAACCATCATTGGAATTAGTATTTTTAATTTAAAATTGGTTATATTTTCATTCATTTAGAATCTATAACTTACTATAAAATTGATTTTTTATTAGGGGACCATTTACCCGCCCCCATTTTGGACCCTTACCTATTCCTTTACTATGCTGAAAATTCATAAGGAATCCTCTACTATCCTCTTTTATTAAGAACTCCTTTTATTTTATGTCTTTTAATTTCAATTGTTTTATGTTTTTATATATTTTTACAAACCCCATTATTTCCCATTTGATTTATAAATGATTATTGCCCCTTTCACCCACATTTTTACCTCATTCAAACCCTTATATATACCAGTTACCTTGCCGAAATTTGATATTGGTTATTTTCATACTCTTCTTTATTAATGTTTTCTTCGATATCGTATGACTTTTATTTCAAATTACTCATGTTGTGAAATGTGGTTCCATGTCCCTATTACTTTAAATTTCTTGTATAAATGATGAGTAAAACCTTTCTCTCTCATAAATCCACTATATGAATTTTTATGTGATGTCGTTATGTTACCGAAATGTCAATCAGATATTCCATGCCAAAAAATTGTATAGTGAATACCATACATATTTTATTTCAAGTATTTTCACCTTTATAAGCGTATAATTATTAATTTTGAATATATATTTATTTATTCCCCATTACTTGATCATGAAATAAATTATTAT
Source organism: Viscum album (assembly GCA_963277665.1). Classification (NCBI taxonomy): domain Eukaryota; kingdom Viridiplantae; phylum Streptophyta; class Magnoliopsida; order Santalales; family Viscaceae; genus Viscum; species Viscum album. Next base: position 1,174,986,306 of record OY728153.1, on the reverse strand, counting down.
GTAGATTAAATCCATGTTATATGTTCTATGTGGCACACTTAATCATGAGAATGAAATGAATATTGATTGTATGCCCAGATAGTGATTTAATACATTGGGTAATATTTAGTATCATGATACATCATGTTGGGATATGGAGTGAACCCGATTCCTTAATTGGAATTTTTCCACCATGATGTCTTGGCAGGTTTATCCTTGGCATATGTTTATGATACAGTGTTTTAAGTTGTTTCCACAATTCACATGTTATGATTATCATATTATAACATGACACTTTGTTCAAATTTATGATTCCTACTCTTTTCTTACATCATTGATATGCCTATTATTTAACATGTATTATCATATCCATGTTATTCCATGTTTATTCACTTACTATTCTTTATAGCTCACCCCATATGTTTTCCCCAGGTTATCCCATGTTGTTTTAAGTATTATGGAATATTATGAACATGTTAAGGATGTTTTCAATAAAGACAATGTATTTTTGGTTTTATGTTGTTATGTAATGTAACTACTTCAAAAATACAATATAATTATAAAAAATTTGGGTTTTATTAAGTTTAATATTATTAAATAAATCTAAAATTAATGAGAAATAAAAATCAGGGATGTTATAGTTGGTTTTAGAGGAACATTTTAGTATTTTTTATTAGAATTTGAAAACCCTAGGGAACATCTATAGGTATAAAACTAATTATATGGAAACATCCCTAAATTTTTGTGAGTATAATGTAAATGGATTATCATTAAAATATATCCATATTTGGATACTACATGTGGATGTGGTTTTGGCACAAATATACCTTGGAGTAACAACTACGAGAAGGTGGACTGGGCCTGAATCTGGGTAAACTCGTACTTGACAAAATGTCGTACTATGAACCTAGTTTCAATATCTTATGGGGATATGATTTGGTAAATTCATAATCTAATTATGAACCGTTATTAAGGGAAAAAAATTCCCACTTGAATACATGTTAATAAATAGATTATAGATAACACAGATTGAAGCATAGAAATTTAAAATTTAAGAAAATAAATTGAATTTATAAGGTGTCCCATTAATTTCATTCTATTACCATTTAGGATTTTAATAGATTAAAAATACTCATTCCTAGTTTTCCTTTTATTCTACCCAATGGATGGAAATAAGAGGAATCTGGTAAACAATTAATGACACAGGAAATGCGATGAATTCTCCAATGAGCTGCAAAATCTAATGGGACTAGGAATTTAATACTACATGATGATACTCTCTAAGCTAACATAGGTTCTGAATGGATACCTAGATTAAGAATATAATCCAAACCCTCATAAGAGAGAACAAGTCGCAATTGAGGTCTTCATGTGACAAAGGCCACCTACTTTCAATGGACCGTCCAATACCATGGAATAATGAATGCACTCAATTGAGAGGATTATCTCAATCCTTCAATGTTTTAAACAAGAGAAGGTTCTTTTGGATGTTTATCATATGGAGGGAGAATCTGATCATTAGGGGACATTGATCAAGAATACATAGCCGGAGCATGAGATCAAACCATTGGAGTGGAAGGAATTATAGATTTTTTTGATAAATATTTCCTTCTCATTCTCCATCATAAAATGTAAGGGTAATTCCTTATACTCAAGAAAAATGACATCGAATCTATTGGGGAGTATGTGAAAAAATTCAAAAGACTTGAAAATACACCTTCAGTTATTTCATTACACCTAAATAAAAGGTTGATAACTTCTTTGGTGGGAAAAAACATTTTCTAAGAAAATCCTTGAAAATCCGTGAGCTTGGAAGCTATGAGAAAATTATCTGATGTTCCCTTAAATCTGAAATATGGATCAAGGAATCTCAAGGGTATATTAAGGATTAAAGGCATAATTTAGAGTTTATTTATGGCTACCTAATTGAAATATATAATATTGCTATAGAATTTCAACATCACAGTTTTCAATAGTGTAGAGAGAGGTACCCTTGAAATTACCTAAAGGGAAAGAATAACTAAATTAGTTATAGTAAAGAAATATACCTAGATAATTTTTCTTCATAAAAGAAACCCTCTAATGTGATGGGAGAAAGGAATGATGCAGTCAAACCTCAATTTATTTTTCATTACACCAACTTCTAGGAACCATGTAACTTTTCAAATCTATTCCCTAGGTCAAAGTTTTTTAGAAACATCAATCAACCTCCAAGGTAGAAAGGGATATATTTTTCAATCACAACCACTAAGGTGGATCCGAAAAATGATGTAATGATATATACACTAGTTATATATTCAATAATAGTAAAATTACCTTTTGATTCTAGTTCTATGCATTAATTCATATCACAAATGTTTAGTAGAACTATTCAATCACCACCACAAATCATGGTTGTAGAGATATTGATGAAAACAAAAATTGGGGAAATCATTTCATCCCATGTATTACTCGTCCCGTATCACAATTTGTGGGCTGAATTTCTCAAAGAACCTTTTCATACTATATTTGGTGGAATTTGATGCAATTATAGTCATGGATTGGATTTACCAATATAGAGCCAATATAAATTTCCATGATAAGGAAATCACTTTTCGTATGAAGAATTGACCCCCAATTGTATACTAGTGAATGAAGGAGGATGAATCTTATATATCACCATTATCTCAAGAATGAGTATTATTTCCCAAAAAGAAAGCATATCTAGCTAAAATGAGTGATTATATGGAAAGGATCATCCTCAATGACCGGGCTATTATGAGAGAATATGATTATGTGTTCATAAATAATTTTTGGGTCATCCTCCTAGTTGAGTTGTTGAATTTTCAATCAATATTATACCTTGTGAATTGATAATATTCAAGACTTCGTATAGGATGGCTATTGTGGTACTTAAGGAACTAAAGAAAAAACTATAGGAGAATATGGATATAAGGTTTATATTCCCAAGTGCTTCCCCATGGGGTGAACCTGTCCTCTTCATCAAGTAGAAAGATGGGTAAATAAACCTTTTCATTGATTATCGTAAGCTTCACATGATTGGTATAAAGAACAAGTATCCTTTTCCATATATTGATGACTTGTTCAGTCAATAGTGTGGATCATAATACTTATTAAAGGTGGATCTATGGTCAGGATATTAATACGTTAGGATATTACCAAGGATTCTTTTAAAACAACATACGTTCACTAATAGTTCATATTAATTCCATTGAGACTCACTAAAGATCCATCAATATTCATATAATTGATGAATAGTGTATTTAGATATTACCTTGATTTTTTTTGGTTGCATTTCTTGATGATATTCTAATATAATACAAAACCAAGGAGGATTATGAAAATAATTTTAGCATTCTGATAATTACATTTTGAAAGAAGAATATTTATTCAAAGTATAGGGAGTCTGAGTTCTGGTTGAAAGATGTATCATTCTTGGGTAATATCATCACAATTATTGGGATGTCTATGGATACTTCAAAAAAAATCAATTGAGGTTTGAATGAGACGAAAATACATGATAAATATCCATATTCGTTTAGGTTATCATGATATTATATTCAATTGGTGTGAAATTTCCCACGATTGTCAAACCCTCTTACGAAGCTAACTTGGATGGGAGTCAAGTTTGTTTGTAATGATCAATTTAAATAAATATTCAATGAGTTGAAAATAAATATTATATCTACCCTTGTTCCCAAACTAACCATGAGTGGAGAGTGTTTCATAATATTTATTGACATATTGAATAATGGATTTGGATGTGTTTTGATGAAAAATGATAATGTCATCACCTATTTTTCAATGTATTTGAAAGTTCACAAAGAGAACTACCCAATACATGATCTAGAGTTGGATTTAGTGATGTTCACATTAAAAATATTTCGAAATGATATCTTTTGGGAGAAGTGTGAAATATATAAGGATAAAAAAGTTTAAAATATGTATTCCCATATAAATAGCTAAATATGTGCCAATGAAGTCGGTCTGAGATGATCAATGACTGTGACAACTCAATTCACTACCATCATGGTAAAGAGAATAATGTGGTAGATTCTCTAAGTATAAAGGATCCATCAATTTTATCAGTGATGATAATTGAGAAGTACATAATACTATTATAATTTAAGAGGATGTACATGAGAGTCAAAAAGGAAATAACATCATCAATCATTTCACAAATTTTTTGTCAAACTTATCTTTTTGTAAGATTAAAGGATGTGAAAAATAAGATGATGAAATTTAGAAGAAATTAGAAACTATAAACGAAGGTAAATCATTTGAGTTTAGTGTTAATTAATAATGAATTGTGATATTTTCATCAAGAATATGTGTTCCATCAAATCTTGAATTAAAGAAGGAACTGTTGGATGATTCACATAGTTTGAACTTCAAAATTCACCTAGGAAACAAAACGATGTAACAAGATCTAGGAGAGAAATATCTTTCGGACAACATGATGAAGGAGATAAATGAATATACACTAAAGTCCTGGGTATGTCATCATGTGAAGGTTGAAAGGAACAATTCTAAGGTGATGATGAAATACCACCATGGAAATGGGAAAACGTCACCATGGACTTTGTCACTAGAATTACAAAGACAGCCAAAGGAAAAAATTCTCTCGATGTTTTAGTGGATTATATAACAAAGACAAAAAACTTCACTATGATTCGAGATGATTTATCAGCGGATCAACTTTCATAGATACACATCAGAGAAGTGGAGAGGTTGCATGGAGTACCACTATCAATTGTGTATGATCGAGATCCAAGATTCACCTATAAGTGTTGGAAAAGTCTCCATCATTCTCTATAAACTAATATGAACATTAGTATAGATTATGACCCTCAAACTGATGGCCATTATGAGTAAACAATCCAAACACATTATAAAATCCAAAGAGAATGATTTATTGACTTCCAAATAGGAAGGAACCACCATCTTCCTCTAGTTGATTTTTCTTACAACAATAGTTTCCACTCGAGTATCTAAATGGACCTTTTGAAGATCTTTTTTGGAGGATATGTAGAACACCTGTATGTTGAGATGAATTTGGGGAACATTAAACTAATAGGTCCGGAAATAGACAAGAAAATGGTGGAAAAGTTTAAGACCATTTAGCAACACATCAAGGCTTCTCAGACTCGACAAAAGATCTATGCTCACAATCTTTGATGAGACTTAGAGTTCAATATTGGAGACATGGTATTCCTCCACATATTTCCCTGAAAAAGTGAATAGATTTGGGAATAAGGGAAATATTATTGAAAGGTACATTGGCCCTTTTGAGATCCTTGATCACATCAGAGGATTGGACAATCGACTAGCACTCCCACCGATCCTATGTCAAGGTCATGATATATTCTATGTATCCCTATTGATAATGTACATACTAGAACACTAAAATTTACTCAATCCTGAGGTGGTACCATAGGATAATGATCATTCCTATGAGGAGAATCCAATGAAGATCATATATCATAGATAAAAACTATATTAAATAAGACAATGGTCATTTTCAACGTGTTGTGGAGGAACCACAAGTTTGAAGAAGAAACATGGGAACTAGAGGAGGTGACGAAACATAGTTACCCACATATGTTTTAATAATAGAAAAGAAAATTACGTGGGTGAAATTTCATAAGGGGGTAATATTATAATGACTCAAAATGTTATAAATAAAATACCTCTTTTGATTTAATTAATCATCTTATTATGTAAATATGGTTATAGAAAACACATGACCCTGTTTAGATTAATTCTATCCTATCACATTTAATTAATAATTATAAATCATTTCTCTTGATAATATAGTCATTAAATATTGATCAAATGGTTAGTATAAGTATTGGGGTTTAACTGTACAATTGACACATAACAAAGATGTGATGACCTCGACCTGTACGATAATACCCTCTAAATACAATTTATCATAGATTCATAGGGAGACAACATCTGTGATATTTTAAATAGACCAGTCCCAAGATGGAATCCAATTACATAAGTATGAGAAAAACCATTTATGGGAGAATTTCAAGCTCATCAAGATCATGACCCAAACAATGTTCACCAAACCACCAAATGAATGTACCACCATCACACACCTTACTCTTAGAGAATATATGGATATATTAAAGGGATATGTATCAAGTCCTCGTAATAAAAATATTCATATAATTTTTTACATAACAATGAATATATTTTCATCTTATTATTATTACTTTGTAAATGATTTTTATTTTGATGCAATAAAGAAAAAATTGTATCTTTGCTTAATATTCAAATTCAACTAATTCATTTATGATATTAATGGAATTTTTAAATAAATAATATTTTAATAAAATATTATTATTAAATAATTTTTATCAAATATAAATGATCATAAAATCAAATTTAATTTTTTTAAGTGTTGGAAATATATTATTGTCAAAAAACATAGCACTTCATAATAAATGTAGATTTTATTTTAAGAGTAAAAATTAAGATATTTTGGAAATTATTTAGATAAAATGAATATTATTTTTGGAATAATATAATCAAAATTATCCACTGGTTAATTTATCAAAATTTTATTTGATAGTGGAATTTTTGGTGTAAAATTATATACCGTATAAATATACTAAGTGTTTTATGACATTATAATGACAAAAAAGTGGTGTAATAATTACAAAAAATAAGATCCACGACTAAATAAATGTTTTCCTTTTAAAATAATTTTCTTTTAATTTTATTTGATTTATTTTTTAAATCCATTATGAATCCTACAAAAACTATAATATATTTTCAGGTTTTAAAATCAATTCCCTAAGAGTGTGAATCACCTCCACATAAGAAAGATAATTATTTTGAAAATTCCATCCCTTATAATTATAAAATAATAAAAAACACTCCCATTTGGTAGAAACCATGGGAAAAAATAGGATGGTCTGTGGTTTCTGATATTTTATTATTCAGAGTCCAAAACCTAAAATAATAAAGAAACCCCCTCTTTTTCTATATAAACTGAACCAAGCTCCCATTTACCTACTCTCAAACTCTTTTTAGCATGAAAAAGATATTCACTTAACTCCTTATATCCATCCCAAGGCACCCCAATCTCTCTAAAATCCTCCCAAGCCATCGGAGTCACTCAATCAAGTAAGGGACCATCTTCTCCTTCTTTAAAATTAATGCACCTTCATTGAAATTAGATATTTTAATTTAAAATTTGTTATATTTTCATCCATTTATAATCATTACATTAGTGTCCAATTGATGTTATTTTTATGATATATCATGTATCCTCTCTCATTTTGGACCCTTACCTATGTTTTTACTATACTTTATTTCTGTAATGGTTTCTACACAGTCATGTCTTATCAAGCACTTATTTTATGTTATGTCTTTTAATTTCAATTTTAATATGTTTGGATATTTTATACTATATCCCCCATAGTAAAATATTTATATATAAATCATGAGATCTCCTTTAAATATCATTTTCCCCTTGTATGAACCCTTATGGACACCCGTTACCATGCCAAAATTTAGTAAGTGTTCTTTCCTTTCTCTTCCTTACCAAGGTTTCTTCAATATCAAATAACTTATATTTCAAATTCCTCATGATTTTAAATTTCATTCCATGTCCTCATTACTTTAAATTTTATGTATATATTATTAGATATATATTTTTCTCTCAGCAACCATTTTATAAATTATTATATGACATCATTATGCTACCGAAATGTCACCACAATATTCTATGCCAAAAACATTGTGTAGTGAATACCATACCATTTTTGAATGAATGGTATTCCCCTTTCTGAATACATAATTATTTATTGGGTAATTAAATGTATTTACTACAAATTCCATGATCATGTAATTATTTATGATTATTAATGAATCCATTTTTTATGATCTATGTGGCACACTTAACCGTGGGAATAAAATGAATATGTTGGGTGCTCCCAAATAATACTCCAATGTGTTCGGTAATGTTTAGTATCATGATACGTCATGTTGGGATAGGGAGTGAACATGATTTATCTATGGGAATTTTTCCATCATGATTTCTTTGTGGGTTTATCATAAGAATTTGTTTATAATGTAGTGTTTTAAGTTGTTTCAACTTTTCCCATGTATGATTATCATGCAATAACATGTACCTTTATTAGTTTTTACAATTACTACTCTTTTCATGCCTCATTTATTTACTAATTGTTTAACATGTATTATTCTTTTCATGATATTACATTTTTATTCCCTTATTTGGATTTATAAATCACCCATTTTATATGTTTTTCCCTTGGTAATCCCATGCAGTTTTAAGAACGAAGGAATATTATGAACATATTGGGGAGGTTTTCAATAAAGACAATGTATTTCATGTTTTAAGTTATTATATAATGTAACTAATTCTAAGATATACTATAATTATCTATCTTTTGGGTTGTATTATGTGTAATATTATGAAACAAATCATGTATTTATGAGAACCAATGATTAGTGTTGTTATAAGTTCCTTGAATGATCATTCTATAAAGAGCCCTATGTTAATATGAAATTATAGAAGTTGTGGATACTATGTTGTGTTTTTTTACTTTGATCTCATTATCTTATTGTTTTATTATTTTCTAAACTAAGATTGTTTTTGAATTACATTACTCTTGTGACTATTGATATTTTGACTCATGTAGAACTATACTTGAATTTTCAAAACATTAAGGATGATTTCTATGACAACTTCTCTGACCTTCCTCATGAGTGAGAGGTGGTGTTTGTGATTGATATGGTTTTAGGTAAATAGTTGATGTTGATACCCTCTTATCATATTCAATTAATTCATTTAAAAGATTATTATATCTTCTGTAATGATATTCTTGAGAAGTACTTTATATATATTAGTGTTTTACTGTGGGATTCTACAATTTTACTTTCAAAAAATATCATTTTTTATTTCATCTCAATGTACACTACAAAATATTTAATTTAGATATTTTGTAGAAAAAAAATCACTTTTCAACATGTTGATGACATTTTCAAAAATTTAAAGTGGGATAAGTGGTTTTCAAAAATATATTTTCTATTAGGATATCACCATAACTAGGTTTAAGAGTTGGATATTACAATGAACTCTTTCAGGATAAGGTATTTCCATTATGAATATATTGTAATGAATTTTAGTCTAACTATTTTTCCTAAATTTTTTATGGTTTTGATGATCCGAATATTCAATCAGTATCTTAATAAAATTTTCAAGTTATTCATGGATGATATATAAGTTTATTTGAGATTTGATCATGGGCATGAGAACCATATGTATTTGGATTTAATGATCATGAGGAGCCATTGACATTATGGGAGTATTTAGAAATTCAATTTTTATATCCATGAATTTATGTACATTGAAATTATGATATCATAACATAGATTCTCAGTAAATATATATAATTTCATGTTTTCCTTGTCATTGGAGGAACAATAGAATGTATTAGAGATATAGATCTTCATATGTTTGGATAGGTACTATCAATAGTTTCAAATGAATGTATCAAATTTAGAATCACATTTGACTACTCATACTATTAACATGGTGAATGTAAGTTGGGATTCTAATTATCAAACATATTTTGGTGAGTTTAAAAGGCTTATGACATTATCTATAAATATAAACATTCCTATCCTCAGTAAGGGGAATATATAATATTGTGATTCTTCTGGAGCCATTCTTTGTTATTTTCATTTATAGGATAATAACATCACATCCTATGATGATTTTCATATTTGAAACATGAGAAAATTTATCCCTATCATTATTTAGATACTTCTATTGTTATGAAGGCTCTTAAGTGTTGTTAAAATTATCTTTTTGGGGATAAGTTCATGATCATTTATACCCACAAGATTATGAGATATATCTTTTATTATAAAGATTTTTTCAGAGATATTGGTGATATGTGTAATATATTTAGTCGTTTGACATAAATATCACCTACACCCTAGGTAAGTGGAATGTCATTATAAATAATGATATGACGAATGTTCCACCATATTCTATCAAATATTTTACTGATGAGTGAAATTTTTTAAGTATTTTCTCTCAGTAAATTAGATATATACAAGATGATGATTTATGTGTGGTTCTAACTAGTCTTTAATAATCATCATCTCACTATGAGTATATTATGTAAGGCAAACAACATTATGATGAGTTCATAGGAACCAGTGAAACATTATATGGTGGGGATAGTATTATTTATTAGTCTCACCCTTCTATTCATATTCTCTACTTTAGGTATCAGTTTTTCATTCTATTATTCATGAGGAATTTATTTTATAAGGATTTACAAAGTTAATCATGGGATATTCTCCCTAGAACTATGAAAACGTTTTATGGCCTGATATTATGTTTATAGTGATTGGGTATGAAGTAAAAAAACACTGATTATTTTTTCCACTATTACACCTACTAGAAGATAAAATCTAAATAACTAACGCCATTGATTCTATTCCAACCAATTCAGGTGAATGTTTGGAAATTGAATGAAGTGTTTATGTATTTCATTATTAGATTACCATGGAATCCCCTGATAAATAATTCTATCTTAGTGGTGATTGGTCGATTGATGAAATAAATGAATTTAATTATAGTTAGGGACTCCACCAGGGTTGAAGATTTTGGTAAGATATGTGTTCAAGTGATTAGGATACTGTATGAGGCCCCCTATACCAATTTCTCTAATAGAGAACCATTATTTAAAACTAGATTATATAATATTATCTTAGAGGTGATGTGGAGTTGGGTTAGATTGAGTACAACATAACTTCCACAAATATATGGTCTAAGAGAGCATGATATACTAATTCTAGATAATATACTCTATGTTTGTCTTGGATTTTGTTGGATCATGTGACTTAGACTTGGGACTGGTGATGTTTTCCTATAATAAATTTAACAATTTTTAAAAAAATGTAACTCTTTGAGGCTTTATATTGTCACCCAAACACCACATTTTTTGGACATGGTTAGTGGGGCCTCTCTCATAGAACCAAATCTCATTCTGAAGGAGTTAGTGAGGATTTTGGTTATAATTATATGATTAGTTATATCTTAGATTCAAAAGAAATATTATGGGGATCATCAACACCATACTTTAAAGTTTTCCATCAGTGTCATAGAAATATTGAATGTTTTTCATCGGATGGGTCCCCATTATCTTGGAAAAAGTGAAAGATATCATTGAGATATATTAGACCATTCAAGATCACCGAGAAGATTGGATAAGTTTCATATTGATTGGAATTACCAGATTAGTTGATGAGTATTCATGATTATTTCTACATATATGAGATAAAAAATCACCACCCCAATTCAACCCATATTGTTAGTTGGGGGGATATTGAGTTAGATCCAAATGTTTTCATTATAGAGAATCCATTGGAGGTAATTGATTCATATATAATTGTATTTCATATATGTCTATCTTATAGATAAAATTATTATACTATCATATATCATATTCTCAAAAGACTTAGTTTATTTAATAATCCGTGAGGGAGAATTGGTCCAACCTCTTCTCAGAGAATAATTCTCCAATGTGACTTCCTAGGGGCAGAAATTCATATGGTGTTGGAATTTATAACATACTGGTTAAGGTATGAACTCATTTTAATGTTTAAGAGGTTATTCTTAAGGTTTAACTGGTGTTATATGTGACTTGATGTATTTATAAATGAGATTGGTTGGGTGCCAGCTATGGGATTCGGTTCACACCCTTAATTATATATTAAAAATTTGAATCAATCCTACGATGAAGACATGAACCAATTCCCGGATTTGAAAAATGGTCATGATGTGAAATGAAAATTCACATCATGAACATGGATTCTTGTATATCATTTTGATGTGATTTTTTAGTGTATTAGTGATCCAGTGAGTTTTAGTCTTGAAATTTTAATTCACATGCTAAACTTTACATGTTCTAGAAAATTATATTATTTTAGTGATTGAATCCATCAAAATTTACCCTCCCAGTATTATTCAAACCTTGGTTCTGTACTAGATGAATTTGGGTGAATAAATCATTCCATGTGAAAAATCTCGTGTTTTAAAAGAAAATACTATATTTGATAGTGTACAAAATACATAACACTAAGATTAAAAGAACAACTAAATATTGTTATTATGTGACCATTAGAACCTATGAATTAAATTTTAAGGAACGAATACTATTATCTAAATTAAGAAATATAAAATAATCCTACTAATTAATAATTTATTAATTAATTTTAAAAAAAATTAAACAATTTATTTTAGTAATGTGATTTTATTCTCCAATTAAACATTCATCAAAAATTATTTTTATTTCTTTTTTTGAATGAACAATATGATTAATTTTTTTGAAATTTAGAAATTTTATTTATTTAAATAAATATCATTTTTGAAATTAGCATATTAAAATAATCCAATGTTGAAATTTTTATAAATTTTTGAAAATTTTTATTTTTTAATAAAGTGTGAAAAATATTGATTTTTATTGAAAATTTAATTTTTTTCAGGTATTTACAATTTTAAATTATATTTTATATTAGTTTTAAAATTTAATTTGTTTATTTTAATTTTAAATAATTCAATTATGGTTTTATAAAGATATTTTATAGTAAACTTTAGTATAAAATATTTTATGTTTATGAAGTGAATTTTTCTAAAAAAGTGTTTTTTATTTGGTTTTGTTGATGTAATTTTAAATTAAAAGCTAAAAATTATGTATTTTGAATTTAAAAAATTGATTATGTTTTTAAAATCATTATTTATAAATTTATTAAATAGGTAACTTTTTTTTATGGTCAATATCAATAATAACCATAGTAATTTTTGTTACCATAGTAAGGAGTAAATCTGGTAATTATGGATAAAAATAAAATGATATGGACTAGAAAGAGACCCTAAAAATTTACCCAAATTAATCGGATAAGAAATATTCACCCATAATCATTAATTTTTTTATATGACCATTAATGGCCGTATGGATTATATTATGACCCTTGTAGTATTTTATTTAAGGAAAAGTTAAGGATGTCATATTCAGGATTTTAATAATTATAACATTTTTAATAAGCTATCTTCAAGAAGATATGTTTGAATATAAATATATTTTTTGAAATGTAATAAATTTTTATTTAACATGGTAAATTTTCTTATTTTTAGTGATGAATTAATTGCCATAAATTCTTTCACAACACTGATGGAAGAATTATTTAATTGGTGGAAAATAAAATAAATTATATTAAAAATATGTAAATAAATATAATTTTAATTAATTAATTTGATAACCTGATTTTATATATTACCATTACATGTTAGTGTTTTAATAAAATAGTTTTTTCAAATTATAAGGGTTATCTTGATATTACTAAAGTCAATATAATGAATAGTCATTAAAGTTGAATTTATAAATATTTTACAGTAAATAATATTTTATTAAATGATATAAATTTCATAAAAAACATAAATTCTAGAATACTATTGGGATATGGTTTCTCATATAACCGATGTTCCATTTATGGGTTGTTTTTGATTTTTTATACACTATTATAACCCTAAAATTGAAAAATCCATGTTGTCCCTGTAATATTTAAATTTGTTAAAATAGGGTTAAAAAAATATAAGGGTAGAAATTTAGTCAAAAAATATTAAATTATTCTTTTGTAATGGTAATTTTACCCATAAAAATCTTATATTATAATTAATTCACTTTGATTTAATATGGGCTTCAAAAAGTAATTTATATTAGTTAAATATTTTGAGAAATTCTTTGTGTTCCCTTCCCTCTCCTATAAAAGGAAACCTATTCTTACGATTTATTCACACATAAGAAACCTTTTGATTCATCCAATCCATTCCCAAATAATTTAAAATAATCCCTCCCTACATTTTTTAGGTCTTGGTTTAGAAATAACACCAACTTAGGGTTCTGACAGTGTTAAGAAATGATTTTTTTCCCAATGAATAGGTATCACTTTAATCAGGCGTTTCTATTTTGTTTCTTCTTATTCCTTACTAAAACCTTATTCAACTATGATAACATAATAAATATAGATCCTAAATATAATGATATGTTATAAGGTTAGTTCCATGAAATAAATATATCTCCACTTCTATAAAATGGGTAAATAATTTATCATTTGGGTGTACAGTGAACTACCACATCATGAACTAATGCAATTCATTTTCCATGACCATATTCTATGACTAGTTATAATGATGGAGTTAAATTTTATATATGGTATAAATGAAATATTTATAATTCTTAAAAATTAATGTATCATTTTTTTCTTACATTTTCATGCATAAAAAATGTTAACGTCGTTTGTTCATATATGTGGAAGACCACCTCCTCGAAGGGATGTGATTCATTTTTCACCACCAAATGACATGAAATGATATATATAATTTAAATTAAATATGTAATATCGTATTTATTATATTATTATAATTATGTAAATATAAGTTAATACTTACTGTATTTCTATATTGATTATTGAAATATAAAAATGTTACTCTTTCATACGCAAGGCCTTCCACCCCTATGATTGTAACATAGTTTATTTTTCATATACATATTTAATGGATGGATTTAAAATTAAAATGTATGTAATAAAATTATAATTATTTAATTATTATTATTTTGAATATAATATAAAATTGACCACATTTACTATAGATATGATACAAAATTCATTTTGGACTTCTGTTCTAAATATCATCTAAACATCTAACAAGAACTAAAATAATTAAATAATTTTCATAATATGGTAATAAGTTTTATAAAAGGAATAATAAACATGAAATTTAAACTTAATAATAATTAAATTAACTTATGTATATTATTTAGGTATATAAATGAACTATGTGACAAATCATACATGAGGTAAGGGTATTTATTTTAAAAATTCTCTTTTGGAGTTCATCTTTCAATTGTTTTAAAAATATAATAAAAAAATTAACATAAATGGGATGAGTGGAATATTCTTCCATTATGATGCATTAATGTTTCAAAACTTAAATTACAATATTACATTATTATTTTCATTTTTTTCATTTATAAGTGCCTAGGTTAAAAAAAATTATCAAAATAAAAATTTTGTTTTAATCAAAAATATTTTTAATGATTTTTTCTTCAATGAAATATATGTATTCTTAGTTTTGTTAAAATAAAAGTGTATTTTGATGGCCAAATATTAATTTTTATGAATTTAAAAGTGATATTAAAATGTTTTCTAATGAAAAAAATAATTATAAAAATAATTTATTCATTATATAGTACTTCAAAATTATACATGAGAAATGGGTGTTCCTTGATAGAATTAGGTGATCCTATTATTACTTTTACGATGGGTTCACCTATATCGAACTGGTCGAACCTATTGAAAAATTTGGTGTACCCTGATAGCTCTATGATGAATTAGGTTATTTACCATGGATTCTTCGGAAATGAGGAGGGAGTAACTGAATTGTTTCTTCTATAACCATAACTGTGATCCAATTATTCATGACATGAGTTTAAAATGGGTTATGAATTTCATTATCAATGTTTCCAAAAAGGGTTTTAATTCTCTTTAAATGGATTGTAATTATTTTATTTGAGATAAAAGTGTTAGTGTTTTCATTTTAAAATGATTTATTTCAATATCTCACAAAATATGGATCTAAAGGTAAAACATACATGGGTTTCAATGCATTCACATAACCAATGGGTTTCTTTCTATATATTCCACACTAGTTTTTTTGTTCTCATATGATGTTTTTTAAAACAATTTAGTAGGATTTAAAGGATTAGGAGGGAAAATGATGAGGTCAAGATCAAATTTGTGAAGATATGTCATGAAATGAAAACATGCCTTATTTTAAATAGGTTCTTGTTGGTGAAAAAAATAGATACAAAATATAAATGTCCACATGTATTGTATGAGTATACTATGTAAGGGTTTTTTTAATTATATAATAATTTTAACATAAAATATATTTTCTCAAAAAAGTGATTTATAGTTTTAATACAACTTGAATATTTATTTTTAAGGCCAGGTTTATACAGTTGGTAGCAGAGTAGGGTTTGGATAACTTTGGAGATTGTGATGTTTTTTGGTGAGGTTATCTTAAGAGCTATAGATACCATCATGGGTTTATATTTTTATAGTATATTATAATACCAATGTCTTAGTAACCCCTTTTTATGATTTATGTTATGAAATTTTAATTGACTAATGGAATATTTGTGGATATTTATTTTTGTATGGTGATTATGGGTTATTATTATTTTTGCGATGGAAAATGAAAAGTCGGAGATAAAATTTGAGTTTATAAAATTTATTTAGTGTTGAATATATTTAGTTCATTTTTATGGTTTAATCATATTTTTTTGGAATATTATTATATTTATATATTTTAAGAAATAGAAATTTGATAGGCCATGTGACAAACTGTTGCATCTGGAAAGGCCGTGGGAATTGAACCCATAACCTAAGTGAGACAAGGGTGCATAACCCACCAATGGACTATAAGAATACCAATTTATTATAACCTTTTATTTTTAGTTAATTAATTTTATGGATGAAGAATAAGTTTATTTTGGTCACATTTTTTATCGAATATATTTCCATTAGATTGGAAAATAATTTCATGATTAAGTGATTAATGTTATTTCGATAGATGTTCAATTTTTTGAGAATCCTATAAGATTATGTTTTGTATAATATTATGGAGTATTGTTTGAAGAATAATGGTTTAATTTTACTTTAGTAAAAATATGAAGTTATTATGGATTTATGGTGATATAATTTATTTATATAAATGACTAGCATATATTAGAGAATATATTATTTGGGAATATAAAATGTGGAGTGAGTCCTTAAGAGTCACTAATGTTATTTGGAGATAAATGATAAATTTTATCTTAGAAGATTATGTAATAAAATTGTTCTGATTGTTGGGTTTAAATTTTAGTCTATAATATTTTTTAAAAATATTAAAGACAATTATTTAACAAATGATCTAAGTTAAACTTTGTATATTACTGAAAAAATTTAGATATTAACGTAGATTTTCTTTTTTCAACGTTTATTATTTTTTTGGAATTATATTATCACATTCTAACCATTTTGGATAATGAGTAAAAATTAGGGGGAAAATTCTTATCTTTTTCTAGACTTTTTGGTCCATATAAGTTGATTCTAATGCTTTATATATGAATGATTCATCTTAAATACCCATCATTTGGAGTAAAAAATGATATTGTGGTGGAATTTTATTAAATTTTGAAACCCTACATATAAATTATGTATATTTATAAATACTACTATTCAAGTAAGTACATAAATTACTAAACTCTATGAAAAGTATATTGAAACCAAAATTTCATCCCTTTACTTTTATTATGAGGGATTGATTGACATTTTAAACCATCATAAATTTTTAGTTTTGTGAGTTTCACATTCTCATGACCTTGTTATATATCACTCTAGATTAGTGCTAGGGTGATATATTTTGACTTTCATGTCCATGTTTTACCGATTGATAACCTAGTTAGGTCTTATTCTAGATAAACTATATAATTCCCTTCCTTTATTTTAAAAAGAATACTTTATTAATCTTTTTTTGTAATATGTGATATCAGTAATGGTATTTTGGGAAGTCAAACATTAGTTACCGATCCAGAATTCAAAAAAACATAGAATTAATTTCCAAATGGGGGGAGAATTTGACATCTCACGTTTTTAAAAATAATGACTATGTTTGATAGTGTAAATGATACACAACACCAAGATTAAATGAATAACTAAATATTATTATTATTTTACTATTTTAACCTAGAAGATAAATTAATAGGAATGAATACTATTAACTAAATTATTGAATAAAAAATGGTAATACTCATTAGTAATGTGTTAATAAATTCTTAGAAAAATAATCATTTAATTTTAGTAAAGCCATTTTTTCCTAAAATATAGTTTCTATAAGAATTATTTGTAGTTCTTTTTGGAGGTAGCAATATAATTACTTTTTAGAACTTTTAGAATTTTTTTAATTATCTAAATATCATTTGAAAAAGAATAATATCAAAATTATCATATGGTGCAATTATTTAATTTATTGAAAAGTATAGATTTTCAATTAATAGTGCAAAATTCCAATTTTTATTGAAATATGTTTATTCTTTTATGAAGGTAATTTTAATGAAAATAGTTTTTTTTGCATTTTGCTAATGTAATTTTAAATTAAGTACTGAATATTCCATGCTTTTAATTTTTAAATATTTATTCCACATCTGAAATTATGAATTCCAAATTCAGTTATTTGTTTTAATTTATTTATGGAAAATATAAATATTAACCTTAATAATTTTTATTACCACATTAAAGGGTAAATTGGGAAATTAAAGGAAAAAAATTAAATGACATTGACTTGAAAATGACCTTGAAACTTACCCTAATTTTATTATAAGAGTAATACTCATCCAAAATCAATAAAGGTTCTTTTATATTACAATTTATGGATAATTGTATTATATTATGGCCCTTGTAGTATTTTATTTCAAGAAATGTAAAAGATACCACATTCATGATTTTAATACATATAACATTATTAATATGGTGTTATTATGAGGATATGTTCAAATATAAATAGTATTTTGAAAGATATTATATTTATCTTCAACATGATATTTTTAATTTTTAGTGAATAAATAATTAACATAAATTATTACACAATACTGATGCAGTAATTATTTAATTAATAGAAAAATAAAATAAATGATATTAAAAAAAGTAAAATAAATATAATTTGAGATAATTAATGTGATAAAATAATTATATAGAAGTCTTTCACATGTTAGCGATGCAATAAAATATGTGGATTGAATTATATGTGTAATCTTGATATTATTAATGTCAATGTAATGAATAGTCCTTAAAATTGACATTTGGAATATTTTATAGTAAATAACAATTTATTAAATAATATAAAATTTATAAAAAAAATATTTCTCCAAATTATTAGGATAAAGTTTATCTCATTATCTATGATCCATTTATGGTTTTATTCATTTTATATTAACTATAATAACCTTCAAAGCATAAAAATCCATGTTCCCCCAGTAAGAGAGAAGGACATTAAATAATAGTTAAAAGAAAAACATAAGAGTATAAATTTTGTAAAAATATATCTAATTTTAATTTTATGAGAATATTTTGAAACATAATCACCTTGAATTTAAATTAACTCAAATTTTATACTTTTTTAATTGAAAATTAATTTAATTTTTAAAAAAATTCATGATTCCCCTCCCACCTCTTATAAAAGGGAACCACTCATTCTAATTTCATAACCATAGAATCCATTTTGGTTCAGACAATATACACCCAAATACATTCCTATAATATCTTCCCATATTCTAGATATAATGTTTTAGGTAGGTCACTAACCTTAGTGGTTTGAAGGTGTAATGAAAAAGAGATTGTCCTAAGAAGACTTATTGTTTTAATCAAATGTTTGTATTTTATTTCATCTTACACCAACATAATATTTTCTTAATATATGATAAAATAGTAAATAAATTATATTACATATAGTGAGATGTTATTAATTTATTGTAATTATTTAAATCCATCTCTAATTCAGTCAATTAGTAAAATAAAATATCGTTCATGTGTACAATGGTCTACCATCTCACAAACCAATGTAATTCATTTTACACCACCATCTATAAATATTTGACATAATTATATAATTAATGTTTTTATATGATATTCATGGAATATTTACCATTATGAAAAATTCATATATCATTTACATAATACATTTTTCATTCACTGAAAATGATAATGTCGTTCAAGCATATGTATGGACCACCACCTCCAAAAATGACATGATTTACTTATGATCCCAAAATAACATGGAATTATATATATAAGAAAATTATGAGATATAAAATTATATTACTTATAAAATCATAAATCAAAAAAAAATAATTCTTACCATTCTTTGATAATTTTCTTGGAATAATAAAAATTTTATTTACGTGTACGTACGACCTACAATCTCAATGATTGTAACATAGTTCATTTTTCATATCCTTATTTAATGGATTGATTTAAAAGTATAAATGGAGTATAAAAATTATTATTAGGTTATTATTATTATTCTATATATAATGGATTAAAAAAACATTGACTATAGACATGATACGAACATTATTTTAGACATAGGTCCAGAATATCATCAAAACATCCAATATGAAAAAAAACGAAATTGTTATACCATGAAAATAAGTTATATATAGGGAATATTAAAGATGAATAAGGTTCTAAATAAATTTTAAATTTAGAAATGTATAATATTTATCAATATAAAGTGTATACATGAAAAATGATACTCAATGTAAGGGTGTTTCATATGAAAAATATATTTTAAAGGTCCACGGTTAAATAATTTTAAAAAATTAAATTTTTTCTAACATATATTGAATGAATATATATTTTTGATGTCATAATGAATGAACTCTTTGAAGCATACTTTACAATATTATATGGTTATTTTAAATGAAAATATTTTCACTTATTAGAGGAATTTTTTTAAAAAAAATTATATTTCTAAATAGAAATATTATTTTCCGAAAAAATGGTTTGAATTATTTATTCATCAAATAAAAACCCTTTCCACCTTGTTCATGTTATATTGTTTTTAAGAATTGTTTATTAAAAGTAGGGTATTTTACTATCAAATAGTGATTTTTTTCAAATTTAAAATATATTTTAAAATTATTTATGATGAAAAAGTGAAAGAATAAAAATGTTTTATTAATGATATGGTACCTCTGTATTGTACATGAGAAATGAGTTCCACTAGAGAGTATTGGGTGAGCCTCTTAAAAATTATAGGATGGTTAAACCAAGATAATGTTGTGTGAGTCTTTTATTGCTTTGGGTGCTATAAGAGAGTTACCTCATTCATCAACTAATGTACGTTTTCTCTCAAGGTAATAAGTAGAGAGTAATAGAAGTGTTTCTTCTATGGATTTAACTAGGCTCCGTTTATTTCTGACACTGGTTTTAAATGTATAATGAAGGTCATTCTCGATGTTTCCAAAATTTGGTTTAATTTTATTTCTATGGGGTTTAAAAATTTTATTTATGATAAAGTTTTGAGATTTTTCATGTAAAAATAATTTATTTAAACAGATTTATGAACTTCGAGATACGGGTAAACATTATATGGATTTTCATGTTTTCATATGACTAAAAATTTTCATTCATTATGTGACATACTATGTTATTTGTTCTCATCCAATTTTTTTACATTTTTTTATAGTTTTTAAGGAATATAAGGGAAAAGGGTGATTTAATAATAAAATTTGCGAAGTTATATCATCAAAAGGCATTATGTTTTACATTAATGGTTTTCCTTTTGTTGGAAAAAATGGATACTCTATATAAATTTCTACTTGTAATGTATCAGTTAACTATTTAATATTTTTTCCTAATTATATAAAAATATAAACATAAGTGATTTTTTTGGGAAATAATTTTATTTCTAGTTTGAAAATAACTATAATATGTACTTTTTAATGTTGAGTCCTTACATCAGGCTTCTCTAGTAGGTACTTTGATCTCTAGGTTGGTGGGATGCTTCTATTTTTGCATGAGTGATCGTTCCGATCACTATTTATTCATTTATCTTGGTTTTGGAATTAGTTTTGGGATAAATTTATATTATATATGATTAGGTTATGATTCTTATACAATCCCTTCTAGATCTATTGTGTATTTATCTTCTAGTGGTTAGTTCTCATGTTGGTTGTGGTGCGATGCGTGATGTTTTAAAGGTATGTGTTGAATTAACTTTCCCAGGAACACTATTTTTCATAGAAAAAAAATTCTATGTCACGATGATTAATTTTTGGGATTTTTACATTGCTAATTCATACATTACGTCCTTTTGTGTGTGTATGGATCCCATCACAGTTGGTGTGTGACCCGAGCATGAGGAAGGTGATTCTCTCTCCAGTATGTATTCTACAAACCATTTTTGATATTGATTTATTAAATGAATGTTTAATGAAATTTCATTATTCTTTACTCATTTATTGGTGTTATTAAAAATTAGATTTTTAGAAAATAAAGAATTTAATTTTTTGGTGAATGTTATTGTATTTTCATGAAATACGAAATAGAGAGAAAAATGAGTTTTTGAATCATATCCTTGATGAAAAAAGGGGGTTTTGAATTATATTTGAAATATGAAATATTTTTGAATAAAATTTTATATATTATTTACATTGTATACATGGTTACTTTTGTGGATAGTGTAATATTACTCCCCACTTATTGGTATTTAAAGAATGTTTACTTTTTGGGGTCCTTCTTTATTCTTAAATCAAAGATGTATTGAATCTAGGATATAATTGGCATTATAAAGTGTCAAATTTCTAGGGTGTCACTCTATTCCCCGGGAATTGATGCATGGGATATAGGGTCTCTAGTTTCAGCTACTAATTTATTTGTTTTTTATGTATGAGTGACCTAGCTCAATAGACCATATGTTTTCATTATCATGTCTTCATTGCGTGTTGTCTTTATAAAACTAAATTTTATGTTAGATGAAAATTACATTGAATGATAAAAATGGTTATTTTAAATTATTCTTTTAATCTATTTGACCTGATTTTTAGAATGATTTTGAAAATGGGAACATTTTATGATTATTTTGTTAAACAAATATTTAACTTCTTTACATTTTTTGGTTTCTTTTTATATGTGATTATTTAGATTGCTGATCTATTGATTTATCTGGGACACCTGGGTTGGATCCTGCTGATCATATTTATCTCACTCCCTGAAAAATCCCTTTGGGACATGTAAAGATGATATTATCTGATAAATTGAATTTTAAGGAACCATTGTGAGGTGGAATGTTTTATGCCAGTTATTCATGGGTAATTGGTGGTGTGATGGTTGTAAATTTCCCACATGTCACATGGAGTAGTCATTAGAAAAACGAGTAGTTATTTAGGCTATTTAATGGAATGAACTTGTGATTTTATTGGGATACTATTAGGTTGTATATATATAGTTATCACTATTTTAATATGATATATTTCTTTTCTAGTTGCTTATCCCACATGTATACATACCATTTATCTTATTTTATTTTTAGATAAATCATCTCCCTTTTTTTTATGCCCATGTAGAAGTCACAAGAATGTGAGGATTCATAATTCCATTCGATTTGTTCTGAGGACTAGTTTGGTGCCCAGTTATATGGGTTTTCTAGTCCAAACTGTGAGACATACCCAAATGTTTCTGAATTATAAAATTGATAATCTATAGAAATATGATGAAAAATTGACGAATACTTCTTATATTGTGGTCGAAAACCAAATGAGATTTAAAAAATGAGTAATGTATGACTTAGATAAAATCTATTTTCAATATATTGGTGTTTAATCTAACCTGAAATAATTGTGGATGATGATAGTAATCATCAATCTTGACTATGAAATCCAAATAATGATAACATTGGCTATTTTCCTTACTATGATGGTGTAAAATGATTATTCTCATAGTAATATCAAATATGTGAAGTGGAGGTCAACAATTGCTGAACATTGAAGATAAAGATGTCAAAATATATGAAATCAATTAAAGATGACTACATATGATTTAATATTTAATGTCACATGTTGTTTTAAACTAGTGTGATGGAATTAAAATTATTCACAAGTGTAATATGAAATGATTAATTATAAAAATAGAGAAAATTATAAGGGTTGATCAAACTAGGGATCTTGAGGTTGAAGTATAAAAAATTAAAATCAATTTTGTTGAGGATAAACAATCTTAGAACAAGAAATATGAAAATATAAGACACTATGTGTCACCAAACAAATCTCCAAAAACATATTCTATATAATCTATATCAAAGAATTAGTGAGGTTGATGAATACCCAAAAAAATGGTGACGAGTAAAAGAGTATTTCATTAATTAGTTTTCAAATGAAAAATTATCATTCTAATCAAAGAAGATTGTAGAGAAAATATTGAGAAAATTTTTTTTATCCATTTGGGATTTATTTTGTATGATGAGACTGAACATCATCGGGAATTCAATTTATATGAACACACTAGATACATGATTGAGGGGACGATCACACTTGTTATTTAATTTATTCCACAAATGAAGGTCAAAATTGATAAATAGAGATGCACCATGCATGAATATTTTCCAGTGTTTTATGTCTCCATTCAGTAACCAAAATATAAAATAAAAATGATCTTCAAGATTTTATGAATTAATAATTAAAAAAAATCAATAATAATAACATGAGCTATTGAAAACAGTAAATATAATGACCTATGCAGGCTCAAACATAAGATAATATCTCTTCCACGAGACATGTCTACGATTGATGTTGAAGATGTTCAGATTTATATGATCATGGTCAAACCGGTGGACTATACAAGATTATATAATGATGATCTTGAGGAATGAGAAGAGACAAAAATTTAGTACCATGTCCATCTTTTACTAAATTTAATTTTTTTATTCAAATATCATGGGCTAACCCTATTACTAGAGAACATGAACAATCTCATGAATCACAAAAAAACTAAAATGAAAATTATAAGTAATTTTCTTCTACTTATCTATAAAAGAACAATTAAATGATACAATTTCAGTAATATTATTCATATATGGGATTGAATATCGATCATGTAATGAGAGAAAAGATATTATGAAAAATAAAAAATTCATAGTGAAGACAACAAGACCATATAAATGGCATAAATAAATCATCCAAAAAAGAAAACACTTTTATTTTGGGGAATACAATCAAAGAAAATTTTCTTTTAATGGAGTCACCCAATGGAATTGAAGATATATGTGATACTCATGTGGATGGAATTTCAAAGAGCACTAAGAATCTCTAACCCATAATCTATAAAAATGGAATTGTTCACTACTAATGAAGGGATTTTTCCACAAATGATTGGTCGACTAGAGCTACTATTCTAATCATATTCTTTAACTTCTCTTACTATCATTACCTTGGATATTAATACATGAATATTACATATTTTTATATTATTATTCATTGTATTACCCAAAAAAATCCTCAAGACATTAATAGTTTAGTGAATTTGGAAATATGGAATAAATTATTCCAATTATCTGAAAGATATTTAACATCTCCCATAATGAACATCTCCTTTAATACTCCAACTTGAAACATATTTTATAAATAGTAAAAAGGAAACATACGAATAGGGTTAACTCAGATGCTTAGTAAGTGTAAACATAAGAGATTTCAATTTTTTATGTTATCAAATCTTATGATAATAAATATGAGTATTTGATCATGAGAATAACATAAAAATTTCATACCCAACCTTTCAAGGATCATAAACATGAGTTATGGAATAAAACATTAACATGAACCAATAAATTATACTTTATCATAACTATGTATTGAACTATACGTTGAAGTAACAAATGTGTGTGGAATCATCATAAGTATTGAAATAAATTTCATATGTCAAGGGTAACTACCATGAATATTGGATCAGGCCTCATCACTTGTTTCCCTTAACGGATGAAGAACACTGACTTATTTTCCATCACAGATCAAGCACATCGAATTGTTTCCCTTAACTATCTCATGAGATATAATTCATTACCTGATGGATTGGAGGGAGATATTTTTACTACCCATAAGTTGATTAAAACTATATATTTTTCTTCCATAGGAACATATATCATTCATCACATTATTACCCATGTAATGAAATGAGCTTCATAGACAATTCATCATAATATTAATCCTGGAATATAAATAGGCTTTAAAAATATCATTACATCATAAAAATAAACCCTTCCATGAAATAAAAAAATGGTATCCTTGGGTTATATCCATAGTAAATAAAACGTAACATCATATAATGTCATCTTATATAGAAAATGATATTATAAAGATTACTTGAAATAAATCTTATGGAAAAAATTCATTCCATTATAAGATTAGTTTTTTTTAAGAGACACAAAAGTTGAAAGGAAAACAATTATATTTTCAAATAACCATATAATATTGTAAATTAATCTTCAATGAATTAAGGATTCTTATATAAAAAAATTCAATTCATGCTGTATATGTTAAAAATACATTCCTCTCATAATTTTTCCAGAAAATTATCCAGGTACCTAACATGGAAAATGACAAAAAATATTCTTTTAAAACCATTTAGTAAAAATTAAAACATGGAAAAAACACCATAAAATATTAATGGGATAATATTTAAAACATTTTTGAAAACATTTTTATAAAACATGGATATGGAAGATAAATACTTCCCAATGAATATTTAAATTCAAAACTATGTCGAATGTTAACAAGATTGTGAAATATACACTTATAACATTATAATCAATAGAATAGTATGACCCAAAAAAGAAATAAAATTATATTGATATGAAAATACCATAAAATTTATAATAATACCACTAAAATACATTTATAGGTAGTATATACATCACATAGAAGAAATATGTAGTGTATAAGGAATGTGTCCCCAAGAAATAAAAGTGAGACAAAAATCCATTACTTTTTCTCTTAAATATCATCATACCTATGAAAACCACGTGTTAATTAAATATGAGTTTATTATAAAATTATTATAGTACTATATTCAATTATATCATGTCATATATTATTTATTTATGTAATTTTATTACCTTTTTATTAACAATTTATTTTTAAAGTTATGTTTTAGGTAATAACCGCTTCTTTTTCATGTGTTTTGATTTGTTATACTTGTGGTCTTCTTAATTATGTAATTATTTAATTTTATATTGAATGATAACCATGATATAATTAACAAATATATTTAATATATTGTTATTTATAATAATTCATAAAATATAGAAATGAATTAGACCATTGATAAAGATAATAGGCCATATGTACTCATGAACACTATTTTTATTCTCTTGTCATATTAAAAGAAATAAAATTAGAAGATGTATTATTATTCTATAAATTTTTTTATCTTATATATATAATATATATTCATAAAATCCATCCTTATTCTCATCAATTTAAAAAATAGTTGCAAAAAAATCACAACACATCATAAAGATGGTAAGCTATACGTACATACGAGCGACACTATCATTTCCAAAAATATTAGGTGGGAAAAAGGTCTATATGATATTATAAATAAAAAAGATTGATTATGTCATAAAAATGATATATTTAAATTAAAACCATCATAATTACCACTTATTAAATATGTTTATGGAAAATGAATTGTATCACTATGTGGAGACGATAAGTTGTACCTACGCAGAAACATTAGATTCCCTTCTAGTTCAATGTGAAAGGGGAAGTATAATGGTATATTAGTAATCATAATAAAATTTAGGAATATTTATTATGATGAATTTATTATTTTATGATATATATCAATGACTTAGAGGAGGTATTGATGAGTAGAAAATGGGAGTGATCAGTTAGAGAAAGTACCTATTATTCGAAATGTCTCCTTTAGATATTCTATAAAGGACTCTAGAGTTGATCTTTTAGGAAGACCAAAAACTCTAGAATATATAGAGGGATGTGTATAATAGAATTTGGTAGATATTGGTCCAGATAGAAATCGCAATTTGGTGAAATAGGATGAGGGACGAAGTGTCCTCTTATAATCAAGGCGAGGGGAACATTGGAAATTTCTAAAAATATTAACTTATAATAAATTAAATATCAATCAAAATACCTCAAAATGGGAATAAATTAAAATATAATATGGGATGGGGTGTAATAACATAAAAAAATATCTTATAAAAGATAATTTTTTAATTTTAAACCTTATCCTTTTGATTCGACCATTGTTAACATATTATAATTTTAACAATGGTGATAATAGTTTCAATATTAAAAGGTGGGTATTTTTCTTTATAAGGTTAAAATTAAAACATAAATAAAAAAAATTAATATTAGAGACCATAATGTATCCCCTTTTCCATTATTATTTTATTATTTTCAACTAGTTTAACAAAATATTGTTTTCATAAAATATATTTGCTGTCAATTTTGACATTAGTCATTAAATTGACGTAACAATTTAAAGTAAAAAGATAAATTTGATAAAATTAATTTAATAAACCCATAATACATCATATTAAACTATAAAAGTTGTATATAATATTAATTAATTCAAATTAAATTTATTTTAACATTTTTAATACCACTAAATTGAGGTTTTCATTAATTGAATAATTTCTACATCATCATTGTGTAATTATTTATGATAATTATATATTAAATGAAAATAAAAAAATTCCATGATGTAGATAAGTATTTAATATTTTCTAATTATATATATAATCTTGAATATATTCTATTTAACCCCATATTAAAGAAATTATACTTATTAAATGTAAGAGTGTGACATTTTTTCACCTTCTTTGACTTTACTAATATTTAACTATTTTATATGGAAAAGTTTCCATTAAATAATTAAATTTAGATCCTTATATTCTAAGTGTCTAATTAAATTCATCCACGAATATTTTTTATGTGTTAGGTTAGTTTTCAAATATTCATAGTATTATTTTTACCATCAATTACCTGATTTACCCTTAATCGTGGTAATAAAATTACTAATGTTAATATTTATATTTTCAAAAGGGACTAATTACAAAAATTTTACCTTATGATTCAAAATTGGGAATCAATTTTAGAAAATTAAATTCATATAATTTTAAGAAATTAGTTCAAAATTATTCATGTTGAAAAAATAAGAAGACGAGTTTTAAAGTAAAAACATTCAAAATCATAAAATCTCTTTATATCCAAATTCATTTTAAAATTGATTAAAATGAACCTAAATTGATTTAATTAGATATATTATATTTAATTACACATAAAAAACTAAAAACATAGTTTAATTATGTCAATAAATTATATAAAAAAATATTTTCCAAATAAAATTCATTATTTATAAAATTATTCATCAAAACATGAAACTTCTCAGAAAAATATCAAAAGTTAACCAAAAGTAAATTTTTATATCCCAATATCAAATAAGACATGTATTTTTTCAAATATAATTTATGAAATTTCCAAAACTATATTTAAAATAAGTGCTCTATCAAAAGGGGGAAAAATTGACTTTTTAGAAAAATACTTCTTTTATGAGAAATGTTGGATTTTTTATTTATCAAGTCTATAAAAACCATAATATTAATTTTAAATATTATATTGAAGATTATATATATATATATATTGTTAATATAATCCAATTAGAGAGATTTATTTATTTATTGGTATAAAAAATACCCATTCACATTTAAATATTTTTGAGAAAAACCATTTTTTCTCTTTTTTAGGGTTTTACATGTGAAAACAAATTCATAATTTAGCTAATCCTATTCATATCTTACATTATAATGGATATTTTATATTTATATTATTTAAATAATTATAATAATATAATTATGTTTTGTACAGACATAGTTTTGCATCTAACATAAGCTAAACCCATGTTATGTCTTTCACAAGCTTGACATCGTGTAGTGTATAACAC
Source organism: Viscum album (assembly GCA_963277665.1). Taxonomy (NCBI): domain Eukaryota; kingdom Viridiplantae; phylum Streptophyta; class Magnoliopsida; order Santalales; family Viscaceae; genus Viscum; species Viscum album. The sequence continues at coordinate 1,174,956,708 of OY728153.1, read as the reverse complement.
ATGAAATCCAAGATAATTAATTTATTTGAAAACAGATTTAAAAAAATATGGGGTGTTATATTCTAGCCCCATAAAATGAGTTTCGCCTTCAGAAATTATCACGGTTATAAAATGATTAATACTTGAAAATTACATTCCTAGAAACTAACATCATAAAAATGAATACAATAACTCCATTAAAAAAGGGAATGTAAGAAATATAATAGTTACCCAATGTAACTCATAACTAGGTTTCAACATATGAAAACTTAGGTGCAAACTGGAAACATGGACATTGAAGAGAAATATATTTATCATGTTTAGATGGATAATTATAGAGAACATGGTCAGTATAATGTTAACAATAACAAAGCCTTCAATCGGTGATAATTTAAGGGACCATTTTATTTATCGAAAAAGAAGGAATTAGAGTGAAATTTTTGGTTTCATGATCCTTTCCCTATATAAGAAAATTTATTACTATAATAAATATGTAATTGATTTCATTTAATAAGCAAAATTATATCCCATTGTTGTTCTTTAATGAATTTCCCTTTAATATATTATTCCAAAAAATTAAGGTGAATTTTTTATTCTTGATTAATTAGTATATCAAGAGATTCATAAGTAGAATGACAGATTAGTTCATCTGTCTTTAGTTAACATCAAAAAAAATTCTAACACATATTATCAAACATTTATAAATCTTCATACAATATGATAATAATATAATCTCTAAAAAATCATTAGATGTTTCACATAAACCATTTCATAAATCGTTAACCTTATAACACGTTCAAAAGATTCAATTCCTAAAATATAGAAATAGAGTCACTAAATTTCACAAATTCATCTTAACATTTATAACTATATATCATAAATTATCTCTTGGTTTTCACATTCCAATCAAGTGAATACCTTTATCATATATTCTATTGAAAAATGGATGTAACCTTAATTACCATAAAACCTTAGTGAAAACATGTATGGTTTCATAAATTAACTCATTACTCATACCGTAAATAAAGAAGTTCTATAAAACCAATCTCTGATATCATAAAACATCTTGTCATATTATAATTCCAAAGGTCGTCAATACTATCCCATTTATACAATCACAATCAATTATATCTGTATTTCATTATCCCAACTTCATGTGCATACTAAGAGTTATCCTTCCTTTAATCAATTGTCTTCCAAAATTATCACCTTACCACATTAATCACTTTTAATGGTTACCAGTACCATTCAACATATTTTCTAAAATCCTTTTGGTAAAAATAAATTAGATTAATAAATAGATATTTTATTATTCATAAAATTACTTCTACTACATTATTCATGAATTCCATTACATAAACAACCAATCATTCCACCACATTGTTGTCATACTCTACATTTTCAATAATGATCACATGATATTTAGCTTTGTCTATTGATTTAATAGGTTATTGAAATTGATCATCATTTTTAACCTCTGGATTTGTGCATTGATTAATTTCCAAACTCCTTTTATTTATAGAATTAGATCATGAGTGGTAAATCAGTTGACGTATTCTTTTCCACCATTGAATAAACCATCCAATTAATTTATGTTGGACATTAATTGGATTTAAGTCTCCCCTTTACACATTGAATAGTCATCCTAGTTACATTTAAACACCCCTTGATGTTTTGTCCCATATTTCTAGCATGTAGATGGCGGGAACATTTTTCCACAATGTTATTTATTTGTGTTTTCATGAGTTTTGCTATTTATTTTTCTTATCAAATCAATTAGAATGGTCTGTATCTCTAATATACATTTCCACATTAAGAGCACGTCAAAAAAAATTGATATCTAATAAGTCTCTTATACTAACTTCATTGAGAGACTTGTTTTTAATCCAATTAAGAATCAGTAAATCTTAAATTTAGGTTAGATAATAATACCAAAAGTATACCATGTAAGTATTTTGATATTTGATTCATAGGTTCTAATAGATTAGTCATCCTTTTTATTTAACTTATAGAATTAATTCTCCATTTTATTACAAAGAATACGAGGAATGAATTATTAAAAAATACATTCTTGAAATTATTCCATTTCATGGAGTCAATTTCACATCATTGCCTTGTATTCTTGATGAGATTAAACAATTACTCCACTTATCCTTCCAAACAATAGAAAAACAAAATCACTTTCTAATGTTATGAACATTGGAGAACCAAAAATATATTTTCAATGGTATTGATAACTTTATAATCCATTAGTAGATCAAAAGAATGACTAAACGTAGGTGGATGAAACCTCATGAAGGACTTAACAAAATGTTGTTCCATAATTTTCTCATTATGCAGTCAAGTATGATTCATGGATTTATGAATTTTTTGAGCATATCAATAATATTTTTCATTCCTTTAAATTAAAATTCGGTTTCTTAGAAAGAAAGTCATTACATTTCCCATCACATTCAGTATTAACATGTTTCATTCTAGTTATAACTATTAACTAAAACCAGAAATCATAGTCTGAGATGCACTAATAATAGTGGTAGAACCACATAATTGAGGGAAATTACTTATAATATTTCAATATATAACACATTAGGTTTAATATTAGGGTACACAATATTATTTGAAAAAATGTAGGATTTTAACATATAATTATTTATACATATAGACATCTGTAGACATATCCTTATAAGTATATATAGGGATATCTCTAATGTTTTCTCATCCTAGTTTCCAAAGGATGAAAAATCCTTTTCTATGATACCAACTATAATGAACCATGATTTTCATGCAAAGGATATTAAATATTTTAAGATTGATATTAATTTTTTTACAAAAATAAAATCTTGAGTAACAAAATATTTTAGTGCCTTTAGAAGCATGGAATCCATTCTTCCTATTTGGGGAAAAGACTTCAACATCACCCATAATGATACTCCCCTTTAGTACTCCTACTTAAAACCTTTATTTTTAACCTATGGAATGAAAACATAAGACATTTGTGAGTTTAGATGTTCAATAAGAGTAAACATGGAAGATATCATTTTATTTTATTATGAAAGAATAAGATAAATTAATATGGGTATCTGATCATGAGCATATCACACAATGTTCATACCAAATGTGTCATAGATCATAAACACATGTTATGAAATACAACATTAACATGAACTATAATAATTAAACATAATTATAAATCATTGATGAAGAATATTTTCAAGTCATAAATATGTGTGTCATCTTCACAAGTATAGAAATAAATTTCATATTTCATTATTAACAAGAATGACTCTCAGAGTAGGCATTATCACATATTTCCCTCAAGAAATCAAGTACATCAACCTGGTTCCTCTCACAGATCAATAATATAAACTAGTTTCTATTAACTATATCAAGAGATATAATTCATTACCCAATGAATTATATAAGGATATAGGTACGAAGCATCACAAAATTAAAACTATACATATTTTTTCTATGGGACCATAAATCCTTCATCACATTAAAACCCATTTAAGGAAATGAGTTTCATATACACTTCATCATAACCTAACACATGTAAATGAAATAGGCTTCATAAGAATCTTTCCATCATAAAAATAAAACAATTAGAGAAATAATAACCATGGTATCCATGGGTCACATCCCCATTAAATTGAAACTAACATCATATAATTCCATCATAAATAGAAAAACTATTTTAGAAAGATTACTTAAAATAACTCTTGAAGAAAATATCATTTCATATATAAGATAATTTTTTTAAATATCCATCCAATTTAAAAGTTTTTTTAAAATAACCATATAATATTGTAAACTATGCTTCAAATAATTAAGGAAAAATGAAGGAAAAAATTTCATTTCATTCCATATTCGTTAAAAAACACTCCTCTCATATTTTTCAGGAATAATCACAAAGTACATCTTTTGAAAAATGAAAAAAAGATTCCATTCAAAAAAATTAGTAAAAATTAAAAGATGTGAATAAATACCATCAAATATTTATAGGATAATATTTCAAAAAATTGAAAACTTTTTTAGAAAACATGGATGTGGAAGATAAATATTCCCTAATGAATATTTAAAATGAAACAATCCTGAATGTTCATGAGATTGTCAAATAAACCCTAATAACATTATAATCAATATAATTGTTTCCATAAAAAAATTAAAAAATTATATGGACATGAAAATATCATAATATTAATAATAATACTCATAAAAGGCATTCACAAGTAGTATATACACCACACAAAATAAATAAGTTATGTATAAGGCATGTGTCCCACAAAATTAAAAGTGAGAAAAAATATCTTATCTTATGTTTTAACTATTATAGTACCCAAGAAACCATCTTTTATAATAAATACAGTTTTATAATAAATCTATTACATAAACTTATTCAATTATATCATACCATATATTATTTACTTATGTCTTTCTATTAGATACTTATTAATAATTTTTTATTAATGTTAGGTTTTAGGTTATGTAACGTCTCGGATCCGGGTGCCACTCAACGGGTGTCCCAAACCTGGTTGGTCACATGACCTCAAGCCCATTTCCCCAAATTTCAGAGGTTGCCTACTAGTTGTGAGGGCCCATGTCTGATAGTAGGGAAACTATGCCCTCATTTGTCAAAGTGAAGTGCAGCGGAATAAAATATACAACATATAACAACAGCAGAAGCGGTAAACCATACACATATAAAATAAACACTGCAGTAAAATATAACAATGAGTTATATAGATATTGATGCATCATGTCTCATGTTCTAAAAAAATCCAAAATATGTTACACAGCAATACAACATGATACAATAGAAAGTTAAGGTACAACAGAACAAAACAAAACATCCGACAACATCACAAGCCTAAGATCAGTCCCATTCTCCCATACTCCTCAGCAACAATCATGTACCTGTATAGGCACCCTTACCCTTATCCAGACTTGCAGCAACATAGTCAGTTTGGGCCGAAGACATGACCCAAATAGGGTGTGAGAAAGAGATCCCAGTAGGTACCCACCAAAGACCCGTGCCCAACTGTGTGAAAAATAAACAACAAAGGCGTGCGATAGTAAAATGAAATAAACTAAGAAGTACTCAAAAGTAACTAACTTTTCCAGTTATATTTCTTTTTAATTATTCATATTAACCATTTAATTTAATAACATTCTTTGCTCAATAGAACCAAGCCCTTAGGCCAACCAGAATCTTCCCCTTAGGATAATATAGAAAAAACATGCCCTCAGGCTTGCCCTCAGGCTATACAGTACCTTGCCCTCAGTCATTTCCCACATGGAAAATGGAATCATTCCCTTAGGACAAACTGAAATGAAAACCTGAGGTAATCAGAATCTTGCACTCAGGCATTGCACTCAGACAAATAGAACTATGCCCTAATGCTAATCAACAATGCCATCAGGCCAATATATCATTTTCATCGGGCTAAACAAGTAATCAGTCCATTCCCAACATATAAACAAGCAATTTACATAAAATTCCTCTCAAGGGAAAAGTATTGCATAATATAAACATTGCATACCCTCGAGTATCTTGGACAAATGGATAAACAGAGGAACACACCCCCGGGGTGGTCCTTGATCCAATCAGCGATCCTAAACAGAATATTATTATCACATTTAATTACCTATACTATTCTAGGTATTTATAAAACCAAGGCCTCAGCCACACAACACCCCAACATGGGTTCATAGCACAATGGTACATAAAAATACACAATAGTTTGAATTTAAACACAAATCCATCTACCTTAAACACCCTTGAACGGTATTCCTGAACATAGCTTCTAGAAACAAATAAATATGAAGTAGATCTGGGGTAGAAGAAAACCCGTTCAAATATAAATAACTTTTCCTTGGGAAAGAATTGGTACGAAAGGCTTATGGAGAAGGAGAGTCTTACCCGTACGGTTCCAACGAGATCGACAGAGGCAGAAACGGATTCCCGGCATGCGATCTGGAACTCCTCAAAGGTTTGTCCCTCTCCCTTGACACCTCCTCCGTTTCTGAGCCATCCCTATGAACAGGGGAAGCTACTTCCCATTTTAAGTGGAAAAAATAGACTACATAGCATGTACTATTGGGTACATGGTGTGTAGTTTTCATTTTTTTAACTGTTCCTTCGGCGGATTCTCGCTAGTGTGGCAATGTTCATCTGTCGACATGAGTACACGACGTGTGAAACCTCTGTACACGACGTGTACTGCCGCTCAGCTAGCAGCAGCTTCTACCTCCTTACTATTTCCCTGCCGACTGAGTACACGGCGTGTAAATACCCACTACACGACAACTAGTCAGTTTTTACACCTCTTATCGCCAGCATGGCTACAAACCCTATGTTATCATTCCACACGGCCAAAGTACACGGCGTGTGGAAAAGTATATGTCATGTAGTCACAAAAGTTAGGGGTTTTCTCCATTTTTCTTATTTTCTCAAAAACACTTAAGGAAAATACAAATGAAGTAACCCGTAACTCAAAAATAAGAACCAGGTTCTTACAAACTTCCCCAATTAAATCAATTCATCCCCGAATTTCCCTTCCAAGGGTGGCGAAGATAAAGCTCAGAACAGCTCTGGCCACTGAGCACGTACGTCAGTCTCCCACTCCCAGGTTTCATCTTACACTCGGCCATGGTTCCATAGCACCCATACAAGAGGAACTGACTGGCCTTGGAGAACCTTCGTGCTCCTATCAATGATACGAATCTGATTTTCTTCAAAGGAAGCATCAATATGAAGCTCAATCACCTCAGGCTGAAAGACGAGAGATGTGGATGAATGATAGCGACGCAACTGAGATACATGGAAGACATCGTGAATGGACCAGTACCTCTGTGGTAACTGCAACCGATAGGCAACCAGCCTGACTCTCTCCAGAATCTCTAATGGCCCCACATACCTCGGTGAAAGTTTACCCTATCTCCTGATCTGTCTGTATCCCATCCTCGGTGAAACATGTAAGAGAACCTGATCCTCGACCACGAACTCCAAGGGTTGTCTGTGGTGATCAGCATATGATTTCTGACGGGTCTGTGTGGTAGCCATCTGCTTCTAAATCAACTGGACATGCTCAGAAGTCTCCTGCATGAGGCATGGTCCCAGTAAACCTGCCTCACCTGCCACTAACCAGCACAAGGGTGATCGGCATGGACTACCATATAATGCCTCGTAAGGTTCCATCTCAATAGTTTCCTGAAAACTATTATTTGAGGCAAACTCGACTAGGGTTATGTGCTTCTCTCAAGATCCCCCAATGTCCAGGATACAAGCACACTGCATGTCCTCAAGAACTTATATCGTACACTCTGACAGGCCATCGGTCGGAGGGTGGTAAGCTGTGTTCAGAAGCCCCTGTGTACCGAGTTCCCTCAGAAAACTCTTCTAGAAACAAGACATAAAATGGACTTCCCTATCCGAAATGATATAACGAGGAACCCCATGAAGATGTATGACCTCTTAGGTATACTAATTTCTGAGCTCGTCAACATTGAAGGTCTCCTTGATCGGAAAAAAGTAACAAACTTCGTGAGTCTGTCGACAACAACCCACATAAGCTCATTGCCTTGAGGAGACCTCGGTAACCCAATCATGAAGTCCATCATGACATCATCCCATTTACACTCCATGATAGGTAACTGCTGTAACAGTCTGGCTGGCCTCTGATGCTCCTCCATCACCTGTTGACAAGTGGACCATCTTGTAACAAAACCAGCAATCTCTCCTTTCATACCTGGCCACGAATACTGACGTCTCAAGTCACAGTACATCTTGGTAACCCTAGGATGAACTTCCCAAGCTGGTGCATGAATCTCCTGCATCAACTCCTCGCGTATATCCCCTATAACCCACGCTCATCCATGGAAACGCTGAATTTAATAATCTCCTAACGTCCAACTAGTAGAAGGGTCCTCACTTTCCACCGACTCCCATAGAACATGGCCTTTTGAATCAGATAGCTATCTCATCCTCACTCTATCTAGGAGGGTAGAGGTCATAGATAAAGAATAATGACAGGTCTTCCCCTGACTATCATGCACCACCAAATGCATCTTAGAGAACAACGCCATGTGCTGCCACTCACCACCAACCTCCTACACTACCTATATCTGAGTCTTCCTGCTCAGTTCATCAGCTATTGTATTACCTTTACCAGTTGTATAAGAAAGTTCAAAGTTGAAGCACTGAAGGTATTCATCCCACAATCTCTGTCTTTGGTTCAAGTCACACTGAGTAAAGAAATATTTGAGGCTTTTGTGGTCGGTGAGAACCACAAAATGCTCTCCCAAGAGATAATGTCTCCAACAGCGCAACGCATGAACAACTGCAGCCAACTCGAGATCATGCGTCAGGTAATTCCTCTCATGTAGCCTCAACTGCCGAGAACCGTATGGAACAACTTGATTGACCTTCATCAACACTGCTCCTAGCCCAATACATGATGAATCACAGTAAAATGCATATCTATTCCCTTGATTTGGAAGTATCAGGACTGGTTTTGATGTCAACCTTCCTTTCAGGTCTTGAAAGGATATCTCACAAGCTTCTGTCCAAATGTACTTGACACCCTTCATAGTTAGACCCGTCAGGGGTGCTACTAAGTGTGAGAAGTCCTGGATGAAGTGTCTGTATTTACCAGCCATCCCTAAGAAACTCCGTATCTCAAAAACATTATTAGGATGGTCCTAGGAAACTACTTCTCTCACCTTCTCTGGGTCCACGGAAACTCTTGCCTCTGAGATGATATGACCCAGGATGTAGATCTGGTCCATGAAAAAGTGTCACTTTGAGAGCTTATCATATAACAGATGCTCCATCAGTGTACACAATACGATCTCAAGATGGGTGGCATGGTCATGTCGAGTGTGAGAGTACACCAAAATATCATCCACGAATACTACCATAAAAGAATCCAGATACGAAATGAACACACGATTCATCAGAGCCATGAAAACAGCTGGAGCATTCGTGAGTCCAAACGGCAGAACCAAATACACGTATAGACCATATCTGATCTGAAAAGCTATAAGCGGTATGTCTGATGGTCTCATGCACAACTTATGCTATCCGGATATCAAGTAAATCTTCAATAACACTCGTTATCCACGAAATTGATCAAAAAGATCATAAATCCACAGCAAGGGATATCAGTTCTTAACCGTCAGCTGGTTCGGCCTCTAATAATCCACATAGAGTCTGAGGGCACTGTCTTCCTTCTTCGCAAAGAGGACCAGCGAACCCCAAGGAGATGTACGAGGGTAGATTAAACCCTTTTCCTATAACTCCTCTAACTGTCTCTTGAGCTCCTGAAACTCTGGTGTTGCCATCCAATAAGGAGTAATGGACACCAGTGCTACTCCTGGCACAAGCTCAATAGAGAAATCCACATATCGCTCTAGAGGTAGACCTGAAAAGTCATTTGGGAAGAAATCACTAAAACGATCAACCACTGGAGGGAAATCATACTGACAAGTCCCCTGATCAACCAGATATATACCCACAATCTGGGTTGTGACTCCACCTCACCCACGATGCTCTAGAACACCTTGACTTGCCTGAACATCTCATTCACCTTTGTATAGAAAATCTCTGCCCTCTGGTGATGTGAAACTCACCCTAGGATGATAGAAATCTACAAATGCTTGAAAGGGAACCAAACAATCCATCCTAAGAATTACATCATAGCTCATCGTCTCTATGACATAGAGGTCCCATAGGAAGTGGAACCAACCAACCTCAAAGGGGAACTCCTTGCACTGAAACACACTAACCATTTTAATTCCCAACGTAGTGTCTAGCGTCGTAATAGCAGCAGAAGAAGAAACACAGAGCCCAAGTCTCTCCATAATGGGCACAGATATATAAATATGCGTAGCACCCATATCAAAATGTTCTGAAGATAAGGCAGAAGATACTAGAATAGTACCTCTGATTGTAGATGGTCTTGGATCCTACTCTTGCAAGGTCTATTGCACTGCATATGCCTCCCCAGTGCCACGGCCCTGCGATACAGCCTGGCTAGCCTGAGCTATCCCGCCCTATTGCCTCTGAGATCCTGGTGTTTGGCTACCACAGCCATGACCAACATCCCTGCCTGTAGGCCCGGACGTATTCCAGTTCCCCGACCGGTAAGAAGCTACTAGTCATGCTCCCACACACGGAGTCTTCATAGAACCCCTCTCACTAGTCACTCGTAAAAACGCCCTACAAAATCACTGCATATGACACATCCTGCCGCAAGTTCGGAACTCCACTAGGTCATGTGGACACATTGGTCTCTTGTTTCCCTCTTTACCACACTGATAGCAAATGACTGGGACACCTAAAGAAACTGCATGGCTAGTACTCCCACTGTGAGAGAAAATCATCTGTCGCTTCCTCTTCTTGGTAGAAATAGTACCAAAAAATGGTGTCGAACTGCCATGGCCCACACCACTAGCCTCCCACAAGTTCCTCTCTATAATCAGAACCTGGTTCACAATAGCATGTACTTTAGGCAACCTGAAAACATTTACCAGTGATCAGATGTAATCTCAAAGACCATCCTCAAAGCGTCTGGCCCTCAACGTCTCATCACCCACCAGAATGGGTGCAAAACGTTGAAGCTCGAGGAAACAAGCTGAATAATCCATTACTGATATAGCACCCTGCTACTTGTACATGAACTCTCTAGCTCAATATTCCCTCAGCATTTCTGGGAAGAAGTAGTCATAGAAATCTATCTCTAAATCATCGTAAGACAAGTCTCTATGATGCTCATACTGAGTGGTAACATCCCACCACATCGTGGCAGAATCACGCAGCATGTAAGTCGTGGGCCTGACCCTCCGCCCTAAAGGCATCTCAAGATGCTCAAAAAGAGTCTACAAAGAATCCATCCAGGACTCTACATCCTGTGGTCTAACATCCCCTGAAAATGTAGAAGGATGCTACTGTTTGAAGACACGAGTCAGCTCGGCCATAGATGTGGCAGCCGACGGTGCTCCCTGAATGGTCTACATAAACCTCATAATTCCTTCACTGAACTATGCATCCACGCCTATGTCCAGTATAACGGCTAGCTCCGCATCTGGATCTGCTAAAGGATCCACTGGTAGCCCATGGCCCACCATCTCTAGAGTATAATCACTGTTTCTTTCTTAGAAAACAACACATGTTCGTCTCAACGGCATGACTCAACAAGGTCAAACACACACCTTAGTTCAAGATTATCAAATACTGAAAAATGAAAGGACGAAAAGGGGAATAGGAGGAAGAAGGCATTCATGATTTGCAAAACAAGACTACACGACGTGTATACTGACCACACGGTGTGTACTTGACTTCTCTTCCACTACCCAGGTTCTTCTAATGGCTAAGCCACATGGCTCCCATTGAACAAACCTACACGGCGTGTATATAATCTACACGGAATGTATGGTGTAATTTTCTAACTGCTTCTGTCGTTTTTGACACGGTTGACTACTCGGATAACACTACACGACGTGTTACACTCGCACACGACGTGTACACCACCCTGTTTCCCCAGCCACATGGTCAGGTCCACACGATCTTCCACCATTCAAGACTACATGGCATGTCCCTCAGGCACACGGAGTGTACTGGACGAGATTCGCTGACACATGTTGTTAGTTACATGGCTGGATACATGGATTACACTACAAGGAGTGTTCCATATACACAAGGCGTGTACATGAAAGGATTACACTGACCCGTGTTGTTAGTTACACGGCCAGATCCTAGGTCAGATTACACGGTGTGTTCCATAGTGGACACAGCGTGTTTGTCTTAAGGTCTCCTCCATCCGTGTTTTTTAGTTACACGGGCAGACTCCAGGTCAACACTACACGATGTGTACATCCGGTACACGACGTGTTTTCCCAAAGAATTTCCCTTCCCCAGGTCCCCACCCACATGGTCTAGGACATGGAAAGATACTGCATGGCATGTACTGAGGGTACACGGCATGTATGTAAAAAGTTTTCTTTTTCTTCCAGAAAATAAGATCACATGGAGTGTGTCCAAGGAACTACACGGCGTGTATCCTGGGTTTTCCAGACAGTATGGTTTATATACTACTCCAGAACCCAGAAAATACTAAAAAACAACACCTAACTGCCAAATTCTCATCCATGAGGGCCCAAACTCCTTACGAATCAATGTTTGGAATCTTATATAAGTTATAATAAGATAAACAGTTAATGTTCCACCAAATTCCGGTCAATGGGGGCTCATAGTCCCTAGAAACCAAAGCTTGGTGTCCATTCTATCATCATAATCACACAAAAATTACCCTATCAGATTGCAGGTATTTAATCAAAGTAGCTATAACAAAAGCATTATTTTTCTAGCACAACAACCATCACAAAACATGCAATTTCTAATGTGCCTACCTGGCATTGAACTATGAATGGCATGTGATTTCTAGAATTTTCCTAAATGATGCATGAGATGGCATACCCTCATCTCATCGGGTTGCAACTAAATAGAACCCATGGATAAAATATAAACAGCACAATCATAAGTGCGTCACCCAAAAGTGAAATTAAATCAACTGTAAAATTTCCAAAATTAGAAGAATTTCAAAAATATGAGGTAGAATGGATTTTCCCTGTACTCGGGTTAGCTACACCCGGGAAACGCTTATGACCAACAACCATTTCCATCCTATCCCTCACTAAGGCTCCAAACATTAAGTCAAAGAAAATAAATCCTCTGATACCACTTAGTAATGTCTCAGATCCGGGTTCCACTCAATGGGTGCCCCGAACCCGGTTGGTCACATGACCTCCTGCACATTTCCCCAAATGCTAGAGGCTGCCGACTAGCAGTGAGGGCCCAACTCTGATAGTGTGGAAACTATGACCTCATTTTTCATAGTATAGTGCAGCGAAATAAAATATACAACATACAAAAATAGCGGAAGCGGTAAAAAATACACATTTAAAATAAACAATTGTAGTAAAAGTTAACAAACAACTATATAGATAATGATGCATCATGTTTCAAGTTCTAAGAAAATAGCCAGAACATGTTACACAGCAATACAACACGATACAATTGAATTTAAAGGTACAACAAAACAAAACAAAAAAGCCGGCAGCATCATGAGCCCAAGCTCGATCCCATGCTCCTCTACTCCTCAGAAACAATCATGTACCTGTATAGGGACCCTTTCCCTTTTCCACACCTACAGAAACATAGTCTGTTTGGGCCGATGAAATGACACAAACATGGTGTGGGTAAGAAATCCCAGTAGGCACCCACCAAAGGTTGTGCCCAACTGTGTGAAAAATATGTAGCAAAAGTGTACAGTAGTAAACTGTAATAAACTATGAAGTACTCAAAAGTAACTAACATTACAAGTTATATTTCCATTTTTTTATTCATTTTAACCGTTTAATTTAAAAACATTTTGTGCTCAATAGAACCAAGGACTCAAGCCAACCAGAATCTTACCCCCAGGCTAATATAGTAAAACCACACCCTCAGGCTTTCCCTCATGCTATACAGTACCTTCCCCTTAGGAATTTCCCACAGGTGAAATAGAATCTTTCCCTAAGGCCAAAATGAAACGAAACCCTCAGGTAATCAGAAACTTGACCTCAGGCAATTCCCTCAGACTAATAGAACTACGCCCATAGGATAATATATCACCGCCCTCAGGATAAACATGTAACTAGGCCATGCCCAACATATAAACATGAAATTTACATACAATTCTTCTCAAGGAAAATTTAATGCATAATATAAACATGACATACCCTCGAGCATCATGGTCAAATGGATAATCATAGGGACAGACCCCCAGGGTGGTCATGGATCCAAGAAGAGATCCCAAACAGCAGTTTATTAGAACATTTAATTACCTATAAAATTTTGGGTATTTAAGCAGCAAGGCCTTAGCCACACGACACCCCCATCATGGGTTCATAGCACAACGGTACACAAAACTCACAACAGTTGGAATTTATATAGCAGGCCACCTACCTTAAACGCCCCTGAACAGTATACTTGAACGTCGCTTCCAAAAACGCCCAAAGATGACATAGATATGGGGTAGATTAAAACCTGTTCAAACCTAAATAACTTTCCCTTGGAAAAGAATTGGTAATAATGGCTTAATGATAAGGAGTGTCTTTCCGATACGGTTCCAACAAGATCAACAGAGACGGAAATGGATTCCCAGTATGCGATCTGGAGCTCCTCAAAGGTTCGACCCTCTCTTCTGACTCCGGCTTCAGTTCTAAGCCCTCCCTGTGAACAGGGGACGCTACTACCCATTTTAAGAGAAAGAAATAGACTACACGGCATTAACTATTGGGTACACGATGTGTAGTTTTCATTTTTTTAACTGTTCCTTCGGCAGCTTCGCGCCAGCGTGGCATTGTTCATCTGTTGACATGAGTACACGTCGTGTATTTCCGCTCAGCTGGCGGATACTTCCACCACCTTACTATTTTCCTGCCAACTTACTACATGGTGTGGAAATACCCACTACATGGCGTGTAGTTGGTTTCTATACAGTTTATCTCTAGCATGCCTACACACCCTATGTGCTCATCCCACACGGCCAAAGTACACGGTCTGTGGAAAATTACACGGCGTGTAGTCACAAAAGTTAATATTTTTCCCCCATTTTCCTTATTTTCTCAAAAATAGTTATAGAAAAGAGAAATGATGTAACCTGTACCACAAAAATAAGAACTAGGTTCTTACAGGTTATATCCACATTGTTTTTCCTTGTGTTTTGAATTGTTATATTTTTGGTACTAATAATTATATCAAGATTTGATAATATCTAGAAGCATAAAAGTTTATTAATATAATATATATTCATTATATTAGTATTTATAATAATCTATAAAATATAGAAAGGAAATAGCCCATTCATGGGGATGGTAGATCGTTTGTACGGCTGAACACTATTTTCATTTTCTTGTCATTTTAAAAGAAAGAAAACTATATGATATATTATCATTAATGAATAATTTTTATATTATATATATCATATATATTCATAAATATTATCATTATTACCATTAATGTTAAATAATGATGAAACAAAAATCACATTACATTGTGGAGATGGTAGGCCATACGTATACACGAATGACATTATCATTTCCCAAATTATAAGATGGTAAAAAGAAAGATTTTATATTATCATTAAATAAGTATAATTATGTCTTAAATATAACATATAATAATAAATCTCATAATAATTACCAATTATAAAATATAGTTAGGGAAAATGAATTATATCACTACATGGTGACAATAAGTCGTACTTACGAACGATTGATACTTTCAATTCTTATTTAATGGAAAATTGGGTGTGTAATGGTGTGTTAATAATAATAATAAGATTTAATCATATTTATAATGATTAATTTATTAATTTTTTTTATATATCAATTATTTAAAATAGCAATAGAGTATAGAAAAAAATAGTAATCAGTTGGAGCGATTACCTCTTCTTTGAAATGGATCATTTCGATCTTCTCTAAAGGACTGTAGTGTTTATATTATGGGATGACCGGAAACACTATAATTCATACATGGAAATTTAGAATATAATTTTTCAGATAATGGTTGATAAATGAGGCTCAATGTGAAGAAATGTGATGATGGAGGACGTTTCCTTTTATAATGAAGTTGAGAGGAAAATTGGGAATTTCTCAAAATAATAATTTATAATAAATTTTATATCAATAAAAATACCAAAAAATGAAAATTAATTATATAATAATGTGTTATCGGGTATCATACCATCAACAAAAATATTTTATACATTTTATTTATAATTTTAGACCTTATCATTTTTATTATCCCATTGTAAAAATATTTTAATTTTAATTATGGTAACAAGAGTTTCAATACTAAAGGGAGAAGAATTTCAATTAAAACGTTTAAATAAAACAAATATGGTCAATTTATTTTTTATTTAATATTATTTATCCTAGTATTCCGTATTTATTTTATTTTTATAATTTAATAAAATATTATTTTCATAAAATATCATTTGTGTTAATTTTAGAAGTATTCATTACATTGAATTTTAGAAATTAATTCTAGAACTATTACATCGAGAAAAATCATTTAATACACACATAATATTTAATATTCTCATAATAAATTCCTGGATCACCTTAAGTAATTAATTTATATTTATTTTAATATTTTTAATTCCACTTAATCAGATTTTTTATTAACTAAATAATTACAATTTCATCATTGTGTAATTATTTATGAAACTTATTTATTTAGTAAAAATTAAAAATGAATTTCTCTAATGTAGATAAACCATATATCTTACATATATATATATACATTCAAGAATATATTCTATTTAACCTCATTCTTAAAAATATTAAACTTATTAAATGTAAGAGTGTGGCTTTTTTCGCACTTATTAATTTTAATAGTATCAAAGTATCTTTTATAGACATGTGTCCATTAAATCACTCAATTTCAATACTTATGTGTAAAGGGAGAAAATAATTCGTCCATTAAATTTTTTTAAATTGTTGGGTTAGTTTTATAATATTTTTAAAATTATTTTTACCCTCACTTAACTGATTTACCCTCAGTTATGGTAACAAAAATTATTAATGTTACAATTCATATGGTCCGAAAAAAATAAAACTAATTAATAAATTTTAGAATAGTGACTAAAAATATTTTTTCCATATTTATAAATTAAATTCACCTAATTTCTAAATATTATTTAAAATTTAATCCTATTTATGGATTGAGAAAACTGGTTGTTAATGTCAAAACATCCAAAAGATGGATAAGTTTTTATATCCAAATTCAATGTTAAGTTGATTCCAATGAACTTAATTGGATTGAATGATAAAAAATGGATCTAATTAAACATTTAAAACAATCCAAAACATAATTTGACTATATAAATAAGTTTGATGAAAATAATAGTTTTCAAATAAAATTTAGTATTTATTTTACTATTCATCAAAACATGAAACTTCTTAGAAAAATAAAAAAAAGCTAACCAATTGTAAATTTTTATATCCTTATTTCAAATATTAATTTTATTTTATCAACTAGAATTTATAATACTATAAAAAACTATATTTAAAACAAGTGTTCTATCAAAATGCATCAAAACTGTCTTTTTTGAAAAAATATTTCATTTATGAGAAAAATTGGTTTTGTTCTTTTATCACGTCTGGAGAACAAATAATATGAATTATAAAAATTATATTGAATTATATATATATATACTATTAATATAATCCAATAATATTGATTTATTTATTTATGGTGTACAAATACGCCCGTGTGCATTTAAATAGTTAAGAAACTTTTTCCATTTTAAAGGATTTTACATGTGTAAACCAAATTTTTTTAATTCTAATAATCCTATTCATATCCTCAATTATAATTTCGTGGTTATAATTTTCTATTTTTAAATAATTATAATAATTATATAATTTTTTAAAGAAAATTATTTTTGCAAGTAAGGCAAGCTAAGTCGGTGTTGTGTGATGTACAAGCTTAACTTAGTGTAGTGTAAAACACAAAGAACAAATAAATTTATTTTATTTTATTTTATTTTAAAAATCACGATTTTATAATAAAAATAATAATTACATTAGTATAATACTATGAAATTAGTGGCTGGTCCATGGAGACCCCTTAACCTTGGTGGAAAATTCAATAGATAATTGATAATTCTTATATATTTCTATTTTTAATTGTTTAAATTCTCTTACTTTTTAGAAATTTGTTTTTAATTTTTTAATGAAAATTTTTATTCTTCTCTTCAATGTTTTCATTCAAAATACACCTATAGCTTGTATAATACTATGATTACTAGTTGTGTGATGAACAATGAGTGGTTAGAGGCATCTCTTTATTGGGCTATAGGAGATTGGAATTTGTTTTCGTTTTAGAATCTAGAGAATTAAACATAAATATATATGGGTTGGTATTTATATGAGGTTTTTCTGAATAGATATAAAAAGGGGGTTATAAGTAAAGAATAATTATTTAATAGATAAGGAGGGGATATATGAGGATATGAAACAACAATATAAAAATTTACATAAAACCAATCAATCTCATCCATTGATTACAAAAAAAGTGAACCCATTAAAAAATTGGGAAACACACACATAACACCGTACTCGCCAAGAATTATCCTTAGTACACTATTACTACATTAATTTAGGTTTAAAATATGTTTCATTGAGAATCATGGGATTATCTTCTCATTAAACCTATATCCATTTTTAGAGAGGCTACTATTTAGGTTATTTTTATTTTAAAGATATTTTATCAAATAAAATGATCGAATTAATATAACCTCATCTCTTATTTATATATAAATTGAGTAAAATATACTTCTAAGATTGAGAAATTTATAAATAATTCAATAAGAGGAAAGGTAATTTTTCATAATTTCATTGAAAATTTTCCATTCCCCAACTTATTAATATTTTATAGTGAATTTAGGGACTAACAAATGGAAAATTGTTTGAATAAATGAATAGTATTGAGAGTGAACATTTTCTAGATAATTATAATAATTACCATTATCATCAATCCCATAATAATAAACAAGATTTTGAATTGATAACATGAATTATACAACTCCTTCCAATATTTAATTCTTTGGACGGAGATGACCATAATTAGATTTTAAGAGATTTTTCTAATGTATTGAAAACTGTATAAAAAATGAGATTCAGAAGATCTAGATAAATTAATGGACTTTCCATTATATCTTGACAAAGAATAAAAAAATAGATTTATATAACCTATTTTTGGGAGGTAACCTCAAAGGATTGATTTCAAAATGCGTTCCTCTAGATATATTTCCCTACCTCAAGGAGCACTAAGATATGGATTAGGTCCTGAAATCTAGTGGAAAAATCTATATGATATTTTTGTGTGATTCAAATAGTTAAAGACATCCTTACCATATTATATGTTCTAAGATATTTATCTCTTATTATTCATTTACCAATAATTTAATGAAAACGAATCACATTTTCTAGATGCCTCATCTATAGGAGGATTACTAGATAAGTACACTACTGATGTAATAGACGAAATTGGGAGGATATCCCAAAATTCATAGTTAGTTATTAAAAAATGACAACATGATCAGTGCATGTGGTAAAAATATATACAACCATTTACTTGAAAATAAGAATCATGAAATGACATCCCTTATGAGAAAAGTATCATTGAACAAGGTATTAGAAACGTCACCTCCCAAAACTTCAAGTTTCAACTAGTTATATTACCATTAGGAGCAATATATAGATTGATTTCGTAAAATTCAAGGAATATAGAGTTATGAAGACATATACCAAAAGTCATTCCAACAACCACCATTATAAAATCAATGGTACATAGAGTATTCCAATACTAAATTTAGAGTTTGGAACTAGAAAAATACAGAGAATATTTTTATCATTGTTTTCAACCATCCTTATAGGGTCAACCACTCCATAGTGGAATCCTTCAGCCATCCAAAAGCTATCAGCAATAGAGAATTTATAAAACTTCCCTAAAATAATTACTAAATGGATTTTTCAAATTTTATACCACTCATAATTTCACAATCAAATTTCATGGGTCATCACATAGGGAGATGAAAATATAGTATTTACAGATTATGAATTCTATAAATGACATGAGTAATCAAGTATTGGGTCAACTCCCTACTTTATTAATTCACATTCCTATGAAAAATGTCAATTTCATTTCATTAACGAGTTAAATGGAGTGGGGATGTAGTGAAGAACCAGGATCTCAAGAAGGACCTGTAAGTGTATATCCATACAGACCTAATGAATATGTTAATGATTAAAGAGACAAAGAACATATAGAAACATACTATATAAATAAACCTAAATGGAATTCCAAGTTTTAATGCCTACAACTTCCCCGACCACCAATCCCATCTTGAGAAAAATCACTCAAGATACCCTATAAATATACATAAGAACTTGAGATTATAGATATATTCAAGAATGTAGAGAACATCAACCTTTTAATGGAATAAATCCCCTAAATCCCACTGTATTAAAAATTACTCCTAGACAATTTCATTGGGAGTAAAATATTTCAAGGAAATAAAAATGCATTTTAGGTTAAAAAATTTCTACCCTTATAACCCCACAAATATAAAAGAAATTTCCAGATCTATGTAAATTCACTTTCCATTTCACTATCATTGAGAATAATTTTTTAATTCATTATAAGATAAATGAGATTTAAATAATTTGATTATTTATTTAGTTTATTCTTCTATATTGATTGGAGAATTTAAACCCACCTAAGTGATTGTGCGACTTGCCAACCATGAAATTGCATTCAAAGTCAATGTTTTAGAATATGTTCTCATTAGTATTCATTAAATACTGATTATTGTATTATAAATATTTAATAAGACAAAGGTAATAGTCATTCCCTATCATTATTATAAGTATATTAATCAGGACTAACAAAAAATGATTTAATGTTAATGAGGGGACACTTTCCATGAGTTTTGGTGAAAAAAGTATGAATTTTAATAAAAATGATTCGATGAATTACCCACATGAAGATCAATTTGATTTTTTTTGAATACCTTTTAATTTTATTGTTTCTATAAGGAAGAAATTTAAATGTTTTATTATATATTTTAATTAGGTGAATCTCTAGAAACACTAGATTTTTCTAATGAACTTGTTTGGGAAAATGATAAAAATGTGGAAATAGTGATGTGTGATGAGAAAAGATTTTTTGATGACAATTAA
Organism: Viscum album; assembly: GCA_963277665.1. Classification (NCBI taxonomy): domain Eukaryota; kingdom Viridiplantae; phylum Streptophyta; class Magnoliopsida; order Santalales; family Viscaceae; genus Viscum; species Viscum album. The sequence continues at coordinate 1,174,935,936 of OY728153.1, read as the reverse complement.
TTTGGGGATTTTCTAAAAACCAATACAGAGAATTCTTATTTACATATACAGTATTTTGGGAAATAAAATACTTTTATGGAAAAATAAATAGAAACCCCCATAGTTGGAACTAAAATTACTTCCATAAAATTTAAAATATACTTATTTAAAAGAAAATAAAAATCTTCAAGTAATCTATTAAAACAATTTTGAAATAAAATAAGAGTATAAACATCTCAAAATTCTAAAAATATTTTCCCAGTGATTAGGCTTGACAATGGGAGACATTCTAATGATTATCCCCACCACATGCATGCATTTAATTTTTCATGAAAATGAGTCCAAAACCATGAGACAACCCTAATGTAAGTTAAAACTGATACTTATGGAATTAGGTAAAAAAAATAAGTTGAAATATTTTTAAGAGTTGGAATAATTTATCTATTCAAAAACTCCTAATTTGTAAACCCTATTAAAATTTCCTTTAGGAAAACTGGAAATATGAATGTACAGAATGAGAATAATGAACTACTGTCCACATGAATTCATAATATTTGGATATTTTCATTGACAATAGGAGATTGAACTAAATTACCCACATCAACCACTTCCCCTTTCCCTCTTTAAGAAATATGTTAGAGGGTATAGTTTTAAAAGTTCATTATTTGTTCCTTGGTGGATTGATTTGGCTACTTTAATGTTCCAATTGCTCCATATGACCAAGAGAAGAACACCTTCAAATGTCCCTTCAGTATGTATACTTACCAAATGATTCCTTTTTTCCTTTTCCATTCCCCATGTAACGTTTAGTTCTTCATGGTAAGCATCTTCTTTGACATAATTTATATATTCTTGAGGTATTTACTGATGACTATATTGTTTATAAAAGTTGTTTTCAATGCTTCCTAGAGAGTTTAGAGAAACTATTAATGAGATTTATTCATAATAATATGGAAATACATTTTTATAATTACTAGTTAATGGTTGAATAAGGAAATTATTTGGGGGAAATAATTTTTAAAGTTGGGATCAAAGTAGATAAGGAAATAAATTATGTTATTTTCATAGTTATTTTCCTCATCATTATGAGACACATTCAGTAATTTTAAGGGAATAATGTAAATTTTAGTATATTTATTTATGTAATTTGGAAAAATTAATTTTCCCATGTGTAAATGAATAATTAATGCAACTAATTTTATATTTGATGATTAATTTAGGATATATTTTTTATGCTAATAGATATCTTCATAACTTCCCGCATGATATACCCACAGAACATATAAAACCCAATTGAGATACTGTGTGAGTCTTCAAACCAAGCATAGGATTTTTACATTACTATAAGATTTATTAACACTCACAAGTTATATCTTATAATTCACTGACCATTAAAATATCTCAGGTTAGTTATTCCAATGCAGAGAAGGAGTTGCTTTCTATTATTGTTACTTTGGGGATATTTAAAACTTACATTTTAGGAGGTAATGTATTTTTTTTTAATATACAGAAATAATGTATTCTATAAATAAAACTAATAAAAAATAAAGAATATTGAGATGGAATTTTTTTATACAATAATTCAACTTGGATATCAATTATTAGAAAATTTGGGAGATTTTGGGTGCTTAACACATGAGTAGAATAACCCACACTACTAAGGCGGATTTAACATTTGAAACAAACAAGGATGATTCTCTTCTTGGTAGGAAGCTATATGAATCCCAAAATTTTCCTACTATTATGAAATACTGAATTTTCTTATTATAGTAAATGAAAAACAATTTTTTTATCCACATTAAGTACATAAATTAAAGTAAGAATAATATTTTTTTGGGAAGAACAATTTTTTTTGAAAATATATCCTGAATAAAGTAACTATGAAATGTATCCCTGATGAAAAAATTAATCATATACATACATTTTTCATAAAGATACACATGGAGTCCATATTGTACCGTAATGAATGGATATAAATGTATTATAAATTGGATTATTTGTGTCCTCAAATTTTATATAATCACATAAATTTTGTAAAAAATGTCAAAACTATCAGTTTATAGGTGGAATTTCAATACAACATGAAATAACCAAAATATCATTGTTTTTTTGAAATAATTTATGTATGGGGATTGGATATCACCGGCCTATTTGTTGTGTCATAAAGATTTTAATATTTTTGTTTAGAATTGAATTATTATTTTATGTGAATTTATGTATAAGTAAATGAAAATGATGATTCTAAAACTATTAATGGATTTATAATTTCAAATATTTTTTTCTGATCGCATTTTATCAATAAATAATAATTGAGTGAGGAACAAACTTTCACAAAAAATGGAATCATTTTTAACAAAAATAGATTAAAAAAGAGTAACATAATGTTTGAAATAAAATATTAAACAAAACATTGAACTTATATGGGAATGAAAAACCATGAGACATTTAATATAATTATTTTTAAATAAATTCAATCACTTTGATAGCCTACAAAACATACAACCCAAATTCTGAATGAACTATAATATAAAATACCATTATTACATAACCAATAAAATAGAAGGTGAGAATATTAATAACTTAATTATGAAATTTATATGGTTTAAACATGTATAATCTAATTTTAATGTTTATCTATTGATTAAAAATAAAACAAAAAATATTTTAATGAAAAAGAAGTGTTTTCTGAAAAATATTATTTTTATAAAATCTGTTTGGTCGTGCTTTTGAAACATAATTTCAAAATTAATTTTCACAAAAGTAAGAAAATTTATTTTAAAAATTCAGATGAATATTTTAAATCCACATTTACATATTTACTTATTCAATAATGTTGGTATTTGGAAAAAATAATGATTTTTCAATGAATAGTGAAAAATATTGACTTTTATAAAGTTGTCTATAAACTAATAAATTTAAAAGGACAATAAATATTGGAATTTGATATCAAGTAAGATATTTATAATTTATTTATATTTATTCCAACTAATTACATTTAAATAAACTTTATATTATACTTTATTATAAGTCAATATTTGGGTTTAAAACATAATTTTTAGAAAAATATTTTAGAGTGCGTAATGTTTCCCCATTTTAGTAAATAAAAATAAAACCTAAAGAGACATGATTTAAATGAAACTTGTAGATTATAAATTTTTCTTTTTTAGATGAATTTTGATATAATGATATTTCAATTTGTATAGTTTGCATTATTTCCCCTGCTCACTGAGAAATACATCTATTGAAAACTACATTTTCATCACATTGGTGGGAATAATTATAAATTCAATTCAGACACTTATATGAATCGAATTTGGAAAAATTTAATCAATATTTTCAATAATAATAATTATCATTTTATAATAATTTTAACTTAGTTTTCTACCATAATTTATTGTATGAACAATAAAATTGAATTAACACATTAAACGTAAAAATAAGTATACTTTGGGTTAAACTAAAAATATATTGGTTAAAATGACCTATAAAATTTTAAAAATATCATTTCCAGGAAATATTTCTATTTTATATCATATAAAGTTTTATAATGAAATATTTTGATACTTTTTTCATGATAAAAACGTTGGTATCACTTTTTCTTTTTAAATATTACATGTGTGTCCTCTCATCCACTTATAAAAGTCCAACAACTAACCTTTATTCTTTATAATTTCAATACAATTTGGATCATAAAAATCATACATAATAAAAACTATACTTATGTCCCCTCATCATGGAGATCTTTTTTATATTATAAATACAATATAAGAAGGATTTAGGTAAAAGCTAAAAAGGTTTCTCGAAGAAGAGGAAATGTTTTTAACTTTTCATTTCTTATTTTACATAATATTCAAATTCATTTAAATATTATTTATATATAACATTATAATTAAATAATTATGTCATATATATTGATATTTTATTATTTTATTGGAATGATCTATATCTATCTCCTCCTCCATCAAATGGGAAATGAAATAGTCAAGTGTGTTTACGGCGTAATATCACCTTATGGAGTACTATAATTGGTTTTCCATATCCAACGTTCTTGGATGGATATAATGATATATTTAAGATATTTATTTGATATTAATGAAATTATTATTCTTATTTAGTTATTAAATCATATATAACTTTTTTACTTTCAATTTCTTCGAGGGATACAATAATGTTTCTTGGGTGTATGATGGACTATCACTACATGAAGTTATGTGATTCATTTTTTCACTTATGAATATAATAGAAGGTATTTAGGATAATTTTAATGACAATATTTTATATTTAAAAATTATACATACTTTTTTAAATATAATATCATATCTAACATATTACCTTCTAATCCATTGGAAAACAATAATGCCGCTTGTGCGTACGTGCAGACTAACACCTCCACAGAAGGACATGAAAAGTTTTTCATTTTATGTTTATATGGATATTAATAATAATATATTTAAATAACAAAAATGATTTATATATACCATAATAATTAATCATGAAACATGGATTAAAATTTATTTTCCTTTGGTTCTATCCACCGAGAAAATGGAAAAATCATTCATGCATACGTGTGGCCTAACGTCTCCATGAACGGTGTAATGAATTATCTATATCTAAATTTTATAGATTACTATAAATAAATTTATAATGAATATACATAGAATTTATATAATGGTACCACAATCTATTTGAAAGGGTTATAAATATCAAATCAATACATACATGAAAAATAAAGCAGTTATTACCCAAAACAATGATGATAACAACTAATTTCTGATGAATGGGAGATAAAAGAACATAAGTAAGTCATATATGGAATGAGATATATGAATATTATTCTATAATATTATTTTCATTAACCTATATTTAATATAAATGAGTTTTGGACACATATTATATAATTCAATCTTAAGGTAAGGATTTCTCATCTCAATTTTACTTTTATGAGGCTTATTTCATATTCAAAACATAGTTATTTAGTGTGATATATAAAATTATTCTTTGAAATATTATATCATAAATACATTTAAATTCATGGAATTTAATTTTTCATTTTAAATTATTTATCTAATGAGTCTTATGATTCAAAAGTTACTAAAGTAGTAATGGTTATTTTATAGTCTCATCTTTATCAGTATTATTTATGATAAATTTTATGATGATGTAATATTATGATAAATTATTCAAGAAACTAATGAATTACATTATCCTATAGTTATTTATGAAATTTTCTCGTAATATTACCATTATCCTCACTATGATACTAAAAATTATTAACAAATTGTTTTTTGTAAAATATAATTTTATTTCTATTCTTGGATGAATTTTTTTCTCATATATATATATTTTTTCTAAAAAATATTACAACATTCCCAAATTACTTATTTATGACCCTTGTATTCATTATTTTATTTTCTAAAAAAATTAAATCAAATCTTCATATCATTTCCCAAAGAACTAATTTTTTTACTAAAAATGTGAAATGAATATTTCTTTTAAAATAAATGGAATGTATGGAATTTAAAACCATTAAAAAATATAATTTCTTATAAGAATTTATTAAAATTAAAATTTTATTGGAAATAAAAATATTTTTTCATAATATTTTATATATTTTCTATTTTTAAAAGCACTTTTGAAAGTAAAAAGAGTGTATTTCTCAAGAATTTTTTTAATGGAATTTTTAGGGTATTTCTACTAATCAATAAAAGTATATATCATCATATAACGTTATCCTTTGGGAGTGTTGTTTATTATTAAAATAAATATTATTTAACTTGATGTATTCTGATAAGTTATAATATGATGAACTGTATTCATACCATTCTTTACATTACTCTAAATGTTTTATGGTTTTTTATATTGATTGAGAAAAGTATTAACTTTGTTTATTATATTTTTCTAATAATATTATCGATATTGATAATATTTTACCACTTTTATATGAGGAATTAATTGGAATAAGTAAGTGATGATAATTACCCACTATAACACATTTATGTATTGGAAGTTCTCATGATAAAAACTAATTTGGGCATTTAGATGAGGCCTTACCCATTTATTTAATATATCATTGAACAAGGAAACGATAATATTGAAGTTATTGAATGATGAATATATAGAGTTTTTCATATGTCTAACATTATGCATTCTATCATTATAAAATCTATATTTCTTTATTCATGTGGTTATTAGATTGGTTATAATATCCATGATAATGTTTAAAGATCATGTGATTATTCCTATAGAATTATTTGATCATAAATTCTTACTTCTATATTATTCACAAGTAATTTATTGAATGGTATGTGTTTCAGTTATTTACCATTATATATTAATTATTCCTTATTTATTCATGACATGTTCAATTGTATCCATAACATAACAAAGAATTATTTCTTTCCCCATTCTTATTGTTTATTTTCCCTAGGATACTAGGAAGTGATTTTTTATTTATATGGATAAATTTGGTGAGGGGATGTATAGAGTTCTCAAAGAAAACACATTTTATATTTACATGTTTCATTCATAATGAGAATTTCTTGAATATATCTTGTTTTCCAATACTACTAAACAATTAGTTCAATTTTGATGTATTTCAATGTATTTTATACCTATAAAATATTTTAACCACTGAATCTAAGCTACTAGGGTTATATTTTTTGGAGTATGTATCAGAGGACGTTTAGTAGAAACCTTGGTAACTAGATTTTGGGAAATATAGAATAGATAAAATAGACCAATGACTAACATTGAGGATAAGTAGAAATGTAGGATAACATCCTCAAGTTATTCATAAGATAGAGATTATATGGTTTACATGGAAATACTTTTTTTCGATACTACAAGTGGTCGTTGTTCTATAATATATATAACTAGATGTAATAAATCAAAAAAAACTATATCAATATTGACTGGAGAATTACCCAGAACACTACAATGAGCCTTACTGCACACTAAATATTATAGTCCATGGATTTATTCTTAGGATAAATAAATTTTCGTTATAAACCATTATGAAGAATTTAAAAAAAATATTACTTGAAAACATTCTCAAAGAACCCATGTATATAATTCTATTATTATCTAGGCATAATAATATATATTTATGTTGTGTGCTTCCGTATTTTTTGAATTTTACATTATATTCCATAATTTTATGATCTAATATATAGTACACCATTATTTATAAATAGAGGATATAAGAAGGAATGTGAACTATATAACTGTTTTTACTTTATAGAGGGATTTCTTGATTGAGAAATATAATGGTATTGGAGCCAGACCTATAGGTTTAAATGATCAAATTTTAACCATATTGGGGATATTGAATTCGGATATGGACAATATCCTTGATCCTATGGATCTTACCACTGATCCAACACATGATGTAAAATTTTTAAACCACTTTATTTTCCAGAAAAATTCATCATTTAATGGAAATATTAATCTATTTGTAGCAGTACAATGGATATGTTCCTTAGAGATGATATGTCTCACTTTAAGAAGAAATAAAAAAGTGAAATTTGTTATGGAATTTATAATTCTCTCAGAGGTTATACATCTATTGAAGTGACTGATTTAAAATAATAAGGATTATGAATAAATATAAAATGTTTAATGGAAGAATTTTAAGGTTCAATTCTTGGAAAAGTATTTTCCTCATGAGAAATGACTGTATATGGAGAGGAATTTATTTACTCTGTGAGAAATGTAAGAGTAAAATATTGTTATGTATGAGGGAAAAATAACATTATTATAAATTAATTTTATAGAAAACGTTTGTAATCTAAAGATAAAGAATGAAAATTTATTTAATGGGTTAATTTCAATTATTTGATGGCCACTAGCCTACCAAACCTTATAATCATATGAGAAAATAATATAATGTGATATAAAGAAATACAATTAATTATTCATGATTCTTAGAAAAAAAGATATCCAACAGGAGAAGAGTAAATAATAAAAAAACACCAATACGAGGAATAATGGATAGAAGGATTTTACAATATGTGATAATTTTTTATGGAATCAACATGTTACATGGTAAAAGGGAATGTGATTTTTATAATTGTGTCGAGATAATGGACACCATTATTGTGATGGGAATGAAAGGATAAAAGATACTAATTTTAAATGCTTCATCATTAATTATATGGGTTACTATGAAAATTAATTCCCTATGTTTTGAGGGAATATTCCATATAAGAAGATAAAGGATTAAGGCCATGATTTATATATTAATACAAACAAAGTGTAATTATTAAATTTTATGTTCTTACATTCCATAATTATTTAATAGGATTATTAGATCAATTATATTCATATTATAAGAATCATGAATTTTGTAATTTTTCTTTTGTATTAGTATTTCATTATGCTTATGAAAGAATATTCTAAATAGTACAAATAAGAATCAAATGTTATTAAATGGAATGTTTATCTTTTTGTGAAGCACATGACTGAGGTAATATGACCATTAATACATTCCTGATGTTGAGATAATAATCGTAAATAGATATTTAATGGATATTATTTTTGACTATAAACATAGTTATCAATTTAATGTATTATATTATCTATGCTAGTGTATAATTCCTTTAATGAATTAGGGTTAAATTTGATAATTTGATATGTTATTTAAGGAATAAGGAGGAAAATAATTTTTGGAATAAATTTTGAAAAAATTCATTTTTTCAATATGGTTTTATAGGGATCATGGTATTCTCATATTTTGAATGTGACTTGAAGAAACACATTATATTTTTTGGGGAATAAAATTTTACCTTGATCAGTTGCCTTTATCCTAAATTCTTGGAAATTGAATTTTGTAATATTTATTTTGGAAAGAACATAAGGTTAAAAATTTATGGAATAAAAAAAGATTAAATTTAGGTTTTTGGGATTACCCATACTAACAATTTTTTGTTTTGGAAAATATTAGAGGAAGGAATTTTCATTATTTTATAGATATTTTATCCTATTAATATTTAATTTTAGTCCATTAGGAAAGAAAAATTGATCTTAAATGCTCATTATTTAGTTAAAAATATGATATTGTGGTTAAAATTGACTAAAAGATGAAATTATAATTTTCAAGTAAATATATATATGGTTATGTTATTAATTTACATAGTAAAGTATTTCCATAAATATAGGAAAAGGATTCTAAAAAAAAATGTTTTCCCAAAAACTTATTTTTTGATAAACTACTAAAGGTTCTATCAAACGTAAAAAAATTAATGGGGTTTTTTTCATGAACATTATCTAGGTCACCCATTTTATTATGACTAATGAACTCTATCAATTTCCCTAATAATTTTTTATTTTTTCCATGTCCATATCTTCACTCCCAAAAAATTTTATCTTATATGGGAACAATTTTATGTGTTATGCAATATGAAATTCATATTTCATTTCAATATTATCATTATAATGTTATATTAACACTTTTACAATTTGGGGTTTTTCAACTATGGTTTTTCATAATTTTAAACCCATAATAATCGACCTAAAGTTTAAATTGTTAGGACACAATTTGTGGATGGTCTTGAGAATGTATGACAAGATATTTTAAAAGATGAACCAAAATTTTAATTGAATATATGGATCAAAAAAATAATGTTATAAGATAATATAATACCCTGATTCATTACGATATATTTATTTTTAAATAAATTCAATTTCCTTGATAGATTGTGGAACAGAAAACTATGAGTCTGAATAATCCATAATATATAATACCAATATAACCTAGAGTTAATATTAATAGGTATGAATATGACTAAGGAAATTATAAAAATAACGTGCTTTACAGATTTAAAAAATAAATTCAATGGTTATATTTTGTTTAAAAATAAAATAAGAACCATTTCAAATAAAAAAGAAGTATTTTATGAAAAACTATATTGTTATAATAGGATATTTAGTCATGCTTTTCAAACATAATTGAAGTTCCCAAATTAGTGTGAATCACTGATAGGGGGAGGGGGTGAATCAGTGTTCCCTTTAAATATTTTTACTAAATGATTCTTTTCAATTAAACCTCTATGGATGGATAGAGCCTCGATCCACTCTTCTTGTGTCTCTCAGACTTACGTAGAATGATGCTGTAAAAGTAAAGGCACTGAACACAAGGATTTACAGGGTTCAGTTCAAAGATCTACTCCTTAATGTGTTTTTTATTCTCCCCAACACAGATTCTCCACTGTAATCTTATTATCAATTATAATGGTTGATACAAAGTCACACTATATCTCTCTTAAGTCCCATAAGAGGGTCTTTATACTACATCCCACAGTGTTACCAGAGTCCCACTAGCCTACTCCAGAGTCTCAATGAAGTCTTCTTCTCCTCCATTAATCTCATAGGGATATATTATCTCTCGAGTCACACGAGCATATTCATTCATTGTTCTCTTTTGATTCACTATATATTGATCTTATGATCTTCCCACCTAGGATTACTGAATCAAACATGTCTGTGTATCTCTTCAATAATCTTCAACAACCTTTGGTAAGGTCTGTAGTCCATGCTCAATAACATTGATCACTTTTCTGATCAGTCCTCAGTTTCACAATGTTTGGGAAAATATTTCTTCTTTTTATGAAGACTCGACCTCACTAAGGTGTGTTCAAATGGTGCACACAATTTCTTCAGGAACCTTAATATTCAAGAGTGATCTTGCACAATATCAAAATTTTCTGACTTCTTGGATTCTCAAACACTTCCAAATCAGATATAAGATCCTATTTAACTCCTTCTAGATTCATTCTCATATCTCATTCACTTCATGCATGGGTTGCATGGCATTCAATACCTATTTTCTTAGATATCTCAAAGGACTTCACATGTACATGTGATTATGCATGATTTCATGCATGTATAATATATTGCATGTCTACCTGAGAACACAATTTTCACTTCTTATCAATGTGATAGATTTAATGTGTGTGGGTCATACAATTAAACCTGAAATATCAACTAAATTTCTTCTTTCTCAATATGCACAAAAGTAATTCTTCTATAGTTGTTTTGCGCAAACACACTTGTTCCTTTGGATTTGGGTTCAGTGTTTGTACTACATTCTTTATGTGTGAATCTCACTTCTTTGGGTTTCTCTACACAATATTCATCCTCTTCTTTCTCTCTTTTTAGAACAAAAACTTGTTCCTTTGATTACAATTATGTGTTGTTATTTCAAACTCGAATAAGTGTATTCTTTTGTGTTTGTACATCTTCTTTCTTTGTTCCTCCTTCAAATGTGCACACTCAATACTTTCTTGATTTGCGATCCTTTTCAAACAAGAATGGGTGTGTTCAATTTATGTATTATTATTGCATAATTGGGTGTATCAATTCATGCAGATGAATGTATTCTCCTCTCTTCCATGTGAAAACATGAAGCCTCAAGTTTCTTCTTGTTCAAATAAATCAAACATAAACTTCGACCTTCATGCAATCATCTTCTTCTTCAAAAACAAACCATTGCAAAATAGTACATATTAGAGGTGAAATAAAGAGGGTGTTCTTCTTATTTATATAAACTGTAGGGAACACAAGGTATTCTTCTTCACACAATTAGTTCATGTGCATATATTTCATAGAACCAACAAAGTTGTGTAATTATATCTTTACAAAGGTACAACAAGGGTGCGCAAAACTGGTTGTTTATCCACATTATATTCTTCATAAAACACATGAGATGGTTTGAGAAATCTATCATGTGTTTGTAATTATCATTCCACAGAGAGTGTCCTTTCTTTTGAAAACCAAGATGGTTCACGATTCTCATTCGTGCAAGAGATGCACAGAACTTCTTCACGTAGCAAGGTTGTGTAGAACCCATGTTTTGTGGAGCTCTGTGTTTCAGAAAATAAGATCCTCTCTCAATATTTGCAACAAAATATCTCAGATCGGTGATCCTCTATATATAGGTGATTTATGGATCACTTTCATGTTCAAATCCGTGTGTAATTCTATGGTATTAAATTCATTGAATACTCGTGATCATTAGTTTGAATATTTAAAATTATGGATAAGATTTGGCACATGTCACAGTTGTTTTTGTTTCAATAATGGGCTCCTCTTTCTCGGTGTCATCCTCTCATGTATGTGAAGAAGAACGTATGCATCTCATATTACTGAAGGCTTCGAGCTCCATGACATGGCCTTTCAACTCCGTTTTCGTCGGCCATCTTTGAATTCGTTATATCGATGCATGAATTAAAATGTAGTTGAATTCATGGTATCGTGTAGTGAATTTGATCCTAATGCTCGAATGTACAAACTTTAATTGGGGCTGGAGTTAGATCAAGGAGTTTAATGGTCTTCTCTGGTGCACTGGTTCATATCTGGTGGCCATGGGTGTCCATAGGTTGAGGTAAACCTTGGTGGATGAGACCAGATGACCATGGTTCAATCCCAAACCATAGAAATTAGATGGATGGAATAGATGCATGCGATCGATCCCATGATTGATCGGATAGTGGACTGCGTGTCTTCAATGCATCGAATAGCTGAGATTTCTTTTTAATAATTTTATGCTATCCCACATCGAAACGGGATTGCAGGTAAGCAACAATATATCAATCAAGGAATAATGCCTTTGCACCAGATTACTCCTCTCCCCCCTCCAGTGCGGCCCACACCGGTTCTCTTTTGGCGCACTGTTAGAAACCACTCTCCCTCCTCGGGTACACTCTTGTAACCCACTATGGAACTTGTGCACAGGTTGATCATTGTGTGTGCTCCTTTGGGATTCTATACGGCTCATGCTCCTACCTCATGCGGGGATGGCCTTGAGGGATTCCCTTAGACATGGTTGACCCTAAGGTCCCACATGTTCATGAAGATTAGGACCTCAGATGGCCTTCTTGGTTGGACAAATTTTTATGTAAGTCCATATATAAAAAATTCTTCTATATATAAAATACCATAATAATTCAAGCATAGCATCCTATATTCAAATGAAACATCATTTATTTCTATTTTCCACTTCTTAATTTCAGTTTTTAAATTATAATTCCAAATCATGTTACCCATCTACCATCATCTAACCATGGATGGAGCTCCTATTCGACTCCTCATGCATTGAATCAAAATGCATGGAAACATTATAGTAAAAAATGTACTCTAAATAACACATTCTTCTCAAACTAATCATCCAATGAGAAACTAGTGGATGGATCTTTCAAACTCATCATGCAATCAAGTATTGCATGGCCTTCTTTTAATGGTGTAACCAGGTGTCTTTCAGTGACACATGTCTTGGAAGTTAGGACCATCTCTACAATCATTTGAATTCAGGATACTCCAAAAATCATTACATAAGTCACTCACTCATTCGGCACATATTGACAATTTAATCCTTATTGACATCTTATTGAAAAAAAAGAAACACCATGATAAACAATCTACCCCTGTTTTTTTGTCAATATCACTTAAGCACATTCTTAATGGGTCAATATGTGTGCCAATATTTTCTCCACCTTATTGGTAACCAAATGCAAAGGTTTAGTGGGGTCTATTTAAAAACTTGTTATCCTCCCTTTAAAGAATAAATTATTGAATATTTTTCAGAGATGGACGATGTCACATGGTTCACCTAGAAAATAACCTTTATTAAATCAACTCAAATTCTACTTGGGATAAACCAGTGTAGAGAAAAGAGAGATATGACCAAGGTTTTTAATGTTGTCCATAAACAACCATGCATGTGAAATCATGCCCAGATTATATCAATTCTTTACTAAGGTATTGGAGATAATCAGATTTATCAATAAAATGAAAAATCATACACATACTTCACCAAATGTTTTAAAAAGTTCAAGAGAAAATATAATGATCCCTCTTTCATCACATCTTTTCATCAATCAAACACCCCCCCCCCCTTAATTGACATGATAAATACAATTAATGTCAAGGGATAAATGTATGATTGGAATAACTCAAGTTTCATCTTCTTGAAATGATATGAATTTCAAGGTTTTTTATGAAATAATCCTTGATATCATCTCCTTAATAAATTATCCTCTTCAAGGGGTGAACTCCCTTTGAATTACGATGGTGGAGAATACCAACAGACATGATTGAAGATATGCATGTTGATAATCATCCACTGTGGATCACATCAAGAAATTATCAAATCATGAATAATGAGTCCAACTTTTAGGTATCCACTTTACTCATCCAATTTTCATCTTGGGGATGACCTTAACCTTTAATTCCTTGACTGTAGGTGTTTCTGACGCTTTCGCCGGGGCGCACGCGTCCGTCCGCCGGGGAGGGCGCGCTGCTTGTGGCCCCGCATTCCCGCTTTCCAAAGGCGGGCGGCATCCGTTCCTTGTTCAGGGATGTCTTCTCCTTGATCGAAACCGGGATGATGGGATGTCGGTTCTTCCTTCCGTGGATTCCTCCTCGGAGCTCGTCACCTAGTCCAGGTCTCCCTAAATGATTTAAGACGGGTTCGTGAAGCTCATTCCCAGTGCCATATCTACATAGACGCCAGTTAATTATGCTGCTTCCGTCAAGACGCTCCAAGGGGTCTTGTTGGGACAGCAACCTGCGGTGAGGAGAATGGTCACGTTGGGGCATCGTTGGCATGTCAGTCTTTGGTCCCTCATCACAGGGCTTCTCGAGGGTGCGGAATCCCAAGGCATCCCACATCGAACGCGGGGAATGTGTATCATATGAGGTTTTCCTCATCTTCCCATGTTTAGCACAGGGTATGTCACGAGTTTAACATCTTGCGGAGACGGATTGGGTTAAAGGATCCCTAGGGGGAAACACCGATGTTGGGGCCAGCACGTGGGCGGCCTCCCGTATGACATGGAGTGGGGAAGGGTGGCATGATCTCACCGGGATGTGGCGGCCCGGGTAAGGATCGGGATGGATGGTGGGGTGAAGCATGGGGATTACGTTCTAAGACGACCCAAGAGGGGGGATACATTTTAACGTCATGCAGGGTGGAATACAGTTTAACGTCATGCGGGACGCGATACAGTTTAATGTCATGCGAGACAGGATAAATTTTAACGTCATGCAGGACGGGATATAGTTTAACGTCATGCGGGATGCGAGATTTGGGGCTTACGCTCTAAGGCATCCTAAGGTGGTCAGGGAACCTACATGGAGAGGTCGGGACGACCGGGTGGTGGGCTTGAACCTCGTGGAGGCTTCCTACGTACCATGCGCTAGCACGGATCAAAGTCCACGTAGTTCGCTGGGATGGGGCTTACACTCTGAGAAGCCCCATAGGAGGATGTCATGGTTGATGCGCACTCTAAGCCCACGTGAGTCATGCTCGGTGTGGGAAACAGGAGGCAGCAGGGACCAGACGATCACGTCGCGAAGGGTGCGTCCGTGAGAAGTGGAATGGGGCTTACACACAGTGTGGCCCAAAGAGGAAATAGGGGCTTACGCGTGGTTAGCAGCCCTTGGTGCCGAGGCTTACTCCAGGGTGAAGGCCCGTGGTGTGACAAAGCGAAGTGGGAAAAGGACTCCACTGGCCTTGGCAGGGGGGAAGTACGGAGATGCATGGGTGCAATCATCCGTACGAAAGGATAGGGGCTTACGCTCTGAGGCAGCCCTTCCCCCACGGACAAACGCCGCTCTGACAAGGAGGATCTCATTCCATGGGAGGAAGATTCCATTCTCGTGGAGACGAGTGGCGTAAAAAATGTCCGAGCTGGGGGGACCCTGTGTGCGAAGCACGGGGTCGGACCACAGTTTAACGTATTGTGTTAAGGACAAGGTGCTTAGCAGTTTAACGACCTGCAGCTTGGACGAGGTGGTTTTGCTCCACACCCCTAGGGGTTACATGCCCAATGCCCTCTACCCCTTGTGGAAGGGAAGGCATCGGCAAGGCCATGGAAAATGGGGGGTCGTAGAGCAAACCACCAGGTGGTCCACGTTAGCGTGGCTATGCGAAGAATCAATAGCCGTTAGCGTGCCTATGCGGAGAAGCATAAGGCAAAGCAACGCAACGGGAAACACGTCCTAAGGGACCATGAGGTTACTTCGCACGATCCTGGAAGTCCGTACGGAAAAAAACGCATGGCGCGCATGCCCGGCAGGGGAGACATCAGGTGCCGGTGCAGGGGGCAGCCAAGGGGCATCAAGGTGAGGGGTCCTTGGCTTTATGCGTGCAAAAGGGACGATTTGCGCGCAAAACACCAGGACGACACACAATTGGAGAAATGGGATTGCGCGTGAAGAGGGAATTACACCCAAGGTTTCGCGTGCACGGCAGGGTATTGCGCGCACGGACCATGGATTGCGCGCAAGTGGGGAAACCGGGGGAAGGGGCAAATTCACTGAAGCCGGTAGAGATGCGCGCAAAGGCGAACTCCGGGGCAAGGTTGGGTGGAATTCGGGATTACTTGGATTTCATCTTTCGCGCGGGGGGAGCCAAATTGTGCGCACGAGAGTCGCTTCGGATTCCTCAACCCCCAAACCGTTCGGGGTCACCTTATATTTATAGGCGACCTCCGGCACGGAATCCAGGCGACGCGCGAAGTTTTCCGCGTCGGGAACCGCTTGCGTGAAAAATATAGCCGCGAAGAAACGGGGTGCGCAATTATTGCACACCTCACCAGTCCAATTTCGCAAATCCTAGGAGCACTTCGCGTGCAAAACATTTTTTCTCACGGATCCTCTTTTATTTCGCGCACCACTTCCCGGGCCTCCAGATCGGGCCTCTGATTCCGAATATGACTTTGATTCGTCATTCCGAAACTTCCTCCGGGAGTTGCAGGCTTTTTTCGGCGTCAACAAATGCCCCCCCTTGGAATTGGATCGGTGAGAGGTCGCAACGATCAGATTCCAAGGGAAACGCCGAAATGCCAAAATGCTAAGTCTCCTGATCATGTGGCACGCAAAAAATCCGACGGGGCGCGCAAAACCTACGTACACGCGCGAAATATTCTTTCCACACGGCGCGGAACCCTGGCCTCGCCTATAAAAGGGGGCACTGGGTCCCAGATCCGTACTTCTGCTTTTTCCGTGCGATAAGCTTATCGCTCCCGTGCGAGAAATCACTCCGCGGCTGCGCGTAATAACGCACTGGCAGCGCGGAATTCCTTCCTAAAGTTGGCTGTGATTTCGCGCCAAACTGGGATATTCCGCGCTTAGTGTGCCGATTGCTCGCTCAACTCCAGGATTTCGTGCAACTCAGCCAGATTGCACGCTGAACACTCCGATTATGCGCACTACATCCTGATTTCGCCTAACTCCCGAAAAATTCGAGATGGCTGCAAACCGAGTCGATGAGGGGGAAGCCGCTACCCGTAGGATAGAAATGGCGGCGAACGAGGAGGTATATGGCGCCAAGGTGATCGTCTCCAACAATCTCACCTTGTTCAATCTGCTGACTCCGGCCCAAAAGGCATATCCCTTGTCGGACAACCTCCCACTCTAGAATTTTCTCATCCTGGAGGAGGTACCACTGTCGGGCTTCGAGGTGGACACACCGCAGTCCTGGGTGACTCGGGAGGACGAACTTCCTCGCTACAACATCACCAACAACGGTCGTCCTGCCAGGGTAACTAGACACATGGATGTATATGTCCTGAACCCAAGGACTAGGACCATTACCGGGGACGAGCCTGTGGCGGAGGATTCTCTAGCCCTCTACGCAAGCACGTTCCGTCAGAGCATCACGGACGACACGAAGGGCTGGCTGAAGGGTTAGGACCTGCGGTCCGGGGGTAACTTCACCAGCGAATGGGCCTGGGCGTTCTGGGTTCTCCATACCTGCGACCAATTCGGAGACGAACTGCGGTATATCTGCCTGTTCGAGGCGGTATGGACATCACAGTTCCATTTCAGCCGTCAGCCTGAACTCGGACCAGAGCTATTCACCCGGTGGTCTCCCGACACCAACACGTTCCACCTTCATCACGGGGAAGTCGGCATCAGTCTTTGGGATGTTCACTACATCGGAGGTATCCCACTGGAGGGCTACCAATACGACGAGTTCGTTCCTCCAAATAACACCTGGGGGGATAGGTCGGCGACGCCTATGCTGATGTGGCACCTGCTGCAGTTGGCCAAGGAGAGGCTGGGGGTCAAGGACTTCCTGAAGGACATCGCCTACAAGGGCTGGTTCAGCCTGTTCCTTAAGAAGGATCCCACCGTCATGATGCCGGGATGGGGAAAACGGTGCCCAACCGCGACTCAGAGGAGCAAGGACGGGTCATACTAGAAGACCCTAGAGGCAGGGTAGTACCAATCATGGGGCTACCGCGTCATTGAGGCCCGGGACCCGAACATCTGGTATGCTGGGTTCCTTGCCGCCTTCCTGAGCGGGTGGCTCCTGCCGGTGCGGGACGCGAGGATGGGCATCCGTCCAGCGACTTTGGTGATGGCGGGCTCTATGGCCGCCAACAAATGGTTCAACTTGGGCGTCCCCATACTCGCCAAGCTGTATACCATTCTGGGGCGCATCTCACGAGGGGGTTCGCCTCAGAGAGTCTGTGGTCCCTTCCTGATCTTCCACGGCTGGGTGGCGGCTCATCATGGCGGGTATACTTTCCCAAACACCGTCCGTCCTCCGGGAAATGGCTTGCGACAGTCCTTGCTAAACATTGCAGGGGTGGCGCTATTGACCCTCAATGAGGAGGGCGTGAGGATCCGTAGTGGTAACCATGCCAACTTCAACTTCAGCCCATTCCCCACCCCGGTTGGCCAGCTGGTGGACAACGGGCGAGGCTCTCTGGACAACAGGAATACTTCCAGAGCATTCGGGGCGGGGTGCTCATGGCTCGGATCGAAGGGAAGGTGATCTGCGAGCCGTACGTGCCATCCCGATTCGCCAGGCAGTTCGGGTGCCTCCAGCGAATGTCGAAAAGGTATTCACGGCTATCTGGCAGGAGATGAATCCATGCGTCCTGCGCCAGATGTGGTTGATGTTTACCACATTCGGCTCTGGCGACATCGTTACTCTCCCTCCCACCAGGGTCGATGCCGGCCTAGCAACCGAATATGCCGAAAACTGGACCATTGCATACCCTGAGGGGATATTACGCAAGCACGTTCGGCAACTCGAGGTTACTCGCGCGGAAACCGGGTGACGGGAAAGAAGGGAAGGTGCCGTCGGAAGGGGGGAACCGAGGGCGCGCCAGGCAGCGAGGACATCACATGGTGCCTCCACGTCCTCGTTACCCACAGGGGGGTCACATGAGGTGGCCCGGGAACTGCCTGGGAAGAAGATAAGATATCTACTTGAACCTTCCCAAGACACAATTTTCCCAGCACTATGGTCGGCCTGGATGACCATGCGGCAATCGCTGAGCCTCGAAGCCATCTGGTAGAAGATAATGCAGAATGGGATCCAACTGTCAGAGTTCGGGATCGTTCGGATTACCGACCGAGTAAATTTCCCTCAGCGGCATGCTTATGTGACGGCCATGGATGCATACGCACGCCAAAGGGGGCGGTGTGCAGAGCCAACTTTCCTGGTGAAAGTGATGCTCGTCCAGAAGCATGATCCGGAAGCGATGCCGCCGGGAGAAGGCGACAGTAATGAAGAGCCGGAGGGGGAGGAGGAAACCGGAGAGGATGAAGGTGAGGGAGAAGATGAAGAAGAGGATCCCGAAGGTGAGGGTTCGCAAGGAGCGACCTACCAAGGGAGTCTCCGAGAGAGCGGTGAGATTTCCGACTCTGATCTCGACATAACCGAGATTCTCGAGGTTTGTCTCTATCTTCATTAATTTCCCTCACTCATCCATTCTACTTTCCAACTTCTAACTCACTTCCCCATCTTACTCAGGAGTAGTTGAGCGGTGGACGAGCATCCCCACTAGAGTAAGGCAGAGAGGAACCAGTGGGACATGATGGGGATCTGACACCCATCATTGAGTTAACCAGCGTAGAGGGGTCTACCCTTATGGCGGCTCCTTGATAAAACACTATTTTATTGAATATTTTATTGAAAATAAATGATATAATTTTCTCACATTGTGTTAAACATGTTTATTTATAAAATATTTGGGATTTGATCATTCATTTGAAAATTTGGTGAAAATTCCAATTTTACCCTTAATAGTGCACTGTAGTATTTCGAAGATAACTATTTTTGTATTTATTATTTGAATTTGAAATTTTGTAACAGTGTTCCTAATATAATTATCTACAACGTTTATTCAGGACACTAGGGCTAAAGAGTTCATTTGGTTGTTTAAACGGGGCCATGAAGGAAAAGTTGGGCTGGGCTCGCCAGAATGGAGAAGGTTCTGTATTTGGGACATATCCTCAACATACGGGCTTGGATTGATCCCAAATATTTAGGAAAGCTCGGAGACATGATGTTTCACAAATCAGCCTTCTGGAAGGCCGGTCAATTCACGCGTTTTGGAGGTCAAATTGGCGGTGCAAGTTGGAATAAAATATTTAGCCGAGATTTTCATTTCACACTTAAAAAGTTATGTATACCTAGCCCTCACAAACTCTATTTAAAGGGGGTTTTAACTCTTTGAGAGGGCTGGTCGAGGCTTTGGGAAGGTGTGGCCGAAAGGGTGTCTCTTGGGAGCCCCTCACAACTCTTGGAAGAAGTAAGCCTTTGTGCAAACCTCTCTTCCAAAAGGCTCTCATCTCTCACCTCTTCTTTGTATTTCTTTTCTTTCATGTTTGTTTCTTGAATTTTTCTTCAAATAATATTCTGTGTTCATCCCTCTTCTTCTTATCTTAATCTTCTTAATTGTTTTGGAATCAAGAGTGGAGACAAGATTGGGTTCTACGCTTTCAATCCGTTGCCTATGCAAAACGTCTCCACAATGACTACACCACCCATGGAAGAGTAGTTCTTTTTAGTAATCGATCGACCTCTATCCTTCTTCATTCATTTATTTTGAATCAATGAGCTACTGTAATTCACATATTATGATCTATTAATTGAGTTTTTAATTTAAATGAAACTAAGCAAGCAATTTAATAGTTAACACAAAACACGCGAGGTCGGGAATTGTGTGGACTGTGAGAGCGCAACCTTAACTGGTAATTCAAAACCACATGGGATCAATTTGTAGAGTTCAAATATAATCCCTAAACTCAATTAATCCTCATTTCCAGAGTGGTTATGTGCCTTAATTTACCACTGACCATAAGCTAATTTTAGAACATCAATCAAAGCAGGGTGTTGCGATTGCATGTTCTGAAGTTAGCCTAAGGTTAAAATTCACTTCAATCTTCGTGGTAAAGTTAATTCTCGTAGGGTTCGGGATTTAACAAATTAAGGGATCATAATTAAGTGAATATTAATTTAAATAATAATGATTAATAAATGATTGAAGAGGTATAGTTAGATCGATTACGTCTTTTAAATATTGTCTAAACAAACATCTTTTTGTTGTGTCATTCTAATCAAAACTTCATTTCAAAATTAAAAACAAAAAAAAATGCAATCTTCTTCCAGAAAACTTCTTCTAGATTCATAAACTATAAACAACCACCCCCATCCTTTCAAATAGTGTTTTTATTATCTTTTATTTCACTTCTATAATACCTCTAATAATTGTTTTAATTCACTTCCTCCTTTGAGAGACGACCTTGGTCAGCCACTCTACTGCACCTAAGTACCCCAAATTACACTAATCATTTGAGGGTGCCCACGACAGCGCTCTTTCAAATTGGCGCCGTTGCCGGGGAGGCAAGTAATTATTTCAACCAATTAGAGGTATTTATTTTATTTTAAATTTTATTCTCTTCCTCTCTTCTTTCTTTCTTCTTTACCCAATCTGATTTTTCTTCTTCTTCTTTTATTTTCTTCTACTTCTTTTTGGACCATCAACTCAAACTTCTCATTTTTATTTTTCTATGGTCCACCTTCTTTCTTTTCATTTTTATTTGATCTATGACACGAACTAATCCCGAAGATCTCTTAGATCTTGACCCTGAGATTGAACGTAGCCTTAGGGCACGAATCAGACATTCTCAATCTACGGGAAGTTTCAATATTCAACCAGTTGGTGAATTCCTCTCTTCTGGAAACATTGAAATTGGAAGCAATTCAAATTCAAACATAAAAGAGGAACCAATGGCTGGAAATAATGGAAATGAACTTAATAGAACCATTCGATAATTGGCTGCACCTGATATTAACTATCAACCAAATTGTATTGCATACCCAAATCTCGAATCGGACTTTGAATTGAAATCTGGATTAATTCACCTTCTTCCAAAGTTTCATGGATTATCTAGTGAGGATCCCAACAAACACCTTAAGGAATTTAATGTGGTTTTCTCAACTTTAAAACCAAGAAATGTTTCTAAAGATCAAATTAAATTAAGAGAATTCCCATTCTCACTTGATGGAGCTGCAAAAGATTGGATGTATTATTTGCAACCTGAAGATGTAACATGTTGGAATGATTTGAAACGTCTTTTCTTGCAAAGATTTTTTCCAGCATCAAGGACCACATCCATTCGAAAGGAGATATCGGGGATCAAGCAAGCACAGGGGGAGTCAATGTATGAGTATTGGGAGCGATTCAAGAAGTTGTGTGCAAGCTGCCCACATCACCAAATCAGTGAGCAACTACTCATCCAGTACTTATATGAAGGACTCACGCCCATGGAGAGGAGCATGGTGGATGCTGCAGCTGGAGGAGCATTGGTGGACAAGACACCAGTAGCTGCACGAGCATTGATCGACAAAATGGCCCAAAACTCTCAAAAATTCGGTGATAGAGGTACACCACATGTTCGAGGAGTACATCAAGTAAGTCCTTCTTCTCTTGAAAGTCATTTGATTGATACTAAGTTAGAAGAATTGACAACTATGGTGAGGCAGATTGCATTGGCACAAAAGACATCTCTACCCCCTCCTTCAAGGCCTTGTGGTATTTGCACTGAGACAAGCCACCCAACTGACTGTTTCCCACAACTCCAAGAAACAGAAGATTGTGCAGCAGTGTTCCCTGGGAGACCATTTCAGTAGCAACAACAACAACCATATCCCCAAAAGAAGTTTGATCCAACATACAACCAAGGGTGGAAAGATCAACCGAACATGAGGTATGGCTCTGGACAACAACAAAGGCCCCCTTTTCAACCAAACTTCCAGCAGCCTCCGCCTTATCAGCAGGGTTTCCAACAACCCCAAAGGAGATTTGAAGCCCAAGCATCAACAAGCCAACAAAAAGGGAATCCACCACCAAAGGTAGATTCTAATACTGATGATCTTTTGAAGCAAATTGTTCTTAATCAACAGAATGAGCTGAAGAGTCAAGGTTCGGAGCTGAGGGAGTTAAAAACTCAAATGAGCCAGATTGGCACCGCCCTCCATGAACTTGTGAGTAAGAATTCTGGAAATCTACCTTTCCAACCCACTCCAAATCCAAAGGGGAATGTTAGTGCCATCACATTGAGAAGTGGAAAGCAAATGAACGATACATCTGCACCTACCATTCCACTGGGATTCACCTCAACTTCAGAGAAGCCGCATTCCATACCAATTGATGAGCAATCCAAGGAGAAAGATAAAGGTAAGAAAAAGATTGATGATGTTCCTCCTAAACCCCTTCCTTTTCCAAACAGGGTTGTTCAAACCAAGAAGATGGCTGAAGAAGCAATGCAAAAGGAGGTTTTGGACACATTCAAGCGTGTGGTGATCAACATTCCTCTACTTGAAGCCATTAAGCAAATTCCAAGGTATGCCAAATTCTTAAAAGAACTCTGCACCAATCGAAGAGGGCTCAAGGGGAATGAGAGAATCAACCTTGGAAGGAATGTCTCGGCACTCATTACACCAACTCTAGCAATGCCAACAAAGTTCAAGGATCCTGGGACATTCACCATCCCATGTACCATAGGGGAGTTGCACTTTTCTGATGCACTTTGTGATTTAGGTGCTTCCATAAATGTGATGCCTCACTCTGTATTCTCTTCCTTGCAGGTTGGTGAGTTGAAGCCAACAAGAGTAGTGGTGCAATTGGCGAATAGAGCTACCGCATATCCAGCGGGAGTTCTTGAGGATGTACTTGTTCGGGTAAGAGACATGATCTTTCCAGTAGACTTCTATGTGCTTAACATGGAGGATGATCAGGTAAGTTCTCATGCCCCCATTATCTTAGGTAGGCCCTTCCTCAAAACTGCAAAAACTATCATAAATGTCAATGAGGGTACACTTTCCATGGAGTTTGGAGATGAAGTTCTGATATTTAATGTTATGGATTCCATGAAGTACCCCTCAGAGGACCATTCTGCTTTTGTTATCTCCCATTTTGAACCACCAAGTAAAAACATCATGGAATTGGATTGTCCTATGCTTAGGGAGATTATGAGTATTGGTTCTAGTTTGATGTCTAAGAATACTTCTACACCCATTTTTAAGGAACAAGACTCTCTAATATTTGATTTTGAAATGGAATCATATTCTGATTTTGATCATGTGAACTCTGATTATGACATGGCTATTGAGTATGCTGATGGATTTGGTGCTTTATTCTCTGATTGTGATGATTTTTATTCTGATACTGATGTTCATTGTGCAGATATGTCTGTTGCATCAATTTCTCCATCCATACATCACCCACCTACATTGGAACTCAAGCCATTGCCCCCAAATCTCAAATATGCATACTTGCTCAGTGGTGATAGATTACCTGTCATAATTGCTAACAATCTCTCTTTTGAACATGAAGAAAAACTTTTGAATCTTTTGAGAGATAACATTAGGGAAATTGGTTGGACATTGGCAGACATATCAGGTATTAGCCCCTCCATTTGTATGCATAGGATTCTCTTGGAGGATGGGGCTAAACCGGTGAGACAGCCACAAAGGAGACTTAATCCCACCCTCCTAGAAGTTGTTAAGAAAGAAGTTGAAAAATTACTTGAGGCGGGTATCATTTACCCTATTTCTGACTCACAATGGGTTAGCCCTGTTCAGGTTGTACCAAAGAAAACTGGTTTCACTGTTATAAAAAATGAAAATGATGAGTTAGTTCCTGTGAGAGTACAAAACAGTTGGCGAGTGTGTATCGATTATAGGAAACTAAATCAATCCACTCGTAAGGACCATTTCCCACTTCCATTCATTGATCAGATGCTTGAGAGACTATCTGGGAAGACACACAATTGTTTCTTGGATGGATTTTCTGGCTATTTTCAGGTTCCCATTGTAGCAGAGGACTAGGAGAAGACAACATTCACCTACCCATTCGGTACCTTTGCTTACCGAAGGATGCCATTTGGACTTTGCAATGCCCCAGGTACCTTCCAGAGATGCATGGTGAGTATTTTCTCAGATTTCATTGAGACATGCATGGAGGTATTTATGGATGATTTTACAGTTTATGGGTCCTCATTTGATGAATGTCTCTCTAGTTTGGGTGATGTGTTGCATCGTTGTATTGAGAAGAATCTGGTCTTAAATTTTGAAAAATGTCATTTCATGGTCGAAAAGGGAATTGTATTAGTCATATAGTCTCACAACATGGAATTGAAGTTGATAAATCTAAGGTAGACATTATTTCATCCCTCCCATATCCTACATGTGTGCGTGATGTTCGATCATTCCTTGGGCATGCTGGATTTTATCGACGCTTCATCAGAGATTTTAGTAAGATCGCTCTACCCTTATCTCGATTGCTTCAAAAAGATATTGACTTCAATTTTGATGATTCATGCAGGGTATCATTTGATGAGCTGAAGAAGTGTCTGACCACTCCACCAATCATACAGCCCCCATGGTGGGACCTTCCATTTGAGCTTATGTGTGACGCCTCCAACTTCGCGGTTGGAGCTGTCTTATCTCAGAGGGTGGAGGGACGTTCACATGTGATCGCTTATGCATCGAGGACACTGGATTCAGCCCAATCAAACTACACAACCACGGAAAAGGAGTTTCTTGCTGTCATATTTTCTTTAGATAAATTCCGTTCATATTTATTGGGCTCAAAAGTAGTTGTTTTTTCTGACCATGCAGCTTTGAGGTACCTCCTGAAGAAGCCAGATGCAAAGCCGCGACTTATCCGTTGGATGCTCCTTCTTCAAGAGTTTGACATCGAGATAAATGACAAAAAGGGGTCAGAAAACTTGGTGGCGGACCACATGAGTAGGCTTACTCACACACTAGAGGGTGACACCTTGGACCAGGTACCACTTCGGGACACTTTCCCCGATGAGCATCTCTATACCATCTCAGGTAAGCATCCTTGGTATGCTGATTTAGTTAATTACATTGTTGGCTCTGAAATCCCAGTAAATTTGAAGAAACATCAAGTCCAAAAATTAAAGAGTGAGTCAAGATTTTATGTTTGGGATGATCCATACTTATGGCGCATGTGTAGTGACCAAGTTATTAGGAGGTGTGTTCCCGATCATGAGTTTGAGTCTGTTTTGTATTTCTGTCATACACTTGCTTGTGGTGGACACTTTGGACCCCAACGGACAGCTAGGAAGGTTTTGGACTCTGGATTATATTGGCCTAAATTATTCCATGATGCCCATGTGTTTTGTAAGTCATGCTCTCGTTGCCAACACACTGGGAACATTTCTAAGAGACATGAGATGCCCCAACAACCCATACAATTCTGTGAGATTTTTGATGTATGGGGCATTGATTTTATGGGTCCTTTTCCTAGTTCATTTGGATTTTTGTATATTTTGGTTGCTGTTTATTATGTGAGTAAATGGGTGGAGGCCAAGGCCACCAGGACTGACGATTCTCATGTTGTTGTGGACTTTGTCAAAACACAGATTTTCTACAGGTTTGGAATACCAAAGGCCATCATCAGTGACCAAGGGACACACTTTTGCAATAGGAATTTTTCTTCCCTCCTTCTAAATTATGGGGTGGCACACAAAACATCAACACCATACCACCCCCAAACAAATGGCCAGGCTGAGGTTTCAAATCGTGAGTTGAAACAAATCTTGGAGAAAACCGTGCAGCCAAATAGGAAGGATTGGAGCAAGCGCTTGGATGATGCATTGTGGGCTTATAGGACAGCATACAAGACCCCCATTGGTAAGTCCCCATTTCGGATTGTTTTTGGGAAAGCGTGTCATCTCCCCGTGGAAGTCAAGCATCGGGCATATTGGGCTATAAAGAAATGTAACATGGATTTGGCCCAAGCTGGAATTCAAAGGAAGTTGCAAATTCAAGAGCTTGAGGAGATTCGACTATCATCATATGAGAACTCAAGGCTCTACAAGGAAAGATCAAAAGCAGCTCATGACAAAATGATCCAACAAAGGGAGTTTCATGTTGGAGAGAAAGTCCTTCTCTATAGTTCACGACTGAAGTTGATGCCTGGTAAGTTGCGTTCCAGATGGTTAGGTCCTTATATTGTGTCTAATGTTTTTCCTTATGGTGCAGTGGAGATCACACAAGAGGACACTAGAAGGAGCTTTACAGTCAATGGGCAATGTTTGAAGAGATACATTGAGGGACATCCTACTGATGCAGTGGATTTTATCACACTGCATGACCCCATCATCACTTGATCACATCAGGCTGTTCCTAACCCTTTCACTTTTATATTATTTGTCCTATTTAAAAATTCTGCATTTCATGTGCATATATCATCTCATGGGTTCACATTGAGGACAATTCAATATTTTAAGTGTGGGGGAGGGAACCTTTTAGTTTAGTAATTTCAATTGTTTTCCTGTTAAAAAAAACCAAAAAAAACTGTGTGTTTTTCAAATTTTTTGTGTTTATTTTATAATTTTCTGTGTGTTTTTGAAACTTTTGAGCTGAAATAATTCTCATCACCATTTTTAAATCCATATCAATAAGTGAAACAATTTACCCCTTGAAACTAAGCTTAAATGAATGCTGAAATGACTTTGTTTCAAGTTCAAATATTTAGTAATTTCATGAAAAGTACGCTGAATTTTGAATCCCATGCCAATCTCACTGTCGTTATATTTGAAATCACTTTCCTGTGAGGCTTCTGAACCATTATTTTCATATTCTTTACATTCACCTCACTTCTTGAGAGAACCAAACCATACTTGATTTAACCAGAATTTGATCTATTCCTGTCAAAACTTGAGGGTTTGAGATACTTGTGTTTAAATGATTGAGGCATTTGTTTGGTATTAAAACCCATATTTCAAAGAATCCTTTTTTATAATGGCCTACCTTGAATATTTAATCCTTGTAGCCCTTATAAGCAATGCACAGCCTGTTAGGTTAAGCCACATTACAAGCCAATTTTCCCTATCCAACCAACTCTTGAAGTGAAATTGCATAATCTAGTTGAGCTTAAGTGTGGGGGAAGTTGTCTTGGGTTTTGCCACCACATTCTGTGATACTTTCGGTGGAAACTTAAATTCTGAAGAGATGTGTTTGCTGCTAAAGGAAGTCATTATATTGAAAGTTGTGCCTTTTCTGGAGCTTTCATGACAAGTGAAGCTGTGCCTTTTCTGGAGCTTCTAATTGAGGTGGAAAGTTGTGCCCGTCTGGAGCTTTCAAGAAAATCATGTTTGAGAAGATTGACATTTTTTATGCTGAAATGATGAATGGTGTAAACCTTTCATGACTTTTCATGATGATGGAGCTGAATTGATACTATGGGGATTGAAGAGAAGACCATATTTAAGTGAAAATTAGATTAATGCAATTTTGCTTCAAAAGAGTCAAGCCCTCCTCATTCAGCCTCAGAGTTTTTCACATCTTAATCCTACCAACCGAAAGCCACAGAACAACCCTGAAAAGTACTCATGATAAACATATGTCCTTGACTCACATCGGGTAGCGATGTAGGAATCTATCAAGCCTATGGTGACCCTTGTATGAGTTTGGATGAGAAAGACATTGCAAAAAAAATTGATATTTGAGTGATGAGAGAAAATTCAAGCGAGGTAAGTGTTTTGTGCATGGGTGGATAAATGAAGTGGAAATATATTGAATGATATAAATGGAGAACATGAAATAAGGTTTTTTATGAGGCATGATATCTTTTGATTCTTGGTGTGAAATTGACTGATCTTAAGGATATGTGTTTTAAAATTGGTTTTGATTTGATATTGATGTTTACTAGATATGAGGTTTTGCCCAGGTGTGCAAAAGGGTAAGTGTGGGGGAGTTGATAAAACACTATTTTATTGAATATTTTATTGATAATAAATGATATAATTTCTTCACATTGTGTTAAACATGTTTATTTATAAAATATTTGGGATTTGATCATTCATTTGAAAATTTGGTGAAAATTCCAGTTTTACCCTTAATAGTGCACTGTAGTATTTCGAAGATAAATATTTTTATATTCATTATTTGAATTTGAACTTTTGTAACAGTGTTACTAACGTAATTATATACAACTGTTATTCAGGACACTAGGGCTAAAGAGTTCATTTGGTTGTTGAAACTGGGCCATGAAGTCAAAGTTGGGCTGGGCTCGCCAGAATGGAGAATGTTCTTTATTTGGGCCATATCCTCTACATACGGGCTTGGATTGAGCCCAAATTTTGAGGAAAGCTCGGGGAAATGATGTTTCACAAATCAGCCTTCTGGAAGGCCAGTCAATTCATGCGTTTTGGAGGTCAAATTGGCGTTGCAAGTTGGAATAAAATATTTAGCCGAGATTTTCATTTCACACTTAAAAAGTTATGTATCCCTAGCCCTCACAAACTCTATTTAAAGGGGGTTTTAACTCTTTGAGAGGGCTAGTCGAGGCTTTGGGAAGGTGTGGCCGAAAGGGTGTCTCTTGGGAGCCCCTCACAACTCTTGGAGGAAGTAAGACTTTGTGCAAACCTCTCTTTCAAAAAGGCTCTCCTCTCTCACCTCTTCTTTGTATTTCTTTTCATTCATGTTTGTTTCTTGAATTTTTCTTCAAATAATATTCTGTGTTCATCCCTCTTCTTCTTATCTTAATCTTCTTAATTGGGTTGGAATCAAGAGTGGAGACAAGATTGGGTTCTACGATTTCAATCCGTTGCTTATGCAAAACGTCTCCACAATGACTACACCACCCATGGAAGAGTAGTTCTTTTTAGTAATCGATCGACCTCTATCCTTCTTCATTCATTTATTTTGAATCAATGAGCTACTATAATTCCCATATTATGATCTATTAATTGAGTTTTTAATTTAATTGAAACTATGCAAGCAATTGAATAGTTAACACAAAACACGCGAGGTCGGGAATTGTGTGGACTGTGAGAGCGCAACCTTAACCGGTAATTCAAAACCACATGGGATCAATTTATAGAGTTTAAATATAATCCTTAAACTCAATTAATCCTCATTTCCAGAGTGGTTATGTGCCTTAATTTACCACTGACCATAAGCTAATTTTAGAACATCAATCAAAGCAGGGTGTTGCGATTGCATGTTCCAAAGTTAGCATAAGGTTAAAATTCACTTCAATCTTCGTGGTAAAGTTAATTCTCGTAGGGTTCGGGATTTAACAAATTAATGGATCATAATTAAGTGAATATTAATTTAAATGATAATGATTAATAAATGATTGAAGAGGTAGAGTTAGATCGATTACGTCTTTTAAATATTGTCTAAACAAACATCTTTTTGTTGTGTCATTCTAATCGAAACTTCATTTCAAAATTAAAAACAAAAAAAAATGCAATATTCTTCCAGCAAACTTTTTCTAGATTCATAAACTATAAACAACCACCCCCATCCTTTCAAGTAGTGTTTTTATTATCTTTTATTTTACTTCTATAATACCTCTAATAATTGTTTTAATTCACTTCCTCCTTTGAGAGACGGCCTTGGTCAGCCACTCTGCTGCACCTAAGTACCCCAAATTACACTAATCATTTGAGGGCGCCCACGACAGCGCTCTTTCACTTCTACAGCGGCTGGAACTCTGGGGACCGACGCTCTGGATTCCTGTAAGTCTCACACTTCACTACTGGTGCTTGGTGTCAAGAGATCCCATCTGGCCAGCGTATGCCCCGTGCAGTGATCTCAACACTGGAGGCACGTCAGGCTGCGGAGCCCGGGCCATCTGCGAGCGGACCAGCGGCAAACATATCACCTCGCTCGGAACATGCTCTCTGCACTGAGTTGGCCCCAACAATAGATGAACAGAGGGCGGCGGACATCAGCGGCGCTGTTCCCGGAACGCGGTCGGAAGCTGGTGGAGGTGTCATTGCTGCTGGGGCGAGGGAAGGTCGCCCGGACGTCAAGGATTCTATTCTTCATGAAGACATCCCTGGGGTGGATCCTACTGCCGATCTGCTGGCGGCCTTCCCCATATACCAACCTGCCGACCCTGAGGAGATTGATGACTCAGAATCAGAGGCAGCCGAGGAGAGCCGGATGATACGGAGCAAGGGTTGGAAGTGTATCCAGTGCTTTCTCAGGCAGCCCCAGTCTGATTGGCTGAGGCGGATGGGATCACTCCAGACCTGGCTGCGCTTCCTGTGCACCGGAGGGGCTGATGCTCAGCGCCTTCATCTAACGGTCCGTGATTATATGGCCGAGAAGATGCGCGAGAGCAGCCGGTGCGCCAACATTTCCCAGTGCCAGGAAGGATCGACGAGCGCTCAAATGCTGCTGAGGGTGGAGAAAGAAGTCCGGAACCTCGAAGGGCAGGCGACAAATAAAGAGGTCTTCATCACAACATGCTCTGAGCTCATGGAGCAACTGACCGCCCAGCTGGCTGATGCCCAGGAACAACTGGTGGAGGCGAGTCACCAGATGACTGTGCTTCGAAGCGAGCGGGCGCAGGCACAAGCTAGGGCTGATGAGCTGCGCTCTGTGGTGGCCGATGAGGAGAGAGTCTTCAAAGAGAGAAAAGCAGCCCTAGAGGCTACAAGCCAGAGGGTAGCAGTGATGGAAAGATCAATTCAGCATGCTCATCCCTAAGGGCTTTGTTTTTTCCATCTCATGAACTTTTGCTTGTATTGCTCATCGTCTCAATCCAATGTATGGACAAATCCACTCTTTTGTACCCTTGGTTTAATGCGCTCAACCATAGATTCGAAACGAATAACAACTCACCCCTAGGCTCCTGTGGGACATGCCCAACGCAAGAAGCAAGAGGTGCTCGTACCATCATTCCGTTCAACTGTGGGGCATTGACCAAGCTTCGGGTGTCCAAAATCGGGCCTGAACATTTGAAGAGACCCAGGGCCGATTGTTGTGTCGACTTCTCAATGTGCCTTAACACACAAGCGGGGCAATGTCGGGGGCATTGAAATCCATTCGAACACAGGAGGATAGAGAGAAACGGTGCATCACGCTACCCAAATTCGGAACCCAATGGGGCGCAACCATGGAGGATAACTGTCAACCGTGGCGGAAACATAGCACCCATATCACATTGGCCCGGAATGGGAGGACAATAAATGAGGGCTGACCGTTGACCATGTTCACAACACGGGGCCTAACTCAAATATCGTTGGTCAGTTTTCCGGAACGTTGGCCCAGGACAGTAGGCCGACCATAGGTCGAGCATCCATACTGTTAGGGGGTCCCGTCAAACATGACCAGTTTTCCGGAATGTTGGCCCAGGAAAGTAGGTGGACCATAGGTCGAGCATCCATACTGTTAGGGGGTCCCGTCAAATGCGAATGGAAATGAGGGTCCAAATAAGGGGGAACGCAAAGCGCGGGAGGTGGAGTGGTGGCTTGTTCGAACAAAGTCCAACACTCTCGATATTGCGCCGCCAGGGCGGGGGGGTATTAGGCGGACGTACCGACCTGATCACGGGTCGTCCCAATTTCCAGACAGGACTTCTTTGGTGAGAGAACTGTCGCTTCCCATCATTACCATGGGGCATCCCAAACATGCTCGGGGTAGATATCCTGATTACACCATTTATCATGAAGTCGGGCCGAGGGGCCGACAATAAAGGACGGTGTTCAGCTATCCCTGGGGCTAGACCCAAGACGAAACGTCCGGGCGGCCCTACGTATCTCATAAGGATGAGAATCAAGCCCACGTAGTTCTGAAAATACAGTTTAATGTCATGCTAGACGAAATGCAGTTTAAAATCATGCGGGACGGAATACAGTTTAACGTCATGCGGGACGAAATACGGATCTTAGTTTTAGGTCTTAGAGCTCGGACCATGAGGATCTTAGTTTTAGGTCTTAGAGCTCGGACCATGAGGATCTTAGTTTTAGGTCTTAGAGCTCGGACCATGATGAAGGGGGAGAAATGGACACATGGCCAGGAAGCTACAAAAAACCCGACATGAAGGAGGACTTAAGCCCTACTTAACATGTTCTCTCCGAGGAAATGCTCGAGTCGAGGGACAGAACACGGAGGTAGGCCGGCAGGGCCCGCGGGGAAGTTCCCTATGCGCTCCTACGTATCTCATAAGGATGAGAATCAATCCATACGTAGTTCTGAAAGTGACATGGTAAGATACCAGTGCCAAGGGAAAATGGGGGAGTGCGGGCATATCCCTTGCACTAAAAGAAGCGGTATTTGATAAATCTTATTTGTCCTTTAAGGTGAGTGGTTTTTTTTGTGAAGCGACAGACCTAGAGTAGCAGGTCATGGTGTCGCCACAAGCATCAAGCCGTGATAGGCGTTGAAAAATGGCATGGCATAAGACCAATACCCAA
The DNA here is from genome assembly GCA_963277665.1 of Viscum album. Lineage (NCBI taxonomy): Eukaryota > Viridiplantae > Streptophyta > Magnoliopsida > Santalales > Viscaceae > Viscum > Viscum album. The sequence goes on along the minus strand of OY728153.1, from coordinate 1,174,902,462 downwards.
CGTGACGTCCTCTACGACGAGGTCATCACAATGTAGTGCCGTTTTTCATCGTGCGGCCAGGACGATAATGTCACAATTTAGGGTCGTGTGATAGGACCAACAGCACAGTTTAAGGTCATATGGTTTGGACCAACAACACAGTTTAAGGTCATATGGTTTGGACCACAGTTTAAGGTCATATGGTTTGGACCAACAACACAGTTTAAGGTCATATGGTTTGGACCAACAACACAGTTTAAGGTCATATGGTTTGGACCAACAACATAGTTTAAGGTCATATGGTTTGGACCAACAGCACAGTTTAAGGTTATATGGTTTGGACCAACACCACAGTTTAAAGTCATATGGTTTGGACCAACAGCACAGTTTAAGGTCATATGGTTTGGACCAACACCACAGTTTAATGTCATAAGGTTTGGACCGACAGCACAGTTTAAGGTCCTAAGGTTTGGACCAACAACACAGTTTAAGGTCATATGGTTTGGACCAACAACACAGTTTAAGGTCGTAAGGTTTGGACCAACAACACAATTTAAGGTCGTAAGGTTTGGACCAACAACACAGTTTAAGGTCGTAAGGCTTGGACCAACAACACAGTTTAAGGTCATAAGGTTTGGACCAACAGCACAGTTTAAGGTCTTATGGTTTGGACCAACACCACAGTTTAAGGTCATATGGTTTGGACCAACAACACAGTTTAAGGTCATATGGTTTGGACCAACAACACAGTTTAAGGTCATATGGTTTGGACCAACAACACAGTTTAAGGTCGTAAGGTTTGGACCAACAGCACAGTTTAAGGTCCTATGGCTTGGACCAACAGCACAGTTTAACGTCATATGGTTTGGACCAACAACACAGTTTAAGGTCGTATGGTTTGGACCAACAGCACAGTTTAACGTCTTATGGTTTGGACCAACAGCACAGTTTAAGGTCATATGGTTTGGACCAACAGCACAGTTTAAGGTCTTAAGGTTTGGACCAGCAGCACAGTTTAAGTTCATAAGGTTTGGACCAACAACACGGTTTAAGGTCAGATGGTTTGGACCAACAACACAGTTTAAGGTCATATGGTTTGGACCAACAACACAGTTTAAGGTCAGAAGGTTTGGACCAACATCACAGTTTAAGGTCGTAAGGTTTGGACCAACAGCACAGTTTAAGGTCATATGGTTTGGACCAATAACACAGTTTAAGGTCGTAATGTTTGGACCAACACCAGAGTTTAAGGTCGTAAGGTTTGGACCAACAGCACAGTTTAAGGACGTAAGGTTTGGACCAACAGCGCAGTTTAAGGTCATATGGTTTGGACCAACATCACAGTTTAAGGTCATATGGTTTGGACCAACAGCACAGTTTAAGGTCATATGGTTTGGACCAACACCACAGTTTAAGGTCGTAAGGTTTGGACCAACCGAGAGAGGAGCCTTGGGCAAAGGAGCCTACGAGGGTTCAACAATCAGGGAGGGGCAGCAGACGCTAGCTCCCAGCTATGCTGGGACCGAAATGCAATGTCTGGGCGACTCCTCACTCCCCTAAGGGGATGAATGTCAAGAGGAACGCATCCCGTAAAGAAGAGACCCAAGCACATACTCTAGCGCTCAGACCGTGGGAGCCCCGAGAGACACTGTTACGCAGCTCGGTCTATCTGATGTGCGGGGGTGTACTGAGGGTTAGTACAAGGAGTGTCGAGATTCCACCTTGGCACAGCGGGGCGGAAAATGACATGAACCATGCCACCAACATTCATGGCCTGGGGAACTGGCATGACGACTGAGGACTACTGTTGACCATGTTCGCAACACAGCATCCTGTCGTGTTAGCCATGGGGACAAACAAATGAGCATCAACCGCTGACCATGTTCGCAACGTGGGATTTGTATCAATTTTTTGTCTGATACCCTCAGGGGAATTGGCCCATGATGGTAGGAGAACCCTTGGGCGTTGTATCCAGACCGTTCTTGGGGGTCCCTCCGGGCATGAAAGATGACGGGGGCCCGAATGAAGGGGAACACGAAGCTTGGAAAGTGGATGGAACTTTCCTTAGTAAAATCTGGCACTCCAAGTTCTAGACCAGAGTGTTTTGAGCACGTCAGAAGACCATTGGAAAGGGTCATAGGGCCCAGTCCGAGAGCGGCCAAGAGATGGCGGATCCCTGGGCAAAAGAGGGGGTGTAATGCCAAACACCCTGGGCACCGGGAGATCATGGGATCTCCTAAGAGATGGGGCTGGACCTGACATCTAGGTGTTAAGGAGGTCCTACGTATCCCATTAGGATGGGAATCAAGCCACACGTAGTTCTTTATATGCATCTTTAAACACCGTTGGACAGAGGAGGGCTAAACCCTGAGGACAGGGTGCACGGGGTGCATCTATTGCAAACCCGATGTGAATGGGGACATAATCTCACACCACGCCACGCGGCCCTGTGATCGAAGTCCCAAAGGCGAAACAGACGCGACAGTGGACCTCAAACTGGACCCCAAAGATGAAAGGTCTGGGCGTTCCTATGTATCCCATTAGGATGGGAATCAAGCTAGACGTAGTTCTGGCAACACAGTTTAACGTCATGTTAGACGGAATATAGATCTTAGTTTTAGTTCTTAGAACTCGGACCGAGAAGGAAGAAAGGGCGGAGTTTGGTAACTCCTGGGCTGGACCCGAGATGAAATGTCTGGGCGGTCCTACGTATCTCATGAGGATGAGAATCAAGCCACACATAGTTCTTGAAAATACAGTTTATCGTCATGTTGGATGGAATATAGATCTTAGTTTTAGGTCTTAGAACTCGGACCAAGAGGATCTTAGTTTTAGGTCTTAGAGCTCGGACCATGAGGAGCCCAGATGTAGGGCAGAGTGTAGTTAAAGGTCGTGCTGGACCATACAGTTTAAGGTCATGCTGGACCATACAGTTTAAGTTCAAGTAGGACCGTACAGTTTCAGGTCATGTAGGACCGTAACAGTTTAAGGTCATGTAGGAAGAAAACAGTTTAAGGTCATGTAGGACAAACAATGTAGGAAAAATACTTCTTGAGGAACCTGGCGTTGGTGGGAGGAGTGATACGCTCCCCATCCATAGTCACCAGGGAATACGCACCATTGGTATGGACCTTGTGGACAATAAAAGGTCCCTCCCACTTGGGCTCCAACTTGGGTGGTTTCCTGCAGGGAATCATTGGCGCTCTGAGAGCCAACACCAGGTCACCTTGCAGGAAGGAGCGGAGGTGAACCTTCTTATCGAAAGCCCGAGCCATCCTACTCTGATGCCTTTCCAGGTTATGTAAAGAGCGAAGCCTACTTTCATCCAGTGCTTCGAATTCGGCTAGACGGATCTTGGCAACTCTGTCCGGCGCTTGCTGGTCATAGACCGCCGTGCGCAATGAGGGCAGTTAGACCTTGATGGGAAGGATGACCTCAGCTCCGTACACCAGGGAATACGGGGTCACCTGGGTGGAATTGCGAGTCGTCGTCCTATAAGCCCAGAGGGCGTTGGGGAGCTTGTCCGGCCAACTTTTCCTATTCTGACCAACCATTTTTTGTAGAATGTTAGAGAGGGTTTTGTGAAATTCCTCAATCTATCCATTCGCCTGCGCATTATAGCGGGAGGTGTGGTTCGAGCGAATGTTGTACTTGGCGTACAATCTCTTCAGCTCGGCCGCCCGGAAGTTGGTTCCGTTGTCCGTGAGGATAGCGTGAGGTATTCCAAACCAGTGAAAGATATTGGAACTCACGAAGTCGGAGATAGAACCAGCCTTGACTTCCCTAAGCGTGGCTGCCTCTGCCCACTTTGAGAAGAAATCTGTGGCGGTTAAGATGAACCGGCACTGGCGGGTCGTCGCCGGCGGGTAGGGCCCTACGACATCCAACCCCTAGACTGCAAAGGGCCAAGAATACTTAGTAGTATGGAGAGGCTCCGGTGGCCGATTCACAAAGTTAGCATGAACTTGGCAAACATGGAACCTCTTGGCGTACTCGATGCAGTCGTGGATCATGGAGGGCCAAAAGTATCCGAGTCTCCGAATCTGGTGGGACAACTTCGACCCGGCCTGGTGGGCACCACAGGATCCAGCGTGCACTTCCTGCATGACCTGTGGTATCTCAACTCCTTGAAGACAACGGAGGAGAACACCATCAATCCCGCTCCTGTAAAGGAGCTGCTCACGGCTAGGACCGCTTTGAAGGGTGAATCGCGGCGCGCGGCGCCGTATTCATTCCTGCTCCGCTCGGTCCATCAGAAGATTGTCGTGCCGGAGATATTCAACCAGGGGTGTCCTCCAGTCAGGGACTGTCTCGACCACCATGCCTGGAACCCCGTGGGGTCCCGACGCGGGGGCACCAGCGGTGAGATGGTTCACTCGCGGGCCACGACCACCCTCCGGGATAACAGGAGCAATGACTCTTCGGTGCGCCATGTGGATGATTAGGTCATCCTTCTCAGTCTCCGCGAGTGATGCGGCCAGGCTGGCCAAAGCATCTGCTCGACTGTTCTGCGACCGGGGAACGTGAACGAAATCTAGTCGGGAGGGGAACTTAGCCATTAGATGGAGGGTGCACTCCAGCCACAACATGAGTTCTGGCTTCCTGACAGCGTAGTCACCGTTAACCTGCTTGATGACTAGCTCAGAGTCCCCTTTTACATACAGGTTTGGTACGTTAACCTCCAGAGCCAACTTGAGGCCAGTGATGAGGGCATGATATTATGCCTCATTGTTGGTGCAGCCCTCTGACAATAAAAAAGAATATGGCATCACGGCTTGCTCTGGGGTGATGAAGACGATACCGAGGCCCACTCTGTTAAGCCTAGGATCGTTGAGCCTTCTACCGGTAGGGCTTCTGGAGGCACCATCAAAGTGCATCTTCCAGCATGGGGTGGCGTGATCGACTGAGAGGATTACCTCATCAGGAAATCCCACATCCAGCAGCTGGTCCGCAGAGGTTGGATGAGCAGCTAAGAAGTCTGCCAACGCCTGTCCTATGACGGCCTTCTAAGATACGAACCTAATGTCAAACAGCTAGAGGATCACCGCCTAGCGTGCCAATCTTCCAGTCAACATAGGCCGACGCAGGATGTATTTCAACGGGTCTACCCGAGAGACCAACTGTACCTCATGGTGTTGCAAGTAGTGCCGCAATTTCTGCATGGAAAATACGAGTGCCAGGAAGCTCTTCTCTATGGGCAAATATCTAATCTCCGTGTCGAGGAGCATGTGGCTGAGGTAGTAGAGGCTATTCTCTGTTCCCTCATTGTTTTTCTGGGCGAGAAGGGCGTCGAGGGATCGCTCCAGGGCGGTCACGTAAAGGACCAGCGGCCTTCCGGGAATGGGTGGCATCAGGACCGGAGGTTGAAGTAGATACTACTTGATTTCCTCAAAAGCGGTCTGGCACTCTTCATCCCACCCATAGGCAGAGCCTTTCTTCATGAGCCGAGAGAAGGGCTTACACTTGCCAGCGAGATTCGTAATGAATTGGCGTATATAGGATAAGTGGCCTTGGAGGCCTCGATGCTCCCGAATATTACTCGGGGGAGGCATCTGGCTGATGGCCTTGATCTTCTCGGGGTTGATCTAGATACCTCGATACCTGACGATGAAGCCAAGAAACGTTTCAGAGGTGACCCCGAAGGCACACTTCAACGGGTTCATCTTCAAGTGACGAGAACGGAGAAAAACAAACACTTTATCAAGGTCTCTGAGATGGTCATGGCGCTGACGAGATTTAACCACCAGGTCATCTACATAGCACTCCACCAGCGTCCTGAGGATCGGCTTGAATATGCGGTGCATGGCCCGTTGATAGGTGGCACCGGCGTTCTTCAGGCCGAAGGTCATAACCCGATAGCAGAAAGTTCCCTGGGGGGCCGTGAAGGCAGTGTACTCTTCATCCTCGGGGGCCATCCGGATATGGTTATACCCGGAGTACCCATCCATGAAAGAGAGGGCTTGGAACCCAACCGTTGTGTCGATCAACAACTCTGTCACAGGAAGGGGAAAGTCATCCTTTGGACAGTGGCGATTAAGATCGCGGAAGTCGATGCAGACCATGATCTGCCTGTTCTTCTTCCTGACGGGCACAATGTTGGCTAGCCACCTGGGGTACTGGACTTCCCTAACGATGTTTTCCTTAATTATCTTATCAACTTCGGCCGCAACCATGGCACCGTAAAAGGGGTGCATTTTTCTGGGAGGCTACATGAACCCGCGATGGTTTGCTGGGAGGCCATGGCGGTGGACGGCTACCTGGGGATCTAGTCCCGGCATCTCGTCATAACTCCAGGAAAACCCATCACAGTGCTGTTTGAGGAAGTCTATGTACCGTTTCCGTTCCTCGGGACGCATAGCGGCGCTGACCAATGTGGGTGTTGGGTCCTCCTCACTACCGAGGTTCACCTGTATGAGCTCGTCGACCGTGGCGGAGACGCCCTCCTCAAAGGCAGGCGGAGCATCTTCCATGTACTCTTCTCCGCTTGGGGAAAGATCGTCCACGGGAGGAGCCGTTTCGGGGCTACTCGACCCTGATGGGGAGCTAGTACCGGCTTGGGCGGCAGAGGACATCACAACGGGAGGCTCATGCACCGCGGAGACCGTATCGAAAAAGGCGGTTAATCCAATCCCATCCAGCCTACGGCCCAAGGGGCCACACTTTACGACATCGAAGCAGTGGTGTCGCGTTGGCCTGAGCCGGTCGATCCCGGCTCAGCGAAACATGCACGTATGACGCACCGTCGTTGCTATAAGCCCAACATCCCGATATCGTACGGGGGTAGGAGGCTCAGGGATCACCCGGGCCTGGTTGGTGTAAGAGTACGAGGTGATTTCCTGCCGTCACTTAGATCTGTAAATATGCATTCCTCTGGTACCCGATACAACAAAGCACTCTCCCATATCGGGAGTTGTGGCCTCCAACCGATGGATTGAGAATACATATGCGTCATCCAAACCTTCCCCGGGATCACTCGCGACAGCGACAGGCTCAACCTCACCTGCCAGGATCTGCTTGTCCTTGACTTGTAATAGTCTGTGTCCAGGTAACGAGCTTCACAAGAGGCAAACAGGGACGCATCTCCTTGGAACACACCCACTCGACCCTTAAGGGAGTATTTGAGGCACTAATGGTATGATGAGGGAACCGCTGCGTGAAGACGGAGCCACGACCTTCCCATCAACGAGTTATAGGCAATATCCTGAGAGACAACCATGAATTCAGTATTGGCAATTAAGCCGCCGAACTGGGTCTTCAGACGAATCTTGATGAGTGGAGTTTGCTCGGTCCAGTCATACCCCTGGATTCTGAGGTCGGAGGGAGTTAAATCATCCTCAGAAAACCCCAGTTTTCGCAGTGTCCGAGTTGGGATCAAGTTAATCCCAGAACCCGTGTCGACAAGACAGCGACGGACCTCCACGCCAATGAACTGGCCAGGTGATGTACAGCGGGTGGATGTGCCCCTGTATGGGAGGGTCTTCATCTTCACTGGAGAATGAGATAACCTCCTGACATTCGGCGTCCTCAATCACCTCGGTGTGGAAGGCTTCTACGGCCGCTACCTCCGTTTCAAACTGGAGGGGGCTCCTCAGAGCCTCGGTGAGCGCCTCACGCATTTCAGACGACAGGCGGAGGGCCTCAAGGATGGAAAGCCTCGCCGGAATGCCGGCCAGATGCTTCAGGACATCATACTTTTGTGCCAAATGTGAGCTTCTGCTTACAGGAGGTCGCTCTGCGATTGGGGGCATGAAGGGCCCCACTGGGGGGACTGGTGACTGACTGGTACTAGGCATGTCCCGTTGTTCACTAGCTGAAGCCCGAGAGGTGGCTGCCATGCTAGGACCGGAGGGCCGTAGTCGGCCAACGGCAGGGCTGGGCTGGTTGGGACACGGGCAAGGAGATTCTGCCCAATCCAGCAACACGAACGGTGGTGGAAGGGAACCTATTGTCACCGGATGAGGGAGCTGCGAGTGCTGCTCTCTATACCGGGCATGCTGCCTGGTCTCGGTGGCAGGCACGACCTGACTGGAGGTGACGACCGTCGTGCCCCGGCGATTCACGTAGCCAGAGCTCCGTCTTTGTTGACGACAGCTGGGGACATTGGGGGGATTCACCCGGTGCTCCTCGTCTTCGGGAGCCACAAAGGGATTTACCAACTCTATGGTGTTAACCGAAGCGTACCTCGGGCTCTCGGGGAGATTCACCTGGCGCTCCTCGTCGTCAGGAGCCACGAAGGGATTTACCAACTCTAAGGTGTTAACCGAAGCGTACCCCGGGCTCTCGGGGAGATTCACCCGACGCTCCTCGTCGTCGGAAGCCACGAAGGGATTTACCAACTCTACGGTGTTAACCGAAGCATACCTCGGGATCTCGGAGAGATTCACTCGGCGCTCCTCATTGTCGGGAGCCACGAAGGGATTTACCAACTCTACGGTGTTAACCGAAGCGTACCCCGGGATCTCGGGGAGACTCACCTGGTGCTCCTCGTCGTCGAGAGCCACGAATGGATTTACCAACTCTACGGTGTAAACCTAAGCGTACCCCGGGCTCTAGGGGAGATTCACCCGGTGCTCCTCGTCATCGGGAGCCACGAAGGGATTTACCAACTCTACGGTGTTAACCGATGTGTACCCCGGGCTCTCGGTCGAGGATTCATCCATTAACGGACGGGGTCTCGGAGGGATCCCCATTCCCGGGGGCATGCAATCACCAAGCATGCGAGAAGATGACGGAAACGGCAGGGCGCGTTCTTTGTTCTTGCGTCGCCGCCTGCTCTTCTGGGAAGAAGCAGGATGGGACGATGAGGCCGAAGCAGCGCTCGCGGATTCTGAGGGCTCTGGATGGTCCAGGCGGTCATGGATGATTCCATGGGCATGGGTGACCGTCCTGCGGGCCATCCAGTCGTTATACTTCCGGGACCCACGGTCGGAAACCTGTTCCCACCCGTCCTCGTCGTCACTACTGCCATCTAATCCCATGAAGACACCTGCCACCTGTGTCGGGGCTGGACCCAACCTGACTATGTTGTTGTCAATCTGGACTTGGAGCCACTCCATGAACACATAGCATTTTTGGATGGTGTGTCCCAAGAACCGGTGATAAGGGAAGTAGTCAGGGCGATCTGCGAGACATGCCTCTTCTGGCTTCCGGCACTCAGGCAGCCGCACGATCCTCTGCTCCAAGGCGCTACGAAAATAACAGGGGACCTGGGCATCATCAAATGAGTAAGCCTGATTCCTTATGCCTGGAGAGGGGACCCCTGGGGGCTGACCATGGCCAGGGACCGGAGGAGCAGGCCGAGGAGGCGGAGCCAGATTACCTCTCCTAGGTGGTGGCGGTGCGTTACGCGGAGGCGCCTGCCGATTTTGAGGCGGTCGCTGCTGGGCCGGAGGTTGTGGGGGTGGACCCCTATGAGCCTGCTGAGCTTGCCTCACCGGCAACAACTCTAGCTGTCTAGGGGCCTCTATCTGCGCCACAGAAGCGATCTCGGCTCTGGAGGCTCTCCTTGCGGAGATCACAGGAGGCAGCGGGCGTACCTGACTGGCCTGTTGCAGGGCTTCTTTGAGGCGCTGAGCCTTGTCTGAGAAATCCTGGAACCCTCCAGGTTAATTCTGCTTGATCAGGTAAGGAACCAACTCCGCCTTGACGTTCCCCACACACATCATCAGTAATTTCTCCTGAGTCAGTGGCATGTCAAGGGAGTACGTGAACCCCTTCCACCGGGCGACGAAGTCCGCGACTCGCTCGTCGGGCCTTTGCTTGCACCTGAAGAGGTCTGCAATGTTCGTCTTCCGGGTTTTGGAACTAAACTGGTAGAGGAATTGTCGACGAAGGTCCTCCCAGCTAGTTATTGATCCAACAGGGAGCTGGCTGTACCAAACGAACGTTGGTCCCTCCAACGCCTGAACGAAGCACCGGAGCTTGGCAGCCTCCTGCTGTGCCGGAGTCCCCAACATAGGCCCGCACCTCGAGTTGAAGTGGGCCAAGTGTTGTGGCGGGTCTCCGGTCCCGTTAAAGGGGGAAAAAGTGGAATCCCAAATCCTGGCGGAGCCGACATGTCATCCACCCATGCGGAGTACGACTTGCCATCCGGTGGGATCGCCACCTGTCGAGTTTCCAGGGCCTCCATGCGAGCGATGAGTTCCTCCATCAGATCATCTGGATGCGGATTCATGTCCTTTGATATGATGGTCGCGCTTAGTGACTCGGGGGGGGGCACCTGGCGGAGTGACTGTCAGAGCAGCGGGAGGAAACCGAGCAGGGTCCCCCAGGTTGTCTCGCTGCTCGGGAGGGTTCGGCGAAACATATCGCGCCCTCTTTCCATGGGATCCAGTGTCTCCACTGTCGGCGAACACGACACGGTCACGGTTGCCTGGGGGGATCTCAGCAAGGGGTAGATGCTCCTGTCCCTGCTATCCTGGTCTAGGGTTGCCGTAGACAGGCCGCCGCTCTGCAATGCGTTCGACCAGGTGCTCATCAACCAGCCTCTTTTTCTCAACTAGCTGTTGGCGCAGCGTGGCCTTCTCAGGATCTTCCTCTGCCTTCTGCACTAAGGAAGATGGGTCGGCGAGTTTGACACACCCGACAGGATCTTTACCCTTGCCGATGCTTCGGCTCAGCGCCAATGCCTCCGTGGGTACAGGAAGGCCTAGGAGGCTCCTCTGTTGGTGAGTAATCCTCCCAGATGGGTCCAGTAGCGGCCTGTCCTCGGGGGGTGTGTCCCCATCGAGGGGATCCACAATGTTTCCCTCATCTGAAGGTTCAGCCATGTTGACTGCTACTGCCCTTGGCGAAGTTCCCTCAGGGTTGCCCAGTGGGTCGGGCTGCCGGCGGATCGCACAGAAGAGGAGAGCAGCGTATTTCCCCCACCCACGGACGTGCGTGTGGGGGGTGGCATCCTCAATAACTCTGCGGAGTACTTGAAAACTCTGGACGCATTGTTGCTGAAGGGCCTTGTGGAGGCCCAGTGACTCGGGGTGCCGGACCACGGGGAGTGCTGCTAGGTCAACCCGGCGGCACTGCTCACCAATCTCCTCGAGATGTGCTTGGCTCCCGGGAAAAGGTGCTAGCTGATGAAGGAGGCGGGAGTGAGTCACCTGAAGAATCTGGCGGAAGCATTCAAACTCTCCCGGGGTGAGTGACTCTGTCACATCAAAACACGATTCTGCGACCGGCCAAAACTTCTCAGGGAAGTCGCCCGCTGCAAGAACGGTCCAGAAGCTCCACAGCTCCGGCTCGGGGTCCGGAACTTGATGACCCTGCTCGTACACCGAGGAATGTCGGGGAATTGGCAATGGCGCTGAGGCAGGACATCGGGGCGGTGGAATGGCCGGCAGGGAATACGGCGAACAGGCCGATTGGCCGCCGGTCCCTGGTTCATCCTCCCAAGGTTGCAGTGCCCTGGCTGTCACATCGTGATAGGATGGGCCGGTGGATGGGCCTCCTGTCACAACTTCGGTGCTCGCCGAGGGTGTGTCGCCTCGCGATCCTTCCGTCGGTCCCCAGATGAGCTCCTCACCCTCCCTAACAGGGGCGGGAGGTGCTTCCGAGGAGATCAGCGGCAACTGCGGGCTTGATCCCTGGCGGTACGCCAAATCCTCGTCCTCCAGGATATACCTTCGATGGTAGGAGGGAATCATATGGATCTCTCATTCAGGGATTACGAGACTGAAGCGCCGCGTCCCCATCCCTGCCCTCAATTCGAAAGGTTGGGGGGAGGTTCTATCGTCGAGTCGTACTCTACCTCAGAATCCGAGAAACGGACTTGTCTGATTCCCGTCCGGACTCCCCTGACATTCCTCCGACGGCAACGACGCCCGGCCTTCCTTCCCCTAGGTAGTTCCTCAAGGTAAGTACGCCTTCCGTCGTCGGGTCCCCGGGACACAATAGAGCTGGGGCAGAGGGGACCGAAGGCTAGGGTGCGAGAAGCACCGGGACAGATGTCGAAAGGGACATGGGGAGGACCTCCATGTGAGTGAGTGACTGGATACACAACGGCTCCATGCTCGCGACCGGCGGTAGGGGGAGTGACCTCATACCCCATGCAGCGGGTGCTGGAAGGATTCATACCCGAAGCATAGCCGTCACAAAGAAGCCTTCGGCTTCCTAGATCGGTGGCACGGGATGATCCTTCATGGTGAGCGGCACTACTGCGGATTGGTCCGTAGTGGCCATTTCTAGTGTCCGCGATCGGGAGATTCGACCCAACCTGCCTACAGGGCGGTCAGGGTTTCGATCCCAGTCGGGCACGCTGCTGCCCCTTCTCAACATGCGCAGGGATCTGGGAACAGGAGTTAGCAGTGGCGGGGGCCACAATGGTTGCTGATGCTGGTGCTCCAGGATGGGCATTCTCCCCCACTCGCGCCCAACGCTGGCGTCGAGTCAGATGGGCTGGATCCGGTGGTGTGGGCATGAAGATTGCCTGCTCTTCGGCTCGGGGAGTCGGGCGGCGGCGTCGACACAGCCTGGCGGGGGTTCTTGCCGGTAACCCCTGTGATGGATCGCCGATCGGGTGGACCCGGACATTCCCCACCACATTGGCGTAGGGGAGGGATGTGTCACAGCGCTTGGGGGATAGGCTCTCGAAGCGGTTGAACGTCGGCGTGGGGAGCGGAGGCTCCCTGCGCGGCCCTCGAGGGCGGCGATGGTGGTGAGGTGCGGCCGCCTCTAGATCCAAGCGGGCCATGCCCCTGCTGGGGATGATCCCTTCCTCGTCATACCTACGAACCAGGATATTGATCACCCTCTGTTGGATGATTTATGACGGGGAGAGGGGGCGCAAGCGCCTGGCTGCTATGACAGTCGAAGTCGGAGCGACCATGGCATAGGTGGGACCGCGCGGGGTAGCCGCGTCGGCACTACCCCTGCCCCTGCATCGGTGGGCAGGTGGCGATCGAGCTCCGAATGCAGTGATCTGATTCCTAGAAACAGGGAGATGAACCCATTAGTATCAACAAGAAAGGAGATCAACAACCAAGGCCCAGCATCATTCCTAATTCAATGGTCGGTGAGAGGGAACCACGCTGACGACGTCACAGAATGGAGTAGTCAACGTCTTAATGGCCTCGACCCCTGGCGGGTTCACGCCCCAGTGAGGGTTACCCGGACCTGGTGACATGCTATTATTATGATGCTCTGATAGCTATCATTCCCCGTGTTGAGGAGAATAGCTTCACGTCGGGTTCACCATTTTTTGTTTCCGACGCTTTTTCCGGGGCGCGCGCATCCATCTGCCGGGGAGGGCGCGCTGCTTGTGGCCCCGCATTTCCGCTTTCCAAAGGCTGGCGGCATCTGTTTCTTGTTCAGGTACATCTGCTCCTTGATCGAAACCGGGATTATGGGATGTCGGTTCTTCCTTCCGTGGATTCCTCCTCGGAGCTCGTCACCTAGTCCGGGTCTCCCTCAAAGATTTAAGACAGGTGCGTGAAGCTCATTCCCGGTGCCATATCTACATGGACACCAGTTAATTACGCTGCTTCTGTCAAGACTCTCCAAGGGGTCTTGTCGGGACAGCAACCTGCAGTGAGGAGAATGGTCACGTTGGGGCATCATCGGCATGTCTGTCTTTGGTCCCTCATCACAGGACTTCTCGACGGCGCAGAAGCCCGAGGCATCCCACATCAAACACGGGGAATGTGTATCATCTGAGGTTTTCCTCAGCTTCCCATGTTTATCACGGGGTATGTCGCGAGTTTAACATCTTGCGGAGACGGATCGGGTTAAAGGATCCCTAGGGGGAAACACCGATGTTGGGGCCAGCACGTGGGCGACCTTCCGTATGACATGGAGTGGGAAAGGGTGGCATGATCTCACCGGGATGTGGCAGCCCAGGTAAGGATCAGGATGGATGGTGGGGTGACGCATGGGGCTTATGTTCTAAGACGGCCCAAGAGGGGGGATACAGTTTAACTTCATGCGGGATGGAATACAGTTTATCGTCATGCGGGACGGGATACAGTTTAACGTCATGCGGGATGGGATACAGTTTAACGTCATGTGGGACGCGAGATTTGGGGATTACACTCTAAAGCATCCCAAGGTGGTTAGGGAACCGACATGGAGAGGTCGGGATGACCAGGTGGTGGGCTTGAACCTCGTGGAGGCTTCCTACGTACCGTGCGCTAGCACGGATCAAAGTCCACGTAGTTCCCTGGGATGGGGATTACGCTCTGAGGCATCCCATAGGAGGATTTCATGGTCGATGCGCACTCTAATCCCACGTGAGTCATGCTCGGTGTGGGAGACAAGAGGCAGGAGGGACCAGACGATCACGTCGCGAAGGGTCCGTCCGTCAGAAGTGGAATGAGGCTTACGCACTGTGCGGCCCAAAGAGGAAATAGGGGCTTACCCGTGGTTAGAGGCCCTTGGTGTCGGGGCTTACTCCAGGGTGGAGGCCCGTGGTGCGACAAAGCACAGTGGGAAAAGGACTCCACTATCCTTGGCAGGGGGGAAGTACAGAGATGCACGGGGTGCAATCATCCGTACGAAAGGTTAAGGGCTTACGCTCTGAGGCAGCCCTTCCCCCGCGGACAAACGCCACTCCGACAAGGAGGATCTCATTCCATGTGAGGAAGATTCCATTCCCGTGGAGATGAGTGGCGTAAAAAATGTCTGAGCTGGGGGGTCCCTGCGTGCGAAGCACGGGGTCGGACCACAGTTTAACGTCTTGTGTTAAGGACGAGGTGCTTAGTAGTTTAACGTCCTGCAGCTTGGACGAGGTGGGTTTGCTCCACACCCCTTAGGCTTACATGCCCAATGCCCTCTACCCCTTGTGGAAGGGAAGGCATCGGCAAGGACATGGCAAAAGGGGGGCCGCAGGGCAAACCACCGGGGGTTCCACGTTAGCGTGGCTATGCGAAGAAGCAATAGCTGTTAGCGTGCCTATGCGGAGAAGCATAAGGCAAAGCAACGCAACGGGAAACATGGCTCAAGCGACCTTGAGGTTACTTCGCACGGGCCTGGAAGGCCGTGCGGGAAAACAACGCATGGCGCGCATGCCCGGCAGGGGAGACATCAGGTGCCAGTGCAGGGGGAAACCAAGGGGCGTCAAGGTGATGGGTCCTCGGCTTTATGCGCGCAAAAGGGACGATTTGTGTGCAAAACACCAGAACAGCGCGCAATTGGAGTAATGGGATTGCACGCGAAGAGGGAATTGCACGCAAGGTTTTGCGCGCATGGCAGGGTATTGCGCGCACGGACCACGGATTGCGCGCAAGTGGGGAAACTGGGGGAAGGGGAAATTCACTGAATCCGGTGGAGTTGCGCGCAAAGACGAACTCTGGGGCAAGGTTGCGCGGAATTCGGGATTACCTGGATGTCATCTTTCACGCGGGGGGAGCCGAATTGCGCGCACGAGAGTCGCCTCGGATTCCTCAACCCCCAAACCGTTCGGGGTCACCTTATATTTATAGGCGACCTCCGGTGTGGAATCCAGGTGGCGGGCGAAGCTTTCCGCGCCGGGAACCGCTTGCGCGCAAAATCTCGCCATGGAGAAATGGGGCGCGCAATTATTGTGCGCCTCACCGGTCCAATTCCGCGAATCCCGGGAGCACTTCGCGCGCAGAACATTTGTGCGCGCGGATCTTCCTTTTTTTCACGCACCACTTCCCGGGCCTCCGGATCGGGCCTCTGATTCCGAATATGACTTCGCTTCGTCATTCCGAAACTTCCTCCAGGAGTTGCGGGCTTTTTTCGGCGTCAACAGTAGGCACATGTATATATCAAAAATATAAGGGAACAATATAGAACACTTATGAGCTTCTTAATAGAAGAACTGAGGTTGGGAATTTTCTCTCAACACATGAACTCCTTTACTTGAACTTATAATGTGTTTGTTACTCTTCATGCTGGTGTTTACTCTTTATTTGAAATTTTGATATTTCATTGTCAGCCTGGATCCTCTACTTACATTCACCTTAAACTTGTGTGAATTATTTATCTTTACTTCTTCTAGTAGTGAAGTAGCTTCCACTGGTTCATGTATTTAAATTTTCAATGTCTTCATTTGACATGGTAAAACAAGTATACATTTTTTTGCATGATGTCTAGCCTTCTTTCACTTTCCACATAGTAGTTTTGAGAAACATGAATTATCATGTGCTGAAAAACTTTCATGAAATTAAAATTCTACTTCATGTGGAATGAATTTTTTCCCCTTTTCCTTTGCTTTATCTAGTACTTTATTTTCTACACATTGCAGTTCTATAGAAATTTGAAATTTATTAGGCTGTATAACCATACACTCCTTCTTAACATTTTTTGGTTTGAACCTTCCACAGGGCTTCTTAAATGTTTTCAATTTACCTTTCATTGGAAACTTATCATAGTTATCTTCAAGAATGTCTTTAGTCAATCCCATCTTTTTCTGGATTGATTCTCCTTGTATTATTATCTTTCTTCCATTTGTTTCCATTTATTGTTTTCATTGATCAATGGTATGAACATTATTTCTATAGTAGAAGCATCTTTTCTTGGCTGAGATTACATTCTTGGAATCCAGATTGAACTTATTCTTTTGAATAATTTCTTTCACTAGTTTCTTGGCCTCATTGTTTTTCATATTTCTAATAGAATACTTTTTAACTATTTTTTCTTTCCCCTGAATGTTTTGGTGTCTATACTTTTTATCAACATATTAATGAGGCATGGTAGGAATAAAATAGCACTCATCATTACTATAACCACTTCTTTTTCAATTATCCCAGAAGGGTCAAGTTATTCTTATCTATTTTTGATAGATAGATTATTCTTCATCTATGTTTTATGCCTTTGCTTGGCAGGATGCTTTATTTCTTCACATCTACATTCCTGGAATATTGGCCTTCCATAATTTTTATATGATGACACATTATTCCATAAATCATTGGCCCAATTCCAAAATTTCCAACAACACCAACAGTATCCAATCAATCTCATTCTTTTTCTTGTAGTATTAGTATGGCTAAATTTACTGATTTTTTGTTTTTGTAATTGTATATATTTATTTAGATAATCCATTTGAGAGTTTTTATTCTTAATCATCCTAGCATCCATCCTTGAAATTTTGATGGATGTATCAATATTTTTATCAATGCACATCATCATAGATTTTAGCATTGAACCTGTACTTGGAGATTCAACTACATTAGTCGAAACAGAAATTACTAGGTTATTGGATACCTTCTTCTTAGAGGATGTTTCCATTGTATTTGAGGATGATTTTATATTCATATTGGAATCATATTCTGTAATGAAATATTTAGTGGTAGCATCTCCTCTTTCATCTATTTGGGAAGTTCTATATAGGAGTGATGATTGATTCTTCAATTTCACCTCCATCTCTAAACACTTCATGTTGAGGGAGTTCTTCTCATCCTCAACTAAACTCATTTTAATTTCCCAATTCATTTCTAGCATTAACATTTTATCTTCATGAATATTTCTTAACTATTTTAAATAGATGTCAAGATCCTTTACTATGTTTGATTTTTCTTCCAGTTGAGATGCTTTGACAACTATAAAAACATTGTGCAACTTTTCAAATGCATGGAAAGCTTATAAAAATACAATATCAAAGAATTATTTCTCATAAATACCTCCTTGAAATTCTTTAGTAACTTGAGCATGTATTTCATTTCAAATAAATTTTTTTCTTCCTTTTCATTCAATGTTTTTGTGAGAGTGTTGGACATGCCAAACCTTTTATCCAATTCTTCTTCCATGGATTTAGGTTATTCTTCCAACAGTAATTTTTCATTTTAAAGTTTAATAATGCTTTCAATAATATGTCTTTACACTTCTCAAGGGACTTTATTTAGATGATCTTTGAGTGTAGTCTGAAGATCACTAATTGATTTATCATCATCATAGCTTTATCATTCTTCATCATAAGAGTCATAATAAAAAGAATTATTAAATGATGAATATTTCAGATTACCTTTAGTAGAAGGTGTTTTCCCATTAGCAGTACGATTATTCTCCATATTTCTTTCTTGTATATAATATATATTCTTCTGAGTCATAGCAGAAATATCCATTTGAGGTTTCTCACACATCTCCTAAAATATGAACTTCATAAAGACTCCCTTGGATCTTTTAGAGGTAACTTGACTCTGATACAAATTGAAGTGCCCAGATCAGTGTGAATCACTGAGAGGGGGAGGGGGATGAATTAATGATCCCTTTAAATCTTTTTAGTAATTGATTCTTATAAATTAAACCTCTATATCTGGTTAAATACTTGATTCACTCTTCTTGTGTGTCTTAGACTTATCTCGAATGATGCTATAAATGTAAAGTCACTGAAAAAAAGGACTTACAAGGTTCGGTTCAAAGAGTTACTCTTTGTTGTGTTGGTTATTATCAGCAACATAGATTCTCTAGTATAATATTATTATCAATTACAATGGTCGATACAGAGACACATTGTATCTCTCCTAAGTCCCATTGGAGGGTCTTTGTACTATATCCCATAGTGTTACTAGAGTCCCACTAACATACTCCAGAGTCTCACTGAAGTCTTATTATCCTCCTAGAATCTCTCAAGGTTATTCTGGCTCTTGAGTCACAAGAGAAGATTCATTCTTTGTTCTCTTTTTATTCACCTTAGATTTATCATATTCTTTCCCACATTGGTTTTCTGAATCACACTTTCATGTGTATCTCTTCAATAATATTCAACAACCTTTGGTAAGGTCTGTTGCCCTTGCTCAATATCTCTAATCACTTTTCTGATTAGTCCTCAGTTTCAAAATGCTCTGACAATTCTTTATTCTTCTGATAAAGACTCGGCCTCACTAAAATGTGGGACAATGGTGCACACAACCTATTCAATAATATTAATAGGAAAGAGTGATCTTGCATAATATCAACACTGTCTGCCATCTTGTATTCTAAAATACTATCAACTCAGATATAATATCTTCTTTAACTCTATCTAGATTCAGTATCAAATCTTATTCACTTCATGCATGTGTTTCATGGAATTCAATACATCTTGTATTGGGTATCTAAAAGGACATCACATGTACATGAGATTATTCATGATTACATGCATGTATAATATCTTTCTTGTCAACCAGAGAATACACATTTCACTTTTATCAATGTGTTAGGTTCAATGTGCGTGGATCATGCAATTAAACATTCACATTCCAATCAATTTATTAGTTCTCAATATGCACGCAATTCTTTCTTCTATATTTATTTTTCACACACACACTTTATCCTTTTTATTTGGGTTCAATGTTTGTACTACCTTATTTATGTGTGCATTTTACTTCTTTGTGTTTCTCTACACAATCCTCCTCTTCTTCATTGTCTCCTTTTAATGCACACACTTGTTCCTTTTAGTTAAATTATTTGTTATTATTTCAAACTCGAATATGTGTATTATTTTATGTGCATAATTCTTCTTTCTTTCTTCCTCCTTCAAATGTGATCACATAATAATTCCTTGATTTCTGCTTTTTTTTTTCAAAAAAGAATGGGTTTCTTCAATGTATGGCTTGTTCTTGCACATGTGGGTGTCACGATGCATGCATATGCATAAATATTCACTCTGAGTGTATTCTCCTATCTTCCTAGTGAAAACTTGAATCCTTATGTTTCTTCTTATGAAAATAAATCATGCATAAACTTCAGATTTCATGCAATCACCTTCTTCTACAAAACAAACCCCTACAAAATAGTACATATAAAATGTGAAAGCAATAGGGTGTTCTTCTTCATTGTGAAAACTATATGGAATACGGGTTATTTTTCTTCACAAAAATGGTTTGCGTGGATCTCCTTCATAGAACCAACAAAGGTTTGTGATTTTATCTTCGCAAAGGTACAATAAGGCTGCATAACACTAGATTTTTACGCTCATTATCTTCTCCACGAAACAAATGTGAGGGTTTGAGAATGCTATCACGTGTTTTTAATTATCTTCGCACAATGAGTGAGGTTTATTTTGTGAACCAAGATGGTTCGTGGTTCACCTTCGCCAAAGCGATGCGCTGAACTTCTTCATGTAGCAAGGCTGCACAGAACCCAAGTTGTGTGGTGCTCTGTTTATTGGAAAACGATAGCTTAATTAAATATTCTTAACAACGTCTCTTAGTTAGGTGATATTTAATTTATAGGAAAAGTTTGGATCACTTGTGAATTCAAATATGCATGAGATTCTCTGTAATTCAAATGTTTGAATACCCATGATCTTTGGTTTGAATATTTCAAATATTGTATAATATTTGGCGCATGTAACGAGTGTTTCCTTTTCAACCGTGAGATCCTCATTCTCAGTGTCATCCACTCGTGCTTGCAAAGAGAAACACATGAAACACATATTACAAAAGTCTTTGAGCTGTATGATGTGGCCTTGATACTATGTTTCCTTCATCCATGTTCAAATTCATTTTATCGATGCATGCATGCAATGGTAGTTACATGCATGATATTATGTAGCTTAGATGATCAAAATGAACGAGAGTATGAGTTTCAATGGTGGTAGATGTTCGATCAAGGAGGTTAGCGGGATTTTTTGGTGCATTGATTCATGTCGGGTGGCCGAAGGTATCCAGACATTGATGACAAAATCCGTGGATGAGATCAGAGGACCATGATTCAGTAGTGAACTGTGGAGATCAGATGGATGACCTGGATGCACACGATCGACCCAGAAATTGATCTCATGGTGGAATGCATACATACGATGCATAACATGGATGAGATTGCTTACAGATAATTTTAGCATGTCCCGCATCAAAATGGGATTGTGGGTAAGCATCATTATATCAATCAATTCATGCGACCTTAGCCTCAGATTACTCTTCTCCTCCCATCAAGTGCCACCCCACACCAGTTCTCTAAGGGTGCACTCTTAGCACCCACTCTACCTCCTTGGGTGTGCTCCTATCACACACTATGCACCTTGCACATAGGTTGATCATTGTGCGTGCTCCTGCTTGAATATGCATAGCCTGTGCTCCTGCCTCATGCAGGGTTATCTTTGAGGGACTCCCTCAGGCGAGGTTGACCCTCAATCCTTTCATGCGCTTGAGGATAAGAACCTCAGCTGGACTCCTTGGTTGGCCTAGTTTTTATGTAAGGTTCCATATAAAATATTATTCTAAGTATAAAATACCTTACTAATTCAAGAATAACCACCTCTCTTAAATTCAATATCCTTTCTTTCTCTTTTCCTCTTATTTGTTTCTTTTTTAGAATTACAATTCCAAATCATTTTTATCATCTACCTTAATCCAAATATCCATGGAGATCTTCCTCAACTCCTCATGCATTGAAACACAATGCATGGAAACATTGTAGTAAACAATGTGCTCTACATAACACATTCTTCTCAAACTCTTCATCCAATCTAAAACTAGTGGATGGATCATCCAAACTCATCATTCAATCAAGTATTTCCAGAACTTCTTCAAACAGTGTAACACAATGTCCTTCAGTGAAAAATGTCTTGGAAATAATGACCAAATCAATAATCATCTGAATTCCATATAATCCAATCATCATTACTTCAACTATTCAATCATTAGGCACATATTGACAATTAACACCTTATTGACATCTTATTGACAAAAAATGAAACACATGCTCAATAATAATATTAAAGTGAAATTTTTAAAACTTTTAGAAAATATATTTTTAAAAAATAGTTTTATCTTTTAAATTAAAATATCAACATTTAATTTGGCTGAAAGTTCTTAATTTTACAGAAAATATTGATTTTTCAGTGAATGATAAAAATAGTTATTGTTAAATTTTTTAATGAAGTATGTAATTTAAATGGACCATTATCATTTTGAATTTTATTTAATGTAATATATTTATTATTTATATATTTTTTATCCAATTATTACATTTTAATCGCATATTTACTAAATTTTATTATAAGTCTATTTTTGGGTTAAAAAACATTTTTCTTAAAACTATTTTAATGTGAATAATGGTACCCCATTTTAGTTAAAAAATTAACCCATTATGAAAATAATTTAAATGAATTTTATGTATTACAAATCATAATTTTTATGTTGAAATTAAAATAACCATGAGTTTATTTCAATGAGTTAACACAATATTATAGTTTCGCTGAAAAATAAATTTATTGAAAACCTCTTTTTCATCTCATCAGCACGGTTAATTTTAAATTTTATTCCACCAAATCTATTAATTGAATTTTTATAAAAGGATTAAATATTTTTAACCATAACAATTAATATTATCTAATAATTTCAACTTGAATTTTGACAATAATGAATAGTAAAAATTGAGAAAATTAATTATTATATTTATGGTAAAAGCAGGTTTATCAGGGGGGTTAAACTATGATGATAATGTTTCAAAATAATAAAAAATTATCCAAAACAACTTTTGGTCATATTTAGTCCTTATATATTATAAGTAATGATAATGAACTATATGTAATTATTTTGGCATGAGAATAATCTGGATACCACTTTTTCTTTCATAAAATTTCAAGTGGGTCCTCTCCCCCACAGTAAAATTCCACCCCTCTCCTCTCCACTTCACACTTAAAAAACCATATTTTTTAGGAAATTATTAATATAATATCATATTTAAATCCATAAATACATACTATAATCCTTTTTAGACTACAAATCTAACATATGAAGGATTTAAGTTACACTGAATAAGGTTTCCTGAAGAAGTGGAGTTGTTTTTAACTATGTGTTTTCATTTTACTTATTTTTTAAAATACATTTAATAAATTATTCTATGTTAACAAAATAACATAATTATTTAACATATACATTTATTTTATTATTTTATGTTACTTAAATATAACCATATTTTTATATTAAATGAGAAACAAAACTGGCAATAACATGTAAGGCGGACCACCGCCTCACAAACCAATGTAATTTGTTTTCAATCATCAAATTTAAAGGATAGACATAATGATTTACTTGAAATATTTCTATTATATTAATTATTTTATTATACTTCTACAATTACTATATCATATATACATTTTTTCTTTCCATTCTATGGGGGGATATGATAACATCACTCATGTGTGTGGTGGACTACCACCTCTCAAATTAATGGGATTTTTTTTCTCTTATGAAATAAATGGAAGCTTATAAGGATAAATTTATTTCATATATGTGAAATTTTGACATAAAAATTATTCTATTTGTATAATATCACATCTATCTTCTTACCTTCCAATCCAGTGTAAATTATTAATGTTGCTGATGCGTACGTGTGGACTACCACCTCCACTTAGAGATGTGAATTTTTTTCATTTTATGTATATATGGATGGTAATAAGGCTGGATTTTATTAATATAAATTATATATATAACATTATATTTAATCTTTAAATATAAATTAATATTTGTTGGACTCCTCATGTCTTAATCATGTTATAATGATCACAAATCTCTTTACTGTTAATTAATCTCAATCTTCATTGCACATCTTGCTAATGCTCTTCAATCTCAATAATAGCTACACATCATGTTTTTATAATAACAAAGATTATGGATGTTAATTACTCTCTTTATTATTCACAAGTCTTATGCATGATCAAAATTCTCACATATATTATCACACCTTTATATTTATGATTCACATTCTCTTACTCTCTAATGATTAACCTTAATCCATATTCTGCATATCAGTATCTTAGTTCAAATACGGATATTTGTCCAATTATGAAGACACCGTGAAGGACTCACCATGACCTGACACCGTGAAGGACTCACCGTGAACCAGACACTGTGACCAGACACCGTGAAGGACTCACCATGACCTGACACTGTGAAGGACTCACCATGACCAGACACCGTGACCAGACACCGTGAAGCTCACACCATGAAGCTCATACCGTGAACCGCATACCGTAACGAAGTCACTGTTTCCATAATCACTGTGACACCGTTTCTTACGTTTTTGTCAATATTATTTAAATAATGCTAACGGCCATATTTGTTGTTTTTAATGCAATTAATGTTATTTAATGATAGTTGTTGGCATGTCAAGAAACCGTATCTCGTACCTATGAAAAGGTAATCATTTCTATTTCCAAAACTCATGGAATGTAAGAAATACTGAGATGCAGTACACAGGAAACATGTAATAAGAAACAAGAAACAATGAGAAGAACTTACATACACCCGAGTGCACTGTGCTAAACAAGAAGAACAACCCTGAACAAGAAGGAGATTGAAAGTTCTTCAGAGAACTCTCATGAGTTCAATCCAATACTACTGAAGAACACACGACTAATCAAGATATCTTTCTCACTCCTGAAGAAGACAAGCTGAACTACGACACTCTGTTTTTCAACAGAAAAACCAGAGAAGGGCTCAGAAGCATTCATGCTGAATCAAATGAGTCCAGAGATATATTGATAATCACTAGAGCTTTCTAAACTCTCATCTATCATCTCTACGTGATTTATTTATTAACTTTCAAGCAGTGTGGTGTACTCTGTATAACATTACACACACTGTCTCCAACACTGAACTAGAGGATATCAAAATCCTCACCCAAATTCACTTTACTTATATTTACCCACATAAACTGTGGAAGAGGTCCTTGTGTGACCTGGTTTTTGTTTTGTTTCCCATGAAGAACAGTATTAGAGGTCCTTGTGTGGCCTGGACAGTTTTGTAAAACTGTTGTTAACCCCGATCCAGGGTGTGGATCAGATTTCTATATATTTAAGAGACTAGGTCTAGACTTGAGACTAAAACTCTTGTTATATCTGTTGTGTATCTTTTATTTAAGTTAAAATTATACTACATATATCTTATTCCTTCCGCTGCTATTACTTTGAAATACAAAACTATTTTGAAGCTACATTGATAGTTAAATTAGAAAGTGTTTAAACTTATTGTAAATCAATAGGTTAGCTTAAAAACTTAGTTTGATCTTGTGGTTAAATTAACTGAGACCTAATCAATCTATGAGAATCTAAGTGAACATTTACAATCTGTATAAATTCAATACAGTTTAACTTATTTTATAAATCATGGGATTTTAACTTGACAATATTTTAATAGAAATTTTAATTGGAACTCAATTAACCCCCCTCTTGACTGTCCACTCCGACCAACATTTGGTATCAGTGGTTTTGTTTTTGTTCAAAGATTTTTGAAATACTCAGTTTTTCAACTGTGATTTTAGTTGCATCTTTAATGATCTTAAATTTCTGTTAGTTCTAAATTTTTATCTCTTTGAATTATCTTTCTAAAATCTAGTTATGGATAATAGAATAGATGGTTCTACTACTAACATGCCACCTTTCTTTAATGGTACAAACTATGCTCAGTGGAAACTTAAAATAAAAATTCATTTTGAAAGCATTGGTTTTGATATTTGGACTTCCATAGAATCAGAATATAAACTTCCCACTACTACTAGATCCACATGGGATGAACCTACAATGACTTATTACAATAATAATTGTAAATCATTGAATGCCCTGTACTGTGCTTAGGAGATGAAGAGTTTAACAGAATTTCTTCTTGTAAAACTGCTTTTGAAATTTATGATACTTTGGGTGTTTCTCCTGAAGGAACAACCAATGTTAATGAAATGAGATTATATACATATAGTATTAAATATTATAATTTTAAAATGAAGACTGATGAACCCATTTCTGATATGTATCTCAGTTTTAATGATATAGTCAATACAATGAATTCACTTGGAAAGGCTGTTCCAGCAAAGGAACAAATTATGAGGATTCTGAGATGTTTACCAGACCGATGGAGAGACACATCTGTTTCAATCAGAGAGTCATGTGACATTGCTGCTCTACCTGTCAAAGAACTCATTGGTAAGCTTATGATGTATGTGGAAGAACTCAAGGTGAATAAAGAGGAAGATGATTAACCTAAGAGGAAATCAGTGGCTTTCAAGACTACTGCTTCAAAGAGCAAGGACAAAGATAATGCTCAACTACGTACTGACAGTTCAACCAGTGAAAATTCAGACTCTGATAGTGATGCTGAAATGGCTCAGATAGCCAGAAGGTTTATGAAATTTTATAGGAAGAAGAAATTCTTCAGAAAATCAAATTACAAAGGAAAGTATGACAATAAGGGACATTGGAAGAAGGAATGGAAAAAATCCAGATAAAAGGGATGAAGTTGTTTGTTATGAGTGAAAAAGAAAATAACATATTAAAGTAGACTTCACAAAGCTCAAATTCAAGAAGAAATATGATTACAAGGACAGTAAGTACAAAAAGTCTATGAAGGCTACTTGGAGCACTTCTGAGGATAGCTCCAGTGAATCTGAAGCTTCTGAGACTGATTCCAGAAATAGGGAAAACATGTGTTTTATGACAAACACATCTGAGGAAATCTTAGATACTCCTACTTTAAATTATTATTATTCTAAAGACAGTGTAGAATCTGATTCTGATTCTGAAAACATGACAAGTGAGGAATTGTTTGAATATTGTAATATTCTAGAAGAGACATGAAATGAACTTAAGTATAAATACAAATCATTAATGAAACAGCATGCTCTCACTATTACTTTTAAAACTGAACTTACTATTGAAAAAGAGAATAATGCTCAACTGTTAAAGGAGAACACCGAACTGAAAATGTCTAATGAGCAACTCAGAAAGGATTTAGAGAAATTCAAAAATGGAAAGGATACACTAAATCAAATTCTAGGAAAGAAAGTTGCACCAAAATACACGACTGGAATAGGCTACAAACCTGGATAGAGACAGTTTAATAAGAATAGATTTATTCCTAAATCTGGACAGAATACCGCTAGTTCTAGTTCTGGAAATTTATATGCTTCAAGTGGTTATATTAATAGTTACGGATCTAATAAGGTTTATCTTTCAAAATCTGTTGATTCTACAAATTTTATGAGACCCATAAGACAAATTTTGGTACCGAATGCTTTGATTGCTAACCTGTATGGACCCACGGAGATCTGGGTACCAAAATCATTTCCTATCTAAATCTGTTTTGTATGAACCCTTCTTAAAGAGATCATGTAGGAATACATGGTTATTGGATAGTGGATGTTCAAGACATATGTCAGGAGACTTATCATGCTTTAAAAGCATAGTCAGAATTGATGGAGGCTTTGTCACCTTTGGTGATAATTCTAAAGGAAAAATCATTAGCTTAGGCCAGATTGGTAGCACTGACTCAGTATTAATTTCTAATGGTTTATTCATTGATGGACTTAAATATAATCTGTTAAGTATTTCTCAGTTATGTGATGATGGTTTTAATGTTAAATTTGAAAATGATTCTTGCAATTTTTTTAATTCTAAAAATTCTTTAGTATTTTCTGCCATGCGAAATGAAAATGTTTATGCTGTAGATTTAAATTCTTTAGCCATGCAAAATATTACTTGTTTAAATGCTTTTCATAAATATTCTTGGCTTTGGCACAGAAGATTAGGACACTACAATATACACTCACTTAGAAAAATTACTAGGAAGAACTTAGTGAGAGACCTACCCAAACTTGAGTTTCCAAATGACAAAGTTTGTAATCCATGTCAAAAGGGAAAGTAACACAAAATCTCTTTCAAACCAAAGAAAGAAGTTTCAACTTCTCAACCTCTGATGTTGGTTCATATGGATTTTTTTGGACCATCTGGAGTTTCTAGCTTAAATGGGAAGCACTATGTCTATGTCTTAGTAGATGACCTTTCTAGATATACTTGGGTATACTTCTTAGCTCACAAAAGTGAAGCTTGTTCTTAATTTGCTAAATACTCCAAATATGTAGAGAACATTAGTGGACTTAATATTAAAACTCTAAGAAGTGATCATAGTCGTGAGTTTGAGAATCATTAATTTGAATCCTATTGCTCACACAATGGCTATAGTCATAACTTTTCCACCCCTAGGAGCCCTCAGCAAAATGGTGTAGTAGAAAGGAGGAATAGAACCCTGCAAGAATTTGCCAGAACCATGCTTAATGAATATGACCTGCCTATTTATTTTTGGGCTGAAGTAGTAAATACAGCTTGTTATATTATCAATAGAGTCTTAATCAGGCTATTGTTAAGAGGACCCCTTATGAGTTGTGGAACCATATGAAACCTAAAGTTAACTAATTCATATTTTTTGGCTGCAAAGTATTTATTGTTAATACCAAAGATAATCTTGACAAGTTTGCATCCAAGAGTGATGAAGGAATTTTCATAGGTTACTCTATTTCTAGTAAAGCCTATAGAGTTTTCAATAAAACAACCAAGTGTGTGGAAGAATCTGTTCACATAAAGTTTGATGAAACTGATCCACATGAGCCTAAAACATCTCTTGAAAATCTTGAAGAAGATTTATCTGTTCTAGACGTTAATGAGAAATCAAATGAACCTGCTATAAAGACAACCAGTTCTGGAAATTTTCAAGAACCTACTTCTATTGATTCCCATCCTATTGGCGAACCTGAAGTTTCTATTCCTACCTTTAATAGATCAACTAGAATTCTAAAGAATCATCCTTTAGATGATGTTGTAGGAAATCTTGATAGAGGGACACAAACTAGAGCTTCTCTTAGAAATCAGGTTGAACATCAAGCTTTCTTGTCACAGCTTGAACCTAAAAACATTGATGATGCTATAAATGATGAATTTTGGGTAATTACTATGCAATAAAAACTCAATCAGTTTGAATGAAATAAAGTTTGGAATCTTTTTGAAAGTCCTAAGGACACTTTCACAATAGGCACAAAATCGGTGTTTAGAAATAAAGTAGATGAATCCGGAAACATAGTTAGAAATAAAGCTAGACTAGTTGCACAAGGTTATAGTCAAGAAGAAGGTATTGACTATGAGGAGACTTTTGCTCCAGTATCCATATTAGAAGCTATTAGTATTTTACTTGCTTATGCTACACATCTAAATTTCAAACCATATCAAATGGATGTCAAGAGTGCATTCTTAAATGGATATATTGCTGAGGATGTTTTTGTTGAACAACCACCTAGATTTTCAAACCCTCATTTTCCAAATTATATTTTCAAACTATCAAAAGATTTATATAGTTTAAAGTAAGCTCCAAGAGCTTGGTATGATTGATTAAGTACTTTTTTTAATTTCTAAAGGTTTTACAAAAGAAATAGCTGATTCTACTCTGTTTATAAAACAAATTTCTAAAGATGTTTTAGTTGTTCAAATTTATGTAGATGATATTATTTTTGGATCTTCAAAAACTACATTATGTACTGATTTTTCTAAAATGATGCAAAATGAATTTGAAATGAGTTTAATGGGTGAACTTAAATTCTTTATTGGTTTTCAAATCTTTCAAAATGATGATGGAATTATTTTAACTCAATGTAAATATACTAGAGATCTTTTAAAATGTATTAGATTGGAGAGCACAAAAAGTAGTGACACTCCCATGTGTACCACCTGTAAGATGGATCTTGATGAAAATGGTAAATCTGTTGATCAAACCACTTGTAGAGGAATGATTGGAAGTCTACTCTACCTGACTGCTAGTCATCCTGATATTATGTTTATTCTGTGTATGTGTGATCATTTTCAAGAAAAACCTAATGAGTTGCATTTAAATGTTGTAAATAGAATTTTCAAATACCTCAAGCATACTCCCAGTTTAGGACTATTCTATCCCAAAGGACAATCATCTGAATTAGTTAGTTATTCTGATGCTGACTTTGCTAGATGTAATATAGATAGAAAAATCTCCTCTAGAACATATCACCTTTTAGGCTTTTCACTAGTATCATGGTGTAGTAAGAAACAAAATTTTGTTGCATTATCAACTGCAGAAGCTGAATACATAGCTGCTGGATGTTTTTGGGCACAAATTTTGTCGATGAAACACACATTAATAGACTATGGATATCAATTCCAACATTTCTCAATAAATTTTGACAACACAAGTGCTATTAATATTTCTAAGAATCTTGTTTCTCATTCTAGGACAAAACATATTGAGGTAAGACATCACTTTTTGAGGGATCATTATAAAAAAGGTGATATCACTTTGGAATTCATTGGTACTGAATATCAACTTGCTGATATATTCACTAAACCATTAAATTCTGAAAGATTAGACTACATCATACATGATCTTGGTATGATTAATAATAAATGAATTTCTTACTGCTTTTAATGTTTAATACTTTACTATACTTTACTTTACGGTTTCATACTTACTGTTTCTAAGTTACTGTTTTATGCTCACGGTATGAAAACTCACTGTCTCACCATGACAATATAAAATGATCACTGTCTCACCGTGAGACTACAAACTGTGTCACCATGATGACTAGTTTTTTGTCTCACTGTAATGCCTACTCACGGTCTCACTGTGAGAATTATGTTTATTTTTTTAACCCGTATCGCGGTATTTTTTATTTAACCGCTATTTGATTTCCTGTGTTTTTGTTTTTATGACATTTGACATTCCCAAATGATAAAACTTATGGGTTTCATTCGATTCCTTACCCGAACACTCTCTTGAACCTTCTCTTCCCTCTTGCCCGAACCTTCAGTGAATGCCAAGGATGAAGCTTCTATCTTCACACTCTTCTGAGAAGAGCCGCTATAAGAAACAAAAGAGGATACCGAAGATAGCTCCCGAAGGACCTCTAAACCAAAACCTGATAAGTCGTACAGTTGTACCTGAAAAAGAGGTTTGCCCTGAATGGATGCTGTCTAGCAGATCTTTAGTTTTGAAAGTTTTAAGAGAACAAGGATGGCTTAATGGTTCACTAGATAGAATAGACCGATTTACCCAAGGCATGTATCTCAATTCTATCAGTATGTGAGGTTTTCTATTGAGTTTGGAGAAAGATTTATGGTGACCACCTGGATCGATGGTCAGAAGTGCTCTTTCTCTTCAAGACTGTGGGCTGCATGCCTAAGAATTCCACATGAAAGAATTTTTGAAGATTACCAGAGAGACCCTCCTCCAACAACCGACATCTTTGACCTGGATACTGCTTTGGAATGTCTAACTAGAAATGGCACCAAGAGAAGGGCCATAGATGCTGAACTAGATGGGGAGACAATACTTCTGTTCAATTTTGTTCAGAATTTGGTTAGTCCAAGAAAGGGGGATTTTGCTGTGATGAAGTATCAAGATGTGTTCCTGATTCACCTGTTGAAGAATGGCCATAAGATCAATCTATTTAAGTACGTTATCAACCATATATGTGAGCTGATCAAAGTAACATCCAAATCCACCTCCCTGTTTTACTCAAGGATGATTGCAACTATGTTAGTTGCAAAAGGGATGGTTGGACCGAATGAAGAAAAGTTAGACGACCTTGATTTCTGTCTATCCATGCCTATCATTAGAAGGATAAAGATAATCTGGAATCCCTGGAAGAATAATGGGTTGAGGATAGTGATCAACTGTATAAAAAATTTTAATCCTGTTGACTATCCAAGAAGGCCTATGAACCTAACTGATCCTGGTTTGGAACCAGATGAAGTGGCTGAGTATTCAGAAGGAGTAGAACAAGAAGAAGTAATAGTTGAAGTACCACCTAGAGAAGATCCTGTAATACCTCCAATGGAAACAGTTCCTGTTAAAGTGGAAAGGGTTGTTTTCCCTGCTATTATCCCTGCTAAAATACCTCAAGGAGAGTAAGTTTTTGTTGAAAAGGAATGGACAAAGGATCCTTCAGTTGTTCTTCATGAGGAAGAAGCTCATCGCAATGCTGCAAGGAAATCAGTTTTTCCTATTTCAGAAGAGCAAGCAACCTTAGAGGCATATCTTGTTGAAGAGACTCTTTCTGTTGAGAAAGAAGCAAGTATGGAAGCTTATCCAGTGGAACAATCGGTTTCTGAGATTATTCCATCTGCTAAAGAAAGAATGGAAATTGCCTTTCAGCTAGCAAGGCAAGAGTTTGCTGAAGAGATTAGGGATGATCCTGTGGATCTTGTCCATGTTCCTGAACCTCAAGAATCTGGAAGGGAAGCAGAAGTTTAGGGTGAGGTTCCTAAAAACCTTGATATTGTGTAAGATGGATCTGCTGAAGCTTCTCTACCTTCTATCACTTTTTTTGTGCACTCTCGGTATGAGTTTCCAAGATTTTATGATGTGAATGAGTCATAGTAAGTGACTACAACTGGAATGGATCTTTCTTCTCTATTTCAACTGAAGTCCTTAGCTCTTTCACTGCCAGAACCAGAGCCCCAACCTCAATTTGAATCTGAATATGAGTCTGGAGATGACTCTGAACATCAATCAGAATATGAACCTTTACCTTTATCTGCATCCTTACCTGAGCTTCACTCCTTTGTGACCAAAGATGATATGAAGTTTTTGGAGAGAATTTTTTAGCTGGAGTTGAGAAAATTGTCTCCACTCAACCTCTCCCAGTGACTCAGTTAAGTCAAGAAGATGCATCAATTATCTTAGAAAATATTATCTTGAATATTCAACCAAGGATGATCCGAGAAATTCAAGAAGTTAGAGTAGAGAATAAGCTGCTGAGTGCTGATGTTGCAAATCCAAAAAGTATGGTAGCAAGTCTGCAGAATGAGTTATCTTTGAGATCAGAGCCTGCTCCTGTTTCTGCCCCTGCACCTATTGTTGTTTCTCCTGAGTCTTCCAATTCCCTCATTGCTAGGGATAATGTGTCTCAAGTTCATCTAAACCTACTATCTTTTGATGAAAATATTGGAAAAGGGAACACCAAGATGCTGGAATGCATGAGAGAGCTTGTGGAAAATCTGAATTAGCTTACAGATGAATACACTGGATGTCTGCAAAAAGTTCTGAAACAGCTCAAAGTTCTGACCGAAGCTGTCAAGGATTCACCTGTTTCTGGTCAGACCTCCACACCATCTTTTGAAGATTCTATGATGAGATCCATAATAAAGGAAGAATTTTAGAATGCCTTCAGTGGCTTGGATCTATCATCTTTGTCAGAAGTGATTAAGAACAGTGATAGAGCATTTGACTTGGTTAGGATTCATTCTAAGATAGCCAATGATTCTCAACAAGAGATCTCCAAGAAAATAGATTTGTATCTTTCCTGGATTTCCTCTAAAAGTGATATGAAAGATCACTTTAGATATCTTGTGGAAAATTTGAGAATCCTTCCAGTGAATCAATCTTTTAAAGCTCAAGTTCATAAACATTCAGAGTTCACCAGATTGTTGGAAAGATTTCTGGAGAATAAAGATGATTTTGAAAAGGCTATGCAGTATGGTGGTGAAATCATTACTAAATTCATCAATCTTTTGATTCTGTATCTTCATGTGCAGAGTACTGCTATAGTTGCTCCAGCTGCATCACCCCTTAGGCTTGGACTACCTTCCTTAGCCTCAACTGCCATGACAGTTAGTCATGCTCTTTCTCAGATCTGGCCAGTCATTCTGGACCAACCACAACCTAGATCTTCTACTGCTCCTACTTTGGCTCCATCTGTTTTTATGGTCTACCATTACCCTCATTGTCTACCACATCTATGCCTCCTTCTACTTCAGCACCAGCTCCTGCTACTGATAAAGGCAAAGACAAGATGGATCCCTGAAGAGTCTGAGGACTGTTTTTTTTAATGGGATATCTTTTGTTGTTTGATGTTTTATTGAATTCGGAACCCTTTGTTTAATACCAAATGTAGTGTTTCATTTCATTATCTGTACTTTATAATAATCCCAAAAGGGGGAGATCAACTACAAGTGTCAGTTCTATAATAGTATAAATGGGGGAGAAAAACTACAAGTATCATTTTTTTAATGTTTTTTCTATGCTAGTTACTGTAATTTTACATGTCATTTATATTCTACCAATATATGATTTGTGATCATCAAAAATTGGGATATTGTTGGACTCCTCATGTGTTAATCATGTTTTAAGGATCACAAATCTCTTTATTGTTAATTAATCTTGATCATCATTATAGATCTTGTCAATGCTCTTCAATATCAATAATAGCTACACATCATGTTTTTATAATTACAATTCTTATGGATGTTAATTACTCTCTTTATTATTTACAAGTATTATGCATGATCACAATTCTCATATATATTATCACACCTTTATATTTATGACTCACATTCTCTTACTCTCTAATGATTAACCTTAATCCATTTTCTTCATATCAATGTCTTAGTTCAAATACATATATTTTTCCAAGTATGCAGACACTGTGAAGGACTCACCATGACCTGACAACGTGAAGGACTCACTGTGAACCAGACATCGTGACCAGACACCATGAAGGAATCACCATGACATGACACCATGAAAGACTCACCGTGACAAGACATCGTGAAGCTCACACCGTGAAGCTCATACCGTGAACCACATACCATGAAGAAGACACTGTTTCCATAATCACTATGACACCATTTCTTAAGTTTTTGTCAATATTATTCAAATAATGCTAACTATAAGGCCCCAGCCTTAAACCTTACTTAATATTGAATTAAATGAATAATTCACATTGAGGATCTTTTTAGGTTTAGAGTTCTAGAGAATTAGAACATAACTATTACATCTTAAAAGATTACAAAGTATACACTTCTACTAAGTCTCCATAAAATAAAAACTCTTAAAAAGTAAGATGTCTAGATTCCATGTTTTAGATAGCATGTAATTCCCTTGATCCCATCCTTGACCTTATTCCACTTTAAGTCCTGAGAAAAACATTTCGAAAAACTTGGGGTGAGCATAAAAAGCTCAGTAAGGGATACAAAAAAAATGAAAACTGTTAGTTTTTCAAACATCAAGTAAACAATGTATACTATATCAAAGTAATACCTTCACCTTAATGAAGTAGTAAAAAAAATCTTCACTGAATAAAGTATCATTACTTACCTTTTTGTAACCAAAGGATTACCATAAAACCCATATAAAGAACACATAGAATATATAAAGGTAACTTGGGACATAAACATACTTAAGTGGAATAACCATACGGTTGACTTCCACACATATCACTTAATGGAATAGCCATATGGCCAATTTCCATACATACTTAATGGAATAACCATACGGTCGACTTCCATACCCAATGCATTGGAGGTTATAACGTAACCACCCATCCTGGTATTCACGGCACCACTCGTCATATGGTTTATAATGTAACCACCCGTTAAAATGTCCAAGTACCAGTATAAAATCATAAAACATAAAACCGATATAAAGGAATGATAACATTTCCACATTTCAATCACAATATATCATAAATATATTGACATAATAGGATCCTTTTTCAAAACCATTTTCAATACCAAAATACATAAAAGAGTATATGGTATTTATTTTATTCTAAAAACATTACGGCTTGTTGAAAAAGCCAAAGATCAAATAATACTCGCGGCGGCGGAAAAGGTCGTTGTCACCGCGTACGTTAAAAAAACATTCCTTTTTGTCGTTTAGTAAAACGCTTCGTAGAAAAAGATTCCTTTTTTATAAAATTAAAAGTCAAAGGAGTTTATACACCGTATAAAAGAAAGTTGTGTATAAAACGAAGTATGCCTCAATGAAAGGAGATTGAGACGAAGTCCCTTACCTCGGGTCCGACTTGACTCGATCGTTCTTTAACGTCCTGAATAATAAACTTGAGTTAATTTATACTTGATTAAGAACCTTTTTAAAGTTCATTATTCCTTTTATATCACTTATTGCCATGTTATAAACATTATGTAACCATTTAAGTTAATAATGTTTGTTTTGTCAATATTTGGTTCTTAAGTCGAAAGTTGACTTCTTACAATTACATGTTGTTCGTGTGGTCAAAAGTTCTTTATATCCAGAATGAAATTCCTGATTTGGATATCATATATATCATATATATCCAGCATATACATGTATTTATAATATTACATAATCATTTAGAGGTAAGAAATGAAATGCACCGTTCATGGAGACGGTAAGCCGTACGTACACATGAACGCTACTTTCATTTCTTTGTCATATTAATGGAATTAAAACTAAATGAGAGGTATGTATATTTTAATTCCAGAATTATATTCATCATTTAGATATATCATTAATAATATATATACATTATATACATGTAATTTTAATAGTACATTACATTTGGGGATAAGAAATGAAATGCACTGTTCATGGAGACGGTAAGCCGTACGTACGCATGAACGCTACTTTAATTTCTATCTCATACTTTAATGGAAAGAAATAATAATGATATAGAGGTATATTATAATTATAGTATAACATCATATATAAAAACTTTAAATCCATCCTTTACACGTCCCACATATGGCATTAACGAATCACATCACTTTGAGGGGGCGGTAGTCCGCACTTCCTTAAATGAAGATATCGTGTTTACCCATAATGGAAACCATAAAGGTATGCCCAAAATGAAAAAAACATAAGCTTAAGGAAACCATAAACATATTATATATCATATATAAAAATAGTGACATCATAATGGCCACCTTTGAAGGTGTTAAACGAGTATTGAACAATCATCGTTTCGAGAGGCAAAATTTCACCATCCACGGAAACCGTATGTTCTTTAACCATTTGATGTAGTTGTGTGAGAGTGTAGCTCAAATAAATCTTATAACAACATCCTAGTATATTGAAGATACTGTTTTTGTTACAAAAGAAGTAAATAAAAAGAGTTTAGGGGGTTGGAGAAGCAAAATAAAACAAATGAACAAGAGAGAATGAATTATCTTTAAAAGTGTAACTCCCTTTTGATTTGAGCCTAAAGGCTTTCTTTCAAAGGATTCTGACCAACGGGAATCCTCTAGGATGAGGAGAGGGATGTGGAGAGAGTAATTTTGCAGGGGTTGGCCGAGCCAAAGGCTTTAGGATTGTGTGAAATGAGGTAGAGGTGGGGGCCTTTTATAAGAGGAGAGGAGGGGCACTTTTGGAAAGTAAAGAAATATTACTTTATTTGAAAATGTTTTTCGGTTTCAAAAGGTCCCACATTGAAATAATTATTGTATAAGGTGATAAGGGTTCTAAATAAACTCATCCAATTGGTTTTGGACATGTGTAGTTTATAGATTTTTCATTATCTTTCCATTTTATTTTAATCGTCAAATAATGATGTAGTCGCTGCATCATTATTATGTCATAAATAATTTAATTTATTTAATGTATAAAAATTATAAAAAAAATACTATGATGTAGGAAATCATCTTAGCTTTCCAATGACTATTTATAATCAAAATTTGGACTTGTATAACCCCATTTAAAAAATGTTTTAGTAAAACATATCATGTTTGTGTCATTTTTACTTTTACATTAAATAAAAAGTTATTTATGTCATTTCCCAACCAAAGTGTCTCCATGGGGTCCCCAAGTTGACCCATGGCTTGTCTCGGTCGGCCATCAAACATCCAATGAGGTTAGTACATGTGTAAAGTTCATTTCATATTATTAAAACATTATTTTTACCTTAAACTACACTAATTACCACTAATCGCGATTAATGAAAAAAAGTTACTATTCCC
The DNA here is from genome assembly GCA_963277665.1 of Viscum album. NCBI lineage: Eukaryota > Viridiplantae > Streptophyta > Magnoliopsida > Santalales > Viscaceae > Viscum > Viscum album. The sequence goes on along the minus strand of OY728153.1, from coordinate 1,174,865,102 downwards.
CAAAAAATTATTTTACTCTCATTGAACCACATTTTACTTCTTAATGACAACCATGTATGTCGGATTTTCAAAATTCAATACACATTAGTGGTAAACTTTCATTTAACTGAAAAATCAGTTTTCTTGATTACCACTTAGTGGTTTCACTATTCATCAAAAATTGAAGTTTTTCAGAAAATTACCAAAAATTCACCCTAAGCTATATTTGATATTCCGAATTCAAAAATGAAGTCCATTTTACAAAATTCAAAACATATAAGTCAAATTAATTAATTTAATAATTAATTCCCGTTGTCATGACAAATAGCGTGTTTTTGTGAAACAATAAGTATCAAAAGATTGACACCAGTTTAAGTCCAATTTCAAAGTGAAATTGATTCCAATGACCACCATTGGATTAACTAGTAAATTTTTTTTCTAATTTCACTTTAAACCCAATTAAAATAATAATCTAATCATATAAATAATTTATATTAAAAAGAGGTTTTGAATTAAAATACAACACTGTACACTATTCATTAAAAAAATGAACTTTATCAGAAAGGTCCCAAAAATTTACACAAAGTAAATTTTGATGTCCCGATTCTAAAGAAGAGTTATATTTGGTCCAAAAGAATGTAAAAGAGTGATCAAAACTATATTTAATGACGGTTCGCCGTCAAAAGGTGATAAGTGAACCTTTAGTGAAAACTAGGGCATATACGCCTAAAATTGAATTCTTTCTGTATTTTAAGACTTTATATTTTATTAGATAAATGTAAAAACATTTAAAAACATATCTAATCATATTTTAGTTATTTCTATCCATTCTCGCCCGAACAACGGCTACTTGTTAACTAACATTTAAAATAATATTATTTTATTACTAGTGTGCTACGTAAGTTTCAAAGAAACTCATCGTTGCGTATCGGGTACGCTATCGAACATAGCAACCCCTTTAAAATAAAATTAATATTTAATTCTTAAATATTAATAAATATGAAAATTCTTTATTCTTTATTTACCTGGGATGTTACATCCTTCCCCCCTTTTGGGAATTGCGTCCTCGCAATTTTATTCACTTATCAAAATAAGTGGGGGTATTTAACCCTCATAGCATTTTCAGATTCCCACGTTGCCTCTTCAATCACATGGTTTTTCCACAAAACCTTTACCTGATGAATCACCTTATTCCGTAACACCTGTTCCCTGTGGTCAAGAATATGGACTGGTTGTTCTTCATAAGATAGGTTCTCTTCCAGCTGAACTACCTCTGGACTCAAAACATGAGATGGATCTGGCATATACTTTCTCAACATTGAAACATGAAAAACATTGTGTACCTGAGATAAACTCAGAGGTAAAGTCACTCGGTATGAAACTGATCCAACTCTTTCTAGAATTTCGTATGGTCCAACCAACCATGGACTAAACGTTCCTTTCTTACCAAATCTCATCACACTTTTCCAAGGAGAAACCTTGAGAAAAGCATGATCACCTACCTCAAAAGATAGATCCTTCCTCCGGTTATCCGCATAACTCTTCTGCCTGCTCTGAGCTGTTCTCATGTGCTTCTGAATCAACTGAATTTTTTCTGCCATATCTTCTACCAATTCTGTTCCCATCAGCTTCCTTTCACCCACTTCATTCCAAAATGCTGGAGTTCGACACCGCTTCCCATATAATGCCTCAAATGGTGCCATCTGTATACTGGAATGAAAACTGTTATTATAAGAAAACTCAACCAAAGAAAGATTTTGGTCCCAACTTCCCTGATAATCCATCGAACAAGCTCGTAGCATATCCTCCAATGTCTGAATTGTTCGTTCTGACTGCCCATCTGATTGAGGATGAAAAGCTGTACTAAAATTTAATTCAGTACCCAAAGACTTCTGAAGGCCTTTCCAAAAGTTAGAAGTAAACCTTGAATCACTATCCGATACAATAGAGAGAGGAACTCCATGTAACCTAACTATCTCTTTAAGATACAAACGGGAAAGTTGATCAAGAGATAAAGTATCTCGTATAGCAAGGAAAAGTGCAGATTTAGTCAAGCGATCAACAATAACCCATATTGAATTATTACCTAAAGATGTCCTCGGTAATCCCACAACAAAGTCCATGGATATATTCTCCCATTTCCACTCTGGAACTGGTAAAGGCTGAAGCATCCCTTTCGGTAACTGTCATTCTGCTTTAACCTGTTGATATGTCAATCACTTCACAGTAAAATCAGCAATATCTCTTTTCATTCCATCCCACCAGTAATACTCCCGCAGATCTCTGTACATCTTAGTACTGCCAGGATGAACTGAAAACGGGAACTATGTGATTCACATAACAACTCTCTCTTCAATTGTGAATCACAAGGCACACATAACCTCTTCCCAAACCTCAAAACACAAACTTATCCAAGAACTCATGGAAAATTTTATTCATAAGGTCCATGAATACAGCAGGTGCATTGGTTAACCCAAAAGGCATAACTACAAATTCATAATGGCCATATCTAGTACGGAACACAGTCTTCGGAACGTCTGCTTCTTTTACTCTCAACTGATGGTACCCTGACCTCAAGTCAATCTTCGAAAAATACTGAGCTCCCTGGAGCTGATACCACTTCATTCGATGGCCCAACATCTGCTGAAGTTGTTGCAAATGATTTTACCACCCCTTTCTGCTTGTAGTCTAGCTGCATTCCCCCAGTTGAGTTCTTCGTTGGACACTCGTTTGCATAATGACCCATTTCATTACACTTAAAACATCTTACCGTTGGCTTTTCATTTCCTGCTTGATCATCTTCCTTACAGTTACGAGCAATATGACCAGACTTACCACACCGAAAGCACTTACCAGACTTGGATAAACATTCTCCAGGATGCATTTTACCACACTTCTCACAGGATGGATATTTGGTTTTCTTACCTCCTTGCTTCTTTGATGAATTCTTCCCCTTTGCCTGCCAACTAGACCTCTTATTCTGTTGTTTGTCATAGAACACCTGATCATCGGCAAACTCCATTTCCACCTTCTCCACACATCGAACAAGAATAACTTTTGAACTCATGAGAAGCTAAAGCCCTTCGATACTTTGGCTTTAACCCTGAGTAAAAACGTTTTATTTTACTATCAAGATCTCGTATGAAGTTTGGAGCATACCTTGCCAATCGAGTGAACTTTTCTTCATAAGCAGCCACTGAATCATCCTCTTTCCTCAATTCCAGGAACTGTTTTTCCATCCTAAGACTAACCACCTTAGGAAAATATTTCTCAAGAAACATACCTTTGAATTCGTCCCAGTGAAGATCCTCAATCTCATCACTATCCCTTATATTTTTCACCATCGACCACCACTGATCAGCTTCACCTTCAAAACGGTAAACAGCAAGACTAACCTTTTGATGTTCTGAACACCCCATGACATCAAAAATCTTCTGCAGTGCTTTAATCCACTCTTCAGCGTGCACAGGGTCAGATGATCCTCTGAATGATGGGGGATGTTGCCTCATGAAATGTTCCACCACTGACATGTTCCTCTGCGGTTGATCTGGCTGATCTCGTGCATGAATACCACCACCATTTATAGCCTGAGTAAAATGTTCCATCACTGCAACAAACTGTTCAGTTCCGATTCCGACCATCTCAGGTTGCTGATTTGGAAGGTTATCTTCCTCCTGATGTCGTCCCAACATAGCTGCTTTGTTTCCTCTCCGAAAAACCATTCTGAACACAGAAATATCTTAGGCGAAGCAACATGGTAATCCGTAAATGCTATATCATTTCAATCATATTATAATTTAACACTTTTCTAACTCCTAAAGTTGTCTAAACCGACCTTTGATACCAACTATAAGGCCCCAGCCTTAAACCTTACTTAGTATTGAATTAAATGAATAATTCACATTGAGGATCTTTTCAGGTTTAGAGTTTTAGAGAATTAGAACATAACTATTACATCTTAAAAGATTACAAAGTAGACACTTCTACTAAGTCTCCATAAAATAAAAACTCTAAAAAAGTAAGATGTCTAGATTCCATGTTTTAGATAGCATGCAATTCCCTTGATCTCATCCTTGACCTTATTCCACTTTAAGTCCTGAGAAAAACATTTCGAAAAACTTGGGGTGAGCATAAAAAGCTCAGTAAGGGATACAAAAAGAATGAAAACTGTTAGTTTTTCAAACATCAAGTAAACCATGTATACTATATCAAAGTAATACCTTCACCTTAATGAAGTAGTAAAAAAAAATCTTCACTGAATAAAGTATCATTACTTACCTTTTTGTAACCAAAGGATTACCATAAAACCCATATAAAGAACACATAGAATATATAAAGGTAACTTGGGACATAAACATACTTAAGTGGAATAACCATACGGTTGACTTCCACACATATCACTTAATGGAATAGCCATACGGCCAATTTCTATACATACTTAATGGAATAGCCATACGGCCGACTTCCATACCCAATGCACTGGAGGTTATAACGTAACCACCCGTCCTGGTATTCACGGCACCACCCGTCATATGGTTTATAACGTAACCACCCGTTAAAATGTCCAAGTACCAGTATAAAATCATAAAACATAAAACCGAAATAAAGGAATGATAACATTTCCACATTTCAATCACAATATATCATAAATATATTGACATAATAGGATCCTTTTTCAAAACCATTTTCAATACCAAAATACATAAAAGAGTATATGGTATTTATTTTATTCTAAAAACATTACGGCTTGTTGAGAAAGCCAAAGATCAAATAATACTCGCGGCGGCGGAAAAGTTCGTTGTCACCGCGTACGTTAAAAAAACATTCCTTTTTGTCGTTTAGTAAAACGCTTCGTAGAAAAATATTCCTTTTGTATAAAAGTAAAAGTAAAAGGAGTTTATACACCGTATAAAAGAAAGTTGTGTATAAAACGAAATATGCCTCAATGAAAGGAGATTGAGACGATGTCCCTTACCTCGGGTCCGACTTGACTCGATCGTTCTTTAACGTCCTGAATAATAAACTTGAGTTAATTTATACTTGATTAAGAACCTTTTTAAAGTTCATTATTCCTTTCATATCACTTATTGCCATGTTATAAACATTATGTAACCATTTAAGTTAATAATGTTTGTTTTGTCAATATTTGGTTCTTAAGTCGAAAGTTGACTTCTTACAATTACATGTTGTTCGTGTGGTCAAAAGTTATTTATATCCAGAATGAAATTCCTGATTTGGATATCATATATATCATATATATCCAGCATATACATGTATTTATAATATTACATAATCATTTAGAGGTAAGAAATGAAATGCACCGTTCATGGAGACGGTAAGCCGTACGTACGCATGAACGCTACTTTCATTTATTTGTCATATTAATGGAATTAAAACTAAATGAGAGGTATGTATATTTTAATTCCAGAATTATATTCATCATTTAGATATATCATTAATTATAAATATCCATTATATACATGTACCTTTAATAGTACATTACATTTGGGGATAAGAAATGAAATGCACTGTTCATGGAGACGGTAAGCCGTACGTACGCATGAACGCTACTTACATTTCTATCTCATACTTTAATGGAAAGAAATAATAATGATATAGAGGTATATTATAATTACAGTATAACATCATATATAAAAACTTTAAATCTATCCTTTACACGTCCCACATATGGCATTAACGAATCACATCACTTTGAGGGGGCGGTAGTCCGCACTTCCTTAAATGAAGATATCGTGTTTACCCATAATGGAAACCATAAAGGTATGCCCAAAATGAAAAAAACAGAAGCTTAAGGAAAACATAAACATATTATATATCATATATAAAAATAGTGACATCATAATGGCCACCTTTGAAGGTGTTAAACGAGTATTGAACAATCATCGTTTCGGGAGGCAGAATTTCGCCATCCACGGAAACCGTATGTTCTTTAACCATTTGATGTAGTTGTGTGAGAGTGTAGCTCAAATAAATATTATAAAAACATCCTAGTATATTGAAGATACTGGTGTTGTTACAAAAGAAGTAAATAAAAAGAGTTTAGGGGGTTGGAGAAGCAAAATAAAACAAATGAACAAGAGAGAATGAACTATCTTTAAAAGTGTAACTCCCTTTTGATTTGAGCCTAAAGGCTTCCTTTGAAAGGATTTTGACAAAAGGGAATCCTCTAGGATGAGGAGAGGGATGTGGAGAGAGTAATTGGGCAGGGGTTGGCCGAGCCAAAGGCTTTAGTATTGTGTGAAATGAGGTAGAGGTGGGGGCCTTTTATAAGAGGAGAGGAGGGGAACTTTTGGAAAGTAAAGAAATATTACTTTATTTGAAAATGTTTTTCGGTTTCAAAAGGTCCCACATTGAAATAATTCGTGGCTAAGGTGATAAGGGTTCGAAATCCACTCATCCAATTGGTTTTGGACATGTGTAGTTTATATATTTTTCATTATCTTTCCATTTTATTTTAATCGTCAAATAATGATGTCATCGCTGCATCATTATTATGTCATAAATAATTTAATTTATTTAATGTCTAAAAATTATAAAAAAATACTATGATGTAGGAAATATTTTTATCTTTCCAATGAATATTTATAATCAAAATTTGGACTTGTATAACCCCATTTAAAAATTGTTTTAGTAAAACATATCATGTTTGTGTCATTTTTACTTTTACATTAAATAAAAAGTTATTTATGTCATTTCCCAACCATAGTGTCTCCATGGGGTCCCCAAGTTGACCCATGGCTTGTCTTGGTCGGCCATCAAACATCCAATGATGTTAGGACATGTTTCAAGTTCATTTAATATTATTAAAACATTATTTTTACCTTAAACTACACTAATTACCACTAATCGCGATTAATGAAAAAAAGTTACTATTCACCAAAAAATTATTTTACTCTCATTTAACCACATTTTACTTCTTAATGACAACCATGTATGTCGGATTTTCAAAATTCAATACACATTAGTGGTAAACATAAATTTAACTGAAAAATCAGTTTGCTTGATTACCACTTAGTGGTTTCACTATTCATCAAAAATTGAAGTTTTTCAGAAAATTACCAAAAATTCACCCTAAGCTATATTTGATATTCCGAATTCAAAAATGAAGTGAATTTTACAAAATTCAAAACATTTAAGTCAAATTAATTAATTTAATAATTAATTCCCGCTGTCATGACAAATTGCGTGTTTTTGTGAAACAATAAGTATCAAAAGATTGACACCAGTTTGAGTCCAATTTCAAAGTGAAATTGATTCCAAAGACCACCATTGGATTAACTGGTAAAAATATTTTCTAATTTCACTTTAAAACCAATTAAAATAATAATCTAATCATATAAATAATTTAGATTAAAAAGAGTTTTTTAATTAAAATACAACAGTTTACACTATTCATTAAAAAAAATGAACTTTATCAGAAAGGTACAAAAAATTTACACAAAGTAAATTTTGATGTCCCGATTATAAAGAAGAGTTATATTTGGTCCAAAAGAATGTAAAAGAGTGATCAAAACTATATTTAATGACGGTTCTCCGTCAAAAGGTGATAAGTGAACCTTTAGTGAAAACTAGGGCATATACGCCTAAAATTGAATTCTTTCCATATTTTAAGCCTTTATATTTTATTAGATAAATGTAAAAACATTTAAAAACATATCTAATCATATTTTAGTTATTTCTATCCATTCCCGCCAGTACAACGGCTACTTGTTAACTAACATTTAAAATAATATTATTTTATTACTAGTGTGCTACGTAAGTTTAAAAGAAACTCATCGTTGCGTATCGGGTACGCTATCGAACATAGCAACCCCTTTAAAATAAAATTAATATTTAATTCGTAAATATTAATAAATATGAAAATTCTTTATTCTTTATTTACCTGGGATGTTACACTAACGGTCATATTTGTTGTTTTTAATGCAATTAATGTTATTTAATGATAGTTGTTGGCCTGTAAGGAAACCATATCTCATACCTATGAAAAGGGAATCAAGCCTACTGCTAGAACTTGTGGAAGATAAGAAAGACTGAGATGCAGTAGACGTGGAACAAGTAACAAGCAACAAGCAACAACGAGAAGAACATACATACACCCGAGTGCACTGTGCTGAACTAGAAGAACTATCCTGAACAAGAAGGAGATTGCAAGTCCTTCAGAGAACTCTCATGAGTGCAATCCAATACTGCAGAAGAACACACGATGAATCAAGATTTCTTTCTCACTCCTGAATAAGACAAGATGAACTATGAGACTCTGTTTTTCAACAGAAAAACCAGAGAAGGACTCAGAATCATTCTAGCTGAATCCAATGAGTCCAGAGATATATTGATAATCACTAGATCTTTCTAAACTCTCATCTATCTTCTCTAAGTGATTTATTTATTAACTTTTGAGTAGTGTGGTGTACTCCGTATATCATTACACACACTGTCTCCTGCACTGAACTGGAGGATATAAAAATCCTCACTCAAATTCTCTTTACTTATATTTACCCCCGTCAACTGTGGAAGAGGTCTTTGTGTGACTTGGTCTTTGTTTTGTTTCCCACGAAGAACAGTGGCAGAGGTCCCTACGTGGCCTGGACAGTTTTGTAAAACTGTTGTTAACCCCGATCCAGGGTGTGGATCAAATTTATATATATTTAAGAGGACTAAGTCTCATCTTGAGACTGAACCTCTTGTTATATCTGTTGTGCATCTTTTATTTAAGTTAAATGTATACTATATATATCTTATTTATTCTGCTGCTATTACTTTGAAATAAAAAAATATTTTGAAGCTACTTTGATAGTTAAATTAGCAAGTGTTTACACTTATTATAAATCAATAGGTTAGATTCAAAAGTTAGTTTGATCTTGTGGTTAAATTAACTGAGACCTAATCAATCATTGAGAAGCTAAGTGAACATTTACAATCTATATAAATTCACTACAGTTTAACTTATTTTATAAATCAGGGGATTTTAACTAGACAATATTTTAACATAAATTTTAATTGGAACTCAATTCACCCCCCCCCCCCCCCCTCTTGAGTGTCCACTCCGACCAACAATATTTATTTTCCATTCATTCAATCTATCTTGAAAATGGAAACAACGTTCATGCGTACATGTAGCCTACCATCTCCTTGAATAGTGTAATATATTTTCTATATCAAACTTTTATAGAATACACTAAAGACATATATAATGAATTTATATAAACATTATATCATGTTTAAAATTATTTATTTGATCAAAAATTGATCAATGAAGATGAAGAAAATACCAAATCAAAACATACATTAAAAATAGTCTTTATTACCTGAAATCATGAATTTAACAATGAATTATTAATGAATGTGCTATAAAATACCATAATAAAATCATATATGTGATGATTAATATGATAATTACTCGGTAATATATGTATAAAGAACCCATATTTATTTTTTAGGAGGTTTGAACTCATACGACATAAGTCAATCCTAAGGTAAGGGTTTCTTATATCATTTTTATTTATGTGAGTCATAAGCCATATCCACCATTTAGATATTTTTTGTGTGTATATAAATCACATTAGATATGTTATATCATTAATCAATTTATTTTTATTGTATTTAATATTTTATTTGAAGATATTTTTTTCATGAGACTTATTATTCAAGAGTTCCCAAAGCTGTAATGGTTTGTTTACAACCTCATCGTTTATAGAGATTATTTATTATTTAATTTATGGTAATGAAATATTATGATATATAACTCTATATATACAATTTATTTCCTATCCACTAGTTATTTATAAACATTTCATGTCATATTAATACTTTCTTATCTCTGGTAATAATTTATCTTAGAATATGTTCATAAGAAAAACCAATTTTATTTCTCTTATCAATCAAAAATTATTTCTCTTCTATGTCCATGATTTATAAATAATTTTAAAAAACATTATTTAAAATTATAAAAATTATTTATAAATAAATTTTTACCCATTACTGTATTTTTAGAAAACAAAATTTAGAAGTAATTTTATATCATAATCCAAAAAAGTAGTCTTTGATTTTTTTCCAACACTCTTAAAAGAATCATTATTTTAACTTACTCGCAATGTGTGTAATTTCATCATATCATGAACAATAATTGATTTGAGTCACTATTTATAAGTTTAAAATATTCTTTTAAATTAATTTTGTTACTTAATATTATAAATTTATTTTGAAATGGATTTTGAAATTTAAAATGGTATTTTCCTCAATAATTTTAAGGGTACTATTAGAAAATTTCCATTCAAAAATGTTTACCACATTAATATTACCTTATGATCCATTGGAAATATATTTTAATGATACCACCATTATTATTTATTTGGATGTTTTTAATTAGTTAGAATATAATGTACTATTTTGATACCATTCATCAAATTAATATGAATGGTTTATGTTTGTGTTTATAGAATGAGGAATGTATTAAAATTTTCTATGATAGTTTTCCAATAAATTTTTTAATATTGATTAAGTTTCACCCCTTTCATATGGGGAATACAATGGACTTAGTAAGTGATGGGTATAGCCTTCTATAGACCCACGATGCATTAGTATGTCCAATGAGACATACTAGATTGGGTATTTTGATGATTCCTTACACATTTATGTAATATTTATTTTCACAAGGCCATGATGATATATATTTATTCGGAAAAGGCCTCAAGGTAATGTTTTCGTTATTCATAATCATGCATTCTATCAATATAAAATCAGTTGTTAATGTTCCATGTGGTTATTTGATTAGTTAGAATTCCATAGTTATGATTAGAGATTATGTGATGACTTATATGGAATTACTTGATCATCTCTTATTCATTCCCTACTATGGTCAATTAATTGATTTAATGGAATTTATATCAATGTTTTACCTTTATATATTGAATATTCCTTATTTATTCATGATTTAATCCACTATATTCATACCCTTACTGATCATTAGTGATCAACCATTTATTATGTTTTATTTTCACTAGGATTCGTAGATTTTTTTTGATTGGTATAATGGGATATATTGAGGGTAAATATGGTTTTCAAAAAGAAAATGATTTATGTATTTTACTTTTTAAATTTTAATGTTAATTACAAGTATATATCTATTTTACCAAGACTACTAAACTATTTAAACCTTAGAGACATGATTCCCTTTATCTTATGATAATTTAATAATGTATCCACTATATCTTGGACATTAGGGTTAGGGTTTTATAGGAATGATTATGAAATTTGGATTAAACCTAAAAAAATCCACTACTTACCACACACAAAGAAAAAGAAATTATGATATTTCCAATAGTGAGATAAATTTATTTTTGGAAAAGATAGTGAAACTAAATCATAATGAATATAGTAGGAATATTGTTGATTAATTTTTGGAACACATAAATACCTATATAACACCTTCAATTATTACCCCTAAAGAATAGATTTTAAATAAATAATCACTTCCCTATTTAGTTGTAGCACATTGCCAACTGAGATTTTAAGAAAGTGATTTTGGAGTTTGGGAATCTGGATAGCAGAGGAGGATACAAATTATGGGAATTAAAGAATTGATAATTTAGAAATATGAGAATTAAATGGTTTATAAGGAGAAATTTAGATCCTTTAATGATGGATTTATTTGAAAAGTAGACTTTATAACTGAAGATAAATTATTTTTGTTCTCCTCAAGGAGAAAACCAAGTATAGGTAATCTTTGTTCCAAATCAAATTTATCATACATAATGACTAATAATTTTCCATTCGAGTTAGTTGAAATTAAATGATAAGATTAAAATAATTCACTCATGGTGAATTAGAAACAACTAAAATATTTCAGGGATAATTTTTGGGAAGATCCAATAGAGGATTGAAAACTCCTCCCTAATGTAATTTAATAAAAGCCCCAAGGATGTCTCTTTCCTTCACACTATTTTTTATACTTTTATTTTTAATAAATTTTCTTCATAAATTTATGATAGAATTAAATTTAAGTGTATATGAATTTTGTTTTGGGGAGAGTGGATATGTAGCTTAGGATTTAAATACATTTTTTCTTCTTTATTATTTAAAGTGTTTTATACTTATGTATATATATAAATTTTTATACTTATAATTTATTTACATAGTTATTTTGTAATTTTTTTTATTTTTAGTTATTTCATTTATAAAAAAAAAATTATTACAAATTTGAATATCGTTCATAGGTGGTGGAAGTTAATTGGTCCTAAAAATATGAGAAATAAAGAAATTATAACTAAATTAGTCACTTAATTAATAGAAATTTGGTTATATAATAAGGAAATTTATTTTTAGTTAATTTATATTTTTGGAATAATATATATAAAATTCGGTAATAGAAAATTGTATCTCAATACAAGGTTACTTTTTAACTGTTACAAAGAAAACCTCATAGAGGTAACATAAAAGAAATCGATGCTTTAAAACAGAAAAGTTGAAAATTGGGATCCCATGGTAATTCTCTAACACACTAGGCACTATGTGTGTGAGTTAATACCATTTTTTATATCCAATATGATTATTTTCATAAGGGGTTTCACATACAAGGATGGGAAAATTCAAAAAAATAAACAATGTGTCTAATAATCAATTAGAAATTTTTTCTAGTTTGTTGGAATTTTAAAACACAGATAAATATGTTGTCTATTGATATATAAAAGATTAATTCGAGTTGTATCGATGAATTGAAAATTCTATCTTTGTTTTGTGAGACTTATTAGAAAGGGATTAATAGAGGTTTTTCGTGTTTAAATTTTTACTTCACTTAAATCAAATTGGATCCACTCTAAAATGTATAACATTGATTGTGTTGAAGTGATGTAATGTACTAAAATCATAGATATATAATGATAATTAAAAAAATGGAATGGAATTTGAATTTATTTCCCTCTTACTTGTATTTCTACGAAGAGGAAGGATAATCATAATTTTTATCAAATTGAATTTAATGTATTTCCCAGGAGTGAAATCATTCATGTTTTGGGGAGTGATGTGTGTGGTTGATTTTGATTTTTTTATTTTATAGAAAATCACACAAAAAAATGACCAAATCCTTCGTAAATTAGTGATTTTTAATTTTTCTAAATCATGTTGTAAATAATCAATGACAATAAATATATATTTTTAGATTATTTATTATATTTTGGAAGAAAATTGATATAGTTAAATTTATTGCGGAACAATAATTTAATTTTTATGGGAATTTTACATTGAAAGTTTTAATCAATTTAAATATGGAATTAATCTACATAAATGGAATTTATTATGAGTTATATATTTTAATTAATTTTTGAATTAATTGAAATAAATAAATTTATTTGAATAATATAAGTTTATTTTTATTATTAAATAATTGTTTTAAATTTTTAATCAGTAATCCAAATATAATTTTTTTAATTAAAGATCAAGTAATTGCAAAAAACCCCATGATTAAATTGTAATTATTCAATTGGAACAGTTGAATTTATGTTTTGGTTTTATTTTTTGATTTTATATTATTTAATTCATCCATGTGTTTAATTTCATTTAATCGTTTATATAGAAAAATAAAATAACATGATTGAATTTTATTTTTAGTGATTCTCAAATTTTTTAATTTTATTTTGATATGAATGAAAACATAGTTTTAAATTTGGAATTCCAGTATTTTTAAGTGTGTTTTTAAAAATATGTAGTTGAAAATTAAATAAAGGTATTGCAAGGTACAATATCTCATGGACATCTCAGTGATCATCTTTGAAATTTGAAATGGGTTGTAATTTTCACATTAAGGAGTTATGGTTAGTATACTGACCACATGAAATTATCACTGAAGAGAAAGTTCATGGAATAAATTAGAAAATATAGATATTTATCAAAGAAAAACTACTCCACAAAATATTTTTAAACTAACATATAAATAACATTCAATGTGAATATCATTGGTCACTCAAATGACCATGGATGACAGTCCATAAGAATTTCAACATGTTAACACACTACATCTCCATGGTCACTTCATTGACTAACGATATCTGACTGCATGAAGCAAAAAGTGGATACAAATTATTTTCCTTATGACTATGGGAGTTTATTTCAATATACGTTATTATCATTCCACTTTAACCCATCTAACCAGTACCATAACTTCTCTAATGGTATATCATACCTTTTCATAAATTTTAATGATATTGAGCTCCAAGATCAAGAATCACATATTTTTAATCATTAAAATAAAAAAAGAATCATTTTCAGAAACCAAGGATGTAGAAAACTAATTTATAGAATCAACAAAAGTTGAAAAATTGATGATTGAGTGAATAATGAATTGATAAAAATAACCTAAAAATATTTTAGTTAAATATCATCTTGAATAACTATGGATGATGATTGTAATCATGAAGATCAATTGTGAAATATAATAGAAGGAAACCAAATCCACATCACCATATATTGAATATAGTTGATTAATGGGCTCATAGTAACATAAAATCTAAGGAATCAATGCCAACGACACTGGAATATTAAGGATGGGGTTATCCAGAAATGGGAAATTAATTGAAGATTGTGATCTTTCTTGAATGTTTGATACAACATGATGTTTTAAACTTGTTTTATGGAACTATAAGGATCTAGTTGTTCATGGAGAAAAAAGAAATGATAAAAGTAATGAAAATTCCCAAAAAAGATCAAACTAGAGATATAAAAGTAGATGTGAATAAATTAAAAATTAATCTCATTATGGCTAACTAACCATAGAATAATAACAATGAAAATTGACCACACCACATCTCTATAACTGAAGAACCATGAACCTCATTGATGGATGTGATCTCGAAGCAAAAACAACATTGTAGAATACCCAAAAAAAACAATTTATTAATAAAATTATGTTACATTATTGATTATATAATTGGAAACTAGTAATACTAATCAATGATCATGCATGATCAAATACTAAAAATGAATTTATCTCTACATATGTGATTATTGGTTTGATTTCATGTTGATAATTAAGTTGTTGTGGAATTTGATTTTTATAAATGTACATCATATTTTCATGAAGTGTGGTGTATGAGTGGTGTTTGTGGTATTGCCTCAACAACGCTCAAAATAGAGAAATTGAGATGTAATAATCCCCAATATACTTGATCAATTGAAAACTATAAAAACTACAAAATCATCGAATAAATATTATGTAAAAGATTAATGGAGTTGGTTATTAAAATTATGATGATCAAGACTGAGAATCAAAGCTATTTATGACTCCTTATTTGGTGAAAAAAGAAAACTAATAAAATAGGTTGATATCTAGTATGAGCAGTTTTTGAGATCATTAATAATGATGATGAGCAGTATCAAAGAATATGTAAACTAGAGGATTATACAATTTCAGATGAATATTAATTCGATGAATGATAAGAGATGAAATGTTAATTCCATGAGAGTAAATTTCTACTTTTAATAATTAGAAAACCCTTATATTGGCCAAATATTGATTTATGAGAATTAATCACCTGAAAATTTCAAAAAAAAATCTGTATGAGATGTTGGGAAGACTCATTTTCCAGTACTCAAAAATATAGTAGAGCTTTGAAAAACTTACACTAAAATTCACTATAGATGAGTATTAAGTTCAATATTTGGAAGATAAAATGTAGATATGAAAAAATGGATTCCCATGGAATCCATATCATCCCTAGAAATGGACACATGTCGATCATCCAATGGAGAAAAAATGACAGATCCTGGGCACTAAAATAAAAAATAGCCCTAAAGCCTCATGTCAACCAAATTAATTGAAGAAATCCATGCAACTCACTTGGAAGAAACTTCAAATAATTCTATAAATTACCATCCATTCATCTACAAATAAGTAATTTTTCCCTTCTACTATGATGATTATTTTGAAATTGAATGAATGAATGGATCTGCTGGAGTTCTCACATTATTACATTTCAATTGATGTAATAAATTTGGTGATGGCACACGAAGCCATTAGAGGTTGAGGCGAGGAGACCCCTTCCCTTTATATATGAATTCAATATATAATTTCTAATTATTATCTATTTCTCTCTATAATTGTATATATATATATATATATGATTTTAGGAAATTTTCATTCATTCTATTCATGAAAAATCTTCTTCCAATCCCTCTAGTTTAAAAACAGTGGAATCTTAGTGGTTCTAAAAAACTATGATTGTTACCTCTACTATAAAACATGAATTGATAGAGATATATAATAAATGTTATAGGGTTTATTTAATGTTACAATGGTTATTTCATCCCTATTATTAAAATGAAATTAATATGTGTCGGTTATCAAATGATATTATTTATGTATTAGGAAAATGGGGGGGTGTAATATAAGGAATAATGATTTGGAATATATAGTGGGTGATATACATGGCCAGGACTCATAAATATAAAAGTTAATTTGAAATAAATTGATCTCATTCACTATTTAAACAAATTCAACACCATTAATAAAAAAACACACACTGAACACTTTCCCTTAAGAGAGACAATGTGAGTCCATAGTTACTTTATTTATTCATAGAAACAACTATTTTATTGAGGGCCCCACTATAGGTATACCATAACAATACAAATGATAATTTTTGAGAAGGAGGATCATGTATAACATATTTTCTAAATTAAAAACACCAAAATTTATTAATCAATAGTAAAGATGATACACCTTATAATTTTTGAGTATTAGAGAAAACATGTATAATATTTTACCTTTTCATGTTTAGGAAAAAATAATCCTAACATTCTAGGGTTTGAGACATTTTGATAAGATTATAAATAATAATATATTTTCATGATAGGATTCATATAAAAGAATACAAAATTAGTGAAATATGTGATATGAGCATACATAAAAAAATAATTTCCCTATGCATTTGATTTATAAGATCTTCTTTAGAATACTCGATGATAGATAATATAATTTTGAGGCCTAGAATTGGTATGTAACATTTTGGTGATTATATAATTTTGGAGAGATGATACAAAAATATTATTTCACTATTGGGTACCATGAATAAAATAATATCAGAAGTAGTGATAGATGGAGAAGATATAAAAAAATTTACTTGACAAACATAGAGAATTAATGCATTATATAATTATTTTATATTTTTTTATGTATAATTTATTATTCTGAGTGAAATTTAATGATTTTTGTTCCACATGGGATTTTAAACCTAAAATTATTGAAATTAAAAAGACACATGAATAAATGAATATATGTTTTTTAGCCATACGGAGAAAATTTTGTCAAAGTGAACCACAAAACACATATCTAAAAGATAAATAAAGAGACAATGATTGTGGGAATACTAGGGATCTTAGTAGATTCAATAGGTTCCCATATGATGAAATATGAACCCCTCCAGATATAAATTCCGAATCTATCCATGGGTGTTGGTGATCAAAACTCACTACACATTATACCAAGAGAATGATAAATAAGTTATTGTAGATGATTTTTAATAATTAGCCTACCCATTATAAAATTATTAGGGAATCTTCCATTAACCTTGGCTTGATTTATATTGGTTTACTATTATTACTAAATTCAAATTAATATAAATAAAATATATTTAGTTTTTTTGGTGTTCTCATTATTCTCCAATTATTTTTATTTTTTTAATAGCTATTTATAGGCTCTCATTTATTAGGAAAGGATAACCCTATGATCAATCAGTAGATGTAATCCAATAAATATATAGTCCATGTACATTTCATAAATTTTCTATTTCACTATAATAATTTTGGTTTTTGAGGGGTAGAGGTGAATAATTGCATTTCATGCTTATATTTCCCTCATTTCCCTTTACATTTATAAAATGATTTTCTAAACACTATTTGAATCATTGATTTATAATGAAATTTGTTTATTTAGTGGTGGATAGACTTCTTGTTTCGATCTAGTTGAGAGATTGGTGAATCTACTAGATCACAACATCTAGAAATAGTACATTATTTTAGATGTGTATTAAATACAGTTAACAGAAATACACCCCTAAGGATAGTAATGGTTTGGTGACATTGGACACTAGAATTATAATCAAATTACTTATGTTTAATATTCATCATCTAAGACACATTTATTTATATATGGTAGTCTTACAGACTCACACATAACACATTCTATCAAAACCCTAGGAAGGAAAATATAATAATGGTAGAGATAAGTTTACCAGTAATGGTAAAACAGATAGATGACAATCATTAAATGATAAGATAATCATAAGGTTATCATAAAATATTCATGTTCATATATCCAAAGTAAAAAAAATCATACCCAAAAAATCATAGATTATAAGCTCCAAAATCAACTCATTCCTAGATGTATGATCAATAATAGAGTCAAAGAAGTAATCATCATTCAAGATTCATAACATAGGCATGTATCATAATAACTATAATAAATCACAATCTTTTTAAAATAGTTAATAAAAATAATGTTAAACATAATATTCCGAGTATAAATAGAATTCCATCACACTCTCTCGTTAAAATGTGAAAAAATCTATTCACAGTCATAAAAAATCATATTAAAGTGATAAAATATAGAATCAATCATACTCATACATAAATACATAACCAATTTATTAATAATAAATTCCATACTAAATCACTGGTAAAATATAATATACCCAATCATCACATAACTATAATTCATAAAAAAATGTCTAATGATCATTGAACATTCATCAAATCACTACTGAATAAACGATGGAAAATAAATGGGTTTTAGAAATTTATCATTATTATAATCATAGACCATCTGAATAAATTATAATAATGGTTTCATTGGATCATATTCTGAGAAAAATATATTTAATATCAAAGTATGTTTTTATAAATGAAAATATTCTTCAAAATATATCTTGAATAATTCTAAGGTAAAATATCCTTTCAATTTGAAATAAATTATTTAAAATAAATATTTATCTAAATAATAAGGAAACTATTTTAATTTAAAATAACCATGAAAACATATAACTAATACTTTAAATCAAGGTTTATTCAAAATAGCGGGAAATTATGTTCACATCATAATCATTAAAATAAAGAATCCGTTCGCACAGTTGGTAAAAAGTATCTTATTTATAAAATAATAAGGAATTTATTTATTATGATTTTTATAATACTAAAAAAATGGTAAAAAGAATTTAAAATCCATTGAATATTATTCTAGATCATTTGTTTGGAAAATTCAAGAAAACAAGGATATGGTGAAAAAAGTATTTCTGACTAAAAGAGGAGAAATGTGGCAGGATTTTGGTAAACAAATTATTTAACAAAGACAATACCATGGTTCAATAACATGAAAATTATATAGGTTACCAGAGGAGAATAATAATTAACGGTTTTTATTAAATAATTTTCATATATTTTCTTTAATGTAAATTCAAGAATAAAATATCTCGATTAAAATGGGGTTAAAAGGTAATTTCCTTTCTGTAAGTCTCATATTGATTCATACATGATCAAATATGATGTATAATAAATATATATTTATTATAAATATATTAAAATTAAATATTCATATATATCATACAATATATTATTTAGTTATAAAATCTTATTAGTCATTTATTTGTAGTTCTTTATTGAAATCAATACTATGGGTGAAAACTGACTCATTTTTCATAGAAGATTTTGTTTAGAAGTTTTGGGACATATAATTTGATAATTTTTTATTAATATATATAATTATATTCATGATACACATAAAAAATATAATCATTATACACATATATTAATCATTTATAAAAGGTATATATTAAAAAATAATTTTCACTATTTTCAAAGACGGCAGGTCATATGTATGAATGACTGATGTTCTCATTTTCTAATGAAAAATGGAAATAATGATAAATATTATTTTATAATTACAAGGACATAATTATATCATAAATAGTATATATATAACTTAAATATATCCCTACTATCATCCATGTCAAATGAAAAAAATCTTTGGGGAGGTGGCACTCTAGAGGTATGCAAATGCGATGTTATAATTTTCAATTTGTTTGAATGATAAGAAAGTATATATAATATTATAATTTTAGGATAATTATTATGTTATAAATATATTTTATAAATATTAAACCCATAATAACAACCAAACATGAATTAAATATATGTAAAATGGATTGTATCATTAAGTGGAGGTAGTAGTCCACACATACACATGAGTTATACATTTACCTTCTAATTGATGGAAAAGAGGATGAATAATGGTGAATACATAATCCTGATAACATCAATACATTTAGGAAATTCTATATTACAATAAATTATGAATAAGACATATTTATAAGAGGTATAAGGATAACTATACTGAAGGAGGTTGTGTAAAATGATTACCTCTGATTCTGTAAGCCTCCATTTGACCCATTCTTAAGGTCTCTTAGATGGGTATTTTATGAATTCTTAAAAATATAGTTATTTGATATAGATGATTAAAAGACAATTTGGTAGAGTTTTATAGAGATACATGGCTCAATGTGGTGTAAAATTAGAAATGGGTTTTCCTTTTATAAGTGTGGATTAGACACACATGGAAGTTATTCAAATATTATAATATATATTTATATATCTTAATCATTTAAATTGGAAACAAGGCACCCAGAATCAATATATATATATATATATATATATCATAATCATTTTTTCTAGTTCATATTTGACTCATTAGGTGTAAATATTTACTTCAAAATTTTCTGATCTGTATATATGTCACACCATTCACTTCATAGATAATTCCACTATATATATAATGAAAAAATTCCTAGCACTAAAACAAAATCATGCTTCATGTAAATATTCCCATGTATTTTCAATTTTAATCAGACATATTTTATAAAATATCTTTGTGTATGATTAATCATCCTAGAACATTATTTAATGAATCATTATATATCACAAACTTTTATACATAATAAGGTAATGTGATCATAGGTGAACTATCCGACCTTCTCTTTAACATACTTAAATTATCTTCACATTAATTTTTCTAGTATTAAATAACCCCTTTATGAGTAATAATAGTGAATGTATTAGATAATCATGATAAATATCTCCCAAAGAATCAGTGATATCCTTTCATCCCCTAAAAACAATAGACCTCAGTATCTATGGTTAGTCTGATCCATTTATCAATAACACCAATGATTGAAAGCTCATTCTAAATACCCTCATTTGAGATTATATTACCACAGAATGAAACTTACTAAATCCAAAATTCACACTTGGTATATTTTACATTAAAATTATCCTTCCTCAAGCACACAAACACAATTATCAAATAATATTCATTATCTTCATTTCTATTTGAATTCATTTGAATATCTTATATAAGTAATACCAAAAATTGGTGAAAAATAATCATTAAAGGATATATTCATTATACCCCTAATAATATAATGTGAATTAAAAATTATAAATGGAATCCATTCAAATCCATAATTCTTATACCTGAAATGTAAGTAACTATTGGAAAAATTACCCTTCTTAACCCTCAATTTATTATATCCAAAATGAAGTTAAATCTTAGAAAAGTATTTATGTCCTTACAATCGATCAATATAATCATATTTATGAGGTATATGAAACTTTTACATAATATTTATAATGTTATGTTCGCTATAATAAATGAAATGATACATTGACCCATCTATGTTCTTAATAAGAAGAAAAGTTTCACAACATAGTGACACACTAGGGAGTATGAATCCTTTATTAATATTATCTAGGAGTTCTGTCTTCATTTAAATTAACTCAATTTGGGTTATTGTATAAAAATTATTTTTAATAAGGGTATCACCAGGTATGAGTTTAGTTGAAAACCGAAATTCACATTTCAGAGGATTAATAGGGAAATATCTTAGTAATATATCAACAAAAATTCATACAATTGTAATGTACTTAGTGTCATGTTTCTCTAATAAATTTAAGATAAATACCCCTCCTAGATAATAATAAAACTGATGAGATAAAATTATTATCCATTTGGATGTTCATTTTCATCATCACAGTCAAATATGATCATGTGTTTGATTAGAATTAAAAATATACCTTCCCTGCTAATAAAATTGATAATATAAATATACCCATTCCATTATCAATAACACACGAAATTCAACTATAGGTATAATCACATTATTTTCTAGAAGCACATTCCTAGTAACTTCTATTGGTGATGAGTTGTGAATATTAGATGTGATCATCCTATCATTAAATTTTTTTACTGCACATAAACATCTAATCGTTAAGGCAGTGACATAATAACCTTACAAAATTAATTAGATATAAATGAGTGGTTATATCTAAATTAAAATGAAAATTTTCAATTATATATTTGATTATTGGTGTACCTTTCCCCATGTCATTATTTTGACCCATATATGTTATGATAGAAATGTCTTTTCCTGTGTCCTTTTTCATGTGGGGTTATTGAGGCCCCCAAAAACTTTTATCCCAATGACTAAGGCATTGATTCACATAATTAAAAATCTCCCAGTATCAGAAATATTAATATTCGTATTTTCAATCCTTATTATTCTCTATTTTATTAATTATATATTTATCCTATATAGATAATAACTAACTTGATGGATATCCTTTCCCCAATTTAATAATTTACCAGTTACATTTAGAAAATTTCTTAAAATCTTCCCAAAAATTATTTTTCTATAGGTGGTTGGAATCTCATTCTTCTTTGTGATTTACCAATTGAGTTCCGTGAATCTATTATATTCACTTATTATCAATAAAATTGGAAGAATAATAAGAGTATCCACTCTATATTTTTTTCCATCATCTTGAATTTAACAATTAACTAATAGTCAGAGTTGTATATTATAGTATACACCCTTCAAAGACTTCATTTCAAGACCCCCAATGAATCAATCAATTTTGATCACTCTGTTAATTTTAAATAATGACGAATTCCATGAATTTATTGTAATGTTTCATTTTTTAGGTATTAATGGATTCATCATACCCATATAAGGAGGGAATACATTATCACCAAAATTAGTAAAAAAATGTTCCTCTACCCTTGGTGAATTTATAAGTTCAACATAGTTCATATAAATATTATTGTCTTGAAATAGTTGAATGAGAATAATCAAAAAATAAAAGATCCAATCTCATAATTCATTGCGTTTCTCTTCAATATGGAAATCACATTAACTATGAAATTCATTTTTCACATGATTTCTTCATTTTATAGCCATTCATAAAAACATAATAATATAATAATTATAAAATCTATTTTCACCTAAATTAAGAAATATATATTCATGACAATAAAATCATGATATTTCTTAAATTATGAATCCTCCATATAAACATATGACAACTTATATTTAATATATATTATCCATGGTAATCATTTATTTAAATCCATAATAGTTGATTATAATTAAAATCTTAGTTAACACATTCATATCTCAGGGGAGTCTCAAATGAGTTTCACATTAAGGGAACAATCACCATGAAATAGAATTATGGTCGAGGTATAATATAAAAAATATTTCAAGGTTCATTACCCATAGATGTATCATTTCTGAAACCTCATCCACATGTTGTGTCATTATAGAAATATATTTCTAGGAAAAAAAATAATCTCTTCCCAACTAAAATATTAGGTTTGTAATCCTATTTTTAGACTTATCACAATGTTTTTTCAGAAAATATTATGACCCCAATATCCAATATTAGCTTCAACTTTATAAAATACCTAATGAAGTAACTTGGGAACAAGATACATAAATTTTACATCATTTTTTATGATCATTCATTACATTTCACAATAATACATGTTCAAGGAATATAAAAGTTTAGTGAATTTGGAGACTATATACATAAACAACTTTTTTTAGTACAATGTTCATCATCTCAAACATCTTAATTATATATGGTATCCTTCTTTTCTCCACAAAAATAGAAACATCCATCAATACTCGGCAAATGGAAACATTTGAAATGGGGAGATGAGATTCTCAGTAAGGGTAAAGCTTAGAGATATCAATCATTATACTTTAATATGATTATAAGGTTATGATAACATAGTAATATGCCTAATATGAACATAAAATATTCATACCAAAAAATCATTAGATCATAAGATCCAAAATAAATACAATTTTAGAAGTATGATCAATGAGGTTGTCAAAGAATAATTCATCATTCAAGAGATATAACATGGGAATGTTGCATCATAAGAATAATAAACCACAATATTTTGAACATATATAAATGAAATAATGTTCACGCATAATATTATCAGTATAGACAAAATTAAATCACCCTTATACATAAAAATGTGAATAAATATATTTTTAATAATGTACATGCCTATTTATTTTACATAGTTGGAAGCAATAATACCCACACATTAATATGTGAACAAAGATGTTAGAAATCATGACCAATAATATCATCATCATCACATTATATATCAATATCAATTTACCTAATGCATTAAAGGTTTATAATGGATCCAAACATAAAAAAATCCTTATTCATTCATATATATGTCTAAAGATCATAAAACATTCATCATATCATCACAACATAACATGTGGAAAATAAATAGTTTTTAAAACATATGAGAATCATAATTATATAACATCAAAAGAAAGGATAAAAATGTTTTTATTGGATCATATAACTAATAATTCATAATAAACATCAAAGGATGTCATTACAGATGAAAAAATTTTATTAACAGATACCGAGAATGATTTTCGAGGAAAATACCCTTTCATTTTCAAATATTATATCAAAAACCAAATATTTAATAAATATTATAGGAAAAAAATTACGTTGAATATAAATAATGAAAAATATAAAGGAAACATAAAATTAGGGATTAGTCTTGATTCCTGTAAATTATCCTAATGTTTTAATCATTAAAATAAATATTACGTTCACACATTTGGTAAAAAGTATCGTGTTTAGAATATTAGAAGAAAAATTTTTCTTATTTTTTTCCATAAAGAGTCAAAAATTGAAAAAATTTATCAAATAATTAATTTTTTTATATTATAAAATGCTTTTTATTTATTTATAAAATATGTGAAAGGAAGGAAAAAATATTTATGGGTGAAAGAGTAGATATACTACTGACTTTTCTTGAAAACATTTTTCAACCAATGAGGGAAAAATTGTAACAGAACATCAATATTCCATAAATAAATTGGTGATAAGAATAAACTAATTGGTTTATCAGATAAATACAATATAATTTACTAAATAAAAATTCATGTATTGACAATCATAATTAAAATGTGATTGAAACATAAATTACATACCTGTAGCCTTGTTTTTCTTCTTATGCATTGAGATCACCTATATAATAAGTATATATTATTTAAATATATATTCCTAAAATTTATTCATACATATCATGTAATTAATTATTTAATAATAACTTATTATCATTAATTTATTAATAATAATTTATTAAAATTATTATTTCTTTTGATAACTTCTTCATTTTTACTGACATTTCAGTTTTATAGTTTATGTCCTTGTAATTCGATCAGGGTTCTATCTTACATAGAATATTATTCAAGATATAAATATAAGAAATATTCATTAGATAAATATTTATATTTATATATAAATTTAATATATCGAAAAATGATTTACAATTTTTGTGGAGATGGTATGACATACCTACATAAGAACGATATTTTAATTTTACAATGAAAAAAAGGAATGAAATATAAAAATTATTTGATCATTAAAAATACATAATTTTATCAGAAATAAAATATATATGCATTAAATAAATACTTATTAATATATAGTAAGAATATAAATTAAAAAATTTAAATGGGTTCGTTGTTGTGGTAGTCCCCACGTACACACCAACGATGTTATCATTTTCCAATGGATTTGAAGGTAATATGGTAAATATGATATTATAGTTCCGAAATAATTATTACTTCCTAAATAAAATATATAATCATTAAACAAATCAAAATAAACATACCTTAATTATAGATATGGAAAATAGATTTTATCACTATGTTGATGCGTTAGTCCGCACATATGCAAGTGCAAAACTTTCACTACCCATTTAATAGAAAATAGGTTGAATAATTTGGGACACATAATAATAATTAAATTTATGTATATTATGTATAATGAATTTTTTTTATTTTATGATGAATAAAAATGACTTAGAAGTGGTTTAATAAGAAATAAATTGAATGTGTTCGTGTCATATGATTGAATCTTCTTCGGTATGACACCCTTAGAAGGCATTTTACGGACCATTGGAATTTTATTTTATGCAGAACCAATAGCCTAATTTTTTTATACTAAAGTTTATGAGATAATTTTTTATGGTTTGATAAATATAGACAAATAATAGTGGTGTTGATAGGAGAATGGAGGGTTGTCCTTTTATAAGTGGGGTATAGGGAACACAATTTAACATCTTAAAAAATTATATTATATATATATATATATATATCATAATCATGTAATGTGTATCCAAGGAGACCAACATTCAATAATATGATGTTATAAGGTCTATATAAACTCAAAAAGTCACATTTAGACATGTTTTGGATATATTTTAAACAATATATAATATTTATACATTTTTAAACTCATTTAATCCCAAACTATGACAACTCATCTTTTTTACCATGACAACATAATTATATGACCAAAAATAAAAAAGTCAACCTAAAAATTTTTAAAAGGAAAATAAATACTTGGAATCCATGAAATTGTTTTTCACAATTATAAGTGTTTGAAATTACATTAAACAAAATATTACAAATCATATGAATAAATGTTTTTATGAAAATATGTGATTTATGAGTAAACATAATTTCACATTAAATAATTTAATAAATTGCATTTAATATTTTTGGTTAAATAATAATTGAAGGAATGTGTTTTTTGACTTTTTGATTAGGTGATATCTATATATAATATTTAAACAATGACATTAAATGTAGAGACCTGAATAAAGTTTTTAATTTGAATATAATATAACTTATTTTCACTAAATCCATGATAGAGCTAAAAATAGAAAATAATATTTTTAATAAAATATTTGAAACATTAAATCTCTAATTATTCCAAAATACCAATATGCTAGTGTAAAGGAATCTGTTAGATATATTTTAATGCTTAACCCCATGGTTTTAACCAAATATTTACTCCTTCATTGGTGTAATAAATATATACTGTGATTACTATTCATAATGACTAAGAATTAAACTGAACCTAGTACATTATTTTGAATATGATAATTAATATATATATTTTATTTAATAAAATTAAATTCACATAATTAGAAAATTTTAATTTAAAATAAAACTAATAATATATGATGGATTTTTTAGATAAAATAATTCATTTTTATGTATAATAAGTTTTTACACAAAAATCAAGACTAATATAGATTATATTTTAGAAAGATATCAAAATATCCCAATTTACTAATTTTTATATTATAATTAAAAATATTATATGATTTTTATCAAAAAAATTCAGAATCTTGTAGAAAGTAATTTTAATATTTTCTCACTAAAAGAAATAAAACGCATTTTTTGAATAAAATTTATTTTTTAGAGTGTAAAATGATTTTATGGAAGATTGAGTACTTATTTAATAGATAATTTACATTATATAAAACCTTTATTCATATTTTTCATAATGTGGTTATTAATATTCACACCACCAATTTCAACATCTAGGTTACAAAAATCCATTTTTAAATCATTATATTTACATAGTAGTTTGTTTGAACTCAATGTTCCATGAAAATGAGGATATGAATGAAGTAAAATTTATTTAATGGGAAATATATGTTAAAATATTATGGGGTTACAATTTGTGAGATTATACCATAATAGTTTTATAGTTTGTGATGTCCATTCACCCATTTTTTATATTGAGGGTGTGG
Organism: Viscum album; assembly: GCA_963277665.1. Classification (NCBI taxonomy): domain Eukaryota; kingdom Viridiplantae; phylum Streptophyta; class Magnoliopsida; order Santalales; family Viscaceae; genus Viscum; species Viscum album. The sequence continues at coordinate 1,174,837,129 of OY728153.1, read as the reverse complement.
GTAACTAGTTATAAGCACACGGAGAGTAGGATTACGGATTCTAGGCTGTGTGATAATGAAAGATCATTGAGGTTCAACCTAGGAGTGTATCATTTATTTTATATAATTATTCTTTCTGTTTACATGTTCATTCAATTTTTTAATTATTCAACCCATACTTATATTTTATTTTAAAACATAGAAAATTAATAAGAAATATTATGAGGTTAGTTATACTCTAGGCCTAGCTTCATAAGTGACACACATGTGGTCATCTTTATGTTTTAAATTTTGGATTAAAATTATTTTAGAATCTCCCTCCACTCTGACTGAAGATGTCAGTCATGTCTCTATTTTAAGGGTGTTATAATTAGAATCTACTATGTATAATATTTGTAATTAGTTCTTCCTTTATTTTTGAATTTTCATTATTTTCTTTCCTATTTTATTTATATTTTTTCATTCCATTTAACTAGGTTGATCATAAAATAAGGAATATTATTTAATGTATCAATACATTTTTTCCAGGATTAATGTGATTTATAAAATCAATTCTTGGTATTTTAACAAAACATAGAATAATTATTTAATGGGAATCAATCCCTATTCCTATAAAATCCTATGGAACATCAATTTCAGGAAATATAATAAAAGAGAAATTTGGTATAGACGAATGTGTGTGAGGATGAATCTCACTACACTAATAATAAAAACTAACATAAACTAAAAATTTCCCCACACTATTATTGGGAAACCTACACTATATTATATTAAATATTACATCATTATTGCTCATTTAAAAGATTAAAAACATAAGGAGAAACATTATAAGATATGGTAATTAAATGAAATGATAGTTAGCATGGCCACCACTCTACAAGAACTAATGGTTCATTAAAAATAATAATAGTAATAAGAATAAAAATATAAATCATTTTCCCAATAATACATTGAGGATTATGAGAGATTATCACTAAAACAATATAGGATTCTATGTGCACCGAGAGAGAACAAAAATAAATCAATGAGGAATAATATTTTCTTTAATATATGTTAGGATTATTTAGAATCCTAAGTAAAAATGTATGTGATAACTCTTATACTTTATTAAAGAGGATGAATTATCTATTTAGAAAAAAATATTCATTTTAGTAAGATTTACTCTACTATTTATAGAGAATTATTTATTTTTTAATTTTATAATCCATCTCCATTGATGGAATAATAGACTCATTGTGGTTGAGCTAAGTATATATCCCCCTCCCTTGATAATTTTTCCTGATATAAATTGATAATTATCTTTAGTTTTATCATATTGGGGTTATTATATTACTATGATAATATATTGTATCCCTTAATTTTTGTGTTTTAATTATTCTTATGTTATTATTGGGTTTCACACATATTCCCCTTGTACTTTCCTCATTTTCGACATGATGGAGGGAGATTGGTTATATAGGGAAATTTAACCTAGTAGTCCAGAATCTTTGGTTACATTATTAAATTTTCATAATATTCAAGTTATCAAAACAAAAGGATCAAATAGTTTTTATTATTTATAAAATAGATTCTTAGATGAATAGTTCATTACAATTGAACACTTAAATCACAATACAAAATTTTATTTGAGATATCCATTATTCTATTTAGAATATACCTACATATCAATCATTATAACCATCCTAACATCCTAGGGAAAGGGAATATAAGAAAGGAGTGAGACAAATGATTAGTATGGGTATTTATAAAATTGAATATATCATGAATAAATAAAACATAATCAATATGGAATTTTAAATTCATGAAAACATATTCTATTTAATCAAATAATTTTCCATGATGGTTAAAATGGAAAGAATAACTAATGATCAAATAATGGTATATAAATAATCACATGATCTAAATACAATTAATTGGATATCATAACTATTAAAATAATCAAATTGAAATTAATATCTAGACTCATTATTGGGGAATGGAAAATGTTAGAAGTAATAAACATACTATCAAGGCCATGTGCCAATACATTTTATATAAAAGTGTAAGGCCTTGGAAAAATACCCAAGAAATATTTTCTTATTAGATCTTCTAATGCATCAAGGAGATATTGTAGGCTCCACCAGTCACTTAATAAATCTACTGAATTCCATATATTAATGGGGAAAATATTCAATGTAAATATGCATATTTTATGACTATCATACTAATTGTTAACAATTTCCTGAAACAAAAAAATCATAAACCATCAAGATTAATATGGAGATTTGTATTAAAATAGAACAACCCCATTCAATATGATCAAACAAATTTGGGTAAATAATAATGATGAAATTATTATAATATATCTCAGATAAATTATTTTTTTCTCATATATGAATATAAATTTCATGAAGTATAAGTCCATGGCCTTAAACCTTACTTAATATTGAATTAAATGAATAATTCACATTGAGGATCTTTTTAGGTTTAGAGTTTTAGAGAATTAGGACATAACTATTACATCTCAAAAGATTAAAAGTAGACACTTCTACTAAGTTTCCATAAAATAAAAACTCTTAAAAAGAAACATGTATAGTTCCAAGTTTTAGATAGCATGACTTTCCCTTGATCCCATCCTTGACCCTATTCCACATTAAGTCCTGTGAAAAACATTTCAAATAAACTTGGGGTGAGCATAAAAAGCTCAGTAAGGGATACACAATGAATGAAAAGTTTTAGTTTTTCCAAACAACAAGTAAACCATGTATACTTTATCAAAGTAATAATTTTCACCTTTATGATTTTTTAAAAACTCTTCACTGAATAAAAGATCATTACATACCCTTTTGTAACCAAAAAGGTTACCATAAAACCCATATAAAGATCACATAACATATAAAGGTAACTTGGGACATAAATATACTTAAATGGAATAACCATATGGTCGACTTCCACACATATCACTTAATGGAATAGCCATACGGCTAAATTCCATACCCAATGCATTGGAGATTATAATGTAACCACCCGTCCTGGTATTCAGGGCACCACCCGTGAAATGGTTTATCATGTAACCACCCGTCAAATGTCCAAGTACCATTATAAAATCATAAGACATAAAACAAATATAATGGAAAGAAAACATTTCCACACTTTGATCACAATATATCACTTAAATATATTGACATAAAAAATCCATTATAAAAACCATTTTCAATACCAAAATACATATAAGAGTATATGGTATTTATTTCATTTTAAGAACATTACAGCTTGTTGAGGAAGCCAAAGACCAAATAATACTCGCGGCGGTGGAAAAGGTCGTTGTCACCGTGTACGTTAAAAGAAACATTCCATTTTTTCATTTAGTAAAATTATTCATAGAAAAATATTGATTTTTTATAAATGTAAAATTAAAATGGGTTTATACACAATATAAAAGATATTTGTGTATAAAACGAAACATGCCTCAATGAAAAGAGATTGAGACGAAGTCCCTTACCTCATGTCCGACGTGACTCGATTGCTCTTTAATATCCTGAATAATAAACTAGTGTTAATTTATACTTGCTTAAGAACCTTTTTCAAGCTTACTATTCCTTTTATATCAATTATTTCCATGTTATAAGCATTATGTAATCATTTAAGTTAATAATGTTTGTTTTGTCGATATTTGGTTCTTAAGTCGAAAGTGGATTTCTTACAATTACATGTTGTTCGTGTGGTCAAAGGCTCATTATATCAAGAATGATATTCATGATTTGGATATCATATATATCATATATATCCAGAATATACAAGTATTTATAATATTACATTATCATTTAGAGGTAAGAAATGAAATGCACCGTTCATGGAGACGGTAAGCCGTACGTACGCATGAACGCTACATTCATTTCTATGTCATATTAATGGAATTAAAACTAAATGAGAGATATTTATATTTTAATTCCATAATTATATTAATTATTTAGATGTAACATAAATAATATATATCAATTATATATATGTACTTATAATAGTACATTACATTTGGGGATAAAAAATGAAATGCACCGTTCATGGAGACGGTAAGTCATACGTACGCATGAACGCTACTTTCATTTCTATCTCATACATTAATGGAAAGAAATAATAATGATATAAAGGTATATTATAATTCCAGTATAACATCATATATAATAACTTTAAATTCATCCTTTATACATCCCACATATGGCATTAACGAATCAAATCACTTTGAGGGGGCGGTAGTCCGCACTTCCTAAAATGAAGATATCGCGTATACCCATAATAAAATCCATAAAGGTATTCCATAAGTGAGAATATAAATAAGCTTAAGGAAAAAATAAACATATTATATATCATATATAAATATAGTGACATCTTAATGTCCACCTTTGAAGGTGTTAGAAATATATTGAACTATCATCGTTTCGTGAGGCAGAAATTCTCCATCCACAGAAACAGTATGTTCTTTAACCATTAGATATAGGTATGTGTAAGTGTAGCTCAAATTATTATTATAAAAACATCATAGTATATTTAAGATACTTTAGTTGTTAGAAAATAAATGAATAAAAAGATTTTAGGGGGTTGGAGAAGCAAAATAAAACAAAAGAACACAAGTGAAGACATTACATTAAAATCAGGTAACTCTCTCTTAGATTTGAGCTCAAAGGATTCCTTGGGAGGACTTCTGCCCAAAGGGAGGCTTCTAGGAGTAAGAGAGGGATGTGGAGAGACAACAAGAGCAGATATTGGCCGAACCAATGTCTTGAGAGGTGTGGGTAAGGAGGTAGAGGTGGGGGCCTTTTATAAGAGGAAAGGAGGGGAACTCTTGGAAAGTTAAGAAAAGATACTTTATTATAATATGATTTTTGGATAAAAAGGGTCCCACAATTATATATTTAGAGGCTATGGTGATAAGGGTTATAAATCCACCCATCAAATAGGTTTTTGACATTTGTAGATATTAGATTTTACATTATCTTTTCATTTTATTTAAATCGTTAAATAATGATGAAATCGCTACATCATCATGTTGTCATAAACAATTTACTTTATTTAATGTCTAAGAATTATAAAAAAACTATCATTATGTAGGAAATCTCTTTAACTTTCTAATTAATCTTTATAGTCAAAAATATGACTTGTATAACCCCATTTAAAAATTGTTTTAGTAAAACAACTCATGTTTGTGTCATTTTTATTTTAACTTTAAATAAAAAGATATTACTGTCATTTTCCTACCAAAGTGGCTCCATGGGGTCCCCAAATTGACCCATGGATTGTATTGGTCGGCCATGAGACATCCAATAAGGGTAGGACTTATTTCTAGGTCATTTCATATTATTAAAACATTATTTTTACCTTAAACTACACTAATTACCTCTAATCATGATTAATAAACATAAAAGTTACTATTCACCAAAAAATTATTTTATTACCATTGATCCACATTTTACTTCTTAATGACAACCATGTATGTCTGATTTTTGAAATTCAAAACACATAAGTGTTAATGTTTCATTTAAACAAAAAATCAGTTTTTTAAGTACCACTTAGTGGTTTCACTATTCATCAAAAATTGAAGTTTTTCAGAAAAATGCCAAAAATTCACCCTAAGCTATATTTGATATTCCGAATTCAAAAATGATTTATATTTTAAAAAATTCAAAACATATAAGTTGAATTAATTAATTTATTAATTAATTCCTGCTGTCAAAACAAATAGCGTGTTTTTATGAAACAAAAATTATCAAAAGATTGACACTAGTTTAAGTCTGATTTCAAAGTGAAATTAATTCCAACAACCACAATTGGATTAAATGGTAAAAATATATTCTAATTTCACTTTAAAACCAATTCAAAAGATAATCTAATCATATAAATAAATTATATTAAAAAGTGGTTTTGAATTAAAATAAAACATTTTTCACTATTCGTTAAAAAATGATCTTTATCGGAAATATACAAAAATTTACACAAATTAAATTTTGATGTCCCGATTCTAAAGAATAATTTTATTTGGTCCAATAGAATTTATAAGAGTTACCAAAACTATATTTAATGATGATTCACCATTAAAAATTGACAAGTGGGCCTTTAGTGAAAATTAGAGTATATATACCTAAAATTGAATTATTTTCATATTTTAAGCTTTTATCCTTTATTGGATAAATGTAAAAACATTTAAAAAACATATATAATCATATTTTAGTTATTTTTATTCATTCCCACCAACACAACGGCTACGTGTTGACTACCATTTAAAATAATATTGTTTTATTACTAGTGTGCAATGTAAGATTTCAAAGAAACTCTTTGTTGCGTATCGGGTATGCTATCGAACATAGCAACTCCTTTAAAGTAAAATTAACATTAAATTCTCAAATATTAAAAAATATTAAAATGTATTATTCTTTATTTACCAGGGATGTTACATCCTTCCCCCCTTCTGGTAATTGCGTCCTCACAATTTTATTCACTTATCAAAATAAGTGGGAGTATTTATCCCTCATAGAATTTTCAGATTCACATGTTGCCTCTTCAACCATATGGTTTTTCCACAAAACCATTACCTGGTGAATTACCTTATTTCGCAACACATTCTCTCTTTGGTCAAGAATATGGATTGGTTGTTCTTCATAAGAGATATTCTCTTCCAACTAAGCTACCTCAGGGCTCAAAACATGGGATAGATCTGGCATATACTTTCTCAACATCGAAACATGAAAAACATTGTGTACCTGAGATAAACTCGGAGGTAATGCCACTCTGTATGCAACTGATCCAACTCTCTCCAGAATTTCATATGGTCCAATGATCCTTAGACTCAGCTTTTCTTTTTTACCAAATCGCATCACACTTTTCCATGGTGAAACTTTGAGAAAAACATGATCACCAACTCGAAAGATTGATCCTTCCTCTGGTTATCCGCATAACTTTTATGTCCGCTCTGAGTTGTTCACATGTGTTTCTGAATTAACTGAACTTTTTCTGCCATATCATCTACCAATTCTGGTCCCATCAGCTTCCTTTCACCTACTTCATCCCAAAAAGCTGGAGTTCGACACCGCTTCCCATATAATGCCTCAAACGGAGCCATCTGTGTATTGGAATGAAAATTGTTATTATAAGAAAACTCAACCAAAGAAAGATGTTGGTCCCAACTTCCCTGATAATCCATAGAGCAAGCTCGTAGAATATCCTCCAAGGTCTGAATTGTTCATTCTGACTGCCCATCTGATTGCGGATGAAAAGTTGTATTGAAATTTAATTCAGTACCCAATGACTTCTGAAGGCCTTTCCAAAAGTTAGAAGTAGACCTGGGATCACGATCGGACACAATGGATAGGGGAACTCCATGTAACCTGACTATCTCTTTAAGATACAAATGGGAATGTTGATCTAGGTAAAATGTATCTCGTATAGAAAGGAAATGAGCATATTTAGTCAAGCGATCAACAATAACCCATATTGCATTGTTACCTCAAGGTGACTTCGGCAATCCCACAACAAAGTCCATGGATATATTTTTTCCCATTTCCACTCTAGCACATGTAAAGGCTGAAGCATCCCTTTCGGTAACTGCCGCTTTGCTTTAACCTGCTGTACAAGTGAAACACTTCACAGTAAAATCAGCAATATCCATTTTCCTTCTATCCCACCAGTAATACTCCCAAAGATCTCTATACATATTAGTACTACCTGGATGAACTGAAAACAGAGAACTATGACCTTCACATAACAACTCTCTCTTCAACTGTGAATCACAAGGCACACACAATATCTTCCCAAAACTCAAAACACAATCATAATCAATTTTGAATTCAGGAAACTTACCCTTCTGAACTATCTCTACCTTTTTCTGCAATTCACTGCCTTGCTTCTATGCTTTCTTGATTCTGTCTGACAGAGAAGATTTCCCTGATACCTGAAACAAACCAGAAGAACATCCTGCACAAACAACTTCCATGCCAAAGTTCATAAAATCAAAAACCAAAGGATCTCGTTCCAAACGTAGCATGGTTAATGAAGCATTACTTTTTAGACTCAAATCATCGGCCACTTTATTTTTCTTTTCCCGGATGGTAATGAATTGTACAATCATAATCCTTGGTTAATTCCAGCCATCTCCTCTGTCTCATGTTCAATTATTTCTGAGTAAATATATATTTTAAACTTTTGGGATCAGTATATATTTCACACTTTACTCAATACAAATGATGCCTCCAAATTTTTAAAGCGAAAACAACAACAGCTAATTCCAAATCATGTGTAGGGTAATTTACCTCATGAGTTTTCAATTGACGTGAAGCATATACAATTACCTGATCATTCTGCATAAGGACACAGCTAAGTCCCTTCAACGAAGAATCACTGTATATAAAAAACTTACCATTCCTAGAAGGAAGTGCCAAAACTGAAGCAATCACCAATCTTCTTTTCAACTCCGGAAAACAATCATCACATTCTTTTGTCCAGATAAACTTAACACCCTTCAGAGTTAGCTTATTCATTGGACTAGATAACCATGAAAATTTTAAACAAACCTTCTGTAGTAACTTGACAAACCAAGGAAACTATGGATCTCAGTTGCATTTTTGGTTCTGGGCCACTCTTCAACAACTTTTTTTAGCAGAATCAACAGTTATGCCATATTTTGAAACAATGTGACCAAGGAATGAAATTTGTTGCAACTAAAACTCACACTTGCTGAATTTTCCATGCAGTTTATTTTCTTTTACGGTTTAAAAAATAACACAAAAATGACTTTCATGCTCCTCTTTACTTTTTTAAAACACCAAAATATCATCAATAAAAACAATAAACATTTATCACCTGAGTCAACTAAGCCATCACTGCAACAAAATGTTTAGTTATGATTATGACCATCTCAGGATACTGATTTGAAAGGTCATTTCCCTCTGTATGCCTTCCCAGAAAATCCGTTATGTTTCCTCTATGAAAAACCATTCTTAATAGAGAAATATCTTAGGAGAATCAATATGGTAATCTTCAAATTCTATATCATTTCAATCATACCATAAATTAATTTTTAATTCAACACTTTTCTAACTCCTAAAGTTTTCTAAACCGACCTCTGATACCAACTATAAGGCCCAGACCTTAAACCTTACATAATATTGAATTAAATGAATAATTCACATTGAGGATCTTTTCAGGTTTAGAGTTTTAGAGAATTAGGACATTACTATTTCATCTCAAAAGATTACAAAGTAGACACTTCTACTAAGTTTCCATTAAATAAAAACTCTTAAAAAAACATGTTTAGTTCCATGTTTTAGATAACATGACTTTCCCTTGATCCCATCCGTGACCCTATTCTACATAAAGTCATGTGAAAAACATTTCAAAAAAATGTGGGGTGAGCATAAATACCTCATTAAGGGATACACAATGAATAAAAACTATTAGTTTTTCAAAACAACAAGTAACCCATGTATACTTTATCAAAGTAATAATTTTCACCTTTATGAAGTAGTAAAAACTCTTCACTGAATAAAATATCATTACGTACCCTTTTTTAACCAAAAAGGTTTCCATAAAACCCATATAAAGATCACATAACATATAAAGGTAACTTGGGACATAAACATACTTAAATGGAATATCCATACGGTTGACTTCCACACATATCACATAATGGAATAGCCATACGGCCGAATTCCATACCCAATGCATTGGAGGTTATAACGTAACCACCCGTACTGGTATTCACGGAACCAACCATCATATGGTTTATCACGTAACCACCCGTCAAATGCCCATGTACCATTATAAAATCATAAGAAATAAAACAAATATAATGGAAAGAAAACATTTCCACACTTTGCTCACAATATAAAACATAAATATATTGACATAAAAAATCCATTATAAAAACCATTTTCAATACCAAAATACATAAAAGAGTATATGTTATTTATTTCATTTTAAAAACATTACGGCTTTTTGAGGAAGCCAAAGACCAAATAATACTCGCGGTGGCGAAAAAGATTGTTGTCACCGTGTACGTTAAACGAAACATTCCTTTTTGTCATTTTGTAAAATGATTCATAGAAAAAGATTCCTTTTGTATAAAATAAAATTCAATGGGTTTTATACACCATATAAAAGAAAGTTGTGTATAAAACGAAACATGCCTCAATGAAAAGAGATTGAGACGAAGTCCCTTACCTCGTGTTCGACGTGACTCGATTTATCTTTAATCTCCTGAAAAATAAACTAGTGTTAATTTATACTTTCTTAAGAACCTTTTTCAATCTTACTATTCCTTGTATATCAATTATTTCCATGTTATAAGCATTATTTAATCATTTATGTTAATAATTTTTGTTTTGTCGATATTTGGTTCTTAAGTCGAAAGTGGACTTCTTACAATTACATGTTGTTCGTGTGGTCAAAGGTTCATTATATCCAGAATGATATTCATGATTTGGATATCATATATATCATATATATCCAGAATATACATGTATTTATAATATTAAATAATCATTTAGAGGTAAGAAATGAAATGTATCATTCATGGAGACGGTAAGTCGTACGTACGCATGAATGCTAATTTCATTTCTATGTCATATTAATGGAATTAAAACTAAATGAGAGATATGTATATTTTAATTACAGAATTATATTAATCATTTTGATGTAACATACATCATATATATCCATTATATATATGTACTTATAATAGTACATTACATTTGGGGATGATAAATGAAATGCACCGTTCATGGAGACGGTAAGCCGTACGTACGCATGAACGCTACTTTCATTTCTATCTCATACTTTAATGGAAAAAATAATAATGATATAAAGGTATATTATAATTCCAGTATAAAATCATATATAATAATTTTAAATCCATCCTTCATACGTCCCACATATGGCATTTACGAATCAAATAACTTTGAGGGGGCGGTAGTCCGCACTTCCTAAAATGAAGATATCGCGTATACCCATAATGGAAGCCATAAAGGTATGTCATAAATGAAAAATACAGAAGATTAAGGAAAACATAAACATATCATATATAATATATAAATATAGTGACATCTTAATGGCCACCTTTGAAGGTGTTAAAAAAATATTGAACAATCATCGTTTTGTGAGGCAGAAATTCGACATCCACAAAAATAGTATGTTCTTTAACCATTAGATGTAGGTGTGTGTAAGTGTAGCTCGAATTCTTCTTATAAAAACATCCTAGTATATTGTATATACTTTAGTGTTTATAGAATAAATGAATAAAAAGATTTTAGGGGTTTGGAGAAGCAAAATAAAACAAAAGAACACAAGTGAAGACATTACCTTAAAATTGGGTAACTCTCTCTTAGATCTGAGCTCAAAGGCTTCCTTGGGAAGACTTCTGCCCAAAGTGAGGCTTCTAGGAGTAAGAGAGGGATGTGGAGAGACAAAAAGAGCAGAGCTTGGCCGAACCAAAAGTCTTGAGAGGTGTGGGGAAGGAGGTAGAGGTGGGGGCCTTTTATAAGAGGAGAGGAGGGGTACTCTTGGAAAGTTGAGAAAAGATACTTTATTATAAAATGGTTTTCGGATAAAAAGGGTCCAAAAATTATATATTAAGAGTATAAGGTGATAAGGTTTCTAAATCCACCCATCCAATAGGTTTTGTACATGTGTAGGTCTTATATTTTACATTATCTTTTCATTTTATTTAAATCGTTAAATAATGAGGTATTCGCTGCATCATCATGGTGTCATAAATAATTTAATTTATTTAATGTCTGAAAATTATAAAAAAATATCATGATGTAAGAATTTTTTTTTCTTTCTAATTAATATTTATAGTAAAAAATATGACTTTTATAACCCCATTTAAAAATTGTTTTATTAAAACAACTCATGTTTGTGACATTTTTATTTTAACTTTAAATAAAAAGATATTAATGTAATTTTCCTACCAAAGTGGCTCCATGGGGTCCCCAAGATGACCCATGGATTGTCTTGGTCGGCCATGACACATCCAATAAGGGTAGGACATGTGTCTAGGTAATTTCATATTATTAAAACATTATTTTTACATTAAACTACACTAATTACCTCTAATCGCGATTAATAAACATAAAAATTATTATTTACCAAAAAATTATTTTAATCCCATTGAACAAAATTTTACTTCATAATGTCAACCATGTATGTTGGATTTTTTAAATTCAAAACACAGAAGAGGTAAAGTTTCATTTAAACAAAAAATCAGTTTTTTAAGTACCACTTATTGGTTTCACTATTCATCAAAAATTGAAGTTTTTCAGAAAAATGCCAAAAATTCACCCTAAGGTCTATTTGATATTCCAAATTCAAAAATTATGTATATTTTAAAAAATTAAAAACATATAAGTTGCATTAATTAATTTTATAATTAATTCTAGTTGTCAAAACAAATACCGAGTTTTTATGAAACAAAAAGTATCAAAAGATTGACACTAGTTTAAGTCCGATTTCAAAGTGAAAATAATTCCAACAACCACAATTGGATTTAATGGTAAAAATATATTCTAATTTCACTTTAAAACCAATTCAAATGATAATATAATCATATAAATAAATTATATTAAAAATATGTTTTGAATTAAAATAAACAATTTTTCACTATTCATTAAAAAATGATCTTTATCCGAAAAATACCAAAAAATTACACAAAGTAAATTTTGATGTCCCGATTCTAAAGAATAATTTTATTTGGTCCAATAGAATTTATAAGAGTGACCAAAACTATATTTAATAACGGTTCTCCATTAAAAGGCGATAAGTGGACCTTTAGTGAAAATTAGAGTATATATGCCTAAAATTGAATTCTTTTCGTATTTTAAGCCTTTATCCTTTATTGGATAAATGTTAAAACATTTAACAAACATATATAATCATATTTTAGTTATTTCTATTCATTCCCGCCAATACAACGACTACGTCTTAACTACCATTTAAAATAATATTGTTTTATTACTAGTGTGCAACGTAATATTTCAAAGAAACTCTTTGTTGCGTATCGGGTACGCTATCGAACATAGGAACCCCTTTAATGTAAAATTAATGTTCAATTATCAAATATTAATAAATATGAAAATGTATTATTCTTTATTTACCTGGTTTGTTACATGAAGAGGATATTAAAATCATTATTTTGGAAAATACCATTTTTTCTTTGAAATTCACTTATAAAAAAATATTTATAGAATATTAAGGATAATATTTTCATAAAAAATAACATTATAAGATTTTAAATGATTCTTAAATTTAATGATTGGTCACGAATGTAGGAAAATTTTATTCATGATGTGTATTTTAAACAAATATTCCTTTAAATTTTTTAAAGAAAAGATAAAAATTGAATTTATAAGAAAAATATATGATGATTCCATTTAATTTTTTTGCAAAAATGAACAAATTGGTAGAAATGACAATAAATAATAATTTGATAATAGTGAAAACATTTTTGAGAACATTTCTGTAAAACCTAGACATGAAAGTGAATGGATTTTTGAACGAAGAGCAAAATGAAGACGATTTTACATTAAAAAATTCCCTAGGCCTATTGAGTTCACAAAATGATGAAAATTAACAGAAAAAATGTAATTTTCATAATTAAATTTATGAGAATAAAATATGTTATTTTTATGATAGAAAAACAAATAATTTTACTAGTGGATAATTTCATATTAACAAATTTGAATAATAATGTGATTGTGAAATATACCATTACCTCTTTCGTAACTATTCAATCATAGCCCCCAAATAATTAAATGAAAAATAAAATACCATAAATATAAATAGTTTTGTGATATAACATATAGAAGGGGTAGTAGATACACACCACAAAATATATAAGTGGTTAATATGTCATATGTATCATAGAAGTAAAAGTATGAAGAGAAACCACGACCACTTTGGTAACTTTTGAATCATAACGCTGTTAGATAAAATAACTTGAATTGAAAATTATAATACACATAATTATGAATTATTCTTGATGTAAAAATAAAATGAGTAGTATATACACCATATAAAACAAATTGGTGAAAAATATTAAAATATTCATCTATGAAATGAAATTTCTATGAAATTCCTTACATTAGGTTTGCGTTCTTTTTATGTGTCCAAACCTGCAGTATAATAAATATTGATTTATTATGAATATATTACAATAAAATAATAATGTATATCATACCAAATATTAATTAATTATAATATTTTATCCTCTGTTTATCTACAATTCTTTGTTTAAATCACTTTTTCCTCTAATGACCTCTTAATTTTTATTGTATGTTTTGTTTAAATGGTTTCATTACTTTTATATTTATCATGGTTTGATCATATATTTATATTTAAACCTGATATAAAAATCATATATATTCATTAATGATTTTTATAACATTCTATAAATTTAATAGGTAGAAAAATGAGTTACACTATTCTTGGAGATGATAGATAGTAAGTACACATGACCGGTGTTTTCATTTTTTTAACGGATGAAACGAAATAAAGTTAAATAATGATTAATCATTATTGAATAATTATTATATAATATAAATATTATATTATCATCAAATCCATTCATATTACCAACCATTTAAAGAGGGTAATAAAAAATAATGACATCACATCATCGAGGCGGTAGTCCACACATACACACAAGTGAAATTATCATTTAACATTGAATTTGAAGAGGGGATGTAAGTAGTTTATTGAATTAAAATAATCAAATTTCATTATATGTTATATAATGGTTTTATTATGTTGTAATTATTAATAATTCAGTCTAGGTGGTTAGAAAATATGTGAAAAGAAAGTGTTTAGTGAAGAAAATTATCTTCTCTTTGAAAAATGTCCTTTGAAACTCTTATTAAGTAAATTTGGGATTGCCTTTGGGAAATAACATATGAACTTGAACATGTATAATTATTTTAGGGAGATTTTCTTAGTGTTTTTTTGAGATAAATGGTTTAATAGTTGTGAAAATTTGGGGTAAGGAGGTACCCTTTAATAATTGAGGTGTAGTGGAATTTTTATCAATATCAAAAAATATTCAATAACGGTAAATCACACTCATCCCAATTGCCTAAAAAATGAAAAATAATAGAGTTGAGGTAATATATGTTCTAAAAATACCTCTACTAAAAAATAAAAAACATTTTTAAACATATTATTTCCCTATTCACTATGTTTTCTTACAATTACCATTCTAGTTTTCACCACCGTAACTAGTTTTTTATTCACCAATTTGACTTACCCATTATGAAAAAATATAAATGATAATTATTATATAATTTGGACCCATTTATTATAGATTATAATTTTCATTTAAATTTAAAAACCCTTTTTGGGTGGGAAGTAAATTTTAACATAGGTGCATGTAATGCAAAAAACCCCATTTAAACCTTAAATGCGGTAAATAAATATTATTATCATTACCAATCATTATAAACAAAAATTAAGTTAACTTATAAACTACATATAATATATATATTTTTAATTAAGTTAAATGATGTGGATGAATTTATTTTAAAATTAAACCCATAATCTTGATGAGAATGTTGTTTTCCAAATAAAATGTTTTCTTAAATTCAATAGGTTTTTATATCAAAATTCAAAATTAATTTATTAATAACCAAAATTGGGTTTATAATAATATAATGGAAATAATTTTATTTTGAGAACAATTTTTTTAGAGAATGTATCTTTTAAAATTCTATAAATGGTACAATAATTTTTAATATAAATCAGTATTTTTTACTATTTATTGAAAATTAATCATTTCATAAAATTCTCACAAATTCACTTTGGGCTATTTTTAAATTTTTTATTTCCAAATGGAAGTAAAATTTAACATATATGTTTTATAAAATTTTTAAAAATCAATTTTAATTTTAGTTATCAGAACTTGATAAAACCAATTTTTTTAGAATTATAGTTTTATTATAAATATTTATTTATTCATATCATAAGACAAAAAATATATTAGATGAATGATGAACGTTATATTTATTAAATAATATATAAAATTCATTAAAATAATTCACTAATAGTGAAAAATATAATTTATTATGATAAAAAAGTTTCATTCATTAAAACCAATTTTTAGAAAAACATTTCTTTTGCATTAAAAGGAATTTTATTTTCATTTATAATAAATAGATAAACAATTAATTTATTTTATACATTTTAAAAACCTATAATTTTTATTTATTTTTTATTCTTATTCATGTTATCTAATTTAATGATTAGGTTATAATAATAATAATAAACAATATAATTTAAGAGTTTTTTAGTCGTGGTGTTGTATTTCATATATTCTTGCATAGAAACTGATATTCATTTAAAATATCATATTGTTATTTTATCCACACCTTCAATAAATTGTATCATCACAATTTGATAATGTTATTCTAAATATAGGGTCACCTATCTAAAAATACCATTATTCAAATCCCACATTGTAAAAAATATTAATAGTACATTCTCTCGATAAGAGAGAAATGGAAGTATAATTGTCATTAAAAATAAAACATAACTTGGTTTCCAAGTAGCTAAACATTAGTTGAAAGTGAAAATGTAGACATGGAGGAGAAAACAAATGTCCAAAGATGAATACAGAGTAATATTTATCGTGGTTCATAGAATGTCAACAACTATAAGACCATAAAGCTGTGATGGGTGAGGAGACCATAAATTAATTTAAATGAAGGTAAAAGGATAATTTTTTTATTTTATGACCCTTTTAGTAATTTTGAGGGTTTAGTTTTTTGATAAAATTAACATAAAAGATTTATTTTTATTTTTTATGAAAAAATTCATCCTTTGGTTGTACATAGATAAATTTCCAATTTACTGCATACTCCGAAAAATAAATATCCAAGATAGATTTAATATTATAGAAGCACTAAAATAAAATTTTAATAGATCACAAAATCCACAAAATAATAATGGGTTACACCTTATATTTGTAGACATTACCAAAACCAAAATATAAACCACAAGGTAAGATAATACAGGAAATGCACAATCCTTCATATGTAGAGATAATAAATTTTATCTTGGAATTTCAACAATATCACTAAAGGATCAACATAATATTTACTCATCAAATCATTTAAGTAAAAAATGTTTCATATAAACCAGGACATCTTATAGGCTTGTGACAGGTGTTTCACCCTTTTCACTCTTCAATTATGGGTTTGAGGCCCAGAAATTTTTTTGGATGTGATGGGTTTTCAACCAATATGTTTGTTATCAATTTTCATGAAAAATATTATTATTATTCTTTTTAAATTTAAAAAATATAAATTAAAAATCATCAAGAATGACATTAATCATGAAATTATGTTTTAACCACCATGTTTTACTATACATCTTATATTTTACTTTTTATAAAATCATATTATATAAATTCAAATTTATTACCTTAAAAATATAATATTAACCATAATGGTTATTAATACCATTCTACTAATGTCCAAAAAAATTAAACGAATTATT
The DNA here is from genome assembly GCA_963277665.1 of Viscum album. Lineage (NCBI taxonomy): Eukaryota > Viridiplantae > Streptophyta > Magnoliopsida > Santalales > Viscaceae > Viscum > Viscum album. The sequence continues at coordinate 1,174,819,645 of OY728153.1, read as the reverse complement.
CCTCAATTATTTTTTCACTAAAACCCACACTAATCCAAAGGGTAAGATTCCTATATGTTTATCCCAAAACACACTTAATAATCATGGAAATCCTTCACTTAAAAATTAAAATAGGTATCTATGTCATTAAACATATTATAAGAGAATTATTCATCAAATAATAATTCATTATGAACCTAAGGGTTACATACGAATCATTATAATAAAAACATCTTTTAAAATTTATCTAATTAGATGAAAATCTAGTCACTTTAAACCTATGAAGGGGTGTCTATGATGTTAAACTTATGATAAAAGTTAAACTAATAAACCCCTTATGGTATCCATAACTCTTATGTGTATCTTAGATGAAGACATATATTATTACAAAATTTAACACAATCCTTAGATGTTTAATGATTCTTATTACCAAAACAATATTTGAAAAAAATGGTTATACAATGTAATTATTGAATCCATGTAAATAAATTATTTATCCCTTTTACTTAAATGATTGGTATAACAAAAGTACTTCCTTAGTCTAATAGTTAATCAATAAAATATATAATAGACTGATAGAATTCCCAAATTCCCATCATTTGAAGCTAACTAACTATTAATGGTTTTAACGGATGAAATTTATTTCCCTCTATTGAACTCTAAACTTTTATGTGGAAATTCATTACTATATGCACCTATATTCCACACTTAAAACCTTTAAACATCCTACTGAGATATTCTCCTGGGTTTTTTAGTTCACCTATCTAACATGATGAAAATTAATTATTATATCCCCTATGGTCTCCACCACTCAAGATCTTATTTGACTACATCCTTATCTTCTTTGGTGTGTCCAAGATTTGGTTAAGGTATAGTTTGTTAATCATATATTGGGATAACAAATTATTTATAATGATAATATCTTTAACATTAGTAATCATCACACTGTTTGGTGATAATCACCAAATTGTCCATAAATTTTAGTGTTAACATCATTTATCCTGGTTTGATCTATTAACCAATAAAAAAAGTCATGGTGTGATAAAAAATAATCATAATATTGAAAAATCGTTATAGGATGCCTATATCATGACACCTTTTTATCAATATATGATACCTTATGTTTTCTAAAGGACTTACATGATTATCATCCATTGGAATCCTTTACAATGTTTCATTATGAAAAAATGAATTAAAAATAGAATTACCCTAGGGAGTTTCAAACCATGTGTGTAGTAAGTCCCATTGTTATAAACTAAGTGATGATCGATTAAAATCCAAATATCCCATTAATGAAGTTATTACCACTAGGTAAAAATGTTTGAGATCCTCATCCACTTATAGTATCTAGAAAGTAATAGATTTCTAGGAAATCCCCAAAATTTATACCTTACCAAAATATAGGATGATATCCTATTCATAGAATTAACCTCAAAATAATCCACAGATTACCATTACATAATATATGTTTTACTTAATTAAGTTATCATTGTTTCTAATAATATTTCTCTAATACAAACCATAAATACCCCAACCCCAGTAGCCTAAAATTAGTGGTTAAATTAGTACATCGACATTAGATAAAGTGATCACATCGCACTAGATTGAATAGTTTATTAGTCGTGGTAATATATAAAAATACTTGAATATAACATTATAATAGAATCCTTAAAATAAAAAATAGAATTTTAATTGAGAGAATCATTATTCAATTTATCATATCCATGAACATAAATAATAATACACTTCTTAAAATATTTGGGAAAGGGGACATGAGAAATGGGTGAGATAATACTCATAGTAATCAGATATGTATAGTAGAATCTATAATGAATAAATAAGAAATAATCAACATGAAAAGTTAAATACCTGAAATCACATTCAATTTAATCCATAAAAAAAATTCTAAATCAAAAACTAGTATCAATATTAGAAAATTTATTATTCCAAATATCATGAAAATAATGTCAAATCCATATTACCAGACATCTTACATAAAAGAGTATGACCTAGACCAATTACCCAACCTAGCTTGTCTCATGAGACCAAAAAATACATCCATAGTCTATAACATGAAATTACCATCACATACTAAGACCAATTAATTACTCATATAAAAGGGGGTAAATATAATCAAACTAAAAATTCATATTGAAAAAACATCATATAAAATGTTAATAATATCCCCAATCAATAAAAAATCATAAACTATTTAGAGTAAAATTAATATTGGTATCAATATAATAAGTCTGTAATAAAATTGATCCTATGTCATTAAGAGAAACAATATGGGTGAAATCATTACAACATATCCTCATTGGTTCATAAGTAAAATAAATGCTTATTCTTGTTAAATAATTAAAATTCCATAAATATATGATTGAAATCACTCATGATGAAAATACCATTTCCACATTGAAAAAAACGTATTAAAAATAATAATTTCTTAAATATTATGAAACAATGTCTCTTATATGATCCTTGTAAAAATGTAAAGGAAGAATAAAATAATTGAGTTTTCATTATGATAATAATGTTTTGTTTATGTCGAGTGTGTTAAAACAAAGATCCATTTCACATTTTTGTAAGCAAAGTCAAAAGGTACCATATTAATATAATTATTGAAATATTACATTAAAATCATTTTAAAACTTCTAAAAATATGTAGAAATTAACTTATAAAATCATATAATAATATAAAAATCAATTTTAAAACAATTTTATAATTCATTGACATGGAAGAGATTGTATTTCCAACTGATGTGAGAAATGAAGTGGATTTTCATTAAAAAAATTAATTAGGTCTCTTTAGTTCATAAAAGGGGTGGCTGAAATGAAAATATGTAATTTAAATAAATAATTATATTATAAATAATTATTGTTTTTAAGATAGTATTATCAATTAATTCACCCAGGGAAGAATTTAACATAAACAAACAAAAATAATGATGGGACTCTGAAATAAACCCTTACATATTTGGTAACATTGGAATCAAAGTAACCATAAAATTGAATGAATCATTAAATATAAGGAATATAAATATATTTATGATATGAAATATCAAATAGGTAATATATATATCACACAAAATAATTAAGCGGTTAATATGGAATATGTCTCATAGAAGTAAAAGTGAGATGAGTAACCCCTATCACTTTGGTTGATTTTAAATAATGGCCCACTAGATAGTATAATTTGAATTGAAACTTAAAATAACCATAATTATAAATTATTCATGATATATCATAAAAATGGGAAATAATATACACCATATAAAATAAATTCATGCATAACATTAAAATATTCCACAATGAAAAGAGATTGTGATGACATCCTATAGTTTAGTTTTGATATCCTTTTTTCATGTTCAAAACTCCATTGTAATAAATATAAATTTATTATAAATATATATTAAAATAATATGAATATACATATATAATAATATTTTATTTTTTTATAATATTTTATTTAACATTTATTAATAATTCATTGTTAAAATCACTCTTTCTGTTAATAACAACTTTATTTTTCATGTTTGTATTGGTTCGATCATTTCAGTCTTTGTATTTTGATCTTGTTTCCATAATCTATAATTTTTTTAAAATGATATAAATATAATATATATTCTATAAATAATTATTTATAATAATCCATAAATTTTAGAGATAGAAAAATAATTTATTACGTTCATAGAAATGGTAGGCCATACTAACCCTTAAACATTGTTTTCATTTTTTTAATGTATATAAAAAATAAAGGTAAATGATAATTTACAATTAAAGAGTAATTAATATATCTTATAAATCATATATATTATTCAAATTGATCCTTATTACAATCATTTCAAAGTGGAAATGAAAAATGAATCACATATCTTCAGGGTGGTGATATTCTACATGAACAGACAAGCGAAGTTATCATTTTCAAATAGATTAAAAGAGGTAAAAAAATATAGGATATAACTTAAAAATAATAACATCTAATTATATTTTAGATAAAATTGTTTTTATATTGGAATTATAAAGACATGGGTGAAGGTGGTAGGAAATAATTTAAAAAGAAATAGATTAGAAAATCCAATTACATTCCCTTATAAAAAAATAATTTCTATATCTTATTAAGGACCCTAGGGTTGGTATATGGGGAAATAAATATGATCTATAAAATGTATAAGGATATCATATAGATATTTCATTATTTTTTTATTGAGATAAATATTTTTTGAGTTGTGTACTGGATATGGGAAGATGCAACCTATTATAATTGTCAATGAGTGGTATTATTGTAAATAGCCAAAACTATTCAACAATCGGAAGTCACTCTCACCCCATGTGCATTAAAAAATTGTAAACAATATATTTTAGGTATTATAAGGTTTATAAAAACCTCCAAAACCTAACAAGAATATTTTTTAAACATGTTATTCCTTTATCCTCAAAGTCCACTGATTTTTACTATTGTAGTTTCACTACGGTAACTAGTTTTTGTAATTACCTAGGAAATTTAGCATTGAAGACTAAAAATAAATTATAAATATTAGATAAATTGTGCTATATTATTTTATATATTAAATCCTATTTATGAAAGAGAAATCCTATGTGTTTTAAAAATTAATTTTTACACATGATTTTGGAACGCACAAAATTCCATTTTTCACCTTAACCGTGGTAAATAAATTTTTTTTGTCTTTAATAAGCATTTGGATAAAAAAACTAAGTTGGAATTATTACCTAATATTAATTATTATTAATCCAATTTTTTAATCCAGATTTTTGAAATTCACTTCACTGATGTGGCAAATTTTAATTTTTGATTAAACCTGCAAGCGTGATGAAATTGTGGTTTTCAAACAAAAATTGTTTCATCAATAGAAAAAAAAATTTGTATGAAAATTAATGATAAAATTAACGTTAATGATATAAATTGGATTAATAATAATATATTTTTACTAATTATAATTTTATAACTATTTTTAAACAAAATGGAAATTTGTAAATGTTTTAAATTGGAAAACAATTTTTAATAAAAATCAATATTTTTCAATATTAAATAAAATTAATATTATCACAAAATTCACTAAAATCAATATAGGATATTCTTTTCATGTTAATTTAAAAAATAATAGTATTTGTTTAAATAAACTTTCTAAAAGTGTTGAAATTTGATTTTAAGTTACATTCACAAAACGTGATAAAAGATATATTTAGAAGAATACATTTTTGAGAATAATTCTGGATTATTTATTATCTCAATCCTTTAAAAATGTAAAATGAATAATAAAACATTTTATTGAATAAATAAAATATAAATTTATTTAAAAATAATTTACCAATATGATCAATTAAATTTATTAATATATAAACACATTGAAAGCTGAAAAACTATTTTTTTATAATCATTTAATTTCCAATGAATTTTATTTTAATTTATAATCAATTTATGACCAATGATATTATTTTATAAATGTGAAAACAATATAATATTCTTAATCTAGTTAGTTATATTAATATTCTCTACTTTAATGGCTTGGTTGTAATGGTTGTATTAAATAATTTAATTCATAGTTCATTTAATCTCGGTGTTGCTTGTTGTATATACTATATAACACAATGTTATTATTTTAAAATATGTGTGTGAATAAAATTTTTATAGGGGTAAGTAGATATTTTTTATTAATTATTTAAGTGAGTGAAGGGTGATTAGTGATAATTTAACATCTGCGTTCAATCTAAAAATCCTAAGTGAAGACGATTGTTTAGGGTCTCAACCAATTTTTGATTGATTATGAGACTTGAACATAATTATTAATTATTAAATTGGTATTTTAGGGGACTCTATAATGAAACTCCACTATTTTTAAACTAAATTAATGTACCAAATAAATTTGAATTCAAAAAACTCAATCTGAACCCTTATAAACATCAAGGGAAACATATTATAAAAATCATCATATCCAGAAAAAACTGGAGTCCCAATAATCTCTATATTTAATTTGGGTACAAGAAGTTGTTTTCTGTTTGGCCCATGATATATGCACATCATCCACTGAACAAAACTTCCTATAGTTATGCCTCATTATTCAAATAATGTATCGCATATTGATCATTTTATGAAAATTCTCGAAAATATAAACTGAATGGCATTACCGTAGCTTCACTAAAACCATTGCATCATTCAAAATCCTTATGTGAATCCGTTTATGTATTTTTGTATAAAGGTTCCACTAAATCATTAGTAATTAATTTATAAATGGAACTAATTACACATATATGAATGGATGTTTCATACTTACAATGTATTTCATCATCTTTCTTTGCTTGTTCATTCATTTTGTTATATATAAGTTGTCACCAGATTTATATGATGAAGGCTCATCACCATTGAATTTATATTCGAATCATCAAAAGGTTCTCTCAATATCCCTTTTACTTTATTTATTTATTTTTTCTTATCGTGTATTCTATATCTCATAAAAACTTTGAAAATGTTTATTTTTCTTTTGAAACATCATATATTTGATTTAGAGATGAGAATTCTTGACTTCGCATCCCAAACATTTTCACTACAGTTTTTAAAATCAGTATCACGATGTATACAATCCATTAAAACATCACTAAAACCATTCAAATAATCAATCACATTCAATACACATCAATCTAATATAACACTGAAAAATAGGATGCTTTATTTATGATCCCATATAATAAATAATCATCAAATCCAAATTTAAAATATTGGTCCCTAAGTTAAAAACTATCAATTATGATTACAATTTTTGTGATCGGTGGATTAAGTGGTAACAGTTAAGGAATCCCAAGGGGGAGGGTGGGGGGATTAGGAAGTTTACCTAATTAATTTATTTCAATCACTAATTAAACATTTATAGTAACTCGATACATAAACTTACTCCCTTGAATGGTAGAAAATGCTCAATATAACACACCCTTAACTACACACATTGAATAAAAAATATAATTATAAATTAAATAACACAAGATATAATTTATTTTACATGAATTACCTACAATATGATATATACATGGATTATAAACATGATTATATGTCAGTATAATTTTTTTACTAACACATTAATCCATTCCAAGGCACACTACCTTCATATATTTGATTAGGTATAGTACACTAACTTTCAAATGTTAGCCCATAATGTTCCTCAATGGAGTATCAATTTAATGGAGCCTTATTCATTTTAAAGGTATAAAGGTATCTCAATGACTAGTATAATGAATTGATATGTTTTTCATCACCAAATATATATTGATGAAATGATCATATCAACTTTTTTACACATCTTCACCAATGCTAGATCAAGAAAAATTCTCAAAGAGAATGTAAATATATTACAATAGTCAATAACTATATAGTAGTAATAAAAAATCCACCATATTATAATAATTCTAGAACTGAAATATATTGACACAATTTGAATTATTTTCAAAATATTTTAGTTATAATCAGTGGAACTCTATAATAATAAAGTCATTCAAAAACAAAACATTAGTGTCAATAGTATTATTTTATTCTAGGATATAACTCTATATAAGCTATATTTTTCATTCATATTTTTCCTCATTATTATTTTAAAAATATTTTATAAAATATTTTATAAACATTGAGACATTACATAAATAGTTTAGGCCAATTATTTCTCACTCAATATAGGAATATGGTGCTATATGTGGCACTAATTTATGTGTGAATAATTTTTCTGATAAGGCTAAGTCACTATTAAAAATTTATATCTATTAAAATTATTTTAAAATAAAAATTGAACATATAATATATTATTTTTTTCCATATAAAAACATGATGATCACTATTACTAAGGGGAATTATTTTTTCATATGGAACTCTAAAAAATACTTCTTTATTCGAATTTAAATCCTATAAAATAACTGGTTTAATATCATAAGATATTTCTATCCATAACTAATTATAGTTCAACCATTGGCTTCATTTTTGAACTCCAACTTCTAGTGAGACAGTAAAATATAATGTCAGTATTATTATGAAATAATTAATAAATATTCATATACAATTTATGATGTAAAATTTCCAATTATGGTGAAATATATACTCTAGAAAATGAAATGATGATTTTTTTCATCCTCATTATGATAAAGTATATATTTAGTTGATCCAAATATAGTATAATGGTGTGAAATTATAACACATATTATTTTATAACCTGAATTTATTCCAATTTTTAAATTATGGTGTGAACAACCCTTGTTGTAGTTCAATACATTAATATGTTCCAACCATAGACGTACAAACATTTAACACCATAAAAAACTACCATTATAATATGGATTACGATTCCATAAAAATCATATCAATATCTCTATATACATATGAAATCATTTAAGACCAATAATAGATACTTTAAAATATTAATATTATCCTATATACATCCTTTATCAATGAAAAATAATGTATAACTACTCTTTACGAAATTTCAACCATAATGATTCTCCCCCTTTTCCATAAAATTATATGATATTTCCCTAATTCCTTTTTTATATATTAAATATAACCAATATACTGTACTGATACTCTATGAAATTTATATAGAAAATTTATACAAAAAAACCATTTATATATGTTTTATTCATCTTTTTTCCCCATGTACAATTTTTTAAATATGGTAAATATCTTCATCTTCATCCATGAGTCACTATGTCTCCAATGTAATATGACTATAGTTTCAACATTATCCACATTAGTATTTTTTTAAATTCCATGTTTTTTGAAATAATATAAACTTTATTTTACTACCTTTCTCATCTATTTTATTTTTTCTAGTTACCATTATGATTATGTTCAAATGTACATTACCTATCTATTTATTATGTTTTATTTTTAACCAATCTATCATTTTGATACATCCATTACTATGAAAAATGAATTTTAATGAAATCCAACCATCATACTGTTGAACCTTTTTCACTATATCCAATAGTGGATCTATAGACCGTTAAAAAATACATTATTCAGCCCGTTGATTTGAAAATTACCCCAATTTGTCTTTATTTTGAAAATAATTCCATAAATATATGGATATATTAGTATTAGGTATTTTCATATAGTTTTTATTTCAATATGATCTCCAATAAAATTAAGTAGTTATGGAATACTTATCTCCCATACTATTTTAAAATAAAAAAGGGTACCTTCACTCTATTTTCTTTTTATTATTCCCTATTATCAATTCAATCAAATTTCCTTTTAACTCAGGATTTTATTATTTATTTTATCTCCATTTGATAAGGAAAAAATAATTTGTGAAACTCTATGTATATTAAAAACTATTTCAAAAAACTACATTTATTGTTTTTGAACTTCCCTATATTAAAGAGCACATCAACATCCTTTATCCTTATCATGAAATTTTATTCACTTAGAAACCTATAGAATTTTCAACATTTTTTACATTCTTAACTATTGTTTACCACATGGTAATTCACTATCCCATAATCTATATTATCTATCTATTCATGGTACCACACATTGTGTTACCATGAACTCAAAAAATATTTATTTATAAATATTTGAGATTTAAATTTTTTGATCAAGACCTCTTCCTATTATAAATTCTCTCTTAATTATTTCAAGTGAGTGAATTTTTTTTGTAAAGAGTTATAAAAAAATCTTTTATTGTTATGTAAGTCAAATATATATGTATGAAACGTGAGTATAAGTTGATAACATAAATTATTTACATTACAATATTTTAATTTTATAAATACAAATATCATTAGATTTTAACGTTTACTGATTATCATCTTCTAATATCAACAACATTTTCAAAAAATATTATAAAATAAACATTATAGAACATAGTTTGTGATTCATACTACACATTAAACTAGTTGAAACCACTTTTTGTATTAAACTAATCATATCATAAGTAATCCTTGATCTTCCATCATGGACATTATGTTTCTTCTTTATCAAATATGACAAGAAAAATTATAATCTTAAACATGACATCCACCTAAATAACTCCAATTAAATATCAATTATAATATTTATTTTCATCATGATAGTCATTTTTTAGTAGCTCTAGTATTTTAAAAAATATTATACAACATGTTAAAAAAAATAGGAACAACTCATTGAATTTTTATGGAACTCCTCATTATTCTTGGTCTAAATCCCCTTGATATAGTCATTATAATACTTTTTCCCACTTATTTTTATTAAATTTTACTTTACTCCCTAAGATACTTTAGATCAGACTCTTGAAGCCAATTTATTGTATAGATTAGTCTCAATTCCACTTGGATATCTCCATCACCTCTTGAAATTATAGATTTACCACAATTCCTCATACGACTTTTAGATTTTGATTAAATAATATTTACAATTTCATTGAAATTACTTGTATTTCAAGATTATTACTTGGTAATATTTTAATTGAATATATATACTTACAATTTATTTATGTATTTTCAAAATCATTAAACCATATGGATTTTATTTCCCCCTTAATACAACATTACTCTAAAATGATTTTATAATTTGTTAAATGAATGGGGAGATGTGTCCTTTACAGAAAACAATAATCTAATGAATGTAGTTTGTCTTGGAGAACTAGCCCTTTACTTAAAACATGCTTCTATGAATTTTTAAATGTGATCCTATAAGAAACACAACTCTTTCAAAAATCATTCCATATATTTATTTTTACAAAATCCATATTTCTAATCTTGGTATCTAAATCCATCATGAGTTTAATCCCACTAGTGAATGTTTTGTTTCATTCAGTATTCATTATTACATCTTTCATTATGTTTCAAACATAGTTTTAGGGTTGTTACATAAAAAATTCTCCCTTTTATTGTAATTTTATTATTTATACTATTTAGGAATGATTTATATTTCTTGTAACTCCATAAAAAATTCCTCGAATTTATTAAAAAACTATTTTAATATTGAATTTTTTTATTATGAGAACATAAAAATACTTTAACATTTCACATTAATGATACACTTCATATAAAACTATAACTAGGAATAATAATGAGATTAACTAATAATATAATAAAAATATTATAATTTCAAGAGACAATAAACATATTTAAACAAAAAAGTATTTTATATAAAATCATACATATATATATATAAAATTATTATCATTTAATAATATTATAAAACACTATTTCAATGATAATATATTTTAATGAAGTCCAATGTAATTTTTATGATGGCCAGAATGATAATTTTTTAGGAAATTTCAAAATTTCAATAAAAAATTATATATATTTATATGTTACAATTATCAAATTTAGTCAATTCTATTATTAAAATGGACTTCATTTTTGAATATGGGCATCAAAATTAGGTTAGAGTGATTTTTATGGATTTTTTTGATAATTTTGTTTTGGTGAAGAAGTGAAAATTGTCGCTTTACAATGCACTGTAATTTTATGACATCATTATTATGTTTTTGATAATGCCAATATTTTCATATATTTTATTATTTAATTAAATATTTTTAAACCCAAATTATTTTAATTTAATGAGAGATTGTCACATTTTTATGTTTTATTCGTATTTTGATCTTAAATAAAAAATGTATTAGTTTTGAATTTTTAACATATTTTTATAATAAGGGAATTTTTTTCTATTTATTTTAAAATATAATAAAAAATTGAGTAATTGTGTTTCTATTGAAATCCTAAATTTATTTCCTTTATCTTTGTCCTTTGGACCATGAGGTTATTTGAGCATCTTGAGGCATGAAAAAATCAATCAATTTGAACAATTGTTCAGGCCGACAACATAGACCCAACCCACATAACATAAGCATAACTGGAACTATAAATCTCCAATTTATGTGATTCCAAATGTTATGAACGAGGAAACATATAATATATCACTAAATTAATTTTATGGATTTTTCATCTCATTAAAAGGGTAATTGGATGTTTTACATTGGATGAATAATTCTAGAATTCTCAACCAAAAAACGTCAAAAAAGTATTAAATCTCTAAATCCTTATTCTAATGGAAAATGATGCTGAAATTTTGAGGGTGAATTGAGGAAAAAATATGGAATACAATTCATGAATAAACCTTAATATTCGACCATTTAATGGCACATCCATGCGGAATTGTTGAAATTAAATATTTTGACTGTGAATTATTCACCCCTTATCGCTATAAATATTTGTCACTTCTCCTATTTCATGATATATCAATTTTTATGTGATAAGTCTGAGTTTTTTTATTTTAATTGATGTTTATATTTTTAATATATATTATTTTATCTTTATATTTTTTATTTTCTTTTCTCTTCTTCTCTCTTTTATTATTTTGTGTTTCTCCCATCGTGGTTTCAATTCTATGTTTTTGGAAAAATAATACTCACCGTTGATCGAGGGGGGAAGTGGTGGAATTTTAGTTTATTGAAATTTAATTATTTATCATGATTTATTAGAATGAATCAGTAGTGGTTAAAATTATTTTCATGAGCATTATTTCCTCTTTCCCTACTATTTTTTTCTTTCTCCTCATTCACTCATTTTCCTTCTTGTTGATATCTGAGTCATTAAAATGATGGAGTTTGACATAGGTGTTGATGTCAATGAGATTAATCCTATATTCAGAGGTATTGGTGCATGATAATACCATTCAAATGATAAGGTATATAGTGAATGGTTTGGATATATATATCGAGTAAGTTAATCAGGAAATATTTTGAATAACAATGACAATGACATTATAAAACCACGAGAGTAATAATTTTCATCCGCTAACTTCATTGTGTATATTCTCTCTTTTATTTTTATTTTCCTATATTTATATATTATATTATGTTTATATTTCAAAAATTATAAACCCCCCATTTATATTAGTATTATAGTTTTGTATTTGTTAGTTTATAATAGTGACAATAAGAAGATTGTTGTAAGCAGCCTCCTTGAGAACAACCCTAGGGTATGACACAATTGTGAATTCATAAGAAAATTAGAATTAAATTGAATAGAGGTTTAAAAAATATGGTATTATCAATTTTAAACTATTTTCATGGAGTCTGTGTACTTGCACACATTTTCTTTTAAAAAATGCCAAATAAATTAAAAAGTTGAATATCTAAAAAACAGATTCATTTCATATCTTGGATTTCTTCAGCCAATATGGATTTTTATGGTGACTATTATAATAATTGGACTATTGATAACTTTTATGGTATGTATATCATGGAATAGGAATTTAATATCAAAATAGAACAAAATTCCATGATTCTTCAAGAGAATTTTAATGTTCTCTAAAAAGAATGAATGATGGTTGCATTGTTGGCCGCTGATGTTGAAGTAGTTTAAGGTTGATGGATAGAATGACAAAAAAGAAAATATGTGAAGAATGATATTTTTGTTTCTCCTTCCATTCAAGAATATATTTGTGAGTTTGAATCCAAACATGAAGATTTAATTCCTTCTCCCACAAATGAGTTCCTAGCTTCCTTGCTTGAAGAAAAAGTGTTTGAAGTTGAATGTTTTGAGAGAGATTTAATTTCTGAACCTTCACATTATTCAAATATTATTTATTCTTAATGGAAATATAATAATCCTTATTCTAATTTTGTAGATTAATAACCTCTATTTTAGGATTTATATGGGGATATGAAGCTGTTGTTTATGTTAAAGAGATAATGGAGGAGCCAAATAAGGTTTGCATTCGTACATTTGAGGATGATGGCACAAAAGATGATATCTTTGAAGAAAAATTTTATGAACGTGAACTAGAAGAAAAGAAACATCCTATTATTATACCTTCCCCACTAGTGGAAACCACTTTTCTAGTAGAACAAAACATAGATCACCCCAACATTCTCTTCCCTCCACCCTCTTAATCTCAAATTCATTATTTTATCATATCTGGGGGTTAGGAATATTTTTATTTTCATTGGGTGTAATCATTCCTAGAATATATAGATAAATGTTGGGAAAAATAATTTTTGGTGGCTTTTAAACATGAAAACCCATAAAAAATTGTTTTGGGGTTACGACACTGCAACTTCCTGACTAGGGACGGTAAATACATTTCACCTTTTTGGGGGTCAAACCAAGCATTATTCCCATTCTTTTACCTTCTTATTTTTTTCTTAATTTTTTTATATATCATGATTTCTAGGTCATGTGTAATTTTCTAGGAGCTCAAATGATGGCTACCATTGGGAAATAAATTCATTCAGTATGTTTCCTTCACTTTGTTTTTCTACCTATATTTTGATTTTGTTGAGATTAAATGAAGGGAAGTGATATTTTATGTGTGGTGGAATTTCGACCTTCCAAGTTGTTTTAATATGATTATTTTAATTTTTTTTCATTTTTAGGAACCTTTATATTTAATGAATATTCTTATCACTTTTTACACTTTAATTTATTTTGAGTAAATTAACATAATTTTTTAAAAAAGAATGGATTTTAAATGATCTGTAAGTGAATAATTTGTCCTTGAATTTGATTTTCAAGAGATTTTAAGAATTTGACTGATTTTTTTAATCCATACCCATGAAACACCGAATGAAAATATATTCTCTTATTGTGTGAGTTATTCTTTGACACTTTGGCATATCCTTTCTAATACCCACACTTTCTTGAGGTAAACTTATATTTCGTGTGAGAACCAGAATTTTTTATTTTTATCTTTCAATGATTTAGATTTCATGGAATGTTTTTAATACGATTGAGGAACTACATTGGGTAGCTACATATTTTCATTAGACCAAACATTACATCTATCTGTCATTAACACTTATATTTAATGGAGTTATTTAAAGGTTTAATCCACATTACAAGTGATTTTTCCTTACCTACCCACACTCTTAGTATTTTTTCATTGATATTTCATGTTTGAGTTTGGGGGACGGCTCTTTCCTGTACATTCATTAAGATGTGTTTCAATTGTGGGTGGCTTGAGGTGTGCATAAACATTTTGGGATATTTATTATTAGAAAGTTTTCCTTGAGTCATAATTTCATTTTTCTTTATTTATTTCATCCAGCTCTCTTAAAAAAAGATAAAATAATGTTTCACCTTTTCAGAGCGTTACAAAAAATTAAATAAATAAAACTATACCTTTCTGGAGCTTTATAAAAAAAATTGTTGAACTTGGATGATATAATTAATAGTAATAAATTATTGAATCATGTCCTATGTCAAAAAATGGTGGTTTTGTGTTTCATATTCTCAACGGGATTTGATTGAGGTTCATCCTGTGTTTTCACTGGATTATTCATGCATTTTACATAAGTGTTAAACATCCTATTTCCAACATTAAAATTTTAAATCAGTCTACCCACCATCCTAAAGCCACAAAATTCACCTTGAAAAAGTTCCATGATTAAAAATATTTTCATGTTTTACTCTATGGAGAAATGGGAATTACTATATTCCTATAGGGATACACTAACATTCAAAGTATGAGCATGACTCCAGATTTAATATCCCAGGAGTTCATAGTGTCATAAAATTCATCTTGAGGTATGTTGTGATTTGTCCATGGATGGATTATTGAGGTTGAAAAAATTTTAAATTTAATTAATAAAAATTATAGTTAATTGTTCTTAATAGAGGAGACATGATTGAACTCTATTTTCTAAAAGATCATTGATATTTTCTCATTTTTGATTGTATTGTGAATTTTGATTTTAATATATGATAATTTCATGGAATCATAATGGTTACGTGTTGGGGATTGATAAACAAAATATTATCATATAGTTTCTTATGTAAATAAATGTTTTCATACCCACCATATTGGTATTTAATAGAAAATTGTCACATTTTTATGTTTTAGTCGTATTTTGAGATTAAATGGAAAAATGGATTAATTATGGGTTTTTAACAGATTTTTATCACTAGGGTATTTTGGTTAAATATTTTATAATATCATTCCCAATTGTGTGACTGTTTTATTTGGAAATAATTTATTTATTTCCTTCAACTTTTTCTTCTAGACCAGGTGGTGATTCGATCATCTAAAGGCCCGAAAACATTAATCCATTTGGATAATTGTTCGGTAGGACAATGTGGAACCTATATCCGTAATGGAAGCATAACTCGAGATAAAAATCTCCAATTGATGATATTATAAATTTATATTAATGATATCAAATATAATCACTTCCTCAATGAATTTTATGGAGCATTGATATAATTATGATGATAATTGGACGTTTTACATTGGAATAATAATTTTGGAATTATTTTTCATAAAAAATAAACCTAAGTATTGAATTTTTAAATCCCTATTATAGTGGAAAATGATGCTGAAATTTTGTGAGTTAACAAAGGAGAAATTTTGAAACAACATTCATGAAGACACCTATTAAAAATACTTACATATATTGGCACATCCACATGGAAACATTCATATAAAATGTTTTGAGTGTGAATTCTTCACCCCTTATCCCTATAAATATGTGTCCCTTCTCCCATTTCATGATGTATCTATTTTTGAGGGATATGAATGAGTTTTTTATTTTAATTTTTTTTCATATTTTTAATATATATTAGTTTATAGTTATTATTCTTCTTTTCTTTTATCTTATTCTCTATTTTATTATTTTCTATTTCTCTCACCATGAGTTCATCTTGATTTTTGTGGAAAACTAATTTCCACCATTGTTCGGGGGGGAGTGGTGGAATTTTTTTTATTGAACATTAATGAATTTTAATGTTTTATTCTATGGAATCAGAAGTGTTTAAAATGATTTTTGTGGGAAATATCCCAACTCTACTTAGTATTTTTTTCTTCCTCCTCATTCACTCATTTCTCTTATTATTGATATCTGAGTCATTCAAATGGTGTAGTTTGGATTAGGTGTTGATGTGACAGAGATTACTCCTACATACAGAGGTGTCAATGTAGTGTAATACCATTTAAGTGATATGGAATAGATTGAATAGTTTGGATCTCTATATTGAGTA
Source organism: Viscum album (assembly GCA_963277665.1). Classification (NCBI taxonomy): domain Eukaryota; kingdom Viridiplantae; phylum Streptophyta; class Magnoliopsida; order Santalales; family Viscaceae; genus Viscum; species Viscum album. Next base: position 1,174,802,704 of record OY728153.1, on the reverse strand, counting down.
AAATAATGAGGAAATAATTTTAATAACAATGACAACACAGCCATGAACCCTCGAGAGTAACTATTTTCATTCACTCACATCTTTGTATCATTTCTCCCTTTTATTAGTATTTTAATATATTTATAAATTTATATTATGTATATATTTCACAAATTTAAAACCCCCCATTTATATTATAATTATATTTTTATATTAGTTAGTTTATAATAATGGTAATAGGAAGACAATGTGTTGTAAGAGGCCTCCTTGAGATCGACCCTAGGGTGTTCCACTATGGTGCATTATTATAAAAATAAGAATTTAATTGAATAGTTATTAATAAAATGCTATAATTAGTCAATATATAAAAAATTAAAGAAACATATTATTTAATAAAAATAACATTTAATAAGTAAAATAATTAATTTATTAATGTTAATTTTAATTATTAAATGTATAACATACATTTTAGAACAAAAAAATAGTTTAAAGATTTTTTTTTTGTGATTTGTGTACATTAATTGGGTACTTTGGAATGTTTATTTGGTTTAAGATGATCTTAAACATCCCAAATATTTCTCATAGTCAATAATAATAAATAATATTTTTTGAAATCGATTAAACCCATAAGTTTTTAGATCATATGTTAAAATAAAATATATTTTGACCCTTAAAACCACCCCTTGTAATCTATAAATACCACCTATCCCCACCAACATTCCACAAAAAAGTCTTTGAGCATGATTTATCTCTCAATTACCCTCCCAAGAGTCTCTCGAAGGAGGATCCATGGTTTTAAGGGGTCCCCATCTAGAATTAATAAGAATCCAACAAAGGTAAGGGATATTTTCCTCCACTTCTTTCAATTCACATTCTTCCTTTATATAAGCATTTTATTATCAAGTGATATAAAACATATATATTACAATGAATATAAATTATTCTTAGTGAGTGAATTAATTTCCCCATTAGTATATATATTTTATAATTTGTTACTTTTCTAAAATAATGCTTCGTTACCCATCGTTTATGACATCCTCTGTAGGAAATTGTAAAGATAATCTTGTTTCAATATGAAATACTATACTATTTCATTGTTATAATTTTGTGCTAATTTATCTTTGAGATATCTCCATTACCTCTCATTATACTAACTTCATAAACTGTTCCAATGCACTTGGTTTCCCATAGCCATAAAACTATCAAAAATTTGGTATAGAAAAGTTTGTGTGACTTTCGTTATAATGAAATCCCTATCTAAACACAACAAGTGGATGCAGATTTGGTATCTATGTACATAGGGGTAAAAAATATGAAAACAATGTAATGATCTAAACTCATTATGAAAGTAGTTCTGGACAACGGGTGTTATTGGACACCTAGTTTTACACCCTTGGGGATTTAATTTGGATAATTCCCAAAACATTATGATCTATATAATGGATCAGAATATGTGGATTGATATTTTATTTTAATGGATATATCTATTCCATAGATGTAACGTTAACCAATTGTTTTTATTATTACTTAATTTGGGTTACTATCCTTTTTCATTTTGAACATCTTATAATTCCCAAATACGAATGTTTGATATTCATGAATATATACATATTATTCCATTGAATATGGTTATTTTACACCGAATATATTACCAAAATTCATGTTCTCTTTGAATCTATATATTTCTCATTGATTTTTTACTTTCTTATTCATGTTCATGATCTTATGTACATGTGGTATAGTAGAAATATGATCTCCCTAGAGAATGATCAATCACTGACTATGTTTTTCCTTATTATCTTCAAAATATAATCATTACTTTCAATATAAATAAACCATTATTCTTCTTCTGATTGTAGGGGTTTTAACTAGAACCCACACATCTATTGACTGTGGAATATTATATACCAATCCATATATAATTCATTCTATATGGTTTAAATACACTATAATTCATTTCCTTGCCTGAATGATATTTAATATTATTATTGCTTTCATTGGTTTCCATTTTATTTTAATTGAGTTCATACTATGATTATTGATGGATTTGTATATGTTTAACATATGTGAAACAAGTTAATTAAAAAATATGAATGGTTTACCCTGGTAGTTCTCAATTTCAATGAGTAAAGTGACAACTTTTACAAGTGATATGTTCCTCCTCAGAGATATAATAATTATCTGGTTCGGTGATTTTCTCTAGTGCATTGGGAAAAGAACTAATCTCTTGAGGTAAAATGTTCTTGAAACCATGGAATCATGACCTGGTAATGTTTCATGATACCTTCATAAACAACCATGGTAATATGAATGGTGAACCTTGAAAGTGGTTAGTTGAAATGGGTAAAGTTATAGAGTTTACTGACATAAGCCACTCAAAAAAGGCCAATGCATTGGGTAAAGTTACCATGGAAAAAAACACTCATAATATGTTTTTTGTTACACTAATGATGAGCTATGGTGATATTTTTTTTTTGAATTCCTCATTTTATGTTGTAGCTACATGTCCATGTTATGATTCATGGTATTTTTATTATGATATTCCACATGTTAAGATGAGCATACCTTATTGACATGTCTCTTGCTCATATTCTATGTATTTTATTTCTTTTTTCCCTTGGTTGGATTTATGCTCAAACCAGCCATTGATGTATTTCTCAAGGATGTGAGATGCACTAAAAGCAACATAGGGAAAAACTATGAATAGGATTTTCAAGTGGATAAGATTCACGTTTAATTATTATGTTTTTTCATGTATTATTTTCATATTTCTAATACACACAACATAAAAATATCCTCTATATTGTTATATGTTTTATAATTTAATGGATGTTTTATGGAATGAAATGTTAGGTCATCATATTTGTAATTATAGGATTCTTTAGCTATTTTTGGAAATTAGGATTTGGAACATTTGGGGATAGATCGTGAGATAGATAACAACTTTCTCTAGTGTGAATGTTTAATTATAACTTGTATGATCATACATGATTAATTACACCTATATATTCATAATTTTTCATTTTTATTATAGTTAATATTTCCAACAACTTTTGATTTTAATAAGTGTAATTCAAGTATTATAATTTTAAAGATGAAATTTCATTAAAGGGGAATAATGTAATTCCATGAAAAATTCCTTCATGTTACCAATTGAAATATTTTTTAAAATGAAATCTTTATTATGAGAACATAAAAATAATTTTTCATTACCTAATAAAATTACACATCATGGAAAAATAAATCCAGAAATAGTAATGGGATTATTAAATGATTTTCTATGGACCAACCCATGTGAACCATACCAGTCACCCAAGTCATCCCATTACGGGGTATGGTAAAAAAAGATAATAAAATAAGTCTCATATATAATGAAAATATAAAAAACAACCGGAATACAAAGAGGAATAAAAGGATATACAACTAATACCAATAGAATAAACTAAAAAGTATGAAAAATATAGAAGAAAAGTCTCCATGTGACCAAAAATCACCTCCAAACCATCCCAATAAGAAACATCAACTACCTGAAAATTATTTTTTTCGTTTTCAAGAAAGCCTCTTTATGGATATGAGGTAAACCACATTACACCGTGCAGGAATAAAAAGTTACATGATGATTATACAAAATTTGAAATTCATCTTCTTGTCTGGATCTATAATATTTGACAACATATAATACAAATTCAGTAGCCTAAAATGGATAAGGTTGGATGAAACTATTATTGAGTCACGACAAAGTCTGTCGATATACAAAAGGTTAACTCCTAGTGTAGTCACACACACTAAGGATACCTATCTATCTTTCTCGATACACCCAAGGTACACATTATGAATTGTTTATCATTATCTATATTAATAACCATGTACACTTTTTTATAAAATCTTTTTCAAAACCAATCCAATATTCCTCATGGTTTGAAATTGAATTTGACTATTCAGATCAAGGAAATTCTATTTTAAAGGAATGTAACCCTTTTGAAACATGTTCACATTCCATTTTGAATTTAAAAAAATGAAATTCCATTTCAAATACTAATAAATAAATATAAACAATGTGAAATTAAATAAATTATTACATTTTAATAGATCAACCTACAATAAATTGGAGAAAATCTGAATACCATTGACAATGGGAATTGAAAACCACATGATCTACCTCTAGGAGATATGGCATGGTAATAATATGAAATTGAATGATAGAAAACATGATATGATTATAAATGCGTACAAAAAACGGTGTTGTAACCACAAAAAAGAGAGAAATTAGGAGGAAAGACATACCAAAAGAGAAGAAGGTCCTAGAACTGCTGATCAATCAATGAATGGAGTGATCAGGAGGGATGAGAGTCACCCAAAAACACATTGATAAAGATCAATAGATGAGGGGAGAAGGATAAAAAATAGAAAGAATCCTTAGAAACCCATACAAAAACCTAAAATATGAAAATAAGGGTATTACATAACGTGTAATATTTTTAACATCATGAAACCCATCTATTTTATGTTATGTTGAAAAACACATCAACTTTTTAATTAAATATAGTATTTCTATGTTGAATGAAGTTTAAAACCCTCACGCTATGTATTAAGTTCACATGATGTGTCCAGAGGCCAATTCACATCATGTTATCCCATTAAAAAAAATTTGACTACCTAGAAAATAATAGACAATGATTTTCTATTCTGAAAATTACAAAAAATATATGAAATCACCATTATAGATATCCTCACAATTAAAGGTCATAAATAGTCTTCCAACCAAAATGAAAAACCAAAAGAAGAGATTAAAAAATACCTGAAAGAAAGCTGACAAGGTTTTACAAACTCCCAAATCTAAAATGTTTCTATTCCAAGAAATATATCAAGATCCTCTATCTGTAAAAAGAGAAGTCCATTACTAACTCATCAATAAATATCACTCAAATGAATTCTAGAGATCTTGTCTACACATCTACTATACCTAAACCATGAGGTTATTTTTACATTGTAGTACCACATCATAGAGATCTATAATTTGAACTAGATGCCCAACCAAAGTGTTATTGGGGTCAAGATAATATTCCTCCTATCTACTAAATTGTGAAGGATATGGTATAAATATAATGTATTGGGAATCATGAAAAATGTAATCAATAGAATTTGTAATACCCCGAATCAGATGCCACTAAACTGGTGCTCCGAGATTGTGGGTTACAAGGACTCAAGCATGCCTCCCCATATTCCAAAGGCTACTGATGAGTAGGGAGGGTCAAGGGTGTGATATTGGGGAGACTGTGCCTTCATATTAGAGTAAGAAACTAGTAAAAAAATCTATGCATCATATACAGAGGAATGTATACATAGTGCAGAAGTAGTAAACAACTAAAATATTACATGATATAATAATAAATGAAATACTGTAAAAGCCTAAATAGATATGTCATACAACACAATGTAAGTCACCCACTGGTCAAACAATACAAATATAGAAGTAAAAATAAAATGAATGTAAAATTACTAGGATCAAATAATGACTATAAGCCAGACCACATACAAGGCCTCCAGTCACTATCAAACTGTATCATCATGATCAGAAGAACAAGATGAGCGGCTTTGGTCAATCACACCCCTATGGGCCTCATCTTTATCCACTATGCAACTCTTGCTCTACATGGAAGGAAAACATAATTTATACATGTACATTGAATAACATGTGTAGAGGTGAGATATAATCTCAGTAGGCCACCCCAAAATACAACTTATAAATGTGGTGTTATAAGTGCATGAAAATAAAACTGCTTAGCCTCGCTACAACACAACTAAATAAGAACCTAATACAAAATGTGAAACAACAATCAAACCCTAGGTCTGTAATCCTGATAAACTGGGAAAGTGAAACCATGGATGAACTTGTCTATATACGTATACATGTATAGTCCCATTTGTAGACACACACACACACACACACATAAATATGAATATTTATGAGTATGTGAATCAAAAAACAAGAAACCAAATGAGTAATTGATCCATGGGTGCATAATAATGATCGCATATACATCTTATTATAGGGAATTGAGTTGGATGTAATCAACTTAAACATTGTAACGTTAAGTCAATATATGGGTCTATACTCCCAATTGATATATAGCTTCTTCTTCCAGCAATGGAAAAGTTTATTAGAAATATATTTCACCATAGGAGGATACTCATCTGATATCTTAGATCACTCATACTCCCCTCAAAATACTAAAACAAGGATACCTTATACCGAAAGTCAATCATATAATGATCACTGCATCCAACTCCAGTCTACACTGAGTAATAACATGTTATTCTCCAAGGGTTGGATTCAAGGTATAACGACTAAAGTATCCACATCATCCTATGTCATGTAATCACAAGTACAACACCCATCATAAATATGTTGTATAATTAGGTGTCAGACCATGAAGGGTCAAATTTCAGGAAATAAAACAAGGCATCCTTGTTGAGTTCGAGGAGCATCTCCCTGGAAACTTGGAAAAGGAACTGGTTGGAGTCCTAGGAGCTTGTCTACTGAACATGTTCTATGTGAGTCCAATCATGCCCGATCCAAGGGGTATCAAGTCCCATTGCATCCTAAAGAATCCAGACATAAGGAGAATGCTCAATCCATGGTGTTCGAAACTATTTCACGATCCAAGAAGCAACATCCAGGGAATATATAAAAAACAAACCTGTTAGTCTATCCAAGGAATTCCTACAATAGGGAATCCATATACCACTCAAAGTGTATAATTCACTGGGTAAGGAGAGCATAACCATCCTCTACATACCACATGTCGAGGAGAGCATAATCTTTTTTTTCACTTATCATCAGGGAATTCATCCATAAATATCATAATCATACGCCGAGGAGAGTATAATCATCTCCACCACATATCATAGGATAATGATAGATTATCATATAAACCACATATAACTAGTATACGAGTCCATCCAAGTCATTCCTACAATAGGGAATCCAAGTATCTCTCAAGGAAAACAATTAAACACATATGGATCAACAGAAAGATACCTGGAAACACATATGGGAATACCAAAAATATATATCACAACATATATACATCAAGGCATAACAACTATGTCCCAGGTATTACCTATGAGAATAAAAATAAATATCATAAAATTAGGGATCAAAATACTGATCATATGACAACACATATAGGCATCCTAATAAGAAATACAGATCCCAAAAAGAATGTTTGGGCATACCAAATGCATGAAAGATGCCTCATGTACATATCAAAAACCACTAAATAGGAATCACCTATGGTAACCATCACTATATTAGTATTAACCACGTCAAATCATAAAAAAACTAGTGAGGATAGGTCAAATTCCCAACCCCACACCCCAGCCACATCCCCATGGGATTACAATTTTGACGCAAGTTATAAGGAAATACCCACTAAAATGTCTTCCCAAAAATGACATATAGATCATGTTTTATCAAAAAACAATCACCTGATGGGTCCCTTAATTCAAAATCCAAGATACATCCTACTTTGGATCCTCAAAGGTAAACACGAGTGTAGGCATCCAACAAAGGATCCTTAGTTGTAAAAGGTGAAGGAGAAATCCTATATGGGATCCTCGGATGGAAATCCAATGGAGAAATCCAACAAGGGATCCTACAAATTAAACATATGTAAGGGATCGTACAAGGGACTCCCTAGATCACCAAATAAGAAAATTCATACCTTAGAGGATCCTTGGTAACTAGATAGAATATAGAGACATCCTACACGAGATCATCAATAATAACTGTTCTCAAGACCACTTAGGCTGGAAGGAAACATCTCACAAGAAATAAATTCTCAAATTAAATCGATGAAGGAATAAACCATAAGAGATAGCTCAATCTCATCATAAAACAATGTCTCAAACTAGGTAAGTATGTGTACCCAACATATCATTCACAATAGAGTCTCTCTCTCAGGAGACAACTAAATTTTATTACTAGAGTAAGAACCTCTCCATTTAGGTAGATGCCCCAAAAGAACCATTAAGAGTCCTCATATCACTCCACAGGTTTCACCATCACATTATATGTGTAAATATACTCATAATGGACTAATCTTGGGTCCAATTCTGACTTTAGGGAAAGAAAACACAAAAACCCTCAAAATGATGAAAATTGGTCATACACAACATTTCACCCTCAGTACACAGTGTGTAATCGGAACGTGCCACATGTGTGTTCACTCCCACTAGGATGGGAATCTAAAAGCCCTTGGTACACATCGTTTGAAATGGGTAAATGGGGTGTACCCCACACAGGGTACATGCCCATGTCCTCAACCATCCTGTCCATCTATATGCACAGGCCATGCACATTTACACAGCATCCTACCCATAAGGTGTCCGGTCATGTACTCCACACTATCATGTACCCCTACATTGGAATCTAGGCCTAAGTACTCATCTAAATTATTTAATACCATTACATTAAATGTATACCAATATACACATCGTGTAGTTCTAAAACTTCATCTTCCTCAAATAGGAAAAACACACGATATGTCACCTTGGACTATAAACCATGTTGTCGGGTTTTCCTAAACAGATAACCCCCAGATCACCCCGAAACCCCTATTTTACAACCAAATAAATAGATATTCCCCCCCTAGGGGTAATTATGAATCCTATAATTGTATAATATTTTAAAAAAACGAATCAATAGGGGGTTTTCAGTAAATCATAAAAATAGAGTAACTTTTGGAGGAAACTACCATTGCTTCATTCGATTCTGAAGTCCATGGCTATCGCACATCGATCCAATGCGTCGAGGGATCCAGGATGGCTCCTCTATCTTGTACTATCTAATTTATTTACCCCTCTCCCTATCCTCTCTCATTCATGTTGTTAAGGAACCAAAATAGGGAGTATGTGAGAAGGAAGGAATGAAAAACAGAAAAGAAAACAAAAATAATGAAACATGAAAAGAAAATGAGAAGAAAAAGGGGCATAGTCCTGCCCTAGAGACCATCTTGAGTTTATGCCTCTCTGAGGCTAAAATCTCTATTCCAGACTCAACAATGAAGTTGAAATCTCAATATGACACTCTATTCAAAAGTCACATCCAAACAAACCTACGTGACACAATATAATAAAAACAATAATTAAATATTAATTATTAATTATTCTTACAAACATTTAAGGGCTTAGATGCCTATGAAAATCATTTCCATTGGTATACACCCTATTCTGGTTCCAATGGAGTGGTGAAAAGAATTATCTAAAATAATTTTCCTTGGAAAAAACACCATTTTACCCCTTTATAAGAATCTGACAGAATAAATTCAAACCTCTGCCCAAAATATAAGTGTAGAAAAACATGGGTCCTTTCAAACTCCCCAAAATAAACCTTATCTTCTCTGATAAGCCTAGTGAAATGACCATTGGCCATGATCTGAACCAGATCTTCTACAATACCAAGAAATATGGACTATCCAATTACCAACCTCATCATATCAACAACTACCTTATACATGGAATACATTTAAATACAACTGATTTGGTAATCACTGCCATATGAATATCTGAATCAATGTTTTGAAAAAACATTTGAGGACAATAGAAATTAGAAAACATCAATGTTCAACTAAAAATGAGGGTCACCACCCTCAAATGGCTAATGGTGCACTCCCCACCATGTGGATTACCTTACACCTCTCCTCAAGCTCAACCTCAATAGTTTCGTCCTTCGCTAGGGAAGAACATTTAGAAATAAAATTGAGCTCAGTGCAGGGATAACGCTCTCTCAGAATAGTAAATATGACTCAAGATAGAGCATGATCATATCTAACACAAGTACACTATGATTCCACCAAGGGTAATTTACATCACCTTCCAAGCCATGTTCACCGTCTTTTTAACACCTGACTAGTATTCAGCCACGATCATCCATCACATGGAACCCGATTCATTTCACTATGTCACCTCTACCATTGAGGGACATTCAAGCACAACATATGGGGTCCAAGCCCACATAATGTTTTGAAAAATTGGTCCTCATATAGCATCTGGCCACTCACTGATTTAGATTCAAATGTTACCATGTACCACTAGAATGTATCTTTATCACTCGACTTGTACTCTATTGATTCATCCATTAACATCTACATTGACCATGTTACATGTCATGCCAGTCTAATTAAACCAAATGTTCTCTTGGAACTCCTCTTAAAAATCAAGAAACTAACCTATTTCATGATTTTTTCCAGGACCTCTTGTCACCGATGTCATTCCATTCACATATGTCTACCCACAGTCTAACTACATTAGCAATAGTAGAAACAATGTTCAAAAAAGCTAAGAACCCAAATAGTCCAATCTGTCAAAACCAATATCTATACCAAACACCAAAGGTACTTCGTCAAAAGATGAAGTCATCATTATGCCTATAATACAATGTTTAACCATATATAATGTATTGATCTCAATATAAGAATAAAACCAAGCTCACTGCCTAAGTAGACATTTGAAACATCGACCAACCACTCCCATGCAGGTTTCCTTAGAACAAAATAGATGTCGACCAAACAGGGTCTGATTCAAAGTAAGGGCATCTAGGTCTCCCACATAGCCCTGCAAAACAATCCTCAAAACTACATCAAAATGTCTAACCACTTATCGCAAAATATCAAAAATCCTCAAAATTAGGTAAATACCACAATGAACTATGAGGGTAAAATTTAAAAACACGGCCTACAAAGGCATGATACTCATTGAGCATCCTCCGAAGGAACTGCTCCCTAGAGGTCACGATTCCAACGCAAAAGGGAAACTGAGCTGACACTCATCGGGCATCCAAACATTGAAATACCTCTTAAAGGTCCAATTAAAAAGAAAATTCATTGTATCCATCATCATAGTACTCAACTATCCAACTAGAGAACCACATACCTAAGAAACAACACCCAACAAGGGGTTCAATAGAAAGTCATCACGAGCCATATCGACCTACTAGGTCACTGAACCACCCATGCATGAGGATTGATTCATCAACCTTGCAACAAAACACATAAATTTATATCCAAATAATCTACCACCGGAATGAATTATATATGTTTTTAGGCCCTAAAGGCCCCATTTGTCAATAAAATCGCACACTCGTAGGCCTATATGATGTGAATCTTAATTTCCAAATATGATGCCTGAGATGCCTCTTTACTTTACTGGCCAAGAGTAAAAATACATCCTTGTACTCTTCCCAATGGATAAGATCCAATGATCCATAGTAAATCATAGCAACCACACAAAACGTGCATCACTAAAGGTGAAAATCATATAATACATTATCATCATAGATAAGAACAACAATCCCATACCTGGAAACCATGACTTCCTAATGGAATAGGTGATCATAACACACCAGTCCAATATCCATCAGAGGTTCATAAACATTCCTAATACTCCTGTTTAAAATATAACAAATAGTAAATACTAGTAAAAGAACACCTTTGATAGCACTTTTTAATGTATTGGACAAGATTCTACTGAACCGATTCTTGTAGTAGGTGGGTTACAATACCTCAAACATGTAGCCCCACACACCAAAGGATTCCGACTAAAAGGGAGGTCCTAGGGTGTGATAATGGGGAGGATATGCCTTCATATTAGAGTACAAAAACAACTAAAAAAGCTAAGTATCATAAGAAATGGAATGTAAAAAGAGTGTGGAATTCATAATCAACTGAAATAGAACATTCTTTAATAATAAGTGAAATGTGGTAAAAGCCTGAACAACATTGTCATACAATAAAAAATGGTTACCCACTTGGTAGAACATAATGATAAATGAGTAAAAAATAAACTGAAAGTTAATATATATGGATCTAATATTATATTGGATCTAGACCACGTAACTGGTCTCCAAATAATGTCAAACTACAACATCCAGATCAAAATAATAACATGAGTGGTTCTGCTCGATCATGAAACTCTAGGACTCATCCATATCCACTGTGCAACTCATGATCAACATAAAAAGAAGAAATAAGGTTTACATGCACACCAAGGTGAAAATTTAGGGGCGATAAATAATCTCAGTAGGCCACCCTGACAAGAAAAATATAAATGTTCTAAGACAAGTGTATGAAAAAGAAACTGTTGATCCTCAATGAGACATAACTAAAAAGGTTAGTAAAACCAAACATGAAACAATAGTTGAAACCTGGTTTTGTAATCCTATTCAAATGGGAATCTTCCACCATCGATGTCTATGTCTATATATGTATACATGTATAGACCCATACCTATACATATATACATAAATGTGAATATTCATGAGTATGTGAATCAAATAATATGAAACCACATCAACAATCGATCCTTGGGTCCACAATCTTTACCATATAGACAACCCATGCTAGGGCATTGAGTTAGATGTCATTCCACTGAATCCATGTAACATCAAGTTGATCTCTAGTTCTATAATTTGAATTGACATATACGTGCTTTGTTCAATTCAAGAAAAGTATCTCAACAAGCTACATCACTATAGGGGGATACTCCTATGAAAGATGGTTTCACCTATACTCGCCTCCAGTCACTGAAACAAGAATTCCGTATACTGATGTTCTATCCTGTAGAGATCACTGCAACCAACTCCATCCTATGCTGAGTAATCACATGTCAGACCTCGAGGTCCAGATCTATAGTATAATGACCAAGGCCTCCACATCAGCCTACATCATGTAATCACAAGTTTAAAATCCATCAATTTTGTGATGTATAATCAAGTGTAAGATAAATAAGGGTCAGATTCAAGGAACTTTTCTAAGGCATCCACGTTGAGTCCAAGGAGTGTCTTCTTGGAAACATGGTAATGGAACTTGTTGGAGTTCTAGTATATTGTCTACTGAACATGTCATACATGACTCGAACAAATCCAGATCCAAGTGGAAGAAAGTCCGAAGGCAACCCATGAAATCAAGGACCAATGAGAACACCCATTCTAAGGCTTCCACTACCACGTCAATATTCAAGGAGAAACATCCAAGGCATCTATAGAATCAAATAGCCTATGATTCCTTCCATGTAATTCCTGAATTAGGTAAAAATTATTGCTTCTGGAGATCATAATATTCCACTAATGATCATAGGTTGAGGAGAGCATAATCATCCTCATAACTTATCATCAGCGACATCATTCCAATATATAATAATCATAGTCGAGGAGAGAGTAATCATCCCCGCCACATATCATAAGATGATGAGAGAGTTATCATCCCCACCAAATATAACTGACCTATGAGACCATCCAAGAAATTACTATAATATAGAATCAAAGTATCACTCAAGGAATACAATTTAATATGTACAGTTCAACATCTGGATACCAAGAAATAACTCTAGATATCCCAAAAATACAGATCACAAGATATATATCTAGGCTCAATAGCCAAGTCCCATGTAGATCCTTTAGGTATACAAGTAAATATTAGAAAGTGAAGTCTCAATATCTAGATCCTAGGAATGAGAATATGTGAATCCCAAAAAAGAATAGAAATCCCAGTAATAATATATGTGCATCCCAAAAGAATAAAAGATTCATTATACCCTAATCAACAACCACCAAGCAAGAAGAACCTATTGTAACCATCAATAAATAAGTAATAACAATGTAAAATCAATTAAAAATGAGTGAGCGGGGACCAAATGACCAACCCAACACCCCAACCATATCCCCATGGGCCTACTAGATCGGACCATGTTATAAGGTGACACCCGCTACCATATCTACCAAAACCCAATGCACAACTCCATATCAGTCAAATAATGGGAACCCACTGGGTCCCTTAAGTCAAATACTGATAGGCATCATAATCAAGAAACTCAAAGTTAAACATGTGAGAAGGCATCATAATAGGAATCTTTAGCTGTAAATGGAGAAGGAGGAATCCTACATGGTATCCTCAAATGACAAGAAAATAGCAGCATCCTACCAAGGATCCTTGAAATGAAAAGTATGTAACAGATCCTATATAGGAATCCCTAGATCAGTATATAAGCAATGGAACCCCTTAGAGGAACCTTAGTAACTTGATACAAGACAGATGAATCCTAAATGGGATCCTTGATAAATATTATTCTCACAGCCTCTAAGGCCATAAGGGCACATCTAACAAGGGAGATTTCATCAAATAAAATCCACAAAGGAATCAACCACATGAGATAGCTCTAATATTATCTTATAAAAACTCTCAAAATAGGTATTTCCTAACACCTAACCTATCATTCACATTCATGTATATATCATAGGAGATGTCTGATGTCGATTACTAGAGGAAGAACTTATCTATTTACAAAGAATACCCAATATACCCATTGGGATTACATAGATCACACCACTAGTTTCACCATCATGATCTACATAAAAAACTGCTCAGAATGGACTATTCTCATGTCCATTTATATCATTGGGTAAAGAAGACATGAAAAACTCCAAAAGGGTTAAAAAGAGGTTGTACATGGCACGTGACCCCTAGTACATGGTGTGTACTCCCAACATGCCATATAGGCATGTAATACTATCAGCCTAGGCATGTAAAATCCCCTAGTACATGGTGTGTAACATGGGTACATTGTGTGTACCCAACATGGTTTCAATTATCAAGTACCTCAACTAGCCTGGCCATCTATATGGCCAAGATATGTACTGTTACATGGTGTGCTACACAGATGGGGTCTATCCATGTAGTCCACATCGTCGTGCACCCCAACACAGGTAGCTAAACATGGATACACTACTACACGACTAAGTATAAGTACACATAATGTATAACCCTATACATGGTGTGTACTATTTAAACATAATCTTCTCTGACTGGAAACAAAACACGGTTTTTCAACCTAGACTACACACCATGTTGTATGATTTTCCTGAATGAAAAAACCCCATATCACCTTGAAATCCCCAATTTACCTCCAAATAAACAAATTAGGACCACATGGGTCATTATCAAGCATAAAATGGGAATAAATTTTGAAAAGGATTAATCTAAAGGGTTATTCTGGTAAATCTTAAAGACTTCCTACCATTGGGTGGAAACCACCATAGCTTCGTTCGATTTTGAGGTCCACAGCTATCGGACATCGATCTAGTATGTTGGGGGATCCTTAAAGGCTTCTCCCTATGTTTCTATCTTCATCTCTTTATCCATATTCATCTCCTATCTTGGTCCTGTAGAAAAAGAACCCACAAATGGGTATACGTGATATGGATGGAAAAGAATGAAAATAAAAAAATAAAAGAAAGTAAAAGGAAATGAAAAAGAAAAGGAAAAGGGTCCCAAGGACGGCTCCATCACCCATCTAGATTGTATGCCTCATCTAGTCTAAACTCCCCATTCTAAACTAAATGACGAAGTTATAATCTCAATCCAATGCTCTATTAAAAAGATAGTCCTAAATGAATATGTGTGAACAATTTAAAATAAAATTTATTAAATATTAAAAATTAACTATTACACCAAAATTTGAAGAGATCAGATTCCTACAAAACATATTCCCTAGGGTAGAAACCGTATTATAAGACCAATAAAGAGATCAGAAATAATTATGTGAGATCATATTCCAAGTTAAAAATATCACTTTACCCCTTTACAAGCAATTTTTAGAAAAAAAATAAAACTACTACCAGAAAATACATTTTTAAAAATAAAAATCCTTACAGAATTCTAGACCAATAGTAAAAGAAGCTTATAGTAAACCCTCACTAGTTACTAAATTATCTCAAAGGGGAACACAAATATTTCTCCCAAAATAACCTGCTT
This sequence comes from Viscum album, assembly GCA_963277665.1. Taxonomy (NCBI): domain Eukaryota; kingdom Viridiplantae; phylum Streptophyta; class Magnoliopsida; order Santalales; family Viscaceae; genus Viscum; species Viscum album. The sequence goes on along the minus strand of OY728153.1, from coordinate 1,174,786,916 downwards.
ACCCATTTGATGATGTCCCATGTAAGGTGAAACTCTATGAACATACTGATCACCAACCACAAATTCTAGATGTTGATGAAGATGATTAGCATAACATTTATGAAGACACTATGTCATGATCAAATGAATCTAGAAAAAATCCACCATCTCTATCATCTCTTAATCAACACTCATCCCAAATATGTACCGCTCCCCCAACTCCACCCACCACAAGAAAGATAGACATTAACATCCACACCCAACCTCGATTAGTGTTATCTTACTCAAATACTAATAACTATTGTTATCAGAAAACTCAACCATAAGAAAATTCATATCCCAAGATCTACAAAATTCAATTTCAATGCCTGAGGCATATTCTCAAGAACCTGGAAAAACCATTATATCTATCTTTTCATCCATGGATGATAAGTCAAGCTCAATTTCAATAAAGAAACGATTTACTCCATCAAACCTTTCTAGAATTAGGACAGAAATTTCAATTTCATGTCTTAAATAACTATAGAGGAACCCCATAATGTTTCGTAATATCACAAACATACTATTCCCTAAGCTGTTCCACTTTCAACATTTCTATTTCTGGTAAAAAAAGCACTGATTAAAGTGTCTGTCAATATTGACCCAAATTAAATTCTTTTGAGTAGAAGTATTCGGTAAAAAACAACTAAACCCATGTAAATATCATATTAATCCATTACCATAATAGGTAAAGGATACAGAACACAATAGGTATCTGGTGTTCCACATTAACTATTTAACATGTTAGACACTGTGATACAAAATCTATAATTGAATGCCTCATCACCATCCACCAATATAGAATTATCAAATCATAGTACACATTTGATTCCCTAGGGTGCATCGACTAACCTGACTAGTTTCCACTATCTAGAAACTATATTCTTAGGGAGAAAAAATTAACCAAGCTACTTAAAAAGCAAAAACCTCCTATAGGAGATCATGAAAACTCACATTAATTATCCCTGGAATTTAATATTTATCCTAAGCATTGGTTGTTGGTGTCTGTCATCTTTTTAAGTAGAAGCGGCCTTCCAAAAGATGATTTAACCTTTATCAAATCTAGGAAAACATGTACACCAATCTCCTTCACTATTAATCTCATATTGTAAGAGAAACTCATTAGAGACCATTTCTCAAATCATTCCTTCACTTGATGTGTTATATTTTTTTGATGCATTGGATACCATATTTACTTTCTTGGGGGGTATATACAATATCAAAATCAATGTTTTGAATATAATCAACTTCAAATCCCCGTCACAAGTTCATATCTCTCTGAGTAAATATATAATCTAGGCTGATTTGATTAGATTGCACAGTAAATCGTTCACCAAAGAGACAGTGATTCCACATCATGAATGAATGAATATAAGATTCCAACAAAAGATCATGGGTATTTTAATTCTTCTCATGAGGGTGTAACTGGGGAGATCCATAAGCCGACAACAATTTCCCTTAAATTAAGACACATCCCAAAGTCTTACCAAAAGTATTATTGAAAACATCATAACCCAACCCTAGCTCTAGGGAATTAAAAATTGGTGCTTAGTTAAATATCATCTTCAAATCATCAAAATATCATTAGAACAAGTATTTCCATTCAAAATTTGCACCCTCATGGGTATATATTTCATTAAAGATGAAATCTTGTAGAATTCTAAAAAAACCGTTCATTGTAAGCCACAAATACCAAGAAGATCTAAATCTTGACAAAATTTTGGGGTTTTTTCCATATATAACCACCTATAAATTTTCATGATTTGGAAACACACCCCTCTATGATTCACATGCCCCCAGAAAATTCACTCATCAGATCCAAAACGGTCACTCTGAAATCTTACCACACAAAAGATGTTCCTCAATCATTGAAGGATGATATCCAAATGGTCCATGTTCTCATCCTCTAATTTGGATTATATTGAGATATGATCTTCGAAAACAACAAAAAACGTTTCCTAGAACTGATGGAATATCCATTTAAACAGTGTCATAAATTCCACATGATCATTAGTAATTCCAAATGGCATAACCAAAAAATAAAAATACCCATATCAACCATGAAACACTATCTTGGGAATATCCTCTTATTGGGCACTCAATTGTTGGTACCCTGACCACATGACTATGTTATAAAACCATCATTCCCCTATTAACTGATCAAAGAGATCATAAATTTTGGGTAAAGGATAATTGTTCATAATGATCGCCTGATTTAACTTCTGAGATTCAATAAAAAGTATAAGTCTACCATATTACTTCTCATAAAAGAAAATAGGGGAAGTCCACACTGACACTCTAGGAGAAATAAATCCTTTCACATCTAGTTCTGAAAACTGAAAATTAGGTTCCACTAACTCATATGGTTCCATTTGATAAGATGGCATAGTAATGGGAAACATTCTAGGGTGTAGTATTATCATAAACATAACTTACCTCTATGGAGGTTAACTATAAAAATCATCCAGAAATACATCAGGGTATGCACACATAATTATAGGATGCTAATCACTCAAGAACACATCATCTTCATCAAGAAAAATCTCTAACAACAAGAATTAGATTAAAACTGCATATCTAAAAACATTACCCACCCTTATATAAATTACCACTATCCCTGGAAAACATGAGTGAATCCATCAGAAAATATGATCTTTTAACAAGGATGATAAAAATATACCAGATTATTTATGTTGATCATTCTATCTATTCTGATAATCATTTAAAAGATGTTAATATCAATAATTAATAAGTCTCAAAAACCTCAAAGTCACCTATCACCAACTAACACATGCGACACTTAAAACCTTGTTCGAACCTCTTTCCCAAATGCATTGAAATATCCAACCAGAATGAAATAAGATATAAATGAAAAACCAATATGCCCACCAAATGTGATGATATGAAATAATGATAAGCTTCTGTATCAAAAAAGATAGAACCATAGAAGATGAGAATACTATACCTATAATAGTAGTTGGCCCTGCTTTATATTTATTTTGTGCACACACTAAGTCCCTAAAAAATGTAGATAGGTTAATTTAAACAAATTTAAAAAATTCCGTCAAATGAACCTAGATACTAGGTCATTGTAAATCGAAAATATTTTCTAACTACCTATGGAATATCAGATTCAATCACAGTAGTGAGCTGGACAGTCCCCTTTTATACAACAATTATCTAAATTATGATAATCCAACTCATGTATACCTGAGACACAGAACCATATAAGATACTGATAACACACTTCATACTGAGAAACCCCTATAATACTAAATTCTAATAGGCTAAAATTGTCCAACTAGAGTAGTCCCCCTAATTTACCCCATTGTGGATTGAAGTAAACTAAGATAACAAACTATTTATTCTATATAATGAAAAAAGACAAAAAAAACTAATAAAAAAGTGGAAATAAGGGAGATAAAACTTAACAAAGAAGGATATACCATAATGTATGAAAAATGTACACAACAAGTCTCTTTGTGACCAAACATCACATCTAAACCATAAAAAAACTATAAAGAGAATATGGTAAAATACAGAATCATATTCACTTTATCTGTATCATGCTAGGGTTGTTCTACATCCACCCACAGTAAAATGTATAGTGTGAGGAATAGATCCCAGTAGGATACAACAAGATATGTATACAAGTTCTTATAACCAGAATGAAGATGTCCAAAATTTAAAACAAAATAGTCTTATAATAATTTATCAAAGTAACCTATTTGAAAGACTTTTTCAAACAACCCATGAGTTATCTTAAATTTTTTGTCATATTTTACAAATCTTGAAACAATATTGGAAAATATATAGAATATAAATACACATGTGAGCCAACATCCATGACATAAACTATGATGAAATAATGGACCAAAAAAATACACCATCTATCCAGGCTCTAGCCTAAGGGAAAATATATACTTGACATTCTCATGACTAAAAATAAATAATGATGGATCCAAAAAATATTGACTCAAGACACAATCCATTTATATAGAAGAGGTGACTTCATAGTGGTGTCACAAATAGAAATTATACCCCTATCTCTTTCTCAACATATCCAAGTTTCCTTCTATGTAATTTTTGATAAATTGTTTATGAAAAAACAAGCGCACCTTTTTATAAAAAAAATTCAAATCCAATCCAATATGAATTATAGTTTAAAATTTCATTTTTTAGATTAAGGAAATATAGTTTCGAAGGAAAACCCCCTTTTAAAAATAAACCCATTACCTCTTCAACATCATGACATGAAATTCTATTTCAAATCCCATGAAATCAATATGAATTATATGAAATTCAAGAAATTAAAATAATTGAACTGATTCACCTACCTCAAGAATGTAGATAACCTAAAATACTTTGATAGTGGAAATTGTAAACCGCAAGATCTAACTTTGGATGAAAAGGCATGAAAATAAATTGAAATGGATTATTATAAAACATGATCCTATAATCAATACAAACAAAAAATAGTTTCGAAACCACAAATGAGAGAAAACCCAAGAGGAAAGTCTTACATAAAGAGATAAAGCACCTAAACCTGCTAATCAATCACTAGATAGAGTGATCCATAGGGAATGGAGTCACCATAAAACACCTATGGAAAGGGATATGGATGCGAGGAGAAGGGTGAAAAAAATAATGAATACTTAAACACTTGTATGATACCGTAAGAGCTACAACGCGGGGTATTACATGGTGGTAAATATATTAGACATTGTGAAATCCTTTAATTTTATGTGACATCAAAAAAAATATGTCAACATTTTCATTAAATACATTATTTTCAGATTATAATATTTATAAACCTTACACGACTTGTAAATTTAGCATGATGAGTATTCAGTTCATGCTATGTGTCCAGTGGTTAATACACGCTGTGTAATCCCAATACATGTTGTGTAGGAACCCAAAAACTTATAAAAAAACCAGGTTCATGATGAAAATTCTAATAAATATCTGACTTCCATGATAAACATATTCTCCCAATTCATGGTAAAAAATAATCACCCTTCCAAAAATGGAAACCAAAATTAGATAATAAAACATACCTAATAGAAAGGTAACATTTCATTATATGATAAAATTAAAATTGAATTATTTCAGTGGACTACAAACATATTTTTTTAAATAAGTTTTTTATAATAAATTTAAAAGAATTATATAATGTTAATTTTCATGAAATGATATTATAATTTTTTTAATGATATCTAATTTTAATTAATTCCTATTTAATATTTATAATCGCTAGATTTTTTATTTTTCTATGAAATTTCTAAATTTATATAAATAAGAATATTTATTTAAAATTAAGAAATTGTCATATTTGTATAATTATTTTGGTAAAATAAAATTAATTTTTGTTCTAAAAAATATAAAATAGGTTGAGGCGTTTTTTTTTGTTTTTTTCAGAATGTTGATTTTTTACGATATTATATGTTTTTCTGCTTCACAAAGCATTGTGATTTTTTGAAATCATTATTATGTTTGCATAAATAAAAATTTAAGAATAATTTTATTAAATAAAAATATATTTTATTATGTATATAACATAATTTATTAATTAAAATTAAAATTTATATATATATATATACCTCACTATTTGGAATCAAAAATGGGAATTTTAAGGAAAAAATATTTTTTGATTTGTGTGCATTAATTAGGATTTTTGGAATGTGAGTTTAGGTTTATGAACTTTCTAACATCTAGAAAATTTCTTCTAATCATTAATAATAAATAAAATTTATTGCAAATAATTACTTCCACAATTGGTTGGCTGATATATTAAATTAACTTATATTTTATCCCTTAAATCCGCCCATCCTCAAATATAAATACCCAATTTCCATCATCACCTTCGACACCAAATCATTTAACAATTATTTCACAATCAATACTCCCATAAAGTGTCTTTACAAGGTAGTTCCAAGGTTGTACCAAGTCACTCTCAATCCTTTAGAAGCATCCTCTGGAGGTATGGGATCTGTTCCTTTACTTATTTTGATTCAAGTTCTCAAATTTCATAAGAAGTTTATTTTCAATTTATTATTTTTTTCTAAGTATTATAGATTCCCCTATTGTGATTAATATGATTTATTGATAATGAGGTACTTTATTTACCTCTCTTTATAGATTTTACATATGTTTTTACTCTGCATAAATAAGGGTTCCATGTCTATCATTTGTGAATACCATTCAAAGACACATTAAATTCATTCGTATTTCAACATGAAATGATATAATTTATAATTGAAATAACGTCCATTATAATTTATCAGTGAGATATAACCATTCCATCCCACTATACTACCTTCATAATCAAGTATACTTCTCTTGGTTTCTTATAGCTATAAGCCATCCTAAATTTGGTTAGCAAAAGTGTGTGTGTTTTCCTAATAATGACATCCATATCTAGATACTATCAGTGGATATTACTATGGCACATATTTACATTGTGGTAACATCCTAAAAAATAATGTCTTGAGCTAGACTTGTTCAAGAACCACTAAATGATAATGGGAATTTTTTCACACTCGGTTTTACACTCCTGAGTGATTTTCATTGTATAATTCACATGTACGTTATGATCCATAAAGAAGGAACAAAATATATGGATTGAAACTGAAATTAAATTTACATCCATATACCATGAATTGAACCTTAACAACTTATTTTCATCATTCATTAAATTCAATCAATACATATTTTCATTTTTAATAACATATTATTTCAAAAGTTTATTTTTGTATATTCATCAAGATAGCCAAATTATTCCATTAAAATGGGATATTTCTCAGCCTATATGTAACCAATGTTCATGGTCACTTTCACTCTTCATAATTCTAATATATTTTACCTTTCATCTCAATTACCTTGTTACTATGTACGTGTAGTATAGTGGAATCATGATATCTCTATAGAATGATTCAACATTGATTTTGTTTATCCTTATCATCAGCTACATGAAAAAATTCATTTCAATATGAATACCCATTCACGTGTCTTCCGATAAATGTTTATTCAAATAGAATCCAACATGTCTAATGGCTAGGGAAATATATTTACTAATATGTATACTATTTATTCAATTCAGAATAAAAACCCTAAAATTCATTAGCTTGATCGAATAAACTTTAAAATATTCTTACTTTCATTGGATACATGTTTATTTTCCATAGATTCATGCTGTAATTATTTATGGATTTATGTAATTTCCACCATTCAAGAGACATGAATTATGAAATATGAAGGGTGAACCCTGATATTTCTCTAATTCAATGGGAAATGTGATTTATTCTACCAGTGGTAGGTTACTACTTAGAGATATGAGAATTATCTGATTATGTAATTATATCTAGGGAATTAGATAAAGAAGTAATATATAGAGATGACATATTCATGATACCTTGGAATAATTTACTGGCAATATTTTATGATACCTTGTTGAACGACATTGGTAATTTGAAGGGTGGACCCTGATAGTTCTCCAATGCAATGGGTAAAGAGATAGAGTCAACTGATTTATGTTACACATGAGAGACCAATCAATTAGATAATGATACCATTTCCAAATCCTTGGTAATATTTTTTATGATACCCATTTAATTATATATGGTGATATGTTTATGAATGCGTCATTTTATTTTGTATCCACATTTCCATGTTATTATTCATGTTTTTCTATTATTATATGCCTCATGTTTATATGGTCATGCATTATTTATATTCCCATTTCTTACATGCTATGTGTTTCCTCTTTTTAATCTATTTATAGGCTTTATGACCTCCCCTTTTTTTGATGTATTCCCCAAGGATGTGATATTCAGTATAGGTATCTTAAGTTGAACTTATGATTAAGACCATCAAGTGGAATAGAAGATCATTTAATGTTTTTTTCACGTATTCCATTCTTTTTTCTATTTCATTAAACCTAAATTATCATATACATTGTTAAAAATTTCATCATGTAATGAATGGTTATGAGAATAAAAAGGATGGTCATCACACTTCTCCTAAATAATATAAATTATAACTTCCTTTGATTTTTTATCCATGGATTTTATTTACTCAAACATTATTCCTTCTTTATCATATCTACGGAAAATTTTTCCACTACTCTATATACTTATTTCCTTTACTTCTCTAATTATTTTTTCATTTACTTATCCAATTATGTATGGTGAAAACTACTTTAAGTTTTAATAATAAAATCATACAACCGTATAAATCTATTCACCAATGTGAATTTTTTCCCTCATTTTTTACATGAATCCCCTTAAAAATGGAGGAAAGCAATTTATTTTAGACATATATATATATATATATATATATTATTAATTATATTGTAAAACTATAGACTATTTGAATAGTTATCACACAAAAATTTATCCTAAAAAATTCATGCCTCATTTGTTCATTTATTATCTCAGATTTTGTAGTATATTTCCTTCCATACGTGATCACTTCAGAATCTCAAAAGCCTCTATGTTGTATACCACATCTTCATTGTGATATCACATTAATGAAACCTTTCATTGATGACTATAAATAATTTATTTAACAAGAAAATTAAAAATACTCATTAATTTTAGATTTATAACATTTCATACACTAATTTTAAGGATTCTGCTTCTGGGATATTCTTCTTTTTAGTAATAAACATTATCTTCAATTCAATGAACAGTATTTTCACATCCTTCTCCTTCATTTTGGATTCTATGTTCTCCATCGCAGAATATTATTTTTTTCCAAATTTTATTTCCTAAATATATTGTGTTTTGAGAGGTATAAGATAATATTTACATTTTTTCTCTTTGTATATTTTTTCTTCCACATCATATTCATGGTCTCTATGTAAATCAATTTAGTTCATCTTACTTTTCACCCATAATCACAACACATCATTTTTAGGAAACTACTCTTTCTTCTATAATTTCTTCTCTAAAACAATTTCTTCTATGAATACTTAGTCTATACCGTTGAAAATTATAAATGATCCACCCAATCATGTAAAAATTAGTTCTCATATTGATTTCTGTAATAAAGTTATTTATATTGATAGAAAAATTCTATTAATAATTAAAAAATATAATTAGAACATTATCCTAAATCTATTTGGACATTTATATATAAATTTTTTTTAGATGTTTACATAGATTTTTTATCTAATTTAACTACAAAACCAATAAATATTACCTCAATGGAATTCTCATTTTCTAGAGGTTTTTCATTTAAGTACACCTCATATTATTTCCTTATTTATTAAGGAAATGTTATCCATTCTTTTACATTAATGTCACATAATCAAAAAAAATGTTCATATATTGAGGATCATTTCACAACAAAATTTTTTATACTATGAATTTTCCATAGATTTTCTCTAAAATATACCTCAAATAAAATATTTAATCACAATGAACCGATTTATTATACCACATTAGTCATTAATATAAGAAAACCATTTTCTATCATTACATCAAAAAAATTTCAACTATGATTTCTCAAATCAACATCACGATGTAAGAATTCCATGACATCATCACCATAACACTATAAATTAAACATATTTTAATTCCAAATATAAAATTAGAAAAAATTAACAAATAATTTTATTTATATATAATTAAATACATAAAAGACAAATAAAAATGATAATTTTTATATTTTGATCTAAATTTCAAAATATGGGCTCTGGTGCATATTATTAGAACTAGTGGAGTATGATATATATTCAAAGGAAGACTTATATGGGTGAATAAAATTGATTATACAATAAAAAAATTCCTTTAATATTTAAATACTAACAAAAACATTTCATTAAATATTTATAACGTTTAATATGTGCATATTCAATCTATAATTCCTCCAAAATTAATTTCATCAAATATCAAACCCATATATAGATATTAAGTAGCATAATGAATAAAAGGAAATGAAAATTTTTATGTTTTACATAATAGGTTTGATTATATAAAGATTTAACAAAATAAAAATATTTATTTATTTTTCAATTTAATTATTGAGGTGGGTGGATACACCTGAGGGATTGTTGAAGATAGTTAATATGTGAGTGTTTTCAAAAAAATATTAAGGAGACAGATGTCACTCTAAAATCCAAAGGTCATGTTTTTAATAGAGAAATATAGTATAATCATCATTATATGACTTGTACTATATATTTGTGTTTTATAAATAGTTTGATAATCCTCAGGGAACAAGAAAACAATTAAACAAGGATATAACATTCAAATTCCTGAAGAATAATATTATTAATAAAGAATGTGATAATGATAATGATATATATTATGGGTTTTAATCACTTATTAAAATGTAATATATGATGGGTAAAGTAATATTTAAGGTAAAGGTAACCATAACCTAATTTAGGTGTGATATGGTTGGACATATAATGACTTAAAGTCCAATAAGGTTTAATGATGATGTAGAAGAATTTGTAAATTTGAAAAATCCAATAAAATTTTTTCTCCTAGAAGATTCCCTAATAAGTAAATCATTTATACAATTAAATTTCAATGGAAGATCCCTATGCGCATGTATGAAGTAGAGTATGAATATTACATAGAAAATTAATAAACGGTGTTTACATTATATTATGATGATGGTATAAGGAAAATATTTGAAAAAGTAAAACCACAAGTAGAGAATGATAAAAAGAATGAGGGAATGGTTTAAATCAATCTTAAAAAGGAACGAGCACTTGAATATAATGATTTTCAAATAATGAAGAACTAATATATTTTCCATTGATAAATGAATCCATAGATTATGTGGATTATCTTCAAGTTGAAATTGAAGGATTTTAGAAATTATTAAAAGATAAAAACCATGTCACATATGTGTTGTAGAAACAATTGAAAATAAAAATAAAATATAAAATATTAAAGTTGATAATATCAAATATTTTCTACAGGAAAGGGATAAGATATTTGATTCCATAGAGGTAGATTTGGTTATTTTAAAATTTATATTAAAAATTGAATAAAAATAATGTTAATCAAATAAAAATATATAATCCATGAGGTTCTATGATGAAGAATAATTTATAAGACCCAAATAAGGATTGAATGGTGTTTTAAATGTTTTGGATGAATAAAGGAATGGGTGCATGGAAAATAGTGGTATTGGATGTTATGGAGACCTAATTTTTTTACATGATAATACATCTTTTTAAAGGTAAGTAGAACAATAATAGTAAATTCATGGATCAAAATGTTTTGTATTAAGGGAAAATTACATTCATACATCACTTTTACATAATAAAAATAATCATTATTTAAATACATAATCTCCATCCCGTTAATACCACTCACAATCTCTTGAGTACATGAAATCAGACAAGGATATACATAAAAAGAGTGGTGAGAAAAAATCCCAGTATGGGAAGGAGTGAATTGGAGGAATAAGATACCAGAATCAATAATAGATGAGTGAGAATAATTATTACCAATATATCATAAGAAAAATATCATAATAATAATAATTGGGAATATATTTTACAGTAACATGGAATGTTTAATATGCATAATAATGAAACATCATAACATATTGGTCAAATAAGACACATATTTTTGAAAATAACTATCATCATGTTCATTCATAATATATGTGCATAAATAGTAAAATCATAATTGTGAATGAATATAGAATCATGATCTTGTATAAAACAAAAATTAAAATGAGATATGTCAATTATCTATTTTATTTGTTGAATATATTATTCCAATCACACCCTTCATATCGTAAAATGTTTATAATCTTGTATTCCACAGAAAATGGAAATATATAACAAATATTATCATGAAATAAACCCATGTAATGTAATGATTTTCATAAAGGGTTGGAAACGAATACTTAAATAATAACCTTTGGTGTTCCCAAATAATTAAGGGAAATAATATTTTGGAATAAAAAATATATTTATTTAGGGGTGAAGAGACAACTCAAGAGGATTCAATGCTATGTTTTGGAAAAAAATATAATTTTTAAAAATCAATTAAATTATCTTGGAAATAATTTCAACAAGGTAAAAACATGTAAATACATAGAAATAAGAGGTGATTATTGTTTAAATAATATAACAAAGAAATTATAGTGATATCCATAATGAAAATAATGTGAAAGAGGTGATAACCCAATAAACAGTGTTGGGTTTGAGAATACACTTTCCTTAAATCCGAAATTTTTTAATCACTTTTACACCTCCCTATTTCATTGTTTATTCATTTCTAAGGAACTAAAATCCATGATTTCATGGATCTGAGATACTTCAAATCATACCTAATGATGAAAAGGTTCTTCAGTTGGGGAATTTTTTAAAATATTGGTCTTTGGTAACTGAGGTAAGAGATGTTTTTAATAGGGAAGGATATGTAGTATTTATACTTAAAGAGAAGGGTATTTTTGAGTTAAAATATAAAATAAAAAACAATTTAAATAGTAAAAAATGTAATAGTATTGTTCTTAATTTTTTCATATTTTAATAAAATAAATTAATTTTATGACTTTTGATGATTTCCAATACCTAATTCATAGTTTTTTATAATTGAAAGTGGAAAAATGTAAAAACCATAATTTAGTGGAACAATTTAGAATTTACAGTTTTTAAAATGAATTATTTGTCTTAGAATATGAATTTAATAGAATAATTATTTAATTAAACATGTTTTTTTTTTCGATACAAAAATTCGAGAATGGAATTATCCACATAACATCATGAATAATGTCATTAAAACATACCGGTTACAAAAAAAATATTTTTAGTAATGAAATAAAAATTTATTTATTTAACAGAACTCCTAAAAAATCATACATAGAACATTTCTTCATTATGATTCAAAAAATAATATTTACTTCATTAAAATAATTTTCTAGGTTTTTTTAAAAAAATTAATTCATATATATTTTTTTAGAAATACATTAAAATACACTTTTCTAAAAAATTATTATAATTTATTTGAGTATTATATTATGATACTTATTATATGGAATTAAAATATTTATATTTCGTGAAATTACTCATAATAAATGTTATTTATAATACATATTATTATTTTTATATAGGATTACTAAATAGTAATGTTATAATTCCCAAAGGCCAGGTAACTATTTCTAATTATTAGGTTTCTATTGCAATGATCACATTAATATTACAATGTAAACATTACTTTAACTAAATTCGACATTATTCCTTCAAAAAATTTATTATAAATTCATCCAAAAGTGAAATGTTTTCCATTTCTAAAATTAAAATCAATTTATTAATATTTTGTTTCTTTTTTATAGTGTTTTTCATTAGAGCGATAATTATAATAGATTAGAATGATCTAAAATTTTTCGTTATAATTTTTATCTTTTCTATATTTTGAGCCATTGTAATATTATGAATTTTCATTGATTTATTTATTGAATAATATAATGATATCCATTAATGATATAATGTGTTTTTGGTTTATCTATCTTTTGTATTTGTAAAATACTCTATAATATAATATCTAAATATCTATTTAAGAAAAAATATAATTACAAAATTATAGGTCATTTAATTCTTCCCCTATTAATAAATTTAATCCCTCAAAATTCAAATCATTTCGACGTTGAAAATAGATAATAGTAATTATGTAATTCTATATCCTTAGGTTTTCATGTGTCTTCTTATTTTTAGTTCCACCATAACTCTAGGTGGAGGTGAGTTTTCTTATTTTATAGAACAGAGTTTCTATGGTATTACATATTCACTTATTTCTAGTCCTTAGAAAGGCCATGCTCTAGTTATACCATATCTGAATCTTGTACAAGTGTGGGATCTGCTTTGTACTTCCTCAGGAGTTAAACATATAACACATCGGGAATAATAGCTAGGATTAGTATATTTTCAAAATAATATGACACTTCCCCAATGTGATGAACGATCTCAAAGGGGCCAATGTACCTAGGTATATTCATTCTAATCATTCCAAACCACATGTACTTTATCCATGGTTTTATTCAAAGGAATAAATTTTCTCAATCTATAAACTCTATATACCTTCAATGGTTGTCAATATAGATATTCTACTAACTCTAATAATATTTTATATTTTTTATAGGTGTGAAATTTATTTATTATCTTTATTAAAATATAAAGAAAAAATATCTTTATTTATCCAAATTCAACCCAATATTTAGGTTTTCTATATCACATCCCATTTAGAACATCCTATGAGAAAATTTCAATACTCGACAGAATGTCATTGTTGTATATAAACTCCACCAATGGGATAGGTTGATACTTTTCTACTCAAAATTAAATTTTTAATGTTATCAACATGTCCTCATGTATATGAATATCCCTTTTAGATTAGCCATCAATTTTAGGGTGATCTTCCATATTGAAATTCAATTCACTATTCATAAAATTTTGAATACTTCTCCATAATTTAGAGGTGGACATTGGATTATGATTTGAAACTATCAAAAGTAGTTCCAAATATAGACACGTCACATTATTTTCATATATAATGGAATTTTTTTCAATAGTAAAATCTTTAGGATGTTTTTGACGTCGAATTTCTTGGTGAGTTCATCCACCATAATGTAAATAGGAATCTATCCTTTAGATTTATTTGGGATACTAGTGAAAAAATACAATGTGATTACTCCCATTTATATATGGGTATGAGATATGGTTGCATCATCCCATTTTAATTCTATAAGTCTTATTCATTTTTTAGATATATTAAGCACATTGATGTGTAATCATTAATCTCTTTCTTCATGTTGTGAAGAATTGTGTTCTCTCAATGACTGCATTATCCAGAATTTTTTAGTGACATATTAGGCTTGATTTTAGGTATTCTTTTTCTTATTTGGGAATAATTTTATTGGGTTTCAACTTGGGGTGAATCTTGGTGAAATTTAGATATTTTAGAAGGAAATTGGGAAGTGCACGCTTATCACTCATTTTTCCGAAACCTTGTTCCCAACCCCAACAAGCAATGTGAACCAAAATAGAGGGAACTCACAAGTTTATAACATGGTTTTCCAAACCATTATACATTTTAGGATAAACCATTCACCCCACCCACTAAAATAGGTGCATGGTTAAGGTTCATAGTTAGGGTAAACCATGCATCTTGAGTAGGAAACCATGTGTGTCAGATTTTAATCCCCATTTTTTGTAAATAAATTTTCCAACCACTTATTATAACACAGAATTCCCTTTATCAATCCATAATCAATTTCTATTTATTATAGAGCATCTTAAATGTATTACAAGGCCCAATATCCTATATTATTGGTGATTTGAAGCCCATTTGGTAGATCTACACCGTATTAGGTATATGGTTTCTTCTCCATTGTTTTCACATCACTCTTCTATTATTGTCTCATTCTTTTAGCGGGTTATTATCATATGTTTTTTATATAGATTTATATTTTTCGAATATCGGTCAAATATTGTGGGACATATATCTAGATTGATTAATCATGTTTTTTGAAAATGGTTTTATGATCCAGATATATACCATGTTCTTTATCGTGTTGTTGATTAATCCACATCAATTTTTGGATTTACAATGGGTGATTGTTAGTCAACGAATTGAGGTAGGTAGCCTATAATTAAAATAAAAAAATCATGATTGAAATTTTTTGTATGAAAATTTTGAATTTCTATCTGATGTTTAGAAATTAAGTTCTTCATTGAATTAATTTATTTGGTGAACTAATAAATTAAGGGGGACGTGAAATTAACGATATTTGAGAATATTGATTTTATATAATTAATATTGGAATTAATTATGTAATTTAAGATTATATATTTGAGATAAATAATTCTGGAATTAATTATGAAATATTGAGATTTCGAATGAGATAATTAGTTTTGGAATTAATTATGAAATATTGACATAATGAATTTGATGATTAATTATTTAGTTAACTATTAGATATTGAGAATATTAATTTGAGATAATTAATTATGGGATTAGTTATGAGATGATGAATTGGTGGTTATTGGTTAATTAATTAGTGAATTAATTAATGTGATTGATGTGATTAATTAATTAGGTAATTAATTAAAGAGAATCAAATTATTAACTAATTGATGAAATAGTAATGGAATTTATGTGTATAATTAATTGTTGAATTGATTATGTGTTGGTGAAGGGTAACATGGATATTTATTAATGTATTATAAAAAATGAATGGTAACATGTTCATTCAATTGTAAAATTATGAATGGTAACATGGTAATTAAATTGTAAAATTTTGAATGGTAACATGGTAATTCAATTGTAAAACTATCATTGGTAACACAACCATACAATTGTTAAATGATGAATAATCACATGGGAATTCATGTATAAAATATGAATTATAACAAGGAAACTCATGTATGAATTAATGAATGGTAAAAATAACATTTTGGGATATAATATTCTTGGGGATAGTACATATTACATCATGGGTCGAAGCAGGTATTGAGATACATGTGTCCATGAGATAGTCGTGTTTTATATGGTTAAATAATGAATAGTTTATAATGTGATAATTTTTTATTTATGCATTGTTATTTATTCTTTATAATACTTTACACACCTAATTAAATGGATGTTGTTTTAGACAGTTTTGGATATGGAATATTGATTTTACTCACAACAAACTCAGGATGCTTGATCAGTACCCAAATATAATTCATGGTTGTCGGATGGGATATGGGCAAGGGCCTTGTGTTAGATAAAAAAGTTGGGATGGATCATGGTTGAGGGGACCTGATGTGGTTTGGGACCCTCTTGGAATTTTTTAGTGTCTTTAATTTTGAGATTCATTTTGAGACTTGGAACATACTCTAGCATATAATATCTAGTGTTTGGTATTTGATTTTCTATTTCCAATTTTGGTTATCATGTGAAACTAGATTGTTTTAGTTAGGTTATAACATTATGTTGATATTGTATATTTATTTCCATTGGTGTATTAAAAAGATATATAGGTTATGGTCTCCCAATGATTAAAATTAGACCCTTTCTGCTATTTGATCACCTATAGCATATTAGTAGGTGTGGTTTCGGTTATATGAGTGATCGAAATGGGGCACATATGTGTGGTACCCGGGTTTAGACATTACAAAGTGGTATCATAGCCCAATTTTCATTTATTTTTCTTTTTTATTACTATTTGGGAAAGGTATACAAAATACTAGGAATATTTTTTCCTTGGTCATGATCTTGTTCATGGGTGTAACCAAACCATGTTTGAAAGAGTGACCAAGTATCCAGGGTGGGATTGTTGTAATTGATGTTTTCTGTTACAATTGAATATTATTTCACATTGGGTGATACACTTGTGGTGTGATTTCATTGTTGATTCTTTGATTTTTATGAGATTTTAATTATGGAATGATATATAATTAGAGTCGAGAATGTATGAATCATTAAAGGAACTCAGGATTATTTTGTGACATGCATCATTTTAGGCACTCATGGGAAAATCGGTTTTTGGTAAGTTATTTAACTTGAACTATTTTTACTTGTGATATTGAACTGAAAATGTGCCTAATGTGAAATTTTGTACTGTAGAATAATTCATCATTAGAATAAATGTGTTTCTAATGATAACTTTTAATAATGAGAATGTTTTTACACATATTAATTAGGACCTCGGTGAAGGATATTTAAGGGTAGTGATAGCACCTTTATTTTGATAGTGTTGCGGGGTTTGGGAAAATAACATATTGTGGATTATTAAGTTTCCCATAATGTGTTGACATTGATAAATTTTTCCAATGTGGAATGTTTTTAATTGTAGGTTTGTTCCTCCATTATGATGATTCTTGAGAGGGTGAAAAAAGGACATGGTTAGGGATGGTCCTCCACTGGTGGAACCTGAGGCACCGATAGTGCCAGGTGAGGAAGATAGAGAGATGTTCCAGGAGAACATATCATAATCCTTGCAGCTTAAGGAAATAGTCCAGGGTGGGTTGTGAAGAGTATGTATGATCTGAGGTTGGAGTTTTAGTTGTATAACCCTTTTAATTTTACTCGAGAGGGTGGAAATGAGGGAGATGAGATTTTGATTGAGTTTATACAGACGATACTTGAAACTTTGGAGACTATGGATGAGAAGAGGGTCATGTTGGTTACTTATATGATACGAGGATTTGCGAATCACTGTTGGAACAATCATGCATAGATTTGAATGAATAATGGTATGTTATCGAATCAATTATTATATATGTTCCTAGGGAACTTCTATCTAGAGACGTTGATGGAGGAGAAACCTATTGAGTTCATGATGTTAACTCATGGGAGTATATCTGGGATGGATTTATCAAGATTCCTTACATATTTTCATCTCTTTTCTCCAGCATCGGTAGGGGATGAGACATTTGTGGTGTTTTGATTCTAGGAAAGACTTAAAATTAATATTATGTCCCAAGTTAACATCTTTTGGTTAAAGAAGTATGTTGAGGTGGTGAATCATTCTATCATAGCTGATGGGAACCTGAAGGAGGCTTCCAGTGTAGGATAGTTAGTTTCTACTAGAAAATTTTAAGGTGTGTCTTTTGAGGTATGGAATTATCGTTACAAGGGTTTTAGTCTTGGTAATAATAGGAATATTGGACTGGGGGAAAGGATATGCACTCAAGAACTTACCCAGATTGTATCTCACTAGTGAGGTAGGAAGGGAAACTATTGTAGAAACAATCCTCGACCAACATTAGAGTCCTGATCATATAGCAATATGGAAATTCTTTAGATGTTCTATAGTACACAGTGACAGACAGTAAGTGAGGGTGAAACTAGGAAGAATCAGAATATAGGAAGGGGATATTCTACACCTTATCAAGCTAGAAGCTACAATTACACCAACTAAGGTGATACAAGAGGTGGATGAGGTTCTTCTAGGAATGATCAACCATATAAATAGTGTGGTTCTATTCAAGGAATTTAGAATACATCATAGGAAATTTGGTCAAGGTAGTTTTATTGCATTCATCATACTCTTGGGGATAATGAGGCTGTATCGTTGACAGTGATATGTACTATTCTCCATAACTTCAACACAAGCTAGCATCTTATTTGACTATAGTGCCTCTTTTTGCTTTATTTATGTTCAAATTTTTAGTAGATTGAACCTGGTAGTGGAATTTATGTGTGGGGTGTTAATGATAGACACACTTCTATGCATACAGTTAAGAGAGATCTTCTTGTTCAAGGGATGTTCCCTTGAGGTTGTAGAGAATAATTTTATATGTAATATTTACCTCTTAGAAATGTAAATCTTTTACTTAATCTATTTTATGGATTGAATAGTATCATAAAGAGTCCACATTTATTGTTACTAAAAGATAGTGAATTTTATGTCTCATATGCGTGAAAACAATATTCTCTATGGAGAGTTGTAAATCTAAGAAGTTCCACTTTTAGGATTGACCAAAAAGTGGATGATGTTTGACTAGTTTGGATTATCTGATAATGATTTATATGGGCTTAAGAGTTGGTTTACATCGATACCAATCTTGATCCAACCTGATCCAAGTGAGGAGTATATAGTGTATAGTGGGGCTTTTGGGATCAGAATTAGAGTTGCATTAATTCAATGGGATTTAGTTGTGGTGTATGAGTCTTGGAAATTGAGGCCTCGTGAAAGGAATTACCCTATTCATGACCTCAAGTTAGCTATTGTGGTATATGATTTAATGTTTTGGATGAATTACCTATTGGGATTGAAGTTTATTGTGTTTTTAGATCACAAGAACATGAAATATATATTCTCCCAATGAGATTAAAATTTGTGATTGCGGATATGGGTTGAGTATATGCAGTCATTTGATTTTGAGAAATCATATACAACAGGGAAGGGAATTATGTGGTTGATACATTCAGAATAAAAACTTATACATAGGTTGTCAAGGAGTCAAGTGGTGATTAGAAGATGATTATTTTAATTTCATAGATCCACAGAGTTGTTAAGAAAATTCAGGAGAAGAGGAAATTAGTATTAGTTTTAGTGGAGTATAAAATTTTGATATGAATCATAGACATACAATATGAGGTTCTATAGTTTTTGACCATGAGGTAAATCATTAAAGGTGAGGGGTCACCTTCTGGTTGGACCATAGATGAGGAAACAATCATCTTTATTATAAATATGGTTTTTGTGCCTACAAGCATGCTGGAGGAGTTGATGAATGAGTTTCATTCATCAAAATAGGTGATACATCCTTGTGTGAATAAATTGTACAATGACCTACAACAGCAGGTTTTGAGGTTGGGACTGAAAAAGGATATAACAAGGTTCATGACATGTTTCTACATCTATCAATATGTGAAGGTTAAGCATTAATAACCTGTTGATTTATAACATCTGTTTCCCATTCCGAAATGGATGTGGGAAGTTGATAACCTTTTATATGTTGTCGGTATTATGAGGATCACGTAGAATAATGATTTTATATAGCTGTTAGTGGATTGAATGAAAAAGGATGCACTCTTCATGGATATACTAGAAAATTTTTCCATAGTTCAGTTAGGAGAGTTTTATGTTTAGGAGATAATCAAACTGGACAGGGTTACAAGGACTATTTTATCATAATGTGGCTTTAATTTTACTTAATTATTCTTACATGGTTTATATAAGGAACTTGGTATGTCGATTTTGTTGAGTATATCATTCCTCCCATAGATATATGGGTAGTCAGGGCATACAATAATGGTTCTTGAGGATATGTTGCGAGCATATCTTCTTAACTTTGGTAGCTCATGGGAGAAGCACATGGAAATATGGGAGCTCACCAATAAAAATAGTTATTAGGAAACTATTAATATGGAACCATAAAAGGGTCTCTATGGTAGGCCATGCAGATCAACTCAATGATGGATGGAGGCTGGTGAGTATGAGCTATTGCGAATGAGTCTCATGTTGGAGACATCAGAGATGGTATAACTAATTTGGAAGTGTATGGATATGATGCAGTATAGATATAAGTCATATTATGACCAATGTCGATGACCCCTAGAGTTAACATACAATTATAATGTATTCCATTGGGTGTCACTTATGTTTGATCACTAGGGGATATAGAGACAGGGCAAGTTAGCACCAATATTTATTGGATTGTTTGAGGTTGTAGAGAGAATCATGCTCGTTTCATACCAATTGGCTCTTCGCCTGAGATATAGTTCAATGCATAATGTTTTACATTGATCAAAAATTCGGTGGTAACTCCCCAAACTTTCTCAAGTGATCAATGTGGATGATGTTGAACGTGAGATAGATGCGTTCTTTGCGGATCATCTGAAACATCTTTTTGACCACAATGGGAAAGTGTTATGGGGGAAAGTCCATGACAATAGTTCATGTATTTTGGAAACTAGGATATGTGTATAAAGAAACATTGGAGGGAGAAAAAGATATGAGGTATATATGGACTGATCTTTTTGACTCATAATATTATAGATTTTTTGGAGTACAACGTAAGGATGGTCTGTTATAAAGTGGGGAGATGGTATGATCCTTAAAATTTTTAGAGATTTCGTGGGCTTGATTTCGGATATTATATGTCTTTGATTGAGCATACATTGATTGGGTTTCAATATGGGGTTTTTTGTGAAATTTTTAAATTTTGGAAAGAAATACGGTAGTGCACGGTGGATGCATGGTTTTTCTAAAATGTACACCCCATCCCAGCAAACCATGGAAAACCAAAAAGAAGGTATTCACATGGATAGTGCATAGTTTGTCAAACCATCACCCTTATTAAGTGAAATTGTGCACCAACTATAAGACATTGACATTTAAGGATCATGGTTAGGGGAAACCATGCTCCTCGAGCATCAAACCTAGTGTAGGGATTTTAGTCCCCTCATTTTTCTCAAAACAAATTATCGAACCACTATCCTATACCCCACAAATCCCTATCTCAAACCATAATTGATTTATTTCAAATCAAGATCTACCTCGGGGGATTCTAGAGACCAATAAACCTATTTTATTTCTGATTCGAAGCTTTGTTGGTAGATCTTGACATCTTCAGTTATGTAGTTTCTTCCAGATTATTTTCTCATATTTATTATATGTCTCTCTAAATATTTTGATATGCCTTTGTCCTAATTTTTTGGATCTAGATATAGATGAGTTGAGTTTTTATATATGCATGTTGAATCTAGATCTATATTAAGAGATCTAGTTTTTTGATCTTTGATTTAGGTTTCAGATATATACCATGTTCTTCATCTCATTCTTGATTCATCCACTTCAAATTGGGGATTTATACTAGGTTATCATTGTTCAATGAATTGAGAATGGTGGTCTATAATTCAAATTCCAAATTCTTGATTGAAATTATGTGTGTGTAATTATATAATTTATATTATATTTTTTATAATTTAGTCCTTAAATGAATTAATTAATTTTGTGAATTAATTAATTATGGAAGATGTGAAATTATTGGATTTTGATATTATAGATTTGATGAAATTAATTAAGAAATCTGTGATTTTATGGTTGAGATAATTTAATGTGTAAATAATTGTGAAATATTGATAATTTGAATGAGATTATTAATTTTTGAATTAATTATGAAATATTAATATTTGAATTAGATGATTAATTATTGAGTTCAATATGAGATATTGAGAATATTAACGTGAGATAAATAATTCTGGAATAAATTATGGGATATTGATTGGGTGGTTGGTGATTAATACATTGGTGACTTCATCAATGGGATTGATGTGCTTAATTTATTGGGGAATTAATTAATGGGAATTACATTATTAACTAAATGTTGAATTAGAAATATAATTTATCTGGATAATTAATTGTTGAACTAATTATGAGTTGGTGAATGGTATCATGGACATTTAGTTATGTATTAAAAAATATAAATGGAAACATGGTCATTAGATTGTGTAATTTTAAATGGTAACACTGTCATTAAATTAAGAAATTTTGAATGGTAACATACCAATTTAATTTTGAAATTATCAATGGTAACATGTCCATTCAATTGTGAAATTATGAATGGTAACATAGTTATTAAATTGTGAAATGTTGAATTGTAACATGGGAATTCAGGTATAAAATATTAATGGTAACAAGATATTTCTTGTATGAATAAAATAATGGTAACAATGACATTTTGAGATATAATATCCCTTGGGGATAGTTTAGGCTCCGATATGGAATGAATATGGTATTGAGTCATTGGTGTCCAAGGGAACCAAGTGGTTTATGTGGTTAAATAAATAATAGCTAATAATTTCATAACTATTTATTTGTGAATTATGTTATATTATTTATACAAATTTATACAATGTATTTATTGGATAATGTTTTATACACCTTTTTTGGTGACCTAATGAGATTAACTCACACCATACATGGACTGCATGATATGTACCTAACTAGATTTCATGGTTATAGGATGAGATAAATGAAAATACCCCATGTTAGATGGCTGAGTTGGTACGGATCATGGATGAGTTTAACTCACATCATACTTGGATTGCATATCTATTGATTGGTTTTGATATTGCATTTCTAGTTTTGTTCATCATGTGATACTGGAATGTTTTGTTTATGTTATATCATTATTTGTTTATAATATATTTATTTCCACTAGTGTAATAGTCTATTAAATAGGGAATAGTCTTCTCAAGATTGCAATTAGACCCTAACTTCTAGTCGAAAACCATTGGCATATAGGGATGCACACTTCAGGTCATGTGACTGACTTGATTAGGGAACTAGTGTGTGGAACCCAAGTCAGGACATTAAAATGGTCAAAATACATATTTTTAATTCTAGGATAGAAATAGAAACATGATCATTGATAATTATCTAATAGATCATTCATTGTATTAGGTGATAAAGGAATAAAAAATATAGTTATAAACCTTAAAAAACTATATTAATCTATGTATAATTCATTAAAATTACCTTAATTCATTGCATACACTTTCTATTAAATCTCTATATCATCCCTTTGTGCCTCATTCATCCTCTCACGAATAGAATTTAAGAATATAATTTGGAAATATTAGGATATCTTTCATAATTTCATGATTTCTAGATCCATCATTTACATATCCATGATTATATTTTCTTCAACAATATTAATTAAGGATAGAGTAACATGTTCATTTTTTATAAGAGCATCATCAACCTTATTCATTATTCTAGGATGGTAGTTAATTTTCAAATCCAATTCTTTAATCATCATTAACCGTATTCACTAACACATTTTGAGTTATTATATGTGATTAAAAATATAATAACTATTGTGATATGTACATATGTCAAAATTCACACCATATTGGTAGTTATTCTAATTATTCAAAGAATATATTATACCTAGTCACATAAGAAAATACATTAGATAAGTTTTCATATGGTTTATCAACATTCATGAATCATATAAAATCACTTTATCAGTCCACATGAGTACACAACCCAAACCGTTATTTAATGCATAAATGTATATCATTGGCCCTTCTATACATGAGGGTAAAGTGAGTATATGTGAAATTATTAGCTATTTCTTCCTCAACAAAAATATTTCCTCACATTATTTAATATAAAAATTTATAACCCATTTCCTTGTAAATTTAGTTCATGGGCTATAAAGTAATAAAAAATTGTCCAAAAATCCTCACTAATACCATGGTAATTGATGGAAACTATTTATTACTATGACACCTGAGGTCTGTTTCCATAACACAATTACTTATTTCCTTGAAGGGTCTATGGAAACTCTCTAACTGTTGATCTTGTTCCCCAAAAATTTTATGTGTATAATCTTAAAGTCACACTTTCTAAATTAACAGTACATTATTTCATTTATTAATCTCACATGAACAATCATAAATTGAAATTAATGTTTCCCCATGATCTAGAAAAAATTAGAATATCATCAATAATGAATAAAAAACATTTTTCAAGGTAGTCTATAAAGACTGTATTTATGAAATCTATAATTATTACAAGGGAATTAGAATGATAAAAGGACATCACCATGAACTTGTATTGTCCTATCCTTTTATGGAAGGTTGTATTAGGAATTTAATCCTTCTTCACCTTTAGTTATTGATATTCAAAACTAGTATCTGATGTTCAAAAGTACTAAGATCATTGAATTTAATCATAAAAGTCATCAATACATATTCATTGATACTTAATATTTATGATGATCATATTGTTTATATAGAAATCAATTCACAACTACATTGATCTATCCTATTTTCATGAAAAAGGTTGTAGGTGCTCCCAAAGGTGAAGCACTAGTTCATATGAACCCTTTGTCCAAATGATCTTGTAGTTACCTTTTAATATCATCTAGTTTAATCTGGGAAATCCTACCATGCAACATTGAGAAAAGAGTGGATCTAAATATATTCTATATTGAGAAATCTACTTCCCAATCTATGGGAAGGATGAGAAACACATTAATAAATAAATCAGTAAATTCCCTCAAATTTTGATTTTCCTTATTGTTAATTCTCCCCTTTGACAAAACCTATGAGAAATTATATGATTCTTCATATTAAATTATAACCCACTCCATTAAGGGACTCCCCAAAGGAGATTTATTATATTCTATGAATTTAAAAAAGGTAATGGGATGGTTTAGAATAATAAATATATATCATTTTCCTCATAATAAATTTGATCTCGATATAGAGAGATCCAATCCATATCTAGGGTAGAATAAAATTCTCCCAAGGGAACGATTATGAGATTCATTGGAAGAATATTCCCACATATGATAACAAGAGAAGAGTACAACATATGTGATAAAAAGTTTACACCACTAGGTTAATATATAAATATATATATATATATACTTTATAGTATTAGGGATGTGATCAAATATTTCTTAAAGTCAACTAAGATATAATAGAATGTGTAAAAATAGAATCAAATAAAGAATGTTCCATAATTGAATTAATAGGATGTGTACTTTTTTTGAATTAATATTTATATACCACCCTAGTGATGATGATAGAACATAATTTACCATTCTTACTCAGATTTGGAGGTTTCTAATGCTGATTTCAATTAATGGCATGTGTTTTACCATGATATTTTGTATAGTTCCAGTGCTCCTTATAGCTGGATCATTAAACCATGGATGGTTCATAGTGAGATTCATTCCCTTAATCTAGAAAAATATCTAGATTATTCACATATTTTTGAAATTCATGACATTTGTTTCCTTCTCTCTCACACAAAAATCCTTTTTTCCTTTTTTAGAAACTCTCATGATACTTCTTTTCACATATTTAACATATTAGTGGTTGTATCTTCTTTCACCAATTTTCATTAGATCTACTAGAATGAAACTCCATTCTTCTATTTTGTTTCTACTTTTCCATGTAACCATTCAATAAAGTCCTTCCCTATATTAAGAGCATATAAAACTAAATATTTATAAATACCAATGTATTAGAAAAATTGACACATTTTATGGTGTGATTTTGAACCACTAATAATTCTATCACGTTATTAAAAATTGGTGATAAAAAAACCAAGGAATATATGTCAAGACATGTAAACATTTATATGTATGTTATTAATTATTCATTATCATTTTTCAAATGATATACTAAT
The DNA here is from genome assembly GCA_963277665.1 of Viscum album. Taxonomy (NCBI): domain Eukaryota; kingdom Viridiplantae; phylum Streptophyta; class Magnoliopsida; order Santalales; family Viscaceae; genus Viscum; species Viscum album. The sequence continues at coordinate 1,174,760,282 of OY728153.1, read as the reverse complement.
TATATCCCAATCTCTGGTTGAAGTGTGTTGGGAAAAAACATTTTAAGATATATATTCCTAATGTTTTTTGTAACTTAATGGATTTTTACAGTTCCACAGACTATTTTTATCAAGGTTAAATTCCTTTTTTTATACTAATAATAATGCCTAATGACATCAATGATGTATTAGGTTTGTCTTAGGGTCCTTCAAAGATATGAGCTATTAATTTGAAAGATGAATACTGGGATACACATACTATATAAACTATGCCTCCCAGTCCACACTATTTCCCAAAGTCATATGGTTTCTAAGAGTGGGGTACTAGGGGACACACAATTTACCTACAACTATGTGACCCAGTCGAACACTCATGCAACCAATTGAAGGTTTTTTAATAGTGTATTTTTGTCATGGTTTGTGTATAGTTATACAAACCTTTCTTCTAGTCTCAAAAGATTCAATTTGAAGTATTGTCTGGGTGCAGGGTTGGTGCACAATTTTTTCAACTGTGTGGCTATAATGTGCTCCCCTAAATATATAGGCGAAATAAAATATTTCCGTTATTAAATTATTTAGCTCATTATTTCTTCCTCTCCCTCTTAATTTCTCCAGCGGGATCCTCCTACCTCCCATGTGGATCTCCTATCACTCTCATCCTAGTGATCAAGATGTATCCATAATTTATCCTCTATTTCACTCTCCATTAGATGCATTGGAATTATCTCGTTAAGATCCTCAATCCTATCTTGTCTATTTTCATTTGCTTCAATCATCTATTATTCTATCCCGGTGAAAGCTCATTTTCCCCATGTTCAGGTAAATTTATTATTACAAAATTTTATCCAATTTTAGATGAAATAAAATTCCATCTACGGATGAGGTAATCTCTATGAGGATTATGTAGGTGGTCTAGGTTATTTTCCCTCATTTAGTTGTGTAATATAAAATGCACCACTGTTCCATGAGCCACACCTTTCCATTGTCACCTATAATTTGTTAAATTAAATTAATATGAAATCCTTTAAATGCTAATTATGACCTGATCTAGTGGATAATAAACCCCTTGTGTTCAATACCATTATTTATGTCACACCAAATGGGTGTGCACCTCCACTGAAGCATAAATTCCCTTCTTCCTTTGTTGTTAAATTCCATTGATGGTGTTTCCTTTTAATTAATTCCATAGATTAATTACATAAGCTACACTAGTTAAATTTTAGATGATATTTGGATATGATCCATATTACATAAGATATACATGTTTTTCCAATGTGATTTCCTTGACCTATATTCCTACTATGATATAAAGGCTTGAACTAATGTAATGGCCCCTCTTGCTAGACAGGTTGTATAAGTACATTGCCGTTTTAATGCATTCACCTCATTGCTGAAGTTGAAACAAGGGTTTCCAATATATGGATAAATTGGAAAGACTCTTATACCTTCTTGTTTTAATTGTTAATTCTTTGTAAACATGTCAACGGAGACACTAGTTGTGATTGGGATGGGGTCACTCATCATTATTATTTTTACCTATAGACGAATTACACCAGTTCTCTAGGGGAGAACCATTAGATGGGATTGATCTCATGATGCTCATATCATGACACAAGAGGGACTAAGGACCCAATGCACGATACCAAGTATTGGCTCAAAGGTTATTTCTTAACGTTATCATAACATTCATGGAGTGACACATGGGACTTCATTCTTGGGTTGCCTTGGACATACTCCATGGAATTTTTTATTTATTGATCCCCTTAAGTGATACTTGAAAATTTTACCTAAATTACAATGGAATAGATCAAGGTGACTCTCTATAATTTATAAATATTATTTTAAATTAAATTTAATAATTAAATGATGGATTCAAAATAACAAGTAACCCCTTAGACTTGGAAACTTATGGGTGTGTCCCCTGAGCCCAATCACAAGGTCAGGGAACATACATATCTTTACACCTATTTATCACTCAATTTTCCTTCTCAAGATCCCCTAGTTCAGACTCACCAACATAGGATAAAATAGGAAGAATTGGATGAGTGTCCTAATAGAACCCAATCTAGTTATTTATTTATTTTATTTGTGTCTTGAATTTATTAATTATGGAACAAAATTCATTTTATATTTTACAGAATGTATTTTCCTAGACACTATGGGTGGAGGCATACTGAGATTTTATCTCACACACTGCTTGGGCCACCTTCGGTACCCCAACAGACTTTATATTTGCGGGTATAAAAATATGGGATCACCCATATTGAAATTATAGAGTGGAAGTTGTAGGATCTAGATTATGGAAGAGGACTAAGACTATGCTCAAGATTCTTGTTGTAGTAGTTCAGGAATTTTGGAATATTTAGTTACTATATGGGATAAGCCTATATCCCATATACCGCTTTCCTACTTTTGTATTGCACATGGAATTCCATCATCTTCTTCTATATCTGTTATTATTATTTAGCATATTATTGTTGTGTTCCATGTCATCCATGATTATGTATTTTCTTTGCTACTACCTTCTAGTTAACATAGAGTCATTTATTTATTATCCTATAATTCGTGTTTGTTTATATATATATATATATTATAATTCAATCTAATCAATAATCTGATAGTCTCCCCACGAACACACCCTACACCCTCACTACATATTGGCGGCCTTTGACATTCCCGAAGGTGTGCTTGAGGTTTTGTTCCCACCGTCTAAGGGCCCAGCGAAGTGGAATATGGGTGGGGGACTAAAATGTGGTATCAGGTACAATACCTATCTGAAAGTGTAGAGGCACTTCGTGGGTTTGAAGATTGGGGTCACCATGGAGGGATTTATTCTCTAAAGGGTATAGAGTGTAACACCTATGGAAAAGTGAGACTTAAAAGGATAAATTCTAATAACCATGTTAATAAGGTGAACTATTGATTTCATGATCCTACATGATTAAAAATCCAAATTTAAGTGTTTTTTCTTATAGTATCATCTAGGACGGGTGACCCTATAGGAGGATTCCCAGGGTGTGAGTTAGTGAGTAAAAGTAACACTAAAATATCATTTTTTGGCTTATGGGGAAATCATTATCCTAATAAATGAACCATGTGAGTAATAGCATATGGTGTGATTGTATGGAAACTAATTAATTATAGGAGTCACATGGAGTCATGTGACTAGGTTCATGGTCTGGGGAAGGTCAGGTTATAAAAAATGGTATCAGTACTTTTTTTCTATTTGTCTTATGGTTTGGGTTTAAATAAGAGACTAGAATAATTGAATTTTTTATTGATATTGGACATGGGAGTAGCTACCCTATATATAGGGGAAACCAAATTACCTTGATTTGATAAATTCTGTTATTTCTTAAGCTTGTTATAGTTTTATGGATTTCACCTTTCGGGGACACACCTGTTTTGGGTTGTTTATGATTTTTATTATATTATAATAGGGTTTTTGTACCTGGACCAATTACACGAGGGAGTATGAAATTCTTGAATCTTACTAGGAATAATTGGATATACAATTTCATGAATTATGACATTCCATATCTAAATTCTGGGTGAATTATTTGTTATTCATGTGATTGTTATATGTTTTTTGTTTCCTTCCTTGCTTTTGTTGTTTTATATTGATATTTTTTAGTTTTCATTATTGGACCAAAAAACATAACTAACTATTAAAGTGATTTCTTTAAACTACGTTTTTTTTATACATAGGGTAAATCAGACACCATATATAGTCAGTTATGGTGTTTTGATCATTAGACCACTAGTTTCAATGGTAGGATGTGTTATGGTATGGATTAAGTGGACATCAAAATTCAATTTATAATGTGTATGATCCCTTATAAATTGGAATTTTTTATCCATATTATTAAAAAATAAAAAGTAATATTTTATAAGAAATTATATTAAAATTAATACATCCTTTAAAATTTAGTGGGTACATTATATGTACAACATGAGAGCTTTACCCTGACTCGAACAAAGTAGTGGAAAGTAGGTCATGTATCCTATTATATTTCTATGAACATATCATAACATATAGACCTAGCTATTGAAGAAGCTAAAGGTATGTAGTATTATTGTAGGAAGGGTCAATATCTGTTCTTCTTTAATGATTTCCCTATCTGTTATAAATCCTATCTGAAGAATTCACTTGTAAATAATCGATAAATGCCACTATAACAACCTCATGCTACACGCCAAGATATTAAGAATGAGAATAATTTGGTTGTGGTAGTCCTTGTGACATCTATGATACCTTCTTTATTTCCACTCGAGGAAACTTTTCCAAGTCTTCTACTAGGTGAGGATTACCGGTTTTGTGAAAGCTTCTTTAAGTTCATGCATACTGTTCAGGGTGCTCTCTAACCTGCCCCTTATATAGAAGAGCTGACCAGCATGTTTTCGAAGAAACATCCCATACCTTCTTAGGGATGGAGGACCTCATGATACTGAGTCATAGATATAGGTAAATATTTCCACCTTCTAAAATATTGAGATTCCTCTAGAAAGGATGGTCAATATCATAACACTTATTCTATGTTATTCAACAAGATTTTGTGGGAAATTCTGGTTCAGACTCATCGACATTAGTGTATTTTCTTAGAATACTTAAAAATATCATTCTATGACTACTTCTTTACTCATAATTTATGAACCAATCATGTTAATGTGTTCATGAAACATCAGCAAGTGACCTGTTAGTGATGGAATACTAAACTCACTTCACTGAATTATAGCAGTTTTCCCCAAACAAGATAGGTGATGAACTAACTAATGTGAGGCGATTTGAGGATGAGATTACGTATACCATATTCTTTTAGGTGAAAATATTTTGGATGAAAATAGTTTTAGAGATATAGAAATAGGAACTCATCATTGAGAAGAACATTAGGAAATCTAGAGATGTGATGTATTGTAGTTTAGATTCCAGGAGGAGAAGTAGTTTGTCTAGGGGCAGGAAGAGACGTTTTGAGGTTACTCATAGGGGTGGTACCAGTCAAGTGGAACACACAAATAAATATGTGGCATGTCACCGATGTAGAAGGCTCAACCACAAAAATCCCCAGTTTATGAAGAACATGATTAATTTCTAGGATTGTGGCATTATGGGTCACCTCTAATGTTTCTATAGAACATTTCTTGTAGTTCCATGTGGACACGAATTTGTGCCAACCCCACATTTAGGTATAGGATTAGGGACTACTCAACAAGATAGAAGCTAGTATTATTCATTCCATTCATGTAAAACATGTGGTCATGGATATGGATCTAAGGGCTCAGAGTTTTAGCATCATCAGAGTGGATCTACTCATGTCACTTAGGCATCATCTCAGAGTTGCAGTTTAGGATATATTTATAAAGTAAAACCGACACTAGAGGAGAAGAGTACATGGAAATCAACATTTATACTTACTATTCAGGTTTCCTTAAATCTAGTTTCATCCATTTTTAATATTGATGCATCATTCCCGTTTCTATCGACCACAACTAGGGGATGTCTGGGATTAGTGATCGAGTAATCCATTAGTATTATGACCCCTTACATGCCCTTAAGAGTCTGATCAAAGGGTATAATCTTATGCAAGTATTTCCCCTTGATTTAGGTGGTTTCTATTTTATTTGGATTTTATTTTTCCTTGAGATGATTAGTTTTGACGTCATTCATAGTTTGGAATGGCTTGTTTCTTATCAAGCACAAGTGGATTGCTATCACAGTAGGGCATATTTCATGATACTTGAGGTAAGGAAACATATCCCTAAGGGGGAATGGGATATACATGAATGTTGAGTTCTACCCAACAATATTAGTCCTGGTGGAGTGACAACTGAGATGGCTAGTCGATTTATTTGTGATTAGGGGATAAAGCTCATTTATTTTTCTCTTTTTTGTGGATCATTTTAGGCATGTCTTACTTGAGAATATCACTATCTTACCTCCTAAAAGAGAGGTGGAGTTCACCAATGAGCTTGTACTAGGTGAGTAACTAGTGTCCATTCCTCCATTTAGGATGAAACCGATATAGCTCTATGAACTTAGGAATTAACTTGATGTCCAATAAGCTAGAGGATTTTTTTGACCCAACATATATCCATGGGGTCCAACCATCCTTTCACTATGAAGTCATTTGGTACCCTTGTATATTTAATTTTTTATTGTGAAATAAACCATCTCACATTAAAGAAAAGTGTAAGAACCCGGGTCTCTTTTTAGGTATGTTTTTCCTTTTTCTAGAGTTTTTGAGAAAAATGAATTTTCTGGAAATTTCAGAAGTACACACCGTGTACTTTATGAGTACATGTCGTGTACTCTTCCCAGCTCGAAGCTGTGTGTTGGCCATGCCCAGGCCACACACACGGTGTGTAAGGCTGAGATGGAGGCCGGTTTTCGGAGTACGGAAAAATTTGAAGTACACGTTGCGTACTCTAGAAGTACAAGCCGTGTACTTTCTTTTTTTTCATTAAACGGACCGGGGTCGCGTCTAACCCCCATATCTGTCTTCTTCTTCAGTTTTTGACCGTCCGAGAGAGACCGAACAGCTGGATCTTCGACGGAGTCCTACCTCACCGTCCGTTCTCTAATTTGAGCATGGTTAGTTGCAATGGAATAGCAGCGGTGAGTTCTTACTTTTACTCTAGCCTCGTTTCTTGATTCCTCCTCCTTTCCAAGTTATCACGGGATGAACGTTTTGTGCGTTTTCTCAGATCTACGTCGTTCTAAGGGGAATTTGTCGTCGAGGTTCACGTATATCAACATCCTAGGATCGAGGTAGGTGGTTTGTGCCTTTCCGTAGAAAGTTGATGAATATTTTGTGCAATTTCCACCAATAACCTTGAACAGGGTATTGCATGTTTCATGTTTTTCCCTTGTTACTTGCCTGGTTTGATTGATTGCTTTAGTAGAGGTTATTTCTCGTGATTAGAGTATTTTTTTGTGCTCAGTTTGCTTTTCCATGCCTAGTTGTAGGATTGTGGGCTGTTGTTTTAGTATTGCAATTGGGCCTTAGTTGATATCCATGTAGTTCTTGAGGCTTACTTGGATAATATACACGTTCTGAGCATGTTTAGTTATACTCAGGACTGTGAGAACCTAGAGTAGTAGACCAAAGAGAGAATTGACGGAAGGGCTTCTCCAGAGTGTATTTTTAATCACGATGCGGGACCATGGAGATAATTGATGGAAGGTCTTCTCTAGAGTGTCTTTAACTATGACGCGGGCCACAGGGGGCAGTGAAGTTGAGTGCTTCCCCAAAGAGCCTTTAGCACGATATGAGACTATAGGGGTAATTGACGGTGTGAGATTCCCCAGAGAGTCTGATTATTTTACGTTGCTGAACCAGAGGGGTGAGAATGTGTGTGTCTCCCAGAGGGTTTCTAGTACATAGAGGTTGAACCATAGGGGTTAGACTGTGAGAGCTACCCAGAGGGTTACCTGTTTTCTTCTTATTGTTGACTGCTTACTTGTGTGCTCTACTTGTTATAACTGTGGATTTTAGCTTCATGTGTTTTCCTGTTTACCGATTCTTTTTTATTTACTTCTATGTATTCATTGAATGTTAGGCAAAAATCTTTGGGTGATTGCCTACTAGGATTTTATCTCACACCCTGATTGGGACATGCTTTTGGGCCCAAGGAGACTATGTTGCTGCAGGTATAGATAAGGGTAAGCTCCCTTCTACTTCAGGATCTTGACTGCATCAGGAGCTGGGGAGCATGGGACCGAGCTGTGGCTCGCGATGCTGAGGAGCTTTCTTTGTTTTTATTTTGAACTTGGTTTCAGTTGTATTCCAGCACATTGTTGTATTTGCTGCTTTCCATAGATACTTGTACCTGCTGCATTATTGTCATCATTGTAAGATATTTTCATTGCTTCTGCTGTCTGGTTTCTTTTTTTATGCATGTTGATTACTTCTTCAGCTGTTTATTGTTGTTTTCTTACCTTTTATACCTTACCGAATGAGGGCATAGTTTCCCCACCGACTCACCAAGTCCCTCGCTGCTAGTCGGCAGCCTCTGGTGTTTGGGGGAAACGCACTTGAGGTCATGTGGCGAACCGGGTACGGGGCACCAGTGGAGGGGATCCGGACTCGAGATGTTACAAAGTGGTTTCAGAGGGGTTCCTTTCTCTTTCTTTATTGTTTGGAGACCATAGCGAGGGATAGGATGGATTCTGTACTTGGCGTTAAGTTGTGCTCGGGAGTAGCTAACACGTGTACAGGGAAAAGCCATACTACCTCGTTAATTGAAGTTTCTAGTTTTGAGGTTTTATGGTTGACCTGATTTCACCTAGAGGGATTAACATGATGTGTGCTATTATTGTTTTGATATTTCAGTTCTATTTCTGTCGCAACCCGATGACATGAGGGTATTCCATCTCATGCATCATATAGGCACTTGTAGAAATCACATGTCATGCATTCTTGCCATTCCATCTAGGGTGCATTAGTGATTGCATGTTGTTGTGATAGGCTCTATGTAGATAATGCATCCTATTGTGATAGATGTTTGATAGATTCTCTACTATTATGCAAGAAAACTAGTTTTCTTGTTCCTTTATTAAGAATGAACGCCAAATTTTGGTTTTTTGAGGTGTTATGGGACCTTACGGATCAGAAATTGGCATCTTTTCCCTTGTTTTTAGTGTTTCTAGAGTTCTGCCCAGTTTCTGAGCTACTGCCCAGAAAACCCAGAATACACGGCGTATAGTTTTTAGATACATGCCGTGTAGTTTTCAGGCCATGTCACTGACCGTGTGAGTAGAACACGGTGTCATGGGAGTAACTTCAGGAACACACTGTGTACCATTGGTACACGCCGTCTAAGTTCGGAGCCGTGTACCTGGTTGTGTCACTAACAACACGAGTTGGGGAAGCTTGGGTAGAACACGCCGTGTCCATGGGGAACATGTCGTGTGGTCCGGTCCAGGTACCCGGCCATGTCACGAATAACACGGGACGGTGTCACCATTGACTATACACGTCGTGTTTGTTCGGAGCACACCGTGTAAGGTTCAGCCGTGAAGACGGCCGTGTTATTAACAACACGGGCCGCCGAAGCCTTGTCTAGTGCACGTCGTGTTTGTTTCGAACACGCCGTGCAGTCTTGGGTTGAGTCGGACCATGTGGGTTAGCCGTGTAAGGAGACTCGGGAAGGGGAATATTTTTCAAGTACACGCCTTGTGTTTGGGTCAACACGCCGTGTAGTTTGAAGTGTACACGACTTGTAGGGCAGTGTTACATGCCAATGTCAGTGGTTTAAAAAGACACACTGTGTTGTTTTATACACGACGTGTAGTCGTGTTTTCCAATCTTCTGTGTTTTTCATCCCCTATTCCCATTTTGGGCTCTTTTGTTCTCTGTCCTTGTTTTTCTTGATCTGAGGTGTTCTTTTGATTTTTCATAGCTATGCCTCCGAGACATCCTCCAGTCGTACACCTATCGTCAGGCAGTGATCAGACGCCAGACAGGGCTGATCGAGAACTTCCTTTCCATCCCCCAGCCGAGCCGGCCTTGGCATCGGTGGTTGTACCAGTCGTGGGCGCTGATGCGCAATTCAGGGAAGGTTTCATGAGGATGATTCAGGCCTTCCAAGGAGCACCGCCTCTTGCCTCGTCCATGGAAGACTTGGCGTGGGTTTTCCAGTAGCAGCATCCTCCCACGTTCTCGGGGGAGGGATGACCTCAGGCTGCAGATTCATGGCTGGAATCCATGGAGAATATCTTCAAGCATCTGAAGTCGCCTCCAAAAAGGCTGGTCAATCTCGCCACCTAAATGCTCCGAGACTCTGCCAAGAGGTGGTGGGACGTGATCTCATAGGCGGGTCAGCAGCAGGCTATGTCTTGGGAGGTTTTCCAGCGCGTGTTCTACGACTACTTCTACTCAGAGACCCTGAGGGCCGATCGAGCCCGGGAGTTCATGAGCTTAGAGAATGGTACTCTATCTGTCATGGAGTATTTATCTCCTTTCACTAAGCTGTAATGTTTTATACCCCTTAGGGATGGGAATGAGGTGTTCTTGGAGAGGATGTTTGAGGATGGACTCAGGCGGGAGATCTGCTCACGGGTGAACATCTTCCAGCTGACTTCCATTACATCCATCATCAACCAGGAACTGATTGTGGAGCACAATCTAAGAGACTCTAGAGCTGCGTGCCAGGGCGGTTCTGCTCCCAGAGGTATCTTTCCTTCAGTTGACAGCAAGAAGCGCCGTAGGGAGCCTACGCGTAGTGATTCGAGGAAGCAAGATGCATCATCAGGCAGCCAGGTGACGTGCTATCAGTGTGGCCAGACAGGGCACACGAGGCTGCAGTGCTAGAGAGACCCCATGGAGTGCCGATCTTGTGGCAATATGGGTCACCTTTAGCGGTTCTACCAGGTTTTATCACTAGTGGCTGGTGACGGGGGTTCTTATATGACTCCTCGTTCAGGCGTAGCACCGCCAGATTCTCACCAATCAGGGAACTGGAGTTATTCCGGCCGTTCGGGCCAAGGTGGAGGTCGAGGACATGGCAGTCAGCCACCAGTTCCTTAGCACCAATAGGGAGGTTCAGCTCAGAGTGGTCAGCCAGGGGTGCAGGGCCGCGGCACGGGCCTGTCTTTCACCGTGGATCAGACTTATCATGAGAAGGATCCCGGCCCTTCTACTGTTCGAGGTACGATTTTAGTAGCCTCAGTTTTATCTTCAGCTCTTTTCGATACTGGTGATACGCATATTTTTATCTCTGTTTCCGTTGTGGAGAGCCTTGGACTCTGTATCTTTTCTTATGTCGACTCATTGACACTAGACACACCATTGGGAATGAGGACATCTAGTGTACGCCAGTGTAGAGAGTGCCCTCTCAAGATTGCAGGGTATCGCTTCTTATGGGATCTCTATGTCTTAGAGATGACAGGCTATGATGTCATCCTTGGCATGGACTGGTTGATTCCCTTCTGCGCAGTCGTCGACTGCTATCACCGCAGAGTGAGTTTCGTTTCACTGGAGGGTGAATCCTTCCTTCATAGAGGTGAATGGGACATTCGGGCGAGTCGGGCAGGACTCGAGCATCTTGGGCTAGGAGGGGTGACAGACCAGATTTCTAGTCTTTATCTGGATGATCAGGGGACTCCACAGATGGACTTTACTCCAATGGTGGATCACTTCAGGGATGTCTTTCTAGAGTACTTTTCGGGTTTGCCTCCAGAGCGTGAGGTAGACTTCTCTATTGAGCTCGTGCTAGGAGCGGCACCGGTGTCCATTCCTCCCTATAGGATGGCCACACCTGAGTTTCAGGAGCTCAAGAAACAGTTGGAGGAGCTATAGGATAAGGGTTTCATTCGACCAAGTACTTCTCCTTGGGGTTTGCCTATTCTATTCGCGAAGAAGGCAGATGGTACCCTTTGGCTTTGTGTAGATTATCGGAAGGTGAACCAGCTGACGGTCAAGAACCGATATCCCTTGCCCCGGATTGATGATCTTTTCAATCAGCTTCAAGGAGCCCAAGTGTTCTGGAAGATCGACATGAGGTCCTGTTGTCATCAGTTGTGCGTTAGACCATCAGATATACCTCTGACAACCTTCAGGAGCAGGTATGGTCTATACGAGTATACAGTCATGCCGTTCGGTCTCACGAACGCACCTGCAGTTTTCATGGCACTGATGAACCGATTGTTCCATATTTACTTGGATTCTTTCATCGTGGTCTTCATGGATGGTATCTTGGTGTACTATCACACTCGAAACGACCATGCCACCCATCTTGAGATCGTTCTGAGTACACTGACAGAGCAACGAATTTATGTTAAACTATCGAAGTGCCACGTCTGGATGGATCAGATTCACTTCTTGGGTCACGTCATATTAGAGGCAGGAGTATCTGTGGACCCAAATAAAGTGAGAGATGTAGTTTCCTGGGAGCAGCTGAAGAACGTTTTGGAGGTACGGAGCTTCCTAGGGCTGGCTAGATACTACAAAAACTTCATTCAGGACTTTTCCCGTTTAGCAGCACCTTTGACATGTCAGACTAAGAAGGGGGAAAAGTTCTTATGGTCATATTCTTGTGAGTCAGCCTTTCAGGAGATGAAAGGGAAGTTGACATCAGCACTGATACTAGTCTTTCCAGAGCAAGGAAAGATCTACACTATTTACTGTGATGCTTCGGGTATCGGGCTGGGAGCTGTGCTTATGCAAGGAGATGGAGTCGTTGTGTATGGGTCTCAGCAGTTGAGGCCACATGAGAGGAACTACCCTACCCATGATCTGGAGTTGGCAGCTGTTGTTCATGCCTTGTGCTGTTGGAGACACTATCTTCTGGGAGAGCACTTTGTGGTCTTCACTGACCACAAGAGTCTCAAGTATATCTTCACTTAGCGTGATATGAATCTGAGGCAGCGCAGGTGGGTTGATTATCTACAAGATTTTGATTTCGAGCATGCCTATATTTCGGGAAAGGGAAACGTCGTGGATGATGCGTTGAGCAGGAGAACTCAGATTCAGGAAATTCAGGAGGCCAGTAGTGAGTGGAAGCTGATGGATCTGTTCTCTAAGATGCATCTGGAGGTGCATGATAGACAGGGACATACTTTTCTATCTTCTGTAGCTGTTCCCTCCACACTACTTGATCGGGTATGGATGATTTAGCTATCAAACTCGGAAGGCATAGTCCTGCGGGAGAGTGTGTCAGAAGGGGACCCTCTTCCTGGATGGACAATGGGCAAGGGTGAGATATTGCATTTCCAAGGACGTGTATGGGTGCCAGCGGACATACACGAGGAGCTGATGCGGGATTTCCATTCCTCTGTTTGGGCAGTTCATCCTGGCATCACCAAGACGTGTCGGGACCTTCATCGCCAATACTAGTGGCCAGGTATGAAGAAAGATGTTGCTGGTTTTGTCATGAGATGTTCTACTTGTCAGCAAGTGAAAGGAGAGCATCAGCGACCAGCGTGGCTTTTACATCAATTACCCATTCTGTAGTTGAAGTGGAATGATGTTGCGATGGACTTCGTGACCGGGTTTCCGAGGTCACCTTGGGGAAACGACGATGTTTGGGTTACCGTCGACATACTTACGAAGGTTTCTCACTTCTTGCCGATCAAGGAGACTTTCAGTGTTGATGATCTGGGACGACTTTACATCAGAGAGATCATTCGTCTGCATGGAGTTTCATGCTCTATTGTTTTAGACAGAGATGCGTGCTTTACCTATCGGCTCTGGCAGGGACTTCAGAAGGCCTTGGGTACGCAGGTACTCTTGAGTACAACATACCATCCCCAGACTAATGGCCAGTCCGAGCGCATGATCCAGGTGCTTGAGGATATGCTCCGAGCTTTCATCCTTGACTTTGGCGGTTATTCGGAGAAGCATATTCCTCTGGTGGAGTTCACCTACAACAACAGTTTCTAGGTGACCATTCATATGGCGCCATACGAGGCTTTGTGCGGTAGGCCATGCCGATCACACTTAAGCTGGATGGAGGCAGGAGAGGCAGCTTTGCTGGGACCTCGTCTTGTTCAGGAGACTTCAGAGCAGATAGAGCTAATTCAGAAGAGGATGGCTACAGCACAGTCTCGATAGAAGTCTTATGCTGATCAGCAGAGACGACCTCTAGAGTTTGAGGTTGGTGATCAGGTTTTCCTACGTGTTTCACTAAGGATGGGACACAAGAGGATTCAGAGACAGGGTAAGCTTTCACCGCGGTACGTCGGGCCGTTTGAGGTCTTGGAGAGAGTGGGGCCGGTCGTCTATCGGTTGCAGCTACCTCAGAGGTATCGGTCCATGCATGACATCTTCCACGTCTCTTAGCTCCGATGTTACTTTTCAGAACCATGTCACATCTTTCAGCCTGAGGAAGTTGAGCTTGATGCAGATGCGTCTTTCGAGGATCATCCTATCCGGATTATCGATCGTAGTATGAAGGTTATCTGTGGGTTGTCTTTTCCTCTGGTATGGGTGCTATGGAAGCACGGGTGAGTACATGACGAGACCTGGGAGAGGGAGGCCTATGTACGATCGCAGTGGCCGGAGCTGTTCGGAGATTCTTCTTCTCTACCTCGTTAGGGAAATTCGGGGATGAATTTCTTTAAGGGGGGAAGATTGTAAGAACCCAGATCTCTTTTTAGGTATGTTTTTCCTTTTTCTGGAGTTTTTGAGAAAAATGAATTTTCTGGAAATTTCAGATGTACATGCCGTGTACTTTCTGAGTACACGCCTTGTACTCTTCCCGGCTCGAAACCGTGTGTTGGCCATGACCGGGCCACACACACGGTGTGTAAGGCTGAGGTGGAGGCCGGTTTTTCGATGTACGGAAAAATTTGAAGTACACGTCTTGTACTCTAGAAATACACACCATGTACTTTCATTTTTTTCATTAAACGGACCGGGGTCGCGTCTAACCCCCATTTCTGTCTTCTTATTCAGTTTTCGACCGTCCGTGAGAGACCGTACGACCGGATCTTCGACAGAGTCCTACCTCGTCGTCCGTTCTCCGATTCGATCACGGTCAGTTGCGTTGAAATCGCAGCAGTGAGTTCTTCTTTCTGCTCTATCCTCGTTTCTTGATTCCTCCTCCTTTCCATGTTATCGTGGGATGAAATTTTTGTGCGTTTTCTCAGATCTACGTCATTCTACTAGGAATCTGTCATCAAGGTTCACGTATATCGATCTTCTAGGATCGAGGTAGGTGATTTGTGCCTTTCCGTAGAAAGTTGATGAATATTTTGAGCAATTTCCACCAATACCCTTGAACGGGGTATTGCGTGTTTCCTTTTTTGCACTTGTTACTTTCCTGCTTTGCTTGATTACTTTAGTAGAGGTTATTGCTTGTGTTAGAGTATTTTTTTGTGCTTAGTTTGCTTTTCCATGCCTAGTTGTAGGATTGTGGACTGTTGTTTTTGTGTTGATGTTGGGCCTTAGTTTATAGCCAAGTAGTTCGTGAGGTTTACTTGGACGATATACACGCGCTGAGCATGTTTAGTTATACTCAGGGTTGTGAGAACCTAGAGTAGTAGACCAAAGGGAGAATTGACAGATTGGCTTCTCTAGAGTGTCTTTTTAATCATGATGTGGGACCAAGGAGAGAATTGACGGAAGGGCTTCTCCAGAGTGTCTATAACTACGATGGGGGACACAGGGAGAATTGACGTTGAGTGCTTCCCCAGAGAGACTTTAGCACGATATGACACTATAGGGGGAATTGACAGTGAGTGCTTCCCCAAAGAGTCTGCTTATTTTACGTAGCTGAACCAGAGGGGTGAGACTGTGTATGCCTCCTATAGGGTTGCCAGTACTTAGAGGTTGAACCATAAGGGTTAGACTGTGAGAGCTACCCAGAGGGTTACCTATTTTTTTCTTGTTGTTGACTACTTACTTGTGTGCTCTACTTGTTAGAACTGTGGATTTTAGATGCTTGTGTTTTTCTATTTACTGCTTCTTGTTTATTTACTGTCATGTATTAAATGACTGTTAGGCACAAATATTTGGGTGACTGTCTACTGGGATTGTCTCTCAAACCCTGTTGGGCCATACTTTTGGGCCCATGCAGACTATGTTTCTGCAGGTATAGATAAGGGCAAGCGCCCTTCTACTTTAGGATCTTGACTGCATCAGGAGCTGGGGAGCTTGGGACCAATCTGTGGCTCACAATGCTGATGAGCTTTCATTGTTTTTCTTTTGCACTTGGTTTCAGTTTTATTCCAGCACATTGTTGTGTTTGCTGTTTTCCATATATACTTGTACCTTCTACATTATTGTCATCATTGTTTGATATCTGCATTGCTTCCGTTGTCTGGTTTCTTTTTTTATGCATGTTGATTACTACTTTCGCTATTTATTGTTGTTTTCTTACCTTGTATACCTTACCAAATGAGAGCATAGTTTCCCCACTGACTCACTATGGCCCTCGCTTCTAGTTGGCAGCCTCTAGCATTCGGGGAAACATGCTTGAGTTCATGTGGCGAACCGGGTACGGGGCACCCGTGGAGGGGCTCTGGACTCAGGATGTTAGAAAAAGGTATCAACTTCCTGGAACTGAAAACCTCTCTAAAAAACACCAAGGACAAACCATTTTTTCAAGATCAATTTGAGGTTAGTCTACCATTATGTGATAGTGATTCAATTATACATACCACGTACAATGTTCTGGAGAACGTACAACTTGCACATGTATCTAGTTATGCATTTTGGTCTGACGAATGCACAATAAGTCTTCATGTATTTGATGAATGGATTTTCCATCCCATATCATGATTCCTTTTTGGCAGCCTTTATAAATGGCATCTTAGTGTACTCATGAACCATAGATGATCATTCCAACCATCTTGAGATCATGATATATACACTGAGTGAGCACTGGCTATATGTGAAGCTCAGTAAATTCCAATTTATTAATAGAAAGGTTCATTTCATTAGTGATATAATTTATATAGAAGGTTTATCAGTTGACCAAGAGAAGGTGAGCTCTATTGATTCTTGGGAGCATCCCTATAATGTATTCGACATACATAGCTTCTTAGGGATGGCTGGCTACAAGAAGTGATTCATCTAGGATTTATCATACCAACCAACACTGCATTCAGTCTTTACCATGAAGCGTGTGAAATTTGACTGGAATGATGTTTGTGAGATGGATTTTTTGGTGTTAAAGTGAATGAGGAATTCATCTTATATCCTTATTTTTCATGAGAAAGTCATAAGTTATATTTTTTTATGATGATCCATAAATCCCATTGGGGGGAAGTGCTAATGCAAGGAGACTAGGTAGTAGCATATGGGTCATTCCAGCTGAGGCAACATGAGCTGAATAATCCCATGCACGACCATGAACTTTCTTTTGTGGTATGTATTATACTATTGGAGTAACTACTTATTTGGAGATTGATTCATTCATTACATAGATTACAAAATTTTCAAATACAGTTATACACGATAAGTTTTGAATTTGAGGCAGTGCAGGTGGGTGAAATACCTAAAATCCTTCGACATTGTGCTTTCTTACACTCATAAGTTGGGTAATACCACATCTACTGCATTGATCTAGAGGAACCATATAAAATACTTCAATGATCCCAATAGGGTTTGGCATTTGATGGTTCTGTTATCTAAGATGAATCTTGAGTTTTAGGAACATCACTAGCAGCGAATTCTATCATCTCTAAAATTCAAATCATCCCATAAATAGTGGGTTTGAATGAGGTAGCTATCTAATTACGAGGTACTAATTTTGGGGGAGATTTTCACAAGAGAGAACTCACCTCCTAGTTGGGTTATTGATGGATGTAAAACCTTACTATTCTGTTGATTTATTTGGGTGCCGTATGATATAAGGTAAGAGTTGGTGAGGGAACCACATTCCTCTATTTTGGTAGTTCATTAAGGGATTACCAAGATGTACAGAGACACATATCGACATTATTGGTTACATGGTATGAATTAAAAAATAACAGGCTTTATCACTTTGTGCTCTACTTTTCAGCAAGTGGAAGTAGGGCACCAGTGACCTTCTGGACTTCTACAATCTCTCTCCATTCCTGAGTGGAAATAGAAAAATGTCTCAATTGATTTTGTAATAGTAATTCCAAGATCCCCTAAATTCTGTGATGTAGTATTGGGGATCATAGATAGTTTGACAATGGTTTAAAACTCCATACTAATCCTGAAGACCTTCTCATTTGATGGGATAAAAGGAAAATTATCTAGGGGAAATTTCCCCTTCAAAGTGTACCTCATTTTATGATTTTTAATTGAGACACCTAGTTCAATTCAAGGTTCTATAAGGGGTTGAAGAAGGGACTGGGTGCACAGGTTCTCCAGAATAAAATGTATCCCCATCATACCAATAAGAAGTTCAAGGAACTGATACAGGTTTTGAAGGATATGATTCGAGCCTTCATCCATGATTTTGGAGGTTATTGGGAAAATAATATCCATTTATGATGGATCAATATGATTCCCTATATAGTATATTATTCTAATCACCTATATACTAGTTTTATGGTTGTTAGGTAGATCTAATGGGTCCTCATCTCGTTTAGGAGATTTAATATTCGGTCCAACTGAATCAGAAGAATATGGATACAAATTAGTCGAAGAAGTATTATACCTATCATTAAGATATAAATCAGGAGTTCTATGTGGTAAATTAGGTATTTATACCTTTGTTCCTAGATTAGGTCATATATTAATCAGGAGACATGGAATGTTATCACCTCGATATGTTAGGCCTTTCGAGATAGTGGAGAGGGTTGTGCTGGTAGCCTATTAGTTGTGGTTACCTCAGTGGTATCATTCTGTGAATGATATCTTCCACGTATCACATATTCAATAATATCATTGTGAACCATCCCATTTAATTGATATTAAGGATATTGACATTGAGGTGGATGGATCCTTTGAGGAGCATCCAATACGAATCGTAGATCAGGGCACGAAGGCTCATTGGGGTGGGTCAGTTCTAATGGACCATGTGTTATGGAATCACGAACATGTACAAAATGATTCATTGGAGTGGGAATTAGACATATGTTCACAATGGAAAAAAAACTTCTCTAATCACATTCTACCACCCTCAAAATGGAAACTCAAGGAAGAGTTATTTTATGGTGGGGAGGTTGTAACATCCCATATTATTCAAAAGTTACAAACCATTTTTTCTTGTTTATATTTCATTACTTCCTTAATAATGATTCCTAATGATGTCGAAGAGGTATAGGGTGTGTTTGATGTTAATTTTTAGCCTAAATCTCTGAATTTAATCGATGAAGACTAGGCATCATGATTAGTTGAAACTGTTCTTCCCAACCCACATGGTTTCAAAAAAAAGTGTTGTTGTAGACAATGGGGTTATAGTGGACACATAGTTTGTCGATAACCAGGTGAAAAAGGCGTACACCCATGAGACTAACTTCATGTTTTTGACAAAGTCATTTTTTCATTATTTTCACATGGTTATACAAACAATGTGTATAACCATGTGGGGCTCCCTTTGAAGTAGTGTATTGGCACACGATTGGTGCATGGTTTGAAAAACTGTGTCTCCTACCATATTACCCTAAATTTACTGGTGAAATGACATTCCGTCCTCTTAAATTATTATACTCTTTCTTTATTCCACCCCTCTTCATTTATCCCATGGGATCCTCCCCACTCCACATGTGGAGCTCTTGTACCTCTCTACTAAGGTATAAAACCATATCTCTTATTTCCCCTCATCATTTCTCAACATTATATCTATTAAAAATCTATTAGTAAGAACCTAAATCCTCTTTATTATATTTTTTATTTTTTCCACCCACTATTGAACTATCTTAGTATTAGAAAATTTTGATGATTCCCTAAGAATATGATGATTTTCCTAGTTTCTCTCGTTCTAGATCAAATAAAAGGATGTTAATGGATAATGGAATCTCTATGAGGATAAGTTTTTTGTTCTAGTTCTTATTCATTTGTTTCATTATATAATTTGAAATGAGACATTATGCCCTGATCCAAACATTTATGGTGTCTCTTATAATTTGTTAAATTAAATTAAAATGGAATCTTTACAATGCCAATTGGGACCCCAGCTCGTGGTGAATCAACCCATTAGTTTTACCGCCATAATTTATATCCCCCCAAATTGGAATTCTATCCTATTGAAGCACAATTTCCATTCTTCCTTTTTCTTAATCTCTTTAAGGATTTTTCCTTACAATTAATTCATTGAATTAATGACTTATATTAAACTAGTTGAATTGGATATACGATTAGGACATGATCCTTATGGATTATGATATACATGATTTTCCCAATGGAACACCTTGACCAATATGCCTACTAAGATATAAATTCTTAAACAAATGAAATAGTCCCTCTTGGTAGAATTTTTTTATAAATAATTTTCTTGTTTAATACTTACACCATATTGTCAATGGGGAAACAAGGGGTTCCAACTTATGTACCCCTTCGATGGACTCTTTTTCCTTATTTTAATAATAATTAATGATTTTAAAACATGAATGGGGTGACAATAGATATGTATAGGATAATCTCACAGAGATTATTATTTTCACCTCTAGATTAGTGACACCGGTTCAACTGGTGATATGACTTGGATGGGATCGATGGTATGATGGTTGTATTGTTCCATGAGAGAGACTCGAGTCCCTATATACGACCCTAGTTATGGACTCAGTGGTTAGTTCCTAACATTATTACGCCATGACTAGGGAAACACACGAGATGTCATTCATGAGTGATCATTGATGGACTCCATGGAATTGGTCTTTTACTGTACTCATCGAGTAATACATGAAAATTATCCCTAAATTTCGCTACATGGGATCACAATGACTCTCTATATTTTATAAATAGGCATTAAAATTAATTTTAAAAATTAAATGAATGGTTTAAAATAAAAATTTATCCCTCGGTCTTCAAAACATATGGATGTTTCCTCCATGCTCAATAACATGTTTGGGGATTGTCTATCTATTTACACCTATTCATAATTGAAATTAAATTTAAAAGATCCCTTTGTCTAGAATCACTGTCTCAGGTTGAAGTTAGTATAATTTGGCCAGATTACTAATAAAACATTGTTATTTCATTTACTTATATTATTTATATCATTCATTTTTCAATTAAGGAACATTGTTCATTTTATATTGCATGGAATGGATTGGTCTAGAAACCGTGTGGGGTGGCCTACTGAGATTGTATCTCACACCCTTATTAGGTCACCTTTGGTACCCTAGAAGTCATTTTGGTAGAAATTATTGATAAAGCGATGCTTCTAGTATCCAAATCAAGATTGGAAATTATAGGATTGAGATCAAGGCATAAGATCGATCCCATGTTCAAGATGCTAGATGTAGTAGTTTTTTGCCTTTTTTATATTTCTTAGAATGTGGTGTATGCATGTATCCTTCGTACCCCTTGCCAACATTTTTAGATTATATCACATTCATTCATCATCCTCTATATATGATATTATTATTATTCAGCATCCGCTTAATATATTACATGTCATGCATGATTATGTATTTTGTTCCACTTCGTTCTTCTAGTTATTAATTCATCCACCATTTCTTATGTTATATATATATATATATTGATGTTTTCCACTTTGATCAAAGAAGGAATATTCTCTCTACAGAAACACCCTTAGCCCCTACATCTTTTCGGTAGCCTCTCATGTTTTGGGAGGTGCACTTGAGGTCTTGTAGCCACCGTCTCAGGGCCTAAATATGTGGCATCTAGGGAAGGACGCTACATTTTTTCCACTCCATTTTTTATTTTGTATTTGTATAATTTATAAAAACCTACCATTCATCATCCCATCTATGTAAATAAAATACGACAAGAGGAAAACTATAATTCTTTTAATAGTGTATCATTGAAAAGATATTTTTAATTGAGTTGACCAACTATTCGATTACAATGGGATCGAATGATACACTAAACTTCAGTGGTCATTTTCCAAAAAAATACCCAAAAACTAGTTTTTTATTTACTAGAGATGGAGGTTGTTCCAAATGGTTCATGTTATTATTCACATCTCTACAAATCTTCATAATATTCCCCATGATATTTTTAAATACACCTCTCAATGCCTGAGGAATTTTAATGAGGCAATTATTTCATTATACCTAAAAAAGGCTTGTTGCTCCAGTTTCTCATGGTTCCCACCACTTTCTAAAGTATCAATGATTTGAAAAAACATAAGACAATAAATCATATATAAATAATTTATTCACATGATAAATTTAATTTGAATTACTATCTTATGGGACCCCTATGTTTATACTTTTTTTCAAAAGTTAATCCAATATTATGTAGTGTAATTTCATACTAACATTAAGAGAATAATTATTATAGCAATATATATATCCATTATAATAGATTTTTATAATTTTTTTGATTAATCAAAGAATATCCCCTCAGAGTGTCAAAATTAGTGTGTCGCAAGGCCACTTTATTATAAACTAGGTGATGATTGAGTTAATACCAAATTGGTCAATTTTAGGTGTATTACCCATTATAACATATATTTGAGATCCAAATCAACTACTAAGATAAAGAGATGGATTTTATTTCTTAGAAACCAAATGGTTTAATACTCTTCATAAACAACTGTATTATTCCCTTAAAATTTTGACTTATTTTTAGGGTCTTCACTAATGTTTTCTAGTTCTAATTCCCAAATCATCTAAAACAAGATCTAATACAAAATATATTAGCCCTAATTGTTCTTACATTACTATTAAATCATTATAAAGAAAAATAATACATTTTAATACATTTTTCATTTGAGATTTTTAGTACCATGGAAAAATTAGGTTGATAAATAAATATTACATAATAAAAAATAAAAAATAAAAAATATCTATATTCTTATTAATTTTCATCTCAAATGATCTCATGATCTCTTTAGTACATGTAATTACATGAAGATATACATCAATAATTTGGTGACCTAAAAGTCTAGTTAGGGTAGGAATAACATGGGATCAATAAGAGATATGAATCAATAGTACATGGGTGAGAATCATCATCATCATTAAATTATAAGCATATTGTTGTCATCATAATCATGGGAATTTTTTCAGATAGTAATGAAATGTGGAATATTAATAATAATTAATGATCAAAACATGGTGGTCAAATACGACACATAGTTATCAACATAGAAGTTTTTATGGTCACAAATTACATATGTTCATAAATCATAAAATCAAAATTATGACTTAATATATAATCATTTTATGGAATAATAAAAATAATATCATGAGATACATCACATTAACCAATATATTAATGTAATATATATTTATATTCCCACCTTTCACATTATAAAATTTTCATAATCATCTATTCAAAATGGATTGAACACATATAACAATCATAATTATGAGATAAACACATGAAATGTAATGGGTTTTATAATGTTATTGAAAATAATACTTTCATGAATAACCTTTGGGGTTCCCAAATAATTTAGGTAAAAAATATTTAGGAATAAAAAACATTAATGTTGAATAGGGAAGAAATAAATCAATAGGTGTCAATGCATTGTTTTGGTAAATAATTTAATTTTGAAAAATCCTGGGAATTCTCTTATGATTAAGTCTAAAAAGGTATAAACATGTATTTACCCTGAAAAAAGTTGTAATGAATAGTATAATGGAATTATAAAGTCATTTTATTTATATAAATACATAAAATAATGTTAAAGTGGTTATGGCCCAAAATAAGGAGTTGTGTTAAGAATCCCCTTACCATAAATTTGGATTTATTTCATTATTATTCCACCCCTCACTTCATGGTGTTGTGTCTTTTTCTATGACACTAAAATACTTGAATTCATAGAGTTGAGTGACTCTATATAGTCATTATCTATTCTAAGGGTCCTAAGAAAGAGAATTTGGGAAGATAATTAGATTTGGTATGAAAGGGAATAATGTTTTTCTAAGGGGTGGGATATGGGGTATTTATACATGAGGGGAGTGGTATTCTTTCTTTAAAAAATTGACTAAAATATAAGTTCCATTGGAAACATTATAATAGTGATTTTATTTAAAATTTATGAAATATTTTAATTAAATAAAAAGGTTTTTGGACCTTTAAATCATTTTAATATTTAATTCATTGGTATATTAAAATTTCAAGTGTAAAAATGAAACAATTCTATTTTAATAGAATACATTGACATTAAACTTTTTAAAAAAACCATATAGGCTTGGTAAATTGTAATTAATTTATTAAATATTTTTTAGATGATCTAAAAATTCTAGAATTGTTTAGGTCATTATTAATTTATGATTGGTGGCATTTAAAACATACTAGGTATACAATCTATATTTTTACTATTCGCACAAAAAATCACATCTTGGTGAAAATTATATAAAAATAAACATGAAAAAATTTTGATGTGTTTATTCAAAAAAAAATATTTTATAAAAATAAATTTTTAGAAATTTTAATTTCAAATATTAATATAAGAATTAGGTTTTTTCTAAGGTATATTAAAATATAGTTTATTTAAAATGTCTTATAATTTCTTTCTGTTTTTAATTTTGTAATTTTTTGTGGCATTAATATATTTATATGCCTTGAAATTACTCATGAAAAATATTATTTATATTAAATTTTTTTATTTTGAGGTAGGATTACTATCCCAACTAATATGTTACTATTCATAAATGCTATGTTAATATTCCAACAGTGATTCCAAAAATAATATTACTTCCAATAAATGACACTTCATTCCATCATTCAAATTTCACCTTAGTTCCAACACTGGTTCTATATTATTATTTTCTAAAATTTTAATTGAATTACTAATATTTTGTTTCTTTTTCATAGTTTTTCTTATGCGAGTGGTAATCTATGAAAATTAAATGATATAAAATTTCCCCTTCCACTTTTTATATTTTCTATTTTTTCCCATTATAATATTTTGAATTTTCATGAGTTTCTTTTTTGAATACAATAACGATATACAATAATGATATAATATAACTTTTTTATATATATTCTTTGTTTACAATTATATATAACATAATATAGCACATATTTTTTTATGAAACATGTATCATTAATAATTCAAGGGTTATTATAGCTTAGCTGCTAGGATATTAAAGGATAATATATCATCTGTGATAAATATTTGGAAGGATAAAGTTGTGGAAAATTTTATATCCTCAAAATATGGATATTACTATTTGAAATACACTATAGTAGATACATGGAGAGGATTGGATGTTAAAAACATCATAAATAAAAAAATGACACTATTGTGGAATTTTTACCACAAAGTGACATATTTACCAAATTCTAAAGGAAAAATATGTAGAGAATCACTAAGAAACAAGATAGGATAATATATATATTTTCCATCAACTCATGAATAGATTCATTTTATAGATATTTTTTAAATATTCTAGAATTAAACATATATCCATTGAATTCAGGTAATAAATAATTAGAAATTTCTACCATATAAGTTAAATGAATATGAATATAAGTCAACCAATACATATTGTTATGAATGATAAATTAACTCAATTTAATAAATAAGTTTAATTTAACAACATTACCAATAGTAGTGAAAAGGTTAAAGTGAATTCTAAAACTTCTACAACTGTTTGTACCCTTTTAAAAGAATAATGATGAAGGAGATGAATATTCTTGAAGTATTTATAGTCAATGAAACTATTAATGATATATCTTGGGACCTCTACTATTGGTGATCATCACTTATCAGTTGAAATGAAAATTTACTAAATAATTTTTGGGTGATCTTTTGCAGAATATATTGTTTTGGGAATGTTGGATTATTTAAAATAAAATGATATAGAATGACACAACTAGTAGGATAACGGTTGATAAACATAGAATTAATTAAATTGAATTTATTTAGGTATAATTTTATAATCCTGATTCAGATGTGTGACTTAGGGAGTGATGTTTCCTACATTTTATAATGTTTTTAATAAAAAATAAATTTTTAAATTCACTTATGAGAGAATAATGAATCAGTATTAATATATAACATGTTGATAGAAATGAAAATGTAATTTTTATTATATAATAAGAAAATAAATTTTTGAATTGGAGTTTGTGACATATTGACTATAACATCATGAAGCACCTAACCACGATGAATGTGAAGTTATACATTCCAAACATAATGTGTAATACAGAGAGAATATATTAGGCATGCATGTTAGGTAAGATAGTTTATAACCCATACAAAATGAATATGAGAAGTGTTCTAAATAAATTGGATTTGGTTCACACATATGCGTTGGGTATAAATAATCTACTTAGAAAATTTTTGTAATATACATAATTCTCTTAATTTATGATAATATTATACTGTTATTTGTAATTATCATAAGAAGCAAGAGAGGGGTTACTGATTACATTAAGTGGTATATAAGATTATGGGATAATAAAACTATATGTTCCATGACAAATCATTGATATAAAAATGGAACAATATACACAACCATTAAATTTTTGAATTATCTTGAAAATAGATATCAAATAAAAAATATCCTTTTTCAGAACACCACAAAAAAATTGAGTCGTATGTCAAGAAAACTAGGTAGTGAAAATCATGGTTATGATACTACTCATTTAAAGTGGGATATTAATGTTTTATTGAATAAAGGATATTAATATTAATTAATATGTAAAAAAAATTCTATTCTGATGCGTATAGAATATTGAACTCCACATAAGATTTGGAAAATGAGGAAGCCATTACAAAAAAATTTCACGATTTATTTGGAAGTAAACATTCAATATGATATAATATAGGTAGCCAAGGTAAATATGATGATGTAGTAAATGATAGAGTATTTTTGGGTCATTAAATGAAATCTAATGATTAAGAATATCTCAATAAAAATTTGTGAAATATAATTAGTGGAAATTATGTTAAGGTTATCTAAGAGAGACAACTGAATAAAACTAGATGCTTATATGTTGGTGAGTTGTGTAGAGAATATGATAAGTCTAATGAAAATGATACGACTATACAAATTAAATTAATTTATCAAGTCTTATAAGATGATTATAAAATGTAATGAGATATTTAAGAGAGTTACATTTCATCTTAGAGTATGAGTAAGAGGAAGGAGGGTGAATAACCCGCTATTATTGGGAAACAATTACACCAAATTAGACCTGAAGAATTAGAACAGTAGATAATGATGAAATAAAACTGACTATGAAGCCTATGAAATTTAAATATTCCATTAAGGATAAATCATCATTTAGATATGTTAATAAAGTTCTTAACCAGGATGATATAAATTCTATTTGGTAACTGGAGGAAAGACTCGAACAACATAATGTGATTGGAAATAAACACTTAATCTATTTTTTTGATGAAAATGTAATTATGCTTCTGAATAATACCCATATTTTGTTTAAATGATATGAAAAATTTGATTAAGTTTTTATAGAGAAGGTATTTTCACCAGTATCCTAGATTGGGTAGATTTGGATGTTTTTGGATATTTCTATAAAAAGAGGCTACAAAATTTTTCAATTTGATGCAAAAAAATGTTTTATTAAATGGGTTTTTTAATGTGGTGGTATATATAAACTAGCCATTGGTTTTTCTTATTGTAAGGGTAGAAAATAAATTTTTTATATTAAATAATGTACTTTATGGTTTAAAATAGAAACCTCATATGTGGTATTCTCAACTTCACTCATACCTAAAGAAGTGGGAGTATAAAAGTAAAAGTGTTTATAATAAATTAAATGTGAGAATTTTCAAGGAATAAAAAATCACAGCATTAATGTATGTGGATGAACTTATTTATATTGGATGTAAACAGTGGTTAGTGGAATAGTTTTCAAAATTTATGAGTTCATATTTTATGATATCAATGATTTGTGAGCTTACCTACCTTCTTAGGTTATAGGTGAGTAAAAAATGGAGACATTTATTTATCTCATAGTTTATTTATGTATTTTATTTTCTTATAGAATTTAAATTCATGATTCGCATCCCATGAAACCCATATTAAAGTTAAAACCATTCAAGTGATGCACGAATATGAAATGATAGTTGATCCTTATATATAAAATGATTATTAGAAGACTATTATAGATGAAAACAACTCAACCTAGTATAAATTATGCTACTATTTGGGAAGAAGAGTTTCTAAAAAATCCAAAATAAGAAGAAAAAGTATTATTAAATTGGATTTTGAGGCATATTATATATACAGTTATATATGGATTAATGATTAAAGAAGAGAATGAGGATGAGTAATTAGCAGTCTCTGATTCTAATTATTGTAGTAATGTGGTGTACATAATTTCCATAAGTGATGAAATTTATTATATTTTCACTAAATTTGTGAGATAGTTGAGAAAACATATTACATCACTAGTGAAAAATGATGCAGAATAAAATTTTTCACAAAGGAAGGCACACATATTTATTGGATGGGAAAATAACTAATTTTTTATGTTAAAGTGAAATAAATTCTGTCCATTTTAATTATAAATAACAATTCCATTGGACCTACTAAGAATATAGTGTAACACTCTAAGAAAAAACACATTGATATCACATATTATTTTTTAAATAAACATTGTATTTATTAGATGATTTGATGAAGTTATATGTGTCAAATTAATAAGGACATTATATTATGGAAAAACACTTTGCTACAAATGTTTTTGATAAATAATTGTTTAACAATGGTGTTCAACCAAATTCTTCAAAACTAAAGACGTTTAGCTATTTCCCCTCTCCCGAAAAATATTTAATTTTTTTATTATGTTTTCCTCTTTTTTATGTGTTGGATTCTCCTATTAAATGTTCATTTGAAGAAAGTGGGAGAAACTATACATGGGTAATACCCAAAGAGGAGTGATGGTTTCATTTGGATTTTATAGGGAACATTATAGTCATTGTCTACTATTTCTTATTTCCTATAAACATATTCAATTCATATAGAATTGGGGACACAATAATTTCCTCTTTTCCTAGATACATAGTCACCAGATCCATTATTACTATATTAGAAAATATGATATATCCCTTTTATTTTATTATGAAAGGGGTAGAATGATTACAAGGGGATATAATTTTTTTAGTGATGAATTGAAAGAAAAATCCATCATGGGAGAATATTTGATCCAAGTATTTTTTTTATTAGTTTCTTTATTGGAAAATTATGCCAATTTTAGAGTTTATAAGTTAATCTATTTTATAGGGAGAGTTTTTAAATTTTTCTTGTAGTATTTGGGAATAAATATGAATTTTAATTTTTTTTTAACAATATAGAAAATAATGATTTCCAAAGGACAACCACAATATAACAAAAAGAAAAATTTTATGTCAAATTAAATCATTATTATGATATAATTTCCCTATGAATTTAAGAATATCAAACCCTTCAAAAGGATGATATTGGTAATCATATTTTTTAATATGATGCCTTTGACCTAGATTCCAATTAGTCTGTCCCAAAGACCAGTTAACCACATGACCCCTGGTTCATCTCCCTATATGCCAGGGTTTTATAATAGTAGTGGGGGTGTATTTGGTAGAATAGTGGGGATTCAATACCCCCATTATAGAGTATAACATTTGATATAACAAAAAGTAAATAGTAGTAGAATCATAATAATAAACAGAGGTACAAAAAACAATGGAAGCATAATAATCAATTGTATAACGAAGTAGTGGAGGAAGTTGATATCTGAATAACATAACCAAAAGGCTTAAATGGAATTCACTGATATGTATGACTGATGGAATGAAAATAATATATTAAAGAGTGAGTAGATACATCCATGCTATAGAATGGTCCTAAAAGAACAAATGGACAAAAACAACTCCATGACCATCTTGAGGCTAACCCTGATCTTATACTCCTAAGATTCATCTATGTAATATGAATAAGAAACAAGTATAAGGGTGCATGCCCCTATCCATACCCATATACAAAAAGTCTTCTTGGGTTTCCAAGGAGGCCTGAGTAGGGTGTGAGATAAATATTAGTAGGCCACCCCCAATGGTGTCTATGTGTAATCCATGTAGGGGCTCATAAGTAAACAATGTTCATTAATAATTAGGAATGTAAAGTGAAGAATAAATAAATAACCCCCCGCTCAGGTTCTTAAAGGATACCTACAATTTTACCTACTTCAGCTTATAGATGTTGTGAGATATCAAGTCTAAATATATATATATATATATATATATATTCCTGGGTTGGACTGGGCTGTAACACATAGGCATACAACAGTTGTGTATGAGCTAATAATCTCAACTAATGGGGTAGTAAAATCAATATATATATATAAATATATGGGTTGGATTGTTATGTAACACGGAGGCATGAAACACTATTCTAGATCCAATAATCTCTACACATGGTGTAGAAATACCAATGATGGTGTAAGGGTAGCTTGGGTAACCATGCCCTAATGAGGCCCTTGTCATCATTCCACTATAAATAACTGGCATGGGGGAAATAGCTCATACCCAAGAATTTTAATATAAATCATTCACATGATATTACGAGGCTCAATTAATTAAAGGCATCTCAATCAAAATTTATCAATTTACACATGCTATGTAAAAAGGCAGGGGTTCTCCATCTATATATCAATTTCATTTTCACAGAATAATTCTTTTCATAAGAATATTTTTTAATAAAACATGAGAAAGGGAAAATCCATGCCATCCCATGAAATCATTCCATAATATTCAATTCAATATAAATATAATATATATCTTTCCCTATCAATCTTATTCAATCAAAATCTTTAAATTTTCCTAGACATTTCTAATTCCATTAAAAAGGGTATAGGGGTCAAGAGTAAGGCATAAAAAACCACATGTTTCCCATTTGGACATTTCCAAGTCAAAAGGAACCAAACAACAAAGTGGAACCTTAGAATACATTAATTAATTGAGTATCAAATATAATTACATTAAAAATCCAAACCAAGAGCTAAATTGGGATCCATAAATTTTGGACTATTTGGCTAAAAGGGTCGATATTATAGTGGAATGAATATGGGTGTCCATCTAGAGTTCAAGTGATGTGTAAAACCTTAAACGGAAACCAATTCTCCTATAACATGGAAATAAGGACATTTAGACATTATGAGACCAAAAAAATTTAGAATCATGGAAAATTATGTATTATGGAATGATAGAATAAAAAAATGACCAAAACACAAATGAAAAATTATGCGACCACCTATGTTATGGTTGTAGATGATTCCTTGGTTGATATCAACCT
Organism: Viscum album; assembly: GCA_963277665.1. Lineage (NCBI taxonomy): Eukaryota > Viridiplantae > Streptophyta > Magnoliopsida > Santalales > Viscaceae > Viscum > Viscum album. The sequence continues at coordinate 1,174,729,561 of OY728153.1, read as the reverse complement.
TATATTTGAATCATATTAGAAGAGAGATAAGTTTCAGTCCAAGGACTTAAAACTAGGGCATATGATCTTGTATCTAGATAGCACAATAAAAGTATATTTTAACCAAAGAATGAAGATTTTTTGGTGTTAGTCTTACCTTGGGTTATCCAGTTCTTATTTTGAAACAAAGATCGGTTTATGAATAGAAGAGATGTAGGTGATTAATGATTTAGGGGTTATGAGATATATGGGATAATAAAGAGAGGAATAGCCATGGGAACACTAGGTGAGGGGAATATAAAGTAATACTTAATGTTTATGTGGGGAAAAATAGAATGTTTCCCCAAAATCCCTTTGTAAACTGTTTATGTTTTTGGTTTACAAACCATGTACAAACAATGATAAATGGATCAGCCCCCAATCTGTAGTAGGCCACATAGTCATGCACCTATGTCTGAATGGTTACAGACAAACTGTGTTGAATTTCAGGGCCCCTGTCTGCAGCCTCACAGTTTAAACAAGCCATGCTTCCTGGGGTGCACAATTTTCACTAACCATGTGGCCCAACATACAACCCACTTTTCTGGAACCTTGGGATCTAAACATGCCTCATACACTCCTCAGACCTCACCTATGACATATTATACCTTTACCATGATTAAAGGAACGATTAAAATTGAATAACGAAGTATCCATAACTTTTTTAAAAACTAGGTCGTTACAACAACAGCTTCTTATAAAAATGTATCTCTGATTTGACCTTGTGAAGGTAAATAAGTACTATCAACAAATAGTGTCAACCGTTGAGATCATATATAAGCTTCCCATTCTAAGGTCTCATCCTATACTCGACTGTGCTTCAATAAAATCTATACAAGCGGAACAAGCTTTTCTAAGAGTGTCTTCATGCTCTGATCAACTATACGAACTGGGAAGCCCTCAAAATGAGAATCCATATCCAATTGGGCCTCAACCAGCTGAAAGAAATGGATCAGATCTTGATATTATCGATGAAGCTGAGATACATAAAAGACATCTTGCATATATTGGTATCTTTGAAGAAGTGTGAGCTAGTAATCCAGTAGTTCAATCTGCTTCATAAACCTAAAAGGGTCTAATGAATCTTAGAGAAAGATTACCCTTCTTCTGAATACATCTATGCCCCAACCTGGGAGAGACATTCAAGAAAACCCATTTTCTATCCATGAAATCAATAGGTCACTAACACTTTTGGAATATGACTACTTTTTGGACTAAGATGACAATATACACTTTCGAATCAGCTAGACCTACTTTGAAGTCTCCTACATGAGACATGGTCTAAACACCTATTCCTCCCCTATATCTAGCTAGCTCAGAAGGGAGTGAGAAGGCATGCCATATTAGGCTTTATATAGAACCATCTCAATGGTGTAATGAACTATGTTTTTATAAGAAAACTCTTCCAATGGAATTTCTTTATTCCAATAACCCCCAAAATCAAGGTCACACACTTGAAGAATGTCATCTAAGATCATTATTGTAATATTCATCTATCCATCAGTCTATAGGTGATAGGCCATGCTAATAAGTAAATGTGTACCTAAGGATTTCTGCAACTCCTACTAGTACTGTGAAATGAAATGATCATCTCTATAAGAAATGATAGAATGAGAAGATCCATAAATACACATCACTTCTTTGGCATACAAGTTCGCTAACTCATCTACCGGGAAGGTATCTCAAATAACTAAGAAGTGTGAAAACTTTATCAAATGATCAACAAAAACCCACACTATGTCATTTTCCAAAGGTGATCTAGGTAGAATAGTCAGGAATTCAATCAAAACATCATCTCATTTCCACTAAGGCATGGACAATAGCCAAAGAATCCATGTAAGATTTCCATGTTCATATTTCACCGAATGAAAAGTAGAAAATTTGAGTGATGAAACCAGATATCTAATGTTTCAAGAAAGGCCACCAATATTGGTTTCATAGATATTGATATATTTTGGAGAAACATGGTTGAACTGTCCATGTTTAGGTATAAAAATATTTCATTATATCTTCATTGATGTTTATTGAGACCCAAAGACACCCACGAAACAAAGAATATCATCCTTGTTGACTATCCAACTAGAAGTTGTATCGTTATCTGAGACACTGTCCCACAGGACAAGGCCTTGATGATCAGATAACTATCTTGAACTAAACTATTCTAGAATAGTTTATGTCACTACTAAGGCTGTGAGAATAGTTTGACCATGGTCATACTGAACCTCATCGTGCATCTCTAAGAATAAGGGAATAAGGATCCATTAATCACTGGATTCCTGAGCTTCATGTGTCTGAGTCTTTGGGATTAGATAATTAGCAATAGAATTCCCTTTCCCTGATGTGTAGGCAAGTTCAAAATGAAATGATTGTAGGTACTCGGCCCACCTAAAATTCTATAAATTCAAATCCTTCTATGTGAAGATATACTTGATTCTTATGTGGTCGGTAAACACGACAAAATTCCATCCCAACAAAAATTATTTCCAATAGTAGAAGGCATAAAAAATATAGTGATCTTGAGGTCATTCTTCATGAAATTTCACTTGTGAGTCCATAAATGATGAGAACCATACAAAGTAACTCACTCATCCTGCATCAGAATGTAACATCCCGGTTCCAGAAGCCACCCAGAGGTGCCCCGTACCCGGTTGGTCACACGGCCTCAAGCACATTTCCCCAAACGCCAGAGGCAGCCGACTAGTAGCAAGGTCCTAGGGTGTGATAGTGGGGAAACTATGCCCTCATTGGCAGAGAACACATCAGAAGTAGTAAACATGCAATAGCGGAAGCAGTAAATAACCAACAATAATAGACAGTAGAAGAATAAATCAACAAACTGGAGCACATATGTATATATTGAATGATGCAAGATACATATCTAGGAAAGCATCCAAAGAAGTCAAAATTCTGAAAAACACAACAGTACTAAAACAAGTACAATATAAAAGTAAACATATCCTCAGCATCGCAAGGCAAAGCTTGGTCACATGCTCTCCTGCTCCAAGCAATCAAGCACCAGAAGTCGAAGGGTTCTTTCCCTTGTCTATACCTGCAACATCATAGTCTATTTGGGCCCAAAATCATGACCTAAACATGATGTGAGACTACATCCCTGTAGTAATTCACCCAAAGATCTATGCCTAACAGTCAGTGAGTATATGGTAGGTAAATGTACAATAAGAAGTAAACAAAAACTACAAAGTAGAAAAGTAGTAACAATAAGCAATAAAGAAGGATGATACACAAAAGTAATCAATACAAAACCAACAAAAGTAGTGAATCAAACAACTAAAAAGAAGGAAAACCTCTAGGAAGTACTCACAACCATCCCATCTGGTCCTATCCAAGAAGTACGACAACCCTGTGGGCAGTGCACTCAGACTAACCCATCTGTCTTGGTCATACGAATTTATAAGACTCTCTCGGGAATCTCACTCGGTCAATTCCCCTTATAGTCAAGGGTAGTCAGGGACTCTCTGAGTAACATCACACTTTCTAACCCTATTATCCACAAGGTCTAGAGACTCTCTGATGAAGCTATCTCGGTCAATTCCTCCTATAGCATCAATTATACCATAGACTCTCTGAGGAAGCTCACTCGGTCAATTCCTCCTGTAGCCTGGGAAGGTTCTTAAAAAGATTCAAACAAAGTAAGACTCTCTGAGGAAGCTCACTTGGTCTACCTTCCTGTAGTCTATAATATCCAAGACTCTTTGGGAGCTCACTCCGTCCATCCTTTGGTGTTTATAATGTCTAAGACTCTCTGGGAACAACAATCGGTCTATCCCTTATAGTCTATAGCACCTGTTTCTATCATCCCCGTGATAGTCAGTTTATAATAATTATGTATGCCCAAAGTACACCTATAAATCTACATAGCTAAACAATCTACAAAGCAACAAGCATGTCATGAGTTTCACTTCAACCTATAACCGCAGGTCATGGAAATAGTTGTAAAAACCAAAGGAAAATGAGACCCAAAGGTCGTAAAGAAAACAAATAAAGGGAAAAAACATCCAAGCACAAAAAATTATCCTCTAACATGGTCAATTTATCTTTAAAAATCATAAAATCAAATCAATAAAATAAAAAGGCAAAAAGGTAAACACGAAATACCCCGTTCACGAGTATCGGTGGGAATTCACACATAAAACTCAAAGACATTGAATGGTAAGGCACAAACCTCCTACCTCAATCCTAGAAGATCAATATACATGAACCATAACGACTGATTATCCCTAGAATGTCATAGATCTAAGAATACACACAAAACATTCAACCTTAGATAACATGAGAAGGAGGAAGATTTGGAAAACAAGGCTCAAGAAGAAGGGATAACTCACCGCTACACTTCCAACGCAATCAACAGATCTCAAATCGGTGAAAGGATGGATGCTCAGGAATCCAGAGATGTTTCTTGGCTGTATGAAATCTCTCGGTCGAACTAGACCTAGAAAAAGATGATTATGGGGATTAGGCGCGACCCTGGTCTGTTTATTGAAAAAAAGAAAATTACACGGCGTGTACTTTTAGAGTACACGGTGTGTAGTGGGTTTTTCCGTACTCCGCCAAAATCGGCCTCCAAGTCACCCCCACACACTATGTGTGTGGCCCAGACACGGCCAACACACGGCTTCGAGTGGGAAAAGAGAACATGATGTGTACTCAGAAAGTACATAGCGTGCACTTCAAAAATTTCCAGAAACCTTATTTTTCCCAAAAACATCCGAAAAAGGAAAAACATATCTGAAACGAATATATTGGTTCTTAAAAACTTCCCCACTTAATGAAATTCTTCCCTGAATTTCCCTAGAGGGGCGTAGAAGAAGAAACCTCGAATATCTCTGGCCACTACGATCGAACCTCGGCCTCACTCTCCCACGTCTCGTCCTGTACTCGACCATGCTGACATGGCACCCATACTAGAAGAATAGACCGGCCTCGGAGAACCTTTGTAATGTGATCAAAAATCCAGATAGGATGCTCCTCAAATGACGCATCTTCTCCAAGCTCAACCTCCTCAGGTTGTAAGACATGATACAGGTCTGAAAAGTAATGTCGGAGCTGAGAGACATGGAAAATGTTGTGCATAGCCCGGTACGTCTGAGGTAGCTACAATCGATAGGCAACCAGACCAACACTCTCCAACACCTCAAACGGCTAGATGTACCATGGTGAAAGCATTCCCTATCTCCGAATCCTCTTGTGTCCCAACCTCGGTGCGACACGGATGAAAACCTGATCACCAACCTCGAACTCTAGAGGTCACCTCCGCTAATCAACATATTACTTCTGTCGAGACTGTGCTGTAGCCATCCTTTTCCGAATCAACTCTATCAGCTCTGAAGTCTCCTGAACAAGACGATGTCCCATCAGAGCTGCCTCTCCTGCCTCCAGCCAGCATAAGGGTGATCAGCATGGCCTACCATACAAAGCATCGTAAGGTGACATCTGAATGGTCGCCTGAAAACTGTTGTTGTATGTGAACTCTACAAGAAGAATATGATTCTCCCAAGAATGGACAAAGTATAGAATGCAAGCTCGGAGCATATCCTCAAGCACCTGGATCGTGCTCTCGGACTGGCCATCTGTATGGGGATGGTATGTTGTACTCAAAAGTACTTGTGTACCAAAAGCCTTATGAAGTCCCTTCCAGAACCAAGAGGTAAAGCGCACATCCCTATCTGAAACAATGGAGTGTGGAGCTCCATGTAGACGTAAAATCTCTCAGATGTATAGTCATCCCAGATCATCAACACTTAAGGACTCCATGATAGGAAAGAAGTGTGCAACCTTCGTAAGCCTGTCGACAACAACCCAAACAACATTACTCCCCAGAGATGACCTTAGTAAACCGGTCACGAAGTCCATTGTGACAATGTTCCACTTCCACTCCGGAATCGGTAACTGCTGTAAAAGCCTTGCTGGTCTCCGATGCTTTGCCTTCACCTGCTGAAAAGTATAACATATCATGAAAAAACCATAAACATCTCTCTTCATACCTGGCCACTAGTTCTTTCAGTAAAGATCCTGATACATCTTAGTGACGCCAGGATGAACTGCCCAAACTGAGGAATGAAAATCCCTCATTATCTCCTCGCGTATGTTTTCTGGAACCCATACACATCCCGGGAAATGCAAGATCTCATCTTCACCAACTGTCCATCCAAGAAGAGGGTCCCCTCCTGACACACACTCCTGCAGGACTAAGGACTTTGAATCTGATAGCTGCTTCATTCGCACCAGATCAATAAGTGTAGAGGTTATAGACACAGATGAATGGAAGGTCTATCCATGCATGTCTTCCACCTCCAAGTTCTTCTTAGAGAATAGATTCATAAGATACCACTCACTTTTGGCCTCTTGAACTGCCTGAATCTGAGTTCTCCTGCTCAAAGCATCAGCCACAACGTCGCCCTTTCCCGGCGTATAGGTGAGCTCAAATTCGAATGACTGATGATAGTCGACCAACCTGCGCCATCTCAGATGCAGATCATCCTGAGTGAAGATATACTTGAGACTCATGTGGTTGGTGAAAACCACAAAGTGGTCTCCCAAAAGATAGTGTCTCCAACAGCGTATGGCATGAACAACTGCTAACAAATCCAGATCATGCGTCGGGAAGTTCCTCTTGTGAGGCCTCAACTGCCAAGACCCATACGCAACGAATCCATCTCCCTGTATAAGAAAAGCTTCAATCCCGATACCTGAAGCATCATAGTGAATAGTAATCCCTTACCCGGATTCAGCAAGACTAGTATCGGTGTTGACGTCAACCTCTCTTTCAGCTCCTGAAAGGTGGACTCACAAGAATCTGACCATAAAAACTACACCCCCTTCATGGTCAGACCTATCAACGAGGATTCTAGGCGCGATATGTCTTGAATTAAGTGTCTGTAGTACCCAGCCAGACCTAGAAAACTCCGTACCTCAAATACATTTTTCAGTTGCTGCCAGAAAACTACACCTCTCACTTTCTCTAGGTCCATGGAAACTATTTTCTCTATGATGACGTGACCCAAGAAGTGAATCTGATCCATCCAAAAGTGGCACTTCGAGAGTTTAGCATACTGCTGATGCTCTCTCAGTGTACTCAGAACGATCTCTAGATTTGTGGCATGGTCATTTCAAGTGTGAGAGTACACCAAGATATTGTCCACGAAGACCATGATAAAGGATTACAAGTATGGATGGAACACTCGGTTCATAATTTCCATGAAGACTGCAGGTGTGTTCCTAGGACCGAACGACATGACTGTATACTCGAAAAGACCATACCTTCTCTTGAAAGCTTTTAGAGGTATATCTGGTGGTCTAACGCGCAACTGATGATAACCGGACCTGAAGTAGATCTTTGAGAACACTCAGGCTCCTCGAAGCTGATCAATGTTGTCATCGATCCTTAGTAAGGAATATTGGTTCTTGATCTTCAACTACATCAGCTTCTGATAATCCACACAAAGCTGAAGGGTACCGTCTGCCTTCTTCAGAAAAAGGATAGGAGAACCCCAAGGAGAAGTACTAGGTCAGATGAAACATTTTTCCTGTAACTCCTCCAACTGCTTCTTGAGCTCCTGCAACTCAGGTGTAGCCATCCTATAAGGAGGAATGGACACCAGTTCTGCTCCTGGAACGAGCTCAATTGAGAAGTATACCTCACACTCTGGAGGCAAACCTGAAATTTTTTCTAGAAATACATCCCTGAAACAATCCACCACTGGAAGAAAATCTAACCGTCAAGTTCCCTAGTCATCCAGATAAAGACTGTAAATTTGGGAATTAACTTCCCCTAGCGCATGATGCTCTATTCCATCTCTACCCTCCTAGACATCCCACTAGCCTCTATGAAGGAAATATCCTCCATGTGGTGATACGAAACTCACCCTACGGCGATAGTAATCAACGACTTCCTGGAAAGGAACCAACCAGTCCATACCGAGAATGACGTCATAACCCGTCATCTCTAGGACATAGATGTCCAATAAGAAAAGACACCCCGCAACCTCAAGGGGAAACTCTCTGCACTGACGTACGCTAGATGTCCTCGTTCCCAAAGGCGTGTCCAGAGTCAACAATTCAGCAGACGAAAAGTTACAGAGCCCAAATCTCTCCATGACAGAAACATAGATAAAGTTATGGGAAGAACTAGTATAAAAAAGACCTGAAGATAAAAATGAGGATACTAAGATCGTACCTCAAACTATAGAAAGGTCGGGATCCTGCTCCTGATGGGTCTACTCGACAGCGAAAGACTGGCATGCATCGTGGCCCTGCGCCCCTGGTAGACCGCTCTCAGCTGATCCACTCTACTGTCACTGATGAGCTGGTGACTGACCACCACGACCGCGACCTCCACCTCGGCCTGAATGGCCGGAAGAACACCAGTTCCCAGACTATTGGGAAATATGTGAAGCATCTCTAGAATGTGGGGTCATAGAGTAACCATGCCACCAGCTGAAAGTGAGAAGATATGAAAGAAGCACTGAACATGGCCCATCTTGCGCAAGATAGACACTCCATCGGATCTCTCTAGAACAGAGGCCTAGTATGCCCACTCCCACCGCACTGGTAGCATATAACCTGGATACCTGAAGATGTATCCCCCGAACCCCGATCACCTTGATTAGAATCTCTACGATGCTTTCTACCGTCCGTAGGAGGAACACCAGCCCAGTAAATCGAACCGCCTTGGCTCACTGCTCCAAAATCCCTCAGATTGCGCTCAGTGATCAGCGCCTGGTTGACGATGGAGGATATAGAAGTCAAATGGAAGATATTCACATGGGAATGGATCTACTACCTGAGACCATCCTCGATATTCCTAGAAAGGAACAACTAATCACCTGCTTAGATCAGTGTGGAACACTGCAGCTCAGTGAAGCCAGACAAGTACTCCATAACGGAAAGAGTACCCTGTTGCAGACTCATAAACTCCCGGGCTCGATCGGCCCTCAGGGTCTCTTGATTGAGGTAGTCATAAAAGGTGCATCGAAACTCATCCAAATACATATCCTGCTGATGCCCAAACTGTGAGATCACCTCCCAACACCTCTTGGCGGTGTCCCGGAGAATATAAGTATCCGGCTTTACCCTTTTCTCTAGAGGGTTCTCTAGGTGCTCAAATATGGTTTGTGTGGCCTCTATTAATGACTCTGTAGTCTGGGGTCCTCCATCCCATGAAAAAGTAGGAGGATTCTACTATTGGAAAACCCATGTCAACTCATCCATCGACGGGGCAGGAGGTGGAGCTCCCTGGAAGGTCTGCATCATCCTCATGAAGTCCTCCGTGAACTGCGCCTAGGCACCTGCGACTTGTATAACTGCTCGTGCCAAGGCTAGCACAATAGGAGGATCTATAGGAGGCCCCTAATCGGCCATATTTGGTGTCTGCTCACCATCTGGAAACTGATGAATGACTGGAGGACATCACGGAGGCATAGCTATGAATGATCAAAAGCACACCTTAGATCAAGATTAACAGAGACTGAAAACAGAGGAGTACAAATCAGGAATATGGGAAAGAAACATTCAAGATTTTCAAAACATGACTACACGGCGTGTATAAAAACTACATAGCATGTCTTCTTAAGCCATTAACATGGGTGTGTACTCCTGTCACTACTATTCATGTAACACCCCAAACTACACGGCACGTTTTTCCCACACACGGCGTGTACTTGAACTCTAAACCCCTTCCCGATTCTCTTTACACGGCTAACCCACATGGTCTAACTATCCCCAGACTACACAACGTGTTCTCCAGGGACACGATGTGTACTATATGGGGTCTCGGCATCCCGTGTTGTTAGTTACACGGTCATCTACACAGTTGGCCCTTACACGGTGTGTTCCGAACAAACACGACGTGTGTAGGAGAAGGTGACACCGTCCTGTGTTGTTTGTGACATGGCCAGGTACCTGAAAAAGACTAGACGGACTGTTCCGAAACAACACAGCGTGTCTAAGAGGACGTAACACCCACCTGTGTTGTTCACGACACGGTCGGGTACCTGGATAGAACTACATGGTGTGTTCCTTTACAACAAGTCGTGTTCTACTCAAGCTTCCCCGACCCGTGTTGTTAGTCACACGGCCAGGTACATGGCTCTACACTACAGGGCGTGTACCTACCATACACAGCGTGTTCCTAAAGTTATTTTTTCACAACACTGTGTTTCTTCTCACACGGTCATAGACACGGCCTGAAAACTACACACCGTGTAGTCAGAAAGTACACGTCATGTATTCTGGGTTTTTCAGGGCAGTAGCTCCAAAAATGCACAGAAGCCTAGAAACATTAAATACAAGGCAAAGAGGTTCCAAATTCAGATCTTTGAGGGCCCATACCCCCCACGAGTCAAAGCTTGGCATCTCCTATAGTCATTTACAAGAGAAAACAGGATCATGATCCCCCAATTTCCGATTCAAGAGGGCCCATAACACCCCAAGAATCAAAATTTGGCATTCATTTAAACAAATTGCAATACAAACAATATTATAACAAAGAGGCAGAGATTCTATCAAGAATAAATCACAACATCATGCATAATCTACAAAAATTCTATCACAACAACATGCAATCACTAAGGCACCCTAGATGTCAGGACAAGAATGCATGGAATGTGATTTCTACAAGTTCCTATATGATAAATGAGATGGAATACACTCAACTCATCAGGTTGAGACAGAAATAGAACCGTAATATCAATCAATAACATCACAAAGCATGTGAATCACTCTATGTGAAATCATATCAACCGTAAAATCTCAAAACCATAAAACTGAAATAAATGAGTTAGTATGGATTTTCCCTATACATGAGTTAGCTACTCTTAGGCACAACTCATTACCAAGTACCAAATTTATCCTATCCCTGGATAATGTCAACAAACAATAAAGAAAGAGGAAATAATTCCTCTGATATCACTTTGTAACATCCCTGTTCTGGAAGCCACGCAGAGGCTCCCCATACCCGGTTGTTCACATGGCCTCAAGCGCATTTCCCCAAACACTAGAGGATGCTGACTAGCAGAGAGGGCCTTAGGTGTGATAGTGGGGAAACTATGCCCTCATTGGCAGAGTACACAGTGAAAGTAATAAACATGAAATAGTGTAAGCAGTAAATAACCAACAATAATAGATAGCAGAAGACTAAATCAACAATCTAGAGCATATATGTATATATGGAATGATGCAAGATATATATCTAGGAAAGCAGTCAAACAAGTCACAATGCTGAAAAACACCACAGTACTAAAACAAGTACCAAAGAAAAGTAAATATCTCCTCAGCATCGCAAGCCAAATCTTGGGACCATGATCTCCTGCTCCAAGAAATCAAGCACCAGAAGTCGAAGGGCTCTTACCCTTGTCTATACCTGAAACAACATAGTCTGTTTGGGCCCAAAAGTCTGACCCAAACAGGGTGTGAGACTAAATCCCAGTAGACATTCACCCGAAGATCTGTTCCTAACTGTCAGTGAGTATATGGTAGGTAAAAGTACAATAAGAATTAAAAACAACAGCAAAGCAGTAACAGTAAGCAGTAAAGCAGGACGATACACAACAGTAATCAATACACAACCAACAATAGTCGTGAAGCAAACAGCTAACAAGAAGGAAACCCTTGGATAAGTACTCATAGCCATCCCCTCTGGTCTTATCCACGATGTACCACAACCCTGTGGGTAGTGCACTCATCCTAACCCCTCTGGCTTGGTCATACAAAATTATAAGACTCTCTGGGGAATCTCACTCGGTCAATTCACCCTTATAGTCTAGGGCAGTCAGGGACTCTCTGAGGTGGATCACGTGGTCTAACCATCTTATCCCCAAGGTCTAGAGACTCTATAAGGAATTTATCTTGATCAATTCCTCCTATAGCATCAAGTATACCACAGACTCTATGAGGAAGCTCACTCGGTCAATTCCTCCTCTAGCCTGGGATGGTTCTTAAAAATATTCAAACAAAGTAAGACTCTCTGAGGAATATCAATCAGTCTACCCTCCTGTAGTCTCTAATATCCAAGACTCTCTAGGAGCTCACTCGGTCCATCCTTGTAGTATATAATTTCTAAGACTCTCTGGGAAGCTCACTCGGTATATCCCTTATAGTATATAGCACCAGGTTCTATCAGCCCCATTCCATTCAGTGCATAATAATGATGTAAGGCCATAGTACACCTATAAATAAACTTAGCTATACAATCTACAAGGCAATTTGCATGTCATGAGTTTCACTTCAAACTATAACTATAAGGCATGGAAACAGGTGTAACAGCCAAAGGCAACTGAGACCCAAAGGGCGTAAACAAAACAAAGAAAGGGAAAAAACATCCAAGCACAACAAATTATCCTCTAACATAGACAATTTATCTCTACAAAAGCATACAAGAATGTCAGGAAAACAACAAGGAAAAAAGGTAAACACGCAATACCCCGTTCACAGGTATCGGTGGAAATTAGCACATAAAACTCAAAGACTTTGAATGTTAAGGCACAAACCACCTACCTCAATCCTAGGAGATCGATATACTTGAACCATGATGACTGACTCTCCCTAGAACGTCTTAGATCTTAGAAAACGTAGAAAATTTTCAACATTATATAACTTGAGAAGGAGGAAGAATTGGAAAACAAGGCTCAAGAAAAAGGGAGAACTCACCGTAGCGCTTCCAACACAATCGACAGAGCTCGAATCGGAGAACGAATGGAGGATTGGGATTCCGGAGAAGTTTCGTGGCTGGAAGACATCTCTCGGTCGACCGAGACCTAGAAGAAGATGATTATGGAGATTAGGCGTGACCCCGGTCCGTTTAATGAAAAAAAGAAAAGTACACGACCTGTACATTTATAGTACAAAACATGTAGTGGGTTTTTCTGTACTCCACCAAAATTGGCCTCCGCGTCACCCCCACATACCGTGTGTGTGGCCCAGACATGGCCAACACACGGCTTCGAGCGGGAAAAGAGTAGACGGTGTGTACTCAAAAAGTACACAGCGTGTACTTAAAAAATTTCCAGAAACATCATTTTTCCCAAAATCTCCCAAAAAAGGAAAAACATACCTAAAACGAAGATCCAGGTCCTTACACAGAACAACTCTAAGACCAACACCCAACCTATCAAAATAGACTGTATAAGCCATTCCTGAATCCGAAAAAATTAACATTAAAATTGAAGTCAGTATACCCTTCATCTCTTGAATGGAGGCTTCAGAAGATTCATACCATTCAGATTTCACACCCTTATCTTTATAGAATTATGGAGTGCTAAAAGGCATGAGAAATCCTGAACAAAGTGTCTCTCGTACATAGAAATACATAAGAAAATTTAGATATCAAATATGTTCTTGGGATATTTTCAAAAACTAAGCCTCAAACATTTTATGGGATAACAAAAACTCATTACTCTGATATGATATGACTGAGTAAGAGGGGTTTTTTGATCCAAATGTTGAATTTATTGAGCTTTTCATAGATTTGATGCTCTATGAATATATTTACCCTGATTTAAATATTTTTTGCATGGTCATTTTTAAATCAAGATTAAAACAACATATTGTCAACAAATACTACCACAAAAGAATAAAAAAATGGGTGTATGACCTGATTCATAAGATCCATAAAGACATAATGTGAGTTCGTGGGTCTGAATGGAATAACCAGGTTCTCATAAAGACTATAAATTCTTATTGAGTTCCAAAATCTCCTTATATTCCATGAAATCCCTTGAAATCATTCCATTATATCTAATTAAATATAAATATTATAACCATCTTACCCTAGCCATGATATTCGATCCAAATCATTCTATTTTCCAAGACATGTAAAATTCCATTAATAATGGTATAAGGGTCAATAGTAAGAGATGAAACAACCCAATTTACCATTTGGAAAATACCAAGTCAAAAGGAAAAAAACAACTTAGAGGATCCATAGAATACATTAATCGCATGATTTTGAAAGAAAATTTCATAAAAAACCAAGGCATGAGCTAAAATTTGTTCCTTGCATTTTGGACTATTTAGATAAAATGGGAGATATTCATGTGGAACACCGATGGTTGACTATATAGATTTCAAGTGGTGTCTATACCCATATATAAGAACAAAAAAACCCATAACAAGGTAATAGGGTCATTTAGACATGAAAAGACCAAAACATTTTCGACGCTCAGAAAAGGCCAACTTATGGAAATATAGAATTAATAAAAATAACCAAATAATAAATGTAATACAATGTAACTAAATAAATTAGGGAGATATTGGATTCCTCTATTGATATCGACCTTATATTTGAAGCAGGTTGGATGAGATATGAGTTTTAGTCCAATACACTGATAATAAGGCATATGTGCCTGCATCTAAATAACCAATAAAAGGTGATATTAAATGAAAAATGAAGAGTGTATTAGTTTATAATTACCTCTATATAACAAAGGTTTTTTTGAAATCAAATATTAGTTTCTGAATGGAAGAGATACAGGTGATTCAATATTTAGGGATTTTGAGACCTATGGGAGAAGGAAGGTAAGAACAACAATTAGAAAACAATTTGGGAGAGAAGATAAGATGTAAGGTTTTAGTAGGGGAAACTGGTAATTTTGGCCAAAATCCCTCTGTACACAATTCTTTTCATAGGTTATAAACTGTGTGCAAAAAATATAAATGGATCTACACCCATATATAGTAGTTCATATGACCATGTGCCTAAGCCCGCTCGGTTGTAGACAAACTATGTGGACATGGATGTACCACTATTTATCATTGCAGGGTTCAAACAAACCATGTGTCTTGACCTGCAGCCCACCTTTACATAACTAAAATCTCTGAACTGGCCCTATATTTTCCTTAGACCACACCTACGCCATATTATACATTTACCATGATTAATGGAATGATTCAAAATGGAAAACCATAGATCTGTACATTCTTTAAAAAGTATGGTCCTCACATTAAAGTTGTTATATAATGAAGATGTATCTATATTCCTACAATAATCATTTTATGGTAGTGGAAATATTCCTAAATATGGAACTTGTATTCATATAGTATAAGGTATAATTTACAAGGTTAGATGATAACTTTTTAAGGATCATTGGAGTATTCATAATGATGAAAGATGATTATTTATAGATGGATTCAAAATTGAATGATTGTTTCTTTGACTTCATAAGGTTTACAATCTTTTTAAGGTAGATCATGATTATTCATATGGTTGAATGTTTGTTATGGTGTATTATTTTTCCAAAAATAGACTTTTTATGATTATAAAGAGTCATTATAATTCTGACTAGGTTCCTCATAAGGTCTAATAAATAGTCTATATAATGTTGTCTAGGGAACCTTGTAAGGATAATCTATGAAGTTGTTATGGTTCATTGAATTTTGATATAATAGACAAGTAAAATGAATTTTATGGGGAGTTTATATGGTTCATCTATAAAAGAACATAAATCTATTCACTATGGTTTCATTATTCATTTAATAAAATCTGTGTCAAACGTTTGGTTTCCATTTAGTATTATCAATCATAATTTATAATAGATATCTTAGTCCAAAAAAATCTCAGATTCAAGCAGGTATTGAGAAAAAAGTGATGAAATTTTAAGGGATTTATATTGTAATTTTTAAGGGGTTCTAATACAATAATTTTTATATTATTTAAAATAGAATTAAAAAATTATTTCTAAGGATTTCAAATATCAATAATATTTTATAAATCTTATGGATGAATATTTTTTTAGAGTGCCCTATTTACAGTATTCAATATTTATATTTACTATTAGGTCGAGAAACAAATTGGGAGACTAAATGGAGGGGTTTTTATCATTTTATAATTGGGAAAAGTTTTGTAAAATTCATAGGTTATTCTTGATCAAAATACTAAGTATATATAATTTATTTTTATATAAATAATAAATTTAATGTATTACATTGATTTATTGAGAACTCAAAGATGATAGGAGAAACAAAGTGTTGTTGTATCACTTTGAATATCTAAACTAGAGAAAAATAAAAAGAGATAGTGTATAATGAAAAATCCTTTTTGGTTTTTTTATTTATATTTTTGAATGATTTAAAAGAAACCGGTTAGTTTTATCAATTTTATTTCCTTCACTCAAGATGTTCATAAGATATCAATAAGCGTGAGTGTGCCTATGTTTAATAGTGAAAGTATCTTGAATGTTAATAATTAATTTAATTAAGAGTATTACACACTATTACATATACACCTTATCAATATATACGCATTGAAATATCTGTTAGTGGTCAAACAAATAAAATGTTGTGTGATAACATCTGTTCTATGTATTAAATAATTTTATGTTTGTATGATGAACATAAATATTTTTATGTATTAGGATTATAAAAGAGAGAGATAAAACATGTGAAAAGAAATTCACACAACTATATCTCCCCAACCCTCATTAGGTGTTTCAAACTATGGTTGTAATATCATAAATTTTAGAAAATATCCCAACCCAAAAATTACATGAATTATTTATTATGATGATGTATTATATTTCATTGTTAAACTTATATTATTACAACATGTTCCTCAAATAATTATTCATACATAGTTTTTATTTATTATTATGAGATAATAATAACATGAATATCAATTGTAATGGATAAATACATAAATAAATTACAAATAGGGAGGAAATAAATTTCCATGGTGTGGAGTAACTAACGTTATAGCAAGGTATAAGATTCCTTCAACAACAAAAAAATCATATAATATCTATATTTCTCCAACCATTATTAAACATTCTATGATATATCAAAAGGCTATAATATGTATGTTATATCACTTAATACCTACATCAATGAATTATAGTAAATTAAAATTCAATAAAAACACAATGTAATGTTAATATTTGAGAAAGAGGTTAAGGTAAGTTGATATGGTGTGTTATCTATAGAATTAGGTTGTAGATTACACTAGAAACCTAATGAGCATTCTAGAGGCAAGGTTGTCGAGGTAGTTTTACAAGGTACACAGCTGAACTCTGGAAATTTTGCAGTTATTATAGGATATTTTTCCTATTTAAAAAGGTAATTATGATCCTTTTATTTCCTTTATTCTAACCCATTCGATCCTTTCTTTTACCCCATTTGTTAGACTCAATCATTGTCCCTCCTTAATCTTCAAAAATACTACTTAATCACCAAATATTATTAGTGAAATGGTGATTCTTTATGATTTATATTAATAATGTAATTTCATAACATACCTTTCCTTTTAAAATCTCCATATATTCTCTTATCCTTTGATTTCGCTCCCCTGATATGTCAATTTTTTATTTTCAGTTGACTATGATCGGGTAAAATGTATTTTATGATTATTTATTTTTATCTTTTTAAAAATGTAATACCTATGGTGTTTTTATTTATATAATTTCTATGTTTTGATTCTAATAAATTTTTATATGATTTATTCTAGGTTTTTTATGTTTTTGGTAAAAATTAAAAGAGTAATTGGCTTTCTAATTTTTGGATTTGGATTTTTATGATATATATTGTATTTTAAAGGTATTTATCCAAGGTTTAATCAAGGATTATATATATATATATATTATTTTTTTATCATATTATTAGATTCAATTATTTATTATCTAAGTCAAAATAATTCATACAGTTTTTTTCAGTCCTCGTAGCATACCTTTATGAATATTTGGATGATAAATCCACATAATAATTATTTTTGAGAATTAGAAACTATTAAGGTTAAATGGTAGGTTATGAATGGGATTTCTATCCCCTTTTTTATTAATATAATAATAAATCATATCCATTATTTTGAGGAAAAATTTTGTTTTTTATCATGTTTCTTTATATTATAAAATGGAAGACACTTAATGTAATTTTAAGGATTTAATAATTAATATAGAAACCATTCATAAAAGTATGGTTTATGGTTTTTTAATATAATGGGTGATGTTAATTTATTACATATAAATCCCGTGTATATATATAATGATAAAAATAAATTTCTCATTAATTATTATTTTTTATTCTTTATTATCATATTTCCTATGATCATGAATCGAGGGACCATGCATAATATATTTATTTTTCATTATATATTAAATTTATCTACTTACTATGACATGATTAATGTGTCCTTATGAGTTTTATGATATAAATTATGTTTACCATGACACGCCTTAATAGGTTTCCATTTATTTATATGTTATGTCCTTTAAATTTAATCAAAAATAATTTTTATTTTTTCTATGACAATCTCTTTATTTAACTAAGAAATGCATAAAGTATGAGTCTTCCATTAAAACGTAAAGTGGTTAATATTTATACAACTGAATAGTTAATTATTGGTCTAGATAGGGGGAAGTTAGTGTCCAAATCATACGTATCCATGGTTCTACAAAAATAAATTGTAACATAAATAAAACTCAATGTTTTCCATAATTAATAAATTTATATTTCTCATGAAATTATAATAATTTCACAAGGGAGTAGACTTTGAAAATTTACTATTATTATAAAACTAAAGTATTTTCCTTTTTAAAAACAACATTGTTTTCTTTAATAATAAACATAAACTCGTTATCTTAAATAAAGTTAAAGGTTAAGTATCTCTACTATATTTATAACACATTTTAATGAAGACATTTTCCCTTTAAATGGGTATGTGTAATGCCTAAAAAATTTAATTTGTAATTAATGATTATTTTGAAAATATAATTCTATCTTAAAAGGTATTTCAAATTCAAAGGGATTATTTTGGAAAGAACATTTCATTCAAACTAAAATTTTCGCATAATATTGATACCCTGTTTATAACACATTCGGTATATCTTTTTTCAACTATGATTACATTTAATTCCATAAAAAATTATAACATTGTTAACCATAGTTCATTTCTAATACATTCATATTCTAATATTTCTCATTCTTGGAGATTGTGATATTGAAAACATAACACATTTTTCACACCATGTTTTATATGCTATTTTGGGACTTTTCTTATCATTCCTTGTGATTATTCCAGTTTACCTGTAATTTTTATTCTTTTTTGGATTTTATGTTAAATAATTCATTGAATAATCATTCCATTTTACATATAACTACACCACTTGAAAACATTCCATGTTATAAGACAACTATTATAAAATTTGGAATCATGTCTTTTAGTCTTGTTGATATGTAGGAATATTATTATGTATCAATTTAATGTGAATAATGATGGTCACATGATGTGTAATGATCATGCTAATAAGGGTACGGATATTTAATTTCAGTATAAACACTATCTGTAGGCAATTCTTGATTGGATATTCGTGATGGGATGGTATCACAATTCCATAAATATGTGTACACCTTAACCATACCCATGGAATGGGATATGACCCTATATTTCTATAATCATTAAAAGTTCCATAGTTCTGGATTATGACATGAATTTATAAATATTCCTAGGTGAGAAGTGATATAATATTTCCATACCACCCTCCTAGATAAGATAATATGTAAGAATTCATTACCTCTATCCTAATAGCAATACATAGATTTCTCAAGGTTGGTATATTTAGGTGAGTCCAGGCATGGATCATCCTAGTATATGGATTTACATAATTTATTTTTTGACTCATCTATTAGATACATTTTTTTTATCTTTTACGTTTATTTTTTCATCGATATTTAAAAATATATTATTTATACTAATATAAATGTGTAGAAATATTCATACATCGACACGTATTTTCACTTTTTGGTTGAGGTCCATTTGTATATTCCCATTGATAATGTAAATTCTCATACCCCACATGGAAACCTATACAGATATGTATCTTCTTGTACATAGATATCTGGTTACACATTGGATGAAGAGTGATTAATTCATCTTGGTCTATTTAATCAATAAATTTTATATAATTTATTGAGTCTCTTTGAGTTCTAGGTGGATGTGTCAAGTTAGAGCATTGAGGTATTACCTGTTGGTTAGTCATGTTCCCACACATGGCACATCCCCCATTTTGACCTTAAGGCCATGTTTGGTTAGAATTTTATATCTAGTTGGTTTTGTTTTTTTTACATATTTTATAAAAATTATGTGAGTTTTCAAAAAAAAAATTGTGTTAATTCATTTCATATTGTTATTTCATGACTTATTATGTGTTTGGGTTAACTAGTAGTTATTTCCTAAAAACTGTTGGGTGGGTTCATTTATCTCTCTAAATAAACTAAAGATAATGTAGATTTTTTTAGAAAAACATTTTTCTTTTATTCATATTATCTAATGTAGAAAATCACCCCAGTCTTTGTTATAGTGACTAGAGGAATTTACACTAACCTTCGGTGTATGGGAAGTGTGATTGAGGTCTTGTGAAGTCTTGGTTAGATTCTATTCAAGTTATAAAGAAATTTTTTTCATATAATGAATTAGAATAGTTTTTTGATTATTTATGATTTGTGGATTTAATTTTTTAGACAGGGTTAAGAAATAATAACTATTGCAGAACATCGCATGCATGTCGAGAAAAATAGCTATAAGTGAAGACTCAGTTTGCAAGGATGAGTTTTTTTGGTAAATAAACTATAGTTAATATTTAGGATTTTTCATTCAACTTTTAAGAAATATATATTTTAACTTGAGATGTGATTTTAGGATTCTACAAGGATTTAACCTCTACTATAGATACATGCATCATGAGATATATCGACATGTAGGAACACATAGGACTTCTTATCATCTCACATGATTTTTTGTGATTTTTCTCTTATGTATTAAATAAACTAGAGGTTTCAATTAACAAAAAACACTATAAATACATATTTATAGAGTTTGGTGAACTAGGTAAATGTGGATAACAATTTATTCATTGATTTTGGTAATTTTTCTACATACTGTTGATTGTTAGTTTTGCTAAAATATTACTTTTGAGAATGATGATTATTATTTTTATAACCATGATACATGTCCTCCAATTATTTTATATTTATAAATAGTTTAAAAATTTCTTTCATAGGTTTTTTTTCATGCTCTATATTATCTATCTGGGGATATGTTAGTAAAAAAAATTTGTGATTTGGGTTTCAAGATCATAATGTAGGTTCCAAACACAAAGGAAGCATGCAATGGGTGGTGAACTAATTTAATTTTTTCCATAATCGACAATCAATTTGAGATATATAAAATGATGAATTCCATGATCCATGGAATTTATTCAAAAAAATAGACAAAACAATTTCACCAGAACCAAGAGGGAGGAGATCCACACATATTGTTTATAAATAATTTAATTACATAATTAATTTAATTGGATGAAAAATTGGGCCATCATAGATCTATCACAAGATTCATCAGTGAAGAAATAATTCCTTTGGTAGTGGTGATCTCCTCTAGCAGTGATCTATAAGTGTTCCGGGAATATCTAGAAGTCACAGAAGGAGTCTCCTAGTGCTAGAAAAGAAGATCCTTCATGCATCATCTACATTGATCACCCCAAGAATCACTTACAAAGAGTTATCCTTGATCTGGTGGAGGTGGATTGAATACCATTCATATGAAATTTCTTATAGAAGGGAGTTTTCTAGGCTATAGAGTATCCTCCAAGATTCATTTTTTACAACTAAACTAGGTCTTGATAAAATAACATAGTCAAGTATTTATATTTCTACGATTAAAATATTTTAATTGAACAAGTGAACTAAAATATTTATTTAATCCCCTAGAAAAAACCCTTGCCAAATAATAATAGTAATATTAATATTTCTTGACATGCACATAACTTGAGAATTATAATTAAATATTATTTAATTAAATAATATTCAATATTTATTATCTATCATGGGATTATTAAACTCAATATTCCATTCCTACAAAATATTTATAGTGCCTTGAAAAATGTACATTTATTTACAAAATAAAGATCACTAATGTTTTTCCAATAAATAAGTAAATTTTATATTCACAAAATAGAAAATAAATATTTACTAAATATTCATCTCACAACATATTCTCTCGTATAACGTACAATGAAATAATTGAGATTAGGTAGACCTGAAAAATTATTAAACCATGTATGAGAATAATATTTATTCAACCTATTAAATAATTATTAATAATATATTATTTAACTGGGATTTGGGGTACACTTAGTGTGTGAACCTCTAGGAATCTTTCTTAGTGGCATTAGGTGAAGCAGCCTAATGTCCAGGGATAGTGTATAGAAACAAACCAAGGCACCTAGAGGGAAAGAAGTTAATGTCATATTGACATGTCATCTCATACATATTCTTACCATGAAATATAATCCATTTATCAAAATATATATAATCACGTAGGTTGCATGACAGTGACATTAACCTATGTGCTTGATATCCCATTATTTTACATTCCAAAAATAAAACTTGCCTATAGAATTCCATGGAATTGGATTATTTTAGGCTATATCATTTATATTAAAGGTATTGTGATATTAACGTTCATTAATTAACATAAGGTATAAATCCTTTCTCGGATTATTCATTAATGAAATATTACTCGTGATTCACCCAACGTATCCTACCTCACCAAAAACATCATTCATCAAAGTTTTTGTCATTATATCAAATTAAGTGACTCATAATATTCATTAAAAATAATATTAGAGTTTAAGGAACAATATAGATGTCCACATATTGGAACATCCAAGGAAACATGTAAATATTGATTTCCTATTGGAGGGTCTCATTCTCATAATATCCTACATGATATTACAAAGGGAAAACCCCATGAGAAGGTGCCTCAAATTGTTAAAAGTCTCTACCACTAATAGCCAGTATCATTTGTGTTCCTCATATGATATCATATGGCTATAGAATAGATATTCTTGAATAGTGTTGTAGCACTTCCAGGTTCCCATCATACTAGTGAATTGTTATGATCTTTTAGTGTGATAGCTACTCTTGGGACATTACCTCATAATATTTAACACAAAAGGACAATTATTTTGTGATAAGTAGATTATTAATATTAAAAACAACGAATAAATGTTCGTAATAATGTACACAGAAGTTGGTTCTAGGTAACTAACTCAAATAGACTCCGACTTACACTAGAACCAACTTCTAACAACATTCAGCCCGCTATCTCTCATGGAATATTCATGCTGTTATTAAGATATTCCTTTACTCAGGGTCTACCATGTTCTCTTTCATGGGTACTCTAATCCCCACAACATCATCCCTCTGATAGAGATACCTCAAGAGGTGATACTTCCAAATTATATTCTTTGTTTGTTGGTGTGATCTTGGATATTTTGAAAAAGCCATCGATGTATCATTATAACAATAAAATGCAATAAGGTCATTACTTCTAAGAACCACATTGATCACATGGACACAGTTCCGAATCCAAATTAAATCCTTGGATTCATAAGAAGGTTCTATATTCTATGATCGGCTAAATAATCAGTGATAACTTGGTGCTTTGAATTCTTCCATCTCAAAGCACCTTTGTTGAGACAAAAAATATATCTTGATTATTACTTCATATCATTATGATCTATCTAAAAGAATCATGAGTATATGCTCTAATGATAGTCACATCGTCGACTCGATATATTAGGAACATATCCTCAGTTCTTCTCAGATACTTCAGGATAGCCATAACACTATTCCAATGTTGTTATCTTATATCTTCTTCATATATTCTTACCATGCTTAGTTCATAGGCCACATAAAGCCTAGTACATAAAATGGAATACATGATTTATCTCATCGCCAAAGTGTATGATATCTTACCCATTCTCTCATTCTCGTGTTCTTTCTGAGGACAAATTTTATAGAAAGATTCAAACCATGTGAAATTGGAACCAATCCCTTTTTGTATTATTCCATACCAAATAAATATAGAATCCTATCAACATATGTCCTTTGACATAGTCGAAGAAGTCTCTTGGATCTATCATGAATGATCTTGATCCCTAGAATATAGGCTGCTTTGCATAAGTAATTCATAGAGAAAAACTTGTTTACCAATTCCTTAACAGATTGTAATAATATCATGTAATTTCCAAAACGTAATATGTCATAAACATATACTACAAGGAAAATGACAACATTCCCATTAAACCTCCTGTAAACAAATAGAACACATTCATTCTAAATGAAACAAATTTTTTTATGGATTCATTAAATAGAATCTTCCATGACTTGGATGTTTTCTTCAATTAATAAATTTATATTTCCAACTTGAAAATAATTTTGGAATCACATGTAGTTAAAAACACTTTTAGATGTATCATATATACATCTTCCTAAATGTTCAAGTTATGTAATGTTGTTTTGACATCAATATGTCAAATATCCTAGTCATGGTAAGCTGTTATAACAAGAATTATTCTGATGGATTTAAATGTGGAATGTGAAAAAAAGATTCATTGTAGTATATTCCATGATGTTGTTTGAACCATTTATCCACTAGACATGATTTATAGGTTTTTAGTTTACCTTCAATGTCCAATTTCCTCTTGAATACACATTTTCATCCAACTAGCTTTACATCAATTGGCACATTGACCAGAACCCAAACTTAGTTATGATACATGGAATCCATTTTAGAATTCATAGTTTCTATCCATATTATATCTTTTTAGCTATATATTGCCTCATTATACAGGAGAGGTTCATCATTTTCAACCAATAATGAGTCACCATCATTAGTGACAAGAAAACCATATCTCTATGGTTATCTTACCTCTCTTACACAAAATAGTTGTGTTTCAGGAACTCCTTATTCTATGGGGACATATGGAATCTATTATTATACCATCTCATGTATATCTTTATCATCAAATTCATCAATGTTAATATTTCTACCACTATTATTTTTGAGTATGTTCTCTCTCTCAAAAAAAAGATTGTCTAGAGATAATAATGATTTTCTGAGGGGTTTTATTGGTAGTATCTCTTTATTTACTTAGGATACACTATAAATACAGACTTCATGCCTCGAGGTGCTTGTTTTCTTCCTGAGAAGTCCTTAAAAACATGTTACAACCCTG
This sequence comes from Viscum album, assembly GCA_963277665.1. Classification (NCBI taxonomy): domain Eukaryota; kingdom Viridiplantae; phylum Streptophyta; class Magnoliopsida; order Santalales; family Viscaceae; genus Viscum; species Viscum album. The sequence continues at coordinate 1,174,704,527 of OY728153.1, read as the reverse complement.
TACATGTGTATGTGATAAAATGGGTTTCATTCCTCTCAATATCTCGAAGGGAATTCCAATTTTCACTTTAGTTGGTAATAAATTTAATATGAATGCCACAATTTTTAATGAATGTCCCCAAAAGGATAATAGAAGATCATTATGACTCATTGTCGACCTAAACATGTCTAACAAGGTAAGATTCACCCTTTCACTAAAACCATTCTAATGTGGTGTAAAAGGTGGAGTGAGTTTACATAGAATTCCAAACTCCTGTAGAAATTTGATGAAATCTTGGTTAAGATATTCACCACCTTGAACTGATAAAATCTTCTTTATCATCTTACCAAACTAATTCTATACTTCATTATTGAATTCCATTAGTTTGTAAAAGTTATTAGACTTATACATCATCATGTACATATAATCATATATAATCAATTCATCAGTAAAAGTTTTGAGTTAAGAATATCCACCTATATCTGATAATAGAAATGGTCCACAAACATCAATGTTTACCAATCCTAGAAGCCATGTGGCTCGTTCACCCTATCCACCAAATTATAATTTGGTCATTATTTATTGTAAACAAGCATGAAATATATAATGTGTTTTTATCACAGAAGAGTCTAAACAAGCATCTTGTTATATCTTTATCAATGGCTTCTCATTAACATGACCAGGACTGTGAATCAAAAACTCAGTGTTATATGAGTCCTGTGAACATGATTCACTATCAATTTCCAAAAAATGGTTTTCATAATTTAATACATAAATACCATAATTTAAATGTTCCATGCAATAAAATATTTTCTCCTTATAAAAGAAACAACTTCAAATTAAAAAATTAAATATAAACCCATCTCTATCTAAAAATTAAATAATAATTATGTTCCTGGTAATTGTAGGTACATAATAACAATCACTTAAAAAATTCATTCCTATTGGAAATGAAATATTGTAGTCACCAATGGCCAAAATAGCTAGCCTAAAACCATTAATTTCTCACAGATCCACCTATCATATAGAAATCATTCAGAATCTACATGGTTGTTTCATTTGGATATAGATGTTATCACAACATGTTTATCTAATACCCAATGTTTAGATATATAAATATTTCACTTGATAACGAACACACCTTAAGCTTACCCACCCTTTGGGTGCCTTTTTTATTCTAGTGGACTATCCCAACTCATGTAAAATAAACTAATTCCTTTTTCTCACCCTCTCTTTTGATCTTCTTCTTCTTGGATGGATGATTCTTAGGATCTTTAGAATATTTATAAGTATTGGGCCCCTGTGACTTTTTCTTCCTTTTCTTGTTCACCATAAAAACCATTGGTTTATCACACCCCATGTCCTTATCTACTTAGAGAATCAAGGTCAGATATTCTGAAAGTCCCTTTTCATTATTTCTCATATTATAATTACCAATAAATCGAGATAAGGTTTTTGGATGTTGTGAAAGTATGAGTTATGTATGAAACTCATTTTGGAATTTAATCTCTAATATATCCAGGTATTTAATGTTGCCGATAATCTTGAATACCTAATGCCAAATTGGTGTGGGCTCTCCAAGAATATTTGTGAAAAATGTATTGGAGATCTCGTACCTCTCTTGTCTATCCTTATATTGATATAGACCCTAAATGTGAGACAACATGCTATAAGAATCCATATCCTCATGTTTCTTTAAAGTATCATTAGACATGGATGATAGCATGAAGCACTAAACACATGTAGCATCATTTAGATGTTTCTCATTGAGAGATAGTTCTTCATCACTTTCATCATTTCCAAGTGCAACTCGTAAATGTTATTTTAACATATACAATTTCCTTTTTATGGAAAAGGATAACACACAGGCTTATTTTACACTCTTGGAAATTTATTCCGATGTGAATTTTATCCTTATCATGTATGGATCACTATGATATTCTTGATGTAATTTTTTTGTTTCTAAAAATTATCTATGAATATTTATATTTTTACATGATTAAATTTATACAAATAAATAAATATTATATTTATTATTCTACCACTATTTTATTGAAACCTGATAGCCCTAACCATTTGATTCAAAATATAATGTTGCATGGACATCCTAGTGGAATTGATCTATCTTCCCCTTCTCATCACCCAAAATTTGGGTTGTCTAGTAAAATGAATGGTTTTAGGTTTGAATTACAAATGCCAATTGCAATAACTCATAGTTACTTGATCCCTTTAGTGGACTCTCTATTCCTGAAATCATAAATTTCAGATTTCCTCAACCTTCAACTCTCAATTACACCATACCTTTCATTGGAAGTAAACCCTTGATGTGAACCAAGTTAAGTCAACCTTAAAACTATTTTTAGAATTCACTCATAATTGAAATCACATAAACTTTGTAAACACAACCACTTTGAACTGTGGTTTGATTCTAACTAAAGTAACTAAAACCGATATCAACATAATATTTTATAAATTATTTCTATCCATTTATACATAAATTATAAATTTTTATCTTTGTCAAATTCTTAATAATATTAATTGGGATTAATTTAGTGATTAAACATGTATTAGATAATATTTACGCATAATCTAGTTTATTTTATTTCTATACTTCTTTCCTCTTAATTCATTAATAATTTAATCACAATAAATAATCTATAAGGAAGTAAACATGAAACTAACAGATATAAAATAATAGGTATGATAATGAGATTATAATAACGGTTAGTTTTTTCTAGCGTTTGATAAACTAACCAATGACCTAGGAGAAAAAACACCTTGAACCATTATGGTTCTTGTTACAGCTTTCTACATATCCACCAATACATCTCCTTGGATTGGTTTTCCTCAACTCTGAACATGAACTACCTACACTATCTTGGGAGCTACATCCATTACATATGCCCTTTACACACATGCATGTGTGGGAAAAATGGGTTTATATAATAGAAGCCAGGGGCATGCAGTCCCTACATAATAATGAAGAAAGATGACACACATGACAACAATTTAGTTTAAAAATAAATTAAATGAAAAAAATCACAAAAAAAGGTCTTGTCAAGCTCATGATCAACCACATGCATGAAAAAAATTATGCATTTAAAAAATATATCCTTCAATTCTTAATCATTTTTATTTAAGATAAACAGTTCTAGAATTTATTAATTATTATCTTTACTTAATCATTCCTTTTATCTCAACTCAAATATTAATTTCCTTCAGATTCTCATCCATAATAATTAAAAACAAAATAAATATATTCATTTAAAATTAACCTTATACATAATTTTACCTTGGAGGTACCACTGTCAATACCTATCTGATTCTGCACAACATGTATTATATTTTAACTCTATTTTAATCTTATGAAAAATGGAATCCATGATATATCAAATAATTTCATGACATGTACTTCATGGATGATTACACGAATTAAATGAATTTTTAATGACTATTTATGCATCAGTTTATGCAGAGTAACAACTTCTAATATGACTCATATATGATATACGGAACTTAATATTACATATATATTAATTAAACACACACACACACACACAAATATATATATATATATATATATATTAAAAACTATCGCATGTCGTCTCCCATTTTTAAAAACGCATGCAAGTAAATTTCCCAAGGTTTATACTGTATAATAAATAAATTTTAAATCTATGAAACTGGTAAAAGTACACAACATGTAGATCTGACCTACATGAAATTCACATATCTCCCCATCTATTCAAGGGACAAACCTAGGGACTAATCATGTAAAGAATACCTCAAAATTTTTTGAGTACACGACATGTCTAATGGGACACACTCTATGAGGACTCCATGTTACATGGTCACTAGTCGGGTAGGCCAGGTATGGAATACATGACTTGTCTCTGACCTAGAGAGATTAAAAACCCTGTCTAATAGGCCACATATTGTGTAGTCTAGTAGATCATGCACCATTTATTTCTATTCAACATACAATGCATTAATGGTGTAATTAATATAGTAATAAACACATAATCTTGAATTTACTTTGGAATAAATATTGATGTGTTTAATGTGACTACACAATGTGTAACTTTGGTTATATTCTATGTAGTCTAGTTTTGTTTGACCAGAATCCTGGGATCCTTTGAATGAGTTCCTTGATTTTATTTTAATTGTAAAATTAATCATTTTCATTAGATCATTGAGAAATTATGAATGAAGAAACAAATCTTGAAATTAAAATTAAAATAATGACTAAACATTAATTGGAAAACTATATTACAAATGAGTAAATTCCAAATGATTTTAAAATAATTATAAACAGTTATGTGACCACTATAATTCCACTTATAGGTTCCGAATTTAGTAGAAATATGTGATGGGAGGTTCCCAACTTTATTTTTTTTTTCTTAATCAATGATCAATCTGAGATATATACAACGATGAACTTGAGGATCCATGGAATTGAGTCAATGAAATAGACAAAAAATTATTTCACCAAAACAGAGAGAGAAGAGATAAAACCATATAGTTTATAATTAATTTAATTGGATAAATGATTACCTCCAAGGAATACATTCTTCATTGATGAATCCGGCGATAGATATGTGGTCCACCATCATTGCGTTATAGAAAACAAGTTATATTTACTCTATAGGTGATCCACATGTGTTCTAGGAATCTGTTGATGTCACCAAAGAAGTCTTTAGGTGATATAATTGAAGATACTTGTGCTTGCATCATCCACCTAGATATCCTCAACAATCGCTTCCGAAGTGTTCTCTTTGATCCGGTGGATGAGGATTTCTCACCGTTCATGGGATAATTCTTGGAGAATGGAGCACTCTAGGCTTGAGAGGATCATCTAAGATTCATTATTTACAACTGAATTAGGTCTTGTGAAAATAACGTAATTAGGTATTTATATTTCTAGGGTTAAAATAAAATAATTTCACAAGATCCCTTAATTATTTATTTAATCCTAGAAAAAACCCAGGCCAAATAATAATAGTAGTATTATTATTTCTCAATGTTCTAATAACTTGTGAAATATAATTAAATATTATTTAATTAAATAATATTCAATATTTATTATTTATCTTTGGAACATTAAATTTGGTCCTCTATTCCTCCACAAGATTTATCAGGCCTTGAACAATTTCAATTTATTTATTAAATAAATATAACTACATTATTCACCAATTCATAAATACATATTAAATTCACTAAATTCAAAATAAATATTTATTAAATATTCCTCTCACAATATATTCTCTTGAATAACTAGTGACACTATAAATACGATCAAGCAAACACAAATAATTATTAAACTATGTTTGAGAATAATATTTATTCAACCAGTTAAATGATAAATAATAATATATTATTTAACTGAGATTCTGGATACACTTAGTGTGTGACCCTCTAGGCCTCTTTCTCATTATCATTATGTGAAATAGCCGAATATCAAATGTTTGCATCTAGAAACACACCAAGGTACCAATAGAGAAATATGTTAATGCCACAATGACATGTCACCTCATATGGATGCTTACCTTGTAATATAATCCCATTTTTACAATATCTCTAATCGAACTAGTTATATGTTGGTGCCATCAACCTATGTGATCAATATCACTTTCTTTGACCTATATAACTCTGTAGCCAGGGATTTAATCAAGCTATATCATTTCCATAAATGGGCATGCGATATTAATTTTTTTAATGAACATAATGGATAACTCCTTTTCTCATATTATTCATCAACTAATTATTACTTGTTACTCACACATCGTATACTACCATGCAGTGAACATACGTCATCATGGTTTTATTTAATATAACAAAGTAAGCAACTCATAATATTATTATATTATTAGGACCAATACACATGTCCGCATACAGGAACATTCAATGACACGTATAAATATGGATTTCCTACTAGTGGGTCTCATTCTCATAATATCCTAATGGATATTACCAGGTGAAAACAACATGAAAAGGTGTCTTAAAGTCCTATGAGTCTCTACCCACAATATCATGTATCCATTTTCTTCCTTAAATGATATCATCTAGCTATTGAACATATATTGAAGAAAAGTGGCATATAACTTCTGGGTTACCATCATAGTGGGGAAGTACTAAGACCATTTGGTGTGACATATACTCTTAAGACATTATCACATACTATGTCATGAAGAAGAACAATGAAGATGTGATAAGTAGTTTATAAATATTTAAAACAATGAATAAATGTTTATCATAAAGTACATAGATGTTGGTTCTAGGGCATGAACTCAAACAAATAATAGTCCATCAATTAGAAACCTTTTGATTAATAACACTAACTAATAATTTTTCTATAATAAGAGTATTACCCATAACTAGATCCAAATGATTGAACTAAACTAGGATGTAATATTTAAAAATATCACATTTTAATTGAATAGCTAATTTATGAAAGATATTATGATGATATGTGATGCCCATCAAAAAAATAATTATGAGAGAATATTCATTAAATTAAACTTATTGAAACATTATTTTGCGAAATATAAGATGTTTTGTCAAAATGCAACTTAATATATCATGTAATTGTGGGAATTTTTTCACCTATTATTTTTAATAATGATTAGTTTTAAATTTTTTGTCATTTTGGAAAATTGATATGACGTTAAAATGGTAAAATAAAGCATATTTTTGGTCAAACTATTTTTTACAGCATTTTTTTTTTAAATTTGGACTACGTGGCTAGCTTGGGATTGGTAGAGCCTACTAATTTATAATTGTGGAAGCCTAAAATAGTGGAAATTATTTGTAACACCTTGATATTTTAAATGGAGGTATTATGTTTGATAGTGTACAAGATTAGGAACACTGAGTTTAAATGAACCCCAATATACTAACATGAACTTTATGATATTACTTATAAATTTATGGATATAAATATTAATAATAATATTATATATATATATATTCCTAGAAAATAAACAGATAAATATATGTAAAAAAAATTTATTCTTCGTATATAGGTTTTAATCCAAAATATATTTTTATTATAATATATGGGGAAAATATGTATAATTAATTTTGGACACTTTAAAAAATATATAAAATGAAATTCATTTTTGAAATCTGAGTACCAAAATTATTCTACTGTGAAATGTTTTTTAATTTCTAAAACAAGTTATAGTTTTGGTGAATAGTAAAAAATTTGGGTTTTTCATGAAATACAATATGTTTTTTGATATTTAAATACTTCAATATGATATTAAAACTTTTTTAAATGTATGTAATTATTAATTTATGATAATATAATAAAAATATCATATAATAATAATTCATAAAAATTAAATTATACATTATTTTATGATAAATATTAAAATGATTTTTAATGCCGATGAAGTGTTTTCATATCATTGAGAAAGGAAAAAATCTATTCCTTAAGGATATTAAATTATTTTTAATAATTAATTTAATTACTTTTTTATTAAATATATATATAAATAACGAATTTTACTAATATTTTTGAGTTTTTTCATATATAACATGAACCTTATCCAAATGCTTGTGTAATGCATGTGCAAGGCTAAAAACGTCAAATTAACAAATTAAATATGGCCTCTCAAAATTAATATGAATAAATATAAATAGTTAATGAATATAGATTACTATAAAAAACAAATTAATTTATTGTTATAATATTAATTTTTATATATATATATGATATAATTACCATATATGCTTAAGCAATAATGATGCAGTGCTTATGCAAGAAGATAATACCAATAAAAGGATTTTAATTAAAATTGAATGGATCACTAAATGACCAAAAAAATAGTTTAAATAATATATAATGAGTATTATTTTACCATAATCATCTATGGGTCAAATTTAGGACCCTTTGGAGCCACATAGGTGAAATTGAGTCCCTTAAAGTATGATTTTAAAAGAAATTCAAACATATCAAACTATTTTATTAATATATATAAATTTTTAATATTTGGTATTCCAAAAGATATGTTATAACATAAATATACCTTTTAAATATTAATATTTTTCTTATTTATGGAAATTTTTTAAATTTTTAGTGAAGAAATGATTACATTAAATTCTTACACAATGATGATGCATTCATTATCAAATTAATGGAAAAATAAAACAAATGATAATAAAAATATATGAAAAACATAATTTTAGATAATTATGAAGATAATAGAAAATTATTGATTCAAATTAAATTTATAGGATATAATAAAATAGTTTTTTTCTGATTTTTAATTTTTTTGACGTTTCTAAACTAAGAGAAATGAAAATTATCAAATTTCATGAATATAAAATTTTATAAGATTATATAAAAATAAATTAAATATTAGATAACAAAAAATGGGATAATATATGGTATAATAGTTTATAACCTATACATGTAGTGATTATTTGGTTGATTTTGGCTCCATAACTTTCTAAATATATGTTAATATTTTGAGAAATTTCTAAACTGACCCTCACCTCATTTATAAAAGGGCACCCCTTCCTTCACTTACTCTCACAAACACGAGACTTATAGCTCAACCATCATAAATATAATTGTCTTATACACTTACATATAAACATTATATAGTTCCTTGTGTCACAAAATGTCCCATTCCAAGTACCTTAAGGAATCCTTCAAGGAGGTGATCTTCAAGAGGCAACATTCTTGAACCACCTCTCTTAATTTCTTTACATTTCAACCTTATCATCAACGAAACCATCCATAAAATAATAATAAATCCAATATCATGTATATAATGTAACTTTATACGTCTATTAAAATATTTTCTATCCACCCCTTTTTTATTCTACTCTTATTCGTTTAAAGGAAACCATTGTCCAAATTACGACTATTTACTATATCTATGGATAATGTGTTTTCATTTTCCATTACCACATTCATGGATGGTCCTAAAACTATTATTATGGGTAAAAAAACGTAATAGTTATATTTAATCTTATTTAATGTCGTAGAAATAATATATAGACATAATGTTAACGAAAACAAAACCATTCCGTGATGGTTGGAAAAACCGCTAAACAAAACAAAATATTTATCAATAATGTTTTATCAAATGAATCACCCTAATAAGAGAAAAAATAAAATATGGGAAAATTATCATTTATATGTGTGAATTAATACTATATAATTTTACACCGAGAAAATATTTCTCATTTTACATGAAAATCCATAATTTTACACAAGCGAACCAACCTTGAAACTATGACAACATTGCACTTTATTACACACTTAAACATAATTTATTAAATAAATTCTTCACATGATAAAATATGAATGATAGATAGTTCTAGTGTCTTTGGGTATTAGGAATATTACATTACAACTTAAAACATGAAACACAACATCCTTATTGAAAACATTCTTTACATGACCATTACATTCTATCGTACCTAGCATTGCATTGGATTACCTGAGGGCATGAAAATGAAAAGGGTGAGCTATAAATCCCATTAAGGGAGTACATAATGAATAAAATGAAGAATACAATACATTTTAGGCAATAGGTATATCAACAGAGTATAATAGAAACATGAACATAATATAATGATAAAGAATGATTATCACAACATGGAAATATGGCAACAACACTTATCATGGTATTAAAATGATCCAAGTCTTATTGCACATGGTGATTGAGTAAAACCTTATTTCACTTGAATTATCATTATTAAACCCTGATTGCACTTGACGTATCTTGATACTACTCTTTACCCAATGCGTTGGAGCTCTATCACGTAGTACCCTTCTTAAACATTTCATTTCATGCATAAGTGTGCCATAATTTCATACAATATAGATTCATTAAACGTCATAATTTATTCCATGGTAAAGGAATTTAAAATTCATACATGAAAATATTCCATCCATAAGTAAGTTTTCATAAAGTTTAATACCCTTGATAGAGAAATGGACATGGTATTTACTGCACAATGATTTTGGCTTGGAAAATGGCATTGCAATTTCGGCAGCATAACAGCATGACATGAGACATTATAAAAAAGGATTATAAGAGAGAAAAATGTTTCACAATATATTTAAATGAAATTTAAAATAAGGGGATCATAATGATACATTTACCAACATATGTAATAGAATTTGGATTCATAATACAAAAGAATTGCGTGAATGTAAATGAAGAGAGATAAATTCCATATGGAATTTCAGTATTGTAATAAGTGTACATTGGAGAAATTAATGAGGAATAAAGTGGTATCTAATCATTAAAACATAAATATAAAAATATGGGGGATGTTTCAAAACATAACCCAACATTTACAATGGAAAAAAATGGAATACAAATATTAAAAAACTTCGATAAAATAAGAATGGAAGGAATCCCTTAGGTGGAAGTGTGACCCCAAAGGATTGGGAGAGGATCATGAGAGCTTGGGGAACCTTGGGATAATTATTGAGAGAGAACGACAGAGGTGGGATGTACCCCAAAGGCTTTGAGTGAAGATAAATTGGGAGCATGGGTGGGTTTATATAGGATAGGAGAGGGAATTATTTATTATTTAGGTATGGGAAACAACACATTAAACTAATCAACACCACAAACCAACCCATGCATTTTTCCCTTGGTTTTTTCCAAAGGGGAGTGGAAATAATTATTTTACAAGAAAAATGGACGAAATTATTAAAATAATAGTGTTACTTATGTGGAGGTGAGTCACACTCTCAAGGAAATTAATTTATAAAGATAAAATGTTTTATAAGTCTTGAAGGGTCCACTAAAGCATTTTAAAATAAATCCAAAAAACCTAAAATCACATTATATTAATGGTAAAACTTATATTGGGAGAACATAATGCTTATAGTATTTTATTACATTACTATTGGGTCATTATGATTTCATAAACTACATTTTATATTTAAACAATATTTAATTTTTACCCAAAAATTCTACTATCTCAGAAAATTATGAAAATTTCACCACTAGATAACTTCAACATCCTGATTCTAAAAATAATGTTTCTTTTATATAAATAATTTTCTAAATATTTGAACTTTATTATTTAAATAAAACCGACATTTATTGAAAATTCTTGGGTTTCGACAAAAATAACTTTCAAACCTTAATAAAAATCACAATAGTATTCTTAACAATTATACGTTCATTTATATTATATAAAAAGAAATTTATTAATAATATTTATAAAAAATATTATTTAAATCATAAATCCATTAATTTATCAAAATATATTTCTTAATTAACAAAAAATTCGATTTTCACTTCAAAAAAACTTTTTATAATTTAGTAATTATAAAATGAAAGTATATTATCTATACAAAAATAATGTACATAATTTTAGTACTAGGGTCTTGTTACATAAACCTTTATGACACCAAAATATGATCTAAGGGTAAGGTTTGTGATGGTTATAGATCCATGGGGTGACACGGATAACATCGCTCGAGTGGTAATCTCTATCACCTTCCACTTCCCCCATAGGCAGTTTAGTTCGAGCTTAACATGTTGAAGCTCAGCTTCTCCTTTGTCAAGAGCGAATCTCAATGACGCCACCTAATTTTTGAGCTTTGACAAATGGGCTTCGTATGGATCAATTCAACTAGATGAGGTCATCACTTCTTTTGTCTAAGTAAATTGGATTGGTTAAAGCCCTATATTTATTCTAATCATGTGATCACCGTATAACGACTATATTAGAAAAACTCACAATTATTATTGGTATTTTAAAATAATAAAACATAAAAATAAATAAGTTTATATTTTATATAACCATTTTACATAATAAGAAATTTAATTAGATCAAGAGGAATTTTCAGTAATGAATGATTGGGTCGTTAAAATCTTCCCCCTTATGAAATTTCACCATCAAAATTTTCATTCCAACACTAAAATAGATGCAGGTTAGTTTGCTTCATCACTTACTCTGATTCCCACGTTGCCTCTTCAAACATGTGGTTTTGACCCAACACCTTGATGAGGGGCATTGTCTTACTTCGAAGAATGTTTTCTCTGCGATCTAAGATCGTGCCTGGCTTATCTTCATAGGAGAGGTCATTCTATAATGGTACCACCACTGGATTGAGTATATCTGATGGGTCAAGTATGTACATTCTCAAGAGTGATATATGGAATACATAATGTACTCGATATTGGTTCAGTGGGAGTGCTAGTTAACAGGACACCAATTTAATGCAATCAAGGATCTCAAAAGGGAGTATTTACCATGGACTATGCTTCCCCTTATTCCCAAATCTCAGACCTCTCATCCCTAGTGATATGCAGAGGAATACCATGTCTTCGACATTAAACATTAGGTCTCTTCAATGATTATCAGCATAGATCTTTTGTTGACTCTGAGCAGGTTTAATGTGCTGTTGGATGGTCATAACTTTCTCTACTATTTCCTCAACCATCTCTGGACTTTAGAGTTTTCACTCCCCAACTTCATCCCAACATGCTGGTGTTCTACACCTCTTCCCATACAGGGCCTCAAAAGGATCCATTTGGATTCTTGAGTGGAAACTGTTGATGTATGAGAACTCAACAAGAGGGATATGTTGAACCCATCCACCTTTGAGGTAAATTGAGGACGCTCTCAAAATGTATTCATGTTTTTCGATAGTCCACTCAGATTTCCCATTAGTTTGAGTATGATAATATGTACTGAAGTTCAGCTCAGTATCCAAAGCATCTTGAAGTATCTTCAAAAACATAGAGGTGAATCTTGGATCTCGATTGGATACAATAGATAGTGGTACTCCATACAGTCTTACCATGTCTCTGATGTATATCAATGCCAGTTGATCCCATGATAATTCCTCCAGAATTGCAATGAAGTGTGAAGTGTTAGTAAGATGATCCACAACAATCTAGATAGCATTTTTTCCTTTGGATTCCCTTGTATGTCCTGTGATATGGTCCATGGTAATGTTCTCCCACTTCCATATTGGTATGGGTAGTGGTTACATCAACCCCTTAGACTTTTTCCTCTCATCCTTCACTTTCTGACATACCAGAAAACTTTATGTATATTTAGAAATCTCTCTTTTCGTATTTCCAATCCAAAAGATTTCTTAGTGATCCCGATACGTCATTGTACTCGAAAGGTGAATTGAGAAGGTTGAGCTATGTGCGTCATTCTGAAGTTCCTTCTTTATATTTGGATTGGATGGTACATATAATCGTGAACTAATTCTCACAATTTCATCCTTGTCAACAATGAACTCTGAGGATTTCCCATTTCAGATAGCATCCACCTTTTTAATAATTTCCATATTCGTTCTTTGAGAATCCTTAATTTTTTCAATGAGGGATGGTTAAGAAATATTTTGAGAATGTATTGATTATTTTCCATTCTTTATGATTCCCATGTCCATATTCATTAAATCTATTAATATTGGATCCTTTTAAATTCTCTTCAAGGATATAATCACAGGGGCCTTTCTACATAGATCATCTGCCACCTTGTTCACTTTCCCAGGGTGGTAATGGATTGAGTAGTCATACTCTTTGATTAGATCTAACCATCTTCATTGGTGCATGTTCAAATCTTTCTGTGTGAATATATACTAGAGGGTTTTGTGGTGCATATATATTTCACACTTCTCTACAAAGAGATAATTCGGCCAATTTTTTAAAGTGGAGATCACTGTAGCCAACTCCATATCATGTGTTGGATATTTTTTCTCATGAAATTTCAATTTCCATGAATCATAGGCAATGATTTTGTCATTTTTCATCAACACACAACCCATGCCCTTCTTCAAAGCATCACTGAATTCCACAAAATGTTCTTCACATGTGGGTAAAGTGAGAACGAGGGCAGTGAAAAGCCTCATTTTCAACTCCTTGAAGATCTAATTGAATTCATCATTCCTTTTAAACATTACCCCCTTCTGAGTTAGCTTGGTAAAAGGGTTTGACAATCGTGATAAATTTCACACAAATCAGTGATAATATCCAGATAACCCTAAGAAGCAACAGATATTCGTTACCTATGTTGGCCTCAAACATCCTTCAATTGTAGATGTCTTGGAAGGATCCACATATATCCCATTGCTTATGATGATATGGCCCAAGAATGAGTCCTCTATAAACCAAAACTTGCACTTTTTGTACTTTGAATAGAGCTTTCCTTTAGCAAGGTCTCTAGTACATTTATTAGATGCTCCTCGTGATCCTCCTAGGTTTTGGAATATATTAGAATACCATCTATAAATACTAACACATATTTATTGAGGTAATATATAATGACTATATTCACCAAGTCTATGAAGATTCATGGAGCATTAGTGAGTTCAAAATGCATTCTTATAAAATCATATTGCACATACCTTGTACGAGTAGCAGTCTTAGGGTTATCCTCCTTCTTCACCCTTACATGGTAATCTCCTAGCCACAAATCTACCTTGGAGAAGAATTGTTCTCCACATAGCTGATCGTACAATCCATCATTTTGGGGAAAAGGATACTTACCCTTTATTGTGATTTTTTTGAGCTCACAATAATTAATTAAAAGGCACATTTATCCATCCTTCTTCATGACGAAGAGAACCGGTGCACCTCAGGGTGAAGCACTTGGGCGTATAAACCCTTTATCCTAATTCTTCTGTAGTTGTTTCCTCAACTCCTCAATCTCCAAAACATCCATTCTATGTGGAGTCTTGTATATTGGAAACACCCCAGGTATAAGATAAATTGAAAATTCAACATCTCTTCTAAGAGGGAGACCAAAAAATTCCTTTGGAAACACTTCAGTGAATTCCCTCACAATAGGCATGTCATTAAGGATGGTTTATTCCTTGAACTCAATAATATGATCCTGATATGCATGCTCATAGGGCAGTAATATCCATTCATGAGATGATAGTGATAATGAAAATTCATCTTTCTCCTTTCACATGTATCGAATCAGGGGTTGATTCTCCGTATAGAGAGTGATCTCCCTCTCACGGAAATTTAAGTTAGATTTATATAAGGAAAGCCAATCCATCCAAATAATTGCATCACATTCCACTAGAGGGAGTATTAAGAGTTTCTATAGGAATTTCAATACAAAAATTATGAAATGGGAGGAGTTATATTCATGGGATGCAATGATTGCCAAATTTTTGGCACTCACCGACATCTTTACTTCCATAATTTTTTGTGGTGTTGGGAGTGTTCTACTAAACATTCAGGATATAAAATAATGCATAGAACTAGAATAAAAAAGTTTGTTCTCTATTCTTTAA
Source organism: Viscum album (assembly GCA_963277665.1). NCBI lineage: Eukaryota > Viridiplantae > Streptophyta > Magnoliopsida > Santalales > Viscaceae > Viscum > Viscum album. The sequence goes on along the minus strand of OY728153.1, from coordinate 1,174,689,298 downwards.
TGAATAACTAGGGTATCTGATACCACATCATTTTTGGGGTTCACATTAGCAGTAGTGATGGAAAAATATCTCCCTTTCTGTCTTGAAGGTTGTTGGGTGCCTCCAAAACCCCTTGTCTTAGGGAAATGATTTGCAAGGTGCCTGGGTTCTTTGCAGTTGATGCAATGAACAATGCATTAAGGTTTGAACAGAGCATTCCACTCCTCTATCGCTACAGCAGGTTTTACTTATCAATAGTTAATTGCAACGTACCCTTCTCTTCCACACCTAAAGCATTTACATATCCCCTTCAGGAAATTTCTATGGTGTTTCTTAACACACCTTTGACTAGTTGGGTAATGGATTCTCTTAGCACCATTGGATTTATCCATTGGACTTCCAGAACTGAAGTCCACCTTAAGATTCTTATCCCAATGATACCCCTGAGATTCTATGATCCCCATTTTGAATTTGAGGGCACATAAGACAATTTTATTATAGTTCTCAAAGTCACGAATCGCTAGAGATTTCCGTAGGGTAGGTTTCATCCGACCAAAGAAGTGGTCAACCGTGTATTCGGGGGTAATGAAAAATCCAGAGGCGTATCATGAAAGCCTTTTGAAGTTGGCCTCATATTCTCTGATAGATCCATTTCCTTTTTTCTTGAGGGCAAGGAAGTCCCTTTCCATATTAAGCCAGGTGGTGGGAGGAAAATATTTGTCGAAAAAACATTTTTTGGAAATCCTTCCATTATAAAGCCTTAATATCCTCCTCAGGCTTCGTATTTTTGATCAATTTCCACCATTGATCTGCTTCACCCTCCATACGATAAGCATCCAAAAGTACCTTCTATTGTTCAGAACATTGAACACAGTAGAATATTTTTTCAATGGAATTGATTCATTATTTGGTGATTGGTGAATTATATGATCCATTAAAAGTAAAGAGCCTTCGTCTCATGAATCTCTCGATTGTGAAATGTTCTTTCTTAGTGGGGATTGGTGGAACATTCCTCTTGACCCTTTTTTCTATTAAAAGATTAAATTAACTGATAGAGTATCCTGGCAAAGTTCATCATTCATGCTCTCATTGGATTGGGAATCTCATTAGAGAAATCATCACATTGATCTTTGCATTGGATGTTAGCTAGAGTCCTCCTTATTACCATCCATTGGCTAGAATAAAAGGAATGTTAGGGGTAACACAAAAAGGGTAATCCAAGGACAAAAATAGATGACTTATAAATAACTTTTATTTCCTTAACTTATGAATCTATAGACATAAATCTATGTTATCCATGATCTACATCCCAACAAGTTTTCTTAGGGGAAATTTTTTATTCCCTTAAAAATGGTTCATACTTAAATTGTGAATTTATCAAATCATATCCCCCAGGAGTGTGATAACCAATAGTGAATCAAGTCTCGTTTTCGTGTACCAGGATACCCAGGGTCAAGCCTGAAACTCTTTTTCGATGTTTTCTCTCCTAGGTACATCTGTGCCAGAGCCGCCTCTACCTGTTCATATCCAGACATGGATGCATTTTCTTGACAAACCACTTACACAATATTTACCAAAACTTAGGGATTTTCTAATTATACTTAGTCTTATCCCTTAGGGTTTCAATAGGTGTTTCTAATCCTAATCCCCAAAATAACTAAACTTATCCTCTGATACCAACTATAACAAATATGCTCTTTATTAAACACATAAACATGATTTATTACATAAACTATTCACTTGATAAAACATGGAAGATCTGGAGGTCTATTGTCTTTGGGGTTACAAACATAACATAATGACTAAAAACATGAAACACAACAACTTTATTGAAAAAATTCTTTACATAACCACTACATTCCCACATACCTAGCATTACCTGGGATAACCTAAGGACATACATAAGAAAAGGTTGAGCTATAAATCCCAGTAAGGGAGTAAACAAGGTATAACATAAAGAATACAATACATGTCAATAAATAGTAATATCAATAGAGCATAAAAGAAACATAAACATAAAGGCATGATAAAGCCTGATTATCACAACATGGAAATGTGGCAACAACACTTAACATGATATTAGCATGATCCAAGGCTCGTTGAACATGGAGAATGATTAAAACCCCATTTAAATTGAATTAGCATTAGTAAACCCTTATTGCACTTTCTTTATCACGATAGTAATCTTTAACCAATGCATTGAAGCGCTATCAAGGCACACCCTTATTAAACATTTCATTTTATGCAAAAGTGTTCCACACGATCATACAACATTGATTTATTAAACATCATAATTTATTCCATGGTAAAGGAATGTGTAATTCACACATGAAACTATTCCATGAATAAGAAAATATGCATAAAGGTGAATAACCTTGATAGAGAAATGTGCATGGTATTCACTACACAGTGATTTTGGCTTGGAAAATGGCAGTGCAATTTTGGCAACATAACGGCGTGACATAAGTCTTCATAAAAAAGGTTGATGAGAGAGAAAATGGTGTATCATCATATATAAATGAAATATATAGTAAAGGGGTCATATAGATACATGTCCCAACTTATGTAATGGAATTTGAATTCATAATACAAAAAGAATTTCTTGAATGTAAATGAGGATAAGGAAATTCCTTACGGAACTTCGGCATGGTAATAGTTGTACATGGGAGGCATTAATGAGAGATAAAGGGGTCTCTCATCATTCAAAAATAAATACGGAAGGAATCCCGTACTTGTAAGTGTGACCCCAAAGGATTTGGAGAGGCTTGAGAGAGGCTTATTGAGAGATTGGGGTGCCTTATGAAGATTCTAGAGAGAGGAGGGTAGAGGATGGACGAACTAAAAATGATTTGAGTGAAGTGAAAGTGGGTGCTTGGGTGGGTTTATATAGGAAAGGAGAGAGAATTCTTTATTATTTAGGTTTTGGACACCACAGATTAAACTAAACAAAACCACAGACTAAACCATGGTTTTTTTCCAAAGTTGAGTGGAAAACATTATTTTATATGTGAATTGGCCTAACATCTAAAAATAAAAGGGTTTATTATGTGGAGGTGAGTCACACACTCAAGGAAATCAATTTAAAAAGTTAAAATGTTTTAAAAGTATTGAAGGGTCCATTAAAGCATTGTAAAATAAATCCAACAAACATAAAATCACATTATGTTAATGGTAAAACATATATTGGATGAACATAATGTTTATAGTATTTTATTAAATCACGATTGGGTTATTATGATGTCATAAAACACATTATATATTTAAACAGTATTTAGTTTTTACCCAAACATTCGGTGTCTCAAAAAATTAGGAAAAATTCATTATTGGATAATTTCGACATCCTAATTCCAAAAATAATATTATTTTTATCTAAATATTTTTCTAAATATTTGAATTTTTACTTTTAAAATAAAAACCTACATTTATCAAAAAATCATGGGTTGTAACAAAAATAGCTTTCAAACCTTAATTAAAATTACAATTGTATTCATAATTAATATACAGTCATTTATATAATATTAAAATTAATTTAGTAATAATATTTAATTAAAATATTATTTAATTCAAAATCCATTAATTCATCAAAATAGATTTCTTAATTTAATAAAATGCTATTTTTTCTACAAAAACTGTTTAAAATGTAACAATAATACAATGAAAGTATATTCTCTATACAAGAATAATGTACATAATCACAGTACTAGGGTATCATTACATAACCCCTTATAACACACTCATAAGACCGAAGGGTAAGGTATGTGATTGGTACCGATTCTTTGGGTGGCTCGGATAACATCACTCAGATTGTAATCTCTATCAACTTCCACTTCTCCCATAGGCGGTTCCATTCGAGCTTCATGTGTTGAAGTTCGACTTGGGCTTGTCAATAGCGAATCACAATGACTCCAACTACTTTATGAGCTCTGAAAAAGGGGATTCATATGGAGCATTTCTACTGTATGAGGCCATCACTTCCTTTATCTGAGTAAATTGGATTTGTTAAAGCCCTATATTTATTCTAATCATGTGATCAATGGTTAAGAACTATATTAGAAACTGTCACAATTCATTATTGTAATTTAAAATAGAAAAACAAAAAAAAATAAGTTCATAGTTTATATAACCATTTTAAATAATAAGACATTTAATTAGATCAAGAGGAATTTTCATTAATGAAATTTTGGGTCATTACAGAAACCATGAAATGAATGCTCTTGGAATGACAAAATTGAGCAGTATAACTCACTAAAATGGTCATAAATGAACATAATAAAATTATAATAAATAAAATACATATATAATATGATCTGAATTTATTAATTGATGAATATATGTTTATTGTCAAGGATATTATGTACAATTGAAGAACGATTTTAGACATAAGATTATGGATCATTCTAAACCTCTATATTTCATTTATTTTACATTCTTTATATATCATCCACAATTTGTCACTTAATTATTATATTTTAATTCTTATTTATTTTTTATATATTTCCCAAATATATATTTCTTGTTTATATAATCTATCTTTTATAGGGATGTACATGTATTAAAAGTTACATTCATAATTCCTTTTGAACGGTCGATTAAAAGGAAAATCTCTATTTTATTTGTCTTTACCACCTAATCAAATATTTTAAAACATATTTGATGTAAAAAAAACTCTACTTTTGATTTGGAAAAATATTTTATTTATCTTTTGGTTTTATGTAAATTATTATTTTCTCATATCTTTTAAATTCTCTTTATCTCTTCCCTTAAAATCCTACTTAAGCGGCACATTTCCAAGGATAGCTAACTACTATTTATATATGTTTTTGCTCTAGTTTAACATAATATACCATGATCTATTATTATTATTCCTTTATAAATTTCCATGTATGATTTAAATATATTAATTCATCGATGAATTTATGATACAATCTTTGGTTATTCCTTATGAAATGATTACGATTCTCATTTTATTCCATGGGTAAATCTTATGTTTATATTTAATTTCATATTGTGGAACAAATATTCTAGAACATATTATGATGGTTCTGAATATAGAGTGCTTAAATGAATAGGGTAATTATTTAGTCTCATAAGATATTATTTATGGGATTAGGGAGTAAACCTAATCCATTATTGTAGTTTTTATACCATGTGATATATTCTTAGAAGTTAGCATTGACTCATGATTATTCCATGTTATATGTTTCCACCAACATCCTATATTTCCATGATAATATCATTCCATTATCTAAAATATATTCTTACATATGTTTATCTCTAGTAAATTCATTTTATGTTAACATGTTATGCCTTCTTACTCATTTAATATTCTTTATTACCTTGATTATTCCCTTACTAGGATTTTTAATGTTTTTGTTTGATTTATTATTGTAGAACACAAGTTCATTAACATACTATGATGGGTGGAGATAGAAAGTTATCTAATGCCTTGGGAAATTATATAGTCTCTTGAGATGGTATGTTGGGGACTATATAATAAGCCTAGTCACTTAGGGGACTTTTTCCACCCAGTGATATAGTCTTGGAACCTAACCTTGACAAGTGTTTATTCCATGTTATATGTTTATTCTAGATTCCAACATTTCCATGTTCATATGATCCCATTATACAAGTGCTATGATTAAATATGTTTAATCATTTTCCATGACTTTTATGTTATCATATTATGACTTCTAACTCATATTTTATGATCTAATCCCATGTTTATTTACTTATTATGATTTTTATCTCATCTATTTTGTCTATGTAATCCCCATGTATTCATATATAGTTGTAGGGCCTTAAAGGGAGTTAGAAGCACATTATGAATACTAAAAAATATTTTTTATTATTCTTTAATGATTTCTAATTATGTACCAAGTCTTAATAATACACTATAATTTTTTATCCATGGTTTGTATTTTATGGATAAATAATAATAAAATCATACAATAATATATGTAAAAGGATTGGGCCGATAAAGTTGGTATCAGAAGCACAATCTAGTTATTTTTTGGGATTAGGATTAGAAAACATTATTAATAAACCTATAGATAATTATATCCCCATGGATAACCTAGATTGAATTTGGGTTATCAAAAGTTAGGATATATTTTTTATTTATATGTTTATAGTTTCATTTATATATGCACATTAGCTATATAGTCAGGTCCCTTGATTATATTTTTTTTATGATGTTAATAGAGGGAGACAAGATGGGAACCCACACACATTTTAAACATAGTATGTAAAATCACATTCCAAGGGAGAAATATTTTAAGGGGTAAGAATGTAACACCTTGATATTTTTAAAATCAAACACTATGTTTGATAAAATATATGATATTGCACAATGAGTTTAAAAGTACCACGATATACTAATATGAAATTTATGAAAAATAAAATAAATTTGAATGTATGAGTTGGAATAAAAACACAATGAAATAAATTTATTAATTATCAGGAAGTAAATAATTAAATTTTAGTAAAATAATTATATTCATAAAAATATATTTAATCCAAAATGTTATTTATATTGCTTTCTATGGGAAAAGAAAGCATTATAATCATTTCACAGTTATAGAAAATATATATTCTAAAATAAAATTCATTTTTGAAAACATAATTCTAATATTAGTCTATCGTGATATTTTGATAATTTTCTAAAATAGTTATAATTTTGGGGAATAGTAAAAAAAATTATGAAATATGGTATCTTTTATGATATCATCAAAACATAAATATGATATAAAAATTTAATAAACATATTTCATGAACCATTTTGGTTAATAAAATAAAAATATAATACAAAAAAAATTCATAACATATAAATTATAAATCATTTGATGATAAATATAAATTTTATATTAAGTGATGACATAATTCTTGTGAAACATTGAAAACGTAAAATTTAATGCCTTATAGATATTAATTTAGTGGCAATAAGACTTTACAATGATTGTTGTATTAAATATCGTATATAATTTATTATTTTTACTGATATTTTTTAACTTTTTACATATATAACTGAAATCTTATCGAAATGATTGTTCATTGCTTGCACAAGGCTAAGAAGACAAATTAAAAAATTAAACACTTTTTTGACCTGTATATGAGTAAATATACATAATGAACAAATATAAATGACTATATTGAGAATAATAAATTTATTTATATTATATTAATTAATTATCAATTTTTATACATGAAATAGTTACCTTATATTCTTATACAACATTGACGCAACGCTTGTGCAAGAAAAAGAAAAATCAATGACATGATTTTAATTAAAATTATAATAACCCTTAAGTAACCCAATATTTTTAATAAGACTTAAGGGATGGGTAACATTGAACAATAATCATCCATTGGTCTATTTTAAAACATTTTGGATCTACATAGTTAATATTAATACCCTTATATTATTTTATTTAAAAGAACGTCAACCATGTCACATTATTGTTTTTAATAAATATAAAATTTTCAATATGTGGTATTCTAAAGTATAGGTTTGTCTATAATTATTCCTTTTAATGATAAAATATTTATCTTCATGGTGGTAATTTTATAAAAATTAGAGGAAAAAATTAACACCTTAAATGCTTACACAATGATGATTCAGTTATTACTAAAGTAATGGAAAAATAAAATAAATGATATTAATAATATTAAAATAAATATAAATTTTTATAATTATGATGATAAATTATTTATATAGAGTACGACAATATTTATATTATATAATAATTTTTTTATAATTATATTCTGTTTTTTGAAGTTGTTAATGTTATATTAATGAATAGTATTAAATTTCACAATAATATAATTTCATGAATATTAAATTTTAGTAAATTATTTAAAAATAAAAAATAATAAATATGGAAAAGGGGATAATATATATTATATAATGTCATCCCCTATAGATTTATAGGATATTTTTAAACTCTTTACTCTACAATAGTCCTAATATATTTTAATATTTTGAGAACTTCTTAAAGTGATCCTCACCTCAATTGTAAAATGGCACCCCTACATTCACTTAATTTCCCCACTATGATCCTTATTATTAACGAAACTTTGGAATTTTCTTGTATACGCTTCTCTATCAACATTTTATTGGCTATTATCTTACCAAAATACCAATTCTATGTTCTTTATAGGATCCTTCAAGGAGGTGATATTCAAGAGGTAACATTCTTAAATCATGTCCCTTAATTTATTTTCTTATTATACCATATCCTCACCTAATTAATCCATTAAGGAATAGTAATTACATTATAATTTATATAATATAATTTTATATTTCTGATTGATTATTTTTTATCCACCAATTTTTTCATATCCCCTTATTCAAAAAAATAAAACCATTATGAAAATTAAGGTGATTAACAGTCTCCATGGACATTGTGTTTTCATTTTTCATTACTGCATTTATGGATGGTTAAAAAACTATTATTATGTGAAAATAATATTTTAATAGGTATATTAAATATTTTTTATGTTTTGTTACTAATTTATAGACATATTATATAATAAAACTATACAATATCCTGATGGTCGGAAAAAAACAAAAATAAACTAAACATTTAACATTAATGTTGTATCAAATGAATCATCATAACAGTAGAAAGAAATGATATATAAGATCATTTAAATTTATATAATTTAATTAATACTATATAATTTCACTTCTACATAATTATTTCCATTTGAAAAGATCTTCCAAAATTTTACACAAGCGAACCTACCATGAATCCATGAAACATATGCTCTCAGAATGACAAAATTGAACTTTATAACTCATTTAAATGGTCCTAAATGAAATTAATGAATTAATAAAAAATAATATATATATATATATATATATAGAACATGTTTTAAATTTTGTAATCAATGAATATAATTTTATTATATGGGACATTATATATAAGTGATGAATACTTTCAAACATATGGTATATGATATTTCCAAACAACAAAACTTCATTAAAATTATGATATCTATCTATCCACATCATTTTATCACTTTATTCTTCTTATATAATTCTTCTATATTCTATATATATTTTCTAAAATGATATACCAAGTAAATTTTTCCTTTATTTTTTGATAATATACATGTATTAATATTCCATTTCTTTATTACCATCGAAAATTCTCTTAATGGGAACTTCTATATTTTCTTTGTCTCTACCACTCAATGAAATGTTTTAAAATATAAAACTTATATTAAAAATACTTTTTTATTGAAAACTAGTTTAGTTCACTTATGATTTTATATAAATTTTTATTATCTTACCCCTTTTAAATACACTTCTCTTATTTTCTTAAAACCTTACTTAAGAGACACATTTCGAAGGTTACTTAACCACTATTTTTAACATATTTTTATAATAGTTGAACATTAATTATCATGACATATGCATACTTTTCCATTATGTGTGTCCTTGTATTATTTAAATCTGTTTATTTTGGGTACCATTATCATGTACCCTTTGGCTATGCCTTATAACATGATTACGATACCTATTTAATTCTATGGGAAACTCCTATGTTTATATTTTATTCCATATTATGTCACACATATTTATGAACTTATTATAATGGTTGTGACTAGATATCACTATAATGCATTGGGTCATTATTTAGTTTAATGAGATGTTTTGTATGGGATAATGGGTAAACCTAATCCATTAACGGACTTTATAAATCATGTGATATCTTCTCGGTAGTTAGCCTTTACTCGTGTTTATGTCATGTTATATGTTGCTATAAATTTCCCTTGTTTCAATGATAATACGATCTAATGTTCTAAATTATATGAAATATTATTTTTATTCATGACCCATGCATTTTATTTTATCATGTTATTCCTTATGACTTATGTGCTATGATTTTTTCTCATGTTTATTCCCTTACTAGGTTCTTTAGCTCTTTCCTTCTGTCAATGTATTCCTCTGGTTATCCATTCTAGTTGTAGGAGTTTAAAGACAATTAAGAGCTGATTATAAAAATTAATAATTTATTTATTCTAATATTATTTTTTCTAATTATGCACATAGTCATCCAAATAATTTTTTATTTCGATCATTGGTTTATATTTAATGAATAAAAATACTTATAATCTTGTAATAATATATGTAAAAGGATTGGGTCACAATATGATTAGTTAGTAATGATTTCATTGTTGAGGATTAAAAAAATCATCAGATTCTACAACACTTACTGTATAAATTATATTTTTGACCAAATATATATCATAGAAAAATGTTAAAATTTCAAAGAATGTACCATTAAGAATTAAATTTAAAATTCATTTGGTTACATTAATTTATACCAGTTTGGGAATAAATAAATTAGGGATGTGGTTATGTTTGGGTATGCATAGTGAGACATTGGTTTTTAGTTTACCCGATGTGCATTAGAATTATATGGATTTGGGATATGTAAGTTAAATCATGTTGTCATGTGATATAAATTCCAAGGGTTGGTATAAAAAATGTATTATTTACTTAATGATACACTATGGTAATATATAACCAAATTCAGTCTCTTAGGAGGAATGAATATTTTAAAATCATCATATTCGAGTATTCAATGAAATGGTTTTTAAATTTTGAAAAAAATTAACCAATATAATAAATAAATATTCACTAAATTTAAGTAATAAATAAGGTGATTGGTTTGGGTTTTGAAACAACTATTGATATACTATACCAATCTTAAGACAATTGACCCTTCTTTGTAAATTTTATCATTAAGAAAATACATTTCCGCTTCATCTGCCATAAAATAGTGGTAATAAATGTATGTTTCAATTAGTATTGATCTGTAAAAAATGATTTTTATTCGAATGTATTTAAAATAAAATAAAAATGATAAATAAAATAATTAATAAACACACAATCAAGTAAATATGATCAAGAGATATATAGAAATATCCACAACCTTCTACATTTTATTCAATGATCACTCGATAATTCAAATAAAATAAAATATATTATACTAAATATGAAAAAGATAAAATGGAGTGAGAAAATATATTATCAACCCATATAGAGTAAGTGTTCAATACTATCTAAAAATAATTATATTTAATTAATTATCTCAATAATTAAAACTGAGATCAAATAACTAAAAAATGAGTTTCTATTGATATAATAACTCAAACATAGAAAATAATTTTTCTTCCATGCTCTATAATCACTAACAGAAACTAGATCAACTACCCCAGGGTTATATTACAAATGAAAAATAAGAAGAAAAATTAAATTGAAAATACTATCATGCTCATCACCCAGTCTCCTCAACATACTATTTGGACAAACTCATGTGCGACCCTATTAAAAGTAACCTTCTCTCATACCATCTTGGTACTTTAGAATATAGTGAAATATATTTTTGTATATGCGATAGGAAGTGGTGAGTGTCAACATAGATATAGTATCCTTTTGTGTGTGGGGACTCTTCCATGCTTATTGTTTTCTTTACATGAGTTCTTAGAGGTTCCTACTATAGAACCATTCAAAACATAATATTTTTTATCTTCGAATTACTATTATGTTTAATTTATCTTGGGATATAATTCACTTGTTTTTAATTTAATGTCAATGATAGAATCGAAATAATTTATGTGGAACAACATATGAGGAATAATTAATTTCCACATAATAGATATTTACACACCATTACTCTTTCCAATTTATAAATTATAGTAAAAATCCATCAATGTGTGGAAGAGAAACACATGGTTCATGGTTTTATACTTGTTCTTATTCACTTTATTATATCATGGTGTAATAGATATATAAAAAATGAACTTCTTCAAAAAATTAAGGTTTTACTTGACTTAACCTATATTACTTCACAACACGAATCAATTATTTATATTATAAATCATCATTTCAATTTAGATCAATTTCTCCTATAGATATGAGACTTATCTTCTCATGGTTCAACACAAGATTTAATTTTTTTTTATTATTTTTAGTGTTTAAAAACAAGTCATTAATCCCATTATAAAAATAATCAATGAATAAGAGAAATGTATATCCTACATGATACATATGATATATTCATTAGAAAAAAATAACGTTTCTTGATATATGGGATGATTTTTTTATACCTACTGTTTTATTTTAATTTCAACAAATAAATAACGTATTCAAATTTCCAGATATTTTGTATTTAAGGATACTTAATAAATAAATCAATATTTAAGAATATTAAATATCATACATAATACATATGATAAATTTTAATACATATCAAAAAAAGGTCATATGGAATATACTATACATTTCCATAATCACGCTTCATCCCATGGAGAAAATATGATGCATTAACAATCAAATAGAATGCTATATTTTGATTAACTGTCCAAGGAAATATATATTATATATTCATCCAATATCCAAGTATAATATGTTATATATCCCTATGAATCTCTTAAAAATATTATTTTTTCAATAAAAATATTACACATCCATCAATTTTCAATGTTAACTACTCCACTATCACCAAATATATTACACATTTTCACTTTTGAAAAATTATATCGTTTATGCACCATAGCAAGAAATTTATTTCCAAAAACTCTTATGTTTGAAAAATTATCATATTTATGGAACAATACTCATCGAAATTCTTCCTTGTAAAATTTAAATCTCCCCATTTTCCCCAAAAATTAGTAAAATCCAAATCAAAAGAAATAAATTTACAAACAATTACATTAATGAATAAAAAAAGATACAATTCCTGAATTGAGGCTATTTCAAAAAAATATAATAAAAAGTAACTAAAAAATAATTTTTTTTCAACTTTTCATAAAAATGATGGAAATTAATTAATTGAAATAAAAAAGTACAATTTATTGAAATATGAGTGATGTTAATCCCCCCATATCACTTAGAGTCCAATAAATGTAAGGATAAAAAGGATAAATGAAGTAAAATTCAACACACAACCCTATGAGAGTAAAAAAATTCAATAACTAGGCACCTAGAATTTTCATGCCTCATCAATGACATTAATTCCAAATTCATCATCAGGTATACTAAACCCATTACAATTTCTTCCATAATACTATTAATATAAACAAATATTTCAATGATATTTTCTGTCTTCACAAAAATATGATCTTTTTGTAAAGAATCACTAATCCAAACACATGGAATGGAAACTATTGGTTTGATGAATTTAAATACTTTCAGCCAATATATCAATGATTTTTGAAAATCGTGAGTAAATTATTGAGGTTTTCATTTGTTGGGGTTGTAAGTTTTCAAATGATAAACAATTAGAGATATAATAGTGTTGGTTTGCTGTTTTCAAATTATAATGAATTAATCTATATTTTATACTCATGTATGGAATACTCCTTAGTTACCAATTAAAATAGTCATATTGTTTCCCATATTTATATTCATGAGTAGTCCAAAACGTCAATATTTAATCATCAACAAGATTATTTTTATCTTTTGAGTGTAAAAAACTTTATTTTTTTTAATTTATGGAATTATTTTTGATTTTATAAGTTATAAATAATATTTTTTATTATAAAAAGTTATATGAACCTCCTAGACCATATTTTGATTTATAAATCCCATTATATATTCCCATGTTTTATGTTTTACTTATTTTGAAATTACAGTTCACATAAAATATCTATGAAAGGAATTTTTCATCATAATTATACTCACAGAAATCGTCATTCATAAATCCTTGATATTTTTTTTCATAGACCTGGGTTCTTTTCCAATGAATCCACAAATAATACAACGGCTCATAAATCAACACACTGAAAGAAACTTGAGTATAACATGGATCAAGATATTAAAATGTAATGAATGTTAAATATGGATTCATGTTTCTAATGAGGATAATTTATAGGTTGTTCCCATTTAATAAGTACCTAAAAAATCCCCATGTATAATGATGGATAAAAATAGAGTTAGTTTTGAAAAATATTAATTTTAAATCAAATTAATACCTTAATAAATTTCCAAAAATTTTCACTAAAGATCATAAGTTTTGGGAGAACCACAACTTGTTTTGGTTAATAAATCGTGGTTTTTTTCTCTTATGAAATGAGGTTAATAGGAATAATACATGAAAATTGGGTTATAATCATCACATGTAAATTGATGTTTTCATTTTATAACACATTATGGAATAAAAATAACAAATTATTGATTATTTCATGAATTTTCAAAAACCATGTAAACGAAGTTATGTTTAACTCCTCATTCACTTAAATTGAGTTCTTAGTTAAGAATAGTTTCACCATATTAATTCGGTACAATAATTTTATAGTCCTTTATTTGGATTATAGTAGTTTTAAATAAATTTTTCAGCAGTTTAAATACACATTAAAATAAAAATAAAAATAAATTAGAAAGGATCAATATTATTTAAGTTATAAAAATGTATAAAGGTCTATAAACATTACTATATTATTTTTCTCCTCCAAAAAACTTTAATAATGATATTTACTCTTCAAATTATAAATGAGATAAAATTTTCATATGTTTTGAATTAAAATAAACACTATACATGGTTAAGTGAAGTTACAAAATGATGGTTTTAATAATGGAATCATTGGAGGTGTGTGGTATTCTCTACAAATTCTTATGGTAGATTCACATAATATATCTGAAACACATGTTAATAAATAGTGAATATGTTCATATCTATTTATTTTTAAATATTGATATCAAAATATTGGTAAACATATTGAGAGTAAATGGTCCTTTCAAGAATTAATAGAGTTTAAATGGAATTGGCTTCAATCATTATTCACAAAATAGTACTTGTTTTCCTCTATGGAATTCTATTGGCTGAATTATCTTGTAATGTTTTACATGTGTTCTTTATTTGTAAATTATTTAGTTCACAAATGATTCTCCTATAATTTCTTCCATCTCATAAAAGGATGTCTAATTTATTTTCAAACTATTTATATATGATAATTAACCTTCTTCAATGACCAACGATCATTATTTTTAGCTCCATAGGTAGATAATAACATGTATCACAAACAAATCACAATGGGATCAATCAAATATGAGTATTTTATGATGTCATTTACTCCCATAAAAACTCTTTACACCTTTTGATCTAATAATTTCTATCTAAAATGATTTTTTCTCTGAAATTCAATTAATCTACCATCTATTCACCTAATGTTGTCAATTTATTATATAATGGTAGGTGTTTTGGTTATTTTTTATCACTCTTTATTTTATCATCAAATATTTTCATCATACATTTCATATAATTGTCCCTTGGTCACCACTGAAACATCGAGGTGTTGTAGAAAAATTGCTCCTCACTCGCCTGGTGTCTTCCCTCAGGCTCTCGGCTTCTCCTATGCCTCTATGGGTTTTTATCCATCACCGACGACACCCTGAAATTCTTCTCCTACTTCTCTTCGGCCTCACCTCTCTTTGTATTCTCCCCAGCCTCGTCCATCCTTTCTCCTCTCTTTGGGTTTCACACCATCCTCAGCGGTGTCCGACCTTTCTCCTCTTACTTCAAGATCTGGGGTCCCCCGCTGTTATTTGTGGCGTTTCTTTCATCATACTCTTCACTTCGTCTGTATGCTTGGATCATCGGAAATCATGGTAATTCTTCTCCCCCTTCTGCTCTTTTCTTCTTCCCCCACCGCACTTGACCCCATCACGAGGGTGCTGAAGACGTATTGATAATGTGTTGGGTCGAGTTTAGTTTCTCTGATTGCTTCGTTTTTTTGGTGGATTTTCATATGGTGCTGTTTTTCTTTCTCGATGTCGATGAATTCATTTGGTGATGGTCTATTTTCACGTTCGCAAGGATTTTTTGTTCCTACTAGCTCTGTTCGTCTTGGCTGTGATTTTCCAATGGTTTTCTACGGCTCTTTCGTTTCAAGTTTCTGCTTTTTTAGTTGGATGGATATGATAGGTGTGACGTCGATGGTGGTTCCAAGGAGTGTAGTTTGTGGTCCAGTCGAAGGTCGCTCATCCTTGATTACGCCTTCCCTCTCCAAACTCTGCTCTGGCATATGTTTCCTCACTATGCAAGGTCGGTCTGGTGCACTGGATCCTGGTGACGTTTTGGGATGGTGTGGTTTGATCTACGGTTAACATCTTAGGAGGTGCGACATGGAAGAAAGTGGATTCTCTGATGGTGGTTTCTTTGTTGACAACGGTGATGCTGTAAGCTGTGTGTATTTGGCAACGATGCTGGTGAATATCATTGATGATGATGGATCCCGATGGCTTTCTCACCGGCGACTGTTGATGGGGGGTGACGACGGTGGATTATCAATTCTGTTGATGGCTGATTGCCAATGAAGTGACTACGGCTGTTATGGGAAAATCTTGAATCGAGGCATCGGGATCTGGGTTGTTTTTGAAATTCAAATTTGGAAAACAGGTTATGTACTGTATTTTTCAACTTTGGATTCCAGCCTGATGATGTAGTATCTTTCGGGACTGTAACTTTGGATTCTACTTTTCTATAAATAGGACATTTTGAAGAAAAAAAATTGAATTGTAAGTCAGTCCCTTGGTCACCACTGATTTCTCTTCAAATTCCAAAAACAATTCCGACAATGTCATAGAATTGTTTGGAATCACCTATTTTTCAAGATATCAATGACATCTATTTTGAATAATAATTTTAATCTAATACTATATATCTATTTTTAAATAAAATTGGAAAGGTTCCCATAAAATCTACTATATATCAGTCCTATTTTAGGAATTTCTAGTCTCTATTAAATAATCCATGTCAATTGATATTTCTCAACTTTTTTAAAGTACTCATTGGGATCATTAAAAAATGTTTTCAAAAAAATAAAATATTTTAAAAAAATTCTGGGTGTTTTTTGGTGGCACAATGTCTCCTCCAAAGGTTAATATATGATAATTTTCTAGTGTTAATAGTTCCTCACGCTCATGAATACACTAGCAACTCATATGATAGGTGAATATTTTATGAAGGTATATATTATAAAAAACATAAAACAAAAATTCATATTAATGTGTAAAAAATATTAGATGTTTAGAAGTGTTGTAACTTGAGAATGTTGATAAAAACTTGCCATTTCAGTAGACCATGGTACTATTACTTCAATAAAAAAATATATTCACCTATGATGAATTTATTAATGTTCTATTCGTATTGAATTATACAAAATCAATTTTTAAGCCTTTTCATGTGAGATTCCACATGATATTGAACTCTATATTTATCAATAATTTCGAAATAAAATTTATGTGGTATAAGAAACAATCTTACTAGTTATGGGTTTGCATATCCCTTATTAATCTCATACCAAATTACTATATATTTGGCGAATACAACCATCATTGAACCAAAAAAATTAATGTGAATTTTTTTAAGTAAATTTTTTTTATGAATACAATGTTTTAGTGGTGGTATAATTGATTTTGACCATATCTAGTTTTCTTGAATCATGTGAAATAGAATTGAGGTGATACAAAATAAATAATAGTTTTATTATTACTTTCAACGAATACAAATTCCAAATCACAAATATTTTCAGAAACTATTGAACTAAAGGTTTAGTGTATTGGATGATTATCTACATAAATAAACTATTTTACAATACTCATAAAAATGTACCCATAACTTCTTTCAATAATCCCCATTCTAAATATCTCAAATGTAACACTCATCTCAAAATACGTTGGAATGAAAACATAATAATGGTTTGATCCCAAGCACTCATTAGTGCATAAATTTTAAATATTCTTAATAGTTATATAATTTACATTATAGAAAGAATGAATAACAGAGAATCATTTGAAAAAAATTTCATATAATCACAGTTAATAATTATAAAACATTATTGAGCATTAAAGATGATGGACATAGGACATAAGACTAAGTAAAGTATATAAAAAATAAATTAAAATCATTTCACATTAATTAATGAATACCTAAAATCATAGCGTCAGAATTAATAATATCATAAAACATGGTGTGTCATAAATGTTCTGAATAGATTTAAAAAGTTAAATTTTTGAAAAATGAAAAATAATAATAATAAGAAATCATTATGATCAAATCCAAGAATCATCACCCTATTTGTTTTAAAACAATGACATTATGTACACCCATTTTATTGTGACCCAAATATATGTTTTCCCATTCATTAAATTATGAACAAATCTATGTATATCAACCATTTATATTTTGAATAAGTTCATTCATGCCCCCCCATTAACTTCTAATCAAATCAAAACATATACACAACTCATTATCTCATGAGATTTAAAACCTTATAAAATGTAGTTTGGGGTGATATAAAACCCCACCAGCTATCATCCATAATTATGAGTGATACTTAAAAATAAAATCATTAAAATTATCATAAATAAACCATGGGATGAATATGGTTTTCAAAAAAAATTTAAATGATATGAAATAAATGATCTTTAAAAAAATTAATATTTTGATACTAAAATTATGATAAAAAAGATTTTAAAAACAACACATATGGGGTGATATTTCTACAATTATTTCATTAGATATAATTCTTTTGTAATTGAATGGTAAATCATGAAATTATTTTATTGTAGGAAATATTTCTTATTATTATCAAAAAAAATCTGTGATTTTTGAGACATACTCATATTTTTTGGAAGATGAATAGAAAATTCGTAAAATAATATATTGAATCAAATTCCAAAAAATATTCAATGAAATAAAATAAATAATATAATCAAAATATAAAGTATGCGGATAAAATATATGCTTCTATAAAATAAGATTTTTTAATATTTTAAAACACCTTTATTGAAAACAAATATTGTTGGAAGGATAATGAATCTTTTATATTAAAATAAATAACATGGAATATAATAATTATAAGAGATATAAAAAATATTATTTTCTAATAGTTAAAGGATAACATTTATAGGAAGTATAAAACATTTTTTTATATAAAAATACATAAAAAGAAATGGGTATCATTCTTAACAAAAATTACATTTTCATAAAACAATAGAATTATCAAGGAAGAAGACACAGGTGTGAAGCATGGTTTCACCAAAAAATGATTAGGGAAATAAAAAATAACACCATTATAGATTATAATATATCAATTATTAAATATTATATTCAATGATAAGTTATTATGATCCAAGTAAATTATTTGAGTCAGGAAAACCCCTTTCATTAATTCATGATTCCACTAATGATCTTGGTTATATTATATACCAAAAAATAACTACATTAATCAATTATTTTATAGAATTACTCATATTTATAAACATTTAGTTAACTTAAATTTTAATTTTTCTCTTTATATATATTAGTTAGTCATTATCGATTTTCAATATCACGTGTGAGTTGTCTTGATAGTTTGATCTATTTTCATAATAATTGTGTTGTTACTTGTTTTAAACCAAATTTTAATCACTCCAAGACCAGACAAGTTAATTTAATAGAGAATATTTTTTAATTTATAATTATTCTATCTCATTCTATTTTTTTCTTGTAATGATTCATTAAAATGTAATCAATTTCAAGTTATTTTGTTAATATATGTGAATGGAGATGATTTTAAATTAAAAAAATTAAAAATTTAATATATCCTTTACAGAATAATAAAAATATAATTATTTATATATTAACTAATAATTCTATTAGTATTTATGTTCCCATATTCAAACATGACATTGTTTTATATTATTGTTCATGTAGGCTGTTAGACCAACACAAACATAAAATTACGATAATTAGTGGAGGATTATAGATATTGAAGTCATTTATTTTTTCATAATATATTTATTATAGAATAATAATTATATTATTTATATTTTTTAAGATGATGAATTATATTCTTTGATATTTTGATTATAATAAATAATTTTGATGAGAAATGAGATATGATACTTCGTGGAGGGGGAGGTCCAATCAACATTGAATTATCATTTTGATTTACCAACAAATGAGAGGAAATCATGGTGAAAAATAATTTCTATCTTCCTATTATAAATTATATTATAAACTTAAACATTTTTAATCAATTCCATCTATATAACTGGTGAAGATAGTTGGTGATGAAAAATGAAATATGTCCCTTCCGGTGGGTTTTAGTCTGTATATAACATAATGTATTTTCATTTTTTTCATAGTGAATGAAATAGATTAAATAATGGTTGATTTCTTAATATAATAAAAATGTAATTATAATAATTATACTATGTTCTATAAACTACTATGGTTTGGGAAGGTTTTTAAGAGAATTTTTAAGAATAAAATTAAATGATTATGCAATAAATACCATAATAACACGAACATCCTCTTATTGAACTCCATTGAACTGAGGAATATGGGATAATTTTTAGTGATCAGGGGATTTAAGAAATAAAAGTTCATTATATTATAGGATAATTTTTTTTTGTTTCAAATATATTTCTATGGGAAAATGGAGAATAGAAATGTTGGAAGTGATCCCCTATTATATGTGTAAAAATGATAAATTTTTGAATACCCATTTCTTTCAAATGATATCATTACATAATTCACTGGTCAAGGACTCTAAATATTAGAAATAATGGTGTGTGGGGTGATATTTTGATTAAAAATAATGTACCGAGTGTTTGGACACTTTTTTTAAAAATGTTCGATGCAATTTACTGATATATTTTTCATTTTAAATTTTTTACAGTTGTAACTAGTTTTATACCTTGTAATTTATATTTTTTAAAAATATTAAATAATATAAATTACAAAATTTGTTTGTGATGGAGAATATTATTTAATGAGATAGACATTTAAAACATTATTTCATCAAATAAAAAAGTTTCAAGAAATCACTTCTTTATAAATAGATAATAAATTTAAAAATTGTTTAGCTAATGAAGTAAAAAATGATCATTAAAATAAATACCCATATATAAAAAAGGGAATATAAAAAGATCAAAATTCCTTGTTTTTGTAACATTTAAAAATCCATGGATATTTCATTTTATTAAAAACCACCTTATAGTTGGATCACCCATTTTATTTCATTTAATATAAATACACCATATGATATTATGATGAAGATATGTGTTGTATTCTTAAAATATATCTAACATGAGTGCCTTTATGTACCTATATTTTAGGTTTGACATTGTTAACACTAAAAAATTTGGGATTTGAAAAAATTATTTTTCTGAAAATATTGCCATGTCGGGATTTAGTGTAACATCCCAGGTAAATAAAGAATAATAGATTTTCATATTTATTAATATTTGTGAATTAAATATTAATTTTAGAATAAAGTGGTTGCTATGTTCGATAGCGTACCCGATACGAAACAACGGGTTTCTTTGAAATCTTACATTGCACACTAATAATATAATATTGTTATTTTAAGTGGTAGTTAATTAGAATTAGGACATCATAATTTACTTTGGGTAATTTTTTGGTATTTTTCTGATAAAGTTCATTTTTTAAGGAATAGTGAAAATATTGTATTTTAATACAAAACTATGTTTTAATATAATTTATTTATATGGTTAGATTATCCTTTTAATTGGTTTTAACATTTAAATAGATTATATTTTTACCATTTAATCTAATTTTGGTCATTAGAAGCAATTTCACATTTAAATTGTATATAATCAACTGTCAATCTTTTAATAGTTAATATTTCTTAAAAACATGCATTTTGTTTTGACAGCGAGAATTAATTTTAATTTAATTTCTGTCACTTCTGTGTTTTGAATTTGGAGAAATGGATTCCATATTTGGAATCATGAGGTTCAAATTGTGTAAATAGGTAACTTTTATTTTTAGGAATTTTAAATATTTACCTCAGTAAATATTTTATTTATCATGGTTAAAGGGTAAATCAGGTAAATAAGGATAAAAAAATAATATTTATTTACTCTAACAGGTTTCATAATCCTATTGGTTGAGTCATATCCGACCATGGGCATCCTTGGGTCGATTTGGGGACCCCATGGAGCCACTTAAAAGTTATTATGACACTTTATTTTAATTAACTTAAAGTAAATGCCAAAATTAAATAAACAAATATCTTTTAGTAAATTAATTTTTACATGGGGCTATACAAGTTATATTTTCGACAATAAATATTCATTGGAAATATAAAAATATTTCTTAAATCATGGTATTTTTTTATAATTTTTAGACATCAAATAAATTAAATTATTTATGACACAATCATGATGCATAATTTAACTCATTAATAAATGATTTAATTAAATAATATTATAATGATTAAAATATTATCCAAAACATGTACAATTCTGATTGGATGATTTTATTTAGATTCTGAGTCATCATATATTCGACCATAATGATTTGTGGACCATTAGAAACAGAATATCATTATATTATAAAATAATATTTTCACTCTTTCCTAAAGAGCCCCTCCTCTCCCTTATAAAAAGAGACCACTTATATGAAATTCCTCACATCTCTCAAGCCATTTGGCACGTCCAAACTCTGCCCAATTAAGATCCCTACATCCCTCTCCTACTCCTAGAAGCCTTACCAAAGGAAGAAGGCACTTTAATAAGTCCTTTGGTTCAAACCAATGTGAGTTACCCAAATTAAAGTTAATAGTTTCTCCTAAATGTTTTATTTTATTTTGCTTCTCCAACCCCTAAAATCTCTTTATATCCTTTATTTTGTAACAACAATAGTATCCTAAATATACTAGGATGTTTTTATGAAAAGGATTAGAACTACACTTACACACACCTCCATCTAATGGATGAATAACATAATGTTTCTGTGGATGGAAAACTAACGCCTCACGAACGATGATTGTACATTTACATATTACCACCTCTCATGGTGGCCATTATGATGGCACTCTATTTATATATGATATATATTATGTTTATGATTTCTTTATGCTTCTGTAATTCCCAATTATATCAAAACTTTATGGTTTTCATGGTGGGTAAATACGATAATCTCATTTGAGGAAGTGCGGACTACCGCCCCCTCAAAGTGATGTGACTCGTTAATTCCCTATGTGGTATGTATAAAGGATAGAGTTAAAGATGTTATATATGATATTATACTGGAATTATAATATACCTATGTATCATTATGTTTTAATTCAATAAAATAAGAAATAGAAATGAAAGTAGCGTTCATGCATACGTACGGCTTACCGTCTCCATGAACGTTGCATTTCATTTGGTACCTCAAAATGTTATGTACTATTATAAATACATGTACATGCTGGATATATATGATATACATGACACCCAAATCATGAATATCATTCTGGATATAATGAAACTTTTACCACATGAACAACATGTAATTATAAGAAGTCCATTTTTGACTCAAGTACCAAATATCGACAAAATGAACGTTATTAACTTAAATGATTATATAATGATTATAACATGGTAATAAATGATATAAAATGAATAATAAACTTGAAAAAGGTTCTTAAGAAATTATAAATTAACTTTAGTTTATTATTCATGAGATTAAAGAACGAACGGGTCAAGTCGAACACGAGGTAAGGGACTTAGTCTCAATCTCCTTTCATTGAGGCAATTCTTATACATGACTTTATTTTATACGGTGTATAAACCCATTTGACTTTACATTTTATTCAAAGGGACTCTTTTTATACGATGTGTTTTACTAAACGACAAAAAGGAATGTTTTTTTAACGTAAGCGGTGACAATGACCTTTCCGATGCTGCGAGTATTATTTGTTCTTTGGCTTCCTTAACAAGAGGGAATGTTTTTAAAAGGAAAAATAAATACCAAATACTCATTTTACGTATTTTGGTATTGAAAATGATTTTCGGAATGGATATATTATTTCAATATCTTGAAATGATATTTTATTATTGCAATGAGGAAATGTTATCTTTCGTTTATGCTTATGTTATGTGTTAAGATAATTTTATGGTTCTTGGGCATTATTTATGTATACGGTTGGTTCCGTGATAAACCTAGGGCGGGTGAGCCTGAGATAGCTCTCCAATGCATTGGGTAACATGACGGAGGTAAATGTGAATGTTTCTCCTATGAGATTTAGGGAATATACTGTGATGGGTATTCAAAAGTAACTCCCTATGTAGTTGTGATAGATACAATGTAAGTATGGTATGGATTCCGCAAGTTACCTTTATGATTTATGATTTCTATATGTCTTTCATAAATCTTATTATTTCATGAGGTAAGTAAAAGAGTTCATGTTTTGTATGTATTTATGAAAAAATGTTTTCATTCACTGTTTTATAACCCTTACTGAGCCTTTTATGCTCATCCCAAGTTTTGAAATGTTTTTCACAGGACATTAGGATGAACATGGTCAAGGATGGGATCAAGGAAAAGTCATTCTCTCTTTAACATGGAATTAGACATGACTTTTTTTTCAAGAGTTTTTATTTTATGAAAAAAGATGATTCTGGGTAGAAGTGCCTACTTTGTAATATTTTGAGATGTAATAGTTATGTCCTAATACCCTAATACTCAAAACCCAAAAAGATCCTCAATGTGAATTATTCATTTAATTCAATATTATGTAATGTTTAAGGCTGGGTCCTTATAGTTGGTATCAGAGGTTGGTTTAGATAACTTTAGGAGTTAGGATATTGTTAAATTAATATCCTTAAAGTAATTTTTGTCAATATTTACATCATATAGCATTTCAAGATTACCATGTTGCTTCGCCTAATATATTTCTTTGTTTAGAATGGTTTTCTGCAGAGGAAATAGGGCAGCTATATTGGGATGACATCAAGAGGAATACAACCTTCCAAATCAACAACCTGAGATGGTCAGAATCGGAATAGAACAGTTTGTTGCAGTGATGGCATAGTTGAATCAGGATATAAATAGTGGTGGTATCCATGTACGAGATCAGCCAGATCAACCACATAGGAACATGTCAATAGTGGAGCATTTCATGAGGCAACATCCCCCATCATTCATAGAATCATATGACCTGGTGTTAGCTGAAGGGTGGATTAAAGAACTGGAAAAGATTTTTGATGTCATGGGTTGTTCAAAACATCAAAAGTTTAGTCTTGCGGTTTATGGTTTTGAAGGTGAAGCTGGTCAGTGGTGGTCGATGGTGAAAAATATCAGGGATAGTGAGGATATTGATGCGCTTGATTGGGATGAATTCAAAGGTATGTTTCTGGAGAAATATTTTTCTAAGGTTGTTCATCTTAGGATGTAAAAACAATTCCTGGAATTGAGATAGGAGGATGACTTAGTGGCTGCTTATGAAGAAAAATTCACTCGACTGGCAAGGTAAGCTCCAAACATCAAATGATATCTTGATAGTAAAATGAACCTTTTTTAGTCAGGATTAAAGCCAAAGTATCGAAGGGCTTTAGCTTCTCATGAGTTAAAAAGTTATGAAAAACTTGTTCATTGTGCAGAGAAGGTGGAAATGGAGTTTTCAGATGATCAAGTATTCTTTAACAAACAACAAAATAAGAGCTCGAGGTGGCATGTGAAAGAAAATAACTCTTCAAAAAAGTCTGATGGTAAGAAGCTTAAGTTTACAATTTGTGATAATTGTGGTAAAAAGAATATTGTGGAATGTTATTTGAATTCTAGTAAGTGCTACCTATGTGGTAAAATGGGACATAAGGCTTGTAATTGCACTAAAAAAGATCAGGGTAATGGTAAGACAAAATCTGATTTACAGTCAGTAAAAAGATTTAAGTGAAATGAAATGGGTCATTATTCAAATGAGTGTCCAACAAAGAACTCAACTGAGGGAAAGCATCCAGACTACAAGCATAAAGGGGTGGAGAAATCATTTGCAACTACTTCAGCAGATGTTGGTCCATCAAATGAAGTTGTATCAGGTACATTGATTGTTTGTTCTGATTATGCCAATGTGTTGTTTGATTCCGGGTCTACACACTCTTTCATTTCTGAATTTTTTTCTAGTAAATTGGGAATTCCATCTCATTATATGAATACTGAACTTACGGTAAAAACACCTGGAGGAAATTATGAGACAAAAAGAGAACATAAGAACATTCCTGTCCTTGTGGGTGGAAAGAATCTACCTACAAACATTATTGTTTTTCCTCTAGTAGAATTTGTTGTTATATTGGGCATGAATTGGCATTCTGTTTATCATGTTAAGATTGACTGCAGAGCTAAAGAGGTTTTTTTTTTCAGAATGATTTTTAGTTTGTGTACAAGAATGAACCCTTGCTTTTGATAAAATATCAAGAAGTCGAAAAACTGGTAAAAGATGGAAATGAATGTTACCTTGCACATCTTGTTGAAAACAAAGGAACTATTGAGATTAATGATGTGCCAGTGGTAAATGAGTACCTTGATGTTTTTCATGATGAGTTTCCTGGTATTATACCTGATTGGGAAGTTGAATTTACGGTTTACTTAGTTCTTGATGCTAATCCAATTTAAAACCCCCCTTATAGAATGGCTCAAATTGAACTTTTAGAGTTTAAGAAGCAATTTCAGGAGTTATTAGATAAAGGTTTCATTTGACCTAGCACATCACCCTGGGGTGCTCCTGTTTTGTTTGTTAAAAAGAAATATGGTTCAATGAGACTTTGCATTGATTATAGAGCATTGAATAACATCACTGTTAAGAATAAGTATCCTTTACCTCATATTGATGATTTGTTTGATCAGCTCCAACTCAGTATTTTTTGAAGATTGACTTGAGGTCGGGGTACCATTAGTTGAAAGTAAAAGAAGCCGACGTTCCGAAGACCACTTTTCATACTAGATATTGCCATTATGAATTTGTAGTTTTGCCTTTTGGTTTAACCAATGCACCAGCTGTATTCATGGATCTTATGAATAGAATTTTCTGTGAGTTCTTGGATAAGTTTCTCGTTGTGTTCATTGATGATATTTTGGTTTATTCAAAAAGTAAAGAGGAACATGAATGTTATTTAAGGGTTTTCTTGAAAACCTTAAAAGAAAATAAACTTTATGGAAAATTCAGCAAGTATGAGTTTTGTTCACAACAAATTTCTTTCCTTGGTCACATTGATTCAAAAAATGGCATAACTATTGATCCTGTAAAAACAAAAGTTGTTGAAGAATGGCCAAGACCCACAAATATGACCGAGATTCCTAGTTTTCTTGGTTTGGCAGGTTATTACCGGAGGTTTGTGGAAAACTTTGCACGGTTATCTAATCCAATGACTAAGTTCACTCTAAAAGGTGTTAAGTTCACCTGGACAAAAGAATGTGATGATTGTTTTCAGGAATTGAAAAGAAGATTGGTGAATGCTCCAGTTTTGGCACTACCTTCTAGAAATGGTGAGTTTGTTATCTACAGTGATGATTCGTTGAAAGGACTGGGTTGCGTCCTAATGAAAAATGATCAGGTAATTTCTTATGCTTCACGTCAGTTGACACCACATGAGTTAAATTACCCTACACATGATTTGGAATTAGCTGTTGTTGTTTTTGAATTAAAAATCTGGAGGCATCATTTGTATGGAGTGAAGTGTGAAATATATACTGATCACAAAAGTTTAAAGTATATATTCACTCAGAAATAATTGAACATGAGACATAGGATATGGCTAGAATTAATCAAGGATTATGATTGTACGATCCATTACCATCTGGGAAAATCAAATAAAGTGGATGATGCTTTGAGTCGAAAATGTAATGTCTCATTATCCATGCTACATTTGGAACAAGATCCTTTGGTTTTTTATTTGATGAAATTTGGAATAGAAGTTGTTTGTGTAGGAAATTCTTCTGTTTTGTTTCAAGTGTCAGTGAGATCATCTCTATCAGACAGAATAAAGAAAGCACAGAAGGAAGACAGTGAGTTGCAGAAAAAGGTATAGTTGGTTCAGAGGGGTATGTTTCCTTAATTTAATATTGATAATGATTGTGTTTTGAGGTTTGGAAAGAGATTATGTGTGCCTTGTGATTCACAGTTGAAAAATGAGTTTTTATGTGAAGCTCATAGTTCTCTGTTTTCAGTTCATCCTGGCAGTACTAAAATGTACAGAGATCTTCGGGAGAATTACTGGTGGGATGGAATGAAAAGAGATATTGCTGATTTTACTGTTAAGTGTTTGACTTGTCAGCAGGTTAAAGAAGAGCGACAGTTACCGAAAGGAATGATTCAGCCTCTACCGATGCCATAGTGGAAATGGGAAAATATATCCATGGACTTTGTTGTGATATTACCAAAGACATCTCGAGGTAATAATGCAATCCGAGTTATAGTTGACCGATTGACTAAATCTTCTCATTTACTTCCTATTAGATATACCTTGTCTCTAGATCAACTTGTTCGGTTGTATGTTAAAGAGGTAGTCAGGTTTCATGGAGTTCCCCTCTCCATTGTATCTGATCATGATCCCATGTTCACTTCTAACTTTTGGAAAGGCCTTCAGAAGTCATTGGGTACTGAATTAAATTTTAGTACATCTTTTCATCCTCAATCATATGGGTAGTCAGAATGAAAAATTCAGACCATGGAGGATATGTTACGTGCTTGCTCGATGGACTACCAGGGAAGTTGGGACCAACATCTTTCTTTGGTTGAATTTTCTTATAATAACAGTTTTCATTCCAGTATACAGATGGATCCATTTGAGGCATTATATGGAAAGCATTATTGAACTCTATCTTTTTGGGATGAAGTAGGTGAAAGAAAGCTGATGGGACCCGAATTTGTAGAAGAGATGACAGAGAAAGTTCAGTTGATTCAGAAGCACATGAGAACATCTCAGAGCAGTCAGAAAAGTTATGCAGATAATTGGAGGAAGGATCTTTCTTTTTAGGTAGGTGATCATGTCTTTCTTAAAGTTTCTCCTTGGAAAAGTGTGATGCCTTTTGGTAGGAAGGGAATGTTGAGTCCGAGGTTCATTAGAACTTATGAAATTCTGGATAATGTTGGATCAGTTGCGTATATAGTAGCTTTACCTCCAAGTTTATCCCAGGTACACAATGTTTTTCATGTTTCGATGTTGAGAAATTATATGCCAGATCCATCTCATGTTTTGAGCCCAGAGGTAGTTCAGTTGGAAGAGAATCTCTCTTATGAAGAACAACCAGTCTAGATTCTGGACCGTAGAGAGTAGGTGTTGCAGAATAAGGTAATTCACCAGGTAAAGGTTTTGGGGGAAAACAATATGGTTGAAGAGGCAACGTGGGAATCTGAAAATGTTATGAGGTATAAATACCACCACATATTTTGATAAGTGGATAAAAATTGTGAGGATGCAATTTCCAAAAGGGGGGAAGGATGTAACATCCCCGATAAATGAAGAATAATATATTTTCATATTTATTAATATTTGTGAATTAAATATTAATTTTATCTTAAAGGGTTGCTATGTTCAATAGCATACCGATACGCAACAACCGGTTTCTTTGGAATCTTACGTTACACACTAATAATATAATATTATTATTTTAAATGGTAGTTAACTCCTAGCCGTTGTATTGGCAGGAATGAACAAAACTTACAATAATATGATTATACATGTATTTATATTTATCCAATAAAAGTTAGAGGCTTAATATATGAATGAATCTAATTTTAAGCATAATTTACATTAAAAGGCCGATTTACTGCCTTTTAATGGTGAAACCTTTTTAAATATAGTTTTGGTAACTTTAATACATTCTATATGACCAAATAAAATCTTTATTTATAATTAGGACATCATAATTTACTTTGGGTAATTTTTTTGGTATTTTTCTAATAAAGTTCATTTTTTAAGGAATAGTGGAAATATTCTATTTTAATTCAAAAGTATGTTTTAATCTAATTTATTTATATGGATATATTATCCTTTTAATTGGTTTTAAAGTTTAAATATATTATATTTTTACCATTTAATCTAATTTTGGTCATTAGAAGCAATTTCACATTTTAATTATATATAATCAACTATCAATCTTTTGATAGTTAATATTTCTTAAAAACACCCCTTTTGTTTTGACAACGAGAATTAATTTTAAATTAATTTCTACCATTTTTGTGTTTTGAATTTTGAGAAATGGATTCCATATTTGGAATCAGGAGGTTCAAAGTTTGTAAATAGGTAACTTTTATTTTTAGGCATTTTAAATATTTACCTCAATAAATATTTTATTTACCATGGTTAAAGGGTGAATCAGGTAAATAAGGGTAAAAAAATAATATTTATTTACCATATCAGGTGTCCTAATCATATTAGATGAGTCATATCAGACCATGGGCATCCTTCGGTCTATTTGGAGACCCCATGGAGCCACTTAAAAGTGATTATGACACTTTATTTCAATTAACTTAAAGTAAAGGCCAAAATGAAATAAACAAATATATTTTAGTAAATTATTTTTTACATGGGGTTATACAAGTTATATTTTCGACTATAAATATTCATTGGAAATATAAAACTATTTCTTACATCATGGTATTTTTGTTATAATTTTTAGACATCAAATAAATTAAATTATTAATGACACAATCATGATGCAGTATTTACCTCATTAATAAATGATTTAATTAAATAATATTATAATGATTACAATTTCTCCAAAACATGTCCAATTCTGATTGGATGATTTTATTTCGATTATGAGTAATCTTATCTTCTACCATAATGATTTTTGGACCATTAGAAACCGAATGTCATTATATTATAAAATAATAGTTTCACTCTTTCCTAAAGAGACCCTCCTCTCCCCTATAAAAAGAGACCACTACTATGCAATTACTCACACATCTAAAGCCATTTGGATTGTCCAAACTCTACGCAATTAATCTCCCTACTTCCCTCTCCTACTCCTAGAAGCCTTACCTTAGGATGAAGGAACTTCAAGAAGTCCTTTGGTTCAAACCAAAGTGAGTTACCCAAATTAAAGGTAACAGTTTCTCTTAAATTGTTTTCTTTTATTTTGCTTCTCCAACCCCTAACACTTTTTATTTCCTTTCTTTTGTAACAACACCAGTATCCTCAATATATTAGGATATTTTTAGGATAAGGATTCGAACTACAATTACACACACCTCCATCTAATGGATGAAGAACATAATGTTTCTCTGGATGGAAAACTAACGCCTAACAAAACGATGATTGTTCAATTACATCTAACCGCCTCTCATGGTGGCCATTATGATGGAACTGTATTTATATATGATATACATTATTTTTATGATTTATTTATGCTTCTATAATTTCCAATTATATCAAACCTCTATGGGTTCCATGGTGGGTAAATATGATAATCTCATTTGAGGAAGTGCGGACTACCGCCCCCTCAAAATGATGTGACTCGTTAATGCCCTATGTGGGATGTATAAAGGATAGAGTTAATGATATTATATAGGATATTATACTGGAATTATAATATTCCTTTTTATCATTATGTTTTAATTCCATTAAAATAAGAAATAGAAATAAAAGTAGCGTTCATGCATACGTACGGCTTACCGTCTCCAGGAACGGTGCATTTCATTTCATACCTCCAAATGTCATGTACTATTATAAATACATGTACATGATGGATATATATGATATATATGATACCCCAATCATGAATATCATTCTGGATATAATGATCCTTTTACCAAGTGAACAACATGTAATTATAAGAAGTCCATTTTTGACTCAAGTACCAAATATCGACAAAATGAATGTTATTAACATAAATGATTACATAATGATTATAACATGGTAATAAGTGATATAAAAGGAATAATAAACTTGAAAAAGTTTCTTAATAAAGTAGATATTAACTTTAGTTTATTATTCATGAGATTAAAGAATGAATGGGTCATGTCAGATATTAGGTAAGGGACTTCGTCTCAATCTCCTTTCATTGAGGCATTTCTTATACATGACTTTATTTTATACGGTGTATAAACCCCTTTGACTTTTCATTTTATTCAAAGGGAATATTTTTATACGAAGTGTTTTACTAAACGACAAAAAGGAATGTTTTTTTAACTTAAGCGGTGACAATGACCGTTCTGCCGCCGCGAGTATTATTTGATCTTTTGCTTCTTTAACAAGTCGGAATGTTTTTAAAAGGAAAAATAAATACCAAGTACTCTTTTTACATATTTTTGTATTGAAAATGATTTTGAGAATGGATTTATTATTTTAATATCTTGAAATGATATTTTATTATTACAATGAGGAAATTTTATCTTTCCATTATGGTTATGTTATGTGTTAAGATCATGTTATGGTTCTTGGGCATTATTTACGTATACGGGTGGTTCCGTGATAAACCTAGGGTGGGTGAGCCCGAGATATCTCTTCAATGCATTGGGTAAAATGATAGAGGTAAATGTGAATGTTTCTCCTAAGATATTTAAGGAATATACTGTGATGGGTATTCCAAAGTAACTCCCTATGTAGTTGTGATAACTACAATGTAAGTATGGTATGGATGCCTCAAGTTACCTTTATGATTTATGATTTCTATGTGTCTTTCATAAATCTTATGATTTCATGAGGTATGTAAAAGAGTTCATGTTTTGTATGTATTTATGAAAAAATGTTTTCATTCACTGTTTTATAACCCTTACTGAGCCTTTTATGTTCATCCCATGTTTTGAAATGTTTTTCAGAGGACTTAAAGATGAATAGGTTCAAGGATGGGATCAAGGAAAATTCATGCTCTCTTTAACATGGAATTAGAAATGACTTTTTTTTCAAGAGTTTTTATTTTATGAAAAAAAATTCGATTCTGGGTAGAAGTCCCTACATTGTAATATTTTGAGATGTAATAGTTATGTTATAATTTCCTAAAACTCTAAACCTGAAAGTTACTCAATGTGAATTATTCATTTAATTCAATATTATGTAATGTTTAAGGCTGGGTCCTTATATTTAGGGCCCCCAAAATGTCAGGAATGATATAATTTGATAATATTTATTGAAATATAGTTATTTTTATGTCCTCCTTGCATTTTATTTTTTAAATCACACTCATATATAAGAAAACAATATTTTGAAAAATATTTTAAAATTTTATTCTTATAAACACATTTTAAAAATACAGTATTTTTAGAATAACTCATAATATTTGAAAAAAATAAACCATTAATTTTTTAATAGGATGTAGAGAGCCCAATATTATATCATGATATTTATCACCATGGGTAAATTAAAAGAGATTATTCTTAAGATATTTGGGTTGTGATTCTAAATACATGAAATTTGGTTCATATTGTAATTTCAAATAGAAACAATATTTTTATTTTGAGTGTATATCATTTTCATTATAAACCTGATATTTATCATTATGATTTTGGATATATTTTTTTGATATATTTATATTTTAAAATTATCACAACATTAAAATACAAAATTTCATTTTTTAATTAAAAGAAAACAAAGAGGATGAATGGGGGTAGGGGAGGAATGAGATGGAGAGTGATAAATTGGAGAACTTACCACACCATGTACCCCAATATGTTCCATGAGGAATTTTATTATTGAGTCACTTGAGAAGTTTGGGTACAAAGAGTATTCACTAATACACCATGGATTGACATTAATTTTTTTCTTACCTCTATAATTTTCATTTACATTTTATTTTATATAGAATACTCTAATAAAACATGTCCTATCTTGTTGCAATAATTACATGTCAATTTCAAAAAAATAACATGATAATTATTTTTTAAATTATATAAGGTTTTATTATTTTTGTTTAAATTGTCATTATTGGTCAATAATTCAATCTTGAATTCATCATTGGATGAATCTTCAGCACCAAAGGAATTTAAATCAATTGTTCTTTTGCATTATTTGAATTACATTACTTATTTTCCTTGTTTATAATCTTATCTCTTTGTGTTTGTTCAATATTTCATAAGATATCTAATAATATTTTCAATATCCATTTTTATTCCATATTTAGTTATATGACCATAATTTATTTTTCCAATTTCTTGGTAGGGCTGAAAGTATATTTTTCACTAATTTATATAGAAAAATAAACACCAATAGAATTTTGAAAATTTTCCACTAATAATTTGATGACATTGTAATTTCAAATTATCGCGCCTCAGACCACCGAGCCCACCTAGCCAGTGATAATCTGAGAATGAAAACACCAGGCTCACATCCAATAGGCCAGGGTTGGTGACCAGTGAAAATTATGTATATCACACATATTGGATGCATTACCCTATAATACATATATGCACACACACATATCGAACCCCATAATATGCTAAAAGTGATGTACCACTGATTCCAAAGGCATGCTAACATCCATATCCCATATAAAGAGTACGAAAAAGTATTATAAAACATATGGTCCAAATACAAGACAACTAAAATTTGAAATAATTACCAACCTACTAAAAAGAATGGGATTTATATAAAATAAAACACATGTATGGACCTTGGTCTCCCTATCCAAAAAACATGCTCTTCCTTCTCCCAGACCTCCAAGGAATCCATCCAATGGACTATAATTTATATAAGAGGTGACATATATGGGAAGATCACATGGAAGTGTAAGAATAAAAATACTAACTAGGACACCTTGAGATCATCAAACCTTATTAAACAAATTAAGAATCTCCTGAATACACATGAATTATAATCAAGATATAAGAGATACAATAATGACAACCAAGATATACTCATGACAGAATCCATTCATCAAGTGGTCTCAACCATAACATCATCCATATGATTCTTCTCGATGATTAAATGTAACTCTAATATGGGGGAACTCACTCCATGAGATATGATGTCACTGAAGGAACTCATCTAAGAGGTTGTTCTCATTGGGTCTCTCCCAATATGTACCTGTTAGAGCTTTTAATACATCGAAATCCACATATGGGATCACAACCAAGTCCATTGGGGGATTTCAAAAACTATACAA
This sequence comes from Viscum album, assembly GCA_963277665.1. Lineage (NCBI taxonomy): Eukaryota > Viridiplantae > Streptophyta > Magnoliopsida > Santalales > Viscaceae > Viscum > Viscum album. The sequence continues at coordinate 1,174,654,490 of OY728153.1, read as the reverse complement.
TATATATTTATTAGAAATATAATTGATTGCCTATACATGTTTTTCACAAAAATACCATGAAACCTACCAAAGGAAGAATATATGAATGAGGATCCTAACCCACACCACATGGAGGGATACCAAAAAATCTACCAAATAAAGAACCTATAAAGGAGATCACAATACTATAAACAAGATATTGTACCACAATTTACCCTCATAGTAATGTACTAAGGAATCACACCTACCTAAACCTGATCAACATTGATGTATTAAAGGGCTCCAAACTACCTTGGATGAAGTAAACAATATATATAGGGGGTATTTAACATGTACCTCTAAACCAAGACATTCATGTGTATGTTATCATCATCCCCTAACCATTACCATGTACACTCGACATTACAATGAACCTAGACTTTCATGTGTACATTGTTGTGACTATGTAACAAGATATGTCTAGGTAAAAGGTCTTGGTCATATACCATGACCATGACCTAGTGCAAAACTATGTATGTTATTGTGTACCCTTTGGGATAAACACTAATATTTCATCATAAGGTCACATTATATGGGACACATTTTACATGGTGTGTGATATTTTTAATGTGACAACTGGGTCCCGGTGACAACACAATCACCCCGCCTTAACATGGTCGTCGGGTCCTGGCCTACTAGGTACCACCAGTTTCCCCGCAGACACGTGGTCCCCACCCTAGGGCACACCCACGTGCCTGAACGGGTCATCTGACTAATGACAGTCCCCACAGGCCAACACTTGTCCTTTCCAGTGTGCTTTGTTCTCACTCACACACACCCTGAGAAACTTCCCAGAAGGTCACCCATCCTGATCACTACTCCAGGCCAAGCACGCTTAACTGTGGAGTTCTAATCAGGCAGGCTCTTGAAAAGGAAGGTTCACCTTGTTTACATTAGTCTTATCATTAAGACATTTGACCCTTTATCATTTTGGGGTGTTACAATCACCCCTCCCCCTTGAGAGCACAATGCCCTCGTTGTGGGCCCTACATCTTAACCAAGGAAGTGCACTGCTCTTAAGGCTGTGTTCCTCCTCTGATACCAAATGTGACAACTGGGTCCCAGTGACAGCACAATCACCCCGCCTTAACATGGTTGTCGGGTCCTGGCCTACTAGGTACCACCAGTTGCCCCGCAGACACATGGTCCCCACCCTAGGGCACACCCACATGCCTGAACGGGTCATCTGACTAATGACAGTCCCCACAGGCCAACACTTTTCCTTTCTAGTGTGCTTTGTCCTCACTCACACACACCCTGGGAAACTTCCCAAAATGTCACCCATCCTGATCACTACTTCAGGCCAGACATGCTTAACTGTGGAGTTCTAATCAGGCAGGCTCCCGAAAAAGAAGGTGCCCCTTGTTGACATGAGTCTTATCATTAACCTATTTAACCCTTTATCATTTTCGGGTGTTACAATCACCCAATGTAAAGACCCGGAAATTTCAAGGAAAATATTTTCTTAATTTTCTTTGGAATTTTACAAGAACGCAGTTTCTGACGACACCTGATTCCGAGGCCCGATGAGCCTGGAATCGTTTTTCCGGAATTTTGCTTGGGTACGTTTAGTGAACGAACGAGCGGGAATTTCTAACTTCTGAACCAGTTCTTGGAATCGAATTCCGAGGGCACCAATGAAACCGCGGCACCAGTAATTTCTTAGAAGCACCTTTTCCGGAGTTGCATTTTCACGAGAGAGGTTGATAAAAATTATGGAAGATAGAATAAAAATTTAACTACAATTTTTATTTTCTCTAAGTGGATTTAAGCTTTGGGTGGAAGTTAGGTAACTACCCAACCTCCCATGGGAGGTTATGAGATTGGTGGGGCCCACACGAACCCCACCCTTTCACATTCCTTAACTCCCTCAGCTCATAATTAAATTTGATAACTTAATTTTTGATAACATATGATATTAATGAAGTGTGTTTAACGTGAGTGTTTGAATTTCAAACTCTTGAATTTCAAACCTTGAGTTGTGTTAATAAAATAAGTAAGGGACTTATTTTATTTTGGGTTGGAGGCTTGTTGCTTGAGAGCATTAGGAGAAAAGCTAAGGGAGACTTGAGATTCTTCATCCTCTTCGTCGAAGAACGCGAAGAACGCGAAGAAAGCCAGATTCCGCGGAGGTCGATGTCTCCTTCCACGACGCCTCTTACCGCGACACTGACGACGTCTTTTTTTGCGACGTCTCTTTCCGTGACGAATCCTCATTCGACGAACCTCCGTTGATGCTACGCTCGAGGTAGGGGTTTATTTAATTATTTTGTTCGTGATTACTACTTGACGTTCTTCGTGGAATATGACCAATTGTTATCGATTAATGAGAGGGGGTCGGACCGAACAAACAAGGCCGACCCTCCTCCATTATCCATATTGGTTTCTAATGTGGTTTGGAATGGAATGCCGTGGTGCCGTCACACCGCGCGGGATCGTGCGGCAAGAAATGTGCGCCGCCGTCGCGCCGCGTCGTGAAATCGAACAAGGACGCGACGCCGTCGCGCCGTGTTGGAGAAACCCGAAGACAACGCGACCGGAGTGGGGCCGCGGTGGAGGGGCGCGGCACCGTCGCACCGAGCAGGACGAACCAAGGCCACGGCCGGTTCCGGGCCGCGACGGAGCAGAGTGACCGGCGCCCGGTTCCAGGCTGCCGGTGTCTGAGTAGGGGGGACCGGCCGTCGCCGGTCCGTGGTGGCAAAAACTGGCCGGCCAAGCGGGCCGGCCGGACAAAGGAAGGCTGGGGGGTTACAAACCCCCGGTGGCCATCTCAACGCCCCCCCCCCTAAATGGGGGTCGCGGTTACAAAACCGGGGGGGGGGGGGCAGCCCCCCCCCCCCCCCCCCCCCCCCGCTCAACGGCTCGGCCGTTTGGCCGAGCGCCTGGCCCGCGCGCCCAGCGCCGTGCCTAGGCCGGGCCGCACCCAGGCCAGGCCGGGCTGCGCCCAAGCGGGCCAGACCAGGACTCGGTTCGGGTCGACCAGGCTCGAGTCGACCCTGGGGGTATCGGACCGGGCCCGAACCCCTTAATACCGAATCTTTTCTGGTCGGACACCCATAACATGTGCTACGGGCCTCAAAATCGACGCACCGTCAGTTGCGATTCAATCCTTGGTTTGAGACGGTCGTTTCGGAATATTACACTCAAGGTTTTGGAGACATTTGTGTTCGGCCGAGTTGGTTCGGTTACGAAACCAACCGGGCCCTCGGAACGGAAACACTTATATCTTGAGCTCCGGATGTCCGATTGACGTGCCATCGACTTCGTTGAATTACTCTTGATGAGACGGAACTTCTGGATTACTCCGCTCGAGGTTTGGATGTCGTCGGAGTGTGGTCGGGTTGGTTTTCTCACAAAACCAACCGGGCCCCGGGAATGAAAAAACCAATAACTCACAGACTGGGAATCTGATTGACGCGCCGTCTGTCTCGTTGAATTTCTCTTGATAAGATGGAACTTTTGGAATACTTTTCCCGTGGTTTGGATCCAGTTGGAGTTTGGCCGAGTTGGATCGTACCCGAAATCCAACCGGGCCCCTAGAACGGAAAAGCTGATATCTTTCAGACCGGACGTCCGTTTGACGAACCATCAGCAGCGTTGGTGATCATGTGGAGTAACGGTCCCTATGACTATACCCTATGTGAGTTCAGGATACAGTTGTGATACATCCGGGTTGGTTCGCACATGAAACCAACCGGGCCCTTGGGACGAAAAAGCTAGTAACTCACAGACCGGGCGTCCGATTGACGCGCCCTCTATTGCATTTAGACCCCTATGACGAGGCGGTGCTTTGAGATACTTCTTAGTGGGAATTTGAGGTACTTGGAGTATCGACCTGTAGCTCGTGGAGACGACCCTTCCAGAGACGAGCGTGCAGAGGTTATCTGTTGAGATCTTATTTGTGGTTATCCGTTGATTTCATAATCTTTGTATTTCCTCATGATTGAGATGGGTTACTTAATAACTTAGGTATATGTATGGGCATATACCAAAGTAGAGGTTATCTATTGAGATCTTATTTGTGGTTATCCTTGTTGGTTTTAGTGAGACCTTGAGGGTCTCGGGGTCCCTACTCAGTATCATTATACTCACCCCTACACGGGCTATGCCCGCACCTCGTTGTGTTGGTTGCAGACGACAGACAATGCTGATGGAGGCCGAGTGTTCAAGGAAAAGACGGTACCCGGAGGTGGACTACACGACGAGTCAGTATCCGGAGGTGGACTTCATGGTGAGATGACACGCGGAGGAGGTTGACGGGCGAGAGCGTTGTGGAGGCTATCTGTACCTACCCTTCAGGTAGGATCTGTGGTGGACGATCCAGGAGCTGCGCCATCTGTACCTACCCTTCAAGTAGGATCCGAGGAGGAAGACCCAGGAGCCGCTTCCGTTCTTCTAGCAGTTGAAATTTTCTGTTGTACTTTTAGTTGGGTTTGTATTCTGGCCCATTTAATTTTCAGCACTTCTCTTTGTACTTAGTGTTTTACTTCTGCTTGTACTCTATGGTGTTTTTTTTACTTTTATAAATTCAATGCCTTCCCAGTTATCTGGATTTACGCCTTTGGTGCTAGTCACCAGCCCCTGGCCTATAGAAGGCGGGCTTGGGGTAGTCACGGCATGGGCCTCGAGGATGGGTCGTGACAAATTGGTATCATAGGAGTCAGTTCTACCACAAAACTTATAACTCTGATATTTTCTTTCTGTGAAGCAATAGTGTTAAGAGTACCGAGTGTGTTTTTCAGTTCAGGGAGTCCAGTGTTGGTGTGGTCGGCCGAAGTATCCATACACCAGGACCCTGACAACTAATTTCTAACTTTGTACACGAAAACACTGATTGCGTGTGTGTTTCCAGAAGTTTTTAAATGTCATCTCAAACCAGATTAGTGCACCAAGTATAATCGTTTGACCATGTCACGTTGTCTCTTTCAGGATGCCTTTTCACAGATGACCAGCTAGAGACTAGAGGGATGTGCGTACTGACAGCCTGCCGAGCGACGAGGCTTCAGTACAGGGCCCTCTTGCAGTTGAGGCACCAGCGGTACTACCATACATTGGGCCACCGATTCCACCAACCCTAGCAGTAGGCGATGCACGCCACTTGAGCACGCTACATGAGTTCCAACGCCAGAGGCCACCAAGGTTCCGGGGAGAGACGGACCCACAGGCGACTGAGGATTGGCTGGAGGCTGTGGTGAGCATCTTCAGGCTAGTGGGGATGCCTGCAGACTTTATGGTGATCTTTTTATCCAGCCTTCTTCAGGAAGCAGCAGGCAGGTGGTGGAGCCGCTTGTTCCAGTTTAGCGACGCGATGACCTTCACATGGGAAGACTTAGAGACCTTTTTCAGGGTGGAGTTTGTGCTAGTAGCTCTACACCCCGAGCGTGTTCAAGAGCTGCTGCCTTTGCCGCGTGTTTTTCGATCAGTATCCGAGTCATCTGTGGGTAGTAGACAGATGATGCAGAGGTCCAGGAGGCCCAAACCAGCAGTTGGGAGATCTCAGATTTTAGGATTGGTGGTGCGGGGCACCCGGGGTGGGGTCAGAGCTTGGCGTGCTATAAACGGGCAGTGTTACTCATGCGGCAGGAAGGGTTACCTGACACATGACTGTCCGACCCCCCGCATAGTCGATCCAAAGGCATTGGAGGAGCCACCGAGGCAGAAGCAGCGTCAAGTGCTTGAGAAACAGTCGGACAGTGGACAAGGCAATAGAGCCCCGGGAGCAGGTGGATAGGAGCAGAACTAGCGGATACGTCCCTTGTACTTCTAGTTCCATGTTGTTGTTTTATTCGTGTCTTTGTACTATGAGCTGCTTTTAAAAAAAGACACTTATTTTTGTGATGTTTGCTTTCCTGTCATTTTGTTTGGTTGATACTGAGAGGTCCCGGTTAAAACTATTGACTTGACCCCCACTTTCAATATTTCTACTAGAGGAGACCCAGTGACCTCACACTGATGCTGACAGTGTGACTCGACCCTTGGAGGCAAGAGTGACAGTTGGATCTCTTGGTAGTTACGTCGAGGCCTTACGAAGTTGGATTGAGTATGGACTGGGCAATCACAGTTCATACACAAATTGATGGTATTAGGAAAAAAGGTGTGGTTTAACTACGATGTCGGGATGGTTTTCCCTTGGTCGGTGAAATGGAAACCCCAGGTAGCACATGATAAACTCATGCACAGGAGGGTGCGACCGGTCACTCTTGAGTCGGTCAACCTTACCCTTGTGGTAGCAGTCGTTTTGAGTTTTATTTCTAACAGGAATTGGAGACCTCTAGAGTTAAAGGATGAGGATCACGTCCTTATACGGGTCTCACCTCAACGAGGTTTAGGGAGATGTGGAAAGTCTGCAAGTTATCTCTGAGGTCAAGTGGACCTTCTTAGGTCCTCATCTTGGTAGGCGTGGTGGTTTACCGCTTGACCCATCCACCTCAGTTGCAACTGGTGCATGACGAATTCCACATATCTCAACTGAGGAGATACATGCTCGACCATTCGCATATCATCGACCATGAGGAGCTGGACAATGGCGATGAGGTGACTTCCACGGAGGTTCCAGTGGGGAATCAAGGATTGACAGGAGCGGATCCTACGAGGGTGGTCGATTCCTCGGGTGTGCTTTCACTGGCAGTACGGGAACCTTCAGGTAAGCACATGGGAGCAGAAGGCTCAGATGCATGCTCAATACCGCTTTTGTATCCCTAGTTTGTGTTAAAGCTTTATGGGGACGTAAATCCCTGAGGTGGAAGTATTCTAAAGACCCTGAAATTTCATGGAATTTTTTTTCTTAATTTTCTTTGGATTTTTACAAGAACGCAGTTTCTGACGGTGCTTGATTCCGAGACCCGGTGTGCCCGGAATCATTTTTCCGAAATTTAGCTCAGGTATGTTCAGTGAATGAACGAGCGGGAATTTATAACTTTTGAACCGGTGCTCAGAATCAAATTCCGAGGGCACCGATGAAACCGCAGCGCCGGTAATTACTTGGAAACACCTTTTCCGGAGTTGCGTTTTCATGAGAGAGTTTGATAAAAAATGTGGAAGATAGAATAAAAATTTAACTACAATTTTTATTTTCTCTAAGTGGATTTAAGCTTTGGGTGGAAGTTGGGTAACTACCCAACTTCCCATGGGCGGTTATGAGAGTGGTGGAGCCCACACGAACCCCACCCCTTCACATTCCTTAACTCCCTCAACTCACAATTAAATTTGATAACTTAAGTTTTGATAACTTATGATATTAATGAAGTGTGTTTAATGTGAGTGTTTGAATTTCAAACTCTTGAATTTCAAACCTTAAGTTGTGTTAATAAAATAAGTAAGGGACTTATTTTATTTTGGGTTAGAGGTTTGTTTCTTGAGAGCTTTGGGAGAAAAGCTAAGCGTGACTTGAGTTTCTTCATCCTCTTCGTCGAAGAACACTAAGAACTCGAAGAATGTGAAGAACGTCGGATTCCTCAGAGGTCGACGTCTCCTTCCGCAATGTCTCCTTCTGCGACGCCTCTTACCGCGACGCCGACGACGTCTTCTTTCACGACATCTTTTTCCGCGATGAATCCTCATTCGACGAACCTCCGTTCAAGCTACGCTCGAGGTAGGGGTTTATTTAATTATTTTGTTTGTGATTACTACTTGACGTTTTTCGCGGAATATGACCAATTGCTATCGATTAACGAGAGGGGGCCAGACCGCACAAACACGGCCAACCCTCCTCCATTATCCATGTTGGTTTCTAATGTGGTTTGGAACGGAATGGCGTGGTGCTGTTGTACCGTGCGGGATCGTGCGACAAGAAATGCGCGGCGCCATCGCGCCACACCGTGAAATCGAACAGGGATGCGACGCCGTCGCGCCGCGTCGGAGAAACCCGAAGAAACCGCGGCCGGAGCAGGGCCGTGGCGGAGGGGCGCGGCGCCGTCGTGTCGCGCCGGATGAACCAAGGCCGCGGCCGGTTCTGGGCCGCGGCGGAGCAGAGTGACCGGCGGCCGGTTCCGGGCCGCCGGCGTCAGAGCAGGGGGGACCGGTCGTCGCCGGTCCATGGTGCCAGAAACCGTCCGGCCAAGCGGGCCGGCCGGGCAAAGGAAGGTCGGGGGTTACGAACCCCCGGTGGCCAGCTCAATGCCCCACCCTTAATTGGGGGCCGCGGTTACACAACCGGGGGGGCAGGCACCCCCCCCGCTCAACGACTCGGCCGTTTGGCCGAGCGCCTGGCCAGCGCGCCCATCGCGCCGCGCCCAGGCAGGGCCGCGCCGCGCCGCGCCCAGGCCGTGCCGGGCCGCGCCGATCGGGCTGGGCCACGCCAGCCGGGCTGGGCCGTGCCCAAGCGGGCCGGACCCGGACTCGGTTAGGGTCGACCCGGTTCGGGTCGACCCTGGGGGTAACGGGCCGGGTCGGACCGGGGCTGAACCCCTTAATACCGAATTTTTTCCGGTCAGATGCCCATAAAATGTGGTATGGGCCTCCGATCGACGCACTGTCAGTTTCGACACGATCCTTGGATTGAGACGGTCGTTTAGGTATATTACACTCAAGTTTTTGGAGAACTTTGGGTTCGGCCGGGTTAGTTCAGTTACGAAACCAACCGGGCCCTCAGAGCGGAAACACTTATATCTTGATCTCCGGATGTCCGATTGACGTGTCGTCGACTTCGTTGAATTCCTCTTAATGAGACAGAACTTTTGGCTTACTCCGATCGAGTTTTGGACGCCGTCGGAGTGTGGTCGGGTTGGTTCGCTCACGAAACCAACCGGGCCCCTGGAACAAAAAAGCCAATAACTCACAGACCGGGCGTCCGATTGACGCGCCGTCTATCTCGTTGAATTTCTCTTGATGAGACGGAACTTTTGGCATACTTCGCCCGTGGTTTGGATGCAGTTGGAGTTTGGATGAGTTGGATCGTACCCAAAATCCAACCGGACCCCTGGAACGGAAAAGCTGATATCTTTCAGACCGGACGTCCGTTTGACGAACCGTCAGCGGTGTTGGTGATCATGTGGAGTAATGGTCCCTATGACTATACCCTATGTGAGTTCGGGATACAGTTGTGATATGGCCGGGTTGGTTCGCACACAAAACCAACCGGGCCCCTGGGACGAAAAGGCTAGTAACTCACAGACCGGGCGTCCGATTGACGCGTCGTCTATTGAGTTTAGACCCCTATGACGAGGCGGTCCATTGAGATACTTCTTCATGGGACTTTGAGATTCTTGGAGTATCGACCTGTAGCTCATGGAGAGGACCCTCCCAGAGATGAGCGTGCGGAGTACAGAGACAGTGTAGCCGACTGAGACCTGACGACTGCTTGACCGACTCGACTTGGAGTGAGTCGACTAGCCCAGTGGACGGAGCACTACTTTGTTTGGGTGAAGACCCATGGCGGACGGAGCACTACCTGTGTGACAATGCAGACCCACGGTACTCGCCCGGAGAGTACCTCTGCAGGCTACTAGGGGGTGTGCACTACTGTGTTTGGGTGGCATACCCCGGTGGGAAGCACTACTGTGTTTGGGTGGCTGACCCGCGGTACTCGACATGAGGAGTACCTCACCAGTCTTAGGTTAGTGAGCAGTACCTCAGAGTCGTGACAGGACCACTGTACACTCCAGAGACGGGGCTCTTCAGTAGTTACGGTTTCGATAATGAAAATTCTAGTTTGAGCTAAGTCTATGACCTTTGTGTTACCTCTTGATTGAGATGGGTCACTTGATAACTTAGGTATATGTATGGGCGTATACCTAGGTAGTGGTTATCCGTTGATTTCATAATCTTTGTGTTTCCTCATGATTGAGATGAGTTACTTGATAACTTAGGTATATGTATGAGCATATACCTAAGTAGAGGTTATCAGTTGAGATATTATTTGTGGTTATCCTTGTTGGTTTTAGTGAGACCTTGAGGGTCTCGGGGTCCCTACTCAGTATCATTATACTCACCCCTGCACGGGCTATGCCCGCACCTCGTTTTGTTGGTTGCAGACGACAGACAGTGTTGACGGAGGCCGAGTGTTCGAGGACTAGACGGTACCCGGAGGTGGAAAACACGACGAGTCAGTATCCGGAGGTGGACTTCACGGTGAGATGACATGCGGAGGAGGTTGACGGGCGAGAGCGTTGTGGAGGCTATCTGTACCTACCCTTCAGGTAGGATCTGTGGTGGATGATCTAGGAGCTGCACCATCTGTACCTACCCTTCTGGTAGGATCCGAGGAGGATGACCCAGGAGACGCTTCCGTTCTTCTAGCTATTGTCTTTTTCTATTGTACTTTTAGTTGGGTTTGTATTCTGGCCCATTTACTTTTCAGCACTTCTCTTTGTACTTAGTGTTTTACTTCCGCTTGTAATCTGTGGTGTTTTGTTTACTTTTATAAAGGAAATGCCTTCCCAGTTATCCGGATTTACGCCTTTGGTGGTAGTCGCCAGCCCCTGGCCTATGGAAGGCGGTATTGGGAGAGTCACGGCACGGGCCTCGAGGACGGGTCGTGACATTTAACTACTTGTGAACATGTGGAGTGAAACATGGACTATATATCATGTGTTCTTCAAACTACACATGGTGTACTTATGATTTTTTTTATAAATACATAAATATTATACATGTTTCAACCATGCCTACACATCAACTTAATACAACACTAAAAATGATGATATTTTGGATATATTTTTTAAGGTCATCTTTGTCACAGGTGGACGAAATGTGGCCATTGATCTACTCAAATTCAAACTGTTGTCACACTAAGACATATCTACGTATCAAAACTAAATTTGGGAAATCCATGGCTCGATATTGATCTACCTTCATCCATTTTCCATCTCCATTTCATATTGATCACTGTTGATGCTCCTTTCGTCACAGAATCTAAAGATCGGAAAAGGGGAATATCTGAGATCAAAGTGATTCAACCTTTGAAGAAAATATCAAAAAATCGACAAAGGCATGAACAAAGGATCAAAAGAAACTGCACCGCGCAAGTTATATCATTGTCGTGCAAGTACACTTGCGCGACGCCCTTGGTCGCGCAAGTGACTTGCGCGACCTAAGTGATAACCGCCCGGTAACCACCTGGGGTCTTCTCCTGCCTATAAATAGACCTTGTGGGCCCCCCATTCGAGAGGATCTTTTTCCAGAAACTCGGATTGAAGCTCCCGACGCCCAAGTCTCTTCTCAAAGCTTCCAGAACACTTCTAAAGGTAATTTCTTTCCTAGAACGGAAGATTTAAAAAGAATAAGGAAGGACTAAGTGTTGAAACTCATCAACACTTGCGCGCCACCTTATTCCTTTAATAGAACTCGCGCGTCCCTTTTCTGGAAGAACCTCAAGAGGATTCTAAAGGGATTTATAAAGAGTCGCTCCAATATTCTAATGATGTTTGAGAATCGCGCAAGTACCCCTCATGTCACGCAAGTATACTTGCGCGACCAATACTTGCGCGCCGCCACAATACTTGCGCGCCTTTCAAGACTTGCGCGCCCCTACCTTTTTGGGTGCCCATCTTGCCCATTTTACTCCTCTTAAGCCATCAAACCTTTCCTTTTCAAGATTCAGTCTTCAAGACACTCTTCAAAGCCATTTATGGCATGATTTCTTGATTTGAATTCCTTATCTGAAAGGAATTCTGTGGAATATCTCTCAAAACCTAGTGATTTAAATATCCTTATGTCACTAAATATGGAGAGTTCATTCATTCAACCTCATCCTTTAAGATGAGAGAATCCTTAAACTTGGGTCTCCTTTTCAAGAATAATCCCCAGTTATAAGTCCTTTAATATGGGCATCTTCCTCAGGAGTAAGTCCCAAATTCTTAAAGTTCCCAAACTTGGGCATCCTCCTCAGGAGTAAGCCCCAAACCTTAATTCCTTAACTTGGGCATCCTCCTCAGGAGTAAGCCCCAATCTCAAACTTGGGCATCCTCCTCAGGAGTAAGCCCCAATCTCAAATATGGGCATCCTCCTTAGGAATAAGCCCCGAGTCCCGTAACTTGGGCATCCTCCTCAGGAATAAGCCCCAAACCTTAATCCCTAACCTGAGTCTCCTTTTTCTAGTATAAAACCCAGTTATAATCTTGGGATTCCTTTTCAGGAATAAGCCCCAAGTCCCCTAATTTCCCTTTAACCAGTCCTAATTTACCCTTGATTTTGGTTTCCTTTTCAGGAGTAAAACCCAATCATAAGTCCCCTCCTAACTTGGGCATCCTCCTTAGGAGTAAGCCCCAAGATTAGAGTATTCAAAATCTCCATGAAGCACATATACCTTTATGGACCCTATTCATGGATTTTCTCCCTAAAAGTGAATCCTAAATCTTCATCTATCTAGGCAGTCATACATACATAAGCCACAAACCATTTCTTATGATTGCATATTTCATGGAAAAATTGTCTAAGTTTTACTAATACCTCTTGTTTCTCACACCGACAATGACTCACGTGAGCTTAGAGTGTAAAAGTAATTGTGACATCCTGCTTTGAACCATCAATCATAAACATCATACCCTTATACGAACTACGTGGGTTCTGATTCCTTTTTCAAAACAAAGGATACGTAGGTAGCCCATCTATGGGTTCAATCCCAACTCTGAAGTAATTTGTTGTACTTCTGAATGACGATAAACTTCAAGTGCCCCACTGAGTGGCTTTAAAACCAGCCTGGTCATCATAGTGACCAAGAGACTTTTATATAAATGTTTTTAAGGATACCATTGACCAAGAATCTCTAAATATATACAGATGATTCTTTATTGATGAAGAACCTCAAATACATATAAAAGATTCTCTAAATTCCTTACATATTTAATCATTGATTGTTAAACTGAAGGAAAGCTCATTTTATACTTGGTAATGTAATAAGGATTCACGAACATAACTTAAATCTATAAAGAGATTCCCGGAGTAGACAATAATTCCCCTCAAAAATGTGTGATGAGTCCGACCTCCCATCCTCTCAACCAATGCAAATTCCTAAGCCTCATTAGCCCACAAGCTAATGAGCACCTACCTTCGGAAAGTAGGTCCAAACAGATGTGGAATCATTGGATGTTTCCGGTTCTACGAACAAACCCGTTAGAAACCGATCAGAATGTTTGAATCTCCCATCCAGGAGGTCATCCCCGGATTCCGTGCGAAACAAAAAATGGTGAACCCGACGTGAATCCTTAAACATGTTAAAGTGATGTTATTCTTATTTGTTAGGCCCCTTGGGCCAACAAAGCAATCATTGACATGTGCTCATCCAAAAGATGCAGTGGCCGGATTCATCTTGATTATGCCTATTATATGGAACAGGCACTCTTTTCTGAAGATCTTCTGCAAAATGGCTTTCCTTAAATTCACCCCTGTGAATACTACTGTTGTAAACACCTCTACTGTGAGGTCTACTGCTGTGAAAACCAATGCTGCTACTCCTGCTGGAACGTCGTCCGCTCTGAGGATGACATCACCAACTCAGTGTCTTCAACGCTGGGTTTCTAATGCACTGGTTAAAGAGTACCGTCGCAATGGTACTATCCAAACTCTGGAGTCCACTCATCAAGCCATCCATGTTAACAACTCTACCTGGTCGTCCGGACAACGGTGGCCAGCGATCAAGAAGCAGACGGTGCTGACTACCGTCTCCAACCGTTTCGGGTCGTTATCCCCGGAACGCAATTTCCATTCACTCCCTTACTCTGAGGAAGTGAATGAGCAGGTCCCGCATGGACTTAATTCAAAAAGACAGGAGTCCTTCCCGAGGGCTCCCATCAACAATCGCCGCCAGACTCGTGCGGTAGTGCACCCTCAACATGATGAGGGTACCGACTCCAAGCATTCAGCTCAGGTTCCTCAAACCCGAGCAGGTAAGATGAACCGCCAGAGACGGAATCCGGTTAACAATAGGCAGGTTGTCATCCCTGCCATCTTCGGAGAAGTCCACCAACCTAACTTGGTGGAAAATAACGAGCAGGCACACACACCTGTCCGTTTTAATTCTGATGTCCAGCAGACTCGTCTGGCAGCATCAAGCCAATCTCACCAGGCAATTCCGGCGGAGTACAATAGGCAGGAACATGCACCTGCTTATGCATCATCAGTTAGTCAGCAGGTTCGTCTGACTACATATGAAGGATCTCGTTAACCGCATTTGGAGAAGTATAATCAGCAGGCACATACACCTGCTAATACTAATCAAGCCTACCAACAGTCTCACTTGGTAGCGCACGGAGAAGTCAGTCGGAAAGCCCCGACGACAAACAAGAGGCAGACTCAACTCTCTGCCTCCACACTTGAGAACTGTCAGGATTCAATGATAGGAAAAGGAGGATAGGAGCAGGCACATACACCTAATCCAAACCCGGAATGGACGTATATCCCCGTTCCGGCGGCTGAAGTCACCAAACATATTTTATCAATGGTGAAAGAGCAGAAGCAAATTCCTGCTCATATTCTGGATGCTTGCCAGGATATCATAACATCTTCAACATCATCTCAGGGACAGACACATAAATCTATCCCTAGCAGTGGAGTGACACATCAACAATTCACTCCGGAACAGACACACACATCTGTTCCAGTCCAAGAGGGTTATGGGGCATACTCCCCCATATCATACGGAAAACCAAGTCAGGCACATACACCTGATTTGAGTAAAGATCGTCAGCCTCACCTGACCATCTTTCCTGATCAGGCATATACACCTGCTCAGAGTAACCACTTTCGTCAACAAGTGGTTTCTAAAGTGAGTAATAAGGCATCTAAGAAAAAGATCCGCCCAGCACAGTCAGGAGATCAAAGGCCAATCTATAACAAGGATTTTCTCGATGCTGGAGTTCTTGAAGCCCTTAGACATTTATCTGTCGGAATTCAAGATTCTACTCCCTCAGTTCCCAATAACGGGAGCATTAATTCGGAAGGTCTTCAATAGACACTTCCTCATGAAGACTTGATTCATGAAAATTCGGTCAATCTTGAAGTTTCTTCTTCAGATGAGAGCCATAGGAACCCTCTGTGTGGTCAGAAGACCAAGGAGCAAGAGATCTCATCTTTTGCTGTAACCCATTATGGTGGTCCTCCCCATGATGATGAATTTCGCTGCGAAAGTCCTCTCCGCAGTAGTGATTCACATTGCCTGGAAAATACTCCAGTGGACAATGTAGTGCCGAGAAAGACTTCTTATCTTGAGGCACATGCAAATGTGAAACCAGTCATGTCTGATGCTTTATTGCTAACAAGTGAAATAATTTCTCAATCAGAAGATAGCCCAGGGTGTAGGTCATTCTCCGAACCACCCCTAAGTCATGCATCTTCTAGTTTAACCATTGATCTCTCTACCAATCTTGTTGAATCCGATGAAGCAACAAGAAAACACCAACTCTGGTCAAAACAGGTAGAAGAATCTTCATTTAATGATAAAGAGGAAATGCTGAACATGTGGAAAAAACTGGAAAAAGGTGAAGTACCAGTCATGTTTTGGCCTTTGGCTGACTCCCAGTACGACATTCCAAAGATGTTAACGGATGATGGAATCCATGATATTCGTCTCAACATATGGAAAACTCTTTGTCAATTAAAGAAGAAGGAATTATCTTATGATGAATATGAAAATCATCTTAAGATAATAGAAGGGCTACAACGTCAGATTGATTTAGCATCTCTATCAGTCTCTCGGTATCCGAAGGCTGAAAAACAACAGAGAACCCTTCAACGTTCATGCCTTGGCGCACTAAGAAAATTGCGTCAGTTAATTTCCAATGCTCCATCTGATGTTCATATAAGAGGATGGGGTGTTCACGGAGCACTACATTTCACAGTGCTTTCCAGTCAGAAAAGCCCACCGAAAATGGTCTCATGCAATGTTATTGCCCATGGATGGCCACAGTCAATGGGATTTGTTCATAATCAAAAGCTTGCTCAAGAACAGGCTTCAACTAGTTCCTCTCAAAATCAAGCATATAGAGAACAAGTTGTTGAATTTCTCCTACATCAAGCAGGCGAGAATATTGCACAAGCCTCTCGTATGGAGCAAACACGTCATCAAATGACAGAAGTCTCTGAAATCATCCAACGGTCTGTTGAACCAGGTGATAAAAGTGGATACATGTTAATGCATCCAGCTAATTTCCGAACTAAGATTCGCAAGATCAAGAGATCTTTTAAGAAGATCTCAGACGTAGCATGTCAAGAGCCACCCCAGCTTGTTAGACTGGGGACTTCTCTAACCCAACCCTCAGAGTCAACAAATGGGATTCGAGGAGTTGAGTGGAATCAGCAGGAATATCCCTAGTTCTCGAGACTGGGGACTCTTTCAAATCATCAATCCCCTCCTCAGAGAATGTCAGTCTTTTCTCGATTGGGGAAGAAGCCCCAAGAGGAACGAAGAGCCAAATTATCAAGAGATTCCCTCCAAGTTATAGCTTGTCAAGAAGTTCCTAAAATATTGAATCAATAAAAGGCAATGTCTCATCAAAGACATGAAAGAAGACAATATCACAGAAATGTTGATAAAAGGGATGCGATGCATTATGCATCAATCAATGTCATCAATGCCGTTGTTGTTAATTCACCAGAGGAGACTCACTCAGGGGACTCAGATGAAGAGCGTCCTGCTCAAGAAAATGTACGCACCGATACAAATGAAGAAGGTGTACGTACACGAAGTCAAATGATTACTCAAAACCTAGGTAATCCACTTCCCTCTCTCCAAAAGGTATCCAACAAAGGGAAGGGAAAGAATCAGGTTACATATCTTTCCTCTAGAGAAGGTCAATCGCTCTCATTAGAGCAAAGGTTTGCACAACAAGAGGAAGAAATGAAAGAATTAATAAGGTTGAATGCAGAACTACTTCAGAGTAGTCTTCTTCTTAAGAATGCTGAAGTCCGACAGCCGAAGGAATTTGTTGCAGTTACTGAGATGGATCAAGAATATCCTCCTTTATCAGTACACCCTTAGAGGTCTAATCCTACGGGTCAAGTACAACAATGGTTGGTAGTGCTACCATCAGTTGCAGCACCAACCACCACGTCTGTCCAAGCTCCATTCATTTCACCTACCCAAAACCAAGTTCAATTTGATGTTTCTCAAAAGTTAATAACTACTATTGAGTCATTAACAGATCAGTTAGAAACTATTGAAGGGAAACGGGCGCAAGTTCAACCCGAAAAGAAAGTTTACCCTGAATGGGTAGATTCAATTTCTCCTCCATCCAGTTTTGGAAACCCTGTTTTCCCTACTTTCAATGGATCAGGCGACCCTGAACAACATTTGACGCATTACGTGTCTTGTTGTGATCCTATGATGGGAACTCCAGAGCAGCAAGAAGAAGTGAAACTCAGATTCTTCGTGCGAACCTTGCAAGGACCAGCTTTTGTCTGGTATACAAGCTTGCAATTCAGGTCAATCATCGGATAGGAGGATCTTCGTCAAAAATTCCTTCTTCAGTTCAGCTCAACATTGCCAAAAACGACAGTTTTCGATCTTACAAACTGCAAGCAAAGGGAGAATGAAAGAGTCTCTGATTTCATTGCTCGCTGGAAGGGATTAACGTATTCCCTCAGTTTAGCACTCCCTCAGGAAGAACTGTTTCCAATCTGTGTGGCAAATTTGTGTGATGAATTACGCACGCCATTGATCCCTGTGAAATACACAGAAGGGTTTCGAGACCTTACTTCAATCGCTCAGCAGATTGAATATTCCCTTATATAGGCTAAGGTTAAATCTCGTGTAATTCCATCAGCTCCAGGAAGAAGAATGGGTAAAGCAGAAACTGCTACAGTTATGCTTAAACAAGCACCTGTACCTATATCTACTTCAAAACCTTCATCTTCTCGAAGGACTCCACCTCCTGAACGTCAACAACAAAGGCCGTTTCGTCCAAATGATCAAAGAGATCAACGACGAAAACAATTTGAGGATATGAAGAGTAAAACATACTCTTTCCGAAATGAGCAAGTTCCTGGTTACTTCATTTCAGCTCTGGAAAATAATTTGGTTCAATTACCAGTGCCCAAGAGGCCAAAGAAGGAAGGAGATGAAGACCGTACCAATTATTGTCCCTTTCATCAAATGTTGGGGCATCCCATCAAGGAGTGTTTTGTCTTTAAAGACCTCCTGCAAAAGATGGTCGACTTGGGACAAGTCAAATTGAAGGGTTCTTCAGCTCATGTAGCATGTGTTACCGCAAAAGATCTAGAGGAAGGAGGCGAGTGGCAGGAAGTCAGAAGCAAAACTGCGCAAAAATATGATGATTGGATGGTCAGAAAGACAATCAATCGGACCCATGCCATTTTGCGAACACAATTGAAGAAGCCAGTTGTGTCTCCTACAAAAGCTACAGTGAAGCCTCCATCAAAAGGCAAATCCTCAAAAGGGCAGCGTAATTCAAAGAAGAAAGAGGAATCAGAAGAAAATGAGTATCTATCGAGGCCTAAGTTGTCTTTGAATCTGGCAGATTTCATGCCATCTACTTTAAAGCCACGGGCACTGCCCCATCAAACGACACATCCTAAACAGTCTAGTCAGGCAGGATCTTTATCAGATGAGGAGTTAATCTTCGGTTCTGTTAATATGATTCAATTAACAGATCCATATTCCAGTCTTGATGAGCCTGAATTCCCTGTATCAAATAAGGGAATCCAAGGAAGTTCCAGAGGTTCAGGATACAGAGGAAGACGTGTATCTTTCCGAAGCCACTACTCCAATTCTACCCCTACTAGCACTGTGTATGCAGCAGAAACTCGTGGTAGAGCCCTTCAGCGAGCTCAAAATGAACAAGAAAGTTCTTCTGCCAATGACCAACTCAGTTTTGGAACAGTTATTTTGGAAGACCGATTAAAGGTTCCATATTCTTTATCTCAGCAAGTAAATGGATTTAATCAGTCTAATCTTCCAAAACCAAGGATGTTGCCAACTTCTATCCCAATACAAGATGCATCAGCTTCCAAAGCATCTGCTTCCAAGGTACCTGCTAAACCTCATATTCCTGTTGGGAAACGCAGACCTCTAGATCAAAAGTATGATATATTGAAACACTTGGCCCAAGTACCATCCAAGTTATCAATTTTGGATGCTTTTAATATGTCAAAAGATCTTCGGGAAGCACTCATCGAAGCTTTGTCAAGTCCTCAGGAGTTTGAAGCTAAAATTGTTGTAGCTGAAGTCTATCACATAGAGAATAATCCTGCAGAATGCCATGCAGTGATATCTTTTACTGATAAAGATGAAGATGATGTTGTGCATGGGCACATAAAACCTCTCTACTTATCTGCAAAGTCAATGGTGCAGATATCCGAAGAGTTTTCATTGACAATGGTTCAGGAGTCAACCTCATGCCCATTCGTACACTTCGTCGATTAGGCCTCACGGAATCTGATTTATCTCCTTCTACCATGATGTTACAAGGATATGATAAAAATGAACAAGAACCACTGGGCGAAGTTACACTCAAAACCGAGTTTGGAGATCTTGTATCCAATTAGGATTTCATGATTGTTGATCAAGACTCAGCTTTCAACGTCTTGCTTGGAAGACCCTGGCTACATCAGCATGCAGCTATTCCTTCATCATACCATCAATGTCTCAAATACTGTTTCAATGGTCAATTTGGAACATTGTATGGTGATAAGGCCTCATTCAAGACATGTGAGTCTCAATACATTGAGGCCGAATTTTATCACATGAAGGGAAGAGAAAAATCTACAATGAAGGAAATTACCAAAGTTAATGCTCCATATGGTTTGGAGAAAATTCCAATAAATCCATTTACACATGTGAGTACAGATTATGTGTTACCTATCAGTCAAATTGACAAAATAGGCCCAAATCAAAATACTCTTATGGAAAGATCCATAATGTCAGTTACGGCAATCGAGCCAGACAACATGGGATAAATTGGTAACCTACCAAACAGTGATGAAAGCCTAAGTGGTGACGTTTTCATTTCATCTGTTGAAGTCCAACAAGTATATACTTCTCCAATCAGTCCAGAAGAAGTTATAGCAACACCAGAGGTGAATAATGATGTCGATTCTCAATCCATCATCTCCTCTTTATTTCCCAAAGAAGGTCCTTTATCATCAATAGGGTCGGAAATGGAAGCTTCTTCTTCAAAATGTGAAAATTTTGATATCTCTTATGATCATGAAAATTTCGTTTTGTCATCTACTATGCAAGTAGAAATGGAAGAAATAGCACATGATGAAGAGGAAGAGGAGGATCTTAGAGATGCTCCTCCAGCATTTGAAGAGGGTATCTCTACCACTGTGGATGAACTCAGAGAAATAAATTTGGGTACAGAGAAAGATCCACGCCCCACTTTAATTAGTGCGGCCATGACCCTTGAAGAGCAAGAGATGTATATTTCTTTTCTAAAGCAAAATAAAGATATTTTTGCTTGGAATTATACAGAAATTTCTGGGCTTGATCCTGATATTGCTACTCATCATTTGGGTTTACCAAAAGAACATCAAGGATTTAAGCAAGCCGCGAGAAGAACACACCCAACCTATGCTTCCAAAATTGAAGCTGATCAAAGCTAACTTCATCAGAGAAGTTCAATATCCCAAGTGGTTGGCTAATATTTTCCCTGTAAAGAAAAAAAATGGACAAATTAGGGTTTGCATCGATTTCAGAGATCTTAATCGGTATTGTCCTAAAGACGATTTCCCAGTTCCGATTACAGAACTCTTAATTGATGCGACGACTGGTTATGAAGTACTTTCCTTCATGGATGGATATTCCGGATATAATCAGATCCGAATGGCCCCAGAAGATGAGGAATCTACAGCCTTCAGAGCCCCTCAAGGTGTGTTTTGTTACCGGGTGATGCCCTTTGGTTTAAAGAATGCATGTGCAACATATCAACGCGCCATGCATCGTATCTTCAAACCTTTCTTAAGGAAATTTGTTGAATGATATGTAGACGATTTGGTGGTTAAATCCAAACAACGTTCTAATCACTTGGCTGATTTGGAAGTCATATTCCACAAGCTTCAACAACACAATTTGAAGATGAACCCCTTAAAATGTGCTTTTGGGGTAACCTCAGGAAAATTCTTCGGCTTTTTTGTACGCCATCGTGGTATTGAAGTAGATCCTGAGAAGACCAAATCAATCCTTGGTATGTCACCTCCTCAGAATTTGAAAGAATTAAGAGGACTTCAAGGACACTTAGCCTATATTCGGCGTTTCATTGCCAATTTGGCGGGTAAAAGTTTACCCTTTACCAAATTATTGAAAAAAGGAGTCACTTACCAGTGGACTGAAGAATGTCAAGAAGCATTTGATGTTCTCAAGAAATACCTCTTGAGTCCACCAGTACTCATGCCACCTGTTGAAGGAAGACCACTTATCCTCTATGTGACAGCTCTAGAGCGATCATTGGGGGCCTTTCTTGCTCAAAAGAATGATGCTGGGAATGAAAATAGCCTCTACTATCTCAGTAGAACTATGATTGAAGCAGAAACCCGGTATTCAAGTATTGAGAAGTGCTGCCTAGCATTAATCTTTTCAGTTCAGAAACTGAGACACTACTTGCAACATCACGAGGTCCAATTGGTATCTTGCAATATTCCGCTCAAATTCATCCTTAGTCGTCCAATGCTTACAGGACGTCTAGCAAGGTGGGCAGTTATTTTGCAACAGTTCTACATTCAGTATGTGTCTCAAAAGGCAATAAAGTGTCAAGCTCTGGCTGACTTCCTGGCTGAACATCCTTCCATGGAAGACACGTCTTCAGATATTGAACTCCCGATGAGGAAGTTTTCTCTATTCAAGAGAATCCTCAAACATGGGAAATGTATTTTGATGGTGCTTCCAGAAGTCCAACAGGGAAGAAAATAGAAAATCCTAAATTCAACAAAGTTGGTTTAGGAATTGTACTCATTTCTCCAGATAAGGCATTGTTACCTTATTTCTTTCTATTGTGGGAAGGTGGTACTAATAATGAAGCCGAAAACCAAGCTCTCATTACAGGCTTGGAGTTAGAGCTCCAAGCACAAGTGAATCACTTAAAGGTGAAAGGTGATTCAGACCTGGTAATCAAACAAGTCAATGGGGATTATGCCATCAGAAAAAAAGAATTAATACCTTTGTATGATTACGTCAGAGAGTTAATGGAGGAATTCCCTTCAGAACCGACATTTTCTTATGTCCCAAGATCACAAAATGATCAAGCTAATGCACTGGCTAATATAGCCACAGCTCTAGAAGATCCAAATCGGGACGAGACAACCATCAGTATTGCCCACCGTTGTGCAATTTCACCTTATGTTCAAGACAGAAGAGAGGAAATTAATGAAATTAGTCCCATTCTTGAACCGTATGGTCATACTACAGGATGGATGACACCTATCAGGGAATACCTTCAAAATGGAACACTTCCACCTGATAGAGCTGAGAAAGAACAAATCTGGCGACGTGTGGTCAATTTTACTCTTTATGATAGCCCAAACCACCTAGAGAAAATTCTCTACAAACGTGGTTTTGATGGAATTCTCTTCAGATGCATTGATGGTGAAGAGACAATGGCTGTCATGAAAGAAGTGCATGCAGGAGTATGTGGTGCCCACCAGTCTGGACATAGATTGTCTGATCAAATTTGAAGTCTTGGATACTTTTGGCCTTCAATGATACAATATTGTGTTGATTTCACAAATAAGTGTCATTCATGTCAAGTATATTCCAAATTCATTCATCAACCTCCAGAGTTGCTTCATACAGCTAAATACTCATGGCCATTTGCCACATGGGGAATGGATGTGGTGGGACCTTACCCTTCAGCTACAGCCAAGCAGTTTAAGTACATTATTACTGCTACTGATTTATTTTCCAAATGGGCAAAAGCAGTACCTCTCAAAGAAGTAAGTTCTAAATGCATTGTTAGCTTCATCAAGTCTAACATCATTACTAGATTTGGTGTCCCTCATACCATATTGACGGACAACGACACCAACTTTTGTTCTTCTAAGGTGAAGAAATTGTATCAAGAATACAACATTAAATCCAACCATTCATCTAGGTATCATGCGGCAGCCAATGGCCAAATAGAATCCTTTAAAAAGACTCTTTCAAATATACTGCAAAAGATGGTGGATAAAGATAAGAGGTCATGGCCTGATAAACTCTTTCATGCTTTATGGGATTATCGGACTACCACCCGCAATGCAACGCGGTCAACTCCATATTCGTTGGTATATGGAATAGAAGCAGTCTTGCCAATTGACGTTCAATTGCCCTCACTCGGAGTAGCCATTTGTGATCAGTTATCTATAGATGAGCAATCCCAAAAGCGATTGAATGAATTGGAACAATTAGATGAGAAAAGATTGTGCACTTTGCACCACTTGGAAATCTATCAGAATCGAATAGCACGAGCTTTTAACAAAAAAGTTCATCTTCGTTCATTCATTCAGGGAGAATTGGTATTAGTTCTCAGAACTCCAATGATACCAGGAAAGAAACCTCCCAAGCTTGAGCCAAAATGGGAAGGACCTTATTCAATACATAGGGTCTACTCGAATGGAGCTTATTCATTAATCTCAATGGATGGAGAACTCATCACGACTCCAACCAATGCCAGATTTCTGAAGAAATATTTTGTATAAACACAAAATATGGTCCCCAGAACCAAGACTCTTACAATTGGTTCATACATTAATAGTCCAGTATGACTTTAAACTGCATCATGGTCCATAGTCTAGTATGACTTTAAACTGCATCATGGTCCATAGTCCAGTATGACTTTAAACTGCATCATGGTCCATAGTCCAGTATGAATTTAAACTGCATCATCATCCATGGTCCAGTATGACCTTAAACTGCAAATTTCGTCCAACATGACGTTAAACTGTATAAAAGCACCAAGATGTCCCCACAACATGACACTAAACTGTGCGACACCAGTTCGTCCTTGCTATATGACGTTAAACTATACATCCATGGTCCAGTATGACCTTAAACTGCAACTTTGTCCCACACGACGTTAAACTGTGAAAAAGTTCCCTAAACCATCCAGCATGACCTTAAACTGCATCATCTTTGGTCCATGCATATGAACTTAAACTATTCGCACTTTCGTCCAACATGACGTTAAACTGTAGAAAAGTCCCTTACGTCCAGCAAGACGTTAAACTGTGACATCCTAACTACATGACGCTAAACTGTATAAAAGTCCCTTACATCCGGAAAGATGTTAAACTATATAATCTTAAACCGTCCAGCATGACCTTAAACTGCATCATCCTTGGTCCATGCATATGACCTTAAACTATTTACACTTTCGTCCAACATGACATAAATGGTGTGTTATTTTTTCCTTACTGCATGACATTAAACTGCACAGTCCCCCTTTCGTCCAATATGACATTAAACTGTATTGTCCCCATCGTCCTAACTACATGACGCTAAACTGTACAGAAAGTCCTTGATATGTTCTACATGACAATAAACTGTTATTTTTTCCCTGCTACATGACACTAAACTGTGCAGCACCAATAGTCCTAATTGCAAGACTTTAAACTGCATAGTCCCTTTTTTATGTCCTACATGACATTAAACTATGCATTGTTAAGGTTGTTGTTACCTCTTGTTTCTCACACCGAGTATGAATCACGCGAGCTTAGAGAAAACCTCAACCGTAACACTCTCTTTGGGCCGCTAACCATGTATAAGTCCCAACAAACAACATTTTTTATTAGATCATTGTCCCCAAGAACAACTTGATCATTAATTCATTCTTTAATTGAACTACACGGACTTTGATCCTTGCCCTCCAGGCTGGGTATGTAGGCAACCTCCCAGGGTTCAAGCCCGAAAACAATCTCTTCACATCGGTTCACAACCATCTCATATGATTTTGATTCGTGAAACTGCACCTAGAATCAATATCTTTACATTGATTCACTTTCGTCCTTGTTATATGACGTTAAACTATGCAACACTTTTGTCCGGTACGACAATAAACTACAATATTATTTGATTTCCTCATTTGAGAGAGAACTATTATTGACATTGATTTTTCAATCATGGTTTTCATTTTCAAAAGACTACGTGCATACATGGTAATGCCTAAACTTTTTATCTTAGGTTAAAACATCATTGCACTAAAGTCCCCTTTCACCCTTCACATGTACGAACCAAATTTGTACAAAGGGTAGTTCTAGAACTACGTGGACTTGATTCCCATCCCTATGGGATACGTAGGAACATTCGAGTATCCCTCGAATCCAGTCCCAAGTCTTTTGGGCCTAACCCCAAATTTCACTTTCAGTCCCTTGGCTGAAAATTCCTCATGAAAACACACACTGTGTATTAATTATTATGGTCCGAATTCTATGACCCTAAACTAAGATCACTCATACTTTCGTCCTGCACGACGTTAAACTGCATTTCAAGAACTACGTATGGCTTGATTCTCATTCTTATGAGATACGTAGTGAAGTCAAAAATTTCAATTCAGGACCCAGCCACAACATGATTATGGTTATCATTGACCTATGTATCTCTATATACATTAGAAAATACCCATCTTTATGTGTTATAATCCTAACCTTAAATATTTTCAGATCTTCATAACCCTTTTCATGACTTCTAGACACAAAAATGTCAAACTTCTGAGAATTCTTTTTCCTAACTATGCAGCACGTGCCCATAAGTGGCCTTTCATAAACAGTCCACATAACAGACTTATTAGACAAAAGATACTATTTTATTTAACTATGCAGCCAATGCCCTTAGGTGGCCCTACATAATTCAACCCCCTAACGGGTTTTTTAAATGATGGTAACTTCATTCTTGGGAAGAATGCCTCTTTTGTCCTTATTTTTATTAAACGACAGTATGTAGGGATCCACAAAAAAAATAGCCATCCTTAACATATTTGTCCCATATCATTTTTCATGATCTGAAAGTTTCAAGTATACGATTTATTCTTCTTCCCTACGTTTGGGTCAGACCTTCGTAGGAGTGATATTCATCCAGTTCTTCGATATTCTTGTTCGAAAATATCTTCTCCATATTCAAGTACCTCTTTCCATACAACAAACTCTATACTTTAGAAAATTTGAATCTCTATAAACTTTGACTTGCTTTTAGCACTAGGAAAGTAAATTTTTGAGAGTTCTTTTCACCTGACTATGCAGCACGTTCCCATAGGTGGCCTTGCATAAACAGTCCACATAACAGACTTGTCAGCCGAAAGATACTATTTATTTGACCATGCAACCAATGCCCATAGGTGGCCCTGCATATTTCAACCCCCTAACGGGTTTTGTTAAATAATAGTAACTTTATTCTTGGAAACTACTTCTTCTAAATGCCTTTTAGTTCTTTTTCATATTATTCCTCAGATTCAAATATTCTTAAGCCATAGTTTACATATTTTCTATCATACTTGAGTATGGTAATATGTTTTCAGATAAATTGTCAAGGAATTGAATCAATTTTAATCCATTTTGGTCAAAGCTATTTCGACCTTAAACATTAGCCCCTTTATGTCCGGCGTGCATGACTTTAAACTGCCCACAAAAAGACAAAGGAACTCTGAATAAAAGTCAAGTTCCAGCTCACTAAACATACATTCTGTATGATTTAGGTAATATTGAGCAATTAAAAGATCAAAGTTTGTAGGGTTATTTGAAAATAATCCTAGTAAAAATCAAACTATGCTTACTAAGCCCATTGGCTTAAGTAAATTTGAAGCAGGTAGTGAAAGAATGCAGGTACAAATGATTGAAGGCGAAAGTGTTTTTCATTGATACACAAGAGTTAGATGGACATCCACAGACTGGAGTCTCTTCTCTTTTTCAAGAATTACAAGAGGCTTTCAACATAACACTTCATTTGATTTACGACATCCCGAGCTTCATCAGCAACCACATGGAATTCATTCATTCAACTGGACACAATAAGAGATGTAGTGATACCAGCTCTTCTTGGAACAATTTTAAAAGGATGTTCTTGAGTGCGGTTTGAGAAAATTTTCTGCTGATCAAACAGTGACTCTGTTGCTGTCCAAGAGACTTGGAAGATGGATACATGGATTTGAGAATAGAGCATTGGAAGTAAAGAGCCATTTGGAGAGAGTACTCTTTTCAGATATTTCTTTAATACCATGTTTGTCTTCTCTCCACCAACCATTAGTGGAAAACATTTCAGCCCATGGGTTTTCCATTTTCATATCTGCAAGGAAATGACATGGAGGAAGAATTTCAAAGTTCACACCATTGTTGTTGCTCTTAATGCATAGAATAACCGAAATAGTGGAGTAGCAGTGCAGCTGCATCTCAGGTGTATAATTGTTTTCATTTGGAACATTGACTCCTTGCAGATGACCATGACCACACAAAGGCATATGGATGCTCTGTGGAAAATTAGGACGATATTTCTTCAAGTACTTAGCCAAAAATGAGAGAGTGCTGTTGTAGATATCATAGTAATCATGGCCAATAATGTTCATCATGTCATCAATCCGCTTGCTAGCCAGTTCATCATCGGTTCCAATTCCCTTGGGAACCACTGAATCTGCAGAAAAGATGAATAAACTAAATCTTAAATGAAAAAAATGGCTAAGGCATTAAGGCGCACAAGTCTAAAAAATGGCGCGCAAGTATTCATGTGCCGCGCTAATTTTTGACGCGCAAGTTTAAACCGCGCAAGTACAAATACCTTTACAATAGCGCGACATCGAAGAAAACGTTGGAAAACAGAGCACCTTGCGCGGCTAAGATAACCTGCGCGACGAGAGCTCGAGAAGGTATGAAGTCCGGAAATCCGGATGCTTGTACGGAGGTGAGGCCATGTATTTATAGGCCAGGAGGCCTATCTGCGCGCCGTACCCAGTGCGCTCAAGGCCTGCGCGACGCAAACTTGCGCGCCGCCCTCTATGCCCTGAAGACCTGTACGCCCCCTTTTCCTTTGGATGGATTCGATTTCCTCAGAGTCAAATACTCATTTCTCTCCGGATCCAACTCTGAGGGTGGACTTTTGTTGACGCTCCTTTCATCACAGAATCTAAAGATCGGAAAAGAGGGAATATCTGAGCTCAAAGTGATTCAACCTTTGAAGAAAATATCAAAAAATCGACAAAGGCATGAACAAAGGATCAACAACAACTGCACCGCGCAAGTTATATTACTGTCGCGCAAGTACACTTGCGCGACGCCCTTGGTCGCGCAAGTGACTTGCGCGACCTAAGTGATAACTGCCCGGTAACCGCCCGGGGTCTTCTCCTGCCTATAAATAGACCATGTGGGCCCCCCATTCGAGAGGATCTTTTTCCAAAAACTCGAATTGAATCTCCCGATGCCCAAGTCTCTTCTCAAAGCTTCTGGAACACTTCTAAAGGTAATTTCTTACCTAGAACGTAAGATTTAAAAAGAAGAAGGAAGGCCTAAGTGTTGAAACTCATCAACACTTACGCGCCGCCTTATTCCTTCAATAGAACTCGCACGTCCCTTTTCTAGAAGAACCTCAAGAGGATTCTAAAGGGATTTATAAAGAGTCGCTCAAATATTCTATTGATGTTTGAGAATCGCGCAAGTACCCCTCATGTCGCGCAAGTATACTTGCGCGACCAATACTTGCGCGCCGCCGCAATACTTGCGCGCCGCCGCAATACTTGCGCGCCTTTCAAGACTTGCACGCCCCTACCTTTTTGGGTGCCCATCTTTCCCATTTTACTCCTCTTAATCCATCATACCTTTCCTTTTCAAGATTCAGTCTTCAAGACACTCTTCAAAGCCATTTATGACATGATTTCTTGATTTGACTTCCTTATCTGAAAGGAATTCTGTGGAATATCTCTCAAAACCTAGTGATTTAAATATCCTTATGTCACTAAATATGGAGAGTTCATTCATTCAACCTCATCCTTTAAGATGAGATAATCCTTAAACTTGGGTCTCCTTTTCAGGAATAATCCCCAGTTATAAGTCCTTTAATATGGGCATCTTCCTCAGGAGTAAGTCCCAAATTCTTAAAGTTCCCAAACTTGGGCATCCACCTCACGAGTAAGCCCCAAACCTTAATTCCTTAACTTGGGCATCCTCCTCAGGAGTAAGCCCCAATCTCAAACTTGGGAATCCTCCTCAGGAGTAAGCCCCAATCTCAAATATGGGCATCCTCCTTAGGAATAAGCCTCGAGTCCCGTAACTTGGGCATCCTCCTCAGGAATAAGCCCCAAACCTTAATCCCTAACCTGGGTCTCATTTTTCAAGTATAAAACCCAGTTATAATCTTGGGCTTCCTTTTCAGGAATAAGCCCCAAGTCCCCTAATTTCTCTTTAACCAGTCCTAATTTACCCTTGATTTGGGTTTCCTTTTCAGGAGTAAAACCCAATCATAGGTCCCCTCCTAACTTGGGCATCCTCCTTAGGATTAAGCCCCAAGATTAGAGTATTCAAAATCTCCATGAAGCACATATACCTTTATGGACCCTGTTCATGGATTTTCTCCCTAAAAGTGAATCTTAAATCTTCATCTATCTGGGCAGTCATACATACATAAGCCCCAAACCATTTCTTATGATTGCATCTTTCATGGAACAATTGTCTAAGTTTTACTAATACCTCTTGTTTCTCACACCGAGCATGACTCACGTGAGCTTAGAGTGTAAAAGTAATTGTGACATCCAGCTTTGAACCATCAATCATAAACAACATACCCTTATACGAACTACGTGGGTTCTGATTCCTTTTTCAAAACAAAGGATACGTAGGTAGCCCATCTATGGGTTCGATCCCAACTCTGAAGTAATTTGTTGTCCTTCTGAATGACGATAAACTTCAAGTGCCCCACTGAGTGGCTTTAAAACCAGCCTGGTCATCATAATGACCAAGAGACTTTTATATAAATGTTTTGAAGGATACCATTGGCCAAGAATCTCTAAATAGATACTGATGATTCTCTATTGATGAACCTCTAATACATATAAAAGATTCTCTAAATTCCTTACATATTTAATCATTGATTGTTAAACTGAAGGAAAGCTCATTTTATACTTGGTAATGTAATAAGGATTCACGAACATAACTTAAATCTATAAAGAGAGACCCGAAGTAGAAAATAATTCCCCTCAAAAAGGTGTGATGAGTCCGACCTCCCATCCTCTCGACCAATGCAGATTCCTAAGCCTCATTAGCCCACAAGATAATGAGTGCCTACCTTTGGAAAGTAGGTCCAAACGGATGTGGAATCATTGGATGTTTCCGGTTCTACGAACAAACCCGTTAGAAACCGATCGGAACGTTTGAATCTCCCATCCAGGAGGTCATCCTCGGATTCCGTGCGAAACAATCACACCCTAGATAAATAATCACACATGCAGTGTGGATTCTCTTATCCAATGATTGGTCATGAAATGATCAAATACTAAGCATTGGTTAAATCAATGACCAAATAAATTATAGGAAATGAACATGTGAATAAATAGGGGAGAAATGTAGAACCCCCAAAATAAATAATAGAACCCATCCATTATTTTAGTTTTCCAAATTAGTTTTCAGTATAAAATAACGATGATAAATAAATATATGATCCTAAATAATTCCCACACACCATGTGAATATTCCTTCACTCATAACAAAATGATTGACCGATGAATCAAACTGTTAAAAGAATTAATTTTTTTTCATCTTTGTGAATACAAAAGGGGAAATAATCCTTCAATTAAAAACATCCAACCTTGTATTTTGATCGATCTTAGATTAAAAATGAATATTATTTTCCATTATTGGTGAGATAGTCGAGCTACATTAGTTAAATGGATCATTAAGATATTGATTATGATCTTTTATCCAGTGTATTTCATGAGTATTTCCTCCAATAAATCATATATCAATCGTATGGTTATTCAACTAACCCTTAGGACATTCCATAAATTCATTAATATAGAGTATTTTAGGTCATGGTTATATAATATATAATAAAATGGTTAATATATTTACTGAACTAATAATATTCTCATGACTGAAATTTCCTGAAATACCTAATGATATCAAAGATTATTTCATGACTAGGTTAAAACCTATATTCCAGACTGATTTTTAGTTTCTAATTTCTGATATGAGACTCTATTTGAGAGTTACTACATTACTTATGAAAAACTTTTCATGAATGATATAACATATTAATTTTTTTTATTTATATCATAACCGAGCCACATAGGAACTCCAATATGGAATTCTCTATGTCCCTAAATATAAAAATATCACTTACTAAATTTAAAATTTATAAAAAGAAAAAATCCTGGATGTTAAATTATCCTCAACATAGGGATTTATGTAATTAAAGGGAAAAAATACTACTTAGGAAGATGAGGTTAATTATCTCGTAACTGGGTATCCCACTCCTAGGTTCTCTTATGTTGATATCAATGCTTCCAATGGACACACACTAAATGAATCACTCACCCCATAGGATCATATACTACAAATAATAGATCTCAACTATGTACTATATAATGGTAATTGCATCCTCAATATCCATCTCTCCCCCTTTGATAATCTAAAATGGGTAATTGAAATACCTCTTCATCCTCCACACATGAAGTCATCGTGTACCTAGTCTAACCATGGGTTAAGGATATATATTATTCTACCTCATCAACCCTACATAGTATCTATAAAGGGACATTGTATGTCATAGGAAACATTCCACCTAGGCTAAATCTTAGTAATCCACATTTATATGAGACCTGATTGAAACTCCAGTGTCTAACTTCATTTGTATATGAATGACTTGTAATGGCTCTAGTGAGTCCTCATCTAATACAATATGATTTTAACCATCTCGGAAATCCACTAATCCAACAGTAGGATCATGTGTGATAACTCTCATGGATTAGTCCATCATCAATGTAACCTACATGTCCTCCCATATAGGTCCTAAAATGGTGACACATCAATGGGGGAATGGTGGCTTCTGTTGTACACAAAATTCACCAAGGGTTGGTGATCATCAAAAAAATGGCCAATGTCCAAAATAAATACCCACAACATTCCATCAAATAAATTAATAGTTCATTCACTATGGACATTAGTCATGAGGTAAAATTTCATGATAAAATATAACAGAGTCCCAAAGGCCTTCAGTAATTCTTTCCATTATTGTTATGTGATGGAAAATCATTTTCTGGAATGATAGTCTATAGAACTCCATGAATGCACACTATATACTTCATGTAAATGTATATAATTATATCTAATTCACTTTTCTTCAAAATATCTTGGATGTGGGATTACATGGTGTTTGGGCCTACTATAGCCCAAATTATATCATTTCCTACTGAAATTAGTGGAATCCCTATTATAAATTCCGTAGATATTCCATCCCACTTCTAGCACATAAAGGAGTTGATCCAAACCAGATAGAACTTTGATCCTGGCCTATTAACTAGTGTGGAACCAAGAGAGAAACATTATTACACACTATTCATCTCTAGACACCAAAACTAATGCTGAAGGTTATAGTACATGTTCTCCACACATGTATGTAACACTAAGGGGGGTGTATTGATCTTACATAAGGAATAATTTCCCAAAATTACTATTACCGTCCTCTATCAAATTAAAATTATTACATGAACCCCACCTTGAGAAAATAATTTAGGATAAGTTATAATAGATATCTGAGTATGAAATGTTATATAGTGTGATTCTCCATACTTATCTCCCTAACACATAGAAGAATAAGTGGGGTAACAATAATCAATTGTAGGTAAGCTACATCATCATCCTTAACATGGAACAAATAAAACAAGGATTAGTGATATGATTTCACATTTAGAAACTATTCTCAAGATCTCCTAGAAAGAGAATCCTCCACCATGTTCCCCTTACCATGAGTATAGACTAGCACAAAGTCCTAATCCTAGAGGAACTGAAGTCATCACCTCTCTCTCTGTTAAGACCATTCTTTTAGAAGATATAATTAAGACTCTTGATATAATAATAGAGGATAACCATATCATCCATAAGTCAATGTCTCCCCATATTTAGGGAAAATAATACCTCTACCAACACTAGATCATATGTAATTTAGTTTCACTAATGTTGTGTCAAATTTCGTGACCCATTGGAAATCACTCACATCTTCTAAATCAGAACACAACCATGTCTACTCTCTATGGATTCATAAGAAAATATGTAATCAACAAACACCTCAAGAAATATAAATATATGAGTTCTTGTTAACCTCATAATAAAATCATGAAATTCTTTTAATCTATATTCCATATAAACAATTTTCTAGCTTTCTCGGTCAAAACAGTCAAAGGTGATGATATACTAGAGAAATCAGAATTGAATCAACTATAGTATCCTTCCAAACAAATGAAGATCTAAAATTAAATCATTATCTTGAGTGTCTTCCAATCTAACACTATGTAAACCATCATTCGATCCATTGATAACCAATTATACAAAATAACATGTCTTCTAAAGTGGACTTCAGGAATCTAAGACTACAACTTTGAGATATTCTCATATATATTTTGAATTCAAATTATATCTAGGGAAATCCAAATGTTTTTCATGTGCATATCCATGGACTCTAATTACAATAAGATGTAATATATGAATACCACCACAAACTGGAATAAGAATGGTGGGATGATCTGGTTTATGAGTCTCATGATCACATCGGGGGAGTTTTTCATTCCAAAATCCATCACCATATACTAATAATGACTATAGTTTCTTCAGAGTTCCATCCCCTGTATATCATCATCCCATAATCATATCTAGTAATAACCCTTTTTGAGTTAAATATCCCTGAAACGTTTCACCCCTATCAATTGATCAATGAGGTTATAGATCGTTAGTAGACGACACTTGTTCTTCATGGTTACCTAATTCAAGCAATGATAATATACTCATAACATCAAGATACCTCTCACCTTCTTGGAAAACAACATTGGGGTTGCTTATGGTGATACACTTGGTCAAATAAATCCCTTCTCTATCAATTCCTCCAACTATACCTTTAGATCATGAAGAACTATAAGATCTATCCAATATGTTTTCATTGAGATCTGGATAGTCCATGGGTGGGTGAAAATGAATAATTCTATATCTCAGTGGAGAGGTAATATCAGAACGTCTTCTATAAAGATATTTTCATACCCCACTACGTCTATGAGAAACTGAAAACACATATCATATATTGATCCAATAGAAATAATATTAAACTAATGATTAATTGGTTGCATCCTCCTATGAATGATCCCATAATTATCATCCAAGGTTACCTTCCCATTCATGAAGGAAAAAGTAATCCCATTAACACAAAAAATAGAAAATACATTACATTAAATAGTCAATCATGGAATGAACTATGTATATTAATTAAAAACATATGATTACATCATAAGCCCTCATCACAGTTACAATGATACAACATAAGAAACTATCTCCTCTAGATGTAAGAATACACTTCTAGATGATATGTGAGATCACTGTATCAACTATTGTAGGAATTTTTAAATACAAGGGTCAATCTAAGGGATCAACATGATTATGTATGTCTTGTACCAGAGAAGTACAATGAAAAAAGAGGTTCACACCTTTTTATTTGAATACTAAAAAAAATAAAGAAGACCCAGATCATGCCACTATTAATCCATAGAGCCTCCCAGATACAGGTCTCTACTTCTTGCAGCTTTCCTCACCCTAGAACATCAGTTCTCTATGCCTGGAATGGACCAGCTAGTAGTGGTTGTTGAAACAAGTCAAAATTTCTACCACCTATAGAAAATCTCCCCAGTCCTCTTAAACATACACTTCCATACAGATCAAGATTATCATACCATTGTATCCTAATGAGTTATCCATATAATTTATCTTTCTCAGTAATAAGATAATGTAATCAATCCCAATTGAGGTGTCCCTAATCATCACAATAGAAAATACCACCCCTCCCATGGGTATATAAAACCATACTAAGGGGACTTAATTATAGATCCTCCATCCTAGGGGAGTCTCTAACTGAATATCAAATTCCTATGCACCGATGAATTCTCTATAATACTAGATACTAAGGTTCCATCTCTAGTGTTCCCAACACTAGCACCCACTCTGTGTGTTTGATCTACTATGAAGCTCTCCACTACAAAGGCCCACTATAGTTTTATAAAAAAAGTTAGAATTTAATGATATATTACTCAAGACCTTTTCAATCATCATAATATGCACTCAATGTTTTTTGATACTATGAATGGTTCTAGAACAATATCTAGAGAGTTTCATGAGTGTTCAATGAACAAAGATGATTTTTTTCTTCATATTCATGCTTTCCTAATATAACTATAGAATCTACTAGATATAAACTGATCACAAAATTACTTGATATAACATATCATTGAAAAGATGATCACAATCAGACCCAGAGTGCATTATCTCTTCCTGTGTCTATGTCAACATATTCCACCATCATTCAATGAAGCTTAGATAAATAAAAGTATCTAGGATCTCTATCTTATATCGAGCTGTCCTCATAAGGTGGAAAACACTAATGATTGCCTCTAGCCAATACTTAGTTGCCTAAGGAACCAACTCACCTCGAAACCTGGGATGGTATTTTCTCAAAAAAACATAGAGTATACTCATCCAAAACATATTGTCAAGTGATAATTTTGGATAGTAAAATTGCTCAATGAGTGCAGAAAAAACTAGAAAGCCACCCTGATGTACATCCACATTTATATGACCCAATACCGAAGCCTCATCAGTATGTGGATCATCCACATTTTACTACTGCAGAATCCATGTTGGGATCCTTTTTAGAGGCATCCTGAAATAAAAAAATCACCATGGTCAATGATTATATATGGGGAGATGAATCATGAAGTAAATAGAAACCAATAACCAATCTTAAATGATGCATGTAGTAATGTTTCACCCTATAACTATTTTCTACATTTAATTAGTCAAAAAATATGTTCTCAGAGTCTAGGTGAATGGATACATCATATGATTCAGCAGCACTGGAGTCCCTGAACTGAAATCCAAACTCCAATTTCAAAGTCCCTATTTCAATAAATATCAAAAAAAAACATCACTAAAAGACAAACTCAAAAAATATTGTCCTTAGATGAAAACATGTTATGTTACCACATTTTCATGACGTGACCCACCAAGGGCCATATTATTGGTGATAAGATGAGTGTAAAACCCCAATATTTCCACAAATTGGCCTTAGATTGGGGGCCAACACCGAGTAGAAACATCACACATATATAAAGAATTATCCTACGGTATCTATACACACCAAAACATCTCCATGACCAAACAATGAGAATGTAATGTAGAAGAAGTTACTAAATGAATAAAAAAATATATATTCTACAATCATAAAATGAAAACATATTGGAAAGAATAAGGGCCAAATACAATCTCACCGAAATTTGAAATAATGTCCAACCCATTTACGAGGAGGGGACTACAGTCAAATGAAAGACTGGTATGAACTTCTATCATTCTAGCCAAAAACAATTCTCTGATTTCCCCTAATCATCCCAAGACTCCATCAAAAGTACTATCATCTGCATATGATAAAATATTAATATAAAGAGGTCATATATTTTTGTGTATAATAGTTCCCCATGGTTCACTCTGAAATCACAGAACATTACGAAACTAGAGTTGTTAGTTAATCGATACAAAGTTACATCAATCATGAAATGATACATAATGATAATAAAACCCCATATATATTCATAACAGACTGCATGTATCAAGAGTTCACAACTATACTACATGCCATAGGATGCCACGCAAGGATTCATGGTGATGCTCATCTAGGAGAACACATTCCATGAGTTATGATTTCACGGATAGACCGTATCTATAAGGTTGTTATCATTGGATCTTGACCTTGATGTACTCATTGGAACTCTGATTATATAGTAATATAGATAGGTTATCATACATGGTATTGTACGGGGAAACTAAAAACCCTAATTTAAAAATATAACAGATAGGATATTGACTCCACATGCATGGCGGTAACACTTGTTGAGAAAATTATTGTTTTAAACAATACATAATAATGTTATTTAAAGGGGGAGATTATTGAAAATAATACTCTGTCTATTTATGATAATTTTGATGCTGACAAATACCCTTAATTATTTTCTAATGATTATATTTAGTATTTTGCAGGAATTTATTAATTTATTATACTCATGAAATAACGATAATTTATTACTTATTCAGGAACTATTTTTAGCGCGTTCTGGAAACACTGTTCATACCTTACTTATTTGGGATCTGCTTTAGCGTGTCCTGGAATCACTCTTCATACCCTACATGGATAAACGTAACGTAAGAATGAAAAGCGTGTATACTTTTTGAGATAATAGAAATGTATGGTTAATCAACCATATGTTATCAGCAAAGTATGAAAGAAGAACCTTACGTTAGGAAAGAACCTTACGTTTGGGTTATTAACAATGTATGGAAGGAGAACCGTATGTAAGTACTAAACGTTATGTTTGTTTCTCAGAAGTATGGTTCATCAACCTTACATTTGTAAACAATCATACGTTCTTTGAATGGATCTTTTATCTTTTGTCTGAGAGTTGAAGAAAGAGTATGGATGATCAACCCTAAGATTATGATCAACCTTATGTTTGAAGAAAGTAACATAAACCATACATTTATGTTCAACCTTACGTTGTCAACCCTACATTTGGAGGCCACATCATCAACCTTACATTTGGCGTCAGAAAGTTTGAAAGACGATATTTTTATCCAATGGTCAGCAAGCTGATTGTTAGGCGGATTTCAAGCCAATTTAAAGTCGATTTTAAATTATGAATATGACCGATTCAAAGACGTTTTATCAATGGATTAAAGATTGAATTAAAATGAGATTTTTATGCCGAGTCTTCAAGGAAGTTACGGCTACTCTGTAAATTCAATTTTTTGAATATCGTGAATCAAAAGGAAACTTTTATGGATCTAAATGTGAAGGGGATAAGCTCGGATTTATTATATATGTTTTCTTTGAAACACCAGACACAAGAGGGTGGTGATCATTCTATTATTCAAAAAGGTAGAAAATAGAGACTCCTTAAAGCAATCAGTTCTGTTGATTCAAAAGGAGCGTCAAAACTCTGTTTATTTAAGAAGAAGGAACTCGATAGAAGATTCACTTGTTGTACATAAAATATCTACTGTGGATATAGTACTGCTGAAATTTGGAATTATATCTCTATATCAACTGCAACCAGATCGACTCAGAACTGCTTCGACTTGAAAATCAATATTTCTAGAGAGAACGATCAATCTGCTGTCAATTCCATTCTGTTCCAATTGTGAAGATCAAATGAAAAAGTTCTTTCAAAAATTATTTTTATCTTGAGTAACCATCTTCTTGTACTAAGTTTAGTAGGTTTGTGTTTGAACTAGAAGGCTTTGTTAGCCTGTAAATTGTAAAGGGGTCAACTGCCTGTTTTTCTGTTATTTGAAGGTCTGTGGAAAAGAGGACCAGATAGTGAAAATCACCAAGCTCGTGGAGTTGAGCATTGGTGGAGTGGACTAGGGGTATTATGTTCCCTGAACCACTGTACATTTATGTGTCCCTGATTTTACTTATTCCACTTCATGATCAAATTTGATAAAGTATAGAGGATAGAACAAGTTCAATCGAAGAGTTAAGGAAAAATCAAAAAGACACAATTCACCCCCCTCTTGTGTATAATATATATATTCAAGATCCAACAATTGGTATCAGAGGTGGAGCTTCTGATAGAGCCTTAGAAAGATAGAAGCATTTAATGATTATACAACAGATCATCATGACTGATATAAGAGAAGGGATGTCAATGGTCAGAGCACCATATTTTAATGGAGATAACTATGGATGCTGGAAATCGTGCATGATAATATATGTGAATAACCTCGGATATAAAATCTATTCAATGATTCTGACTCCTTATGAAATTCCTGAAAATATTGAGACATGGAGTGATGCTACAAAGGCATTATATGATATGAATTTGGAGGCTATGAATGCAATAATCTATAGTCTAGGACCTGATGAATTTAACATAGTATCTAAGTGTCCGAAAATATATGAGATGCAGAGAACAATAGCTATGGCATATGAAGGAACAGAAAATGTGAGAAAAATGAGATATGCAACTTCCAAATTGAATGTTGATACTTTCAGAATGTTTGAAGGTGAAAGAATTACCCAAATGAATGGGAGATTGACAGAAATTGTCAATAATATAACATTTCTAGGAGAACCTATCAATTAGACTGATCAAGCATAAAAAGTACAAAGGGTACATCCTACTCGATGGAATGGTATCTCTCCTGAAATCAGACAATCAACACCTGTCAAAAATCTAACCATGAGAGAGCTGATTGGTACACTGATGATGTACGAAGATGAAATACAAGATGAGGCAAATAAACATAAAGTATACATCAAAAAGGATGATACTGAATTGAAGGCAACATCACAACAAAATAATATAATTATGAATAATAGAGAAGTCAAAGCTAAATTAGAGAGCTCTGACTCATCAAACTCAGATGAAGAACAGGCTCAGCTAGCCAGAAAATTTAGAAAATTCTACAGAAATAAAAGTGACTTCAAAAAATCCTTTAAGAGAGATGGTAAAGAAGCATTATGCTATGAATGCAAGAAGATGGGGCATATCATACCAGATTGCCCGCAATTAATGGACGCAAAGAAGAAGAAATTATTCAAATGAAATGAATTTGATCAGAAAGACAAGAAAGATATGAAAGCCACTTGGAGTGTATTTGAAGACTCCAGTAGCTCTCCAGAAACATGTTTATAGAAAGAAGAAGTCAATCTAAAAGAAAAAAAGTGTTTCATGGCAGAAACCGATGAGTTACACTCATATTACTCCTCTGACTCAAATAATGAATCAAATTCTGAATCAAGCTACACAAATGAAATACTTACAGCATACTGCAATATTCTTGAAAAAAGATACGACTCGCTATTTAAGAAACATAAGTCACTAAAGAACATACATAAATCTATTTTATATGAAGGAGATACAATGCTGAAACAACATAAGGAATTAACTAATAAATACAATTCTATTAACACTAACTATATTAATTTTGAATCAAGAATAAAAACACTACAGGATGAAGTAGAATCTTACAAACAGGCGGCATTGGTTTTTACAAAAGGAGAGAATTCATTAAATGCTATTATTGGAAAACTGTCATTAAAAATGAGATATTTGGAATTGGCAGTAAAGGAGAAAAACCTAATCTATATAAAAATTATTTTGTTCCTAGCTCTAAAAGGGTTAATTGTAACATTTGTGGGACAATGCGACATATATCTAATAACAATTTCTTAAGACAACCTCAAATTTGTGTTATTAAGAATGCCGATGTTTCATAAGACTTATATGATTCAGCTGATTTTAAAAGATCAAAGCAAATATGGATACCCATATCATTGAGAGCTAACACCCCTTGACCCAACAACATATGGGTACCAAAGAAATTTGTTTGAATGACTTTGCAGGTTTCAGGCCATCAGAGTATAAAGGATATATGGTACATGGACAGTGGATGATCAAGACATATGAGTGTAAACTCATTGATTTTTTTTCTTCACTCACTCAAAAGGAAGGAGGACTTGTCACATTTAGTGACAATGCCAAAGGAAAAATCATTTTCATTGGAACTTTTGGAGATCCAAAAACATACTAAATCAACAAAGTACTTTATGTAAAATGATTAAAAGACAACCTAATAAGTATCTCTCAACTTTTTGATGATCGATATACAGTTGATTTTTCTAACAATGTTTGTACTGTTTCAAAAGATAAAACGTTTATATTTAAGGCACCAAGAACTAATAATGTCTATACTTTATATTTAAATTCCTTGTCTAAACAACAAGTAAAATGCTTGACTACTAATCTAATTGAATCTTGGATCTGGCATAGGAGACTTAGACATTCCAATGTATATGTTTTACATAAATTATCTAAGAAACAACTAGTTTCTGATTTTCCAAGTCTCAAATTTGAAAGTGAAAGATTATGTGAGGCAGGCCAACATGGAAAGCAACACAAATCATCATTCAAATCTGTTAATAAAGTTGCTACAACTAAATCTCTATAACTTATCCATATGGATTTGTTTGGACCTTCCAGAGTAGCAAGCTTAGCTGGTAAATTATATGTTTATGTATTAGTTGATGATTATTCTAGATTTACTTGGATTTTCTTTTTGAAATTTAAAAACGAAGCTTTAACTTTATTTGAATGTTTATGTAAATCTGTTCAAAATGAAAAATGTTTCAATATAATCTCATTGATAAGTGATCATGGTGGAGAATTTGAGAATCGGGAATTTAATTCCTTTTGTTCAAACATGGGTATTAAACATACCTTCTCTGCACCAAGAACACCTCAACATAATGGGATTGTAGAAAGAAGAAATAGAACAATTCAAGAAATGGATAGAACTGTGTTAAATGAATATAGCCTACCTATAGATTTTTGAGAAGAAGTTGTAAATACCGCTTACTATATAAATAATAGAGTTTTAATTAGACCTATTTTGAAAAAGAAACCCTATTAACTATGGAATAACAGAAAACCTAAAGTAAATTACTTTAATGTTTTTCGATGCAAGGTCTACATATTGAACACCAAAGATAATCTTGGTAAGTTCGATCAAAAATCTGATGAAGGTATTTTCATAGGATATTCTGTTACCTTTAAAGCTTATAGAGTCTGTAATAAAAAGTCAAGGTTTTTGACGAATCAGTTCATGTGAAATTTTATGAATCTAATCCCTTTGGGAAAAGGACAGATCAAATGGATGAACCTAACACTAATGATAACATGAGACTTGAGAATATAAATAATGATTTTGAAAATGATATAAAATAAATTCAGTCTAGTTCAGAGGAACATTATACTGAAGAACCTTTAAATATATTTCCTAGACAGCCTAGAACCCTGAATAATCACCCTTTAGAAACTGGGATAGGTGACTTAGAGACTAGTATTCAAACTAGAAGAAATATAGGAAACCTATTGGTATTCCTTGCCTTCCTATCCTAACAAGAACCCAAGACTATAGAAGAACCTTTAGATGATGAAAGCTGGGTAATAGCAATGCAAGATGAATTAAACCAGTTTAGAAGAAATGAAGTTTGAGAATTGGTTGAAAGACCTAAGAATTATCCAGTAATAGGAACAAAATGGGTCTTTAGACATAAACAGGATGATCAAGGCACACTAACTAGAAATAAAGCAAGATTAGCAGCTAAAGGATATTATCAAGAAGAAGGAATAGATTATGATGAGACTTTTTCACCTATAGCTAGGTTAGAAGACATTAGAATCATTTTATCCAATGAATCTTATATGAATTTTAAATTATTTCAGATGGATGTTAAATCTTTGTTTTTAAATGGTTATTTAATGGGGGATGTTTATGTTGAGCAACCTCCTGGTTTTGAAAACTCTCAAAAACGTGATTATGTTTTTAAACCAACTAATGCTCTTTATGGCTTTAAACAAGCACCTAGAGCTTGGTATGAAAGATTAAGTTCCTTTATTTTGAAAAATGACTTTACTGTTGTATTGGCAGATCCAACACTCCATAAGATAACTGTGAAAAATAATGTTTTATTGGATCAAATTTATGTTGATGATGTAATTTTTGGATGAACTAATAAAACTATTTGTCATGAATTTTAATAATTAATTCAAGAAGAATTTGAAATGAGTATGATGGGAGAATTAAATTTTTTTGGGTCTTCAAATATTTCAAAAAAAATTTGGAACTGTTTTAAATAAAAGGAAATACATTGCTGATTTACTTAAGAAATTTAGACATGATAACAACAAGCCATTTACAACTCCTATGTGTACTAATATAAAACTTGATTTGGATGAAACTGGGAAATCAGTTGACAACAAGTTATATAGAGGTATGATTGGTAGTTTGTTATATCTTACTACTAGCAGGCTAGATATAATGTATTCAGTATGTCTTTGTGCTAGATTTCAATCCAATCCTAAAGAATCTCTTTTAACTGCTGTCAAAAGAATTTTTAGATATTTAAAAAGAACTATTTCTCAATCTCTTATTTATCCTAAAACTTATGATTTTAATTTGATTTCATATTCATTTGTTGACTTTGAAAGTTGTAGATTAGATTGAAAATGCACATCAGGAACGTGTCACTTTTTAGGAAAGTCTTTTGTGTCATGGTCTAGTAAGAAACCACATTCAGTTTCCCTGTCAACAGCTGAGGCAGAATATGTTTCTACTGGAAGTTTCTATGCACATGTGTTATGGATGAAAAACACGCTTATGGACTTTGGATTGAATTTTAATAATACACCTATTTAATGTGATAATATAAGTGTAATTAATATTTAAAAAAATCATATTATTCATTCTAGAACTAAGCACATTGTTATTAGGAATCACTTTGTAAGAGATCATGTTATTAAAAAGGATATATTTTTATAATTTATAAATACAAAAATTCAATTAGATGATATTTTTACTAAACCACTTCCCACTGCAATGTTTGATTT
Organism: Viscum album; assembly: GCA_963277665.1. Classification (NCBI taxonomy): domain Eukaryota; kingdom Viridiplantae; phylum Streptophyta; class Magnoliopsida; order Santalales; family Viscaceae; genus Viscum; species Viscum album. Next base: position 1,174,610,946 of record OY728153.1, on the reverse strand, counting down.
TATTAAGGGGGATCTAGGTTTATTTAATTTTAAATAAATTTTTTAAATTTTATTTATATATTTATTTTTATTTATTTTTTCAAATTTTATTTTGATTTTGAGCACTGTTTATGATCTTTATTTATGATTAAATTCAGAGTATGTAATTTTTTTTTGTTTTTAAAATAAATGTAATTATTAGTGATTACATGTGAATCAAGGCTATCAAAGCCCATTCGAATTCAAAACCGTTTCTTTTCCAACAAAACCATTTTGAACCCAAAAACTGCATACAGTTGCATACCCCTGATCCTCGAATCGTTAAACCCTAAAATATTCAAACCTTAAGAAATCTACTCAGAAATGGCGAAGGCCAAGGGATCAGATGAACCTGAGAGCAGTGACACGAAGAAGCAAAAGAAATTTGGATGAACAATTTTGCAAGGCAATGTTATAGATCTGGAATGGCTGTTCAAGACGAATCTGATGTTGAAATAGGATTTATCTTTTCAAAACCTTGATATGACTTTCAATAGTGAAAGGTTTGAGTTTGTGTATGAGGCAAAAATGCGTCATTTCTTTAGATCTGTTCAGTTTAGTCTAGGTGAGGATGAAGACACTATGATTGCAATGATTGAGGATAGAGATTTCTCAATCACTTCTGTTGAAATAGGACAAATACAAAATTGACCACATGAAGGAGTATACAATTTTGATTTGAAAAACATAGGAGATGTTGTGCATAAATATGAGGACATTATATCCTTTTTTGGAACATCTACTATTAGGAAAATGATGGTGAAAGATTTAGAACCGAATCATAAGATCCTGGTTAAATTTGTTCAGACTGGAATAGTTCCCAGAATGGCAGAAATGGAAAATATTTTGTACCCTGATCTATACATAAGGTATCTTCTGTTAAGTGATATCAAATTAAACTTCCCATGATACATTGTAAGGTACCTCAATTACTATTGTCAAAGTGATTCCCGAATGAACTTTTACCCTTTTGGTCAATTTATTTATAAACTATTGTTCAAGAAGGATATGGTGAGACTGGTGGATGCCAGAGTTCATTGTCATCACAACAATGTATTCAATGATGGAACTCTAATAAAAATTGCCTATATCTAGATAACCATTAAAAGAAAGACATTTTCCAGTAGGAGATGAGGATGACTCAGAGAGTGCTCAGGCTCAACCTGCTAAGTCCAAGGAGGGAAAAGATGAATCAAGAGTCAGCAATGTAGGAAGAAGGATCCGATTTAAAGTGGGAGATGCTGAGTAAGAAAGAAGTCATGAGGGACTTTAATCATGACGAACAGGACCTGCTAATGAGAAAATTACTTCCCCAACATTGGCAACAACAGAAGCATTATTTTCTTATAATTTTTTAAGTGATGCTGCTATTGATAAGTCCATGGAAGATGTTAGTGAAAGTACAACACAAGTAGAGAGATCATGAGTTCATGAAGAAGCTCAAAGGGAGACTCAGGAATAGATTGTAGATGATGTTGAAGTTACACTTCAACAGGAACATGATAAAGAGGCAGAGCCTGGTGAGGAAGTGTCTAGACCACAGAAATCTCCTGAAAATATTGTTCTCAAAAATCTAGTGGAAGAAAAATATGCTGTTGATTGTGATGAACATCTCCCTGATGCTTCAACAGAGGTAATTCAAGAGTATTTTTATATGGAGGACTTTGAGGACTCTAAGGAAAAATCTATGGACCAACCCACCTAGGACAAAGAGAAAGAACAATCTGATGCTGAATCATTACCTTTGGTACTGCTGCATCATCTAGAGCCTGAGAATGTGAATCAAGCACAGGGTGCCTATGATTACAGGAAGAAAGAAGTTGAAGAACTGTACAAAAAGGTGTCTCAGTTGGAATCTGAGAATGTTACTCTGAGAAATGCCTTAGACTTAGAACAATTGAGATTTCAAAATCTAGGGGAGAGTACAGTCTCAAGGCAAGAAGATGAAATGTTTAAAGAGGATATGATGAATGTAGTTTCCAAGTTGAAATCCAAAATGGTTATGAAGTCATATTTATCAGATCTAAAATTATTTATGGAGAACCAATTTTTATCAGTCGCAAATAGTGATGTTAGTGGATCAGGTACTTGACCTGATTTAATCAGAATATTTCAAGCTATCACAGCTGCGATGAGCAACATGAATGACATGTTGCAATATCATCATTGTAATAGTGCTCCATTATCAGTGTTGCTGGATAATCAGAAATTTTTAGTGGATCAACTGACATATAGTGAGCCACTAATCAGAACACTGTTAAATCAGATATCAGAGAAGCTGTCAGTGTTTATAGAAAAAGAGGAAAGGATTCATGAGTTATTAGGGTCAATATAATCGAGGATATTTGTGTGGCTCTTGAGAATAAAGAGATCATTATCAAACATGGAGATGGGATGATGAAGAGACTTAGGGAACAGTTTACAGAAAATCATGTCTGGAATCCAGAGGAGATAGAACCTATTGACTACCCTACCCAAACCTTGATTCATGGGTATATCATTGTCATGTACATACAGCTGTTGTTGGATGAAAAATTCCTCCATTGTTTATTTGTTTCATTCATTATTTGTTTATTGCTGTTTTAAGTTAACATATGCCAGTATATCAGATTACCTTACAATTAAACAATTAATTATAGCAATTACTAATGTTCAGTACAACATCAACCTGTGTTCTATTCTATATTTTATCAATCTTTTTTATATAACAAAAAATGGGGAGAACTTTGGATAAACACTACATTTTTTTAGTATCTTTTTGGGAGAAATTTGGTATTACTTTTATTTTATTGGATGAGAAAATATAAATGGAAAAATTTAAGGAAAAAATTTGTTTTACATTTATCTTATTGGGAGAGAAAATAAAAATAGATAAATTTAAGGAAAAAATTGGTTTTACATTTATCTTATTGGGGGAGAGATTAAAAATGGATAAATATAAGGAAAAATTATTATTGTATTTATGTTTTCAAAATTTCAAAACTATATGTAATTAATTTTTTAATTTGATTTCATTAATTATTTTATGGGTTTTTTGATCATCAAAAAGGGGGAGATTGATGAGAAAAATATTGTTTTCAATAATACATAATAATTTTATTTATAGGGAGATATTATTGAAAATAATACTCTATCTCTTTATGATAATTTTTATTCTCACAAATATCCTTAATTATTTTCTAATGATTTTATATAGTTTTTTTCAGGAATTTATTAATCTATTTTATTCTTGAGGTAACGATAATTTATTCCTTATTTGGGAACTGTTTTTAGCGCGTTCTGGAAACATTGTTCATACCTTACATATTCAGGATTTTCTTTAGCGTGTCCTAGAATCAATGTTCATAACCTACGTGGATAAACATAGCATAAGAATGAAAAGTGTGTATACTTTTTTAGATAAGAGAAAAGTATGGCTAATCAACCGTACGTTATCAGCAAAGTATGGAAGACGAACCTTAAGTTAAGAAGGAACCGTATGTTTGGGTTATCAACAAAGTATGGATGGAGAACCGTACGTAAGTACTAAACGTTATGTTTGTTTCTCAAAAGTATGGTTCATCAACCATAATTTTGTAAACAACCGTACGTTATCTGAATGGATATTTTTTCTTTCATCTGAGAGTTGAAGAAAAATTATGTATGATCAACCCTTTATTTATGATCAACCTTAAATTTGAATAAATTAACATGAACCCTACATTTATGTTCAACTATACGTTGTCAACCCTACGTTTGGAGGCTACTTCATCAACCTTGCGTTTGGTGTCGAAAAGTTTGAAAGATGATATTTTTATGCAATGGTCAGCAAGCTGATTGTTAGGTAGATTTCAAGATGGATTTAAAGTCAATTTTGAAATTTGACTTTGACCGATTCAAATACATTTTATCAATGGATTAAAGATTGAATTAAAAGGAGATTTTTATGCCGAGTCTTCAGGGAAGTTACAACTAATCTCTAAATTCAAATTTTTGAATATCTCGAATCAAAAGGTGACATTTATGGACCTAAATGTTCAGAGGATATGCTCAGCATTATTATATATGTTTTATTTGAAACACCAGAACCAGGAGTGTGGTGATCAATCTATTATTCAAAAAGGTGGAAAACAGAGACTACTTAAAGCACTCAGTTCTGCTAATTCAAAAGGAGCATCAAAGCTCTGTTTATTTAAGAAGAAGGAACTCAATAGATGATTCACTTGTTCTACATAAAATATATACTATGGATATACTACTACTGAATTTTTGAATTATATCTCTATATCTACAGCAATCGGATCGACTCAGAATTGCTTCGACTTGAAAATCAATATTTCTAGAGACGACGATCCATCTTCTGTCAATTGCATTCTGTTGCAATTGTGAAGATCAACTGAAAATGTTCTTTCTAAAGTTCTTTTTGTCTTGAGTAACCAGCTTCTCTTACTATGCTGAGTAAGTTCGTGTTTGATCCAGAAGGCTTTGTTAGCATAAAAATTGAAATGGTGTCAACTGCCTATTTTTCAGTTGTAGGAAGGTCTATGGAAAAGAGGATCAGATAGTGGAAATCACCAAGCTCATGGAGTTGAATGTTGGGGGAGTGGACTAGGGGAATTCTGTTCCCCGAACCACTATAAATCTATGCGTCCCTACTTTTACTTATTCTATTGCATGATCAAATCTGATAAAGCATAGAGGACAAAACTCATTCAATCTAAGAGTTAATGAAAAATCTGAAAGACACAATTCACCCCCCTCTTGTGTATAATCTATATATTCAAGATCCAACAACACTGATTACATGAAACCTACCTAAATAGGATGGTATAATAGAGGATCACACCAAAGCCTTGTTTAGGGTTATGATGAACTCTATCTTAGAGAAAAACTCTATAGATGGTCACAATCCAATTCGAAGGATATATTTCCACACTGTACCATCATAGGAATAATCCTAGGATTCACACTAAACTAAACCTTGTCTACACTATTAAAATAAAGGGCTCCAAATATCTATATTGGATGTACAAAGTGTTGATAGAGGGTACATAGAGTGTTCCTTTAAACTCAGACCAACCTGTGTATATTCTTTTGTTCCTCTACCTATGCCCATGTATAAAAGTTTTTCTCACATACATAGTCATGTCCACGTACCAGTTTGTATCCAAGTACATAGATGTTCCCTTGTACTTTGGTTGTTCCTATGTGACTTTATTTTTTTTACCTATATACCTTATGGTATTCACGATAATCCACCAATAAAATGTCACATATAATGATAAAAATATAAAAGAGTGTTTAATATTTTACAATATTTCTAAAACCTATTCTCATAGAAGAGGAACTACACAACGTGTGTTATTCATACTACATGTAGTGTAGTTATGGTTTTTCTAGAAATACAATGTTATTCTATGAATTTCCCTCACATTGAATCCATAGATAGATCCTCTACCAACCAAGATGTTAATCAAAAAACTAATGACGAGTTAGCCTTATTGTCTTTGGTGTGTAGATTCCGTCCTTCAATCCCCTTTAATGAGAACATCCATCACATCTTGATGTTACCATATATCAAAAATTTAATTTGGATTCACCAATATGATCTTGGTCCACCATTGATTATCCGCTGTCATCATTGCTCCTTTATCACACCCTCAATTGTGAAATACACCTGAAGTATCAATCTGTTTCGCAAAATAATGGTTGTGAAATAATCATATAAAATTTATTAGTCTAACCAACAATAAATGAAATTTTTTAGTGATGATGGTGCGATGAAATGAGGGGTAATAACATAGATAAATAAAATGAGAAATGAACTCTGATAATTTTTTAGTTACCTTTGATTCATTTCCATCAGAATGATGATGTAATATAAATAAATAAATGACACTCAATAATTCCCAAAAACACTGGTGAAAAAAACTGCACCCTCAACAACACGATCAACCCATAAATAAAACTATTAGAACAACTGGGTTGCCTTCATCATGGGAAAAAATTGGTAATTATAACCCAAAAATGAAAAATGATACATCATATTTTGATCAATAAATGATGAATAAAAAAATTTCATATTTTTGATTTGTGTGATCCTTGAACTTCAATGGTGAAAATGATTCTCAAAAATCGTACACATCGATTGATTCATTGACATTCACAAATTTATCACCCAACATCTCCTCTCTCAATCCTTGGGACATGTCTCTATCCCTTTGTAGTTGCGATATGTTACTTTTTATCGTCTTGACTTAGTCATGGAGATATAAAAAATATTGATTTATTATATTTATTTATTATATTACTAACCATCCCATGACTTTACATACCCAAAACGCCTAACATAGATAGATCTTATCTCGTGTTTAGTATAAAACCCATGTTTTGGACTTATTGATGGTCTCATATTTTAAATCTAGGTCTCTAGATAAGAGATATTCCATTATTTTCAAAAAACATTCCATGTGTTATAATATATTTAATGTTTTTAATATATCAAAACTCGGCCTCTTCGGGCATTAGATACTCTCACCATCTCAATGCCTAGCTTCAAAATATCCCTTAATATATTTCAATGTATTATAAGGAAAAACCAAAAAGTTAAATTCAAAACAATATATATAAATTTAATATTTTTTATATTTAACATATTTGGTTCCATATATAATGGATTCTAGATATTTTTAATTTTTATGTGGATTTTTTCATATATATATATATATGTGATTAAATTCATTTCGGTCATGATTTTAATAAATATAATTCTTGTATTTCCAATTATTATGAAAAACATTAATATCATTGGGTAACAACTTATCTTATAGTTCATTTGTAAAATAATGTTCATGCATAATCATATTTTTAATAAGGAAAATAATGTTAATATTAAATGTTATCATTTGATTTTTCCAAAATTAATAATCATAACCATTATTAATAAGAGCTTATGAATTGTAATTATATTCCATTATAAAAATAAAAAACGTTAAATGTGATTATGAAATAAAGTCAAATTTATATAATAAGGATTTGAGAGAAATTTTAAAAATAAATTAATGAATGTGTGGGAGAGATATAGAAGATACAATGGTATTACACTAAGAGATATATAGATAGGGTACAAAGTCACATGAGAAGAAGAAAGAGGGAATAATGAAAGACAGGTCAATGAAACTTGTTGGTGGTTGATGATTTTTTATGCTGTTAATGACTTTAAATTATCCTCACTGATGACCTAAAATCGCATTAATGATTTAAAAATGATCTTCATTGGAAATGTGAGAAATATATTTTAAGTTCAAAGTCAAATAATGATCAATAAAAAAACCGTGAATACTAATGATCAAAAACGTTTTTTTTCATTTCTTAATCCTTTGGATGAAAATAAAAGCCTTGGATGATGTCAATTTATATAATTTTAAGAATCTAGGGAGGGGGAGGGGATATGGTCAATACAGAGCTATAGTGGACAAAGAAAATCATTTTACCACTATTTAATATTCATCAAATGGTTATGGAATGGGGAACCAACAAGAATCATAATTCCACCGCCATTATGATGTGAAAGACAGAAGAGAATATGTTCTTGAATCTCCGATAGCAAGATTTTTCACTTCTATTAGGCATCTTGTGGGGTTCTTAATTCTACAAGAGGTTATATTTGATCTAATGGGTGGTCTATTCACTTATAGTGTTTAACCAATGCTTTGCTACTATATTGGAAGAGAATATGGCCCATTATGTCTACATTGAATCCATATTTTTTATGGTTTCCTTTATAATATTATAAGTCCAAAAAAGAACATGTAACACACTAGACACAAATGAATAAAACATTAGATGGATTATGATAATTAAAACAATTACATGAGTAAATATGGCTCAACCTACCATTTTTACCGATTATCATAACCCTCTTCTATAGAGATACATAAAGGATACATTATCACCATCATCAAAATCTAGATATCATATATAATTCTCTATAAAGATATTCTATCAGATTTGTGCTTCTCTTATTTTATAATGAATTATTTGAACCTCCACATTTATTTTTTTGACATGGTTAGGACCCGACTGCTTGTTCTCTCTAACATTATCCCAAAATGTTGGAGTCCTTCATATATTCCAAGAAATATTATTACATTATACCATTTGAATACTAAAATGGAAAAAATTGTTATCTGATATCTCTATTAATGTGATTTTTTGATCCCTACATGATTGGACTTCTTTTAAACATGACCTTAGTATATCATCATGAGTTTGAATATTCCTATCAAATTAACCATATATATTATGGTGAAAGAAGTGTTGAAACTCAACTTATCATCTGATTATTTTTTAAATACTAACCTAGAACCATAATGTAAACCTCATTTCCAGATCAGATACAATTGAGAGTGGTACCTGGTTCATCCTCAACATTTCCCTTATGTATTTCATGGTGAGTTGATAAAGATGGAAAATTTCTTTATAGTAAATAAAATTCACTAAATTATTATGGTGATCAACTATAATCCAAATATGAATTGGTCTAATTGATATCTTAGGGATTCTTAAAACAAAATAAATGGTAAATTATACTAATTTATATATATTATTGGGAAATGGTTTCTACACACCATTATAATTTTATCATTTATCCTCAACATATATGAATACAAAGCATCGAGATATTATTCTACAATCTCCCTCTTTATGTTATCCTAATAGAATATTTACTTTATATCTCTAAATATATTTGTGATCCCTAGATTAGGAGAAAATTATTAACTCTAAAAAAGTACTATAGTTACCTCTTCAGTTATATTTTTTATGGAAAAAATATTTTTATTTGAAACCATAAAAATCTATATTTATCACAGTTTAACACTATAATTCCCACTATCATTTTCTGTAGATCAAAATCATATTTATATGTTTCATTGATATTTATTTGAATGGTTAGTAGGGATTTTATGTTTGAAACATAGAATTTATCACTTTCCCAGAGTATTTCATGATTCATCCCTTGAAAATCGATGAATATTGAGTCTTTTTCAATCCCAATCATGTAAAATATAGATTGATATTTCCTTCATAGAGTATCATCAACCTTATTATTGATACACTATGGGTAGTTTATTGAGAATTCATATTCTTTTATCAATTATAAACTTCTCATTTCATGAAGGAATAATTACCTTAATGTGAATATATATTTTTAACTCAGGTGGTTAGTGTATATATCTCACTTTGCAATATATATATAATACCACAAAATATTTAATAAAAATATTACCACTATCAATTAAAAATAATAGGTGGGTTAATTTTTAACATGTTTATTTAATTGGTATAAGGAAAAATAAATTACCTTATCATTTTTTATGAAGATGTGTCACAGGTTTTTTTATGAATCATTATTTATTACAAAACATCTCCCACTATAGGGTTATATATGTAGACGAGTAGTTAACAACCATTTGTTTAGTTCCTTAATGCATTTTTCACATTACTATATCTAATTTAATATTACATAATTCCATGTTTACTTGGTTAGTGGGTGTGATTTCCATGATAATCTACTCACAAAGAATCTATAGTTTCCATATATCTCAAAAAAAAAAAACTATTGTTCATGGAAACTATTGTTGGTGTGAGATATTTATCAATAACACCCATATTTGTGTGATGTATAGATATTGCCATTATAGTGGTTTCTTGAATAAATAATTTTACTCTCTATATCTATAATTCAATCTAGACCAACATGGAATACAATTTATCATTTTTAAGGATTTTGACACAATCTAAAAGTGATCTTCATACTCTTCCATTATGATAGAATATATTAAAATATAATCTATAAATACTACCATAAAATGATCAAGGTGGTTCTATATACTATATATAAAATATCAATTAATATAAGGGTATAAATCCAAAGTCAAAATGTAATCACTATAAATAATCAGTGTGAATACCTCATATAGAATGATATCTTAGGAATATCCCCCTTTAACGCATAACTGATGATATCCAGATGAAAGGTCAGTTTTTAGAATTTCTGAGCTCCTCCAATTTGATCTAATAGATCAAAAATATAGTGTAGAAGACAATTGTTATTGATCATGATTTTATTAAGTTAATGATAATCAATATGTAGATTCATTAATCCATATCTCATTTTTTTAAAATTTAAATGGTTAACCCAACAAGGATGCAATTTTTCATACAAACCCCTTATCTAGATTCTATTTATGATTCTTATTTTTTTCTCTAATTAAATGGGGAATATTATATATTAAATCCTTGAAATTGGAATGCATTCTGATCTAATTAGATCACTAAGATGTAGAGTGGATGAAATAGTTATCCTATATTTCTTTTTTTGAGTTGTCTTTATTTAAACTAAACCTCATGAACCTATGAAGGTTTATATTTACTTAGTAAAATCACACATAAATTTCTAGTATGTATAAATAAAGATAAATCAAATCACACAATATTTATAAGGCTCATCTACAAATGGCTACTCCCAACCTTATCAGTTAGTCCCCCAATATAGATTATCCACTTGGTCATCAAAGGCTAAAAAATAGATTCCAATATGTCCCAACATCTTCTAGATGCTGATATATGATAAATCATCACTATGAAGTTTATCCAAACAAGAAAGTCCTCTATTGATGACCTCTTCAAAGAAGATATAATTTTTCTTGTATACACATGTAGCTTCTTCATGATATTCAACATCCAATTATGAACATCATCTGGTCTTGAATCATCAACCATATTCTCAATGATATAGGTCTTATCACATTCTCACCTTACTATTGATATAATTAAGTGTAATTCCCCGACCCCAGTTACCCATAGTTGGTGAATTATTTTAATACATTGGCATGATTACAAGGAATAAATTCCCTAAGAACCGATCAGTTTAACAGTCTTGGAAAATAGATTACATACATGAATGTTACATTACACTTCTTAACATACAAAACAATATAAATAATCTTTTATTAATGCCATTATTCCCCTGTCTTAACCCTGCATATCAGTCACAATACACATCTTGGAATCCTGGGAAAAATAAAACATAGAAAGGGGTTAGCTCAAATGCTCAGTAAGGGTAAGAAATACAGCAGAAACTTTCAAAAATAAGCATAAAAATTTAAGGCAATGTATAAAACTAAAACAAAAGTCTTTTAAACTTGAACTTCAACAAAATATGGCAGAAATAAAATGAAATAATTCCATTTACTTATTCACATAGATATTCTACTAATCAAATAATCACATGAAATATCAATAACCAAATTCATAATGATGGAATGCATGATGCCGAACTTTAATTTTTGTGTCAAGGCCTTGTGCCAAGACCTAAGGGATAACTGTAATCGGAACCCAAACCGGAGAGACTCTGTAACTGGACTCCATCCCGGAGTGCCTCTAATAACCGGACACCAACTCGGAGCGCCTCTAATAACCGGACACCAACCCAGAGTGCCTCTAATAACCAGACACAAACCCGAAGGGCTTACTTTTACCGGACCCCAACCCTGAACATACTAGTCCAACACATTCATCTTAAGAAGAGGATGAAATATAACATAAACATTTGTATTAAAACTAACATACAAAATGTCAAAACATTAATGATAAACCATTAATTGCATAAAAATAACTCATCCATAGTCAAAAATATCCCAAAACCATAAATACAATATGAATGATTTGTATCATAATAAATCAACTTGAAACATGTTTAATATTTATCAATGGATGTTGACATAGATGAAATCAATACTATTTGAGAGAAATATCTCTTTTTTTGAAATAATTTAAAAGTCGTATAATTATAGAGGAAACCTTTATTTTGAAAATGTCTTTATAATCTTATGAAGGAAGCTTCAAAGGTGTAATACTGGTGGAGAATAACCGCACCCTCCATATAAGTTAAAAAACATTTTTACCTTAATTTTGTCAAAAGGGTTAAAAAGGACCTTGTTTGGAAAATGACGGAAATATTCCTTTATAAACCTATTATAAAAATTAAAACAAGGGTATAAATGTATTTAACCCATATTATTGTAAATATTAAATTTTTTTTGAAATACATTTTTAAGAAACATGGATGTGGATGATAATGAGATCCCAGTAGATTATTACGTATATACAACTTCGGATAATGAAGAGATTGCGAAATAAACCCTTACCAATTTGGTAACATATGAAACATACAACCCATGAAAGAGGTATCATACAATGAATATGTAAATACACCTAAATTAAAGCATATTACACAACTAATATAATTATGGGCAGTACATACACCACACAAAAGGTAATGGTGGTAATATGGAATGAATCTCATGGAAATAAGGAGTGAGATGAAAATCCATTACCCTGTACTTTCCTTTAGTCGATGGTACGTTTATCCTCACGTACGAAGATCATAGTATGTTATTAAATTATACCAGAACCATATTAATATTTATGATATCATACATGATTCATTTATGACTTTATATTACCCATTTAATAATAATTTCCATGTTAAGTTAACATTTTGGGTAATAATCACTTTCTTTATCGTACATGTTTTAACTTGTCACTCTTGGTTGTATCACTTAGATAATGATTTATAAAATTCCAGAATATAAATATTTATAAATATATCATATATATTTAGAATATAAATATGTATAATAGACATATATATGAAATTTAAAACACTGTTTATGGAGACGGTAGTCCGTACGTACGCATAAACGCTGTTTCTGTTTTCACATAGTATTGAACGGAAGTAGGTGAATAAGATATGTGTAAGTACATAAATCCTTATATATATATATATATATCTCATGTAGCATTATTATTTTATATATAACATACTTATTAGTAATATATATTTCTATAATCGTCGATGAATGGTGAACTTGGAAATGAATCTCATCGCGTCGTGGAGACGGTAATCCGTACGTACGCACGAGCGAGAATATCATTCTTTTGATACTAAAATAATATATAATTGGATTTTATATCATATATAAAGAATAATTATAATGTTATATTTATTATTTAAATTAATTAAAAATCATTATTATACCCATCCAAATAATAATATATTGAATAACAATTACACCACGACGTGGAGACGGTTAGCCGTACGTACGCACGTATGATGACATGTCATTCAAAGGATGGATAGAATACTGAATATGGTTGCAAAATTTTTATAATAATATTTCAGTATATAAGGGATACTGGATTCATTATTTTATAATGGTAATAACAAAGAAAGAAGAAGTGGAAGAAGAAAGGAACATGAAAAAGGGTGGTGAAATCATTACCTCTTCTTCGGGTTCTTCCTTTTGATTTGATCAAAAGGGATACTTAAGATGGATTTATGACTAAAGGAAGGAATCTAGGATAAAGTTAGGAAAGTTGAGAGAGTATATGGGCAGAGGTTGGCCGAACCAAAAGGCTTTGAAGGTGTGACTTAATGAGAAGTGGGAGTGCCCTTTTATAAGAGGGGTGATGGGTACCTTTGGAAAAGCTAGAAATATTATTTTATAATAAATTCATATTCGGTTTATAATGTCTCAAAAGTGGATTATTTAAATTTTAAAGGGGAGATAGGTCAAAAAACACTCAACCAATAGAATTTAGACAGGTTTGAGTCATTATACTAACCTTATCTTTAAGTATTAACTCTTAGTTAATTAGTTTCACTTTTACAATGTCTCTTTGTATTTTTATATTATATGGTTAATAAACATACTAAATACATCCAAGAGACCCCCAAGTGGTACATTTATGATATATCTATCATGATATAAGTCTCTTGGATGATCCTTAGATTTTTAGAAATTTAATATCAATTAATAATATAATAGTTTATTTAAAAACTCTTTTATGTCAATATTGACACTATTCAATAATTTATTTTTTTGAAACTAATAACATAATTATTACTTCGAAAAAAGTCCATTAAATCAATACTAAGATGTCATATTAACCTAGAAAATTATGTTAATTCAATAAAAGTCTCCAATTATATTTATTTGGGTATTTATAATATCAATTAGTTTAATTTTTCACTATTATGGTAATTACTGCATCACCATTGTGTCATATATAAATTAACCTATATAATGTATAAAAATTATAAATAAAATATCATTATGTAGGAAATAATTTTATCTTTCTAATGAATATTTATAGTTGAAAATCAAACATATATAACCCTATGTAAAAATTGTTTACTTAAAGATATATGCATGTGTCATTTTTGTATTCATTTTAACTTAATTAAAATAAAGTGTCCCTATCACTTACAAGTGGCACCATGGGGTCCCAAAATCGCCCAAAGATGCCCATGGTCGAACATGTATCACCCAATAAGGTTAGGATACATTTTAGGGTAATTTTTTATTATTATAATATTATTTTTTTAACCCTTATTTACCAGATTTACCCTTTAACCATGGTAAATAAAATATTTATCGAAGTAATTATTCAAAATGTCTAAAAATAAAAGTAACCTATTTACACAATTTTTTTATAGACCCGAAGCTTGATGTACATTGACATTACATTACATTTGCGGAATACTTAGTACATAACAAAAACACACACACAAGGATCGTAATGGTTTAGTGTCTTTGGAAACTCGGAATATAATCTTCTAATCCTGGTGAAAGATCTTCAACATCTCCCATAAAGATCTTCTTTTTTTTATACCTAAAACCTTTCTTTATATCCTGGGGAAAAGAAAACATAAAAGGGTGAGCTCAAATGCTCAGTAAGGGTAAACAAAAGAAATATCAATCACATCATATACATAAGCACATAACTTTTGGAAATCTTAACCTGTAAAAGAGATCATAATTTCATAACCTGGGATAACTCATGGCAGTGAAATGTAATCACAATAATCATAACATAAAACATTAAACTTTTTGGCATACACACATAATCATAGAGAATCATTTCTTATTAGTCAAGACTCATTGCCAAGACTATCTTAGTGGACAAAGTCCCTTTCTGAACCGAGTCACCCTCGTTTCAGTCCTGTTTCACTGAACCGGTATAACCTACCATTCCATCCATGTCTATCTCATGAGATATAAAATCTTTACCCAATGCATTGGAGGGAGATATAGGTCCCACCCATCTCATAATTATACCATTCTTATGTGTGCCACAAAATCATAAATCATACATCATTGCATAACCCATGTAATACAAATGGGAATCTTAAACATCATGACATCATGAAACTGTTCATATAAGATAAAAGAATTCATAAAAATAATTCCGTCACAATATAATCAAATAAATGTAATAATAGGGATAAAAACAGAACCCTTTATTATCTTAGATGGAAAATAATTTTGATAAAACACTTGAACTCCATTCTTGAGGAAAATATCCTTTCTACTTCAAAAACACTTTCCTTTCTTTAACATGTTATAAAATTTTAAACTAAAAGAAGTTGATTAAAAATAAAATTGAAAACTTGTAAGGGAATCTTCTTGGAAATAATGTTTTAAAAATCCATTCATTTCATATAAGTTAAAAGAAAACATTCTTCTCGTACTTTTTTCAGAAAGTCAAAAAGTACCTCGTACGAAAAAAGACAAAAGATTCCTTTCATATTCTTTACTAAAAACTCACCGAAGGGTAAAATTGGATTTAAACTATTGTAAGTGGATGGAAACAATATTAAATAGTTAGGGAACATGGATTTGGATGATAAAATACACCCCAGTAAATGCCAAAGTAAAAACAATCTCGGATAAAAATGAGATTGTGATATTTTCCATTAACTTAGGCCCGATTTGCTTCGTAAGTGTCCGAAACTCCTATATAATGATTTAAATCATGTTATTGACTTATTCCAGAATCATATTCATTTTTATTATATCATATATGGTCCACTTATGACTTTATATTACCCGTTCTTTTGTAAATTCATGTTAAAGTAGCGTTTTGGGTAAAATTGTCTCATTTGTCGTTCGTGTTTTTAACTTGTAATAATTAATTTGATTACTTGGATCATGATTACTTATATCCAGAATTTAAAACATGATTTATATATAATATATATTCAGAATATATATATATATAATATATCGATAAATGGAATGAAATAAACCGTTCATGGAGACGGTAGTCCGTACGTACACATGAACGCTGTTTTCGTTTCCTTATTGAAGTGAATGGAATTAAGTAGATGACATACATATAAATTTACATAAGTCCAGTATCATTATTATGTTATATATTTCATTATTACTTATTATATATACTTTATAATCATTCATGAATGGTTAATCTTTGAGAATGAATCTCATCGCGTCGTGGAGACGGTAGTCCGTACGTACGCACGACCGATGATATCGTTCCCATGGTCGTGGAATTGTGTTGAAGTGTATGTAGACTATTTCAGTATCAATATCAATTTATAATAATCATATATAGTTACTCATTACACCATTATACCCATCCTATTAAGGTGGTGGTGGAAAATAGATTTCACCACGGCGTGGAGACGGTATTCCGTACGTACGCACGCGTAGTGATTTCGTTTTCCATAGGATGGATAGATGGTGAAACAGGATTTTTTCATACTTATAATAACATATCGGTATATGAGTGATACTTATGTTATTACTTCATAATGAAAAAACCTAAGAATAATAAGTGGAAGAAGAAATAAAGGTGAAAGAATCGGTAACGGAAATTACCTCTTCTTTGAAGCGCCTCTTTGAGACCTCCTCTTAGGGCACTAAAATTTGTCTTTGAGGAATACCAGAACCTCTAGGATGTTTCTAGGGAAGTGGAGAAGAGAATTTGGCAGGTTTTGTCTGAGCTTGAAGGCTCAAAGTTGTGTGAGGAAGAGAGGGAGGAGGTGCCCTTTTATAAGGGAGGAGAGGGGCACCTTTGGAATAACTAAAAATATTATTTTATTATAAAGTCAAGTTAGGTTTTAAATAGATCCAAATTGATTTATTTAGAGGCTAAGGTGGGGATGGGTCTAAATACTCTCATCCAATATAATTTAGACAAGTTTAGGTTCCTATTTTAACCTTATCATTTAGATTTAACATTAAGTTAAATAATTTTACTTTTACCGTGTCTTCTTGTGTTCTTACACTATAAGGTTAATAAACTTACTATAAGAAGCCAAAAAAACCCCAAATTGTTTATTATTAATATATATAACCTTATCTAAGTCATTTGGCTGAACCTTAGATTTTTAGGAATAAAATAACAATTAATAATATAATATTTGTTTTAAAAACTATTTTATGTCAATTTTGACACTATTTAGTAATTGATTTTTGTGAAAATCATAACAGAATGATAAGTTCTAACAAAGTTAATTAAATCAATAATAACATGTCATATTAACCTATTAAATTAGTGTAATTCATAAAAAGTCTCAAATTATATTTATTTGGGTATTTATAACATCCATTATGTCAATATTTCATTAATAAGATAATTACTGCATCATCGTTGTGTCATAAATAAATTAAATTATTTAATGTCTAAAAATTACTAATAAAATACCATTATGTAGGAAATATTTTTATCTTTCTAATGAATATTTATAGTCGAATTTATCTTATGTATAACCCTATATTAAAAAAGTTTTATTAAATAAACATTGATTTTAACTCTTTTAACTCTTCTTTGAATTAAATAAAAATAAATGTCCTAATCTAATTCAAGTTGGCCTAAATGGTCATATTTTATTCCTAAGTTTGTTTTTGGTCGAATTACACTTATCCAATAGAATTAGGACATGTGTTAGGGTAATAATAATATCATTTCTACCCTTAATTACCCTATTTACTTTTAACCGTGGTAAAAAAAGTAAAAAGTTACTATTCACCAAAAAATTATTTTCATCTCATTGAACCACATTTTACTTACTGACATCAACCGTGTCTCTCGGATTTTTGAAATTCCACTCACAGAAGCGGTAAAATTATGTTTTATGAAAAATTCAGTTTTTTTAACTACCACTTAGTGGTTTCACTATTCATCAAAAATTGAAAGTTTTCAGAAAAATACCAAAAATTAGGCCTAAGCTATATTTGATATTATGAACTCAAAAATGATTTCTATTTTACCAAATTCAAAACATATCATTTCCATTAATTAATTTAAAAATTAATTCCTGTCGTCAAAACAAAAGGCGTGTTTTTAAGAGATAATAACTATCAAAAGATTGACAGTTGTTTATAACTGGTTTAAATGTGAAATTACATCCAATGACCAACATTGTATTAAATTGTAAAAATATATTCTAAATATACTTTAAAACCACTCAAATTAATAATTTATCACTATTAATTATTTCGATTGAAAAAGTTGTTTTTAATTACAATTTAGTAATTTTCACTATTCATCAAAATATGAAAGTTATCCGAAAATCACCAAAATTTCACCCTAAGGTAATTTCGATATTACGAATCCAAAAATGAAGTCCATTTTGAATAATAGAAATTAAAAAATTTCAAAAAGTGGTTATTACTATTCATAACGTCTAGTTTTAATAATATTTTAAGAGCATATCGTTGTTTAGCGAAACTTGGTGTTGCGTACAACACACGCTATCGTGGAAGGTCGCGATTGCGTGTAATTCAAGCCAGGACAGAGATGTGTGTTGTAAAAGCTCCTTTTGGTGTAGCGTATAACACAAGACATTAATGAAATTAAAAAGAATATTTTTCATAAAATCTGGGGGTGTTACAATTTGAAAATCCGTATTCCAAATATGTAATCCATTTTTCCATATTCAAAACACAGAAGTGGTAGAAAATAATTTAAAATTAATTCCCGCTGTCAAAACAAAAAGCCTGTTTTTAAGATATAATAACTATCAAAAGATTGATACTTGTTTATGTTTGATTTAATAGTGAAATTATGTCCAATGACCAACATTGTATTAAATAGTAATAATATATTCTAAATATACTTTAAAACCACTCAAATTCATAATTTGTCACTATTAATTATATTGATTATAAAAGTTGTTTTTAATTAAATTTTAGTAATTTTCACGATTCATCAAAATATTAAAGTTATCCGAAAAGTACCAAAATTTCACCTTAGGCTAAATTAGATACTAAGAATCCAAAAATGAAGTCCATTTTGAGAGATAAATTTTCTAAAATTTTGAAAATTAGGTATTACTATTCATAATGGCTACTTTGATTGGTCGTGGTGTGTGTTAGAAATCGAAGTTGCATACAACACACGCTACTGTATTATTCAAAGAGAAGCGTACCGTGGAAGCTCAGGGTGTTACATTCTACCCTCCTTCAATAAAATGCGTCCTCTCAATTTGATATTGTTCTTTGAAAATAAAGGTTGAAAATGGAAAATATCGTTGTGGAAAAAACCCACATCGAATATTTGGTTAATAAAATTTAGTCTTAACAAGAGGAAAAGGGAAATGAAAGGGTCACCACCAAATTATGATATCTATTCGGAGAACACTGGTGGAAATTAGAGACATATAATTGGAGGAAAAAACGTAAATATTTATAGGTAGTGATTGAGGTCATCAATCACAAACAAGTGTAAAATTTAGGGCCTTAAATTCATCAATCCATGATGATTTAAAATACCATCGGTTCAGCAAAACACATGGTATTAGGATAACACATTTTTTTTTGTTTTAAGATCCCTTCACTAAAGTATAAGAATTAATTTCTTCATTGAATTAGAGAAGATGAAAAATATATACTTGAGAAGTAGAGTCTCATCCTTTAACTAAGTTCTATCACAAACTGATCGTTCACTCTTAAAGATAATAGAACTTAAAAATAATATCCTATTTATCTTATTCGTATAGAGTTAAAAAAAATGAATTTATAATTCATCTAGCAGAACCATTAAGAAAAATGACATTATTCAATCCAGGACATCACGTGGGTCAATGGTAGGTGATATACCCTTGTCACCCTTCGGTTGTGGGTTCGAGTCTCGCGGCCTTGCCGGACGCGACGGGTTACCGCCCGACCTCCCGGTTGTCCTTTTAGGGCAATCCAAAATAATCCAAACTAGAACTATCCAAAATACTTCAGTCCAAAAGTTATAAGGAATGTAAAAACTATTAATATCCTTTTTACATGTAATAACATGTTATCACCTTCATCATGTATTCTTTTAAAACACTGCAACATCCGGAATTACCATAAAACCTTATTGATTACATTCATGATCCCTTATTCCATAAAGAATAATAGATATAATCCTTCAATCCAAAAATGTTGTAAACCCCAAAAATGATGGAATATACAAATCATTAATCAGTTTCAAGGTAGTCAAGAATATCCAATATAATTTATCTAAATCAATCATGTATTATTCTAAAATCACTACCTCGGTATCAGAACCATATTATGGTTTATCATTCTCTCAACAATATATTTTCCAAAAATTTAACCTACTATTGAGTCACTTTTCTTTGTTCCACACAATCTCAAGTCCTTAATGAAATAGTACTGCAGTACAATCCTTATATACTCTAATTATTATAACAAGTACATTGTTGATACAAAAATTAAATGACATAAGAACTCTAATCATTCCTCTTCATCTATGGTAGTATCATAACATGATTATTATCCAATAGAATCATTTGCAGAATAGTCTGATGACTGGGAAATAGATTCGCGTAGTGTCCAAAATCCTTGAAAATGAAGAATTGTAAATTTGAAACCATTTTCTTACCCTTGCAGTCACGTACTTTGTGTCCTTTTCCTCCACAAATATAACAAACTCCCATTCCTTTCAGGAAAGTTCCAAGGTGTTTCTTCCCACAGTTATCACATATGGGAAAATTCTTCTTTTCCCTCTTCCCTTTATCCATCTTTATCTCGTCCATACTTTTCTTATCTTGCTTCCCTTTAAATCCATAGGACTCCAAGAATTATTTACTTGTCTTATCAACACATGATACTATTTCTTCATATGATGATAATACGTGAGAAACTATTTCCCTTCTAAATTCTGGCTTAGGACCACGAAAGTTATGATCCTTCTTACTCTTTAGATCATACGTATTACGGGAGTTCATATTCCTTCTACTAGGCGCCATTTCTATACAATAGCATAAACTAGTTCAGTTTATGGATTACAATGAATAATTACCAAACTTGTAAAATACCTAACACAAATTGAACAGTTTATGGATATAATCCATAATCATAAAAATGTTTTCTTTGAGTAAGTATATACTCATAAGCCCTTCATAATGGTTTGTAATGAAAATGAGAATTATCCTAAGCATATCCCCTGGGAGTGTCGTAACCAAGAGTACAACACGTCCCGTTGTTGTGCACCAGTTCCCGTTCGAGTCTAGCTCAAAGCGGTGTTTTCAGGTTTTACCCCTAGGTACATCTATCCCAGATCCGCCTCTACCTGCTCGTATCCAGACAGGGATATATTGCTTAGAAAACTCACAAAATCTCTACAATACCAAAATTCTAGGAAGTTATTCTATAATAATCCTCAAAGTCTATCTTAGGGATATGTGCTCTAATCAGAGTTTATCAAAATCTAGTTTCCAAGGTTATTTCTAAACTTCCTCTGATACCAAATGTAACGCCCCAACTGCAGTTACCCAGAGTCAGTGCATTATTTTTATACATTGGCATGATTACAAGGAATAAATTCTCGAAGAACCGATCAGTTTAGCAGTTTTGGAAAATAGATTACATACATGAATGTTACATTACACTTAATAACATACAAAACAACATAAATAATCCTTTATGAATGCCATTATTCCCCTGTCTTAACCCTGCATATCAGTCACAATACACTTCTTGGAATCTTGGGAAAAATAAAACATAGAAAGGGGTGAGCTCAAACGCTTAGTAAGGGTAAGAAATACAACAAAAACTTTAAAAAATAAGCATAAACATTTAAGGGAATGTATAAAACTAAAACAAAAGCCTTTTAAACATGAACTTCAGCATAATATGGTAGAAATAAAATGAAATAATGTCATTTACTTATTCACATGGATATTCTACTAATCTAATAATCACATGAAATATCACTAACCACTTTCATAATGATGGAATGCGTGTTGCCGAACTTTAATTTCTGTGTCAAGGCCTCGTGCCAAGACCTAAGGGATAACTGTAACCGGAACCCAACCCGGAGAGCCTCTGTAACCGGACTCCATCCCAGAGTGCCTCTAATAACCGGACACCAACCCAGAGTGCCTATAATAACCGTACACCAACCCGGAGTGCCTCTAATAACCGAAAACCAACCCGTAGGGCTTACTTTTACCGGTCCCCAACCCAGAACATACTAGTCCAACTCATTCATCTTAAGAAGAGGATGAAATATAACATAAAAATTTGTATTAAAAATAACATAAAAAATGTCAAAACATCAATGATAAACCATTAATGGCATAAAAATAACTCATCCATAGTCAAAAATATCACAAAAACTTAAATACCATATGGATTATTTGTATCATAATAAATCAACTTGAAACAAGTTTAAAATTTATCAAAGGATTTTGACATAGATGAAATCAATATTATTTGTGAGAAATATCTCTTTTTTTGAAATCATTTAAAAGTTGAATAATTATAGAGGAAAACTTTATTTTTAAAATATATTTATAATCTTATGAAGGAATCTTAAAAGGTGTAATAACGGCGGAGAATAACTGCACCCACCGTACAAGTTAAAAAAACATGCTTACCTTAATTTTGTCAAAAGGGTTAAAAAGGACCTTGTTTGGAAAACAACGGAAATATTCCTTTATAAACCTCTTATAAAAAGTCAAACAAGGGTATAAATGTCTTTAACCCAAATTCTTGTAAATAGTAAAAATGTTTTGAAATACATTTTTAAGAAACATGGATGTGGATGATAAAGAGATCCCAGTAGATTATTACGTATATACAACCTTGTAAAATGAAGAGATTGCGAAATAAACCCTTACCAATTTGGTAACTTACAAAACATACAACCCATGAAAGAGGTATCATACAATGAATATATAAATACATCTAAATTAAAGTGTATTACACAAAGAATATAATTATGGGCAGTACATACACCACACAAAAGCTAATGGTGGCAATATGGCATGAATCTCACGGAAATAAGGAGTGAGATGAAAATCTATTACCTTGCACTTTCCTTTAGTTGAGGGTACGTTTAACCTTCTGTATGAAGATCATAGTATGTTATTAAATTATACCAGAACCATATTAATATTTATGATATCATACATTATTCATTTATGACTTTATATTACCCATTTAATAATAATTTCCATGTTAAGTTAACATTTCGGGTTATAATCACTTTCTTTATCGTTCGTGTTTTAACTTGTCACTCTTGGTTGTATCACTTAGATAATGATTTAAATACTTCCAGAATATAAAACATTGTAAATATATCATTTATATTTAGAATATAAATATGTATAATAGACATATATATGAAATGTAAAACACCGTTTATGGAGACGGTAGTCCGTACGTACGCATAAACGTTGTTTTTGTTTTCATATAGTATTGAACGGAAGTAGGTGAATATGATATGTGTAAGTACATAAATACTTATATATATATATATCTCCAGTAGAATTATTATTTCATATATTTCACACTTATTAGTAATATATATTTTTATAATCGTCGATGAATTGTGAACCGTGAAATGAATCTCATCGCGTCGTGGAGACGGTAATCCATACGTACGCACGAGCAAAAATATCATTCTTTTGATATTAAAATAATATATAATTGGATGTTATATCATATATACAGAATCATTATCATGTTATATTTATTATTTACATGAATTACAAATCATTATTATACCCATCCAAATAATAATATATTGAATAACAATTACACCACGACATGGAGACGGTAAGTCGTACGTACGCACGTATGGTGACATGTCATTCAAAGGATGGATAGAATAATGAATATGGTTGCACCATTTTTATAATAATATTCCAGTATATAAGAGATACTGGATTCATTATTTTATAATGGTAATAACAAAGAAAGAAGAAGTGGAAGAAGAAAGGAACTTGAGAAATGGTGGTGAAATCATTACCTCTTCTTCCGGTTCTTCCTTTTGATTTGATCAAAAGGGCTCCTTAGGATGGATTTCTAACTAAAGTAAGGACTCTAGGATGAAGTGAGGGATGTTTAGAGAGTATTTGGGCAGAGGTTGGCCGAACCAAAAGGCTTTGAATGTGTGAGTTAATGAGAAGGGAGAGTGCCCTTTTATAAGAGGGGTGAGGGGCATCTTTGAAAAAGTTAGAAATATTATTTTATAATAAATACATATTCAATTTATGATGGCTCCAATGTATATTATTTAAATTTTAAGGTTTGGATAGGTCTAATACCACTCAATAAATAGAATTTAGACAGGTTTGGGTCATTATACTAACCTTCTCTTTAAGTATTAACTCTTAGTTAATTAGTTTCACTTTTACAATGTCTCTTTGTATTTTTATATAATATGGTTGTTAAACATACTATATACATCCAAGAGACCCCCAAGTGGTCCATTAATGATACACCTATCATGATATAAGTCTCTTGGATGATGCTTAGATTTTTAGGAATTTAATATCAATTAATAATATAATATTTGTTTTAAAAACTCTTTTATGTCAATATTGACACTATTCAATAATTGATTTTTGTGAAACTCATACCAGAATGATTACTTAGAAAAAATTCCATTAAATCAAAACTAAGATATCATATTAACCTATAAAATTATTGTAATTCAATAAAAGTCTCCAATTATATTTATTTGGGTATTTATAAAGTCAATTAGTTTAATTTTTCACTATTATGGTAATTACTGCATCACCATTGTGTCATATATAAATTACATTATTTAATGTTTAAAAATTATAAATAAAATAACATTATGTAGGAAATCCCTTTCGATTTCTAATGAATTTTTATAGTTTAAAATCCAACATATATAACCCTATGTAAATTTTTTTTTCTAAAAGATATATGCTTCTCTCATTTTTTGTATTCATTTTAACTTAATTAAAATAAAGTGTTCCTATCACTTACAAGTGGCACCATGGGTCCCCAAAATCGACCCAAAGATGTCGATGGTAGAACATGTGTCAACCAATAAGGTTAGGACACGTTTTAGGGTAATTTATCATTATTATAATATTATTTTTTAACCCTTATTTACCAGATTTACCCTTTAACCATGGTAAATAAAATATTTACTGAAGTAATTATTCAAAATGTCTAAAAATAAAAGTAACCTATTTAAAAAATTTGAAAATCCTGATTCCAAATATGTAATCCATTTTTCCAAAAATCATAACACAAAAGTGGCAGAAATTAATTTAAAATTAATTTCTGTTGTCAAAACAAAAAGCGTATTTTAATGATATAATAACTATCAAAAGAATGATACTTGTTTCTGTTCGGTTTAATTGTGAAATTATGTCCAATGACCAAAATTGTATTAAATAGTAAAAATAAATTCTAAATATAATTTAAAAACACTCAAATTCATAATTTATCACTATTAATTATTTTGATTTAAATTTTTTTTAATTAAATTTTAGTAATTTTCACTATTCATCAAAATATTAAAGTTATCAGAAAAGTACCAAAATTTCACCTTAAGCTAAATTTGATACTCCGAATCCAAAAATGAAGTCCATTTTGAGATATAAAATTTCTAAAATTTTAAAAAATAGGTATTACTATTCATAACGGCTACTTTGATTGGTCGTGGTGTGTGTTAGAAATCGAAGCTGTGTACAACACACGCTACTGTATTATTCAAAGAGAAGCGTACCATGGAAGCTAGGGGTGTTATATTATTCCCCAATTCATTATCTTGGATATTAACTACCTCAAATTTTCACCAGTTTGTTACTCTAATATTTCATTTTAATTCTTCCAGAGTTATGTTACACATCATCCTTATCTTAATGGTGGATACTAATAAATATATTAGCACATCATTATTAATTAATTTTTTAAATTTCATCATCTTTATAGAATAGAAAAACCACCCACAAATGCTTTATAAATCCCTCAATTTCAGTCATATCAGTCAAGAAATAACTGCATCATACCTCAATTCTTTCACCTTGATGTATACATTAAAACATCATTTAATTATATTAAATAAATTTAAGAAACACTTTTTCATAATTTTATTATCATGCACTAAAATGAAATACCATGATTAATAAGAAATTGAATAACCATTATATAAAACTCATAATTCATTATCTTGATTTTCAAACATTATTTATAGACACTCCCTTCACTATGGTGTGGTGGAAAATATTCAGTTATTTTCCCTCAATACATTTAACACTACATTATGGACCTCTAATGTTTCTAATTTTTCATAAGCAATTCTCCATCATACCAAGATCACAACTATAACTTTTCTGAACTTCACCATTGTACACATAGAAATAAAAAAACCATTACATTCACTTCTACGATAGGAATCAATAGAAATATTTCCTAGTCACTCCTCCATCACACCACACTGTGCTCAGGGGCGTAGTACATGTCATGTCATCCTTCACAAAACTCGGACACTACCACCCCTTACATGGAATGAAAATTGTAGTATGAAATGAACTATATGGTTGATCATGAATCTTACCACATGAACCATGAGGATGTGGTCAGGAATCTTTTTGACATTGTAACACCTCTACCCCAGATTCCAATAGTCAGTGCATTATTATGTATCATTGGAATGATAAAAAAATATCAAGTCTCGAAAGACCGATTAGTTTAGTAGCCTTGGAAGTACTAGATACATTCATAAGGCTTACATTACATCATAAAATGGAAAACTACAACAACATTGTTTCCATATACAACACTGATATCCCACAGAATATCCCTGAAGGTCATTCAGAATATACTTCTTCTCATCTTGGTAAAAATAAAACATATAAAGGGTGATCTCAAATGGTCAGTAAGGATAACAATATAGAGGAAACGTTCATAAATAATCATAAACATTTAAGGAAATTTATATAAATAAAACAAAAGCCTTTCAAACTTGAACTCCAGTATAATATGGAAAATATAAAATCACAATAATTCCATTTACTTACTCAAATGGATACTCTACTAGTCTAATGATCACATGCAATACCAATAGCCACTTTCATAACGATGGAATGCATAATGCCATACATTCATAACCACATTGTCAAGGCCTTCTGCCAAGTCTACAAATATGATTTTGTCAAGGCCTTATGCCGAGACACTAGTTTGTCTCATGGGACCTATCAATGCATCAAAAAGTTATAGTGGGCTCCACCCGTCACATACTAAGTCCAATGCAGTCCTCATATTGAAAGGTTTAATCTTAACAAAAACATTCATATTATAATTTTCATAAAAAATTTCAATGCATTATCCATAAACCATGAATGGTATGAAATGACACATCCACAGTCAAACATATCACAAAACCATCAATACAATATAAAAGTTGTGTATCATAATAAATCAACTTCAAACAAACTTAAAATCCATAAATGGATGTTGACATAGATGAAATCAAAATCTTTTTAGAGAAATATCTCTTCATATTTTAAAAACATTTAAAATCCACATAATTATAAATGAAAACATTTATATTTGAAAATTTTCTTATAATCATTCAAGGGAAGCTTCAAAAATGTTATAACGGTAGAAAATAGCCACACCCGCCGTAAAAGTTAAAAAAAGTCATTCTTACCTTATTTTTATCAAAAAGGTTATAAATGACCTTGTTTGGAAAACGATGGAAATAATCCTTTATGAAAATAATATATAAGTCAAAAAAAGTGTAAATGACTTTAACCCATAATCTATAAAATATTATGAATTCTTTGAAATACATTTTTAAGAAATATGGATGTGGATGATAAAAAGGTCCCAGCAGACAATTACATATAAACAACCTCTCTTAATGAAGAGATTGTGAAATTAACCCTTACCTTGTATTTTTCCTTGGTCAAGGGTAGGTTAAACTCCTGTATAAGGATTTAATTATTGTTATTAAATTATACAAGAATTATATACATTAATTTGATATCATATATGATCTTTTAAAATTGATTTTGTAATAATATATTAGTATTATCATAATTTCTGGTGTTAGCAGATTCTTTTTCATTTATATTATTTGTTATGTGAGTCATATTATTTATTGATGGGATGCATATTATTCATATCCATAATGATATCAGGTATTTAAACATTATTTTTAATCATAAAATGAATATTAGTCTTGAATGGATATGATGTGGAATGTATGTCTTTGCGTTCATGGAGACGGTAATCCGTACGTAGGCACAATAGACAATATCATTCTTAAAAAAATATATAATTGGATGTTATATAATATATATAGATTAATTTTCATGTTATATTTATTATTTACATCAATTACACATCATTATCATACCTATACAAATAATAATGTATTGAATAACTATTACACCACGGTGTGGAGATGGTAATCCTTACGTATGCACGTACAGTGACATGTCATTCAAAAGATGGGTAGAATAATTAATATGGTTGTACCATATTCATAATAACATCATAGTATATAGAAGATACTGGAGTTAATATTTTATAATGGAATCAACAAAGTAATAGTAAGTGGAAGAAGAAAGGAACATGAAAGTGGGGATGAAATATTTACTTAATCTTAGGGTTCTTTATTTTGATTTGATTAAAAGGGCTCCATAGGATGGATTTATGACTAAAGGAGGGCCTCTAGGATGAAGGGTGGATAGTTGAATATGTATTTTGGTATGGGTTGGATGATCCAAATGGATTTGAAGGTGTGAATTAGATAGAAGGGGGAGTGCCCTTTTATAAGAGGGGTGAGGGGAACATCAGGAAAAGCTAGAAATATTATTTTATAATAAAATAATTTTCAGTTTCTAATTGCTCAAAAATTGATTAGTAAAAGGATTAATTGTATATGTGTATAAAACCACTCAACCAATAAGTTTTATATAGGTTTGAGACACTATATTAACTTCATCTTTTAGATTTATCCTTTAGTTAAATATTTTGACATTTACCATGTCTCTTTGAATTTTTATATTATATGGTTAATAAACTTACTATATACTTCCAAGAGAACGAAAAATGGTTAATTAATGATAAACCTATAATTATATAAGTATTTTGGAAGAACCATATATTTTTAGGAATAGAATATCAATTAATAATTTACTATTTTTTTAAAAACTCTTTTATGTCAATTATGAAACTATTGGGTATTTGGTTTTTGCTAAATTCATAACAGAATTATTACTTCGAAAACAATTAATCTAACTAAACCTAATATGAAATATTAATCTAGAAAATTAGTTTAATTCACAAAAAGTCTAAAATTGCATTTATTTGTATATTCATAATATCAATTACTTTAATATTTCATTAATTAGGTAATTATCACAATCATCATTGTGTCATAAATAAATTATATTATTTAATATATAAAAAATATAAATAAAACAAAATTATGTAGGAAATATTTTGAGGTTTTTAATTAATATTTATAGAATAATTTATATTATGTATAATCATATATTAAAAATGATTTAGTTATTAAACATTGATTTTAACTCTTTTAACTATTCTTTAAATAAATTAATAATCAATGTCCTAATCTAATCCAAGTAGACCAAAAAGATCATATTTTATTCCTAAGGTTGTTTTTGGTCTAATGAAACTTATCCAAAAGAATTAATAAATGTTTTAGGATAATAATATTATTATTTTTACCTTTAATTATGCTATTTACTTTTAATCGTCGTAAATAAAAGTAAAAAGTTTCTATTCACCAAAACTTATTTTCATCTTATTGAACTACTTTTTACTTACTGATATCAATTGAGTCTCTCAGAATTTTGAAATTCAACTCATAGAAGAAGTAAAATTTTATTTTATGTGAATTTACAAATTCTCCTATAAGGTGGGTAAAAGACGATGAAAAGTTAAATAAAATTTGTATATATCTAAAATTATTATAAATTGACTCTAATGAATTACATTGAACATATATACGTATTATGTATTTATTTTGACATCAAATAAATTTAAATAAAATATATAATTATTTAAATAAAAATTTCTTTTTAAACAATAACTCAGTGTTTTTCACTATTCATCAAAAAATGACAGTTTTTAAAAAAATTCCAAAAAATCACCCTAGGCTAATTTCGATAATCCAAATCCAAAAATGAAGTCCATTTTAAATGATACAATTTATAAAATTTAAAAAGTGGGTAATATTATTCATAACGGCTAGTTTGATTGGTTGTGGTGTGTTATAACTCGAAGTTGCGTACAACACATGTTACTCTATTATTCAAAGAGAAGCGTATCATGGAAGCTTGAGGTATTAAATTCTCCCCTCCTTCAAATAATTTCAACCTCAAAATTTCTATAATATTACTACATAATATGACTCGGGTGTTTCTTCATTTTATGTTGCTCTGGTTCTCACATTTCCTCTTCCATCTTATGGTTTCTCCATAGATCTTTTACCAGACGAGTCCTCCAGTTTCTCAACACTTGTTCTCTTGTATCAAGAACCTTGAAAGGCTCTTCATAATTAGACAGATCGGGTTACAGTTCTAATTCTTTTTAGGTGATTACATGTGTTGGGCTAGACGAGTATTTTCTCAACAGTGATATGTGGAACCCATTGTGAACTTTGGAGATACTAGGTGGCATTGCCAAATGGTAAGCTACATCCCCAATTCGTTCTAGTATTTCAATAGGTCTAATGTACCTGGGACTTAATTTTCCCTTCTAACTGAAATGTATAACACCCTTCCACGGAGATACCTTCAAAAAACATGATCTCCTACTGGAAATTCCAAATCCTAACTTCGGTTATCAGTATAGCTCTTCTTCCTACTTTGAGCTACTTTTATATGGTTTTGGATTACCTTCACCTTTTCCATCATTTCTTCAACAAGTTCTAGGACT
This sequence comes from Viscum album, assembly GCA_963277665.1. Taxonomy (NCBI): domain Eukaryota; kingdom Viridiplantae; phylum Streptophyta; class Magnoliopsida; order Santalales; family Viscaceae; genus Viscum; species Viscum album. The sequence goes on along the minus strand of OY728153.1, from coordinate 1,174,579,888 downwards.
ACGAGTTTTCTTTCTCCATGATCATCCCAACAGGTTGGTGTGTGACATCTTTTTCTGTATAACGCTTCATATGGTGCCAACAGAATACTTGAATGGAAGATATTGTTATAAGAGAATTCAACCAGAGGTAAATATTCATCCCACATACCTTGAAATTCAAGTGACCGAGAACTCAACATATCTTCTAATGTTTGAATATTCTGTTCAGATTGTCCATCAGTTTGAGGGTGGTGGGTAGTGCTCAAATGAAGCTTAGTATCCAGGGATATCAGATGACTTTTCCAGAATCTAGATGTAAAACGTGGATCACGATCAGAAACAATTGATATGGGTACTCCATGAACACTCACAACTTCATAAATATATAGTCTTGCTAGATGTTCAAGTGATAAATCTTCCCTTATAGCATGAAAATTTGCTGACTTGGTAAGACGGTCAATAATAACCCATTTCACATCGTTCCTTCTAGGATTCTTTGGTAGTCCCATGACAAAGTCCATAGTGATATCATCCCATTTCCTCTCAGGTATGGGAAGTGGATTCATGACACCTCCAGGATGTTGCCTCCCAACTTTCACTTGTTCAAAAACCATAAATATTGACACAAAATCAGAAATCTCCCTCTTCATATTGTCCCACCAAAAATGTTCCTTCAAATCTCTATACATTTTGGTTCTACCAGGGTGTATAGAGGAATTGGAACTGTGAGCATCATCCAACAATTACCTTCTTAGATCAGGTATATCGGGAACACAAAGTCTCTTCCCAAATTTAAAAATTCCATCTTCATACACAAAGTCACTCAATCTACCATCATTCACAGCTTTAATCTTCTTTTGAAACTCTTCATCAACGGTTTGAAAACCCATTATCCTTTCTAATAAAGATTGTTTGGCAACCATTTGAAAAATCATTGATGTTTCCCCTTCCATGGTGATTACCATATCCATCTTTACTAGATCCATGTATATAGGATCCTTTTCAACTCTCATTTTGTTTAAAACACCATGATTCTTTCTACTCAAAGCATAATCCACCTTATTTTCCTTCCCCGGGGTGGTAGTGTATCATGAAATCATAATCCTTGAGTAGTTTAAGCCATCGCCTTTGCCTCCTATTGAGTTCGTTTTTTGAGAAAATATACTTCAAACTCTTGTGATCGGTATATATCTTACATTTTTCTGCATTGAGATAGTGTATCCAAATCTCCAAATATAATAATATATCTTCTAACTCAAGATCATGAGTAGGATAGTTTTTCTCATGAATTTTTAGTTGTCGTGATGCATAGGCATAACCCTATCATTCTGCATAAGGACACAACCAAGTACATTCATTGAAGCATCACTTTAAATAACAAGCCCATCATTCTCTGATGGTAGAGTCAATATAAGAGCATTGACTAATCTTCTCTTCATTTCTTCAAAACATTCTTCACACTCTTTTGTCCAAACAAATTTAACCCATTTTCATGTGATCTTCATTAATGGGTTAGCCAACCGGGCAGAATTTTGGATGAAACGTCAATAATAACCTGCAAAACCAATAAAACAACGTACCTCAGTTATACTCATCGGTGTTGCCCATTATTGTATTGCTCTTTTCTTAGAAGTATAAATGTACATTCCATACTTAGAGACAATATGGACTAGAAAATAAATCTCCTGAAGCCGTAATTCACACTTGCTAAAGTTCACATATAATTCATGTCTTCTAATAGTCATCAGGATAATGCCTAGGTGATTTTCATTATATTCGTAGATTTTGGAGTATATGAAGATATCATCAAATAATACCACAAAAAATCATCATGATTATTCTTGAAAACCCTATTAATTAGATCCATGAAGATAGAGGGAGCATTAGTAAATCCAAAAGACATTACTGTAAACTCTTAATACCTGTACATGGTTCAAAATGCTGTTTTCGGAATGTCTTCCTTCTTTACACACAACTGATGACATCCAGATCAAAGTTTAATCTTTGAAAAGTATTGATATCCCTGAAACTGGTCGAATAAATCATCAATGTGATATAGGGGATACTTCTTCTTTCTTGTTATATCATTGATCTCCCTGTAGTCAATGAAAAACCTAATAGATCCATCTTTCTTTCTTAAAAAAAGAACATGGGATCCTCATGGAGAATCACGATGGTGAATAAATCGCTTATTACTAAATTCCTCTAGTTTCTTCTTTAGTTCCACTAATTCCACAGTGTTCATTCTATAAGGGGTCTTCGATATGGGCCTTGAACTAGTAATTAAATCATGTGAAAACTCAATTTCTTGTTCTAGACGATGTCCAGGTAAGTCTTCTAGAAACACATCAACATATTCTTTTACAATAGGTACATACTCTATTTGACCATTCCATTCCTCACCCATAGTCATTTCATTCTATTCCTCCCAAATAATTGAATTTAGTTGAGCAACTAGGGGAGGATCTAGATAAGAATTAGGTGGTGACGTTTATACTCTAAAGATAAGGTACTCTTTATCGTCATCGAAAATTGTAACCTTATTCTTCTTACAATAAATTTTCTCATTATGGTCTGAAATCCAATCCATACCGAGGATTATATAGAATTCAATCATGGGTATGAAGATGAGATCACCAGATAAAGAACATTTATATGCCCTAATTGGGACTGATTCACAAAACATTGTTGCAATGATACTCCCCTTATGAGTTTTTACTGACAAATACCTTATTAAATCAAATTGGAAATATCTAATTTTCTAAGCAAACTGGGAATATATGAAACAATGCGATGATCCAGAATAAAAAAAAATCATTTTCCAAACTTGAGGAAACCATTAAATTACCTGCCACCACATCTTTCGGAGATTCAACCTCAGCAGTAGTGATAGCATAAGCTTGGACTTGATCACTTTTACTTTTCTAAGGTATGTTCCCCTGATGCTAAGGACATTAATAATCATAATCCCCCCTTTCTCTAAAATTTTTGCATTCAACATCGACATCCTCTTTCTTCCCCTTACAATCACGAGCATGGTGGCCTTTTTCACCACACTTGAAACAAACTCCAATTCCCTTCAAGAAAGTACCAGGGTGTTTCTTCCCACATTCACTGTAGGATAGATATTCAAATTTTCCCTACATAACCTTATTTCTATTTCTATAGTGTTCAGAATATTTCTTCTTCTATTGACTTTCTTTAAAGTCATAAGACATAAAGAATTATTTTCTGTCTTGATTGCATAGGAGACATTATCTTCATATGATGATAAGGATTTTGAGACTAATTCTTGATGGAAAAATGGTTTTATCCCATAAATGAAATGATCAATATTACATGTTGGGTTACGTATATAATCTTCTGCATTCCCCGCTAACCTTGTAAAGTTAGCTGCATACTTTGCGACATTTTCATCCTCCTTTTCCCTCAGACTCAGAAATTTTCTTTCCATATCCGCTCGATGGTCCTGAGGAAAGTATATTTCTTAAATAATTCTTTAAACTCCCTCCATTATATATTTGATACTTCATCATCTACCTTTATGTTTTGAATCAATGACCACCTTTGATCAGCATCTCCGGGGAGGCGGTAAACATCCATGACATCTTTTCCCTTTCACTACTCCTGAAGGCGTTGAATATTTTATCTATGGAATTTATATATTGCTCAACCACTAATGTATTTGTACTCCCATTGAATGTCAGTGGTTTTTTCCTCATGAATCGATCTAACATTGATCCTCCACGCTGTGGATCAAGGTGCTCTATAAGGTTAAGGTTATTATTCATAACCTGAGTGAGTTGTACCAATATGGTGATTAGCTGATCAGCACTAGTTGCATCACCAGCTCCACAATAATTATCTTGAGTAGGAGGGAAATCCCTACATGGATTGCGTGAATTGATACCGTTTCCATTCCTGCCACTATGAGCTATTTCTAAACAATGTCATAAACTAGATTAGTTTATGAATCATAATACATAAATCCAAATTAGTAAAACACTTAATATAAACTGAACAGTTTATGGATATAATCCATAATCATAAAAAAAATTCTTGGAGGAAGTATATACTCATAAATATTGTTTAATTTTATTTAAAGAAAATGATAATTATCTTATGTATAACCCCCGATAGTTTCATAACCAAGAGTGCATCAAGGCCCATTGTCATGCACCAGTTCCTGTTCAAGTCTAGCTCAAAGCGATGTTTTTGTGTTTTACCCCAAGGTACATCTAGGCCAGAGCCACCCCTATCTTCTCGTATCTAGATATGGATGTATTTCCTGTAAAAATCACAAAATCTCTACAATACCAAAATTATATAAATTTATTCTATACTAATCTTCAACGTCTGTCCTAGGGTTATATGATGTAATCAGAGTTTATCTAAATCTAGTTTCCAAGGTTTAAACTAAACTTCCTATAATACCAAATGTAACACCCTGGCCCTAGAAGCCCAGAGTCAGTGCATTATTACGTATCATTGGCATGATCACAAAAGATCAAGTCTCGAAAGATAGATTAGTTTAGTATCCTTGGAATTACTAGATACATTCATAAGGTTTACATTACATCATAAAATGAAAAAATACAACAAAATTGTTTCCATAGACAAAACTGAGATCCCATAGACTTTCCCTGCATGTCAATCATAATATACTTATTCAAATCCTGGGAAAAAGAAAACATAGAAAGGGGTGAGCTCAGATTATCAGTAAGGATAACAATATAGAGGAAACATTCATAAAAAGGCATAAACATTTAAGGCTATGTATAAAACTAAAAAAAAATCCTTTGGAACATGTACTTCAGAATTATATAGAAAATATAAAATCAGAATAATTCCATTTACTTACTCACAAGTATATTCTACTAGTCGAATAATCACAAGCAATATCAATGGCCACTTTCATAATGATGGAATGCATAATGCCAGACTTTCATAACCACATTGTCAAGGCCTTGTGCCAAGTCTAAAAATAATATTTTGTCAAAATCTTGTTCCAAGACACTAGTTTGTCTCATGAGACCTACTGATTCATCGAGGAGCTATAGTGGGCTCCACATGTCATATACTAAGTCCAATTCATTCCTCATATGAAATGGTTTAAACATAACATAAATATTCATATAAAAACTGGCACAAGAAATGTCAATACATTATCCATAAACCAAGAATTATATGAAATAACACATCCATAGTCAAACATATCACAAAACCTTCAATGCAATATGAAATTTTTTTATCATAATAAATCAACTTCAAACAAACTTAAAATCCATCAATGGATGTTGACATAGATGAAATCAAAACCTTTTTTGAGAAAAATATCTTTCTATTTTGAAATCATTTATGGGTCACGTAATTATAAAAGAAAACTTTTATATTTGAAAACATTCTTATAAGTTTGTAAGGGATGCTTCGATGACGTTATAACAGCGGAAAATAGCCGCACCCTCTGTATAAGTTAAAAAAATACATTCTTACCATAATTTTGTCGAAAAGGTTACAAAGGACCTTGTTTGGAAAATGACAAAAATATTTATTTATAAACATATTATAAAAGTCAAAAAAGGGTATAAATGAATTTAACCAATAATTTAGAAAATATTAAGAATTCTTTGAAATACATTTTTAAGAAACATGGATGTGGATGATAAAGATATCCTAGTAGATAATTATTTATAAACAACCTCGGATAATGAAGAGATTGTGAAATTCACCCTTACCTTGTACATTTCCATGGTTAAGCATAGATTAACTTCCTGTATAATGGTGAAATAGTTGTTATTAAATTATAAAATAATCATATACATTAATATGATATCATATAGGATATTTTAACATTTATTTGTTAAAAATATCTTAGTATTATCATCGTTTCAGGTGTTAAAAGATTCTTTTTCCTTTATATTCATTGTTATGTGAGTCATATTTGTTATGAATGTGATGTATCTTATTCATATCCATAATTATATCAAGTCTTTAAACATTATTTTTAATCATCAAATTAAAATTATTCTTGAATGGATAAGATGGGGAATGGATCTCATCGCGTTTGCGAAGACGGTAATCCGTAAATAATCATAAGCGACAATATCATTCGTAAAATAAAATACAATTGGATGGTATATCATATATACAGAATTATTATCATGCTATATTTATTATTTAAATAAATTACACATCATTATTATACCTATCAAAATAATAATATTTTGAATAACAATTACACCACGACGTGGAGTCGGTAATCCGTACGTACGCACGTATGGTGACATGTCATTCAAAGGATGGATAGAATAATATGATACAACCATATTCATAATAATATCCCAGAATATAGAAGATACTGGAGTTATTATTTTATAATGGAAACAATAATGAAAGAGGAAGTTTAAGAAGAAATGATCTTGAAAGAGGTGATGAAATATTTACCTCTTCTCCAGGTTCTTCCATTTGATTTGATCAAAAGGACTCCGTAGGTTGGCTTTATAACTAAAGGAGGGCCTCTAGGATGAAGGCAGGATAGTTTAGAGGGCATATGGGTAGGGTTGGACGAGACACATAGATTTAAAGGTGTTAATTAGAGAGAAGGTGGAGTGCCCTTTTATAACAGGGGTGAGGGGGCACCTTAGGAAAAGCTATAAATATTATTTTATAATAAAATCATTTTCGGTTTCAAAAGGGTAAAAAATATATTATTTAAAGTATATGGTGGTGATGGATTGAAAACCACTCAACCAATAGGTTTTAGACAGTTTTGGGTCACTATATTAACTTTATCTTTTAGATTTAACTTTTAGTTAAATAGTTTGACATTTACCATGTCTCTTTGAATTTTTATATTATATTGTTAATAAACATATGATATACTTCAAGAAGAACCCCAAGTGGTTCATTTATGATACTCCTATCAGTATATATACCTTTTGTCCGATTCTTATATTTTTAGGAATATAATATCAATTAATAATTTAATGTTTGTTTAAAAAATCTTTTATGTCAATTTCGACACTATTTGGTATTTTGTTTTTGCTAAATTCATAATAGCATTATTAATTTGAAAAAAATGCATCTAACCAAACTTAATATGTCATATTAACAAATAAAATTAGTGAAATTCGTAATATTTTTCAAATTACAGTTATTTGGATATTCATAATATCAATTATTTTAATATTTCATTAATTAGGAAATTAGTGCATCATCATTGTGTCATAATAAATTAATTTATTTAATGTCTAAAAAATAAAAATAAAATAAAATTATGTATGAAATATTTTTATATTTCTAAAAAATATTTATAGTCTAATTTATCTTATTTATTAGCCTATATTAAAATAAATTAGTTATTAAACATCAATTTTAACTCTTTTAACTCTTCTTTAAATAAATTTATAATAACTGTCCTGGTCTAATCCTAGTAGACCTAAAAGATCATATTTTATTACTAAGGTTATTTTTGGTCAAATTAAACTTATCAAATAGAATTAGGACATGTGTTATGGTAATAATAAAATCATTGTTACCATTAATTAACCTATTTACTTCTAACCGTGGTAAATAAAAGTAAAAATTTAATGTTCAACAAAAATTATTTTCATCTTATTAAACCACATAATACTTACTCATATCATCCACATCTCTTATATATTTGAAAGTCAACTCACAGAAGTGGTAAAATTATGTTTTATGTGAATTCGCTAATTCACCTAGGAGGTGAGTAAAAGATGGTGAAAAGTTCAATAAATTTTTTATATATCTAAAATTATTATAAATTGACTCCAATGAATTACATTGAACATATATCGATATTATGTATCTATTTTGACCTAAAATAAATTTAAATAAAATAAATAATTATTTAAAATAAAATTCCTTTTTAAACTATAACTCAGTGTTTTTCACTTTTCATCAAAAATTGAATGTTTTCTGAAAAATACCAAAAATTCACCCTCGGATAATTTCGATATTCCGAATCCAAAAATGAAGTCCATTTTGAATGATAAAATTTTTAAAATTTAAAAAGTGGGTATTACTATCCATTATGGCTAGTTTGATTGGTTGTGGTGAGTTAGAAATCGAAGTTGCGTACAACACACGCTACTATATTATTCAAAGAGAAGTGTACCATGGAATCTTGTGGGGTTACATTCTCCCCTCCTTAAAATAATTTTATCCTCAAAATTTTTAAAATAATACTGCATAAAAAGACTCGGGTGGTTCTTCATCATATGTTCCTTTAGTTCCCACGTTGCCTCTTCCATCTTATAGTTTCTTCATAGAACTTTTACCAGACGATTCGACCGGTTTCTCAACACATGTTCTCTTCTATCAAGAACCTTGACTGGCTCTTTGTAATAAGACAGATCAGGTTACAATTCCAAATCCGTATAGGTTAGTACATGTGTTGGGTCATGCATGTATTTTCTCAATAGTGATATGTGGAACACATCGTGAACTTTGTAGAGACTTGGTGGCATTTCTAAACGGTAATCTACAGACCCAATTCATTCTAGAATTTAAAAAGTTCTAATGTACCTAGGGCTTAGTTTTCCCTTCTTACCGAAACATATAACACCCTTACATGGAGATACATTCAAGAAAACATGATCTCCTACCTGAAATTCCAAATCCTTCCTTCAGTTATCAGCATAGCACTTCTACCTACTTTGAGCTCCTTTGATGTGGTTTTGGGTTACCTTCCCCTTTTATATCGTTTCCTTCACCTGTTCTTGGCCTACGAGTTTTCTTTCGCCAACATCATCCCAACCGGTTGGTGAGAGACATCTCTTTTTGTATAAAGTTTCATATGGTTCCATCTGAATACTTGAATGGAAGCTATTGTTATAGGAGAATTCTACCAGAGGTAAATTATGATTCCACATACCTTGAAAGTCAAGTGAGAAAGATCTCAACATATCTTCTATGGTTTAAATAGTCCGTTCTGATTGTCCATCAGTTTGAGGGGGGTAGGAAGTGCTCAAATGAAGCTCCGTATCGAGGTCTTTCTGAATGCTTTTCTAGATTCTTGATGTAAAATGTGGATCACAATCAAAAAAATTCGATAGGAGTACTCCCTGAAGTCTCAGAACTTCACTATTATATAGTATTTCTAGATGTTCAAGTGGTAAATATTCCCTTATAGAAAAAAATGTGATGACTTGGTAAGATGATCAACAATGACCCATATTGCATTGTTACTTCTAGGATTCTTTGGTAGTCCCATTAAAAAGTCCATCATGATATCATCCCATTTCCACATAGGTATGGGAAGAGGTTGCTTGACACTTCTAGGCTGTTGCATTCCAGCTTTCAATTTGTGAAAAACAATACATCTTGACACAAAATCAACAATCTCTCTCTTCATGTTGTCCTGCCAAAAATGTTCCTTCAAATCTTTATACATTTTGGTGCTACCAGGGTGTATAGAGAAATTGGAACTATGAGAATCATCCAAAAACTCCCTTTTTAGATCAGGTATATCGGGAACACAATGTCTCTTACCAAATTTCAAAATTCCATCTTCATACGCAAAGTCACTCAATCTCCCATCATTCACAGCTTTAATCGTCTTTTGAAACTCTTCATCATCAGTCTGAGAACACATTATCATTTTTAGTAAAGATCGTTAAGAAACTATTTGTAAAAGTATTGATGTTTCCCATTCTATGGTGATTCCCATTTCTATCATTACTAGATCCATGTATATAGGATCCTTTTCAACTCTCATCTTGTTCAAAACTCCATGATCCTTTCTACTCAAAGCATCTTCCAACTTATTTTCCTTCCCCAGGTGGTAGTGTATCATGAAATAATAATACTTGAGTAGATCAAGCCATCGCCTTTTCCTCATAATGTGTTCTTTTTGTGAGAAAATATTCTTCAAACTCTTGTGATCAGTATATATCTCACATTTTTCACCGTAGAGATAGTGTCTAAAAATCCTCAAAGAAAATATTACTACTTCTATCTCAATATCATGAGTCGGATAGTTTTTCTAATGAATTTTTAGCTGTCATGATGCATATGAAATAAAATTATAATTCAGCACAATGACAAAACCATGTCTTTTCTTTGAAGCATCACTATAAATAACAATCCCATAATTCCCCGATAGAAGAGTCAATATAGGAGAATTGACTAATCCTCTCTTAAGTTCTTCAAAACATTTTTCACACTCTTTTGTCCAAACAAATATAACCCCTTTTCGTGTGAGCTTTGTTAATGGGTTAGCTAACCGGGAAAAATTCTGGATGAAACGTCGAAAACAACCTGCATAACCAATTAAACTTCATACCTCAATTATACTCGTTGGTGTTGGCCTTTCTTGGATTTCTCTTATCTTATAAGGATCAATAGAGATTCCATCCTTAGAGACAATATGGTTAGAAAAAGAAATCTTATGAAGCCAGAATTCACACTTGGTAAACTTCTCATATAATTCATGTCTTCTAAGAGTCTTCAGGATAATGCCCATGTGATTTTCATGATATTCATAGCTTTTGAAGTATACCAATATATCATCAATAAATACCACAACAAAGTCGTCAATATATTCCTTGAAAACCTTATTCATTAGATACATGACAATAGAGGCTGAATTAGTCAATCCAAAAGGCATTACTGTAAACTCGTAATGCCCATACCTTGTTCAAAATGGTGTTTTCAAAATGTTTTCCTTCTTCACACACAACTGATGATATCCAGATTGATGTTCTATCATTAAAAAGTATTTATATCCATGATGTTGGTAAAATAAATCATCAATACGAGGTAGGGGATACTTGTTTTTTTATTGTTATAGAATTGATATCCCTGTAGTCAATGCACAACCACAAAGATATATCTTTCTTCTTAACAAAAAGTACTGGGGATCCCCAAGGAGAAACACTTGGGTGAATAAATCCATAATTACTCAATTCCTCTAGTTGTTTCTTTAGTTACACTAATTACACAGTGGCCATTCTATAAGGGGTCTTCAATATGGGCCTTGAACCATGAATTAAATCAACGAAAAACTCATTTTGTCATTCTGGAGGATGTCCTGGTATATCTTTTGGAAACAAATAAACATATTCTTTAAAAATTGGTAAATCCTCTATTTGAACATTGTTTTCGTCACCCACATTCATTTCATTCTATTACTCCCAAATAATTGAATTTAGTTGACCTACTGGGAGTGGATCTAGATAATAATTATGTGGTGATATTTTTTCTCTAAAGATAAGGTACTCCTTATCATCATAAAAAATTGTAACCTCCTTCTTCTTACAATAAATTTTTGAATCAAGGTCTGAAATTCAATCCATACTGAGGATTATATCTAATTTAATCATGGCTATGACGATGAGATCAGCAGATAAAGAACATTTATATGCCCAAATCAGGACTAATTCACAATACTTTGTTGCAATGATACTTCCCTTAGGAGTTTTGACAGACAACACCCTTGTTAAATAAAATAGGAAATATCTAATTTTATTAGCAAACTATGATGATATGAAACAATGTGATTATCCAAAATCAAATTAATCATTTTCTAAACTTTAAGAAACCATTAAATTACCGGCCACCATGTCTTTCAGAGCTTCAACCTCATCATTAGTGATAGAATAATATTCACATTGATCCCTTGGACATTTTTGAGGTATGTTCCCCTAAAGCTTAGGACATTCATTTTCATAATTCCTCCTTTCTCTAAAATTGTATAATTCAACATCGATAGCTTCTTTCTTCCCCTTGCTCTCACGAGCATGGTGTCCTTTTTCACTACACTTGTAATAGACTCCCATTCCGTTCAAGAAAGTACTAGGGTATTTCTTATCACATTTACTGCATGATGGATATTCAATTTTCCCTTCTTCCCCTTATTTCCATTTCCATAGTGTTCAATAGATCTCTTCTGCTCATGATTTTCTATAAAGTTGTAAGACATAGAGAACTATTTTTCTGTCTTTATAGCACATGAGACGATATCTTCATATGACGAGAAGGATTGTGAGACTAATGATCGATTAGGAAATGGTTTTACCCCTTCAATGAAAAGATCAATCTTATTTCTTTGGTTATGTATATAATCTACTGCATGTCTCACTAACCTTGTAAATTTATCTCCATACTTTGCAAAATTTTCATTATCCTTTTGCATCAGACTCAGAAATCATCTTTCTGTATCCGAACAATGGTCATGAGGAAAGTATTTTTCTATGAAAATATCTCTAAACTCACTCCATTCCATATTCGATACTTACTCATCATCCTTTGTGTTTTGAATCATTGACCCCAATTGATCAGCATCTCTAGTGAGGTGGTAAACTGCCATGACAACTTTTTCTATTTAGATACTCCCTAAGGAGTGGAATATTTTCTCTATGGAATTTATCCATTGCCTAGCTACTAATGGATTTTTACTCCCATTGATTGTCAGTGGTTTTTACCTCATGAAGCTGTCTAACATTGATCCTCCACGTTATGGATCAGGGTGCTCTATCCTGGTAAAGTTATTATTCATAACATGAGTGAGTTGTCCCACTATGGTGATTAGCTTATTAGCACCAGTTGCATCACCATCTCCACTATAATTATCTTGAGTATGAGTGAAATCCGTACATGGAGTGCATGCATTGATACATTTTCCATTCCTTCCACTAGGCGCCATTTCCAAACAATGGCATAAACAAGATTAGTTTATGAATCACAATACATAAATCCAAACTTGTAAAACACTTCACAAAAATTGAACAATATATGGATATAATTCATAATAAAAAAAATGTTTTCTTTGAAGAATTATATAATAATAAAACCTTCATAATGGTTTGTATAGAAAATGAGAATTATCCTAAGCATATACCCTGGGAGTTTCGTAACCAAGAGTGCAGCAAGGCCCATTGTCATGCACCAGTTCCCGTTCGAGTCTACCTCAAAGAGGTGTTTTCTGGTTTTACACCTAGGTACATCTGTGCTAGACCCAAATCTACCAGCTTGTATCTAGAAAGGAATGTATTGCATGGAAAACTCACAAAATCTATTCAATACTAAAATTAAATTAAGTTATTCTATACTAATCTTCAAAGACTATCTTAGGGCTATGTGCTCTAATTTGAGTTTATCCAAATCTAGTTTCCATGGTTAGTACTAAACTTCCTCTGATACCAACTATAACACTCTGACCCCAGAAGCCCAGAGTCAGTGCATTATTACGTATCATTGTCATAATCACAAAAGATGAAGCCTCGAACGACCGATTAGTTTATTAGCCTTGTAAGTACTAGATACATTCATAAGGTTTACATTACATCATAAAATAGAAAACTAAAACAACATTGTTTCCATAGAAAACACTTATATACCATATAATATCCTTTTTGGTCAGTCATAATATACTTCTTCGCATCCTATGAAAAATAAAACACAGAAAGGAATGAGCTCTATTGCTCAGTAAGGAAAACATTATAGCGGAAACTTTCATAAATAAGCTTAAACATTTAAGGCAATATATAAAACTAAATCAGAATCCTTTTAAACTTGAACATATACATAATATGGCAATGATAAAATTAAAATAGTGAAATTTACTTACTCACATGGATATTATACTAGTCGAATAATCACATGAAATATCAATAGCCACATTGATTATGATGGAATGCATAATACCAGACTTTCATAACCACATAGTCAAGGCGTTGTGCCAAGTCTACAAATAATATTTTGTCAGGGCCTTGTTCGAAGACACTTGTTTGTCTCATGAGACCTACCAATGCATCGAGGAGCTATAGCGGGCTCCACCCATCGCATAATATGTCCAATGCATTTCTCATATGAAAAGGTTTAAACATAACATAAACATTATTAATAAAACTGGCATACAAAATGCCAATACTTTATCTATATACCATGAATGGTATGACATAACAAATCCACAGTCAAACATATCACAAAAAACTTCAATAAAATATGGATGTTTTCTATCATAATGAATCCACTTCAAACAAACTTAAAATCCAACAAAGGAAGTTGAAATAGATGAAATGAAAAACTTTTTAGATAAATATATCTATCTATTTTAAAATCATTTCAAAGTTACGTAATTATAAAAGAAAAAAAATTTATTTGAAAAAGTTATATAATCTTGCAAGGTAAGATTCGACGATCTTATAATGGCAGAAAAAAGCCGCACCCTCCATATAAGTTGAAAAAAGACATTCTTACCTTAATTTTGTCGAAAAGGTTATAAAGGACATTGTTTGGAAAACGATGGAATGATACCTTTATAATCATCTTATAAAAGTAAAACAAGGGTATAAATGAATTTAACCCATAGTCTATAAATTATTAAGAATGTTTTGAAATAAATTTTTATGAAACATGGATGTTGGTGATAAAGAGGTCATAGTAGATAATTACATATAAACAACCTCAGATAATGAAGCGTTTGTTAAATGAACCCTTACCTTGTAATTTTCCTTGGTCAAGAGTAGGTAAACCTCCTGTATAATGGTGAAATAATTTTTATGAAATTATACAAGAATCATATACATTAATATGATATCATATATGATTTTTAACATTACTTTTTTAATAATATCATTGTATTATCGTCAGTTTGGGTGTTAACTGATTCATTTTCCTTTATATTATATGTTATGTGAGTCATATTTTCTATGGATGGGATGTATCTTAATCATATCGAGAATGATATCAAGTATTTAAACATTATTTTTAACCAATAAATGAAAATTAATCTTGAACGGATATGATGGGTAATGGATCTCATCCCATTCACGGAGAAGGTAATCCATACGTACACACGAGCAATAAATATCATTCCTAAAATAATATATAATTGGGTGGTATATCATATATACATAATAATTATCATGGTAAATTTATTATTTAAATCAATTACACTACATTATTATACACATACAAATAATAATGTATTGAATAACAATTACACCACGACGTGGACATTGTAATTTGTACATACGCACGTATGATGACATGTCATTCAAAGGATGGATAAAATAATGAATATGGTTGTAACATTTTCATAATAACATCATAATATATTGAAGATACTAGAGTTAAAATTTCATAATGGAAACAACAAAGAAAGAGGAAGTGGAAGAAGAAAGGAACATGAAAGAGGTGATGAAATATTTACCTCTTCTTCGGGTTCATTCTTTTGATTTGATAAAAAGGGCTCCTTAGATTGGCTTTCTGACTAAATGAGGGCCCTTAGGATGAAGTGATGAAATTTTAGAGTGTATTTGGGCAGGGGTTGTCTGATTAAAATGACTTTGAAGATGCAAATTAGAGATATGGGGGACTGCCCTTTTATAAGAGGGGTGAGGGGCATCTTAAGAAAAACTAGAAATATTATTTTATAATAAAATCATTTTCGGTTTGTAATTTCACAAAAATTTATTACATAAAGGATAAGGTGGGGGTGGGTCTAAAACCACTCCAGAAATAGGTTTTAGACAGGTTTGGGTCACTATATTAACTTTATCTTTTAGATTTAAATTTTAGTTAAATAGTTTGACAATTACCATGTCTCTTTATATTTTTATATTATATGGTTAATAAACATACTATATATTTCCACGCAAAGCCCAAATGGTTAATTAACGATACAAATATCATTCTATATGTCTTTTGGACGAAACATAGATTTTTAAGAATAGAATATCAATTAATAATTTAATATTTGTTTTAAAAACACTTATATGTCAATTTTGACACTATTTGGTATTTTGTTTTTTATTCTAAATTCATAACGGCATTATTACTTCGAAAAAAATTCATATAACCAACCCTAATATGCCATATTAACCTTGAGAATTAGTGGAAGTCATAAAAAGACTCAAATTACATTTATTTGGATATTCATAATATAAATTATTTTAATATTTCATTAATTAGGTAATTATTACATCGTCATTGTGTCATAAATAAGTTAAATTATTTAATATCTAAAGAATATAAATAAAATACCATTATATATGAAATCTTTTTGTCTTTCTATTGAATATTTATAGTGGAATTGAACATTAGTATAACCCTATATTATAAATATTTTAGTTAGAAAACTTTAATTTTAACTCTTTTAACTCTTCTTTAAATGAAATAATAATAAATGTCCTAATCTAATCAAAGTGGACCTGAAGGATCATATTTTATTCCTAAGGATGTTTTTGGTCTAATTAAACTTATCAAATAGAATTAGGACATGTGTTAGGGCAATAATAATATCATTTTTACCCATAATTACCCTATTTACTTTTAACTGAGGTAAATAAAAGTAAAAAGTTATTATTCAACAAAAATTATGTTCAACTTATTAAAACACATTTTTAATACTGATATGAACTCTGTCTCTTGTATTTTTGAAATTCTACTCATAGAAGCGGCAAAATTATGTTTTATTTGAATTTGAAAATTCTCTTAGGAGGTGGATAAAAGACGTTGAAAAGTTCAATAAACTTTTTATATATCTAAAATTATTTTAAATTGACTCCAATGAATTACATTGAACATATATAGGTATTATCTATCTATTCTGTCCAAAAATAAATTTAAATAAAATAAATAATTATTTAACAAAATATTTGGTTTTAAACTATAACTCAGTGTTTTTCACTATTTATCAAAAATTGAATGTTTTCAAAAAAATACCACAAATTCACACTAGGATAATTTTGATATTCTAAATCCAAAAATGAAGTCCATTTTGAAAGATAAAATTTATAAAATTTCAAAAAGTGGACATTACTATTCATAACATCTAGTTTGACTGGTTGTGGTGTGTTAGAACTCAATGTTGCTTACAACACACGATACTCTATTATTAAAAGAGAAGCATACCGTGGAAGCTTGGGGTGTTACAAACATTCTCATAGAAAAACACATTTTTCTTCATCATATTCTACTCTCTAATTTCTCAATAATATTCTATAATGTCTTATTCATCTCACCTCTACACATATTATCATAAAAAATATAAATATTAATAAAAAAAATAATATAATCAAATTAAATATACAAAATAACATGGATCTATGTATGAGTTAAATAATAAACTCAAACTCATGATCCGGGGGAAGAAAATGAAATTCATCTAGATATACATAAATATGATAATTTAAAATAGACATGTATTTAATGTTGACATATTCTCAGATAAATTTTTGTTAAAATCCCTTTATTAGGTATTAATATCCATAAAATAAAATATTCTTCTAAAGGGAGATCATGTTTATATGTGCATAGATATTTGACAAAAAACTGTGAGGTGGATATGCAATGCGATATCATTAAATAAACAAATTATACGTTCTATATGTTATGAAAATAAATCCATAACCAATATCATTTCAAATTAAAAAATGAGTAAAAGATTTATATTTATAGGATATACCTTACTACAAATATTTATAGAAGAGGATTTTTATACCTTATATACTATCATCATGACATTAGGATATTTTACCAATATTTCATTATACAAGGATTGAGGTTGTGAATGGACATTTTAGAAACAACATTCCCTAAATTATTATGTGAATAACTAGAATATAATAAATCATGTATTGAGAAATATCATTGAATAATAGTAACATAAATTTATTATCATGTTACACCATATAAGTACTGATAACATATACTCTTCATTTATCCATTTATTTAAGATTTTATTTGTTGTATATTGATTTTAATAGATTTGGGGTTAGGGTTTTGATTTAAACAATGCACAAATTTGTTGTACATGAATAATTAATTTGTTCATGGAACATTATTTGGGGGCTTCTTCTACTATGTTGTGTTAGTTAGTTTTATGGATATGATTTAATATATCTATGGAATATAAAAATCTCGACAACACCAAAAATACATCCCATATCTCTTATGGAAATTACCATGGTTCTGTATCCCTAATCGTTGACACATATGCTGTTGGAATTTCATTAAACCATTTGTATTATCATCATAGAATCCATGTTACAAAATAATTATTTAAATTTACGTAAAAATAATATAGTCACCAATTTTAATCTCAACATTGTTCACAGATAAAAAAATATCCTTATAGTTACTAAAATATATTATAACTAATGTTCTTAGAATAATTTGTTTTAAGACACTAATGAAATGTTTGATATTTATTTTAGATTGATAGATACGACTAGAGGCATACTTTGAGAAACACGTGAATTTTTATTCATAAGTCCCAATAGACTCATCCACATTTTTATAATGTTATTAAATTATATCTCCGTAGTCATATGAAGAGATTGATTAATGTTTTCGATAAATAATAGTTTCCTGAAATCCTCCCATTATATGGAGTGCATTTCCTCTCTATATTTTATTCTTAATAATAGTCCAAAAGTGTTATACCTATCCTTTAAAATTAAATACAACCAATAATACCTTCCCATTATCTAAGAACCATTGAAAATAAAATACTATCCATTTCACTGATCCAATTCAAAAAAATAATAACATTAGAAGATCTATTGAAGGATTATAAAATTTTTCACATTGAATGGTAAATAAAAATACTCTCCTTATTAGTAGCAATAAGAAGCTATATGTGGATTATGTTATTATTAGTGGATTGTGAATATTGGGTGATGATTTATATAAGGTTTTTTGAACCAACCCCCATCCCATTAGGTAGTTCATTATGACTATCACAAAATTTTTATTGTCATCCTTTGTAAGATTTTTTCCTCCCCATTATACATTTTTATTTATCTAAAATAGTGTATGGTACTTATAAAAACATTACTGAGAAAAAATGATCTTAAAAGATATAACTCTCAAATGGTATGAATACCCATTTTTATTAATATCTCAACTCCTGTCTAGTTTATCCATTGAAAATTTTAACTTGGTTTTCTAATATAAACACCTTAATATTTATCAAATTTATTTATAAATATAACTTTAAATACCAAAATAACATCTGACATGATTTCCAATAAAGCTGTGAAGTTATCCTTCTTTATCATGCACAAGAGATGATGATGTTAATGCCCTATACACCGCTTTTTGGATTTCTAATTCTAGGTAAATCTATTCAAAATCTTATATCCATTGTTAGGATCCATACAAAGATTATATTTATAGGGAATAAACATTCAATTTTCAAAAATTTAATGATTTTTCCAAATAATTCAACACAGACAATGTGATGATATACAAGTTATTCACTGTTGTTCTTAAAACTAATTCCCAAAAAACTAAACCTATGACACAAAATTAGGTTATTGAAGCAAATAAAACCAATTTTATCCTTATTTTACATTAATACATATTCCACATCATATATAGTCTAAAAAACTATAGAACTAAGGTTTTAGTAACTTAAATGATTATCCACATGAATAACATATTTACAATTCTCATCCAAATATCATCATGGCCATTTAAATCCAACTCCCTTTATAAAAATATAACATGTTATAACAATATTAAAATCATGGGGAAAAAAATAAAGAAAGGGGTGAAATAATACACTCATTAAGTAAAAAATATAAACTATTCATTATAGTTAGATGATTAATATTGAATAAAGCCTGAGTAGGGGAAAATCATGTCAAAAAAATATCATTAAATCATAAATGATAATCATAGAACTTTACTAAGTACTATGAATAATGTTATATTAACATACGAACAATAAAATTATATAAAAAAATTTCATATAAGATTATGAAATTGTAAAAAGGGGACATGAAATCATAACTTAATAATACAAAATATGTTTAGATCATGAGGTCTTATAAGAATTAGGAATAATGTGAAAATAAAGAATATGTCATTAAAGTTTCACAAACATCAGAGTATGAAAAAATTATAAAAATTCCAAGTATATAGAACCATTATATTTTTAATTAATTCAATTATTTAAACACTTGAGATTATGAATAAATACATGTATAAAAACTCTTTAAATTATAAAAAAATCATTTTCTTCCAATCATTAATGTTGTGTAGAATTATAAGTATATCTATAATCTAAATTGTGAATAAATCTAAGCATGTACATGATTCATTATCTAAAAAGTTATAAAACCCATGAAAATAAATTTGAGGAATATTTAGGAATCTCAACATCATCATACATATATATGAGTACTAATTAAAAAATCATTTAACATTTCTGAAATAAACTTTGAGTAGAAAATGTGTTTCAGAAAATTTAAAAATTTTATCACATAGAATGATTTAAAAAAAATGAATTTTATTGTTACTAAAAAACTAATAATAGATAATGAGTGATTAAAATGAGCACATATATGGTGATTTATGAACCGATAATAATTTGTAGATCAATAATTTGGAAAATGAGAGAGATATCATGTAAGAAGTTTTTTATAGAAATAATTTCATATTATTGTTATAAAAATATATGATTTTCAAGTGAAATTAGAAAAATTTATTTTTAGAATATGATAAGAAAAATAATTAAAATAATACTTTTAAAAATTCCATTAAAAATTACACTAAAATAAATAAGGCATATGTCAAAAATCAAATGTGTAACGGAAAAATAAAAAATAATGGAAACGAAAATCCTTTTATATATATTATAAAACCCATTTATTGAAACCCCACATTTATTAAAAGATAATGATTCATTTTTCATATTATAATAATGGTATTATAATGAAAATCATAGGTAAAACGAAATATAATTTCTATTTGGGAAGATAGAACATTGATTAGAAGGAAAAACGTGGATACAAATAAAGAATCAGTAAAATGATATGAGAATGATTCATATAAAAACTCATTATGATGAAACTATTGATTAATCAAGGAAGAAAAAATGGGTGTGAAACGTGATTTCCTTATAAAATATATTGAATATATAACATATGTCATTATATTTTATAATAAATAAATATTGAAATATTATAGTCAAAGAGGAGTGATTATAACCATGAAAATGATTTGAGCCATGAAAATCAATTACCATAATTCCTGATTTCCACTAAATTGATTGTGGATCATGTATGAGAAAAATAAATATTATAATAAATAATTTATGATCTATATTATTATCTATTGACATTTCAAAACTTCATATATAATTATTCTCGAAATATAAAATAATTTTTTATTGTCCAATTTTATTATCAAGAGTGAGTTATCTTACTATTTTGATCAACTTTCATAATAGTGGTGTTGTTATTTATTAATATTTCAAAATTCAATCATTTATATATAATTTATGGAAATTTAATAAGTAAATTATATTTAGTATGAACATCTTATCATATTCCATAAATTTTTTTGTTATGTTATGTGAAAATGGAATTGGTGGCAACTTATTTTTATAATTTTAGTGATCAAAGATGATATGTTGATATAAATTTTTTAAATCAATAAAAAATATTTTTTTCTATTTAATTTATTAAAATACTATTAATTTTGTTCTCATACTCATCAATTTTTTTATTCCTTTGTTCATGTTTTTGGTGAGATCGAACCAAACCTGAACATACCACAAGTAATAGATACTTATAGTTATAAAATTGGATTATTTTGAAATAATATAATTTTGAATGATTCATTATGATATTATTAATATATTTTTAAGGTGGTATTAATATTCTAGGAGACATAAAAAAATACTGAAACTATATGATAAATGAGATATGTTACATCATGGAGGTAGTTGTCCCCACAACAACTTATTAATATTTAGAGTTCCCTAAAAAATGATAGGAAATGATTTTGGATTACAATATGAATTTTTATTTTCATAATTACAAAATATATGAAATCATTAATATTAAATTTCATCCATATAACATTTGAAGAGGGGAGATGGTGAAAAACAAAAGAAGTCTCTTTGTGGTACACAACTCATGATTGATGTTATTTTTGTTATATTAAGAGGATGAAAAGAAATAAATAATTGTTTTCCATTAAAATAAATAAACTTCCATATAATAATTATTCTGAGTTCATTATAATAATTTTTAATTGTTAGTCTTGGATGATAATTATGAGTAATAAAATGAATTTAGTGGGTAATACTTGCATCAAGACCTTGAACATACTGTTGATAAAGCCCCCAGAATTTAATAGAATAAGATAACTTCTATTGAACAGGGGATTTAGAAAATTTAATGGAATTATAGTGGAGTAATATTTGGTTTGGTTGTAATGATATTTTTATTGGAAATTAGAACCGTGAAAGGGTGGAAGTGATCCCCTTTTATATGTCTAGAAAGGGATAATTTCCAAATACCCATCACTTTTAAATTATATCATTGCACTTTTCAAGGGTTAATGAATCCAAAACGTCAAAGTAATGGAGTGTGGGTTGATATGGGATCATGAAATTTTCAACCCTCTATTTTGACACATGTTATAAAACTATTTGTTGTCATATACACTAATATTTTAACTTTTACCTTTAATTTTTTTTGATGGGTGTACTATTTTTTAGGCAAGGAAATTTTTGTTTTAAAAAACATATAAAATAACCAATCTTACCAAATTTGGGTTTGATAACCAAAATTTTAATTTCTATTTAATATAATTCAATTTATAAATAAAACAAATAAATTTTCAAATATAACATTATAAATATAGAATATAAATTTTATGTAAAAAACA
This sequence comes from Viscum album, assembly GCA_963277665.1. Classification (NCBI taxonomy): domain Eukaryota; kingdom Viridiplantae; phylum Streptophyta; class Magnoliopsida; order Santalales; family Viscaceae; genus Viscum; species Viscum album. Next base: position 1,174,557,250 of record OY728153.1, on the reverse strand, counting down.
TTTTTTAGAAATGATATCCCCCTTAATGTTTATGGTATAACACTACCCAAATACCAAGATATAATGAATCACTAATATACTCATATGGGTTATCCCATTTTGGTTGTAGTATTATTATAGGTTTTTTCATTTTATGATTCAGATCATTAAATGATTCTCTATAGTCATATTTAAATGTGTATTAATAATATATAAAGATAAATATTTATAGTGTTAGATAAATATTAATAAAATCATTTTCATGTATTTGAAAATAACATATACTTAAATGGAATAGATAAAAAACATTGACATTATTTGGGTAATGTAATATATTAATAAACTAAATTTGACACTCATCATCCTCAATTCAATGATTTAATGTAAAATGTCCAAGTACAAATCCACTTTCAATCAAGAATTGTGATTTTGAAAAAAAATCAAAAGAAGATTATATTTATGTAATTTATTAAATTGTTTTATCTACTTTTAATATTTAATTAAAATTAAGTATATACATAGTAAAATAATCTTGATAATCTCTTAATAAGTCCTGAATCACATAAAAAAGACTCTTACTATACATTATTAGAATTTATCTGGTGAATTTCATTGTACGAATGGAATTCTAATTTTAGAAAAAACCACTCAATGACAAGTGAAAAATATAATTTCTTATCAATAAAGTGTAATGAGATCAATGGATTACCCTTAAAATACATCTATTAAGTAGTATTAATTTTTTATTGAAAAAATTTCTGAACTTTTGTCAATACATTAATTGGGAAAATGAATTTTTTTTGCACAAATTCAACATCAAATAGTCTACATAGACTCTAAAACTATTTTATACTCTGAGAATAATTAGTTAATATTTCAAATGCTTCACAATGGTTGGTTCATTATTTTTTGAAAGTATGTTCATTGTTATAACCCATTGAGAGTCACAAATTAGATATATGATTTGTTCTTAGAATAACATGACAATTTATTTCTTAAAAGCATCCATAATAGATGGATTATGTATTCTCTGGGTTTTACTAAGAGTTTTGAAAAAAATTTATTGTAAAATTTCTTTTATATAGATTTTAGAACATATCATAGTTATGTCAATTAAATTATAGTATACTTTTATTAAATTTTATTTGAAAATATCCATTAAAATATTTTTTAGGACTATAATAAATGTTCATATAAATAAATACTTTAATCAAGATTCACCTTATTATAAACACATATATTAAATATGGAGATAACAAATTTATTTTTATATTTTGGGATTGTACTAAATATGATGTTATATTTTATTTTCATAACTCTTTAGCCTTACATTCTTATATAGAAAATTAAATTTCAAATCCATTACCATTGATTAAAAAAACCATTAAATGTATCAAAAATTAACTCACAATAAAATTTTTGGAAAAAAAATTCATGTTTACAAAAATTATTTTTCCTTGAATCTTTAGATCATAATTTTAACAAAAATTGAAAAACTACTTTTAGAATACATATTTCTTCATAGGGATTGGACACATAATAATGTGATAATGCCAAAAGATAGTGGTCTTATCCAGGTTCATTCTTGGAATCAAAAATATTAAAGTGGATAGTGCAATCAGCAATCATTATTATTTGAGTTATATAATGGGAATTTATGATTGTTCTTATTGTTTTGATGAATGGTCTACCCATGATGATGAGTGAATAATTCGATATAATATCCAAAGTAATTATTGAATAATAATTTTTAATTTCTATTAATATTTTTGAAGTATATATTAATTTCACTTTAATTGGTAGTCTTTGTCTTATAGCATTTCAAGCACGCAACAATGGTTTTCTCCAAAATATTACATTGCACAGAAGAATGTGTCATACCGAAAAATAGTACATTATAAAAATTATTATTTAAAATAGTAGTTAACACATTGAAATTATATAAGTGAGAATAAAAATAACAAACTATATTACGTTTACACATGTTTTTTAAATGTTTTTAATTTTTTCCAATAAATTTTATGGGCTTAAAATAGTAATAAATCAAATTATATGCATAAAAAAGGTCTAATAATTTTAAAAAGTAGTTTTACCACATATTAAATGAATGATTTTTTAAAATATAATTTTTGAAACCTTTATAAGATCAATTTGACCAAATAAACTTCCTCATTGTGATAGTGATATAAAAATTTACTTTTGGTTAAATTTTGGTATTATTCGGTTAATATTCATTTTTTAATGAATAGTGAAAATACTACATTTCAGTTCAAAACAGCTTTTTATTATGATTTATTTATATAGTTAGGTTACCCTTTAAATTGGTTTTAATGTATAATTAAATAATTTTTTTTCATTTAATCCAATTCAGGTCATGATAATCAGTTTCAAAATTGAAATTGGATATAAAAAATTTGTGAACATTTGAACTCTTTTACTTAAAAAACCTGTTTCTTCATTCTGCCAAGAAGATTAATTTTTTAATTGATTTTATTCACTAGTGTGAACTCAATCTTAAAAAATGGACATACATGGTTGTAATTAGTATGAAAAATGGGATCAAATTGGATCAAAATATTTTTTGATGAATAGTAACTTTAGTATTTTATTTTGCATGGTTAATGGTAAATTGTGATATTAAAGGTAAAAATAATATTATAATAATATAAAACTTACCTAACACATTTCTTAATATTATTGTATGATTTATTATTGAATAATAAAATCATTGGGTGGAAATTGTTGCCTTTGGAAGCCACATGGGTATGAAAATTACATTTATAACATTTTATTTAATGTATAGAGAAAGATGTCATAAACATGTCTCTTCTTACTAAACCATTTTTAATATAGAGATATATAAGTGATATATTTGACTATAAATTGTACCCTGAATGATAAAAATGTTACCTTCATCCTGATAATTTATTTATAATTTTTATACAATTTAAAAATTAAATTTAATTATTACATAATGATGATGAATAATAGATTTATTAGAGGAATAATAAAATAAATGATATTAATAATATAAAAATAAAAATAAATTGACATTTTTTATGCCATAAAAGAATTTAATAGATTAGTTATAAATTTTATTAATTATTGAAACTATTTATTTAAAAGAAAAATGTTTTTTTGATTTTTTTTAAAAAAATTATGTAATAAATAGTGCCATAATTGAAATAATTTATATTTGAAAACTTAAAATATTTAATTAAATGAAATTAAAATTATAAAAAATCATAATTTTTTCAACTAGTTGTTGTAAGCATCCACATTTCATTAATGACTCTTTAATTGGTCATTTGACATGTTATGGGAATTATTTTGACTCTCAAAGTGTAAATTACATGGTAAAATAAAAATAGATAAAAGGGATAAAACATAAAAGAGAAGGATTAAAAATATAAAAAACATGTATAATTTTTATTGGATTAATGTATTTAGTCCCATACTCATTCTATATTTAAAATAAATCATCCTGGACCTAGTTTGGAAAAAATGAATTTATATTAATATTATACTTTTAATAATTCTAAGAGTGACCCTCCCCTATCCTATAAAAAGGCACTCTGCCTCTCTATTATATACACTTCAAAAAATATTTTTATACAATATCAACCCAAAAATCTTACTTTGTTCCCTACCCACATTATTGATCCCATAGTTTAGATATAACATCATTCTTAGAGGTGTTAAGGTGTTAAGAAAGGGGATCATCCGAAAGAAATGTAATGTTTTTTATTAAAGTGTTTCTATTTTATTTCTTATTCATTTTCAATAGAAAATTATCCAAACTTGATGTGATAATAAATAAAATATACTAAATATATCTATATGTTTTTATGTTATTACTATCACCTAAATCGATCTCCACTTGTACCAAATGGGAAAAGATTTAGTCGTTCGTGTGAACTATCACCTCCATAAAAAGATATAATTAATTTTCCATAATTGTTCCTCATGATACTTTAGAATGACATAATTAATGTTAATATTTTATTTTCATTAAATATTTATCATTTTAGGACAATAATATATATTTTATTTTCTTACTTTCCGTGCACATAAAAATGATAACATCATTCGTGCATACGTGTGAACTATCACCTCCCCGAAGTGATGAGAATCAATTTTATTCACCACATGAATTGTATGATATATATTATTATATTTAAATTAATATATTTATGTTAATAATATTATGATCATTTTGGAAATATAAAATCAATATAAACTTATTTCCATAATGATCAATGAAAAAGGGAAACATTACTCATCCGTACATACGACCTACCGTCTCCAAGATTATAATTTTGTTCATTTCTCAATACCATAAATAAATGAGATTATTTGTTTGTACAATTGATTTAGAAAAGTGATTATTGTGTCATGATGTTTATTATATTGATGATGGAATTATGACCACATGGACTGTTGACATCATACCATGTTTATTTTTGACTCAAGTACCGAATATAGACAAAACATCTGATATGAACTTATATAATTATTTAATTTTTATAACATGGTATAAAGTGATATAAAATTAATAATAAAACAAAAAATGGTTCTCAAACATGTATAAATTATCCTATGTTTACTATTAAAAAATATAAATATTGTACATGACGAGTCAGACTCACAGTAAGGGACTTCATCTCAATCTCATTTCATTGAGACATATTTTGATAATATACACCACCTTGTTTTATAAGGTGTATAATAAACACCTTTTAATTTATTATAGTTCAAAGGTTTTAAAAATGAATCTATTTATATGAAATGTTTTACTAAATGTGAAAAGGTTTTTAAAAACAAATATGGTGATAAATACTCTTCTATTGCCATGACCATTATTTAATTTTTGCATTCATATAAGAGCCGTAAAGATTTTAAAAGAAAAATAATTTCCATATTCCATTTTCATGTATTTTAGTATTGAAAATGATATTGATAATTAGTTTATTATTTCATTATCTTGAAATTATATCATGTAATTTCAAAGTGGAAATGTTATTTTTTTTATGCGGGTTTTATGTGTTATGATTACGTTAAGGTTCCTGGGAATTGATTATGTAAATTGGTGGTTCCGTGACAAACCCAGATCATGTGAGCACATTATAAATCTCCAATGCATGTGTAATGAGATAGAGTTAAATGATAAGGTTTCTCCTAATAGAATTAGTGGATATACTATGATGGGTGTTCCAAAAAAAAACATAGAGGATACTCTCTATGTATTCATGATGGATAAAATGTAAGTATGATGGGGATGACACATGTTACCTTAATGATTTATGATTACTAAGAAATTTTTATGGAATATTGTTATTTCATGAGTAATGCTAAAAATTATATGTTTTATGGGTGAAAGTATGTTATTTGAAATTTTATTAATGAGTTTAAAATATTCATGGACTAACAGTTTCATTACTTATTTTATATCCCTTAATGATATTTTTGAAGTTATCCCATGATTTTTATATGTTTTACACTGGGAATATAGTTGGATATGAGAAAATAAAAAGTCAAGACGAATGTATAAAACATGATTCCTTAAAAGAAATCATGTTTTATTTTTTAAAGGGATTATTTTGATGAAAAATTGGATACTTTTTAGAAGTGACCACATTGTATTCTTATGGTTTTGCTATGTATGATTTATATCATAACTATGTAAATCTCTAGACTAGAAATATCATTAATTTTAATTTTGAATTTAACTTATGATTATGTATCATTTAATGATGGGGCCCTATTGTTGGTATTAGATGTCAGTATAGATAACTCTAGGGGCTATGATATTATTAATATAATATAACTAAATGGTTTTTATATTATAGTCACATTGAAATGATATATTGTTTTAATATTAACATGTTTCTTTGTCTAAGATATGTCTCTTCAAAATTTATTTCCAAAAAGGAAACTGGGCAAATGTGCTTGGAAGTCATCTAGAGGATAACCACATTCCAAATCAGCAACCTGAGATGGTTGGAATCACAATTGAATAGTTTTTTACAGTGATGTCATAGTTTAATGTGGTAGTAAATGTTGGTGGAATACATACATGATATTATCCATGTCAACCAAAGAGGAACATATTGGCTGTGTAGCAATTCATTATGCAACAACCTCCATCATTCAAAGGACTATTTGACCATGTGCAACATGAATGGTGGATTAAAGAACTGGATAAGATTTTTGATGTAATGGAGTTTTCATACAATAAAAAGTTTAGTTTTTTTAAAGTTTTCAAGGTCAATCCAATCAGTAGTGACCAATGGTTAATAATTTTATTGAAAATGAGGAGATTTATTCATTTGATTCGGATGAATTAAAGAGTATGTTTCTTAAGAAATATTTTCCTAAGGCGGTTCAGCTTAGGATGGGAAAAATTATTGGAATTGAGGAAAGGTGAGTACTCACTAGAAACATATGAGGAAACATTCACTAAACTAGAAAGATACACTCCAAATTTCATTAGGGACCACGATAGTAAAACTGGTCATTTTTTAGTTAGGATTAAATCTGTAGTATCAAATTCCATTGGAATTTTGAGAGTTAAAATGTTTTGAAAAACTTGTTTGATGTGTAGAGAATGTGAAAACAGGGTTTATTGATGATCATGTGTTCTTTTTTTAAAAAAATAATAAGAGGTAGAGGTGGATATATAAAGAGAATAATTCATCAACAATGTCTAATGGTATGAAAATAATTTTTAAATTTTGTGATAATAATGGTAACAAGTAAATTGTATAATTATTTTTGAATTCTATTAAGTGCTTTAGATGTGGTAAAATGGGTAATAAGGCCTGTATCTACACTAAAAAAGGTATAGTTAGTCATAAGAAAAAAAATATTATTTATAGTCAGTAAATAAATTTATGTGTAATGAGATGGTTTATTATTCAAATAGTGTATGTTGATGAACATGACTTATGGGATTTAGCTGGGCTATAAAATGAAAGTTGTGGTAAAATCATTTGTGATAGAATCAGAAGATGTCAGGCCATCAAATGATGTGGTATCAGGTACATTGTAATTTTATTTATATTATGACATTATATTATTTGATTCAGGGTCTACACATTCATTCATTTTTAATATTTGTTTTGGTAAATTGGAAATTCCACCTCACAAAATGAATCAAGAACATATGGTAACAGTACCTGGGGGAAATTTTGAGGCAAACAGAAATTATAAGATTGATCCTATCATTTCTGTGGAAATATTCTACATGAAAATCTTGTTGTATTTCATATAGTATAGTTTGATGTTATTTTGGGAAAGGATTAGATTTCTGTTTACCGTGCTATGATTAATTTTAGGGATAAAAATTTTTTTATAGAAAGACTTTTAGTTTTTTATATAAGAATGAACACTTACCATTGATAACATATCAAAAAGTTAAGAAACTATTAAAACACCGAAATATATTTTATTGTGCACATATTTTTGAAAATAAAGTAACTATTCGGATTAATGATGTTCTAGTGGTAATGAGTATATTGATGTTTTTTAGGATGATTTTCTTGGTATTATACCTATCTAGGATGTCGAATTTACTGTTGAATTAGTTACTGATGCTATCACAATTTCAAAACCTGCTTATCAAATGGCTCAAATTGAACTTTCAGAGTTGAATAATAAATTACAGGAGTTATTAGATAAAGGATTTAATCAACCAAGCACATCGTCATAAGGTTCGCCTATATTGTTTGTTAAATATAAATAAGGTTCAACAAGACTTTTCATTGACTATAGATTATTGAATAACATCATTATTAAGAACAAGTATATTTTTACTCATATCATTTTTTTATCATCTCTAAGGAGAAAGTTTTTTATCAATGTTTGACATGAGGTTGGGGTACCATCAGTTAAAATAAATGGAAGAAGACATTGGAAAAATTGTGTTTTTTACTAGATGTGGCCCTTATAAATTTGATGTTTTGCTGTATGGATTATCTAACAAACCTACTGTATTCATGGATCCTATAAATAGAATATTCTGTGAGTTATTAGAACAGTTTTTGGTTGTTTTTTTTTGATAAAATATTGGTATATTTTAACAGTAAAGAGAAGCATTATAGTTATCTAAGGGTTGTCATGAAAACCATTAAATAAAATAAATGTCTTAGAAATTTAGAATGTTTGAGTTTTTGTTGAAAAATATTTCATTCCATGGTCACATTATTTGTAAACATGAAATAAATGTTGTTCTTTATAAAATTAAAGTTGTTAAAGATTGACCATGACCCACAAATATAATCAAGATTTGTAGTTTTATTTATTTATCAGACTACTAATGAAGTTTTGTTGAAAATATTTCATAGTTATCTAGCCAAATGACTATATAAACTAAAAAATGTGTTATGTTAATCTAGACCAAAGAATATAATGATTGTTTTCAAGAATTGAAAATACGATTGGTGGTTGATCTTGTTTTGGAACTACCTTCTAGAAATGGTGAAATTTTTTATCTATAGTGATCCTTCATTGAAAGGACTTGGTTGTGTCCTAATGAATAATTATTAGGTAATTTTTATGCTTTACATAAGTTGAAATCTTATGAGTTAAATTTCCCTACACATTATTTGGAATTTTCTTCTATTTTTTTTCTTTAAGAATTTAGTGGCATCATTTGTATGGAGTAAAATATGAAATATATATGGACCATAAATGTTTGTAGTATATATTCACTCAAAAAGAATTTAACATGAAACAAATAAGATGTTTGAAATTATTCCTGTATTATGATTGCGCGATTTATTACCATACTATAAAAGAAAATAACAGTACTGATGATTTAAGTCGGAAAAGTAATTCAATATTAACCATGATATGTGTGTAACATGAACCATTAGTTAATGGTGTGATGAAATATGTATTTAAAGTTATTGGTTAATAAAATTACTATGTTTTGTTTAAGGTTTCAGTGAAATCATCTCGATGAGATAGAATTAATCAAGCATAAAAGAAAGACAATGAATTATGGAAAAGGGTAGAATTGGATCAAAATGGTAGGTTTCCTGAATTTAACATTGATAAAGATTTTATTTTGAGATTTTCCAAGAGAATATGTGTTCCTTGGGATTCACTGTTGAAGAAAGAGTTGTTATGAAAAGCTCATAGATCACCATTTTCATTTTATCATGAAAGTTTTGTGATGTACAAAGATCATTGAGATTATTATTGGTGGGATGGAATGAAAAGTGATATTGCTGACTTTATTGTGAAGTGTTTGACATGTGAGAAGCATAAAAAAGAAATACTCATTCCAAAATGGATACATCAACCTATTACTTTTCTAGAGTGGAAATGTGAAAATATATCCATGGATTTTATTGTGGGATTTCTAAATTATGCATGATGTAACAATTTGATTTGGGATATTGTCGATAGATTGACTAAATATTCTCATTTTCTTCCTATTCGAGTGAAATTTTCTCAAGATAAACCTTCCTGGTTGTATCATAAATAAATATTCAGGTTACATGGATATCCTCTCTCCATTGTATCTAATCATGGTCCTAGGTTAACTTCTATGTATTAGAAAGGCCTTAAAAAGTTAGGAACTAAATTATGTTTCAGACCACATTTTCATTGTCAATAGGATGGGAAGTCTGAATGAACAATTCAATCCTTAGAGGATATTCTATGTGCCTATAAAATGAATTACTAGGGAAGTTGGGTCAAACATATTTATTTGGATGATATTTATTATAATAATTGTTTTCATTCTAGTATACATACGGTACCATTTAAGGAATTACATGGGAAGAATTGTTAAACACCATCTGTTTGGGATGATGTAGGGGAAAGGAAGTTGATGGAACAATATTTGGTAGAAGAGATGGCAGAAAAAGTTAATTTTATTTAGAAACACATGAGGATAGATCAAACTAGGAAGAAATGTTGTATGTATAATAATAGGAAGGATATTTATTTCTAGGTATGTTATCTTGTCTTTGTCAATGTTTTTCCCTGGAAAAGATTGATGCACTTTGGTAAGAAGGGGATGTTGAGCCCACATTTCATTAAACACTATGAAATCCTAGAGAAAGTTGGATCAGTTACCAACTAAGTGTATTTACATAAAAGTTTATCCATGGTACATAATTACATTCATGTTTCAATGTTAAGAAAGTATATCTTAAATCCATCTCATGTTTTGATTTCAGAAGTAGTTCTGTTGGAAGACCATCTTTCTTCTGAAGAACAAGTAGTCTAAATTCATGATCATAGAAATAAAGTATTGTAGAGTATAGAGATTAATCAAGATATTTTTTTGTAAAACCCATATGGTTGAAGAGGAAATATGGGAATCTAGAAATGATATGGGGGAGAAACACCCCCCACTTATTTGATAAGTAAATAAAAATGTGAGGACGCAATATCTCAAAGGGGGTATGGATGTAACATACAAGGTTTTATTTAATAATTGTTTTCATTTATTAATATTTATGAATTATATATTTATTTTACCTTAAAGTGGACTATTTTTCTGATAGCATACTCAACACACCATAATGAGTTTCTCTAAAATATTATATAGCACATAAAAGTGAGTTTTACCAAAAACTAATACATTATTAATTTAATTATTTTAATTGGTAGTTAATGCATAGACATTGTATTGGTGGGAATGATTAGAAGTAACTATATCATGTTTACACATGTTAGATAAATTCTTTTACTGACTTCTAATAAATATAATGATCTTATAATAAAAATAAATACATTTTAAGCATAAAAAATCTCTAATATTTTTAAATGGTAGTTTTACCGCTTATTAATAGAGATCCTTTTTAAAATCAAATTTTTTAAATGTTTATAGGATATATTTGATAAAATAATCTTATTATTTAGTTGAGCTACATCCAGATTTACTTTTTTTGAATTTTGGACTTATTCTAATAATATTTATTTTTAATGAATATTGAAAAATATTGCATTTAAATTGAAATATATTTTTTCATACGGTTTATTTATATAGTTTGGTTATCCTTATAATTTTTTTCAAAGTATAATTGATTAATTTTTTATTAATTAATCCAATTTAGGTCAATTTAATCATTTTCAAATTGAAATTGGATATAATAACTTTTTCCACTTTTGAATGTTTTTACTTTAAAAACCATTTTCCTTAATAGATAAATGAGATTTATTTTTAAATTCATTTTAGTCACTTCTATGAATTTAATCATTAAAAATGTATATACATGGTTTTAATCATTATGAAAAATTTTATCAAATAAGATAAAATTAATCTTTGGTCATTAGTAACTTTAGTATTTTTATTTACCACGATTAAAGATAAATTGGGTAATTAAAGGTAAAAATAATATTATAATAATACAAAACTACCCTAAACCTTGTCCATATATTATTTTATGAGTTATTTTCAACCAATAATATTTTTGGGTCGAAATGTTGGCCTTTTTAAGACACTTGGGTGTGAAAATGAAATTTATACCATTTTATTTAAAGTAAAGGGAATGATTTCATAAACATGTCTCTTATTACTAAAACAATTTAAATATAGGGTTATATAATCGATATATTAGACATTAAATAGTTTAGATAAAGATAAAACTATTACCTACATAATTATAATTTTTTTATAGTTTTAGAAATTAAGGAATTATATTTAATTATGACGCAATGATGATACGGTAGTAAATTTATTAAAGGAAGAATAAAATAAATGAGACTAATAATATTAAAATAAATATAAATTGAAATATTTGATACCATCCACAAATTTTATATATTAATTTTACATTTTTTTGATGATTTAAATTTGTTTTTTTCAATTAATCAAGTTGTTATGATTTTTTAAAAAGTCTTGTTATGAATAGTGTCACAATTAACACAATTCATGTTTTAAAATATAAAATATTTACATAAATGAATTAAAATTTCTAAAAATAAAATATCTAGAAAAATAGTTTTGGTAAGCCTAAAAATGTAATTAATGATTCCACCATTCATATTTTTACATTTTATAGTAATTATTTTAACTCTCAATGAGTACTTTACAAATGGTAAGAGTTAAAAGGGTTAAAACCTAAAATATAAGGATAAAAAAAATCCAAAACTTGTATATTTTTTTTGGATTTATTTTTTTCTACTCATACACATAAATCATATAATTAAGTCATCTTAGACCCAATTTGAATATAAAATAAATTTATATTAATTTAATACTTTTAAAAATTTCAAAAGTTCTCTCCCCTCTTTTATAAAAAGTCACTCTACCTCTCTATTACATATTCTTAAAAAACTATTTTTTTAGAACATATCTCACAAAAACTATTCCTAGATCCCATAAACAATTTATTGAAAAATTTGGTAAGTGCGAACAACATTCATAGAGGTTTTAAGTTGTTTTTACGGTGATCATCCGAAGGAAAGGTAATGTTTTTATTTATGTGTTTCAATTTTATCACTTCTTCCCTTACCTACAAATATTATCCAAAAATTATGAGATAATAACTATAGTATACTCAATATAATGAGATGTTATAATGTTAATATGTTCTCCTAAATCCATCTACACTTCTACCAAAAGGGAAATAAATTAATCGTTCATGCGCACGTGTAAACTATCTCCTCCACAAACCGATATAATTTATTTTCTATAAACATATCTCATGAATACTAATAATGGTATAATTAATAATAATATGTTATGTTCATGATATATTTGTGATTATAATAGGACAATATATAAATTATTTTCTTACTTTCCATGCACATAAAAATGACAACGTCATTTGTGCATATTTGTAAACTATCACCTCTACGAAGAGATGTGAATTGTTTTTATTCACCACATCACTTGTATGATGTATATATATGTATATTTAAATGATTATAAATATTTTAAAAATATTCTAATCATTTTTTAAATATATAATAATAATTACCTTATTTCCATAATGATCAATGAAAAATGAAAATGTTACCGTTGCGTACGTATAACCTAAAGTCTCTATGACTATAACATTGTTCATTTTTTTAATACCATATATAAGTGAATTGATTTTAATGTGTAATTTATGTATAAAATTGGTTATTATTTCATTAATTTTATTCTTTATATGATGGAATTATGACCACATGGACTACTGACATCATATGATGTTCATTTTTGACTCAAGCACCGAATATCAACAAAACCTCTAATATGAACATAAATAATTATATAAATTTTATAACATGGTAATAAGTGATATAAATGGAATAATTAACATAAAAAAGGTTATATAGAAATTATAAATTAATCGAATATTATTATTTAGTAATATAAATATTGTACATGCTGAGTTAGACTCAAGGTAAGGGACTACATCTCAATATCCTTTCATTGTGACATATATGGATAATATACACCACCTTATTATATAAGGTGTATAATCAACCAATTTGAATTTTAATATAAGAAAAATCCCTTAAAAATTAATCTTTTTATATTAAAATGATTATTATATGAAAAAATGAATGTTTCTTAACATATACAGTGACAATAAATTTTCTGTCGCCATTAAAATTATTTGAAATTTCGATTCCTCTTCAAGTTATAATTGTAATGTCCTGGAAATTCCATGTATATTTTTTAATTATATAGAATTATTTTGAGACCATGAAATCTGACATCGCATGATTCTGAGGCCCGGAGTGCCCAGAATGGTCCGTCAATGTTTTGTTAAACTTTAAATAGCACGTGTAAGAATTTTTCCTGAAAAAGTGAAATAACACTTAAACCATTTATCATATCAGATATCTGAGGGCATCATTGTATTCAAGATGGTAGCGTTTACCCTAGGTGAGACTTAAATTTATATGGCGTGGGCCTCCTGTGAGAAAACCCAAAAATGGTATAACTGTAAATAAAATAATTAAATAAATTTGTTAATTTTTCAAAGACTTATAACTCACAAATGGTAGTTCGCATTGAAAACATAATACCACTTATAAATGCGTGAGGGAATGCTCTATATAATCATAGACTAACATTGGCTGGCACGGTCCACCAGTGAAACTTAGTTTTTGGCCATAAATAAAATAATTAAGTGAACATTATTTTATTGTAAAATCCATAACTTTTAAACAGTAATTCGGATTGGAAATGCGAGAGTACCGTTTGGTTCGTTGGGGTGTGTTTCAATTGGGTAGAGCCTAACCTCGACTGACACGGGTCGAGGGTGACTGTTAGTAATTTTCCAAACTTTTTTTCAGGTATGTTTAGGAAACGCACAAACGTCGTTTTGTAACATTTGACCTGGTGCTTGGAATTGAAATATGAGGACACCGTTGAACTCGCAGTGCCAATATTTTCTTAAATAGACTTTCACCGTGACGGTAGTTGGTCAAGGGTGAAAGTTAGTTTTGTAATTTTTCATGGGAATAAAAATAAAATAAACATGTAATTTTATCCTCCCAACTAAATGTTAAAGAGGTGGGGACCACCTGAACTAAAACCTCCCACTTGTTGTTAAAGTGGTGGGGACCACCAGAACTAATACCCCCTTTTAAAAATTCATGGTGGGGGGGACCACCCAAACCCCTCTTAAATGTGGGGAAGTCCCTTGGAATCCTCCCAATTAATTGCGCCAACGTAAATTAAGTTACTTGACCCTTTTTAAATACTATGTAATAGTGTCTTTGGAATTTAGGAAGGTTCCTAAAAAATGAATCATCATAAATTCCATGATCGTTACTTACCTCTACCCACTCTTATTTATATGGAGCTTGAGAGGAGGATTTGGGACGACTTCACCAAGCGACGAAGCACTAGTAAAGTGCCGCAATACCCAACACTTGGAGAAACATTTCACTTCACCAGTGAAGAACATATTCAATGAAGAACGCACTCTGGAATTGAGGAATGAGGAGGACGTTCGAACTGACTTTCAAAGCATGATTGCCGAAGCGACGGTCATGGGAATCCTCTTCTACTTCATTGATTCCATCTCACGACCTCCGTCCATAAACCTTTGATGTATGGGTTTTGTTCCCATGTTCTTCCCTTGTACGTTTCTTTTGTGGGAAAGGGATTACTGGTAGACTAAGGTTGTGGGGATTTACATTATTAAATATCTTCCATACATGTTCTTGTTCTTGTTGAGCCACTTTCTACCACTCTAATGCAGAGTGTGCAGGCTAAAAAACATGGCCCCACCACTACACTATTCTAGTTGAAAGGTGTATCCTTCGCGATGGAAAAACGTGAATTTGGTGATGGAGACCGGTGATGGCGGTCGACACCAGTGGAACTCGAGAACCACCGATGAAGGCACATCGCCCCCTCGCCTCGCGGCCTCCATGCCCCGCGGTACCTCACCGCCCCGCGGTCTTCGCCACCCCACGACCTCTGCCGATCTGCACCGTCTACAACCAAGCCAACATAAGCCACCACCGCCATCTAGGCCGAGCTGCCACCGCCGTCTAGGCCAAGTCGCCATAGCCATCAGGGTCGAGCCGCCACCACCGTCTGGGCCGAGCCGCCGCCGCCATCCAGGCCGAGCAGCCCCCATCGTCCGAGTCATTGCCTCCATTTGGGTCAAGACACCATCCTATCTGACACCACCTTCCCAGTCGGGCCGCTTCCTCACGCCCTCATGGCAACCCCTGGTCGATCCACTGCATGGCCTCATGGCCTCACGACACCCT
The DNA here is from genome assembly GCA_963277665.1 of Viscum album. Taxonomy (NCBI): domain Eukaryota; kingdom Viridiplantae; phylum Streptophyta; class Magnoliopsida; order Santalales; family Viscaceae; genus Viscum; species Viscum album. Next base: position 1,174,541,581 of record OY728153.1, on the reverse strand, counting down.
CTATGGCCTCACAGCCACCAGCGGCCCTCCGCGGCCTCTCGCGGCCTGCCGAGTCGGACCCAACAGGCTATGCCACCTAGCAGGTGTGGCCGAACCCAATGGGCATGTACGCCCAGGGGGCCAAGAAGGACCCCGCGGGTCAGGCCGGGTCAACCCATACCGGGTTATCCCAGGCGGGGTCCGGTCGGGTCCGTTCGACCGGGTCAGGCCAGACCCGGTCCCCCTATGACCCATTTACGCTCTTTTGTCCATAACATTGGCACTGGAAATCCATTTGTCGAACCTTCAACGGTTCTATAAACCCTGGAGTGAGAAATTACCTTTGGTATACCCCACAAGATATCTGGATAATGTGTGAGAACGGTCGGGTTGGATCGAGCACGAATCCAACCGGGATCGGGACTAAAAGACTAATAACTCATAGATCGGGTGTCCGATTGACATTTTGTCTCTTGCGTTGTGACCCCTATGACGTGGCGGTCCATTGAGATACTTCTTTATGGGAAATCATGGCATTTGGAGTATCGACCAGTGGCATGGGGAGCGGACTCTCCCAGAGATGATCAAGCCTAGTGTGGAAACCCAGTGGCTGGTTGTGATGAGAAGAGTGCTCCTTGCTACCCAGTGTGGGTCAGCTCCAAGCTATCAGGTGCAGGTCAACTCCTCGCGATCCTATTTCGGTCATCTAGTAATGATCATGTGTTGGTTAGCTCCATCAATCTTGTGTGGGTCAGCTCTTAGCGATCCTCAGTGGTTCAGCTCCTAGCGATCCTTTGTGGGTCAGCTCCAGTGTTCCTCTGTGGGTCAGCTCCTAGCGATCCTTTGTGGGTCAGTTCCAGCGATCTGGTGGGGGTCATGTCCGAGTGATCCTATGTGGGTATACTCCAGCGATCCTGTCCGGTTCAGCTACTAGCGATCCAGTGTGGGTCTTTTCCTAGAGATCATGTGTTGGTCAGCTCCACCGATCATGTGTGGGTCAGCTCAAAGAGATTATGTGCAAGTTAGCACCAGAACCTCTTAATAGTGTAAGATGATTTAGTATTTACATATAATTATCTCTACTACTTTACCTAAAGATATACCTGGTGTGAGATGAGTCAGAACCTCTGTGTTCCTTTATGATTGATATGGATTACTTTATAACATAGGTATATGTATGGGAATATATCTAAGTAGGGTTATCTCTTGTTTTCATGATATGTGGTTTATCCTTTTTTGATTATTGTGAGACCTTGAGGGTCTCGGGGTCCCTACTGTGTATCGTTATACTCACCCCTACATGGGCTATGCCCATACCTCATTATATTTGATGCTGACGACAGACAACGTCGATCGAGGTTGAGAGTACCAGGACATGACTGTGGTCGGAGGTGGACCATACGCCGTGTCAGTATGAAGAGGAGACGGGAGGACGTGGAGTGCTGTGGAGGTGATCTGTACCTACCCTTTAGGTAGGAACCTAGAGGACGACCGGGTATCTATCTATCTTTTTCTTCAGTTTTATTGTATTTCAGTTTTACTTTTACTATTACTGTTGGGCTTGTATTACGGTCCCATTGTACTTTTAGCACTCTTTTTTATATACAGTTGACTTGATTTTTTAACTTTCTATGTGCTTTATTTCGTGTGTTTGTTGGTTATAAAGGCAATGCCTTCCCTGTTTTAGGGAATACGCCTTTGGTGCTAGTCGCCAGCCCCTGCCCTATGGAAGGCCAGCTTGGGGTTAGTCTTGGAACGGTCCCCAGGGGACAGGTCATGAAAAATTGGTATCAGATGATTCAGTTATACTGTAGAAAATAGAACATTGATCTTTTTAATGGAAATATTGTTTTGTGTAGTGAGTGTGGTTATCAGTTTAGGTTATCCAGTGTTGGTTCGGTGGCTTACGTATCCATAAACTAGGTCTCTGACTTCTGATTTCTGACTGAATGCACAAAAACACTGATTGCATGTGTGTTTAGAAATGTTTTCTTTTCGATTTCTTTGAGTCAGATCACCAGGTATATCTTAATGACCATGGAGCACCTTTTCCTTATCTGAATTCCATTGCGTAGACAACCAGCAAGGATTACCAAGAGAGTACACGATGAAAACCATTGAGTGATGGGGCTCCGGTGCAGGGCCCTCTTACTCTGTTGGCATCTTCGGGTGGTGTACCAGCAGCACCACCACCTGTTGGGATGAAATTTACACTATTCGCACTGGCAGACATTACACACTGACTGAGCGCATTGCACGAGTTCCAGTAGAAGAGGCCTCCATGTTTTCTAGGTGAGAAAGATTCCCACATAGCTGAGGGCTTACTAGAGGAAGTTGCCAGAGTTTTTCGCCAAGTTGAGACACTATTTGAGTATATGGGGATCTTAGCTACTAGAATTTTTCAGTGAGAGACCATGAGCATGGTCTGCATAGTGATGAGGATTCAGTACATGGACCATTAACCAAGATAGTACCTTCTGTTAGTGTGTCAGCTATATCACTGCCCGTTGGTCAGCAGTTACAACCGGCGGTACCTATAGAGGAATCTTATAGGATCAGAGCCTTATGCGTGATTCACCATCAGATACCTCTCAGGTTCCAAGGAGAGCCCGAATCACAGGTGGCTAAGGACTGTCTTGAGGAGGTGGCTGAGAGTTCTCTAGAGCTTCTACAACTTTGGCAAGATGACATGTCAGTAGCTGAGTATTCATCGAGGTGTACTGATCATTCCTGGTACTCAATGAATATGATACAATCAGTGCATCTGGGCTCGGACTTTAGAGCGCAGTGTTTTTAAGGATATCTGATCCATCACTATTCCTTTATGCATTCCTACGTATTTCAGGGTTCTAGAGAGTACCCTTTAGGTTGAATGTATAGACTCGAAGCTTGAGGTACATGGACATTACATTACATTTGTGGAATACTTTATACATAAAAAAAACAGACACACAATGACCGTAATAGTTTAGTGTCTTTGGAAACTAGGAACATAATCTTCGAATCGTGGTGAAAGATCTTCAACATCTCCCATAAAGATCTTCCACTTTTTTTCCTTAACTAAAACCATTCTTTTGAACCTGGGGGAAAATAAAACATAAAAAGGGTGAGCTCAAATGATCAGTAAGGGTAAGCATGGATAAAATAAAACATACCATATACATTTGAACTTAAAAACATGAACATAATGTTTAAACATCAAAATCTTGAGCAACGACATAAAACATGGAAGTTCATAAGGAATAGATCATAATGGAACATAAACCATGATAAAATATCATTGGAATAAAACATGTAATTGTGGAATCCATTAATCACATGTAATGATTTCCATAGTAGCCATGGCATTGCTGCCAAGACCATATTAGTGGACAAAGTCCCATTCTGAATCGAGTTCACTCCTCGTTCCAGTCCTGTAACACTGAACCGGATTAACTTACCGTTCCAGCCATGTCTATCTCATGAGATATAAAATCTTTACCCAATGAATTAGAGGGAGATATAGGTCCCACCCATCTCATAATGAAATCATTCTTACTTGTTCCACAAAATAAACATAAAAAATTCATCATAACCTAAAGAATAAAATGGGTTTCATAAACATCATCCCATAATTTCATAATCTATATAAAACAAACGGACATTTCATCATAAGAAAAGTGAACCATGTAAATTATAGAGATATTAAACATAAAACATACACATATGAAATAATTTCAACTTAGATGGAAAATGGTTTCGATAAAACATTTGAAATGAATTCTTGAGGAAAATATCCTTTCTTCTTCAAAATCAGTTTGTTTTCACAAAACGTCATGCTATTTTAAAAGGAAGATATTTTGTTGAAAATAGTCATGAAATAATTTGAAGGATGCTTCATGCAATTAAGTCTTTATAAAACCGTATAAATCCTTTCATGCCGTATACGTTAAAAAACATTCTTCTCATACTTTTACTGGAAAAGTCAAAAAGTACCACATAAAAGAAAGATTCCATACATACCATGTAGTAAAAGTCAAAAATGGGTAAAAATTACTTTAAACATACATGAAAACACTTTTATAAAACATGGACATGGATGATATAAATAACCCCAGTAAATACTTACGAATAAGCAATCTCAGATAAAAATGAAACTTGCAAAATTATCCCTTACCTTAGGTCCGATATGATTCGTACATATCTGAACCTCCTGTATAATGATTTAAATAATGTCATTGACTTATTAAAGAATCATATTCATTGTTAGGATATCATATATGTTTCACTTATGACTTTATATTACCCGTTGTTTTGTAGATTCCATGTTAAAGCAGCGTTTTGGGTAAAATCATTCCATTTATCGTATGTGTTTCAACTTGTCGTTTCTTGATATTATTACTTATATCCTGATTTACATAATTCCATAATGTAAAACATGATTTATATATAATATATATTCATCATATACATATATATTATAGATCGATAAAAGGAATTAAATACATCGTTCATGGAGACGGTAGGCCGTACGTACACATGAACGTTGTTTTCTTTTCCTTATTGAATTGAATGAAACTAAATAGATGACATACATATATACATATACATAAATCCAGTAGAATTATTATTTCATATATTTCATTATTATTCATTATATAAACTTTATGATCATTCATGTATGGTTAATCATGGAGAATGAATCTCATCGCATCGTGGAGACGGTAGTCCATACGTACGCACGAGCGATGATATCGTTCCCATAATTATAGAATTGGAGTAGATGGTATAATATATCAGAATCATTATGATGTTATAATAACCATATATAGTTATTCTTTACACCATTATACCCATCCTTGTAAGGTGTTTGTGGAAAAACAGATTACACCACGGTGTGGAGACGGAATTCCGTACGTACGCATTCGCGGTGATTTTGTTTTCCGTAGGATGGATAGATGGTGAAATATGGTTGTTTCATACTTATAATAATATACCAGTATATGAGTGATACTGATGTTATTACTTCATAATGAAACAACTAAATAAGAAGAAGTGGAAGAAGAGATAAAGTTGAAAGAAATGGTAACAGACATTTCCCCTTCTTTGAAGCGCCTCTTTGAGACCTCCTCTTAGGGAACTAAAACTCGTCTTTTAAGAAGACCAGGACCTCTAGGATGTTTCTAGGGAAGTGGATAAATGAATTTGGTAGGGTTTGGCCGAGCATGAATTCTCAAAGTGGTGTGAGGAGGAGAGGGAGGAGGTGCCCTTTTATAAGGGAGGAGAGAGACTCCTTTGGAAAAACTAAAAATATTATTTTATTATAAAGCCAAATTAGGTTTTAAATAGCTCCAAATTGATTTATTTCAAAGTTAAGGTGGGGTTGGGTCGAAATCCTCTCATCAAATATAATTTAGACAAGTTTAGGTTCCTAATTTAACCTTATCATTTAGATTTAACTTTAAGTTAAATAATTTTACTTTTACCGTGTCTTCAGGTGTTCTTACACTATAAGGTTAATAAACTTTCTATAACAAGCCAAACGAACCCCAAGTTGTTTATTATTAATATATATAACCTTATCTAAGTCATTTGACCGAACCATAGATTTTCAGGAATAAAATAATAATATAATATTTGTTTTAAAAACTATTTTATGTCAATTTTGACACTATTTAGTAATTGATTTTTGTAAAAATCATAACAGAATGATTAGTTCGAAAAAAGTTAATTAAATCAATACTAACATGTCATATTAACCTAGAAATTAGTTTAATTCAAAAAAAAGTCTCAAATTACATTTATTTGGGTATTTATAACATCAATTATATCAATATTTCATTAATAAGATAATTAGTGCATCATCATTATGTCATAAATTAATTAAATTATTTAATGTCTAAAAATTACAAATAAAATATAATTATGTAGAAAATCTTTTTAGATTTCTAATGAATATTTATAGTTGAATTTATCTTATTTATAACCCTATATTAAAAATTATTTACTTATTAAACTTTGATTTTAACTATTTTAACCCTTCTTTAAATAAATTAATAATAAATGTCCTAATCTAATCCATGTAGGCCTAAATGGTCATATTTTATTTCTAAGGTTGTTTTTGGTCGAATTACACTTATCCAATAGAATTAGGACATGTTTTAGGGTAATAATAATATCATTTTTACCCTTAATTACTCTATTTACTTTTAACCGTGGTAAAAAAAGTAAAGCGTTACTATTCACCTAAAATTATTTTCATCTCATTGAACCACATTTTACATACTGAAATCAACTGTGTCTCTCAGATTTTTCAAATTCTACTCAAAGAAGCGGTAAAAAAATGTTTTATGTAAATTTGAAAATTCTCCTAGGAGGTGGGTAAAAGATGGTGAAAAGTTCAATAAAATTTTTATATATCTAAAATTATTATAAAATGACTCTAATGAATTGCATTGAACTTATATAGGTATTTTGTATCAATTTTTTCCTAAAATAAATTTAATTAAAATAAATAATTATTTAAATAAAAAGTTGGTTTTTTAATAGTAACCCAGTGTTTTCACTATTCATCAAAAATTGAATGTTTTCAGAAAAATATCAAAATTTCACCCTAGGCTAATTTCGATATTCCGAATGCAAAAATGAAGCCCATTTTGAAAAATAAAATTTATAAAATTTCAAAAAGTGGTTATTACTATTCATAGCGGGTAGTTTTAATAATAATTTAATAGCATATCGTTGTTTAGTAACACCCGGTATTGCGTACAACACACGCTATCGAGGAAGGTCACAATTGCGTGTAATGCAGGCCAAGTCAGGGTTGCGTGTTGTGAAAGAACCTTTTGGTGTAGTGTACAATACAATACATTAATGAAATTAAAAAGAATATTTGTCATAAAATATCGGGGTGTTACATTGAATGTTCTTTGGATGATTGGATACAGAAAGTGAATGTTAGTAGTGGGAAAGTAGGAAACAGGCGCCAGTCTCAGAGACTTGTGTGTGTAAAATTGTTTGGAAAGAAGAAGTTTTAGGGACAGATTAATCTGCAGGGCTGCAGATGTGGAATCAAAGCTAGGAGAGAAGCATGAGGTGGTGTCCTTTTTGACATGTCATAAAAACCGCTCTTATTGTGGACCCCACTATGCTTAGGGAGTTAGAGGAAAGGGGAAGAGAGTAGCTGCATGTTGTCAAAGAGTGATACCAAAGGGCACTAGGAATGATTCGAGGTATGGTCTATGTCTACTACTAGCTGTCATATAAATAAACATATGTATCAATGATTCCTTCCTTACAAGAATCTTGTCCAAGTCTTAGAGTTTCTAGTTAAGCCATTGACATGACCCTCACGTCTAGAGATACCTTTGGGAGGAGACTCGATAACCACACTTACGCCAATGATATGATCTGACCCTTGAGACAAGAGTTTCGATTGGAACCTCTTGGTGGAAGCGTCAAGGCCTTACGATGTTAGTTTGGGTTTGGACTATACATCCACAGTTCATTCTCAGATTGACTGTATTAGGCAAAAAGGCTGTGGTTTTCCTAAAATAGTGGAATGGGGTTTTCCTTGGTCGGTGGAAAAGGAAACCCGTGTAGCACATGATAAACTCATGCATAGGAGTTTTGTGTTTTCAGTTCCAAACAAGAGTCACAGAGCATAGAGAAAACTTTTCAAAAGAGGATTCTAGGAATACCTTTATGAAGGGATAGGTACGTCTATTTTTTCTAGGTACTACTGGAGATTTGTACCCGACTTCTCTAGGTTAGCGACAACTTTACCAACATTGATGAAGAAGGGGAATCCCTTCGTTTGGTCGGAGAGATGCCAGCTGAGTTTTCAGGAGATGAGGCAGAGGATAACTAGTGCACCCATATTGAGGATACCAGAGGAGGGCGTAGGGTATGTAGTCTACTCCAACGCCCTAGGGACTGGGCATCAATGTGTCCCGATGTAGGAGCGAGCAGTGATCGCATATGGTTCTCGATAGTTGAGAAAACACAAGAAGAACTACTCTACCCATGACCTTGAATTCGCAGCAGTGGTCTTCGCCTTGAATATGTGGAGACATTACATGATGGGAGAGAATTTTATTCTCTAATCATAACACAAGAGTCTCAGGTATATATTCTCTCAGAAGGACCTGAACCTTAGACAACAGCGTTGGCTTCAGTTCCTCCAAGACTATGACTTCGAGATAGTTTATACTCCCGGGAAGGGGAACGTTGTAGCAGATTCACTCAATAGGAGATCTGGTATCTAATTTCTAGGTGAGGTGATAGAGAAGTTGGTCGCTCTGTAGAAATCATTTGTGGATCGGGATGGAGCAGCTTTAAATCAGTCTCTTACAGTCAAACTGCCACTTCTTCAGCAACTCAGGGAGGCGTAGTGTGGGGACGTTGACTGCGAGACTCGGCGTGCTCAGATATCCACATGACAAGAACCTGGGGGATTTTCTAAAGGTGGGGATCATGTTACTCTCCTTATAGTAAGTACCATGGTACCAGTGTCGCTTGGGAAGAAGTGTTGAGGGAGCTCCACACATCCCCTCTAACGGTACATCTTGGTGTGGTAAAGATGTACCAGGACCTTGAATATAAGTACTATTGACCAGGGATGTAGAAAACAGTGTCATATTTTGTATCATGATGCCTCACTTGTTAGCAAGTGAGAACTGCTCTGATTCGGCTGAGGTCTTCTGCCGATAAGAGAAGGGAGACCATGTCCTCCTATGGGTCTCCCCTTGACGAGGTTTTTAGATTTTTGGCCGAGGGGGAATGTTATAACCGAGGTTTTATCGGTCTTTTTCTTATCCATCATAGGATAGGTGAGGTAGAATACAAATTTTCTCATCCACCACAGTTGGAAAGGGTGTGCAACATCATCCACGTATCCCAGCTGAGGGGATACGTGCACTAACCTTCTCACATCATCAACTACGTCGAGATGGAAATGGACAATGGGGCATCGTTAACAGAGGTTATATTGGAAATTGAGGATTAACAGTAGTGGGTCTTTTGTGGGCAGTCGATACCTCTGGTGAATGTATGTTAGCAGCACGGGAACCTCCAAGAGATCACATGGGAGCAGGAGGCTCAAGTTCTTTCTCAGTACCATCTTTTGGTTTTTTGCCTTAGTTTAGGATTTCAACGACGTAAATCCCAAAGGTTGGGAGAATGTAATATCCCGGAGTGACCGGAATGGTCCATTGATGTTTTGTTAAACTTTAAATAGAAAAAATAATCATTTTTCCTAAAAAATGGAATAACTCTTAAATGGTTTCTCATAAATGAAATCTGAGGGCACCGGTGCGTTCAGGATGGCGATTTTACCCTAGTCGCAACTTATGTTTAGTCGGCGTGGGCCTCCTGTTAGAAAACCCAAAAATGGAATAACTATAAATAAAATAATTAAATAAATACTTTTATTTTACAAATGCTTATAACTCACAAATGTTAGCTTAGATTGAAAATCCAATACCACCATTGAACTTGTGAGGACATGCTCTATTTAAGCACATACTAAAATTGTCCAGCGCAAGCCACTAGTGAATCTTATTTTTTGGCTGTAAATAAAATAATTAAGTGAAAATTATTTTATTTTAAAATCCATAACTTTAAAACAGTAACTCAGATTGGAAATCCAAGAGTACCATTGGGTTCGTTGGGGCGTGTTTCACTTGGGTAGAGCCTAACCTTTACTATCGCGGGTTGAGGGTGACTGTTAATAATTTTTAGAACTTTTTTTTTGTGTACGTTCAGTAAAAGCGCAAGAGGCATTTTTGAACTTTTGACCCGGTGCGCGGAATTGAAATCTGAGGACACCGTTTAACTCACAATTCTAATATTTACTTAAAGATACTTTCACCTCAATGACAGTTGGTCGAAGGTGAAAGTTAGTTTTGTGCTTTTTCGTGGGAATAAAAATAAAATAAACATTTGTTTTTATCCTCCCAACTGAATATTAAGGAGGTGGGGACCACCTGAACTAAAACCTCCCACTTGTTGTTAAAGAGGTGGGGACCACCTAAACAAAACCCCCTTTTGTGAATTCATGGGGGTGGGGACCACCCGAATCCCTCTTAAATGTGGGGAAGTCTCTTTGAATCCTCCAAATTAATTGCACCAATGTAAATTAATTGGCTTGGCCATTTTTAAATACTATGTAACAGAGTCTTTGAAATTTAGGATGTTTCCTAATAAATGAACTATCATAAATTCCATAATCTTTACTTACCTCCCACCTAATCCTAATTATATGGAGCTTGGGAGGAGGATTTTGGACTATTTCACAAAGCGACGAAGTGATGTTACAGTGTCGCAATGCCCAAAACATGGAGAAACATTACGCTTCTCCAAAGAAGAACTTCTTCAAAGAAGAATGCACTCCAGAATTGAGTAATGAGGATGACATTCTAATAAACTTCAAAAGTGTTATTGCAGAAGCAATGGTCATGGGTATCTTCTTCTCTTTTTCTTTTTCACTTCATGACCTATGTCAAAAAACCTTCGAGGTAGGGGTTTTCTTACCATCTTCTTCCCTTGTAAGATTATTTTGTAGGAATGAGATTAGTGATAAACAAAGGTTGTGGAGATTTATGTTATTAAATATCTTCCATACACATTATTTTTCTTGTTGAGATACTTGATTCCACTCTAATAAAGAGGGTGCAGGCCAAACAATCATGGCCCTACCCCTCCGCCATTCTACTTGAATAGTGTATCCTGCGTGATGGAAGAAGGTGACTTTGGTGATGGTGACCGGTGCCGGCGGTTGGCACTGGTGGAACTCAAGAACTGCTGATTAAGGCACGACGCCCTGCCGCCTCGCGGCCACCGTGCCCCGCGAAGACCCTCCTTCTACGACCATCGCTGTCCCGTAGCCTTCTCCACCCCACGACCTCCACTGCTCTGCGCTGTCTGCAGCCAAGCCGACCAGAGTCACCACCATTGTCCGAGTCACCGCCACTGTCCGGGTCGAGCCGTCAGCACCGTCCGGGCTGAGCCACCACCCAAGATTCCTCGTTCCCTCACAACATCCACTGGTCGAGCCGCTCCATAACCTCACACCCTCACAAGACCCTCTGTGGCCTCGCGACCACCCGTGGCCCTCCGCGGCCCCTCGGGGCCAACCGGGCTTGACCCAACGGGCCAGGCCGCCCAGTGGGCCAGGCCATACCCAACAGGCCGGGCCACTAAGCAGGCCGAGATGGACCCAACGGTTTAGGCCGGGTCGACCCGAACCTGGTAGGCTCAGGCAGGGTCCGGCTGGGTCAGTCGAACTAGGTCAGACTGGTTCAGAGCCCACTACGACCCATTTATGCTCTTTTGGCCATTACTTTGGCACCAGACATCCGTTTGATGAACCGTGAATGGTTCCATAAAACATGCAGCAAGAATTTACCTTTGGTATACCCAACAATATATTTGGATATATTTGGGGAACGATTGGGTTGGATCGAGCATGAATCCAACCAGGCCCTCAGGACAAAAAGGATAATAACTCACAGACCGGGCGTCTGATTGACACGCCGTCTATTTCATTGAGACCCTGATGATGTGGTGGTCCTTTGTTATACTTATTCATGGGAAATCTTGGAAATGAGAGTATTTACCACTTTCTTGGGGAGTGGACTCTCTTATAGATGAGCATGCCTAGTGCGGAAATCCAGTATTTGGCTGTGAAGAGAAGAGTACTCCTAGCTACCTAGTGCGGGTCAGCTCCTAGCTATCCTGTGCGGGTCAGCTCCTAGAGATACTGTGTGTGTCAGCTCCTAGCGATCCTATGTGGGTCAGCTCTAGAGATCCTATGTGGTTCATCTCTTAGTGATCCAGTGTGGGTTAGCTCCTAGTGATCCTCTGTGGGTCCGCTCCAGCGATCCTGTTTGGGTCAGCTTGGAGTGATCCTGTGAGGCTCAGCTCCATCAATTCTGTGAGGGTCAGCTTCAACCGATCCTATGTGGGTCAGATCAAGCATTCATGTGTGGGTCAGCTCCTAGAGATCCTGTGTGGGTCAGCTCTTAGTGATCCTGTGTGGGTCAGCTCCACAGATCAAGTGTGGGTCAGCTCCTATCGATGCAGCAGAGCCTCTTAACAGAGTAAAATGATTTAGTAGTTACATCTAATAATTTCTACAACTGTACCTAAATATATACATGGTGTGATCTGAGTAATAACCCCAGTGTTCCTTCGTGATTGGGATATATTACTTGGTAACTTAGGTATATGTATGGGCATATAACTAAGTAGGGTTATATGTTGTTTTCATTCTCTTTGGTTTATCCTTATTGGATTTTCGGGTGACCTTGAGGGTCTCAGGGTCCATATTGAGTATTGTTATACTCACCCATGCACGGGCTAAGCCCGCACCTCGTTTTTTTGGATGCAGATGATGGAAAATTCTAATCGAGGTTGAGAGTACCAGGACATGATAGTGCTCGGAGGTGGACCACACGACATGTCATTACATAGAGGAGAGGGGAGGACATGAAGTGTTGTGGAGGCGATCTGTACCTACCCTTCAGGTAGGAATCCAGAGGACGACCCAGTAGCTTCCTTTCTTTTTCTTCAGTTGTATTGTATTTCAGTTGTACTTGTACTATTACTTCTTGGATTGTATTCCCGATCCTTTTTTACATTCAACACTCTTAATTCTATATAGTTGACTTGCATTCATATCTTGTTGTGTGCTTGATTTCATGTGTTTATAGGTTATAAAGGAAATGCCTTCCTATTTTTAGGGAATATTCATTTGCTGCTAGTCTCCAGCCCCTCACCTATGGAAGGTCGGCTTGGGGATAGTCAAGGTACGGGCCCTGGGGGATGGGTCATTACAATAATGTTTTAAAAGGAAAATAAATACCATATTCCCTTTTCATGTTTTTTTGTATAGAAAATTGTATTGATAATTTATTGATTATCTCAAAAATTATACCTTGTGATTTCAAAGTGGGAATGTTGTTTTTTCCATTATGATTATTTTATGTGTTATGGAAATGATAGGGTTCATGGGTATTGTTTATGTATACAGGTGGTTCCATGATAAACTGAGGGAAGGTGAGCTGGGGATAGATATCCAATGAATTGAGTAATGATATAGAGTTTAATGATAAGGTTTATCCTAAGAGATTTATATATTATATTGTAATGGGTATTCCAAATGTAACCATAGAGGTTACTCCTTATATATTATTGATGTATACAATGTAAGTAAGATATAGATTCCACTATATACCTTTATGATTTATAATTCATAAGAAGTTTTTCAAGAATATTACGATTTCATGAGGTATTTTGATGATTTTATGGTTTATGGGTGAAAATTATGATTTTTTGGAAATGTTTTCAAATATTCCTGGATTAATAGTTTAATTACTTATTTTATATCCCTTAATATGATTTTTTGTGCTCATTTCATTTTTTGGAGTGTTTTCTACATGGTATAAGGATGGGTAACATTAGAGATGAAGTAAATATCAATGTATTAAAGATGTTTCCTAAAAATAAATCATTTTTAAAAGGGTTTCCTTTAGTGAAAAAATAGGCATTTTTTGGAAGATTCCACTTAATATTCTTATGTTTTAGTTATGTATGAGTTATGGCCAAATTCTATACATATATAAACATGAAAATATCCTCAATATTAATTTGTTATTTAACTAAATATTATGTAATGTTTTAGTATGGGGCCTTATATTAGTGATCTAATATTAACCAAAGACAACAGAAGTTCTTTAATGAATTTAACATAAAAATTAAATAAAAAAACTGAATGATCATGAGGCCTAGTATCCTTGAAATATCAGGTTCACAATAAATTATTTTTAAAAATAAAACATCATTATTACATTATTTTTAATGAGATCCTAAATCCCATTATCTCTAAAACGCCATATTATACCCTATGGAATATGTAAAAGAAAGGGGCGAGTTATAAATCATAGTAATGGAATAAACATGTAATAAAGAATAACATATGATTCATATGGAATAACATGATAAAATAATTTAAAACAATCATAAAGAACCACATGGATACATAACATAATGAATTAATGTATTATAATATCAAGGAAAAAAATTAATTTAGAAAAAATGTTACATGAAATAATCATATGTCAGGGATAACTACCAAGAAAACATCACATCGTGGAAGAGTCCCATCAAGGGTTATGTTTACTCCCTAACCCTGTAAATAAAATTTCATGATACATAATGATTACCCAATTCATTTTATTTATTCCTAGGTGAACCCATAAAAACAAATATATGCTTGTTTTTTCCACAAATGGAAATAAAATGAAACGTATAAACATAAGAATTGACCCTTAAAATAGGTTGCATCATCCTATATCATATCATAATAAATCAATATTATATAAATATTTCAAAGAGAATACGAATTTAAATATATTGAAAATCCAAAATGGAATACATAATCATAAGTCTCAAAAGATCATGTAATAAAACATCACATGAAATGGAATTTAAATGAACATTCAAAATGTTGTTTTAAGGAATTAGTAAATAACTTTTGGTGAAAGAATAAGTATGGATTTTTTATTCAGAAAATATTTATAAAATAATGTTTATTAATAAAATATTCCTTAATTTAATTAAACTATGAACATGGATACATAATTTAAATTATAATTACATAAAATTATTAAGGTATAGAAAAGATTTCATTTTTTGGTTTTATTTTTAAGAAGGAACTAGAAAAACAAACATAAGGAATGTATTACCCCATAAAATGAAGTGATAATATAATAGGATTATATTTAATATAAATAAATAAATAAATCATAAAAACTAGATAATATTAATTGGGGGATAAATGGAGTTAGATAGAGGATGTTCATAACCTAAAGAAAATGTGTAGTTCAAATAGATCACATACCATAGGATCTATAATTATTCTACAATTTCTATTAATTCCTCAGATAATCATACTATTTATATTAGTTACTTATTTACATAAAATTTAAACCTAAAATATAGTTCTTATAATTATATAATATTCACTTATAACCATTTCAATGTTACATAATGTTTGTTTTTATAGTTCAGAGACCATTCATTTCAGGGTTTTAAGGTCAGATCACCCTTGGATAATAATTGATATTATTATCAAATGGGACTATATCATTAGTTTTCAAATTAAATGTAATTAATAAAACCAAATAATTTGAAATTTATCCAAATACTTGTTTTTTTCTCTAACACATGGTTGATTCATTTAGTAAAAACATTAGGGTTATACAGTCCGTTCATTTAGGCATTTTTACCGACCGTCAAGAACTAGTTTCATTTTATTTAATAAAATATCTAAATTTTAATTTTTGAACATTAAATAAGTAATATTATAACTATAATCATCTTATTAAATATTAATAATATTTTAATGACCATCCATGAAGGTGGTGGGAAAAAAGAAACTATGTTGTTATGGAGGTGTTGAAACCATATTGTAAAAACTATTTTTAAATCAAGAATTAAATATGGGAGGGTATATGATTGAAATAAATAATAATAATAACATATCCATTAATTTTATCACTTCTTTTACTATTATTGGGTGCATGGGGGGTCATATGGTGTGGTCGAAGAAGAAAAAAAATGATAGAGATTAGTCGAGATTCATACCTCTTTCTTTGGTTGTCTCCTCTTAGGATACCCATTAAGGCTCCATTAAAAGGTCTTTTGGCTATTCAATAATATCTAAGACATGGGGGAAAGGATTTGGAATGTAATTCGATATAAATATTCAAATATTTTTGGATTTTAAGTTTTGTAGAGAAGGGGTGGTTGGGGTTGTATTTATATTGTTATGAGAGAGATGATTTTAGTATTACCATCATAATTTTATTATTCAATCTCGATACTACCAATAGAATTGATTAATTTAAAAATAAAAATTACATGGTCTATTTTATTTCTAAATAATGGATTCTAGTATCATACAAGACCCAATATTTCATGCCTTTTTCTAATAATGTTAAATTCCATATTTCACTATTCACAAAATAATCACCCATCTTTGAATAATACCAAAAAATAACCAATTTTTTTTTCTCACATCCAAATTCCAAAAATAAAATCCATATTTTGAAAATAATTTTATAAATATGGAAAATTTAATCTTTCAATAAAATACATATTTATTTTAAAAATAACTTTGTTAATATTATCATCAACATTCCGACCCTTTGAAAAATTACTTATGTTACCATAAAATCATATAATCATTATATTAAATGATAATATAATTTTTTAACTTACTTTAATGAAAATAAAATTTCATTTAAATTAATATATCTTTAATTGAAATGAAAATTAAACAGATAATATTTACAAAAATTTCAAAAAATATTTTTTCATTTATAAAATATTTATTTTCTTTTACCATTATATAAATATTCCATACTATCAATTTATCAGATATGAAAATATAAGTTTATAGATACATTGGTGATAAAACTATTCCAATAACCATGATATTATTCCCAATGTTCATATTTCTATTCCAATAGCCTTTTTACAATTCCAACGATCAGATTAAAATATCAACAATTAGATTTTTAACAGTTATCTAGGATAACTATATTCTATAAATACCTAAGATTTTATTAATTTTTAATTCAATTCTATATTATATTATTATTACACACACACACACACACATATACATATATATATATTAATTTTCAAAATCAAAATATCATTACTAATATTCAGATTTATTTCTAATGTTTTGTTCATGAATGCAATTATTCCAGGCGGTTGAGAAAAATCAATTTTACTGTTACTGGTATTTTATATATTTCTTGTCCCATTTTTATAAATTCAATTGTTATGTACATTTTATTCTATAATTTTAATGTGTAAATAAATATAATAAACTATTATTTTTTTCATCATGTGGTGCAGGTGATTTATATTAAATAAAAAATATGATAGAATTGTTAGAATGGAAACTATATTGACAAAATTATGTGTCATTACATTATTCCCCATTTTAAAACATAAAAATAAAAAATTTCATTTTAAATACTATGCTTAAACATGTGAGGGTTTTTATGCTTCATCACATCCTTTGGATCCCATGTATCCTCTTCATACATATCGTTTCACAATGTATGTGGACTATGTTAGTTGTCTTGCTGTGTAGATCGTTATCCCTATGGTCCAAGATCTTCACAACATACTCCTCAAAAGAGAGATTATTTTCCATATATACAACCGATGAATTCAGAACACGTGAGAGATATTTTTTGTACTTATTCATGTGGGATAAATTTAATAGAACATATAATTTAGATAGGGTTGTTGGGAGTGCTAGTCTATATTCCACAACTTCAATGTGATCGAGATTATCAAAGGGGACAATGTAGCTGGGATATATCATTCCTTTATTAAAAAATATCATGAATCAATTCCATGGAGCTATATAGAGGAACACTTTAACTATAATATCAATATCCATACTTTGTTGATGATTTTTATAAAATCAATTCTATCGACTATGAGAAGCCCTAATGTATGGTTGAATAGACTTGAATTTTCCATAATTTCCTCAAACATTTCATGACCGAGATACATGAATTTTCCAATATCTCCCCAAGAAATAGTGTTTCTCCATCTATTCACATAAAGGTATTTATATGGATCAATTTGGATTCTTTACATAAAACATTCATTGTATGAGAACTCGACGAGTGGAAGATGATATCCACAACCTCAATTAAGTCCTTTGATAATGCTCTCAATATTTCATCAAGTGTATGGATAATATGTTATTATTGGCTTGCATATTTGGGAAAATAATAAATAATGATGTTCTTATATATGATTAAATAGTTTTGAATAATCTTCTACATTAATGAATTAAATTGTGGAACTTGGTCAGATATAATTGATTGTGGTGTTGTTACACCCTGAGATTTTGTGAACTATTATTTTTCGAATTAATTTTTATTTTCGATATTTTTCATTTCCCATGACACTAAAATTAATTCATTATATATATATATATAAATTAATAAACAAATTCAAACATTTCTTTCACACAAAATACCGACTTGACATGCGCTACATGTAACATCAACTTTCCGTACGTTACATGAAACACCCACTTGGTGTAAAATGGACGCCACACTAAGATTCTATGAAATATCATTACACATATTTACATACATATATAATTTAAATAAGATAATTATAACATAACCATTAAACATATTTATTGGAATATTCATAACTATCTGTCAAATATTTTCTAAAATCAATTGAAAATCCCAAAATTAACCAAGGTTGAATTTTTCATATATTTCTGAGAAACATTATTTTTAATGAATAGTGAATAATACTGCTTTTTAGTTAAAAACTACATTTTTTAATTAATTATTTTTGATAAATGAAATAATAAATATGTTTTAAATTAAAATTAGATAAATATTAAATATATTAATAAAATTTAATTCATTAGAATCATTTTCACTTTGAAATTGAATATAAAAATTTAACAAACGTTTGAACTTTTTCCTACTTGAAAACCCAAATATTTCGTTCCATATGCAGTATTAAGACTAATCTTAATTTTTCTTCTTCTATTAATTGAATTTAAAAAATCCAAAAATTTCCATAGTAATCAATATAAAATTTTTATTCTAGTAATACCATGTTATTTTTTGACCAAACTGATTAGTAAAAGTGATTAAAATTAAACATAGCGGTAAGGGTCAAATTTAGTTTAATTAGGGACTAAAACATAAAATTAAGGCCCCAAATGACCAAGACACTTTTCCAACACCAATTTAATGTCCATAGTTTTTACATTAAACTTGAATTATCGATATTTTTTCATTTTCTATGAATTTGTTAAGGTAATAACATGTGCACACCTGACTTGTTTCTAAAACGTCAAAGTGAGTCTTTTTCCTTCCATATAAAGGCCACCACCTCTACCCATTCCACATACCACTAAAAACTTTTATGTAAGGCCAATATATTTAAAAATATCCTCCCAAAAAAACTCCATTCTAACTTTAATCATCTCTTAGGGATTAAATCCTATCAAGGAATCATTTTGGGACAAACCAAAAGGAGTTACCTGATTTAGAGGTAACGTCTTCTCTCAAGCTCCTTCCCTTTATTTTCCATCTCATCCTGTCCAATATATTTATTCCATTACTGTGTGACATAAATAGGATCCTTAATACACTATTATGTTTTCGTAAAATGTTTATTACCTACACATACACACACCCCCATCTAATTGATGTTGAACAAACTATTTTTGTGTAAGGTGAACTACTACCTCACGTAACTATGATTTTTTATTTCACATTTTCCACTAATAATAGTTTCCATTTTGATAGAAATATGTTTATATATGTCATATATTTTATTTATTATGTTTTTATTATTAATTATACCTTATCAAATATAGATATCTTTAATTTCCTTTTTGTGTTAATATGATAATCTCATTTGAGGAAGTGTAGACTACCGCCCCCTCAAAGCGATGTGATTCATTCACACACCAAATGAAATGTATTAAGAATGAGATTAATGAAAATATATGATATGTATGATATATTAATTCACTATTATAATGAAATATATATATACAAAAATATATATAAATATGTCACTTACATACTTTCTTTCAATACGACAATAAAAATAGAAAAAAAAATCATGCGTACGTATGGCTTACCATCTCCCCAATTTGTGTATTCAATTTAATTGTCATTTATGATATAAATTATTGTAATAAAAATATTTATTAGGAACCTGATAATTATATAATGTTCTATATTCAGTAATCATGATATAATTTAAGTACCAATGATATAACAAATTAAGACACACATGAAAGGAAAAGAGAATATTACCCAATGTAAAACCTTAACAGAGGATCGTTAACAATAGGGTAATATAATATCATAATAAAACCATATAAGGTAATATATATAATAATATACCTCTTTATAATATTTATAAGAATTTTATATTTATTATACATGAATTTTAAATGAGTACCAAGATAGTCAAGAAACAAGGTAAGGGGATTTCAACTCACTTTTAATTTCTATGAAATAAATGTTATGTTCATGACTCTGTAATTTTACGTGGTGTATTTAATTACCATTATTTTATTCAATGTGACTTATTATATCAATTATGGGTATTAAAATTCCCATTTTATGTTACTTCATTCACGGGGTTTATGTTTCAAAAGTAATGACATTGGTAAAATAGTTTTATCTTGATTTGCCTTCTTTGAGACTCATGTTTTGTTATGCACCTAAACTCTTTCTTCAAGGTGTATATACATACATTTTACATGTTAATATACTAAATCCCAATATTTTCATGATATTTTATACTTCATGTAATTTCATTTATTACAATGATATTATGATCCCATGTCACCACATTATAAGATTTAATTGAGATAATCTCATCGCTTTTCGAGATTGCTTATGTTTATACTTTATTTTATGAAATATTATAATACATCTCCCAAGTATATTAATTTATTTTATTATCCTATGTTTATCCTTGATATAATAAATTATTGGGACCTTTTTTCTAATACTTGGTCCAAAAGATATTAAATAAAGTGTTTTTATGATATCAGGACTTTACCCTCCCATCGGCCGAAAATCAATGATTTCAAAAAAGGGATTCCAAAAATATTATACCATTATTATATCTGATTTTAAAGACATTTTTACCATTTTTTCTACTACCAATATCTTCTGGGGAATCTTCTTGTCACTTTTCGAACAAGTAATTCCTTTTAACCTTTTTACCATGCAAAAGTAATGATATTTGTATATCATATGACTCATATTGTTTTACCCATCATCATTATTTTGAAGATTAATTTGAATTGTTAAAAGGATAAACTTTAAGAAATTATTTTAAAAGGAATTTTTAAGGAAAAAGGTTTTCAAAAATTATTTCAAATATTTGTTTTTAGTTTTGAATATA
This sequence comes from Viscum album, assembly GCA_963277665.1. Lineage (NCBI taxonomy): Eukaryota > Viridiplantae > Streptophyta > Magnoliopsida > Santalales > Viscaceae > Viscum > Viscum album. Next base: position 1,174,520,617 of record OY728153.1, on the reverse strand, counting down.
TTTTCAATTAAATTTTTTTAAATGGTTTTTTTGTATAAAAAATACATTTTCAATGAAGAAAGGATATTTTCCTCTATAAAATATTTTTAAAGATATTTCAGAACTATTTTCCATATATTATGACATAAGGTGATGTTTACCATGATCTTTTTTTGAAATTCTCTAAAGGTTCCATTCATATCGTTTCTATGAATTGTTTATGCTTAATGTAATTATCTTTATGAAATATATTTATTTTTAATTAGTTATGTGTTTATGAAATCAGTTTTACATTTTCATGAAATTATTTGATGAAATGGTTATGAAACATATCTATTTTTCTTAAGTTATGATGTGATTAAATGTTAATGATACCCATTTTAATTTAGGCATTATGATTTTATATTTACAAGACCTATTTATTTTTATGGGCCATGATAAGATAAATGTTTTATAATCTCGTGGAACATGTGTAAATGATTTTACTATGAGATGGGAGGGACCTATATCTCCATCCAATGAATTGGGTAATGATAATTTTTATATGATCTCAATGGGTACATGGGTTGTAGCCCAAGCATGAAAAGAACAAGGGTGTACATGTTGTAGAAGAAGCCCAAAAATAAAGAGGTTATATGTGCTTTAGCCCAAGCCCAAAAATAGAGAGTGTGTATAGGTTGTATCCCAAGACTAAATAAAAGAGAATAAATAGGTAGTATCCCATTCCAAAAAATAATATGTTATATGGGTTATATCACAATCCTAAATGAATGTGGTTACACAGGTAATATCCCAAGGCCGAAAATAAAAAGTTATGTGGGTTATAGCCTAAGATAAAAAGAATGTAGGTACACATGTTGCCAAACCAAGCCCAAAGTAGGTACACGAGTTAAAGTTTCTACCTAACATGTTATAGAGGATTTGGTAGGTAGACTTGATATAAAGGTTTCTCTTCTTATATGAATGTAAAAAATCATATTTCCTATTCCTTATTTATGATTTCATGGCTCGTGATGTTTATTTACTAATGATTCATGTTTTATCGACTTCTAATACTTATCCTATATGCCATGTTTATGACCTTTGATATGTAGGGTATTTTATCTTAATGTTACGACCGAATTATAATACCCCTATGTTCATGTTTATGCTCACATGTATCCCTTTTTTACCCTTACTGGGAGGCTATGCTCACCCATTTCTTATGTCTTATTTATCTAGGTTATGAAAAAAGTTTTAGTTATAAGTAATAATGGTGTATATGTTTATGGAAGATGTTGAATATCGTTCATTTGGATAGTAGATTTTTTTCCAGGTTTACAATGACCCCAAACTATTACGGTCCTCTGGCATGTATTTTTGTAATTTACTAAATATTCATTTAAAATGATGTAATATACATGTATGTTAATCCTGGGTCACTATAGTTGGTATCAAATGAAAGGTTTTCTCAAAAAATGGAAACAAGGGTAATAAAACCTTAGTGTGATTCCTAAGATTATTTCTATGTATATTTCTAGGGATTTATATGAGGATTAGTATATGGATGAGTTAACATTTTGGAAAATTTCCTAGAATTTTAGTAAATCATTGAATGTGTGGTTACCTATAAATACATCCCGGTCTGAATACTACAAGTGGAAGTGGATCTGGAAAGAATTTACCCAGGGGTAACAACCCCAACAAGATGATCCAGAATTGAATTAGGGAAATATACTAAATGAAAAAGTGTCCCTACTTCACACCTCGTTTGACACTCCCGAGGGATGTGCATTGGGAAATCACAAACTATTCTAAAATCAACATTAAGGATTTAGATATAAGTTAGCTATTAATAACCTTGGATAAACCCAAGGTGTCATAGATTATGGAAGGTGTCATGATTTAGACATCCTATAAATTATTCATTTCATGACTATGTTGTTTTTATAATATGATTATCAATTCCCACACTATGCTTCTAGTTTAAGTCAATGCGGGAACTGGAAGGAACTGGATTAATGTTAAATTTTATGGAAATTTTTCTGATGAGAAGTTAGGTGGGATGATCACTATGTGAAATATGTCATCATCATTCCTAATCAATTTTCATGGAACATTATAAACAATGTTTACCTTAACCAACATTCAGACTCCCCAAGGAAGATAAAGAAGGAGTTTGCTGAGAGTTTGGGAAATTGATACCATGGAGGAAAGAATATTCAGTTTCATTTATGTCAAGAATGTTGAAAAAACCACCTACGTGAATGTCATAGAGGAATAATAAGGTGTATTGAATATGGAAAATACAGACACAAATAAAGTTAATACAGGGTGAAAATAATGAGTTTAGTTAATGAAATGGATGAGAATTTGACCTCCCTATGTAGTCATTGAAGGTTATTTGTTTTATGTGTTGAGAAAATGTTCATTATGCCACACAATGTCCCAAGAGGAAGGTTCATAAAGAGAATCAGTAAGGTGGTGTGGGTAATGGTTACATTATGGATGATGAAATGACTACATATGAAATGTGAAAGGAAAGAGGTATAATTACTAATTGATTAAGGATGATGTAATCCAAGTATTTATGAATTTTTATTCAAAAGTTATGAATGATTAAATATACAAGGATTGTTCTACTTATATTATTCTCTTAGTATTTTCAGGATTATATGGAATGTTTTCTATAGACTAGTGAAGTGATTTAATGATAAAATGAAATTTTGAATAATGGAAAGAAACCATTAATATTATCTTTATTATAATATAATGTTCTTTGGATAAATATACATGGGATATGAATAAGTATATTAAAAAGTATTTATTACCATGGGATCAAGTAAATAAATTTTTATAAGTGGTTTATGCTTCTAATGATGAAGTTTTTATCATTTTTGAAATAAAGGGTTATATCAAATACACTTAGGAATAAGTGATCATGCATATTTTCAAATAAAATTATGGTAATTTTGGTTATGACCATGATTTAAGAGAATATTTGATGAGGCTATTCACATGTTTGGAATGTGAAAACCAAGAGCTATCTTATGATATATAGAGAATCAATATTATGCTAATTTTGTGAATTCATTCTAGATATTTGGATTTTCATCTTTTAAAATGACAATAAGGTTATAAATTTATGAAAATATTAAGTTAAACATAAGAAGAAGTTAGTATGATTATATTTTGTTCCCCCAAAACGTATGTGTGCAAACCAAATGGTCTGATGGAGAATACCAAGATATCTATTTTATATTGTTTTTCATAGGGTTAAGGATTCATGTTGGGTTCACCATTTTTTTGTTTTCCCCAGAATGTGTGGGTGAAAACTAAATGGCCTGATAGAGAATAACCAACCATCTATTTTATAGTGCTTTTTATCAGGTAACCTATGAACAAGGTTAATGATTCACATAGGGTTCACCATTTTTTCGTTTCCCCCAAAACATATGGGTGAAAAAATGGTCCGATAGTGAATAAACAACAATCTATTTTATAGTTTTATTCATTGGGTAACCTATCAACTTGGTTAAGGATTCATGTTCGGTTCACCATTTTTTTATTTCCCCCGAAATGCGGGTTTGTGTTTGGAATCACTACTTCTGGATGGTATCTATTTGATTTATTTATAGAACCAGAAACACCCAATGGTTCTATACCAAAGGGAACTACTTTCAAAAGGTAGACACTAGTTGGGTTTTTTGAACCAAGGTACTTATGAACTCACATTAGTTGAGAGGATGGGAGGTCATGCTCATCACAAACTTTTGGGGGGGATTGTTGCCTACTTCAGGACTCTATTATAGATTAATGACATGTTCATGAATCCTAATTAATTTAAAGAGCATAATTTTGGTTCCCTTTGAAATTTTCATCAATTATTAGCATGTGTGGAATTCAAAATCATCCATATGTATTCATGGTTCTTTATCAATGGAGATATCCATATATATTCGGGGTTCTCCATCAATGGTATCCTATCATATACTACTTAGACATTCTTTAGGTTTTTGTATGGTGATACATGTTTTCCAATCCACTCAGGGAGGATCTATGGAATTTATCATCATCCAGGGAGACAAAATTTGTTTTAATGCATGTATCATACCCATAAATGGTATACCTACATATCCTTATGAAACAAATCAGAACCCCCATTGTTCAGTGCTGCTTAACGGGACACATCACACCTTTTAAAATCGTGTGATAAGGACCTAACTATACACTTTAATGTCATGTGGTAAGGAGATCTTGGTGGAAGGTTCCTAGTAAAATCTTGTTTTGGGTGTTATTCCTAAGTAGTTCAAGAAACCGGGAAAGGATATGAGTTTCCAACTTAGATTAAACATTTCTGGGAATATGGCTCAGAAAAAATCTAGTGGGTATGTAGTGTTGGGTTTGAACCTCATGGAGGCTTCCTAAGTATCCCACTTAGATGGGAATCAAGGCACACATAGTTCAGTGAGTCTCACAGGAAGGTATGGTCTTATGAGAGAAATAGGTGGGGGATTACTCCTACAGATTATTCCCTTGTAACAGGGTCTATGAGAAATGTATTAACTCTTGGAGATTAAAGGGGGACTTAATTCGGGGAATAATCCTAAGGAAGATTCCCAAACTATGGGAAATATATTTGGATTCATGAGGAGGATTTCCATTGAGATCAGGCCCTAATTGATGGCTTTCTATATATCCCAATTATGGTGGGAATCAGAGTTCTTATAGTTCAAGAAATGGGGTAGATTGTTCGGATGTTTCTATCATTTAAAACCTCTAATCCCACACGAGTCATGCTCGGTGTGAGAAACAAAATGATGTGAAATATGCATCAATGTGACAAGCATTTTCCACTACTAATATAAGAGGCTGGTCTCACAACGAATAAAGCTAGGGTGACTGTGGACGAGGGCACAATGCAATGAACCATTCAATGTGAATTGAAAGTGAAGGTCATTAGCTCCAGATCAAAAGGCTAGAGGCTTACTCTAGGAGAGATTCCCTTTTTTAGGATTGGTTGTGGCTTACACCTAAGGATGTTTCCCATTTAATGATTGGTAGGGGATTACTCTTAAGGAGGATTCCAATTTTTGGATTGGTTGGTGAATAATACAAGGGGGGATTATATTTTGAGGATTAGTTGGGGATTAATCCTATGTAGGATCCCTATTTGAGGAATTACAAAGCATATGAGTCTGGTGATGAGGTTTGAGTAATTTATTGAGGAGTGTGTCAACTCATGGTACTTGAGGAATCCCTAAGGAGAGTCCAAACTTGAAATATATTAAAGGAACCAAGAGGCGTAAGTTTACTCAAGGAACTTCATTGAGTGCGATGGAGTGCCTACAATCCTGGTATTCAAGGCTAGATGTTGGGATGCATAATGGGAACAATTGAAAATGATGTTGACCCGACCAGAAAAGTTCATGATGATACTCTATAAATTTCATGGGGGTCAGTGACAGAAACTATGGGACTGTTATAGAGGGTTAAGACCACAGATCAGGACTGATCTAGAGAAGTGGTACAAGGGGGAAATTCCAATTATATGGACCGACAAGTTTTTTTAGATCAGTACTGTAGGTGGGATTTCTAGGTGCACCACGCATGTGCTTTTCCAAGGTGTGTTACACAGGTCCTCTATGCAGTTTCTCCTTACAGATCCTCTACAAAGGTTCTTAGTGAAGGTCCATGTGTTCTAGACCCTTATGGGACTTTGATTCAATTTTCCTTCTTAATTATCTCATATCTTGTGTTTTTTATAGTTATTTGAGAGTGTTTAAAGACCGGAGAGAAGGGTTTCTACACAATGAGATATTTGAGGATTATTCCTAATTTTAAAACTCTCAATTGGGGAGTGAAAGGGTCAAATTTATTGGTAGGGGGCTGGTCAGATAGAGTTCGTCAGCATAGGTATATCACATAGGTCCCCTGTATTTCTCTTCTGCATAGGGGTGTATAAATGACTAGTCCGCATGGGTATCCATCAAAACTCTTTCGCATAGATCCTTGCGTTAAAATATTTTTCGTCTTTAGAGTGCCATAAATTTTTATCTGTATGTCCTTTTGGGCTTTGGAACAAGTCTAATCGATGCTCTCAAATAGATATACGCTTCATGAGATGGATATTTCACCATGATCATTTTGAATAATCTTATAAATTGAATTTAATGTGTAGACATCTTTTTTCATACATCTTAGAAATCCATGGCCTTCTCCCAAAGGGGGTATTTTTAGCTTATCCATTATTATGGATAAGTATCCTAGAAAAGGAAATCCAACCATGAATTTTATGTCAAAGTTATTGAACCAGATTCTACGGTGTCAAAAAAATCCCCCATAGAATTTGATTCACTCAGAATAAAAATAATATGGTTCTAAGGTAACATTAAGGAACATTGATGCATTCCAACATCATTTTATATGATTTGGAGCTATATCATGTTTGTAAGGTTGCTATAATATTTTCCTAGCCCACAAGTCTTAGTGTGGATAACTTTATTGTTTCTAGGGTTTAATGGACAATAGTATAAATTTTTGTCTTTTGTGTCCTTACTGTATTATTTTCATAAGATCTATATATAGGAGACATAACAGGTTAGATTTGACATTTGATTAAGTTTAACATTTTGTGTTTTCAACCTAACAAGATTTTTGCCTTTTAATTTTGTTTCTTGATATTGCCCAAACCATATAGAGTATTAGTCTAGAGAACTGAGACTCAACATTTATCCAAAATAGCCCTTACTAGATTTCAATCTAGTGATTACAATGTATCCTTTTAAGGGTAGTTTAAATTTATTCGTGTCATACTAATAGGGATAATGTTTCCTGTTGAATATCTTTGACAATAAATTTTGAGATTAAATATAAAAAAGGCATTGATTTCTGGTAAGGTCCTGATATTTTTTTAGATACATCCAAGGGGATTATTGAGTCATGATTATTATTTCCACCAAATATAAAAACTTACTTTTTACAATATAAGATGTATTCTCCAGGAATAAAGTTACCACTATTTGAAAAAACTCGTTACATGGGATGTATTATGCAAGTCCAACTAGGGAATATGCTGCATAGCCAAACAGTGGCATCCTTAGGCAGAATGACTCATTATGTGGGTAATTATTCAAGGAAAACTATGGAACATATTACATAGTTAGGTAAAGGATCTATAAATAATTATGAAATTTTATTACTGATAAAAAAGGGGTTTAAAATTTGGAGATCTCAAGACCATTGTGGGTGACTTTTCTAAGGAAAGATATATGAAAATAAAAGGGTCAATCTGTGTCGATATAGGACATTAATTAGGAACAATTCCTACAATAATTAATTATTTTAAGGACGGTATATTTTTTAGAAAGGTAATTTATGATCTTCTTCTATGTAGTTTAATGTCATGTAACAAGGATATTATACTATTCAGTTTTATGTCATGCATTAAGGGAATTATGATGTGTAGTTTTATTTCATGTAGTAAGCACAATATGCTGTCTAGTTTTAATTCATGTAGTAACGACATTATGCTCTACAGTTTGAAGTCTTGTAGTATGGACAATATGTTTTGTAGTTTTAAGTCATGAATCAAGGAAATTGTGGGACATAATTTAACTTCATTATCTCTTCCCTATCGTTTTTGAATATCAAATTTCATTGTATTTTTTATGGAAACACAATAACTTATTTAGGTATGTAAAATAAGAAGTTTAAACTTTGATTTGGGAATTTATAGATCCAGATAATGACATGGGAAAAAAGTATAAATGCAATAGATAATGTCTTTTCCATGAATGGAATTACCACTATTTGACAAACCCATTATAGGGGTTGTATTATGCCGGGACAACTAGGGTATGTGCTGTATAGGCAAATAGTTGAATCTTTTAGATGATAAGCCTATTTTGTTGGAGACTTACGCAATGAAACCAAAGGGCATTTACTGTATAGTCAGGAAAAATATCTCTTGGGTATCATACTTTCTATAACTAAAATTGGAAGGAATTTTATGGAGATTCAGATTTTTCGAAGCATAGAGTTTGGTTTATGGAGAAAAGTCCCTGAATACGGAAAAAGTATTTCCAATCATGATTTCCAAAGAATAGGATGAAGTGGTTCTCAATAAAGTTATATCACAAATAAAGGTAGTATAGTTCCTATAGTTTTAGGTCATATGACTATGCTCATAAAATCATGGAATCAATGGATGATATGTGGTCAAATAATTCAAGGTTATTTCAATATTATTTAAAAACAAGGAGGGGTAAAATCAGTAAACCACGGTCTTGGAGATTTTTAGGTCAAGAGAAAGGATATGGGAAAAATATATCACAGATGACTACATTAAAATATGGATTCATGTATATCGTCATCAATGTTTGAAGGGGATAGAGAATGCTTTTACCAAGAATGGAGTTACCAAAAATTAGAAAGACCCGTTATGAGGGCAGTATTATATTGGGACAACAAAGTCCTGTACTAATTATCCAAACACTGACATCCTTTTATAGAAATGAAAATTATATAGGCAAATTATACAAGGCTACATAGGTGCACATACTACATAGTCAGGAACAACAGTTCTCAGGTATCAGAAACTCTGTCACCAAAAACTGAAGAATGATTATAATGATGTGAAAGTATTCAAGAGTAAGAGGGTGAAATATGAAATCTTATGTTCAATGCATAAGAAAAATATTTGTATCAATATTGGCAATGATTTTTGATTCCATTACATAGATCTAACTCATATATATAATGGGGATATCTTTTGTTTTATTACTGGGATACTACATGGATTTGTCTAATTGTATAACAGATTCATATTTTTTATCTCATTATTGAAACTAAGATCCATTCCCTAGTTTTCACAATATATCCCAATATGATGAGAATCATTCTAGACACAGTTCTATGGGTAACATGTAGTTTAATGTCATATAGAAATGACATTAGGGGCTTTGATATAAATAGAAATTGAATTTATTCAGGTAGATCTAACTCGTATATGGAACAAAATAGGATTTTTCACATCATGATTCATCTGGGCCCAGGATTCAAAGTATGGAAATCACTATGTATCTCATTAGAATGAGAACCAAAACACATGTAGTTCTTTTAGGTCCACACAGTTTATCATCATGTGGTGAAGACATGAAGTGATTCCGACATGAAATGGAATATTGCAGCTGGACTAGAGAATAAGACCTAAGAAACACTATGTAACTTTCTGAAGCATGAATCAAGACACACATAGTTCTTAAATAATGTTTCCCTCACTCTAATTGAAGTACCAAGTGAGGAAAAAAAGGGTTTATCGAAATTATGGTTCATAAAAAATATGGAAACGTGTATTGAATCTCCTCATATAGATCTGATTCACAAATGGGAGAAGAAAGTCATTAATTACATTGTGATTTAGCTAGGTCCATGATTGGATTGTTTAGACATTTCAACGTATCTCATATAGTTGAGAATATAGTCAATTCCCATGATGTTTATAATCTCACACTGAGGATGAAAGTGAACAGACGTGAAATGACTATGTATCTAATATAAATGTAAACTGAAACACATGTAGTTTTTTTTGAATGTGATCATACAGATTATTATCTTACTCTGAAGACATATAACCTGAAATAGTTATTGAAATACTATATTTAGGTAGATAAGTTCCTTACCGAATTCCCAATCCCACATGGGATTTTCTCGGTGTGTGAAACAAGGAATGTTAAAAGTTCTCCTCAATAATAAAAATGTATAAAAAATGAAGGACACATGTATGATAATTATATGGTGGTTATGCTAGGTTAAAGGACCCGAGCATGACTACATATCTTGCTGAAGCAAGAATCCAACCACACACAGTTATTGAGATTGTTCCCCATATCAATCACAATTTGATGTGAGGAAGATGTATTTTTTGGGCCCAATATTGGATATCTAGGCATATTTACATATCCTATTGAAATGAGAATCATGATAAATATTGTTCTAGACAAGATAATTCCCTACAACAGTTGAGTTTGATGTGAGAGATGAGGGATTTTAACACATTCTGGAATAATGATAAAACTTAAGACAGAAGATGGTATAATGATCTAACTAGGTATTATAGAAGATTAATATGTATAGATCAGGTTTATATACAGGAGGAAAATGGGAATTAAATTTCATTATGGTTTTGACTGGGCCTAATATTGGAGATCTGGGCCTCACTACGTATCCCATTAGAATGAAAATCAAGCCAAAATAGTTCTTGAAACAGTTCCTATGCAGGATTGACTCATACACACATGGAATAAAGGTGATCTTTTTTTTTGTGGTTGGTCCCAATATTGGAGAGTTAGGAATCTCTACATATCTAATTTAAATGAGAATCCATCCATATGTAGTTGTTGAATAGGGGTCTCTTTGCAGATCTGATTCAATCATATGGACAAATGGGACTCATGTGATAGTAAAGAGTTGGAATGATGTGACCAATTCTTGAACATGAAAGCTACATATCATTTTAAGAACCACACATAATACCAATTTTTTGTATCTTAAGGGATTTATTAATGTCAAATAAAGAAGTTGTTAACCGTAAACTTTAATGTCGTGTAGTGAGGACAAATTATGTCATGTAGTTTAATGTCACATGACACAGAAAAAGATTATATTCATTTTAACGTCATGCTACATGGACATATATGGTTTTTATATAGTTTAATTTAATTTATCTACAACATTTTTCGTAATGTATTTTATCATCATACATCTAGGATGTAAATTTTGAGTTTATAAAAATAAATTATTTGGGAACCTTGAATTGGTTGGAGTTTTAATAAGTTTATAATCAATTGATACTATGGAATAAGCTCCATTAGAGTAGAACTTATGTATGAAATAAGGTCATTCCCACATTTTTTTAAGCATTGGAGGCTTCTTTCCAGGTATCATCAGAATCTTGAGGAATAATACCAATTCTCCTTAAAAAATGAGTAAAATAAGATGTTCTTGTTAAAACATCATGCTATTATATTCTGATAGAATCCAGGTAATGTAAGGTAAGAAATATCTTTTCGTCTGATCATTCTAGCTCATCGAATCACTAATGAGACTATTCATCTATAGATAATTGATTTCATATTAAAATTTATAGTAAAGTTAATTGAATTTCAATATGCAGAACTACTTATATTCCATATACCAATGAGTATGGAGTTTCTTATTTCGTAGTACGAGTAGTAGTCCAGTAATCCCATAATGCATGAAAGAGTTTATCAGGAAAAGATTTCATATCTTTATCATCCATTTTCTAGTGTATATTTGATAGGGTCTAGTTGAAAGCCTCTATTGGTGCATTGTTTGCTGCATGATAGCGAGTTGGATGGTCAGATTTGTTATTTTACTCCAAATTTTACTTATTTACCTCATTAGAAATGTAATTTATGCCATTTTTCATCAATATTCAATGAGGGACACCAAATATGGTAATGATATTATCTTTAAAAAAGCTAACAATTATTTTATCCCCATCTTCCTTTATAAGTATTGCATCAGCCCCTTTGGAGAAGAAATCTATAGTAGTAAGAATATACTTTAACTACATAGACATAACTGGAGGATAAGGTCCCACTACATTCATTCCCCTTATAGAAAAAGGAAAGGAGTATTTAGCTATATGTAGAAACTATAAGGGTTAATGAATGAAGTTAGTATGCATTTGGAAGGGATGAAACATCTTAGTGAAATATGTTCAATATTGTGTCATCGAAGGCCAAAAGTATCCAAGACTTCAAATTTGTTCAGAAAGCCTATTCTTAGACTAGTAAGCACTAGAGGCTCCTACATGTATTTATTTCATCATAGCCATAGTTTCATCCCCATTAATGCCTTTGAAAATAATTACGTTGATGCCTTATCTATAAAGGATCTTCTGTTGATCTGTGCCATCATAAAGAGTGAAATGAACTACTCATTTCATGATCTATTCTCTTTTAATATGGTCTAGTGGGAGTACCCCATTTTGGATATATTCAGTTATGGGTGTCATCCAACCCGTGGTATGATCATATGGTTCAGAAATGGGACTATTTTCACTGATTTCCACTATTCTAATTTAGAGAAAAGGGGAAACCTCTCAATTATGAGCAATGCTAATGATTTTTTCATCCCAATTTGGATCTACCAAGGCTGTTGTTGTATCTTCTAATGCATCATAATGGGAATTTTATGACTACAGGACGTAATAAAATGTTGTATTTGAGGGAAATTCTTCCATTAAACCTCAAAAAAAAAGCACTCAAGGGAATTATTCCTTCCTTTCTAATGGAGTAATACCCATTAATTTGATTAATTACCAATTCTGAATCACCTTTCACCTCCAGGTAATCCATTGGTACTTGGATTGATAATTCCAAGCCTACAAAGAGAGTTTGATATTCTACCTAATTGTTGGTACCAACTTCTGATAGAAAAAAGAAATATAAAAATACTTCATTCTTTGGGTAAATAAGCACAATTCCTAACCCTACTTTGTTGAGTTTAGGGTGTTCCATTATCTGCCTTGTTGGACTTATGGAAGCACCAGCAAAGTACATTTCCGATATTCTGAGACATTCATGAATAATAAAGATTTATTCCTCAGGAAATTCAGTATTAAATGTTTCCTATTCCATATATGGGTTATTGGAAAGGAATTATGCTAAAGCTTGGCATTTCATTGATTTTGGGGCACAAACTGTATATCAAATTGTTACAAAATGACCACCTACTATGAAAGTGGTATTGTAAGAATAGGACTATTGAGGATGAATTTGAGTGGGTTATTTAAAGATACTAAGTGAACCTGATGATGCTTCAAATATTGTCCCAAATTCTGAACTACAATGCTTAATTCTAGGAAACTTTTCTCAATATTTGAAAATCAAGCCTATGCATCGATCATGGCTCGACTAAGATAGTAATGGTTTTTTGTTTCATTCCCATCATCATTATTTTGTGAAAGTAAGGAACCCAATGATTGATCCAAGGATTTCACATAAATAATGAGTTCCTTTCCCTCAATATCTAACATCAATACTAGTGGGATAAAGAGATATTTATTGAGGGTATCAAATTCTTCTTGGATGTTATTGGTCCCTTAATATGTGATCATTTTATACATCAAATTGGTGAAGTGAAATCACATTCCTTTCAAATTGGATTTGAAGAACCAAATATAGGCCAAGGTTCCTTGAATTCATCTTAATTATTTCATGTTTCTAGGAGGTGACATACCAAATATGTCCTCAGTATTATCAGGATCAACTTCAATACCACGATGGAACACAAAAAAACTAAGAAATTCTCACGAGGATTCCCCAAAAGCACATTTTAAGGGGATTGACTTCAAATTATTTTTCCAAGGCTTGCGGAATATGGTATCTAGATTAGCCAAGTGATCAAAATGTTGTTTGTACTTAACTATGAGATCATTCACAGAGCATTCAATGATTTTTCCCAAGAAGGGTTTAACAATGTGGTGTATTTCATATTGATTTGTCACACCAACATTCTTCAAACCAAATGGAATTACCTGATATAAAAATATTCCATGAGGGGATCTAAAATCTACATATACCTTATCTTCTTGGGATATTCAAATTTGGTTACACCCAGAGTATCCATCCATGAAGGAGATAGCTTCGTAGTAAGCTGTTGTATCAATAAAAAGTTCTGCGATTAGAACCAAAAATTATTCCTTGGGGAAATTTCGTTTAAGATATATAAAATCAATTCAAAATCTAATTTACCCATCATTAATTTTCACTAGGACAATGTTGGCCAGCCATTTGGTATATTGATCTTCCATGATAATGATAGCTTTGATAAGTTTGTTGACTTCGACCTCATTTTTAGAGGTGTGAGTTGGGTGCATTCTTCTTTCTTCCTACTTAAATACCTGATTCTATTATAGAGAACCCAAATGATGAGTTTCTATTTTAGGGTCAAGTCCTGGCATAATAGAATATTTCCAAGAAAACACATTTCAACGTCTCTTTAGAAATGAAGTGTACACCTCTTGATCTTCGGAAGTTATGGCTGCACTAATTACTTTGGGTCATTAATCTTCTTATGTACCTTTATTTTTTCTCTAAGTTCATCCACTATGGTGGAGGTTCCTTCATCAAATATAAGAGGGGAATCATTGAGAACTTTTTCTTTTTGTTCTAATCCCTCATATGTTACCTCTTCTATTTTTGCTTTAAGGGTACTTGATGAAGAAAGACTTTTAAAGCTTGGAAAGGAGACAATATATAAACATCCTAAAGAAGAGGTAACCATTTTATACCATATTAATGATGACGAGACTTCCTGGAGAATTAAAGAGAAAAAGATGCGTTATGAATAACCATCCTTGTATTTCTCTATTAATGCATCAACTTCTTCTATGCTGAATGACAAAGCAAGGACTTGCTGAAATTTGGTGGATGAAATGAGGATATCTCCATTTAATATTTCAACACTTCTTGGATGATCAACACTTTCTCCCTTTTTTTCATGCTCGATTGACACAACTAACGTTATGGAAGTCCATATACAAGTTTTTGGATTTTGTTATATCCTTCAATTTTATTGCAACGCCCCGACCCCAGTTACCCAGAGTCGGTGCATTATTTTAATACACTGGAATGATTACAAGGAATCAAGTCCTGATAGACAGATTGGTTTACCAGTCCTAGAAATTAGATTACATACATGAAAGTTACATTAATCTTCATAACATACAAAACAAAATAAATAATCCTTTATGAATGCCATTATTCCCTTGTCTTAACCCTGCATATCAATCACAATACACTTCTTGGAATCATGGAAAAAATAAAACATAGAAAGGGGTGAGCTTAGATGCTCAGTAAGGAAAATAATATAGGGGAAACTTTCATAAATAAACATAAACATTTAAGGCAATGTATAACTAAAACAAAAGACTTCTAAACTTGATCTTTAGCATAATATGGCAGAGATAAAATAAAATAATGCCATTTACTTATTCACATGGATATTCTACTGGTCGAATAACCACATGAAATATCAATAACCACTTTTATAATGATGGAATGCATAATTACATACTATCATAACCACGTAGACAAGGCCTCGTGCCAAGACTACAAATAAGATTTTGTCAAGGCCTTGTGCCAAGACACAAGTTTGTCTCGTGAGACCTACCGATGCATCGAGGAGCTATAATGGGCTCCACCAATCACTTACTAAGTCCAATGCATTCCTCATATGAAATGGTCTAAACATAACATAAAAATTCGTATAAAAACTATCATATGAAATGTCAATACATCACCCAAAAACAATGAATTGTATAAAAATAACACATCCACAGTCAAACATATCACAAAACCTTCAACATAATTTGGAAGATTTGTATCTTTATAAATCAATTTAAAATCCATTAAAGGATTTTGACGTTGATGAAAATGATTTGTAAAACTCTTTAAGATAAATACACATTTTTCATGAAAACATTTAAAATTAAAACAATTTGGAAAAAATTCATTTAAATATATTTTTGAATCAATGTGTCCCATACCACTTATAAAATTTTGAAAGTAATTAACATTTTAAAAACATTCAAGTCCATATAAATAAATCCTTAAAACCCATTTTGGAGACATGGAAATAAATGAGAAGAATTTTGAAGAATAAATATTTAAAACATTTGACATGATGTTTTAGTAATGATTCCCTTAAAATAATCCTTATGAAAAATCATTCATAAAACATGGACATGGATAATAAATATGTCCCAGTAGATACTTTCATAAAAACAACCACAGATAATAAAGAGATTGAGAAATTAACGCTTACCTATTTGGTAACTTATGAAACATACACCCCATGAAAAAGGTATCAGACAATAAATATGTAATTACACATAAATTAAATTTTATTACACAATGAATACAATTATGGGATGTACATACACCACACAAAAGGTAATAGTGGCAATATGGCAAGAATCTCACAAGAAAAAGGAGTGAGATGAAAACCCCTTACCTTGCACTTTCCTTTAGACGAGGGTATGTTTATCCTCCTGTATGAAGACTATTGTATGCTATTAAATTATACCAGAACCATATTAATATTTATTATATCGTACATTATTCATTTATGACATTATAATACCCATTAAATAATAATTTCAATGTTATATTAATAATTGGGTAATAATCTCTTTCTTTATCGTACGTGTTTTAACATGTTACTCTTGATTGTATCACATAGATCATGATTTAAATACTTCCAGAATAAAAAAATTGTTTTATTTATCATATATATTTAGAATATAGAAACTTATAATAGATGTATATATGAAATGGAAAACACCGTTTATGGAGACGGTAGTCCGTACGTACACATAAACACTGTTTCCGTTTTCATATATTATTGAACGGAAGTAAGTGAATAAGATATATGTAAGTGCATAAATACTTATATATATAAATATATATATTTAGAGTAGAATTATTATGTCATATATTATGTACTTATTAGTAATACATACTTTTTATAATCATTGATGAATGGTGAACATGGAAATGAATCTCATCGCGTCGTGGAGACGGTGATCCGTATGTACTCACGAGCGAAAATATCATTATTTTGATATTAATATAATATATAATTGGATGGTATATAATATATATTGAATCCTTATCATTTTATATTTACTATTTACATCCAATACACATCATTATTATACCCATCCAAATAATAATGTATTGAATAACAATTACACCACAACGTGGAGACGGTAAGCCGTACGTACACACGTATGGTGACATGTCATTCAAAGGGTGGATAGAATATTTAATTTGGTTGTATCATAATTATAATAACATCATAGTATATTGAATATACTGTATTTATTATTTTATAATTTAAACAACAAAGAAAAAGGAAGTGGAAGAAGAAATGAACTTGAATGTGGGTGGTGAAATCAATACCTCTTCTTCCGGTTCGTCCTTTTTATTTGATAAAAAGGGATCCTTAAGTTGGCTTTATGATCAAACAAAGGCCTCTAGGTTGAAGGGAGTATAGTTAATAGGGTATTTGGGCAGGGGTTTTCCAAGCCATATGGCTTAGAAGGTTTGAATTAGAGAGAAGGGTAAGTGCCCGTTTATAAGAGGGGTGAGGGGCACCTTAGAAAAAACATAAAATATTATTTTATAATAAATTCATATTTTGTTTCTAATGGATACAAGGATGATTATTTTAATTCTAAGGTGGGAATTGGTCGAAAATAACTCAACCAATAGGGTTTATACAAGTTTAGGTTACCATTGTAACCTTATCATTTAGATTTAACACTATGTCAAATAATTTACCTTTTTCCATGTCTTCTTGTATTCTAACACTATATGGTTAATAAACATACTATATATTTCCAATAGAACCACAATTGGTTCATTAATGTCATATATATTATTATATAATTCTTTTGGCTGATCGTTAGATTTTTAGGACCATTATATCAATTAATAATATAATATTGGTTTTAAAAACTATTTTATGTCAATATTGAAACTATTTGGTATTTGTTTTTTGTTAAAGTAATGAAAACCTGATTACTTCCAACAAAATACATCGAATAAATCTTAACATGTAATATGAACTTATAAAATTCGTGGATGTCATAAAAACATTGAAATTATATTTATTTTAGTATTTATAATACCATTTATTTAATTCTTTCATGAATAAGGTAATTACTGTAACATCATTGTGTCATAAATAAATTTATATATTTAATTTCTAAAAATTATAAATAAAATACCATGATGTTTTAAATCTTTTTATCTTTCTAATTAATATTTATAATCAAATTTATATTATGTAAAACCCTATATTAAATTTTTTTATTTGATAAACATTGATTTTAATTCTATTAACTCTTCTTTTATCTAAATAATAATAAATGTCCTAATCTAATCCAAGTGGAACTAAATGATACTATTTTATTCCTAAGGTTTTTTTGGTCGAGATACACTTGTCCAATAGAATTAGTACATGTGATAGGGTAATATTAATATCATTTTTACCCTTTATTACCCTATTTACTTTTAACCGTGGTAAATAAAAGTAAAAGTTACTATTCACCAAAAATTATTTTTATCTTATTGAACCACATTTTACTCATTGATATTATCCGTGTCTCTCGGATTTTCTAAATTACACTCACAGAAGCGGTAAAATTTTGTTTTATGTAAATTTCAAAATTTTCCTAGGAGGTGGGTAAACGACGGTGAAAAGTTCAATAAAATATATATATATCTAAAATTATTCTAAAATAACTTCAATGAATTAAATTTAACTTATATAGGTATTATGTATCTATTTAGACCTTAATTAAAAATAAAATAAATAATTATTAAAATAAAAATTTGGTTTTAAACTATAACTCTGTATTTTTCACAATTCGTCAAAAATTGAAAGTTTTCAGAAAACTACCAAAAAATCGGACTAAGCTATATTTGATATTATGAATTAAAAAATGATGTCTATTTTACCTAATTCAAAACATATAAATTTCATTAATTAATTTAAATATTAATTCCCGTTGTCAAAACAAATATAATGTTTTTAAGAAATAATAATTATCAAAAGATTGACACTTATTTATGTCTGGTTTAAATGTGAAATTACATCCAAAGACCAACATTGTATTAAATAGTAAAAATATATTCTAAATATACTTTAAAAAACTCAAATTCATAATTTATCACTATTAATTATTTCGATTAAAAAAAGTCGTTTTTAATTAAAATTTAGTTATTTTCACTATTCATCAAAATATGAATGTTATCCGAAAAGCACCAAAATTTGACCCTAAGATAACTTTAATATTCCGAATCCAAAAATTAAGTCTATTTTGAAAGATAAAATTTATAAAATTTCAAAAAAGTGGGTATTACTATTCATAATGGCTAGTCTGATTGGTTGTGGTGTGTTATAACTAGATGTTACGTACAACACACTCTGCTATATTATATAAATTAAAGGGTACTGTGGAAGCTTAGGGTGTTACATTCTACCCTCCTTCAATAAATTGAATCCTTGGAATTTGAAATTATTCTTCAAAAATAAAAGGTTGAAAATAGAAAATATCTCTGTGGGAAAACCCACATCGGAAATTGGGTTAATAAAATTTAGTCTTAATAAGAGGAAAAGAGAAATGAAAGGGTCACCACCAAATTACGATCTCGATTTGGAGAACATTGGTGGAAATTAGAGACACGTAATTGGAGTAAAAACATAAATATTTATAGGGAGTGATTGAGGTCATCAATCACAAACAATTGTAGAATTGTGGGCCTCAAAGCCACCAATTTATGATGATTTAAAATAAAATCGGTTCAACAAAATGTTTGGTATTAGGATAACACATTTTAGGTTTTAAGATCCCTCCCCTAAAGTTTAATAAATAATTTATCAATAAAATAAGAGGAAATATATATATATATATATATATATATATCTATATCTGTGTATGTATTTATATATACTTGACAAGTACAGTTTCATCCTTCAACTAATTCCTACTACAAACTCATCATTCACTTTAAAAGATTTAATATATATATATATATATTCTATTTATCCTAATCGTATAGGGTTCCAAAAATAAGGAATTTATAATTCACATATCATACCCTTTAAAAAAATACATTATTCAGTCCAGGACATCACGTGGGCTAGTGGTTGGTGATACACCCTTGTCGCCCTTCAGTTGTGGGTTCAAGTCTTGAGGCCTTTCTGGACGTGACAGGTTGCCTCCCAGCCTCCGGGTTGTCCTTTTTATGGAAATCCAAAAATAATCTCAAACTGGACTTATCCAAAATACGTCTTCCCAAACTCACAGTCCAAAATTTATAAGGTAGGTAAACATAATGAAGATCATTTTCTTTCACGTAATAGCATGTGAACACCTTCATCATGTATTCTTTGAAAATATGGTATCACCCTGAATTAACATAAAACATTATTTATTACATTCATACTCTATTATTCTTTATAAAATATTCAGTATATTCGTTATATCCAATAATATTGAATATTCAAACAATGATGAAATAAACAAACCATTAATCAGTGCCAAGATAGTCAAGAATATCCAATATAATTCATCCAAATCAACCATCTATTATACCAAAATTACTACATTAGTATCAAGAACATATTAAGGATTACATTTCCTTCAACCATGTATTTAAAAAAAAAAATAACTTTCTGTTGAGTGACTTTTCATAGTACCATAATATCCCAAATCCTCAATGAAATAGTACTGCAGTACAATCCTTATTTATCTCCATAATTCATTTAACCAGTACATCATTGATACAACACTCAAATGAACTAATTATTTAATAACAACATAAAAACACTAGTCATTCCTCTTCATCTGTGGTAGTATCAAAACATTATTATTATCCAATAGCATCATTTGGTTCATACTCTGATGATTCTGACATTGGTTTGCGTAGTGTCCCAACTCCATGCAGATGAAGCTTTGTACATTTGAAAACTTTTTCTTACCCTTGCAATCACGTACTTGGTTTCCTTTTTCTCTACACTTATAAAAAACACTCATTCCCTTCAATCATTTACCAAGGTGATTCATTCCACATTTATCACAAATTGGAAAATCCTTCTTTCCTTTATTGCCTTTATCTATATTTCTTTCTATCATCCTTTTTTTCTCTGGATTGCCATTAATGCCATAGGATTCAGAGAGTTCTTTACTGATCATTTGATACTATTTATTCATATGATGATAATATGCGGGAGACTATTTACTTTCAAAATGTTTTCTTAGTACCATTAATGATATGACTCTTCTTACTCTTTGGATCATACATATTGTTGGAGTTCCCATTCCTTCTACTGGGCACCATTTCTAAACATTGGAATACACTAAGTTATTTTATAAATCACAATTCATATTTCCAAACATGTAAAATACCTAACATAAATTTAATAGTTTATGGGTATAATACATAATCACAAAAATGTTTTCTTTTAGGAGGTATAAACTCATAAACCCTTCATAGCGGTTTGCAATGAAAATTAGAATTATCCTAAGCTTATCCCTGGGAGTGTCAAAACCAGGAGTGCAGCAAGTACCATTGTCATGTATAAGTTCCCGTTCAAGTCTAGCTCAAAGAGGGGTTTTCTGGTTTTACCCCTAGGTACATCTGTGCCAGAGCCGCCTCAACCTGCTCGTATCCAGACCGGGATGCATTACTCAGAAAACTAAAAAAATATCTACAATACGAAAATTCTAGGAAGTTATTCTTTAATAATCCTCAAAGTCTATCTTAGGGTAATGTACTCTAATAAGAGTTTATCTAAATCTAGTTTACAATGTTATTGCTAAACTTCCACTGATAAAAAATGTAACGCCCCAACCCCAGTTACCCAGAGTCAGTGCATTATTTTAATACATTGGCATGATTATAAAGAATCAATTCCTGAAGGACCGATCGGTTTAGCAGTCCTGGAAAATAGATTACAAACATGAATGTTACATTACACTTCATAACATACAAAACAACATAAATAATCCTTTATGAACGCCATTATTACCTTGTATTAACCCTGTATATCAATCACAATACACTTCTTGGAATCCTGGGAAAAATAAAACATAGAAAGGGGTGATCTCAGATACTCAGTAAGGATAATAATATAGCGGAAACATTCATAAATAAACAGAAACATTTAAGGAAATGAATAACTAAAACAAAAGCCTTTTAAACTTGAACTTCAGCATAATATTGCAAAGATAAAATGAAATAATCCCATTTACTTATTCACATGGATATTCTATTAGTTTAATAATCACATGAAATATCAATAGCAACATTGATAATGATGTAATGCATAATTCCAGACTATCATAACCACGTAGCCAAGGCCTCGTGCCAAGACTACATATACGATTTTGTCAAGGCCTTGTGCCTAGACACTAGTTTGTCTCATGAGACCTACTGATGCATCAAGGAGCTATAGCGGGCTCCACCTGTCACTTACTAAGTCCAATGCATTCCTTATATGAAAAGGTCCAAACATAACATAAACATTCGTATTAAAACTAGCATAATAAATGTCAATACATTACCCATAAACCATGAATGGAATAAAAATAACACATCCACAGTCAAACATATCACAAAACTTTCAACACAATATAGAAGATTTGTTTCTTGATAAATCAATTTAAAACCCATTAAAGGATTTTGACGTTGATGAAAATGATTTGTAAAACACTTTTTTGAGAAATACCATTTTTTCATGAAAACATTTTAAAGTCACACAATTTGGAAAAAAGTCATTTAAATTACTTTCTGAATCAAAGTGTCTCATACCACTTTGAATGTTCTGAATGTAATTATCATTTTAAAAACATTCATATCCATATAAATAAATCCTTAAAACCCATTTTGAAAACATGGACATAAATGGGAAAGATTTAGAAGAATAAATATTTAAAACATTTGAAATGATGATTTAGTAAAAATTCCCTTAATAGAATCTCTTTGAAAAATATTTCATAAAACATGGACATGGATAATATATATTTCCCTATTTATACTTACATAAAAACAACCTCAGATAATAAAGAGATTGTGAAATTAACACTTACCTATATGGTAACATACGAAACATACACCCCATAAAAGAGGAATCATAAAATAAATACGTAATTACACATAAATTAAAGTATATTACACAAATAATACAATTATGGGATGTACATACACCACACAAAAGGGAATTGTGGCAATATGGCATGAATCTCACGGGAAAAAGCAGTGAGATGAAAACCCCTTACCTTGCACATTCCATTAGTCAAGGGTACGTTTAACCTCTTGTTTGAAGACTGTAGTGTGTTATTAAATTATACTGTAACCATATTAATATTTATGATATCATACATTATTCATTTATGACTTTATACTACCCATTTTATTATAATTTCCATGTTATATTAATAAATCGGGTAATAATCGCTTTCTTTATCGTACGTGTTTTAACTTGTTACTCTTTATTGTATCACTTAGATCATGATTTAAATACTTCAATAATATAAAACATGATTTATTTATCATATATATTTAGAATAAAAAATTTTATAATAGACGTATATATGAAATGGAAAACACCATTTATGGAGACGGTAGTCCGTACGTACATATAAACGATGTTTCTATTTTCATATAGTATTGAACGGAAGTAAGTGAATAAGATATATATAAGTACATAAATACTTATATATATAAATATATATATCTCCAGTAGCATTATTATGTCATATATTATGTACTTATTAGTAATATATATTTTTTATAATTGTCGATGAATGGTGAACACAGAAATGAATCTCATCGCGTCGTGGAGACGGTATTCCGTACGTACGAACGAGTGAAAATATCATTCTTTTTATATTAATATAATATATAAATGGATGGTAAATAATATATACAGAATCCATATCATGTTATATTTAATATTTATATCAAATACACATCATTATTATACCCATCCAAATAATAATGTATTGAATAACAATTCCACCACGATGTGGAGACGGTAAGCCTACATTCGCACGTATGGTGACATGTCCTTCAAAGGGTGGATAGAATAATGAATTTGATTGTACCATAATTATAATAACATCAAAGTATATATAATATACTGGTGTTATTATTTTATAATGTAAAAAACAAAGAAAAAGGAAGTGGAATAAGAAAGGAACTTGAAAGAGTGTGGTGAAATCAATACCTCTTCTTCGGGTTCTTCCTTTTGATTTGATCCAAAGTGATCCTTAGGTTGCCTTTCTGAACAAAATAAGGCATCTAGGTTTAAGGTAGGAAAGTTTAAAGGGTATTTGGGTTGTGGTTGGCCGTGCCAAATGTCTTAGAAGGTGTGAATTAGAGAGAAGGTGGAGTGCTCTTCTATAAGAGGGGTGAGGGGCACCATAGGAAAAACATAAAATATTATTTTATAATAAATTCATATTCGGTTTATAATGGCTCCAATTTTAATTATTTAAAGTATATGGTGGTTATATTTCTAAAAAAACTCAACCAATAAGTTTTAGACAAGTTTTTGTTACCATTTTAACCTTATCATTTAGATTTAACTCTATGTTAAATAATTGAACTTTTACCGTGTCTTCTTTTATTCTTACAATATATGGTTAATAAAAATACTATATACTACCAATATAACCCCAATTGGATCATTAATTTCATATATATTATTATATAAGTCCTTTGGTCGAACGTTAGATTTTTAGGACCATTATATCAATTAATAATATAATATTTGTTTTAAAAACTATTTTATGTCAATTTTGACACTATTCGGTATTTTTTGTTAAACTACTAAAAACATGATTACTTCAAAAACAATACATTGAATCAATCATAACATATCATATTCACTAATAAAATATGTTTATGTCATTAAAACTTTGAAATTATATTTATTTTAATATTTATAATACCATTTATTTGATTGTTTAATGAATAAGGTAATTACTGCATCATCATTGTGTCATAAATAAATTTATTTATTTAATGTCTAATTTTTTTTAAATAAAATACCATGTTGTATTAAATGTTTTTAGCTTTCTAATTAATATTTATAATCTAATTTATCTTATGTAAAACCCTATATTAAAAATGTTTTAGTTGTTAAACATTGATTTTAACTCTTTTAACTCTTCTTTGAATTAAATTATAATAAATGTCCTAATCTAATCCAAGTGGACCTAAATGATAATATTTTATTCCTAAGGTTGTTTTTTGTTGAGATAAACTTGTACTGTATAATTAGGACATGTGTTAGGGTAATATTAATATCATTTTTACCCTTAATTACCCTATTTACTTTTAATCATGGTAAATAAAAGAAAAAAAGTTACTATTCACCAAAAATTATTTTTATCTTATCGAACAACATTTTACTCCTTGATATTAACCAAGACTCTTGTATTTTCAAAATTCCACTCACAGAATTGGAGAAATTGTGTTTTATGTAATTTCCAAATTCTCCTAGGAGGTGGGTAAAAGACGGTGAAAAGTTAAATAAAATTTTTATATATCTAAAATCATTCTAAACTAACATCAATGATTTAAATTGAAGTTATATAGGTATTATGTATCTATTTTGACCTTATTTAAAAATAAAATAAATAATTATTTAAATAAAAATTTGGTTTTAATGTATAACTCGGTATTATTCACTATGCATCAAAAATTGAAAGTTTTTAGAAAAATACCAAAAATTCAGCCAAAGCTATATTTGATATTATTAATTAAAATATGATGTATATTTTAAAAAATTCAAAACATATAAGTTTCATTAATTAATTTAAAAATTAAATCCCATTGTCGAAACAAATAGAGTGTTTTTAAGAAATAATAACTATCAAAAGATTGACACTTGTTTATGTCTGGTTTAAATGTGAAATTACATCCAAAGACCAAAATTGTATTAAATGGTAAAAATATATTCTAAATATACTTCAAAACCTCTCAAATTAATAATTTATCACTATTAATTATTTCGATAAAAAAAATTGTTTTTTATTAAAATTTATTAATTTTCACTATTCATCAAAATATGAAAGTTATCTGAAAAGAACCAAAACTTCACCCTAAGCTAATTTTGATATTCAGAATCCAAAAATGAAGTCCATTTTGAAAGATAAAATTTATAAAATTTCAAAAATTGTGTATTACTATTCGTAACGACTAGTTTGATTGGTTGTGGTGTGTTATGACTTAAAGTTGCGTACAACACACGCTACTATATTATTCAAAGTGAAGGGTACCATGGAATCTTGGGGTGTTAAATTTATTGATATACAACACATAATATACATTGAGATGTTTGAATGGGTTATTTGAGATCTATTCCAAACCATTAGAATCATTGATTCTTATTATATATTTTTTCGTGGACCTTGTTCCTTTCATGTGTTGGACTTATGCCAAAATATAATGAGATTATCAAGTGTTGAATGGAGATTTATCACCATGAAATGTCCCAATTTTAGCACTAAATATATACTTGAGACATTGGTAGTATGATGAAATAAAGGACTCATGTTCATGTAGGAAAGGCCTTCCATGAAGATTGTTGAATGTTGTGTCCTATCAGAAAACCATAAATTCTGAATTTGATACAAAATCACCAAAATGTGTTCACAGTATAATATATCCTAGAGTTTATTGTTAATAATATTCATAAGATTGAAACATTAGAGTGGATGGAGATAAATCAGATTCAGTTTTACCTAATCGATGAAGTATATAGATGGGTATGAGGTTGAATCCTAAGATATTATCAATAAAGGATCATCCGATTTCTTTATAATTAACCTTGATATATAAATAAAATGGCCTGAAGTGTCCATGTACAACATCATCCACATCTTGATCCATGAATGATATTACAACATGACATTATACATAATCATTCTCTAAATGGTAAACCTCACTAGCAGTATCCTTGATTTCAAACTCTTGAGGACTTAACAAAGCCTCAATAGGTGTTTCTTGAAGGACTTTAGACTGATTCAAAGCATTCATGATTAATAACTTGGATGGTATTGGTTTATTTGTTTCAAAATATCATAATTTTGGTCAAAATGCCTACTTTTTTCAAGAGATGTGCTCTTGTAGGTGCTTTGAAAGTTGATGCTCCAGATGTAGATAGACTATGTGTTGGGGAGGAAAATAGAAATAATTATACACATGGTGGGTTAGACTAACTATTTCTACCTATCTACCAAGATAGTGGTGGTATAGCCTCTAATCAGTCTTCCAAGATGATCATAATTGGGATGATCATGTCATGTGTGGGAGAGTTCCCTTGTTCTTATTGAGCTCGGTGAAGGGCTCTCCCCCAAGTTTCTTCTGTATAAATGGTTCGAGTAGGGGTGTAATTAAAATAGTGTTTTCTGGAATATCCATGTCTTCCCCAATATCATTAATAGTAACTTATTCCTAGAGTTCCCCAATCAAGTACATGGAATTCATGTTCATAATGAGAATCATCATTGGTATAAGAGTCCATTAAGTGCATAACATCAACGAAACCGAAGAACAATTCCTCATCTAATGAATATTATGCTTGATAGGTCAGTTATTATTGTTTCGTTTGGAAGGGTGGTTCTAGTGGTTTTGATGTAGTTTTCATGAAATCTACTAGAGTCAAGGAAAAATATATCCTTGACATGAACTCATCTTCTTCTGAATACTGTTGATCTTTCTGACTATGTTGCATCTTTGAGGATTGGCCTTTGGAGGACTGACCTTTTGATGAAGATGGATTTGCTTTAGTTGAAGTGGTGGGTGGAACAGTTGGTTGCTCCAACTATGTTCGTATAATGGAATTAGCATTATTGATTATTTTTCTAACTACCCAATCCTTATTCTTCTACGCATTTTTTTTCTTTTGACTTTATGCAATCCACCATCTTTCTCGGGATCTGTAGCGGTAACAAATTCTACTTGGGCTGATAATATTTTTAGTTTCACTTGTCCTGATTCCACCATTTTTTGTTGGAGTTCTTTGAAAACAAAACACTATTGAATGGGGTTAACTAAAATGTGATGACATGTGAAATAATATGGGAGGCCTTCATCCCCTTATAAGTTTGGTTTAGTGGGCCTTAGAAATTGGACTAAGTTGTTTTCCAAGGATGAAATAATGTAACCAGGAACCTGTTCATTCCTAAAAAAATATAATTCATTATTTAACCCCTAAAACTATCTTCGCCACTGATATTTTTTATCATCTTGATGAAGTGATCATTGTTGTTGATGCTTAGGAGAAGAAACCTTACATTATGAAGATAGAATTTATGTAGAAGTAGGTATAGGTGCTTTCTTGATTGTAATTGTGGTAGCCTGTACTTTCCCTATTCTCCTTCCTTGAGATAATTGGATTACAAAAGTCATTGATTTTGTTTCCATGTTGGAATTCTCTAATTTATGGGAGATTAAAGTAAGGTCCCAAAACCCTCCTATGTATTTCAAAGGGATTAGTGGTGTACATAGACCATCAATTAGATTTTACACATATATTGGAAGAAACTCTTCTTTGGGGAGTGGTATGTTTAAGGAATTTGATAGTCCTTTCCATCGAGCATTGAAATATAAAAGTATTTCATTCTCCCATTGTTTGATTTTTGTATGATCAATGACTGTTGTCTTCTACAGTGTTGAGGAAAATTTGAATAGGAATTTCTGACAGAGGTATTCTTATACATTAATTGATTGCGACTAAAAACCAGTATACCAAACAAATGTCAGACCCTGTAGTGATTTCAAAAAACATCTGAGGTTAACTGCTTATTCTTATTGAGGGGTCTCCATCATGGGATCACATCAAGAAACAAAATGTGCTAAGTTCTACTGTGAATCTACTAAACCATTAATGATTGGAAATGTGGTATTCATAGAGTTTTATGGGGGAGATATCAGATCTATCCATTTTGTATAGGCTTCCTTTTTCTAGTTGTAATGGTGCAATTTGTTCTTCCATAGCTTCAAATTGAGTTGTTAATGTCACAATTGTATTCATTAGAATTTGGGAAATATCTAGAAGATCTAGGACCTGTACAGGTACAACAAATAGAGATTAAACTAGCGCGATGACTGGAAAAATCACAAATGGTGTCGTTGTTTGTATTTTCCTAGGATATCCCATAGGGATATGACTATAAAGAAGTGTTTGACCTTGTATTATCTATGTACCTAATGTTGGTAATTCATTATCCACAACAGAAGTTTTAAAAAACCATCTTAATTGAGTAGCTCCTACTGGAATAGAAATTTTAGGATCTACTTGTGGAGTATGTATAGTAGGAATGCTTCTTCAGAGTATCTCTGCATTGATTCTTCTCAACTCATTCATCTCTACCTCTTACTAGGAATATATTTCTTCAAATGAAAGTGATTTACCTTCTCTAGGGGAAAAGTGGGACATGACATGGCCTTTGACTTTCCCCTTGTCAGATTCCTTTTGAAGAGGTTAATGATGATTATTCAAAGGAATACCTTGATTTTTAGTAAGTCTATGATATTGGGTATGCTCACATACTTCATTTTCTTCAGTGTGTACCAACTTATGAATAAGAACTTCGTCTTCCGACTCCCCTGAACATGAATAATTTTATAGAGGATCTTCCATAATGGAATTTATGACATTCACCAATGCATAATTTATTGATGGCATTATGTCAGTATCTTTGTAAGACCGTCTCCTTTTTTGCCCTCCATGAGAAAGTTTTCTCTTATATACTGATTTCCTAGGAACTATTATATTTATAGTTATCTGAATGGAATCCTTGGATAGTTTAGTTGTGATTTCCCTTTATGGTTTCCTCCCTAATCGGGGGAAAAATGAATTCCACTAGGGAGGATATTGTGAATGTGAAAAATCCCCCAGCCCTGCTGGATGGGGCTATTCCAATTCTCCATCCTCAACCCTTCATACTCTTCTTGTTGAATCTGAATGTTTATTTAAAAAACCCCCCATTCCTACGGTTTGGGGAGGCTCTTGAACTGCTATGGCTAATATTAGTTAAAATTATCTTCTGATTTCATGAATTCTAGTCTGAACAATGTTTGGGTACATTATCCAAAAACCACTTAAATTGACTGGTTCAGAAATTCGTTGTGCTATTTCAAATATATTTGAAATATAATGGTGTACATTCTCTAAGAAGGAGGCCAACTTAATGTTCCTAGATGATTAATGAAAATGTATATTGAAAACTATCTCTCTTTGGGATTGACTTTGGTGAAAACTGATTGAGGAATATTTTTTCTGATAATTTTTTGGTCATGAATGGAATTTCTTTATTGTAGTCAGCCTGGGGAAATAATATTTCATGTGACTAATTTCAGCAGGATTTTTTGACTTTATACTGAAGTCAAATGAAATGCTCTATATGCACCCAATAATATGATATGAACACCATATGGTGTTTCTGTGATCAATTTTTACAACCTATTTAACGTATTGAGGCATACACATTGAAGAGATACTTTTTTCTTTTCGACCATTGGATGTTGGGAAACCTAGAAAGATGACAAGTCAATTTGGTGTTATAACCCTTCTATTACCCTAAAATGACTTTGATATTAATCATATGGTAATACATTGGATTTTAGATAACGAAGAGTCTTCCATATGTTGATTTGAATATCATGAATTAAATATTCTACAATTAATTAATGAATGTTGAATTGAGGGGTTGAAAAAGGCCAGAACATGATTGGAATTTCACCCATATACATTTTTTTTATTATATTCAACATATCATCATCATCTATTTCTAGAAGGTTTTGAAATAATGTTTGACGAGAGTGGATGCTTATTTATTATTTTATCACAAGCAATAGGATCACTTCATTTTTCCTCTTCCATATTAGAAGGAAAATAACCCAAAGGAGGTTCTGAGAATGAATGTCACCATAGGATGTCTTCTGATTGAGAAAATATTTCACCTATTAGTAAAAAGGTGTCAAACATGACTATACTTATGTTGGAAAGTTACTTGAGATAAGAGGGAATTATTATCACAACATTTTCAATTGGAGAATTATCTTGACAATGTAATACAATACTATAGAGATAACTTTAGAAGAAAATGCCACCACTGGGAGTACCACCATTGTGGATTATAGAAAGGCATAAATCATATTTCTGATATGTATTCTGGACACACATAGGGTTTCCATGACTCTCATCAGGAGATATATTCTATAGATTTACCTAATTATCATGAAGCAAGCCTTCATGATGATGTGTCCAATGAGGAACTTTAGAATTTATGCTACTACTCTCATAATTTGGTAATGGGAGGGTAGGATACACCGTTTCATTAGATAAATTTCTCAAGGCTTCATGAAATCCATCATTAAGAGGATCCTGATCAAAAAATTGACTCTTGATTTCCCAACAGTCCTTGGTGAGACTTCTTCTTAGATGTTATTTTACACGTAATTAGGACCACAAGCTGGGAGAAGTGGTTGTCATGGGATGTTGTATTTCCCTAAGGTTGAGTGGTCATCAAATTAATCCAATTATCACAAATTGCAAACGGTGTATGTTCCTGATGTATTTGTCCATATAGTATGGGGGAGTATGCACCACAACCCTCTTGTACTAGAACATAGGTATGTATCTGCTCTGGGATGGCATGCTGAAAAGTCATCCCAGGTGTGTGGATGAAATTATTTGGCTGTACTTCTAGGACTAATGATATTGTCATTATTATATTCTAGAAGGCGTCCAGAATATGGGCATGAATTTGGGTATACTCTATCACCTTTTCTATTGTGCGTTTGGTGAATTTAGCAGCCAGTATGAGAATATCCATTTATTCTGTATCATGAGTAGGTGTATGTTCCTAATACTTTCCTCCCTTTCTAGTTAGTTGATATTGATAGTACTCATGTGTGGGGGATAAGAATTGATTATTCACCTGGTTTTTGTCGGTGCATTTTGACTGACATCTCCTGGTGCTACCAAACAGGACTGTTGGTATACTTGATAGATGTTGGAAGGTGTATGTTCCTACTAGAAAGTTTACGCCACATTTGATAGACAATCTTCTGTGAATACAATCCGATTAGTGTTCTGACTAGATGATATATTGTATGCAGGTACAAGTGCCTCATCATGGTACTCCACCACATTTGAATGGTGAGATTGGTTGCACAGTACTAGAAGAGTCAACTGGCTAGTGAAATTAAGGTGGATGAGTGTATGTGCCAATTGTTGTTTTCAAAAAAGTTGGGTTGACGGAATTATTAGAAGGGGTAAAAGGCAAGAACCTACTCCCTATTGACTGGATATTGTCCATAGTAGTTTATCTTTCATTCTCGGGGTTGATGGACCTGGGCTGGACAACCAAGGATAACACCCTCATCATGTTAATGATTTTCTACCGCACTTCATTGGCGGCGGTGACTGTTGATAGGATACCTCAAGAAATACCAGTATGCCGTTGGGATGAGGCCATGAATGGACTCCTGATCGATCTCTCTAGAATAAGGGAGGTTTTAAGGATTCTGTTCTTGGGTTAAACTCCCAAAACAGTTGAAGATGGTAGTTGGAACCGTCTCCTACTAAACCACTAGTCGCTGTTGACTAGATGACTGGGGGGTTAATCCTAATTTGGGGGGATTTTCAGGAAACCTCTAAGGTTGATAAAGTAACATATTGAATGTACTCTCAGACCAATGCATCAACGACCCAACATTGAAGATGATGAGTTGGTGATGACATGCGTCGAGTGTACAAGGATCCATATTGAGCAGTAGTTAGGGCATTCACATGTGAAAACTTGAAAGAATTTATTTGGAATAAAGGGAGTTCTTGAAAAGAAAGTTCCTATATATATGATAAATACAAACAATGAACTACATTAAAGAAGAAACATTTTTGATGAACACATGCATGATTGAATCCCTTGTCTGGGATTAATTTACCACTTGATAGGGGCCTGTCATATGGGTGACACTATCAACTTGGTTAAGGATTCACTTCAGGTTTACCATTTTTCGATTCCCCTAGAATGTGGGTTAGTGTTAGGAATCACTACATCCATAAAATATCCATTGGATTTATTTATGTAACTGGAAACACCCAAAATTTTTGTATCAAAAAGGACATGATTTCCCAAGGTAGGAGTCGGTTCGGTTTCTTGACCCATTGATACTTAAGATCTCACATTGGTCGAGAGGATGGGAGGTAAGGATAATCAAACCCTTTTGGGGGGAATTTTTTTCTTACTCTGGGACACTTATATATTTAAGATACATTCATGAATCCTAAATAATTTACCAATAATATTATTGGTTATCATTGAAATTTGCAATCAATTATTATAATGTATGGAATTCTGAATCATTCGTATGTATTTTGGGTTCTTCATAAATAGTGATTTCTATATTTATTTGAGGTTTTCCATCAACAGTGTCCTCTCATATACTACATAGACATTCTTTAGCTATTTTTATGTTGATATTGGTTTTTTAAGACACTTAGTGGTCCACTATATAATTAATCATCATCCAAGGAGACATAATTATGTTTTGATTTTGGGATCACACCCGCAAATGGGCTACCAACATATCCTTGTGAAAGGAATTAGAACCTCTATAGATTGGTGCTTCTTAATGGGAAACATCATTCCTTTTAAGTTCATGTGATAAGAACCTAACCATATGGTATAATGTCATGTGGTAATGAAATCTATGTGGAAGGTTCCTATTCAGATATTGGTGTGGGGATTATGCCTTAGTAGACAAAGAATCCAAGAGAGGATATGAGTTTCCATGTTGGAGTAAACTTTTCCTGGAATATGGAAAAAAGAAAGGTTTGGTTTGAAGTGTTGGTTTTGAACATCATGGAGGTTTCCTATGCATCCCACTTGAATAGGAATCAATGCCCACGTAATACAGCGAGTCTAATCGGGAGGTATGGCCCATTGAGAGAAATAGGATGTCGATTACTCATAAAAAGGATTCCCTTATAATAAGATCCATGAGAAGTGTTTTAACTCATGGAGATTAAAGGGGGAATTAATTCCGGGAATAATCCAAAAGAGGATTCCCAAACTTAGGGAAATAATGTTGGATTCTGGAGGATGATGTCTGTTGAGCTTGGGGCTTGGTTGAAGGCTTCCTACGTTTTCCAATTATAGTGGGAATCATAGTTATTTTAGTTCAATACATGGGGTATATTTTGTTGATGTTTCCATCATTGCAAACCTCTAATACCACATGATTCATGATCAGTGTGAGAAACAAGTGGATTTCAAGGATTCAACAAAGGAATACACTTTCTTCTCCATAAATGGAAGAGATAGAGCCCATGATGAATGCAGCAAGGGTGACAGTTGATGAGGTCGAAGATAAATGAACCCTTCAATTTGAAAAGAAAGTGAAAGTCATTAGGTCAGGCTCAAAGGGATTGGGGCTTACTCCAAGGATGCCCTTTTTATGTTTTTTTGGGTCATAATCCTAAGGAGGATTCCCATATGAGGATTGGTTGGGGCTTACTCCTAATGAGGATGCCCATTTGAGGATTGGTGGGGGCTTACTCCTAAGAAGGATGACCATTTGAGGACAAATTGGGGTATACTCTTAAAGAGGATTCCCATTTGAGTATTAGGCTAGAATAAGAGTTAGGTTATGAGGCTTTCTGAGTTTCTTGAAGAGTGTGTCGACTCATGGTACTTGAGGAATCCATTAGGTGAGTCCAAACTTAAAACATGTGAAAGGAACCAATTGACTCAAGGAACTTCATTGAGAGTGATTGAGTGTCTCAAATCAAGGTATTCCAAGGCTAGCAGTTGGGATGCATAAAAAAATTTAAAATGACGTTGAACCAATCAGAAAAGTCCCTAGTTAGACTCTCCATTTTTCATGCACGTCTGTGACAATAGAGAAGGGACTGTCTTAGAGGGCAGGGACTGCAACCTAGCACTGATCCTGAGAAGGCGTGTGGGATGCATCCACCATGGGTATAGACCATTATGTTTTGTTAGGTGGGACATGTAGGTAGGCAGCATTGGTGGGCCATGTACGTGGGCTGCATAGGTGCACCGTGCAAGTGCTCCACCAAGGTCTGTCACGCAGGTCCTCCACGTGGGTCCTCCTAGAAGCTCCTCCACATCGGTCCTTAGCGCAGGTCCTTGTGTTATAGACCATGATTGGAATTTGATCCTCTTGTCCCATTTAATTATCTTATCTCTCATGTTTCATAGAGTTACTTGAGAGTTTTTGAGGACCTGGGCAAAGGGGGGTTGTGCAATGAGAGCTTCAGGGCTTCTTCTCAATTTTCAACCTCTAAAATGGGGAGCCCAATGGACCTATTTATAAGAAAGAGACTAGTCAGATGGAGTTCATCAGCTTATGTATTCCACTTAGGTCCTATAAATATATCTCCCACATATGGGTGTATATGAAACTAGTCCACATAGGTTTCCAGCGTAGCTCTTTCGCACAGCTCCTTGGGATACAAATTTGTCTCTATTCTAAGTGCCATACATTTTGTTCCATAAGTCTGTTTGGGCTCTACGACTAGTCAAATAAAGGATCTTAAAGTTATATAAACTTATTGAGATGGTGAATTCACCAAGACATATCATATTAAACATAGAATGCGAATTTACTATATTGACAACTTTTATTCATCGATCATGGAAATCCATGACCTACTCCCCAAGGGGGGATTTTTTGCTTATTTCTTATTGTGGAGATGTCTCATGGAAAATAGAAATCCAACCAGTAATTGTATGAAAATGTACATAAAATAGAATCTATTATTTCAACATAGTTTTATCTCCCCACATGAGGATTTATACATATTGGAAAACCATTTATTAAAACGTGGTATTGATCATAACTGATGGCATGGAATATCATGGATCTCATGATCTATGAGTTCTTTAGAAGTGAAAATCCACCTTTCATTTTTGGAGAGATATGTGAACTAGAAATTAGACAAGACACGACTAAAGGGATAGATTATAATTATGAAAGGGAATGAAATCATGTATGTTTGAATTTTCATGAAAATTCCTCAACCATAGGGAAATGATCTTGATAAAAAAATGTTATCCTAGTACATTATTTTTTGATGAATCAAATGGTCCCACATATAATGAAATATTTATGACTTTGTGATTATTATATTTCACATGAACAAGTTACCCATCACAGTACTCTAGAACATGAGGGTTATATTTTCCTTTTATGTCCATTTTGTCACTTCCCACATATGGGATTATTGTTATGAGTTAATTTGCGAAACTCTTATCTTTCCGACTATCCCATTATAAGGGAGGTTTTAGTATTCATTTTTACGATGGGGGATTCTATGAGAGAAACATTCAATTATTAATCCATTGATAACCTAGAATAATTTCAAGGGAGAAATTCATTTTTAGGGGGGTTTATAATGTAGTACCCTATTAATTTATAAAATATTTTTTTTCAAATTAATTTATATTTTCAACATTTTTCATTTCACGTGATACTAAAATTAATTATATATATATATATTAAAAAATTAATTAAAAAATTCCATTCTCACGAAATAATAACTTGGATTACTCTAAATACAATAAAAACAGGAATTCCCCGACACAAAACACTGATTCACCATACGTTACACGAAACACCGACTTTGCGTACAATGCACGCAACACTAAGTTTATATGATATATATATATATAATTTAAATGAGATAATTATAACCTAACAATTTAACATAGTTATATTAATTTTCATTACAATTTTTCAAAAAAAAATTAATCAATTGATATAAATAATACATATTGATAAGGAAATATTTTTTTTGTAAAGTCCTTTTATGTTAAAAATATTGTTTTCTTGAATTAAACACTTTTATTAATAAATATAATTTTAGACACATTTGTAAATTTTATTTGATAAAATAAAATTCAATTTTTATACATAATTTAAAAAATATCCTAGGGTGAATTTTCTGTATTTTTCTAAGAAACATCATTTTTGATGAATAGTGAAAAATACACTTATTTAGTTAAAAGTTACAATTTTTGTATTATTAATTATTAATTATAAATGATATAATAAAAATATTTTACTGTAAAATTAGATATGTATTACATCTATTAGTACAATTTAATTCATTATAATCAATTTCACTTTGAAATAGAATATAAAATATTAACAATCTTTTAACCATTTTCCTACTTTAAAACCCCATTATTTCGTCCCATCTACTGGATTAAGACTAATTTAATTTCTTTTTAACTTTTGTGAATTGAATTTTAAAAATCAAACATACACCACTGAATTCAGTATAATATTTCTTTTCTACTAATACCATGTTAATTTTTGGCAAAAATGATTAGTATAATTTATTAAAATTAACCACAATGGTTAAGGCCAAATTAAGCTTAAATAAGGACTAATCCTTAAAATTAAGGGCCCAAATGATCATAAAAATTGTACAAAACAAATTTTATATCAACATTAAGGCCATAAAACTTATATTTTTTTTCTTTTTTTATGACTTTATTTAGGTATGAACATGAGCACACCTAACTTGTTTCTAAAAATTCTAAGTGAGTCCTTTTCCTTCTCTATAAAAGGCCACCACTTATACCCTTTACTGACACCTGTAAAACCTTTTATGTTTGGAAAATGTATTCCCAAATAGCATATCAAAAATCCTCCTTTATACCTTGAAACCTTCCTTCTGTAATAAATCCTCTCAAAGTATCATTTTGGCACAAACCAAAAAAAGTTACTTGATTTAGAGGTATCATCTTCTCTCAAGCTCATCCCATATATTTTCCTTCGCCACCCTCCACTCTTTTTATTGAATTATTCTGTGACCAAAAATTTATTCTCCATATAGTAGGATTCTTTATGCAATGTTTCTAACCTACACATACACACAAATCAATCTAATGGATGTTGAACATACTCTTTCTGTGTACGGTGAACTACTGTGTCACGAAACGATGATAGTTCATTTATCCTTCACCACCAATCATAGTGGTTATTGTGTTGGAAACTTTGTCTATATACATCATAAATTGTATTTATTATGTATTTAACCTTCATTATTCCTTTTAACATACACATCTCTGTACGTTGCATTTGGGGTTAATACGATAATCGCGTTTGAGGAAGTCTAGACTACTCCCCTCAATGAGATGTGATTTGTTCACACACCAAATTTAATGTTTTAAGGATGAGTTTAAGGAACTAATATTATATATATGATACATTAATTATTATATAATAATGATATATATACACATAGATATATATACATATTTCATTTACATACTTTCCTTTAATATGACAATAAAAATAGAGACAATGTTCATGCGTACGTACGACCTACCATCTCCATGAATGGTGTATTCCATTTCTTTATTATTTATTCTATATATTATTTTAATATACATATAACATATATACTTGATATTATTATGTTTTTCTACATTATGTTATCATGATATAATTATAAGGACCAACAATATAACAAATTAAGACACGTGCGAAAAACGAAGCGAAAATTTCCTGATGTGAAAGATTAACATAAGATCGTTAACAAATGGGTAATATAAGATCATAATAAAAAAAATATAGTAATATATATAGTAATATTAATCTGTAAAATTTTTATATTAATCTTATATTTTCTATATAGGAAGCATGTATGAGTACATAGAGAGTTAAGACACAAGGTAAGGGGATTTTATCTCAATTTTAATATCCATGAGGTACATGTTATGTTCACCACTATTTAATTTTTTTGTGGTGTATATATTACCCATGATTTTTTTATATCTATCATATTATAAAATATATGGTTATTAATAGGCTCATTTATTATCTTTCTTTCATTGGGTTTAAGTTTCAAATGTTACCAAATAGGTAAAACAATTTTGTCTCAATTTTCCTTCTTCGAGACTCCTGTTTTGTTATTAACCTAAAATCATTCTTCATGGTGTATATAATTCCATTTTACATTATATATTATAAATCTAAATATTTTCATGATATTTCAATCTTCAAATACATTCATTTATTACATGGAGATTACGATCCAAATCCCGAAGTTATAAGAGTTTATTGAGATAATCTCATCATTTTGAGAGATTGTTTATGTTTAAACTTCATTTGAAGAAATATTATAAATTTTTATCTAAATAAAATTCATGAATTTTCTTCTGATATAGTTATCCACGATATACTCATGTATTTGGACCATTTTTCTAATATTTTGTCAAAAATATAATTAAGAAAGTGTTTTTATGAAATCCTAAATTTACCCTCCCATCGGTCGGAAATCTATATTTTCTAAAAATGGATTCGAAGAATATTATACCATTATCCTATATTCATTAAATAAAATTTTAACTTTTTTCATTATATGGATCTCTTCTAGGAGTCTTATTTTTTCTTTTTGAATAATCCAATCCTTTGTAACTTTTTACTGTGGAAAATGAATAATCTAATTACCTTGTACTACATGTATAGATTTACCCACCGTTAGTCCTTTGATGAATAATTTGAAATTTTAAAAGGATAATCTGTAAAAAGTTGTTTTTAAAATGATTTTTCAAGGGAAAAGGTTTTAAAAAATTATTTAATGTCTTCTTTATATGTCTTCCATGTATTTTTTAATAAATTTGTTTAAATGGGTTTATGTATAAAAAATCCTTTTTGAAGAAGAAATGATATTTTCCTCGATAATTTTTTTGGGAGATATTTCAAAAAAAAATTCCATCTAATATGATATCATTTAATGTTACTCATGACTTTATTATAAATTATATAATGGTTCTATTCATCTATTTTCAATGAATGTGTTACCCTTAATGTCATTATCTTTATGAAATCTATTTCTTAATCATGGGTTATATAGTCATGAAATCCATTTCTATTTTACGGGTAATGAATTGAAGAAATGGTTATGAAACCTATCTATTTTTCATAGGATAATATTTGATGAAATTTTAATGATGCCCATTTCATTTTATGGGTTATTATTTGAGGTTTATAAGAACTATATCTTTTTAAAGGTCATTATATTATGAATGATTGATTATCTTATTGAATAAGTGTGAATGATTTCACAATGAAATGGGTGGGACCTATATATATCACTCCAATGAACTGGGTAATGATAAGTTTTATATGATATCAAAGGGTACACAAGTTTTTTCCAAGGCCCAAAAAATAATGAGGGAGTACGGGTTGTACACCATGCCCTAAAAGAAAGAGGGTATAAGGGTTGTATGCCAATCTCAATAATAAAGTCTGTGTATGGGTTGTAGCCCATGAATAAATGGAAGAGGGTACACGTGTTGTATCCCATGCTAGAAAATAATAAGGTATATTGGTTATAGATGAATCCTAAATGAAATAGGGTTCATGGGTATTATCCTAAACCCAAAAATTAGAAGGTATATGGGTTGTAGCCCAAGCATTAAAGAAAGTGGGTACACGAGTTTCTAGACCAAGACCGAAGTAGGTATGTAGGTCGTGGCCCCTACCTAACATATAATAAAAGTCTTGGTAGGTATCTTTGAAATATAGGTTTCTATTATTATCTGTATTCCACAAATCCTATGTCTTATTCCATAGTTATGATTTCTTGGATCATGATTTTTATTTTCTTATGATTCATGTCTTATAAAAT
Organism: Viscum album; assembly: GCA_963277665.1. Classification (NCBI taxonomy): domain Eukaryota; kingdom Viridiplantae; phylum Streptophyta; class Magnoliopsida; order Santalales; family Viscaceae; genus Viscum; species Viscum album. The sequence continues at coordinate 1,174,480,357 of OY728153.1, read as the reverse complement.
GCGAAGACTTCACCCATAATTGATTTTTATGTCCTTTGAATATAGGCTATTATATCCTAATGTTATGTTCACATTATTATACCCCTATGATAATGTTTATGCTTACATTTCTCCCTTATTTACCCTTACCTAGTGTATAATCTCACACATTTCTTATGTTTCCTTTATCAAGATTATGAATAAAGGTTTTAGGAAGATGTATTAAAGGTGGAGATATTTATGGGATATGTGGAAGATCATTCACTAGGATAGAATATTTTTTTACCATGTTTCCTAAGAAACTAAACTATTACAGTCCTTTGTCTTAAATTTTTGTAATGTACTAAATATTCATCTAAACCGATGTAATATCCCTACATGCTAATCTTTTTTCGCTATAGATATTCCATTTAGAATTCCCACTTTTCTTCTGTATGTCATTTATAGTTGATTGAGTAAGATGACCTATCAATTTAAAATTAAGGGAGTATTTTTTGTAAGGAGATACATGATAACACAATTAAAATTATTTATTCTTAACATATTTGAATTACTAGGGACAATATCCACAGATATTTATTCAAATTTATATATAGGTATGGTAAATGGTTTCATCATCCCTGTAGACGTTTACCGTTCTGTATTGACTTGTTTAAATTCCTTCCACTTTGATGTATATTCCACGATATCCTAATTAATATCATTCCACCTATAGTTCTATCAAAGACCTCAATAAATCTTCTTACTCCCTATGTAGATAGAGAAAGTTAAGCTATGTGCATAATTCAATGACTTGTTTTTTATCATATGATTTCATGGTACACAAAGTCTTGACCCAAGATATACAAGTCATTTTTCATCAATCATGAAATCCAATTATTTCCCTTTATTTATAGATTCCACCATCTCTGAAATTTCCTCATCATCTCTTTGACCATATTTTATCTTCTATTGATGTGATGGTTAATAAAACAATTTTTGAAGCGGTAGTTATGTTCTTTCATTTCTGATTCCCAAATCTAACCTTTTAATGTATTGGAATATTGATCTTTATCAATTATCATCATTGATAATTTTGTATGGACCTTTTTACTTAAATCATCGACAAATTTATTTCAATTCCTTAGATGGAAGTGTTTTGTTCATTCATATTCCTTTATGAGCTCCATACATATTGGATAGAGGATATTTTGCTTCTTCTATGTGAATATGTATTTTAGTCTCTTATGATACATATAAATATCAAAATTCTTCCAATTAAGATAGTAAAAACAAATTTTCAAAGAAAATAACATTGAATCCAACTCAATATAATCCATTGGGAAGTTTTACTCATGGAAATTCAAAAACCGTTTGGTATAGGTTATCTGTTTTTCATTCAATACTATTACACAACCCATGTACTTCTATGAATTTGTTTATACCTCAAATATTCCCCCACATTAGGGAAGTATGAGGACTAGTTCAATGATAATTATTCTTTTCAATTCATTCAAGCATTCTTAGTATTTTATAGTCTAAAGAATAATTTCTCCATTCAGAGTCAACAAGTATTGTGGGAATTCCAATAACGAGATGTTTCTCAAAAATAGTCTATAATTCCCAATGAGTTCAAGGATACAGTGGATATCTATTATAAATATTGGTATATGAGAATTTCTAATTTATTTTTTCTTAGAGGGGTATATAGATATCTAAATATTGATTATAATATATCCCCAGAATGATACATACCCTATCCATAAATCCCAGTTACTCTACTTTTCATATATCTTCACATTTCAGAATTTCTTGAGATCTGCATTGAAATGCACATGAAGATCCTTCTTTATATTAGTGTATATTCGAATATAATATATATTGATTACCATAAATTCTCTGAGGTAATATCAAAAGTCTATATTATAAGAACCCAGATCTTCATTCTAGGTATGGCTTTATCTTTTATGGTGTTTTTATTGAAAAGAGGATAATCTTGACATTTAAGGAGTAGACACCATGTACATTGGAGTACACATCATGTACACAGTTATCATGGGTGATTGTGTACTGACAGTGTAACGACTGAGTACATTGTCATGTGGGGTGACTTAAAGACCACCTAAAGCGGAGGTCGGTTAAGGCAAGTACATGCCGTGTAATTTTAAATAACACACCATGTACTTTTATTTTTAATTATTATATTAGACTGGGGTCACTTCTAGTTGAGAAAGTCCTCTTCTTGTAGGTCCATCTTGTCCAGGAGTGACAGATACTGATGAATCTTTTTCGGGCAACCAACTCGGCGTCCGTTCTCTGAATCAAACTTTGTAAGCTGCATTGGAATCACATCGGTGAGTCATTACTTCTACTAGATCATCATCACATGTTTTCTCCTCTCTCGTGAGATATACTTGGTTGAACGTTTTTGAAATTTTTATAGATATTCTACGTTATAGATCAATTCAGGGGCGGGAGCCAGAGTATATCGATCTTACAATGCCGAGGTAAGTGGTTTGTGCTTTTCTTTAGTTAGTCTTTGAATATTATAAGCAAAATTCCCCAATACCCTAGAATGGGGTATTGTGTGTTTAGGTATTTTTACCATGATAATGATCGCTAGGTCTTGTTTGATTAAGTAGAGGTATTTTATTGTGAATAGAGTTAATTTCCATGCTATGGATGTGTTGCTCATACTTGTTTTGATATTGACTATTTGGTCTAGATTTGCCTGCTCGGCTAATTTTTTTCCATGACTTGTATTGTTAGGATGGAGTGAATTTATCTGAGATGTTTGGATATGATGTAGACTATTTATCCAAGTAGTTCGTGAGGTTTAATTTGGATTCCATATATTGTTTGTTCACGATTGACTTACACAGGGCCGTGGGAACCTGGTGTAGTGAGACCATTGGGGAAATTGATGTTGATGGATTTCCCATAGCGTCTGTTATAATTATCACGCTGCGAGACCATAGGGGTGATTGACGTTGAGTTCCCCTTCAAAGTGTCTATAGTTCAATTACTAGACCACAAGAGTAATTGACATTGAGTACTTCCTTAGAGTGTCTATATTCTACCATTAAAATATTATTGGGAGAATTAATCGCGAGTGCTTGTGTAGAGAGTATTTGATCACATGAGACCAATGGGTAGACGATGTGAGCTACCCAGGAGGTTGTTATATCCATTTATAAGTTTAACTAGAGGGGTTAGGCTATGAGAAGTTACCTAGAGGGTTACTTGTGGTTGTGCGGTTGAACCAAAGTAGATAGGTTGTGAGAACTTCCCATAGGGTTTTTGGTTTTCTATTTGTTGCATAGTTGACAAATGTTACTGAATGTAATTTAAACTACATGATAGTTTACTTTTGAGTACATCCATGATTACTGCTTCATTTTTTTATTACCACTCATATATATATATTCATTGACTGTTAGGCACATATATTTGGATGGTTCTCTACTAGGATTCGTCTCACACCCTCTTTGAGTCATGCTTTCAGGCCCAAAAAAATTATATTGCTACTGGTATAGATAAGGGAAAGTGCCCATCTACTTCATGTACTTGATTTATATAAATCTATAGATCATAGACCATGATAAGGATTGCAATGCTGCTAGGGTTTCTTTGTTTTCATTACACAAGAGTATACTACTGTATTCTAGCATTGGGACTTGTTTGGATGCTTTCCTTGACATATGTATCATGCATCATTTATATACGTGCTACAGTTGATTATTACGTTTAGTCTTCTGTTGTTAGCTTATTTCATGTTGTTACTGCTTCTTCTATTGTTATCTGTTGCATTATTCTGCATTACTCTACCAATGAGGGAATAGTTTCCCCACATTCATACTCAAGGTCCTCTTTGCTAGTCAGCAGCCTCTGGCAATTAGGGAAATGAACCTATGTTCATGTTACCAACCGGGTACGGGGCACCTCTGGGCGGCACCTGGAACTGCGACGTTACAAAGTGGTATCTGAGGAATTACTTTTTTATTAACTTTATGTTTGCAGTCCATGGTCAGGTATAGGATAGAATAGGAACATGGTAATAATAAATTCCTGGGATTAGCTAACCCATGTATAGGGAAATTCCAATTTACCGCGTTATTGCAATTTATTTCTTTTTTTCAAAATTTACTGGTGATTTGATTTCACCATTTGGTGATTCACAAGTTATGTTCTGTAATCATTGAGAATTTTGAGGTTCTGTTACTATTGTAACCCAATTAGATGAGGGTTTTCCATCTTATTCATCATATAAGCATTTTCTAGAAATCCCATGTCATGCATTCTAGCCATGAAATTTAGGGTGAATTACAGATTGCATGTTGTTGTGATATATGTTTGGCTAAACATGCATGCTATTGTGATATATTCCTTGATAGAATACCAAGTATTTGATAGGGTATTCAATTGTGTAAGGTTTTGTTTGATTGAACAACAAATTTTTTTTCCTAAGGTGTTATGAGCCCTCTTGGATCACAATTAGGTAAATCATTGTAATGGTATTCCTAGTTTATGACAAGTATAAGATGCCAAAAATTGATTCATGGGGATTATGGGCCCTCACGAATCCGAATTTAGAATTTTATTGTTTTTTTAGTGTTTTTATAGGTTTTGGAGTTGTTTTTGAGGCTTAATATCCAGAAAAACATAGAATACATATTCTGTATTGCTGAATACATGCCATGTATCTTTCTGTTCGGGAAGGAACTATTTCTCTTATATACATGCCATGTACTATATTTACACACCATATAGTCTCTAATTGTGTCACTATCTTTGTGGGCAGAGGCACAGGGTTGGAAAATCTTTTGTAGGAAACACCATGTACCAGATGTACATGCCATGTCATAGATACTATGTATTCAGATGTGTGATTAATGACATGGGTGGATGAAAAATCTGAAAAGTACACACCATGTGCATATATGACAAACAATGTAATGTTATCCATGTAACCATCCATGTGACTAACAACACAGGGTGTGGACGTTCTTTTAGTACACATCGTCTCTAGCACAAACACACCTTGTAGCCTTACACTAATAGAACCATGTGGGTTAGTAGAGTAGAAGAAATCGGGCATGGGGAAGATGATTCAAGTACACACCATGTCTTGGAAGAACATGCCATGTGTATAGGGTGTTACATGACTAGGTTTGGTAGGTGTACACACCCATGTGAAGGATTACAGGAACATGCTATGTAGGGTTATACACACTGTGTATCCATGTTTTAAAAAACTTGGATTCTTTCTTTCTCTTGTTCCCTTATTTCACTGATAAGTTTCAGTCCTTGATAATCTTGAAAAAGGTGCGTGTTTGACTTTGATGAGTCATTCCACTGAGACGTCCTCTAGTTGTACACCTATTACAGGGCAGTGACTAGACACTGGACATGGTAGATCATGGATTACCAGTAGACCATCCCATCGTGCCTGTCTTGGCAGCAACCATCATTCTGGATACAGGTGTCGATGCACAGTTCTGAGAAGGCTTCATGATGTTATTTCAGACCTTCCAAAGAGCACCGCATCCTGAACCATCTATGGAAGAGTTTATGTAGGTCTTTTAGCAGTATAATTATTCTTATTTCTTAGGGGATGGAAGACCTCAGGCTACAGACTCATGGTTAGAAGCCATATATTCTATCTTCGAGCATCTGGAGATGGCTCTAGGGATGAGGGTCAAGATTTCTATGTATATGCTTATGAATTATTCCAAGAGATGGTGGGATGTCACCTCATAGGCGGGACGCCAACTGGGTATATATTGGGATGGGTTTCGGCATACCTTCTACGATTACTTCTACTAGTGGACTTTGAGGGCCGATCAAGCCTTAGAGTTTATGTGTCATGAGCATGATACTATTTTAGTTATGGAGTATTCTTCTTGCTTCACAAATTTTCAACTCTTCACACTCATCCCAGGAGGTGATTAGTTATTCTTAGAGATGAATTTTGAGGATGGTCTAAGGAATGATATCTGATCTCATGTGAACATCTTCAGTTTGATGACCATATATACCAAATTCAACTAGACGCGGATCACATAGTGCAACATGAGGGATTCTGGAGTTGTGGGCCATTTCTGTTCAGCATCCAGAGTTAGTGCTTCTCTGGCTGATAGCAGGAAGCACCATAAGGATTATACATGTGGAGATCTGAGTAGGTTAGATACACCTTCAGGTAGCCAGGTGGTATGCTACCAGTGTGGGAAGAGTAGGCATACGAGGCCATATTTCCCAAGAGACCCAGTAGAGTGCCAATAATGAAGACATATGGGCCATATTCCGTAGTTATATCAGTTTTTATCACCAGAAGCTTGTGACAATGGTTCCTCTATGAATCCTCATTCAATGGAAGCACCAAAAATTTCTCATCAGTCTATGAACTGGAGTTCTTCCATCTGTTCAGGCTGAGGTGGAGGTCGCAGTCATGGCATCCAGTCGGCTGGTTTTCAGTGACTATATTGTGGATAAACTCATGGTTGTAAGGTAGGGTCACAAGGCCATGTTACAGGTCAGACTTTTTCAGTGTAGAGGATGAAACATGAGTAGGATCACAGACTCTCTACAGTTCATGGTATGATCCTAGTTGCCACAGTTTTAGCTTATTCACTTTTTGATATAGGGGATCCCCATAGTTTCATATCTGTTTCTATTGTGGAGAGCCTTAGGCTCTGTATATTTACTTATATTGATGTCTTAATGCTGGACACTCTATTAGGGAAAATAACGTCTAGTGTACGTTAGTGCAAGGAGTTCCCTCTTGAGTTTGGTGCGTGTCACTTCTTATGGTACCACTATGTCTTTGATATTATGGGCTATGATGTCAATCTCGAAATGGACTGGTTAGTTCCCTTCTAGTTTTTTGTCGACTGTTATCATCGTAGGGTGAGTTTCACATCACCATAGGGCAGATCTTTTGTTCATAGTGGTGAATGGGATGTCAAGGCGAGCAGAGCAGGACCCGGGCGTCATGGGTTGGAAGGAGTTATAACACAGATTGCTAGTCTATATCTGGATGACTATGGAAATTCACATATGGACTTTCCTCTAGTGGTTGATCATTTCAGGGACGTCTTTACAGAAGAAATTTCATGTTTTCCTCTAGAGGATAAAGTATACTTTCCTATTTATCTTGTTCTAGGAGCAGCACTGGTGTCTATTCATCGTTATAAGATGGCTACACCAAAGTTACAGGAGCTCAAGAAGCAGTTAGAGGAGTTACAGGCTAAGGGTTTTATCCAACCTAGTACTTCTCCTTGGGGTACACCTTTCCTCTTTGTGAAGATGGTGGATGGAACCAACATAATTTTTGTGGATTATTAGATGTTGAACCAGTTGACGGTCAAGAACCGATATCCCTTGATGAGGATTAATTATCTCTTTGATATGCTTGGAGGAGCCTTGGTTTTTTCAATGACTTAATTGAGATATGGTTATCATAATTTCTGCATTAGAACATCATATATACCTCTTATATCCTTTTAGATCAGGTATTGTCCATATGAGTGTGTGGTTATGCTGTTTGGTCTCACGAATTTGCATGTAGTTTTCAAGGAACTAATGAACCGAGTGTTCCATCCATACTTGAATTCTTTTGTGGTAGTCTTCGTGGATGACATCTTTGTGTACTCTCACACTTTACACAACCATGCCACACATCTTGAGATTGTTTTGAGTAAACTAAGAGAGAACTAGTTATATGCCAAGCTCTAAAAATTCCACTTTCGGATGGACCAAATTCAATTCATGGGCCATGTTATCTCAGAGAAAGGAGTATCTGTAGACCTGGAGAAATTGAGAGAAGTAGATTCCTGGGAGAAGCCTAAGAAATTCTTTGAGGTATGGAGTTTTCTAGGGATGGAAGGTTAATTCAAACATTTCATATAGTACTTCTCACACTTAGTAGTGCCACTGAGGGGCATGTCTATGAAGGGTGAAAAGTACCTGCGGTAAAATTCTATTGAGTCAACCTTTCAGGAGATGAAAGGGAGGACGACTTCAGCACCGATACTAGTTTTTCCCAAGTTAAACAAGAGTTATACTTTTTATTTTGATGCATTGGGTATCAGGCTATAAGAAATGCTTATGCAAGGAGAAGGATTCGTTGTGTATGGGTCTCGGTAGTTGAGGCCACATGGGAAGAACTAACCGACACAGGATCTTGAGTTGGAAGCATTTTTTCATGATTTACGCGATTGAAGACATTATATTTTGGAAGATCATTTTTTGGTTTTCACCAAACATAATAGTCGGAAGTATATCTTTACTCAGTGTGACCTGAACTTGATACATCGAATGTTGGTTGAGTAACATCAGTCCTTTGACTTTGATCTTTCTTGCATGCCTGAGAGAGACAACGATGTGGCTGATGCATCGAGAACGAGGATGCAGATACAAGTAGTTCATGAGGCCAACAGTGAGTGGCAGGTTATGGCTATGTTCTCTGAGATTCATTTTCAGTTGTATTATAGAATAGGGCATACATTTCATTCTTCTATTGATGTTACCTATACTCTTCTTGATCGAGTCTGAATGAGGCAAATATCATATTCAGAAGGCCTAGTCATATGGGATAGTGTGTTAGGAGAGGACCCTATTCTGGGATAGACCATAAGTGAAGATGAGATCTTTCATTTTCATGGGAACATATGGGTGTCAACAGACATATGCGAGGAGCTTATGCGGAACTCTCATTCCTCATTTTGGGAAGTTTATCTTAGTTTCACCAAGATGTATCGAGATTAGCATCGTCAGTATTGGTGGCTGGGTATGAAGAGGGATGTTGTTGGGTTTTTCATGAGGTGTTCCACCTGTCATCTGGTGAAGGCGGAGCATCAGCGACCAACAACGATTTTGCAGCAGTTACCCATTCTCGATTGGAAGTGGAAGTTTGTCGTGATGGTCATCGTGACAGGTTTACCGAGGTCATCTCGAGGGAATCATGTATTATGAGATATTAATGAAAAACAAATTAAGGTTTCCCACTTCTTACCTATCAAGGATTCATTCAGCATTAATGATCTTGGAAGGATGTACATTCATGAGATTGTACGTCTACAAGGCTTCAACACTCCATTGTTTTAGACAAGGATGTACGTTTTACATATCAGGTCTGGCATGGACTTCATAATGATTTGGGTATACCGCTACTTCTGAGTACAACATACCATCCCCATACAGATGGCATGTCTGAGTGTATGATTTAGGTTCATGAGGACATGCTTTAAGAATGCGTCCAAGATTTTGGAGGTTCTTGGGAGAAACACATACCTCTTGCAGAGTTTTCCTACAATAATAGTTTTCAAGCAACTATTCAGATGACACCTTATGATACATTGTATGGTAGGCCATTGAAATCACCCCTATATTGGCTAGAGGCAAGAGAGGCAGCTATTCTAGGACCTCGTCTTGTCATGGGGACCACATAGCAGGTTGAGTTGATTAGGAAGAGAATGGCTACTGCACAGTCATGATAGATGTCATATGCTGATCAACAGAGATGACCTATGGGCTTTGAGGTTAGAGATCGGGTTTTTTTACATGTCACACCGATTTTGGGACATAGGAGGATTATGAGACATGGAATGTTTTGCTGAGATATATTGGATCGTTTGAGGTTTTGGAGAGAGTTGGGCCAGTTTCCTAACGGAAACTATTACCTCATAGGTACATGTCTATGCCTGACGTCTTCCATGTTTCTTAGCTATGACGTTACTTCTCAGACCCATCTCATGTTTTTTAACCCGAGGAGGTTGAGTTAGAGGTGGAAACCACATTTGAATATAATCCTCTCTGGATCGTTGATCACATCACTAAGGTTCTCTATGGCCAGTAATTTCCATTGGTATGACTGTTATGGTAGCATGGCAGAATATAGGATGAGACTTGGGAGAGGGTGACCATGTACTGACTGTGTAATGGCCGAGTACATGGCTATGTGGGGTGACCTGTAGAATGCCTAAAGAGAATGTTTTTTATGGAAAGTACACACCATATACTTTTCTTTTTAATTGATATGTCAGACTGGGGTCACGTCTAATCGACAGAAACCTATTCTTCAAGGTCTGTCTTGTACTGGAGCGACAGATAACAACGAATCTTCTCTAAGCCACCGACTCACCTTCTGTTCTCCGAATTGAACTATGTCGGTTGCATTGGAATAACATCAGTGAGTTATTCCTTATTATAGATCCTCATCACATATTTTGTCCTATCTAGTGAGATATTCTTGGTTGAATATTCTTATGTTTTGGAAGATAAAACACATTCAAGATCAATTCAAGGGCCGGTGCCAGAGTATATTGACCATAAAATGCCAAGGTAGGTGGTTTTTTCCTTTCTGTAGGTAGTCTTTGAATATTATCTGGAAATGTTCCCAATACCCTAGAATATGGTATTGACTATTTAGGTATTTTTACCCTATTAATGCCTATTATTTATTGTTTTATTGGGTAGAGGAATTTGATTATGAATAGGTTTAATTGACATGTTATGGATGTGTTTCCCATGCTTGTTTTGATATTGAACATTTGGTCTTGCTTTCCATGTTTGGATGCTTTGTTTTCCATGCCCAGTGTTGTTAGGATTGAGTAATTTTATCTGACATGTTGTGATATGATGTAGACTATTTGTCCAAGTAGTTTTTGAGGTATACTTTGGCTACCACATATTGTTTGTGAATGATTGTCTTACACGAGCCGTGGGAACCTGAAGTAGTGAGACCATAGGGCAAACTAACATCAATGGATTTACTATAGTGTTTGTTATAATTATCACACTACGAGACCATAGTTGGTATTAACGTTGAGTGCTCCCTTAGAGTGTCTATAGTGTTGTACCTCTCGAACCCCTCGAGGTTTAATTTTCATGATCACAATCACTCAATTATTTGTCTAACCTTGTTTTTAAGTGTTGTGGATGATAGGCAAAAGACTGCCAAAGGATTGGCCCAAGAATGGACAAGAAGTGGACTGAAATTCAGTCCACCGGCCAACCGGTGTGATAGCACCGGCCAGCCGGTGGACCTGACAGAGGCATTGCCCACTGCCAGGCTCCACCGGTCAGCCGGTGGCTTGACCACCGGCCAGCCGGTGGCATCCAGTCAACAGTGGCAGCTACTGTCTCCCCACCGGCCAGTCGGTGGCTCCTCCACCGGTCAGCCGGTGCTGCCTGGGCAGAAGGCCTTCTCCTCTGCCAAGGCACCGGCCAGCCGGTGGCCCTGCACCGGCCAGCCGGTAGCCCAGTCAAACTAGCCGTTGCAGTTTGACCAGGCTGGCCCACTTGGCTCCCAACGGCTCTTTAAGCCTCTCCAACGGCTCCGAAGACTCCCAAAGGGTTCCATGCCTATAAATAAAGGCCAAGGAAGCCCCAGACACTTACCAGATCATATACAAAGCCCATGGACACGTTGTTCATCATTTGGCGTACCTCCGGCGACTTCCTTCAAGGAACCCATCTTGCTCCAACAACTTACACATCCAAGGAGCTCCTTCAAAGAAGCTTGGAAGCGGCCTTCAACATCTCCAATCAATCAAAGGCGCCCAAGGCTTCTCAACATACGGGTTTTATTGTTTTATTTAGTTTGAGCTTTAAATTTGGGTTTGTGCCTACAAACCCCAAACTCTTTCTTCATCCCTCTTTCTTTTGGGTTTCACATCACCATTAAGGTGTGAAGAGGTTTCTTCAAGCCTTTCCTTTTAAAAGGCTTGAGTCACCGGTGAGCTAGCCTTCACCCGTTAAAAAGGCTAGTGGGTTCTTACTCAACCATTAAAAGTAAGTGGGTTCTTGCTCAACCAATAAACGCAAGCTGTAATAGGTCCTAGTGCTACCTCAAAGCCTAGTGGGTTTCTTGCTAAAACCATTGAAAAGCAAGCGGTAGGAATCTCTCAACGGTTGAGTTGGGAGCGGAGACGTAGGCCGGGTTTTTGGCCGAACTCCGATATCAATTTCTTGTGTCTTGCCTCTTTACTTTCCACTGCATTCTTTACTTTGATTTTAATTTGTTAATCTTTTTTTAAAAGGCAATTCACCCCCCTCTTGCCATCCTTCCCGTTTTTCTACGACCCAACAATTGGTATCAGAGGGAAATTTGAGTAATACCCTAACCGGTTTAAAATTAAAGATCCTTTTTTGATGGCATCTACCTCTTTCGCCCCCGAGGGCTACTCTTTGGGTCGGGCTCCATTTTTTGATGGGTCCGACTATAATTATTGGAAAACCCGCATGACCACTTTTTTAAGAAGCATAGGATATCCTATTTACAAAATTGTCATGCAAGGTTATACTTTGTCTACCCCCGACGAATCCAAATGGACCCCCGCCGATATTAGAAACTTTGAGCTTGATGGCAAAGCCATGAACGCTCTACATTGCGGCCTTGACCGAAATGAGTTCAACCGAGTTTCCACCTGCACCTCATCTCATGAAATTTGGAAACTATTGGAAGTGACCCATGAGGGCACTAACAAAGTTAAGGATACTCGGTTAGACATGTATAGACAAGATTTTGAAAGCTTTTCCATGCATCCAAATGAGTCTATTTCTGAAATGTTTACACGCTTCACTGACGTTTGCAATGGTAGAAAATCCCTTGGTGATGATGTTTCAGCTGAAGCAATGGTCAAGAAGATTCTATGGGTCCTTCCGAGCTCATGGGCACCTAAGGTGACGGCTATCCAAGAAGCTAAGGATGTAAAGAACATGCCGGTCGAGGAGCTCATCGGATCTATAATGACGTACGAGATCACGATGAGGAGGCAAGCTCAAAAGGAGGGCACACCAATCAAGACACCAAAGAACATCGCCCTCAAGGTACAAAAAGAAGTAAGCTCCTCCTCCTCATCATCATCTTCATCTTCTTCATCATCAAGCGGCGACTCGGAAATGGAGAATCTCGCCCGCCAAATGCACAAATTTATGAAGAAGCACAAGAAGAAGAAGAAATATCGCAAGGCGCGAAAGCAAGAACCCACCGAAAAATCCGAGCACAAGGTGAAATGCTACGGGTGCGGCGAAAAGGGCCATTACAAGCCCGATTTCCCACTCAACAAGAAACGGGCCATGCAAAAGGAAAAAGGAAAGAAAAAGGTCCTCAAGGCGACATGGAGTGACACATCCTCCTCCTCCTCCTCCTCGAGCGACCAAGGTACAAAATGCCTAATGGCATTTCACGAGGTAACTTCTTCTGATTCCTCATCCTCGTCCTCTTCTTCTAATTCTTTCAATCATTTGTCATACGAAGAACTCCAACATGTGCGAGACCAACTTGAAAATGGTTTTCATGAGCTTTCTTCAAAATTCGTTGCTTTGAAAAAGAATTTCAAAAAACTCTCTTCCGAAAAGGAACAACTTCTCAAAGAGAAGGAGGAGTTGTCCCTCAAATTACAAAACATTCCCAATGTTGATTCCTTGGAATCAACAATCAAAGATCTAAGGGAATCTCTTGCTAAATTCACCAACAGAGAACAAAACCTTTCAAAACTCCTTGGTTCTCAACGTGTTTCTAGAACCACACATGGACTTGGCTATACCAACCAAGCCTCCTCCTCCCATGCCCCCACTGTTTTTGTAAGGGGGAGCTCTAGTTATAAATTTTGCAATTATTGTAAAAAACCCGGGCACCTCATTTATGAGTGTGATTGCAAAAATGCCCGGTACGGTCAACCCAAATCTATTTTTTATTCGGACGAGTTTTATAGGAGAAGACCCGCCATGAAACAAATTTGGATTGAAAAATCTCTTTTGGCGAGTCTCTCCGGGCCAAAAATAGTTTCGTTTCCCCGATGATGTTTTGTTTTATTTAGGGGGAGAAATTTTCTTAAATTCAAAAATCTATTTCGATTCATTTTTCAATTTAAATTCATTTTTGATTCAAAACTCTCAATTTCAAAAATTTCATTTGGTTTCAAATTTCAAATCTCAATTGGTTTTTGATTCAAAACTTTAAATTCAAACTGTTATTCAAATTTTCATTTCAATTTCCAAAATTTCAATTGATTTTCAAATCTCAAATCTTGTTTTTCAACGTTTTCCCTCAATCAAGTTTTATGCCCCGTGCTATTTTGATAATCACAAAGGAGGAGAAATTCTTGGTTGATTGGGGGAGAAATCTTTTAAAGCATGCTTTTCATTTCATTTTCTACATTGTTTGTTTTGGTGATTGTGATCATCAAAATAGGGGGAGATTGTTGTACCTCTCGAACCCCTCGAGGTTTAATTTTCATGATCACAATCACTCAATTATTTGTCTAACCTTGTTTTTAAGTGTTGTGGATGATAGGAAAAAGACTGCCAAAGGATTGGCCCAAGAATGGACAAGAAGTGGACTGAAATTCAGTCCACCGGCCAACCGGTGTGATAGCACCGGCCAGCCGGTGGACCTGGCAGAGGCATTGCCCACTGCCAGGCTCCACCGGTCAGCCGGTGGCTTGACCACCGGCCAGCCGGTGGCATCCAGTCAATAGTGGCAGCTACTGTCTCCCCACCGGCCAGCCGGTGGCTCCTCCACCGGTCAGCCGGTGCTGCCTGGGCAGAAGGCCTTCTCCTCTGCCAAGGCACCGGCCAGCCGGTGGCCCTGCACCGGCCAGCCGGTAGCCCAGTCAAACTAGCCGTTGCAGTTTGACCAGGCTGGCCCACTTGGCTCCCAACGGCTCTTTAAGCCTCTCCAACGGCTCCGAAGACTCCCCAAGGGTTCCATGCCTATAAATAAAGGCCAAGGAAGCCCCGGACACTTACCGGATCATATACAAAGCCCACGGACACGTTGTTCATCATTTGGCGTACCTCCAGCAACTTCCTTCAAGGAACCCATCTTTCTCCAACAACTTCCACATCCAAGGAGCTCCTTCAAAGAAGCTTGGAAGCGGCCTTCAACATCTCCAATCAATCAAAGGCGCCCAGGGCTTCTCAACATACGGGTTTTATTGTTTTATTTAGTTTGAGCTTTAAATTTGGGTTTGTGCCTACAAACCCCAAACTCTTTCTTCATCCCTCTTTCTTTTGGGTTTCACATCACCATTAAGGTGTGAAGAGGTTTCTTCAAGCCTTTCCTTTTAAAAGGCTTGAGTCACCGGTGAGCTAGCCTTCACCCGTTAAAAAGGTTAGTGGGTTCTTACTCAACCATTAAAAGTAAGTGGGTTCTTGCTCAACCAATAAAAGCAAGCTGTAATAGGTCCTAGTTCTACCTCAAAGCCTAGTGGGTTTCTTGCTAAAACCATTGAAAAGAAAGCGGTAGGAATCTCTCAACGGTTGAGTTGGGAGCGGAGACGTAGGCTGGGTTTTTGGCCGAACTCCGATATCAAATTCTTGTGTCTTGCCTCTTTACTTTCCGCTGCATTCTTTACTTTGATTTTAATTTGTTAATCTTTTTTTAAAAGGCAATTCACCCCCCTCTTGCCATCCTTCCCGTTTTTCTACGACCCAACATATAGTCCCTTTACGAGGCCACATGAGGAAATGATATTGAGTTCTTCCTTAGAGTGACTGTAGTTTTCCATTAACAGACTATAGTTTGAATTGATGGTGATTGCTTCCTCAGAGAGTCTTGGATCACAAGAGACCACGGGGGTTGACCATGTTAGCTACCCAGTAGGTCGTTATATCCTTTAATAAGTTTAACCATAAGGGTTAGGCTATGAGAACATACTCAGAGGGTTACGTGAGGTTGTGTAGTTATACCATAGGGGAGAGGCTGTGAGAACTTCTTTTAGGGTTTCTTTTTTTCACATTGTTAAATAATTGACGAGGTTAAATGAATTTAATTTAAACTGTAGGATTGTTTACTTCTGAGTACTTCCTTATTTACTGCATCATTTTTCTTATAGTCTTTCATATATCTTCACTGGCTATTAGGAACATTTCATTTGGTGGCTGCCTACTGGGATTCATCTCAATCCCTGTTTGGGTCTCACGTTTGGGCCCAAATAAATTATATTGCTTCAAGAATAGATAAGGACACGAGCCCTTCTAATTCTGGTACTTGTTTACTATAGAGATAGAGATCATGGGACCATGATGAGTCTTTTTATGCCGCTAAAGTTTATTTTTTTTCGTTTCACTTGATATTAGTACTGTATTCCATCATTGTGTCTTGTTTGGATGCTTTCATTGACATATATATGATGCATCATTTATATATGTGCTCTAGATGTTAATTACTTTTAGTCTTCTATTTTTTTCTTATTTCATGTTGTTATGACTTCTTATATTGTTATCTTTTTCTTTCAACTGCATTACTCTACAAATGAAAGAATTGTTTCCCCACTATCACACCCAAGGCCCTCACTGCTAGTCGACAACCTCTAGATTTTTGGGAAATGCTCTTGAGGCCATGTGACCAACCGGGTACAAGGCAGCTATGGGCGGTACCCGAAACCAGGACATTACATATATTCATTTTGTATATGTAAATTGTTTGAGGATGATCATTTTAGTAGGAAATCACTCTAAAAACATTGTGTCTATATCATGTTCAAAAGGAATTATTTATAATATCTTCCTTATTCACCTTTAATAGGTGATATCCTTATCAACAGATTACCTTAGAAAACAGATGGGCCACACTTAGTTAATTGAACAATTCATCTATCCATTGAAGGGGATAAATTTTTGTTATTGTGACTTTGCTATGAATACAATAACAAATATATAGGAGAATTAATCATAACTTATTCATGAAAAGTTGGACCGAAAACCCCCACATTAAAGTACTCAAGTATATAAGATCATTTTATTGATTTACTTATAATCACTTATTATATTCTTCCAATTCAATTATACCCAATGAATAGGGAGTGCTGGATATGACAAGGTATCTATGTCTATATTTGATTGAGAAATCAACCACTCAGCCAAAATGAAATGGCTTTAGGGAATAAAAAAATATAATCCACAACAACAGGAATGTCTTCAAGCATGATTCTTCCCTTAGTATCAAACATTTGATCTATATATAATTGATTATAAAGAAATAGTATCCAGAAATATTAATATTATTCTAATGTATATTAATCATCCACAATAGAGTTTTACAAAATCAAATGATGTCCCTATATGTGAATAGTGATCTCCCTCCCTTGATAGTAAATGGTGGATTGAAATAAAGGCATCCAATCCATTCCCAAAATATACTGAAACTATAATATAGAAAGTAATTAGATATTTTTTAAAATATTTTGTTCACAAATATTTACTAGGGATATTTATATACTTGGGATGAAATAATAGATCAATTTTCTATTTTCATTGAGAGATTAACCGACTTTTTTTAATAGATTAACTAAATATGAAATATTTTGAATAAGGTTTAGAACCAGAATCAAATAATACATTTTCTATTCAGGAATGAATAATAAGTTAACTTATCACTATATTTTTATCGGGATCCACCCCATTAGTGTTTGTAGAAATATAATTTCTATTATTTCTAGGAATTGGAGGATGTTGTCATTGATTATCTGTGACAACCCTTGGCATTGAGAATTCTATTGCATAATTCCTATATTCTATATAGTTGTGCCACTATACCTATTGTCGAGTGTTGTTATGAATATTAATTTACACTATCTAATTTGGTAGATTCATCATGTACCTCTCTTAAACATTGATTATAATTATGCCCCTCATTTTACAATTTAAATCATCTCATAGTTCCCTCAATATTGTTTTTAGGATGCTTTTTTCTAAAAATTTCGACATATAAAAATTCAGGTTTTATTTCTTCAATGATATTTATCCGTTGGTATTACCAAAGAATAATATATTTTATTCTTTTACCTCCTATCCCACATAAACCCTGAGAGTCTCTAATATCTAGCTAAAACTGGAGTACACAATGTATAATATCTTAATTAATGCCCAAATCTCAAATCTCCAAATATTATCTTATATTAATATTTAATCCACTAAAGAAAAGCTCTACCATACATTTAGCGTCGATGAGGAATCGAGTTACATATTGTGGATTCATTGATATTTTTTAGTAATATGCCTTGATAGGATCATCTTCCTTTTATTATAGTCTAATGAACTCCCTCTCCATTTTTTGTTGGGGAGTTGAAAAAAATGTGAATATTTTTTCTTGAATACATCCCATTCCATAGAATCTATTTCCTATTTGTACTTCGTGTTATTAATATGTTCCAACAATTTATTAGGTTCCCATTAATGATGTTCCTAACTCTCTCTAGCAATATTATGTATATTTTTAAGACAATCATCAAATGTTTTATCACATTGGTTGTTGGAAGGGTTCCCCAAATTTCCCCTATTAAATAAATAAAAAAATTATTAGAATACCTAGAATTAAATTATGTAAGAAGGTAAATAATTAATAATTTTTTAAATAGCTTATAAATTTCTTTTAAATTCAAAATTCTGAGTCTATAAGATTCAATCTTGGTTATCCATGGTAATGATTCCTGTAAGGTTTTCATACATAAAAATATGTTCAAGTCGTACACAATGGTTTGTTAATTGTATGAGAATTTTCTAAAGAATATCCCAATATAACGGGAAAATTTGTGTGCAATATATAAATAAATTCCCTTTACATATATTTTTAAATTATGTTTAACAAAAATATACATTAATTAGAACCCAAATATTGTGAGGAAATGTGTCTTTCAGATAATATATTTTTATAAAACTAAAAAGAAAAATAACATGTGACAACCATGTTTCATTATTCATAATGAGAAACTAACTCAATCTGAGATCCAAATACAAAATAGGAATTTCTCAGGAAAAAATATATGAATGTACTGAGATAAAGAAAATAGTAATGGAATAATCATGATAAGGAATCAAAAGTTTTGAATCAAAATTACAAAATTTTATCATAAAAGAGAAGGCCTATGAGTAATCACATGGAATCAAAATATTATGAACATAATATCATAATTTCATTGTAACATAGGAAATAAGGAAGAAAAATATAATATTATATAAACATGGGTCAATTCTAAATGACTAGAAAATATCAAATGGTATACGATGTCCCATAATGGATTAGGATCGCTCCCAGATCCCATACATTAACTCTAATGATACTAAAAAAATTCCCAAATACATTAGAGTGATATCTTTGAACAACCTTCATAACTTGTTCATGACTTATTTGTGGAATATAAATGAATTCAATAATAAATCAAAAGATAATTATTACTGATGTAAAGAAAATTGGTTGTGTAAACTTTCCTCATATCATAATCAAAGGAAATTTCATAATGAAAGAATTTGAGAAAAAAATATAATACATGTATTCCCACGTCAAGGAAAGGTGAATATGTTAAGTATGTATGTGATAGAAATATATACTAATTTTTAATGAATTTTATAACATTAAATAGTGGGATTGAGTTATTTAGATAGATAATGGTGATGATATAAAGAAAATGGAAAATTTAAAGAGATACCACTTACCTGGAGCCTGATTTTTTCTGTGTCTCCTCTTTCCTCATAAATAAAAAATTCATTTTAATTATTTACATTCATAATATAAATATAAATTTTATTTTTCCTTTTATTTTATTCATTATCATTTTATATTTAATAACATAATAATTTATGATCGTGTTTATATTTTTGATGATGTTCAGATAATATGTCCTAAATCACTATGGTATGTTGACTATGGTCAAAGAGATTATTAAATAGTTATAACTAATAATAAATATTCATTTACTAAAATATCTATAATTCAACAATACCTTTAAAACCAATCATAATGTATGCTTATGGAAAATGAACTATGTTACAATCATTGAGATGACATGTCCTACATACGCATGAGTGACATTTCTATTTTTTAATGATTACAATAGAAAGAAAGAAAGTGTTAATTTATCCTTACATAATTATTACTATATAATTAATATCATATTTTTTTTTTAAATACACTTACATATATCATTAATTACTTACAATAATCAAAAAAACAAATCACATCTCTTCACGAAGCGATAGTCCACTATACACCTGACTGATACCTCTTCTTTAAGCCACATCATTATGATAATCCCTGAAGCCATCCTAGAATAGTTTTTTGATCAAAACAATAATGTATTAACTTTATAGAAATGT
This sequence comes from Viscum album, assembly GCA_963277665.1. Taxonomy (NCBI): domain Eukaryota; kingdom Viridiplantae; phylum Streptophyta; class Magnoliopsida; order Santalales; family Viscaceae; genus Viscum; species Viscum album. The sequence continues at coordinate 1,174,460,299 of OY728153.1, read as the reverse complement.
ATGGATGTTATTTTGGTATGGATTTTCCAAACTATAAGGCTTTATTTGTTATAAATATGTGTGGAAAGGGGTTTCCTTTAATATGTGGTAGAGATGATACACTTGATATTTTTGAAAAGAAAAAGATATATCCCCATTTCACAGAATTAAAAGGTAACCAAAATGGATAATAAAAAATAATAATATGAAATATGCTTTATATATGTAAATAATATAGTAATTGGAGAAATTAGTTTTTGTAAACCACCATTTAATTTTATTTACCACCATAATGCAGTTTTAACATTAACTGTCATAATTACTTAGTATAGTTTTTAGTATTCATTATGAACAAAAAAATAATTGAAAATTTCATATAATTGTAATTATTTTGATTCTAAATAAAGAATTAAATTTTACAAATTCAATTTTTCGGCATGGGAGAAATTAATTTTAAATTAAACCCTTGAAAGAGATGGAAGATAATTTTAAAATGAAAATTATGTCATTAGTATAAATTTTTTAATATTAAAATTTATCTTAAAATTGATTTAAATGACAAATATTAGAATAATAATTTATTTATTTTAAATAATAATCCTTGAAAAAAATTAAAACAAAATTTAAATTTTCAAATTATTTAAATGAAAATGCAGTTTTTAGTAAAAACCAATAATTCTCACTATTAATTAAAAAATACAAAATTATAGAAGATCCCATAAACATACCATAATAAAATTTTAACATATTAATTAAAAATATGAATTCGTATTTTTTTCATACACAATTTTTATGTTTAAAAAATTTATTTTTGTTAATTTTTCATGAAATAAATAAACAAATTTCTAGAAAAAAATATTATAAAAAAATATTTTTTATCATCTATAATATTTTGATTTTAAAAAAGTATTTTTTTCTATTTATACCACCAAAATTAATTTCTAGTTTATGCAATCAGTTTGATATAATAATTTTATTAGTATATTTAGGTTCTCAAAAACTCACTGTTATGTGTTGTATATTTTGTCAAACATACTTTTCTTCATTCTTTAAAAAATATTTGGGTCTTACATTCTCCACCCCTTCTACAATTTCACCCTAATATTGATTTTTAAAATAGATTATTGTAGAAATAAAATAGGGTACTTATTTTTTATTATAATTTTTGGTTCCTTGGTTTCCTCTTTGTGTTTATGGTCCCCTTATAAAATGATGACTGTGTGAGTCATTTTTTTCATTGAACATTTTCTATATGTTTTATTATTTTCATCAGATTATCCTCATAATATATATCCTTTTCCACATTTTCTCCTCTTAATTTAGTAAATGTGAGTTATCTATTATGCACATCCTCGATTGGTATTCATGGAATATATCATGTACTAGGGTAAGGGATTTTTGGGCATTCAAGTTGATAAGTCAATGCTTTGATTTTGATATAGAATCCCAAAGGGGAATATATAAGTAGTGATTAGGTTTTTATTCATCCCAAATATTATGATCCTAATCCATTTATATTTGAGTAGAAACATATTATTAACAAATTCGAACTATAAGTATCATAGATTATTTTCTACATAGATATTCTATCAACTCTAAGCAGTTTAGATGTGTTGTTGAATGGTAATGAAATTTTCTAATATTTCCTAAACCATTTCATGTCTCATTAGTTTGAGTACCACAATATTATCTTGAATAGTTATTTTTTCTACATCAATTACCATACAAGGCATTATAAGTATCCATTTTTATTCTTTAGTGGAATTTAATATTGTATGAGAACTCAACAAGAGGATAATTTAGATAACATTAACATATAAAGTTCACTAAAAATTATCTAAACTTGTATTTTTGTGTATGAATATTCCTCTCAGACAGTGCATTTTTTTGGAGTGATAATATATACTGAATATCAACATATAATTTAGAGCATGTTAGAGGATGTTCTATAATTTGGATGTAAATATTTAATATTATTTTGATTCAATTGATGGTAGTGTTCCATGAAACCTCACTACCTATCAGATGTAAATATTTTTAAGTTTATCCTATGATAATTCCTCTTAATAAAAAGATATGTGAGAATTAATTATAATGAAATCCACCACCACACATTTGAAATTATTTCCTCTTGACATAAGGGGAAAACTAGGGACAAAGTCCATATTTATGTTTTCCCGTTTTGATATTGGTTTGGGTAATGGTTTATTCATCCCCTTAGATAAATTCGTTTTATTATTCACTTAATAACATACCATATGATTTTATATATGTCCCAAAAACCATTTATTCATATTTTTGATCTCATATTTCTCTCGAGATCTCAGTACATTTTCGTGCTCTATGGGTGAATAGAGAATGTAGATCTATGGGCATCATTAAAAAAATAATTTAGATCTAGATTTTATGGTACACATAGTCATGAACAAAATCTTACCACTCATTCTTCATCATTTTCGTATTATGGGGAATTCCCTTTTATTATGGGATCCAACTTCTTATGAATTTTTTTATCACCTCATTGAACAACCTTTAACTTCCCCAAAAGGGATGGGTAAGAAATCATTTAGGAATAGAATTTGATGTTTATACCCTAGAAATTCCCATGTAAACCGGTTAAAAGTCCATGAATACTGGATCCCTCTAAATTATCATCAATAATATAGTCAGCAGATCATTTATTCATATATCATCTTCAAATTTTAAACCTTAGAAAGATGGTAATGGACTGAGTAGTCATAGTCCTTGATTATCCCTAACCATATGTTTTGGTTCGTATTAATATCCATCTATGTGAATATATATTTGAGGATATATTTTTCCACATATATTACACACTTCTCCCCAAAGAGATAACACCACCATATATTCAATGAATTGATCACTACAACGAACTCTAGCTCACACATGGGATACATTTTCTCATGATGTTTTAACTTCCTTGAGGTATAGGATACAACATCATCATTTTTTATTGGTACACATCCTACACCTCACATATATGCATCATTGTATACCAAAAAACATTCCCCATATGTGGGAAGTGTTAAGATTGGTGCAGTGATAAGGCTCCTTTGCATATACTTAAACATATCTCCAAAATCAATGGTATTGAGAAACACTATTCCATTTCATGATATCTTTTTTACAGTGTATGTCAAATGTGACCAGATTCTCAAAATCTTTAGTAATACCTAGATACTTCATGGAAACTGAAGATCTACCTTAAATATGTAGGTTTAGGCCAGTTATCAATTAATTTTGTCTTTTATGGGTCTAAATATATCCTTTTATTGGTTGTAATATACCCTGCGAATGATACTTCCTCCATCGAAAACTGAAATTTTCTATAATTTACATATATTTTATCATTTATCAAATCACATAGTATAATATTCCAATATTACTAATGCCCCTCCTTATATTTTTGTTAAGTCATAATATCATCTATAATGGCTACAAAAAATTTGTCAACGTAATATATAGTGTATATATTCATCTTGTCTATAAAGATTAATAGGGGATTAGTTATTCTGAATGTAATCACATTGAAACTATATTCTACATACCTTGTTCAAATGAACTATTTGTAATATCATTATTCTTTAAATTTAATTAGTATAATCGTAATTGGAGGTACACCCAAGGTATATATTAGGATCCATGTAGTTGATCAAAAAAATCATCTATACATGGTAAAAAATACTTGTTATTCATCATGATTTTTGGAGTTCAAGATAATAAATATAAAGCTGAATTAATCCAATTTTATTCTTGATGAAGAGAACCATCACACCCCATGATGAAGCACATTTGTATTTAAAACCATTTTCAATATTCTCTTGTAACAACATCATATTGTCTTCCATATCTTCCAAGTCCTTTTTATAAGTTTTCATTAATATGGGAAGATATCTTGGTATAAGTAAAAATCAGAACACAACCTCTCGATTAGATGGAATGCCAAGAAACTATCTAAGGGAATATATCTATATAACCTCCCATAATGGTAATTTCTTTAATCATGAATCACTACATTTCCTTAATCATTTGGTCTAGATATTATTTCTCATGATGAAATAATTTCCATGCTTGAAGGAAATATTTCATGGGAGATTCATCCCTCTCAATAATCTTTTATAGAATTTGAGAATGTCTTGGGATGTGGTGAGTGATCTACCAATATTGAATGTTTATTTTGGATTTTTATAATGATATCCAATCTATACCCAATATATTATCAACATTAACTAAAAGTAGTGGGGCATACTTTTCTAGAAGATTCAATACACACAAATTGGGTTTAGATGAGTTATATACTATGGATGAAACCATTGTTTTATTTTATATTTTCAATGATTTCTTAGCCCCATGTTTTGAGGATTTTCGTGAATAGTTATAATAAAAATTAAAGATATGAAATAAATTATAGTGATATAATCAAATAATACATTCACTATTCATTAATCAATTACTATTGTAATTTTCACCACATCATTTTTGGTATCCATCACACAATTACTTATTGAATGTGATATTCCATTCTATATAAGCCTTATAGGTTGTTTACATTAATTGTATCTGAAAACCCATGTGTTAGAGCAATGAATTTTATAATTCCCATGTTCCTTGTAGTTGAAACACTACACTGTAGGATGAGTGTTAACCTGAAACTTCTTTTCTTATTACACATTATTTGGTTTGATCATTTCCTTCTAGAACATATTAGCTAGATTCCCCTATTTTAAAACTTTTATTGATCTATTAGTTCCCTAAAAATAGTTTATACAATGAATATTACCACACATTATTACAAATGGGATGTTATATTTTCATTCCTTTATGGTATTTATCTATTGGTAAGCCCAAAGATTTTTTTTTGTCTCCAGTCCAATGAAACAACTGCGATTCATAGATCTACATATCATCTATTAGGGAACAATAGAAAATCTCTTATTAGCTATAGAATTCTTAGATCACCAAATATTTTAGCATACATGGATTTAATCCACTAATGAATATCTCTAATATAATATTAGTGTTTATGAAAAAGCTAGAGGAATACCATGCGACACATGAGAAGTTTTCCCCATACTCCCTGATAGTATCATAATCAATTTCATTCTTACATTAGAATTTACTATCTATTTTAAGATAGAGTGTTTAGGGAAAATATTTAATGAAATATATTTTCTAGATGTCTTCCCATTCTATGGAAAATAATATTGACATTGGACATTTAGTTCTGGATCAATATACCACAAAGATATGATTCTCTCTCATTATGATAAATGGATAGCACAAAATTATCTTTCTCTGATCACTTGAGAATACAAAGTATATTTTCAATGGAGTTCATCCATTTATCCATGATGTGAGGATTATAAGACCCACTAAATTCTGGAGGACTTCTTCACATAGAATAATTGACTGCAACTTGATTATTCTTAGGAGGAGTATGGTGTTTTGCATGACACATCATATTATCCAAAACATGATCTAGTTGAGCCAGTACTTCCATGATGTTATTATATCCCTATCCCAAGAAATTATATATTTCATTTTGTAAATAATCACATTTCCTATCATGTTGGTTGTTATCACAATTTCTCTTATTTACCACTATTAACTACAATATGAATGAAAATATGATAACAAGTTAACTAATAAATGAACAAAAAGAAAACATATAAACATGGGAGGAATAACATAAAAAATGAAAATTATATAGAGGATTATTGTCTCTAGGTTTTAATGAAGGTTATTCATTTTAATATTACTAATTAGTTTTTTGAACTTACTAATTTTTTGAAAACCTTCATCATGGTTCAAAAAGAGTTTTTGAATTTCCAAATCATATCACTTGGGAGTGTCCAACTAGGTGTTCAACATTGATGGTTGGAAAGAACCTTGTGATGAAAATGTCTATATCAATGCTCCTTTTTCTAGGTAATTACCCATATGAAATTTATTTAGAGCCACATACAATTTTATTATCAAGTCATCGAATTAAATTTTTGGAACCTCACACCATATACTTAACAAAATTTGGGGGATATTTTTTATATACCCAATCATATCAGTATAATTATAAATTTACATATCCATAGTGTAATCAATAATTGTGTTTCTTAAATATTTAAAAATAATAAATAACAATTTACTATGATACCAAAATTTCTCACCCAAGCCTTTTATAGAAATTATTACATCAATTTTAACATAAGCATTCCTTTATTAGAACCCAAAGATTGTGAGGCCTAGTATATTTGGAATACTAGGTTCATATTATACAAAAATTAATCTAAAACATGACATCCTTATTTCATTATACAGAATGAGATCCTAAATCTATTTGACATTCTAAAACTATATATGAAAAACTAGGTAATATATAAATTAATTGGGGTGATATAATAATACCACTAAAGAAATAAACAATATAAGGAAGCATAACTTGTGAGTAAAAATTATAACATGATATCATAAAATAGATTTCTCATGAATAATCACGTGGAAGAATAACATAAATTGTAGCGACCCCCAAACCCAGGGTGCATAATGAGACATGATATACTTAATATTTCATTACATCATTACAAATTAAATATCATGTCCCATTACTACAGAAGATCGCGAGGCTCAGGATTCTGGGAAACCAGATGCTTCTGATTAACTTCATTATTACCAACCATGCCTGAAAAATATTAAGCAAAAACGTAGGGTGAGCAAAAATGCCCAGTAAGGGGTTTTAAAAACGTTTTAAGAAAACTCTTTCTCAAATTAGTCCTTTTGTAGATAATAAAAAACTTTGCTAAAAACAAGACATTTTATTTTCATGAAATCCAACGTTTTTGAAAACCACTTGCACAACGAAGTACGTACTTGAAATAAGCTTTAAAGTAAACATGATCAGAGAGCACAACATAAGAAAAATAAACAATGCATAATATTCAAACAAGGTTACTTAAATTCTAAAAAGAATTCTATGGCTAAGCAGGGAAAATGTTAATAACATGGTTCTTGAGAATATACAGTTCATCTAACAGTTTACCACATGAAACACAGTTCTTGACACATAAATTAAATTTTCAAAGTCATGGGAGCTTTCAACTTGGGGTTGTCATGTTAGTTGAACTAACCCATGTTTGGCCTTTATCATTACATGTAGAGGGAATGTATAATATTGTACTTTGTCAAGACCTTTCGTCAAGACCGTATAACATACTTAACGGATCAAGGCTCACTGCCAATCCTGTTTCATGGTAGCACAAGCCAAGGCTAAATGCCAAGACCGTCGCACATAACATCTCATGAGAATATTGCTTTACCCAATGCATTGGAGCATTGTATAATTCCGGGCGCACCCGTCACATCATTCTTGTTGTGCTATATAATTCAGGGCGCACCCATAACATGTAAGTCCTATACATCCCTCACATATCTTGACACGGTCATTCATTCATAGGGTTTGATGCATTCTTAATCAACCCCCCCATTTCATATTCATAATCATAACATGAAGGTAGATAAATCATAAATAAACTGAGATATGTATTCTGAAATTCGTGCACATAAGAAATTGTCTTAACAATTGAAACATGGGTTTTAAGGAAAAGACCATAATCACTTATCATTCCATAACATCATAATACCCAATTAAAGAATGGTCATTCATAGCTCACACATATGATGATAAATGGGTGTTGTGGGTGTTTAATTCAAACTGTGTAAACATACATTTAGTTAGGGATACAATGTGCGTAATCAGGTCCATATTGGGGAAAATCATGTATATAATTGTGTAAAAACTCTTATTAGCACTTTAAATTACATGACCCCTTTTCTTTATAACGTTTTCAAACATCATAAAAGAACTTGTAATTGCAGACAACATAATTATATACATACCTACACATGTGCAAGGGTTTACCACATTAATCCATACTCAAAAATATTTCCCAAGTTATACATTAAACAAAAATAATGTTTGGAAAACCGAGTGGGGATCCTTTTTATAAAAGATATGAACTTGACTTTCATAAAACCCTTATGTGATAATGCGATAAACTTTAAAAGAATTAAATTTGTCCTCATATATGCACATATATGTACATGTTCATCTTATATAACCACATGTACATGTACATTTATATGTTCTATATATTTGCATAATCCTATATGTTTATACAATTTACCCGCAACTCCATTATCATAGGGTAGGGTGAAGAATAAGTCGATTACATATAAACAGGTTGTGTATACATGAATAAAGTGTATTATATATATATATATATACATTTATACATATATATATATATATATTAAAAGTGTATTCATGTACACGCAAACACCCAAAACCGAAGTAAAATAATACCCAAGAGCTTCTTTTACCCTGGTTTGTTTTTGCAGTAAGTGGGAAGCTGAAATTGTAGAGACCCGAAGCTTAACATACATGGACATTACATTAATTTTGTGGAATACTTAATACATAACAAAAAAAGACACACAAGGACCGTAATAGTTTAGTGTCTTTGGAAACCTGGAACGTAATCTTCTAATCATGGTGAAAGATCTTAAAAATCTCCCATAAAGATCTTACACGTTTTGTTTCCTTACCTAAAACCTTTATTTATATCCTGGGGAAAAGAAAACATAAAAGGGTGAGCTCAAATTCTCATTAAGGGTAAACAAAAGAAATATCAATCACATCATATTCATAAGAACATAACAATTTGGAAATCTTACCCTGCAAAAGAGATCATAATTTCATAACATGGGATAAATAATGGTAGTGAAATGTAATCCCAATAATCATAACATAAAACATGAAACTTTGTGGCATGCACACATAATCATAGAGAATCATTTCATATTAGTCAAGACTCATTTCCAAGACTATCTTAGTGGACACAGTCCATTTCTGAACCGAGTTCACTCCTCGTTTCAGTCCTGTTTCACTGAACCGGTATAACCTACCATTCCATCCATGTCTATCTCATGAGATATAAAATCTTTAACCAATGCATTGTAGGGAGATATAGGTCCCACCCATATCATAATGATACCATTCTTATGTGTCCCACAAAATCATAAACCATATATCATAGCGTTACCCATGTAATAAAAATGGGAATCTTAAAAATCGTGACATCATAAAACAACTCATATAATATAAAGGAATTGCATAAAAATAACTCCATCACAACATAATCAAATCAATGTAATAATAGGGATAGAAACAGAACCCTTTATTATCTTAGATGGAAAATAATTTTGATAAAACACTTGAACTCCATTCTTGAGGAAAATATCCTTTCTACTTCAAAAACATTTTCATTTCTTAACATGTCTTACAATTTTAAACTAAAAGAACTTGATTAAAAATAAACATGAAAACTTGTAAAGGAAGCTTCTTGGAAATAATGTTTTAAAAATCCATTCATGCCGTATATGTTAAAAAAAACATTCTTCTCGTACTTTTGTCGAAAATGTCAAAAATTACCTCGTACGAAAAATGAAAAAAGATTCCTTTCATATCATTTACTAAAAACTCACCGAAGGGTAAAATTGGATATAAACTATTTTAGAAGGATATAAATATTACATATTGAGGAAACATGGATGTGGATGATAAAATACACCCCAGTAAGTTCCAAAGTATAAACAATCTCGGATAAAAATGAGATTGTGATATTTCCCCTTACCTTAGGTTAGATTTGCTTCATAAGTGTCTGAACCTCCTGTATAATGGTTTAAACAATGTCATTGACTTATTCCAGAATCATACATATTGTTATGATATCATATATGGTTCACTTATGACTTTATATTACCCGTTCTTTTGTAAATTCCATGTTAAAGAGCATTTCAGGTAAAATTGTTTCATTTGTCGTCCGTGTTTTGACTTGTAATTATTCATATGATTACTTAGATCATGATTAATTAATTCCAGAATATACAACATGATTTATATATAATATATATTCAGAATATACATATATATAATAAATCAGTAAATGGAAAGAAATACACCGTTCATGGAGACGGTAGGCCGTACGTACGCATGAACGCTGTTTTCATTTCCTTATTGAGTTGAATGGAATTAAGTAGATGACATACATATATATACACATAAATACAGTATCCTTATTATGCCATATATTTCATGATTACTTATTATATATACTTTATAATCATTCATGAATGGTTAATGTGGAGAATGAATCTCATCGCGTCGTGGAGACGGTAGTCCGTACGTACGCACGAGTGATGATATCGTTCTCATGATCGTGGGACTGTATTAGAGTGTATGTATACTATTTCAGAATCAATATAACATTAAAATAATCATATATAGTTATTATTTACACCATTATACCCATCCAAGTAAGGTGGTGGTGGAAAATAGATTACACCACGGCGTGGAGACGGTATTCCGTACGTACACACGCGTAGTGATTTCGTTTTCCGTAGGATGGATAGATGGTGAAATAGGGTTGTTTCATACTTATAATAACATATCTGTATATTAATGATACTGATGTCATTACTTCATAATGAAAAAACCTAAGAAAAACAAGTGGAAGAAAAAAATAAAGTTGAAAGAATCGGTAACGGACATTACCTCTTCTTTGAAGCGGATCTTTGAGTCCTCTTGTTAGGGCACCCAATTGGTCTTTGAAGAAGACCAGAACCTCTAGGATGTTTCTAGGTAAGTGGAGGAGAGAATTTGGCAGGGGTTGGCCAAGCATGAAGGCTCAAAGTGGTGTGAGGAAGAGATGGAGGAGGTGCCCTTTTATAAGGGAGGAGAGGGGCTCCTTTCGAAAATCTAAAAATATTATTTTATTATAAAGCCAAATTCGGTTTTAAATAGCTCCAAATTGAGTTATTTCGAAGCTAAGGTGGGGATGGGTCGAAATCCTCTCATACAATAGTATTTAGACAAGTTTAGGTTCCTATTTTAACCTTATCATTTATATTTAATTTTAAGTTAGATAATTTTACTTTTACCGTGTCTTTTTGTGTTCTTACACTATAAGGATAATAAACTTACTATAAGAAGCCAAAAGAACCCCATGTTGTTTATTATTAATATATATAACCTTATATAAGTCATTTGGCAGAACATTAGATTTTTAAGAATAAAATAACAAATAATAATATAATATTTTTTTAAAAAACGATTTTATGTCAATTTTGACACTATTTAGTAATTGATTTTTGTAAAACTCATAACAGAATGATTAGTTCTAAAAAAGTTAATTAAATAAATACTACCATGTCATATTAACCAATAAAATTATTGGAATTCATAAAAAGTCTCAAATTACATTTATTTTGGTATTTATAACATCAATTATGTCAATATTTCATTAATAATATAATTACTGCATCATCTTTGTGTCATAAACAAATTAGATTATTTAATATCTAAAAATTAAAAATAAAATACCATTATGTAGGAAATATTTTTATATTTCTAATGAATATTTATAGTCGAATTTATCTTATGTATAACCCTATATTAAAAATGATATACTTATTAAACTTTGATTTTAACTATTTTAACCCTTCTTTAAATAAATTTATAATAAATGTCCTAATCTAATCCAAGTGGGCCTAAATGGTCATATTTTATTCCAAAGGTTGATTTTGGTCGAATTAAACTTATCCAATAGAATTAGGATATGTGTTAGGGTAATAATAATAACGTTTTTACCCTTAATTACCCTATTTACTTTTAACCGTGGTTAAAAAAAGTAAAAAATTACTATTCACAAAAAATTATTTTCAGCTCATTGAACCACATTTTACTTACTGACATCAACTGTGTCTCTCGGATTTTTGAAATTCCATTCACAGAAGCGGTAAAATTAATTTTTATGAAAAATTCATTTTTTTAACTACCACTTAGTGGTTTCACTATTCATCAAAAAATGAATGTTTCCAGAAAAATACCAAAAATTATGCCTAAGATATATTTGATAATATGAACTCAAAAATGATGTTTATTCTACCAAATTTAAAACATACAAGTTACATTAACTGATTTAAAAATTCATTCCCGTCGTCAAAACAAATAGCGGGTTTTTAAGAGATAATAACTATCAAAAGATTGACACTTGTTTATGTCCGGTTTAAATGTCAAATTACATCAAATAAACAACATTGTATTAAATTGTAAAAATATATTCTAAATATACTTTAAAACCACTCAAATTAATAAATTATCACTATTAATTATTTCGATTAAAAAAGTTGTTTTTAATTAAAATTTAGTAATTTACACTATTCATCAAAATATGAAAGTTATCCGAAAAGTACCAAAATTTCACCGTAAGCTAATTTTGATATTCCGAACCCAAAAATGAAGTCCATTTTGAAAAATAAAATTTAAAAAAGTTAAAAAAGTGGTTATTACTATTCATAACGGCTAGTTTTAATAATATTTTAATAGCATATCGTTGTTTAGTGAAACTCGGTATTGCGTACTACACACGCTATCGAGGAAGGTCACGATTCCGTTTAATGCAAGGCAAGTCAAGTATGTGTATTGTGCAAGCTCCTTTTGGTGTAGCATACAACACAAGACATTAATGAAATTAAAAAGAATATTTTTCATAAAATATCGGGGTGTTACAGAAATGAATGGGTCTTATTCATTTGTATCATTATATATATATATATATATATTTATATATATTCCTACACATGAAGGATATATATATATATATAACGGGGTATTTTCCCAAACCAAAAGAAAATTTTAAAACATGAAGGGCTCCCTATTTAGGTTCGGTTTTAGGAAGGGGTAAAACGAGTATGAGCAGGTTCATAAGGTCCTTTATATATTCTTATACATATTTATACAACAAGTGAATATAATTTATGCAAAACATATAAAAACAGTAGGAAACGAAGAAGAGGATTTCCCCTTACTCCTATTTGGTTTTCCAAGTTGAGAGGGAGATCCTCATGGTCCTGGTTTGCACCAGATTCGTACCCACCGGAAATATATACACATAACATGTATATATATTTTTATATACGCCGAAGCTGAAACAAAGAAAAAAAACAACATGTCCCATACCTTAACTTGGATAAGAGGTGAGAAGGATGCGGCAACTAAGCAAGTGAAATCAGGTGCATAAACACAGGATGTATACATATATACATAACACACATATATGTATATATAAAAACCGAAACTCATTCTGAAACTACAAAAAATCATCTCCCTTACCTTAGCTTAGAGAGGAGGAGAGGAAACGTTGAAGCGATGCTGGACCGGTGGTCGGAAGGATCAAAGAAGTCTGGTGAAAAATTTCCAGCCTTCGGTGCAACTTGGGGTTTAAAAAAAAAGAAGACGAAGACAAGCAGACTCCTCGTGGAGTTGTCGACTGGACAACCGAGGCCGAGTTAGTGCCAACTCGAGGAAAGGAGGAGACAGATGGGTCTACTTCACCGGCCTAGATGAAGAAAACGAGCTTCCCTACACCTACTGGTTCAGCGGCACAATGAGGAAGAAGAAAACGAGGGACGCGGGGAGAAGAAGAAACCGGAAAAGAGCGGACGACCGGGATTAAACCGGGGTGATCGGACGACCCTCATACAATGCGTCATTAAAAGAAATCGACGGCCGCGATGGAGTGCCCAGATCGAACAACTCCGGTTGAAGCGGTGTTTTAAAACACACAGTTTCAACAGTTTTAAAAAAAATTATTTCTTTTAACTTATTATAATATTGTCTTTATTATAAAAAAAAATTCAATTATTAAGCCAACTTTTTTTAAAAAAAAGCCATTGGTCAAAACAAATATATTTATTCAATCGAAAAATATTATTATATAAATGTATATATATATATATATATTATTTCCAAAACATCAATAATTTTTTTTACCCTTATTATATTATCATTATTATTATTAAACCATAATTATTAATTACTTAATATTTCATTATGAAGATCAATGGTTAAAAACATTGATTAAAGAAAACATATAACATATATATATATATACATTTTAATTTCCTTTATTAGATAATTACCTTAATTTTCTTAATTAAAGATTATTATTAACTAAACTACATTCAATAACACATAAGAGTGCGTTGACATAAACATAATCTCCACAAAACACATAAGTAAAAGAAATTATAGTTTGACGTTGTTTCCAAAACTGTTTATCCAAGTTATAAACATTTGTATTAACATTAGCCCTTAAATTTAATTTAGAGGAAAATAATTATTTGATTTGATGCAATATGTATATATATATAACTCAAAGGTTAATACATTTTTAGAAAATATAAATAACCACTAGATTTAATATAGTTACATCATAAAATTTTAATTGCTCAAATTAAGAAAATAAGTGCAGTGAATAATAATATTAATTTTCATAAAACATAATTCTCATTTTTGGGAAAACAAGAAATAAATTGATTAAATTATCATTGATGTCACTTTTTAACATTAACGAAAATTACACAATTAGCATTCCGATTATTTTGGGGTAAACCATCTTATTTCCAACGGTCAAAATAAATCTTAGAAGATAAAACATTAGATTCTTGGGGAAACCAACGGTCAAATTTATAGCCGTTTGAGGTTCAATGGTCAGATTAGGGTGCTTATAAAAGGGTCTGGTATTGGGGTGTCCCTCACTCCAGGTGACTGAACGAGAAACAGAGATGGTTCATGTGATTCCCTTGGTGCCCAGCACGGTTGCAATGGCTTCAGCCATCCTAATGTTTATTCTGATGGAGGTCCGAAACCCCTACCGCATTCTTGGGCTCTTGGTGGTTTTAAGTGGTCTCCCCATTATTGTAATCGGGTTCTTAGTTGGGATTTTTGGTTAATTTATCTTCTTGTTTGGTCAGTGGATGTTGTAGTTGAGATGTTGCTTATTTGAATAAAAGGAGTTTTCATTCATTTAATGAATTTTTGTCTATTTTATTATTATTTGTACCTTATATGTTGATTTTTGGTTTACTTAACGGGTGACATTGAAAAGAAAACTTGTCAAAAATCAAAACATGGTTTTCTCGGGTCGTTACATCACTTCCCCCATCAAAGAATTGCGCCCTCGCAATTCTATCATAAAAAGAAAAACAAACTGAAACCCTAAACATAGAACACTACCGAAACAGGGGATCTGGCTCGGTTAATGGGATACCAAGGTTGACACATAGCTCTTCCATTTCCCTATCCCAGATACACCTCGAACAGTACTCCTTGAACTCTTGTTCGTGTGTACTGCACACGGGCTTCCAAAGGGTGGCTCGTGCGATGCAATGCTCGGAAACATCCGAGTAGATAAACTCCATGATAACTCTTCTGGCCACATCATGCTCGAGGTAGTCGAGAGGTATGATGCGGTTGAGGAGACTGAGATTCAAGACTTGGAACATGTAGGCTGCACTGAGCTGGCCATTCTGAGTAGCCACGAGGAAGCACGCTCTGGCAGAAAATTTCTGTGCCAGAGTAAAACACTGGAACATGCCCTCATGGTACCTTCCCCTTCGCCTATAGCAGGGGAGTTGAGCAGTGGCAACGAGGTGAAAGACGCGATAATCCTCTTGAAATAAGAGAAGGATCTCTGGACCGTTTGCTAGATCGAGCAAATGATGGCAGAACCCTCGCAGGTGGAGAAAGGATGGATAATCCACTGTGCATGCGCTGATCAAGATGACTTCTACTAGCTCATCGGGTAGTGATGAGAAGTTTGTTTGACCAGCCATCTGAAAGCAAACATCGAAGGAAAACTCGTTAAAACATTGATAATGTGGAGACATTAAAGGAAACAAGAAACTTCCATTTATGCAAAAGTTTACATGGAAAAGTCTGAGTTTACAAGACGTACGCCACAAAGAGTGGAAAAACTTCCAAACTCCTGAAACCACACACAGGCTGAACAGACAGGACTAAACTCATGGGAACATTTATGACGTCTCCGGAGTTTAGCGTGAGGGGTATGGAGTTGGGAGACATAGGTATACACTTCTTTCCTAAGAGACAATCGGGTGGAATCATTTTCCAATGCTCCAAAGTCCATTAACTGGCCCCAGAAGCCGTAGTGCAAAATCTGGCACAGGTAAGCCGCTCGGAGGTCTCCAGCAGCAGCAGCTTCTTGAAAGGGGTTATCAAGCATTGTGCCAAATTCCTCTCCAGTTGTGAACACTCAGAAGAGTCCTTCGTGATACCTTCCCTGACGTGCATAAGGGGGAAATTGGGTCATCATCATTATGAGATAATCCATCCCCAATCCCCGGTGAAGTCTAAGCACCATAGGTGAGTTTGACACGTCATACAGGTGCTTACACGTCATGCGAATTTGGGAATATTTCAGAAATTTCTCACAGCTAGCTAGAGATACAATGTTTTCTAGAGCCTCAGTGGGAAGTGACAAAAGGTAAGTAGGTACATCAGCCATCTGATAGTTATAACATTTTTACTTAGTCAGTCATAGTAATTCATTTATATCACCTGGTTTTCCAGAGTTGCCTGAACCCATCCTCTGATACCAACTATAGCGACCCCCAAACCCAGGGTGCTTAATGAGACATGATATACTTAATATTTCATTACATCATTACAAATTAAATATCATGTCCCATTACTATAGAAGATCGCGAGGCTCAGGATTTTGGGAAACCGGCTTCTTTTGATTAACTTCATTAGTACCAACCATGACTGAAAAATTTTAAGCAAAAATGTAGGGTGAGAAAAAATGCCCAGTAAGGGGTTTTAAAAACGTTTTAAGAAAACACTTTCTCAAAGCAGTGCTTTTGTAGAGAATAAAACACTTTGCTAAAAACGAGACATTTTCTTTTCATGAAATCCAACGTTTTTGAAAACCACTTGAACAGAGAAGTACGTACTTGAAATAAGCATTAAAGTAAACATGATCAGAGATCGCAACATAAGAAAAATAAACAATGCATAATATTCAAACAAGGTTACTTAAATTCTAAAAATAATTCTGTGGCTAATCAGGGAAAATGTTCATAACATTGTTCATGAGAATATACAGTTCATCTAATAGTTTACCTCATGAAACACAGTTCTTGACACATAAATTACATTTTCATAGTCATGGGAGCTTTCAACTAGGGGTTGTCCTGTTAGTTGAACTAACCCCTGGTTGGCCTTTATCATTACATGCAGAGGGAATGTATAATACTGGACTTTGCCAAGACCTTTCGTCAAGACCGTATAACATACATAACGGATCAAGGCTCACTGCCAATCCCATTTCATGGTAGCATAAGCCAAGGCTAACTGACAAGACCGTCGCACATAATGTCTCATGAGACTCTTGCTTTACCAAATGCATTGGAGCGCTGTATAATTCCAGGCGCACCCGTCACATCATTCTTGTTGCTCTATATAATTCCAGGTGCACCCGTCACTTGTAAGTCCTATATATACCTCACATATCTTGACATGGTCATTCATTCATAGGGTTTCATTCATTCTTAATCAACCCCTCCTTTTCATATTCATAATCATAACTTGAAGGTAGATCAATCATAAATAAACTGAGACATGTATGCTGAAATTCGTGCACATAAGAAATTGTCTTAATAATTGAAACATGAGTTTTAAGGAAAATAACAGTCACTTAACATTCCATAACATCATAATACCCAATTAAAGCATGGTCGTTCATAGCTCACACATATGATGAAAAATGGGTATTGTAGGTGTTTAATTAAAACTGTGAAAACATACATGCAGTTAGGGATACAATGTACGTAATCAGGTCCATATTGGAGGAAAATCTTGTATATAATTGTGTAAAAACTCTTATTAGCACTTTAAATAACATGACCCCTTTTCTTTATAAAGTTTGAAAACATCATAAAAGAAATTGTAATTGCAGACAACATAATTATATACATACCTACACATGTGCAAGGGTTTACCACATTAATCCATACTCAAAAATATTTCCCATGTTATACATTAAACAAAAATAATGTTTGGCAAAACCTGTTTGGATCCTTTTTATAAAAGAAATTAACTTGACTTTCATAAAACCCTTATGTGATAATGTGATAAACTTTAAAAGAATTAAATTTGCCCTCATATATGCACATAGATGTACATGTTCATCTTATATAACCACATGTACATGTACATTTATATGTTCTATATATTTCCATAATCCTATATGTTTATACAATTTACCCGAAACTCCATTTTCATAGGGCAGGGTGAAGAAGAAGTTGATTACATATAAACAGGTTGTGTATACATGCATAAAGTGTATTATATATATATGTATACATTTATACATATATATATATATATACAAAGTGTATTCATGTACACGCAAACACCCAAAACTGAAGTAAAATAATACCCAAGAGCTTCTTTTACCCTGGTTTTTTTTTGCTGTAAGTGGGAAGCTGATATGAATGGGTCTTATTCCTTTGTATCATTATGTATATATATATATATTCCTACACATGAAGGATATATATATATATATATAACCAGGTATTATCCCAAACCAAAAGAAATCTTTAAAACATGAAGGGCTCCCTATTTAGGTTCGGTTTTAGGAATGGGTAAAACGAGTATGAGCCGGTTCATAAGGTCCTGTATATATTCTTATACACATTTATACAAAAAGTAAATATAACTTATTCAAAGATTATAAAAACAGTAGGAAACAAAGAAGAGGATTTCCCCTTACTCCTATTCGGTTCTCCAAGTTGAGAGGGAGATCCTTATGGTCCCGGTTTGCACCAGATTCATACCCACCGGAAATATATACACATAACATGTATATGTATTTTTATATACGCCGAAGCTCAAACAAAGAAAAAAAACAACATGTCCCTTACCTTAACATGGAGAGGAGGTGAGAAGGATGCGGCAACGAAGCAAGTGAAATCAGGTGCATAAACATAGGATGTATACATATATACATAACACATATATATGTTTATATAAAAACCGAAACTCAAACAGAAATGACAACAAAACTTCTCCTTTACCTTAGTTCAGAGAGGAGGAGAGGAAACATTACAGCGACGCTGGACCGGTGGTCGGAAGGATCAAATAAGTCTGGTGAAATTTTTTTGGCCGTCAGTGCAACTTGGGGTTTAAAAAAAGAAGACGAAGACGAGAAGACTCCTTGTGGAGTCGTTGACCGGACAGCCGAGGCCGAGTCGGTTCTAACTCGAGGAAAGGAGGAGACAACCGGGTCTACTTCATCGGCCTAGATGAAGAAAATGGGCTGCCCTACAACTACTGGTTCAGCGGTGCAATGAGGAATAAGAAAACGAGGGACGCGTGGAGAGGAAGAAACCAGAAAAGAGCGGACGACCGGGATTAAACCGGGGTGACCGAACGACCCTCATACAGTGCGACATTAAAAGAAACCGACGGCCGTGATGGAGTGCCCAGATCAAACAGCTCCGGTTGAAGTGGTGTTTTAAAACACGTGGTTTCAACAGTTTAAAAAAAATTATTTCTTTTAACTTATTATAATATTGTCTTTATTATAAAAAAATTCAATTATTAAGCCAACTATTTTTTTTAAAAAAGCCACTGGTCAATAAAAATATATTTATTCAATCGAAACATATTATTATATAAATGTATATATATATATATATATTATTTTTAAAACATCAATAATTTTTATTACCCTTATTATATTATCATTATTATTATTAAACCATAATTATTAATTACTTAATATTTCATTATGAAGATCAATGGTTAAAAACATTGATTAAACAAAACATATAACATATATATATATACATTTTAATTTCCTTTATTAGCTAATTACCTTAATTTTCATAATTAATGATTATTATTAACTAAACTACATTCAATCACACATAAGAGTGCATTGACATAAACATCATCTCCAAAAAACACATAAGTAAAAGAAATTATAGCTTGACGTAGTTTCCAAAACTGTTTATCCAAGTTATAAACATTTGTATTAACATTAGCCATTAAATTGAATTTAGAGGAAAAAAATTATTTGATTTGATGCAATATGTTTATATATATAACTCAAAGGTTAATACATTTTTAGACAAAATAAAAATCCATTAGCTTTAATATAATTACAACATAAAATTTTAATTACTCAAATTAGGAAAATAAGTGTAGTGAATAATAATATTAATTTTCATAAAACATAATTCTTATTTTTGGGAAAATAAGAAATAAATTGATTAAATTATCATTGATGTCACTTTTGAACATTAAAGGAAATTAAAAAATTAGCATTCTAATCCTTTTGGGGTAAACCATCTTATTTCCAATGGTCAAAATAAAACTTAGAAGATGAAACATTAGATTCTTGGGGAAACCAACGGTCAAATTTATAGCCGTTTGGGGTTCAACGGTCAGATTAGGGTGATTATAAAAGGGTCTGGTCTCGGGGTGTCCCTCACTCCAGGTGACTGAAGGAGAAACAGAGATGGTTCATGTGATTACCTTGGTGCTCAGCACGGTTGCAGTGGCTTCGGCCATACTCATGTTCATTCTGATGGACGTCCGAAACCCCTACCGCATTCTTAGGCTCTTGATGGTTTTAAGCGGTCTCCCCATTATTGTAATCAGTTTCTTAGTTGGGATTTTTGGTTAATTTATCTTCTTGTTTGGTCAGTGGAAGTTGTAGCCGAGATGTTTCTTATTTGAATAAAAGGATTTTTCATTCATTTAATTCATTTTTGTCTATTTTATTATTATTTTTACCTTATAAGTTGATTGTTGGTTTAGTTAACAGGTGACATTGAAAAGAAAACTTGTCAAAAATCAAAACACGGTTTTCTCGGGTCGTTACATAAATAACATGGTATCATACGATCATGGTAATATAAAAAATGTGGCATTAATATATAACATGACATAAAGACAAGTTGAGGCTAGCTTCATTTTTAATATCACATGGTGGAAAATTTCTCATAACTGATTAGGTTTACTCCCTAATCCCATATATGATTTTCATGAGGCTAAAACATTACCCAATAAATTGGAGTGATATTTTGGTGTACCCATTATAAAATCATAAAGATTTATGTGTTCCATATTAATGATTTCAATCATAATAAATTATATAATTATTACCTATGGAATGAATATGGGGTTCATAATACTGTCTCCTATCATAATCAAATGTTATTTCATTATGAATGCATTTGAGAAATGAATATTTGAAAAGTATTACTATATAAATGGTCGAAAAATATAGGTATATATGTGAGATATATATATACAAAATTTATAATAATTCCATTACATTAAATAGAGTTATAAATTTATTTAGAGATATAATGGACAAAACTCAATGAAATGGGTGGTTTAATGAGAGATCCAATTCCTTGATCAATATTTATCATCTTTTTTAATTTATCATCAAAAATATTAAAATATTAAAAATAATTTTAATTATAATTAATATTTATAAATTTCATTTCTCCTTTTATTTTATTCATTATTATGTTATATTTAATTACTCAATCATTTAGGTTCGTGTTGAATGTTTTGATGGCATTCAGATCATATGTCGAACATCACTTTGGTATGATGAGTAAGATCAATGATATTATTTTTTAAATAATTAAATTATAATAACATTTAAATAAATATAATTTTAATACTTAAATTATACCTTTAAAAACAATCAAAATGGTTGTTTATGAAATATTAATTTCATTATAATGAAAGAGATGGTACGCCATAGGTAGTTGTGAGCACTATTTTCATTTTTAAAGGATCTCGAGGGAAATAAATTTACTACTATTTTATAATTATAGTATGATAATTATATGATAATATCATATTTTTTATTTATGTATACATTCACATACCATCCATGTGATGCATTAATGATAAATCAATCACGTCGCTTTGTGAGGTGGTAATCATCCGTACACACAAATGATGTTATGATTATCCAATTGAGGGAATGGTAAGAGGGTAAATGATATATAAATTTAAATTTACAATTAATATTTCATTTATATCATCCTTAAACTATAAATTTATCATCATCAACATCCATTATAGGATATTATGGAAATAAGGGTTCATCGGTTCGTGAGGCAGCCGTCTGACGTATGCACAAATGATGGTTTCAATTCCCATTTTATGGAAGTGGAGATGGATTAAAATTATGAAATAAAGATAATAAAATATTATTACATGGTATATAATTGTTTTATTATTTCATATTTATTTATTAATATTTTATTGTAGGGAAGAATAAATAAAATAATTATGCTCATTTAAGAATGATACCACTTCTTCGAACAACCACTTTTGGATAATACTGAAATCCTACCAATAATAAAATTATGATAAAAAAATTACATTTGGAAGTGGGGAGGGAATTACATTTTATATTTGGGATGTTACTGGAAGACCCAAAATTCTTTTTTTGGTTTAAAAGGTAGATCATTTTATAATTGGGGTTGAGGGAACACTTGGAATTTTTGAAATGAAAAATTTAGAGACATGTTTTAAACATGAAAAATGATAAAACAATGGATCATTATAGAACCATATATTATATAATGTATAAATATGTATATATAAGATATATTTGACTTGTTTTTAGATTATTTTAACCCTTACTGTTTTGTTTAAACCATTGGTAAATCTAGTTAAACCTTATTTACTGTAATTAATTTTTAATATTTTTTAATATTGATTAAAAAAAATTTTTAAATTGAAATTATTATATACTAATAAATTTTGATTTTATGAATGTGTAATCAATTTTTAAAAATTTTATTAGGAATTAGAATAATTTAATTTAAAATTAAACCCACATATTCTATACAAAAAGATTCTCGAGAGAAAAATTATTCAAAAGTATGAAAATACTTTATATCAAAATACAATCTTTTTTTTATTAAAATTACACAAGTAAAAATAATAATAAAATAATTGAACTAGTTTTTATTTAATCCCATTTTAAAAAAATATAAATATTTTTAAATTATTTAAATGAAATGGGTTTTGTAATAAAAACAATTAATATTCGCTATTCATTAAGAAATTATACATATTACAAAAATACGAAAAACATTAGAATAATATAATTTTTAAATTATGATTCAAAAAATGAAGTTCAATTTTTCCAAAACTATGTTCCAAAATTAGAAAAAATTAATTTCATTAATTTTTCATTATAATCATTATAAATCAATTTTTTGAGATAAAAGTTTTTTCGATGATTATAAGGACTTTTCCCAAAACCTAAGTACTTATTTATCAATATATATTGATTATATTTCAAAATTAATTATAAAATTTCTCCTATTTTAATAAATACTAAAAAATTAACTTAATGATTGTAATGATTGTTTTTTAACACTAATATTGAGAGTATAATGGGGTTCACTAAAACATAGGGTTGTGTGTTAAATAAGAAATCGAACAGAGAGATATTCTTTAAAAAACTCATTATGTTAACTGAAATAGGGAAACTATTTCATTAATTATGTGATGGTATATTTAATACCCAATCATTCCATTTTGAGTTTATTATTCCTTGGAGCAACTATTCCAATTCCTTATCAACTTGTAGTATTAAGGTAAGGATATAATTTCTTGGAAACCACTCTCTCTAGACACCACCATGATTTAATGATACTATTAATTACATAGACTTATCCATAGTCTTATTACTAAATTATTATAGTAATAATTCCCAAAATAACAATAACTTTTTCTAAAACTAACTATATTTACCTAATTCTTTAACACATATTGTTATATGATTTTTAACATAAAAATCTGATAAATACAACCGAATGATCTTGGGGCCAAATGTAATTTCTAAGACTATGTTCATAATATATTAGAAAAAAATAAAACACATCTTTATTATATATTTTTACATATAGATATTCTAAATCACTTTGATATCCTAAAAACATTGGATAATATATGGATTATATAATATAATGCGGAGAGATATAAATCTTAGTATGGGAACAAATATGGTATTAAAGCATATCATATGAGTTTGAATACATAAAATGATATCATAAATGATAAGGGCCACAAATAATGATATATAGTTATATAAAAATTAATAATGAATTATAAGATCATGATATAATGTTAATGTGGAAAAAATATATTACATGACATTAGCATAAGTTGAGCGGAACAACAGAGACAAAATCACATGGTGGAAAATGACCAATCATCAGTTATGTTTACTCTAAAATTCCATATATAACATAACTTGAGACATAAAATTTACCCAATTAGATGTATTTCAATCTCATTGAAATCACACTAAAATTTAATTGATTATTTGTACCAAAAATGGAAATCAATGGTAACACATAAGTATAATGATTACACATGAAAATAAATGAGATGCATAATATAATTTCATATCACAATCAATAGAGATTTCATAAATATTTCAATGTGATGAAGGAATTAAATATTTTATACATTAATATATGAATACCTTTTGATAGTTATAAAAATATATTTTGGAAAATTCCTTGATAAGTGTACGAGATTTTGGTATTACAATGAACTCTCAAAATGTTTTTAAGGAATAAGCTAAACAATTTTTGAAAAGGATTGTGTATGGAAATTTATTAAAAAACCAGAGTTAATCTAGAATGAGTATAAATTAAATATTAATATATGTAATGAATTAAATTTTTTTAATTATATATTTTATTTTATGTTATATAAAAGGATCAATGGTTTGAAATGTTCCTCTTAACTAGGTTTGACTTAAAAGAAGGAATATTAGAAATAAACATAAGACATGTATTTCCCCGGCTATGTGAAGGAGAATAATATTGGTATTTATGTAAGAAAATATATATATATATAATTTATAATAATTAAAACTACTTATAAAAATAAGTAAAATTTATTTAAATAATAAAAGCTCATAACCCAAAGAAAAAGGGTTGTTTAAAGAGACCCCTAACTGTAGGATCATGAATTGTTCATCACATTAACTTAGTTTTTGGGATAATAACATTGGATTAATTAATTAGTTAATTCAAAACCTTTTACATCTATATTTTATTTTCCATAATTATATCATGTTCATTTATAAACTTTTTAATGATATATAATATTTAAATTCATTGTACTGAGTGCCTTTGTTTCATGGTTCCATGGTCAGATCACTTGGGGATAATTATTGATTTTCAAGTCAATATATATTATAACTGCATTAGCGAAATTTAATAGTATTCATGTTCATCCATAAATTTAAATGGTTGAATGTATATTTTTGTGCTAATAAATAGGGGATATTTATTTACCAAAAATGTTAATGTTATATGGTCAGTTCATTTAGGAAGTATTACCGACCATCAAGAACTAGTTTTGTATTATCTAATATTATGTATATATATTTATTATATAGAAATAAATAATTTAAAATATAATTATTATCAAATTATTTTACAATAATATTATTTTTATGACTATCCTTGATCGCACTGAAGATAAATGAAGTGTTTTATTCATGTATTCATTGAATTAATTGTATTATAAAAAGAATTTACTTTTTATAAATGAAATAAGGGAGGGTGTAAGATGAATATTACAAAATTATAAGAACATATAAATATATTTAGGATTATAAAATTATATTTTTTAGGTGGATATGTGCTATATGGCGGTGTATGAAGAAGAATAAAACTCAATATTATTGGTTGAGTATCTTATATCTTCTATTGGTTGTCTTATCTTAGGCAACCCTTCAATGCTCCATGAAATTGAATTTTTGTAAGACTAGTAAAACCAGGGATTGGGGAGATAAATGGAAACAAATTTAGATCTAATACTTCCAACCTATATGGATTATAATTTGCGAGGGGAATACATGGTTAGGGGTAGTATTTATAGGGGTTGGAATTTGGTGTATTTGAATTTTATAATTGTTATTTTATTATTTTCAATCTAGAGTACTAATAATATTGATTATTGTGACTATAAAATGTAAATGGTTCTTTTTAATTATAAATAAATTATTATTACAACATCTATGAACCAAAAATTAATGTATTTGTCATATGTTCAATACTATAATTTATCATATTTCAGTATTCACAAAAAAATCATCTATATTATAAAAAAATTAACCTAATAGATTTTTAACCAAATATATTTATAATTTTAAATAAAAATTATTAATTCATTTTCAAAATAGGTGACATTTAATTTTTAAATGAAATCTAATTGGAGTATAAAATACTAGTTTTAATATTTGGATTAAATTTCAAACCCTTTGAAAATTAAATTATGGCCTAACAAAATTTTAATACCATTATAATACAAAATAATATTAGTATATAAACCAATTTTATGAAAATAAATACTCATTTCCATCATTTTATTTTTAAGAAATAAAAAAAACATATATTTTATAAAAAAATACAAACACTTATTTTATCAGTTTTGAATTATTTATTTACTTGTATTATGATATAAATTTGACATAGATTAATTTTGTGATATTTCAAAATTTTAGTTAAAACCTATTGAGATGATACTGTTTTAGTATTCAGGTAACTATTCTTATTAGTTAAATTAATATTCCAAGGATATGGTATCTATTCATGTGGGTAAATTTGTAATGGTTATATCGGTTCCCTATTGTTTATAAATACATATTATTTAATTAATTGTTCATTAAAATCTATTATATCTAAATCTGTATATATTATATATATTCATATAGAAAATCTAAATTTTATTATTAATATTCATTTTCACTTCTATATTGTTATTTGTGAGATCAATTATTCCAGTGGATCAAACATATCCAAAATTTCTTACTATTACTATTTTGAATTATATTTTCTTCACAATGTAGTACATTAAAATATGACAGCCATTTTTATTCTACAAATTTATTCTTGAAATAAATATAATAAAATTATGTTGAATTCATCATACGGTGCATCAGATTTATAATATATTATAAAATATGAAACTAATATAATAAGGGGAATTCCATTGATTAAATTATGCATCATTATAGGTCAAATCTTCCTCCAGGTTTAATAGATAGAAATTAGTAGGGAAAATAAAATTATATTATTGGGCCATAAAATAATTTAAAACACCTTTTTGAAATTTAGTGGAATAATTTTTCAATTGAATAACCCATCTTGTTTGTTTGAATTTTCCTATCTATAGATTAGGGAAAAAAATATTAAAAAACATTGAGAAAACCTACATGATCACATAGAGAATATTTGAATGTAAATAATCTAGCTGTTTAATGAATTGAGGATATTCCTTGATCTTGAAATTATGTAAGATTTTTTTTGTGATCAAGGGTAAATCATTTTATCCTAAATTCAATTTCTTAGTTCCTTTATTTTTTAATATTGTTGTTAAATTTTCACAGAGTAACTTTGAATAATCTAGATTTTTTTTAAATTAATAAAGGGATATATTTATTTTATTTTTTTTAGTGTCCAAAATTTTAATTTGACTTTGTTTCTTATGTGTATTATTTTATTTTACCATTCTTGATGGAAATAGCAGCAGAAGTCCATGATTTTTCTATTGTTTTTTATAAGGGAGGCTCTTAATTTTTTCCCATTTCAGGTAAATATTCTTGAATAATTTCTTATTTATACTTTGAGTAGTTTTCAAATTTCCTTTCACATTACTTCTCTAAATTATCAAAAGTCACTCCTATCTATATTTACATGTTTTCATATAATTATAATTAATATGATTTAGATATTGGCTAATTCTCCTTAACTAACCATGTGTTAATCACACTCACATTGTTCTAGGTGCTGGGAATGGGTTGTTTTCATAAACATATATGTATTTGGGTCATTATTTAAAAAAGACTACCTATTTATCATATCTGTTCTACATTTTCTATATATAATTTTACAATAACTTGGTAAGGTTGGATCAACAAAAATAGCGAAGAACTAATTTTTGATTGTCATTATGTATTACATTATAGAAAACATGGTGGTCAAAAATCTTATTAGTTGAATTACATCTTCAAAGGATACTGAATTGGTACAAGTTGTTTATATTCATATTGAAATATATTTATATCATTGATTTATTAGTTTCCAAATCCATACAGGACTTGATAAGTGTATCTCCATCATTATTTTGGTTGAAAAAATTGTCTCTATTTTTATGATTCTATGTCATTTTTGGTTTCAATTGTTTTTTTACAATGGTTAGTATAATATGCTTTAGAATAAAAAGGACCAAAAACCATTACAAAAATTATTGGATCATTTGATTACGTAATATCCATCAGTATAACCATACTATTTATTTACTTAATTTTATATTTTAGTATTGGTGAATCAATTGATATTACCTCATTCACACATCTTTTTTAAATTCATCTGATTCCAAACTATTTTGAATTTTGGAAAATCATATAAATTAGTCAGTTATCATAATCTAGTTTATTATTTAACAAAGATCCCCATGATGATGAATCTAATATATTTCATTATCTATCATGAAAATCAGCATAGTAGAAAACTGAGAAATAAGGTTCCTTAATTAATTGATGTAGACATCAACATCAATGATGTTGATTATTATCAATGAATTTTCCATTTTTATAATATTTCCATAAATCAAATGCATGACATAACGATATTAATAAAAAAAATTAAATTAAAGATTATGAAGTCTATATTTCAAATTTGTAATTATTATAGTAATCGCATGAAATCGTTTGGCTAAATTTGGAGATGTTGGTTGTCCAGAAGTAAAAGCTCTCGATTAACGAAAACATCCATTTATGGATTCAAACTAATTTCCTATATACAATTTAAACTCTTCTAAAAATATTTTACAAAAATATTTTGTTTTTTTTCAAGTTGATCGATTGTTTCTCTATGAAAAGCTTCAAAATATTTTTTGGAAACTGAATATTTTATGATATTATGTAATTGAGTCTTAACAGTTTCTAAATCCTCTCTAAGAGTATTTTAATTTATTAAATATTCCTATTTTTTGTAGATTCTTTTTTTTATTGAAAATAAGAGTTCTCTACCTTTATTTTGTTCAACATGATTACTAGATCTTCAATTTGATTGGTCAGTGAATAAGATGTGCCTTTTTCTTAATTTTTTGATTTTGGAACAATTTTCACTATAGTAAAAAATTTGTCTTTAATATTATCACTAGAAAAATTAATATTATCAAGAACATATATTTGGTATCCAGATACATTAGTTGTTTTATTAATAGATTGTGTAATAGGAGATAAAACATGATTTTCCACACTTTTAATGGTTTCAATCACATAGGTTTGAACATTCTCACTACCATGAGTAGTTTTATTGGCATGACCTATTCCACGTGCACTATTATTATATTTTGGATAACTTTTATCTTTTTGTTTAATAATATATATTATTAATCCTAAAATAAGTTATGGGGTTTCATCTCTATGATTAGAAGTGTCAACTTATGGTTTCTTATGTAGTTGTTCTTCATTATTTCTAGGATGTGTGACAAGAAGTTCATTGTATACTGTATTTGTATCTTACTCCTCTCGAAGGGAATTCTATTACATATTTCTCCTTTTTTGTTGTCCGAGAAATAACTTCTATTATGGATTCTTCAATGTCTTGATTACACAAATGAATTTATCTAGTGGATTTGAGATTTTCATGCTACCACTGAGTTATAGTATTTGAGTTTTTGGACATTCGTACCAACATGAAACATTTTTACTACTGTTGTGACAAAAAATAACCTATTTCCATTAATGTTATATTATTAATAATGTTGTTCCAATAATACTTAGTATGAAAAAATATATTGGAAATTTCATTCTCTCTATACAAAAGAAGATATATAATATTTATATACAGATAAAAACACATATGAGATTCTAATTTACAACAACAATATAGATATCGATGTATATACTGAGGAAGGTTTAGTTTTATGTTATTGATATAAAATAATATGAAACACATGTCAAGAAAATGTTTTTTTCCAATATTGTGACTCTTGGTATTATTGAAGATTGGATGAATTTTACCAGTACCTATAGTCTGCTACAAAATCATTTATAATCATATTCTGAATCAGATTGAATAAAAAGAAAATGACATTATATCTTTTTTATTGTGTTCCTAATTTACTATTAACCAAATATTAAAATGGATTAATCATTCATGAGGGAAATTTATGACCAATTCTATTTCAACTTAGGGGATTGAAATTTCCTTATCATTTAACATAGAGTTAATGATATCCTCTGTTTCTTCACAACTGAACTAAAATTATTATAGATCTGCTTAAGTACTAGATTAAAAATAAAACCTATATTTTTTTCATTAAAAAATAATTCCAGAACATAAAAATGTGGTCTTACTTCCAAAAACATTTTTGAGGTAAATCTAATCAGAACCAACAACTTTTTCGTGGAGAATCATTCTTAAGGGGACCCGCTGATGTTTCGTGTCACTTGGTTAATCATTATCTTCTCTCTTCTCCTTTGACATTTATATAAATATGAAGGTAGAATGGATTTATATTCTAGAGTTTCGAAGGAATATGAGAGATATAGAAGTATCAATGTTTAAAAATCAATGGGTATCAATATGAAGAATAAGAGGAAGGGGTTTGATGACTATTTTTGGTGGATCAGTTATCATTTCTTAAGCCAATTAATTATTGTAATAAAAAATTCATTATTTTTAAAAGAATTTATTTTAAGAAAAATTATTAATGATTTTGTTTAAACAATAAATAAATTTTATAAATACCAGTAAATATAATTAAAAAAAATTAATAGAGAAATTAATGAAATAAATTAATATGCTTGTATTTAATGTTAAACATTCCTAAAACCACAATAATAAAATAAAAAATTTCAGTGGGAAATGGTTTATTTAAAATATTAACTATTTGATGTCAACTATTTACATATTCTAAACATATATCCTTTTTAAGAAAATAATCTCTTAAAAAATTATTTTTTATAATAATATTCATGGTTATAGAATAAAATATTTTATTTTTAAAAATATTAATTTCACTAGTGTTATCACATAAAATATATATATTATTAAAATTAAGTCCAAAATCCCATAAGGTGTGTTTTATCAAAAACAATTGTGCACAAAAAATGCCAGCAGATATATATTCTGTCGAAGTTGTTGATAGAGCAACAAAATGTTGTTTCTTACTCGACCATGATATTAATGATTTTACCAAAAATTAATAAGTATTTAATTTTCATTTTCTATATAATATACATTCTCTATATAATGTTTCTAAATATGAAATTAAATTAAAATCCTTTATTTTTGGTAAATGAAGAGACAGAAAAATATTTCCATTTTAATATCTAAAAATCCTTTTAAAATAAGTAAGATGATATTTTGTTGGGTTTGTATTAGATGTAAGATATAGTAAACTACCAGTCATATCTATGTATAAATTATTGTCAAATGATTTCCAAGTTTCATCCAAATCACTTGTTACATTAGAAAACATTGTATTATTGTATGTCTTATTATTTTGGGGTCCAAAATTTTCTAAAAATATTTCATATATTTATTTATATTTAAAAAAATTCCATAAAGTTTTTGATAAATTTGAAAACCGAAAACGATATTTAATTCACCCATCATACTCATTTCAAATTATTTTTCCATTAGATTTGAAAAAAAATTACAATGTTTTTATTAATTTATTCTATGATAAAAACATCAATATATATTTACTAATACTATATTATATAATTTTTTTCATAAAATGTATAGGATATTACAATCTTACAAAAAATACATTTCCCAATAAAATGTGCCTAATATTTCATACCAATGTCTAGTTGTTTGTTTATGGAAATATAGAGCTTTAGTATGTTGAAAAATAGAATTTGGTATTTGAGGGTTTTCTAAACATGGTAGTTATTGAATATAAACATTCTCTATTCATTGTTAATTTAAAAATTCAGATCTTACATCTATATGAAATAATTTAAAATTTATATGAGATGCATATTCTTACAAGATTCATTTTTCTAGTAGTCTAGAAATAGGTGAACATGTTTCATAATAATCTTTATGTTCTTCCCTGTTGTATCCTTTTTCTTCAAATAAAGATTTATTTCTAGTTATGATCTCCTGATCATCCTGTTTATTTATAAAGACTCATTTAGGTCCTATTATTGGATAACTGGTTGGTTTTCCAAATAATTCCCAAACATTTTTTCTATAGAATTGATTAATATTTTATACCATACCTAATAACCTATTTTCAACATGATGGGATTCCTCAATGGAAAAAGGTTATAATTGAGATTGAAAGTAATAAAATTATGGAATTTTTCATACATGTAATTTTGTTCTAACTCATGTGTATAAATTTCCTATAATAGATTCTAAAGGATGATTATTTAATGTTTTAGTCTGTATATGTCTAAAACATTCAGGTTCTTTAGTCTCATGTTCTTCTAGAAAGGACTGAATTTTATTTATTTTATTTTCAAAATAAATTTTAGGTGTATCAAACCTCATGTTGTTAAAATAGTTAACAATTTCATTTGTTTGATCATTCCTTTTATCAAAATGTTTGGTTTCATAGAAAATCACATAAACTGATTATTCAGTAGTCCATTTCATTTTATTATACACACTATAGGTTTTATAAATAGAATAATATTCCAAAAATATTAAATCAATATCATTTTAATTTAATTTACCATGATTTTCCTTAGTGTTCAAGATATAATACTTCCATCCAAATACTTTAAAGTACATAACCTTTGGTTTTCATTTATTCCAAAGTTCATTTGGTGTCATTTAAAAAAATTTCATTATTAAAACATTATTCATGATATAGAATGTTTTACATACAGCCTCTACACAAAAGTATGTAGGAAAACTATATTCATTGATAATTATTATTTCCATTTTTTGAATAGTTCAATTTCTTGATTGAAAAATACCATTTTTTGAGCTGGTAATGATGTAGAAAATGTGTTTTTGATACCTTGATTTGGGAATAAAGAATTGAATATAGGAATATAAAACTCTAAAATAGGATCACTTATTAATGAAATTATTTTCAATTCCTTCTCATTTTGAACAATTTTACAAAATATTTTAAAAACAATGAATACTCTAGTTTTATGTTTTAGAAAATAAACTCATTTAAATCTTAAAAAATCATCAACAAAAACCTAAATATTTATTTTTCAAATTTTTTTTTCTACTCTTGATGGTCTAAAAAAATCCATATCAATATGTTATATTTTTTTTATATATAGAAATTTTTTTAATTGATTTGAATGATGATTTGTGTTGTTTTCGAATTTGGCATGAATCATAAAATCTATCATAATCAAATTTAAGACGAGGAAAATGATTAAATAAATATTTATTAGATAATTTATGAAATGAAAATATATTCCAGTGTCAAGTACATCCATGAAAAATTCATTAATCCTTTGTATAAAATGTTAAATAATTCACTTTTTTTTACATAAGGAATTTAGATAAAATTATAAACATTTTATGTTCTAGGTGCACTAAATTTAAGAAGTGTATATTTTAAAACTGTGCAATAATTGTTAGATAAATCAACATAAAATATTTCATCAAAAAATATAAAAATACTTATGAGGTTATGTTTTTACCCTTGTACACACAACACATTATTAATGAAATTTATTTTTTAACTCCAAAAGATCCAACTCCAGTAATATTTCCCTTTTCATTTTCTATAAATGTTACTTTCCCTCCATCCATTTTATCATTGTATAAAAATTGGAAGAGTATCCACTCATGTGTCTATAGTAGCACTACCCATATAAAATATAGAATTTTTATCATGTGGACTTTTATTGTAAAATAATTTAAACAAATATTGTTTTCGGTACCAATATTATCTTGGGTCAAGTTGTGTTAGCTAACAATGATCTGGGAATCCTAATTTGCTTTATTTTACAGAAATTTATATTACATTCTCTATAAATATTTTTAGAAATGTAGTACTTTATTATTCAACTTATCTATATAATTCTGAAGTTACAGTTATTAGAATTGTTGAATTTTGTTCCAAAGAAGAAGCTAGTAATTTTTTTGAATTGGGTGCAAAATAGTTTTTGTATAAATTTGATTTTCACCATTTCTTCATATTCCTTATTTTTCTCTATTAATGAAATTTTTACCAAGAATATAATTTAGATATTTTTTATCATTTAGATAATATAAAAAAACTATTTTAAAATATTCTAATTCATCATGTAGTTAGTTTATTTTAATTTTATGAATTATTAATTTTCACATAGATATATTAAATTTTTCTTCTAGTTATTGACGTAGTTTTAACATTACCTATTTTTCATTTAAAACAACACTGTGAACATTTTTCAGAGACTTTTGATTATTTATTAAAGAATCAAATTTACCACATATCATTGAGAATTAACCATTCAATTTACTATTAGAGTAGCTATGAGAGTTAGAGGTGAAATAGTAATAATATTTTACCTCTTCTTACTCCATATCCATAAAGCACATGTTCTCTATTAGAGTTTGTGTCCCTTTTTCCAAATCGTATTTAGAAGAGATGATGAAGTATTTAAGAACACTTAACATATCTTTTATTGGTATTTATCATTTATTCTCACAATCTATTCATGTCAGATATTTCTTTTCCTTCTTCATTCTTTATTCCTTTAGTAGGGGTAAATCGAGTCTGATATGACCCATTTTATTACATTCATAGCATATTTTTTCTTTTTTTCTTTTTTTTATATTTAATGAAGGACTTCTGGAAGAATATGTTTTTTTTAGAATTTATAAAAATTTTTTGCTAGCAATTTTAGTTCCATTTTAGAGTCTAACAAGTTTGAATCTTTTATGATTTTAGAATCTTATCTCAATTCCTTTTCATGTATTAGAGATGAGGCCTTTATGGAAGTATTTTCCATTTTTACTAATTTTTTTTCTTCATATATATCTTTAATTTATATTTCATACATAATTAGTGTTCTGATTAATTCTTTCATATTCTAATTTTTTACTTGTGAAGATTGTTTAATAACTA
This sequence comes from Viscum album, assembly GCA_963277665.1. Lineage (NCBI taxonomy): Eukaryota > Viridiplantae > Streptophyta > Magnoliopsida > Santalales > Viscaceae > Viscum > Viscum album. The sequence goes on along the minus strand of OY728153.1, from coordinate 1,174,425,249 downwards.
CAGATATGCCAATCTATTTTGTGGGAAGAACTCATAGTGATTTCATAGGTTGATCCAGTTGTTTCATTTGATCTACTAGGGAAGTAATAATGTTTAAAATTTCTATGAACCATTCATTCAATTTTGTGATTCTATCTCCATCATATATTTTAAAGGTGTCAAACATTATTTTTGTTGTACCAAATCTCATATTTATGACATTATAAAATCCCTCATATAAAAAAACGATTGTGTACCAAAATTAGTTGGAAGTAGGGAATTGTGATAGTTAATTGAATTCATATGGAACGAGTCCAAAAATGATGGAATTAATTTATTTGGAGTTGATTTCATACTAATATTATTTAATAGTGTCCCAAGTATCCTTTTTTAAATGGAATATTATAATGAGGGAAAATATTCATATACACTTTAAATCCAATACTCTTTATATATATATATGATAATTCGTGATTTATAGTATTTAGAGATTTCACCATTAATGTATAAGTCAATAAACCTAGACATACCTTCTCACATATCCACCATTGATATCAGATTAGTATAAACATTATTCTTTTAATATTTCTATAGAAGTATCCAAAAATCTCTCCATTGATACTTTTTTCAGGTCCGAATAATACAATGGTATACTAGTGGTGAATTGTGCATTTTTTGATAATCTTGATAGATTCTAACTTTTATCTTTCCATCCATTTTATATAGAAGTACAACATTTTTTTAATGATTTGAGCTATGTAAAATAACTAAATAAGAAAAAACTATATTTCTAATGGTTGGGGTCCTAATGATCTCATAGTCCATTATACCAACACCCTATCTATGAGCATAGTGATTTTCACTAGATAATTTCCTCTTATCATAAGACAACAAAATCTATGAACAAGAGGTTGGAAAATTTACAATAAGGATAATTATATCCTTCTAGTTATTTTACAGGTAACCGGTTTCTCCATATCTTAGTGAAATAAGATGAAACATAACCATGACTGAGTGAGAGCAGTTAAAACTCTAATAAACCAAAAAAATTTACTTGATGATGGTATAGGGTGAACATCAAAGTCACTTAAAATATATAGAATACATATCATTAACTTAAAAGAAAGATGTTTTTATGTATGAATTGGTCTGATGAGATCCTAACTATCAATGATCTTTAGTATGATTAACAATAAATGAACAAAATTAGTTTTATCCTACAAGGTAGAAATATGTATCTTCAGAGTGAATCATTAGTAAATAACTTAGTCATTCGATCATTAGATCTGTTCGTTAACAAAAATATATTAAAAAATATATATTTCTATATCACTCATGTATCAAATACTTTTGAATAAAAAATATTCTATCCTTATATAGAGAAAACATAACATTATTTTGGTTGAGAAGATCCAAGAATGTCTCCTGATAGATTGAAATCATTGAAATTTGAATCCTAAGAGATTCATAAATTCTATTAAAATAGGAATGATTAACTATTTTAAATATTATCCTTTGAATCCACCATATAAGAGTTTTTAATAGAAAATTATTTATATCAAAACCTTTTCCTAAATATGGAATAATATCATGCACTTGAAACTCAGTTGTTGAATAGTCAAACATAGAGTTCCTTCAAGTAATGAAAAAACACCAAACATAGGGTTGATAATGTAGGGTTGATAAAAATATGAAATATGATGTAATATAAATGTTTTTTCATAAAAGTTAGGTTTCCATACCAATTCTAGGTTCCAGGACTATAATTTCCCTCTTCTCAAACATAAGGATTCATTTAAATATAGGGTTGATTAACTATACATATTGATAACGTAGGGTATACAATCCATACGTGCTATTAAAAATGTAGAGTTGATTCCTTAGACCATTCTTAACAATGCATGGTTGAGAATAATGTTTCTAAAATATGACAAAAATGTGTTCTAACATTTTATCAAATATTTCCCATGGATTAGTTTCTTATAATATAATTCTGAAATTAATATTTTAAAAAATATTAATTTCCTGAAATTCACATAAATTATGTTCACTAGTAAAAAATAAGGATATTTTTGACTATCAAAATCAATAATATTTTTAAATTGTTTTTTAGATAATACAGTCTCATCACATAAGTTCTTTGATAGGTTTGATGAAGTAGAAGAGATGGCGGTCTTTTATAAGGGAGGGAGGGGGAACACTTTCCATTTTGGGAAAGAAGTTTGTTGTGCCCATATTTTTAGCTAAAAAGGCCATGAAAACATGCCCAAATTATTAATAGAAGGTCTATGTCAAGAATATGTCCATCCAATGGGTTTTGGAAATGATTCTAGGTTTTTTGGCACCTAGGTTTATGATATAGTTCCTTGTTAAGATTAATTTTACATTAATCAACGTAAATTTTTTAACCACTTCCACTAATCATATTATTCAAAAACTAATTTTATATTGTTATAATATATATATTATAGTTATTAAAAAAATATATGTATTTCTTTTGAAATTTAATTCATAGAAGAAAAAAATTATGTATAATGATAATCAAACAGATGTAGTGAGAAAGGGGGTTTCTAAAGTGATAATGTTCAAAATTTAATTAAGATTTTATATATAAATTCAATATAAAAATGATTTCAGTGAACTTTATTGGATTAATATATTTATAGTTTATCTATTTTGACATTAAGAATAAATTAAAAGATAATTTAACTATATAAAAAAACTATACAAAAAGTTGTATTGAATTAAAATTCAGTATTTTTCACCAATTATCCAAAAAAGATGTTCCTCGGAAAAATGCCAAAATTATTCCCTAAGAAAATTTTTATTTTTTGAATTCCAAAATTATATCTATATTTTCATATTAAATTTATAAGAGTGTCTAAAATTAACATTACTATTGTTCAAATAAGGACATAAAATGATTTACCTTTAACGAGTAATACTTTTGGAAACATGAAGACATTACCATGAATTTTATATTTCTTTATCAATATGTTTTATCTCTGTGAAACCATTATAAATAAAATTTAAAAAGTAATTATTACTATAAATATTACTATTCTTAATTAATAGGTTATAACAATACCATTTAAATAATTATAATAATAAAATATTTTTTAGTAGAAACTCAGTGTTGTGTGTAATGAAAGCCAAATCGGTGTTTCATGTAGAGAATGATTAACATGGTATACCATATAATGAAATAAAAAATAGTTATTTAATGAAAAAATATATTTATTGTTGCATGAAATTAAAAATATAATAAAAATTAAATTATTTTGAAAAATTTTATTTCAAAAAATCTCAGGGTTTTACATTCTACCCCCTTAAAATGAATTTCTCCCTCAAAATTAATCTAGTTTATTAAAAATTTTATACTTGAGAATTACATTATTATAATCTTGTATTGTTAAAATAAATACTAAAAAATAATTTTATATGGAAATTTTTTTATGACAACTGTAACCAAAATTATCACATGACTTGGTTTCCACATCAGAGAACATAACATGGAAGGGATGATTGGACATGGAAGAAAAGATTAAATTATAATAGAGATTGACCAAGATCACTGATCATAAAAAATTGGGTGATTAAAAGAAATATATCAAAAAAATACCATAATGTGAAAAATAATGAAAGACAATGTTGATATCATAAAAAATGATGATAATAGGACAATATTTTATTTTAGGAACGCCTTCTTTAAGTATAATATTTTTTCATATGAATATATACTTACCTTATTTCATTCATTTTAATAAGTGGAATCTAATCATTTGGTGATGTCTTAACAAATTTCTACTTCACTGTTTTCTCGAAATTAAAAGGTGGATTTCTGATTCCTAAGGCACTAATAGATCCTTAGACCAATGATCTTCCATCAGATCTATCATCAATACCATCAACAAAAAATGGTCTGAAAATTTTATCAAATATATAAAAATGATCATGTGGTTAGATAATAATTTAGTCTCACAAAATCCATCCATATTTTATCTTAAGCATTCCCAAAATGGTTAACCTCAGAACACTTGAGAAAGATGAAAATAATTAATATTAGAAATAAGGTCATGATATCATCTTAAAATTTAATCCACAATATTTTAGAATGTATATATTGTTTGTCACATTCCAACCACATGAATATCTTCATCTTATACCCTCTTTAAAATGGTAATAACCTGAATTACAATAAATCATTTTTTTTAAAATAATGCTTATTTATTGCAATGATTGATCAAAATATTCCTTAATCCCAATAGGTATAAAACATTGTCCATGATGACATATGACACATTTTAAAAAATCATTTATCTATTCTATGGTCCGAAATACAATCTAAATTTCTTTATACAAATTTATCATAACTTTATCGAGGGTAATCATAATTATCTATAAATCATGAACACATTAAGGGTTACCTTCCCTTAGCTAAAAATATAACTTATCTATTAAATCACTATTCTAGGTCTTAATCACAATTAAAAATATACTTTAAATCTGTAATGAAAACATATACTGAAAATAATTATGTATTTCATGATTTATATAACATAATATTTTTATTCCAAAACATGTACACTTCAATCATCCAACTTTATTCTTAAGACATTACTCAGGATTCATTATCTTATTTCATAATACATCTTTCCTAGAATATGAAATATGAATCATATATTATATTTCCATAGCCTCAATCTAGTAATTCTTCTTACATTTAATATAAACAATAATATTAGATTATCCATACCATTAAGATGTCTTTTGATGTCTCTTTATCTTCATAAGTATGACAAATAATGACACCTACTTCCTGATTCTCCTTATGGGATCCTAAGACATCAATTTGGAAAATTTCCATACATTTCATATATGAATCATCCAATTTAAACCCAATTACTTCTAGTTCCAATCATATTGTTAAACCATAGATCATAGTGTGAAAAACATTTATCATAATGGAGAAATACATAATCATGAAAAACAATAACATATAGGATTTATAAATCATGGATCCTTTCTTAATCTATAACCCCTTGGGTTTATCCAAGAATATTCATATCCATCTTAAATTTATGTTATTCATGATGGTTTATGAAGAGTTTTTTGAATCCCCAAAGCATATATCCCAGGAGTGTCAAACCATGTGTGTATTATTTCCCATTATTATGTACCAGGTAACACACACATTAGGCTTGACACATTAGAGTTATTACCCCTTGGTACATCTATGATAGAGAAAAATCTACTTGTAGTATTGAGATAATTATTTATTACTAGGAAAAAACCCAATCAATCATTTACCAAAATTCAAGGATATTTAACTTTAATTTTCCTTATCCTTAGACTAATCCTTAGACACATCCTTAAAAATCTCACTAAGGTTATATAATCTTGGTTTTCAATGGTTTTTTAATCTTTCATTGATAAAAATATAGCAAATCTCACTATTCATACATTAACATTACATCACTTTTTTGGAGTACATAATACATTACACAAATAGACTCCCAAATACCATATTAGTTTAGCGACTACAAAAACACAGATAAATAAACACTTGTAAATATGTGATGTAAATTATCTCCCACTAGGTTATCAATGACTATAACCTTTATTATACATATCATATGTAACATATATATTCATAACCTGGGGAATGAAGACATAAAATGGGGTTAGATCAGATTCTTAGTATGGTGAAAAAAGGAGAAACATAAGCATAACCATGAAATTAAGGGTATGAGAAGAAGAGAATATCATTATATGATCGCACCGTACATATCAAAGAACATATAAATGTTTCATGTAATAAATATTGGTATTTGATAAGACATAAATCATAAGGGTATCCAAAGAACAATCCATGAATGCATAACTGAGAAATAAGACATAGAATTTTTGGAATACACATAATCATAGAAAATACTATATCAAGGATACATACTAATACCATTATAAACTATTAGTCTTAGGATACAACCCATGTACTTTATTTAGGCATTGGATAATAATTTTCACACGCTATTATTTTCTGTATTACCCTAAAACCCATGTACCCTCTTATTTTTAGTATTGGGAAACAACCCATTTACCATATTATTTTCGAGATTGGGTTACAACTCATGTACCCTATCAATTTTGGGCTTAAGCAACAACCCATGGACCCTTTAATATTTTATAACATTTATCATTACCCAATTATTTTCAAATAGATATAGGTATCACCTGTTTAAAAATAAAAAACATTTATATATGTTCCACAAGATAATAAAACATTCCTCATATCATAACTCATAAAAAGTGATGGGTTTTAAAAATATATTATCACATCACATGAAATGAAATAGGTATCAAAATAATTTAATAATATCATAACCTATGGAAGATATATATGTTTTACAATCATTTTGTCCTAGAATAACCTATAAAAAGGAATCAAGTTTCATAAACTTTTACCATTGTATAAACAGTTAATGAGAAATGGGTTTCATAAACATTAATCTATCAAAAGATATACCATTCCAAGAGATAATATGAATGATATAATTAAATCATATTCCTAATAAAACATAAATCAGAACAAAGGATGTCATCTTTAATGGATATGGATGTTGAACAAATCACTTGGACCATATATTTTACTCAAAAATATCTTTTTAAAACTTATAAATATTTTAAAATAAATTAACCTGAAACCCCATTAGAAAACAAAATTAGAATAATGAAAAATCATTTAAAACATTATTGGATGAAAATAAGCCATACCCTTTGATTTTTTTAAAACATAAAACATTTTGATGACCATTTTCTTGGATAATAACTTTGAAAACTTATAAATAATCATAGAGACGTATTAAAAAACATTTATTCAAAAATAATATTTAAACTTATAGAAGAATAATTGAAAATGATAAAATCATTTTATATTAAAATAACATTTTGGAAATATTTTAATGAATCTTTTAAAATTATTTAAAACACCTTTTAAACCAAAAAAATTTGAAAATGATTTTTCTTTTCAAAACAATTTTAAAATCTAAAAATTTCATGAATATTAGGGAAAATATTTTCTGTTTAAAAAATAACCTTGTAAAATCACAAAGTAATCATTATGGAAACAATTTTCATGATGGTAGCTAAGTCCATACATTCTGAACCTTCCTTTATCACATTAAATGTTTTGAAAAGGGATTTGATCATATAATGAAAAGAACATCCCATTTAAATATATTTTTCAAAAGGAAACACATGGTTAATAAATTCTGTTAACCATCAGAGGATAACAGTAAAAAATTGGAATATTTGTTTTTGAAAACAAGGTATTTAAGGAACACATATTCCCGATAGAAATGAGAAATAATGTCATATTTTCATAATTTTTTATTATTAATTAGCATATATTCCAAAGAGTGCAATGATTTTACCATTAATTTGATATAAACCAAATAAATAGAGGTTAATAAAAATTATTAATGTTATTTATAGATAGATAATAAAATTTCATCAATAGAATCACAATCATAAACAATCTTGATAAATGATGAGATTGTAGTAATAAATCATTACCACTTTGGTAACATTGAATCATAATAAAATGGAAAGAATAAAATTACTAAAATATTAAAATATAATTTAATGAGTTATATTCATTACATATCCTATGAACAGAACTATATAAACCTCATAAAAAAATTTATATTCATAGCACGAAATGTGTCTCAAATAAGGAAGATCGAGACAAAATTACTTTACCGATTTGGTAAATTTTGAAACATAAACCCCATGATGGAAAGATAATAATTATAGTAATTTAATACCAATGAATTTAATTATAATAATAAGATAATACATTCATGGTAAGTATACACATCATAGAAAATAAGTGAGTGGTGAATAAGTCATTTATCTCATGGAAATAAAAAGTGAGATGAAATTTCTGTACCTTAAGTCTTCACTTTCATTATAAACATTAAAACCTCATATATAATTTTCATAAGTTTATTATATATATTCCACATAAAAATATTCCAATTTATAATACCATATATGATTCACTTATCAATTTATATTACCCATTTATTAAAAATTCTTTGTTAATGTAATGTTTTGGTTAATAACCGCATTGTTTATCGTACATGTTTTGACTTGTTATTCATGATCATCTTACCTAGATCATGATTTAGTTATTTCAACAATGTAAAACATGAATTATATATAATATATATTTATTATATAAATATTTATACTAATATATATAAAAATATTAAATAAATACACTTTTCTTGGGGACGGTAGGTAGTACTTACGCATGAACGATTTATCCGTTTTATTATCGTATTGGAATAGAGAATGTTAATGAAATAAATGTTTTTATATGTATAATTTAATTCCATTGTTATTTTTATTTCTCATATATAATACAATTTTACTAAAAACATCCATAATACATTCAATTTAAATTTTGAAAAAATCACTTCTCGTTGGGGAGGTGGTAGTCCAGATTACCACAAACGAATTTATCACATTTACATAAGATGAAATGAATAAAGGATTGATTTATATAATTACAAAAAATTACAAATAAATCATAAATATGAAATATATAACAATAATTCCTAATTTTCCATTAGAATTTATTATGATGATATATAGTAATGGAAAAATCAACAATATTGTTTTGTGAGGTGGTATTTCACCGTACCGAAAAACGGTATGTTTGTTACCCATTAGGTAAAAATTAATGTATGTTAAATTATAAAACATAGAATAAAAACATATATGAATATTTATTATAGTTATTTAATTATATAAAAATGCAAATATTAGAATTTATTGGGTGGATAATGAAAATAAAACAAAGTAGCATGAGGAAGGATGTTACCTCTTCTTTGTGCAACCCATTTTGGTTTTCACCAGAGGGATTCCATGGACGGATTTATGCCTAGATAGATGCTTATAGGAGGAACATAGGTATTTTGGAATGTTAATTGGGAATATATTTTCCAAACATATTTTTTTGAGAGGTTTGAGAAAGGGGAAATGTGGTATCCTTTTATAAAGGAGGCAGGGGACACACTTGGAAAATTGGAAAATATATTAGGTGTACCAATTTTTGTAAATAAAGAAAGACATAAAACCCTATGAAACTAAATAATCAAAATTATAATGCCGAAATATGTCCATACAGTGGATGTTGGGCATGTTGTTAGGTAATTTTTTCCCTTATGTTTAATGTTTAGTCCCATGTTAAACTAAATTTTACCTCAATCGCTGTAATTAATTTTAATCACTTACCCTAATAATTTTGGTAAAAACATATATTTATAATAAAAATATTATACTTATAAAAAAAATTTATTTATATTTTTAGAAATTCGATTCATATTATAATCCTGAAGATGTGGTGAGAAAGTTGATTTTTAATGTCGGAATGCTTAATAGTTCATTATATTTTATATCTAAATACAATATAATAATGATTCCAATGACCCAAATTATATTAACAGATATATAATTGGTCTATTTTAACATTAAATCCAATATAATATATAATCTTACTATAAAAATAAATTATCCTAAAAAGTAATTTTGAATTAAAATCTTGTATTTTTCACAATTCATCCAAAAAAGTAGTTTCATAGAAAAATCCCAAACATTTTACCTAAATTAATTTCAATATACTAGATTAAAAAATAAAATATATTTTACCAAATCAAATTTCTATGAGTGTCTAAAATAAATTTAATTATTATTCACAAAAGGAAAAGTAACATTTCTTGTAATAAAATATTATTTTTAATTATATAACAAAAAATGTATATTTCATTATCAATGTGTTTTATTTATATGAAACCATTCTAAAAAACATTTAAAATTAGATATTACTCTTCATATTAAGATCTTTACCAAATTAGTTATAACTATCTCAGTTAAATGATTATAATAATAAGATTTTGTTTCATAGGAACTTAGTGTTGCGTGTAAATAAAGACAAGTCAATGTTGCATATATCGCAAGTTTAATTTGGTATAACATATAGAGAAAGACAAGTATATTTTTATAATATAATTTTTTTTTACTTTTGTCTGAAATGAATAATATGAAAAATATATATTTAATTTGACAAAATATTTCAAAAAATATTTGGGTGTTACATTCTACCACCCTTAAAATGAATTTCCCATTGAAATTCAACTTAGATTTTAAATGTTTGAAATATAAAGATAATTTATTATAATCCCACAGTGTAATAATTATTACTAAAAATTAATTTAAAATGGATAGTGGGAAGCATAATGCCCAAATTATGACATAATATGGGTTCTACGTTAGAGTAAATAGGTTGGAAGGGAATATTGGACATTGAAGAAAACAAAATATAAGCATAATGATAGATAAATATAACTGATCACAAGAAAGTGGGTAATTTATAGAAAGCTAAATATCACAAAACCATAAAGTGAAGACGCATGAAGTAGGTAACGGATTACATCAACAATGATGATAATAGGAAAAAATTTTATTTCAAGAACCATTTCCAAAATGAAATTATTTTTTGTCACAATAAGATATACATAACTAATTTCAATCCATTTTATATGTCAAATCTCACCCAGTGGCCATGTCTTGACCAGTTTCCACATCACATATTTCTACAAAAAGGAAGGTGAAATTTTCATTTCAAAAGCACTAATATATCATGAGATCAATGATAATTCATCCCACCTATCCTTTTTTACCATAAAAACAAAGTGTATTGAACACGTATTCCATTATTTATAAATTCACATGTAGTGGGATAATACAATAACTTCAAAAATTCCATATAATTTTTAACTTAAAACATCACAAAATATTTATCCTAATAACCATCCAAAAATAATGAAATCAAATTTTTTCGAATGAAGTTCATGAAATCAGCATTACGTTGATCCCTCATATATCTCAAAGTAGCTCTATGTTTCCAAATTCCAAACATGTGAATAACATAATGTTACTTTTTCTTGAAAATATGGTAACAACATAAATTTACATTAATCCATTTTTGAAAACATGCATTCTTCCTTATTCCAACAATTAATAGATATATTCCATAAATCCAATAAGGTGTAATCTTCATCCATGATGAAATAAATGACTCTATCAATAAATCTTTTATTATTATTGAGGTCATAAATATTACCCAATCTACATTATCCAAATTTAGAATTTCCCGGTCAAATATAAATGCTATTCTATCAACATCTTGATCATATTAGGGGTGAATTTCCTTATTTAAAATTATTAATTTTACAATATTTTACTTTTCTAAGTCTTCATGATCATTCAACATATCCTTTATAAACCATAATGAAAAACATATACTGAAAATATTTAAATATTACATGATTCATATAACACAATCATTGAATTCAAAAACATATACACTTAAATCATAAAAATTTATTCTTAAAACATTACTCAGGGATCACCATTTTACTAATTTATATAACATTGCAAGAATAAGAAATATGAACCATACCATAAAATTCCTCACCCTCAATCTAATCATACTTCTTAGATTTAAGGTAAACAATACTAACATAACATATATTCCTTAAATATGGATTTTTTTATTCTTTTTATATTTATAAGTATAACCAGTACTCATACCACCTTTTGGATTCTCTTCATGGTATTTTTTTACATTGATTAATACAATGCCCATACATTTCACATCTGAAACATTCAACATTAAACCAGTTACTTTTAGTCCTCACTATTGACTCCCACCATAAAGCATAGTGTGAGAAACATTAATCATAATAGAAAACCATAATACCATGAAAACAAATCACATATAGGTTGTCTAAATAATGGAACCTTCCTTAATCTATGACACCCTTGGTTTATCCTATGTTATTAATAGATAAATTGTTTATAAATACTTAATGATGATTCATGAAGAGTTTTTGAATTCTCAGAGCTTTTCAACTAGGTGTGTCAAACCTAGTGTGATGGAAGGGGCATTTTCAGGTACCGGGTAATGCTCATGTGAGGCCCAACACGCCTTATCAAAGTTGTTACCCCAATGCACATTTGTACCAGATCCACATCAAATTATAGAATACCTATAGAGATGTATTGATAGAAAACAAATCAGTATATCCTTTACTAAAATTATATGATATTTTTCTTTAATTTTCCTTATATTTAGATTGATCCTTGTAAATTTCCTTAGATATATCACTATGTTTTTCTCTTCCATGTTTCCAAAGGTTAACTAAACTTTTTCTCTAATCACAACTATAGCGACCATCACTTTTCATAGATTAACAATACATATAATGTTCAGAATACTAAATACATTTATCAAAGAGGAACCAAATGTTTGTATTAGTTTAGTTCCATTGGAAACATGGAAACATAAACACAGTTACATAAGTGAGCTATATTATCTCCCACTTTTTTCATAATGAATGTCATAATTCTTTGGAACATCATACATAATACACATATATATAACATGGGTAAAGGAAACATAAAAAGGGAAGAGCTATGATGTTCAGTAATGGTAATAAGGGAGATACCTAAGAATAATCACGAACATAAGGGTTTGATTAAAAGATCATATCATAATAATATCATACCATATATATCAAATATCATATACATGGTTCAAAGAATAAATATTAGTAGTACGCAAGACATGAATCACAAGGGAATCAGGATAATAATATTTGAAATCATAACTGAGGAATATGTCATAGAATTTCTGGCATACACATAATATTCTAAAATTTTATATTAAGGCTACTTATTGAGACCTTAATAACCTATTATGAATGATATCCAACCCTTGTAACTTCTTTGGTTTGAAGTTAAAAACCCATATACCCTCTTAATTTTTGGATGGAGATGCACCCTATGTAGACTCTTATTTTTAGGATTGGAATACAACCCATGTACCCTATTATTTTCAATCGTGAGATATAACATGATTACCCTTATTTTTTCGATATTGGAGTATAATCCATGTACACATTGAGATAATATACCAGTTATCATTCCTAATGCATTGTATGGTGATATAGGTCCCACCCATCACATAATAAAACAACACATACAAGTGCCTCAAGATAATAAAAATTTCATCATATCATGACTGATAAAAAATAATGGGTATCAAATAAATCATATCATAACCCAGGAAATGAAATAGGTATCATAAACAATTAATTATATCATATCCTATGGGGAATATAAAGGTTTCATAATCATTTCATCATAGAATATCCCATTAAAGAAATCGGGATTCATAATAATTTATCTCGTTATAACCCATTGAATAGAAATGGTTTATATAAAAATAAATCCATAAAAAATTGAAAATTTATATAATTAATATTAATTCAATGCATAGATCATATAAATAGTAAATCATAAACTATAATAGAGGATCTCAACATTGATGGAGAATGATGTTCAATGATCACATGGAACATAAAAATTCTTCAAAAATAATTTTTTAAGAATATAAAATTTTTAAAATCCATTTCCATGAAAACATATTGAAAAATAAAAAGGAATCATGTAAAATAACTTAAATCATTTATTGGAGAATATATCAATTACTCTCTAAAAAATACTATTTAAAACATGAAACAATTTGAATACCACATTCCTTGAAAACAAATTCAAAAACATATTAAGAATCATGAAAACTTTTTTAATTTTTTTTTAAATACCATGAAAGAGTATAAAATATGTTTTTAAATCACATAATTTATTTTACATGAAAAAAACTTTTCAATACAAATAAAGGACATTTTTGAAATCATTTAAAACACATTTTAAATATAAAACAATTTTTGAAAACCATTTTTAATTGAAAAAAATTTCAAAATAAAAAAATTCATAATATTAGGGTATAAATTTAATTTAAAAAATTATCATTTTAAACTTACAAAGGAAGAATTAATGAAATGGTGGCCATGGTGTTGATTATGTTTTTATAATCTAAACATTTATTCTGCACCATAAATGTTTATAAATGTTCCCTGATTTGAAAATGAAAAGAAGATTAATCTTAAACCATTTTGTAAAAATTTCATAAATGGTTAAAAATTTAATTTTAAGATCATAGTATAATAGTAAAACATTTTTTAATTTTTTTTAAAAAATAGGGTTATGAAAGAACATAGATTTCTATCCCAATGATGAAATAAAGTTTTATATACATAAAAATATTTTACTAACTATATTAACTACCAATTATTAAAAAAATCATACCATTACTTGGATATAAAATGAATAAATAGTTGGGAATTAGATTCATTATAATTCAAGAGATATAGATATTAATATTTCATTAATGTAATCATAATCATAAATAATCTTGATAAATGATGAGATTGTAGTAATAAACTATTACCACATTGGTAACATTGAATCAAAATAATATAGAAGGAATAAAATATAATTAATTAAAAATATATTGAAAAGAATTATATTCATTATATAACATGTCAATGGTAGTATATACACCTTCTAGAAAAATATGGGCTTATAATATTAAATGTGTGTCAAAGAAGAAAAATTGAGACAAAATCATTTTAAAGATTTATTAACATTCGAAAAATAAAACCCATCAAAGAAAAATCATCAAATAGATATGTAAATTCACATAAATTTATGTATTAGAATAATATTAGACATAATTTTTCATTATAAACACCACACAAAATAAGTGAGTGTTGAATAAGGCAGGTATCTCATGGAAAAAAAAGTGAGATGCAATTGACTAACCTTAAGTTTTGAATTTCTTTATACACGTTCAAACATATTGTATAAGAATTATAATTTTATTATTAATTTGTTAAAGAACTGTATTATAATACATACTAAAATATATTATTCACTAGTCACTTTATATTACCCATTTATTAACAATTCGATGTTAAATCAGCATTTGTGGTAATATCGACTTTGTTTATTGTACGTGTTTTGAATTGTCATTTTGGATCCTCTTACCGATATCATGATTTAATTATTACAAAAAATCTATAAAATTATTAATATAGTATATATATTTATTATATATATTAATAGTAATATATAATAAATAGAAATATTAAATGAAATACACTATTATTGGAGATTGTTGGCCGTATGTATGCATGAATGATACTTCCTTTTTATTGTGGTATTTAATGAAATAATGTAAATGAAAAACATGTATATATATATGTATAATATCATTAAATTTGTTTTAGTTTTCATATATATCATATAAATTTCCAAAACTTATCCTGAAGACAGTCCATGTAAAGTGTGAATGTATCACATCGCTTCGAGGAGGCGATAGTTCACACTCCCCAAACGAAGTCATCACATTTACAACAATGGAAATAATAATGATAGGATTTTTATAATAAATAAAAATAAATAAATAATTTTCAAATATCAATTATATCATAAAAAATTATTGTGTCTGTCATAATTCCTAACCATGATATGTGGTAATTTAAAAAATGAACCACATAATTTTTTGAGGCGATAGTTCATCATACAGAAAAACAATATATTTGTTACCAATTAAATGGAAGTGTGTGTAAGTTTAGTTAAATATATTAGATTAATAAAATATAAATATATTTAGGATACTTATTTAGTTTTATAAATATGTAATAAAAATAATACAAGTGGTGGGGAATGAAAATAATATAAAGAAACTAGAGGAATAATGTTAACTCTTCTTTGGGTAACTTTTTTTATTTGAAAAAAGTGACTTCTTGGATAGATTTATACCAAAATGTATAATTCTAGGATGAATGGACGAATTTTGGAAAGTAAATTGGGTAGATAATGGATGATACATAATGTTTTTAGTTGTGAAATTAAAGGGAAGAGTTAGTGGCATTTTTTAGGGGAGAGGGGGGACACACTTGGCATTTTTGAAAACAGTTAGGTGTACCAATATTTTTACCAAAAAAGTCATCAAAAACCAATAAAACATAATAATAGAGGGTTTATGGCCGAAATCGGTCAACTAAATGGGTTTTGGACAACTTGATAAGTAATTTTGTTTCTTATATTTATGGTTTTCCCCTCGTTATGCTTAATTTTACCTTAATCACTGTAATTAATTTTAGTCACTTTTATTAATATTTTTGTTACAAATATTATTCTTATATTATTAGATTACAAATATTATATATATTTAAAAACAATTAACATAATTCATTCATAAAATAATTAAAAATATTTTTTTATGCTAATCCCACAAACCTGGTGAGAAAGCTGTATTTTAAAGTGACAATGTTAAAATGTTTATTAAAATCTTATATCTAAATTCAACATAAAAAAAATTCCAATGAATTAAATTGGATTAATAGATTTAAAATTCATCATTTTTTAACATTAATAAAAAATGAAAACATAATATAACTATATATAAAAATTAGGTGAAAAATCATTTTTGACATAAAATTTAGTTTTTTTCACTATTAGTACAAAAATGATGTTTCTCATAAAAATCCCAAAAATTCACCCTTAGATAATAATGAAATTATTAATTAAAAAATTAAGTATATTTTATCAAATTAAATTTCTAATAGTGTCTAAAATATATTTTTTGTTCAAAGAACAACATAAAAGAACTTCCATAAAAAAATAGCATTTTTAAAAATATAAAGGATTTACCAAAAGTTATACATTTAATTTTAAATATTTTTTATTTATATTAAACCAGTATAAGTATGATCAAAAAATTAGATATTACTATTCATATAAGTATTTTTAATGGAAAGGTTATAAGTATCCCATTTAAATAATTATAATAATAAAATGGTGTTTTATAGAAACTCATTATTACTTTTAACACAAGCCATGTTAGCATGTCATGTAGAACTAGATTAACATTATATAGCTTATAACTCAAGGAAAACATAGTTCATTAGTAAAAAAATTATATTTAGTGTTGTGTGAATTCAAAAATATGAAAATATTAAATATATTTGCTTAAAAATATTTCAAAAAATCTCAAAATGTTAATTGTCTTGCCATTATTTTGTTATGATATTATTTTCATTTAGTTAGTCTTTAAAAAGAAAAAATTGTTTTCGGGTTCTACCCAACATAAAAATTGGAATTCATTTTAGCCACTGACGATCAAGAATAAATACTATTGTCTTTGTGTGGTTTAAATTTGGAGAACAAGGATTCTAAGATAGTTTTTTAAATGAATCGAGGGTAAATATATTAATTTAGGAATTATTATTTCAATTAATTATTATAAATCAGAATGCCTCAAAATGTTTCTTGGATTATTTTATGATATTTTTATACCAAGGTGTACCTCAAATAAAATATAGATATTAGAAATATCTAACCAGTTATAATTAAAAAATTTATCATAAAATTATTCAAATATTATATAAAAAATTATATAATTATATTCTATAAAATGTTAAAACTATATTTGATATAGAAACAGGACCATAACAACAAGTTTCTAAAATACCTAAAAATCCTATTTTTACTGTGACACCTAATGAATCCCAACACACTTAACAAAAAATAAACTAGTTGAGTCCATGTCAAGCACCCATTAAGACTTTATCCAACCCATAGCTACAACTGAAAAGATAAAATAGTATTTCTATGAATTTATAGTAACCACATGTATTGATTATAAGTCCACTATCTATTTAGAATAACTTGATTGGACATAAATAATACCATAATGTTATAATTAAAATTCATGTTTTGAGGTAATAATTGATTTTGATAGGAATTAGTGAATTGCTGATAAAAGGAATAATAGTGCAGCAGTAGCTCAATTTTTAATTGATCCCCAATGATGTTTTAGTAGGTAAATGAATAACAATTTTTTTCCTTCATAACACTAGAGTTTTAATGAAATTAAATCAATTATGATGTCTCATAAAAAATATCTAGGCAATGTAATTATTTTTCTATAGGGCTTTAAAAAACACCACAATAATTACAATCATTTTTGTGACATGGTGTAATTTTTTAGTAAATAACTAATAAGGATTACCCTCCCCAATATCATGTGGAGATCACCCTCTCAAATTTTTTTCTAATTCTTCCACTCATGTTCATAGATGATAAGCTTGACTAAATGGTGAATTATATCTCTATTTATTGAATTGGAATCATAATAGTGACATAAACATGATCCCAAATACTATTCTATCTTAATTAAATGAGTTAATTTCATTGCATTTTGAAACATGATTTTTTATGATATAGTTCAAGTATGTTAAAATTTTAGAAACCCACCCACACAATTATGAAATCGTTTATTGGTAACTATAAATGAATTCTATTAAAGAGGCCATTACAATATAATGGGAACTATTTAACATTATATTTTTTGAGTGTTTTTATAATATAATTTAAATAGAATCAACAACCCTTTATAATAAACATGGTGCTGGGAAAATATAAAAATTTAATTAGTTTGTTACATATAGAAATTACTCTTAAATGATGTGTTAAATCATGAAATAATAATTGGAATTTTTTTTATCGTTGTATCCATTGGGGAAATAAATATGGGAATTATAAAATGGAATTTAAAATTTGGAGTTTCTAATAAATTATTAGAATTAATGTTTATAGAAAATTAAAAATAATTAGATGTATGGAATAATATATTATTTTTTAACATTAATATTAAAATATTTTTCCAAAAATGTATATGTGATAGGTATTTATTAATTTAAGATAACCTATAATTGGATTTTAGTTCTTGGATTGGAAATGAGACATGATTGATCTATGTTAAATAGATAACAACTGCATAAATAATTAATTTCATGGAGAAAAGTGGTATACTATTAAATAAGGATCATAAATTCATAACATATATAAAATTTAATATTTTGATGAATATTTATTTATAATATAATTTTTCTACAAATTTTTTTTGAGTAAAATGAGAATTACATTATTGAATTCGTAATAATGGTCTGATACATAAATTTTTTACTCTATGTGAAATGAAAATATGTAATATAGATAAATGATGAATCTAGATTGATGTTTCATATTTATTGTTGTAGAAAATAATCCATGATTGAATGGAAAATATTAGAGGATACAGATATTATACATTAACATTAATATATACACCAATGTAGATTCTTATTACCTCTAAGAGGTTACATTTAACATGGAATGATTTATCTAGAGGTTAATCATATATATATATAAGGAATTTAGAATACATAATATTTAAAATTTATTTTCTCAAGATGTAAGTAATTATAATCCATGTAGAGTTATGGAGAGTATGATCACAAATCCTTAAACTCTATATAGATGAATTGGATGAAATTTGACTTAAGCTATATAAACTAAGCGGGGTTCAATATAAACTAATAGAATATCTCATCACATAATCATAATGGTGTAGGGTGATTAGTGTTATATTATATGTATGTTATATTATTTATGTAATTATAGTTCACCTTTGTGTCACCCCAAGTGTCACTATTATATTGTACATTTGTTGTATGGGTTTTACCCTTGAGTTGGAGGTATTTTATGATGAAAAGGGTGAATGATAGGGACTTTTTAAAGGTTTCATGGTTTGATCATGTTTAAAATCACCGTTCAATTTACGTGAAACCTCTTTTAGAGGTATTTTTCCATATCTCATGTTTGGAACATAGTTTAAAAAAACTATGCTAACCATGATTCCTTAGTGTATTGCATCTGTAACTCAAAACTGTAGTGATTTACACGGCATTCATATAATGTTTTTAAACAGGTGATCAAACTGTGAAACCCACCCAATGTGAGAAATCATTTTCCGTTACCCTAATTTTTAATTGTGGATTCTACCTTTGGACTCCCCACATTATTTCCCCTAACATAGATGCCTTAAGTGGATATTTCCCCTCTCCAAAGCTTCTTTAAGTAGATTTCATGGTGTTTTCATCATGATTTGTTACCTAGTTCAAAATTTTAGAAATTCCTTATCAATCGTCATGGTTCTTATTTCGTTTTCCTCTTCTAATCTAAACCATGTGGTAATACTTTATTGATCTTATTGTTTAGGCTGTTCTAAAATTGATCTTTAATATTTATAATGGTTTTAATCCATAGAAGAATTATATATCAGGTTATTTTGGATGATGGAGACATGATTCCACTACATGAGGTAGGTGATTTTGATCCATTTTCTTTTTTATTTGTTATATGTTTTCATGATGGATTAAATGTGTTTAATAATTAATGTATGGATGTATATGATATATAGCTTAAATTTTCAATGGTTTTCCATTATTATATAGTTATTCTTCTTTGGTGAAAGTAGTTTGATTTTTTAATGACATGAAATTTGGTTTTAAATTGGATTTTTTCTTTCTATGTCTCTAATAAAATGAAAAATATGGTTTTCATCACGAAATGAACTTATTCATGGGGATTTTGGGATGTTTTTTTTCTAATATAGGATACCATATCTTGTTTTAGAGGAGGTATCACATGTCAAATGGTGGTTTGGTTTTATAAATAAAATTTTTGTTTCAATTGATCTTATTTTATTATGTTTTGAAATTATTATTCTTTATTTTGAAATGTAATTAAATTACATATCATTTGTAAATTGTTATTTCTAACTGCATATGATATAAATGAAGTACCAGTTGGTACTTAAGATGTGTTTTTTTGAAATTATTGTTCCCCCCTTATTTTTTTAATTATTATTTTATTAATGAGATGGATTATCATGATGTGATCATATGTTAGGGATCATTTTATGGGTAGTGTGAGAGGTCAGAAAGACGTTATTGTGGTGTTCGATCTTGGGGATTGATATTTTCATGTGATTTAATCTTTTATTTGTGTCAGAACTCAGTTATTATTCCCTGAGGATATAGAGGTTTCTATGTTAGATGTATTGATATATTTCTTGTCTAGATGAGGTTTCACTCACGCTAGACCCCCGTTAATTATATGTATCATCATTTTTGGGGTTTATCCTTTGGAAGTCTTCTTAGAGATATTTGTTGGAAGGATATATGACCATTACCCTACCAACAATTAGATCTTATTTTTCATTTCTTCTTAATTATATGTATGAACATTTTTGGGGTTTATCTTTATGGTTTTTTGTGTCCATGAAATAAATTTATTCCATTTTAAGAAGGATTTTTTTTCAAATAACCCCTCGAAACCCCATAGAAAAGAAACAAAATTTTTAAAATCCTGGAGAATGAAATTCATACAACCCTTTAAACTCCCTTTCAATTAGATTAACCATACTGGCTACTTTCAATATAATTATCTAAGTAATATTTTTTTACTAAATTCATTTGAGATCTATAATGGGGGTCAATATCCATATAAGATATATAAAGATGAAACATTTTTTATGACATATAATGGGGATTAATCCATCATATGATCTATATTAATCTCACCTATCTGAAAAAATATTTATCATCTCATTGTATAAACTAAACAGTGCTCACTTGTTTTAAATATAATGCTTATGTACCATATCATGAGTAATAAATCTTACTATTTAAACCTTTCATAAAAAACAAATTGAATAACACCTTACTTCCCATGTATAAATCACTATCAGATTTCAAAATACCCTTTATTGTTTCATTAAAAACACATTAACACTAAATTAACCTAAAATAGTGTAAGAGGGGTTTTCAATAAAGATAAGAAGATTTATTTTAAATTATGAAAAAAACCGAATAATGAATATGGTGGAGAGAATACTTTATGTCACAATTTATGTCAAAATATAATTTTTTTTATCATTTTGAGAAAATTCAAACACTCCAAAATAATATTCCCTTTTAATAACCATTGAATTAATGTGAAAAAAATCCATTTACAAAAATATATAAAATTTGCACATAATAAAGAAACAAAATTAATTGAAATTAACCTTGGATATTTATAAAAAATACTCCAATTAATTCAGGGGTCATGGATGTGGGAAATTTCATTCATTGCATATATTTAAAAAAACAAACCTTTTGAATTTTGAATAAACTAGTTGATAGAGGAACATTCGAATATGATTTCTTCAATAAAGTCTTTACCATGTTGGAAACATTTTAATATCCATTCCCATGAAATAATGACATTAAAAAACAATAAATATCCCATGAATAGAGAAATTAATGATAGAAAATGTAACTGGGGTTGTATATAATCCTTAAAAAATAATATAAGTTTATAATATTAAAATACGCATAAACTAAAGTAAACTAAGATGAAAACAATTTCTTTGAGTTTGAATCATCACAAAAGTTCTTTTTCATATGAAATTATAAAATTATGTTAATAATTTAATTTGTTAAATAACATTTTGAGGTTTATTATTTAATTTATATCAAATATTACCATGTTATGTAAGATAACATGATCTGTTAAATTTATGTGAAATGTTTTGATGATTTGTAGCTAATGTGTCAAAATTGAGCTTAGTAGGATTACAATGGTAAAATTAGACCTTATATAAACATCTATAGAAAAATAAACATGATATAATTACCATTGATATACTTTAATTATAAGTTTTTAACTAATGATGCACATTAGTTATGGAAAATTAACTATGTTAGAATCCTGGAAATTATAGGTCATACATACGCACGAGTAAAATTTTCATTTTCAATGAAAATTATATAATGATTATATATATCATATTTTCTATATATAATGATGTTAATATAATTAATATTTATTTATTTTTCTGATTATATACTTAAATATATCATCCCAGTGATGTGGTTAATAAATACAAATTAAATCACTTCATGGAGGTGGTTTTCTGTACGTACGTACAAAGGAAATTATTGTTTTTTAGTGAATGGTAACGTAAAAAATTAAATGATATATTAAATATTTAGAGTGATAAATATTTCATAAATATCATATATATATATATTTACATTAATTCCATCATTATTACCAGTCATGAGATACGATGATGGAAAATGAATTACATTGGTTCAAGAGGCATTAATTTACTGTACACAGGAATGATGGTATCATTTCCCATTTAATGGAGTGGGTATGGATATAAAATGTTACATAATCATAAAAAAACTCATTATAATTAATTCATTGGTTTTATTAAATAATTATGACTATAGATCATTTTAAATAATTTTTAGGAAAAATAATCCTACACCATATAGTTAAAAATTATTTGTTTTCTTTAGAATGTATCCTCTGTTTAAAACATAAATCACCTTATGTTTGGTATTATTCATAAACGATACCCATATAATTAGGTTATTGATTCTAGTACTGGATTTGGGAATGTATTGACTATTCCAAATAAGTTTTTAAGTGTGATGTAATTAAAAGAAGTGAGGCCACATTAAAATATGTGTGAGGAGATCTCTTTAATGTCCTCAAAATATTAGAGTAATATATATTAATTTTCAAATAAAAATGATCCAAAAATTATTTTATAAAATTATAGGATGAGTTTTTTTGAAAATATATTATCCATAAAAATAATTCATGTTATGAATATTTTTTTACTCTTATTTTTCTCTTCCACCCATCATTAACCACTATCACACATACAGCGAGAATAATTATTTTTACTCTTTGGGGTTCATGTTCAATAAATAAATGTACAAATGTCTGCTAAATTAATAATTGTTGATATTATAATCTATATACTTGTATTTATTCCAAAAAATAATTTTTAGTAATATTATATCATTAAATTAAATATTATTTATTATAAAATATAATTAATGTAATTTTTTATAACTATTAATTATATTTATTTTAATACCATTCTGAAATAAGGAAAAATTAAATCCAAATAATTCAATATATTCTTATCATGTCATTTAAATCTATAAAAATTTTGTTTCAAATTATTTATCTCATATTTTAATAATTTTAATATATCTAATATCATTTATTTGATTTTTCTTTCAATTGAATATTTACTCAATCAATATTATATATATTTTATGTTAATTAGATCATTAATAAAAATTAAAAATAAATTAAAATGATGGAGATAAATATTATACCTTTCAAACTACCATTTATAATTGAATATATCATCTGGTAATATATATGTTAAAAATATTGTTGGTAAAAAAACAAGACTGCCACATTTTTTACTTTTGATTAAGTAAAATATTATAATGGCCATACTCTCATACATATGGATGAAAAATTCCATATAACCAAAAAATAGAAGAGTATAGATGTAATAGAATCACAATATAAATTCTCGGATTTTTTTGTCATATAATACTCTTTATCATTTTATTTTTTAATTTAATTATGTGATTTATCATTTTATATGGTAACAAAAATTAGTAAGGTTTATATTCACATTTACAAAAAATGGGTGTAGTTAACAAATTGTTTCTCAATGACTCCAAATACTAAATTATTATTTTTTATTTAATAAATTATAATTTCAAGGATTTAATTTAGAATTAAACTATAAAAAAGAAATGAGAAATATTTTTTTCTAGAAAAATGACCATTTTAAATATAAAACATTTTTATTCTAGATTATGGTATAAAATTTATTTAAAAAACCTAATTGGATTATATTAAATTAAATTTAACACATGAAATTTTAAATCCATATCATAGTAGAATTTTCTTTTTAAAATACCTTCTAATAATTTGTAGTCTTCAATAAATAAAGTACTTTCACTCTATATTGGAAAATCAAACTTTCCTAAAAATCTATAAAAACACATTTATGGTAATTTTACTATGATAAATTCCTAAATGATGTTCATTTTACATAATTAAAATTCTATAATTTGGAAATTAATATTTTAAATAAAACCATATAACAAAAATAATATTTTGCTGGAAATAATGCATATCTCCTTTTGGCCGAAAAAAATTATAATACTTCTATAATGATTATATTTCAATAAAGTATAGAAAATTAATATTTAAAAATGTTTCATTTATGAATTAGATGTTCTATTACATTGAAATTATAGAAGTTAGTAAAAATTTATATCTTTATCTACTAAGATATAAGGGAATTATGAATCAACACAATCATCCGTTATCATCATGGGTGAAACAAAATATAATAATCCATTTTTATATAAAAACAATTCTAGATGAAAATTTAGAAAATAATATTTTTTAATGTATATTAAATGAATCATTTATCTCTTGTGAGACATTATATTTTAGATTATTTTTTATTAATCATCATTATAATTATATGTTCAATCTTAATTTTCATTAAAATGATGATATCTTCCAAGGAGTTATCATACAAAAACCAATACACCCATACATTAACACATTTAGGTTATAGGTTATTAGAATAAGAACTGATGTTCAATGAATTTCATAGAATTATTTTTGAGTATTCATGCTTCATATAGGTTGAACCTACTACCCCCAAGATAGAGATGAAAAATAGAAGATCCCCCGAATGAGAAAAAAGAACAATTTATTATGAAAAAATCAATGGCTATAACTCAGTGGATTGAAGGTGGTTATTTAATTTATATGTTTTATACAAGTTAATTATAATATTTATATATTTGTCTTCACTAATTCATTTTTCAATTATTATTTACAGAAACCAATGTGGAGAAATTCATACAGGGGATTTAATACAAAAATGGTAAGAAGAAATTGAATCTATTATATAGGGAAATCCCAAAAAACTGGGTTGCATATGAGGATACATGGAAGGTATATCAATTAAAAAAAATTCAGTCATTATAAATATACTTCAAAGAATGATGTATTTAACAAGATAATAAGTTCATTAGAAGATTTACTTCAGGATGTGATTTACACAATGAAGGATATGATCAAAACATCATTATAGTCGATGTTTTCATTCATGAAAAAATATGCATTCTTTAAACCCCACCCCCACCTCCGCCTATAAATACTACTCTAACACCTCTTCTTATAAACTCTAATCATCCAAATCCCCATGATTATCCAATTCATACACCTCCACCATTACAACATCCCATATATTCTATGTTTTATGTTGATGATCCACAACATCATGTTTTTTACAGGTTTTTATATTATTTTGGGGATATCATTCATCATAAAAAGATTGATATAGAGATACATAGGCTAATCATGCTTAATATGATTCATAGATTAGAAAAAGTACAATTTCTTATAGATTAGGTTACTATAGTTATTCAAAGCGTCGTCCATTGTTTAGTTTTCCAATATAGATTTGTCATAAAAGTTTCTAGAAAGTAAACTATACCTAAATAACCCAACCTATTACGAAAAAGACTTAAGGTCTATATTATTACATTGTCATAAGATAAAATGGATTACATTACCCTGGATCAATTAATTTTTTAGTCTTCTATAATGAGAAACAATCATTTTTCTCCAATTACATTTCAAATAAAATATAATAACATAGTCAAAAGAAATATTTAGTATCGTTAATATCAGTAAAATAAACATTCATCACACCATAGAGAAATGAAAAAACATAAGTTGATCTAAAATACACAATAAGGTTTATGTATAATATAATCAACTATTAGTAAATAAGGAGTAACAATTAATGAAATATTGATAACATAAAACTTGTTTCGTTTAATCAGTAACATGGGCATAAAATACATACAACTATAATATCAATATAGTAATATCATGGTTAATAATAATTGACCTCTAAATGAATTAAATTCATAATATTTGAACTAATTATCTCATAAATCATTATATCATTACCATTTTTAGCTTTCTTCAAGACATTTTAATAGAGTGGTGGGCATATAGAATAGAAATTAATAAGTTCGACCAACTAGTTTGTCACCTTGGGCATACAGATGCAATGCCGTATATTCAATAACCAGGTTCCACCTATCACTACATGTCCAAATAATTCCTCATATATTGAATGAATTATTTAATTTATTAACAATATCCCTCATTAACATATATTGGTATTTAGTAATAAAAACAAAATATCATGACTTCCCCATTAAATCAAATTACAGTAATAAAAACACCCTATGTAGAAATGGTATATGGTTTAGGTAATAAGAATAAAAATGATACAATTAATAAAAATATTAAAGATATATTTAATGGCCAATGGAATATAATCACATTATATTCGATGTTTCAAAATAATATTAATAAAAATAAAACAAGAGATGAATTCATTAGAAATATAGGTTTTGTAATTGGTTAATATATTTTGTAGAATAAAATAAACATGAAGTGAAAAATAAAAATATGTTTTGTTTATATAAATTTATTTTAGGAAATATTATTATTTTAAATAAGAAGAAAAATATCATATAATGGTTATAGTTGGAGGAATTTTCATTATCAAAGAATAAGTTTAAAAGACATACCTTTTCACTATTAATAATGAATGTCAAAAATCACCATTTTAGAAATAATATTTAATATTCCATTAAAACAATTTATATATTCATGGATTCAATAAAATATACTTAATGACTCATTTAGGATAATAAAAATGTCTTTTAAAAAACAATTTTTGAAAATATGGACACAAAATAAAAATATACCTAAATAAAAGAGGAATATGCTCATTTTTTCTTTAAAAACATTATTGGATAAATTCTATAAATAAAGACTGTAATATTTGGAATTATATGTTGAAACTCTTTAAAAATACATTGTATAATTAAATATATGGTATTAATGAGGTATTGATTATATGCTTACCTTCAAAGAAAAACACAAGCAACCCTTAAAAATGAGATTGAAAAATAAAATCTTACCACTTTTGAAGAATTTAAATTTGATCCTCATGAATGTGTAAACTATATTGCGACATTAATAATTTGGAATAATTATAAATTTATTTTGAATATATAAAATGTTTATTATATAATACACATAAAATATAATTGGTGAACAATATCATATTTGACTCAAGATAGTGGAAAATAAGAAAAATTCTTTTCCTCAACCTTCCAAATTGTAGAATGTTATTTAATATACTATATAATTTTCTTATACATGTTATTATTTTATAAAAGAACTATATTAATATTTAAAATAACATATATGGTCCTCATATAATACATTAGAATTAATTTGTTAAAAATAATTTATTATAACCATTATTTTGGGAGTTAACTACTTTCTTTTATCATTCATGTTTATTTGTGAATGTTCATATTAATGCATATTAGATATAGTTACATAATTTATATAATTATATAAAAGTTATAAATATCACATTTTGTGATTAGATACATTTTTGGAATTGTTCCTTAATGTTGAAATTGGGAAATTAACTATATCGATTCATGGAGGTGGTATGTTGTCCGTACACACAAGGGACTTTATCATTTAATTATTCTGTCAAATGGTAATAGTGTATATTATATATTAAATTTAAAATATAAATATTATTTTTTATGAAACATATATATTAATTACTTCCAAAATAATTACAATCATGGTGATGATGTGATGGAAAAAAAATTCATCTATTTTCAAAACTGTAGTTTGATGTACACCTGAGCAGTTTTTTTTATTCCATTTTAGGGAGACTATAACATCCCATGTAAATAAAGAATAATACATTTTCATATTTATTAATATTTGAGAATTTAATATTAATTTTACTTTAAAGGGGTTGCTATGTTCGATAGAGTACCCGATACACAACAAAGAGTTTCTTTGAAATCTTACGTTGCACCCTAGTAATGAAACAATATTATTTTAAATGGTAGTTAACACGTAGACATTGTATTGGCGGGAATGAATATAAATAACTAAAATATGATTTTATATGTTTGTTAAATGTTTTTACATTTATCCAATAAAGGATAAAGGATTAAAATACGAAAAGAATTCAATTTTAGGCATATATACTCTAATTTTCACTAAAGGTCCACTTATCTCCTTTTAATGGTGAACCGTCATTAAATATAGTTTTGGTCACTCTTATACATTCTATTGGACCAAATAAAATTTTTCTTTAGAATTGGGACATAAAAATCTACTTTGTGTAAATTTTTGGTATTTTTCCGATAAAGTTCAAGTTTTTAATGAATAGTGAAAAATGTTGTATTTTAATTGAAAACCAATTTTTAATATAATTTATTTATATTATTAGATTATCTTTTGAATTAGTTTTAAAGTGAAATTATAATATATTTTTACCATTTAATCCAAATGTTGTCGTTGAAATTAATTTCACTTTGAAATCGGACTTAAACTAGTGTCAATCTTTTGATACTTTTTGTTTCATAAAAACACACTATTTGTTTTGACAGCGGGATATAATTATTAAATTAATTAATGAAACTTATAGTTTTTGAATTTTGTAAAATAGACATCATTTTTGAATTCATAATATCAAATATAGCTTAGGGTGAAGTTTTGGTATTTTTCTGAAAAATTTCAATTTTTGATGAATAGTGAAACCACTCTGTGGTACTTAAAAAACAAATTTTTCATTTAAATGAAACATTACCACTTCTGTGTTTTGAATTTAAAAAATCCAACATACATGGTTGTCATTAGGATGTAAAATGCGGTTCAATGGGATTAAAATAATTTTTTTTGGCGAATAGTAACTTTTACGTTCTTAATCGCGATTAGAGGTAATTAATGTAGTTTAATGAAAAAATAATTTTTTAATAATATGAAATGACCAAGACACATGTCTTAACCTTATTGGATGTGTAATGGCCGACCAAGACAATCCATGGGTCAAATTTTGGAACCCATGGAGCCACTTTGGTAGGAAAATGAAATTAATAACTTTTTATTTAATGTTAAAATAAAAATGTCACAAACATGAGATGTTTTACTAAAACAATTTTTAAATGGGGTTATAGAAGTCATAATTTTGACTATAAAATTTCATTAGAAATATAAAAACATTTCCTACATCATGATATTTTTTCTATTATTTTTAGACATTACATAAATTAAATTATTTATGACACCATGATGATGCAGTGATTACCTCATTATTTAACGATTTAAATAAAATGAAAAGACAATGTAAAATCTAAGACCTAAAATTCTCAAAAACCTATTGTATGGGTGGATTTAGAACAATTTTCACATTATCCTCTAAACATATAATTGTGGGACCCTTTTTATCCGAAAATCATTTTATAATAAAGTATCTTTTCTTAACTATCCAAGAGTGCCCCTCCTATCCTCTTATAAAATGCCCCCACCTCTACCTCCTTACCCACACCTCTCAAGCCTTCGGTTCATCCAAGCTCTGCTCTTTTTGTCTCTCCACATCCCTTTATTAATCCTAGAAGCCTCACTTTGGGCAGAAGTCTTCCCAAGGAAGTCTTTGAGCTCAAATCAAAAAGAGTTACCCGTTTTAAAGGTAGAGTCTTATCTTGTGTTCTTATGTTTTATATTTCCTCTCCAACCACCAAAAGTCTTTTTATTCATTTATGTTGTTATAGGAAGCATTCTATCTATACATACACACACCTACTTCTAATGGTTAAAGAACATACTGTTTCTGTGGATGGCAGATTTCTACCTCACGAAACGATGATTGTTCAATATTTTTCTAACACCTTCAAAGGTGGACATTACGATGTAACTATATTTATATATGATATATAATATATTTATATTTTACATAAGATTATGTATTTTTCATTTATGGAATACCTTTATGGCTTCCATTATGGGTATACACGATATCTTCATTTTAGAAAGTGCGGACTACCACCCCCTCAAAGTGATTTGATTCGTTAATGCCATATGTGGGACGTATAAAGGATAGATTTACAGTTATTATATATGATTTTATACTGGAATTATAATATACCTTTATATCATTATTATTTCCTTCCATTAAAGTATGAGAAAGAAATGAAAGTAGCATTCATGCGTACATACGGCTTACCGTCTCCATGAACAGTGCATTTCATTTCTTATCCCCAAATGTAATGTACTATTATAAGTAATTATATATAATTTATATATATGATGTATGTTACATCTAAATGATTAATATAATTATGGTATTAAAATATACATATCTCTCATTTAGTTTTAATTCCATTAATATGACATAGAAATGAAGGTAGCGTTCATGCGTACATACGGCTTACCTTCTCCATGAACGGTGGATTTCATTTCTTACCTCTAAATGATTATGTAATATTATAAATTCATGTATATTCTGGATATATATGATATATATGATATCCAAATCATGAATATCATTCTGGATATAATGAACCTTTGACCACACAAACAACATGTAATTGTAAGAAGTCCACTTTCGACTTAAGAACCAAATATCGAAAAAACAAACATTATTAACTTAAATGATTACATAATGTTTATAACATGGAAATAAGTGATATAAAAGGAATAATGAACTTAAAAAAGGTTCTTAATCAAGTATAAATTAACTCAAGTTTATCATTCAGGATGTTAAAAAACGATTGAGTCATGTCGGACCCGAGTTAAGGGACTTCGTCTCAATCTCTTTCCATTGAGGCATGTTTCATTTTATACACAACTTTCTTTTATACTGTGTATAAACCGCTTTTACTTTGACTTTTATACAAAAGGAATCTTTTTCTACGAAGCGTTTTACTAAAAGGAAAAAAGGAATGGTTCTTTTAACGTACATGGTGACAACGACCTTTTCCGCCGCCATGAGTATTATTTGGTCATTGGCTTCCTCAACAAGCCGTAATGTTTTTAAAATGAAATAAATAAAATATACTCTTTTATGTATTTTGGTATTAAAAATGATTTTTATAATGGATTTTTTTGTCAATATATTTAATTGATATATTGTTATAAAATTGTGGGAATTTTTTCTTTCCATTATATGTGTTTTATGTCTTATGATTTTATAATGGTACTTGGAAATTTAACGGGTGGTTACATGATAAACCATATGACGGGTGGTGTCATGAATACCAGGACGGGTGGTTACGCTATAACCTCTAATGCATTGGGTATGGAATTCGGCCGTATGGCTATTCCATTAGGTGATATGTGTGGAAGTTGACCATATGGTTATTCCGTTTAAGTATGTTTATGTCCCAAGTTTCCTTTTTTATGTTATGTGTTATTTATATGGGTTTTATGGTTATATTTTGGTTACAAAAGGGTAAGTAATGATATTTTATCTAGTGAAGAGTTTTTACTACTTCCTAATGGTGAAATTTATTACTTTGATAAAGTATACATGGTTTACTTGTTGTTTTGAAAAACTAACAGTTTTCATTCTTTGGGTATCCCTTTCTGAGATTTTTATACTCACCCAAAGTTTTCTTGAAATGTTTTTCACAAGACTTAATGTGGAATAGGGTCAAGGATGGGATCAAGGGAACATCATTCTATCTAAAACATGTAACTAGACATGTTTCTTTTTAAGAGTTTTTATTTTATGGAAACTTAGTATAAGTGACTACTTTGTAATCTTTTGAGATGCAATACTTATGTCCTAATTCTATAAAACTATAAACCTGAAAAGATCCTCAATGTGAATTATTCATTTAATTCAATATTAAGTAAGGTTTAAGGCCGGGGCCTTATAGTTGGTATCAAAGGTCGGTTTAGACAACTTTAGGAGTTAGAAAATTGTTAAATTATAAATTAATTTATGGTACGATTGAAATGATATACCATTTAAAGATTACCATGTTGCTTGTCCTAAGATATTTCTATGTCTTAAATGGTTTTTCATAGAGGAAACAGAACCGATTTTCTAGGGATCCATATAGAGGGAAATGACCTTGAAATCAGTATCATGAGATGGTCAGAATCAGAACTAAACAGTTTGTTGTAGTGATGGCTCAGTTTACTCAGGTGAAAAATGTTGGTTGTTTTATTGATGATATTTTTGTGTTTTTAAAAGTAAAGAGGAGCATGATAGTCATTTAAGGGTTATCTTTCAAACCTTAAAAGAAAAGAAATAGTATATAAAATTCAGCAAGTGTGAGTTTTGGTTGCAACAAATTTCTTTCCGTGGTCACATTGTTTCAAAAAATGTCATAACTGTTGATCCTGCTAAAAAAATGTTATTAAAGAATGGCCAAGACCCACAAATATTACCGAGATCCGTAGTTTCCTTGGTTTGGAAGGTTACTACCGAAGGTTTGTTGAAAATTTTTCACAGTTATCAAGTCCAATGACTAAGCTAACTCGGAAGGATGTTAAGTTTATCTGGACAAAAGAATGTTATGATTGTTTTCAGGAGTTGAAAAGAAGATTGGTGAATGCTTCAGTTTTGGCACTTCTTTCCAAGAATGGTGAGTTTGTTATATACAGTGATGTTTCATTGAAGGGACTAGGCTATGTCCTTGCGCAGAATGATCAGGTAATTGAATATGATTCACGTCAATTGAAAAATCATGAGGTAAATTACCCTACACATGATTTGGAATTAGCTGTTGTTGTTTTCACTTTAAAAATTTTGAGGCATCATTTGTATGGAGTAAAGTGTGAAATATATATACTGATCACAAAAGTTTAAAGTATATATTCACTCATAAGTAATTGAACATGAGACATAGGTGATGGCTAGAATTAATCAAGGATTATGATTGTACAATTCATTACCATCCGGGAAAAGCAAATAAAGTGGCCGATGCATTGAGTCGAAAAAGTAATGCATCATTAACCATGCTACGTTTGGAACAAGATCCTTTGGTTTTTGATTTGATGAACATTATCATGGAAGTTGTTTGTGTAGGAAGTTCTTCTGTTTTGTTTCAGGTATCATTGAAATCTTCTCTGTCAGACAGAATCAAGCAAGCACAGAAGCAAGACAGTGAATTGCAGAAAAAGGTAGAGCTAGTTTAGAAGGGTAAGTTGACTGAATTCAACATTGATAATGATTGTGTTTTGAGTTTTGGGAAGAGATTTTGTGTGCCTTGTGATTCACAGTTGAAGAGATAGTTGTTATGTAAAGCTCATAGTTCTCCGTTTTCAGATCATCCATGAAGTACTAAGATGTATAGAGATCTTTGGGAGTATTGCTGGTGGGATGGACTGAAAAGGGATATTGCTGATTTTACTGTGAAGTGTTTGATTTGTCAGTAGGTTAAAGTAGAGCGGCAGTTACCGAAAGGGATGCTTCAGACTTTACCGGTTCCAGAGTGGAAATGGGAAAATGTATCCATGGACTTTGTTGTGGGATTACCAAGGACATCTCAAGGTAATAATGAAATCTGGGTTATTGTTGATCGCTTGACTGAATCTGCTTATTTCCTTCTTATTCGAGATATATTCTCTCTAGATCAACTTTCTCGATTATATATTAAAGAGATAGTCAGTTTGCATGAAGTTCCCCTCTCCATTGTATCTGATCGTGATCCCAGGTTTACTTATAACTTTTTGAAAGGCCTTCAAAAGTCAATGGGTACTGAATTAAATTTTAGTAAATCTTTTCATCTGCAATCATATGAGCAGTCAGAATGAACAATTTAGACCTTGGAGGATATACTACGAGCTTGCTCTATGTATTATCAGGGAATTTTGGACCAACATCTTTCTTAGGTTGAATTTTCTTATAATAAGAGTTTTCATTCCAGTATACAGCTGGCACCATTTGAGGCATTATATGGGAAGTGGTGTCGATCTCCAGATTTTTGGGATGATGTTGGTCAAAGGAAGCTAATGAGACCAGAATTGGTAGAAGATATGGCTGAAAATGGTCAGTTTATTCATAAAAACATGAGAAAAGCTCAGAGCAGATAGAAAGGTTATGTAGATAACCAGAGGAAGGATCTATCTTTCAAGGTAGGTGATCATGTTTTTCTCAAAGTTTGACTGTGGAAAAGTGTGATGCGATCTCGTAAGAAAGGAAAGATGAGTCCAAGGTTCATTAGAAAATATGAAATTTTGGAGAGAGTTGGATCAGTTGCATACATAGGGGCATTACCTCCGAGTTTATCTCAGGTACGCAATGTTTTTCATGTTTTGATTTTGAGAAAGTATATGCTAGATCCATCTCATGTTTTGAGCCCTGAGGTCGTTCAGTTGGAAGAGAATGTCTCTTATGAAGAAAAACAATTCCATATTATTGACCGAAGAGAGAAAGGGTTGTGAAATAAGGAAATTCACCAGGTAAAGGTTTTGTGGAAAAACCATATGGTTGAAGAG
Source organism: Viscum album (assembly GCA_963277665.1). Classification (NCBI taxonomy): domain Eukaryota; kingdom Viridiplantae; phylum Streptophyta; class Magnoliopsida; order Santalales; family Viscaceae; genus Viscum; species Viscum album. The sequence continues at coordinate 1,174,390,152 of OY728153.1, read as the reverse complement.
GAAACATGGGAATCTGAAAATACTATGAGGGATAAATACCCCCAATTATTTTGATAAGAGAATTAAATTGCGAGGACGCAATTCCCAGAATGGGGGAAGGATTTAACATCCCAGGTAAATAAAGAATAATACATTTTCATATTTATTAATATTTGAGAATTGAATATTAAATTTACTTTAAATGGGTTTCTATATTCGATAGCATACCTGATACACAACAAAGAGTTTCTTTGACATCTTACGTTGCACACTAGTAATAAAACAATATTATTTCAAATGGTAGTTAACACGTAGCCGTTGTATTAGAGGGAATGAACAGAAATAACTAAAATATGATTATATATGTTTGTTAAATGTTTTTACATTTATCCAATAATGGATAAAGGCTTAAAATATGAAAATAATTCAATTTAAGACATATATACTCTAATTTTCAATAAAGGTCCACTTATCGCCTTTTAATGGAGAATTGTCATTAAATATATTTTTGGTCACTCTTATAAATTCTATTGGACCAAATAAAATTCTTCTTTAGAATCGGGACATCAAAATATACTTTGTGTAAATTTTTGGTATTTTTCCGATAAAGTTCATTTTTTAATGAATAGTGAAAAATGTTGTATTTTAATTCCAAACATCTTTTTAATATAATTTATTTATATGATAAGATTATCTTTTGAATTGGTTTTAAAGTTAAATTAGAATATATTTTTACCATTTAATCCAAATGTTGTCATTGGAATTAATTTCACTTTGAAATCGGACTTAAACAAGTGTCAATCTTTTGATAATTTTTGTTTCATAAAAACATGCTATTTGTTTTGAAAACGGGAATTATTTATTAAATTAATTAATTCAACTTAAATGTTTTAAATTTTTTAAAATAGACATATTTTTTTAATTCAGAATATCTAATATATCTTAGGGTGATGTTTTGGTATTTTTCTGAAAAACTTCAATTTTTGATGAATAGTGAAACCATTAAGTGGTACTTAAAAAACTGATTTTTCGTTTAAATGAAACTTTATCAGTTCTCTGTCTTGAATTTCAAAAATCTGACATACATGGTTGTCATTAGGAATTAAAATGTGGTTCAATGGGATTAAAATAATTTTTTGGTGAATAAAAACTTTTATGTTCTTAATCGCGATTAGAGGTAATTAATGTAGTTTAAGGTAAAAGTAGTGTTTTAATAATATTAAATGACCTAGACACATGTCCTACCCTTATTGGATGTGTCATTGATGATCCAGACAATCAATGGGTCAACTTGGGGACCCCATCGAGCCACTTTGGTAGAAAATGACATTAATAACTATTTATTTAATGTTAAAATAAAAATGTCACAAACATGAGATGTTTTACAAAAACAATTTTTAAATGGGGTTATACAAGTCATTATTTTGACTATATATATTCATTAGAAATACAAACAGATTTCCTACTTCATGATATTTTTTCTATAATTTTTAGACCTTAAATAAATTAAATTATTTATGACACCATGATGATGCACCGATTACCTAATTATTTAACGATTTAAATAAAATGAAAAGATAATGTAAAATTTAAGACCTACACTTGTAAAAAACCTATTTTATGGGTGTATTTAGAACCCTTATCACATTATTCTCTAAATATATAATTTTGGGACCCTTTTTATCATAAAATCATTTTATAATAAAGTATCTTTTCTTAACATTCCAAGAGTGCCCCTCCTCTCCTCTTATAAAAGGCCCCCACCTCTACCTCTATACCCACTCCTCTCAAGCATTTGGTTCTGCCAAAATCTGATCTCTTTGTCTCTCCACATCCCTCTCTTACTCCTAGAATCCTCACATTGGGCATAAGTCTTCCCAAGTAATCCTTTGAGCTCAAATCAAAAAGAGTTACCCGTTTTAAAGGTAGTGTCTTCTCTTGTGTACTTATGTTTTATTTTGCTTCTCCAACCCACTAAACTATTTTTATTCATTTATTTTGTAACAAAACCAGTATACGCAATATAATAGGATGTTATTATAAGGATAATTCGAGCTACACTTACACACACCTACATCTAATGGTTAAAGAACGTACTGTTTCTGTGGATGGTGAATTTCTGCCTCACGAAACGATGATTGTTCAATATTATTCTAACACCTTCAAAGGTGGCCATTAATATGTCACTATATTTATATATGATATATAATATGTTTATTTTTTCCTTAAGATTCTGTATTTTTCAATTGTTGCATACCTTTATGGCTTCCATTATGGGTATACGCGATATCTTCATTTTAGGAAGTGCGGACTACCGCCCCCTCAAAGTGATTTGATTCGTTAATGCCATATGTGGGATGTATAAACGTTGAATTTAAAGTTATTATATATGATGTTATATTGGAATTATAATAAACCTTTATATCATTATTATTTCTTTCCATCAAAGTATGAGATAGAAATAAAAGTAGCGTTCATGCGTACGTAAGGCTTACCATCTCCATGAACGGTGCATTTCATTTCTTATCCCCAAATGTAATGTACTATTATAAGTACATATATATAATGGATATATATGATGTATGTTATGTCTAAATGATTAATAAAATTCTGGAATTATAATATACATATCTCTCATTTAGTTTTAATTCCATTAATATGACATAGAAATGAAAGTAGCGTTCATGCGTACGTACGGCTTACCGTCTCCATGAACGGTGCATTTCATTTCTTACCTCTAAATGATTATGTAATATTATAAATACATGTATATGCTGGATATATATGACATATATGATATCAAAATCATGAATATCATTCTAGATATAATGAACCTTTGACCACATGAATAACATGTAATTGTAAGAAGTCCACTTTCGACTTAAGAACCAAATATCAACAAAACAACCAATATTAACTTAAATGATTACATAATGTTTATAACATTGCAATAAGTGATATAAAAGGAATAATGAACTTGAAAAAGGTTCTTAAGCAAGTAGAAATTAACTGAAGTTTATTATTCAGGACGTTAAATAACGACCGAGTCAAGTCGGACCAGAGGTAAGGGACTTCATCTCACTCTCTTTTCATTGAGGAATGTTTAGTTTTATACACAACATTATTTTATACGGTGTATAAACCCCTTTGACTTTTACTTTTATAAAAAAGTAATATGTTTATATGAAGCATTTTACTAAATGAAAAAAAGTAATGTTTCTTGTAACGTACGCGGTGATAATGACATTTTCCACCGCCGCGAGTATTATTTGGTCTTTGGCTTCCTCAACAAGCCGTAATGTTTTTAAAATGAAATAAATACCATATACTCTTTTAGGTATTTTGGTATTGAAAATGGTTTTCATAATGGATATTTTATGTCAATACATTTAAGTGATATATTGTGATCAAAGTGTGGGAATGTTTTCTTTCCATTATATTTGTTTTATGTCTTATGATTTTATAATGGTAATTAGACATTAATTGACAGGTGGTTACGTGATAAACCATATGATGGGTGGTGCTGTGAATACCAGGACGGGTGGTTATGTTATAACCTCCAATGCATTGGGTATGGAAGTCGGTCGTATGTCTATTCCATTAAGTGATATGTGTGGAAGTCGACCATATGGTTATTCCATTTAAGTATGTTTATGTACCAAGTTACCTTTATATGTTATGTGTTCTTTATATGGGTTTTATGGTAATCTTTTGGTTACAAAAGGGTAAGTAATGATATTTTATTCAGTGAAGAGTTTTTAATACTTCCTAAAGGTGAAAGGTATTACTTTGATAAAGTATTCATGGTTTACTTGTTGTTTTGAAAAACTAATAGTTTTCATTCTTTGAGTATACCTTACTGAGCTTTTTCTGCTCACCCCAAGTTTTTTGAAATGTTTTTTTACAGGACTTAATACGGAATAGGGTCAAGGATGGGATCAACGGAAAGTCATGCTATCTAAAACATTGAACTAGACATGTTTCTTTTTAAGAGTTTTTATTTTATGGAAATTTAGTAGAAGTGACTACCTTGTAATCTTTTGAGATGTAATAGTTATATCCTAATTCTCTAAAACACTAAACTTGAAAAGATCCTCAAGGTGAATTATTCAATTCATTCAATATTAAGTAAGTTTTAAGGTCGATGCCTTATAGAGATGAAGTTGGATAAATATTATGAAATAAACATAATAACATATATTTAGATTTGATATAATGGTATAATTATATTATAATTTTTTTGTATATATTTTTATGTGGTCAAATAAGAAGTTAAATAGAAAGGGCATTATTAAGACTATGACCGTCTCTTAGGGAAACATTCATTGGATCACTTCCTAATAACCCTATATTTATTATTTTGGGATTAAAATACCCTATTGAACATGGATAAAGATATGTCTTATATAATTGTATGTTTTTTTGGGAAAATATGATCAATATTTGTGAGGAAGTGATGGTAGATGGTTTCCTTATATAATTGACTTGAGTGACACAATTGTAATGTCTAATAGCTTTAAAATTTTATTATAAAATATTATTTGAAAATTGAACCAAATTCGCACATATTGTTATTTAATTTTGTCCTCTCAATCAATCCAATTATTATGGTATAAGAAAATTTTAGGTTATTTTATCCTTTATATTTTTATATTATTCTTTGATAAACACTTTTTTACCTTAATCACTGTGACATTTGTTTTTCTATTTTTACAATTAATTATAACCAATAAATAATTTGAACTTATTAGATAATATTAATTATTACGACTAAAAATATGGAATCCATTTTATCAAATCCACTTCATATAAGAGTCATATTTTTATTTAAAAATTAACTAACAAAATGTGATGAAAATGGGTATACAAAAATGTATTTTTCAAACATAAGAAGATCTCACATTAAATCCTTGACAGGAAATAATTGTTAGTTGGAAAAAATTAATATGGTATTTTATATAATCTACCATTTTCATTTAAATCTTTCATTATTATGGGTGATATTAATAAACTAAAAAGATAATAAATTTTGGATAGAAAAATGTTTATTAAAAAATGTATTTTTAAATCCTGATAGCATTGAATTTATTTGTAAAAAAATTATAATAAAACAAGTATAATATTTCATATTATTAAAAGATATCAACAAAAGAATTTATAGTTATACTATACATTTTCAATTATTAATAAAATATTATTTATATGGGACAATTTTAAAAATTTATTCTAGACTAATTTCAACCAAGTTTGTTAATAATCTTTATTCATCCTAAAAAAAATAATTTTTATCCCTGAAATCTAAATATGTTCATTTGATTATAGTGTTATTATAAAAATATATTTACATACTATGGTGGAATATTAGGACTCACATTCTTCCCTAAATCAAAAAATATTTCCTAAATATTGTCACTAATATTACTTTATAAAAAAATGAATGTGTTTAATTTACATAACATCTGTAGGTTCTAAAATTTATTACTCTATTTTATAAATTTTTTGAAATACCTTTACTAGTTTGTTAATCAAATTCCTTAGCACTTGTTCTCTTATGTCATGAATTCTGATAGGCTACTGAAAATGTGGTTGATCAGGATCATGTTCAATATATTCCCAGGAGAGAACAAGTTTTGTATTTGAAATGTAAATCCTTAACATTGATATTTGTAACACATCATGTAACATAGAGTGGATCTATGTAATTTTAAAATGGTATTTCAAAACTCTAACTATTTTCTAATATTTGAAAAATATAATGTCTCAAGGCCTCAGTTTCCCTTTATTATCCAACCTTAGAAAACCCTTTAGGGGGATGCTTTCATGAAATCATGATCTATAATTTAAAATTGAAAATCATTTATTGATTATTAGTATAAATATATTTTCATATTTGAGATTCATTAAAGTGAGTTTTATTAGTCCTTACATTTATTTTTTTATCCCCAACATGTCTTGGGACTAAATGTTTCCATTCAATAACATTATCCCAACAAGATTGAGTACAATAACACTTTCTTTATAATGTTTCATGGAGAAACATTTGAGTACTTGTGTGGAAGATATTATTATAGTAAAAATATAAAAAAATTGATATATTGATCCAAGAGACATTTATTGTAAAGTGTGTATGAACACAACAGGTCATCAAATTTTTTATTAGTTCATTCAAAATTTTCCCAATTTTTGGATGATATATGGTACTAAAATAAAGATCAGTATCAAGATACTTATGAATATTTTTCATGAGATTGGGTATATATCATGGATCGTGAATAGAAATGTTTTTTAGGTGTTCCATAAAGACCTAAAAAATCATTAATATTGATTTTGGAAATTCACCAAAGAGGTAAATAATTTCTAATTTAATGGAAATGTGTATATTTATCAATGTCATAAATTTTAACCTATATTGGATAGTTCATTCAAGGACTCATCCAAAATATAGGGAATAGTCCCACTATAATGTCATCCCATTTCAACATAGGATTATTTAGTGGTTTCAAGACTCCACTAGTATTTTATCTTCTAGATTTCACATATTGATATCAATTATTTCAACATATAATTAAAAGTTCATTCTTAATGTTATCCCACAAAAATGTTCCATCAAATCCCTATATATATTAGTGTTACATGGGTTTATAGAGTAATTTCAAGTTTTGAGAGTCATATAAAAATATAATCTTTATTTTATGTATAGATATAAAACATAATATATTTCTACATTTTACAATTTCGTCAATAAATTTGAAGTATAAAATTTTTACACAATTCACTGATTTGATTTTCTTTTCATAATTGTCATCATCAAAATGGTAACATTTTTTATTTTCTAATAAATATGATTTAGAAATCATTAGAAAAAATAGTGTTGTATCCCCTTCCATAATAATTCCATATCTATATTCAGAAAATCAGTGAACCAAGTATCCATTTAAATCCCTATTTTTGTCACGAATCCATGATATTTCCTTCCCAACTTTACCTATACCTTATTTTCATTTCATATGTGGAAATTTTATTGGATAATACTATTCATTGACTAGGTCAATATATCTCATTTAAATCATATTGAGATCATTAAATTATATTATATATTATACAGACTTTTGATCTAGGAATATCTCACATCATTATCTATAGATGGAATGTATCCATATATTCAAACAAATTATTATGACATAAAAATCAATATCATAATTTGAATAGATATATTCATGAATTTTTAACTATCCAGATTCCTAGGAAACATATTTACTAGTTTACAACAATAATAAACCAATTCTATTTATTGATACATCATTTTATATCAAAAATCCTTTATTTCATGATTACACTCTCAATATAAGAAAATTTACAAATATCCATTTAAATTATTTAAAATAGTTATTATATCTCTTTTTTCCTTATGAACATAACCCCCTTATGTGTATGATTGGTTAACAAGTTAGGCAGTAATTCAGAACACATCATCATTTATGAACTTCCAACCCAAAAAAACTACATACCTTTGTTATTTTCATTGCAATATTCCATTATTTTAAAGAAAATGAGTTCACTAAATCAACTAATAATACATCATTCGAGAAAACACCCCTTTTTAAAGAAAAATATATATTTCAGAATTCCAATTTTCAAAATATTCCATATAACTATGTTACGAAATGAGTCTCAAGAAAGATCCTCTAGTGATTATCACGGTCTTTGTATCTTTTAGAGTACATCAATATATCATCAATAAATTACATAACCTATGTGTAATGATATTATTTAAGTACTCAGTTCACTAGATCCATAAAAAAGAGAGTGCATTAGTAAATACAAAACGAATTACTAAAAACAAATAATTTCCATACCATAAATGAATGAATGTATTTATAACATATTCCTTATTTACTCACAATTTACGATACCCAAAACAATGGCCAATAAATAAAAATATTGATCTTTTTGAAGTTGATTGAGTAAGTAAACTATTCAAGAAAATGAATCTTCTTATTTATCAAAATAGTTTTTATTTCCCATTAACAAAATAAAAATCCTTCTGGATCCATATTTCTATTTAATAAAAAGAGTGTGATCTCCCCAATTTGGAACAAAATAGAATATAAATAACTTATCACATTGTTACTCAAGTTGTTTTTTTTTCTATTCCACTAATTCCACAGTGTCTATTCAATGATGAGTCATTGATATAGGTCTTTCATCATAGATTAAATTTTTTATAAAATCAACATAATTCTCTGGAGGATTCCAAATTAATTCCTCAGAAAATCCATCACTTTTTCTTATGTATGACTAGTACATCAACAATTAATTGAATACATTTTCCATACATATATTGAAGTTAATAATCTTTAAAAAGAATATCACTAAAAAGTAAATCTGTGGGTTTATCTAGAGATACTATATATTATGAATTATCCCCTATTAAGATAAGTAATTCCACATATTCCTCACAAATCAAAACGTCATTGAATTTTTAGAATCTTTTTAATTTATATTTTCAAATCAAGTGCATACATTGTATTATATCAATGTCAACCATAGGTATAATGATATGTTTTACAAGTACAACAATTTTATATGTTATAATCAAAACTAATTGAAACATCCTTATTATGGTAAGATATTTAATGGGAGTGTCTACTAAAGAAACCATTCAGAAGGTGCAATGTTTGTATCTAATTTAATACGAAAACATGAAATATATAAAACTATATAAAGATATAGAATAAAAAAATAATTATTAATGTTTGATGGTATTATTAATGTAAATACCACATTATCATTAGCAACATCAACCTTAGATGTAGTGTTATCATAAACATGGCCTTCTCCCCTTATCCTCTTATGTAGTATGATCCATTGAAATATGAGATTTTTTTTTAATAATGAAAAATTTCACTATAGTTGAGGAATTTGATTATTGTTGTCTATTATATCTCTCACATTCATGATATCAATTAACCATATCTATAATATAGTAACAAACATACATGTCCTTTTTTCATTTTCATGGATGTTCCTTTCAATAATTTCCACATTATAGGAATTAATTCATTTTATTATTCTTCTTTGATGTGTACTTTTTTCCATGGTTTTTATATAATAATAAATTATCATGATTTACCTTGAAGAAATATGGTCATGAAAATTCTTTCACTATTTTTATGGAACATAATACTATTTCATGATATTATGAAAACGATTTGGAGAATAGTTCCCTTCATTGGAATGGATTAATCCTATAATATGGGTAAATCTAACTTCTTGTATTGTAAATTTAATATGTCACATTCATTTTTAGTATATTAATGGTATGATCAAACACTAAAACTCATTATTCTACCTTTTTCGCTAATCAATGGGACATTCTATTCATATATGTTCTCTTGTTGTGGAGAATATATTAGTTGATGAATATCACTTTAAAATATCTCTATTTTATATGTCATATTCCTTCCCCATCTATAGTATTCTCTATCAAGGACCACTATTGATCAGAATGACCTTTAAGAAAATATAATTTCAGGATAATATTTTTCATTTCATCATATCTCTTATCCCTAAATATATTTTCAATAGACACAATCCATTTATTAGCTACCATTAGATTAGTTTTTTCAATAAATGAATGTTCTCTTTTCACATGAAAAAATATACTATAGGTGTATCATGTCAGGGAATACAATTTTCATTTTATATGGAAGGTTATTAGATATGTCCTAGAAAAAAATACCGAATACAACCACAATCTGATCATCTCCAAGGCCAGTTGTATTACATAGGCTAATAGTGAAATATATGCATTGGCTACGATTATAGATACAGTTTTTTCATTGGTACCATTTATAAAAAATGGAATACAGAAAATTATTTCCTAATATTATGAATTTTAAATAAGAATATACAATTTTAAATTTTGTAAAAAACATAACATAATTTTGAAATCTATGGTTTTTTTTATTTTATAAAAATGAAGATATTTTCTTTTAGAAAATATTTAGATAATAAATATAATTTCAATTCTTCAATAATTGTTTATAAAGATATTTTAATGAACCAAAGAATAACCCCAGAAAGTGTAAAACTAGATGCCTAGTAAAGGTCCACAAACTATGAAATATAATTATGATCAAGATATACTCAACAAATTCTATTCAGGGTTATTACACATGGATGCATCTATGTCAAAACCACATCATGATAATGTATCCATACTTGGATGTATCACTATAAAAATATTATTCTATATGTCACCAATTGTTTTTGATATTATCCTACAATAAATAAATATACTCAATATTTTTAATATGTTTATTGATACATAAATCTCATTCATATATTTTATGAAATGTTTATACACAAAAAACTATAATTTAAATGATTTTGATTCTAATATTTCAAATCTAACTTTTTTTCAAGGATGAAACAAATATTTAGAAATTGAATAAAAAATGCCTGATTTAGAAATAATAATATACTTCACCCCTAACACTTCATTCTGTAGTGTGACAAAAAATGATTAAATGTTGGATGAAGCTAGAGTAGAACTAATGAAATTGGGAGAAGTTGTTTTTAGATCATAATTAAAATTTATATCATGTTTTCAGGGAGGTAGTTTTATTTTGATAATTACATTATCCCTTCATTATTTGAATGGTGGTTTAGTGGATTTTACAATTCCTCAATAACTGTGGTTTACATTATAAAAATTCATTACATCGTAATATCATAAACACAACAGATTTAATGTTGCATGAGACATATAATTTAGGTATAAAATCCATAATTATTTCATGAAATTTTAGACAAAAATGGAATCAATATGTATATGTTAGGGATTCAATTCATATTCTTATATAATCAAGTTCTACTATAAAACTTTTAAACCTTAATAGATCAAATATTCCATGAAAAACTAGAGAGAATCAACACACACGAATTCACAGACCATGTCTTACCACCACCATTCTTCTCCAGGTAACCCTATCACCATCCATCCTTATGATTATCAAGGGGAGTGGGGGTTTCCATTGTGTCCCGTGAAGTAATTTTTTGGAGGAATTTTTTCATAGGTATTATTCTATTACTCAATTTATGTCTGGGTTATCACACATATCACTATCAAATTTTAATCCCTTTATTTTGTTGTTGCATGATCATTCTATTGGGATCAAATGATTAATTAATATTTCACTAAATATTCATCCTATATTATGTATTTTAAATTTTTAGTCCATCATGAAAAATAAAAAAATGGTTTTTGGTCACTTATTCGAAAAATCGATCGATTAGTTGACTATACATATAGTGAAACAGTAAGATAAGTGAAGGTTACCTAAAACAAGAATCCCTAAAGAAAAATTTATAAAAATAAATATGAAAAAACATATAATTATTTTATTCCCATGAAAAGAAATAGGAATATAAAAAATACAAGGAAAGCATCTAAATTATTTCAAAAGAAAACATGTTTCAACCTTTGGTTTTCAATATTCTTTCTTTAAAAACACTATATTTATTTTCACCTTAGTCTATATGGATTGAACCTAATTTCCTCTAGAATACATATAAAAATTTCTATAAATTATAGAGATTATAAATTATTACATTGAAATCCCTAAGATATATAATGATGCATTGGGGAGATGTGAAATAAGAATCATTTCATAAGAAATTTTTTTTATAATAAAAATTATTTTAAGGAGTTTTAGGTTGTCATTTTTATATTTTACACCTTTATATATATGGTCATATTGTGAAATTTTTTTAGGGACCATACTGTTCATTATTACTCAACCAAAGGAATGAAGAAAATTAAGGATTCCATTAATTAAATCCCAAGATCAAAAGGATAATACCGAGGTAGAAGAAATGGATTCATCAATAACATGAAATCATGATAGGAAAATATTAAAATAAAGGACAAAGACATGATATCTAATGATGTAAATTAAAAAATAGTTCAAAAAATATTGATTAGATTATTCACTCATTAGAAAATTAGTGGGTATGTATTTAATTTTTTGTAATTTAGTAAAAATTACGTATATTGTGCATGAGAGGGATTTAAAAGTTTTATTAGATTATTCACTCATTATAAAATTTAAAAATGGTTAAAAAATCATAAAATTTAAATTGGTTTGTCATAGGGAAATCATTTAGTGGTAGATTCTTCCATATGGGAAGAATATGGAGACTATCACTATAAGAGAGATGTACATTATCAGTTGAAATTTAATTAAATGGTTCTTAATGAAATCTAGATGAAGGTCATTTATGAGGAGTACACATGATAGAAAAAAACTATGTTACCACATGAATAACTGTTATCTTAAAGAAACATGATGTTATGTTGGCCAATAAAAATCCCATAGGTATGATCTAAGAAGAAGTAAATTATTTATATTATAATCCAAAAAATTATTCACATGAATGGAGGACATAATATCCTTATTATAAATAATAGTACAACCAAGTGCATGGATTTCATCCTAAAAAACAATGTTATAAACCTCAACGCCATGGAATATCTCTGACATGTCATCTTATAACATTGGAAGATGCATTTTATAACATTATTGTAAGAACACGGTTATTATTTTTGAGGTATGAGATTCTTATTTTCTCTTTTCATGACTGTTTTTTAGAAAATATGGAATGTGGGGAAAAATTCTAAATTTTGGAACTACATGCCGTGTACTTTTTCCACAGGCCGTGTACTTTTGGCCGTGTTGGGATGAGTACACAGGGTGTGTAGCCATGTCGGTGACGAGGGGTGTAGGAACCAACTACACGCCAGGTAGTGGTCCTTTACACACCGTGTAGTCAATCGGTAGGCCAATACAGTAAGGCGGTGGAGCAGCCGCCAGCTAGGCGGCAGTACACGCCGTGTAGTCAGGAGTACATGTCGTGTACTCATGTAGATGGATGAATAGTGTGGCGGTGCCGCCAGAGGAACAGTTAAATGAAGGAAGTACATGTTGTGTACTCAGAAGTACAAGCCTTGTACTTTGATTCTTTCGCTTAAATCTGCAGTAGCCTCCCCTGTTCACCGGGAAGGCTTAGAACTGGAGGAAGGAGCGGGAGGGGACGACCAAAACATTGAAGATCTGTCGAGTGTTCCTCTTGAATCGGATTCCGCCTCGGACGATTTCGTTGGATCCACACGGTTAAGGGCTTCCATCTCCTTGGATACTTCTTACTTATTATTCTCCAAACATGAGTTATTTAAGGTTAATAGAGTTTTTTTCTCATCAGATCTATGTTGTTCTTGGGTGTTTCTGGAGTCAGTGTTCCGGTATAACATTCATTGGCATATAAGGTAGGTGGATTTGTGTTAATTTTTCCAACTGTCGTGTGTTTTGTGCAGTTTTGGGCCACAAACCCATGTTGGGGTGTTGTGTGGCTGAGGTCGTTGCTATATTAAACACCAAGAATTGAATAGGTGATGTAATTATGATATTAAAATACTATTTGGGATCGTTGCTTGGATCCAGAACCACCCCGGGGGTGTGTTCCACAGTTTAGCCGTTTGGCCCGGATACCAGAGGGTATGCCTTTAAAGTAGTAATTGTAGAATTTCCATGAGAGGAATTTCTTGTTTACTGAATTTGTTACATGTTGGGAATGGCCCGGATACCTGTTTTTCCTGAGGGCATTATTGTGATTAGCATGTGGGCACTGCACTATTTACCCTGTGGGCATTAGTTATTTTGGCATGAGGGCAACTTCTTCTGTGCCTGTGGGCAGCAGATTCTGTGCCTGTGGGCCACACTACCTATGCCTGAGGAAAAACTATTTTATTCCTGAGGGAAGATTCTTGTGTTGGATACCCTTTACCTGAGGGTAGGGGTTTACATGTGTGAGGATAATAGTTGGTTGCTTAGAATATTCACTGGGTGATATTTTAAATTAAATGATTAAAAAGAATATTAAAATGGAAATACAACTGGTGGTTTGTTACTTCTTAGTACTGCTTACTTCATTGAATTTTACTACTGCACACTATTGTTGCATGCTTACACGCAGTTGGGAATAGGACTTTTGTGGGTGTCTATAGAGATATATTTCTCACACCCTGTTTGGGTCATGCTTTTCGGCCCAAACAGATTATGTTTCTGCAGGTGTAGATAGGGGCAAGAGTCCATATACATGTATTTGACTATTACTGAGGAGTAAGAGGGCATGGGACCGAGCCAAGGCTCGTGATCCTGCTGCCTGCTATTTTTCTTTGTTTTGCTGTACTCTTTTTTTGTTGTACTATATTGATGTATAACATGTTCTAGCTATTTTCTTAGAACATGAAAAATGTAGAATCATTATTTATATACTGTTGGTTGTATCTACTGCAGTTGTTTATTCCAGTTGTGTATGGGTTTACTGATTCCGATGATTGTTTTATGTTTTATTTCCATTCCGCTGCGCTACACATTGTCAAATGAGGGAATAGTTTCCCCACTATCAGACCAAGGCCCTCGCTGCTAGTTGGTAGCCTCTAGCATTTGGGGAAATGCACTTGAGGTCACGTGGCGAACCAGGTTTGGGGAACCCGTTGCATGGCACCAAGAACAGGGTCGTTACAAAGTGGAATCAAAGGAGTTTTTTTCTTTGACTTACTATTTGGAGCCGTAGTCATGGATAGGATGAATGGTAGTTGGTAATAAGCTGTATCCGGGCGTAGCTAACCCATGTATAGGGAAACGCCAGTCTACCTTGTATTTTGCAATTATTTTGATTTTGAAAATTTTAAAGTTGATTTGATTTCACCGTTGGGTGATGTACTTGAGATTGTGCAGTTTATAAATTATATGTGGGTTCTATTAAGATGCAAACCGATGAGATGAGGGTATTCCATCTCATGCATAATATAGGAACATGCTAGATATCACATGCCATGCATAGTTTCCATGCCATGTAGGTGCATTATAAATTGCTTGTTTTTTTGATAGTTGTTGTCCTAATAAAGCATGCTATTGTGATACCTGCTTGATAAATACTTGCTTTTTGATAGGGTATTTTATTGTGTGGCATGTTTATAGAATGAACGCCAAACTTTGGTCTCTGGGGAGTATGAGCCCCCATTGACTAGAATTTGGTGTCTCATTGACAGGTTATTTTATTATAACACAAATAAGATGTAAAACTTTGATTCGTGGGGAGCATAGTCCCTCACGGATCGGAATTTGACACTTAGGTGTTGGTTTGTAGTATTTTCTGGGTTTTGGGGAAGTTTCTGAGGCATACTCATCAGAAGCCCAGTATACACACCATGTAGTATCTTTATACACGTCGTGTATGACTTTATGTTCGGAAAGGAAAATGAACTTTTTGAGTACACGGCGTGTACCCTGAGTACACGTCGTTTAGTCTCTTCCAGTGTCACAAACCGTGTGGGCGGCGACACGGGGTAGGGAAAGGCTTGGGTAAAACACGCCATGTAGCTGTAATACACGCCGTGTAGTGTTGACCCGGAGTCCGGCTGTGTAACTAACAACATTGGTCGGTGGACTCATGTACAGAACTTGTTGTGTCCATGATGAACACGCCGTGTAGTGGGACCTGGGGACTCAGCCATGTAACGAACAACACGAGCCGATGTCACCACTCCATGAACACGCCGTGTACCTGTGGGACACGCTGTGTAGTATTTTCCGAGGGCAGATCGTGTGGAGTTAGCTGTGTGGCTGGGAAATGGGATGGTGTACATGTTGTCTGCGAGTGTAACACACCGTGTAGTGTCAAGAAGAGTAGTCGGCTGTATCACAAGCGACACGGGAAGTTGGAAAATAAGACCATACAAACCGTGTAGATTATATAATTTCTGTGTAGTTTTTGTTCAACGGAAGCCGTGTGGATTAGCCGTGTAAAAGGAACTAGGCAGGGGAAGGGAAGTCAAGTACACGACGGGTATTCATTGTACACGTCGTGTAGTCTTGTTTTGCAAATTTTGAAATTCCTTCTTCCTCTTGTTTCCTCTGAGGTTCTTTCATTTTCAGTCTTAATAATCTAGAATTTAAGGCGTGCTTTTGACATTGTTGTGTCATGCCACCTAGATGATCACACATTGTTTTCTAGGAGAGCGGTGACAACTATACTCTTGAGATGGTGGGCCATGGGCTACCAGTTGATCCCCCAGTAGAGCCAGATGCGACATCAGCTATTATACCAGACACAGGCATGAAGGCGCAGTTCCGTGAAGGCTTCATGTGGTTCATGCTGACCTTTCAGGGAGCACTGCAGGCTACCACATCTATGGCTGAGCTGACGCGTATCTTCCAGTAGTAGCATTCACTTATGTTTTCAGGGGATGGCGGACCACAGGCTAGGGAGTCTTGGTTGGTGTTTATGCAGACTATTTTCGAGCATCTTGAGATGCCTCCAGGGCAGAGTGTCATGCTCGTGAAATATATGATGCGTGATTCCCCCAAGATGTGGTGGGATGTTACCACCCAGTCAGAGCATCACGGGTACAAGGCATGGGAAAGTTTTCAGGCAGTCTTCTATGACTTCTTTTTCCCGATGATGCTGAGGGCAGACAGAGCTCGAGAGTTCATGAATTTGTAGCAGGGCGCTATGTCGGTGATGAACTATTCTTCTCGCTTCACCGAGCTTCTATGTTTTGCACCTGTTCTTATGGGTGATGAGACGTTGAGAGCCAGGCGTTTTGAGGATGGTCTTCATTATGACATCTGAGCACTGGTGAATGTTTTCAAGTTTCCTACTATACATGCTATTATGAATCAGGCGTTGATTACAGAGAGGAACCTGCGGGAATATAGTGGTGTGGGCCCGGGTGGTTCGGCACAAGTTACTGGTATTATTTCTTCTGTCAAGAGGAAAAGACAGTTGGACTTCTCTCAGGGCAGCAATACCAGTCAGAAGAATGCTTCAGGTGGCCTGGTTATGTGCTACAAGTGTGGTAGAGAGAAGTACAAGAGGCCACAGTGTCCACGTGATCCAGTGGAGTGCCGAGCTTGCGGAAAGATGTTTCATCTGCAGTGCATTTGTAGGGAGTTTCCACCAGTGGCTAGTGAGAGGGGTTCTGTGCAGACTCCGCGTGCGGGAGCATAACCAGTGGCTTCTTACCAGTCAGGGAACTAGAATACGTCAGGGTGTGTAGGCCGAGATGGTGGCCATGGCCGTGGTAGCCAGACCCCAGGAACTCAGAGGTAGTAGGGTGGGCAGCTCATTGTAGCTAGGATGTGTCGCAGGGCCACGACACTGGGCAGACATATGTAGTGCAACATAACCAGCAGGAGCAGGATCCCGAACCTTCTACAGTCAGAGATACTATTATAGTAGCTTCTGTTTTATCTTTAGTATATTTTGATACGAGTGATATACATAGTTTAATATCTGTACCCATTGTGGAGAGCCTTGGGCTTGGTGTTTCTTTTTATTTTGATATCATGATGCTAGAGACTCCGTTGGGGACTAGAATGGCTGGTGTGTGTCGGTGCAAGGAGTTCCCCCTCAAGGTTGGTGGGTGTCTCTTTCTTTGGGACCTCTATGTCTTAGAGATGACGAGCTATGACGTCATTCTTGGGATGGACTGGTTGGTTCCCTATGGAGCCTTTGTAGACTGCTATCATCGCAGGGTGCGTTTCACATCACCAATGGGTGGAGAGTATCTATACAAAGGTGAATGGGATGTTCAGGAAAGTTGAGCTGGACCAGAGCATCATGGGCGAGGTGGAGTCACAACCCAGATTTCGAGTTTGTATCTGGATGATCAGGGGAGTTGTCAGATGGATTTCCCTCCAGTGGTTTATCATTTCAGGGAAGTCTTCCCGGGCGACTCTTCAGGTCTACCTCCTAAGCGAGAGGTGGATTTCTCTATTGATCTCATGCTAGGAGCAGCACCAGTGTCCATTCCTCCTTATAGGATGGCTACACCTGAGTTGCAGGAGGTTAATAGGAAGTTAGAGGAGTTATAGGAAAAGGGCTTTATTCGACCCAATACTTCTTCATGGGGTTCGCCGGTCGATTTCGTGAAGAAGGCAGACAATACCCTCAGACTTTGCATGGATTATCGGAAGCTGAACCAGTTAACAGTCAAGAACCGATATCCCTTGCCAAGGATTGATGATATTTTTGATCAACTTCGTGATGCATGGCTATCCTCGAAGATTGAATTGAGGTCCGGATATCATCAGTTGTGCGTGAGACCATCAGATATACCGCTTAAGGCTTTTCAGAGCAGATATGGTCTGTACGAGTACTTGGTTATACCGTTAGGACTCACGGACGCTCCAGCAGTTTTCCTGGATCTGATGAATCATGTGATCCATACATATCTTGATTCTTTTGTGGTAGTATTCATGGATGACATCTTGGTGTACTCTCACACTCGACATGACCATGCCAACCATCTTGAGATCATATTGATTATACTGAGAGATCATCATCTATATGTTAATCTCTCGAAGTTCCACTTTTGGATGGACCAGTTTCACTTCCTGGGTCACATTATCTCAGAGGCGGGAGTTTTAGTAGACCTAGATGAAGGTGAGTGCAGAAGTTTCTTGAAAGCAGACTAAGAATGTGTTTGAGAAATGAAGTTTGTTAAGGATGACTGGTTACTACAGACGCTTCATACATGGCTTCTCCCACTTAGCAGCACCATTGACGGGTTTAACTAAGAAGTGTGTGAAGTTGTTTTGGTCAGAAGCTTTCAATATAGCCATTCAAGACCTAAAAGGAAGGTTGACCTCAGCACCAATCCTGATACTCCCAGAGCAGGGGAAAAGCTATACAGTTTACTGTGACGCATCAGGTATTGGGCTGGGAGCAGTGTTGATGCAGGGTGATCGAGTTGTTGCGTACGGGTCTCGGCAGTGGATGCCACATTAGAGGAATTACCCGATGCATGATCTTGATTTGGCTATAGTTGTTCATGCGTTGCTCTGTTGGAGTCAATATATGTGGGGAGAGAATCTTGTGGTTTTCACCAACCACAAATGTCTCATGTAAATCGTTACTCAGTGTGACTCGAACCTGAGGCAGATGAGGTGGGCCGATTATCTATAGTCCTTCGATTTTGAGCTTTCCTACACACCTGGTAAAGGTAATGCAGTAGCCGATGCCCGGAGCAGGAAGATTCAGATACAGGTGGTGCAGGAGGCCAGTGGTGAGTGGGAGCTCATGGCCTTGTTCTCTGAGATGCATCTGGTGGGGAACGACAGTCAGGGGTAGAATTATCTTTCCTCATTAGTTGTGACTTCTACCCTCCTGGAAAGAGTGAGGATGTGATATTTATCATAATCAGAAGGCCTGGTTCTACGGGAGTCGGTGGCAAGTGAGGACCCTCCTCCTTGTTGGATGATAGTAGATGATGAGGTCCTGTGTTTCCATGGACGAGTATGCGTTCTAGGGGATATACGTGAGGAGATAATGCGGGAGTCTCTTGCTTGAGCTTGGTCAGTTCATCACGGGGTTACCAAGATGTACCGTGACTTGAGGCGTCAGTACTGGTAGCCGGGTATAAAGAGAGATGTAGCTGGTTTTGTTATGAGGTGTTCCACCTGTCAGTAGGTGAAGGTAGAGCACCAGAGACCAGTTGGGATGTTACAGTAGTTACCCATTCCTGAGTGGAAATGGGATGATGTCGCGATTGATTTCGTGACTAGTTTTTCGAGGCCACCTCGAGGCAATGATGTCGTGTGGGTTGTTGTGGATAGAATCATGAAGGTATATCACTTTTTGCTGATTAAGGAGACTTTTAGTGTTGACGAGCATGGAAAGTTGTATATCCAGGAGATTGTTTGACTTCATGGGGTCCTTTGTTATATCATTTCTGATAGGGATACCTGCTTTACGTCTTGATTTTGGTAGAGTTTTCAAAGGGCACTGGGTACACAGGTGCCTCTGAGCATAACAAACCACCCTCAGACCGATTCCCAGTCAGAGCGTACGATACATGTGATAGAGGACATACTGCGAGCATGCGTCCTGGACTTTGGGGGATTTTGGGAGAAGTACATACCCCTAGTCAATTTTTCCTATAATAATAGTTTTTAGGAAACTATTGATATAGCACAATACGAGGCTTTATATGGTAGGACATTCCATTCACCTTTTTGCTGGTTAGAGGTAGGTGAGGTAGCTTTATTGGGACCACATCTCTTGTAGGAGGATTCTTAGCAGGTCTAGTTGATACAGAAGTGGATGGCTATCACACAGTCTCATAATAAATCTTATGTCGATCGCCGCAGACGACCTTTGGAGTTCGTGGTCAGGGATCAGGTTTTCTTGTGTGTTTCGCCGAAGCTGGGACATAAGAGGATCAGGAGACAGGGTAATATTTCACCAAGGTATATGGGCCATTAGAGATTTTGGAGAGAGTCGGGCTGGTTTCCTATCAGTTGCAGTTACCGCAGCGGTTCTGAGCCATGCATGACCTATTCTATGTGTCTCAGTTGTGTCGCTATCATTCAGACCCATCTCATGTCTTTCAGCCTGTGGAGGATCAGCTTCAGCATGATGCGTCCTTTGAGGAGCATCTGATTCGTATCATTGACAGGAGCACGAAGGTTCTCCAAGGCCATTCAATTCCTCTCGTACGGGTGCTATGGAAGCATGGCCAAATGTAGGATGAAACCTGGGATCGAGAAACTGATGTACGTGCTCAATGGACGGTGTTGTTCTTGGCTATATCTTTGCCACCCTTGGAAGGGAAATTCGGGGACAAATTTCTATAAGGGGTGACGTTTGAATGAACCCGGTTCTTATTTTTGAGGTACGAGCTTCTTCTTTTCTCTTTTCACTAAGTGTTTTTGAGAAAATATGGAATGTGGGAAAAAATCCTAAATTTTGGAACTATACGATGTGTACTTTTTCCACACGCTGTGTACTTTTGGCTATGTTGGGATGAGTACACAGGGCGTGTAGCCATGTCGGCGACGAGGGGTGTAAGAACTGACTACACGCCATGTAGTGGTCCTTTACAAGCCCTGTATTCAGTCAGCAGGCCAAAACTGTAAGGAGGTGGAGTAGCCTCCAGCTGGGCAGCAGTACATGCCGTGTAGTCGGAAGTACATGCCGTGTACTCATGTCGATGGATGAACAGTTTGGCAGTACCTCTAGAGGAATAGTTAAATGAAGGAATTAAATGTCGTGTACTTAGAATTACACGCCGTGTACATTGTTTTTTTCTCTTAAATCGGCAGTAGCCTCCCATGTTCACAGAAAAGGCGTAGAACAGAAGGAAGGAGTGGGAGGGGATGACCAAACCTTTAAAGATCCATCGAGTGTTCTTCTGGAATCGGTTTCTGCCTCGGACGATCTTGTTGGAACTACACGGGTAAGGGATTCCATCTCCTTGGCTACTTCTTACCAATTCTTCTACTAATAGAAGTTATTTAAGGTTAACCGAGTTTTGTTCTTCGTCAGATCTACGCCATTCATGGGTGTTTCTGGAGTCGACGTTCAGGTATATTGTTCGTTGGCATATAAGGTAGGTGGTTTTGTGTTAATTTTTCCAACTGTCGTGTGTTTTGTGCAGACTTGTGCCCCAAAACTATGTTGGGGTGTCGTGTGGCTAAGGTCGTTTCTATATTAAACACCTATAATTGAATAGGTGACATAATTATGATATTAAAAGGCTGGTTGGGATTATTTCTTGGATCCGGAACCACCACGGAGGTGTGTTCCACTGTTTAGCCGTTTGGCTAGGGTACCCGAGGGTATGCCTTTAAAGTAGTAATTATAGAATTTCATCGAGGGGAATTGATTGTTTACTGCATTGTTAAATGTTGGGAATGGCCCGGATACATGATCAGCCTGAGTGCATTGTTGTTATTATCCTGTGGGAACTGCACTATTTAGCTTGTGGGCAGTAGTTAGTTCGGTCTGAGGGAAACTTCTTCTGTGCCTGTGGGCAGCAGATTTTGTGCCTGTGGGAGACACTACCTACACCTGAGGGTAAACTCTTTTATGCATGAGGGAATATTCTTATGTTGGATACTCATTACCTGAGGGTGGGGGTTTACGTGTCTGAGGACAACAATTGGTTTCTTAGAATATTCATTGTGGTGATATTTTAAATTAAATGATTAAAAAGAATATTAAAATTGCAATATATCTAGTAGTTAGTTACTTCATAGTACTGCATACTTTATTTCATTTTACTACTTCACACTATTGTTGCATGGTTACACGCAGTTGGGCAGGGGCCTTTGGTGGGTGTCTACTGAGATATATTTCTCGCACCCTGTTTGAGTCACGCTTTTCAGC
Source organism: Viscum album (assembly GCA_963277665.1). Taxonomy (NCBI): domain Eukaryota; kingdom Viridiplantae; phylum Streptophyta; class Magnoliopsida; order Santalales; family Viscaceae; genus Viscum; species Viscum album. The sequence continues at coordinate 1,174,367,931 of OY728153.1, read as the reverse complement.
CCAAACAGATTACGTTTATGCAGGTGTAGATAGGGGAAAGAGTCCCTATATAGGTATTTGACTATTGATGAGGAGGAGGAGGGCATGGGGCCGAGCCTAGGCTTGTGATGCTGCTACCAGCTGTTTTGCTTTGTTTTTTTGTACTCTTCTTTTGTTGTAATGTATTGATGTATAACATGTTCTGGATATTTTCTTAGAACATCAAACATGATGCATCATTATGTATATACTTTTGGTTATATCTACTGCAGTTTTTTATTCCAGTCGTGTATGGTTTTACTTCTTCCGTTGATTGTTGTATCTTTTACTTCCATTCCACTGCACAACACTTTTAAAAATGAGGGCATATCATCCCCACTATCAGACCTACGCCCTTGATGCTAGTCGGCAGTCTCTTGCGTTTGGGGAAATGCGCATGAGGTCACGTGGAGAACCGAGTTCGGGGAACCCGTTCCGTGGCACCCGGAACTGTGATGTTACAATTATGAAAACAGGGGGGGATATAGTAAAAGATGTTAAGGAGGAATCAATGAAATAAAAGGTTTTTTTTGAAATATTGATATTCTAGTTTTTCAAGTCATTAAGATACATTGAGAGAGATGAGGATCGATGTATATAGGTTTCCCCAAAGTGAACCCTAATAGAGTGATCCTAGAAACCACCTTCATTAGCTGAAAGAAAACCCAAGAGGGTTCAACATTTGTTATAATAGAAGATAAAAAAATTCTACAGATGGAAGTAATGAAATTTACACAGAAGGTAAGGAATTCATTCATGATAAATATCCTCCACTGTAAAAACCAACTATACTAATTCTAGAATGAACATGAAACATAATGATTGATGGATAATAGAAACGTTTATCAATTTGTTCAAAAAACATTATATCATCATACCATTTGTTGATGAAATCATGAAAATGATGATCTATGAAAAGATAAGAAAATAATTGTTAAAAAAAGAAATATTTTATTATTATGAATAATCTCATTGACAAGTGAATGTCCAATAGTACATTCGAGATTCCTACTAATGTCGTAAAATGATCCATATATCTTTTCTATTCTGATCAATCTGGGTTCTAATGATTATGGTAGTGTTTTATATTCCTTAGATGAAATTATAAATATAATTTCATACCCAACTTTTAATAATCACGTATTCAGATAAATGAAGCCGAGCCATGTAAAGGTTAAACTAGAATATACATAATGAGACACTCCCAAGGATTGGTTTAAGATTTCATAGTAATGTTACACATGGTTCAATATTTGTTACATTTATTGGTAATGGACATGGCTGAAGAGAAGATCCCAATAATAATGGGAATAATATTCTTTGATATTTTATGGGATTTGATTTATGTTAAAAATGGTCATTTTATTGTAAGAGTCAGTGGAGTATATGTGATGTTAAAATTAAGTTGAAAATGACGAATTTGGAAGAAAAAATTGAAGAGTTGATAAGGATTGTCTTCTATATGATTAATAAAATATTTTCCCTAGAATAAGATAGAATGAATTTTCTATAAAAATAATAAATAAGGTAACTATGTGATGATGAAAGGAAACAAGTTGCTCAAAAAACTATATATAGTTAGGGGATAGTTTTCCCAAAATAAAATGTAATACAACATGGGAATGTTCAACAGTGGTTTTAAGAACCCTATCAATGAAGAAAGGTGATCGACATATCCTTTATTTCATGATCAATATTGGTTCTTATGATTTAGGTTTTGTTTTATGATACCTATAATAATGTTTCTATATAATTTGATAATCATTATTCAAGAACATGGGAATGATGGAAATGAAGAAGACCAGAGTTAATATTCAAATAAGGGATACAATAATGGGACATCCAAGAGGACTACATGAAGATGTCATAGTATTGGTAGACAAGTTATTATTTCTATTAGAATTTATGTAAATGGAAATGGATGAAGATAATATCCAAATAATCATGAGAATAACATTACTATATAAATAAATTAATTTGACTGAAGTACAAAAATGGGGTGAAATTTTTAGAGTTGAATGTGAATAATTGATGCTCAAATTACACTAGGAAATGAATAATTTATAAGAAAAAAATAAGGAGTTATGTGATGAAATTGTAGTTTATGTTTAGGAATCTAATATACCTTGAAAAATATTTTATGGATATTCTATAAAAATTATATATGAAGGTGAAATAGGGATTAAGAGTGGTAAGATGTTTATGTAAATAACTAATGAAAATAGAGGGATATAAATCAAATTTTAATTCAATGAAGGACACCAACTACTGGTTGTCAATGAACTACCCATTGTTTTTTCATAAAAAGAAAAATCCATTTGATTAGTCTAGTGGATGTTGATGGGGTTCTTTTCATACCCCAACCTTTAAAATTATTTTATTTTATTATTTCTTAGATATAGATAGTCTTGGAAAGGTGTGGGTTGAGTAGCAGTCTAAATGTTTTGATGTTTAATATTTTTGATGTGTTTTAGACTACTGCATGGGCACCACATGGTTGGTGATAACTATGCAGTTGGCCAAGGTTCTTACATAGTTGACTAATGGTTAAAATAAATGAAAATTTATAAAAATAAAATAAGGAATATGTTTGCGCCATAATAGTAATAATATTATTGTGCAGATAATATTATTATTATTGAAAGTGTTATTATTATTAATCTTATCATTAAAAATGTCATTGATATTATTATTACTAAACATTATATAAATATTATTTTTTCTATTATAATAATATTATTGTTTTAATTATTGTTTTGTTATTATTAAGAATATGAATGTTATATTAATAAGTCTTTTAATAATAATAAGTTACTTATTGTAACAATAATACGTTAATAATGTATAATTATTCGTATTAGATCATTTGAATTATTATTATTATTATTATTATTATTATTGAAAACAAGATAAATCAATATCCTATACTTTCCCACTCCCCCTCCATTTCCATTCCCCCCTCACATTGCCTTGTGCCTATGTGACCCCAACCTCAGTGCTTCCCCTTCACTTCAACACCCTCTTGCACCCGACCTTCGACGACACACCCTACTCCAGCCCGCTCTAGTGTGTAGACCTTCATTCTTTGACCTATTCATACATGAACCCCTAGTCCAGAACACCTCATTTTGCAAGAAATTTGACTAGCCTCACCTCAGGTAACACTCCCCCTACATAGTGCCTCTTCCCTGATTAGGCCTGGCTGTGATTCCCCTCACCGGCAACCCACTCCTCTTTCCATCCGATTGTATTTCATTACTATTTGGAGTTTTTACTTAAATTAACCAGTCCAAAACACCTAGTGTTATGATTTGTGTGTTTTTCTCATTGTTTACGGTGTTTGATTGGTATTCGAGGTCTCGCTCTTCCTTTCGCTGAAGCAACATCATGTTTACATGCCATTGAGGTAGGCAAACCCATTCTTTTCCTTTCCGACAGATTCCTTTGACACTTTCATCATTCAAATTATTTTATTTACTTGATTCATAGATTTATTATATCCATAATTGGTATTCTATATTGTTCATAAATATTTAGGTGTTGTTAAAAAATAGGTTAAATACATTTCTTTGAATATTCTTATCTACATCAATGTAAATGGTGTTTGATTAATGCCCAATTTTACTTCAATAATTTTTTTTTGTGGTTCACATTTGGATAGTACTTATGGATACTTTATTAGGGTATTTTTATAGTAATGTATTTTGATAAAAATAACCTTTAAGGTAAATATTTAACTATGTCTATGTATATATGCACTCAACGTATTTCATAAAATTTCATTGTTCTTATAGAGTGAAATTAGGGGTTTTTATGAAATTTTTAGTTTCAATTTTGTTGTGATGGTAATTGATTTTTCGTGATCTTATTTTTCTATGCTTGTTATGACAATGTTATAACTTGGGAATTGTGTAAAAATGTTTCATAAAAAGGGTTTAATATATTTTAGGGGATTTTATTGTGTTTTCAAAATAATGTGGAGGGTTGGATTTAGATTTAATGAAATTGGTGATTTTTTGGAAATGATATTCATGGTCCTCGTGGATGTTTGGTGTACCATTAAATGTTTTCAAATCCATGGGTTTACTAGGTGAACGCATAAAAATTCACCCAAATGAATATGGTTTGTTAAATTAGTGTTTTCATGAAATCTTGGTTTCCTTTATGGTTCTTGTTTTTTAAATGATCTTGAGTCCAATGTGTGGTTTATAAAAATGGTTTAAAATGGAATCTCAGGGGTAATGGCCATTTGGATTTTGGTGTGTATTTTGGGTAAATTCATGGATCAAGGGGCTATTTGGCATGTCTTACTAGTTATCTTTTTATCTAAATGGTGGTTTGGAAATGTTTTTAGTAAACAGATTTAGGGTGTGTTTAGAAAATGGACCATTGGGATCATCCAACATAAAGGTGATGTTTCTGTTAACTTTTAAAAATTATTATGACTTGGAAAATGGATGTGCCCGGTTGGAAACTCGAAATATTTTATGAAATTATTTAAATGTATAAATAACATGATAGCTCAGTTGGCATCTTGTTGTTGTGATATAAGCACACATAAATATATAAGCAGGTGACCCCTATCTAGGATCTCCCTTTTATGGGTTATCATATAGGGGATGTACATGTTTAGTGTAGGAAATTAATCATGACATAAGTAAGGCGAGTCTCATGTACGAGGGAATCCTACTTACACTTTATTACTACTATAATGGGTTCTTAGGTGTATTTTAGATGATCAAGTGACAGTTGCTTTGTAGCCTTGATTCGATGGGTTAGAACCCCCTCGAGTTGTATATAGGCTTAAATGGATATGCCACTAGTGAAGCCTGGTTAGGTTAGCTAGTTGGTTATTGAATTAGGGGGTTCAACATATGAAGGATGGTGGTTCCAAAACTAGTACATCGAGGGGTTGTATAGATATGTTTAGGATTTTCCATCGTTATTATCTATATTTCATGGTCACCTTAATTACTATCTTCTCGGTATTTTACTAAAATTATTTTTCAGTTTACCCTATCTATTTATTTCAATCGAAAACTAGTTTGGTTTGGTTTTTATTTATAAAATGGAAGTTTATTTTTGAAATGGAAGGTAGTGTGTGTTGGTTTTCAAAAAGGTAAACAAATTGGTTGTTTATTAAAATTATAAAACAAATTCTTTTTATTAATATATATTAAACAACTATTCATAGACTGTGATGGGAAAGGAAAACACATGGATTATGTAGTAATTTCATACTGACCATTTTGTTGCTCACGAATACTTTATCCTTTCAGTTTTAAGATCCATTAGTACTATATTTCTCTTAGAGAAAACATTGTACTATGTTGGGTGGTGAACTAGAAGGACACATGGAGGTATGTGAAGTTTATTTTTATTCTTCTGATAGTTTTTATTTTTACCATCAATCTTTACTTATTTGTTTTATATTTTTTATGGGCCAAATCATTCCCTATTGTGAGTTTCGATGTCTAAAAGTAGTTTTCATCCTGTTTGGATCAAGAATAACCATAGGGTCATGCCATATATTGACATGAGTGACAAGTCCAGGGTTGACCTAGTTGGTTTAGGAAAATATGGTATCAGATGAGGCCCTTGTTATTTGGGGTGTCTGGTAGATGGAGACTAGTACTGCCAGGACCAGGAGGTAGGTGCATGAAGAGCATATAATACTCTTTCTTGTACTGGTAATCGAGTCACTAGGAGTAGTCTTGGATTTGAGTCATTTTTCATTGTTATGGATTGAAAGATGACAAAAGAGGCGAGCCTGTGTCAAGTTATGACCCCACAGAGAGTAGTGATCCATATAGAGTCCAAGTGCATGATTCAAGTTGCACTTAGGATTATGTCTTACTTGGGGCATGACCCACAACCAATTCATTGAGTTAGGCATAGACTGTGGTCCGTCGTTCTTGTAATTTTTTGTTGTTGTGCCTTATCTTTGTTTTGGTTTGTGTATGTTCACTTTTGATGATGAAAATAGTTTTCAAATGAATATGCTCCCTTATAGATGGAATGTTTAGACCCATTTTGTTTCTTATAGATGCTTACACATGTGGGGGGTACGTTTATGGAATGTGTGTGTTGGCACGTATAAATGTAAACAGATTAACACATGTGAAATGGTTCATGGTATTACTTGTGTGTGTACTTTAAATTGATGTCGTGGCCTTATTTTTATTAAGATATTTTTAAACGGTAATTGATTTGTTAATTTTCCATGGAAGAAAGAAGTTTTTAGAAATAAATGAAAATGGTGATTTTGAAAGAAATAATTGGTCGAGTTTATATTTGTTTTGTTGTTTCTTATATGATAGTTTATTATATATGTTGCTTCTGGTTGATATTTGTTTTACCTTTCTGTTTTATATGTTTTTTTAGAAAATTCCTCATTGAATGTTCTTTAATGATTCCAATGCATCATGTCCAGTTTATGGTTCTTCTTTGACGTTGCATATCCTTCACGATGATCAGGGTCTATCAGAGGTAGTAGAGTTTCTTGGGGAGGTGGAGCACATATTAAAGATGTTGGTAACTCCTAAGGCTGTTAGTGTTCATGCTGTTCTTGGATTTTTTGAGGGACCAACTTTAGACCATTGGAAGTTGGTTTCCCGATATGTGATACATGTTGGGATGAGATGGGTTTTTTAAGGACCCCATCATCCAAGGTTTCCTACTAGAGGGGGTATAGTTATACAAGGTAGCAGAGTTGCGTGATGTTTAGTAAGGCCAGTGGTAAATAAAATCTTACGTTGACCACTTTAAAGAGGCAGTTTCTTTTTCTTTGGAGGTAGTGCAGAAGATAAAATGAAATCTCGTCTTTTCATTTGGAAACTTCTTCCTTATATTACAGAGAAGGTGCTCTCATCGGGTGAAACATGATTCGAGAAAGTGCTGGATGAGGTAATTTTGGATGAGATAGTTCATGGTGTGTAGTCAGTGGTGGGTTTATCTCATGAAGGTTCTACATCCCATGAGAAGTGAATAACTATGTTACTCCTTTATAATGATATTTATATAGTGTTTTTGGTTTCCAGTTCATTGGATTGTTTAGTTGTTTTCCTTTAGTGTGAACATTTAGTGCATTCAAACCATCTTATCACAACACACCAAAGAAGTGTCATCCTTGTGAATGACATGGTTATCTAGAGATGTTTTTCAAGGAGCATCGCCTGAAGAAGATGTTGTGACTAGAGGATTCTACTACCTGAATGTGGGGGATGAGATTATTCATCCATCAAAGCCCCAACCATAGGTCTCTTGGTGAAACTCACACATTGTAAGGAATTTCCAGGGGTGTGATTCCTCAGTCTGGGTTTTGTGTTGCATGTTTCGATGTGATCATTTAAGGATTTTCTATAATTTTTTTTCTATTTACTTTTTTTATTATTGAATGTTAATTATTTTTTTGTGATGCTATGATGAAGTCCTTATATTATAACCCAGTTGGTCCTGTTTGTCTAAATGTTGATTTTAGAATCATTATTTTTTTAGAATGTGATTTCTCCCAGTGTGGGATTGTTTCTATTTAGTGGTTCTTGTTTGGGGATGATTGTATTTTGTGAGATAAGTGATTGTGGTTTTTGAATTTTTATTTAGATGAATATTCATTCCCAGAGTTTTTCCATAATATTGGGGGTTGAGTTTTCCTGAGGAAATATCCTAGTTCATATGGTGGAATTTTTTATCTTGTTCTATAGAAGTTTGTTTGGATAAATTGGGAGTTCTTGCCTGGGCCCCTCCCCATGGTGGTGTGTTTGCATTTTCATTTTGGCGCTAGTAGAATCCTTGTGGTGGGGAGAACCCCCTCATGTTCTCCCCTTGTTTTTTGTGATTTTTCATGATCGGTTGGGTGTGACTTGGGGATTAAATAGTCCCCACAAAAAATCATTGTTTCTTATGGTTCTATTCAGGCAGGGAAAAAATTCATGACTAACATTCATCATGGTGACTTTCTGGGGCCAGTGATTTTTGTGATGGGGATAATTGGCACCCCCCAACAATTAAAATTACTTTATTTTATTATTTATTAGCTTCAGTTAGTGTCATCAAGGTGCGGGTTGAGCGCTAGTCTAAAATGTTTGACATTAAATTGTTTTGATGGTTCTCAGACCTGTGTATAGGCATCACACTATTGGCGGAAACCATTCAGTCGAACTAGGTGCCCACATTGTTTTCTATGGTCTAATATAAATTAAATTTAATAAAAATAAAATAAGTTAATTGTTTTCACTGTAATGATAATAATATTATTGTGTAGATAATAATAATAATATTATTGAATGTGTTATTATTATTATTATTTTGGTCATTAAAATTATCACTGATATTATTTATGTTAATAAAATGAAATAAATATTATTTTGTTTATCATAAAAATAAGAGTGTTTTAATTAATGTTTTATTATTTTTAAGAATAATAATTTTTTATTAATAATAATGTTTTGTTGATAATAAGTGTCTTATTATAATAATAATTTCATAATAATGTATTATTATAAGTATTAAGTTATTTGAACTATTATTATTATTATTATTATAAAAAATAAGTTTAATCCCTAGACTACCCTTTACTCATCCCCCTCAATTTCAACGGTATCCCCAACCTTGCATTGCCCTGCGCCGGTGTGACCCCATCCTCAGCACTACCACCTTCACCGCACCACCCTCTTACAACAGACCTCTGATGATGCATGTAATGTCATGAATGTAGATTCCACTTAAATATGCCTTTTACCTGGTTGTCCACGTATCCTCAACTGCATTTCCCCAAATGCCAGAGTCTTCCGACTAGTAGTGAGGGTCTAAGTTGTGATAGTGTGGAAACTATGCCCTTCTTAGCAGTGTGTAACACTGAGGAATAAATAATAAGAACAATAGAAGAAATAAACAACATGAAACTGAATTAAACAATTGAAGACTAAAAGAAAAGATACCTAGAAGTCAGATAACATCCCAATGAAGGATCATGTAAAATGTTCTATGAAAATAGTGAAAACATGGTACACTACAATCAAGAATAATACTATAAAAAATTTCAGAAACACAAAATGAAATCTAGCAACATTGTCCCCATTGGCATTGTCCCATGATCTCTTGCTCTTAAGCATCAATCAAGTAACTAAAAAGGCCCCTTTCCATTATCAACACCTATAAAAATATAGTATTTTTGGTCACAAAAACATGACCCAAACGGGTTGATAAATAATTCCCAGTGGGAAACCACCTAAGGTTGGTGCAAATCTGTTAGTGAGTAAAAGCATCGAATAGTGTACAATGGGAAATGTAGTGACTAGGAAGTACTCAAAAGTAAATGATCCTACATCGATGGTTTCAAATTTTCATTCACTATGTTCAGTCCAAATAATTAATTATGTTAAATTATATAAGTCTCGATATCTGTAGTAATCCCTACAATCCACCATATAATAATTTGTAACAGATACTTTAGAAGGCTATCTAAAAAATAAAGTGAAGATTGAATCCAATATTGTGCTTTGGCTTTGCAGGCGTGTCATAAGTCATTTGATTTCAACATCCAACTCAAAATATTTCTCTTATGCATAGAAAAACCAAACACACAAGAATAATCAAACCCTCTCTAATGGGCCTAACAAATCCTCAACCATTGGTGTGACAAATCTTTTCCCACAGGCATATCATAATCTCACTCGCATGCATAACACAATCTCGCCTGCAGGGATATCATATAACAAGTTCACATGTAAATTAAACTATTACATGGAAAACATAGATCGATTTATGTGAAATCACATCCAATTGACCTATTACATTTTTAACAACCCATAAAAGGTAATACAAGGATTGCCTCATAATCAACCTAGGCCAAACAACTAAACATAGGTCATTCAAGGGAAACACACCCATAGGGTGGCCCTTAATCAAATAAAAAACCATGAATAAGCTTTATATCATTAAAATAATTACCCAATCAATGATAGGCAATAAAATAGGTCAAATTCTCATCCTATAGACACCCTAAAAAGGGTGTGCAGCACAACGACACATATAAACAACATGACATTTAGTAATAAGAATGAGACCACATACCTCATTGTATTATAAATCTCCTCATCTATCCTTGACATCCAATTCAAGATAGAATGATAAATATCAAAAAAACATAAATGTTCACTCAATCTTAAATAAATAATTTTAGAGAAAAAATCACAATGAATTTCCCAAGAGTAATCAAGAGCTTTCCGATTGGGTTCAAATGAGACCAACGTTGATTGATTCGGTGTTCTGCTGATCAACTCGGAAGGGATTGATGTTCTCATGCTTCTTATTAAGTTCTCCCAGCGATACCACTATTAAATATATGAAAAGAAGAAGCTAGTATCCTATTTAAGATAGAAACGCAAAAAACATATCTTTTAAGTCCATATACACAGTGTGTCTATCATTTAAATGTTCATTTGGAGGCTAAATTCCATCGACATACTTTCCAAGTCCTACCCACAGGACTATAGGTATTTTATTAGGAATTAAATGGTGTGAAGTTGGTTTTTCATCTCTTCCTTTCCAACATTCCCATAAACAATTTATTCCCATTATACATGTCCAAAACTACATTGTGTCTACATAGGACTACATGACGTGTAACTCCTGATTCCAGTTTTTTGCCCAAATATTCCTTGTTTTCTCAAAAACAACTCAAAGGAAAAAAGAATAAAAGATACACATACCTCCATTTATGAACTAGGTTCTTACAAAAATCCCCATTAGAGAAATTAATCCCCGAATTAACCTTCTAAGGGTAGTGAAGAAATATATGAGAATGACTCAATTCACTAAACGTATATGTCAGCCTCCCTATCCCAAGTATTGTTCTGTACTTGGTTGTGCTTCTTTAGAACACATACAAGAGGAAATGATTTCTCTGGGAGAACATTCATTTTTCTATAAACTATAAGAATATGATTCTCCTCAAAGGGTGAATCAGCCTGAAGCTCAACCTACTTGGGATGAAAAATGTTGGATGGGTCTGGGTGATAGCTACATTGCGGAGATACATGGAAGAAAACATACATGGTTTAGTACCTTTGAGGTAACTATTACACATAAGACATTGAACCCACACTCTCTAGAACGTCAATGAATGGACGTATCTCATTTAAGGCTTACCCTATCTCTTGATCCTCTTATATACCTTCCTCGGTGTGAAACCTAGGAAAACATGATCCCTGACCTTGAACTCCAAAGTTCATCTATGGGGATCAACATATGAATTTTAAAAGACTATACAGTATCCATCCATTTCACAATCAACTAGACCTACTCAGAATTCTCCTGTATGAAACATTTTCCCAGTATAGCTGCTTCTCTTGCCTCTAACCATCACAAGATAGAACGACATGGAATACTATATAAATCCTCACATGGATCCATTTCAATAGTTACCTATAAACTCTTATTATAGGAAAATTAAACTAGGGAAATATGCTTCTCCCATGATCCTTCAAAGTCTATGAGACATGTACATAACATTTCCTCTACCACCAATATCGTATTATCTAACCGGCCATCAGTCTGAGGTTGGAATGTTGTGCTCAGAAGCACCTGGGTCCAATGATACTCCTGTCTCTCAGATGATATTACCTAGTATGTGAATGTGATCCATCCAAAACATTAATTTTGTGATATTAGGGTATAATAGATGATCCCTTAGTGTATTCAAAATGATCTCAAGAAGCATGACAAGGTCATGTTGATTGTAAGAATACCCCAAGATTCATCCCTACAAACCACAAAAAAAGAATCTATGTTAGGATGGAACACTCATTTCATCCATGCCATTAAAACTGCCAGTGAATTTGTGAGACCAAATAGAAAAACTAGATACTCATATAGACCATACCTACTATGAAATGTAGTATGAGATATGTATGAAGGCCGAAAACGTACCTAGTGATATCTTGACCTCATGTCAATCTTCGAGAACACTCAATATCCTCAAAGAAGATCAAACATGTCATCTATTCATGGCAAGGGATATCAGTTTTTATCCGTAAACTAGTTTAGTTTTTGGTTGTCTATTCCACGATAAGGGTACAATACACATTGTTCAGGAAAATGACAAGAAAACCCAAAGGGGAAGTACCGGGTTAGATGAAACCCTTATCATCTAGATCTTCCATCTACCTTTTGATCTCTTTCAGCTCCATCATAGCTATACTATAATGAGGAATAGATACCATTGCAGCTCCTTCTACTAGCATGATAATGAACATCACCTCTCTGGCCGGAGGTAAGCTTGAGAAGTCATCCTAGAAAACATCCTGAAAATGACAAACCATTTGAGGAAAATCATTTAGGCATGATCCTTGATCACCCTGATATACTCTCATAAACTAGTATTTCATCCCACCTAACCTGTGATGCTCAAGTCCAGCTCATCATTCATGGACATCCCATTCACCCTTATGTAGTAACTCTCCTCCCTCAGGTGACGTGAAATTCACCATACAGCGATAGCAGTCAACAAAGGCTTGAAAGGGGACCAAGCAGCCCATTTTTAAAATGACATGAAATCCTTTAATCTCTATTTAATAGAGGTCCCATAATAAGTGACACCCACCAACCCAAAGAAGGAACTCCTTGAACTGACATACGCTAGCTGTTCTTAACCCCAACAGAGTTTCTAGGATTATAACATCATCAGATGTAAAGATACAAAGCCCAAGTCTCTTAACAATGACCATAGATATAAAAATATGCATAGAACCGGTATCAAATAGATTAAAAGATAAAAAAGAGGCAACTAGAATATAACCTTTAACAGTATATGGTTTGTGATCCTACACTTGTTGAGTCTATTAAACTGCTTATGTCTATCCTATACCGCAACCCTGAGACACTGTTTGGATACCCTGAGCTGACCCTCCCTGCTGTCACTATGATCTTAGCATCTCTCTACCCCTACCATCACCCCCTTCTCAGCCTAAATGGTTTGATGTATTCTAGTTCCCTGACTAGTGAGAAGCTGCTTACCCAACTTCTGAACATGGAGTTGTTGTAGAACCTCTCTCAGTAGATACGGGAGGAAATGACATGCAATATTCCTGAAGATGACCTTACTTTCCAAAACCTCAACTCTCAACGGGATCTATCAGACACTATGGTCTCAAGTGTCCTACTCTCCCACACTGGTATCACCTAACATAACTACTAGAAAACTCCATAAAACACTTCTAACTTCTCATTTAGATAGAGCCAAATCTCCGTGATGAACCACCCTGGTTCAGACCTCCCGCTTCTTGCATAATATGCATTGTAATTAGTGCCTGATTCACGATAGGAGTAAAAATGAAAACCTAAAGACATTCACTTATGATCAGATGTAAAACATGAGACCATCGTTGAATCTTCTATCATTATATACGTCATCAACCCTGAGAATAGGAGAAAATAAATAAAGCATAGTAATCTTGGTAGAGTAATCTATAACTGATAGTGTTCCTTGTTCAAGTGCATGAACACCTAGGCTTAGTCGACCCTTAGTGTATTGGGAAAATAATAATCATAAAAGGCCATGTCAAATTCTTCTCATGTAATATCCTAATGATTCACTTCATGATAGATAACATCCCACAAAATCTTGGAATAATTATGCAACATATATGTTGCGAACTTGACACCGCTCTCAGGAAAAGTATCTAGATATTCGTAGATAGTCATCATTGATTCCATCCATGATTTTTCATCTTGTGGTCCACCATCCCCTGAAAAGGCAAGTGTATAATGCTACTAAAAAAATATGCATTATCTCTTCCATATATTTGGAACCTATGGTGCTACCTGAAAGGTCTATATGAACCTCACAAAGCTGTCATGGAACTTTTCATCTACACCTGCGTCTGATACAACAGCTGGTTTTGCAGGTGGCATAACTGGAGGATTCATTAGTAGCATGATAGAAGAAATTTACATGCATATTTTAAATAAAATAATGATTATTTTTTTTAATATTTTTAAATCATAAACCCCATATATTTTCATGTTTTATTAAAATAATGGGAACTTTTAATTTTATAATGATAATGAAAAAAATTGTTGAAAAGTGCATAATTCTGGATTTTCGATTGATTTTTACCAGAATGGTATTTAGGTAAATATTGTTAAAATATAATTCCAAATTTATAAAATCTTATTTTGTTATATTCCTGATATTATTTCCTTCAACTTTATCTTCTGGACCAGGAGATGATTCGGCCATCTAAAGGGATTAACAAATCAATGAAGTTTACGATTTCTTTAGGTAGACAGCGGGGATCCCAACATTGTAACAGAACCAAAACATGGCCTAAACAAATCCATTTGAGGATACTCTACCTGGTATAGCACTTGGACATATAGGGATGTCTGTACAACAAATTTTAGGGAGTTTTGAAGTCATTAATGTTGTCTTTGAATGTTATACAATTTGGAGGAACCTTCCAAGAAGCAGCGTCCAGAAACAAAAACCACCAATGAAAAATTCATATCTCTTTCATACCATGTCCAAAAGAGAATAAATATTGAGGGTGAATGGATAACACATTTATGAACATCTTTTAAGAAGCGTTCCACATGTGAAACGACCATTTATTAGGTCAAAAATGCACAAACTTTCGTAGGACAGAATTCTACCAATAAAAGGAGGCCCCTACCTCCTCAAATAATTAGCTCGAGACCCACAACCTAGGAGGGATCCCATAGGGGCATGGGTCACTACTACTCCTCTATTCCCCCTTCATTTATTATTTTTATTTAATTTTTATTTTAGTTTAATTTTATTTTCCTTTTCAATTGTAATTCAAATTTTAGATTTATCAATCCATGCTTTTGTGTTTCTACATCCATTTTTTCTTCATTTATTTCTATATCTCTCTCTCTCTCTATATATATCTTCCTTCACCCACACCATTAAGTAATCTCATACTCTCAAAAATGAGAGGCTAATCACGAGACTTGTCTCAGTGTGAGGTCATGGTTTTCATAAATATTCTTTATTGTTTAGTTAAGTTTATGGTAGAATTGAGTGGCATGATTTAGCGAGGAAAATGTAAATGATTGGATGATGGTACACAATGACATGTGACTCAAAATACATATATTTTGGAAAAGAAAAGTGAATAAATCATGATATCTCCTATCTGAATTATCAAACTAAATAAAACACACGTAGGAAAATAAAGATTGAATCCAAGACTGAACCCCAAAACCAAGTTCTTTCTACATCAAATCATTCTATTTTCATTTCCTGATAGTTCATATTTTTAAATAATCAAAAACACAATATATTGTCATCAATTTCATTAAAATAGAAAACAAAAAATAGAAATGGTTTATATGAATTAGAATAAAGTATGTCATCCAAATTGTGAAGGTTCCTCAAGAGAGACAACCCTGGTCAGCCACTATGGTACACTAGGAAAAATATAATTCTTTTTTTCCATGCCCCATGATAGGCGTGCATCAAAACTGGCACCATTTTAGGGGATCCAATCATTATCTCATTTAAATTTTCTATTTTCACATCATAATTATATTTCATTTCATTTTAAAAAAATAAAAAACAAACAAAAAAATTTTTTCCCATGATGAATTCAAAAGGTTATTATTCAACATGGATTGACAATTACTCACAGGTGCAAGAACAAAAAACGAACCACACTGAAAGGATACTAAAGAGAGACAAACCTGGTCACCCACTATGCTACACTAGGAATAATATAATTATTTTTTTCCTCGCCCCGCGACAAGCGTGCATCAAAACTGGCACCGTTGCCGGGGAGAAAATCTGTTATTCATTTAATTTTTCTATTCTAACATCATAGGTTGATTTCATTTATTTAAAAAAAACTAAAAAAACATTCATGATGTATTCAAATTTAGAATATTATTCATGGACTGACAATTACTCACAGCTACCAGAACAAGGAACCATACTACACTGAGGAGGCCCTCTAACGAAGAGCTAATGCACCGATGATAATGGTCAAGCAGTTACAAATAAGAATTACAATGTGGATCTCACAGAAAGACTTGATGGCGATGGTCGATGAACTTCAAACAGACTTAAAAATATTGGAGGCCAAGAAGGATGTTCAACCAGTCTTCCCAGATTTCACAGAAGACATCCATGAACTCTATGCCAAACTCGAGGTGGAGGAGCCGGATTACCTTCCTTCTCCTTCCACTTAAGACTCTAAGAGGCACTTACCTATGATGTAGAGATTGATGTTGAACCAACTCAGGGAGTGGAAGCTTTATTTTACCCCATCTCTGCTGATTTTATTGAAACAAATTTTTATATCACTCCCTCATGTTTTGATTGTACAGAATCAGCCATTCATTGCTATGCCTTTAAAGAAGTTGAAGAAAAAATTGGGCATGAAACTATTGAGGAAAAAATGGAGCTCCATGATTTTAATGAACATGAATTGGAGGAGCCCCATCAAGAGATCCAGGTTTCTGAGCCATAGAAAATCTGACAATAGGCTTCTCTTAATTCAGTCCCCATGAAGCCATCACTGGAAGATAAAAAGCTTTAACAAGTAGAAACCAAGGAAGAGGATGGTACTTTCTTTATCCTACCCCCACCATGTAATATTTAACTCATTGTGAAGGGGGATGATATGGTGTACTCTATCCATGAATCATACCTCAAGAACAAGAATGATGTACAAGCTGGGAAAATCCATATGTGGTGGTTCAAATCAAAGAAGCTTCATCCTTCATCTAATTTTGATAACAACTGGTACTGCCCTCTCGAGACAGTAAATAATCTAAGGCCCACATGGGGGATCATATCAAGAATTTTTTTTACATTCATTCCAGTACATTATATGTCAATTTATTTTCTTAGATTTTGTGCAGCATGTATCCAACTCCCTCAATCTTTTCAACTTTAATGAAATGATCCTTGTGATTAATTAAGTAATTTTGTTTCATAAGATCACGACGGTAGAAGGAATCTCCACAGATTGAAGGATGAGGACCAAATATTTATTTTCAAAAGAGAGTTAATTTTCATTATCACTCTTTTAAACACCATACATTTTTTTCTAATACCATTTTTAGACCTTTAAAAGTTTAGATTGCATGCTCGCACTTGAGTTTATGATATACTTGACTTATATAGGATACATGAGTTTCTTAACAATCCTATGATTCCATGTTTGAGATTTAAATGTTGATATGATTAATTTTTTTAAATTATGTATTGAATTTTTAAAATGAAGCATGGATATTGAAATAATGACCCATGATTTGAAAGAATTAATTGATTCATGTAAATGAAATTTCCCTACCATCATTCATGCTATGAATTTCTGAAACTTATGTAAATTGATTTGTTATTATTAATCATGCCATGAGTGATTGTAAAATGTTATATTTCTCATTATTGAGAATATGTCTAGTCCATGTACTTCCTATTTATTCGTGAGAATATATCTTGGGTGATCTTGGGACATGTAACCGACCAAAACTTGTATTTAAACATGTCAAAGCAATGACTGTGAAAAAAAACATTTAAAATGATTGATGCATCCTTCGAAAGTACAATTATCCTTCAAATACCACCTTGACATCAATAATTATTTTAGCACATAGAGACCATGAATGGCCTTTATAGGAATGAGATATGTTTCATGCCATGTTTACCTATTCCATCCCTACTCTTGGTATTTTCATGATATTTTAAAGTTGAAGTGTGGGGGTAAAGGGAATCACGATGGATAAGATTATACAAATTGTAAGGAAGAAGAGTGGTTGTATTATAATGGGAATTGTAAAAGTATGTGAAATCATTCATTATACTCTATTTTTTCCACTCTATAATTAAAAAAATTAAAAAAATTAAAAAAAGATCACAAAACATAGAAAAATGGGTTTTAATTTTGGAGAACCAAAAACCACCATTTCCCAGACCGAAGATCATATGATTGTATGTGGTTAGTTTTTGAATGTGAGGTTTTATCTTATCATATCATTCAAAAAAGGAAAAAAGTACATAATAAAAAAAATCAATAGGGTGCACAAATACATCATTATGCTTATTTGATCAGAACCTTTTCATTGGGTTTTTGGAAGTGGGTGTTGCTACTTTGAAGGGGGGAATATCATTACCCTTTTACTTTTGATATCATGCATTGTAATTAAGAGGTTTTCCCCTCTTTGAGCCTAAATTATTAAATCATTATATCCTACCAACCTTAAGCAACATATTCATTTGAACCATTATTGTTAGTCCTCATGATTTTATGTGTCTTTTGTCTTTACTAAGTGGAGAAAGTAGTTCATTTAAAAGCCTATTGATAATGAGAATTTACTCATGATATGAGAATAAATCCACTTGAATTGTATCATGAGTGATGAGAGAAAAGATGAAAAATTGAGGTAAATCATGACTTGGCATGTTTAATAATAATGAATCAAGGAGCCTAAATGAATGAAAGGATAAGTTCAATCAATTTTCAAAGGGGAAAAGTAAAATATGTGAATTGTTTGTGTCTTTGAAAAATAGGAAATTAAATTTATATTTTATGAAATTTTTTGAATGTTTTATTTCAAATTTAATTTTTTTTGATTATATTGAATTTATATTTGAATATTGGTAACATTGGTGTCCTCTGATTTCTATGTTGAGATTTTATGATTGAGGACAAGCATGGTTTAAGTGTTGGGATATTTGAAAGAGAAAATTTACATGTATATTTTCAATAAAATAATGAGAACTTTTTACTATTTTTAAAATGAAAACCCCCTTTTATTTACTTGTTTTATTAAAATAATGGGTACTTTGAAATTTCTAATGAAAATGAGCAAAATTGTTGAAAAGTGCATAATTCTTGAGTTTGGACATATTTTTACCACAATGGTATTTTGGTCATTACATTAAATATATAATTCAAAATTTAGTGAATTATATTTCGTTATAATCCTAATTTTATTTCCTTGATGTTTTTCATCTAGACCAGGAGCTGATTTAGCCATTTAAAGGGCTTAAAAAGGCAATGAATTTTATGATTTGTCAGGGCAGACAGCGTGAACCCCACCATTGTAACAGAACACCAAATAGGCCTAAAAACTTACATTTCAGGTTTTTACACTTGGGATAGCACGATTACATATAGGGACGACACTTAAACAAACTTTATGGGGTTTTGATGTCATTAAGGTTGTTGTTGAATGTTATACATTTGGAGGAACCTTCCTCGAAGCTGCGTCCAGAAAAAGAAACCGATAATTAAAAAATCATACCTCCTTTATCCCATGTCCAAATGAGATTAAATTTTGAAAGTGAATGTCCTACACATTTATGAACATCTTTAAAGAAGGGGTCCATGCATGAATAGGCCATTTAATTGGTCCAAAACATGAAAACTTATGGAGGACAAAATTCTCCCTATAAAAGGAGGCCCTTGCCACCTTCTCAAATAATCAACTCAACACTAACAGCATAGGAGGGATCCCACTGGGGCACGGGCCACAACTGATCCTCTATTCCCCCTATTTATTATTTTTATTTTATTTTTATTTTAGTTAAATTTAATTTTCATTTTCAATTGTAATTCAAATTTTAGTTTTATTAATCCATGCATTTGTGTTTCTACATCCATTTTTTCTTCATTTATCTCTCTCTCTCTCTATACACATATATATATATATCTTCCTTCACCTACTCCACCATTTAATATCATAATCATGGAAATGAGAGTCTAATCATGAGACTTGGCTCAGGGAGATATCATGGTTTTAATGAATTTTCATTAAAGATTAATTATGTTTGTGGTAGAATTGAGAAGCATGCTGGGGAAAGGTGAATGTACCTGATTGGGTGACGGTCTACAATGGCATGTGACTCAAAATAATTCTATTCTGGAAAATAATATTAAATCAAATATGAGATTTTATATTTGAATTATCAAACTAAATCAAACACATGAATGAATATAATGATTGAATCGAGGACTGAACCCCAAAACCAAGTTCATTCTTCATCAAATCATTCTGTTTGCATTGCATGATAGTTCGTATTTTTAAATAATCATAAACACAAAAATATTTTAATAAATTTCATTTAATTATAAAACAACAAAAATAAATAGTTAACATTAATTAGAATAAAGTAAGTGAACCAAATTGAAAAGGCTCCTCAAGAGAGACGACCCTGGCCAGCCACTGTGTTGCACTAAGAAAAATATAATTGTTTTTGTCCATGCCCCATGACAGGTGTCAGTCATAGCCCATGTACAACCATTTCTAGAGTATGATCATCACCACTCTCCTGGAACAAAACTCATGGTTTCCGACGTGACATGACTCGACATGGTTAAGAACATGCCTTAGATCAAACTCATTGTCAAGGTTTTCTTTTCAAGAGTTCCAAAACGGAATAGGAAAAGACCGTCGATGTATTGAAAAATGGACTATATTGTGTGGAGAATTAATACACAATGTGTACCCTTAATCTCTTACATTTTCATGTTCTACCATCGACTTGGGAATGTATCAACCCTAGTTATACTCTGTGTTCCATGATTACATGGTGTGCACACAAGTCTATCCTCCTAGACATATACTTCCACACGATCAGGTGCACACTGGTTCTGTATGGGTAAGCTATATGGAATATACCAAAAGGGCCTGAAGTGTTCTAATTATAAACCCATAGACTTTATTTCCTCTCACATGTTCATTTACATGGTCAGATACTACATGACGTTTAAACAAGGTATATGTCTTGTTCATCATAAAACGTGGAACATAATATCCCCAAAATAGTCAGAACACACGATGTTTCAGGCTAAACTACATGGTATATATAATTATTTTTTCTAGACATAAACTCCATATTACCTAGAAAACCATTTTCTGCAAAAAATCTAACCAGCAGGATGCCAAATTCCAATCCATGAGGGCCCATACTTCCCGTGAATCAAGGCTTGCCAGCCAAATTTTAAATATGTAACAACAAATTCATTTAACATATACAATCCATCAGTTCTTCATTTTCAAAGTCATAAGATCCAAACCTTATTATAAATTGAAAGAGTACATCACACCATTATCTACTACACCTAACTGACACAATAGTTTTAACATCTATCACATCAACTATCACATCATCATTCCATATCTAATGCATCATAGATTACATGGCATAACACATGACATGTGATTCTAAAACAGTCTGTATGATTAATGAGATGGAACACCCATATCTCATTGGGATGAAAAAGAAAAAAACAAACAATTGTGTCAATAATAATAGGATAAATCACGTGAATCACCCAACAGTGAAATGAAATCATCTATAATAGATGAACATTCCCATGCAAAATTTAATTCAAGAAAATTTGTATTTTCCCTCTACATGGGGCAGCTACTATCAGTCACAGCTAATTACCAAATTTCCTATCCTTTATATCATCATCAAATAGTAATTTAAACCAAAAGGAAACTATTTGATACCACTTTGTATCATCCTGGATCCATATGCCACAAAAGGGTGCCCCGTACCCGGTTGGCCACATGTCCTCAAGGGCATTTCCCCAAACGCCAGAGGCTGCAGACTAGATGTGATGGAAGAGGGTGTGATATTAGAGAAACTATTCCCTCATTGGAAAATTGTAACATAGTTGAACAAATAACAACAATAGAATAAGAATTAAATAACATAAAACTAATGTATATAATGATAGACTGAAATACAAGAAAAATAAAAGTTAATTAACATCCCAATGATGCAGCATATCATATGTTCTAGGAATAAATTAGAAGCAAGATACACTACAATCATGTAAAATACAATACCAATGTACGGTAACACAAAAATATACTCAGTAGCATCGCAATCCATGGCTTAGTCCCATGCTCTCCTACTCTTAACCAGCAATCAAGTACATGAAATAGGGGTCTTGACCTTATCGACACCTGTAACAGTAGTCTGTTTGGGAAAAAACATGAACCCAATAGGGTGTGAGAAATAATTTCAATTAGGTGACCACATAAATTTGGTTCCAATCTATTAGTGAGAATATATAGCAAATAAAGTACAAAAGGAAAAGAAACAACGAAGATACACTCAAAAGTATGCAATTCTACATGTCTATTTTCCCATTTTCATTCATTATGTTCAGTATAACAATTTAATTACATTAAATTATATAAGTCTTGAGATCCTCACTAATCTCATCAATCCTCTGTATAATAAATATTAACATATACCTGAGAAGGCTATCTAAACAATAATGTGAAGACTGAATCCAAGCTTGTGATTTCGCTTGGCAGACGTGTCATAAGTCATTCTATTTCATTATCCAACTCAAAATCCTTCCTGTAGGCATAACAAAACCCAATCCACAGGAATAAAAAAATCTTACCCCTTAGGCCTAACAAATCCTCTCCAAAACGTGTAACAAATCATCGCCCGCTGCATATCACAATCTCGCTCACGAGCAGAACAAAATCTCACCTGCATGCATATCACATAACAGGCGCACAGGTAAATTAAACTATTACATGTAAACCATTGATAAAATCATATGGAATCACATTTAATTGAATAATTACATTTTTAACAACCCATAATAGGCAATACAAGGCTTTCCTAATAGGAAACCTAGGGTAAACATCATAACATTGGTTATTCGAGGGAAACACACCCATGGGGTGGCCGTTAATCAAATCAAGTAACCTCAAACATGCATTATATAATAAAACCAATTACCCAATAAAAATTAGGCAATAAAACATATAATATTCTTAACCAAGAGACACGCTAAACTTGGGTGTGTAAAAAATGACACATATAAACAACATGACATTTAAAAATAAGCATGAGACCACCTACCTCATCCTAGTATAACTCTTATCTTCCAGACTCAACTTCTAATTCAAGCTAGAAAGATATAGAAATATGAAACAAGAATAATAAATAACCTTAAATAACTCATTCAGGAGAAAACCTCACCTTGGAAAACTTCAGATTTATCGAGATATTACTAATTGGGTTCAAATGAGACAAATTGTGATTGATTCAGAGTTCAGATGATCAACTGGGGAGAGATTGATGTTCTAGCTCTCCCTCTTGAGTTCTCCTAGGGAGCCCACTGTCCAATATTCCTAAAAGAGAAGATACTTCCCATTTTAATTGAATAAAGAATACTGGGCTTTTATATAATTTTACTATTCATTTGGAGGCTGAATTCCAAAGACATACTTTCCAGGTCTTTCCGAAGAGATTAAATGATGTGTACTAGGAACTACATGGTGTGTAGTTGGTCAGTCCTCTTTTCCTTACCGACATGCCCACACAGCATGTATTCCCATCATTCATGACCAAAAATAAATGGTGTAAACATATGAATACACAGTTTGTAACTCCTAATTCTAGTATATGGCTCAAATTTTTCTTGTCTTCTAAAAAAAATAAAAGGGAAAAGAATAAAAAAGACTTGTACCTTAAAGTAAGAATCTGGTTGTTACAACGCACCCCGATCTGCTCTGATCTAGCGTGCAACACCTTCCTAATCTAGCTTGTACATGTTTGACCCCTAGTTCGGACTCTATCCTTGCAGCACCAATCCAGCCAGCCTCCCCTCCAGCCACACCCCCCCTGCGCAGTGCCTCTACCCTACTCCAGCGCAGCCACGATTCCCACTGCGGACAACTCTCTCTTTTTTCGATCTGATTCTATTTTATTTCTCCTAGGTGTTTTCATAACATTAATCAAACCCTAACAACTCAGGTAATTATTTTGAATTTTCATTATTGTTTAGGGTGTGTGGTTGGTCCACGAGGTCCCAATCTTTCTTCTGCTCTAGCGGCGTCACGTTCGCATGCCATTGAGGTAGGTGAACCATTTTTTTTTCTTTCTGACACATTCCTCTTACACATTAATCTTTCAAATTATTTTATTTACTAGATTAATATCTTTATTATACCTATAATTGGACTGGTACAATGTTTTAAAATTTTTAAGAGTTGTTAAAAAATATATTTTTAATGTGTTCCTATGAATATTCTAATTTGTATCAATGTGAACGGTGTTTGATTAAGGAGCAGTTTGGATTCAATAAATTTTTATATGTGGTTTTAAATTGGATTTTTCTTATGGATAATTTATTGGGGGTGGTTTTAGGGTAATATAGTTTCATAAAAATAACCATTAAAATAAATATTTAATTATTTCTATGTATATATGCACTAAACATACTTGATAAAATGCCATTTTTCATTTAGAGTTATATTAGGGAATTTATGAAATATTTAATTTTAATTATGTTGTGATGGTAATTTATTTTTTGTGATAATTGTTTAGTGTTTACAGTTTGACAATGTTATAACATGTCAATTTTTTTAAAATGATTTGGAAAAAGGGTTTAATGGATATAGGGGGATTGTTTTTTATTTTCTAAATAATGTGGAGGGTGGGATTTAATTATAAAGAAATTGGTGATTTTTTTGGAAATTATTTAGAGGGTCCTCTTGGATGATTGCTGTAACATTGGCCGTTGACACATCCATGGGTCCACTAGGTGCACACATGTATGTGCCCTCAAATGAAGATGGAGCATTATCTCAGTAATCTCTTGAAATCCAGTTTTACAAAATGGTTCTTGTTTTCTAAATGACGTTGGGTCCTATGCATTATTTCTAAAAATTGATTAAAAAGGAATATCAAGGGGAATTCATATTTTGATTTGTGTGTGTTTTGGTTAAATTCTAGGCTCAAGGGTTTATTTTTCATGTTTTACTAGTTTCATGTTTTTCCTAAAATGGGGTTTTGGAAAAGTTTTTGGTAAATTGATTTGGGGTGTGTCATGCTAAAGGCCAGTTTGGAACTTCCAACATAAAGGTGATGTTTGTGTTTACTTTTATAAATGATTGTGATTTGGAAAATGGGTGTGCCTGGTTGGAAACTTGAAATGTTATATGAAATGATTAAATGTCTTAATAAAGGGATGTCCTGGTTGGAAACTTGTTGTTATGATATAAGAACAGACACAGACACACACAAGAATATATATATATATATATATATAATTATAGGGAACTCCTATCTAGCATATCCATTTTATGGGTTATCTCATAGGGGATGTCTGTGTTTGGGATAACCACGTGTGGTGGCGGCAGGTAAGGTGAGTCACGTTTGTGTGTGCCTTCTACATAAACTATATTACTAATAACACGGGTTAATGGGCTTATTTTATATGATCAAGTGGATGTTTCATGATAAATCCAATTATATGGGATAGTACCCCATGGAGTTGTAAACATGCTATGAGGGATGTTCCACTAGTGAGGCCAGTTTAGAGAAGCTAGTTGGTTGTTTTTATAGATATTTCATCATATCCAGGAAGGTGGTTCCGAACTGAGTATATATCGGGGTCCTATAAGGATGTTTAGGATGACCATTGGTATTATATATTTCTCTTGGTTACTTTATTTATTTCTAAGATGGAATTTTACTACACTTATTTTCAATTTACTCTATCTATTTATTTCCAACACAACCCAAGAATCTTTTGGTTTTGGTTTTATTTATAAAATGATATATTGTATTCAAAATAGAAGGTGGAGTGTGACGGTTTTCAAAAATGTAAAGCTATTGGTTGTTTATTGAAATTTTAGGAAAATAATTTTTATTGATGTATTTCAAACTAGTGTAAATAGACAGTGTTGGGAAAAGAAAAACACTTAGATTCTGTGGTAATTTCCTACTGAGAATTTTGGTGCCCAATTATACTTTATCCATTCCGTTTTAGGTTCTATTAGGGATGGATCACTCTCAGAGTGAACTGGGATTTAAGTTGGGTGGTGACCTAGATGGTTACTTATAGGTATGTGCAAATTATTTTCTTTTTTATACTATTTTTTATTTTTACTTTCAGTCTTTAGTTATTTGTTTTTTCTTTTGTTTAAAGGTAAAATAATTCCATCTTGTAACTTTTGATTCCGAAAACTAGTTTTCATCCTATGGAGATCAAGAACGCCCTTCTGGCTATGCCACAGTCCATCATAGGTGACAAGTCTAGGGTCGACCTAGTTGGTTCCAGATAGTTATTACTAGTAGAAGAGTGATACCAGTTTCATGTGAAGGTAGTTGGACAGTCTATATTGGGGAATCCTGATATTGGCACTTCGTAGAACCTTCTCAGTTAAAAAAATCATAACCTAAACCCCCTAGGGTTTGAAGTTACGGACACGAAAATGATATTAAAAAAAAGAAATTATTGGAGGAAACCTGAGTTTTTTAGGATTATCATTTTTTTTATTTTTAGGGTAATTCACTCTCCCTAGAATCATTCTAATTTATTTTACGATAGAATATTTCTTCACTTTATTGTTTAAATTTTGTTGACCATTTGTACACATCAATGAAGCATTATATGTTTTTATAGGCCAAATTATTGCAAGGGATTTGTGTTGGAAGGAAAATTATATACCAAACCATAATTATCATTAAAAGGTGTGTATGAATTTAAATTTGGTATTTTTTATCTATAATATTGAGATTTATTAATTCTAAGATGTTTTAACTGTAAATTTCATTCAATTCATTGATTATTTCATTATGAACATGTAATAGGCGACCTAAGTGACCTATGAAAACTTCCATGAACTAATTTTAAATTTATTTATCAATAAATTTAAATTATAATAGAGGAAATATAGTTAATTGAGATAACAAATGGTTTTATATTTAATAAATCCTATTTTAGTGGATGAAATAATTTTACTATATGAATATTTATATCTTTTGGGCATTCATTGAACTTATATCATTTTTATTAATCTATTTATTAATTCATATGAATTACAAAGAGTAGTTTTCCAAAATATTAATGTCATTCGTAATACATTTTTTGGATAAATATTTCTCATTCTTTTTATAGTATATCTTGTAAAAAAAATCAGGCATGTTCTCTTCTACATCTTTATTAGCATCATATCAAAGATATTACTATAGAGAATCACTTATAACATGATTGATGAATTATATTTATTAAATAATTATCCTAAAACCTCCTCGAGAAAATAGGAGTTTCTCCTATAGAAGTGATGAATGACATTGTGAGGAAATGTTTTTCATTTCAATAATTTTAATAATTTCCTACAATTATATCAGTATTCTGCATGATATTAAAAATAGAAAGTGTGGGGGAGAGGTTTTCCATGTATGATAGGGATATAAATCAATGAGAAGAAATGAGTAGGATATTTTTATATTATTTTGGATAAGGACATGTATCATTTATATTACTTTACTATTATCCTCTCTTGGTAAAAAATTAAATAAAATAAAAATTATGGAAATGAAAAAATGGTTGTGTCTTTGGGTGGATAAAAAATAATCATTTATAAGGTCATGATCATTTGAACATAGGTGGTTTTGTGGTGGATGTGCGATATTTCTTAAACACAACTTCCATAATAATGAACAAAATAAAAAATCATGTGATTGATATTATTTCATTATGCATACTTTTATCATGTTCCCAATTTTTCAATCGCGTGATAGGGGATAAAATATTACAAGATTATTTCATTTATTGTATCTATTATATGTTAAACATTTTTTTTGATCCCAAACATCATTTTGTGATATATTTTTATTAACACCATTTCCCACCTACCCATATAACTTAGAGACATTTTAACCGTAATGAAATTAGGTCCTAATTAAATGTGATCTATATCTTCACACGACAGTGATGTTAGATACCTTTATAGAATATTGTAAGTAAAATGTTATATTAGGTATGTTTTGAACTCCAAAAAAATAGTGTCTTTATGATATGTGAAAAAATTAAATGGTATGTAAATGTATATTTTCATGAATATTTGTAGTGAATTGAAATATAAAAATTGATGAAAGAAAAGGTTTGGTAAATATAAAATAATAGGTTGAACTATTTATTGGAAAAGTGGGGTGTCGATGAATTTTCTTGTGTGGTGAATGAATATTTAATTTTCATAATGCTAAATTTAGTTTACAATTATTTTATTTTAATCATAGTATGATGATTTTAATTTATAATATGTTGATATTTTTACCTTGATGTGAAGTTTTAATTCAATTATAGTGGATTTTATATGTAAATTTCATGAATATTTTTAATTGTATTTTTATAAAATCGTATCTACAATATAATTTATACTATCTCATGTATTTTATATAATTATTTTATTTTTGAAGGCACGTAAAAAATATTAGGAGAAATAAAAAAAAGTCATAATTCTGTCCAATACAAGACACATCACCCCAAAAAAAATTATTTTGTGATGTGGCTGTGGATGTTTGAAGGTAGAGAAGAAAATAAGAATATGGGAGAAGAAAATTTTACATCATAATCACAATTTTAATAATGATTCCAAAGGGTGTTGAGTTACACTAAAAATTATTTCACCCCTCACACCGTAAAAAGAGGTTTTGCATCTTTTATAAGGATTCAACAACTAAGTAGTATATCGTAAAAAATCATCACATCATAATATCATTGATGTATAATATTTAACGATATTGGATCCATTTAATATATGATTTAAAATCTATATTTATGTCTTAATATTTATATTATAAGTATAATTACTATGAATATTTGTGGTCTTCAATTAAAATGATTATATATTATGTTTCTTCAACACATATATGATACCTTGGTCGAATATATGTACCCTAGAATAATAAAGATGACCCAAGAAAATGTGAATGTAGTCTTTTTGTTACAACCAAAATTATTATCCAAGTAACCATGTTTCTATCCCTTGTTATTATTATAATGAGTGGTAGTTCTTTTATGATTGGTGAAGTT
Source organism: Viscum album (assembly GCA_963277665.1). Lineage (NCBI taxonomy): Eukaryota > Viridiplantae > Streptophyta > Magnoliopsida > Santalales > Viscaceae > Viscum > Viscum album. The sequence goes on along the minus strand of OY728153.1, from coordinate 1,174,339,075 downwards.
ATTGTAGATGGATGTGCTACACAATGATTATTCAAAATTTCAATTGATGCTTGTGCTAATTAGATTTTATCTATAAATTATTAATCACTTTCTTTTTTTTCATTTCATTATCACAAAATTTCTATCCAATGAGTAAATAATATTACATTAAATAATCTTCCTAAATTATTTATGACCATTATTTAATATTTCTCAGTTAAGTTTAAATAGGGTTTTAGGTCACTATGTACGATAACTAACCATGAAGTTGACCATACCAATGGAATGATTAATGGATTATTGAAGGGTACCCAAACCGAGGATCCATAATGAAAAAATTATAATAATGAATATCAATATACATGTTATAAATTTAATCACTATCACACGAAACCAAAAATCATTGAACCTTGTTTGATTGTCAGCTTATTTTGAATCTAATACAATTTCATCCTTCTATTTTAATTATTTTTTTCCTAAAAAACAGTCAATGTCATTTCATTCCATTCTTTATGGACTGACATTATTTTCCACTATACTATTCTTTTAAATTAGTTGAAATAGTGTAGCATATACATTTTTACATTAAAATCACAAATAGATATAGTGAAGTTTTAGGGAGACCACATACCGAAACTACTACTAGGGAATGTTCTTTACTAATTATTTTCATTTTTTGAGTTTTCATTTTCTAAATTTCTCCATTTATCCATTTTACAATTTTTTTATATTGTAGTTGATTTAAAGACCAATTCTATGCATGGTTACAAAACTAGAGAAATGTAGAAATATGGAGATCATTTCATTATTATATAGATGAAAACCATTCAATGAAATTGGAATCAAGGAATGAAATAATATTATGATATCATAAATAGTTATGGTCAAAATTAGGGAACATGCTAGAAAATCCAAGGAAAGAACCATGGTGCATAATAACTAATAAATTATAGACAACCCACAGATGTGGGGATCAATTAAAATAATTTCATACCCAATTTCATTACAGGACACTTTAATATCAAGTCATAGATCATAAAAATGATCAAAAATTCAATACAATTCACTAGGATACATCATGAAGACCCCAACTCACATATTTGAAGTTATCAAGACCCGTTCGACACATTCCAGTTTAATATTTATTGAAAAAAATAGGGTCACTGTGACTCTTCGATTTTAATTGAAGGAAAAATAATGAGAATGGATCTATAGTCTACCCACACCAGATTAAAACATTGGAGAGTCTCATAATAAAATTATTAACAAGGTTTTGACAACACTAAATGTGTTTTGATTTAAGAGTGTGAAATTTTAATTATGAGAAATTTAGTAATGTATTAAAAAATATAGAATGGGAGATATTTAAAAACATGATTATATGATTTCATATTAATGAAATATAAACATAGATCCCTATTAAAATGTTTTATTTATATTTATCATAAGGAATTTATTCAATCAAATATACTACCATAACATGTTTACATTTGAGAAACTCAATGAAAATGTACTATGAATATTTAATAAAAATCAATGAAAATATTATAATTGTAGACGGATGAAGGTCATTTACAAGAAGATAACATGATGGATAATATTAGGGTTACCACCTTGATAAATGTTTGGATTAATATTCATGATACAATATTGGTAAAAAAATCCACCCGGTATGTACTGTTAAGACATAAATTATTTATATTATAATAAAAAAATATTGGATGGGATAGTGGTCATAATAACAATTAAAATAGAACCAAGGCCTTGGATTTCATCTAATAAAACAATGTTTTAAACCATAACACTAAGTGCCATCACAAATGAGTTTTTTCCATAACATAGAAGAGGCATGGGCCACATTTGTGACAACCAACAAGGATATAGTCAATGATATTATAGATTTATCAATGAACCAAAATGAGAAAATGTAAAATATTGATATTCATGTTGGTCAAATATATGAGAAACATATAGAGACATGGAGTGGGGTACGTCTATGGTTCTTTGAGGGGAACCATCATTCAATGACTAAAGTAATATAATAGGGAAGTTGAATATAACCCAATAAGATGCAGTATAGGTTATAATATGAGATGATAAAGAAATAAATAAAGGAAGAAAATAATGAAATAGGGATGCTCTGTAATTTATTTAAGAAGAATATCCAACACTATACCAACCACATGTACCTTTTCAAGATAGAATTATTTTGGAAAATATTTAAGAATAAATACAAATTCTTAACCAAATATTCAAAAAATAGCATATCAACATACTATATTTGGAGAAATCATAAACATTCACATATTATAAAATTTAATGAATGAGTTGTTGTAAAAGGACAACGTTTGTTGAATTTGGAATCATCCCACTAACTGGGGAATGTTCAAAATCAGTTTCACGATTCCTACTAAATAATCAAAGAAAATTCTTGTATTATTCCTATATTGATGAATATTTTCTCTAATGATTATGGTAGTTTTTAATGTGTCATTGGTTGATGTTTAATATAATTTTATACTATGTTTTCAATTACATTGCATTGAGACAAATGATGACGACCCATGTTAAGCCTTAGCTAACAAATACAATAATTAGATATCCATGAGGACTTGGTGAATATTTCATAGTCATGGTTCAAAATTTAAACATTATATTAGATTATATAGTAATTTTCATGGATAAATAATAACATCTCAATAATATAGGGATCAAAATTCATATCTATTGGAAGGTATCTGATTAATATTACAAATAAGGATATGATTTCAAGAGTTTGTTGAGTAGAAGTGAATCTCAATTTATATTGTGAAATGAAAAGCATAGAACAATCAAATGGAGTGTTGATTGAGAATTGGTTACTACAATATGTGGAAATTCATTTACATGGATTAAGAGTTGATGTAGATAAATTAAAAAGGAATAAAATTTTTGAATAGTAGATGAATAAGGGTAATATTTTTCTTGGAAAAATTGAATGAGATTGAGATACAAGACCCCTAATAAAATTCAATTACGAAAAATAGGTTATGAAAGACAGTGAATTTCCATTTGATTATCCAAGAAAGGAAAATCCACTTTATAAGTCCCATGGAGTATGAGAAGTTACTAATATGAGGAATACTGATATTAGTTTCCAAGAAAGGGATAGGGCCAAGATATATGGAGGAATCACAACTTCGACACAATATTGATATCGATCAAGTCACCTAAATCCAACCATAAATCACCTAATATTTAAATGGTATGGTCAATCTAATTATAATAAAAAACACCTTCTGGGAGGTCACAAATTTTTTTTATGATTTCTATTTCTTAGGCTTATGAACTATCCCTATAAGAATTCAAATTTAATTGATGATGTCATCTACACTGACTTGTGTGTTTTCATTTTTAGGACCATAAAGACATTCAAAGGAAATATTCAAGGGGGATATTGGTGAGATTTTCAACATGAACCTGAAAAAGTAAAAAAATGCATAAAACATACTAGAATTATAATTAAATGGGGAGAAATAATTTCATTTTTATAATTTTATATTTTTATCTCCACATTAATTTTTTTAAAATATTAAAATGAAATTTCATTCCTAGTATTGATTTTTATCTATTCTACAAAAATATGATACATAAAATATATAGGATACTTTTCATGCAATTATTTTAAGTTTTAATATGAATAAATTAGAATTTGAAAAAAATAGAATGATTTAGTTATGATACAATGCATTTTTGGATTTTACATATCCTAATTTAGTGGAAGAAGTTGATTTTATTATATTTGACCATGATTTAAATTTTTTATAATCAAAGTAATCGATTTGGATATTCTTATGAGTCTTTATAAGAAGTTATCCCAAAAATTCATCTCATTCTTTTAGAGTTATCTATGCCAATATTTCTCTTTCATTCTGTAGTATATTTTTTTAAAGTGTCAGGCATGCTATTTTCTAGAATTTACTTTTAATATTGTTAATAATATAGCCATATAGAATAACTTTTGACCTGATTATGGAATTATAGTATGTTAATAATTATAATGATTTCCGTACATACATTAATAATTCTATTTCTTTTAGAAGCAATTTATAACCTTTTAAAGGAATATTCCATGTTTCAAGTCTGTTTTATCCTTTCCTACCATGCACTAACAATGTTATGTGATATTAAAAAAATAAGTTTAGGGGTGAAGTTTTCCATTATACATGGGGATATAATTCAATGAGAATAAATTTATAGATTCATTCTTATGATTTTTGGAGGGTCTATGTATCATAATTACAATACTATTCACATCATTTTCTAAGAAAATAAACAAAATTAAAAAAGGAATCATAAAAATGGGTTATATCACAAGAAGAGAAAAAATTATTATTTCTAGGCCACAAATTATTTATTCATGTGTGGTTATGAGTATTATATTAAAATTTTAATAATCACAACATAAGAATAAATAGAAAATAAAAAAAATGAATTTTATTTATTCATAATACTTACTTTTATCATATGCTAACTCTGAGCAATTGTGGGATGAGGTCATGAATTGTTAAAAAATTATTTGATTTATATTTTTTTTGGATATCATGAATTATTATTTGTATCCAACCATAATCATTAAGATTTATTATAGCATTACCCAAACTATTATACCCTAGAGATATCTGAACCATAACTCAAGGTTGTTGTGATTAACTATGATCTATACTATTATGCAATGGAGATGATAGATGTCTCAATTGATTATGGAATGTGTCCTATTTCTAAGGAAAGTGATGAACTCAATATTCAATAATACTTTGATGATGACTTGAAAAATTATATTCTAGGTAAATTGAAATTAACAGGTATATTGATAACAAATTTAGAAATGATAAATGATGAATTAAAAGAATTGGTTTATGAAATGATGAATATGAAAAATACTAGATTGGCTTGTTTCTTTGAGAAGAGAGGAATTGATGAATATTATTATATGATAGAATATAATTGAAATTTTTATTAGATAATTTTCATTTATTTATCATCAAATTTTACCCTTTTATTTTGAGTTTCTTCTATATATATTAGGTTTATTGGGGTATAATTACAACAAAAACACACATAACTCCCACACAGGCTAAAATGTCATTCCATAGCTCCTCCAAAGGGATAAACAACCTATCAAGAATTTTTTATTTTATATGGATCATCTGATGATCTAATAGAAATAAAACCCATTATATAGAACAAAGGGTCGTAAACTAAACTAATGTCACAGTGTAGTGTTATGACTATATCAATCTTCCAGCACCACCAGACTTGTATCATGGATTCTTCATCACATGCCCACATCATGTCTTTGTCACCGACATTCCCAAATAATGGATGTGTCACAGATATCCTACATCATGTATACATCATAAATCCCCCAATAACCCTTTTTAAAATATTGATATTTCATCTTTTAGGAAATTTATGAATTCAAGTTTGGGGGTTCTATATGTATATTCATGATAAAATTTTATTGTATTTTTTCTTACTTACCTCTATAAATTAATTGATATTGTTACTAATATTTGGACAACATAAATTGGTGTTCATTTTTTTCTATGATTTAAAAAATATTTGGAAATTTTGAAAAAAGGGTTGATTTTTTGAGTAGATGACACATCATGCTGGGGGATAAAAAATCATAGCATGAGACCAAACATTTGAAACTAGGTTGAAGTTGGAGTGGAACTGAGTAATTTTGGAGAAGGAATTTTACATTGTAATGACTATATATGTACAAATTCTAGAGGATTCAGAGTTACACTATAAATCAATTTGGCCCATAAATCTTTAAAAAAATATTATACAACTTATACAAGTACTCAATGATTAAGGTTGTTGGTATAAAAATTTGTTATATCTTATAATCATCAATGTAGATCCTTTAAGAAATTGGAATCCACAACATTTATTATTGAAAATCCACAATAAAATCATGAATTATTCATTAGTACGAGGAATTAATGTATATATAATATGGATTAAACACATGGGATTCTATTTTCATGTGAGATCACATATATACGATAATATAGGTGATCAGATAGTCGACAAATGATTGGAGGAAACCAAATCATGTATCCTTATTGACGTGCTATTATCACCATCATTTTTAATCATGTAACTATGTTTCCATCCTTCCTCACAATTTTCATAAGGGGGTTGTTCCTTTGTGTAGCATGAAATTATTGTAATAGGATGTGTTGGGTATTGATTAATCTGTTTTTCTATTCATGTTTGTGTTGTTCCACATTTACTAAAAAAATTCTTAATCTATTTTATTCTATGATTCATGATCATTTCATTGATATATGGTGAGTAATTACATTTTCATCATTTAATCACCATATATTGTGTATAAAAATTATGCAATCCAATGAAGTTAAATTTAAATGGGGTTTTCGGTAACCTACTCCTATAAATGACCATTTAATTGACCATACCAATGGTACAATTGTCGGATTTGGAAAAGGTACCCAAAAAAAGGATCCCTAAAGACAAAACATTAAAAAAAATATAAATAAATTAATAATTAATTTAATATCTATCACAAAAGACCTGAAAAAATTAAACCTATTATGATTCCCACTTGATTCCACAAAGAAAACAATTTTATCGTTCTGTCTTCATTAGGTTTTTTCTAAAAACATTAAAAGTCATTTCATCTGATTGAATATGGATCAACCTTGATTTATAGTATAATTAATTCTAAAATTAGTAGTTTTCGTATGGAATATAAATATTTAGTCTTAAATACTTTATAGAAAAAATGAAAATTTTAGAATTTTTCAATTATGTTCCCAAATCTATTTATTTGTAAATTAGTTTTTAATGTTTTATTCAAAAGATGATCTAATACCAATGGTAATAAAAAAAATATAGTAACTCATAGCTGGTTTCTACTTTATTATTGTATAATATGATATATAAGATTTTATAATCAAGGATCAATAAGTTTTATACTATTATAGTTCCTGAAAAAAAATTTCTTCACATTTTACATTGGAAATAAAATATAAAAACATAGTGAAAATAAATATTATACAACATTAAACTAGTCCTAATATTAATTCATCGTGTCCTTAGGAAGGGAATGAAAATTAGTGTGAGATAAAATTATTATTAATGGTCATATATAATGGAATATATCATGATTAAATAATTAATAATAAATATATAAAGGTAGAAAATGGAGAACACAATCCATTTAATAAATAACATGAAAATTAAATGAATCCCTAGATAATATCAATGATGTAATGTCATGGATAATTGTAACTGCATTATAATGGAAGAAAATGGATAATATTGGACATCGGGATCTTAGACATTATGATATATTTGACATCAACTCCATGTGCAAATATAGATTAATTCGTGGGTCAATACACACAAATAACCGATTTAATATTTTTTTTCAAATTTTGAGTCTTATGGGAAATGTTGATGGATCAAGGGGATATATATAACTGTTAAACAAAAATAAATATATTTATAATTGATTCATTATTTTTATGAACTATATATTTAATTAATAACAAATATTCATTAATAACTATTTTTTGTATTGATTAAATGATTCCTAATTTCAAGAATTCCCTTATTAGTAAAATAACATATTAAATAAAACACCATACATAGATATTGTAAATTATTTAAAAAAATATCATGGATAAAAATTATATATATATTTTTTTGGATATGTAATTTATACTAGAGGATGATCACATGAAATTAAATGTTACACGGGAATATTAGAGAACAAAAAATTATTATGAAATCAATTCATCATAAATATAGGTTTGGTAATAAATTTATATATTTTTGAATCTAAAATGAAATCTATGAAAAAATTAAAATAATATTTCATTAAGGAATTGTATCTATATAATTATTTAAAAAATGAAAATTCAGATAAATAATATAAAATATTTATCAAAGAAGGAATGTGTGTTGATACTATATATGGAAATAAATTAAAACATTCTTTTTGAAATTTAATAAAGAGTGTAAAAAATGAACCATTTTGGAAAAATTATTGATATTCCTTTAAATTATTTTTTTAATTAACTTTTAACATAAAATCAGTTTAATAAATCAGTTTGGTAAATAAAAATATATTTTTAACATAAATTTTTTAATATATTGATATAGAGGAAACATATATCCAAAAAAATATGATTAATATCAATCATTCTTTTAAACATTAAATTTCATTATTGAAGAGAAAAAGAGAAGAAATTTTAGAATAATTTAAATATATAACTAAAATATCAAATGGATAAGAATATTTATGGTGTTTATAAAGTCTATGTTGTAGGTTTTATTTAACAAAAAATATAAGTTATAATATAGAAATAATATTGTTAAATATATTGGAACTTGTTTGGTAACGTATAAATTGTAACTCCTTTAATTTTTAACTAGAATTGACTCTTTTATAATCATCAACAAATATATATTCATTTTATATACGATAATGTTGATTTACATACACTACATACAAGTAAATAGACTCATAACAAAAAAATGTTTCAATGGATAAGAAATTCTTGAAATATTAAGTATTGGATTGTTCTTTATCCTAAAGGTTATGAAAAATATTTTTCCTAAATTATTACGTCTTAAATAAATAAAAAATTAATATAAATTTATTTTATATTATTTTTCCTTGTATTTTTCTATTTTTCCAATATAGAAGAATGTAAAGTAGTCATTCTTTATATATGGCCACATACAAAAATGTTTTAGCGATATATTCAATGGGTAAATTTAAATATTTTGGTACATTTATATTATAATGATTTTTAATATTATTATATCTATATAATATTCGAATAATACATGGGATTACATTTTTGAGAAAACAAGAAAGAATATAAAAATGATATAATATGTAAAATAAGAGGCATAATCTCATTTAAAAATAATACATTTCAACTAAATATAATAAAATTATTATGTTGAATTGATCAATTATATTGGAAGATATTTTTTATCATCAAGAAGAATTAAAGGAATCTAGATATCTTTTTCTATTATTTATTTTTTAAATGGTTTCAATGGATGAAATTTTAAAATTCTATTAGGATATATTTTTTAATAAGAAATCCTTTAATTATCTTATATTTTTATTAATAATAAAATATTGATACTTCCTATTTAATATTTATCTTTCTTATAAACCTCTCTGTAGTTTTGAAAAAGAGTTAAATCACTTACAAATATAGTAGGTGGAATATATTAGAGATTTCATAGGGAATAACTTTAATTATAATATATATTGTAATGTTTAGAACTTTAATTGTATTCTTAAAATTATTTTAATTATTGTTGTTTTTTCAAATTTTAATATATACTAGGCTACTATTATTATTTTTAGTTATAATATTCTATTTTTTATTGATGGTATTTTATATAAGTTTATGTTTCTAGTTTTTTTTCAGGTTCTCCATTTATATGACTAGGATATCTTGTTGCAAATTAATTAAAAAAACATTTTTGAAGACAATTATTTTAAAAATGATGTAAAAAAAATAAAAAACAAATTATTTCACCTTGGTAATATAATAACCTATGTGAAAAATTCTTAAAAATTTGCAATTCTAATGTGTTTCCATAAGTACTTTTTAAAAATCAAATGTGAAAAAATATTTTTGTCTTAGTTAAGAAAAAACCATGAAAAAAAATTTATAATGTCCCTTAATAAAATTCCATGAGAAAACCGAAGCTATGAAAATGTTGTGAAAAATAGTTTTTCACTCGTGTGAGTAAGGTTTTTACTCAAATTTTGTATTTTTTATTGAAATAATAGTAAGGTGAAAATAAGAATTCATTATGTTTTTATTAAATTATTGTTAACAAAAAAGTAAATAAATAATGATGATTTGAATTATTTTAAAGTGGAATTATCATAAAAATACAAAAATAATCTGAATTTTGAGTTGAAATGTAATCTTAATAGTTTAATGAAGTATATTTTATGAATTAAAGACGTATTACTAATTTAAATAATGTAAATATGTATAAAAATAGGGATGACATGAAGTATATGTAAAGGATTTTATTATATTTTCTTATCACTAAATCGAGATTTGTAAATTTTGAGTAGTGTTGTAGTAATGAGAACATAAAAAATTATGGAGAATATGAAAGAAATTATTTATTCTTGTATACTAATAAGGATTTTTAATTTCCATGTATCGTCACATGAGTGTTCCATATTATGGGTCAATCATTTTATATGATGAATATATAAAAAAAATATTGAACAAATGAATATAATTAATTGATACCTTGTGTTTTTTAGGTGATTCAAGGATAAAACATTGTAAAGAATATATGAAATGATTAAATAAAACCTATAGTCCTTAGAGATCATTAAAAGTGTATGTTTCAAATTATAGAATTTCAAAATGGAAGACATTTCATGATAATGGTGGAACATGGTGATTCAATAAATGATTAATGAGACCCTTATATGGGATTATTATTTTGTGTTATTTTTTATTGTACACTTATATAAAATCATGTGAATGGGGATGTTTATTCTTTTTTGGGTATGATTAAAGTGGAACATCACTATAATAAAATATAAAACATGGTTCATATATTTTAAATGTTTGATATAATAATTGTTGTGTGAATATTTATCAATGAATTATAAATTTAAAATTAGGGCTCACTACAAAATTTTCTTTAATGTGATGACATTTTATTTAACAAAATAAATTTACTTTTTAAAAAATACATATATAGTGGAGACTATTTTTTAAGGGAATATAGTGGTCAATTATTTTTCCCCTCATGAGGATCAAGGTGGTAGAACCTTTCTTGAGGGGAAGTGAAAGAGGGAGGAGTCACATCAAGAAAACGATCTGTTTATCAGATAGAGAGGTTTGGTTTACTATCATCCTTTACAAAGTAGAGATTCCTGGGTGTATTTTCCATGTGATTAAGACATAGATACTAATAGTATGTATTCATAGAAAGAAAATAGTGATATATATGTGGTCAATGGGACTAATTGTGATTATTTTTCATGCATGTACCATCTTAAGGAAGAATCCGTTGTTATAACTTGTAGTAGAAAATATAAATAGACCCTGTATTACTCAACAAAAATATTCTCATAGTTTATTAATATTAGGGAAATGAGAACTTTCTATTTTAAAAAACCAAAATACAAAAGGGGCGTGTTTGTATATATGGGTCCTTCAACTTCATGATGGAATTAGGGTGGAAAGAGTATTTTTTCAAATTAAACAGTAGTTTATTGAATATTTCTATAGATCATTTACTATAAGAATGATCTCATATGTAAAATTATTTTATAGAGATATAATTTTATACAGTCTCATTTTTTAAAATTAATTATTTTGAATTTTAGTTTCATTTAGTTGAATTAATAATAGAGGCATGGTTGAATTCATAGATATATAATTATAATGTTTTAATTAAAAATTAAGTCTTATAAGAATAATAAAATTTTAATTAGTCTTATTTATGTATATGGGATCAGTTATCAAACCGTTTATATTTTGTTGATAATTGTTTTAATATTCTCCATAACTATTTTTTTAGTAGGGAATTAGTTATAGATTTTGAGAATGATGCCATATTCCTTTAGGGACCAACATATTAGTCTGTTACATTATTTTTTCATCTAATCTCAATGTTGAATCCTAGGAAGTTAGGAAATGTGAAAAAATAATGGAACATGAATACTGAATATAGACTTGTACATATTTATTATATAATTAAGTATTTTGGAAAATTTTATCCATATTCCTTAAAAGTAGGGAACAGTAAATGAAAATTTTGTACTATACAAGATGATTCTAGGTAAGAGGATCATAGTGAATTTAAAAATTAATAATCCAATAGGGAATTTATGTTTTAAATATTAGTTAATTTTTATGTATATGAATGTAAATTTAATATATAAATTCAATAATCATGGATCATCAATGAATTATTTTTTAAATTCTATAAAGTATAAACTATGTTGTGGTGGAATTCCCCATGGTGCTATTTTTGTTGTAGTGTTATTCTATGTTCAGTGAAATATTTTTCGTTGTAAAATGACATGATATATGATTAATAATATTATAATATAATAATATTCTTATATTTTGGTTATAATTCTTCATGTGATTTTTATTTTTTGATGAAATGGTCATTAAAATATATTAATAGATATTATTTAGACAAGACCATATGTAATAAATGTTATCATATGATTACACATACTATTATAAAATAATTATGAATACTTGAAGATACACCAATGAATACAGATATATTATAAAATGAAATATTATCCTTCCTTATTAGATATCAAATTATTTATTATAATATTTTTATGATTTATACATTTCTATTCTAATTATTTACCTTGGAGGTACTTCTATAAATCCATTTGAAAATTAAAGAGATATTGTCAAAGAATTCGATCATTCAATTTATGTTAGTCGATACCAATTTAGGAATGTTTTTCATTATATTCATTATGGGTTCTTCATTAACATCATTTATCATGAAATAATTGAAATCTAAAGTGAGGTCTTTATTGTTTAATGTTTACTTTTTTTTTGCGTATTCTCTTTTTCGATGTAGTAGTCAGGTTTTTTATTTTCTTCAATTATATTATTCGTAAGTTGTGGTTTCCAAAACAATATAGTGGAATTATAGTGAGTATCAATGAATAATTTATATGATTAATTTTGAAAAAAGAACTTTTCCAACATATTTACAGATAAAAGAATTTTTTAATATTAATATACCATGGTTTATGTACACTTTTCATTTAAATTTTATGGTCATGTAAAATTAATATAAAATATTATTCAAAATTAGTTAAACCTAAAATAATGTTTCTGACACTATGGTTCTTATAAAAAAATTACCATAGATAAAGAGTAATAGATTTTTACCTAAAAACCAAAAATCATGGAATAAGAAACATGTCTTGGTGATGTGTGAAAATATAGAATATTATATATGAAAAGAAAAAAAATCATTGTGGAGGGTAACACATCATTATTTAAAAAAAATATTTTTAGTTACCAACAATTTGGCAGTTCCAAAGGGCCTGTGGGGAATTTGGTTGGCCTTATACGATTATAAAATTAATTTTTATTGAATTTATCATGGATTATTATTGTAATATAAAATTATATTTTTATATTTTCATTTATTTATTTTTATATTTCATATTCACATATATAAAATTTTGAAACTATGAGAGGTGTTTTGATTTGAATTAAAGTATTTATATTTATTTGTGTTATTTTCATAAAATGTACATAATATTTACATGATAGGTAAAAAATATGGAATATTTTTATTCAAAAATGTCTACAAACTGTTATTAAATTATAAACAAATATTTATTTAATCCCCCTATAAGATCATTGGGAGATCATTGAGGTAGAGGGTGCCTTAGGTATCTTAAATGAATTTTATATTTCCTCTCAAAAAAATAACCATATATTATGATGATTTATATATATTAAACAAAAAAATCCGTCTCACTCTAAAATAGGTAACCAAATGATTTATAAGTTTCGTATCTCAAAATAGAAATCTAATCCTTTATATGATTTGCAAGTTATCAAGTTTACATGGACCATTTGAATTTACTTTTAGGTGTAGGCAAGTAGGGTTTGTCACTAAACTCATAATATATTTATACTGACAATGTTTTGGTAAATCCCACACAGAAGTGCATCCAACACTTTTCCATGATAGTAATATTTGGTAACAACTAAAGATACATCCTACAAATATATTGTTTTTGAGTTTTTTTGTGTTGATTTCATCTCAAAATTGAATGTTACTTATTCACTTTGCATACACTATAAAACACACATATTAAATTTATTGTACTATAATAATATTATTAATATTTCTATATCCTCTCTATAATATATGAATAATATATTATTAATTAATCTCTATGAACTTTATTTCACTCCCTATTTTGATTCTCTTTATCTTTTATAATGACATCATTGTGTATTCATCGTCAAATTCTATATTCAAATCTAAATTATAAACCTCATTCAAACACAAGTAAATTAATCCCATTCCAAAATGACCCATTGGATCACCATGTGTCTCATATTAATCATTTTTTACATAAAATAACATTAGAGGAACAATTTTATAGGCTCCAGAGCCACTAATAGAGTTACGTCACTATAAAACTTAAAACTGAAGCATTTCTTTACACCTAGGAGTTTTATAATATAACTAGGAATAATGTATGTTTTTAGTAATACATATATAATTATGTCCTTGAATACTATGTATTAGACCCTATTTTTGTCTAAATACTCTAAACCACATAAAAAATCACTTCAAAACTCCTAACACTATAGTATTCTTCTTCAAGTCTATTTCATAATATGAAATGTTTCATACACAATGATATATTCTATGTTGTAATTCTCTAGCTTTTGATCCTTTCAAAAGAGATCCACTAACTAATAAAAAATACCACTAATTTAGATGACAATATTTTAACTACTCAATGTTTCAAATAGTGAAATTCCATTTAGACCATGAATTCCTTATTTTCATGTTATTATCCACTTACACTTCAAACAACATCCTATGCAGTTTTTACTTTCTCAAATTCTCAAAATCCCATAATGGATACACCATGATGTGGTGATCCCAAATTTGAATCCATGTTTACATAATCATAATTAAAACACCATTGGGACTCGTATTACATGATCATATTAGATGTTTTTGACATTTAAAGAACAATACATAGAACACCTATAAAAATTATAATTTTGAATTGGTTACCCCATGTTCATATGATGAAAATCACTCTAGGTCAACACATCATCTCACCCTAGTATAATATGTACCGCTGTTTCCATCAACCGAAACAACCAGATGGAAATTACCATTAAAATAAAAATTTACAATGTATTATTATTTTTAAATTATATAAATACTATGCCCATTTTCAAATCCCACTTTGTCCTAGTGATTTCTCATTAATCTTATTGAATCTATTTTAATAAATAAATAATATTATATTAATCTCAAATCACTAGACTAAATAAAAATGAAAACTAACTATTGTAATTCATCATTAAACATTTAGTTTATACATGATTTATATGTTGAAAATTAAATAAAAAAAATATTTTCTACTGAGATTATTTCTTCATATGACACTGGCTCACCAATATTTCCAAAAAAATATTTTAACATGTCAAGGTTTCAATAATCCCCCCTTTTGGATTACTTTTAAATCAATGAACATAAATCACAATGCCACATTAACTCATAACATTAGATCACCATTTTGAAATTCTAATCATACATGATAAAACACCATGTAGTAAGTATGAATATTTTATCAATGAAACAATTTTATATAAAAAAATTATGTCTATTTTAAAATCATTGAAAATTTATTTCCATGATTATTCATTAATAATTTAAAACCAATTGAAAAAATCTTGTGATAATCAAAATATCATCATTAAAAACATCATCAAAAAATATATCCTATGCTCTAGGAAAACAATTCCTCCATGCACTTCAACTATATTATTAAAATTGTTCACACATGCATCTTGATGAATTCAAAATTTTCACCATTTAAAACTATCATAAAAAATATAATCCCACTAAATAAGATGGACACATAACTATAGATTACTCTGATAGTATAACCCCCCTCAGAAAACTATATGAAAAATATATAAATAGATCTGTATTTTCTCTTATTCCACATTGAAAATAATAATATAAATAAAATTAATAGATATGAGATAAATGTATGTCATATCATTGTGATTTAACACCCTGATATTTTGGAATATTGTTAATTTAATTAATACAATATTCAATAGCTTACTATATGTGAAATAATAATGAAAATTATGGTATGATATATTAAAATTAAAATTATTATGACCTAGTAAAATGAACAAAACATTCAACAAATAAAAATATACTTATATATTTTAAATATCCTATATTTAGAGAATTAATAATTATTATAGTCTAATTGTTCTTCCCCAATTAAATCTTAAAATTAATAATAAATTAAATAGAAAAATTTCAAATGATTAATATGAAAATAAATTATATTAATACTTTCTGATAAATATGCCAGAATATCTCATATTAGAAATAGATTTTAAATAATAATATAAAAAGATAATGTTTAAAAACATTAATTTTTTAAAAAATAATTTTTTTATTATATTTTGAATCTTCATTTAAAAGATAAATTAATCAATTTTAAAATTTTTATTTTAAAAAAATAAAATTATTCTTTAATGGAGCATTTAAATTTCAGCATGAAGTTTATTTTTGATATTTTTTTGAAATAAATGATTTAGGGCTGTATAGTGAAAAATCATATTTATTGTAAAAGCGTAGTGTTTATTGCATTATAATAAAGAAAATGTAACATAAAAACATAAAAATCATTTTCATTGTCAAATATGTATTAAGTATTAATTATATTCCATGGTAAATATTGTTTTTATTTTATAATACATATATTTATGAACATCAATAAAAGAAATTCTTTTTTGCATCTTCATTTTATTAAATATTATTTATTTTGAAATTATTTTTTTCTTTATATAAAATAAAAATAAATTTTCATATTCTATAACAAAACAATTTAGATCATTGAAACCATATACAATTAAAATTATTACTTCAAAAACTATATTTTTAAACACATACAATTTTTATATACATGTATTTTACATCTTATATGCACTAATGTTGAAATTAATTTTTATTAGATATAATCATTTCATAATATAAAAGAGATTTCATATTTATAAACATTATGTAAAGAATATATAATACCATATATATTTTTATTTTTGATTTATAAATATTGTACATGACAACTAGTATCTTTAGTTAAATCTAACATGGTAAAATTAATAAATCTTATTGTAAAGGGAATGAAAAATCTTACAATCTTATTTATAATAGATCAGTTAAATTATTATCATTATTATATAATACCAATTAATTTAGTGTATGTTTTTTTGTTCAATAAACATTGTTAACAAGTGATTTTATTAAAATATATATTTATAATTACAAAAATTCCATTCGATCCACTTATAAAAGAGGCCTCCCTCCACCCATTCAACACCATGCTAAAAAATATATTTTCTCATGAAAAAACATTACTTTTACATACCGTATAATACAATTTTCATGAAACCATCCCCACCTAAAGAGTACCCATCCTTGGTGAAAAATGGTAGAAGGGATATGGTGAATGCATGAGTTCTACCTCCAATAGGCTTTGGGTACGATACTAGCACTGATGGTATAATACAAATTAATATGAGAGGTATTAATCTATAAAGAAATATGTGGAAGAGATATATAAGAATGATACACAAATAAAAATATTATTAATAATATATATAAGGAAATCCTTAGTGAAAATATGCAATGTCATATATTACTAAATAGTTGAATGTAAAACTACAAGTACCAAAAAGGTAAAGATGGTAGCGACCACCAAGCCTAAAATATTCATTCAAAACCTAGATCCAGTAAAATCCATCCATATCGTTGAAATTCAAATGATGAAATTAAAAATTGTTTATATATATAGTTTTATCATAATTGTATACTATGTTTAATCCTCCTCGACACCTCTTGTGAAAAAGGTAATGAATGCATGCTAAAAAAAAGTGAACAACAGGGAAAGTAACTCATCGCATAAATAGGTATACTAAAATCCAAACCTCACAACAGATAAATCTCATCATAGAACACATAATATATATCATATAATATAATAATTAGTCATAAATAATACTCCAATCCTTCCCCATTGGTTTTCTACTTGGCCTATACATCTCATGTCTTGATTCCTCTCTCTCCAAAATAATCCCACAAAAAGAAAAAAAGTAAACGAATCACAACATGAAGATCATTAATCACATAATCACATCATACCATATCATATCACAATATATATTAAACGAGTAGTTTTTTGGATCCAAAACAAACTATATGATGTGTATCATATATCAGGTATTATACCTCAAGCCATTACATCCCTCAAAGCAAGTATATATCTCATGGAATCATAGCCTTAAATCATCATATCAACAATAATATATAGGATACTATATATTGGGATATATGAATGTTAACAAACACAATTGAACATAACCCTATACCAACATATGTGGTTAAAATGAAAACCATACGTACTAAAAAAATTAACCACCAAGAGAAGGTGGTAGTGATATAGTGGGAATTGGCTATCCATCATCCCATTATAGTGGTGTGAAATGAACCCTCTCAGAGTCCAATTATTATTTGTCAACCTAAATGACATGTACGAGGATGTATATAAAATCATTAATGAATAAAATATAATATATCTCAAAACCACACCATAGGAATAACCTATTCTTAGACTCAACTACAACTATTGTTCCTCAAACTTACGATTTCCACTCCTAATCCCATTTATACTATAAGAAAATGGTCATTTGAAGGAGATACATTAATTAAATATTTTATTTTAATGTTTCTTTTAATTAATTAATTATCCATTAAATTTCCCATTAACATTATTCCACATTACATTACTCTAATCATCAGAGTAATGTCTATACCATCCAACCATAATCAAAACAGAGTCCATTTTTCACAAGATTAACATCATTTCAGTATTTTAATTTCATAAAAACTAACCTAGTGGGTTAATAATTATTTAATAATTACTAGAATAATTCCATAAAGTAGTTACCCAATGAAAATATCATACCCTTTCGAAAATAGGAATATTCCAACCAAGCATATCTAGATGCCTCATATAGTGGGGAACATAATGAAGATAAAATAATAAAACTACCCACCCATAATTTTGTATATTTATTTAATGGAAGAATAAAAAATTATAAAATCAACTAGTAACACCATATTAAACTAACTCTAGCATATCTGGTGAAATCCCCAACACCCACTTGCATTTCTTAAATCATCTCACCATCATAGGTGCCAACTGTTACCACATAATCTGAGTGTACCTTCCCAAATCATAACAAACATACCAAGCTACACTATCCAAGTCTCACATAACATCACATAGACAGATCACATATAGATAATATCATACAATTAGTGTGAAAAAAAATAATAGTCCACATAAGAATCTAATCCCGAAAATAAGGCATTCATCTTTCACACAAAAATGAGCTCTCTGGAATCTAAAAATGAGGCATCTGGCATTTTCAAGAAGATATTAAATTTGTGGCACAACATTTATATTTAAAAAAATATTTTATTATATAATGGATTATTTAATTCCCTATTCACAGGTTCCGACTACAGGAAACCCATGGCATCAATATATAACAGGCTATCAAAATCTAAACATTCTATTAATTTTAAAACAAGATTCATCATACTCTAAGAAGAACCACTTCCAATTAACATAAATTATTATTATTTTCAACATTCTCAATAAGAGTTATAATGATTCAGGTTCTTTATCCATTCGATTAAATAATATAAGATCATATTTGATTAAGAAGGCACACTACATCATTTTGATTTTCAACAAATTACATGAAATACAAGATACATTTGACATGAATTTTATTTAATTATTAATAAAAATCATTAAATATTATTAGATTTATATTATTTACCATTTTCCATAAAGAAAAACATTGACATATATATCATAACAATACATAATAAAAATCATTACATAGACATCTCAGTATCTATAAAATCAAGAGGAAATTTGTTATCGTGGTAGAAAACAACAACATGTGATCTCTACAACTAATTCATTATTAATTCAGTTCAATAATTAATAGGCTATCTCATTACCATATGAAGGTCTAAACCAAGATAAAATATTTTTTCCAAATTATTAAATAGGAGAATAAATTAATCCACTAAATAAAAGGCATGAACATTCCTCACACTTGAATAAAACAAGGTCGTAGGTCCTAATCACCCCCCACAGGAGATGAATCCCTCTAAGGATATCATGAATAATCCCCACCAATGAAATACCAATAGAAATATATTTGAAAAATGGTTAGAAACCTATATCACATTTATTGATAAAGAGAAAATATTCAAATCAATGAAACATGAGTGAAAAAGGAAGAGAATACCTTATGTCTCCATGGGTAGAAGGAAAAAATATAAGATTTATGATAGTTGATGGGATTAAAAAGGAATGGAATATAGATCAAATTATCCCAAATAAATTGAGATAAAAGTTTTAGGATTTAAGGAAATCTCAAGGAATTGAAACTTATAAAGGTGTACTACTTAAAGGATATTCACTATGTGACACCCTTTCACATTTTTTATATGTTAGTTTTCATGATCCTCAAAAACTTAAATCACCAGAAACCATTCATCCCAAATTTATAACACTTCGAATGGAACCCCACGAACTAACCTCAACAATGTTGTGAATGAATTTCGGGTAATGGATCAGTCTCCAACACAATATTTGAATCACACATTCAATATGTTAAACCCATACATGTAATTATTTCTCACTCTTTATATATTTTAGCATCCCATCATGGCTAGAAAATATCTAGGTGTCCTCTAAGTACCTTAGACATCTAAAACACCCAAATAGTCCAACTATATGAATCTAGGCCTTTAAATTACATACAAATCAAAATATTCTCTAACATGGGATCCAAAACCAATCCTAAAAAAAATGAAAATGTTCCATCTGAATAACTACCATACGAGATGCACCTAATAGATCTTTCCATCTAAAGATTTCAACAACCTAATCAGAGGAAATATCTAAAACCACACAACCAAAAAAACCCTCTCCTAAACACACTATTTGGGTAGATACCCACTAAAAGATAGAATGAATAGAAATAAAAAAATAAATGGGAACCATATCATAAAAAAGGAAGGTAAACACCAACAAAAAAATCAACAAAAGATAAAGAAGTAAAAAACTCAGGGTATTGAGTGCACATCTATGACTCATGCTCCCATGTACTATCTTCTATTCTATTGTGATTTCACAAGATATGAAATAAAGGAATAAAATGAATGAAAAGATCTTTATTATGTTTTTCCTCAATCTCTACATGATTCTCCTCCAAGGTTTCATCATCAACAACATTAAACTTCCCTCAATCAATGATATGAGGGTTTTGATGAAGAGAAAAATAGTGTTGGGACCTATAAAAAACATCATCTCTTCCTCTCATCTTTATGGTATGTTCTATCTAAAATTACAAGGTTCCAATATGATCCAAAACATCTAAAGTCCCAAAAGACTAGGGTTAAAATTAATCCCATGAACAAATCATCACTTTTCATAATTTCAAGTTGCCTCTAAGAACATGTGTTCTCCAACATCAGTATAAGATTTATGATGATCTTTCACCGACTTCATGCACTCATGAATTAACTGTACCATTTCTATTTTATTATAAAATAATTATGACTATATAATTTCTATATCTTTAACCTCAACAAAATATAATTGAGAGCATTATGTTTTGTCATACAAATATTAAAAAAGAACCATAACAATTGTGGAGTGGAAACATTATTATAAGAAATCTAAAATAGGGGTAGGTTCCTCATCCATAAACCAAAAAAATATATGACATAAGATAGAAACATTTCTTTAAGAGTTTGGATAGTCCACCATTTTTATGATTCTTCTCTTGAGGGAAAGTAGTTCAAAGGAATAACTGAGAGCCAAAAGAATTCTAGAGGTCACTCTTTAACAAGGGTGTAATACGAGGACCCGAACTAGATATGATCATCCATAACACTATGTGAAGTATAATTATATTATATAGATAATAACATGACATAATATCTACTTATACTCACACACTAATAAGTATAATGAAGGGTGATTTAATCAATCAATCTACTATAAACCATATAAGTCCAAAACATATTTTTGTTTGAGGTAGATAGGTAATGATTTCCATTGAGGTTTCCTCCAACATCCACTTGGGATCAACTACTTGATGGAGTGAACCACTGAGAACAATGTGCTTTACTTTCACCAAAATATAGGTGAAACATCATGAAAAAATAACTAAAATAAAACACTTCATTCAAGGATTCCAAAACTAACATTTGTGATCTAGAAACATCTTCTTTGCACTGTGATGTACCACTAAGGTTATACTATCGAAATCATGAAGATCCATATCATTTATCACTAGATGAATAGAAATAATTAATTGGAATAACACCAGTTTATGTCCTCCCCCAAACCATCCATAATGGGCATTGTTAAAAATAACTTGATATCTCTATAACACTACCTCAGAATTCCCTAGATAGGACTTGTCGACCAGTTACATTTAAGATAACAACACAATCACCTTGAAAATAAAACTTAAACCTTTATGCTCTCAAATATATTGATTCATCAGTGTGATCTCTTTCATTTCGCTACCAGAAACTCTAGATTAAGGCATGGAATCACAATGTGACATCCAACTCAGTGCATCAGGTATAAAATTTCCCATTCCTAGTATATATGAAATCATGATGTCATATTTCTACAAAAATTTAATTATTTGATGAAGACTAATGTTAAATTTTCACTGGATTAAGACATACCTCAGTCTCTCATGACTGGTAAAAACAAAAAAACACTCACTAATGAGGAAATTTTTCAAAAAAATTGAAGAAAAAAATTCTTCAAACTCAATAAAATGGGTGAAATTCTTATACACATAGAGACATAACTATTGAGAAAAATATGAATCAACTATTCTCTAATTCATCAGACCACAACCCAATATATGATGCGAATAATCACAGAAAACATGAAACTAAACTACTTTTATTGGAAAAAAGGATGCGGCTGTAAACAACTTCTACATCATGTACTCGAAAGATTCTTGGCATCTGTTGGTATAAAGAAAATACTAATCCCTTATTGTAAATTCTTTAGAGGAGTTCCAAACTAAGAGAAATATATTAATAGCCTCCTATAATATTATACTTGAACAAGTAAACTATAAAACTATTACACTATATTAGGGAATGGGGATTCCAATGAAAAAACCGATACCTGGAAAGGCTTTATATCTAATCATTTTCAGTACATGAAATACCCAATGAAATGGATTTCATGAGCCTAGATCTCACACTTTAGAAACATATTGAACATCTTATAATAATTATGAAATCCCTAAATAGATTGCATATTGTCTCTATTATAGTCCTTATACACAGAGTATACAAATATATTATCATTGAAAACCACCCTAAAATTATCTATCAAATATCTGAACACTATGTTAATCAATATCCCGACTATTATAGGGTAATTTCCCACACCTAATAGAATAACAAAAAACTCTTGATACCCATGATGGAAATAGATTGATGTATTATAAATGTCATCATAATTCACCCATATGTATTTACAACCTAACTACAGAGAGTTCATTATGAGGAAAACTTCTTTGTTTATCTATTCAATTAGATCATCAATCCATACAAAAGGATAGTGGTTATTTACTTGAACATGGTTCCTAAAAAAACAATTGATACAAATTAAAAAACCACCACCATCATTCTTCATAAAAAATTGGTTCACCCCATGTTGTTATACTAGGCCAAACAAAACCTCTCTACAAAAGATCATTGAGTTATGATAACAACTATCGAAAATCCAAAATAAAATCCATATATAAACACAATAAGACATTAGATACATTTAGATATAAAGAAACCCCAAACACAATATCTTATAGAGGGTTTAATTATAAAAACAAATATGTAAATATATCGGGGTAATACTTTTCAACGATTCGAAACATTGACTATTGAACATACGATTAATTCAGGATCAGATCGAACATCAAAATTGATAATGAAAAAAACACATCTTACCCATTTAAAGGTCTCTCT
Organism: Viscum album; assembly: GCA_963277665.1. Taxonomy (NCBI): domain Eukaryota; kingdom Viridiplantae; phylum Streptophyta; class Magnoliopsida; order Santalales; family Viscaceae; genus Viscum; species Viscum album. The sequence goes on along the minus strand of OY728153.1, from coordinate 1,174,315,129 downwards.
TTCCAAAAAAACCACTGGCTCTCATTTACTCTCATATAAAATAACTTACTTCATGATGTAATCAATGATATCTTTCATGAAGTATAGAAAATTAATTCCTAGGATGATGTTATATGGATATATCCCTAATCCTATTACGTCTCTCCAAGAGTGGTTACTCCCCAGATATAGCTCATTGTCTTTTCAAACATTATTCGGGTCAGCCAGACCTCCAACTAACATAGTCCACTCTAAGGACATTAGAAGAATATCTACCCCAATCTGAAAACCATGAATGGGTGTAGTATATATTGATGACTATTTCACCCATGAATCTAATAAAGAATACAACCATATGGAAAATTTTAAATTGGTATCTTGAATAAAATCTACAACACATAATGTTGGAAACACCAAAGTAGGAAGCTGACCATGAACATATCTAAATCCACGCTGGCCCTACTAATGAGCACCTACATTAAAATTTTATACTCTCCAAGGAGAATGAGTTTACTAGGGATATACTCTTCCTACCCAATCAACTCTCTACTGATCTCAAATAAGAACACCATATTACTAATCCCTCAAATGAAGCTTCTTTAATAGAGAAACCTAGAGCAGAACACCTGGTGCATGCTGACTTCTTAGAATGGTTTATCACTCTCTCCACTAATGAAATCATCCTTCACACGAAAAGAATATGTACGATCCCTTAGAATATGTCTGAGATTCATGAACGTTGTGAAATTAAATGATGAAAAATTGTACCTACTCTATAATGAAAAAAACCTATTCTCTCTAGGAAATTGGGATCCCCAAACCATATAACTGCTTCAGCAGGAATCATAAATAGAGTGGCCTAGCACCACAAGATATGTATCCTCTTCCCAACACCTTGAGATACATTGACATCATAAACGATTTAACCTCTCACTTGATCAATAAATGCAAGGACTCCTAAAAATTTATCAACCTAGAATAATCAATAAGAAGCACATTTGAACCATATCATAAATGTATCCTAAAATGGATAATAAACTATCACGCTATGGGAATCCATCGTAAAAAGGTATGTGACTCCCGTAGACTATCTCAATTTTCATTCATAGAAAGGAACTATTCATGAAACTGATCTCACAACTTCTCCCATGAGAATACTAACACCACATGATTCTTAAGGAATAAGAACCTCCACCTTCCCACTCCTCCATGTAGCACCATCATATCCAAATAAAACAATTTCTCATTTTGAGAAATTTTTGAACTAAAATATAAATCAACCTAATTTAACATTTATTCTATTATTGAATTTGGAGTGAAACCATATTACTTTTGAAAACTATATTATTAAAACTCTTGGAGTGTCCTCCTCCGAGTGTCTTCATCATCAACCTCCACTCACAGGCAATCTACTAGAACATCCTATTGAATAATTTCGATGTGAACCAGATGATGACATAAACCCAGATCCATGACTTTAAATAGAAAAAACAATAATTCTCCTAAAAATAGAATTTGGAATAATTGAAATTAATTAATAAATTATTTTATGATTTTTTATGTTTTTAAAATAACCCATTGTCTACCAACATCAAACACAGATGCAATAAAGATTGATTCATGATTATTTCATAATTATCTATGCTGCAACTAGTACCAGATAATTTAGTTTGTCTAATAAACTAAAAAGAATGTGAATTAGATCAAAGGGGACCCTAAATATATATTTTTTATCTAATATCCCATGTTTACATTTGTCATTAAACATATATAACACAGTTTTCCTACCAACCCATTAAAACCATCGGTCCCTAACTCATAATTCCATATTATCACAAAATATACTCCTTTTAGTACCACTCTTTTATAAACAACTCTCCCCAAATAGTAATTATCCTATGATGGAAATTATAGATGGAATATGCTGACCTCAAAAGTTTCAAATTTAGTAGGCTCCAGGTTGGAGACTAGCACTAATATTATAATAAACATATATATATGGGAGGGGTTCACCTCTAAGAGGACATGGTTGATAGGTAAAGAATATAAATAAAACAATCAACACGTTCTCTCTCTCACACACACACAGAAAAATATATATATATAATGAAATCCCAAGTTTAGACATGAAATGCCGCATAGTACTAAAAAAAGGATAACTATAAGTACCAAACATTAATGGCAACAACTAAAACAATGCCTAAATAGCTCTCACAAATACATGATCTAGTAATACCCTGCCAAATATTTATCCTACTATATATGACTCTAAAAAAAATTATATAAGTATAGTGAGAATAAGAGTATATGAATTAGGATCCTCCTCAGAGATTATCATGAAAAAGATAAAAAAATCATGTTAATGAATAGTGAACAACAGTTAATCTAACACATCAATTAATTAAGTATACTTTGTTCCCATACATACCATGGACATATCTAACCAAGTATTTAATACAGTAGATAATCTAATATAATAATTACATATCAAGGGTACCCTACTCCTGCTTCCCCATTGGTTTTTCACTCTACCCCAAAATCACACATCCTGAGCAATCTCTACCCAAAATATGCATTCCTTAAGACATTAGGGAGATGAATCACAACATGAACATCATCAGTTCAAACCATATCACATCAATATATATATTAACCATGTAGGTTTCATGAGACGCCAAATCTCATATAATGTGTATCATAAATTAGGAATTACACATAAATAGATCACAACCCTAACACCATGTAAATACTTGAATACATTACAACCTATGCGTGTCATACCAATAATAATACATTGGATACTATATATATGTATAAATTTGTGTGAATAACCACACGACATCATAGACATATACACAAATATATGGGGAAACTAACAAAACTTCATAACAAAATTGGTAAATAACTCGGGAAAATATCAAGGATAGAGGGGGTAGTAAGACAACTATCCTCCCAATGGGATGTTGGAGGGAACACCCTCCCAGATTCCACTGGGTATCAGTTTCCCTAACCAACATGGGTGGGGTAGCATATAAAATCATAGAATATATAAGATATGATATATCTCACAACCATACTAATGGAATAATATATTATTAAACTCAAATACTACTAACATCCCTCAAGCTCCGGACTGTCACTACATAGACCATATATCCGATAAGAAAACATGAATTTAAAAGAGATGTATTAATTTATTAAACTATTCTTATAACTTCCTTCTATTAATTAGTTCATTATGAATTAAGATATCCATTAAAAATACTTAAATTATACTAAATTAATAATCATATTATTGTTTATTCCCTTCTGTCAAAATCCATCATTTTTCAATGGTTTCTTGAGAGGAACATATTTTCATAATTTTCATTCCATCGGCACCAAACCTATGGGTTAAGAAATATTTATTTATTATTATAATCATTACATAAACCATGTCTTCTAGTAAAGTAATACAATGATACCACTAAGAGGAAACATGTAACCAAGAACATCCACCTACCTCATTAAGTGGGGAATTAAATGGAAATATCAATCAACCTATTTGTCTCCCACTGACTATTTTCATATTATTAAAGAACTAAACATTATCACATCAATATGTAGTCCTAGATTCATCCCATTCGATCATTTTTGGTATCCTCCCTAACACCCACATTCATGTTCCAATGCATCTCCCCATCACATAGGTAAACTACTACAATATTCTTTGGGCCTTCCTGACCATATCTCATCATCCATCCAAGGCCTACAAATCCCAGGATTATATCACATCACATATAAAATCTATCATCTATAGAACGCCACTAAATTAAAAAGGAAAAATTAGCATAGTCAATATGGAAATATTTTCCATAAAATTGGTATATATACATCCCAGATAAATGAGCTATCAGAGATCCATATAGAAGGAACATGGCTATATCAAGATTACAATCAACTAAATTCATAACAATTATCTATATCAAACAACTATTTTTAATTCCATCTACATTTGACGAATTAATTTATCCTAGGATCCAACTATGGGAACCCAAAGACATAACATTTTAAAAATAAATCAAAATCAAAACATGAATTTATGAATTAAAACAAGATTCATTAAAATGTGTGAAGAACCATTATCAATTAACAATAGTTTTTAATAATTATTATCATTATCAACAATAATAATCTTGTATTATGTTATTTATCAATTAAATTAAATAAAAGGAAATTATATTTGAATAATCATGAACATTTATTCTATTTTATTGAGATAAAATTTCTAGAAAAACAATATACATTGGATATATTAAGTCATTAATTCCTTATGAAACTCATTAATATATACCTACTTTATTTTCATTACAATTTTCAATCAAAAAACCCATGATAATCCATATAATAACACTACATTCTAAAAATATTAACATTGATAACAAACTATCTATAATATCAAGGGGAAAATAATTATCAATGTAGAAAAAAACAATATGCTATTTCTATAATAATTTAATTAACAATATTGTTGAATAATTATTAGGTTTATTTAGTTAACATCAAAAGGGGAAACCCATTAAAAAGTTATTATTTCATATATATTAACAACATAATCAAATTATCCCCTATATATCATGTGTAAAAATTCATCCCATGAAAAGAGACCAATAAATTAGTTTCTGATAATCCTCCCATAAAAGTGGTATCCCTCCATGGACTTCATGCCACAATCAAACCAAAAAAAGCCAATAAAAATATTTTAGAATGAAAGAGAGAGACTTCAATCATATGTAATGAATAATATATAGCATCTAGATCAAATAAAAATGATGGGGAAAGGTATAACATATGTCAAATATCCAATAATTGAAGAATATAAACTTGGATAAATCCCCCTTAAATGGATTCTAAAATGATTGAAGAGAGTGACATAGATCACCTAGTAATTGAGATAAAATGTGAAGAGAAAGATAAATAATGAAGTAAGGAATCTTATAAAGGTTCATTTCATAGATATTCATTATTAATTTATACCCTTTCTCGTAATGTATGTATTTGGTATTATGTACTATAGAAAAAATGAGTCGCCTCACACCATTTGGCCCCGATTTATTTTAGGTCATGAGGGACCCCATGAACTAGCCTCTCAAAATCTGTGAAAGTCTTTAGTTCCATGAATAGGGAACGCATACAAGCCATAAACCACACAATCATGATTTTAAACCCTTACACATCATTAATTTTTCACGCTTCTAACTTTTAACAACCAAACACCACTAGACCTGCTCTATGCCTCCCCTATGCACCACAAAATTTTGAATCACACAAAGGGTTGACCTAGATGAGTCCATGAAGCAAAAAATACTCCTTTTTATTGACCCTATTGTCTTAATATATTGACTTAAGACATCCATTTATGTGAAATCCTATATGTGAAACACAATTATTTAAATGTGGGTTCCCATTTTTTAGAATTTCAATTACCCTATAAATTAGTTTTTCAATCATAATTTTCGAATTCCTATAAGATAAAAAAATTATTTTCGATATTCTAGATCTTATTCTGTTAAGGTAATAACTTTTAATGAAATTATTACTTCACTATTAAATTAATAATATTTTATTTCTACTTTTTCTGGACTACTACCTCCACAAAAAATTAATTTTCCCCTCTACCTCTATTCATTTATTTTAAAGTTAAAATTTAAGAATAATTTTTATTTATGTTATATAATAGTTATTTTAAAGAAGAATAAAATTACTAACCATCTTTTCCTCGCATTATTTTATAAATAATAATGTTAACTGTTCATTGTAAAAATAACCACCTAAATAAATTAATGTATCTTTTTTTCATATATATACTTTATCAATTATTAAAAACTATTAAAATATGATTCGCCACCTAAAATTTTTCTCAATAAAATCATTATCTATTTTAATAAAAAAAATATTCAAAGATAATCCAATTTCGTATTCCCAATCATCTATTAATTATTATATGATCATGTTTGGTTCATTCTAACAACCTAAATAGACAATTCTATGAAATAATATCATCGAAGAGTATAAGTAATCAATTACTGAATATAAATGATAAAAATTATTAAATAATGTTTTTTGGACTAACATAATTAATATTTAAATAAATATTTAAGATATCATTGTTCCTTTGATAAATATCACTCAAAAATACTTGTCTACTATTATATTTACATGATCCATTACTAAAAAAATAATTTAATGAAATAATAACATTATATAATTTCTTAAAACATATGTTAAAGTATATTTCATTCTCTAGTAATGATATAATTTTAGGGATGAATGTATAGTAATAAAAATTTTACTATACTAGTTCAAAAGAGACATGATTAGACATTACAGATATTGAAAATATATAATAACTTACAAATATACATATCACGAATAATTAAGAATATTTTTTATAGAATGTTAAAGATATGATGAATGTTATTAAATATTTTATGATTTTATCTATTTTTTTATATAGTAGATTCAAGTTCTTTTTTGACTGTGAAAGAATTATGGTTGGGGTTCTTTTTATTAGATTTAGGTCTTGATACATATTTCTATTTTTGAATAATGAAATACATATTATAATTTTATTAATTGATACATAATATGATTTAAAATATTATTCTAATTTATGGGGTTTTAATAGATCGATATTAATTTTTATTTAAGGGGAATTCATCTAAAAAATACCAATTTTGTAAGTGTTTTTTAAACTCACCTATCTTCATTGAGTTATAATGCTCCATCTGGAACTTATTTCTCCCATGTATAATTTAATCCACTAAAGTATTTTATTTTATGTTATACTCTGTATCTTTATAGGAAAAATGACAATTTTTATTGAAATATTCAACCTTAATTAATTTCTTCAACATAAAATGTATATCATTATTGAGAATAATTACAATACTATTTGATGAAGGATTCCTATGATTTTCAATATTTTAAATTATCATCAGTGTTCTATATTGAAATTTGTAATAATATTTAGTTTTATACATTATGAAATTTATATTCCCTTCTATTCAATTAAAAAAAATTAATACTATTTTTATGATGTAGGTTGTCAATAATGGTATATTAAATAGTGTCTTCATCTATTCGAAATCCAATATTTTACATTCTGAGAAAAATTATTTTGATAAACATTTTTTCCATTAAAGGATATATTACAATTTTTTTAAAATTAATTTATAATGTTATCCCTTTAACTTTTTGAACAATTTTTTTTCTCTTTTAGGGACACATTATTGAATATACATTTTATAAGATTTATTTTCTAACTTTTTTCACATTATTTTTTAAACCATTAAGCCTTTTCAATTCTTCATTATTGAAAATTAATAGCGAATAATTATGATTTATTAAATTCATTAATTAAAATTTATAAATGTTTATCTTTTTAAAAATGACATGTATAGTGTCTTTAAAATAATGTCTAATGAAAAATATAAATTTTTATTCTAAAAGATATTTCACAATTTCGTTAAATTTTCTACATTATATATATAGGATTTTTTCCAGGATTTATTTTTCTTGAAATAGTCTAGAAATATTAATTTGAGTTAATATTTATAGGTTATTTACTGGTGGGTTTCAACCTTTTACATTCTTTTGTTTAGTTGTTTTGATACCCTAAACAAATGTTGTGATGGGTATTTCTCCTTCTATGGGTTCTTTATGATGTGATTATAAATGTTTTACAAGTATGACATATATTCATGTATAATAATGGGTGATCCTTTATATTTCATAATAATGAATTGGAAATGGATGTATATATTGGGATATAGTTATGGGAATCGAGTTTTGATTCACCATCCACTATTTGAATTAAGAATTGATGCCTCTTCCACTATTTTAGAGGAATTAGGAATTTATTAATTCTCCATTATGTTCCTTGGAATCCAAAAGTTATGCCTCCTCTACTATCAGATTCTGGTAGTGTTGGATTATCTAGCATGTTATAGGGAATGATAAATAAATCCATCTAAAGAATTCTATGATTTTCCAAATATTAGATCCAAAGTTTACATTGAATCTTTACTTCCAATACATGACTATCATTATTCATATAATTTCTTTCCATTTACTATGATTATTATCTCATATTTCAAAACATTTATACGATCGTATATCTTTTATCTTTTGAGATTACATGTATTATTATCATACATAAATGATAGATTTAATTTTTCAATGTTAAATTTAATAAGATATATTATTCCATCTCATGTTTTCCCATATTATTCTGATCTAACTCTTAAGGAAATCTTGAGGAGTTTTTCTCTTATAGAGCATTTTAGATCAGCCATTTAGTATGATATTATTTCCTATGTTATAAAAACTATATTGACCTATATTTATTGTATACTTTATTCAAGTATAGTTAATTTATTGGGAAATGTTTACAAGATTTCAAATATGTTTTATATGCAGCTAATCATCCAACAAAATAAACCTACACTTCATTTGTTTGTAAATCTATTTATGAATGGAATTATACTTTATATAAAAGAATAAAATAATTGTGTTAATTAGTCTTCGAAATTTTTCATTGGAATCAAAAGATGGTTGAATTTTTTCCAGGACCAGTCTATTGAAAATTTTTAAGGGACCTAAGGATAAGTATAAGGGTTAATTTTAAATGAAAGTTAATGTCTTTAAATTCTGTTAAATTAGAGACTATTTGGTTTTCATGAAAATAATATCTATGTTTAGATACTATGCATATATGAATAGTGTTGATTAGATATAATAAGTATAAAGAACACTAAATGGAAATGTTTGGTATTTAGTTAATGATCACCTTGTGGAAGTTAATAAGTCCATATTGTAAACCTTCTCTTACACACCTAGGGGATATTATTTGTTTAATTAAAAAATTTATTTATGTTCTGATCCTGATAATAGAAAAAACAACCCTTCCATATCCCAACCATTAGATACTAGTCCACCATGAACATCCTATTTCACCACATATATGTGGCCCCCTTCATGGGGGCTACCCAAATGGCTGAACGAATCATTAGACTAATGGTTGTCTACATATGGCAACACATTTTCTTTGACTATGATTTTTACTCACTCACAAAAACCATAGTAACCATCCATAGATGTATCCCATTCTAAAATCTATGATAGTCCCATCATGATTTAATATGGATTTATAATCAGGTAGGATCCTAAAATGAAAGGTTCAACTTATTTAAATGGGTAGTAACATTTATAAATTTAATAGTTAACATTCTAGGGTTCCACATTCACCCATATTCACTAGAAAACAAAATCCTCATTATGACCGTACTTCTCATCCTATATATATATTGGAACCAAGGATATTAATTGATAATAATAGAGTCTAGTTTGTGTTTTTTTTCAATCAACACATGGATGACCAGGTGGTTTTCATAGAATGTGGTCATAATATTGAGGTTGAAATTAGTATTAAAGGTTGATCAGTTTCCCATTGTTTTAAAATATTTTGGGCCTCAAAATTTGGAGTTTGATGTTGTCAAAAGAATTTTCTTCTTGTATATGTGAATATAATGAGAAATGGAAAATAAAATCACAAATATAAGGGAACCACATACCTAAGAACATGGGATGTGTACCATGTTATAGAAATGGTTTGGGCTATGTACCATGTATCAAAAATGACATGCGAAGAAGTTTGTGGAACTAAAAATGGTTTTTGGTGATAGTTCATGGTTAAAGTGTTTGGTATATGGAATGATGGAGGTTTACAGGATTGGTGTGGTTCACGGATCCAAAAATGGTTTGCGGCGTATGGTTTTCAGTGGTGGAATGTTATACACAGTAGGCAACCACATATGGGAACGGTGTGTGGTAGAGTTGTATGATATAAAGAAGGAGAATGGTTTGTGAAGAGGATCATAGTTTATAAGAGATGTGCGATATTCAGTGGAGGTGGTTCCATGTAAATGGTTTGGAAAATCATGATTTAGCATATTTTTTGGATCCATTTGTGCCTATATAAGGAGTAGTAATCCCATTCATTTGGGAGACAAAATGAAGATCAAAATTTTTGGAAGAAATATGGGGAAGTATGGAGTGTTTCACATAGGAGAAGATGGTACACAAATAGGACCATCTGTGTAGAGAATAATAATTCGTAGAAGAGAGTGTGGTTCATAGAGGAAGATCTGGTATTGCATGGAGGAGAAAAGCAGTACACAGATCTAGCAGGGTTGTACGTGAAACATGAAGATGTAGTACATGAAGTAGTGTTTGTTTGTGTAAGGCCGTTTTTGAAGGGTTTATATGGATCTTTTATGCAAAGGAGACGGACTAGTATGTAGAGGAGCATGGACGTATGTACTGGAGCTGGACGGTACACAGAAACAGATGTGGTACACGGGAGAGGTGATCCAAGAACCATACCCACAACTTAGCATGGATAGAAGAAAAATTGGTACACATAACACTCAAGGAGTCCTGTAATGTGAAAAAATAAGTTTTCAATAGTAATTTACATATACTACATGTTCGGGGAAATTCATATTCATCTGCGGATGAAAAAAAACTAAAAAAGTGAATCTATTTACAGTTGAGGATTCACGAATCAATGCTAAACAATTGAAGAGACCGTCAAGTCGATACAATTAGTTAGACTTCTCTCAGAGTAGTGATCAAGGGTAAGTAAATAGAAGTTATTTGAGGGATGTAGTGAGATATCCCTAAAATTTTGTACTGGAACTGTTCCTAGCACAGAGTGACTATGGTCGATCCTTGGTATTTCACAACAAGTGAAGATTAGTGGATTTTGGTTTGCTCGACACACTGTCATCATATGCTACTGGGACGTAGACCATAGTGGTGAACTGGGTAAATTTAATATGTGCCCTCTTGGATTTTGATTATTTGATTTTTGTTCTTATCTATCATATAGGTTTAACAAGTTCATACCAACATGGGAACAAGATCCATAACTTTAAACAAAAAAGTTGACACTATAATTCACCCCCCCCCCCCTCTTAGGGTGTTTTGATGTTCTATAAGTGGTATCAAATCCAGGTTGATGTATGGTGGATACTATATAGTAAATCTATTCTCTAATGAAGAGATGAGTTTATTTTCTATGTCAAGAAATAAGGTAATTTCTCATGGACATTTCGTTATCTAGGAGCAGAAATCCACTTCCAGAAAGAGTATGATTAATAAGGAAAGAAAAAAGAAGATACAGTTGAAGATTTCCCTATTATCTAAAGAAGGATTAGAATCTGGTTCTCATTTCCTTTCTGAAAATGAACGAATATCAGGCTTGGAATGTAAATAGTAGGTAGATCTAGTTTCTACCAAATATAATGGAAAACATTCCACCTCATGTAGATCATAATATTCAAATGATCAGGAGGTATGTTTTAGCACATTTAGAAGTTTTCCTCTAGATTATGTTCAAATAAAAAGAACCAATGTTGACCAATCTACATCCTCTAATGAAATTTAATGTCTAAAAAAAATATTCATGATATTCTGGAATAATGAGTTGGCGTTGTATGTAGAATATTTCAAAGTATGCACTAGAAAGTCGCCCAATTAAGGAAAGAAACAGATTCTACGGAGGAAGTCTTGCAAAGAAAATTCTAGAATGTTATATTCTCTGCAAAATTGTTGTAACCATTGATGAAACAAAGAGGTCAATTGATATAAGATCCTAACATTACCTCAATGAATTTGAAGAGAAATAGAGAGTGAAAATGGCACTTCATGAAAAGATCCATGTGCTTGAAGAGAAATTGATAAATTGCAATAATGTTAAGATTTCTCCTTTGGATGAAATATCCATGAAGAAAAATGAACATGACTAGTTAATTAAGAACAATTTAAATCATCATGAAGAAGATGTTTTCAGAATGAATAAGGATTGCGATGAAAAGATGATTATGATTGAAGTTCATACAATCAGTCTCATTATGAATTTTTTTGATTGGCTCTATTTTTCAACCTTGAAAAGACATTTACTGAGACATAACAATAGAAGGGAACTGATCCTACATCAACTCAATGTTCACTAAATGATTCTAAAGTTGAAATACCTAGAATATTTGACGAAAATATCATGACATATTTTGATGATCTATCTAAATGAATTGAGATGAAACGGGTACCATCCAAACCAACTTTGGATAATTCCCCTAACCCTTTTATCATGAAGTGTGAAGGTTTAATGACAAATATTGGAAAAGTATGGATAATGAAATGAGATATGAAACCTACCACTATGTATAGTGTGGATATGAATAAGAATATGGAAGTCAGTTTCCCAACAAGAGCTCAACAAGTAATGAAGAAGAGTCAACAAACTTTTGCAAGAAATATAAAAAATCCAGATTTATGGGTCAATATTGGTGATTTAGTAGATCTAGTAATTTTTAATTAAATTTTTGGTACAACCCGCACAATATAAAAAAGGTATACTACCTCATGGGGAAGGAATGCAGAGAAGAATAAGCAACATCCACATGTCTATAAACATCTATTTACTGAAAAACATTTCAGAATGATGGATAACGTCTGTGATATTTCCAATAGAAGTGGTCACCAGGCTAGTACATGTTTATCTTAGCTAAAATTCATAGTTGAAAAGAAACTAAGACCAAAAAATCTTGTTATGTATATAGAGTATACCTTCGAAAGAAATCAGAAAAATTTTGTGAAAAGAAATAATTTCATAAAGGTATCAATGAATAAGGGTGAGGCGACCTTCGGTGTTTTGTCTAAGAAGTTTAAGGGTTGTAAATATAAAATAAATACTAATATGGATGACACCGAAAATAATTCATGTGGATGATTCATAAATTATACCAAGTTCCTAATGACATGTTGGTTATTTGTCCTGAAGATTTGTAAAGAGTGAGAAAACAAGAAGATGCACGGGATAAGGCTGCTATAAAAGAAAAAACAAAGATTCCACGTGTTGAATACAATGTGAACGAGACTCTCCAAACAAAAGGAAACTTATATTATAAAGATGTTCTATGTGAGAGATGCCTGAAATCATGTCACATTGAAAAAGGATGTTTAAGCTTGATATCAGAGCAAGAAGCAATCCTTAATAGGAGTAAGAATGTGTCATCCATGATGGATGTTAAGAAGCTCAATTATCCACATAAAGTAGAATATAATGTTAATTCATCCATTACACAAAAAAATATCAGAACATATGTTTAGATGTGAAATAATGAATTATAGATCAAATTGAGCAATATGGATTAGAATACCATCTCAACCTTGTAGTTCATATTGATAAGGAAAGGATGATCCACATTATTCCTTTAATCTTTTGTGTATTGTATTTGTTTTCAAAATTAAGGGGATTTGAGGTGAATCAATTTCAAAGTGGGAGAACCTAAGAAGCATATAGTTTTTTCAAGTATGGATATCCGTGCTAATGATGTCACTGTATTTGAATGATTACTCAATGGATATTGAAGTGTAGATATGGTAGTGGATCATTTTTGTATGTAGTCAAATAGGAATTACTCTCGATAACAAGGACAAATAAGATGTTCAGAATAATTTCACTTAAGGAGGACAAAAATGAATAATGTTGAGGAATCATCAAGAATCATTATTTCAATTGTTATCTAACTAGATTACATTTTAGATTTATTAATGATAAAGTTAGTGGAAAATGAGTTTTTTGGTTTCAAGATCAGTGGTCACGGGATAGATTCAAGAGTTGTAATTGTGGCAGTCTTGTAAAATATTAGAGGTTAACCCAATAAATATGATCCAGATGAAGAAACAATGACAGCTGAAACTTCATATGAACCTATAGGTGAAATTGAAGAATTGAAATTGATCAATTCGACAACATTTAGGATTGGATAACACCCACTATTATAAGAGGAATGAGGAATGATGTACAATCTGACTTCCTTTCTAGTGTGGAACCAACCTCATCTGAAGAAGATGTGGAAGATAAATCGTGGTATAGATCTATGAAGGACGAAGTCTGTGATATTGACAATAACCAGCCATGGGATAATGTTACTTGACCAAAATTTCACAATTTGATCAAAAAAGGCACAGATAGTGTTAAAAGGCTATGCCTAGGTTAATGGATTTGGTATCGAAGAGAGAGTTTCTCTAGTTGTGGGACTACAGTCAATCAAATGGATTTTGAGGACCAAGAATCAGAAAAAAAAAATTATTGAAGAAGATTAAATAAAATGAATCACACCATGAGCATGGTATACTTATTTTAATTCTTATTTGAATAGGGTCCAATTCTAAATATGATGTGTGGATCATAATCTCTACATTAAGAATTTATAGGAAGATCAATTTAGGGTTCTTGAGTACACGGATGATATTATATTCAGTAGTAGAAGGAAGGGATCAATGGAATAATTTGAAAGTCACATGAAATTGGAATTTGAAATGTACATGATTGGGGAACTCAAATATTTCTTTGGGCTGCATGTGATTTAGAAGAAGAATTACACACTCATTTATCTTGAAGAATATGCACGAGAGTTGCTGAAAATAACAATATGCATGACTCTAAACCAATGCCAACTCTGATTATAGTTGGAACTAAACTAAGAGAAAATGAATACGGGACGTTATTGGATCCCACTACGTATAGTTTAATCTTCATATGCCAACAATAATTTACCACAACATATTCATACATTGTCTTTTCATTGTGTGTAGAATCCCTCTTTCAAAATAAATATGAATATAGAACACATGGTGGTAGATAAATTAATCATGAGGAAGTCCACAAGTGGTGGAGCATTCCTTATCAGTAAGATATAAGTGGGATGGATGAGTTAGCAACATAGAAGTACTTCTCTCGGTACTTCTAGAGATGAATATATATCTGTTACAAAGGCTTACACTCAGCTACTATGGATGAAGCAACATGTGACTAATTTTGGTGATGAGGTGAAACAACTGATGTTGATTCATTCTGAAAATACGAGTAAAATTTAATTTATGAAGAATTCTGATCAAAAATCACATATGAAACATATTGAAATTAGATATCACTTCATCATGAGGGGAAAATATTGAACAAGGTGTGATTAAAATGGATCATAGCAGACCTGATGTTCAAGTGGAAGATATTCCGACCAAGTCACTGGCAGCTGATGTGTTTGAGAAACATCAGTTGATCCTTGGTGTTAAACCACCTCAAACTACATAAAGATTTCACAAAATTTACCCTCTCCCCAGTTTTAAACATCTTTAATTTTTTCGGGGAAGTGATGTAGGTTTATGGGGGAGATACGATCCAGGGGAATTTTTTTGAGATCTAAAAGTATCGATTTGGTCCTTTGGTTTTTTTCCAATGGGTGATAATGGATATATTCAATGGCTCAAAATATGAGGATAAAATTTCTTTCACTATAGAGAATATAGAAACTCTAGAATACATCAATAGGGGGGAAAGGGAAATTTAATTGATAAATTCAATGGCTCAAAAGATGAGGATGAATTTTCATTCATGATAGAGAATAGAGAAAGTCAATAATGATTCAATGGGGGAATAAAAGAGAAATTAAAGTTATTACAAAGAGGATAATGTGAATAGAAAAAATGTGGTGTTAGAAAATGGTTAGAGCATTAATTCAAACACACTTAATCACAATTCATGTCTTCCCTCTTTCTTTTTACATTGAGCATTACTCATATAGACATAGAGAGTTGGCTGAGTTGTTTCATGTATATGTGTATTTGTTTTGAGTGTTGATGGTTGTTCAATGAATTGATCTGGAGATTTCCAACAAACCAAAATGGATAGATTGTTGGAACCAAGACTATTCATTAATAATAATGGAGTATAGTTTGTGTTTATTTTCAATCTACACATGGATGACCAGGGAGTCTGTAAAGAATGTGGTCATACGAATGAGTTTTTAAGAAGTATTGAAGGAGGTGTAGTTTCCCAGTATTTTACAAATTTTTGGGTGTCAAAATCAGGTGTTTGAGGTTGGATAAAGAAGGGTTTACACGTAGGAGTGAATAGAATGTGAAAAAAAAGAAAATTGGAAAAACAAGGAAACCACAGACCTTGGAACCTGGGAGGCACACCATGTTCCAAGACTAGTTTGCGGCCATGTACCAAGTAGTGAGAACGGTACCCGAATAAATTCACAAAGCCAAAATGGTTTGCATTGATGGATTGGGTAGAAGACATGTGGTACATAGAATGTTGGATGTTCGCAGGAAAACTGTGGTTTGGAGAACCAAAAATGGTTTGTGATGCACTGTTTGTGGTGGTGGAATGTGATAACGGGATGGCAACTGCATGCAAGAAGGGTTTTCGGTAAAGGTGTTCGGTATGTGGAAGGCGAATGGTTCACAGTGAGGCTCGTAGTTTGTGGAAGATGCACTTTATGTAGTGGAGGAGGTGCCAAGTCTATGATTTGGTAAATCATAGTTTAGAAGATTTTTTTGGATCCATTTGTGCCTATATATGGAGAAGTAATCCCCTTAATTTGGGTGACATAATGAAGATAAAAATTTTGGGAAGAAATCTGGTGATGTCTGAAGTGGTTCATAAAGGAGAAGATGGAATGAAGAGACAACCATCAGTCTAAAGAAAAACAGTCCATGGAAGAGAGTGCTCTTTGTAGAGAATGATCTTGTAGTATGCAGTAGAACCAAGTTGTATGTGGAGCAAGCGTGGTTGTACGTAGAGCAAGAATTGGCATTACGCGAAGTAGGATCTATTTGAGAAATGTGGATTGAGAAGGAATTATACAAAGCTGGTACATAGAGGAGCATGATTGGTACATGGAGAAGTAGGAAAGTACGTGGTTGAGATGGATGTTATGCAGAAACAACCGTGGTATATGGAGGAGGGGATCTACGAGCCATACCCGCAATTCAATATGTGGAGGAGAAAAATTGGTATGCGAGACACTCAAGGTGTCCTATCAAGTGAAAAAATAAGTATGCAATAGTAGTTTCTATAGCCTACCAGTGTAGGGGAAATTGATATACATATGTCAATGAAAACCGGATTACAAAAGAGAAACTATTTGCAGTTGAAGAATTATGATTCAATTCTAAACCACTGGTGTTACCTTCAAGTTGATAAATTGAGTTTGACATTTCTCAGAGTAGTGAGCTAGGGGAATTCAACAGAAGTGATTCGTGGGAAGGAGAGAGCGAAGCCAAAACTTTTGTAATGGAAGTGCACCTGACACCATGTGATTGTGGCTAAACCTTTTTATTCCAAAAAAAGTAACGATTAGTGGATTTTTTAATGAATGACACACTATCAGTGTATGCTCCTTGAACATATCCATTAGGGGTGAACCAAGAAAAAGTGATGTGTGGTCCCTTTTCATGTGATTGTTTGATTTCTATTCTTAACCATCATATAGGTTTAATTATTTCCTAACACCGTGGGATAATGATGCATCATTTTAAACGAAAAACATGACACCTTGATTCACCCTTCCCCTATTATGGTGTTTTGGAGTTCTAAAACAGCATTAATACACTTCTGGAAGGGTTCCTTAATTGACCTCAACCCAGGAAGTGGCATAACTATTTGAAAAAGTTCCTCCTTTGATTACAATGTACCAAATTTTCGCTAATGGAAGGACGTATACCACACCATAAAATGGTTATCATGTCCTCACTCCATATACGACAACAATTTCCCCAAAAAAATCTTATTCCCCTAACTGGTGCCCACCCAAATTTTCAAATGGGTCATTATACTAATATATATCCTTATAGACCAACAGATGATCTTTTAGTGGGATTTTCCTCACACAAAACATAGTAATATTTGTAGGATTTTACCCATTAAAATGACATATCATGTCAAAGAATTCATTAATTTGGAGTTATAATCACATTGACAACTCAAAATAATGGTTCACCATGTTGAAATGGGCAGTATCACTTATCCTCTAAAAAAATAAATTTCTAGGGAGTCACAATCTTTAAAAACTGTTATGAGGTGTTTTAATTTTTACAGGATCGATAACCTAATGGAGAATTTCCATGTATAATCTAGATAAAATACAAGATATTTAAAAACTATTTTATGTGAATCACTTATCAATAATAACATCTAATCTCATATTTTCCCCACAATATATTCATTATCATAAGTCCCTATACATTATTTTTTTTATAAATTATAGTGAAATAATAATCCATATGAAAAATTGTTGCTAAGAATAATGTGTCTATTTTCCGAATGAATATCATAATGGGATAAGAGATGGAATGAGAAATTTGATTATTATTCACAACCATCTATCAATAAATATGATTAAATATCTTCACATAGTTTAGTTTCTAATAAAATAATAGATGATATGAATAATGTGTCATGGGGCATAATGAGAAAAAGATTACGAATGAATGAAGACTCAATATCCAACCTTTAAAACATGTTTGAGGAAACAACCAGGATATTATCTCAAATGAACATGGAAATGATGCAATTGATGAAAAATTATCCGTCATTCTTTTTATTTTCAAAGAGAGGTAACTTGGTTGGACATTACAGTGGAATGTATAGAAGTCCCAACTAATACACCAATCACAAGATCAATTAAATAACTAAAAGGGTTCTGGTAATTATAATTATTGATTCCCTAAACCACTACTATTATGGATTATAAAAATTAATTTCTTCCTCAACTAATTGAATGACTATAATACAAAAACTAGTTTAATAAAATAAAGGGAAAAAGGTATTATCACCTTCCAAATCAGATTTTTGGGTGCTGAAATCTATTCTAGAAACAATAATTATCCTATAATGTTTTCAATAAATTCTAAATCATCACCCCCAACGATTATACTTTTGAATAAGACTTTGAGATGTGATAATATTGAATCCCAATTTAAATTTGGTCAAAATTATTTTGATGTAAACCTTATTATTATTCTTTGGGATAATTTTTATGTGACATAAAATATTTTTTTCTATCACCTTAGTAGAAATATTTTTTGGAATACTGATATCATATTTCATATAAGAATATGATAGTCTATGAAAGTGTGATTATGAAAACATAATATAAGGATATTATATAATGTAGGTCTTGATATTGAATAATTTAGTACTATTGCCTCAAATTTTTAGAAATTAACACATTGTTATTGTTATGGATATTTCAATAAGTAATGTTTTATTGATATTATAAGGTTCATATATGTCTATAAATTTTACCATAAGTCATTTTTTTATTTTATATACCCCTTTAAATTTCTATTAGTACCTGAACACAATTTATTTATAGAAGAAATAATGTAACACATCAAAAAGTTGGATTATTTATATTACTAAATTAATACATTTTTCAATATATTTCTCCACAAAAAACACCAAACTAAAAATATCCTTAATATACTAGATCATAATTGTGAATAAATTATAATTTGACTAAATCAAAAAATAAATAAAAATATTGTAAATAATTATAATTTTATAGTGTTGAGAGGATAAGTGACAAATGTGATTAAATTAATAATTCCCAAATAATAATATAATGTGTAAATAAACTAAATAAATTAGGTTTAAATAATTATTATGATAATATATTATATTAAAATTTCATAAAAAATTTGTATACAATCATTTAATAATAAATAGATATGAAATCCCTACTGTGGGTGTTGGGGTAGAAAGGGTTTGGTGGATAAGGGGAAGGGTGTGGGGTCTAGTTCTGGTGCTTCTGATTTACTATAATTTTTTTCCTTGTGTTGTGTTCCAAATTGAATTTTTTACCCAATTATTAAATAGATATGAAATTATACTAAGAATACTTAATTTTTAAAAATGCCAATTTTCCATAAATGTTGTTTTCTATTATGTTTGTACAATTCATTTAAAATATTTGTTTTTATGTTATATAATTTTCATTATAAGAAATTAACTTCATTTATTTATTACACATGTCAAAATTATCTTAAATTTAGTATTTAATAATTTATGAAATAATCTATTATGGAATAATATTGAAAAATATAGTTTTTAGTAAAATCATTTTTTTAATATATCAAGAAGTAAGTGTATTTTTAAAACATATATAAAAATTTCATGATCAAATATGTATTATATGGTATATACATAAATTTATGAATACTATTATGAATTTCAAAAACCTATGTTTAACAACAAAAGTTATATTTTTCTATAAAATAATTTTTTATTCTTATTTTTATTCAATATTATTTGTGTAAAAATGGGTTTTCTAATTGTATTAAATAATAATAAGTTTAATCCTTTTTTAATAAAAAATATAAATCATATAGATGAAATACAATAAAAATTTTACCCATGTAATAATTTTTTTATTTAAAAAAATATTTAAAATGTGTTTTTACACGTTACATGCGCTAATGATAAAATAAATTTTTCTCAATCATATAAATTTTTTCAAATTAAATAGATTGAATATCTGGGATAATCAAGTTAGAAAATATAATAGTATATAATTTTTTTTTCACAAATGAAAATTATGTAGGTAAAAACCTGTTACCTATAAAATAAAGAATATAATAAATCTAGGGTAATGGGATTGAAAGAAGTTAAAATTTGTCCATAATAGAGTTATTTGGTAATAATAAACCTTATATAATCTCAAAATCTAATATTTTTATTTTATGGACATAGTTTATATGAAAAAATGTGCTCTATTTATATAAAGTTGTTATAATCACAAAATGCAATTCTCATCACTTAAAAATGTCACCTCTCTAAACCCATTTAATAACACCCTAAAAATAGTCATTCATTATTAAAATATTCCATTTTTCATACCTTCTGATAAAATTACTTTTAAGTGATCCTATTTTCATAACATATAAGCTTAAAACCTCAATATCAGATGAATCCTCAAAGAAAAACACAAAGATTAAAATGGGATTTTTCAATTTTTCTAAGATATTTTACATTTTATCATACTTCGTAAATTAGAATTCCATAATAAAAATATAATTAACTCATTCTTGTTTTTATATTAAAAATTATTATTCTATGGTGATAAATATTAACAAAAATTTTCCCCATTTTTTAAAATAACTAAACACTCTTTAGTGTTTTCTACAGACTAATGCATGTACAACGTAATGAATTATGTTTTTCACTATGACCTCTAGCCAATAATTATAATGATGAAATTTAACAAATAATATGAAATATCTAATAAATATATTATTATAAAGATTAAAATATTTACCCACATTCTTTCAATATCAATCATCTTCAAATTAATTTGTTAACTATGCATTATGAAAATTACCACAACTACATTTTAACGTATCTCGTGTTTCTACTGGCTTGTATTTTATTTTCTAAAATCTCTTAAAATACATTTTAAAGACTTAATATTATCGAAAAAATGTCATTACAATAGTTTAAAAATTTATTATTCTAAATTTGTAACACCCTGACCCAAATCAGCGAGTTCGAGATAGAGATCCACAAGTTCTCAATTATTCCTCACCATAAAAAAGTGCCTTTCAAAATGAATTGGTGGTCAAAACAGTATCTATGGAGATAATATAAATTTTAAATATTTTGATTAAGATATTATATAAATTAAACATAATAACTGAAATTAATCAATATGGAAGTAAATGATATAATATGGCAGCCATGTCATATAACAAATAAATAAATGGCCTCCCATTTTGGCAAGAGTAACTAGGGTTTCTAAACTAATAAATAAAAATAAACATATAATAAATAGTTAGGAGTGTGGACTAGCATCACCTTTTACTCCAAAACTCCATCTTCATAAATCTATATAATTGGTCCATATCCATTTACTGAATTTCTAGTCATGAAATTTTCATGTGCACCTTCATTCAAGTGTAAATTGTGAGTAATAATCCATGTATAACACCACAAATGATTCATTAACATATATTCACTTAGTATAGAACATTTAATCCATGATATAAATAAAATATAAAACAAATATATAACCTCACAATTGTGGAGTCATCATGTGATAAAAAAGACTCAATGAACCACTCGCACACCTTCTTCAACACGATACCTACTAAGATTTCATTGACTATGAAAAAAACACATCCTTAAAGGAAACACCACATTCCTTACACTGATTGTTGTCATTATCAAGGAAACTACACACCCTATAACATCCCACTCCACATAATTTTCTTTGAGTTATGTTGGAAGTGCTACTTAAACATAGGTGACATCCCCAAGACACCAATGGCTGAAAATAAATTCCATGGGGCCCAAATACATTTGGGGGAAAATATTCCCATTACAAGTTAATCAGAAAGACTAAAAAACTACAACCAACCAAACCTCTATATGATGTGTGAGTACCAAAATACATTTCATAACATAACCAAACTAGTAATTTGAATATTGGTATAAGAGGAAACCAAAATACAATAACTCTAAATGTGAAACGATACATAACGACCCAAGATAACCCATTTAAATAATCCCAAGAAACAACTTAAAAAACTATATGATATAACTCCCGATACTATTCCTATAGTATAAAGAAGTATTACTTAATAATTGAGATACATTGCCTTTACCATTGTCTTAATATATTACATCCAAAAGCAATCAATAGTTTTGACACTAGGGATGAGTTTAAAAATATTAGTATTTACCCAATGATATCGAAACTCACCACCCTTGGAAGAAAATTGATAATATATTTTATATAAATCAATTTAAATATGTAAAAACTCTATATAAAAAAGTCATAAAATATTTCCCTTGACATGTGATTAAATAAGAATAAAACTCTAATAATAATTTATCGACCTTATAACCATGTTCTCACAGACACCTTTCATTCCTAAGTGATAGTTCCATACTCATGAGAAATCTCTCATCAATCCACCAATACACCGAAAGGAGAAGAATACTTGTTTCCGTAGTGGAACAAGAACCTTCCATACAGTTATGAATAATGGAAATGAACTAACACAAAGAATGTATGAAAAATACAATTACCAAATATTCAATATAAAATGATTCCTTTTAATAAATCAACAATATTTTACATGTGTCAGAACAAAATAAATATAAAATTACAAATTTAAAATTTTAGTAAAATGAAATTTTACATAAAACCATTCAATTTACAGAATTCTAGGACACGGCCAAAAATGTATTTCCAAAAATAATAACACATGGATTTCATATTACTTTAGGGAATTAATTTAATGAAAACGCATACATTAATGTTACATTTTATATAGTGATATGATAGAATCCTCATACATTTAAAAGGTTTTTGAAAACAACGAAAAATAATTATACAATCTCGATCTAATTAGAGACCACATCAACTTCAATAGATTCCACATGATAATATTAGGATTTACATCCCATGATATATATATATCCTTAAATACTATATATAAGGTTCTTGGGTATATAAATTTAATATATTTATGAATATTGATTAAGAAGGCGTAAATAATGATGAATCTGATTCTCCAACATGCATAGATTCACATAATAATTTCTTGAAGATAGAAAGATAAAGCCACTTAAGCTATTGTGGAAAAGTATATTGGGTTATAGAGAGAATAGAATATTATTGGGGGTCTAGAGTGTTTATTTGGATTTTATAAAAAATATAAGGAGGACTAACTTTATACTAAATGTTATGGATGAACAATTTGGTAAAATTTGGGGCAACCATGTGGTGATATTATCTTAAGTCCATGCCCCGCATGGTTGGATGACACAATTATAAAAATAGTGCACCAACCATTAATATCTTGATATTTCTAGAATCACAGTCACCCATAGGATATGAAATGTTTTGTCCATAACATGTTCTTTCCCAATTCCCATTTTCTTCCCCAGAATGGTATCTTGGATATTTTTCATTGTTTCTATTAAGAAAACACAAACATTTTCACCTCAATAAGAACCTATAAATTATGATAATACTAATTATAAACTCTTGAATCCAATCCAAAATATTATATAAATTCAAAATACATGATTAAAGGGACATGTACCTAAAAAATTTATTTTTAAATTATCCAAACAATTGTCCTTGCAATCCCAAGATAGTGGGAAACTCTTATTGATGTGAAATAGTTCAATCCACTACTCAAACATTTAATTCTTATGCACATACATTTCTTCTCAATTATATCCATGTTTCCCAAAAATCTGGACTAGAATTATTCTTTTCCAATAAATATATTTTAATTTGAATCCATAATCCATACCCACACATGAATCAATGTGGTGCCTAAATATAGGTCAATGAGATCCCATTAAATCACATGGTCACGATTATGTTAGTATTTATTAAACTGAGATTCATGAAACACATTGTTCATTGAATGAATCCTATGTTTAAAATACTACATATATTCCACCTCACAATCATGTTCAAGTATCTGAAAAGGGCCCATGTATAGAGGAGGAAACATTCAGTTCTTACCAAAATAATGATACTCATCCCAAGAAGAGATTCTTAAAAACACATGATCACTCCCCAAAAATATGAATAGTAATTAAAGAAAATTAGTATATGATTCCTGATGACTCTCTTCCACCTTCTCCCTCTTTTTTATAAATGTAATATTATCTTATATATCTTACACAAAATTGGGTCCAAATAGTGAATTATCATCTATATCTTACAAATAGGTTCGATAATGGAAAATATAATAATAACGTGATTCAAACAGAGACATATATGTCAATTCCTAACATATTTTTTTAAGAGGTCTCCACTAAAGGTATACAGACATCCCAAGATCCACCCAAATTCATCACCCAAACCCTATACATTTCCTCCAACATTTGTATTGTTCATTCATAATGTCCATCCGTTTTAAAATGATACGATGTAAACATAGTTAATTGTGTTCTAATGGAGTACATCATGGATTTAAAAAAATGTGGCATAATCCCAGTGTCTTAGTCCAATACAATCATGATTGTAACACCATTAAACATTACAATTTCATGAAGGCATATTTGAAACATGTCATTTTCCATATTAGTTTCACGAATCTGGATGAATTGAGGAAACTTTGTGAGATGATCCACTGTCACCCACTAGGAATCATTTTCTTTAACCACCCTTGGTAGACATTCTACTAAATCCATATCAATATACTCTCACTTCCACATCTTATTTATTATTTAATTGTACATACCAGCTAGAAGTTGATGCCCAACCTTTACATATTGATAGGTGAGAAATCTTGAGATGTACTATGCTATATCTATCTTCATAATAATACACACATATTTTTCATTAAATGGTCTATAAATTTTTTGTGTTAGTAGATGTATAGACTATCTTGTGTGGTATTAGGAACTAAAAATTTAATATTGATAAGAATATGTTATGTTCGTCTCATGTCTAAAGGCTAATACTATACTCATGTGGAGCTTATAGATATCAATAGTACAACCACCATTGAGTTTTGAACTCATGGTATGATAATAATGATCAGATATACGAGAAAATTTAACATAATACATATATTTATGTTTACCCATTGTATATATTAAATTGAATCCAAATATTTGTTGATTATCCATAAAAATTTGATTTCTTAAATATAAATCTATCTTTGAGAAAATGTATTTCAAACTATTATGATATATAAACACTGTGAATTTCTTATCAAAGTCGTAATGATACCACATCTTCAAATAATTGACCATAGAAGACAATTTGAAATAATGGCTTGGTTAGTTATTCCCATGAAAACATAACTATGATGTTCTATAAGTAGAAACATTATCTCACAAAATGAGAACATAGCTCGAACTAGATCTTAAAGAATCATAATATACTTCATAGAACTATATAGATTCTAGAAATATGAGGATATGTGTATATGTTAGTTTAACATTATGATCTAGAAAGGACTTCTCAAATTCACTATTTCATTTAAATTAACACCTTTCCATATCAAATTTATCATTAGTGATAAAAAATGTGAAATCTTAGGTACAAAAAATCTATATAATCCTTTTAATCGAAGGAAACTATGTATCACAAGGACATTATTGAGTGGTTTCCAATGGATAAAAACATATATTTTTTGAGGATATAAAGAAACAAATTACATCAGAAATGGAATGGCCAAGGAATCATAGAACTCACCATCAAAGGTCCAAATTGATCATCGACAATCTTTTTCTCATATACATACTATTTCTTTCTAGGTTTACATTTCTCTTTTTTACCATTTGATAATGGAATTTTGGGATTAATGGTGTTTCTAGAATCACCTATTCCAAATATATTTTGATTGTGAGTGTTATTCTTCTACATTCATCACATCTAATCATTCATTGATTGAAAAAAATAATATTTTTCTATTGCACTCGACCATGGAGCATTACAATAATAGAAATGATGATGTCTCGTCCAGTTTTAATTATGATATTCTATAGGTGGTTCCATAAAATTTCTCTTTATATGGTCAATGAACCACATTCAAATCATCCAAGAGTACACTTTTTCCTAGTAGGAATATTTTTCGATCCCATTATCTTATTCAGAGGTGTCCCACCACCACAAAAGTTGGTGTACCTCTTCCACATATTTCTTTCATTAGTTTGAACACCTATTCCCATAGGAATAAAAATACTATTTGTAACTGTATTTGTTGATATATATATTTCTCTCACTATCACTAGATTTACAATTTATATATTATATGTTATAAAAGAAATAAAATATTTGAAAAAATATTCAATCTCAACACTATAAAAAATGTGTTCCTTTAAGGACACACCTTCAAAATCATCTAGGGAAAACTTTGAAAAAAATTAGCAGTTTGGCCACATATTATTGAATCACTAGCTCATCTTGGTTAAATATGATGAATTCTATTTTTTTGGCAATATAAAATGTATAGGGATAGAATATCTTGTTAAGAAATTCATCAAAATACTCCCATGTCATACATTTTTTCAATTTAGATTGGAATTCTAGTTTCCACTAATGGAGATCCATGTATTCCAACATATATATCCAAAATCACATTTATCTTCGTCGGTCTCCAAATAAAATTTTAGTCTCAATTCACTCAATTTGACATGAATTAGTATTTTTATTACTAAGAAAAACTATGACTAATAGGTGAATTTTTCGTTTAGAACTAAATAGAATGGTAAATTTCTAATGTTCATCATTTTATTTTTATTAATCCAAAACCATAAAGTTTGGATAATTTTTTAGATAATTTTTTGGTTCACATATAGATCGGGTGAAAGGGCATTTTTGGTAGCTTCATTCAGTAAATTTCTACAAAAAATACTTCGTTCCATAACCTTTACCAAAACAAAAACAAAAACATTTAGACTCACTTATTAGTAACTAAAGTCATAGATAATTCAATTTACCACATCAATGAATTTATAAAACAAAAATTTCCAATGTACAAAAATCAATATCGTTTTAATAATATTTAAAAACTCAACAACCATTCTATTCAAAACAACTATATTCACTTTTATAAAAAATCATCTATTTTTTATATTTCATTAGCCATTAAACTAAGAATGAACTATGTTATCTTACTAGGTTTTCTTACTATAAAAACATGTCATACAAATCAAATCAACTAAACTAATGTCAATGAGGTGACTATACACCATGGTGGTTCTTAAAACCCTTATGCACCCAAAACCCTATTAACATTATTTTAAAGATAAATATTATTTCTATGAATATTTATTCTGAGCATTAATCATTTAGAAAATTGTAACTGTTACCACCATCCAAAGAAATGGAATGATATCATTTCTAACATAAGGACCAAAAAAACTAACATAATCGGCATAAAAATGTTGATAGAATGACCAAATCCAATACCCATAATAAAATCCCACATCACCTAATGGGATTTATATGTGGATGGTGTGATAAATGGCCTTCGGAGAAATCTCTATGACACCAAAGTTTAGTAAATTATTCTAAGGGCCTATAGAAAATTCGAGGGATTATTTTAAATTTCAAGGGTAATCATAATAACTATAAAAAAATAACCACCCAAACCACTCTATGATTAATGAGTACCCAAATAAGAATCAAAACATAACCACACTAATAAAACAAATGATTGTGTAAGAGGATGCCAAAATAAAATAACCATAAAAATTAAAATAGTCTCCAAAATACATGTTAAAATAATGAAATAATCACATGAAACTATAAGGAACCAGCCTTAAAACAGTAATTAATGTTGAGTGAAGCTAATAATTCTACATTGAGGATCTTTTCAGGTTTATAGATTTAGAGAATTAGGTTATAACTACTATATTACATCTCAAATATTACAAATTAGACACTTCAACTCAATACAATTTTTTCACTACAATAAAACACCTTAAATAATAAAAGAATTATTTTCTTGATATAAATCATCTGGAATTATTACATTCTCTTACCCATCCTTATACCCTATGAAAAAAATTTCAAAAACATATTATGAGCATAAAAATCTTAGAAAGGGTTATAAAATAAGGAAAGAAAACATTATTCCATCAATATATAAAAATAAATAAAATAATACTTTTTAATCATAAAACATAAGATCTTTATAATACCTCATGAAATCCTAAATTTATGAATAACACACTGAAAACATAAATCATAATGGTATATTCTGGTATCCATAACATACTTACATTGCATCGTTAACAGCTATATGGGAAGTTACATATTGAATACTCATCATGATATATTCCCTAAATAACTTAAAAGAAACATTAATGTTTACCTCTTTCATGTTAACCAATGCATTGGATGGATATCTTGGGAACACCTGACCTAGGTTTATCACAGAACCACCTGTATATGTAATCAATTCCCAAGAATCATAATATAATCATAACACATAAAACAATCATAAAGAAAATATAAAATTTCCACATTGCAATAAAAATATATCATTTCAAGATATTGAAATAATAAATTATTTCTCAAAACCATTTTCAGTACCAAAATATTTTAAAAGGGTATATAGTTTTTATTTTTCATATAAAAATATTACGACTTTTTAAGGAAGCCAAATATCAATGAATGCTCGTGGCGGCAGAAAGTTCATTATCCCCACGTACCTTAAAAATAAAAATTCCCTTTATCATTTAGAAAAACGCATCATAAAACAAACATTCATTTTGAAAACTATTGAATGTAATTAAAAGAAAAAGGGTATAATTATACACATAATAAAATAAGGTTGTGTATATACAAAAATATGCATCAACAAAAACAGATTGAGATAATGTCACTTACCTTGAGTCTGAATTGTCACATATATTTCTTGTTCTTCCAAAATAATAAACTAACGTAAATTTATACTTTCATAATAACGTTTTTCATGTTTATTATTCCTTTTATATAACTTATTAACACATTATAAACATTACATAATTATTTAAGTTAATATCGGCCGTTTTGCCGATATTTGGTACTTGAGACAAAAATGAACTTGTTATAATTTCAAATTGTCCATGTGGAAAAAAGTCCATTATATCCCAAATTTTATTAATTATATAAATATCATATATATACAGTATATATTTATTTTCAATATTCCATAACATTTTGATATAATAAATTAAAATCACAGTTCATGGAGACGATAATTCATACGTACGCATGAACACTGCTTTCATTTTTTCATATTTAAAGGAATTATAAATATATGATACATAGGTATATTATAGTTATAGTATAATATAACATTACATAGCTAAATTAACACAATCCTTTGTATTTTTCATGTACGGTAGGAATGAGTCATATAACCTTGAGGGGGCGATAGTCAGCACTCCCTCAAAGGAAATTATGGTATTCAATCATTATGGAAACTGTAAAGGTATGATATAATTGAAAAATACAGGATAATATAAACAATATAAAAATAATATAAATAAAATATAAATACATTTCTATCATAATGGCCACCATGAGAGGTGGTACGGAAAAAGCAAACAATCATTATTTTGTGTTGCAGTAGTTTTCCGTACAAAAAAAACAATATTTTCATATCCATTAGATAGATGTGTATAGAATATTAGTTCCAATAATTTTCAAAACAACATACATGTATATTAAAGATACTGATTATGTTATAAAATAATAGAAACAAGAGAGTTTAGGGGTTGGAGAAGGAAAATAAATGAATCAAGCTTGGGAGAAGACATTACCTCAAATCAGGTAACTCCTTTCGAATTGAGAAAAAATTCTTTCTCAAATTGCCTTATGACTATGGTAAGGATTATAGGAGTAAGTTAAAGGTGTTGGGATCTTATTTAGGTAGATTGTTTTTGAGAAAATTGGGCTTCAAAGGTGTGAGTATGGGTTAGAGGTGGATCCCTTTTATAAGAGGGGGGAGGGGCACTTATGAAATATCTTGTAATATTATCTTATTATAAATTTAATTTCATTTTATATAGGTCCAAAATTATTTTATATTAAATATAAGAAGAATTTGGGTTTCAAAACTCTCAAAAAATAGGCTTTAGAAAAGTTTTGTTCTCATGTGTAACCTTATCTTTTAGCTTTAACCCTTAGTTAACTAATTTGAATCATACCTTGTCACCTTGTATATTCATACTATATGGTAAATATAGTAACTATAAAATACCAATAGAACCTATAATGGTTCGTTAATATAATTTGAAACATTATCTAAGTCGTTTTTCCAAATCTTAGATTTTCATGACTATTATATTATTTAATAAAAAAAGAATTTTTTTAAAAACTCATTTATGTCAATTTTAATAGTATTGATATCATGATATTTTAAAAATCCATAAAAATTTGATTTATTCAAAACAAATTCATCGATTAAAAGATAAAAAGTCATTATAATCCCTAAAAATCGTTTATGGAATAAAAATTCTAAAAATAATTTTATTTTAATTTTTATAATCTCATTTTAATAAAACAATCATTAATATGGTAATCGCTAAATCATCATTGTGTCACATATAAATTCATTTATTTGGTGTTTATAAATTATAAATAAAATACCATGATATAGGAAATCATTTTATGTGTATAATGACTATTTATTGGATATGATATCAGTTATATAACTTAAATAAAAATTGTTTTAAAAAAAGGTAAATGTTTAGGTTATATTTTTCTTAACTTTAAATTTAATGCAATTAAATGTCACTTTCACATCCAAGTGTCTTAATGGGGTTCTAAAATCCACTCAAGGATTCCCATTTTCAGATATATCTCATAAAAAAGGGTTTGGACATGTTTTAGAGTAACTTAATGTTATTATAATATTATTTTTAACCCTTATTTACCAGATTTAACCTTTAACTATAGTAAATAAAAATATTTACTTAAATTACTATACATAACATCTAAAAATAAATGGTACCTATATGAACAATTTTATCCTAATGATTCCAAAAATGGAATTCTTTTCCATATTCCGAACATAGGAGTTTCATAAATTAATTTAAAATAAATTCCACTTCTCAAAACAAAAAAGCGTGTTTTTAAGAAGTAAAAACTACCAAATGATTGACAAGTGTTTATTTCAAATTTCAAAGTGAAATTACATCCACTTACCAAAATTGAATAAAATGATAAAAATATAATCCAATTACACTTTAAAACCAATTAAAAGGACAATATAACTATATTAATAAATTATATGAATAAATAATTTTGACTTAAAATGCAGAATTTTCAATATTCAATAAAATATGAACTTAATCATAAAAATATCAAAATTTTACCAAAAGTAAATGTTGATGTCTCTCATCTAAATAAATATTTTATTTTGTCTAAGGGAATATATAATGGTGAAAAAAATAACTACATTTAAAAAGGGTTCGCCATTAAATGGCAGTAAAATGACCTTTTAAAAATATTAGTGTACTCTATGCCTAAAATCAGATAAATTCTTATTTTAATCCTCTATATTTTATTAGATAAATGTAAAAACATTTAAAAAACATTTTTATCATAATATAGTTAGTTATGTTCATTCCTACCAGTACAACAGCTAGGTGGTAACTACCATTTAAAATAATAATATAATATTATTATTTTTTATTACGACTTAGCATTGTGTGCAACATAAAATTTCGGAGAAACACATTGTTGCGTGTTGGGTATGCCATAGAACATAGAATCCCCTTTAAAGTAAAATTAATATTTAATTAAAAAATATTAATAAATATGGAAATTTCATATTATTTATTTACCTGGGATTTTACATCTTTCCCCCCTTTTGGAAATTGCAAAGTCACAATTTTATTCACTTATCAAATAAGTGGGGGTATTTATCCCTCATAGCATTATTATATTCCCATGTCTCCTATTCAAATAGATAGGTTTTCCACAAAACCATTACCTAATAAATTACTTTTTTCCTCAACACGTTGTCTCTTTGGTCAAGAATCTAGACTAGTTGTTCGTCATAAGAAATATCCCCTCAAACTTAACCACCTCTGGACTCCAAACATGATATGGATATGGAATATACTTTCTCAACACTGAAGCATGAAAATAATTGTTTACCAGGGATAAAATTGTAGTTAAATCCACTATGTAGGCAACTGATCCAACATTCTCACGAATTTCATAGGGTGCAATGAACCTCAGACTCAACTTTCCCTTTGTAACAAAACACATCAAACTTTTACATGGAGAAACATTGAGAAAGACATGATCACCTACCTCGAAAGAATGATGCTTCCTCTGGTTATCCAAATTACTTTTCTATCTACTCTAATCTATTCTCATGCGCTTCAGAATAAACCGCACTTTTTTTGCCATCTCTTCTACCAATTCTCGTCCCATCAACTTCTTTTCACCTACTTTATCCAAAAAATATAGAGTTCGGCAGTGATTTCCATAGAATGACTCAAATGGTGCCATCTGTATACTGTAATTAAAATGGTTATAATATGAAAACCAAATCAATGAAAGATGTTTGTCCCAACGTCTATGGTAATCCATTAAACAAGAACACAATATATCTTTCATGGTCTAAATTGATTGTTCTAATTTTTCTTCTCATTGTGGATGAAAGATTGTACTAAAATTTAATTCAGTTCCCAATGACTTCTGAACGACCTTCCAAAAGATAGAAGTGTACCTAAGATAATGATCAAATATAATTCATAGGGGAACTCCATGTAACATAAATATCTCTTGAATATACAACTAAGAAATTAGATCAAGAGATAATGTATCTATGATATAAAGGAAATGAGCAGATTTAGTTAATAGATCAAAAATAACCTGATTGCATTGTCACCTCAAGATTTAATTTGTAATTCCACAAAAAATTCCATGGATATATTTTACCATTTCTACTCTAGCACTGGTAAAGGATGAATCATTCCTTTAGCTAACTATCACTCTATTTTAACATGTTGAAAAGTCAAACAATTCATAGTAATTCCAGTAATATCTCTTTTAATTCTATCCCACCAGTAATAAACTCGAATATATCTGTACATTTTAGTACTTCTAGGATGAACTAAAATTGGAGAACTATGAGATTCACATAATAACTCTTTATTCAATTGGGAATCACAAGGAATACATAATCTCTTTCCAAAACCTCAAAAAAAAAGTCTTTAACAATGTTAATTTATGATAACTTACCTTTTTGAACCAAATCTACCTCTTTCATCAAATCACTGTCTTCT
The DNA here is from genome assembly GCA_963277665.1 of Viscum album. Classification (NCBI taxonomy): domain Eukaryota; kingdom Viridiplantae; phylum Streptophyta; class Magnoliopsida; order Santalales; family Viscaceae; genus Viscum; species Viscum album. The sequence goes on along the minus strand of OY728153.1, from coordinate 1,174,281,477 downwards.
TTCTGTGCTTGCTTTATTTTGTCAGATAGAGGAAATTTCACTACTACCTGAAACAAAATAGAGGAATTCCCTACACCAACAAATTGCATTCCAAAATTCATTAAATAAAAAACTATAGGACCTTGTTCCAAATGTAGAATGTTAATGTTGCATTAATTTTTCGGCTCAAAGCATCAACCACTTTAGATGCTATTCCCAGATGGTAATGGATCGTGCAATCATAATCCATGATTAATTCTAGCCATCTCCTCTATATCATGTTTAATTCTTTCTGAGTGAATATATATTTCAATATTTTGTTATTTGTATATATTTCACACTTTACTCCATTCAAATGATGCAACTAAATTTTTAAAGAAAATAAAATAGAAATTAATTCGGTATCATGTGTAGGGTAATTTACCTCATAAGGTTTCAACTATCATGAAGTATAATCAATTACCTGATCATTCTTCATATAAACACAACCATTTCATTTAATCAAATCATCACTATAGATAACAAATTCTCTATTTCTAGAAGGCAGTGCCAAAACGGGACCATTAACCAATCTTCTCTTCAATTCTTGAAAAAATTCCTCACATTTTTGTTCCAGATTACATTAACACATTTTATAGTTAACTTAGTCAATGGGATGGATAACCATGAAAAATTTTAAACAAACCTCTAGTAATAACCACATAAACCAAGAAAACAACAAATCTCAATTATATTTTTGGTAATTTTACATTTTTTAACAATTTTTGTTTTAGAAGGATCAGTAGTTATGCCATCTTTAGAAATAATGTAACCAAGGAATGAAATTTGTTGTAACCAAAACACACAAATTCTGAATTTATATACATTTTTTTTCTTTTAAGGTTTGCAGGAACACCCTTAAATAAATTTCATGCTCTTAATTACATTTAGAATATACCAAAAATCATCAATAAACACAACCATAATCTTATCTAAGAACTCATGGAAAATTCTATTCATAAGATCCATGAATACAAAAAAGTGATTTGGTTAACCCAAAAGTCATAACTAAAAATTCATAACGGCCACATCTAGTATGAATCCTGGTCTTTATAATTTATGCTTCCTTTATTTTTAACTAATGGTAACCCCTCCTCATGTCAATCTTTAAAAAATACTAAGCTCCCATGAGTTTATCAAACAAATCATCGATATGATAAAAATGACAATTTTTCTTAATAGTTATGTTTTTCAAAGCTCTATAATCAATGGAAAGTCTCATTAAACCATCTTTCTTTGTAAAAAACTGTACAGGATCACCCCATTGTGATGTTCTAGGTTGAATAAAACCATTATATTAAAATCCTACAATTTGATCTTTAAATCTAAAAGTTCAATTTCAGCCATTCGATAAGGGGATTTTGAAATTGTCTTAGCAGCATGAATTAAGTAAACTATAAATTCAAATTCTGGATCAGGTATTATAATAGGAAACTCATCAGGAAAAATACCAAGACACTCATTTACCACTAACACATCATTAACATGAATAGTTCCTTTCTTTTCAACAATACGTGCAAGGTAACATTCATTTCCATTTTTTACTAGTTTATCAGCTTCCTGATATGTTATCAAAATATAGGGATCATTATTGTACAGAAACTGGAATTATTTCTAAAAAGAAACTTATCTATTTTTGCATTCAAACATAGCATGATAAATGGAAATCCAATCCATACCCAAAATAAGATCAAACTCTATTAGTAAAACAACAATAATGTTTAAAGGTAGATTCTTTCTACACACAATTACAATAAGATTCTTATAATTTATTTTTGCATTAACATTTCCACTAGGTGTTTTTACCACAAGGTCAGGATTCATATCTTGAGATGTAATTCCCAATTTAATAGAAAATTTATCAGAAATGACAGAATGTGGAGACACTGAATCAAAAAACACTTTGGCATAATATGAATAAACAAAAAGTTTTCCAGATACTATATCATTTTATAGCCCAACATCATCTGTAGTAGTTGAAAAGGATTTAACCATCCCATTCTTCTTTTAGTTCGATTTATTTCATTCATTTGTGTTCTTATTTGGACACTCATTTGAATAATTACCCATTTCATTGCACTTAAAACATTTTACTAACTATAAATCATATTTTGTATTACCATTAACTAGGTATTTTTTAATGAAATTATGAGCCTTATGTCCCATTATACCACATCGATAGCACTTACCATAATTCAATAGGAATTCCCCAATGTGATTTTTACCACAATTTTCACAAAATGTAAACTCAATTTTCTTACCATCAGACTTTTTTTGAAGATTTCTTACCTTTTGTCTGCCACCTCAACCTCTTATTCTATATTTTATCAAAGAACACATGATCATCAACAAATTCCATTTCCACCATCTCCGTACATCGAACACGTTTTTTATAACATTTTATATCACATAAGATAAATCCCTTTAATACATTGGATTTAATCATAAGTAAAAAAAATGGATTTTACAATCAAGACCTCGATTGAAATTTAGAGCATACCATACCAGTCGGGTGAATTTTTCTTCAGAAGTAGCCACTGAGTCATTCTCCTACATTATTTCCAATAATTCTTTTCCATCCTATGTCGAACCACCTTAGGAAAATATTTATTAAGAAACATTCCTTTGAATTCATCCAAATAAACAGTATCAATCTTCTCACAACCCATGATATTTATAACCATCATCCACCACTGATCGGTTTCACCTTCAAAATGGTTAACAACAAGACTAACCATTTGATGTTCTAAATACCCCATGACATCAAAAATCTTTTCCAATGCTTTAATCCACCCTTCATATTGGAGAGGTTCAGATAAACCTCTGAATGATAGAGGATGTAGCCTCCTTAAATGCACCACTACTGACATGTTCCTCTATGGTTGATTTGGATAATCTCGTGCATGTATACCACCACTATGTATAGCCCTAGTCAATAGTGATATCACTACAACAAACTATTTAGTTTCAATTCTGACTATCTCAGGTTACTAATTTCAAAGTTTGTTTTCCTCTTGATTTCGTCCCATCATAGTTTACATATTTACTCTATGGCTAACCGTTTTGAACACATGAATATCATAGGTGAAGAAACATGGTAATCTTCAAATGATATATCATTTCAATATTACCATAAAGTAAAAATAATTTATGGATATTAATTTACAAATTTCCAAACTCTTAAATTTGTCTCAACCGGCCTCTAATACAAACTATAAGGACCCATCTTTAAATAATATTAAATATTGAGTTATGTCAATAATTCTATAGTGAGGATCATTTTATGTTTAGAGTTTTATAGAATTAGGCAATAAATATTACATTACAACTCAAATATTAAAATGTTTATACTTCTACTCTATCCAATTGTTTCACAAAAATAAAAATACTTAAATAATAAAATAATTATTTTTTTGATATAAATATTCTTGAATTATTCTTTTCTCTTACCCTTCCTTATACCCTATGTAAAACATTTCAAAAACTTCAGATGAGAATTAAAATGTCATTAAGGATTATAATATATGGAATGAAAACATTAGTTCATCAATACATACAAATAAATAAAATCATACTTATTAATCATAAAACATAAGCTCTTAAACATAACTCATGAAATCATACTATTTATTAATAACATATAGAAATCATAAATCATAATGGTAACTTGTGTTATCCATAACACACTTACATAGCGGCTTTCACAGCTATATAGGGTGTTACGTTTGGAATACACATCATGGTATATTCCCTAAATCTCTTAGGAGAAATATTAACGTTTACCACATGAATTTTACCAAATGCATTGGAGAGCTATTCTGGGGTCCCCTCCCCTTGGATTATCAAAGAACCTCCAATATACGTAAACAATTCCAAAGAACCAAAACAAAATAATAACACATAAAACAAGCATTAATGGAAGATAACATTTCCATATTGCAATCAAAATATATAGTTTCAAGATATTGACATAATAAATGATTTCTAAAAACCATTTTAAGTACCAAAGAATGTAAAAATCGTATATGGTATTTATTTTCCTTTTAAAATCATTATGGCTTGTAAAGGTAGCCAAATATCAAAGAATTCTTGCGGCAGCAGAAATGTCGTTGTCACCGCGTACGTTAAAAAGAAAAATTCCTTTATCATTTAGTATAACAATTCATAAAAAAATATCACTTTTTAAAAACATGGAATTAAATTAATATAAAATGTGTATAATTATACACCGTAAAAAAGAAGGTCGTTTATAAACCAAAATATTCCTCAATGATAGCATATTTAGACACATTCCCTTAGCTTGAGTATGACTTGTCACATATATTCATTATTATTCCTAGATTATAAACTTAAGTTAATTTATACATTCTTCTGAAAATTTTTAAAGTTTATTATTAATTTTATATTACTTATTATCATTTTATAAACATTGCTTAATTATTAATGTTAATATCGGTCATTTTTCCGATATTTGGTACTTGAGTCAAAAATGAACTAATTATAATTACAAATTGTCCATGTGGTCAGATGTCCATTATCTCTATAATTGTATTCATTATTTAAATATCATATATATCTAGTATATATTTATTTTGAATATTCCATAACATTTTGATATAACAAATTAAAATCACTGCTCCTGGAGACGGTAAGCCGTACGTACGCATGAATGCTACTTTTATTTCTTTTTCATATTTAATGAAATGAAAATTAAATGATACATAGGTATATTATAATTAGATTATAATATAATATTTTATATACATAATATAATTTAATTAACACCATCCTTTATACGTTCCATGTATGGAATGAACGAGTCATATCACTTTGATAAGGCGGTAGTCCACACTTCCGCATATGAAATTATCATATTTATCCATTATGGAAACCATAATGATATGATATAAATGAAAAATAGAGAATCACATAGACCATATAAATATAATATATATCACATTTAAATATAGTGCCATCATAATGTCCACCATGAGAGGTGGTACTGAAAAATAGAACAATCATCATTTCGTGAGGTATTAGTTCACAGTACTCAGAAATCGTATGTGCGTATCCATTAGATGGATGTGTGTGGAAGTGTAGGTTGAATACCTCATAGATAAATATAGTAATGTACTTCATATATTGGTTTTTGTTTTAAAAAATGGAATAAATAAAGTTTATGGGGTTGGAAAATTAAAATAAATGAAAGAATCTCGAGAGAAGACAATACCTCGAATCAGGTAACTCCTTTTGATTTAAGCTAAAATTATTCATTGATTTACCTTCTAAATATGGTATGGATTATAGGATGAATAGAGGTATTTGGGGAGCTTATTTCAGAATAATTTTGATGAGTTAGGGGGGCTTTAGATGTGTGAGTAAGGGTTAGAGGTTGATCCCTTTTATAAGAGGGAGGAGGGGTACTTAAGAAATATCATGAAATATTATTTTATTATAAATATATTTTCAGTTTAAAAAGGTCCAAATGTAATTTATTTTAGATATATGATTCTTTTGGATCTATAAAAATTCAACCAATATGTTTTCTACATGTTTTGGTCTCATTTTTAACCTTATCTTTTATCTTTAAACCTTAGTTATCTAATTTGACTCTAACCATGTAATATGGTACTTTCATACTACATGGTTAATATAGTTCCTATAAAACAATAGAACCTCAAATAATTTATTAATAAACTATTAAACATTATATATTTCAGTTGGATTAATCTTATAATCTTTGGACTATTATATCATTTAATAAAAAAGTATTGAATTTAAAAACAAATTTATGTCGATTTTCATACTATTCATATCATGACTTTTTTAAAAACTATAAAAACTTGATTATTTAAAAAAACATCATTTATTCAAATATAAAAAGTCATAATCTTTAATAAAATTCTTTAATGGCATAAAAAGTTTCAAAATAAATTTATTTTAATTTTTATAATATCATTATATAAAACATTCTATAATAAGGTAATCACTGCATCATCATTGTGTCATAAATATATTAAATTATGGGTGTATATAAATTATAAATAAAATACAATAATGTAGAAAATATTTTTATTTTTATAATTAATATATATATAGTTGAAGATATCACTTATATAACCCCATATAAAAACAGTTTTACTAAAAGATACATGTTTAGGTTATATTTTTCTTAACATTAAATTTAAAAAAATTAAATGTCATTTTCACATCCATGTGGATCCATGGGGTCCTTAAATTGAACCCAGTATTACAATGGTCGTACATATCTCATAAAATATGGTTAGTACATGTGTTAGGGTAATTTAATATTATTATATTATTATTTTTACCCTTAGTTACTGTATTTACACATAAACCATTATAAATAAAACATTTAGTGATGTTATTATTCATAATGTCTAAAAATAAAAGGTAACTATTTACACAATTTGGACATCCTAATTACAGATATGGAATAAAAATTTCTAAATTCATAACACATAAGATTCATAAAATAATTTAAAAATAATTTGTATTGTCAAAACCAAAATTTATGTTTTTATAAAGTAATAACTACCAAAAGAATGACATGGGTTTATGTCCTATTTCAAATAAAAATTACATAAAATGACCAAAAATGGATTAAATGATAAAATTATAATACAATTACACTTTAAAACAAATTATATAAAAAAATATCTATATAAATAAATTATATGAAAATAAACCTTTCACATAAAATGCAGTATTTTTCACTATTAATTAAAAAATAAAAATTATAAAAAAAAAATACGCAAAAAATTACCCAAAGTAAATTATTATGTCCCTATTCTAAATAAAAAGTTTATTTTTTAAAATATAATATATGAAAATTAAAAAAAATATTTTAAAAGGGTTCTCCAACAAATGGTGGTAAAATGACCTTTTAAAATTATTAGTGTATTCCATGCTTAAAATCGAATTCATTATCACATTAAGCCTCTAATTTTTATTAGATAAATGTAAAACATTTAACAAACGTGTTTAATCATAATATAGTTTGTTTTTTTCATTCCATATAATACAATGGCTAGGCCTAAACGACCATTTAAAATAATAATACTATATTATTATTTTTTAGTGTCACTCATCATTGTATGAAATATTAGATTTCATAAAAATCTATTCCTGTGTGCCAGTTATGCCATCAAACATAGCGTCCCCTTTAATGTAAAATAAATATTTAATTCCAAAATATTAATAAATATGAAAATATCATATTCTTTATTTACCAGGGTTGTTACAGAAGAAAATTTCCATGATCCGAGATCCAACTTGTCAATCTATTCCCTTAGTATCAAGAACCATCATAATTGAACTATGATTCATTTTCTTTACCCTTTTCCCTATTGATGAAATCTCTGCATGCATAATAGTTCCCATCCGGGGTGTTAGTCTATACATAGTAAAATTTCCCCCAATGACATCCCAAATCATTCCACTTAGATGAATCTTGATAGAGAAAATTATATATTAAAATATTATGAATTTAAAAATGTTCATAAAAATTGTAGAAAAAAACCCATGGAAAGTGATAATTGAAAATAAAATAGAATTTTATAGTCATTTCGAATACTCATAGTCGTGTCTCAAAATACACCATGGATGCTTATGTGTTAGTTCCATAGTCAATAAGGTTATTTCATAGATCCAACATGTCATCACATAGTGACCAATACCAGGTGAACCTTTTGAAAATTACATTATATAAGTTCATGACTAAGAAAATGAACTCATTCCAACCGTTCATGACAAATTATATTACAATAAATTCCACATAAAAATGTTTTTATTAAAAAAAATCACCTGATATTTTCCATGTTTCAAAATAAAACCAAAATTTTCCAATCACTATTTTAAAATTTTCATAAAAGGGAATTTTCCCAAAAAAATATATACAAAATTCCATGTTATGACAAAAAATATGGTTACATCAAGAAACATGTATTGGTTTCATATGAATTTCATTGAATCCATTTAATATAAAATATAATTTTTTTTTATTTCATGTAACGATAAGAGAGAATCCACCTACCTCTAAAAATTTAAGGAACGACACATAAAACCTCTATATACAATAATAATCCACATTCCCTATTAGTATATTCAATAGAATATTACCAATATTTATATCCAAAAACATATATAAATGCATTACGTATAATCCTATTGTTTTTTGAGAGTGAAAAAGAATGTGTCGATGCATAATGATGACGAACACATACTAAACAAATAATTAGGGCCTCTAAAACTCTTTAATTATACTTATAATCACTTCCACATTTAAAGGAAATGTCGCATAATATTTAGAAGGAAATAAAAATTGGTTTATGCTTATACTAGGGTATTATAGGGGACTTCAAAGGCAAAATTTGTATTATATCCACAATATATGGTTTGAAAACATTATGATGCATATTTGGGCCACACAACTTGTTAATGGATTCTGTAACTGTGTGGTGGTACTTTCTTAAGTCCAAACCACCCACAATTACCTCTGACTATAAAAAAACTATGTGAAAATTTTGTATTTTACTTTTCTTCATGTGGAATTGTTACCCCTTCACAGTCAAATTTTTGGAAAAAACTAAGTTCCCATCATCTAGTTGTCCAATGTGCACTTTTTTCCCTTGAATGATTTCATTGAGAAGGGAAAAAATTTGTACTAATCATGTAAAAAATTTTGATCCTGCAAAAAATACACCAAAATAGGGTTAAACCACTATGAACCTCTAGAAACATAACCCCAACATTATATAGAATCAAAATACCTAAATAAAGGGTTATTTACCTAAAACCGTTTTTGGTGCATTCTCCCCACCATTAGCAATTCATTCCCCAGAAAGTAGAAAAACAATATTTACTATGATGTGTTTTTGGAACTACTCGCATATTTCATTCTCATGATCCCACGTTTCATACTAAAACCAACAATTTTCCATTGATTGACAATTAATTTTTCCATATTAGTGATTATCATTCATATATGTAATCTATAATGGAACATATATAAATGTATTATATAGATATAGGTCAACATGATATCATCAAGTCACATGGTCATGATTAGTATTATACTTCATTAACTATGATACCTGATGCATATTATTCCCTAAACTAATCTATGGTTGCAAATCACAATAATATTACACCTCACAAATTTTTTAATGTATCTAAAAAGCTCTTATGTAATGATTATACAAAATTTAGTACATAAAAATATAACTATTTCAAAGACATAGAGTGATTTTTATAGATACAATATCACTCAATGAAAATTAAAATCTCTTACAATGATGATCATCATATGATTTATGATGACTATGAGCCATTTATATCGACTTTCGGATCCACTAAAACTTCTATGTTGTCACTTGTATTGTGATGGGTCCAATTAGTGAAGTGTCACCTATTTCAACACAAATAAATGTATGATGAAAAGGTAACCCCTAAAATGTTTCAAAAGGTGTGATGTGTATCAAATCCTGATAGATATATATGTATTAAAACTCCAATAAAATCATATGATCTTCCCTTTTTCCAAAAAAAAACATCACAAAATCCCAATGTAAATCCTCAAACCTTTGAATATTCCATTTACACTATCCATCCATTTGGGGATGAGAATCCATTATAATAATATAATATGATCCAAAGGAATGCTGCACGGATTTCGAAAAATGTTACAAAATCATAGGTTCAGGTTCTAATAATATCAAGACCAAAATGAACATAATCATTAAGATATCGTGAATGAGTATTTTAGAAAATTCATCTACGTTATTAGTTTCATGAATATGTATGAAATTATAAAATTTGTTAGTTGTTCTACTATTACCCATATGCTATCATGTTTCCTAACCAACCTTGGAAAACCTATTAAAAAATACATGACTATATCATCAAATTTATATAAGGGAATCATTATTGATTGAAAAATACATACATGAAATTGAGGATCTTCCTTGACCTATTGACATGTGAGGCATCTCAAGACATACTACACTATAAGGTTTTTTATTCTGATCAACAAAAACAATTATTTCAACAATCTATATATCTTATGTATTCATGGATGAACAACGCATATAAAATAGTGGTAGGAACTAAGATGTTGTTATTGATAATTAAATGGTTGGGCCTTCCAATCTCTAAACTCAACAATAAACTCTCATATAACATCCAAACCTCTATCTACTCCCCACCATTTACTTTTCACCTCATAGTAACACAATTATGATTGGATATCTAAGAAACTATCACTTTCTCTAAAACATTAGAATGATATGAAAGTGGAAGGAAAAGTAAAACATCAGCATAGTACAAGAAATCTATATTCACATCCTCTATAAATGTGATTATATTCCATTGGTATGAAGCCTCCTCAACTAACTGAACATATGACTTCATTCTTAATGAACCATCCATATAGTTTCCTCTACCTCGTATATAAATCATATTGAAGCCATATATTTTTAAATAATCAATCCATCTGGGAATCCTTAAATTCATATATCTTCATTAGAAAAAGTTTTTCAAACTCTTATGGTGTATAAAAATGGTGAATTACTCACCATATAGGCAATAGAACCGAACAATTCAACTTATAGACCATAACATTTAATTCAAAATCATTTGTTAGGTAGTTTATATAATGAAAACATAATTTTCATGAGCCATAATCAATGGCATGATCTCCCAACATAATAAAAATGTACATACCTAGATCCTAAAGTAGCATAATAGAATACATAGACCTATCAAGATTCTTGAAATGTGAGAATAATTGAGGATGTTAATGTAACCTTAAATAGTGTAATGGATTTTTTTTATGTATCATTGCATTAGAATGGAATTCCATTCAATATAAAATATAACATTGGTGATATGAAATGTTATAATTTATTTAAGAACCATCTTGAGTATCCCATTAATCCAAGGAAACTATATATCATAATGAAATTCATTGAACGATTCCAAAAAACAATGGATTATATATTTCTGTGATTCATAGAAATTCCTTTTTCTGAAATGAAATTTCCAAGGGAATATTCCTCTAATGCTCAAAGGACTAGATTGATAATTTGTTATCACTTTCTCAACTCCATATATTTATTACTCAATACACATTTCTCTTTCTTACCCTGTTGAGATTTCACTAGTTGATGATTCATGGTGCTCCTTGAATTATATTTGATCTCTATGATCTAATGAAGATTATCAATCCTTTTCACTCATCCCTTCAAAGCATACGATACCTTTGAAACATGAGTTGTTTACCAAGCAGTCAAAACCTGTAGAATTTTGACAACAGTTCTAAATACTCTCCATATGGTTGTAATTAAAACATACTCTTAGTGGTTCCATAAAATCATGCATCAAATAATTTAATGGAAAAAATTAAGATCATATAAACATACTCTTACATAAATGATGAATGTTAAATAATCTGTTCTTTTGATTTTGAGGATTCCCATTAGATAGGATATTAGTTTGCCTCTTCTTATGATTTATTTCATTAGTGTTTTTAAATTTTTGAATAACGAAAATAATTATCCCCAACACCATATTAACTGAGAAATCTCTTTCTTCCACCATGACACTATTGTCCATTTTTGTATAATCCAATATATAAAAAAATATTGGATTTAATATTTGGCCTCAACCACAAATCTAGAATGTGTACCATCAAAGAAAAAAATTCATCATCATATAGGGAAACGATGATTGAATATCTATATTTAGCCTCCAATTCTATCAAAGCGAGTTTATATTGTTTCAATCAGAAGAAATCATTTTTTATCATATTCCATAAAGTGTGAGGATAGAATTTTTTGTTAAAAAATTATCAGAAATCCACCCATGTCAAGACTTGCTCATATTTAACTAGAACTTTTAATTCCCACCATTGTAATTCCATGTACTCTTATATATGCATTCAACTATATTGGTTCCAAATGGAACTGAATTCTCGATTCATCAAATTCTACCATAATTCTACCTTTTTCTACATAATATTATCTAAAAATATTTGTAGATTTTTCTTTTTTAAAACAATTAAATGTTACAATTTTTGTGGTTAATCCTTCATATTACTCTAATTCATGGCCTGAATATTTTGGACTATACTTTGGACTAACTATTTGTTCACATGTGGCTCTGGTGAAACTATATTTTTAAAAGCATCCTATTAATGATTTATACGAGGATATATAGTGAAATTCACCATTACCAAAACAAAATTCCTTTTAGTGATACTCATTTGAAACTGTAGTCTGATAAATTTCAATTTACCACATCATGAAAAATTAGAAACATAACATTCCACAATTCAACCATTGTTAACATTGTAACAAACACTGATAAAAGTACAACCATTCAATTCAAAAAATCCATTTTCAATTTATTAAAAAATATCAGTTTTTTATCAATATATTAAATGTTAATGTAATAATGAATAATGAAATCCATGTGAGAAGTATTACTATTATGGAATGTCATGAAACTCTCAAATTCAAAACCCATGCTGATGAGGTGACAATACAACAAGAAGTGTCTAGAAATAACCATGTACAAAAGCACCATGGTAACTTGAATTTCTATATGATGTGGGTTTTTATTCCTTATTGTGCACTATATTTCATGTTTTTACAATATTAGTCTTTATTACAAACCAACGAGAAGGAATAATATCATTTTCAATACCAGGACAAATCAAAATTGAAACCATATTTTCCACGGAATGTTCAAGGAGAAACTGAATGTGATACAATTTTTAACAACCCATCTGTCATTATTAGTGTGATAAGTGAATGTGGCTTTACTACGGCTTTTTTGAAATCCCTAAGACACCCAAGGGTAGAAATAAATTCAATTGAAATTATGAAAATTTGGGTTATTATTTTCCCAATGAATTTTCAACAATCAAACTACAAAAACAATAATAAACTAAAAATATATATTATTCATTAAAAAATATATAAATAAAAATATAACAAAAAAATATGAAAATTTAGGGTACAAGAATAATGAATATATATAATAACAAAAAAAATCTCATCTAGATTCTCTGATTCAAGATAACCTGATGACATAATATCATGCCACAACTGTCCAAGTTCCAAGAACCAACTACATATTCTATTCCCATGATGTGGAGAATAATCCCTAATGAGCTAAGATAACATGAATTTACATATGAATCCATAAATGAAATATAACATCACACAATTTTTACCATGGATGGGGTGATATTAATCATTTTATGATTTCCCCAATAAGACCCCAACTCATTCCACTAGGAAAAATATTAATAGAAAAATTTATAAAATAAAATTTGTTAAGCATTAAAAATAGTTTATTAAAAATCTGAAGAAAATTTCCCATGTCAATATATAAATGACTAATATATTTTCAATCATGTTTAATACCAATTACTATGTCTCAACACACACTATTAATTCCAAGGTGAATGTTTCATACTTGTGATTGTTATCTCATCTATCCATCCAGTCATCCCAAGGTGACTAATACCAACTAACTCAATGGACCAGGTCCCTTCAATTGTGTCACTACAAATAAAAATAGACTCCTGAAAACCATGTATCTTAAATAATGTTAAAAAAATTTCTAAATAAAAACATTTTTTTAAAAAAACATTTAAAAAATTATTTTCCATGTGTCCAAATTTAACGACAACGTTTAAAATCATTGTTTCAAAATTTTTTATGAAAGGAAATTTTATATAAAACCATTATTTTTTCACAAATATAATTAATAAACCAAACGATTACCCGAAAAATAATCAAAAATGGTTTTCACAACTATTTAATGAAATTCATGTAATTAAAAATAATGATTCATGTTTTATATCCATTAGTGATAAGACAGAATCCACCAATATCTTAATGGTTGGAGAAAATGAAGAATTAAACATAGACCTTCAAGATATCATGAAAAAGTAAGTTTCATTCTCTATATTCAACCTGATCTAATAAATATTTTTCTGCCACATAATATTTATATATATCTATAATGGATTAGATATATGGGTCTGAGAGAGGGAAAACGAATATTTTTAAGAAGAATGATGAATAACACGAACATATAAATGAATACTGGTATCTAATATGATTTTTTTATTCTTAAAATCACTTTTAGATCAAATTTAATATTCTATGATGTATTGGGAGTAAATTTAAAGCATGTTATGGAGATTATACAAGATTAGATGGGGTCTAGATTCTGAATTTGGTTTAGATCCATAATTTAAGGAGGGCCCTTGGTATAACGTGTGGTTTAGCTGCACGGTTTGGAAAACCATTCCCCAACCATGGGGTGATATAGTCCTAACATCACAACTTGTAATGTAGTCTCATATAGTTAGAATAACCATGCACCGACTATTCATTTACATCTATTTTTGTATGAAGGGTTTCCCCTAGGTACTATCATGGTTTTTTCTTAAAGGTGTTCCAACAGTTTTCCTACACTGTTCCTACTATCATCCCTTACATTGTTTCCAAGATTTGGTGCATGACATCTCGTAACCATAAACACCACTTTCACCTCCAAAAATCCTTCAATAACATAATAAAACCCATCATAACCACATGAAACAAAACCCACAAGTGATATACAATCAAAATACATGAATAAAGGGTCATTTAACAAAATATATGGTTTCTACACACCCTAAGAAGATAGTGGATAATATTCCGAACATAACATACCCCACCCTATTGGTGGTCATTATACAAAACTCTACATGCCCCACCTTAATGGTTGTTGTTATACATTGATTATTGAATGTGCCACCCAACATGATCGAGGTAATTAAATATCACATCAACATAGCTAGTTATTCCCATACTTAATATAGTAGTCAATGGATTCATTACCCAAGCATGGTCTAATCCTTAGTGAACAAGAAAGCCATTATTTTACTAATACTATCAAATTATTAATAGTCTATGGAAATCAGCATTTCATTTTTCACCCCTTATATGAATCTATATCACTACAAATAAGAAAACTATTCATCCATAAATATAATGAAATGTTTCACCAGATTTGAAGTACATCTGGAAATATGTATGATAAAAGGTACATAATGAATATGATGGACATTTCATAATTGGATACACACAATCACATGATAAAAATTCAATAACGGTCCCAATGACTCCTCAATCACAAGCATACAAAAACAGAACAAGAATGGGTTATCGTGAATAGAAGACATGTAATGGAAATTTCATATTCAAGGACCTTCATGGTACGGGATTTGTAAACTAGTGGTTTTTGATGTATAACTCTAAATTTGTTAATGTATCATCACCCAATTATCATCGATATTTTTTCAAGAAAACCCCCATTGATTCCAATAACCCTTCCTATTTCTATTATTTCAATGGAAAACGAAAAGGTAGTTTTGATAATAGTTTCTATAACCTTGATTATTTTTAAATTATTATTTAATCTATACTATATGATAACCATTTCATAAATAAAGAATAAATTCAAAACCATTATATATAATATTTCATATCACAAGAATAATATTAGATAGGAATATGGTATTTATTTATTATTCTTTAATAATTACATGTTATTACATTATATGGATTTCAATTCAATTTTTTCATTAATGAATATGAAAAATATTTTCTAAATTGAAAATGAAAACATGGAAAATAATCCATTTCATAATACAACACCTAGGTAAAGTAGATAAAAATTAAGACATACCTCGCCTATAAATCAAATAAGGGATTTTATTGACAGAAAGATGCTTCAATTATCATTCATAAAATAATTTTCTTGGTGATTATACTCAAAATGATCCCTAAAAAATAAATGTTAGAAATATTATGATATATTTAAGAAAACAGTCATATAGTGATTTGTAGAATTAAAACTCCCAAATTAGATTCATCTCAATATTTTATATAACTCTATTCAGAATTTTTTAGTAACAAAAAACATTGGAATATGATTAATGAAATTAAGATATTCTAAGTCCATTTTTTACCATGATTTATGTTCTTTAATATCAGAAATACATGATATATGGTTGATTGGGAAGAAGTAAACCATAAAATGGGAAAATGACTACTATAATGTAGAAATGTGTATTACGTAATAGAAACATGGTTTTACCATTACACATATAAAAACATTGAGCATACACTTTTTTAATCTTTATAAATTAGTGGTTACCTATATATATTAAGTTAAATACAGTTAAATAACATATTAATACCCATATTCATCTTTGGAAACAAAATAGTGGGCTTTATTAATAGAGGTATTTACCAAAAACGTAACTTTGTGAATAAGGATTTAACCTTATGTGAATCTTGTAACACCCTCGCATATTGCATGGAACCAATAAAATACCTTTATGAGTCTAATAAAAACTCATATTACCTTTATGCAGCAACTTTTAACTCCTATATTCTATATATAACAAATAAATCCACCATTAAAATATAAATATGAGGATTTTAAAAATATATAGACCCAACTCTATATAAAGGGGTAATAATTTTATTGAACATTTTAAATTTTTACTCACAATGAATTGTGAATGAAGTAGAAAATTATTTATTAAATTTCAAATGTTATAATTTTCCCCCCTAATAACATCTTAACCCTGAGAAGTGTATCTATTTGTCCTTCATGAAAAATATAGAAAACGAAGAACAAATATCAAACTCCTTCTCACATGTATCTTCATGGATCCTTCCAAGAATACATATGATCCATACAAGTGGAATACTATTTCCCACAAAATCATTTACATTTTGGTCTATGATCCAAATTATAAGTTCAAAAAAATATGCATATGGATCCTAGTGAAGGTATACACAGTGTATAACATGTGAATGATTGATCAGGTACATCCGATGCCGAGAAATATGGAACACATCATATATTCCTTGATAATGTGGATGATGGTCTAGTATGTATTCCACTCCTCCGATATTTCAAGATATCTATAACTGTCCCAAAACTTATGAAAACAACTATTCTTTATTTTTATAAATATTGATACCCTGACCGGGGAGTCACTCTAAGGAAAACATGGTCCCCAAAAAAGATCTAAAAACGCATCTCTTCTTGACTCCATGTGATCGTCACCTACTCTATGTAGTCACTAACCACTTCCTAATAAAATAACCCATCTTTTAGGACTAATACACTATTCTAGGCCCATAAAAGTATACCTCACATGCCTCTGGATAACATAATGCTGAGCGTGATGGAAATCCATTGAGAGCTCAAATGGTTCCACATGAGTAGAATCATAGAGAAATTTGTTTTAAGATAAATCACCACGTCTAGTTTCTAAACCCACGATCCAACTATAATTAGAACGTATGCTTGGAGAATATCCTCAAATATCTGAAGCATCTTCATTGATTTTATATCTGTCTTGGGATTGTAAAGAATGATCAATCATAGCTTGTTACATAAGGAGTTATTAAATACTATACAATACCATGATATAGTATGTGAATATATATTTATATATTTATATGATTAAATTATTAAGGGAATTCCATTCATGGGTAATATCTAATAAATATAAGGTTTTACCATCTCATCTATATAGTGAGTCACATAGATCAGTAAGAAAGGTGAAACATTCATTATCATGTAGACATTCACCCAAACAACATTACACCTTCTCTGGGTCCTTGGTTACCCCGTCATAATTTCTGTTGTAATATCATCCCACCTGCATAAGAGAACCAGATGTCTCTAAATATGTCCACGAAAATGTTGATTTTCATCATTAATCGTTCGACATGTAAGGAACTGAGAAAGAAAACTAGAAATACCTCTCATTATCTCTATCCAAAAGAACTATCTCATGAAGACATGGTACAAATTGTTTTACTCAAGGATGTACCTACAACCAAGTGGTATTGACATATGATCTTCAATTATGTAATCAAGGTCTAAAACATTCCCATGTATAATGTTCACATCATCATCTCCCAAAGGCCATTGATGTATCAGGTAACCACATACTTGATGTTAACGTGTCACAACAAACATATGTCCAATCTCTTATCCACCCCATACCCATTGGAATAAAAAAAATGTGATAACTAATGGAAAAATTACATTATACAATATTTCTTTGAATCATCAATATAGTAGTAGGAACACAAGCTCCTCATCCACCACAATTCCTCTAAATTATCTTCACCATATTCTAGATTTAGTTGTGTCTTATATATAAGAGTGCATACAATGATTCTATATTTCCCTTGTGTATAATCCATAACAAATAAGAATTTCTTCATGTACTCTACCTAGAACTTCTCAATTTCATATCCCACTACGTGATAATATAACAAAGGATCTTATGAGGAATGTAACAAACAAACCTCTCACCATAATAATAGCATCACCAACACCAAAAAAAGTGGAAAAAATAGTAAATATACTTCATTTGTATGATTTTTCCACTCATGGGGTCTTGATTGGCATATCCCATATGCTTTTACATTCTCCCACTATATCAATACTTATCTAAAATTAACACATTATGGTTCAACATATAAAACATATCCATTCAATGAATCAAGGATAATCATCATTAGAGCTATAGTAAACTTTCCATTCAACTTAAATATATACCTTTACATTAGAACAACAACTATATTGTTACTATATTTTTGTATATACAATCATGGGTGTTGAAATATGAGATATTTCATGTATAAAATGGTATTGATATCCTACTAAACCCAAAATGATCTATATTTTGAACAAGAATTATAAAATTTCCAGAAAATTAATTCCTCAACATACTCTATGTCCATGTGAACACTTGTCTCAAACACCACATGCCCCTTGAATTTCACCTCCTAAATAAAGAAATTACACTTTGACAGCTTCACATAATGTCTATGTGCTCAAATAATACTAAGGAAGATACCAAAATGAACTGCATACTAATCGAGGGGGTGTTAATCTAGATGTCTTCAATTAACACCTCCCACGAAAGAGTCACAATATGGGTTTCAGATCCTATTCGTGAGATATTATTACCCAACTATAACATTTTTTAATCTCAATGACATCACAGTGTACTCATATGACCCAACCCTACTATAATTCATTATCATTGAAAAGTCATCCATTATAACTCACAACCACAGATAAAATTTTAAAATTCAAATCATAAAAAAAATCCCCATAAATGATTAAAGAGATCATCAATCCTTTGAAATGGATATATATTCTTTATCATTACAAAATTTAGTATCTGAAAATCAACACATAGTTTAATACAACAATACACTTGGTAATAAAAATTTGTGTACCCTAAAGTGAAGTAACTATCTTGATAAAGCACTTCTTCTCTAATTCCTAGATATTTCAATTTATTACCTTCACCTCAACTTATGTCACATTACAAGGGGTACCAAAATGGGTTGCAAACCTGGTATGATTTCAATTTAAATATAAAATCTGATATCAGGAAGATTTCCTATGAATACATCATGATATAAATCCTAAAAGAGATCAATATCAAGTGGAAAATACAAGGGGCTATAATTAAACCTGATGAGTGAACTAATCATATAGTCTACAGTGTGATAATCTAAATCTAACTCATGTTTGGACCAAAACCACAAACTTATAATTCCCACTATGTGGTCATCACAAACTTCTCTCCCATTTTGTGATATAAAGGATACTTTTCTCCAATTGAAATCAATGTGATATGGGATGTTATTTAACCATTCCATTCCATGAATCTCATTGAATCATTTCATCTTAAGAATCAATAAGTCCCATAGATTTCCATAATAGTATATGACTATCGGCACCTAGTGTATCAGTCTATATGGTCCAAATTTATGCCTAATGTTGTATAGAGAGAATATAACTCAGAAGAAAACATGATTATTACATCAATTTGAATCACAAAATGTATAGATAATCGATAATGAGAAGCTATGGAAGCTTAAAAAACACTATCTTAACCAATCAACCCATCAAGGTCTCTACTAGATCAATGATATGTATAATTATTTACCATATCCCTCAAAATCCTCTAGTTTTTAAATTCCCTATAAGTATGGATAATTTTAGAATTGAAATTCAGTACAAATTATTCTATAATTTTGAAATCTTATAAATCATAAAATAACTAAGAAAAATACATCAAGATAAAGAAGTCATGTCACACAAACCAAATATAATGTGAAAGATTGTGATCAACATTATTTCTCAATAGATCTAGTGGTAGGGAAAGCTCATTCCCTCCTATGCTAGTATTTTATACAATTTTGCAAGTAATCACAAAAGACAACATCACAATGGAATTATCTAAAATGAACAATAAATGTGTGAAATTATAATTCATTTATATCATTGTATATATTGTAAAATCCATGAGGTCACACAATGTTTCCCCAATTATTTGAACCTTATCCCATGGTACATTACTCCAAGAACTAACTACTGCCTCTATCACTACCTGTCAGTCACATCCATATATATACAAATATATCATCAGTCTCAGGATAAACTAATTAATTTCCTTAGATATATCAAAACATCATGTATAAAAAATTTACCTATTAATCAAGGAATTCATGTTTATCATGAAAGTAAAAAAACATAAAGGAATTCATTTAAAGAACATGTTAGTAGCATAAAAAAGTATATAAATGGCTTGTGATCCTACATATATATTCATGATTTATGAGTGGACTAAAATACAATTGAATATTATAACATCATCTTTTTTATTTCCCAATAAGAATATAATAAATGATAAAATCATAGAATAAGAATATAAAATTCCCACTTTATGGAAACTTATATGTCTACTATATTGTGATGTCTAGGAACTATCATAGCCCCCTACTCAAGTTCCAAAATCAAACCCCCACTCTTACTTTTCCTATCTCAAGAAAAATAAAATAAATTTGATATTGAATATGGATCTATGATTAAATTTTATAACACTATATCTTAAACCACTATGATCGAAAAAAGAGTTGTAAGACCTTATGTGTGCCCCCATAAAAAAGAGGTTGCGACTAGAAAAGATGGTCTGAACACTATCAGTGCAAGATAAATACTATTTGTATAATTTTCCTGCTACAATAATATAAATGAAAAATATTAAAATAGTGTAATAAATGAGTATGTAATAATATCTAATGGTATAAATTCCATATAATAAAATAAAAAATTGGATCTTTGTGTGGGATACCAAATGAAGGTGTAAAATTTATAGAACAAAAATAATCATAGAAACAATAGTCTATAGTAGATCAAAAATTCCCTAATGTCTCCAATAATCCACGTCCTAAAGTCCCTTCCATTTGGCCGTTTCCATTCAGTAGATCGCAATACAAGAAATTTTTAAATGCACTAATATTCCCATGTAGGGTGTGAGTAATAATACCATTAGGATACCACCAATGTGTAATTTTCAAAAGTTTGCATAATTTGGTATATTATATGTAATGGAATAAGTTAATTCTTACTGAAACACACAAACACAAAAGTTTAGTGTTATCTTCTTCTAATGAGTCCTTAAAAAACCTTATCCCCACATTTTTCAACATGTTGCCAATAAGGATATAAATATTTTTAAAAAAACTACCATCGTAACCGAAAAACACCATAGCCCAAAATAATATTAGTCACTATCAGGAATATTGTAAGATCCACCCTAATGGTGGTAGATATCTTGAACTCCACACGCCACACCCTGATTTGGGTCATTATCTTTAACACTATACACCCCATAATGAGGGTGGTTCTTATCATAAGATGCGGGAATATTCCACCTGGAAAATATTACATAATTAAATAAAATATCACCACAACATTGAAATATTACCATCTTGAAAGTGTCTGAAGGATTCTAAATAAATTCATTTTATACTCCTACATTTATGGTCATGTCAATTATTTGATCGATAGAGGAAAATAAGTCATAGATCATAATCACCATCATATCATTACACTACCCTTCTAAAGGGTCTTTTAATAAGAAATAGGAATACTATTTATCTTAATAATAGGAAAAAGATAACATTGACTATTAGATATAAATAAATAACAAATTTAGAAAGAAAAATAATGAAATATCTAAAATATTTCTCAAATAACTACAAAAAAATTACATGATTGAAATGTTATCAATTCCTTAAGGGCCACTCAATCAATCACAATCCTAAATAGAAAAATCAAGGTTCATTCAGAATAAAAAACATGTCACGAAAAGGTTATATAAATGGACCATCATGGTAAGGAACTTACTGAATTCAAGTTATCAATAGGGAACTACATAGTTCTTCAAGGAATCATCATACGAATCACATCCATGTATTAGTTATCTGAAATCACTTTCCATGTATTCCAAGAACCAAAACTAAATTTATTATTTCCAATTAAAAAATAACACATGTGACATTACCTTATATATCCTATATTATATTCATATTTTCATTTATTCTATGTTATACGATAACAATTTAATCCTTTAATAATAATAATAAATCCCCATGGGATAATATTATCTCTCTAAAGAAGAATAAAATATAAGTATGTGGTAATTTTTATAGTTTATACATAATTCAATTTTTTTCATTTAAGGATATCATATTATTTTTCTCTTGACAGCTTAGAAAATCATATTTTAATAAATTAAAATAAACCAGTATATTATCAGTTTTTAAAACACATAACCTATGGTAGAGGAGAGAGGAAGTCTTTCCAAGAAATATTATCAAAATGATGTGGTCTGAACGATTGATTGATGATTCACCAATCATAATTAAAAGAATATATTGGATACTTAGACTCAAATAGACATCCCACAAGTAAAGGGTAACCAGATTCACATATTTTTAAGAAGATAACCTAGATACTGGTTTGTAGCATTAAAAATAATAAATTAAATTAATCAATTAAATTTTATAATAATAAATTCTTATTTTAATATTATTAAAAACATTTAGAATATGTGTTTTGGCCATAAATAAGTCAATGTAATTGATTTGAACTAGTTTTGGGATTTTTAAATCAGGAATACATTAAAAATGGTAAAACTAAAAATTTGAAAATGAAAAACTAGGAAAACACTATCTTTACAAGGAAAAGAGAACTTATTAAGGGTAACTAGATATTTTTCATACATAGGTAACAAGACTATGCATACCTATTCATACTCTTTAGAAATTATTTGACACTGTTATGTATATATAAAACTACCATTATGTATCTTAGTAAAATCATATTAATCCACTGGACACAATCATTATCTTTACATAGAGAGTTATTTACCAAGAAAAAACATTCTTAAATAATGAGTGACCCATATAGGAAGCTACGAAAACACTTATGCATAGTATTGAATAGAGAATCACCCTTATGAAACTAAATGGAAATCCCTTACCGTTACAAAACCATAGTATTCTCCATCTTACCTATATAAAACTCCAAAACAAAATTTTGTTTTTAGTTAATTGGATTTGACCTTTATTTAAGACAGAGTACAAATATAAGGGTATGAATTTAATTGAAAATTTTAATGTTTAAAACCAAAAGTTATTTAATTATAATCAAATTTTTTTTATAAAAATAAAGATGTTTTGAAAATAAACACCTTCCACAATCATAATCAACCATTACTTATTGAATGATTATGTTTGGGTCATTCTAACCACATTAATAAACAATCAGATAATACAATATCTGTGATGAACATGAGAATGAAATTACGGATAATATATGATTTATATAATTATATAATATTATAAATTTTGTTCATGAATTTTAAACCTAATTATAATCTCATAACATAAGTTACCATTGGTAGTTATATTTCATTGAAACATTCATGTCACCAATTTTTCAAGAAAAATTATAAATATCTAATTGAATTAAGTAAGTACAATATGAAATATCATTAATCATTAATTTATATACCATATATGATATGTGAAAAATGAAATTTGTGATTATAATGAATTACAACACAACTATTATGAATGTAGTCCAAAACTATCTAGATTACTCACATCTTATATAGAAAATTCATAAGAATTGACTAATATACACATAAAGAATTAATGTAAATAATTTTCAAAAAATAAAATAGATATTAATAATGTTGTAAAATACATTTTTATGGTAGTTATATTTTTTATAAAGAATATTGAAGCAATTTTTTGAAGTTTGGAAACATGTGAATGAGTTATTTGCCTCAATTTTTATTTAATGAAATATATTTCCTATTATGCACCTTGAAAACCATGATATGGTGTGAATACTAACTTATATATTTTAATACTATATTCATGAAATTTATAGGTTTTATTATTCATATCATCGTCGTTTGTTAAATTTCATTAATTTCAAAAGATACAAAATTTGAAATGGTTTTTATTCACTCAATCACCTTGGTTGAGTTATAATTATTATTCATGAACTTATTTCTTCAATGATGGGGTTTTCAAACCTATAGTATTATTTAATTTTACATTCTCATTATCTAAGTGTGATTTTACTATTTTTCTTCAAATATCACTCCTTGAATAATTTCATCCTTTGAGAATGTAATTAATTTTGAAGAATAATTACTACCCTCTTTAATGATGGTTTCCTCTATTGGTAGATATTTTTCATTCGAGAAAATATTCATTTTTTATATGTAAATTTAATTAAGTTTCATCTCATGTGACTATAATATTTCCATTATCTTCTTTTCAAAATAATTTGTATTGCTCTTTTTATGATGTGGGTTTTCAATAAAGGTATGTCAAAAAAATTTCTATCCTTTAAAATTCAAATTATTAATCCTCCGGTCCACATTCATTTTGACCACCTATATATCACATATAGGATAAATAATTGAATTCATTTTCTAAAATTTCATTTTTTCACAACATTTCATTTCACCTTTTTGAAACTTATTTTTCTCCTAAAAGGCTCTAATATTCATGATTCTTTTTAAAAGGTAACATTTTCAAAACGCTTGCACAGTGAAATATTGAAACAATTATGTGTTTTAACTGAATAATTCATGATATTTATTTCCAAATATTGATTTATAAAATAATATTTTCAATTTACCTAAATCTATTTTTTGAAAAATAATTTTTATATGACTATAAATTCATCTTTTATATCAATAGAAAAAATAAATTTCAATATTTTTTTAAAATTTCACATCTAATTAATCATTACCCCAAAAGGAGTTATTTTATTGAAATTTAATTTATTTAATGGAAAATCCTTGGTCAAAGACCAAGACACAAAATATTATTAAAAAGGAAAGGGAATATTACATGATCCTGAAAGAGGAAATTTTATTACAATACTTCTCATATAAAGGGTAGAGCTCAACCGGTAGGTCATCACTGAATGTAATTTCCTGGTTGATTCCCTTGCTGGAAAAACCATCTTCCACCATGTTTTCTCCCCGATAGGCGTGAGTTTCAATGTATCTAATCTCCAATAGAGATTTAAGAAATTTCTTCCAACGCACTGTGAGAGACCCCACAAGGTCAACCATGCCATTCCAGATAGCTTGGATATTGGTGGTAGATTCATATTCTATCCAAATGTTTTTCCATCCTATTATCTTAACAAATTTGACCGCATGAATCACTACCATCATCTCAGCCTCAAGGGAAGAGGAAAACCCATAGCCACCAAAAAAGGAGCCATGAGAATGCCCAAGAGAGTCCCTAAAAATGGACCCACAGCCTGCGTGACTTGGATTTCCTTTGGAAGAACCATCAATTTTGATTTCATTCCCACCGGGAATTAGGGTATTCTAGAACACTTCAAAAAAGATATTCGGCTGCTTGTAGATCCCTTTAATTCAAAACCATCGAAGAATCACTATGTAACCAACCGAGTTATCACAGTGGTATCTTTGAAGCATAGAAGCATCCTTAATAGAAATAAGAATTATTTCCCATATTTCATTAAGATTGAATGAGTAATTGTTGTGAATAATGGCTTTTCTATCATACCAGATATCGTGGAGGAGCTCTGTAAGTGTTGAATGAATGATATTTCTAATTTTTTGCAAAATGTCAAGCTCAACAAAACATTTTATCAATGAGAAAATAGATTCATCAAGAACCCATCTTCAGTCAATGATGTTAGTAATATAATTCCAAAGAGTAGTGGTTGTGGCACAAGATAAATATAAATGATTGATATTCTCCCAATGCTGATGGAATAGGTGACATCTCAAACTATGTTGGACACCAAAGGAATGGAGAGAAACCTCAGTAGGAATATGATTATGATCAATACACCAGATAAGATTATGTCTAGAATGTTTGATCTAAAGTTTGTCAAATGGTTTGAATAAAGCGTAATTGGTTTCAGAAGAAGAGAAAAAGTTGGTGTAATATGTGTTAGAATCAAGAATACCATTGTGGGATAGTTCCCAAATAAGAAATTCATCATCATTAGAAAAATTTTAACCATCAATGACATGATTGATATGATTAGGGATATCTATGTTAGAAGAGTCTATCACCTCCTTTATGGTGCAACTTATGAAATCTGGAGCGGTATAAGATGAAATCATAGAATTGAGAGGAGAACTGGTCCAGTTGTCAAGCCATAACATCAAGTTGGATTCAGTGCTAACCATCCATCTAGAATTATGCATGATATTGAGAGAGGAATTTCTAATGGAGGTCTATAGAGAAGAATTGACATGCTTCAAATTTCAATTTTTATGTTTTTCTAGGAAACAATTTTTAATAAAATAAATCGAATCATCCTTCATATTTATTAAATTCCAAGAGAGTATAGCTCAGAGGGATTCATTAAAGAGCATAGGGCATTTGATTCCAAGCCCTCTTTTATGAAGTAGTAATTGGAGGTTATTTATTTTTGGGTAACAAGTATTTATATCATTTTTGGTTAATATTGGTGATAAGATCAAAGAAAATTTTAAAACCCAATTCTTATTCCAAAGGTTCATTATGATGTCATTAATGATTGTTTAAAAGTGGCACAAAAGAGTTTTGATGATTATGGGTGTGGTATTATATCGCCCTCCAATGCATTAATTATTGATTTCAATAGAGTGATATGATTATATAAGAAGTTTTTTGAATCATTATCAACTATTGTAATGAAAATACGATAACTTACCTACATTGTTATAAAAATCAAATAGTGATGGATAACCTACTATGTTTATGGAAATTTGGTAGTGGTTCCTACTCAACTATTGGATTCAGGTAGTGGTATGTACTTCACCATGTTGTGGAAAATTATTAATGATTCATGATATAATTTATTAGGATTTAAAAACCTATGTATGTTCCATATTTTTAATTAATTCTTCACTTACACGACTTGTAAAAACATTATGCCTATGATTATGAACCATGATTCATTTTTTACGTTATCATGTTTTCAAAACATTATTCAAAAAATATATCTTATATTTTTAGATGAAATGTATAGTTATCATAGATTATTTTCAAATATTATCGGTCAATAGTGTTTTTAATATGATATTTCTCTTTGATAATGTTGTATCATACGCTTATAACATAAAACACAATGAAAAGTGGTTGAGATTTTACCTTAGTGATAATTTAGGTTCACCACTTTCTTATTCTTCCATTACATTGGTTATGAAAATGATTATATCAACATGTTGATATGGAAATCTAGTATGGTTTTACTATAGAGAAATGTTCTAATGATTTTGGAGATATGTGTTATATATAGGTAATATTACAAGACAGTAAACAAAAATTTGTCTAGTCTCTGTGACTATTTTTCAATGGAATTATTATTAATGTAATATAATGGAATAAATTTTTAGTTAATATAGGATTTTTTTTGATATGGGTGAGGATAAAAAACAACCTTATATTATAAAAACTGCCCTTAAGAAATTACTTGGTGAACACATTAGATATTTCTTACATTGGGGGGGTCAAATTTTAATATCAAATTATTTTATTTACATAATATCCTTGATGATGTTTTTTATTAAAATGATTATAAATCATGAATATAAAACTGAATTCATTTAGTGAATCATATCACATTGATTATAACTATATAGAACAAGTGGAAAATCATCTTCAATTATGACATATTCAAACTCAGTCTTGATCCACATTAATTGTGTTATAAAAATTATATTTTCCATATATTCTAACTTAATATTTATAAGGTAATATAATTATTAATATTTACCTAACAATAAACACAGCTCACTCAATGATAGAAAAATCGATTTTATTTTGACCTCCTTACATTAAAAAAACCTATTAAATCTTCCAATATATAACCAAACAGATAAATAATACCTGTTCTTTTTTAATTAAACACAAATAATTTTATACGTATGATGTAAATATAAATACTCTTTCCAATACTAAAATAATATAATGTTGGAACCCATCTTTTTATGAAATATAGAGTCTCAACATTAACAATATTTTTCATTAAGGCTGCCTAGTTTAGAACACTTCCTATCATTTTATAAAATTTCCATGGATCCACTTTGTTTCATTGATCAGATTTGGAAGGAATGTTTCCAATAGAAATTGAGATGGAAAATTTATTTGATTACCAATATTCTAGACCACTATTGATGTTCCATCCTATACATATTTTGATAATGTGACATGTAACAGCTCGATTTAAAAACGTTTATTCGAATAAAGGAAATCATCTCCCCATGTTTGGGAATTTAAAAAAAATTAATCATAACATAAAGAACATCATATACTAATTCAAAATTTCAATAAAAATTGATTTCATATATTCAAATAGAAACAATAAGAGACACCTAATTTAAATCAATAATGTATATATTTAAATCCCCAATTCTCTTTCTAAATTTAAACTTCTTCATGAAGGTGAATAGATTATAATACCAGGATCTTGAGTCTTATTTCATCTAAAATGAATTCTTTTTTTAATTTAAAACACAATTCTCATCATCACCCAGAAAAAATACATATTATATTTTAATTTAAACCTCATATTCTAACTCACCCATATTGAAATAGAAATAGAAATTAGTTTTGTAAAATATCGTATCGCCTTTATTCTGTAGTACAAATAAAAATTATAGTGGTCTAATGATTTAAAACAAGTGAAAATGTCTCATAACTATTGACTCCTTTAACAAAATAATATCCTTTACATAATAATCCTGATTTATTTCTCACCATTTATCCCTTTTAATTCAATTTTTTTCAAAACACCTACTATACTCTATCACACTATAGTCACCATGTTGTGGAAAAGAACCAATGTTTCATTACCCTTAATTTAATCCAATTATAAAATCATATAGTGAAACCAAAATTGATTATTCGATGCATATTCAATATTTTTTTTGTTAAACATGGGGGAATTAAACGGTGTGAGCTATTATTCTCAATGTTCTTCTAGTTTGTAATTGTATTCCTTGTCCTATAATAATCTTTTTACTTTCACTAACACTCTCAACCTCATATGAATGGAAATGTTTTCTCCATCACATGAAAAAGATGAATCATGTTATCTAATAAAGAAACTTTTCTTAAATTTCATTATGAATATTTAATTCATCACATTGTTTGAAAAAAATAAAACTAAAGACATTTTTTTAATTTTCTTCTCAATTAATATTTTATTTCATTTATGCATCCAACACTATAACAATAGTAAAGTAAAAAGTCAATCTAATATCGTTGTTTTAGAAATGGTATTGTAATATATTTAACTGATATCCAAGTAAAAGTCCATAATGAAATATTTTCTATTTAAAAATATTTTCACATTCTACATTTATGACACAAGAGTTATAAAATAATCAATGAAACATTAAATGTATATGTTTTTTATTATATCTCATAAGAGGACATAAATGATTCTGTTACACAAATACATTTATTTTTAATGTTAATTTTTTATAGAATATATTGTCTAAAAATGTATTAAGATGAATCATGCTCATTCATAATTTTCTAATCCATCTCCAAAAACACATAATATATTGTTGAACTAAAATATTATATTTTATCATCTTTGGTTTATTGATTATATATATAGAAACATTATTTTATATATTTGATTCAAAATTTATATAAAAAATTTTCTTCCATTTTTTGATTGGATCATCATTAATGGAAAACCACATTCATCTCGAACACAAATTTAATAACTATAAAACATCTTTAAGATCTCTAAAATTTGATTTAGAAACATGATATGTTATAAAAGTGATGCAATTAGGCGAATAATAATGTAATTATATTTGTTAGTTTATTTCATTTTCAACATACCATTAAAAATCATAATGAAAGAGATCGAGTGGTCTGGTAGATTGAATGCTCACCTATGGTGTGTAGAATTAACAATCATACCCTTTTTTCATGTCGAGAAAATTTAATATCTTTATGCTTTATACATATTAAATTAAAAAAAATCATCCATTTGTTATGTAACACCCTTATATTTAACAAGATATGTTTATTTAAAAAAATAATTTCCTAGAAAGATTTGGTTACTCACAACACCAAGTTGTAACAAACCACACTGTACTATTTATATCATTACTTAATGTTGATGATTATTACCTACACAATAAATAATGATGTATAAATAAAAATATCATACATTAAATTATTTTTTTAATGGATTTATATATTGTAAATATATTAATATAATGGTTCTTATTTTTTACTGAAGTCTTATTTGATTCAAAAATAAAATATTCTAAAAGAATATTTTATTCATTTATATTAAAAAAATTTAAAAGAAATAATATAAAATTTAATTAAAATTATTATAAAAAAATAAATTCTTAAACATACATGTTTGAATAATCTTAGGATTACTTTTTTTTTATTTTTCCCAAATTATTAATTTTTCGATGACTATTGAAACTATGGTTTTATTAAAAAACTGCCCTTTCCTTTAAAGAATTTGAAAGGTTATATTTCATTTTAAAACTTATTTTAGAGTATTATTAAATATAATATATTATAATTGATTTAATTTAGTTCATTGTATTAAATTTAATACTGAATAATGATTGGACAACATTCTAACCATATGATGATTTTTCTCTATGGGAAATATATTTTTCATTGTGTCTACAGAATTACTTTTAAATAATAATTTTTGAATTTACTGAATTTAAATTGAAAAAATTGTATAATTGTATAGAATAATAATAATTAATATTATCTAAAATGTTAATCTCAATTATTAACTATAATTAATTGTAAAAAAATAAAAATTATTTTTTATGGTTAAGATTAAATTAGGTTTTCTAAGTGGATAAACAGAAATGATAAATGATAAAAGGACATAGATACATATAAAAAACCCATTAACTAGAAATATTTACTCATAAAACCTCTAATTTTTTATAATGACCCATTTTTTCCTTTTCTTAAGTGAAAAACAAAGGAAGAGTCAATTCTTTTTAAAAGATCCTTGTGTGTCCTCTAGCCCTTATAAAATGTCACCACCTATCTACTCCACTTCACAATTCAAAAAAATTTATCTTAGCCAAGAATATACCAAATATATTTTCAGGAACCAATATATATCCTATAGGCATTTACATGTTTTTGAAACTACCCAATTAAGCCTTTAGCTATAAACCTAAAGAGAATCTCTAAAGATGAAGTAAAATTCTCAAAAATGCAGTTTTATTATTTATTCAACTATGTCATTAAATTATTATTAAAATTTTATTATATGATAACCAAAAAATATATAATATAAATATATTATATTATTATAATTTTCTATCCTATATATATGCCCTCTTTCATAAAAGGGGATATGAAATCATTGATAATGAGTACAATTTACTACAACCTCACGAACTTATTCTATTTGTTTAAGATCTCCACCTTTCATGGACATATATAATGACTGGATTAATTTTTATATATGATATTGATAAAAAATTTATACCTATAGAGTTATAATACCTTATCTACCTTATTACCTCCCAGCCTATAGAAAAAATACATCGCTCATTTCTATAGTGGACTAGTGCCTCATCAACCAATGTGTTGTTTTTTTCAATAATAATTTATCTGGATGGTAATAAAGATATATTAATGAAATATATATTATATTTTTGACATAATTATATTTATATAATTATTAAATCCGATATACCATAATAGTTTTCATTCTGTGTGGGATATGATGATGTTGTTCGTGTATACAGTGGACTACCGCCATGCAAAGCAATGTGATTTGTTATTTCACTAACAAATTTCATTGTATTTAATATGGATATATTTATTTAATATCTGTGGTAAACATGGAATTAAAATGAATCTACATTGGTAATAAATTATATGCATTCATTTTGTTTCGTTGAACAAGAAAATGGAAGCATCGTGCATGTATACAAACTTATTTTTGTATCTAAGAATAGTGAGATGATATTATTTAATTGTGTGATGGCCCCAAATTCACCCATAATTCCTAGATCTCATATTTCCCATTATATTTCCCCTTCCACTTAGGGTTTTGTGTGATACAGTCTGGTACAATGACGCTCCTCCGTTGTTGGGATTAGATATATCCTCCTTGCCTAATATCTTGATTCCCATTATTGACATGGATATTTAATGGTATGAATAAGGGATGGACCTCAACTCCCCTCTATTAGCCTACCCTTTCCCATCATACCTCTATGATCAGTCTGAATGTCTGTGCTTTAGGCAGCTTTGGTCAGCGTCGATGGTGGCGTCCAACGTTCATTCTTCTCCTCTACCCTTTCTGATCAATACATCGAGCTCGACCCCATCCTGGTTGGTCTCAATGATGGTTTCAGTTTATCTAGGGATAATTTTGGAGGAGGGAGTGTGATATTCTCATTATTTTCCACCATTTTTGTTGGAGTCTTTTCACCCCTCTTTTCTTTTTTCTTTTATTTTTCGGTAATTTTTTTTGATCAATTTTTGGAGTTAGTCGACATTCTATTAGGTGGAAGTATATTTTGGATATGGTTTTATCTTGTAAATTTGTGATGGTTAGATATGCGGAAAATGGTGTTCTGGTGATCACTTGGGTTATCATCTTTTCAGATGAAGTTGCGGCTTCAAATTCCATCAAAATCATCTGATGACGATGATGTTCATGGCTTTCTGGTTCAGAAAAATATTTCTCCACCATTGGGTTCTACTGGGTGTGACCTTTGTGATGGTTGTGGTGATTCGTCGACTGGTTGTTCTTGTGGATTTTGCAGGTTGTTGTTTGGAGGTTCCCCAGCTGCAATGTTTGATTCTAGTGGGTTCTATTAATGATAATCTGGTATGATAGAGGTACATGGTGGGTTAGGGTGTGTTGCGTTAGGTGACTCTTCTTCCAAGCTTGCGATGGTGGGTTTTCATCTAAAAGTTGAAATTTGAAAAGATAATGTACTATGAAGTATTGCGGTGTCACATTCTCCCCAACTGCAATAAATTGTGTCCTCATAATTTGAAATTGTTATTTGAAAATAAAAGGTTAAAAATAGAAAATACCATTGTGGAAGACCCACATCAGAAATTGGGTTAATAAAATATTGTTTGAATAAGAGGGAAAGGAAAAGAAAAGTCACCACCAAATTATGATCTGTATTTGAATAACATTGGTGGAAATTATAAACACATAATTAGAGGAAAAATGTAATCATTTATAGGGAGCGATTGAGATCATCAATCCCAAACAAGTGTAAAATTGAGAGCCTCAAATCGATCAATCTATGATGATTTAAAATATCATTAATTTAACAAAACATAATGTATTAGGATATTACATTTTTGGTTTTAAAATCCCATACCTAATGTTTATGAAATAATTTATTCATTTAATAAGATAAGTAAAATATACTTGAAATGTATTGTTCTATCCTTTAAATAATTTCTACCACAAATGCGTCTTTCACTCTAAAAGATAATAGAACCTAAAAATAATCTATTTAAACTAATCATATAGGGTTCCAAAAAAATTAATTTATAATTAATTTGTGAGATTATTAAAAAAATGAAATTATACAAACTAGGAAATCATGTAGGCCAGTGGTAGGTGATTCACACTTGTTGCCCTTCGGTTGTGGGTTCAAGTCACGCGGTCTTGCCCGATGCGACAGTTTGTCACTCGACCTTCGAGTTGTCCTTCTTATAACAATCTAAAAATTATCTTTAAAAAATTATTTATCCTTTAGAATAGTATTAAATTTCAAACTTAATCCATTCCAACCATTATACTTATCCAAAATAATTCTTCCCAAACTCACAGTCCATAATTTATAAGGAAGGTAAGCACAATGAAGATCATTTTTACCACATAATAACATGTGTGTACTTTCATAATTTATTGTTTTTCAAAACATGGTAAAAACTTTATTTATTACATTAATTCTACCATATTCCTTATAAAATACTAGATTTATTCTTTATATGGAAAAAATTTCAATACTCCATCAATGATGGAATAAACAAACCATTAATGAATTCCAAGGAAGTCAAGAATATCCAATATAATTTATCCAAATCAACCATCTTTTATTCCAAAATCACCACCTCAGTATCACGACCATATTAAAGATTACCTTTCATCCAACCATGTATTTTTCAAAACGTTTATCTTGTTGTTCAGTCGCATTTCATAAAAACATATATTCTCAAATCATTAATGAAATAGTATTGAAGTACAATCCTTATTTATTTCCATAATTCATATGACTGGTATATCATTGATACACCATTTAAATGATATAATTATTTTGTAACAAAATAAGAACACTAGTCATTCCACTTCATCTGTGGTAGTATCATAACTTGATTATTATCCAATAGCATCACTTTCAGAATACTTTGATGACTGGGATGTTGATTCGTGTAGTGTCTCAACTTCTGGAAGATGAAGCAGGTAACATTTAAAACCATTTTCATACCCTTGTAATCACATACTTGGTGTCCATTTTCTCCAAACATATAACGAACTCCCATTCCCTTCAATCATTTACCATGTTGATTCTTTCCATAGTTATCACATATGGGAAAATCCATCTTTCCCATCTTTCCATTATTTATCTTTCTCTCCGCCATCCTTTTCTTCTCTTGCTTCCCTTCAAAGCCATATGACTCAGAGAATTCTTTACCTATCTTATTAACACATGATTCTATTTCTTCATATGTTGAGAATACGTGGGAGACTCTTTCCCTTCTAGATATTGACTTAATACCATGAAATATATTATTTGTCTTACTCTTTAAATAACACGTATTGTTTGCGTTCTCATTCTTCTACTAGGAACCATTTCTAAACAATGGGCTACACTTGGTTAGTTTATGAATCAAAATGAATAATTCAAAATATGTAAAACACCTAACGTAAATTGAATAGTTTATGGATATTATCCATATTAAAAAAAATGTTTTCCTTGAGGAATTATATTTTCACAAACCCTTCATAATGGTTTGTAAAGAAAATGAGAATTATCCTAAGCATATCCCCCAGGAGTGTTGTAACCAAGAGTGCAGCAAGGCCCGTTATCATGCACTAGTTATCGTTCGAGTATAGCTCAAAGTAGTGTTTTTGTGTTTTACCCCTAGGTACATCTATGCCCAAGCCTCCTCTACCTGATCATATCAAGACAGGGATGTATTTCTTTAAAAACTCACAAAATATCTACATTACCAAAATTCTAGGAAGTTATTCTATTCTAATCCTCAAAGTCGACTTTAGGGTAATGTGCTCTAATCAGAGTTTATCAAAATCTAGTATCCAAGGTCTATACTAAAATTTCTCTGATACCAACTATAACGCCCCGACCCCAGTTAACATGATTTAGTGCATTATTATATAACATTTGAATGATCACAAAGAAATCATGTCACAAAAGACCGATCAGTTTAGTATTATTGGAAACAAGATTCATACATAAGTTCAACATTACAACTTGAAAAGAAATACAACACTAATTTATTCCATTAGAATCATCCAAGCATCCTAGATTAAGCCTGCAAGTCACTCGTAATTAACTTCTTAATATCCTAGGAAAATGAATCATAAGAAAGGGGTTTTCTGAAACGCTCAGTAAGGATAAGAAATACAGTGGAAGATAACATAAATATTAGGCATGGTGAATAATTGAAAACACATTCCTTTACAAAAAATAAAACTGAAGGATTTTATGGCAGGAATATGACTTGAGTAAATAATTCCATAATAAAACATAGTCATGGTTATTCTATTACTCTAATGAACACAAGATCCATCAATATTATTTTCATAATGAGGGAATTTATAATGCCAGACATTCTGAAACATTTTGTCAAGTCCTCTACCAAGACGTCTAAAAATGATTAAGGACTCGGGCAAAACCATATATCAAATTGGGAAAGGCCTAGGACAATCCACATCTAGTTGTCTCATGATACCCACTGATGCATCGAGGATCTATATCGGGCTCGACCCATCACTTACTAAGTCCAATACATTCCTCATATGAAAAGGATGAAATATAACATAAACATTCGTATTAAAACTAGCATTTGAAATCTCAATACTTTAACCATAAACCATAAATGGTATTAAAATAACACATCCACAATCAAACTTATCACAATAACTTCAATACAATAATGAAACATTTTTTCATAATGAATCAAATTCAAACAAGAATAAAATCCATCAAAGGATGTTGACATAGGTGATATCAATACTATTTGAGAGAAATATATCATTCCTTTTTTTAAATAATTTAATGTCACATAATTATAAAATAAAATATTTATTTTTATAATATACATATAATCTTGTAAGTTAATATTTGACGATTTTATACTGATGGAAAATAATCGTACCCATCGTATAAGTTAAAAAAAGTCATTCTTACCTTAATTTTGTCGAAAAGGTTGTAAAGTACCTTGTTTGGAAAATGATGGAAAGATTCCTTTAAAACATACAAGTTCAAATAAGGGTATACATGACTTTAACCCATATTCTAGTAAACAATAAAAATGTATTGAAATACATTTTTAAGAAATCACGGATGTTGATAATAAAGAGGTCTTAGTAGATACTTACGTAAAAACAACCTCAGATAATAAAGAGATTGTCAATTTAACCCTTACCTTGTTCTTTTACTTGGTCGAGGGAAGGTTAACCTCCTATATAATGGTTATATAATTATTATTATATTATACAAGAACCATATACATTAATATGATATCATATGTGATCTTCTAATATTTCATTGATACTGATATTTCAGTTGTATCATCATTTCATGTGTTAACTGATTCGTTTTCCTTTACATGTTTTGATACATAACGCATATTTTTTTATGGATAGGATATATTATTTTCATATCTATAATGATATTATGTTCTTAATAATTATTTTTAATAACCAAATGAAACGTATTCTTGAATGTTACGATGGGGAAATAAATCTCATTGTGTTTATGGAGACGATAATCTGTACGTATGAACGAGCGACAATATCATTATTTTGATTTAAAATTGTATGTAAAAAGATGGTATATCATATATAAATAATAATTAACATGTTAAAATTACTATTTACATCAATTATAAATCATTATTATACCCTTCCAAAAAATAGTGTATTTGAATTACAACTACGCCACGATGTGGAGACGGTAAGCCGTATGTATGCATGTATGGTGACATGTCATTCATAAGATGGATAGAATAATGAATATGGTTGTACCGTACTTATAATAACATCAAAGTATATATAAGATACTGGATTTATTATTTTAGAATTGAAACAATAAAGAAAGAGGAAGTGGAAGAAGAAAAGAACTTGAAAGAGGGTGGTGAAATTATTACCTCTTATTCAGGTTCTCCCCATTGATTTGATAAAATGGATCCATAGATTGGATTTCTAAATATTTTATGGCCTCTAGAATGAAGTTATTGATGTTGGTAGGATATTTGGTCTGGGTTTATATGAGAATTCTTGATAAGTGTGATAAATGGCTAGGAAGTGAGGGATTTTTATAAGGGAGGGGAGGGGATCTTTAAGATAGTTTGAATCAATAATTTTATTATAACCTCATCTTTAGTTTAAGAAGGTCAAATATTTATTAATAACATTGGTAATATTGACTCATGGTCAAAATAAAATAATCCAATAAAAATTGGATAGGGTTTCGATATTATTTTAGTATTTATATTTTTATTTATTTAAATCAATTATTAATGAAGTAAATATTAAATCATTATTGTGTGGGAAATAATTTAATTTATTTTATGTCCAAAAATTATAAAAAAATAACATGATGAAGGAAATAGTTTTATTTTTCCAAAGAATATTTATAGTCGAAAATATAACTTATATAACCCCATGTAGAAATTAATTTACTAAAAGTTATTTTTTAGGCCATTTTTGTCTTTACATTATATTAATTAATATAAAATGTCATTATTACTCCCATGTGGCTCCATGGGGTCCTAAATTCAACATAAGGATGCCCGTGGTCGGCTATGTATCAGAAAATATGATTAAGACACACGTTAGGGTAATTTAATATTATTATAACAATATATTTTACCATTATTTATAATATTTACCCTTTATTCATGGTAAATAAAATATTTACTGAAGTAAATATAAAAAATGTCTAAAAATTAAAGTTTCCTATTGGACCTACTGATTTAAAATATGGATTCCATTTTTCTAAATTGAAAACACATAAGTGGTAGAAATAAATTTAAAATTAATTCCCGCGGTCAAACCAAAAAACATGTTTTTAAGAAATAATCACTATTAAAAGATTGACACTTATTTATGTACAGTTTAAATGTGAAATTAAATATAATGACCAAAATTAAATTAAATGGAAAAAACATAATATAATTATACTTTAAAACCACTCAAAAGTATAATTTAACACTGTAAATTTTTTTATTAAAAAGATGTTTTTAATTAAAATTTAGAATTTTTCACTATTCATAATAATATGAAAGTTATCAGAAAAGTGAAAAAAAATTATCAAAAGTAAAATTTTATGTCACGATTTTAACGAAGAAGTTTATTTTTTCAAATTTAATTTATAAAAGTATCAAATATTGGATTTAAAAAGGGTTCTGCATTAAAAGATGGTAAAAGTTTGATTTTTTAAAAATACTTCTTTTATCTGAAAAAAATGAATTTGTACTTATATTATGTATAAGAAACACATTATATGGATTCTAAAATTTTATAGATTATATAAAATTCAAAATTCTGTTTACACTATTCATGACTTCTTTTTAAACGGCTATTTTGGTAAGTAGTGGTGCGCTCAAACTCGATGTTGCGTGTTGTGCAAGTTATTTAATTACATTGAAGATATAATGTACTATGAAGTCTTTGGGTGTTACAAATGAAAATTAAAACTATGTGGACAAAAAATATGAATAGAATTATAATTTTAAATAATTAAGGTGAACCCTGAATATTAGAGAAAGGCGTTAAATTTTTATGATGTATAAAAATATTTAATTCAAATTTTAGTTTTTTGTCCTGGTGTTATAAAACCCAATTTAAATGAATAGTTCTAAAATTGATTTTATCAAAATTTTACGAAAGTATTATATTATTAAATGATAAAAAAATTCTTAAAAAAATATTCCTCAACCAATTTATTAGGTTATAGTTGAAAATATCAATCATATTCCATTTATGGGCCGTTTTTAGTTTATAGTCACCATTATGATCCAACATTGGAAAAACCCATATTGTTATGGTTAGTGTAAAATTCATTTAATCGAGTGGGGGGCGGTTAAAGCCAATTAATAAGGTTGAAATGTAATGTAACATTGAAAAATAATTATTAAATTATAGTATTTCATATAACCCTTTTATCAACTATTAACCTTATAAATTTGAATCTATTTGGGTAGTAAAATATATTTCTATTTAATTAATATTTGAATAGATTCCAAGAGTACCCTCACCCAACTCTTACAAAAGTGAAATGGTTATTATTATTTCGTAATAGTTAAAAAACTATTTATTAATCCAATATTGATATTAATACCTTTATTAAAGCCATACCCATATTCTAGAGGCATTATTTTATGTTAGACTACTACTCATAGGTCTTACGATTTTAAGGAAATGAGATCTCCAAAGAAAATGTGTTGCATTTAACTGTATGTTTCAATTTCAATTCTCCTTTCACATTATTAAAATATTATTCAATAGTTAAAAAATTATAAAACTAGTATAATAAATATATTTAGATGATATTTTTTCTAATATCATAACCTATATCATTATTCTCTTCCAACATATGGGTAACAAACCCATTATTTATGCGCATAGTGGACTCTCTCCGCAATTATCGACGCAATTCTGTTTCCATCCTCTTATCTGAAGTCTAAAATAGAATTGTAAATTTAATATATATACATATATATGATATTTTTGAAATTTAAATCATTCATAGAGGGTAATATATCAATTTTTTATTACATTTCCATTCACAGATAAATGATAACCTAGTTTGTGTGTATGTGTGGACTACCACCTTCATAAAGAAATGAGATTAAATTTTAATCACTAGATCACATGGATTGCATATATAATTATTTTTATCAAATTAACATTATATTTATAATAATATGTAAATTTTTAATGAAAAAATAATAAATACCTTTTTCAATGATTATCATTGAAAAAATGAAATGTTACTCATGTGTACGTATAGCCTATCATCAC
This sequence comes from Viscum album, assembly GCA_963277665.1. NCBI lineage: Eukaryota > Viridiplantae > Streptophyta > Magnoliopsida > Santalales > Viscaceae > Viscum > Viscum album. The sequence goes on along the minus strand of OY728153.1, from coordinate 1,174,240,692 downwards.
AATAATCATGACAAAGTTCATTTTTTAGAAAAATTATTAGTGGTTGGATTTAAGAAATATAATTTACCTATAAAAATTATAATTATTTCCGGATTAAAATCTTGGATATGATTTAATAATGAACTTTTTGACCGTAATTGACCTATCAATGTCATTTAGGATTTATGAATCTAATATCATTAAAATATATGATGTAAAAGAAATGTGTAAGTAATTAATATAATAGATTAATAAATTAAATAATGTATTAATAACATTGTAAAAGTTTAAAATAATTTAAATAATTAACGTAATTTAATTATTATAGATGATAAATAACTAGTGTGATTAATCAGTCTCACGGTATGGGACTTTTTAAAAAAATGAACTTTTTATGTTTCCCTTTAATATCATTTTTTATTCCATTTCCATATATCAAAAATTATGTTATCGTGGTATTTATAAGAACATACATGAACTATAATGTAAATCTTATGCATCTTTTGAAAAAATTTCATTTATTTTCAAAAAGAATATTTTTATGGGATGTTTTGATATTTGATAAAAAAATAAAAAATGAATGTTCTATTTTAATATATTTAAAGAAGAGTAATTTTCCAACCAATATTGAAGTTATTTTATTCTCATATTAATTTACAAGATTTAATTTTTTCTTCAATTAAATCCTTCAATACTAATTATTTTATTTTTATAATAATTGTTTTACGATGGGTCACATATTTCAATATTGAGAAATGTTTTTTATGGATTAAAAAATATTTTTATGACTATAATGTTTTAAATTTAAAGATTTTATGTGTTTTGATTATGTTATAGTTTTTTGTAGTTTTTATAATGATTGTAGGCTCCATTATGAAACAATTAAAATTGGTTAGGTTAAAAAACAATTATGAGTGGTTACATGATAAAACAAGGATGGGGGGTCTGCGGAAGCGCTGCAAGGTATTGGGTGTGAAGTCGATCATATGGTTATTCCATTTGATAAGATTTATTATAGGATTGATATAAAAATTATTTTTCAAGAAAAATAAAATTATTATATATTATTTCATTGGATTTTATGGAAATCCTATGATTTCTATAGACAAGATAAAGATCTTATTTCGAAGGAAAATATATGTTATTTCGTAATAGTGAATAGTACAATTTTTCATAAATTAATACTGAGTAGATGTATTGACATTGATATATTTGGTTTTCCATCTAATATTTATTTCCCAAACATATAAAACTATAAAATCGAAGGATCATATGGAATGTAAGGTAGTGAGGTTTGGTTTATTATCGATTGAATATGTAATGTTTAAGGATGATTCCTCGTTGTTTGTATCAATGAAAGGATTTGATATCTTTTGAGATTTAGATAATTTTGATTGAAAAAAATTATGATATTTTAATACTTGGTTTTCTCGAAATGATATATAATTTGAGTATCAACATGTTTCCTCATGTAAAATATTTTTTTTGGAATGGTTTTCAATAGAGGGAATAGGGTATCTACTGTAGAAAGGTATATAGGGGGTGATATCCTTCATAATAAGAAACCCCAAAAATATTTAATTGGAATGGAGTAGTTTGTTGTTGTCATGGATTAGATGATGGAGGTTAAAACCAGTGGTAGTATCCATGTTAGAGAAGAACCCAATATACCAAAGAGGAACAATTCATTATTATAATGTTACATGAAACAACATCCATCAGTATTAGTTAGTTAATAAACATATTTGATACATTAATGATGGAATAATAAATGTGATTAGATATTAAATTTTAAGGTTTTGGAAATGAATTAGACAGTGATGATTTTTATTTACTATTTTGAAGGTGAGGTTGATTAATGGTGGAAAATTGTTATGAATAGTAAAAAAGTGAAGAGATTGATTACATATATTGGGATGAATTTAAAAATTATTTTTGAGAAATATTTTCCAAAAAATATATATATTATGATACAAAATAGATTCATAGAATTATGAAAATTTGAGGCATATTTCGTAGCTATATATAACAAAATCCCCCATTTTTCTAGGTATATAATAAATTTTATTCTATATAATGCTAATAAAATTAATCAGTTTTACCCAAGAATAAAGCCAGGATATCAATGAAAAGTGGCATAAAATGAGTATAAAAGCTATGAAAATTTGTGTCCATGTGATGAGATGGTAGAAATGGAGTTTTTAGATTATCATGTATTCCTGGATAATAAGTATAATAAATGGTCTCGATGGAAGCAAATGTCAATGCATTAAAAAATAAGTCTGAAGGTAAGGAAAATTAAGTTTACAACTCATGATTGGTATGGTGAAAAGAACCCTTTATAATGTATTATAATATATGGATAATTCATTAAATTTATAATGTTTGGGAATAAGGATAATGACTATAAGGAAAATGATGAGAAAAAAATGAAATGGTTGATCTAAGATGATTTAATACCAATGATCTGGGATATTTTTCCACCATATTCTAGAAGTTAGTAACTTAGGCTTGAAATCATCAATATCAAATGAAAATGGTGGTGGTGAAAATTTATGATACTATAACTTTTATTATTGTTTCATTCAATGAAGCAATTAATTTTATGTTATTGATTTATTTGAATTATGATAATACACTAATTGACTCTATATCATTAAACACATTCATATTTAAAAAATTTGAATGTAAATTGGGAATATTGCATCTTGATTGTATAACATATCTTTTTGAGAAAATATTGGTTGAAAATATACAATCAACCATGATTTATATGAATCTTCAAATTATTTTATGGAATGTTCCTTCTTATTAATATTTTTGAATTGCCAAAAATATATTTGGTGTGGAATGTATTTCAGTTTATCATGATCTGATAGACATTACTGGTAATTTTTCTACACAATGATTTCATACCTTTTATATCCGACCATGAAGCTAAGTAATGCATTTTCAATAGTAGTCAAATTACGTATCACATGTTCTTGAAGATAATGAAGCATTTTATTATAGAACTAATCACCATTGAGAATCGGCCTTGGATAGAAAAGATCCACACAGAACCGATGAGCTGCCCTGAAGACCCCAGTGCACGACCGATGATGACCTCAGTGAAGCATGAAAAGACATGGATCTATGACCAAAACAATACATCCAACAATGAAACCCTCCCAGATCCCACGAAGACAAACCCACCATGGGATTCCATAGACTGGTTGAACCCACCTCCCAAATACTCAGGAAGATCACCATGCAAATCTGCCTTAGAGAGACTAGATGAGGCCTGGAACCAGAGTAGGGCCGGCATGCAGAGACCTCGACAGAACTCAAATTCAGACTCCCGACACAGATAGCCTTCCAACAGAACTAGAAGCGACACCATAGAATCCATAGAACACAAAAAATGATAGAAATAATGAAATTAAAGAGAAAGATGAAAAACAGGGATAAAACTCTAGAGGTAACACGAGAAAGATGAAATGTGGAAGGCACCGAGCAGACCCACAACTATCAAACCTCATGCCCAAAACCCATTTGATTCCATCACACCAGATCTGAACTAAAGGGAAGTAATGTAACTCACGATCAGAGCATGGTAGCAGAGCCCTAGGGTGAATATAAAGCACCTTCGCTGAAGCCGAAGCGAGGAGCATAACCAAGGGAAGACTGGTAGCAGACTATCAGGGAAAGAAAATTAGTGGGATGAACCATTAGAGAAGCCATAGAAGGGGAATAAAATGTTGAAGAAGAAAAACTAAGAGAAGAACCCAATAGTAGAGAAGGATTCGGCTGGAAACCCAAGAATAGAGAAGCAGACGAGGGCGAGTGAGTGAAGAAGAGGAGAGGGTCGGGGGAGTGAAAATCCATCTTTCACACCATAATTTAACGAAGAATATATTTTATGTCTATAGTTATTCTCATTATTTTGTTAAATGAAACAAATTTATTTATGGATATATTGAATATAGATCTCTTTAATTTCATGGATAATTTTTGTGTTTTTTATTGATTTTATATTAGTATATAATAAAATTCATAATAATCCTAAAATTCTTATAAGTATTTTTTCACAAAACAAAAATAAATTAAGATATATGAAAATTTTAGTAAGTGTGAATTTTAGTTTCAAAAAATATCATGCTAATTTCATATTGTTTATGAAAATGTAATAAACATTTACCATGGTGCAACTAATGTTGTTGAGGAGTAACCAATAAAATTACATCCCTTATAGATATGTTGTTTTCTTGAATTATCATGTAACTAATGGTGGGTTGTTGAGGATGTTTCTCAGCAGTTTTGCCCACCGACTGTGTCAACTAAAAATAGAATGAAGTTAATTAGGGGGGAAAATATTATGATTTTTTATAAACTAAAATAAATATTTTTTAAAGTTTTATTTTATTATTTTATATTTAGGAATGTAGAATTCTTCATCTACTATGAATCTTCTAATAATGGACTTTTTTGTTCATTAATGAATAATGTTCTGATACATTCATATACTTCACAAAAATCAAACCCTCATGGGATAAAATATCATACACATGACATTGGATTAGATGTTATGGTTTTTTATTTAAAAACTAAGATGTGTTATTCATATGGAATAATGTGTTAAATATATATCCACAAAATAAATATTTTCATTTCATTACCATTTAAGGAAATGTAGGATACCAATAAACATCATGAAAAAATGGACTTCAAACTACCTGGGAAAAAATGAGACCATTTTAGAAAAATTAAAAGGAGTTGGAATTGTTTAACTTGTATAAATTCCATTCGATGGAGTTTTCCCTGAATTCTGGAGTGTCTTTGATGAGGTCCTTAATATGTTAAGTGTTAAATATATATTGATCAAATACTATTGAACTGTATATTCACTCAGAATGAGTTGGTCATGAGGGGGAGAAGATATATCGAATTAATCAAGGATTATTATTACACATTCAATTATTATCATAGAAAATAAAACAATATATTTGATTATGTGAGATTTAAATATAATACATCATTAATATTTTTTCATTTGTATAATAACCCATTGGTATATGATTTAATGAATTACCTCCTAGAGGTTATGTGTAACACCAAAAGTTATTGATAATTTTTTTATCAAGTAAATTAATTTTATTTATTTCATGCTATACTAAGTAAAACGTTAATTATACTATAACCTATGTAATATGGCACAATTTTCAACACAAACTTAGTTTGAATTACACACAACACTGAGTTTCTATGAAACCAAAATTTATAATTATAATTATTTAAATGATGTAGTTATAACCTAGCCACTATAAATAATAATGTGAATAATAATTAAATAATTTTAAATATCCATTAAAATGGTTTTATATAAATAAAGCATATTGATAATAATAGATATTTTTTTTAGTAAAGTCATTATAGGTTTGAAAATACTATTATCTGAAATGAACTTATTTTTATGCCTTTATATAAATAATAATAATATCAATTTTTAGAGCTTTTGAATTTTATAAAATAAAATTTATTTTTGAATTCATAATGTCGAAATAATCTTAGGGTTATATTTATGATTTTTCTAAGAAACATCACTTTTGGTTGAAATGTTAAAATACAGAGTTTAAATTCAAAACTGATTATAATCAATTTTATTTATATAATTAAATTATATTTTAATTTGGCTTTAATGTAAAAATATATAATCAAATAAATCTACTAATCAGATATAGGTAATTGGAATCATTTTTCTTAATTGAGATATATATTCTTAATGAACGTTAATAATTATCAATTTATAAACATCTCTTCTCTCCATGCCTTCGAGATTATAATTAAACATAATTATCCCACTTTAGAGAATTTAATTTCAATAAAATGGAAATTAACAGTTGTAATCAATATAATATTGTTAGTATATTAAGATCAACGATGGCTCCTGTGTGCGAAATGAAATGCGAGGTTGGGGGGATTGGTCCGTGATTGGTGTGGGAGTGTGATGCTAGAGTTTACTATGTATCTTGGGTGGGGTACCTTGCTTCAGGCAGAGGCAAATTCACTTTTCTCTGGTTTTCATCTTTGTCTCCAGAAAAGTATTGATATCCCCTAAGTGGATATGGATTCACTGATTCTTTATGGAGCACTAATTGGTAATGTCCAGGTTCCTTAGTCAATTGTATACACGTTTAGGAGGTGTTGTGCCCTCCTGGATGGTATTAGCGTGTTACACACCTAGAATGAGGGGAATGAAGTTGCGGATCACCTTACCTATGTGGTTCAACCGGGTTCCAACATCACATGTCTTCCATCCATTAGTTTCTTGTTACCTGAAGTTGTTAATATTATCAGAGGAGATGCACTCAGTTTACATTATTTTAGGCCCCCTAGGCCCGAGTGGTATTCTGGCTCCAGGTGTGTTCCTGCGGTTTCCAATGTTTTTTGTGTTTTCCATTATTGTTTTCAGGATACCTGGACACTCTATTTTTTTATTAAAAATTTGATATTAGATGGTTAATAAGATCAAAGTAATTTTTGAAGAATATTATTTATTAATGTGATTAAAATTAATTATAACGATAAATGTAAACTTAAGATTAACAAGAGACTTAACCTCAAACAACAGTTCCAAAATGACCTATACACTTATCATGCCCCAATTTTATATCCATATTTCATTCATAACCCGTCTGTTATGGATTTTGTTGGTTCAAGATGACTTTTTAAGGTAAAATCATGGTTACAAATATCTTCTTTTCAAAAATACCAAGTATGTCCTCTCTCACTACTAAAAAAGGCCACCACCTCCCCCCTTCTTCACATGTGTCAAACCAATTAGGTCCAGCCATTCTCTACTATATTCACTTACCAAAATCCACCCCTTCTTCATTTAATACTCCCTTTTGCGTAGAAATGTACCCATGGATTCTCTTTGGTGCAATGAAAAAGGAGATACCCAAAGAAGAGATGATTTTTATATCTATGAAGAACGTAAAGACATAATGAAAATGGATTTCTAATATCACTTTTATTTTTGCGAGATTCATTCATTGTTCACAAATCATTTAATTTCAGTGGTGTATATAATTCCCATGAATATATTATATGATTACTATCATTAAATATATTGGTATTTACATATATATATATATATATATTTGATGACCTCTCTTTAATGGGGTTATGTTTCAAAAGTTTCCAAAGATATGAAGTAGGTTTTTCGCAATTTATCTTCTTTGAGACACATTCCATGAATTTAAAAAACTATTATTTTGAGAAAAAAATCATTTTTAAAGATGATCTTTTAATATCATTTTCATGGAATAAGTATTTTTTAAAAAAATTATGTTTTCCAAAGAATACATTATAAAATTTCAAAGTGTTATCAATGAAATGGGTTTCAAAATATTATTAAGATTTATTTATAACATTTCTATTTTATTTTCATATAAATTGTTTTTCAAAATTATTTATGTTATAAAATTCATATTTCAAATAAGAAGTGATATTTTTCTTTAATAAATTTTTTTAAAAGATATTTCAAAAAATTTCTCCATTTAAAATTAAATCATTTGGTGTTACTAAATCTTCTTTGGAAATGATCCAAAGGTTCCATTCATATTATTTCTCCAATGGTTTAGTTTTTCATGTCATCATTCTTATAACACCCCTTCCTCTTTCACAGGTTACTTGCTTATGAAACCCTCTTCTTTTCATGTATTATGCTTTGATGAAATTATTATGAACCCTCTATTTTTATATAGGTTAACATATGATTAGATATTTATGACACAAATTTCATTTCATGGGTTATGATGTGATTATTTATGATTTTTTGGAACATGTATGTATGATTTGATTATGACATGTGTGGGACCTATATCTCCCACCAATGCATTGGTTAAGGATTTTTATGTCCTGAGATAATGATGGGAATAAAGATTATAGGCTAGATCCTCTATTTGATTGATGGGGAAACCTACTAAACTATGGTAAGATAGGGAAACATGATCCCTTATAAGAAAAAGACCAATTTTGGGGATGGTTTTATGCCCCACCTAGTAGGTGTAGTCCCCAAGATGATGGGAAGATAGGGAAACCTAATACACAATAGGAAAATGGGGAAACATAATCCCTTACAAAGAAATATAGTTACTGGGAATGGTGATATGTCCCATACAATAGGTTTAGTCCCCATAAAGATTCATATTATCCTTTTTCTATAAGCCTTGACATATAGGTAATGATATTACATATTTATTTGACTTCCAAAATTCAATGTCTTATCCATATATTATTCTTTCATGGCTTATTTTATTTATTCCATTATGATTCATGTCTTGTGAACTAAGAATTGTTATACCATGATTCATGTTTGTGATCTTGTAAATGTATTTAATGATCTTATAATTTCATGATTACGTTATCATACCCTTATTCTAATGTTTACCCTCACATATCTCCATTGTGTACCTTAACTGAGCATCTAAGATCACCCTTTTTAATGTTTACATTCCCTAGGTTATGAAGATTCATATTATTTATGATCTATCTATGAAGCTTTATAGCCATGAAGAACCTAGTAGGAGGTAATGAACCTAACATATGTACTAGTGTTTATGTTTCCATGTATCTTGATGGACTAAACAAATACAGTCTTTGGGAATCTATTTTGTGTAATTTATTATGTATCCTACAAAAGTGATATAATGTTAATATATATAATGATAGGGTCTCTATAGTTTGTATCAGTGAAATGTTTTATTTATCATTTGAAAATTAGGATGAGAAATCCTTAATGAGAACTCTAAGACATGTTTAAGGATAAGTAAAACATGGAAAAATATCCTATAATTTTGGTAAAGGAAAGAGAATGTGGTTTCATAGAAATACATCGCTGCTGGGATTATACAAGTTGATGTGGTTCTAGAACATATGTATTTGGGAGTAAAAAATCCATGAAGGCCCATTAGTCTAGAAGCAAGTATATCCAAGTACACGAAAATGGGCCTTAATATGCACCTACATTGACACTCCTGGGGTATATGATTTAGGAATTCATAAATCTTAATAAACCATAATGATTGATTTAATAAAAAATATTATATTAATAACCTAGGATAAACCATGAGTTTCATAGATTAAGGTATGTATCCTAATTTAGACATCTTGTAAGTGGTGTTTCTTTATTATGTGGTTACTCATTATGGAAAATATTTCATACTCTAATATTCTTGGTGTAAAATCCGAGGAAAATAAAGATTACGAAATTTTCATATTTATTAATATATTTGAATTAAATATTAATTTACTTTTAAATGGAATTCTATATTCAATGGCGTACCAGACACATAACAATGGGTTTTTATGAAGTCTTATGTTGCACACAATGCTGAGTCATACTGAGAAATAGTAATATATTATTATTTTAAATGGTAGTTAATGCCTATCTATTTTAATTGTAGGAATTAATAGAACTAACTAGAAGATTATTATACATGTTAGTTAAATTTGTTTACATTTATCCAATAAATGTTTGAGTCTTAAAAATTGAATGAATAAAATTTTAAGCTTAAATACACTAATATTCATTAAAAAGACGATTTACATCTTTTTGATGGATAACCCTATTTAAATCTAGTTTTGGAAACATTATATCTAGTATTTGAAAAAATAAAATTCTTCTTCCGAATAAGGTTATCAATATTTACCTTGGGTGAGTTTTTGGAATTTTTCTAATAAAGTTCATTTTTTTAATTAATAGTGAAAAATAAGACATTTTAATTCAAAACTATCATTTATTCTAATTTATTTATATGGTTAGATTTTCTTTTTAAATAGTTTAAAAGTGTAATTAGATTTTATTTTTACCATTTAATGCAATTTTGGTAATTTTAAGTAATTCACTAGGAAGTTGGACATAAACAAATGTCAATCTTTTGATAGTTAATATTTCTTAAAAACACGCTTTTTATTTTGACAACGAGAATTAATTTTAAATTAACTAATGAAACTTATATGATTTTAATTTAGTAAAATAAACATCATTTTGGAATTTGGAATATCAAATATAGCTTAGGCTGATTCTTTTGAATTTTTCTGAAAACCTTCAATTTTGGATGAATAGTGAAAACATAGAGTAGTAGTTAAAAAACCGACATTTTCAATTAAATGAAATTTTACCGCTTCTGTGAATTGAATTTGGAAAATTCAACATACATGGTTGTTAAAATTAAGTAATATTTTGTTCAATAAGATGAAAATATTTTTTGGTGAATAGTAACTTTTGACTTATTTACCGTGATTAAAGGTAAATAGTGTAATTCAATGTAAAAAAAATATTATAATAATATAAAATTACCTTAAAACTTTTCCTAACTTTATTATATGTGTAATGTCCAACCACAAAAATCCATGGGTAATAATTTTGGGCTTTTAAAGCCATTTGGGTAAGATAATGACATTAATAACTTTTTATTTAAAGTAAATATAAAAATATCATAAACATGTTTTGTTTTTCTGAAACAATTTTAATGTGGGGTTATATAATTGATATATTTGACTATAAAAATTAGTTAGAAAAAAAAATTATCCTACATTATGGTATAATATTTATAATTTTTAGACATCAAATAAATAAAATTATTTATGACACAATAATGATGTTGTGTTTACCTCATTAATGAATGAATTAAATAAATAAGAATATAAAAATTAAAACAATATCCAAAACATGTAAAATATTTATTTAATGATTTCATTTAGAACAAGAGTCAAATTATCTTCTACTTTAATTATTTTAGGACCTTTATAAATCAAAAATAATTATAAAATAAAATAATATCTTCAAACATTCATAAAGAGACCCTCCCTCCTTATAAAAAGTACTCAACTCTAACTCCTTACTCACACCTCTCAAGCACCTTGTCTCAAAAAACCCTTGCCCAAATATTCTCTTATGATCACTCTCTTACACCTAGATTCCTTACCTTAGGCAGAAGGCTATTCAAGAAATCATTTTGGTTCAAACCAATGAGAGTTACCCAATTTAAAGGTAACATCTTATCTTAAGTTCTTTTATTTTATTTTACATCTCCAAACACCTAATTTTTTTTCATTCCATTATTTAATAACAAAAAAATTATCCTCAATATACTAGGTTGCTTTTATGACAAGTATTCGAAATAAACTTACACAAACATCCGTCTAATGGGTGAAGAACATAATGTTTCTATGGATGTCGAGGTACTGCATCACGAAACAATGATTGTTCAATCTTCTCCTACCACCTCTTATGGTGGCCATTATGATGGTACTGTATTTATATGTGATATATATTATATTTATATTGTCTATATACTCAGGTATTTCTCTTTTATATCATAACATTACGGTTTCCATAATGGGTAAACACAATAATTTCATTTGATGTAGTGCGGACTACTTCCCCCTCAACGTGATATGACTCGTTCATGATATATGTGGAATGTATAAAGGATATAGTTAATGAAATTATATTTGATATTATACTGTAATTATAATATACGTATTTATAATTATGTTTTCTTTCCATTAAATACGAAATAGAAATGAAAGTAGCATTAATGCGTACGTACGACTTACTGTCTCCAAGATCAGTGCATTTCATTTCTTATCTCCAAATGTTATTTAATATTATAAATACATACATATAATGGATATATATGATATATATATGATATCTAAATCATGAATATCATTATGGAGATAATATAATTCTGACCACATGAACAACATGTAATTATTAGAAGTCTATTTTTGACTAAAATACCAAATATCGACAAAATGACCATTATTAACATAAATAATTCAATAATGTTTATAACATGGTAATAAGTGATATAAAAAGAATAATATTCATGAAAAATTTTATTAATAAATTAGAAGTTATCTTTAGATTACTATTAAACAGATTATCGAAGGAATGTGTCATGTCGGACATGAGGTAAGGAGTTTCTTATCTATCATTTTTATTTCCATGAGATTTACATTATTAACCACTTATTTATTACATGTGGTGTATTTTGTAATTCCATTTGATATATATTATAATGATTCTCTTTATATTCATGGTATTCTATGATTCATTAGGGGTTTATTATTTTTTGTTCATACGACTCGATGGATTACAACGTGGTAAGGGGTTTTCATCACACTTTATATTCCCGTGAGATTCATCCTATATATTCCACTCTTTCCTTTTGTGTGGTGCATGTAAATACCATGATTTTATTATTTGTGTAATATAATTTAATTTATGGTAATTTTCAACATCATTTTATGATTCTTCTTTTATGGGGTATATGTTTCGTATGTTACCAAATTAGTAAGGGAACCGTTCACCCTCCTATTTTTAATAGGCTTCTTTTGTTATGACTTTTAATTTGCATCTTCTTATGGTGGGATATGTTCATATATATACTTATTGATTTAAAATTTATGTCCAAGTGATGAGATACCCTTTTATATCTCATCAACTCATTTTCTGAATTTTAAAGTGATGATATTAGGCTGTCGAATTTCTGTAAGGGAACTTCTTAATGGAATTTCATTTCTTTGGGTTAAAATTCTACTTGTTTATTATGTATTTATATAAACATGTGTGAATGACCTATGATTTCTTACACATAATATCCACTTATATTGGATTTATTTATATTTTTCACGCATAATTATGTAATTAATTTATCCTTAATCTAATGATAAAATCATTATAAGGGATTTCATCTCAATTTACATTCCATTGAGACCTTATTGTTGTTAGGCACCTATTCACTTTTAAAAGGTGTATATACTATCCTTTGAAATATTATATCATGAATATCATTATTCACATGATATTATAAGTTTTGTTTTATTTAATTCTTTATTTATTTTTATTCAAGTATTTTTTTTATGTGGCAACAAACTCTTTTACTAAAAAATTGTTTTAAAGGTTTTAAAGATTTAATATTATAAATCATTCAAATTAATTTCCATGTTTTCAAAATTTATTTAAGTATTTAATTATTTGATCATTAATGTTTTAAAAGGTTAATCCCTTTAAAAGCATCAATTTGGTATGATACACTTTGATTAAAAAATATATTTATTATATTTTTTAAATGGTTTTGAAAATGATTTGATAAAGCATTGATTTTGTCAATATCATGAAATGATATATTGTGATTTCAATGTGGAAATGTTATCATTACTTTATGGTTACTTTATGTGTTATGAATATGTTATATTTCTTGGGAATTGTTTACATGTATGAGTTGTTCCATGATAAACCTAGGGTGGGTGAGCTCGAGATAGCTCTGCAATGCATTGGGTAACATGGAAGAGGTAAATGTTAATTTTTATTCTAAGAGATTTATGGAATATACTATGATGGGTATTCCAAATGTAATTCCCTACATAGCTGTGAAAGCTATAATGTAAATATGTTATGTATTCCATAAGTTAACTTTATGATTTATGTTTTCTATGTGTTATTCATAAATCTTATGATTTAATAAGGAATCATATGATTGAAAAATATGGTTTCATTGATATTTATTTATTGATGGAATACTATTTTCATTCTTTATTTTATAACCCTTAATGAGTTTTTTATGCTCATCCCATGTTTTGAAATGTTTTTCATAGGACTTAAAGATAAATAGGGTCAATGATGGGATCAAGGAAAAGTCATGATCTCAAAAACATGTAACTGGAAATGTTTTTTAGGAGTTTTTATTTTATGAAAAAATTGAAACTGAGTAGAAGTGTTTACTTTTTAATTTTTGAGATTTAATAGTTATGGCCTAATTCTCCAAAGCTCTAAACCTGAAAAGATCTTCAATGTGAATTATTCACTTAAATCTAGATTATGTAATGATTAAGTATGGGTCCTTATAGTTGGTATCAGAGGTAGGTTTAGTTAAATTTAGAGGTTAGGGAGTTATTTAAGCATAAGTTACATAACCATAATTGTTAGCATAATAGAAAGATTCATAGTTATTTTAGAGGTTATAAATGGTTATCACATTTTAGGGTGAAAAATTAAAGTTATTAGAAAACCTTTAAGGATAAAATATGATATTGTTATTTTTGAGGAATCTGTCCCTTTTTTTGGGATGTTATGAAGTTTTATATTTTTTGAAAAAGGAATACATGCAGACCATGGGACAACCTGTCGCGTCAGACAAATCTGTGGGAATCGAACCCACTGCCAAAGTGTTATTGGGATTTTTCACCTACCACTGGACTACATGAAGTCCCTGGTTAATATGACTAATTATTTTAGTTAAATGATTTTATGGATCAAGAATAAGTTTATTTGGAATCTTATGTTTTATCAATTTGACATCCTTTGTAAAGTAAAATGATTTGGTGATTAAGTGATAAACGTTATTTTGGAAGATATTCTCTCTTTTGGGAATACTATATGCATATGTAAAATTGAATACTATGGGATTTAATTTATAGAGTAGTGGTTGAAATAATATTTTGTAATAATCTATGTTTTTATTGTGGAAATAAGGTGATTTCGGTTATTTATGGAAATGATTAACCTATCATAGTGAATATGTGATTAGGTTAATTACACTTCAGTTTGAGACTATAAGAGTAGTCATTGTTTTGGAGATAAATGTTAACATTTAATGTGGAAGACTATGTGATTAAATCCTTCTATGTATTGGGATTTAATCTTAGTTTGGATTATTTTGAAGAATTTTTTGGACAAATATATATTGAATAGTCTGTCTTGACCTTTGGGTACTTTTTTCAAATTTTGAAGATTAAGAGTAGTATTTAGTTTTATAAAGGATTATCCTTTTGGGGATTATCAAATATCGTACAAACCAAATTTAGTTGTTTTTAATGTATAAAGATAGGGGAAATATATAGTTATTATTTTTTGGATCATGTTATTTTCTATAAGATGATTCTAGGACATTTTTTGTGACCATGTTATCTTGAATACTCATCGTTTGGAGAAAAAGATGAGTTTATGGTAGATATTTTATAAATGATGAATGTCTACATGTCAAGTTAGTAAGTTTTCTTATGTTCTAAATCAATATCAAAAATAAATTCTCAAACTTTATGAAAAGTATCTTAAAACAAAAAAAATTTCCGTTTAATTTTTATACTGGGAAACCAAAGACTGTTTAACCGATCAAAAATTTGTTGTTTTCTTGTTGTAAACTTTCTCCTAGTCATGTTTTCTATCACTCTGCATTAGAACATGAAACATAGTTTCTCATTTATATACATGTTTTCATGGAATCCATGTACGGGTTATCTTAGGAGACCTTTGTACTTATATTTCTTTCTTTTAAAGTGATAGTTTTCTTTACTCATTTTCTATTGTGGGACATTCAATAAAGATTCAAATCCCAATTTTAAAATTGCAAGGATGCTGTTTCCAAAAGGGGGGGAAGGATGTAACATCCCAGTAAAATAATGAATATGGAATTTGAATATTTATTAATATAATTGAATTAAATATTAATTTTATTTTAAATTTGATGCTATATTCAATGGAGTATGAGACACACAAAAATGGGTTTCTCCGAAGTCTTATGTTTCACACAATGTTGAGTCATACTGAAAAATTATAATATATTATTATTTTAAATGGTAGTTAACGCCTATTCAGTGTAATGTAAGTAATTAATAAAACTAACTAAAATATTAATATAGTTGTTAGATAATTTTTTTTACATTTATCCAATAAAAGTTAGAGGCTTAAAATTTGAATGAATCTAATTTTAAGCATATATACTATAATATTTGTTAAAAGGTCGATTTAGTGCCTTTTGATGAAGAACCATATTTAAATCTAGTTTTCGTATCTTTATATGTTCTATTTGGAAAAATAAAATTCTTCTTTAGAATCGGGATATCGAAATTTACTTTGGGTAATTTTTTGGTATTTTTGGATAATGTTCTTTTTTAATGAATAGTGAAAAATAATGAATTTTAATTCAAAAATTTCTTTTAATAGAATTTATTTATATGGTTAGATTACCATTTTAAATGTTTTTAATGTGTAATTAGATTAAATTTTTACCATTTAATCCAATATTGGTCATTGTAAGTAATTTCACTTTTAAATTGGACATACAGAACTGTCAATCTTTTGATAGTTACAATTTCATAAAAAAACACATTTTCTTTTGACATTCAGAATTAATTTTAAATTAATTAATGAAAAATATATGTTATGAATTTTGTTAAATAAGCATCATTTTTGAATTCAGAATATCAAATATATCTAAGGATGAAGTTTTGGTATTTTTCAAAAAATCGTCATTTTTTATGAATAGAGAAAACAATGAGTAGTAGTTAAAAAACTGACTTTTCCAATTAAATGAAACTTTACCGCTTCATTAAATTTAATTTAAAAAATCCAACATATATATTTTTTATTATTAATTAAAATTTGGTTTAGTAAGATTAAAATAATTTTTGGTGAATAATAAGTTTTGATTATTATTTACCGCGGTTAAAGGTAAATAGGGTAATTCGTGGTAAAAATAATTTTGGAATAATATAAAATTAACTTGAAACTTGTCCTAGCCATTGTGTATTAGTAATGGATGATCAAGACAATAATTGGGTAATCCATTTGGGCTTTCAAATCCATTTGGGTAACATAATGTCATTAATAACTTTTTATTTAAAGTAAAAATAAAAATATCAAAAACATGTATTGTTTTTCTATAAAAATTTTAATAAGGGGTTATATAATGGATATATTTGGCTATAAATATTAAATTGAAATCTAATAATATTTCCTACATCGTGGTATTTTATTTTTAATTTTTACAAATAAATAAATAAAATTATTTAGGACACATTAATGATGCATTATTTACCACATTAATGAATGATTTAAATAAATAAGATTATAAAAATTAAAAAAAAAATCCAAA
Source organism: Viscum album (assembly GCA_963277665.1). Taxonomy (NCBI): domain Eukaryota; kingdom Viridiplantae; phylum Streptophyta; class Magnoliopsida; order Santalales; family Viscaceae; genus Viscum; species Viscum album. The sequence continues at coordinate 1,174,223,782 of OY728153.1, read as the reverse complement.
ACCGGTCCATTTATTATTGGATTATTTAATTTCATAAAATAGTCATCTTATCATTCACTATAATATGTTTTGGACCTTTAGAAACCGAAATTCATTATATAATAAAATAATATTTTCAAAACTTTCCTAAAGATCCCCCCCTCCCCTATATAAAAAGATCTCACCTCTAACCCATTACTCACACCTTTCATGACCATTGGCTCATCCAAACTCTACCCAAATATGCTCAGAATATCCCTATCTTCCACATAGATGCCTTACCTTCAGAAAAAGGCACTCCAAGAAATCCATTGTGTTCAAACCAAATGGAGTTACCCGAATATAAGGTAACGTCTTCTCTTAAGATCTTTTCTTTTTTTTTACTTCCCCAACCCCTAAGGTATTTTCATTAATTTATTTTATAAAAAAACATTATCCTAAATTTACTAGGTTATTTTTATGAGATGTATTCTAACTACACTTACACACACCACCGTCCAATTGGTAAAGAATATACTATTTCTGTGGACAGCAAACTACTCCTTCACGAAATGATGATTGTTCAATCTTACTCTACCACCTCTTATGGAAGCCATTATGAAGAAACTGTGTAACACCCCAAGCTTCCTCGGTATGTTTCCTTTCGAATAATGCAATGACGTGCATTGTACGCAACTTCGAGATTTTAACACACCACAACCAATCAAACTAGCCGTTATGAATAGTAATACCTACTTTTTGAAATTATATATATTTTATATTTCAAAATGGACTTCATTTTTGGATTCAGAATATCGAATTTAGCCTAAGGTGAAATTTTTGTACTTTTCGGATAACTTTCATATTTTGATGAATAGTGAAAATTACTAAATTTTAATTAAAAACAACTTTTTTAATCAAAATAATTAATAGTGATAAATTGTTAATTTGAGTGGTTTTAAAGTATATTTAGAATATATTTTTACCATTTAATATAATGTTGGTCATTGGACATAATTTTACAATTAAACCGAACAAAAACAAGTGTCAATCTTTTGATAGTTATTATCTCTTAAAAACACGCTTTTTGTTTTGACAGCGGGAATTAATTTTAAATTAATTTCTGCCACTTCTGTGTTTTGAATTTAGAAAAATGGATTCCATATTTGGAATCAGGATGTCCAAATTGTGTAAATAGGTAACTTTTATTTTTAGACATTTTGAATAATTACTGCGGTAAATATTTTATTTACCATGGTTAAGGGTAAATCCGGTAAATAAGGGTTAAAAAAATAATATTATAATAATACTAAATTACCCTAAAATGTGTCTTAACCCTATTGGTTGATACATGGTCGACCATGGGAATCTTTGGGTCAATTTTGGGACCCCATGGATCCACTTGTAAGTGATAATGACACTTTATATTAATTAAGTTAAAATGAATACAAAAATGACACAAGCATATATCTTTTAGCAAAACAATTGTTACATAGGGTTATACATGTTGGATTTTAGATTATAAATATTAATTAGAAAGATAAAAGGATTTCCTACATAATTATATTTTATTTATACTTTTTAGACATCAAATAATGTAAAATATTAATGACACAATGATGATGCAGTAATTACTATAATAGTGAAAAATTAAAATAATTGATTTTATAAATACCCAAATAAATATAATATGACACTTTTAATGAATTAAACTAATTTTATAGGATAATATGATATATTAGGATTGATGTAATTGACGTTTTTAGAAATAATCAATCTGTTATGAGTTTCACAAAAATCAACTAATGAATAGTGTCAAAATTGACATAAAAGAATTCTTAAAACAAATATTATATTATTAATTGATATTAAATTCCTAAAAATCTAAGGTTCGGCCAAGAGACTTATATCATGATATGTTAATCATTAATGGACCAATTGGGGGTCGCTTGGATGTATATAGTAAGTTTATTAACCATATTATATAAAAATACAAAGAGACATTGTAAAAGTGAAACTAATTAACTTAGAGTTAATACTTAAAGATAAGGTTAATATAAGTACCCAAACCTGTCTAAATTCTATTGGATGAGTTGTTTTCGACCTATCCCCACCTCATCCTTTGAATAGTCAACTTTTGAGCCTTTGTAAACCGAATATGAATTTATTATAAATTAATATTTCTAGCTTTTCCAAAGGTGCCCCTCACCCCTCTTATAAAAGGGCACTCCTCCTTCTCTTTTCCTCACACCTCTCAAGCCACTTGGCTCGTCCAAACTCTGCCCAACTAAGCTCCCCACATCCCTATCCTCCTCCTTGAAGCTTCCCCTTAGGCAGAAAGCATTTCAAAAAGTCCTTTGGTTCCAACCAAAGTGAGTTACCTAAATTAAAGGTAACAATTTCTCTTAAATTATTTTCATTTATTTTGCTTCTTCAACCCCCAAACTCTTTTTATTTCCCTTCTTTTGTAACAACACCAGTATCCTCAATATACTAGGATGTTGTTATAAGAAGTATTCAAACAACACATACACACAACTCCATCTAATGGATGATGAACATAATGTTTCTGTGGATGGCAAACTAACGCCTCACGAAACGATGATTGTTCAAAAACATCTTACCGCCTCTCATGGTGGCCATTATGATGGAACTGTAATTAAATATGATATTAATGATATATATTTTATATATAAGCTTCTGTAATTCCATTTTATTTCATACCATTATTCGTTTCATGTTGTATATACATACGATAATTTCATTTGAGGAAGTGCGGACTACCGCCCCCTTAAAATGATATGACTCGTTCATACCACACATGGAACGTATAAAGGATGGTGTTAATAAACTTAAGTAACATATATAAAATATTATATTATACTGGAATAGTAATATACCTATATATCATTTGGATTCGATTCTTTTAAAATAAAAAATTAAATGGAAGTAGCGTTCGTGCGTACGTACGGACTACCATCTCCACGAACGCGATGAGATTCATTCTCCATCGTAACCATTCAAGTATAATTATCATTTGATGATTTAAAAATGATGTTTAAGGAATAGATATCATTCTGGATATGAATAAGATACAACAACCATGGCTTATGTAACAAAACATATAAAGAAAATGAGTAAGTTAACACCCGAAACGATGATAATTCTAAGATATTATTATCAAATCAATATTAAAAGATCATATATTATATCATATTAATGTATATGATTATTGTATAATTTAATAACAATTATTTCACCATTATACAGGAGGTTAACCTACCCCAACCAAGGAAAAGTACAAGGTAAGGGTTTTCTTATCTCACTTTTAATTCCGTGAGAATTCCATTGATCACCACTTAATTATTGCATGTGGTGTATGTGTACTGCCCATGATCGTATTCATTGTGTAATATACTTTAATTTATGGGTATTTACATCATCATGGTATGATACTTCTTTCATGGGTGTATGTTTCGTAAGTTACCTAATCGATAAGGGAATTTGAGATTTCAATTTCCACTCATTTGGCTTTACACATATTTCATTGATTATATTACCCCAAGATTATGTGTGGAATCACTATTCATTTGATTATGTCATAATTTCCACTCCCCTTCCTGTGGATAGAAGTTTGATACACATAATCACTCCATTGGTAATTCTCAAGTCATTGATATGAATTTGATAAGAGTAATTTTAACTCATTCTCCATTTGTTGAGTTAAACATCCAATTCGTTGGTATTGTTTTTTACAAGAATATGTGTGAATGTCCTTTGATTGTTTTACACTGAATATCCAATCATATTTAGTGTATTTATATTTGTCACACATAATTATGTCATTGATTTATCCTTAACCTAAGGATACAACCTTTTTGAGAAATTTCATCTCAATTTACATTCCATTGAGACTTCTTTGATGATATACACCAAATCACTTCTATGTGGTGTATATAATGTACTTTGACATAATATATCATGAATTCCTTTATTCTCATGATATTACAATGTTTTGATTACCTCAATTATTTGTATTCAAGTGTCTCTCTTTTGGTTAGAAACTCTAACCAAAATACCATTTTAAAATGTTTTAAAGAATTATTCTTCTAAATCATGCTCATTAATGTCCATATTTTAAAAATGGTTTTAAGGATTTATTTATATGGACATTAAAGTTTTAAAATTAAAACTCCTTTTAAAAGTTTCAAAGTGGTATGGGACACTTTGATTCAAAAATATACTTTTAAATGGCTTCTTGACAAATAGTGTGACTTTTAAATGTTTTCAAGAAAATGGGGATATTTCTCTCAAATAGTTTTGATGATTATTTTCATCTATGTCAACATCCTTCATTATTATTGATTGAGGTTAATGTGATACAATACAATCTTCCATATTGTATCGAATGAATTATGTTTGACTGTGGATGTGCTATTTTTATACCATTCATGGTTTGTGGTGAAAGTATTGACATTTCGTATGCTAGTTTAATACGAATGTTTACGTTATGTTAAAACCTTTTCATATGGGAATGCATTGGACTTAATAAGTGACGGGTGGAGCCCGCTATAGCTCCTCGATGCATCGGTAGGTCTCATGAGACAAACTAGTGTCTTGGCACAAGGCCTTGACAAAATCTTATTTGTAGTCTTGGAACGAGGCCTTGGCTATGTGGTTATGATAGTCTGGCATTATGCATTCCAACATTATTAAAGTGGTTATTGATTTTTGCATGTGATTATTCGATTAGTAGAATATCCATGTGAGTAAGTAAATGGGATTATTTCATTTTACCTTCACCATTTTATGCTGAAGTTTAAATTTAAAAGGCTTTTGTTTTAGTTATACATTGCCTTAAATGTTTATTCTTATTGATGAAAGTTTCCGCTATATTGTTATCCTTACTGGGCATTTGAGCTCACCCCTTTTCTATGTTTTATTTTTCCCAGGAAGTGAAGATGTAAGTTATGAATGACCTGCAGGGTTATTATGAGGGGATTATAGTGTGGACTGTGGAAACATTATGTTGTTGTAGTAGTTTTTCATTTTATGATGTAATGTAAAACTTATGAATATATCTAGTGTTTCTAAGGCTACTAAACCAATCGGTCTTTCGAGATTTGATCTTTCTTGTGATCATGCCAATGTTATGTAATTAATGCACCGACTCTCGGCAACTGGGGTCGGGGCGTTACAGTTGGTATCAGAGGAAGTTTAGTACAAACCTTGGTAGCTAGATTTAGATAAACTCTGATTAGAGCACGTAGACCTAAGATGAACTTTGAGGATTATTATAAAAGAACTTCCTAGAATTTTGGTATTGTAGAGATTTTGTGAGTTTTCCGAGCAATACATCCCTGTCTGGATACGAGCAGGTAGAGGCGGCTCTGGCACAGATGTACCTAGGGTTAAAACCCGAAAACACCGCTTTGAGCTAGACTCGAACGGGAACTCGTGCACGACAACGGGCCTTGCTGCACTCTTGGTTACGACACTCCCGGGGGATATGCTTAGGATAATTTACATTTTCTTTACAAACCAATTTAAGTAATATATATATAAGATGAGAGTAAATGACCTTGGTTAATCCTAATATGTTTCAAATTGAGAATATGGTGACATTTTAATCTCTAAATGATTTTACAACTACTATTACTCACACAATGCTTTATGGTTTTAGTCAATGGCTGGATTCCAAGGAAGTCATAGTGACTTTGAGAATGATGTACAAGATGGGAACGGTGGTGGCAATGAGCAACAAAATGGAATGTTGATAGGCGTAAAAGATATCGTCTTTATGCCAAATCATTTTTCCAAAAATATTATCAACAACATATATATTAACCAACTCCCAGACTCAACAAGGAAGAGAAAGGTGATAAATGATAAGAGCTCCAGCAATGGAGACCATGGAGAAAAGAACCCTCAATTTTCATCATGCAGGAAATGTGGAAAGAGACACCGAGGAAAGTGTCTCAATGGGACAACGAAATGTTTTATGTGCGGGAAGGAAGGACATAAAGTAAACAATTGCCGAAGAAAAATGAAGAGTACTATGGAAGAAGATAAAAATGGTCCCAAGAGTCCATTTACAGTCATTTGCCGTAAATGTAGGGGACCTGGCCATTACCCGAGTGAATGTCCTATTCTATAGGATATTTTTTTGGTCAAAGAAGAAGCTATGTGGGAATAAATGGTTGGAGAAATGTTTAAAAAGTATTAGCACTCCTTGTTGATGGGTTTACTATGGAATAATTTTCTCTTGTATTTGTAACCCCGCAGTTTGCCATGTGAGAATGATATTTGAGGAAGAATTGTCTCTTCTCTTGTGGATATGGGTACAAATAACCATTTGGATTTATATGATCATTAGGGTTTGAGAGAATTATAAGTTATTCTAATTTGGGATGAAGATTCAAGGTATGATATAACATTTGTGGGTAAATTTATGATATAGTATTTTGAGGAATTTATCTCATTTTGGCAATATTATAAAATATAGTTTTTGAAAAAGGACAACACGTAGACCGTGTGACAACCCGTCGCGTCAGACAAAGCTATGGGAATCGAACCCACAACCAAAGTGCGATTGGGATTTATCGCCTACCATTGGACTACGTGAAGTCCCTGGTTAGTGTGACTTTTTTTTTAGTTAAATGATTTTATTGATCAATAATAAGTTGATTTGGGTTCTTATTTCATATCAAAAGAATACCCTTGGTATAGGAAAATGATTTGGTGATTAAGTGATAAATGTTATTTTGGAAGATGTTCGCTTTGTTAGGGAACACTATATGCCCAAGGAAAATAGAATACTATGGGGTTTCATTTGTGGAGTAATGATAGATTTTTATCTACGTTTTTATTGTGGATTTATAGTGATTTGGGTTATTTATGGAAATGATTAAACTATAATAGAGAATATGTGATTAGGTTAATTACCTTTGAGTATGTGACTTTAAGAGTATCTGATGTCATTTGGAGATACAATTTAACATGGGAGACTACCTAATCAAATTCTTCTATGTTTTGGGTTTCAATATTAGTTTGGATTATATTAAAGGATTTTAAGGACAATTGGTTATTGAATGGTATCTATTTAACTTTGGGGTATTGTTGGTTTAATTTTAGAAATTAAGATTAGTGCATATTTATCTCAATGAATATCCTTTTGGGGGATCATTAGATCATTCACTGACCATTTTGGTTTTGATTAATCTTCAAAGACAATGTAAATATATGGTTTATCCTTCATGGATCATGTGATTCTATAGAAGTTTATTCTATCTCTTCCAGTGTGACCAAGTCTTCTTGAATACTCATCGTTTAAAAAAAATGAGTTAGTGGTGGAAATTTATTAAAGAATGAAAATATACTTAAAATGTAAGTATATCTCATAATGTTCTTAGTCAATATCATAAATGAATTCCTCTTCCTTATGTAATGTAACTTAAAAAAAATGGTGTCCGTTTACTTTCCTACTAGAAGACTAATGGTCGTTTGTCCCAACACAAGTTTGTGGTTTTCTCATTGTTAAATTTCTCCTGATCATGATTTCTATCCCTCTCCATCAGAACTTGACACTTAGTTTATCATCCATATCCATGTTTTCTTACATGGAATCCAAGTATGGGTTATCTTGGATGACCCTTATACCTCTCTTTCTTTCTTTTAAAGTGATAGTTTTATTGACTCTTTTTCCGATGTGGGACTTTCCATTATATTCCCAAGCAAAATTTTAAAAATTGCGAGGACGCAATTTATTGAAGGAGGGGAGAATGTAACACCCCAAGCTTCCTCGGTATGTTTCCTTTCGAATAATGCAATGACGTGCATTGTACGCAACTTCGAGATTTTAACACACCACAACCAATCAAACTAGCCGTTATGAATAGTAATACCTACTTTTTGAAATTATATATATTTTATATTTCAAAATGGACTTCATTTTTGGATTCAGAATATCGAATTTAGCCTAAGGTGAAATTTTTGTACTTTTCGGATAACTTTCATATTTTGATGAATAGTGAAAATTACTAAATTTTAATTAAAAACAACTTTTTTAATCAAAATAATTAATAGTGATAAATTGTGAATTTGAGTGGTTTTAAAGTATATTTAGAATATATTTTTACCATTTAATATAATGTTGGTCATTGGACATAATTTTACAATTAAACCGAACAAAAACAAGTGTCAATCTTTTGATAGTTATTATCTCTTAAAAACACGCTTTTTGTTTTGACAGCGGGAATTAATTTTAAATTAATTTCTGCCACTTCTGTGTTTTGAATTTAGAAAAATGGATTCCATATTTGGAATCAGGATGTCCAAATTGTGTAAATAGGTAACTTTTATTTTTAGACATTTTGAATAATTACTGCGGTAAATATTTTATTTACCATGGTTAAGGGTAAATCCGGTAAATAAGGGTTAACAAAATAATATTATAATAATACTAAATTACCCTAAAATGTGTCTTAACCCTATTGGTTGATACATGGTCGACCATGGGAATCTTTGGGTCAATTTTGGGACCCCATGGATCCACTTGTAAGTGATAATGACACTTTATATTAATTAAGTTAAAATGAATACAAAAATGACACAAGCATATATCTTTTAGCAAAACAATTGTTACATAGGGTTATACATGTTGGATTTTAGATTATAAATATTAATTAGAAAGATAAAAGGATTTCATACATAATTATATTTTATTTATACTTTTTAGACATCAAATAATGTAAAATATTAATGACACAATGATGATGCAGTAATTACTATAATAGTGAAAAATTAAAATAATTGATTTTATAAATACCCAAATAAATATAATATGACACTTTTAATGAATTAAACTAATTTTCTAGGATAATATGATATATTAGGATTGATTTAATTGACGTTTTTCGAAATAATCAATCTGTTATGAGTTTCACAAAAATCAACTAATGAATAGTGTCAAAATTGACATAAAAGAATTCTTAAAACAAATATTATATTATTAATTGATATTAAATTCCTAAAAATCTAAGGTTCGGCCAAGAGACTTATATCATGATAGGTTAATCATTAATGGACCAATTGGGGGTCGATTGGATGTATATAGTAAGTTTATTAACCATATTATATAAAAATACAAAGAGACATTGTAAAAGTGAAACTAATTAACTTAGAGTTAATACTTAAAGATAAGGTTAATATAAGTACCCAAACCTGTCTAAATTCTATTGGATGAGTTGTTTTCGACCTATCCCCACCTCATCCTTTGAATAGTCAACTTTTGAGCCTTTGTAAACCGAATATGAATTTATTATAAATTAATATTTCTAGCTTTTCCAAAGGTGCCCCTCACCCCTCTTATAAAAGGGCACTCCTCCTTCTCTTTTCCTCACACCTCTCAAGCCACTTGGCTCGTCCAAACTCTTCCCAACTAAGCTCCCCACATCCCTCTCCTCCTCCTTGAAGCTTCCCCTTAGGCAGAAAGCATTTCAACAAGTCCTTTGGTTCCAACCAAAGTGAGTTACCTAAATTAAAGGTAACAATTTCTCTTAAATTATTTTCATTTATTTTGCTTCTTCAACCCCCAAACTCTTTTTATTTCCCTTCTTTTGTAACAACACCAGTATCCTCAATATACTAGGATGTTGTTATAAGAAGTATTCAAACTACACATACACAAAACTCCATCTAATGGATGATGAACATAATGTTTCTGTGGATGGCAAACTAACGCCTCACGAAACGATGATTGTTCAAAAACATCTTACCGCCTCTCATGGTGGCCATTATGATGGAACTGTAATTAAATATGATATTAATGATATATATTTTATATATAAGCTTCTGTAATTCCATTTTATTTCATACCATTATTCGTTTCATGTTGTATATACATACGATAATTTCATTTGAGGAAGTGCGGACTACCGCCCCCTTAAAATGATATGACTCGTTCATACCACACATGGAACGTATAAAGGATGGTGTTAATAAACTTAAGTAACATATATAAAATATTATATTATACTGGAATAGTAATATACCTATATATCATTTGGATTCGATTCTTTTAAAATAAAAAATTAAATGGAAGTAGCGTTCGTGCGTACGTACGGACTACCGTCTCCACGAACGCGATGAGATTCATTCTCCATCGTAACCATTCAAGTATAATTATCATTTGATGATTTAAAAATTATGTTTAAGGAATAGATATAATTCTGGATATGAATAAGATACAACAACCATGGCTTATGTAACAAAACATATAAAGAAAATGAGTAAGTTAACACCCAAAACGATGATAATTCTAAGATATTATTATCAAATCAATATTAAAAGATCATATATGATATCATATTAATGTATATGATTATTGTATAATTTAATAACAATTATTTCACCATTATACAGGAGGTTAACCTACCCCAACCAAGGAAAAGTACAAGGTAAGGGTTTTCTTATCTCACTTTTAATTCCGTGAGAATTCCATTGATCACCACTTAATTATTGCATGTGGTGTATGTGTACTACCCATGATCGTATTCATTGTGTAATATACTTTAATTTATGGGTATTTACATCATCATGGTATGATACTTCTTTCATGGGTGTATGTTTCGTATGTTACCTAATCGATAAGGGAATTTGAGATTTCAATTTCCACTCATTTGGCTTTACACATATTTCATTGATTATATTACCCCAAGATTATGTGTGGAATCACTATTCATTTGATTATGTCATAATTTCCACTCCCCTTCCTGTGGATAGAAGTTTGATACACATAATCACTCCATTGGTAATTCTCAAGTCATTGATATGAATTTGATAAGAGTAATTTTAACTCATTCTCCATTTGTTGAGTTAAACATCCAATTCGTTGGTATTGTTTTTTATAAGAATATGTGTGAATGTCCTTTGATTGTTTTACACTGAATATCCAATCATATTTAGTGTATTTATATTTGTCACACATAATTATGTCATTGATTTATCCTTAACCTAAGGATACAACCTTTTTGAGAAATTTCATCTCAATTTACATTCCATTGAGACTTCTTTGATGATATACACCAAATCACTTCTATGTGGTGTATATAATGTACTTTGACATAATATATCATGAATTCCTTTATTCTCATGATATTAAAATGTTTTGATTACCTCAATTATTTGTATTCAAGTGTCTCTCTTTTGGTTAGAAACTCTAACCAAAATACCATTTTAAAATGTTTTAAAGAATTATTCTTCTAAATCATGCTCATTAATGTCCATATTTTAAAAATGGTTTTAAGGATTTATTTATATGGACATTAAAGTTTTAAAATTAAAACTCCTTTTAAAAGTTTCAAAGTGGTATGGGACACTTTGATTCAAAAATATACTTTTAAATGGCTTCTTGACAAATAGTGTGACTTTTAAATGTTTTCAAGAAAATGGGGATATTTCTCTCAAATAGTTTTGATGATTATTTTCATCTATGTCAACATCCTTCATTATTATTGATTGAGGTTAATGTGATACAATACAATCTTCCATATTGTATCGAATGAATTATGTTTGACTGTGGATGTGCTATTTTTATACCATTCATGGTTTGTGGTGAAAGTATTGACATTTCGTATGCTAGTTTAATACGAATGTTTACGTTATGTTAAAACCTTTTCATATGGGAATGCATTGGACTTAATAAGTGACGGGTGGAGCCCGCTATAGCTCCTCGATGCATCGGTAGGTCTCATGAGACAAACTAGTGTCTTGGCACAAGGCCTTGACAAAATCTTATTTGTAGTCTTGGCACGAGGCCTTGGCTATGTGGTTATGATAGTCTGGCATTATGCATTCCAACATTATAAAAGTGGTTATTGATTTTTGCATGTGATTATTCGATTAGTAGAATATCCATGTGAGTAAGTAAATGGGATTATTTCATTTTACCTTCACCATTTTATGCTGAAGTTTAAATTTAAAAGGCTTTTGTTTTAGTTATACATTGCCTTAAATGTTTATTCTTATTGATGAAAGTTTCCGCTATATTGTTATCCTTACTGGGCATTTGAGCTCACCCCTTTTCTATGTTTTATTTTTCCCAGGAAGTGAAGATGTAAGTTATGAATGACCTGCAGGGTTATTATGAGGGGATTATAGTGTGGACTGTGGAAACATTATGTTGTTGTAGTAGTTTTTCATTTTATGATGTAATGTAAAACTTATGAATATATCTACTGTTTCTAAGGCTACTAAACCAATCGGTCTTTCGAGATTTGATCTTTCTTGTGATCATGCCAATGTTATGTAATTAATGCACCGACTCTGGGTAAATGGGGTCGGGGCGTTACAAACTGTATTTATATTTGATATATATTATATTTATATTGTCTATATACTTTTTTATTTTTCATTTACACCATTCCTTTACGGTTTCCATAATGGGTAAATGTGATAATTTCATTTGAGGAAGTGCGGACTACCACACCCACAAAGTGATATGGCTCGTTCATGCCAGAAATGGAACGTATAAAGGATGAAATTAATGAAATTATATATTATATTATACTGTAACAATGATATAACTATTTATAATTATGTTTTGATTCCATTAAATATGAAATAGAAATGAACGTAGCATTCATGCGTACGTACGGCTTACCGTCTCCATGAACGATGCATTTCATTTCTTATCTCCAAATATTATTAATATTATAAATACATACATATAATGGATATATATTATATATATTATATCTAAATCATGAATATAATTCTGTAGATAAATTAATTTTTACCACATGAACAACTTGTAATTATAAGAAGTTCATTTTTGACTCAAGTACCAAATTTTGACAAAACAACCATTGTTAACTTAAATGATTACATAATTTTTATAACATGGTAATAAATGATATAAGAGGAATAATAAACTTGAAAAATATTCTTAATAAAGTATAAATTAACTGTAGTTTATTATTCAAGATATTAATGAACGCACGGGTCAAGTCGGGCACAAGGTAAGGGGTTTCTTATCACACATTTAATTCCGTTAGATTTCCATTATTCACAAGTTATTTATTGAATGTGGTGTATTATGTATTTCAATTTGATATATATTATCATGATTATATTTATATGCATGGTATTTGTTGATTCATTTGGTGGTTACTATCTTTGGGTCATACGCCTTGATTAATTATAATGTGGTAACGTGTTTTTAACTCAGTTTTTATTCTAGTGAGATTCATGCTATATTTTCTAGTATTTAATTTTTTGTGGTGTAAGTAATGCCCATGATTGTATTATTTTTGTAATATACATTAATTTATGGGTATTTACAACTTCATTGTATGATCCTACTTTTATAGCATTTATGTTTCGTAAGTTACCAAATGGGTAAGGGAACCTTTCACCAACCTCTTTTTAAAAGACTTATTTTGTTATGTCTATTAATTTAAATATTATTATATTGGGATATGTTCTTAAATATCCTTATTATTGTAAATTTTATGTCCAAGTGATGAGATACCCGTTTCTCTCTCATCAACCAATTTTCTGAATTTTAAAGTGACGTCTTTAGGCTGTCGAATTTCAGTAAGGTAACTTCTTAACCCAATTTTAATTCTCTGGGTTAAACTTCTACTTGTTTATTATGACTTTCTATAAATATGGGTGAATGAAATCTGATTATTTTACACTTAATATCCACTTATATTGGGTCTATATATATTTTTCACACAAAAATATTTAATTGATTTATCCTTAATCTAAGGATACAATCTTTATAAATGATTTCTTCTCAATTTACATTCCACTGTGACTTCATTATTGTTATTCCCCAATTCACTTTTAAATGGCTTATATATGACCCTTTGCAATATTATATCACAAAATTTATTATTCTCGTGATATTATAAGTTTTTTAATGTAATTATTCAATTATTTTTATTCATGTATATTAAATGTGATAAATAACTCTTAAACTAAAATAACGTTTTAAATGTTTTAATGATTTAATATTCTAAATATTTCTCTTTAAAGTCCATTTTTTCTAAATGGTTTTATGTATTTAATTATATAGACATTAATGTTTTAGAATGTTAATTCTTTTAATAGCTTCAAAGTTGTATGGGACACTTTGATTCAATATTCTCTTTATTAAATGTTTAAAATGGTTTTGAAAATGGTTTGATAATGAATTGATTTTTTCAATATCTTGAAATGATTTATTATGATTGCAATGTGTAAATGTTATATTTCCATTATGTTTTAATTATGTGTTAGTAATTTGTTATAGTTCATGGGTATTGTTTATGTATACGGGAGTTTTCGTGAAAAACCGAGTGCGGTTGAGCCTAATATTGCTCTCCAATGAATTGGCTAATGTGAGAGAGGTAAATGTTAATATTTATCCTAATATATTTAGGGAATATACTATGATGGGTATTTTAAATGTAACTCCCTAATTAGTTATTAATGCTACAATGTAAGAATGTTATGTATGCCATAAGTTACCTTTATGATTTATGATTTCTCTGTGTTATTCATAAATCTTATGATTTCATAAGGACTGTTATGATTGAAAATTATGATTTCATTGATTTGTATTTTTTGATGGGATAATGTTTTATTTCCTTATTTTATAAACCTTACTGATCTTTTTTATTCTAATCAATTGTTTTGAATTTTTTTTCACAAGTCATAATTATAAATATTGTTAAGGATGGGATCATGGAAAAGTGAAGATGTCTAAAACATTGAACTAGACGAGGTTTTTTTAGTGTTTTTATATTATGAAAAAAATGGAAACTGAGAAGAAGTGTCTAATTTTTAATTTTTGAGATGTAATAATTATGGCCTATTTCTCTAAATCTCTAATCTAGAAAATATCCTTAATGTTAATTATTCAATTAATTCAATATCATGTAATGTTTAAGGTCGAGTCCTTATAATTGGCATCAGTCAGTTGATGGAGACCGAAGGAACCATGTTAATGGTTACTATGATGGAAAATGAAATAATTTTTCTTTTGAGCATTGGATTTATGTGGATTATTGAATGAAAAACCTCATTGATATGCTCACACAACTATCTCAATGTATAAATCATATTGTTCTTCTGAATGAGATAATGAGGGAACAATGTTTGTTGAGTACTTAATGAGGAAACACCCACATTAATTTTGTGGGTCTTCTGAACCACTAGTTTTTTATCATTGTATTAGTACCACTAAAAATATATTATCCATTCGGTAATTTTCAAATCATGAGAAAGTCATTATGATTTTTTATTATTTAGAAGGTGAAACAGACTAGTGTTGGACTCTAATCAAGAATACGAGGAAGAAAGATGAGATTGAATAAATGGATTGGTATGAGTAGAAGAACTTATTGTTCAATAATTCATTTTGTATTATTATTTGTATTAAAATGAAAAAATAGCTCCTTGAGTTAATGAAAAAGGATTATGAATTTGTCGGTACCTATAAGTCTACTTTCACAAGACTTGTAATGAATGCTTTGATATTTATCATCCAAACCAAAAGTCATGGTGGTAAGTTCATTAGTGGAGTAAAGGAAATTTTTATAAGGGAATTGTACAGAAGATAAATTAGTAATTTTTTAGATATTTTTCATTGTAATAATTGTAGAAATATAGGTGGGCGTTACATAAAAATTTCATGGTTTTAATAAAAAAAGAAAGATGAAGATCAAAGGGAAGTTTAAAAACTATAAAGAGAAGAATATGAGCCTTCCTTTATGATTCAATTGTGGAAACTAGAAAGGAGGAAATTTTATTATGGTGTATAATAAATGTTTTATTTGTGGGAGGTAAGGCCATCATGAAATTGATTACCAAACTGATGGGAAAAGGTTGTCCAATGAAGAAAATAGAGGTTATGAAACACCGAACTCAACTCCTACACATTAGTGATTCATGTGTATAGAATATGGGAATTATTATAACAAGTAACCAACCCCAAGGGTTTGTGATGTCGATAAATTTCAGCAACATCTTAAATTATGGTAAAATTGGAAATCTCATTTGATCACTATTTATGATTTAGTTTTCGATAATGACGTGATGAAAGGGAGACTTACAATCTAATATAGAACTTTTAATGTATTATTTAAATATCGATCTACCCACTCCCTCAAATCTAAATAATTTTCAATGTGTGTTAGTATTCTATGAAAAAACTTCTATATGGAATTAGCAGTGAATAACCCTAATGGAATTATGATTCCATATAAATTCTATGATTTCTATCAAATTTATGTTTTGGAAATGTACTTAAAAAAATCTTGTCATTCTTTCCCTGGTTGAATTTGATTTCATCTTAAGCATGGTTTGGAATTCATTTCATAAATACAAAATCAATTATTGGGGAAAGGAAGTCACATTATATATTTCAAACCAACCTATGATCTTCAATCAATGTGATGATATGTATAAATTTCATATGGATATTACATCTAGTGTATGGGTCTTAATTCCTATGAGGAAAGAATTTTTTTTCACAAATGGTTGGGTAGAAAGTTATTATCAAGTATATGAATATTATTCAATAATTTTTGGTTGCTTTCCTGGATGGATTTTGTATTTTTCTATCAAATGTGATGTTGTGTCCTCGATAGAACTAAAAAAGGTTCCACACAAATGATAAAGAATCTTGATGGAATATCCCAAATTAGGATGCAGGAATTGAAGAAGAAAATCCTAGTAAACGCTAATAAGGGATTCATTTGACCGTGTGTGTCACCTTGTGGTGCAATTTTATACTTTTTGAAATAGAAATATGCATCAATGATACTTTTCATTGATATTGGGAATTTCAATAAGATCACGATCAAGAACATGTATCATCTTCCCCATATTGATGGATTTCTTGATCAATTGTGTGGAAGCACATATATTTCCAAAATTAACTTTCATTATGTATATCATCAATAAATGTTCAACAAAGAGGATATTTTCAAGATGGAATTATATAAAATTTATTAAAATTTTGAATATTTAGTGATCCATTTTGGTCATACTAATTCTCCTCCTATCATCATGTAAATATTAAATAGAGTATTTAGAGATTACATTGAATAATTTGTGGTAGTCATTATAGATGATATTCAAATCAATATAAAGATAAATGAAGATAATTAATACCTCATGATAATATTAGTGACCATAAGGAAGGAGAAAATATATGAAAATATTATAATCTTTGAATTTTGGATATAAAGTGTATCATTCTTGTTCACATAATCTGAAGATATGGTATAGTGACAGATCAATCAAAGATGTAGGCTATTGAAACTTTTCCTAGATGAACCATAAAGACATATATCTGAAGTTTTATGGGATTACATCCCTATTATCCATGATTTTTAGATAATTTATCACAACTATTTAATCCTCTTAACATGTTAACTCGAAAGGGAGACAAATTCCACTAGATCGATCAATGTGTGGAATATTTCAAAAGACTAAAGAGAATGTTGGATAGTGATTCTATTCTTACAATACCCTATAGTGTATAAGGGTTTCTAATGTATAGTTATGCATACAATAAGGGATTGGGATGTGTTATTATTAATAATTATTGGTTATCGCATATGCCCCGTGATGGTTGAAGATACACGAGAAAAATAACACAATACATTCTTTTGGGTTAGTGGCCAGGATTTTTGCATTAAAGATACGAAGGAATTATGTTTATGCAGAAAATTATTATATATATACGAATCAAAAAAGTCTAAAATTTATATTCAATCCGAATGATTTGAACTTGCTCTATAGAATATGGTTAGATCTAATAAAGGATTATGAATGATTAATACATTACCACACTGGGAAAGAGAACAATTTGGATGATGCTTTGAGTTGAATGTATCATGCTATATTATCCATTATGAGGATTATAAATGATATAATATTTTGAAAGGATAGATCTATAAATCATGAAAGAAGGGGATAAATATCATATTTCTCAATTTAATGTTAAAACCTATATCTAAGTGATGATTAAAGAGTCACATAACAAATAAGACAAGCTAAAAAATAAATTTAGAAATGTTCTTGAAGTATAACATTGATCATGGTGAAATTATATGGTTCAGGAACCAAGTATATATTCCATCCATAATGGATGTTAAGAAATATATATAAGGTAAATTTCATTGTTCTTAATTCTATATTCATCCTTGAAAAATGAATATGTATAGATATTATAAGAAATAATTAATGTAGTATTTCATAAAGAGGGAAATCGTAGAGGTTGCATCTCAGAAATTGGTATGCCAACAAGTTTAGGCATAATGAGAAAAGTGTAAGGGGATACACATCCATTAACCATACCAAATTTGAAATGGGAGAACATTATTATGGATATTGTCATTGGAATCCCCAAAACCTATAAAGGTATTTATTGTATATGGGTGGTAGTTGATCACCATACTAAGCCAACACACTTCATTGATATCGTACAATATTTATCTTAGGATCAGTTTATAAGGATATATATTAAAGAATTGAAAAGGTTTCAGGGGGTACCATATTCTATAGTATCTGATCTGGAACCAATGTTTATTTCAATGTTCTAGATTAATTTTTTTATAAGAATAGGATACAGAATTTGGATTTCAGTAGTTCTTATCATCCTTTGATGAATGGTTAATATGAAAGAATAATTCAAACCCTAGAGGACATGTTAGAATCTTGTTATTTTGATTTCAAAGTTGGTAAGGATCAACACCTTACCCTATTTGAGTTTTCTTAAAATAATATCTTTCACTCATGGATTCAGATATATTCTTATAAATCCCTATATGGGAAGAAATATATAGATCCAACTTGATGGGGTGATGAAGGAGATAGAAAACTATTGGGACCTATGATAGCTGAACCAATGGTTCCGAATGGTCGAACTATTAAACACCATATTGAGGAAGCACGTTGTCAATAGAAATGTTATGTTGAATACCTATAGTGTGATCTATAATTATATATTAGTTATAAGGGGATTATATTTATTTTTTCATGTAAATGGTTATGAGGTTTTGGATGAAAGGGAAACTAATCCCTAGGTATATTGGTCCCTTTGATATTATTTATCATATCATAATGGTAGAAACATTCATGGAAATTCGACCAAATATTTCTCAATTCCATGACATGTTTTATGTATCTCTCCAGAAGAGGTACATACCTAACCCATCACATGTAATGAAATTAGAGGCCATCCCACTGGAGAAAGATATTTCTTACACGAACAACCAGTTGAAATTTTATATCCTACAGAGAAAGCTATATGAAACAAAACCATAAACCATGTCAAATGTTTTTGAAGGAATCCCCAATTAGCAAAAGTAAAATGGTCACATCAGTATATGATGACGCATAAATATCTCCATTTATGATATCATAATGACGAATTTCGAGGTGGAAATTCATTATAAGGGTGGTAGAATATAGCACCTAGAGTTTTTGTTATCTTTGTTTTTGAATAAATTAATTTTATTAGATGTCATGAATAAAATGCTACACTAAGTCAAAATTTAGTAATATTATATATCGAGTAAATCTTGATCTACATGAAACATCGACTTGGATTGTTTTATAATAAACACTAAGCTTCTACGAAACAATACATTACTATTAAATAATTTAAACAAGATGGTTATAATGCAGTAATTAAATGTAGTAATATGAATATTAATAAATAATTTTTAAATATTATTTATAATGTTTTTGTATAAATAATACATATTGAAAATAAGACATATATTTTTTAGTAAAGTATTTATTTGCTGGAAAATATTATTTTTATGAAAGAACTTCTTATTGTGTCTTTCTAGTAAAAATAAAAAAATAAAATTTAGACACTTTTAGAAATTTAATTTGAAAAAATAAAAATAATTGTTGGATTCATAATTTCAAAATTATGTTCCGGTAAATTTTTAGGATTTTTTTGAGAAACTTCATTTTCTAGGAATAGTTAAAAATACTGAATTTTAATTTATAACTATGTTTTCATATATTTTATTTATATAATTAAATTAAATTTTTAAGTAGTGTCTGAATTACCAATAGATAATTTATAAATATAATAATATATATTATGTCATTATAAACATTTTTATATATAATTTAGATATAAAATCATAATGATGTTTTAAAAATTCTCACATAAAAACCCCACTTACATCGCACATTTATGAGATTAAGTTAAAAAGATAATTTTTCTTCTTCTATGAATTGAATTTAGAAATGTATACATACATGGAATTAATGAGTATAATATTTATATTTTTTTATGTCCAACATAATATCTAACTAAAAAGATCATTAAATGTGATTAAAATTATTTATAATGATTAAGGTAAAATTAATATTTAAAAGAGTCAAACCCATTAAATTAATGGCCAAAATAGCCTATCTATATGTCCAAAATGCATTGTATGGACATATTTCGGCCATACTAATTATATTCTTGAGTTTGGAATGTTTTTATAACATTTTTAGGTAAAATCATGGGTAGACATAAATTGTTTGAAAAATTTCCATGTCTGTCCCCTCTCTCAGCCACATTTTGCCACCACCTATACCCCTTCTTCGTAACTCCCAAACCACATAGGTTCATCCAAGATCTACCCAATTCATGTCCAAACATCTCTAAATTCTTCCTTGGAGCTTCCCATTGGGAAAAAATATAACAATGGATGTGATTAACTACAAAACAAATTGTGTTACTCAATAAAGATAGGGTTAACATGAGTACGAAGAAATTCAACTAATGTATAAAGGGGATTTATATTATTACATTTATTTCTATTTTATTTATACCTTATTCACCACTAATTTATTTTTAGTTGTGTAAATTCATCTGATGAATATATTCTATGATTATTATCTTATATTTAAAGGTAACTTCATATCCATTTGGTGAACACTACTTCATGGGGTTTATGATTGAAAGGATACCTAATTTATAATGTATTTTTGTCTCAATTTACCTACATTGAGAAATATTCCATGAATTTCAAAAAACGGGTTTTGGAAAAAAAAAGTTAATGATGATATTTTTGGTTTATTATCTTGGAAAATGGATCTAAAAAATGTATAATGGGTTTCAAATAATCCATTTTTCATTTTAAAAATGTTTTCAAATAAATTATTTTCCAAAAAATTTCTATAATTTTCTATAGGTTTTCAAGTTTATTTTCAAAAAAAAAGATATAAAATGGCTTTATGTTTCTAAAATATATTTCCAATGAATAATGTATATTTTAATTTAGAAATGATTTTTAATGATATTTCAAAATTAAATTCCATCTAATATGGAATCTATTGGTGTTACTATTTCCTTTTAGAAAGTTATCTAAAGGTCCAATTCATATTATTTCCATAAATGGTTTTTTTTGATTGAATAATTTTTATGGAACTCGTTTTTCATTCTTGAGTCATATACTTATGAATCCAACTTATTTTTATATGTTATTCTATGATAAAATGATTTTCAAACCTGTATTTTCTCACAAGTAGAGATATGATTACATGTTTATCACACCCATTTCATTTCATGGGATATGATATGATTGTTTCCAATTTTGTGGCACATGTATGTGTGATTTCATTAGAAGATGGGTGTTACATATATCTCATTCCAATTAATTAGGTAATGATTTATATATCATCATATAATTATATGAATCAAGTCGATAAGCTTGATACATTATGGGACGATAGGGAAACCAGATCCGCTATGGAAAGATGGGGATACTTAATACCTTATAAGGAAATTACTAGGACTGGGGTTGGTATTGTCTCCTATATAGTATGTGTGATCCCCAAGAATGTGGGAAGAGTGGGAAACCTAATCCACTATGGTAATATGAGGAAACATGATCCCTTACGAAGAAAGGACTGCGACTGGGGATGGTGTTAAGTCCTACCAGTTGGTGTAGCTCCCATGATGTACCCTATTAAGCTTTGGATATACACTCTGAATTATAGTGATTGATATTAGATTTTTTTTTCTTCCACATTTCAATGTCTTATTACTATGTTTTGATTTAATGGGTTACGCAAATGACTCCTTTATGATGCATTTCTTATGAAATGAAATTATTTATTCCATGGTTCATGTTTAAGATATTTTATTTGTAGTGTATGATATTCTAATGTAATGATCACATTCCCAAACCCTTATGCTCATGTTTGTTCTTTCATATACCCCTTGATTAACCATACTAAGAATCTATTCTCAAGTATTTATATATATCCATTCCTATGGGTTTGATGATACATATTATATATGATGTGTCTAAGAAGTGTGATAGTCATGAAAATCCTAGTGAGTGATAAAGTATCTCACTATTATACAAGTTTTTTTTGTTTCCATGTTTCCAAAGTCACTGGACTAATACTATATTTGGGTTTCTATTTTTGGGAAATGTATTAAATATTCCAAAAAAGTGATATAATATCAATGTATATAATTATAGGGTTACTATACTATGGATGCCAAAATGTAACTTTTTTTGTTTGAGCTGTTAGTATAGGAATATCTATCATAATTAATTAAGAAGGCTCATAAGGAAGACCATGGGTTAATGGAAATTGTATAATTGGTTAATAAGAATATGTTATATGAATTTAATTTTGAAAATGAAGTACTTTTGGGATATGAAATTAGATTTTCTGTGCCTTGTGTTTCCTAGTTGAAGAGAGAATAGTTGAGAAAATATTATATTACCCAGTTTTTCATTAATCTTTATAGCACTAAGATGTACAAACACATTCAATAGTATTACTGTTGGGATATAATTAAAATATATATTATAGTCTATATAATGAAATTTTTGACTTTTCAAAAGTTTAAAAAGAAACAAATTTATGAACACGGATACTTGTGCCTTTACTAATCTTAGAGTGGAAATTGAAAAATATATTCATGGATTTTGTGGTGGTATTACAAAGGGTTCTTGAGGTTATAATGTGATTTGGTTTATAGTACACTAATTAACTAAATATATTAATTTCCTTACCATCTATGATACAATGAATTTTGATCAACATTCCTGATTGTATCTCAAGGAGATATTAAGGTTACATGGAATTTCTTTCTCTATTGCATGTGACCATGATCCTAGATTCACTTAAATAGATATAGATTATCATCAAAAATTATTGGGAAAGGAATAAAATTTTGATACAAACTTCAATCATTTCTAATATTAAGAGTTTGAATAAACAATTTATATTTTTTAATACATGAATCAGGCTATTTAAATTAACTAAAAAATAATATGGGATGAACATATTACCTTAAGTGAGTTTTTATACAGTAAAAGTTTTCATTCAAATATAAATATGTCACCTTAATAGACATTATATGTAAAGAGAAGTAAGAATCCATATTTCTGGTTCAATGATGGAGAAAGGAATTTTGATAAAACCATAATTGGTAGAGGAAATGATCAAAAAGTTTAAGGTAATTTAGAAATCAATGGGAAAATATTAGACCATGATAACAATTTATATATAACAACATGGAAAAGATCTTTATTGTGATTTAGGTTATAATGTTTTTAATAAATTATCTAAATGTAAAAGTGTTAGTTTTTTGGTAAAAATTAATATAAATTTTCATGGTTTATTAGAAGATATTAAATCTTGGAAAATTTTGGATTATTTTCTTACCAAGAATCTTATACTCCATGTTTATCCTATGGCCACAGTGGTTTACATGATACAATTCTATAAATATATGTTCCATATACAACTCAGTTTTTTTGGGACAAGAGATAGTTTAGTTGGATGATAATATTTATTATGAGGAACCCCCTATTTAAAATATTTACCATTGATAGAATGCATTATGGGAGAAGAAAATTCACCAGTTTAAGGTTTTTTAGAGGGACCATATAGTTGAAGAAGCAACATGGAAATCTGATGACTCTATGGAGGGTGATATCCCAAAATGTTTAATAAGTGAATGAAATTTTTTATATTCCTTTTTAAGAAGTGGAAAAATGTAAAAACTTATATAATTTTAAATTAAATCATTTGATAGTAATATATTATAGAGATATAATAATTATAAAAATAATAGCTAATTTTCCATTCAAAATGAAAAACCATTTTTTCTATAAAATTGGATTTTCAATAATTATATGGATTTATTTAGAATAATTAAGTCCATGTAATAGAAAAATAATTTTGAAATATTAATATAATTTTTAATTTATAATGTAAAAATTATATTAGGATTAACTTTTGAGAGTTTTCTAACTTTATACTTCATTCAATAAATAATAATAATTAACTTTTTTAAAAAAATTATTTTATTTTTATGTATTTCAAAATTATAATTATAATTTGGATTATATATAAAATAATATTATTTTAATTGGATTAGAATATTCCACTTATAGTTTTTTAATGATATTTAGATTTAATATATTAAAAAAACATTTTTATAATTAAAAAAGTCATTTTCATAAAAAAAAGTATTTTCATTGTGTTTTTCTAGATTAATTTTCAATTAAATTATGTCCATTATATGTTTGAATATTATGAAAATGATTCCATATTTTGAATGATGAGTTAGTAGTTTGGTAAATAATTCCCATTTATTGTTTGTTAATATAAATAGTAACTTGACTAATCTTTTTACCATGTTATAGGTCAAATTCGGTAATTAAGGATAATAATAAAATGGAAATTATAATAAAATTAATGAAACACTTAATTAAATTTTATTTTATGAATATATATCAATATAGTTATCCATTGTATGAAAATATGGATTTTTTTTTAATTTTTTATGATTATGACATTTATTAAATTTTATTTAACGTATATAAAAAACAATGTGACACTCTTATTTTAAATGACTATAATAATTTTAACATGTGGAGTACCAAAATATATGTTTAGTGATACATTTTATTTTAAAGTATAATTGATATATCTTCATTATGGTAATATATTATTACTTTTTTATGAATAAATAATTAACATAATGTCATATATAAAGAAGAATCATTATTTATTTAATTAATGGATGAATTAAAATAAATGATATTTAAAATATAAAAAGAAGTATAATTTAAAATAATTATGTTTAATCATGTTTTTTTGTAAAAAAATATAAATTTAGGGATGTATTAAAATATTTTATTCTATTTTTTAGTTTCCTCAATGTTATCAATGTCAATGTAAATTAATAGCTCTAATTTTTTTATTATTAATTTATTATAAAAATAATAATTTATTAAAGGATATTAAATTCATTTAAATATAATCATGATACAATTTATTAGGATATTGTGGAAAATATCAATTATTCTCTATTTTTGGGAAATTATTAAAGTTACTATAACCACCATGTACTTCAAAAGGGTAAAAAAATCCGGTTTCCTCAGTAAGTATGAAAAGGGTAAATGGGGAAAGCTAATAGGTAAGGATTAAATTTTATATAAAATTGAAAAACAAATTATGAGATTATTTAGACTCAGACTCATATTATATTATAATATTTCCAATTTTTATTCATTTTCAAATCATAAATAAATTATATTAAATTAACATTCACATAAATTACTAGAGTTCCCATCACATATTTTATAGAGGGGAAAAATATTTTCTTTTAATCCCACTAAAAACCCAAAGGGTTTTTAATGATATTTAAAAATCAAACAATAATATCTGTACCCATGTAATTGTGTCGTTTTTTTAGAATAATACCAATATTATAAGAGATTAGGTGTTAAGAAAATGTTATTTTCTATAGAAGCGGTATATTTTTTTAACCACTTGTTTTTAGATTATCTATTCTTTCCCATCCATCAAAGATCTCTCAAATATTATAAAATATTTATTTTTTTGTACATAGACTGATATTATTTGTAATGTAATAAGGGGTAACCATATACTCTTCCGACAAATGTGAAAAAACCATCATCGATGTGTTTGGAGGACTACCTTCTCGTGAACTGGTGCAATTCATTTTCCATCACCATTTCTCAAATATGGGTTATAATGGTGTAATTAATTATTATATATAATTTTCATGATATATTTTCCATCGAAAATATAATATAGATTTTACCTTCTACCATTCCATTCACGAAAAAATAGTGTCGTTCATGCATACAAGTGGGCTACCACCTCCTCAAAGTGATGTGATTTGATATTCATTACCACATCACATAGATTATATATATAATTATTTTTGATGAATTAATACAATATATATTATAGCATGAGGATTATAAAAGGATTAAATAATACTTACATTCCTCCTTCAATGATCATTGAAAAATAGTGACATTACTCTTAAGTATATACAATATACCATCTCCATGTAAAGACCTAGAAAATTCCCTGATTTTTTTAAAACTATTTTGTATTATTTTGAGTCTGGGGAAATTGATGGCATGTAATTCCGAGGCCTGGTGTGCCAAGAATTAATTTCTGAACATTTTTTCACCAATGTTCAGTAAACATGTGTGCAACATTTTTTATCTTTTGAACCAATGCACAAATAAAAAATCGGAGGGCACCATTGAATCTGCAGCGCTAGGATTCGCTTAAGGGAAGTTTCACTTCAACCGTAGTTGGTTTGGAGAAAAGGTTAAATTATTGAATTTTTAATGAAAATTAAAATAACATGTAATTGTTATTTTATTTTTTTTCTTTTTCCTACAACAGGTTGAGTAGTGGTGGTAGGGACCACGGAGGTGGTTGAACATTTAAGTAAGGGGTGTTAATTGCATGGTTACACATTGGTTGCATAACCACCCCTCAAGTAATCAATAAGACACTTTAATTATGTCAATTAATAAGGAAAATTAATTACATCAATTAATGAACCTCATTAATTCCACCATGTGTTGCTCACCCTTTCTCCCCTCTATTTATATAGAACATGGGATTAGTTTTTGGCACAAGGTCAACAAATGAGGAACCCCTGACAAAGTGATTCCATGTCTTCCACTGATGGAGAATGGATGATTTACGATGCCTGTTGTAGGATTGATATGTAAATCAACGGATAACGAACGCCAATGACTGTGATATCTCCAACGAATCGGGGTGGGGGTTGTCTTTTAATTCTTGATTTTCCCTCAATTCTATTTTTAATTTGATGGAGGTTGTTTCGGGAGATTTGAATGGGGTTTCAAATTATTAAAATGCGATGAAAAATTAAATACCTCTTGATTTAATGCTAATACGGAGGGTACGATCCAAGCAAACAAGTCCCAGAACCACCGCCGCTTGTTTTTTGTTGTTGTGTTCTTCAGGGATGGATTTCCCAATTCGACAGCAACGTGAGACAAAAGGTCACTCTATGCCGATGGTGATCCTGGAGGCCCTTAGGCATAGAAAAAACAAAGAACAGACCAATGGAGCACGTCCGGTGGCCCGTAGAAACAACCTTCGGTGCGCCATGTCGACGGTGGATGACAGTGGCTAGTGGAAGCCTACGGCGACTGGACGTGGGTGGTGGGAAGGCAAACAGCTGCCACGCGCCGTAGTTGCTGGCCCGATCTAGCCTCACGGGAGATGGGTGGCACTTACAAGAATTGGTGGCGGTTGCGGCCGCGACCGAAGGGGGAAGTGTGGTCCCGCGTCATGCTGCGTCGCATTGGACAAAATGACCCCACATCTGTAAGGTCATCTGGGTGAAGCGTTCCTCCTTCAGGCAGACCAGGCCAGATGCATGTAGGACCCGCAACCCACCGGGCTAGCACGGGTGGGCCGAGCCCCAACAGACGGGTCAGCCCAATTATTGCATGGGCTCGCGAAGTACATAGGGTGACCCTAATAGGGACGGACCCAGTGAACCGGGATGACCCTTCACAGGATAGACTCGGGCGGGGTCCGGTAGACCCAGGACCTGGTGCGTTGGGCCGGCATGACTGAGTCGGACTAGGCCCAGACCTAATCGGCTCATGAATAAAGAAACACATGTAACTAATGAACCATGTTTCTATTTGACATGCCATAAATGGCGTTGGGACAACTTTAGAGAAGCGTTCTGTTTGGCATATTATGGCCGACCCGATCGAGTTGGGATGAACTGAGGTGCGATCATCACCGTATCACGGAAAGGGGTGTAACTAACATATCAGACATCCGATCAACATACCCTTTATGGAATAAGGTCCCTTGTGACAAGGATGTCCTTTGGAGATACTCTATGTGTGTTTTGTTGGAGTTTGACATTCAACAATTGGTTGGATCAGACCTGAATCCAACTGGGTCCTTACAAAAGTACCCATATCTCATAGATCGGGCATCCGATCGATGTGCCTTCTATCACGTTGGGACCCCTATGATGGGGTAGTCCCTTAGGTATGATTTATGTGGGACTTCGTACCAGTTGAAATATTAATAATGGATTGAGGATCAGAGTGTTCTGTAGATCAGGCGTGCTTTGTGCGGGAATCCAGTGACAATCTATGACATGAAGAAGAAGAAGAGATACTAATACTGGTCAAAATCAGAATCTCTAGAGTGAGATGATCTAGCTATATGACTAATCATCCCTATCTCTATACGAGCGACCAATACTGGTCAGCACCAGCAATCAATATGGGTCATCACCAGTGACCAATACAAGTTAGCAGCAGCGACCAATACAGGTCATCACCAGCAACCAATACAGGTCAGATTCTAGTGACTAATATGTGTCCACATACAGTGACCTATATAGGTTAGAAGTAGAGTTACTATGGATAGGATGGTCTAGTTTTATGAATTTTCATACCTATTCATGTAACCTTGAGGATATACCATTAGAGTGAGCTGTCTATTTTTCTATGTGCTACATGATTTAGCTCATGCTTGTGATATTAACCTTGCGGAAGTTATTGTGATGTTTTCCTTTGTGGATTTCTGAGTGATGTTCGGGGGAATCAGGGTCCCCTACTGGTTATTGTTATACTCACCCCTACATGGGCTCTGCCCGTATGTATATGTCTGGTGATGACTACTAACACTCCAAGATAGACTTTTGAGGTTCAGGATTTAATGGAGCTTGGTGTGACAAGAGCAGTTGAGATCCTCTTCTTCGACTTCAGACTTACAGCTACTACCCTTCAGGTAGTGCTCTAGGGTAGATGTGACAGCTGTTTACTTTATGTTCATTTTCTAGGTTTTTTATTCAGACCCAAATTTTTCAGTTTATAGTATTACTTTTTGTTGTACATTACTCTCATGGTTGTACCATACTTTTGTAGGGTTTTTAGTTCAGTATCCCCTTTTGTGTGTTTACAGATCTCAAAGGCAATGCCTTCGTTGTTTGGTAAAATCCATTAGGTGATAGTCACCAACCTATGACCAATGAAAGGGGGCTTGGGGTAGTCACATCTGGTACCCGTGAGACAGGTCATGAGAAAGTGATTTCAGATGGTGTTCTGTTCTACCAGAAGAAATAGGATTCTTCTTTTAATGATGTAATGGTGAAAAGTGTCTTGAATTTGTTTTTTAGTTCGGGGAGTCCAGTGTTGGTGTGACGACTGACGTATCCATACACCAGGACCCTGAATTCTCTTTTATGACTCAGTACATGAAAAAATCGGTTGAAAGGTTTTTGAAAATTTTTCTTGATCCTTCTGGAGTCATCTCACCAGGTATAAATTGTTGACCGTGGTGCATCTCTCTCTTACAGGATTCCTCCATGAAGACAGCCAGCTAGGATTCCTATTATAGATCATGGTAGTGGGCCACCGAGTGATGAGACATCAATATAGAGACCACTCATAATGATGGCACCTTCAGGTGGTGTACCAACACTACCACCACCACCCTATGAGAAAAAGATTCTACCAGTGAATCATACACACTAGCTAATCATGTTGCATTAGTCTCAAAGATAGATTCCTATGAGGTTTTGAGGCCAGACGGACCCCCAGGATGCAGAGGAATGACTAAAGTTAGTTTCACGGGTCTTTTACATAGTAGAGACACCCACTGACCAGATGGAAATCTTAGCTGCTAGCCTTTTTCAGGGATCAATAGGATGATGGTGGAGCTGGATTCTATAGGTACATAAAGAGATGAACCTCACCTAGCCGGACTTTGAGAGGCATTTACGGTTGGATTTCGTGCCAGTGACACTACACACTATGTATATTCTGAAGCTGTTGTATCTACAGTAAGTCAATCAGACTATGGCTCAGTACTTCGTGAGATTTACTAACATTCCCCGATACTCTAATGACATGGTATAGGACCCATACCTTAGGTCCCAAACCTTTGAGAAGGAGCTTTGATGAGAGATCATATTTGCGATAGTTTCTCTCATCATCCTGATGTAATATGGGGTGCTAGAGTGATCTTTGCTGATGGAGAGATTTCATTCCGAGCTTGCACTGATAGTGAGAGCCCCTATCAGATGACAGGTGGTAGAGACATCTGAATCTAGCATTAGACAGATGACATAGAAGCCCAAGTGGGCTAGACTTTCTAAAGGGGACTCAGAGACGTAGGGTTAGAGGTGAGAGGCTCGAGAGGCTGAGAGAGCCACCATTGAGTCATGATTTATTTTCCTGCAGGGTATAGGGTCACAAAGCTCATGATTTTTTGACTCACCATACAGATGATCGGTAGACGTTGAAGGGGCCACCGAGGTAGTGGCAGCTGTAAGAGCATGAGTGCCAGTTAGGGGGATGACGAGGAATTGGAGCAGGATGTGACTAGGGAGGTGGTCGGGGTCACCAGGCACTACCAATGCCACCCCTAGGCAGTCAACCATGAGCTCAGGGAGCAGGTGGATGGGGACAAGCCCAGTTAAAGGCAGTAGAGGATCTCAGTCTGGACATCCCAAAGATGATACAAAGTACCATCAGTATCATCTCTACTTTAGCAGTATTTCTTATCAGCATAGGTGCTATCAAGACTTTCCTTACCGTAGAATCAGTTCAGGACTCTAAGATTCAGACTATGATTTTAACTCATCCTTTGCATTTGGATACTCCTTAGGAGGAGATTCAGTAGTCACACACCTATGCAAATAGTTTGATCTTACTATCTGAGGAGAGAGTTTTAGATAGGATAATCTAGTAGTACTCTGGAATCCCTACGACGCCATTCTAGTGATGGAATGAATATCAGCAGTTCAAACACAAATGGACAGTTTGAGACGTACTATGCGATGCATGTGCAGAGATAACAGCCAATATTCCTCTATTGGTGAGAAGGAAAATAGAGAAGCACGATATAGACTTGTGCTGAAGAGGGTCAAACCTATTACATATCAGTTGTCATGTATGACTTTCAACATGGTGGATGAGGTGATCCCATAGTTTCTAGCGGTGGTGGATGAGTATGAGTACATATTTTCAGAAGATTACCTAGGACTACCTCCTAATAGAGAGGTAGACATTCTCCTTAACTTGTACGCAGGAACAACACTGATATCTACACCGTCATATCAGATGGCCCCTACGAAGCTCTAGGGGATGAGGGTACTATTAGAGGACTTACAGAGGAAGGGATTCGTAAGGCCTAGTTTTTCTCCATGAGCATCCCTCGTGTTGTTTTCCATTAAGGTAGACATATTTTTTAGGCTATGCATGGACTTCTGGTGCCTAAACCAGGTTATCATGAAGAAGAAGTATCCTCTATCGAGGATTGATGATCTATTTGATCAATTGAAAAGAGAAAAGTGGTTCTTGTATATAGAACATATATAAGGCTATCACCAACTTCATTTCAGAGGTGAGTACATCCCAAAGAAAAAGTTTATATGTCAGAACAGGCATTACGAAAACCTAGTGATGCCGTTTTCCATGACGAATTCCCCTGCAGTGTTCATCGGTCCCATGAACAGGATCTTCCAGAGCTACTTAGACCAGTTTTTAGTGGTCTTCATCAATGACATCTTGGGGTACTTGACGTCTGAGGAAGAGCACATTGTACACTTGAGTGTATTTTTGGACACACTTCAGGAGAAACAGTTATATGGGAAGCTCTTGAAGTGTGAGTTCTGGACACAGAAGGTCCACTTCCTGGGGAACCTTGTCTCAGAGGCTAGAGTTGTAGTAGATCTAGTGATGATCGAGGAAATACATTCTTTTGAGGCACCTAGGAATGTTACTGAGGTTCATAGATTCATTGTATTAGTAGGCTACTATCGATGGTTCATACCCGATTTCTATAGAGTAACAGCATCGATTTATGCCTTGATGACGAAAGGGAAACTCTTCCATCGGGCAGAGACATGCCAACAGAGATTTCAACAGGTGAGGCAGAGCATGACCACTGCTCCCATCATGAGGATTCTAGAGGATGTCACTGGCTACATAGTTTACTGTTTTGCGTTATTGGATAGACATGGTTGCATTCTAATGAATGATAATGCAGTGATTGCTTATGGATCACGACATCTGAGGCCTCATGAGCAGAATTATGTGACTCGCAACTTGGAGATGGTAGAAGTAGTCTTCGCAGTAAAGATATGTCCACACTAATTGATGGGAGATGAGTTCATTGTTTTCATATACCACAAGAGTCATAGATATATCTTCGAAAATGAAGATATGAATCCGAGACAACGATGTTGGATAGACTTCCACCCGGACTATGGCATTGATATAGTCTATACTTCTGGGAAGGGGAACGTAGTGGCAGATGCACTAAGTTGGAGATCAAGTTTAAAGCTACTGAATGAGGCTTCAGATTAGTAATCCTCACATATGATATCCTAATTGGATAGAGATGTTACATTATCCCTCCATTCGACGGTAGTTTCTCCTCCACTTCTTCAGCGAGTCACGGAGGTGCAACTTCGAGATAGCATCTGCAGGACTACTCGTTCTCAGATATCCTCAAGCCATGCACCTGATGGATATTCTGAAGGTGGGGAGCACACTATCCTTTTAGTAGGATGTATAGATGTACTAGTGATTCTACAAGAGGATGTGTTGAGGTACATCCATAAATCCCCCTTGGTAGTATATCCAGGCATGATGAAGATGTATCAGGACCTCCGGCGTCAGTACTAGTGGCTAGAGATGAAGAATGTTGTGGCAGAGTTTGTTTCTAGATGCCTTACTTTCCAGCAAGTGAAGGTCGAGCACAAGGTGCCAAGAGGCTTGAATGAACCCCTCTAGATACCAGAGTGGATGTGGGAAGA
Source organism: Viscum album (assembly GCA_963277665.1). Classification (NCBI taxonomy): domain Eukaryota; kingdom Viridiplantae; phylum Streptophyta; class Magnoliopsida; order Santalales; family Viscaceae; genus Viscum; species Viscum album. The sequence goes on along the minus strand of OY728153.1, from coordinate 1,174,190,673 downwards.
TATATCGATGGAATTCATTATGGGGTTTCCATGTACGTCCAGATGGCACGATACCATCTTGGAGATCGTTGATCGATCCACCAAGTCATCCAAATTCCTTTCTATTCGAGAGAAGGGTTCATTAGAGAGAATGTGATGTATCAACGTTCAAGATATAATGTGGCTTCCCAGGGTGACTTAAACAACAATCTCAGACTATGACACACGCTTCACATCCTGGTTCTGAAAATGATTGTAGGAGGCTTTCAGGACGAAGCTTCGCTTGACCACAACTTTTCACCCCCAGACCGATGGTCAGACTGAGCTAACCATCCAGACCATGGAGGACATGCATCATGCATGGGTCCTAGATTTTGTTTGAAGTTGGGAGGACCACCTACCCTTGGTAGAGTTCACATAAAACAATAGATATCACTCCAAAATTGGTACGACCCCTTTTGAGGCGTTGTAAGGACGACCATGTAGATCACCATCATGCTGGATGGATCCCAGAGAGCAAGCACTTGTGGGCCCAGAGATTGTACATGATACCACTGAGAATGTGATTGTCAACTGAGAGTATATAAAGACTGCACTGAGCCCACAGATGTCCTATACTAATAGGCGATTGGGACCAATGGAGTTCCAGGAGGGGTCCATGTATTCCTGCTAGTCTCTCCTCAATGGGGATTCTATTGATTTGGTTGAGGGAGAAAACTCTCACAGAGGTTTATCAAATCATTTATGATACATCAAAGGATTGATGAGGTTGCGTACCACTTGGCACTACTAACGTAGTTAGAGAGGGTGAACAACCTCTTCCACGTATCCCAACCGAGGAGATACATGCATGACCCATCTCACATCATCGACCATGGCGAGCTAGAGATTGACAACGGGGTGAATTTTATAGAGTACCCGGTGGAGATAGAGGATTGACAGGATCATATCCTCCTAAGGTGGTCGATACCTCTGGTGCATGTTCTGTGGTAGCATGAGAATCTCTATAAGAGCACATGGGAGTGAGAGGCTCATATGCATGCCAAATAACCTTCTTTTTTTATGTAGCCTTTTTTGGATTCTGGGTTCATAAAGCCCTATGGTGGGGAGAATGTAAATATCCAAAATATTCATTGATTTTTGTTAATATATTGGAGATTATTTTGACTCATAAAAATTGATGGTGCATAATTCCATGGCCGAGTGTGCCCAGAATGAATTTCTGAACTATTTTTAGGTACATTCAGTAAACACGGGGGCATCATTTTATATGTTTTAAACTGGTGCTTGGATTAAAAATATGAGGGAACCCTTGAATACACAGCCCCAAGATTCTCTTATAGGAAGCTTCAATTAAACTGGGTTTTGTTGGGATAAAATATTTAATTTTGGACTTTTTAATGAAAAGTAAAATAACATGCAATTCTTATTTTCTTTATTTTTCATTTTCATACCAACTGTTGAGCAGCGGTGGTGGGGACCATGATGGTGGTTAGACCTTTAATTATGGGGTGTTAATTGCACAGTTACACTTTGGTTGAATAAATATCCTCATGTAATTAATGAGAAGATTTAATTACATCAATTAATGAGGCTCATTAATTATTTAAATTAATAAACCTCATTAATTCCACAAAGCATTTCTCAACCTTTCTTCCCTCTATTTATATGGAGCATGGGGTTAGTTTTTTCCATGACTACATCAATAGGGGAACCCCTGAAGAAGTGATGCCACGTCTTCCACTTACAGAGAACTGAGGATTGACAATGCCCGTTGTAGGATCGATCCAAAATTTGACAGATGATGAAATCCAACAACTGTGATATCTCCAACTAATCGCGGTAGGGGTTATCTTTTAAATAAATGTTTTTTCCTAAATTATATTCCTATTTTGTGGGAGGTTGTTGTAGGGGATTTTAATGGGGTTCAAAATTATTAAAATATGATGAATAATTACCCCCCTCTTTCTTAAATGCTAACATAGAGGGTTCGGGGAAAACAAAACAAGGCTCAGACCCTCCACCGTATATTTTGTTGTTGCATTCTTCAGGGACAGTTTTACCAATTTGATGAAAACATGACACAAAAGGTCACACTATGGAGGTTGAAATCCGGGAGGCCCTTAGGCATAGACAAAAACAAGTGCAGACCACCGGAGCACATCCGGTGGCCTGTGGAAATAACTGTTGGCACACCATGCTGGCAGCGGCTCGAGGAGGACCGTAGAAACCAGATTTGGGTGGTGGGAAGGGGGCATGCCGTGACATGCCGTGGAGGCCATAGGTGGTCGGCCCGTCCTGGTCGCGTGGGAGAAGGGTGGCACCCATAGGCAGTGCCAAAGAAAGAAGGGGGCAGCGTATCCCTACGTCGCGCTGGGTCACGGCCCCACACCGTGCTGCGTCGCACCAGATGAAATAGCCCTGCATTCGCGGGGCTAGCTGGCTAAAGTAGTCCACCTTCTAGCAGACCGATCTAGATGTGGGCTGTCAGAATGGGCCAGACCTGTGGCCATATGGGCTAGTTAGGGTGGACTGAGCCCCACACGATGGGCTGGGATAACTGTGACCCGGACCCATGAACCAGCCGGGTTGACCCTGACGAGCCGAACCTTAACGCGTAAGACCCAGTTAGGGTCAGGTAGACCCCAGGTCCCATTGCATTAGGTAAGCCTGACCGAGTCAGACCGGGCCCAGACCCAACTAGCCCCTAAATAAAGAAACACTTGTAACTGAAGAACTATCTGTCTGTTTGACATGTTGTTAGTGGAGTTACGACCCCTTTTGGGAAACAGTCCATTTTCCATATTTTTGTGGGACCGATCGAGCTAGGTCGGACCCCCGAGTGATCACTCCCATTTCACAGAAAGGGGTGTGACTAATAGACCTGACGTCCGATCAATGTTCCGTCTATGGTATAAGGACCCTTGTGACAAGGCGGGTCTTTGGAGACACTCTAAATGGGCTTTGAAAGAGTTTGACATGTGACCTAGGTTGGATCTTACTTTAATCCAACTGTGTCCTTTTTACAAAAGCTCTCATATCTCAATAACAAGGCTTCCAATCGACGATCTGTTTGTCACATTGGGACCCCTATGATGGGGCAGTCACCTGGGTTTGTAATTTTTAGGGCTTCGTAATGGTTGAAATAAGACTGATGGATTGAGGAGAAAAGTCTTCTGGAGATCATTCGTTCTTCCTGTGGGAATCAAGTGGCTGGTTATGACATGAAGAAGAAGAGTGACCAATATGGGTTAGCATCAGAAACTCCAGAGTGGGATGATCTAGTTGTATGACTAATCATCACCACCTCTATACCATCGACCAATAAGGGTCAGCACCAGCGACCAATATAGGTCAGCACCAGTGACCAATATGGGTCACCACTAGTGACCAATACGAGTCAGCACCAGTGACCAATACGTTTCAACATCTAGCGACCAATATGAGTCAGCATACAGTGACCTATAAGGGTTAGCAGTAGAATTACTATGGATAAGATGGTCTATATTTACAACTACTTATCCATATCTCAATAACCTTGATGTTATACTGTTAGAGTGAGCTATCTCTTTTTCTTTATGCTTCATTATATAGATCATGCTTGTGATATTACCTTTTTGGTACTTATTTTCATGTTTTCCTTTGTGGATTGTTGAGAGACCATCGAGGGTCTTGGGGTCCCTTACTAGGTATTGTTATACTCACCCCTGCATGGGCTCCACCCGCACGTATGTGTCTGGTGTAGACTACTGATGCTTCGAGAAAGACATTGGAGGTTCGAGACTTGGTAGAGCTTTGTGCGATGGGATAAGTCGAGATACTCTTTTCAACTTCATACTTATAGCTACTACCCTCCATGTAGAGCTCTCGGGCATATGTGAGAACTGTTTCTTTTCTGTTCAGTTTTAAGGGCTTGTATTTTGGCACACTATTTTTAGTTTATAGTTGTACATGTGGTTGTACTTTACTGTAATGGTTGTACCTTACTTTTTTTTTGTTTACATATGTTTCCCCTTTTGAGTGTGTACAGATATCTTAGGAAACTTCTCCCTATTTGGAAAAAACCTTTAGGTGCTTGTCACTAACCCCTGGCCTTTGGAAGGCAGGCTTGGGGTAGACATGTCCTGGCCCCATGGGACGGGTTGTAACACTCCATGACTGTATAATAGATAATTCTTTTTTAAAAAATATTAATAGCTAGATTTAGATATTTTATTTTTATATAAAAATTATTATTAGATCATGATTATTGTCCTTGTGATGAGTGAATAATGTCCTCTTTGATCATTTTTATCCTACAGATGTCATTTTCAACTTATAAACTTAATATCCCCATATTAACTGACATGAATAAAAATTATTATGTAATTGAAATAACATTTTAATAAGTTAAATTAAACTAAAAAATAATAGTTTCTCAATAAAGTAAATTATTAATGAAACTTTTTTATTTGGGATGATATGTAATTCACCTGACAAGTTAAACTCATGGTATGTGACATTCCCTTAAAAATAATCTCTTAATATTTCCCATAAAACTCAATTTTTCTTTCATGTAAAATTAATTAAAATTTTATTTTTTATGTATTTAAAATTTAATTATAAAATTTTAATGGAAATATTATGTCACTTTGAACATTATTTCAGTGTATTTCATGAATAATCTATTTGTGGAATATTTTCATGTTCTTTAAAATAAGATGAATGGAATATAATATCTTTACATATAAGAGGACAATTACATTTCCCAATTTGGTAGAAATTATTTAATTTTTACCTTCAATTGTAATATATCATGTTTTCATCAAGAAAGTCATCATTAACTATATTTCATTTTTATTCTTCAATGGGGTTAAAAAATGGATAAAATATTTTAGTATATGTTTTTTATATTATGGATGAAAAGAATATTTTTTAAGTGAAATGTTAGAAATTGCATTATTTTATGTGTTATAATTTTATATTAATTATTTTTAATTATTATAATGATCATTGATTCCATTATAAATCATTTATTGGTGGTTACGTTATTAACCAGTGATGGGTAGTTCAATGAAAAACCTAAGATGGGTAGATTCAGGATATCTCTCATAATAATTGGGTATGGGAGTCTGCTGTAGGGTTATTCAATTTGTAAGATAGATTGTAAGAGTGATATAGAGATGATATACAATAACACCTAAATGTTTTATCAATTATTTAAGGGGATTTTATATAAATATAATGTTTTCCCACACTAAGATATTTATCTTTTGTTTAAGGAAAAATAATTGATTCCTTTTTATGGTGAAAAATATTAATGTTTAAAAGGGGTTCTGGAATTTTCAGCCATTCAAATAGACCTTCAAAGTATTATTTTTCCATAAATATTTTTATAAAATGTTTTATATTATTCATTGAATTGGAGAATATTTGGTTTTAGACTAATGTTAATTTTGAATAAGGAAAAATTTGGAAGTATTAAACGACTAATCGATTATTTCATACTTTTTTATGTCCACTATTGAAATTTTGTGGTCATAATGTATTTTAATGTTTTTGTCACAGGCTTTGAGTATGGTTAAGGCAAATGAATTAGATTATTTTAAATTAATGATGTTTTCTTTAGAATATAACAACTTGTCATTTTTAAAGTTTTTGTTATTGAAAAAAGGATACTATTAGATGTGTACATTCTTTAATCTATAGTCTATTAATGGTGTTATAACCTAACTATTTCAAATTATAAAGCTAAAATATCATTGAGAATAAGTGGATTATGATTATAGTGTAATGATAATATAATATCAATTAATTAATGTTTGGTTATTAAATCCATCCATAGTTTCATCATTAGGTATAATGAGGTCTCCAAACATTGACCTCCAAATATGTTGATTAACCCACTTCAAATTAGTATTAAATTCATTATTGTTCTCCGGATTGTTCCATTTTAATTTTTAGATTTTAATTTCATGGAATTTCAGAAATATATTATCTAAAATAGAAGAGAATATATCAATCAAATAATGTCCATCATTCTATAGATTCTTCTTAAAAGATACTTTTACATTTTCACCTTCAGTGTAAAGAATGAATCCAATAGTTTTATCTTCAAAATAGCATATATGATAGATAATAAATATGGAAATTTCCCATTATTCTATATATGATGAAATTATCTATTAATTTTTTAAATCAATTTTTAATTTACTATCTATAAATTATCTAGTGTACATAATAGAAATCAGTGACCACTACTACAACTAGATATAGATCTGAAAATTATTCTTATTGACATAAAATTGATAAAAGTTACCTTATAATATATAGATCTTGTTAACTCACCCTATGGATCCTTGGGATATAACATAGATAGGTGGATTGTGAATCAGTTTTCTTAAATTACTTATATGTTTCATATCTGACCAGATTGACCACTAATTATGATGAGTGATGTCCACTAACTACACACATAAAATACACCATAACACAAGAATAAAAACATTGTAAAAGATTTAATTCTAAAAGTTAAGTCTAATAAATTTTATTATTTTTAATAGAAAATGATCCCACGGCCCACATTAATTGACTTGTTGGTTCATATGAGGATGTATTATACTTGATCATGAATTACATGTCTTAATAAATGTTATCATTAACAAAAGTGAATTCATCACTTTAACTAGAAATATTTGTAATTACTGATGTGTCCTCTACTTAACAGATTAATGTTGAGTTATTTCACATTTATGTTATTTTTCGTTTCACTTTCACAATAAAATATCTCTACTACAATTTTCAATCACAAGAAAAAAGAACTTAATTTATTCCCCTCATTCATTATTCCACATAATTTTTATATGATACATATTATATCATGATATAAATTGTTTAGTACAACTATAGAATATTTCAGTCACTCTACTATGAATCTCTAAATATCTCCAAATAGCATCACAACATATTCAGATTCAAATTTCAAAACCAAATTTTTGTCTTTGAATTCCATCTACTCACAATAAAATAATCCCTCTTATAATGAATACATTGGATCAAATTGAGTCTCTTATTCACCACTTATGAGTTATAGAAACATTATATGTAATATCCCAGATAAAAAAAAGAATATGACCTTTTCATATTTATTAATATTTTTGAATAAAATGTTAGTATTACTTTAATGGGAGTGATATGTAAGATGGCGTACCCAACACACAACAACAAGTTTCTTTGAAATCTTACGTTGCTCACTAATAATATAATAATATTATTTTAAATGGTAGTTAACGCCTTGCCATTGTAAAGGTGGGAATGAACATAACTAAATAAAATGATTATATATGTTTATTAAATATTTTAAAAATTACTCAATAAATGATAGAGGCTTAAAATGCAAATGAATCCAATTTTAATCATAAATATTCTAATATCCTTTAAAAGTTCGATTAACATCCTTTTGAAGGAGAACCCTTTTTAAATCTACTTTTTTTCTATTTTATATGTTATATTTGAAAAAATAAAATCTTTTTTTATAATTGGGACATAAAAATTTACTTTTTGTAAATTTTTGTTATTTTTCCGATAAAGTTCATTTTTAGTGAAGATGATGTATTTTAATTCAAAATATCTTTTAATATAATTTATTTATATGGTTAGATTATCTTTTTAACAGGGATAAAAGTGTAGTTAAAATATATTTTAACCATTTAATCCAATGGTGGTTATTAGAATTAATTTCAGTTTGAAATTGGAATAAACAAGTGCCAATCTTTTGATATATATTGTTTCATAAAAACACGATATTTGTTTTGATAGTAGAAATTAATTATAAAATTAATTAATTCAACTTCTATGTTTTGAATTTGGTAAAATTGACATAATTTATGTAAAGCCCCGACCCCAGTTACCCAGAGTCGGTGCCTTATTACATAACATTGGCATGATCACAAGAAAGATCAAATCTCAAAAGACTGATTAGTTTAGTAGCCTTGGAAACACTAGATATATTCATAAAATTTTACATTACATCATAAAAATGAAAACTACAACAACATAGTCTCCATAGTCCACACTCTTATCCCCTCATACTATCCCTGGAGGTCATTCATAATTTACTTCTTCACATCCTAGGAAAAATAAAACATACAAAAGGGGTGAGCTCAAATGCCCAGTAAGGATAACAATATAGCGGAAACATTCATAAATAAGAATAAACATTTAAGGCAATGTATAACTAAAACAAAAGACTTTTAAACATGAACTTCAAAATATCATGGAAAAAATAAAATGAAATAATTTCTATTTACTAATTCACATGGATATTATACTAATCAAATAATCACATGTAATATCAATAAGCACTTTCATAATGATGGAATGCATAATTCCAGACTATCATAACCACGTAGCCAAATCCTCGTGCCAAGACTACAAATAAGATTTTGTCAAGTCCTTGTGCCAAGACACTAGTTTATCTCATGAGACCTACCGATGTATCGAGGAGCTATAGTGGTCTCCACCCGTCACATATTAAGTCCAATGCATTTCTCATATGAACATGTTTAAAAATAAAATAAATATTCGTATTAAAACTAGCATTCAAAATGTCAACACTTCCTCCATAAACCATGAATTGTATAAAAATAACACATCCACAATAAGACATATCTTAAAACCTTAAATACAATAATGATTTTTTTTATCATAATAAATCAAATTCAAATAAGTTTAAAATCCTTCAAAGGATGTTGACATAGATGAAATGAAAACTCTTTTTAGAGAAATAACTCTTTCTATATTGAAATCATTTAAGAGTCATATATTTATAAAATAAAACATTTTCTTTGGAAATATTCTTATAAGCTTGTAAGGGATGCTTCAATGATTTTATAATGGCGGAAAATAGCCGCACCCGCCGTATAATTTTAAAAAAACATTCTTACCTTAATTCTGTCAAAAAGGTTAAAAAGGACCTTGTTTGGAAAACGACGAAAATACTCCTTTACAAACATCTTATAAAAAGTCAGAAAAGGGTATAAACGACTTTAACCCATATTCTAGTAAATAGTAAAAAAAATGTTTTGAAATACATTTTTAAGAAACATGGATGTGGATGATAAAGAAGTCCTAGTAGATTATTACGTATAAACAATCTCGGATAATGAAGAGATTGTGAAATAAACCCTTACCTTGTACTTTTACTTGGTTTGGGGTATGTTAACCTCCTTTATAATGGTGAAATAATTGTTATTAAATTATAAAAGAATAATATAAATTAATATGATATCATATATGATCTTTTAACATTGCTTTGTTAATAATATCTTAGTATTATCATTGTTTAGGGTATTAACTTATTCGTTTTATTTTATATGTTTTGTTACATAAGACATTTTTTTCATGGATAGGTTGTATATTATTCATATCCATAATTATATCATGTCCTTAGATACTATTATTAAACATAAAATGAGAATTAGACTTGGATGGATATGATGGAGAATGAATCTCATCGCGTTCGTGGAGATGGTAGTCCGTATGTACGCACAAGCGACAATATCATTCTTTTGATATTAAAATAATATATAATTGGATAGTATAAAATATATACAGAATAATTATAATGTTATATTTATTATTTACATAAATTATAAACAATTATTATACCAATCCAAATAATAATATATTGAATAACAATTACACCACGAAGTGGAGACGGTATGCCGTACGTACGCACGTATGGTGACATGTCATTCAAAGGATGGATAGAATACTGAATATGGTGGTACCATATTTATAATAATATTACAGTATATAGGATATACTGGATTTATTATTTTAGAATGGTAATAACAAATAAAGAAGAAGTTGAAGAAGAAAATAATTTGAAAAAGGGTGGTGAAAACATTACCTCTTCTTCGGGTTCTTCCTTTTGATTTGATCAAAAGGGCTCCTTAGGTTGGCTTTATGATCAAAATAAGGCCTCTAGGTTGTATTGAGGGATGTTTAAAGAGTATTTGGGCAGTTTTTGGCCGAACCAAAAGGCTTTTATGGTGTTAATTAATGAGAAGGGGGAATGCCCTTTTATAAGAGGGGTGAGGGGCACCTTTGGAAAAGATAGAAATATTATTGTATAATAAATTCAAATTCGGTTTCTAATGCCTCAAAAGTGGATTATTTAAAGGTTAAGGTGGAGATGTTTCAAAAACCGATCATCCAATAGAATTTAGACAGGTTTGGGTCATTATATTAACCTTATCTTTTAGTTTTAACTCTTAGTTAATTAGTTTGACACTTACCATGCCACTTTGTATTTTTATATTATATAGTTAATAAACTAACTATATAACTCCGAGAGACCCACAAGTGGTACATTAATGATACAAATATCATGATATAAGTCTCTTGGCCGAACCTTAGATTTTTAGGAGTTGAATATCAATTAATAATATAATATTTGTTTTAAAAACTCTTTTATGTCAATTTTGACACTATTTGGAAAATTGATTTTTGTGAAACTCATAACAGAATGATTACTTAGAAAAAGGTTAATTAAATCAATCCTAACATGTCATATTATCCTATAAAATTAGTTTAATTCATAAAAAGTCTCATATTATATTTATTTTGGTATTTATAATATCAATTATTTTAATTTTTTACTTTTATGGTAATTACTGCATCATTATTGTGTCATAAATAAATTAACTTATTTAATGTCTAAAAATTATAAATAATAAATAATTATATAGGAAATATTTTTATCTTTCTAATGAATTTTTATAATCAAATTTATCTTATGCATAACTCTATATTAAAAATGTTTTATTAAATAATCATTGATTTTAACTCTTTTAACTCTTCTATGAATTAAATTATAATAAATGTCCTAATCTAATCCAAGTGCACCTAAATGATAATATTTTATCCCTAAGGTTGTTTTTGGTTGAGATACACATGTCCAATAGAATTAGGATATGTGTTAGGGTAATATTAATATTATTTTTACCCATAATTACCCTATTTACTTTTAACCGTGGTAAATAAAAGTAAAAAGTTACTATTCACCAAAAATTATTTTCATCTCATTGAACCACATTTCACTCCATGATATTAACCGTGTCTATTGGATTTTGGAAATTCTACTCATATAATTTGTAACATTATGTTTTATGAAAAATTCAGTTTTTTAACTACCACTTAGTGGTTCACTATTAATCAAAAAAATGATGTTTTTCAGAAAAATACCAAAAATTCACCCTAGGCTAAATTCTATATTCCAAATTCAAAAATGGAGTCCATTTTGAATTTTTTTTATAAATTTCAAAAAGTTGGTATTACTATTCATAATGGCTTGTTTGATTTGTTGTGGTGTGTTAGAACTCGATGTTGCGTAAAACACACGCTATTTCATTATTCAAAGAGAAGTGTATCGTAGAAGCTTGGGGTGTTACATTCTCTCCTCCTTCAAATAATTTCTTCTTCAAAATTTCTATAATACTACCACATGAAAGGACTCAGGTGGTTTGTCATCATAAGTTTTTCAGGTTCCCACGTTGCCTCTTCCATCTTATGGTTTCTCCACAAGACATTGACAAGACGCGTCCTCTGGTTTCTCAGTACTTGTTCTCTCGTATCAAGAATCATGATGGGATCTTCGCAATAAGACAGATCGGGTTCTAGTTCTAATTCCTCATAGGTGATTACATGCATTGGGTCAGGCATGTATTACCTCAACAGAGATACGTGGACCACATCGTGATCATTGGAGAGACTTCGCGGCATTGCCAATCGGTAATCTACAGTCCCAATTCGTTCTAGAATTTTGAAAGGTCTGATGTACATGGGACTCAATTTACCTTTCTTACCAAAACGTATGACTCCCTTCCATGGAGATACCTTCAGGAAAAAAAGATCATCAACTTGAAATTCCAAATCCTTCCTTCGATTATCGGCATATCTCTTATGCTTACATTGAGCTGCTTTGATGTGATTTTGGATTACCTTCACGTTTTCCATCGTTTCCTCCACAGGTTCTAGGCCTACAAGTTTTCTTTCACCAACATCATCCTAATAGGTTGGTGTGAGACATCTCTTACTGTATAACTCTTCATATGGTGCCATCCGAATACTTGAATGGAAGTTATTGTTATAGGAAAATTCTACCAAAGGTAAATATTGATCCCACATACCCTGAAAGTCATGTGAGCAAGATCTCAAAATGTCTTCCAAGGATTGAATAGTTCGTTCTGATTGTCCATCTGTTTGAGGGTGGTAGGTAGTGCTCAAATTAAGTTCAGTATCCCAGGCTTTCTGAAAACTTTTCCAGAATCTTGAAGTAAAATGGGGATCACGATTAGAAACAATCCATAGGGGTACTCCATGAAGTCTCACAAAATCATTAATATATAGTCTTTCTAGATGTTCCAGTGGTAGATCTTCTCTTATAGCATGAAAATGTGCTGACTTGGTAAGACGATCAACAATAACCCATATTGCATCATTCCTTCTAGGAGTCTTTGGTAGCTCCATGACAAAGTCCATCATAATATTGTCCCATTTCCACTCCAGTATGGGAAAAGGTTGCATGACTCCTCCAAGTTGTTTCCTTCCAGATTTCACTTGTTGAAAAACCATACATCCTGACACAGAATCAGCAATCTCCCTCTTCAGGTTGTCCCACAAAAATGTTTATTCAAATCCCTATATATTTTGGTGCTCTCAGGGTGTATAGAGAAATTGGAACTATGACCATCATCTAGAAATTCCCTTTTTAGATCAGGTATATCAAGAACACAAAGCCTCTTACAAAATTTCAAAATTCCATCTTCATACACAAAGTCTCTCAATCTCCCATCATTCACATATTTAATCTTCTTTTGAAATTATTCATCATTAGTCTGAGAAATATTAATCCATTCTAGTAAAAATGGTTTGGAAACCATTTGAAAATGAATTGATGTTTCACCTTCCATGGTTATTCCCATGTCAATCTTCACTAGATCCATGAAAATTGGATCCCTTTCAATTCTCATATTGTTCAAAACTCCATGATCATTTCTGCTCAAAGCATTTGACACATTGTTTTCTTTACTCGGGTGGTATTGTATCATACAATCATAATCCTTGAGTAATTCAAGCCATCTCTTTTGCCTCATGTTGAGTTCTTTTTGTGAGAAAATATACTTCAAACTCTTGTGATCAGTATAAATCTCACAATTTTCACCATAGAGGTAGTGCCTCCATATCTTCAAAGCAAAGATCACAGCTTCTAACTCAAGATCATGAGTAGGATAGTTTTGCTCATGAATTTTAAACTGTCTTGATTCATAGGCAATAACCCTATCATTCTGCATAAGGACACAACCATGTCCTTTCTTCAATGAATCACTATAAATAGAGAACCCATAACTCCCAGATGGTAGAGTCAATATATGATCATTGACTAATATTCTCTTCAGTTCTTCGAAACATTCTTCACACTCTTATGTCCAAAAAAAATTTAACCCCTTTTCGTGTGAGCATTGTTAATGGGTTAGCCAACCAGGTAAAATTCTGGATGAAACGTCGATAATTACCTGCTAAACAAATAAAACTGCATAAATCAGTTATACTCGTCAGTGCTGGCCATTCTTGGATTACCTTGGTCATAGAAGGATCTATAGAGATTCCATATTTAGATAAAATATGGCCAAGAAAAAAATATCTGGAAGCCAGAATTCACACTTTCTAAACTTCACATATAATTCATGTCTTCTCAGAGTCTTCAGGATATTGCGCAAGTGATATTCATGATCTTCGTATCTTTTGGAGTATACCAAAATATCATCAATAAATACCACCATAAATTCATCGAGATATTCCTTGAATACTTTATTCATCAGATCCATGAATACAAAGGGTGCATTAGTCAATCCAAAAGACATTACTTTAAACTCATAATGCCCGTACCTTGTTCGAAATGCTGTCTTCAGAATGTATTCCATCTTCACACACAACTGATGGTATCCAAATCAATGTTCAATCTTTGAATAGTATTGAGCTCCATGCATTTGGTAAAATAAATAATCAATGCGAGGTAGGGGATACTTGTTCTTTATTGTTATAACATTGATCTCCATGTAGTTGATACATAAACTCATAGATCCATCTTTCTTTTAAACAAAAATAACAGGGGCTCCCCATGGAGAAACACTAGGGTGAATAAATCCCTTATTAATCAATTCCTCTAGTTGTTTCTTTAGTTCATCTAATTCTATAGTGGCCATTCTATAAGGGGCCCTCGATATAGACCTTGATCTAGGAATTAAATCAATGGAAAACTCAACTTCTCATTCTGGAGGATGTCCAGGTAAATCATCCGGAAACACTTCTATATATTCATTAAAATATGTACATCCTCTATTTGAACATTCCGTTCCTCACACATAGTCATTTTATTTTCTTCCTCCCCAATAATTGAATTTAGTTGTGCTACTAGGGGTGGATCTAGATAAGAATTAGGTGGTGACTATTCTGCTCCAATGATAAGGTGTTCTGTATCATCATCATCAAGAATCGTAACATCTTTTTTATTACAATAAATCTTCGCATCATGGTCTGAAATCTAGTCCATACTGGGGATTATATCAAACTCAATCATATGTATGACGATGAGATCAGCAGATAATGAACATTTATGTGCTCTAATGGGGACTGATTCCCAAAATTTTGTTGCAATGATACTTCCCTTAGGAGTTTTAACTCACAACTCCCTTGTTAAATCAAATTGGGAATATCTAATTTTCTTAGAAAACTGGGAAGATATGAAACAATGCGATGATCCAAAATCAAATAATGCATTTGCTAAACTTGAGGAAACCATTAAATTACCTACCACCATGTCTTTTGGATCTTCTACCTCAGCAGTAGTGATAGCATAAGCTTGGCCATGATCCATTGGACTTTTCTGAGGTAAGTTCCCCTGATGCTTAGGACATTCATTTGCATAATGTCCCATCTCCCTTTAATGGTATCATTGGACATCAGTAGCTTCCCTCTTCCCCTTCCAATCACGAGCTTTGTGGCCTTTTTCACCACACTTGTAACAGACTCCCGTTCCTTTAAATAAAGTACCGGGGTGTTTCTTCCTACATTTACTGTAGGATGGATATTCAAAATTTCCCTTCTTCCCATTATATCCATTCCCAAATTGATCATCATATCTCTTCTTCTCTTGCTTTGCTTTAAAGTCATAAGACTTAGAGAATTCCTTTTCTATCTTGATAACACATGAGACAATGTCTTCATACGTAGAGAAGGATTATGGGACTATTGCTCGACGGAGAAATGGTTTTAACCCATCAAAGAGATGATCAATCTTACTTCTTGGGTTAGGTATATAATCTCCAGCATACCTTGTTAACCTTTTAAAGTTATCCTCATTCTTTGTGACATTATCATACTACTTTTATCTCAGACTCAGAAATTGCCTTTCCATATCTGCTCGATGGTCGCGAGGAATGTATTTTTCTAAAAACAGATCTTTGAACTACCTACATTACATATTTGATACTTCGTCATCTTTCTTTGTGTTTTGAATCAATGACCACCATTAATCAACATCTGCATTGAGGTAGTAAAGAGCCATGATAACTTTTTCCCTTTCACTACTTCCCAAAGCCTGAAATTTTTTTTCTATGGAATTTATACATTGCTCTGCTACAAAAGGGTTTATACTCCCATTTAACGTTGGTGGTTGCTGCCTTATGAAGCAATCTAACATTGATCCTCCACAATTTGGATCAGGGTTCTCCATATGGGTAAGGTTATTATTTATAACCTAATTGAGTTGTCCCAGTATATTAATTAGTTGATCAACACCAGTTGCATCACTAGCTCCACTATAATTATCTTGAGCAGGAGGGAAATCCCTACATGGAGTGTGTGCACTGATACAGTTTCCATTTCTTCCACTAGGCACCATTTCTAAACAATGGCATAAACAAGATCAGTTTATGAATGAAAATACATTATTTCATTCTTATAAAACACTTAACGTAAAATGAACTATTTATGGATATAATCCATAATCATATAAATGTTTTCATTGAGGAAGTATATACTCGTAAAACCTTCATAATGATTTGTAAATAAATTGAGAGTTATCCTAAGCATATCCCCCCGGGATTTTCATACCCAAGAGTGCAGCAAGACGCGTTGTCGTGCACCAGTTCCCGTTCGAGTCTAGCGCAAAGTGCAGTTTTCATGTTTTACCCCTAGGTACATCTGTGCCAGAGCCGCCTCTACCTGATCGTATCCAGATAGGGATGTATTGCTCAAAAAACTCACAAAATATCTACAATACCAAAATTCTAGGAAGTTCTTCTATACTAAT
The DNA here is from genome assembly GCA_963277665.1 of Viscum album. Classification (NCBI taxonomy): domain Eukaryota; kingdom Viridiplantae; phylum Streptophyta; class Magnoliopsida; order Santalales; family Viscaceae; genus Viscum; species Viscum album. The sequence continues at coordinate 1,174,174,337 of OY728153.1, read as the reverse complement.
CCTCAATGTCCATCTTAAATCTATGTTCTCTAATCTGAGCTTATCTAAATCTAGCTTCCAAGGATTGTACTAAAATTCCTCTGATACCAACTGTAACACACCGACCCAAGTTACCCAGAGTCAGTGCATTATTACATAACATTGTCATGATCATAAGAAAGATCAAATCTCGAAAGACCAATTAGTTTAGTAACCTTGGAAACACTAGATATATTCATAAAGTTTTACATTACATCATAAAAATGAAAACTACAACAACATAGTCTATATAGTCCACACTCTTATCCCCTCATACCATCCCCACATGTCATTCATAATTTACTTCATCACATCCTGGGAAAAATAAAACATCAAAAAGGGGTGAGCTCAAATACCCAGCAAGGATAACAATATAGCAGAAACATTCATAAATAAGAATAAACATTTAAGGAAATGTATAACTAAAACAAAAGCCATTTAAACATGAACTTAAACATAGCATGGATAAAATGAAATGAAATAATTTCCATTTACTTATTCTCATGGATATTCTACTAATCGAATAATCACATGAAATATCAATAACAACTTTCATAATGATGGAATGCATAATGCCAGACTATCATAACCACAGAGCCAAGGCCTCGTGCCAAGACTACAAATAAGATTTTTTCAAGGCCTTGTTCCAAGAAGCTAGATTGTCTCATGAGACAAAAAGATGCATCGAGGAGATATAGCGGGCTCCACCCGTCACATATGAAGTCCAATATATTCCTCATATGAACAGGTTTAAACATAACAAAAACATTCATATTAAAACTAGCATACAAAATGTAAATACTTCCTCCATAAACCATGAATGGTATAAAAATAACACATCCACATTCAAAAATATCACAAAACCTTAAATATAATATGTAAGTTTTTTATAATAATAAATCAACTTCAAATATGCTTAAAATCCATCAAAGGATGTTGATATAGATGAAATCAAATCTTTTTTTAGAGAAATAACTCTTTCTATTTTGGAATCATTTAAGATTCGTATATTTATAAAATAAACCATTTTATTTGATAATATTCTTATAAGATTGTATGGGAAGATTAAATGATTTTATAATGGCGGAAAATATCCGCACCTGTCGTATAAGTTTAAAAACGTTCTTACCTTAATTCTGTCAAAAAGGTAAAAAAGGACCTTGTTTGGAAAACTACTAAATTATTCCTTTATAAACCTCTTATAAAAAGTCAAACAAGTGTATAAATGACATTAACCCATATTATAGTAAATATTAAATAATTGTTTTGAAATAAATTTTTAAGAAACAAGGATGTGGATGATAAAGAAGTCCCAGTAGATTATTACGTATAAACAACCTCGGATAATGAAGAGATTGTGAAATAAACCCTTACCTTTACTTTTCCTTGGTTGGGGGTAGGTTAACCTCCTGTATAATGGTGAAATAAATGTTATTAAATTATACAAGAATCATATTCATTAATATGATACCATATATGATCTTTTAACATTGCTTTGTTAATAATATCTTAGTATTATCGTTGTTTCGGGTGTTAACATACTCGTTTTATTTTATATGTTTTGTTACGTAAGTGGTGTTTGTCATGCTTAGGTTGTATCTTATTCATTTAAAGAATTATATCAAGTAATTAGATACTATTATTAATCATCAAATGAGAATTATACTTGGATGGATACGATGAAGAATGAATCTCATCGCATTCGTGGAGACGGTAGTCCGTACGTATGCACGAGCGACAATATAATTCTTTTGATATTAAAATAATATATAATTGGATGGTATATCATATATAAAGAATCATTATAATGTAATATTTATTATTTAAATTAATTACAAATCATTATTATACCCATCAATATAATAATATATTGAATAACAATTACACCACGACGTGGAGACGGTAATCCGTACGGACGTACGTATGGTGACATACCATTCAAAGGATGCACAGAATACTGAATATGGTTGTACCATATTTATAATACTATTAAAGTATATAGGAGATTATGGATTCATTATTTTAGAATGGTAATAACAAATAAATTATAAATTGAATAAGAAACGAATTTGAAAAAGGGTGGTGAAAACATTACCTCTTCTTCGGGTTCATCCTTTCGATTTGATCAAAAGGGCTCCATAAGTTGGATTTCTGATCAAACTAAGGTCTCTAGGTTGTATTGAAGGATGTTTAGAGAGTATTTGGGTTGGTTTGGACGATCCAAAAGTCATTGAAGTTGTGAATTAATGAGAAGGGGGAGTGCCCTTTTATAAGAGGGGTGAGGGGCACCCTTGGAAAAGATAGAAATATTATTTTATAATAAATTTATATTCGGTTTCTAATGGCTCCAAAGTGGATTATTTAATGTTTAAGGTGGGTATGGGTCGAAAACCACTCAACCAATCGATTTATATAGGTTTGGGTCATTATATTAACCTTATATTTTAGTTTTAACTCTTAGTTAATTAGTTTTACACTTACCATGTCACTTTGTATTTTTATATTATATAGTTAATAAACATAATATATATCTCCAAGAAACCACCAAATGGTCCACTAATTATACAAATATCATGATATAAGTATCTTGGATGAACCTTATATTTTTAGGAATTTAATATCAATTAATAATATAATATTTGTTTTAAAAACTCTTTTATGTCAATTTTGACATTATTTGGAAAATTGATTTTTTTGAAATTCATAACAGAATTATTAATTCGAATAAAGTTAATTAAATAATTCTAACATGTCATATTAACCTATAAAATTAGTTTAATTCATAAAAAGTTTCAAATTATATTAATTTATGTATGTATAATATCAATTATTTTAATTTTCCACTATTATGGTAATTACTGCATCATCATTGTGTAATAAATAAATTAAACTATAAAATGTATAAAAATTATAAATAAACTACCATTATGTAGGAAATATTTTTATCTTTCTAATGAATATTTACAATCGAATTTATCTTATGTATAACTCTATATTAAAAATGATTTAGTAAATAAACATTGATTTTAACTCTTTTAACTCTTCTTAGATTTAAATAATAATAAATGTCCTATTCTAATCCAAGTGGACCTAAATGATAATATTTAATCCCTAAGGTTGTTTTCGGTCAAGATACACTTGTCCAATAGAATTAGGACATGTTTTAGGGTAATATTAATATTATTTTTACCCTTAATTACCCTATTTACTTTTAACCGTGGTAAATAAAAGTAAAAAGTTATTATCAACAAAAATTATTTTCATCTCATTGAACATCATTTTACTGCTTGATATTAACCGTGGCTCTCGTATTTTCGAAATTCCACTCACAGAAGCAGTAAAATTATGTTTTATGAAAAATTCATTTTTTTAACTACAACTTAGTTGTTTCACTATTCATCAAAAAATGAGGTTTCTCAGAAAAATACCAAAAATTCACCCTATGATAAATTCGATATTTTGAATCCAAAAATGAAGTCCATTTTGATAAATAAAATCTATAAATTTCAAAAAGTGGGTATTACTATTCATAACGGCTAGTTTGATTAGTTGTGGTGTGTTAGGACTCGATGTTGCGTACAACACACACTATTGCATTATTCAAAGAGAAGCATACTATAGAATCTTGGGGTGTTACATTTTTTAATTTGGAAAATCAAATTTACTTTGGAAAAATTATTGGTATTTTTCTACAAAATTTACATTTCTATTGAATAGTGAAAAATACTGCATTTTACTTCGAAACTACTTTTTCATCTAATTTAATTATATAGTTAGATTGTCTTTTTAATAGGTTTTAAAGTGTAATTGAATTATATTTTTATCAATTAATACAATGTTGTTCATTTGAAGTAACTTCACTTTTCAATTGGATGGAAAAACAAGACAATATTTTGATAAATTATACTTCATAAAAACCCGTCTTTGGTTTTGATGATGAGAATTATTTTTAAATTAATTACTGCAATTTCTGTGTTTTGAATTTGTTAAAATGGATTCCATATTAAGAATCAGAATTTAAAAATTATGTAGTTAGGACTCTTTTGTTTTTTCACATTTTGAATATTAACGACGGTAATTATCTTTAATTATCATGATTAATTAGTAATCAGGTAGTTAGGGTAATAAAATAATATCATAATAATATAAAATGACCCCAAAATTTTGTCAAAATCCTTTTTTTAGTCATGGCCAACCATGGAAATCTTTTTACCAAACATGAGCGACCATGGAGTCACATGTGTGTGATAGTGACATTTATGACTTTATTTTTAAAAAAAGAAGAGAAATATAACAAAGGATTGTATATCCTAAGTAAAAAAATGATAATTTTGTTTACATAAATGATCTCCTAGACTATAAATATTAATTGGAATGCTAAAAATATTTCTTACATCATGGTATTTTTTTTATAATTTTTATACATTAAATAAAGAATGTTATTTTTGACACCATGATGATGGATTGATTACCTCATTAATGAACGATTTAAAAAAATAAAAAGATATGGTACAATCAAAGACATAAACTTGTCTAAAACCTATTGGATGGGTGTATTTAGAACCCTTATCACCATATCCTATAAATATATCATTGTGGGACCTTTAAAATATGAAAATCATTTTATAATATAGTAACATTTCAAGACTTTCCAAAAGTTACCCTCCTCCCTCTTATAAAAGGCCGCCAGCTCTACGCCCTTACCCACACCTATCAATCCCTTGGCTCGTCCAAACTCTGCTCATATTATCTCTCCACATCACTCTATCACTCCTAGAAGCCTCACATTGGGCAAAAGTCAATCTAAGGAAGCTTTTGGCTCAAATCAAAAAGAGTTACCCGATTTAGAGGTAATGTCTTGAGTTTGTTTCTTTTATTTTCCTTCTTCACTCACCACTATCTTCATATTATTTGATCTAATAATAAAAAAAGTATCTTCAATATACTAGGATGTTTTTATTATATGGATTCTACCAACACTTACACTCACCTCCATCTAATGATTAAGGAACATACTGTTTCTGTGAGTCGTGAATTACTGAATACTGAAACGATGATTGTTCAATCTTCTTTTAACACCTTTCATGGTGTCCATTTTTATTTCAATGTATTTATATATCAAATATATGGTATTTATTTTTTTCTATATTCTACTGAATTTTATTTTTAAATCACATCGTTTTGCTTTTCATGTTGTGGAACTGCGATAATTTAATCTGAGGAAGTGTGGATTATCGCCCCCTCAAGTGATGTGACTCATTCCTTCCAAAAAATGGAATTTATAAATAATGTAATTAATAAAATTATGTTACCTATATAAAATATATATTATACTGGAATTATAATATATATATGTCTCATTTAGTTTTAATTCCTTTAATATGACAAAAAATTAAAGTAGCGTTCATGCGTACGTACGACCTACTGTCTCCATAAACGGTACATTTCATTTCTTATCTCCAAAATTATTGAAAATTATTAAATACATATATACTTAATATATTTGATATTTAAGTCATTAAAACCATTCCAAATATGATTTACTTATAACTACATGGATATTTCTCTTCAAACAAGTTCATTTTTGACTCATGTACCGAACATTGAAAAAACATATGATATGAACTTAGATAATTAACTAATTATTATAACATGATAATATGTGATATGAATTGAATAATAAAAATTAAAGGAAGTACTTAAGAAATTATAAATTTACCACGGTTTATTATTTAGGAATATAAAGAAACGAACATGACTAGTTGGACTTGAGGTAAGGGGATATCTTACCTCACTTTTAATTACGTGAGATTTCCATTGTTTGTCAATTATTTATTGTATGTGGTGTATTATGTACATCCATTTGATATATATTATCATGATACTACTTATATTCATGGTATTCTGTGATTCATTTGGTTCTTATTAATGTTAGGTCATACAACTAGATTGATTACAACGAGGTAAACAGTTTTTATCTCACTTTCTATTCCCGTGAGATTCATGCTATATTTTCCACTATCTAATTTAAGTGGTGTATGTAATTCCCATTATTCTACTCTTTGTGTAATATACTATGGATTATGGGTATTTACATCAATGTTTTATAGTCTTTCATTCCTGGGGTGTATGATTCGAATGTTACCCAAATCGGTAAGGGAACATTTCACTCTCCTCTTTTTAAAAGACTACTTTTTGTAGGGTCTTTTAATTTACATATTCTTAATGTTGGGATGTGTTATTATATGTCCTTATTTATTGATAGATAATGTCCAAGTGATGAGATAACCTATTTATCTATCATCAACTCATTTTATGTATTTTAAAGTGACGTCGTTCGGCTGTTGAATTTCTATAATGGAACTTCTTAACCCAATTTCAATTCTTTGGGTTAAACCTCCACCGATTGATTATGTCATGCTGTGAATATGTGTGGATGACCTATGTTAGTTTTACAATTAATATTCACTTATATTGAGTTTATTTATACACATAATTATATAATTGATTTATCCTTAATCTAAGGATACTGTCTCTGCATGGGACTTCGTCTCAATCTCCTTTCATTAAGGCATCTTTTGATTTCTATGCGACTTTATTTTATACTGTGTATAAATCCCTATTGACTTTTCATTTCATTAAAAAGGAATCTTTTTACATGAATCATTTTACTAAACGAAAAAATGTACATTTTTTGTCTTACGTATAAGGCGAGAACTGTAATGACCTGGAAATTTCAATGATTTTTTTTTCAAAAATTCTTTGAGATATTATGAGTATGTAGTTTCTGACAGCACCAGATTCTGAGGCCCGGTGTGCCCGGATATCTTTTCAGAAGTTTATCTTAGGTTCGTTCAGTGAACGAACGAGCGGGTTTTTCTATCTCTTGAATCGGTGCTCGGAATTGAAATCCGAGGGCACCGATGAACTCGCAGCACCGATAATTACTTAAGAGGACTTTTATAGTAGATGTGTTTTCATGGGAGAAGAAGTTTTCTTTTTAGATTATATGAGAAGTGAATAAAATTGTGGTACAATTTTATTTTTATATCCACGGTGGTTTTATCCTACATGGGGGAGTTAAAGTGGGTCCCACTAGCATCCTAACTACCCATTTGAGGATAAATGTGAGGTGGGGCCCACACGAGCCCCAACCCTTCACATTCTCTAAAACTCCTTAAACCTCCTCTTAATTTTGGGAAACCTTTCCACCTTCTCTCTCTCCCTCATAACTCAAGCCAACACACTTTAAACAATTAATTGAACCACTTAAATTAATTAATTATGTGTTTTGAAATTTAAATTTTGAAATGAATGGTATGATTAAATAAAATAAAAAGAAGCCTTATTTTATTTTTGGTTGGCTTGTTGTGTTGAGATTTTGGGGAGACAGCTCTTGAGTTTTGATGAAATTTCCATCTTCTTCGTTGAAGAACACCAACTCTCTGATAAAGAACATCGACTCAGAGACCCCGGATTCACCATCCCCTTCTTCCTCCACGACAAGGGAGGAGACACCGACGCGTCATCTCGACAATGACGTCACGCCTTGTTTTCTTCTCTTTGTGATAAAAAGGGGAGACACTGCTTCCTCCTCAGATGCTCTCCATCGATGTCTTCAAATCCTCACATCGCAACGCCGTCAACCATGACGCCAATGTTCGTCATCTTTTGTTGAGGTGGGGGTTATTTTTTTTCAAGTCTTTATCAACGTTCTTCATTTCATAAGGATTTGGCCTCTTGTTATCATCGTAATGGGAGGTGATCGGACCACACAAACATGGCTGATTCTCCTCCCCTTTACTTTGATGATCTTTTTTAATGTTGGAGGTGGAGGCATGTGGTGATGTTGCACCGTGCAGAGATTTGCAGGGAACCGTGGCCAAGAAATGCCGTTTCAAAGGCAGTGTGGTGTCGTTGCACCACGCAAATGCATAGAGGGTCGTGGGTGGAGCGGGTCATGGTGGTGGTGCGCTGCTCCGTCGTGCCGTGCCGAAGAAAACAAAGAAGGCCGCAGCTGGAGAAGGCTGTGGTGGAGGGGCGAGGCATTGTCGCGCCGTGAAAGTGAGATGAGTCGCACCTAAGGCCACGGTGGACCAGCAGGGCGGCCGGCTGAGTCGGCCACCGTCATCTCTAGGAGGCAGGACCCCTTCTAGGTCCCACTGCAGCTCACAAACTGAACGACCTTAATGGTCGACCGTTACCCAAAACTTTGGGGAGTATAACCCCCCCCCCCTACCAGCTTCTAGGGAGGACCCCACATGGTCCGCTGTTTCCAAAATCGGGGGAATGCACCCGCTTTGCATCCTGCTCATCTAGCGGCCGAGCTGCGGCCGACTTCCGATCCGGGCCACAGGCTGCACGGTCCGGGCCTGCCGCAGGCCCCGTGGGTCAGGCCAACCGCAGGCCCCGTGGGCCGGGCCAGCCGCAGGCCACGCGGTCCGAGCCTACCGCAGGCCGCACAGGTCGGGCCGGCCGCGCCCTACCGGGACAGACCCAGACAGGGTCGGGTTGACCCGAGGGGGGGGGGGGGGGGTCGGACCGGGCCGGGCCCAGACCCCCACTTCAGACCATTTTCGGTCTTTTTCCCATAACATGAGCTACGGACCTCCGATCAATGAACCATTAGTTACATAGGAATACTTTGATCGAGAAGTTCATTTCGGCATATTACACTCGAGGTTTCGACAATGTTTGGGTATGGCCGGGATGGTTCAAACCCAAAACCAAACGGACCCTTGTAGCGGAAAGGCTTATAACTTAAGGACCAGATGTACATTTGACGTGCCGTCAACTGTGTTGAATTTTTCATGATGATGGGGTCCTTTGGATTAAATCTCATGAGGTTTGGACGCAGTTGGAGTATGGTTAGGTTGGTTTTAGCTCAATAACCAACAGGGCCCCTCGGACAGAAATGCCAATAACTCTCAGACCGGGAGTCCGATTGACACGCCGTCTATTGCGTTGAGTTCCTATTGATGAGATTGAACATCGGGATACATAAACTCTATACTTCCTAATAGTTGATGTATTGACCCCCTTGGATCGTGGAGCAGACCCTCCCGGATTGGAGCGTGCTGTGTGCGGGAACCCTAGAGCTGGCTGCGACTGCATCGACTTCTGTACTAGAATCCTCTGTGGGTTCGGCAGCGGGGACGAATGTACATGGATCCTCCATGGGTTCGGCAGCAACGATGACTGTTCTTGGATTCTCTGTGTGTTCTGCAACGAGGATGACTGTACATAGATCCTCTGTGGGTTCGGCAGCGACAAAAAATGTGCTTGGATCCTCCGTGGGTTCGATAGTGACGACGACTGTACTTGGATCCTATGTGGGTTTGACAGCGATGACGACTATACTAGGATACTTCGTGGGTCCGATAGTGATGACTACTGTTCTTGTATCCTATGTGGGTCCAGCAATATGACCTCTGTTCTTCTGTCCTATGGGGGTCCGACAACTTAGCTGGTCTTGTATCCTATATAGGTCTGAAAACATAGATGAATAAGTAGCTACATCTGATCATCTCTATCACCTTACGAAGTGTATAGCTATGTGAGATGAGTTTTAACTTAAATATTTATCAACAATGTGTTTGACTTGCTTTCATGTATGCACTGGGTTGTGCTTTCCTGTGTGGAATGGGTTGTGTTTTCCTGGGTGGACTGGGTTGTGCTTTCTTGTGTGGACTCGGTTGTGTTTTCTTGTGTGGAATGGTTGTACTTGGGATCAAGAGTTGGAGACGAACTATACTTGATGTCATAGGTATATGAATGGGCATATACCTAAGTAGGGTCGATTGATACTTCGTGATTGTAACTTTCCTTTGTGGTTTATCCTTCATGGATTCTATGAGACCTTCTAGGGTCTCGTGGTCCCTACTGAGTATCGTATACTCACCACTGGATGGGCTATGCACGCACTAAGTTGTGTTGGATGCAGACGACAGACAACATTGATCGAGGTAGAGGCTTGAGGAGCTGGATGGTACCCGGAGGTGGACCACTTGGTAGGACGTACCCGGAGCGGATGGCCGGAGCCGTGGAGCAGAAGAGACTATCTGTACCCACCCTTCAGGTGGGATTTTCGGATGATGACTCGGTGTTTCTATTTTACTTTACTACTGTTGTACTTCCTTTTTTAGTTGTACAGTACTTTCAGTTGGGTTTTTATACTAGCCCATTTACATTCTAGCACTTACATTTGTACTCATTTTACATAGAGTTTACTTCAGCTTGTGTAATCTATTGCATTTGATTACTTATATAATGGAAATACCTTCCCTATTATCTAGATTTATGCCTTTGGTGCTAGTGTCTATCCCCTGCCCAATTAATGGTGGGCTTAGGGTAGTCACAACACAGTCCTCAAGGATGGGTCGTGAAAATTTGGTATGAGAAGAGTCGGTTATACCGCAGAACTCTGGATTCTGATAATTGCTTCTGTGAAGCAATATTTTTAAGAGTATTGAGTTTGATTTTTAGTCTAGGGAGGCCAGTGTTGGCGTGGTGGCCGACATATCCATACACCAGGACCTTGAATTCTGATTTCTGTCTCAGTGCTCGAAAACATTGATTGCATGTGTGATTCAAAAGTATTCTAAGTGATTACTTTGTGTCAGCTCTCCAGGTATACTATTTTAACTTTGGTGCACCTGTTGTTTTTCAGGATGGCCCCATGTAGCCATCCATCTATGGTTCCGAGATTTGTGCGATATGGCATCCCACCAAGCAATGCGGCCTCTGTGCAGGGCCCCATTACAGCGGAGGCACCGACAGTACCTCTACCCGCTAGGCCACTGATACCACCAGCCCCAACATCAGGGAGTGCACGCCTCCTGAGTGTGTGGCACGAGTTTCAGAAACAGAGGCCGCCCAGGTTCTACTGAGAGACGGATCCTCAGGAAGCTGAGGATTGGCTGGAGGCTATCGTATGAGTCATCATATTGGTAGGGACACCAGCAGATCTTATGGTAATCCTTGCCGCGTGTCTCCTGCACACAACAGTAGGTAGATGGTGGACCGTGATGATCCAGGGAATGGTGAGTCATCTCTACATTGAACGGACATCGATAACCACTTCCGCTCAGAGTTTGTTCCATCCACACTCTATTTGGTGCACATCCAGGCGTTACTACTACTGCGGCAGTGCCGCAAGATAGTTGTCCAGTACTCTGAGAGGTTTACCGACCTCTTGCGCTCCTCCACAGACATGGTACAAGAACCATTCTTCCGGGCCTGGACATTTGATGAGGGACTGAGACATGAGATTAGGGCTTCGATGACCTCCCTCAACATCCCAACATAAGAGGGGGTGCTAGAGAGAGCCCTTCTAGGGGAGATTTTTCTCGATGAGCAGTCACCAGCGGTGAGACCCTCTGCAGGACGACACATAGAAAAGTCTTCTGCAGCCGGCAGTAGATAGCAGACGCATGGGTCCAAGAGGACCAGGTCATCAGGTGGGTGACCTCAGGATATAGGTTTGGCTGTTTGCGGAACCCAGCACAGAGCCATCCATACAAGGAATAGGCAGTGCTATGCATGCGGTGGGCAGGGTCACATTGCTCGACACTACCCGACCTGCCATACAGATGTGCAACAGGCAGTGGAGGGACCTCCCAGGCATAGGTTCGACCGTGGTGGTTTGGAGGGAGAAGGAGGACGTGGTAGAGGGGCTGGCCAAGCAGTAGGTTGTGGACGACGTGTTGAGGCCCTACCACCCCCACCACTACGAGGACCTCCTCGACTGCAGCGAACGACTGGACAGGGGAGATCTTAGCTTCAGGCAGGTGCGGCCTATGACCATAGAGCTCCGGGACCAGACGGGCAGGAGAAGGACTAGCTTCAGGTATGGAGGCTTTTGTTCATGATGCTTCTATTTTGTTAATGTTGTTGTTTGTGTTTAATTTGTGTCTTTGTACTTTGAGCTGCACTAATAATAGAAACTTGTTCTTGTGACGTTACATACCTTTCCTTTTTATGTTTTTGATACTAAGAGGTACCGGTTAAAACCATTGACTTGAACCCCACTTTTGACATTCGTACTAGAGGAGACCTAGTGGCCACACACTGCTGCTGACAGTGTGACTCGACCTTTGGAGGCAAGAGTAACAGCTGGATCTCATGATAGTAGGGTCGTGGCCTTACGATGTCGTCCAGGGCAAGAAATAGTACCGTTCATGTCATGATTGATAGTATTAGTAAAAGAATGTGTTTCATCCAAGGGATGAGATCAGATTTCTTTTTTAGGCAAGGGAGAAATCTTAGTAGCTCTTGTGGGACATAAGAGAACATGAGTGTATTCGAGTTCATTACAATGGCTAGTCACCCCCATTGTTCATTGAGCGAACGGTTTATGGTCTACTCTAATCTCAAAAGTCTCAGGTGTGTCTTCTCATAGAAAGACTAGGACCTGAGATGGTGTCATTGACTTGAGTTCCACTTGGGCTATGACATTGAGATAGTCTATAATCCTAGGAAGGGGAACGTTATAGTAGAGTTCATTTCCCGATGCCCCACTTGTCAAAAAGTTATGGTGGAGCACCAGGTACCAGAAGACCTAGTACAAAGTGGTCTAAGAGTGGAAGTGCGATGTAAAATATATGGATTTTTTGACGGGGCTCCCATGTACATCCAGAGGACATTACTTTATCTGGGTGATCATAGACTGACTGACCAAGTCATCCCACTTCCTACCGATCAGAGAGCAGGGCTCAATAGAGAGCTTGGAATGCCTCTACGTTTAGGAGATCGTACGACTTCATGGTGTTCCATCGTCTATCGTCTCCGATCGAGATGCTCGATTTACATCCTGGCTTTGGAAGGGGTTGCAGGTTGCATTTGGGACGCAGTTATGCCTGAACACCGCCTTTCATCCTTAGACGGATGGCCAGATGAGAAGGACCATTCATACACTCGTGGACATGCTCCGTGCATGTGTACGTGACTTTGGTCGCAGCTGGGAGGATCATCTACCATTGTTAGAGTTTTTGTACAACAACAGCTACCACTCCCCCATCGGGATGGCACCATACGAGGAATTGTTCAACAGACCTTGCAGATCACCTATGTGATGGACTGACCTTGGGGAGTCAGCACTTGTAGGACAAGAGATGGTTCAGGCCATAATGGAGAAGGTGCATATCATCCAGGAGTGGATGAGGACTGCACAGAGCAGACAAAAGTCCTATTATAATACGAAGTGAAGACCATTGGAGTTCGAGGATGCCGACCACATTTTCTTACGGGTCTCACCTCGATGTGGATTATGGAGATTTGGCCAGGGCGGCAAGTTATCTTTGCACTTCATCAGACCATTCCAGGTCCTCAGCAGGGTAGGCGAGGTGTATTACTGCTTGGCCCTTTCACCTCAGTTGCACCGGATGCACGACGTCTTCAACGTATCTCAGCTGAGAAGACATGTGCACGACCCGACACATATCATCGATCATGGGGAGCTGGACATCGATGACGGGGATACATTTGCTGAGGTTCTGGTGGAGATCGAGGATCGACAGGATAATATCCTATGTGGATGGTCGATTCCTTTGATGTACATTCATTGGCAGCACGGGAACTTTTAAGAGAGCGCATGGGAGCGGGAGGCTCATATGTGTCCACAATACCCTCATTTTATCCATAGTTTATGATGTAGCTTTACAAGGACATAAATCCTGAGGTGGGAGTAGTGTAAAGACCCCAATATTTCAAAGCAAAATTTGTCTTAATTGTTTTGGGATTTTATGAGTATGCATTTTTTGACGGCACCTGATTCCGATGCCTGGTCGGCCCGGACTAATTTTCTGAATTTTATCTCAGGTACATTCAGTGAACGAATGAGTGGGTTTTTCTATCTTTTGAACCGATGCTCAGAATTGAAATCCAATGGCACCAATGAACTCGCAACGCTGGTAATTGCATAAGAGTTCTTTTACCGTAGATTCATTTTCACGGGAGAGGAAGTTTTTTGTGTGGATTATATGAGATGTGAATAAAATTGTGGTACAATTTTATTTTTATATCTAAGGTGGTTTTATCCTATATGGGGGAGTTAGGTTGGGACCCACTAGCATCTTAACTACCCATTTAAGGATAAATGTGAGGTGAGTCCCACACAAGTCCCAACCCTTCACATTCTCTAAAACTCCTTAAACCTCCTCTTAATTTTGTGAAACCTTTCCACCTTCTCTCTCTCTCTCCCTCATAACTCTTTCCAACACACTTTAACAAATTAATTGAACCACTTCCATTAATTAATTAAGTGTTTTGAAATTTAAATTTTGAAATGCATGGAAAGATTAAATATAATAAGGAGAAGACATATTTTATTTTTGGTTGGCTTGTTGTGTTGAGATTTTGGGGAGAGAGCACATGAGTTTTGAAGAATGCTTAATCTCTTTCGTTGAAGAACGCCAACTCTCCGATGAAGAACATCGACTCGGAGACCCCAGATTCACCATCCCCTTCTTCCTCCACAACAAGTGAGAAGACACCAATGCGGGATCTCTCCAACAACGTCACACCTTGTTTTCTTCTCTCCGTGGTAAAAAGCGGAGACATCGCTTCCTCCTCGGACGCTCTCTGTCGACATCTACGAATCCTCACCTTGCGACATTGTCAACCATGATGCCAAAGTCCATCATCTTTCATTGAGGTAGGGTTTATTTTTGTTCAATATTTTTTCATCATTCATCATTGCTTAAGGATTTGGCCGGTTGTTATCATTGTAATGAGATAAGATCGGACCCCACAAACACGGTCGATTCTCTTACCCTTTACTTTGTTGATCTTCGTTAATGTTGGAGATGGAGGCGCGCGGTGTCGTTGCACCATGCGATGATCGAAAAGGAACTGTGGTCATGCAAGGCTGCGGCGAAGGCAGCGCGGTGTCGTTGCACCATGCACTGGAGTAGAGGGTAGGGGCTGGAGTGGGCCGCGGCGGGGGTGCGCGGTGCCGTCGCACTGTGCTGGAGAAACCGAAGAGGGCCTCAATTGGAGCGGGCCATAATTGAGTGGTGTGGAACTGTCGCTCCACGCTGGTGAGACGAGCCGCAACCTAAGGCCACGACAGACCAGTAGGGGCGGCCGACCGAGCTGGCCACCGGCGTCTCCAGGAGGCGGGACCCCTTCTGGGTCCTGCGACAGCTCACAAACCGGCCGACCTTAATGGACTTCCATTACTCTAAAATTGGGGGGGTGTAACCCCCTAGACCTGCTTCTAGGGTGGACCCCATAGGGTCCACCATTTCCAAAAACAGGGGGCCACGTCCCCTTTTCATCTCGCTCATCCAGCAGTTGAGCTGGGACGCAGGCTGCACGTGTCGGGCCAGCCGCAGGCCGCACGGGCCGGGCGGGCCGCACCCCGCCGGGCCAGGCCACGCTCGACTGGGCCAGACCCGGACCGGGTCATGATGACCTGGTTTGGGCTAGCCCAGGGGGGGTTGGGATGGGTCGGACCGGGCCTAGATCCCCACTTCAGACCGGTTTTGTTCTTTTGCCCATAATGTGAGCTACAGACCTCCAATAGATGCACCATCAGTTACGTAGGAATCCTTGGATTGAGATGATCGTTTCGGAATATTACACTCGAGGTTTAGTCAAAATTTGGGTATGGATGGGTAGGTTCGAACCCAAAACCAACCAAGCCCTTAGAGCAGAAACGCTTATAACTTAAGGACCGGATGTCCATTTAACGTGTCGTCAACTGCGTTGAATTTCTCTTGATGATACGGTCCTTTTGGCTTACTTAGATTAAGATTTGGATGCATCTAGAGTATTGTCGGGTTGGTTTTAGCTGAAAAACCAATGGGGCCCCTAGGACGGAAATGCCAATAACTCTCAGACCGGGCATCCGATCGACGCATCGTCTGTTGCATTGAGTTCTTATTGACGAGATGGAACTTCAGAATACATAAACTCTAGACTTCATTACTATTGATGTATCGAACCCCTTGGCTCATGGAGAGGACCCTCCCGGAATCGAGGGTGCTGTGTGCAGGAACCCTATAGCTGGCTGTGACTGTATCGACTTCTGAACTAGAATCCTCTATGGGTTCGTTAGCGACAACAACTGTGCTTGGATCCACCTTGGGTTCAGCAGCAAGAATGACTGTACTTGGATCCTCTGTGGGTTCGGCAGCAACAACGACTGTGCTTAGATCCTCTATGGGTTCGACAGCGAGGACGACCATACATGGATCCTCTATGGGTTCGGCTTCGATGAAGACTGTACTGGGATCCTCTGTGGGTCCGACATCGATGACTAATGTTCTTGTATTCTACATGGGTTTGATAGAATGACCTCTGTTTTTGAATCCTATGTGGGTCCAACATCTTAGCTGGTCTTGTATCCTTTGTGGGTCTGACAGCATAGACGAATCAGTGGCTACATCTGATCATCTTTGTCTCCTTACGAAGTGTATACCTGTGTGAGCTGAGTTTTGACTTCAATCATTATCAATGATGTGTTTGACTTGCTTTCCTTTGTGGAATAGTTTGTGCTTTCATGTGTGGATTGGGTTGTGTTTTCCTATGTGGACTGGGTTGTGCTTTCCTGTGTGGATTTGGTTTTGTTTTCCTCTATGGACTGGTTGTACTTGGGATCAATATTGGGAGACGAACTGTAATTGATGAATAAATTATATGTATGGGAATATACCTAAGTAGGGTCGGTTGATACTTCTTGATTGTAACTTTCCTTTGTAGTTTATCCTTCATGGATTCTGTGAGACCTTCAGGGGTCTCTAGGACCCTACTGAGTATCGTATACTCCTCCCCTGCATGGGCTATTCCCACACTACGTTGTGTTAGATGGATATGATGAATAACATTGATCGAGGAGGACGCCTGTGGAACTGGACGGTACCTAGAGGTGGACCACTTGGCAGGACGTACCCGGAGCGGACGGCCGGACCTGAGGAGCTGAAAAGACTATCTATACCCACCCTTTAGGTGGGATTTCTGGAGGACGACTCCGTGTTGCTGTTTTACTTTACTGCTGATGTACTTCCTTTTTTAGTTGTACTGTACATTCAGTTGGGTTAGTATACTGGCCCATTTACTTTCCATCACATACATTTGTACTCAGTTTACATAGTGTTTACTTTATCTTGTGTACTCGGTTGTGTTTGATTACTTATATAATGTCAATTCCTCCCCTTTTGTTGGGATTTATGACTTTGGTGCTAGTCTCCACCCCTAGACCATGGAAGGCGGGCATGGGGTAGTCACGGCACGGGCCCCGAGGAAAGGTCGTGACAACAACGACTTCTGTGCCGCCATGACCATTATTTGAGTTTTGGCTTCCTCTACAAGACATAAATTTTTTTTAAAAAAAAATAAATACTATGTATTAATTTATTTTGGTATTGAAAATGGTTTTGATAATATTTTGATTATATCAATGTGTTGTATTGATATCTTGTTATTGAAATGTAGAAATGTTATGTTTTCTTTATGCATGACTTATGTGATACGATTATGTTATGGTTCTTGGGAATTGCTTATGAAGACGGGTGGTTCTGTGATAAACTAACGGTGGGTGAGCCCGAGATAGCTCTCCATTGAATTGTGTAACGCGAAGG
This sequence comes from Viscum album, assembly GCA_963277665.1. Lineage (NCBI taxonomy): Eukaryota > Viridiplantae > Streptophyta > Magnoliopsida > Santalales > Viscaceae > Viscum > Viscum album. The sequence continues at coordinate 1,174,156,737 of OY728153.1, read as the reverse complement.
AGTTGAACGCTAAGGTTTCTCTGAAAATATTTAGGGAATATACTGTGATGGGCATTCCAAACGTAACCATGAGGGTTACTCCCTACGTAAGAATCTTATGAATGCCTCAAGTTACCTTTATGTCCAATTATTTCTATGAGTTATTCATAAATATTATGATTTCATGAGGTATGTTAAAGAGATTATGTTTTATGAGTATAGTATTATTTCACTGATTCTTATGTATATATGGACTAATGTTTTATTTACGTATTTTTATATCCCTTACTAACCTTTTTATGCCCATCCCATGTTTCTGAAATGTTTTTCACTGGATATAAAATGGAATAGGGTAAAGGATGGGATCAAGGAAATGTCATGCTGTCTATAACATGGAACTAGTCATGTTTCTTTTTATAGAGTTTTTATTTTGTGAATAAATGGAAACTGAGTAGATGTGTCTACTTTGTAATAATTGAGATGTAATAGTTATGTCCTAATTCATAAAAACTCTAATCCTAAAAAAGGCCATCTATGTGAATTATTCATTTAATTCATGATTATGTAATGTTTTAAGGCCGGGTCCTTATAGTTGGAATCAAAGGTTGGTTTATATAACTTTAGAGGTTAGGGTATTCTTTAACCATAAGCGACAGTATCATAATGGATATTATTTTAGAAAGAGTCATAGTTATTTTTATTAAGTGAATGAGTTTAGGATAACATGAATAAGTATATCTTAGTATTTTCCCTCCTCATAAGATGTTTTATGATGATTTTACTGATATACTCACACTGAACATTGTGGCTTTAGTAAAACGTTGGATCTAGAAGGCACCAAAGGAATGGTGGATGTGAATAAAATTATGACAGTTTTCGGAACGAGAAACTAAATGATATGGGAGCTGCAATGAGAATTCTTGTGGTTATTATCAACCAACTATCTGGAGTCATGATTGACCTCCTAAACCTTATTTATTTTTATAAGGCCTCATATATGCGAGAAACAAATCCCTACAGATGTTCAAGTAATAATCATAAATATAAGTATGTTCAAAAACCTATGTGTGAAATATGTAGAAAGAAACACATAGGAAAATGTTTCAAATGGATTGAAAGATGCTATAGATATATAAATGAAGTTCATAAAGCAGAAAACTTCCATGGAATAAGGAAGAATCTAATTGACTCTAGGAAATGGAACAAAGTTCTTTCTGAAGGATCAATTAAATATTTTAAATGAGGTGTGCATGGTCATTATGCAAACACATGTCCAACAAATAAGTTCCAGGAATGGGATCACCAGGATCATACAAATATTTGTTTACCAATACCTAATTCCATTACTATTGAGGATGAAAAAATTTACAATGAATAAGGAAAGGTGTGGATTATTTCATAACACATGTTTTACTATTATTGAATCTTAGGATATGATTCATGATTTTGTTTGTAGGAAAGAAGTATTTCAGAATATGTTGGAAAGGAATGGTTAATGGATCATGAAGAATGTTGAAAAAGTAAGAGGTCAACATATAAGGGATTCAAGAGTTATGGTATATTTTAGGATGGGGAAATGCTAAAATTTATAAAGGCTATTTTGATGATGGGATTACATTAGGAGGCTTTTTATAGAATGTGTAACCCTGATGTTTGATATATGAAAATGTTATTCATGGAATAATTATCTTTTCTTTTGTGGATATAGTTATAAAGAACCATTTTGGTTTATATGATCCTTGAATTTGAGCTAATTACCAATTAATACATTTGGGGATGCAAAACAAATGTTATTTGATAACCTTTGTGGTTAAAATATGTTATGGTTATTTTTGATGAATTTAACTCTTCTTGGGAATGTTATAAAATTCTATAGTTTTTATAAGGGGACAACATGCAGTCTGTGTGACAACACGTCGCGTTAGAAGAAGCTGTGGGAATCGAACCCACAACCAAAGTGCAACCAGTATTTATCACCTACCATTGGAATACATGAAGTCCCTGGTTAGTATGACTAATTATTTTTAGTTAGATGATTTTATGAATCAGGAATAATTTGATTTTGGGTTATCTATGGAAATGATTAACCTATCATGGAAGATATTTGATTAGGATAATTAATTTTCAGTATGAGACATTAAGAGTAACTGATGTTATTTAGTGATAAATGTTATGATTTACCTTGGAATACTTTGTGATTAATCCCTCAGATATTTGGGTTTCAATATTAGTTTGGATTACTTTGAAGAATTTTATGGATAGATTTTTATTTAATGGTCTTTATTGAACATTTTGTTCTTTTTGATGACTTTTAGAGATTAAGTGTAGTATTTCTTTTTATAAAGGATGATCCTTTTGGGGATTATCTGATCTTGTACTAAAATTTTTGGTTTTGGTTAAGGTCTAAATACATGGGAAATATATAGTTCTTCTTCTGTGGATTAGGTGATTCTCAAGAAGTTGATTATAGCTCTCTTAATATGAACAAGTCATCCTAAATACCCATCATTTGGAGAAAATGTGAGTTTTTATAAGAAATCTAGTAAGAGATGAAAGTCTACATGATAAGAAATTATGTTTCCCAATGATTTAGTTACTCTCGTAAATAAATTCCTCAATGAAAAGTAACTTAAAACAAAAAACGTTTTTGTTAACTTTTCTTATAGGGGAATCAAATACTGTTTAACCTATCACAAGTTTATGATTTTCTGGTGGTTTACATTCTCCTAGACAAATTTTCTATGACTCTTCATAAGAACACGATGGTTTTTTTCTACTCCATATCAATGTTTTCATGGAATCCTTGTATATATTATCTCAGGAAACCATTGTAATTTTCTTTATATCTTTTAATGTGATAGTTTAATTTACTCCTTTTCTGATCTGGGACTTTCTATTAAGTTTTCGAGCCCAATTTTAAAATTCTGAGGACACAATTCCCAAAAGGGGGGAAGGATGTAACATCCCAGGTAAATAACGAATATGAAATTTTTATATTTATTATTATTTGTGAATAGAATGTTAATATTAATTTAAAGGTAATGCTATGTTCAATGGCATACCCAATACACAACAATGGGTTTCTATGAAATCTTAAGTTGCACACAAATAATATAGTAATATTATTTTAAATGGTAGTTAATTCCTAGCCATTGTAATAGAGGGAATGAATATTACTAACTATAAAATGATTATATATGTTTTTTACATATTTTACCAATTACCCAATAAATGATTGGGGATTAAAATGGGAATGAATCCAATTATAAGCATAAATATTCAAATATTCTTTAAAAGGTTGATTAACAGCCTTTTGATGGAGAAACCTTTTTAAATATATATTTTTTTCAATTTAATATATAATATTTGACAAAATAAAATCCTTCTTTAAAATTGGGACATCAGAATTTACTAAGTGTAAATTATTGTTAATTTTCCGATAAAGTTCATTTTTTGTGAAAATGGTGTATTTTAATTCAAAACCTTTTTTTTAAATCTAATTTATTTATATGGTTAGTTTATATTTTTTGTTATTTTTAATGTTTACATAAAATATATTTTTACAATTTAATCCAATGGTGGACATTGTAATTAATTTCGCATTTAAATTGGATATAAACAAGTGTCAATCTTTTGATAGATATTATTTCTTAAAAACACACTATTTGTTTTGACAGTGGGAATTAATTATAAAATTAATTTATTAAACTTCTATGTTTTGAATTTGGTAAAATGGAAATCATTTTTTAATTTGGAATATCAAATTTACATTGCATAAATTTTTGGTAATTTTCTGACAAATGTTCATTTTTAATGAATAGTGAAAAATACTGCATTTTACTTCAAAACTACTTTTTCATATAATATAATTAAATAGTTATATTTCCCTTTTAATTGTTTTTAAAGTGTAATTTAATTATTTTTTTATTAATTAATACAATTTTGTTCTTTTTAAGTAATTTCAATTTTCAATTGGATGTAAAAACAAGCCAATATTTTGATTAATTTTACTTCTTGAAAACCCGTCTGTGGTTGTGACAATGGGAATTAATTTTAAATTAATTACTTCAATTTCTGGGTTTTTAATTTGGTAAAATGGATTCCATATTTAGAATCATATGTTCAAAATTATGTAATCAAGAGTCTTGTTTTTGGACATTATGAATATTAATGACGGTAATTATCATTAATTATCGTGATTAATTAGTAATCAGGTAGTTAAGGTTAATAAAATAATATCATAATAATATAAAATGACCCCAACAGGTGTCCAAATCCCCTTTTTTGAGTCATGGCCAACCATGGGAAGCTTTTTACCAAACATTAGGTACCATGGAGTCACATGGGTGTGATAGTGACATTTATGACTTTATTTTTTTAAAAAAGAAGAGAAATATAACAAAGGATTGTATATCCAAAGTAAAATAATTTTAATTTTGTTACATAAATGACCTATTAGACTATAAATAATCATTTTAAATCTGTAATTATTTCCTGTATCATGGTAATTTTTTATAAATTATAGACATTAAATAAATATATATATTTATCCCACCATGATGATGTAGTGATTACCTCATTAATGAACGATTTAAATAAAATGAAATAATATTGTAAAATCTAAAAAATAAACTTGTCTAAAACCTATTGGATGGGTGGATTTAGAACCCTTATCACCTTATCCTCGAAATATATCATTTTGGGACCTTTAAAATCTTAAAATAAAATTATAATAATGTAACATTTCAAGAAATTCCAAAAGTGACCCTCCTCCCTCTTATAAATGGCCCCCACCTCAACCCCATTACTCAAACCTCTCAAACCCTTGGCTCATACAACCACTATTCATATTGTCTCTAAAAATATCTCTGTCACTCATAGAATCATCACGTTGGTCATAAGTGTTTCCAAGGAAGCCTTCGGCTCAAATCAAAAAGAGTTACCCGATTTAGAGGTAATGTTTTCTCTTGAGTTTCTTTCTTTTATTTTCCTTCTCCACTCACCAATATCTTATTATTATTTGATCCCATAATAAAACTTGTATAATTAATATACTAGGATGTTTTTATGATATGTATTCTACATACACTTACACACACCTCCATCAAATGGTTAAAGAACATACTGTTTCTGTGGGTCGCGAATTATGGCCTAACAAAATGATGACTGTTCAATCATCTTTTAACACATTTCATGGTGGCCATTATGATGTCACTATATTTATATATGATATTTATGGTATTTGTTTTTATTTTTCTATATTCTTCTAAATTTTATTTTTAAATCACATCATTTTGTTGTTCTTGTTGTGGAACTGCAATAATTTCATATGAGGAAGTATGGACTAATGCCCCCTCAGGTGATCTGGCTCATTCATGCCAAACATGGAATTTATAAAGAATGTAATTAATTGACATATGTTACCTATATAACATATATATTATACTGGAATAATAATATATATATGTCTCATTAAATTTTAATTCCTTTAATATGACAAAAAATGAAAGTAGCGTTCATCCGTACGTACGACCTACAATCTCAATGAATGGTACATTTCATTTCATATCTCCAAAAATTATGGAATATTATTAACTAAACATAATGGATTTATTTTATATTTAAATAATTAACACCATTCCGGATATGATTTACTTATAACAACATGGAAAATTCTCTTCAAACAAGTTCATTTTTGACTCATGTACTGAACATCGAAAAAACGTATGATATGAACTCAAATAATTAAATAATTATTATAAAATGATAATATGTGATATGAACTGAATAATAAAATTTCATGTAATTAATTGACAAATTATAAATTTACCAAGGTTTATTATTCAGTAATATAAAGAAACAAACAAGACATGTCAGATTTGAGCTAAGAGGATGTCTTATCTCACTTTTAATTCCATGAGATTTCCATTATTCAGTAATTATTTATTTCATGTAGTGTATTGTGTACTTCCATTTGATATATATTATCATGATTCTATTTATATTCATGTTATTATTTTATTCATTTGGTTCTTATTATCTTTTGGTCATACGACTTGATTGATTACAATGAGGTAAGCGGTTTTTATCTCACTTTTTATTCCCATGAGATTCATGCTATATTTTCCACTATCTCCCTTGAGTGGTGTATATACTGCACATTTTTATACTCTTTGTGTAATATACTTCAATTTATGGGTATTTACATCAACGTGGTATAGTCCTTCTTTCATGGGGTGTACGTTTCGAATGTTACCCAAATCGGTAAGGGAACCTTTCACCATCCTCTTTTTAAAAGATTTATTTTTTGTTGGGTATTTTAATTTATATCTTCTTAATGTTGGGAAATATTCTTATATGTCCTTATTGCTTTAAATTTTATGTCCAAGTTATGATAGACCCTTTTTATCACTCATCAACTCATTTTCTGAATTTTAAAGTGACGTCGTTAGGTTGTCGAATTTCTATAAGGGAACTTCTCAACCTATTTTTAGTTCATTGGGTTAAACCTATACTTCTTGATTGTGTCTTGGAATGAATATGTGGGGATGACCTCTGATTGTTTTACACTTAATATCCACATATATTCAATGTATTTATACACATAATTATGTAATTGATTTATCCATAATCTAAGGATACTGTCTTTGTACTTGACTTCGTCTCAATCTCCTTTCATTAAGGCATCATTTGATTTCTACTTGACTTTATATTATACGGTGTATAAAACCCTTTTTATATTTCATTTCATTCAAAAGGAATCATTTTACATGAAGCGTTTTACTAAATGACAAAAGGAATGTTTTTTGTCTTACGTATATGGAAACAATGACTTCTCCACCACCGTGACCATTATTTGAGTTTCAGCTTCCTCCACAAGCCGTAACTTTTTAAAAAAAATATATAAATACCATATTTTACTTTATTTTGGTATTGAAAATGGTTTTGATAATGTTTTGATTATATTAATGTGTTTTATTAATATCTTGTGATTGAAATGTGGAAATGTTATGTTTCCTTTATGCATGTTTTATGTGATAATAATATGTTATGGTTCTTGGGCATTGTTTATGAAGACAGGTTGTTCTGTGAAAAAATAAGGGCGGGTGAGCCCGAGATAGATCTCCAACGCATTGGGTAACGTGTATGAGTTAAACGCTAAGGTTTCTAGAAAGAGATTTAGGGAATATACTGTGATGGGTATTCCAAACATAACCATGTGGGTTACTCCCTACGTAATAATGTCATTAATGCCTCAAGTTACCATAATTTCTTATGATTTCTATGAGTTATTCATAAATCTTATGATTTCATGAGGTACGTTAAAGTGCTTATTTTTTATTAGTAAAGTATGATTTCATTGATTCTTATGTAAACATGGAGTAATGTTTTCTTTCCATATTTTTATATCCCGTACTGAGCATTTAATGCTCATCCCATGTTTTTGAAATTTTTTTCACAGGACATAAAGTGGAATAGGGTCAAGGATGGGATGACGAAAATGTCATACTATCTAGAACAAGGAACTAGTTATGTTTACTTTTTTTCGAGTTTTAATTTTGTGAAAAAAATGGAAACTGAGTAGATGTGTCTAATTTTTAATTATATAGATGTAACAGTTATGTCCTAATTCTCTAAAACTCTAAACCTAAAAATATCCTCATTGTGAATTATTCATTTAATACATGATTATGTAATGTTTTAAGGTCGAGTCCTTATATTCGAGATCCTGTTTAGGTGGGACTAGAGAAACCTATCAACCAACATCACCAGATCAACATGAAATAGAATCATTCCATTAGACTGTGGCTTATTATCCCATTACAAAGATATATTATAGTTCATGATAGAAATATATCTATGAGAAACTCCTTCAATATCGTGATGATAGTTAATTCATGGTTAACCATTATACTTATAAAAAATCCGTCAGGGAATGTGTTGAGAATATCCGTTTTCATGAAGTAAATATAGTCAGTGATAAATGTACTTGGTACAGAAAGAGAAATAAAAAAATGGAGTCCAATATATTTAATATATTTTTTTTCAACGATGCGGCCCTCAATGTTTAGGCCTCTTTCTCATAATCAACTATGGGAAGTATTAACTTAGATCGTCATCATATTTTTGAAAAACATATCACTAGAGAGACTAAACCACCTTTTCCATTTTGATTCTACAATGCTTGGATATTGCATCCAAAATGTAAAAAAGTGGCTCCAAAGACATCAACCTCATTAAACTACAATGATGTTTCCTAATATTTTCTTATAAATATCAATGTTATTAACAAATCAATAAAAATATGTATCCTTGATAACATTAGACTCTTAAAGTAAAATATTTTTTAGATTGATTCATTGCTTCATTTAATTAAAGAGTGTGATACTAGTGGTGTCTTTTCATCTGACACTAAGAAATATAATAATAGTATACATGATATCAATAATCTATTAAAACTCAATTAATTCATGAAAAATGAGTATTTTGAAGTCCAATGGATTATATAAGGTGATCATATTTCCTAATTTTTTAACACTCTTCAAATATTCCAGATTTTCAATAGACCCATTTCTATTCTTAGTGACAATGGGGTGTTCGTTGAAAAAAGAGATAATTTTGTTCTACTATTTTTTCTTTTTACAAGAACCTATTTTTTGGACCCAATAACCACATTAATATTATTGAATGTATCATTCCTAGGATTTTCAATAATGAGGTAAATTAAATAATAATTATTCTTCCCCTTGATTTTTAGATCAAATATTTCATTTTTAGATTTAACTATATATCATCTATTGGATGATATGGGTTCATAATCTCTATACAAACCTATTGGAAGATTATACATTGTGTTGTATTCTATATTTTCAGTCACTTTTTTAAAGGTTGTACAAATGACATAGTGTATTAGTTCCTATTTTCTTATAATAATTCTCATGGTTTATAATGTGAATGAGATCATTCTTTTCATACCTATGGAAATTTTCAATGATATATATATAATAATTGGTAAAATTACACCCAATAGGATTTCTATAATTTCCAATATAGTGTGTCTCCAAACCTATTTGGCTTTATGAAAGGTATAACTATTCATGATTGGATTATAGCTAAATCAAAAGTCATTAATATTTTTATGAAATCCATTATATGGGGTAACATTATTCTCAATAATGATGTTAACACAGGATTTGATACATTAGGTTTTGGATTAAATTTTATGGTTTTAGGAAAGTATAATTATAACAACATCTTTATTATTTGGTTTTTTACAATCCTAGGTTTAGAACATATCTTTGTGCATATCAATTTCTCCAACGAGGGCTATTTCACATGTACTAAAGTTGTTAGGGAAGTTGGCCCTATCATAGCCATCATCATCTCAATTTATGATGTAAAATTATGAAGTCACATTCTCAATATGTAATATTCTAATAAAATAAATCACATCAGAGCTTATTAGGGACTTGTTCCACTATTCACATATTGTAAGATGATGAAATCATTCTTTTTTTTTCAAGTTGAAAAAATAAACATCATTAACATAAATTGTTTTCTCATTCATTACAGAAAAATTTCATTGTAGAAAATCATTTGATATATGTTATACATATACATTAGGAAATTTTTTTACTGTAGCTAGAAATTTTGACATCATGGGTGAGATCGGAATTCGAGAAGCTATGCCTCTGTTAAATTATATATGTATCCCTATGTGTTTCTGGAAAACCATGTGTTGGTAAGTTTCCTAATATTGTTAGCTATGTTTGAAATCAGATGGATTCCTAGAATGAAAAAGCTCCTTCATTAGAAGGAAGGGTTGAAATTTTCAAATCTGTGATATTTTAAATATTTTCTACTCATATGTGATTCATAAATAATAATATTCCATCATTATGAGTATCAACACCACCATCAAATTAGTTTTTAATGAGTTTAATTATTATTTGGAGAAGACTAATGATTATTCCTTGGATCAATATTGTCAAAAAAATTCATCATGGTGGTATTGATATAAATAATATATATAAATTCACTGAATATTTTCAAGATAACTTTATGTATACTATTATGAATTAGATGTTGTAGTCTTTATACATTTTTAGATACATTATTTCATGTAGGATCAAAATTGGGAGCATAAATAATGTAAACTCTTCTATTTCTCCTCCCTCATGAATTATTTCTCAAAAAATTTAGTTAATTATCACTAAATAACAATATTTATTCAATAATTAAACATTTTGTTAGATGAATAGAAAGGTATGACTCCAATAAAAACTTGAAGCTATCCTGATGCTTTATCTGAAAAAAAATGTGATGATCAAAGACCACTTCGAGCACTCGTCAGATATGATTATTGACTATATCAAGGAATTGGTTTAATATTATAACATAAATAATTGTTATTATACTCTTTTATACTAACATGACTCCAATGGGAGACTATAATAAATGGCCTCTTATTAAGAGGATATGAATGTGAATTACAAAAATTGGGTAATATCATTGAAAATAAGCATTATTCTACAATCTAGATTCTTTATTTCATGGAGATTTATGTAGTAAAAACATCATACTAAGGATTTTTTGTATGTTGTTATTATTAATATTTTATCTAAATATTTATTATTTAACTACAATTGGGATGTAATAGAATACCTATTCATAGGCTAAGCTACTAACTCTAAGCTATGAATTTTAGTTTATGAATTTATTAAAACTAGAACTTATAGCATATCTAGAATCTGAGATATCATATTAAATGGTTTTAATCATACAATTTCATAAAATATTATAATACAAATTTAAATTTCCTATTTATATATTATTCATACCATATGTACAAGACAAAATAAATTGGAATATTGGTGCATTTACATCAATAAATAGTCGACCTAACACAACATTGTTTCTACTATGAAATAATAGAATGAAATTCAAAATGGTCATTGTGAAAACTCATTTCACGGTCATACCATTCTTAAGAATTCATAAATATAGGTAAATATAATTATACCTATGGGAACATAGATTTCATGTGGATTCCTTTATTTCCTATCTGGATGATATGTATCTTTTGTGGTGGATCAAGAGGAAATATCAACGCTTCTGGTTATGGTGTGACTTTCAGAAATCATCATGGTCAAATAGTGTGATGCCTATATATAAATTGGGGAATCACCGCATACCATGATGATGAAATTATTTGAAATATCAATTTGGTGGATTGGGAAAATAAACGATTCTTCCTCATGTCTTGGCCATAATGTAACTTAACCATCATTGTTCAAGCTACCGGAAATGGTATTATTCATCTCTCATGAAATTTGACTATCAGTTGGAGAAACTGAATGGAAGTTAATTCTTCCATAAAATATATCATTATAGAAAAATTTCATGAATAAAACTATTTTTATGATGGTATTTCTAATAAATGTGTCACTACTCATGAGTTTATATGGGGAAATGACATACGTGATGAGAATTTCTATTTTTGGAAAGTTGAATATTGTAAAAAATTACCATTTGGAATTCTATAATCATACAATTATTCAATAAAGGGTACCTCTCCTTTGGGGAAATAAATCATTATAACTTAAAAAATGAAATACAATATGAAATTCAAGAACATGTGATTGTCAAACAACTTTAAACCTCTTTGGAAACTGCTCCAAAATTCCCAATGATATGGCTCTCTTTACCAAGGTTGATTCATATGATTATATTTTTCTAAAACCCACAATATAGAATATGGAATGATGATCCCCATGTATGATAATTAAAAATATAATCATTAAAATTTCATATAATTGAAATGATATAGTCCATGACATGTTTTATACTCAATAATTGATACGTGGAAATTCAATTCAGACCATGAACTCTCCCCTGGGGTATTACTCATTGTTTTAAACTTCAAAAATAAAAAAATATGTTTTATTTTTTCTGAGATTATAAATACCCCTATAGTTGATACACCACACTATGGGGATATCTTATTTGACATAAGGTACACATATAAAAAATTAATCTACCATGAATAATTTTTTGGAATTTATTTTCTATTCATTTTAAATAGTTCATGTACACATCTCAAAATTCCATGAAAACACCCATTTAGAAATTATATAACAATTTTCAGTTAATATATAACACTCTAAATCAACACATCTACAATCCCTATGCTATAAAAGAACATTATGTACAAATATGTTGAACTCCTAAACAAATTCACACAAAAAATATAATTTCTAATGAGCTATGTCATTTTTTCATTTAACAGAAAAATATTATGCCCATTTTTAGATACCACTAAGGCACACTGATGTCACATTAAACATCTATATTGATTCTTCATCATTAAAGAATATTTTAGGATTTTTTAGTTAATCTAACACCTACAGAAAAACCTAACCTCAAGAGAATCATTATAAAACATATGTGTTTGATCTTGATGTATATGTTGAGAACAGAAGAAGAAACAATAATAATATCCACTATAGTCATTTCTTGATGTCAAAGTACATAATAATCTTCCTAAAAAATAGATAAAATACTTTTTATCACAAAAAATGTAAAATTTTATTTTATTTTTTTGACTTTATTTATTTTTGTTATACTATAATTAGGATTTGTCATTAGTATTAATCTATATTTTATAGTAATTTTTTTAAGACTTCCATTTTTTAATGAGAGATCAGAATATATTATAGAATGTCTCGGGTTGTATACCTTTCACTCCATGGCTTGTCTTATATAAATTTTTCGTTATATGATTATAAAACATTACAAAAGTGTTTCACATACCTTATTCAAAAGTTAAATTTGAAAATCTATAAATATAATTTCTTTTTTTGCAGAGTAATAAATAAATTTATAGTACAAAATATTATACAATAATATATTTGGTACATTTTATTCTGTTTTAATGGAATATGATACAATATTAAAAGAGAAAATTAATTTATAAATTCACCGATTTTATGATATGTAGAGAAATAGATGATTTTTATATTGAAATGGTTATATTAAGATATACATTAAACGAATACTAAGTGGTTGAATACATTTAAAATAAAAAATATCTCATGACCATGATGGTTTAGTTTTCATATAACAAAAAAAATTCCCTCATGTACAATCTTACGTATGTTATAAAGGATTTTGTTAGAAATACAATCTTGTATACGATGTGTTTTTTTCTTAGATGGATAGTCATAACAGCTAGGTAACCCAAGGAATGGAGTGGGGGAAAATTCATATGATGGTTTTGAATAAGAATTTTTCCACATTAATATGAACGAGTCATAAAAATTAATGTTTAGCATTTTTTTAACATGCATGACTATGTTTTCCCAAGAATACTATATTTTAATTAAATCATAGAAAAACAAGGATATTTGACCTATGATACTTATAATATATATGGTCATCATTTTAATGGGGGTTCTTTCAATAAATATCATCATTTCATTGAATTAAAAAATGATATTCACCAAATTATTTTCTCATGTTTTAGAATATATCATGGATCATGAATTTCATTTTGGTATAAATCATAGGTTATAACTATAATTTTATTAAATTTATAATAATGTATCATAATTTTTTTCATGGATAAAAATTATAATTGAAATGAATTAACTGTTTAAAAAACATCTTAAATATTTAATTTCAGATATTGAATACATATTGTGACTCCTAAATCATTCTTTATGTGTACTAACTCCAAAATAGAATATATTTGATTAAATATTGAAAATAAATAAATATTATCACTGGGATAAGAGTTATTGCCTCCAAATAAGGCTCATATGATCTTAATTTCCATAGTGGTTTTATTCTATAACTGCAATCCTATAATTATACTTTACCCAGATATTGATATTGAATTTATAAAACTTGTCTGGATAAAAAATAATATTTAATTTTGATTAAGAAAAATATTTATTCAACATATATGAATGAAATTTTTTATGTAATTTTTTAGATTGTGAATGGTTTATAAAAGCTAAATGTGGGTAATATACATTATGATATTTAAGATAATAGGCTAATGGTTGTTGATTATAGAACCACATATCATTGGAGTTGGAACCATCTATATCTAAATAATAAAATGATTCAATAAACAGCATAGAGATTTATTATTTGAGTTAATCAACTATAAATAATTCTATAAATTAGCTTCTTTTTTAATATAAAAATCGATGAATGAAGTTATTGTTGATAACATTAGAGGAATAGTGTAATATTATACCTAAAACATAGTGATAAAGTTGAAAAAATTAGTGTTGAATAATGAGATGGATATAACTATGTCGTAACCTTTATTGATTAATTCATTAGTTATAGTTTTGGGTTTCTTTTTAGATATAAATTTTAATACTTTAAAATCCAAAAAAGATTAAAAAAACATAATAAACATGAAAAAAAATAATGTTATTTAATTATATTAAGTACATTAAAAATAAGCTATAATACCAATAATCATTTATGTGATTTGGATATTTGTTATAAGATATTAATCCACCAATACAACAATGTAAAGTTGTTTCATAAAAGAGGAATCATAACCTTTTTGGAAAGGTATTATGTGGGGTGGAGGGGTGGCCCATGATTCAAGGGGATCTGTCATCATAATGATTATAGTTCACTATGGTTGTGGTCGTTATCTATTGGCCTAGGTAATGAATATTCTCAGTGGTCTTAGTTTGTGCCACTAACGTAATATTGATATCATTGAACTAGAAATAGACTATATGACTCCCTACCATGCTCTGTATGGTGCAAGTAATAATCCTTGGCTGGTCTCTAATATAATCAGAAAACGAAAAGGCCTTCTTAGTAGTCGCAAAAATTTAGTTCACACTTGTCGCAAGTGAAACAAAGTGGTAGATCATCTAGCTTCAATTTATTCTCAAAATTCTATTTCATTAGCTCTAGAGGGTAGGAGTATCCTAAAGGCTGAGGGAGAGGACCATGTTTGAGGTGATTCCGTAGTTTACATTACTTTAGCGCCCATAACCTCTATCTCTCTTATAATACACTATTTTGGATTGTTATGTGTGTCTTTCCCTCTAATAAATAAATAATGATGATGATGAGGATTATTGATAGAAATGAGTGGAATGTAAGTAATGGTGAATCTTATACCACACTATCAGAATGCAACACATGTATTTTAAGCATCTCTTTTCCGGGGAAAATCACGTCTTATGGGATTAGGAGTAGCTCAATTGATATATTTTTGTTCACATTTCATTCATATAAAGGTATAATCTATTTATTTAATTATAATTTAACCAATAACTATTAATATTAAAATAAAATGTACAAGTGTGGTGAATAGTCCATTATTTCCATATCAAGAGTCTTGAGTCAAGGATTCTAACTTAAACAAGTGGATAATCTGGAATTGAAGGCTTTTTTTGGTTAATATTTATTCAAGAATCAAGGGTATGGAATATATTAGAGGGATGGGGATATTCCACAAATTGATTGTAACAATTTTTAGGTATTCCATTATGGGTTTGGATGGCTATTTATGAAAAAATTTAAAGAAAAATAATGCAAGAGGATGATACGATAAAAATCAAAGGAATAGAAGTGAGTTATTAAGATGTAATGGGGAATATCATGGTCATTACTTATAAACTGAACCATATTTAAGAAAAATTATATATTTAAATTCAATATTTAAGTGTACCGAATAAAATTGGACAGTATTATGTTGAAGAATCTCTTACCCACAAGAATGCATGAGGGGTGGATGGTGGTAATAGTTTAATTACAATGTTCACAAGAAGAACTAAAGTTAAATTTCCCCTTAATCATGAATTGTGCCATCAGAGTGAAGAATACATATTATATTACATGAATATTTTTGTTCACTACATTAATCAATTATTATAATTTTAATGACAATATATTAAATTTATACATTGAGGCATCATAATTTTTCTTTTATGAAATGTTTTGGGTTTGATGAATTTGTAAAATAAATTTTTATTTATAAGCTTCTTATAAAATCAAAAAAGTTTTTTTTGTTGGTTTTCTTAAATAAATCATGGTTTCTATATTATTAATCCTTCTTTATATAATATATATATGAATCAATATAGCATTATATTTGAAATGGATTACATGAATTATGGGATTTATGGTAGTAAAATTAATATTAAACAAGATCAAGGGAAATAAAAATTAATAGATCATATAATTGAATGTGAGAATTTTCTATAAGAAATAAGGGATATTGAAATAGATTAGTTAATTATATAATTTCAATTATCTTCTAAAAATAATCAATATACTAATATATATACATGAGTCCTTCATATAATTATACTAAATTAACATTTATTGAAAAAAAACTTCTTCCTATATATATTACATGTTTTTTTAATTTTATGAAATGGTAAGAGGTTAAAAAATATAAAATGAAATATAATTATTGAAAGAAATATTAAAAATATATTTTTATATCTATTAATGAGCTCAACATTCTCCCATGATTCTTGAGATTATATCGAAAAATTCCAAATTTCCGATTACATTTTTTAACTTATGATCGACGATGATGTACTCAAGTAGAAAATGTAAATAATTTGAGTATTAGAATACTTTAATTTAGTAGATAATGAGTCTAATAAATAATTTAATAGTTTAATATAGTATTTTTTTAATATATATAGTTGTGTTTTTAATTAGTTTATTTTTATTAAAATTCAGGTTTGACATGTAATTAAAATTATAATAAAAAATTTCAGTCGATCCAAGTTGAATCTAATAATGTAGATTTGTTGACCTTGAGATGATTTAGAGATGAATAAAATGCATGAACAAAGATACATGGTTGAGAATAAATACCATCTTGATTGTATAATCATGTTCATAGCTCAATCAAATGTACTAAGATATTAAATGTGATTTTACTCAATTATAATTCAATCAGTACACACAAAATTTGATCATGCCAATAGGTTGTAAATGTATTTTTCAAAAGAAATCATACTAAAATTTTATAGTTATTAATTGTAAAAATATATTATTTTTAAACTATTATAGATTCTTTTTATTGATTATAGTGACATGGTTCTCCTAGTAGAGATGATAAAGTACATTCAGATATTAGTTGTCATATTACCTCATTATGATTATAATAATTGTTAAATACTTTTTAATTCAATATTTTAGTAGGGAATTTAATCAATTATTTATATATGATATACTTTGAATATTTTTAGGATCAAAAAAGTGTAAATAATGTATATATATTTAAATTATTTATTTATGGATTTTACAAATCTTCTCATAATTAAAAAACTGATTTTATAATTCATTAAAAAAGTTTGGTTTTATCGTGTATATTCAAGTGTGATGTGTATATATGGTAGTAATTTGAAGTGTTTTGGAATTTATAGTGGATTATTTTAGTGAAAAAACCCCATTTTAAATGACATGATAACCTTATATATATAGCGACGTGAGCCTTTTATATATAACATTTCCTGATTTTAAGCATAATTAATCATCAGAGTACAAGACAAAGATAGATAAGTCTAGTGTTTTGGAAGACTAGGTACATATAACATAAATCATGGGGCTAAAAAACATCTTTATTTAATCTCCATAAAGATCTTCTAACTTCTATTCCACCCTTACATCTGCAAAGGGTACCCTGAAGAACACATGAACATAGGGATGAGCTAAAAAGCCCAGTAAGGGAATGAACCTAAGGATACATCTCAATCACATGAGTTAGGAGGCATGACATAATGATATCAAAAGAAAAAAACTTATAAACACATTTAATATAATAATGGTATCATATATACATGTAATCATATAAATGTGGCCGAATCATAAATCAAATCTTTTGTACGGGTCAAGGCTAACCGCCAATCCCGTTTCCCATTTTAGTACGGGTCAATGAAAACCACCAATCCCGTTTCACATCGCATATCATGAGACTTAACCTTAACCAATGCATTCGATCACTATCTGGGAACACCCATCTCAACATTTTCATGAATATTATATCCACAAAAATATTATTACCACATATACAATCATACATAATCAACCATACACAAATATAAGGGTACCCATTAAAAGAATTGGGTACCTCAATCATGACATAAATCATAACCAATGGGCGTATCATGAAAGTGTCCATGTAAGGAAAGAATTAGAAAATACACGGACGTTAATTGGGTAAAATACCCATATATAATTGTAAGTGGAGTCCAAAATAAATGACCACATATGAGAAATTTATTTTTAAACATTACCATTAAAACATTTTTGTGAAGTTTTAAGGAATATACTATAGAGCTTTTAAAATATTAAAGATTAAATTCTTTTATATAAAACTAGAATTGTACCAAGAAGGTTTTCATAATAAAAATAATCAATTTACAAATACAATGGTGTCTTAAAATATAAGGTAGAGTGCACTTGAGATTGGGTAAAAGTTTAGGAAGTTCGTTTAAAACGAGTGTGCTTATTGGGAAGTATCGAGGAGAGATTCACTTAAAAGCATGTATATCCCTGAACGTTAATGAGATATGGATCATAGAACATGAGTTTGTAGCATATAAAATGAATTTTTAAGTTCTAAATAAAAATAAAATACAACTATATTTTGGTAAAAAGAACGATAGAGGAACCCGAAAAAATAAAGGAAGTTCAGGTAGAATACATTATGGTTTATCGGCATGGTATCAGGTGTAACTAAGAGGTATTGATGAGAGATATAAGGGTTTTCTAATCAATTATAAAATATTAGGGAAGTGTTGGGAAGTATTATAATAATGCCCCATCACTTGTTATTACAAAAAAATGCATATCATAGAGAACAATATTTATTAAGAGTGAAAAGGGGAGGATCCCTTACCTTAAATCTATTGGTGTTATCCACTTGTTATTAATGACATGAATAAAAAAATTAGGATTATTAATTAATATTTCAAAAACCTCATCTATATTCAATTTATTTATTTTAACACTGTTTAGTTCATTCAAATCATTTTTGATTAGTTACAAGGTTTAATTCATTATTTGGGCTCGTTTGTTTACTAGGCTTTGAAAGATCGTCTCACTTATATTCAAGTTTGGATTATATGAAAGATGAAAGTGGTTGTCCATAATTTAAGTTGTATTCATTAGTTAATATCCAGAATATTAAATAGTTTAAATTTTAATTAGGTTACTTAGAGTGAAGTCGATTTATTATATGTATAACCATAGTGATAACCATTTTTTTAATCATTGGATTTGATTAAAAATAATGTGTTTTTCTTTATAAATTAATTCCATTTGTACCAAAGGATTACAGAACCAAAAATTGGAGATATCACATATATAATAATCTAGTTCAACAATAACACAAATGGTTTCATGATCATAATTAAAGATAATTATAGAAATTAAAAAATGGTTGTCCTTGAATGTGCTAAATTAGCACATCTCAAAAAATGTTTTCATTTATTTCAAATAAAATGGTTGGGAATGGAGAAAAGATAATGAAATATCCCACTATCATGAGTAAATTACAGTAAATGTATGTTACTAGATTTAACATACTATTATGGTGAAGGTAGGTGAGGAAGGAAATAAAAAAGGAAAAACCTTAAAAGAAAAGACGAAATTGGGAAGAGGAATTTATATCTTGAGACTTTCTCCTTTGAGAACCTCTTAAGCATAGAGGTTTTGATATTTTTGGGATTATTAGAACTTCTGGACGTTGGGGAGGTCATGTGGGAGAGATTTGGGATGAATAATTGGAAGGCACAAGGCTTGAGAGAACTGGAGAGAGGAGGGAGTGAAAGCGGGTTTTTATAGTGGAGGAGAGGAGGGATTTCATAATATTATAATCATTAATTTGTTATATCTACCCAAGACAAGTAATAATAAGTATTCCTTAACCAAGAGTAGTGATGTTATCATGTGATACCTAACCAAGTATGCTTACATCAGCAGAACATCATCGATGACTCAATTAATCCATTATTTAGCATTTATTATGTATTATCAGATTATACTATTCATCAAAAATTCATGTATTTTAAAAAATCCCAAAAAATCACCCTAACCAAGTGTAGAATCCAAAAATGAAGTCCATTTTTCAAAATTAATTTTATAAATATGATAATTTTAATATTTAATTAAAATAATAATTTATTATCAAAACAATTTTTAAAACATTCATTAATTTATTCTAAAATATTGGTATATCATACTTCCAAATTGAATAGTATTTTTATACCACCATAAGAGAGGTTACTATTCATTAGGTTATGTCACTTTTTATAAGGGTATGTTACTATTCATTAGTGTAGGTTACTATTGACCAAAAATTATGTTTTCCATATCGGACTCGAAATAATTTACTGATTACAACTGTGTATGCCAGATTTTCAAAATTCCAAACACAGATGAGACAAACTTATGTTTAAAGGTAACCTACCACTTAAGAGTTTGTTATTTTGTGTTATAATGTTATTTTAGGACATACTTATGAGAAGGGGGTTTCCATTGTAAAAAATTGGGTTGTTACATTCTTCCCCCCTTAAGAAATTTCTCCCTCGAAATTTTGTTTTACATTCTAAGCCAAAAATAGGTGTGGGTACTTTTACTTTATTTCTTCCTCCAATTCCCATGTTTTCTCTTCGTACTTATGGTTTCTCCATAGTACCATGACCAGATGAGTTTTCTTGTTGCGTATAACATTTTCTCTATGATCCAAGAGCTTCAGTAGCTACTCCTTGTAAGAGAGATCATCCTCCAACTGTACCACCTCTGAAGAGAGTACTTTGGAAGGGTCTAGTATTTATTTCCTTAAGAGGGATACATGAAGGACATCATGTACTTTCGACATAGTAGGTGGAAGTTCCAATCAATAGGCCATAGCTCCGACTCGATCAAGGATCTCGAAGGGGCCAATGTACATGGGAATTAACTTCCCTTTCTTCCCAAACCACATGTCCTTCTTTCATGGTGATATACAAAGAGATACCATGTCTCCAACATTGAACTCAAGGTCTCTTGACGGTTATCTGCATAACTCTTCTATCGAATTTGGGCTGCCTTGATATACTGATGAATGGTTTTCACCTTCTCCACCATTTCTTTGACCATTTTATGTCCTATCAGCTTACGCTCACCTACTTCATCCCAACATGCCAGTGTTCTGCACCTTCTCCCATAAAAGGATTCATATGGTGTCATTCAGATGCTCGAGTGAAGAATATTGTTGTGGGAGAGTTCAACCAGTGGAGGATGTTGGTCCCATCCTCCGTTGAATTCCATTGAACACGCTCTCAACATGTCTTCCATTGTCTGAATAGTTCTCTCAGATTAGAAATCAGTTTGAGAATAATAGGCCATACTAAAGTTCAGTTCAATTCTCAGAGCATGCTGGAGACTTTTCATGAACATCGAGGTGAATCATGGATCACGATCAGATACAATACATAGTGGTAATCCTTGCATCCTTACCACTTCTTTGATGTAAATCAATGCAGTTTGATCCAATGAAAAGTCCTCTCAAATCGTGATAAAGTGAGCTGTCTTCGTAAGATGATCTACGATGACCCATATAGCATTGTCTGCTCTAGATGTCTTTGGAAGTCCATTGAAAGAGTCCATGGTAATTTGGTCCCACTTACATGCTGGTATGGGAAGTGTTTGCATCATCCCCATTGACTATTGTCTCTCAACCTTCACTTGATGACATATGAGGCCCTATGATGTATATTCGGCAATCTCCCTTTTCATATTGTCCCACCACAAGTTTTCTCAGAGATCTTGATACATCTTTGTTCTCCCTGGTTGGATAGTGAAGGTCGAGCTATGTTCATCATTCAATAGCCCCTTATTCATCTTTGGATAAAATGGTACACATAATCATGTCCCAATTATTAGAACTCCTTCCTCAAAATTTTTGAAATCAGAGGACTTCCCATTTTTCACAGCTTCCACCATTTTCTGAATTTCCACATCCTTTATTTGAGAATCAGTTATTTTCTACAAGAGGTATAATTGATAAATCATTTGAGAAAGGATTGATTATGTTCCTCCCTTAATGATTCCCATGTCCATCCTTTTAAATTCCAAGAAGATCGAATCCTTTTAAATTCTCATAATTGATAAAGATGCAAGATCCTTTCTACTTAGAGCATGTGTGACCTTTTTTTCAATAATGGGATTGTAGTAGACTGAGCAGTCATAATCATTGATGAGATCAATCCATATTCACTGGTGCATATGAAGCCCTTTCTTTGTGAATATATATTTGAGACTCTTGTGGTCAGTATATATCTCACATTTATTTCCATAGAGATAATGCCTCCAGATTTTCTACACAAATATCACAGCCACGAACTCTACATCATGTGTGGGATATTTTTGATTAGGAATTTTCAGCTTCCTTGATGCATAGGCTATCAATTTATAATTTTTCTTTAGCACACTACATAATACTTTTTAGAAGCATTACTATACACCACAAATGGTTCTCTACATGTAGGGACTGTGAGTACCGGTGCAGTGATAAGCCCCTTTTTCAACTCCTTGAAATAGTCATCATATACCTGTGTCCAGACAAACATTACTCACTTCCATGTCATATTGTTAATTTGGTTTGACAATCGCGAAAAGTTCTTCATGAATTGTCGATAATACCATGAAATAACAAAAAAGCTAAAGATCCCTATTACAGAAGTTTGCCTCGGCCACTCTGTAATTGCCTTCGTCTTGGAAGGGTCCACAAATATCCCTTTCATGGGGATAACATTCCCCAAGAATGATACTTCCTCCATCCAGAAATCACATTTAATGTACATTTCATACAACTTATCCCTTCGCAAAGTCTTTAACACAGTTTCCAAATGCTCCTCATGTTCCTCCTTTCTCTTGGAGAATATCTGAATATCATCAATAAAAACTACCACAAATTTTTTGAGGCAATATCTAAAGACTCTATAAATTAAATCCAGGAAAATTTCTGCCACATTAGTGAGCCCTAAGGGCATCACTATGAACTCATAGTGTCCATACCTCGTTTGAATTTCATTCTTGGGAATATCTTACTTCCTCACCTTTAGTTGGTGATATCCCGACCGAAGGTCCACCATAGAGAAATAACTGGCCCAACAAAGATGATCGAACAAGTTATCTATCTGTGGAAGGAGATACTTGTTCTTTATAGTGATTTAATTGAGGTCATGATAATTAATGAATAGGCACATTGATCCATTATTCTTCCTGATGAAGAGGACTAGAGCACCCCATGGTGAAGCAGTCAGTCATATAAAACCCTTCTCCATATTCTCATGTAACTACTTCTTCAGCTATTCTAGCTCTACGGTTGCCATTCTGTAAGGTGCCTTTGAGATTGGCAGAGATCCAAGGATAAGTTCAATTTATAACTCAACCTCTCGGTCAGAAGGAAGACTAAAGACTCTTCGGGGAATACATCAGTGTAACTCCTCATGATGTGCATTTCATCAAGAATGATTCTATCCATTGTCCCAATCACTTTAGCTAGATATGGTTTCTCACAAGGAAGCAATATCCAGACACGAGATGAAGATTATAATGGAGACTAATCTTCTTCCTTACACTTGTAAATAATCAAAATATGCTTCGGGATGTGAAAAGTGATCTCCTTTTCCTGAAAATTGATGTTGGACATGTACAACGATATCCAATCCATGGCCAAGATAACGATGAACTCCACTAAAGGACGTATGAAAAGATTTTCTGGGAGGTTCATTCTACAAACATTAACCGGGGAGGAGTTATAAACCATGTATGAAATAATTTCCTAATTCGATGTTCTCAGAGATAACTTTTCCTCAAAATTTTTAGGGGGTGTTCGAATAGTTCTACTAAACATGCAAGATATGAAAGAATGTGTAGAATCAGAATCAAATAGTACGTTCACTATTATTGATTGAATTACAAGAGTAACTGTAACCACATCATTTTCCAGCTCAACCTTAGTAGTGGTGACAGCATAATCCCTTACTTGTTGCCTTGGAGGTTGTTGTTGATTGCCTCCAATAACCCTCGTCTTAGAGCAATTGTCCGCATAATGCCCAAGCTCTTTGCAGTTATAACACTGCACTACAGGCTGAGTGTTGATCTGAACCTTCCTTTTTTCTTCAAAATTAGTTGGATTTTTCATATCCCTTTGGCAGTTCTTGGCCAAATGACCATACTTTCTGCATTTTAAGCAATTCATGGTTCTCATGAGACAGTCACGAAGATGCTTCTGTCCACAATGTTTGCAAAGGGGAAAGTGAGGCATCTTTCCATCATGGGATTTGTTTGATGAACCACCCATGTTGTTCTCCATTTTCCGCTTCTTATCACTAGCCCCATGATACAACTGAGAGTCTCCAATCACAATTTCAACCTTGAGGAAAAACTGACAATCACATCATAGATGTAGAAATCTCGAATCACCAACACTTTTTGTAGGCTCGGTTTTAGTCGGAAAAAGAAGTAATCCACCTTGCTTTCGGTGTTCATGGAAAAGCCAGAGGCATAGCATCCATGTCTTGTAATGTCCTCTTCATAATCCCCAATGGACTCATCTTCCTTTTGCGTGAGTACAAGGAACTCTGTTTCCATCTTGAGAGGAAGGGTTCAAGGAAAATATTTGTTGAAAAACATCCTCTTGAATTCCTCCCATTCTTTGGAAACAATTTCCTCTTGGGAATTTGTAGTCTTGGTTAGTGTCCACCACTGAGCAGATTCACCATCAAAATGATAGATTTCCAGTACAACTTTCTCTTCTTCTGAGCACTGGAGGTCAGAGAAAATCTTTTCAATGGAGTTAATCCACTATTCTACGAGGAGGGGATCAGAAGACCCGCTAATCATGGGGGGACTTTTCCGCATGATGGATTCTACGACAACTTTCACTTTCCATGGAGGATGGGAAGGATCCACCTGATTCAAGTTATTATTCATAACTCATGCTAGCTGATCAATAAATATCATGAAGTTTTGAGCACCCGTTTCTATCATATTAGGCATGTCATTAGGGAAATCATCACATTGCCTATCACATTGGTTGTTGGAATGTGTTCTTCTATTTCACGTCATTAACTATGAAAAACAATGTATAATTAGAGGTCATGAATACATAGCTATTGAGAAAAGAAAGAAACATTGAAAATAAAAATATGAACATATAATGAAGAAGTATATCATGAATTGTGATTCCTTAGGTTTATATCTAGTTTATTCTCGATATATTTCTAAACTTATATTCTTATGGGATTTTTCCCTTAATAAAGTTTTATACTAAGCTCGTGAATCTAATGAAGAATATCCCCCAGGAGTGTCATAACCAAGAGTGAAGAAATTCTCGTTATCATGCAACAGTTCCCGTTTGAGTCTAGCTCCAAGCGGTGCTTTTGGGTTTTACCCCTAGATACATCTGTGTTAGAGACACCTCTACCCGCTCGTATCTAGACAGGGAAGTGTTTTCTTGATAAACCACCTACACTATACTCACCAATATTTAGGACTGTTTTCTTATACTTAGTCTCATCCTTATGGTTCTCACTAAGGGCTCTATTCATAATCTCTAAAAATAACTAGACCATCCTTTGATACCAACTATAGCGATCCAAACCTTTTACATAAAACATTTCATGATTTTAAGCATAATTAATCATCAGAGTACAAGCCAAGGATCGATAAGTCTAGTGTCATTGAAGACTATGTATATATAACATAAAACACGGGGATAGAAAAACTTCTTTATTTAATCTCCATAAAGAGATTATAACTTCCATTGAGCCCTTACATCTGAATAGTGTACCCAAGGGAACACAAGAACAAAGGGATGTGCTAAAAACCCCAGTAAGGTAATGAACATAAGGATACATATCAAGCACTTGAGTTAAGAGGCCTTACATAATGATATAAAAAGAATGAAACATATAAAATCATTTAATATAAGCATGGGATCATATAAACCTGTAATCATATAAGTTTAGAAGAATCATAAATCATATCTTTAGTATGGGTCAAGGCGAACCGCCAATCCCGTTTCCCATTTTAGTACGGGTCAAGGATAACCGCCAATCCCGTTTCACATCGTATCTCATGAGACATAACATTACCCATTGCATTGGAGCACTATCTGGGTGCACACATGCCAAAATTTTCATGAATATTCTTGCCACATAAATATTCTCACCACATATACAATCATACATAATCAACCATACACAAACATAAGGGTACCCATGGAATGAATTGGGTATCAGAATCAGGACATAAATCATAACCAATTGGCGTATCATTAATGTGTCCATGTAAGGAAACAATTAGAAAATACATGGACATTCATAGGCTAAAATAGGCATATAACATGGAAATTGGTGTCAAACATAAGGGACAACATATGAGAAATGTATTTTAGAATCATTATTGTTAAACATTTTTGTGTGGTTTTAAGGAAAATTCTATAGAGATTTTAAAATAGTAATGAAGAAATTTGTTTATATAAAACCAGAATTGAAACAAGAATGTTTTCATAATAATAATACTGAATGTAAAAAGGCATTGTTTTCTTAAAACAGAAGGTAGAGTTCACATGAAATTGGGTGAAAGACTGGGAAGTTCCTTTAAAATGAGTGTGCTTATTAGGAAGTATCGAGGAGAGATTCACATAAAAGCATGTATATCCCTGAATGAAATTAAGAGATAGATCTTAGATCATAATTTTTGATCATATAAATAGAATTTCGAAGTTATACATAAACATAAAAGTCAAATATATTTTGGTAAAAATAACGATAGAGCAACCCGAAGGAATAAAGGAAGTTCAGGTAGAATCCATTATGGTTTATCGGTATAGTATTGGGTGTAACTAAGAGGGATAAATAGTAGAGATAAAAAGTTTCTCATCAATTATAAAACATTATAGAAGTACGGGGAAGGTTTATAAACATAACCCAACACGTGGTATTACACAAAAAGTCATAGCATATAGAACGATCTTGATTAAGAGTGAAAAGGGGAGGATTCCTTACCTTAAATCTATTGGTGTTCTCCAATTGTTATTAATGGGCAGAATAGAAAAATTATAAATATTAATTAGTAAGTACATAACCACTTCTGTATTCAATTTATTTATTATAACCCTTTTAATTTCATTCAATGTCTTTTTGATTAGTTACAAGGTTCAATTTCCTTGTTCATGCTCGTTTTTTTACTTGGCTTTAGAAGATCGGTTCACTTATATTCAAGTTTGGATTATATGAAAGATGAAAGTGGTTGTAAAGAAATGAAGATAGATTATATGTTGAGACCCAATGATTGATGTACGTGGTCGTTACATTACTTTTGTGGAATACTTAATACATAACAAAAACAGACACACAAGGATCGTAATAGTTTAGTTTCTTCGGAAACTCGAAACAAAATATTATAATTACGGTGAGTGATCTTCAATATCTCCCATAAAGATCTTCCCCTTTTTATTTTCTTACCTAAAATATTTCTCTAAATCCTGGGGAAAAGAAAAAATATAAAAGGGTGAGCTCAAATGCTCAGAAATGGTAAGCATGGAGAAAATAAAACAAATCATATACATTTTAACTTAAATACATGAACATAATGTTTAAACATCAAGATATTGAGAAATGACATAAAACATGGCATTAGGTAAGGCATAGATCATAAAAAAATTAATCATGATAAAATGGAAAGGGAATAAAACATGTAATTGCGGAAACTATTAACCACATGTTATGATTTCCATAGTAGCCAAGGCATTGCTTCCAAGACCATCTTAGTGGACAAAGTCCCTTACTGAACCGGGTTTACTTGCCTTTCCATCCCTGTATTACTGAGTCGGATTTACTTGTCGTTTCATCCATTTCTATCTCATGAGATATAAATCTTTACCCAATGCATTGAATTGAGATATAGGTCCCACCCATCTCATAATGAAACCATTATTATGTAAACCACAAAATCATAAATCATACCTCATAGCAGAACCCATGTAATAAAAATGGGATTCATAATAATCATGCCATCATAACACAATCCATATAAGATAAAAGGACATCATAAAAATAATTCCATCATAACATAATCAAAATAATGTAAAAAATAGGGATATAAACATAACCCTATATTACCTTAGATGTAAAATAATTTTGATAAAACACTTGAACTCCATTCTTGAGGAAAATATCCTTTCTACTTCAAAAAAATTTCCCTTTCTTAACATGTCATATAATTTTAAACTAGAATAAGTTTATTAAAAATAAACATTACAACTTGTAAAGGAAGATTCATGGAAATAATGTTCTAAAAATCCATTCAGGCCGTATAAGTTAAAAAAAACATTATTCTCATACTTTGGCCGGAAAATTCAAAAAAGTACCTCGTATGGTAAATATAACAAATATTCCTTCCATACGATGTGGTAAAAGTAGAAAAGGGTAATAATGACTTTAAACATACATGGAAGAATAGTAAAAATTTTATGAAAACATTTTGAGAACATATGGACATGGATAATAGTCCTAACCCTAGTAAATACTTACAAATAAACAATCTCATATAAGAATGAGATTTGAATAATTATCCCTTGCCTTAGGTCCGATACGCTTCGTATAGAACTGAACCTCCAGTATAATGATTTAAATAATGTCATTGACTTATTAAATAATCATATTCCTTGTTATGATATCATATATGTTTCACTTATGACTTTATATTACTCGTTCATTTGTAAATTCCATGTAAAAGCAGCGTTTTGGGTAAAATCATTTCATTTATCGAATGCGTTTCGACTTGTCGTTCTTGATATTATTACTTATATCCTGATTTAAATAATTCCATACTGTAAAACATGATTTATATATAATATATATTCATCATATACATATATATTATATCGATAAAAGGAATGAAATACACCGTTCATGGAGACGGTAGGCCGTATGTACGCATGAACACTGTTTTCGTTTCCTTATTGTATTGAATGAAATTAAATAGATGACATAAATATATATATACATAAATCCAGTAGAATTATTATGTCATATATTTCATTATTATTTATTATATTAAATTTATAATCATTCTTTAATGGTTAATCATGGAAAATGAATCACATCACGTTCGTGGAGACGGTAGCCCGTACGTACGCACGAGCGATGATATCATTCCCATGATCGTGGAATTTTATTGAAGTGTATGTATAATATTTCAGAATCAATATAACTTTACAATAATCATATATAGTCATTATTTACACCATTATACCCATCCAAGTAAGGTTGCGGTGGAAAATAGATTACACCACGACGTAGAGACGGTATTCTGTACGTATGCACACGCGGTGATTTTATTATCTGTAGGATGGATAGATGGTGAAATAGGGTTGTTTCGTACTTATAATAACATATCAATATATGAGTGATACTTATTTTATTACTTCATAATGAAACAACTAAATATGAAGAAGTTGAAGAAGAAATAAAGTTGAACGAATCGGTAACAGACATTACCTCTTCTTTGAAGCACCTCTTTGAGACCTCCACATAGGGCACTAAAATTTGTCTTTGAAGAATACCAGGACCTATAGGATGTTTCTAGGGAAGTGGGTAAGTGAAATGGGCAGAGGTTGGCCGAGCTTCAAGGATCAAGATGGTTTGATAAGGAGAGGGAGGCGTTGCCCTTTTATAAAGGTGGAGAGGGGCACCTTTGGAAATATAAGAAATATTAGTTTATATTAAATCCCAACCCCACTTAAAAACCTCAAAAAATTACTCAATTAGAATATTAAATGATATAGGGTTGTAATATAATCAACCAATAAAATTTATACAAGTAGGGAATTTATTTTTAACATTATCAACATGATTTATCTTTATTTAATCTATTAAATTTTATTTGTGGTAATAAGATTCTAAATTTTAAATTGTTATAAAAAATTACTTATGTGATTTGAATTATCCAGAATTAGATATGTTTTGACATTATCTACTATATAAATATAAATATATAATTTTTAAATATTTTTAAGATTTTTAAACAATTTAATAATATGTTATTTTTATAAAATAACAATAGTGTTAGTTTTGACACT
Organism: Viscum album; assembly: GCA_963277665.1. Lineage (NCBI taxonomy): Eukaryota > Viridiplantae > Streptophyta > Magnoliopsida > Santalales > Viscaceae > Viscum > Viscum album. Next base: position 1,174,126,610 of record OY728153.1, on the reverse strand, counting down.
ATTCATTTAATTGAATTTAATTTAAATCCACACAAAGTATATATTAAAAATAAAATATATAATAGGTTCCTAACATGTCATAGTAATCTATAATATTATTGGAGTACATAAAATAGTTCATATAATATTTATTTTAATATTTTAAAACCATTTATTTGGTATACCTCTGAATAAAATAATTAGTACATCATTTTTGGATAATTATTTGATATACATATTTGTTGCATAAAAATTTAAAATAAAATCCTTTAATAAAGATAAATATCATATATTTTATAATCATAATTTTACTCGAATTTATCATCTTAAAATATCAACATGTAAATTGTTATCTTTGTTAAATTATGAAGGTGACAAATTTGGAATAATGTAAAATAAAATATTATAAGTGTCATAATCTCTTTTATAAGGATAAAAATGGTCAAATATTAGACCATTGGACGCTTATGGTTTACATTTACATGACCAATTAGTTTTGGCCAGGGTTTTGGGTGCCTTTTATGGTCACTATTAGTTTAATAAAAACTATATTCTTGATTTTCACTAGATAAACAATTTCTGCACCACTATTGTGTCACAATTAATGATAATTATTTAATCCCTAAAAATTATAAATAAATTTATATAAGCTATATAATTTTATTATCTTTCTATAGACTATTCAGGTTCAAATTTCCATGATGTTTATCACTAAATTAAAATTAATATACTTATTAGATTTAAGAGAGTGACATGTTGTCACTTTCATTGGTTTTAATAATAAATAAATTATTTTCATGGAAAAAAGCCCATAAAATGAATCTATTCCAACCATTATGTTATATGGGTTGACTTTTAGTCATCCAATAGAATTTTGGCAGGTGTTAGGGTAATTTTATAATCTTATTTTTACCCTTAATTATCCAATTCACCTTTAACTATGTTAAATAAAATTTAACGTAGTTACTAGCCATAATGACCAAAAATAAAAAGTATCTTATTAAAATAATTTGGACCCACTTATTCCAAATATGGAAACCATTTTCCTGAATTAAATACAGAAAATTTTTAGAAATTAAATTAAAATTAATCCTGCTGTTGAAAGAAAACGGGTTTTTGTTTAAAACATTGCAAAAGATTGAATTGATTTAACCTACGAATTCAATGTAAAATCAATGCTAATGACATAAATTATATTAAATTGTAAAAATATATTCTATTTATACTTTAAAACCATTCAATATTATAACTTATATATATAAATTATCTCAATGAAAAAAATTTGTTTTTAATTAAAAAATAGCATAATTTTTCTATTCATCAAAACATGAAAGTTATCAGAAAAGAATCAAAAATTTATCCAAAGTAAATTTTTATATCCTAATTCCATAGAAGAATTTTATTTTGTCAAATTGAACTTATAAACATGTCAAAAACTAGATTTAATGTGGGTGCGCCATCAAAAGGTGGCAAAACTGCATTTTTTAAAAAATACTTATTTTACCCGGAAAATTTATTTTGTTCTCTTATCATGTTATAGAAAATTTGTAAGATGAATAGTAATGTTATAAAATTAAAAATGTAGTTAATACTATTCATAATGGCTCGTCCATAATAATATAATAACAATATATCATTGTTTAGTGAAACCCGGTATTGTGTACAACACACGCTCTCAAGAATGGTCGCGATTGCGTGTCATGCAAGCCAAGTCAGGGTTGCGTGTTGTGAAAGATTACTTGGTTGTTTTTTATAACATAATCCATCCATATTTCATTTATACATTGAATATATATATATATACACACATATATATATATATACACACTCAATGTTGTGAACTTGAAATTCTGTGTAACAAGATCCAAGAATAGTGTTGTGTATACTGCAAGCTAATACGGTGTTGCATATAGTACAAGCTAATCATGGTGTAGTGTACAATCAAAGGACATAAAAAGAATATATCTTATAAAATCTCGGGGTGTTATATTCTACCCCCTTTAAAATGAATTTTGTCCTCAAAATTCGTTGGTGTTATAAATTGTTTACTAATCATAGAAACCCACAGCGTAAAAAGGAATACTAAAACATAAATTTAAAAAAGAATGTTAGAAACATAACGGTCACCCAAGGTAACTCAACATTGGGTTTCCACATAAAAGAGTATAGGTGAAAATATGGATATGGAGAAAAAAATATAATGATCTTGTTCTGATGGAGAGTGGTAGAGAACATGGCTATGAAAAAAAGCCAACAATCAAAAAGCCATATATTTTTGATGATCTATGGTACCAACTGATTCATCGGATATAAGAAAACTAGGAAAAAAATTTGGTTTTCAATATCATTTCCCTAAAGTTGAAAATTTTGAATTAGAATAAATATGTTCTTGATTTTGGTACAATCTCACTGCTGTTCGTGCATTGAACAATTTCCACTTCATCTCTTAAAGAAATGATGTTGAATTTGTTATTCGTGAAGTTCTAACAGATCATGTGATAGAATGATGGGTCATTCTATCTGTTTCAAACTAAAGTTTAGCAAAAGTTATCAAATATACATAAGTCCATCTATGGTGAGGTTAATCATATATGATTCCAAAAATGAACTTATACTTCATATATCATACCGGTTAGTAAAATAAAACTAGTTTCTATTAACTAGGGACTTTTTGTAGGCCAGTGGTAGGTGATAAAGGCCAGTCGCACATTGGTTGTGTGTTCGATTCCCACAGCCTTGTCCGACGCAATGGGCTATCGCCTGTCCTGCAGGTTGTCCTTTTTCTAAAACTTCATTACTATAACATCCCATCAATAATATCGAAAAAATTTATAGCCTTAAACAATACTAAATTATATCCATCATAATCCATTTCAAATCTTTAGGGTTATCCAAAATACTTCTCTCCAAGCTTATAGTATAAAGAAAAAAATTACTAGAAATGTCATTTACCGAGCATGTGAATTCTTTCATTTGTCCCCGATATATCTTGTTGGTAAAATTCCAATCATGTGAATACCTTAATCATGTATTATCTTGAAACATGAATTACCATATAACCTTAGTGAAAACATGAATTCTGTCAAAAGTTAACTCTTTCCACATATAAAAATACAAAATAAAATTTATATACTCAAATCATGATATCACTTTGTCCTTTTATTAGCCATGAGCTCCTGAATACTGTCAAACATTTCATTTTCTCCTCATCCCTTTATTATGTGCATATCATCTGCTTTGAAAAATATTGGATAACTTTTCATTGTTACAGGTACCATAAAATTATTGAAAACCACAATAGACTAATAAAAAAATATTCTAATACACCATAAAAGTACCTCAAAAACATTATTTTTGAATACCAATACATAAACACATCAATCCATCCTCTACAATGATTTTCCTGGAATAATTCCTTCCTTGGTTTAGAAGTAAATTTTTAGGTCAGGGCATTGATTTGGGTAATGCCCATGTTCTCCACAAATAAGTCATTGAACTCCATAACACCCTGTCACTCTATGATACTTTTCTCCACACAGATAACATATGTCCCTCCATTTGAGGTATTCCTTAAGGTTCTTCATCCCTTCTTTAGAAATATCAATCTTCCTTTCTTTATGCTCCTCAACATGCGAACATGCATAAAAGTCTATCTTCCTCTTTTTTGATTAATTAGGCATACCACTAAATTTCACCTTGTTAATCATATATCGCGATGACTGATTTGGCATAATTAAAATAACTTTCTCTCTAGGTTTTATGCAATTTTTTTGCTCAGAATCACCAATTTTTTCATTGGATTCAATGTTAATAGAATTCCTTCTGGTTACCTTCATTGACTAAAACACAAAAGGAATTCTGTGAGAGGCAAAAATCATACAAGGAAAATAACATAATCAAGGGGGAGTACCTTCGACATCTAACATCTTAGGTTTAATTCTAATATCGTTACCGTAATTCTAGGACTATAACCTATACTTGTACTTAACATTAGGGACATCCCTAGACATACCTTAGAAATATCTCTAGGGATCTCACTAATGTTCTCGCATCCTAGTTTCCAATGGTTGACTATACCTTTCCTCTGATACCAACTCTGGATACCCAAAGCTTGACGTACATGGACATTACATTACTTTTGTAGAATACTCAATACATAACAAAAACAGACACACAAGTATCATAATAGTTTAGTGTCTTTGGAAACTCATAACAAAATCTTCTAATCGCGGTGACAGATCTTCAATATATCCCATAAAGATCATCCCCTTTTTGTTTTCTTACCTAAAAGATTTCTATAAATCCTAGGGAAAATAAAACATATAAAAGGGTGAGCTCAAATGCTCAGTAAGGGTAAGCATGGAGAAAGTAAAACAAATCATATACATTTTAACTTAAATACATGAACATAATGTTTAAACATCAAGATCTTGAGAAATGACATGAAACATGGAATTACGTAAGGCATAGATCATAAAAAAACATAAATCTTGATAAAATTACAAGGGAATAAAACATGTAATTGTGTCAACTATTAAGCTCATGTTATGATTTCAATAGTATCCAAGGCATTGCTGCCAGGACCATCTTAGTGGAAAAAGTCCCTTACTGAACCGGGTTTACTTGCCCTTCCAACCCTGTTTTACTGAGCCGAATTTACTATCCGTTTCAGCCATGTCTATCTCATGAGATATAAATCTTTACCCAATGCATTGTAGGGTGATATAGGTCCCACCCATCTCATAATGAAACCATTCTTATGTGTGCCACAAATTCATAAATCATACATCATAGCATAACCCATGTAATAAAAATGGGATTCTTAATAATCATGCCATCATAACATAGTCCATATAAGATAAAAGGAGATAATAAAAATAATTCCATCATAACATAATAAAAACAATGTAAAAATAGGGATATAAAAATAACCCTATATTATCTTAGATGGAAAATAATTTTAATAAAACACTTGAACTCCATTATTGAGGAAAATATCCTTTCTACTTCAAAAACATTTCCCTTAGATAACATGTCATATAATATTAAACTAAAAGAAGTTGATTAAAAATAAACATTAAAACTTGTAAAGGAATAATCATGGAAATAATGTTCTAAAAATCCATTCAGTTTATATAAGTTAAAAAACATTCTTCTTGTACTTTGGCCGGAAAAGTCAAAAAAGTACCTCGTATGGTAAACAAAAGAAAGATTCATTCCATAGGACGTGGTAAAAGTAGAAAAGGGTAAAAATGACATTAAACATACATGGAAGAAAAATAAAATTTTTATAAAAACATTTTGAGAACATATGGACATGGATAATAATCCTAACCGCAGTAAATACTTACAAATAAACAATCTCAGATAAGAATGAGATTGGAATAATTATCCCTTACCTTAGGTATGATATACTTTGTATGGATATGAACATCTTGTATAATGATTTAAATAATTTTATTGGCTTATTACATAATCATATTCATTGTTAAGATATCATATATTTTTCACTTATGACTTTATATTACCCGTTCTTTTGTAAATTCCATGTAAAAGAAGCGTTTTGGGTAAAATCATTTCATTTATCCTAAGTGTTTTGACTTGTCGTTCTTGATATTATTAATTATATCCTGATTTACATAATTACAGAATATAAAACATGATTTATATATAATATATATTCATCAAATACATATATATTATAGATCGATAAATGCAATGAAATACACCGTTCATGGAGACGGTAGGCCGTACGTACGCATGAATGCTGTTTTCGTTTCCTTATTGAATTGAATGAAATAAAATAGATTACATACATATATATATACATAAATCCAGTAACATTATTATGTCATATATTTAATTATTATTCATTATATATACTTTATAATCATTCTTGAATGGTTAATCATGGAAAATGAATCTCATCGCGTTCGTGGAGACGGTAGTCCGTACGTACGCACGAGCGATGATATCCTTACCATGATCGTGGAATTGTATTGGAGTGTATTTATACGAATTTAGAATCAATATAACTTTACAATAATCATATAAAGTCATTATTTACACCATTATACTCATCCAAGTAAGGTGGTGGTGGAAAATAGATTACACCACTGCATGGAGACGGTATTCCGTACGTACGCACACACGGTGATTTCATTTTCCGTAGGATGGATAGATGGTGAAATAGGGTTGTTTCATACATATAATAAAATATCAGTATATTATAGATACTGATGTTATTACTTCATAATTAAATTACTAAAGAAGAAGAAGTAGAAGAAAAAATTAAGTTGAAAGAATCGGTAACGGACATTACCTCTTCTTTGAAGCGCCTCTTTGAGACCTCCTCTTAGGGAACTAAAATTGATCTTTGAAGAAGACCAGGACCTCTAAAATGTTTCTAGGGAAGTGGGTAAGTGAAATGGGCAGATTTTGGCCGAGATTCAAGGCTCAAAATGGTGTGAGGAAGAGAGGGAGGAGGTTCCCTTTTATAAGGGAGGAGAGGGGCACCTTTGAAAATATAAGAAATATTAGTTTATATTAAATCCCATCCCCACATAAAAACCTCAAAAAATGACTCAATTAGAATATTAGATGAGATAGGGTTGTCATATAATCAAAAAATAAAATTTAGACATGTATGTAATTTATTTTCAACATTATCAACTTGATTTATCATTATTTAATCTATTAAATTTTATTTGTGGTAATAAGATTCTAAATTTTAAATTATTATAAATAATTACTTATGTGCTTTGAATTATGCACAATTAGATAATTTATGACATTATAGAATATATAAATTTCAATTTATAATTTTTAAATATTTTTGTGATTTTTAAACAACATAATAATATGTTATTTTTATAAAATAACAATAGTGTCAATTTCGACAATATTCACTTATTTGAATTTAAATTAAATCCACACAAATTATATATTCAAAATAAAATATTTAATAGGTTCCTAACATGACATAGTAATCTATAAAATTATTGGAGTACATTAAATAGTTCATATAATATTTATTTTAATATTTTTAAAACCATTTATTTAGTATATCTCTTAATAAAATAATTAGAACAACATTTTTGTATAATTATTTAATATACTTATTTCATGAATAAAAATTATAAATAAAATCCTTTGATGAAGATAAATATCAAATATTTTATAATAATAATTTTACTATAATTTATCATTTTAAAATAACAACATGTAAATTGTAATCTTTGTTAAATTATGAAGGTAACAACTCTGGAATCATTTAAAATAAAATATTATAAGTGTCATAATCTCTTTTATAAGGCTCAAAATGGTCAAATATTAGAGCACTGGCCTCTTATGGTTTATCTATACATGACCAATAAGTTTTTGTCAGGGTTTTGGTGCCTTTTATGGTCACTATTAGTTTAATAAAAATTATATTCTTGATTTTTCACTAGATAATCAATTTCTCCATCACTATTGTGTCACAATTAATGATAATTATTTAATCCCTAAAAATTATAAATAAATTAATATGATATAGATAATTTTATTATATTTCTAGAGACTATTAATGTTCGACGTTCCATGAAGTTTATCACTAAATTAAAATTAATATACTTATAAGATTTAAGAGAGTGACATGCTGCCTCTTTCTTTGGTTTTAATAATAAATAAATTATTTTCAAGTCAAAAAGTCAATAAAATGAATCTATTCCAACCCTTATGTGATATGGGTCTACTTTTAGTCATTCAATTGAATTTTGGCAGTTGTTGGAGTAATTTTATAATCGTATATTTACCATTAAATACCTGATTCACCTTTAACTATGGTAAATAAAATTTACTATAGTTACTATTCATAATGCCCAAAAATAAAAAGTAGCATATTTACATAAATTGGACCCAATGATTCCATATATGGAATCAATTTTTCCAAATTCAGCACAAAAAAGTTTCAGAAATTAAATTAAAATTAATCCCGTTGTTGAAAAAAAACGGGTTTTTGTTTAAAACATTGCAAAATATTGAATTGATTTGACATACTAATTCAATGTAAAATCAATGCTAATGACATAAATTATATTAAATGGTAAAAATATATTCTATTTATACTTTAAAACCACTAAATATTATAATTTAACCATATAAATTATCTCAATGAGAAAAGTTGTTTTTAATAAAAATTTATCGTATTTTTACAATTCATCAAAACATGAAAGTTATCAGAAAAGTATCAAAAATTTATCCAATGTAAATTTTTATATCCTGATTCCAAGGAAGAATTTTATTTTTTCAAATTGAACTTATAAATATTGTGATTGTGTGTAATGGAAGCCAAGTCAGGGTTGCGTGTAGTGCAAGACTTCTTTGTTGTTTTGTATAACATAATCCAACCATATTTCATTTATACATTGAATATATATATATACATATATATATATATACTCATTGTTGAGAAATTGAAATTATGTGTAACAAGATCCAAGAATACTGTTGCGTATACTGCAAGCTAATACGGTGTTGCGTATAGTACAAGCTAATCTTGGTGTAGTGTACAATCAATGTAATTAAAAAGAATATATCTCATAAAATCTCAGTGTATTACATCATATAGTACATATTCAAGAGAATACATGGTTTATTTTTAATTATGTTTCTTAGAGTTATGTTGAATTAATATATATATATATATAACCACAGTGGTAACCGTTTTTGTTAATTGGTGGATTTGATTACAATGAATGTGTTTTGATTTATAACTTAATTCAATTTGTACAAATGGATTACAGAACCAAAAATAGGATATATTATATATAATAATCTAGTTCAACAATAACACAGATGGTTTTATGACCATAATTAATGATAATAATAGAAATTGATAAACCTTTGTCCTTGAATGTGCTAAATTAGTACATCTCAAACGGTGCTTTCATTTCATTCAAATAAAAGGACGGGGAAATGGGAGAAGAAAAAAAATATACCAATAGCATGGAGACATTCCAAAACGTGTATGTTACTGGATTTATCATACTATTATGGTGAAGTTAGGTGAGGAAAGGAATAGAAAAGAAAATAACTTAAAAGAATATAAGAAATTGGGAAGAGGAATTTACCTCATGAGGCTTCCTCCTATGAGAACCTCTTAAGGGGAGAGGTTTTGGTATTTTGAGGAGGATGATAGCTTTTGGACGTTGGGGAGGACCTTGGGGATAGATTAGGGAAGAATAATGGAAAGGAACAAGTCTTGAGAAGAGTGGAGAGAAGAGGGAGTGAAGGGGTTTTTTATAGTGGATGAGGGGAGGGATTTCATAATATTATAATAATTAATTTATTATTTCTTTCCAAGACAAGGAATAATAAGTATTCCATAACCAAGAATAGTGAATTTTTCATGTGATCTCGAACCAAGTGGGATAACATCAGAATAACATCATCAATGACTCAATTAAATCATTATTTAGCATTTATTGTGAATTATCAGATTTTACTATTCATCAAAAATCCAAATATTTCAGAAAAATCCCAGAAATTCACCCTAATCATTTTTCGACCTGTAGAATCCAAAAAAGAAGTCCATTTTTCAAAAATAATTTTCTAAATATGATTATTTTAATATTTAATTAAAATTGTAATTTATTATCAAAACCTGTTTTAAAACATTCATTAACTTATTCTGAAATATAGGTATATCATAATTCCAACATCAATATTATTTTTATAACACCATAGCTGGGGTTTCTATTCATTAGTGTATATCACTATTCATAAGGGTGTGTTACTATTCATTATGATAGGTTACTGTTCACCAAAAATTATGTTTTCCTTATCGAACTCCAAATAAATTACTGATTACAACTGTGTATGCCAGATTTTTGAAATTCCCAACACAGAAGTGATGTACTTATGTTTAAAGGTCAATTAGAAATTATTATTTCAAAATGTTGTGTTTTCATCGGATTTTATGACATACATATGAGAGGGGAATTTCCATTGAAAAGCACTACGTCATTACAATATACTCCAATTTTATGGTTGGAAAAATACATTTTCATAAATGATATGGTTGAAAAAGATATAATGAGTGTGAATAGTTACCGAGATAGATAAAAATGATTTATTTATATGATGTATAGAATATAATTCCGTAAAGTGGAATATATTTTTGAAATAAATAACTCCACAAATTGATCTTTAAAATTGTTATATAGTGTGAGTATTATGTTGTTTTTGTGTAATTATACAGAGATAGAATGGAGTGTCATGACTAATATTAATTATTCTATGTATGTAAACATTATTTTAAAATTTATTTTTCCTAAATAATATTACCCTTTTTATAATTTTAGAAGAAACAGTATATATAAATCTATTCGAAGAGTGTGTTATTTTATTTCAACGAATAATACTCAATAACTATATGACAAAAACTCTGTATTTATCATCATTACATACATGGAAATAAGAGTATATTTTAATTGGTTACAATACGATTTGGTTCCAAACTAAGATTGATGATTTAATATGTAAATATATCGTCCTATTCATCCTCAATGATTGATTTTTTCATCCATAGAGACCTATAAAATACATAGTGTAAGAATCAATTATCTTGGAAACATATTTTAAAATGGTTGGTGGAGTGAATGATGTTATTTAGATCCATTAAATTTTCACTATACATTGAAGGGTTCCAAGAATATTGAGTGTAATAACCCTCTTCTATGAAGACAATCGAAAACTTACTTAATCAAAAGAACCCTGTAACTCATAATTCATATATATTATATAAATGGAGAAATAATTTATACAGATGATGTAAATAATTGTTTTCTATCCACAGTGGATATTTTTAAGGATCCCTTAATATATATATATATACATATATATAATATGTATGAAATATTTTTATTGTTTTTCTCTATTAGAAACATCATCAATTGAATTTATTGTATTTTATAAATTTAAATGTATCATTGATTTATAATAAAGGAAATCACTATATAACATTTATTCATGAGTTTTCTAAATTTTATATTGGAAAAAAAAATAAAAATAATTGATTATATGGAATTGAGTTATCGCAAATCTTTTTTCATTTTTGAGTTTTTTCAGTTTTGATGATGTGTCAAAACTGGTGTGAGTAGTGATTGATATATTATAAGATTAATTTATACGTAGGTATGTTTCTATATATTATTATCTATTAAGTAAGATTGTTATATTACGTATCACGTTAACACTCATATATCTATACCCATAAAATGTCTTCCTTACAAAAAATATAACTTAGAGATGGTTTGGTATGTTTCCAATCATAATTTGGGATCATATTATTCAAATTGTTATTTTACCTTTAATATGATGGGTATGAGGTCAAGGCCCCTAATTGAACTAGAAATTTGAAATTCATGTTCATGTTTATTTGAGTGGATTATGATTTCCTCTATAACTTGGATGAATAATATATGATGTAGTCATTCAATTATGATAGTTTTCATTATAGAATTATGAATATTTTATTTCACATATATTCAATGTATATTTAGTGTAGTATATATCTTCATTAATTATATTATAGAATAATATTTATTCTATAAGATATAATTTGTTTCCATGATCATAATACGATGTTACATCATTTTTTGAATACCATTAATGACCCCCTGTATCTTGAGTACTAAGGATGTTTTTCTAGAGGACCTTATTTTATTATAATTTCGAATGGAAACTCATAATTCATTACAATGATACCTAGACCCATAGGGTCATGCAGTAGGACATAAAATACATTTAATTTTAGTAGTTAAGTGAATGAGATTTTAGTATATGACATTTTCCTTTTGAAGAAACAATTTTTCGTACTTGAGAATATTGAATTGTCTAAAATACAAGAACCAATTCTAAAAACATGGAAATACATTTTTAATTTAATTTAGAACATTTTATTTTTGAATAAATATAATAAAAAAAATAAATTACTATAATGTTACTATAAAAAAAATTAAAATAAAAAATAACTACAATACATAAATTTATTCCATTTTGATATCCTAGAAATATGAAACGCGCAAGAAATATTTTAAAGGAGAAAGGAAAAAATTATAATGTAATTTTTTTTTTGAAAATAAATAATATAGAACCTTCAGTGAAATTAATGGTAATGATGAATGAAGAAAATAAAAGGTATTTAAATTAATTTTTAAACTAATTTGATGAATTTAATTGTAAAAATAACTACCTGAATCATAAGTAGACTATAAGAACAAAAATAATGTTATTATAATAGAATTTTTTTTATAATTAGATGTATTCAATAATACCTTCAAATATATTATGTAAATGTATATACTATGTTTCTGTTAAAAAATATAAAAAATTAGAAAGTCAGAGTGTCATTTTTGTAAAGTACATAATAATATATTTTAGTAAAAAATAATTGTTACATTAAATATTAATGTTTATATTTAGATAAAACAAATTTGATAAAATGTGTTTTATATTTAGAATTAGCGTGAATAAATTTTTTATGGGTGATTTTTATATTTTTTTTATAAAAACCAAAAATTTTCAGTGAAAAAAATATATGATTTTTCTGTAATGGATATTTATTAATTACATTGTTTATGGTGTAATAATGATACAATCATTTATAGAATATTTTATCAACCAAATAAAATTCTTATATGATAAATTTTTTATTTGAAAACCATATATTAAAATTTTAAATTTAAAAATTATACTCTACTCTCTAGAAAAGAAATGTACTACAATTCAAAAATATTCTTTTCTATTTTCCTCATTAATTTTTTAACTAATAAATTCATTGTATAATGGTGTGATGTGAATAAATGTTATGACCATATGATTTTCTTATCACCAAAAGATTGATCTTTATATTCTTTTCCACTGAATATTCGACAATCAGCTCTTGACTAGGCTCAGTGTAAATGTAGTGATAGTTTATCTTTTTAGTAGTATTTGGGTGATAAAATGATTATATATTTTGATGAAATCGAGGAAGGTATGAGTTGATTTAATTTTTTAAGGAATCTGCTATAAATAGGAATCTATATGTTTTAAAAAAGTAAAATAGTTGAGGTAAATTGTTTTATTTGTGATCATTAGTAACATCCCATATGGACGTTTCTACAGAAATATGGGAAAGCAGTGTAACCAACTCTTCGAGGTAAGTTTACTATAAAAGGATTTAGGGACTATCTTTAATTGTGAATCCAAGGAAGGAAGAGTGAATCTAGATCTTCCATAATGGATTCTCTAGTACATCTGTGTTTTACAAGGTTTTATTCATTTTATTGTGAAATATTACATCAAGTGTTGGGTATTTGAATATATTCTATAAACATACGGTAATGTGAATAATTCATAGTTGTTCCTCCCATTAATGTAGGTTAAAACATTGATGGATATTAAATTTTTTGTGTTTATTTACTATATTATATACTTCTATCACGTGAATTAATGTTTCTTATATATCTAGTACATTTTCTTACTTCTATGGCAGAGGAGTGGTTGACATATTGTATTTGTCATAACCATGACTATGTAATATAGGATGTGTAATTAAAATAAAATAAAACATTACCTTTGGTTAGGGGAGTTTTCCTTGATTTTTTTTTCAGATTATTTCATTCTATATATTTGTGTTTCAAAATTTTATAAAATTATTTTAATCTGTAACCAACATATAAATTATATTACTAACATTATATGATGATATATATAGTCCTTTATTTGTAATTTCAAAAATATATTATTATGTGAAACATAATAATGATTTAAATTGGGATTCTCTCTCAATACTTTCCATTTGATTAAATAACATTGACTAGTCTTATTTTATATGATTTTTATTATGGCTAAAATAAAAATAGATTATTTTGTTATAACTATAAATTTCAGGGATGTATATAACTAGTTTTTTTTATCTCAAATATTTCTTCCAATGTGAATCCTAATATATATTTTATGGGGACTCTTAAACCCCAAAAATCTTATGGTTTTATATTATTTTCTCTTACCCTTTCACAATATTTCTCTTATAAATTTCATCTAAAATTATTTTAGTTTTTATTCAATATTTAATTATAGTTATATGGAAGTATTTACATGATTCAGATGAATTCATGACATCATTATTTATATTAGATAATTAATTTTTTAAATCTCCAATTGATTATATTTATGCTGACTAATATTATTTCTAACAAATACGATCTATTACATTATAATGATACCATTTAATGTACAAATAATACACTATCATATTGTTTTCAGAACTAGCAAGTATATTATTTGATATAAAATTTATAAAACCACTATGGAACCCATTAATTTCTCATTGTTCCATATCATGTAGATAATTGTTATTAGTTTTCATTTCCCTAGTAAATTCATGATTCAGATAATTTTATGATGTGATGGGTTTTCCAAAAAATATGTTTGTCCCCAATTCAATGTGTAATGTTATATATATCATTATATTATGTGAATTATACATGAACATGTTGATATATTTGTTTTACATTTTATGATCTAATGATTTGTACAAGTATGTTATACATGAACATGTTTTCTACATTATTCAAAAGGTTTTAGTGGGGTTTAACCATGAAGTTATGTTGTTTCCTTATTATGTATTCACTATATTAAATTTCACTCAAAAATACCTTATGTTAATATCAGTGATCCTTTTATTTTGATATACTTATGATGATTATGTGCAACCATGTTTTATATGGATTCATTTCTAATCTTTCCTCTATATTATTCCACAGAGTAATTGGATTTTAGATTACCATTTATTTGATTTGTTTCCTTAGGATATTATGTGTATTAAGAAATTTTTTCATGATTTTAGGATGACCACGAAGATGTATTTAAATAACAATTAGTATTTCATATTTTTTTTATAAACATAGTTTCCCAAAATACTAAATCTTTTTATTTTGGACTGTGTTGTTATTATAATATTTATCTAGATAATTATGTAATTATTATGTATGAATGATTTAAATCTATATTGTTGATATTATAGGATGGTTTAGTTGATTTGGGAATTTGGTTTTTAAAAGTTAAACAAATATATTGATAGAGATCTAAAATTTGAAGACTTTTAATAGACTAAAACATGGGACTATAGTATTTATTAATGATTTATTGAGTTTTATTTATTGAAACATTTTCAATTTTAAAAAAATATTAGAATCCAAGAGAAACTAGTTAGAAGGCCCTTATTATGTATATTGTAATGATTTTTTGGACAACATTTATAAAGAAATGGGGTATTGAGTTGAAATTTTAATGGATATACTTATCACCTTATCCCATGTTAAAAATTATACCATATACTATGTGGAAAACCCCAAATCACACAATAAGGATAAATTATCCATTGATTCATCCATTCATTCATTAATACTATTATTTATTGGATATACTATTCTACTTACTAAAAAATAATTGACAAACTACATGGAAATTTTCATTTTCATACTACATTTTTATGGGAAGGAGAATGAATCTATGATTTTCAATAATTTAGATGGATAATCTAATCAAGAGAGGAAATTAATAAGTAATATCAAAAAAATTGATAAAATTTAATTTGAGGAGTGGAAATACTTTATCAAAACACTTATTAATATGTTTTCCCATTAACTCTTTTCATCATGGTATAATTATTATTTTTCATGAAGTTATGCAAAGGGAAACTGAATCCTTCACAACATATGAGAAAAATTAAATATGATTGAAAGGAATACATCATATTTTGTTATCATTAGTGATATTAAAACAAATTTATTTATTTGTATTTTTTAAAAAAAATTCAATTGATCATGCATTAAAATAATGTGGGAATTGATAAGAAGTGGTTTATTGACTCTAAAATTGGAAATTGTGTTTGTATAATGGTAAAATTGAGAAAATATATGGGGGTTAGAGTTTCAGGATAAAACATTAAATAATAAATGAGGCATGAATATAAAACAATAATCTTGTAAAATATTATGAATGAAAGATTATTAAAATTACTATGAATGTAACACTGGAGACTTTTATGTTATATAAATCATGAAAGGAATCTTTTTCTACACAACACTTTCTTGGCTTGCTTTACACGAAATCACGACCTTCCTCGATAGCTTGCGTCGTACGCAATACCGAGTTTCACTAAACAACGATATGCTATTAAAATATTATTAAAACTAGCCGTTATGAATAGTAAGAAACACTTTATGAAATTTTATAAATTTTATTTTTCAAAATGGACTTCATTTTTGGATTCGGAATGTCGAAATTATCCTAGGGTGAAATTTTGGTATTTTTCTGAAAACTTTCAATTTTTGATGAATAGTGAAACCACTAAGTGGTAGGTTAAAAACTGAATTTTGCATAAAACTAAATTTTACCGCTTCTATGAATGGAATTTCGAAAATCCGACAGACACGGTTGATATCAGTAAGTAAAATGTGGTTCAATGAGATAAAAATAATTTTTTGGTGAATCGTAACTTTTTACTTTTTTTACCGCGGTTAATAGTAAATAGGGTAATTAAGGGTAAAAATGATATTACTATTACCCTAACACATGTCCTAATTCTATTGGATAAGTGTAATTAGACCAAAAACAACCTTATGAATATAATATGACCATTAAGGTCCACTTGGATTAGATTATGACATTTAATATTATTTTATTTAATGAATAGTTAAAATAGTTAAAATCAAAGTTTAATAACTAAAACATTTTTAATATGAATTTATGCATAAGTTAAATTCGATTATAAATATTCATTAGAAAGCTAAAAATATTTCCTACATAATGATATTTTATTTATAATTTTTAGACTTTATATAAATTAATTTATTTATGACACAATGATGATGCAATAATTATCTTATTAATGAAATATTGACATAATTGATGTTATAAACACCAAAATAAATGCAATTTCAGACTTTATATGAATTCCATTAATTTTATAGGTTACTATGATATATTAGTGTTGATTTAATCAACTTGGTTTGAACATATAATTCTGTTATGACTTTCACAAAAATCATATATCAAATAGTGTCAAAATTGACACAAAATAGTTTTTAAATCAAGTATTATATTATTAATTGTTATTTTATTCCTAAAAATATACGTTTCGGCCAAATGACTTATATAAGAATATATATATTAATAATAAACAATTTGGGGTTCGTTTGTCATGTTATAGTAAGTGTATTAACCATATAGTGTAAGAAAACAAAACAAGACACGGTAAAAGTTAAATTATTTAACGTAGAGTTAAATCTAAATGATAAGGTTAAAATAATAACCTAAACTTGTGTAAATACTATTGTTTGATAGGATTTTGACCCATCCCCACCTTATCTTAGAAATATATCAATTTGGATCTATTTAAAAATGACCTTGACTTTATAATAAAATAATATTTTTAGTTATTCCTAAGGTGCCCCTCTCCTCCCTTATAAAAGGGCACCTCCTCCCCCTCCTCCTCACACCAATTTGAGCACTCAAGCTCGTCCAACCCCTGAAAAACTCCCTTCTCCACTTCCCTAGAATAATCCTAGAGGTCCTGGTCTTCTTCAAAGACCAATATTAGTTCCCTAAGTGGAGGATTCAAAGAGGCGTTTCAAAGAAGAGGTAATATCCATTACCGATCTTTTCAATTTCTTTCTTCTTCAAACTTCTTCTTCTTTAGCTGTTTAATGACAAAGTAATAACATAATTATTACTTATATACTGATATGTTATTATAAATATGAAACAACCCTAATTCACCTTCTATCCATCCTACGGAAAAATGAAATCACCGCGCGTGCGTACGTACGGAATACCGTCTCCACGCCGTGGTGTAATCTATTTTCCACCATCACCTTACAAGGATGGGTATAATGGTGTAATGAGTAACTATATATGATTATTATAAAGTGATAATGATACTGAAATAGTATAAATACACTTAAATACAATTCCACGATCATGGGAACAATATCATCGCTCGTGCGTACGTACGGAATACCGTCTCCACAATGTGATGCGACTTGTTCTACATGATCATCATTACATAGTAATTATATAAATGAATTGAATGAATAAATATGATATATGTTACACTAATACCATTCTGGATATAAGGTATCTATAACCTTAAAAGAAGAATAGGAATTTATTCGGCAAAACACGCATAAGAACAAAAGGCAATAAAGACCCGAGTAACAAGTAACAATGAAATATTACTAATAAAAAGCTAAGAATATGTCCATATATGATATAATATCAATATGTATGATTCTGGAATAAGTCAATAACATTATTTAAACCATTATACCAGATATTCGGACACGTACAAAGCAAATCGGACCTAAGGTAAGGGAAATATCCCAATCTCATTTTTATCCGAGATTGTTTATACTTTGGTATTTACTGGGGTGTATTTTATCATCCAAATCCATGTTCCCTCAATATGTAATATTGTTTCCATCAACTTACAATAGTTTAAATCCAATTTTACCCTTCGGTGAGTTTTTAGTAAAGAATATGAAAGTAATCTTTTGTCATTTTTCGTATGAGGTACTTTTTGACTATTCCGACAAAAGTACGAAGAATGTTTTTTTTAACTTATACGGCAAGAATGGATTTTTAAAAAATTATTTCCAAGAATCTTCCTTTATAAGTTTTCAAGTTTATTTTTAATCAAATTCTTTTAGTTTATAATTGTATGACATGTTAAGAAAAGAAAAGTGTTTTTGAAGTAGAAAGGATATTTTCCTCAAGAATGAAGTTCAAATGTTTTATGAAAATTATTTCCCATAAAAGATAATATATGGTTCTGTTTTTATCCCTATTATTACATTGATTTGATTATGTTTTGAGGAAATTATTTTTATGAAGTCATTTACCTTATATGATTTTTTTTATGATGTCATGATGTTTCAAGAATTCCATTTTTGGTACATGTGTTATGCGATGATGTATGATTTATGATTATGTGGCACACATAAGAAATGATTCATTATAAGATGGGTGGGACCTATATCTCCCTCCAATGCATTGGGTAAAGATTTATATCTCATGAGATAGACATGGCTGGAACGGAAGGTTATTTCGGTTCAGTGATACAGGACTGAAACGAGGAGTGAACTCGGTTCAAGAATGGACTTTGTCCGCTAAGATAGTCTAGGAAATGAGTCATGACTAACAAGAAATGATTTTCCATGATTATGTGTGAATGCCACAATGTTTCAAGTTTTATTTTATGATTTTGGGGATCTCATTTTCACTTCTATGATTTATTCCATGTTAAGATGTTATGATCTCTTTTGCAGGTTATGATTTTCAAAGAAGATATGATATGATTTTTATTTCCATTATTTGCCCTTTCTGAGCATTTGAGCTCACCCTTTTTTGTATGTTTTCTTTTCCCCAGGTCAGGAAGATGGATATTAAGTAGAATATGCTAAAAGGGACCCTAGATATGATGAAATAAATGGGAGACACTATAGAAGATTTATGAACCAGTTGTTTATGATTCCCAGTCTCTAAAGACACTATACCTATACGGTCCTTTGTGGTTTTGTCTTATCACTACTGGCGGTCGCTAAAGGTCTTTAGCGGCCGCGCAGCGACCGCCATTGGCGGTTGCTGTTGCCTCGTCGCTAGAGGCCTTTAGCGACCGCCAATGGCGGTCGCTATAGAAGGCCGACAGATCGGCCTTCAGCGATGGCTTGGCGGTCGCTGAAGGCCCTTTGCCGGGCACCCTATAGCGACCGCCTATGGCGGTCGCTATTCAAAAAAAAAAAAATTTAAATTTTTTTTATTGAATTGAATATAAATATATATATATATATATATATTTTCATATATATACTATTAAATACAATATTTTAAATATATATATATATATATAATATATTATAAATGTTTTAATATATATTTAATATATATATATAATATCAAATCAATGTGCTATAATAATTTAAAAACTTCGATTTAAGAAATAATCTCATTTCAGGTCTTTCGGAGCACGTTTGCTCCGAATGGGACCGTCGCACGCCGTTTTGGTGTTTTACGGCGCCGGAAACGCGTTTCCGGCCACCGCGGTCACACGGCACCTCCGAATGAGGTGCCGTCTGGCAGACCATTTCACAATTCATGCCCCGGATGTTGTCGTACGGTTTCGTGGCATTCGGAGGTCGTTCGGGTGGTTTTGACCCCCAAACGCGCCATTTCAGCGCGCGCCGCGCTGCTGAAAACGACACAATCGGACGTGCCGCACGCACCGCACGTCCGATGGACGTGCGGCCTCCTCCTGCATCTCAGGAATAATATTTCTATCGTTCCCGTGCGGTTTCAAGTCGTTCGGAGCACGTTTGCTCTGAATTGGACCGCCGCACGCCGTTTTGGTGTTTTAGGGCGCCAGAAACGCATTTACGGCCGCCGCGGTCAAACGGAACCTCCGAATGAGGTGCCGTCTGGCCGACCATTTCAAAATTCACGCCCCAGATGTTTTCGTACGGTTTCGTGGAATTCGGAGGTCGTTCGGATAGTTTTGACCCCCCCAACGCGTCATTTCAGCGCGCGCCGCGCTGCTGAAAACGACCCAATCGGACGTGTCGCGCGCACCGCACGTTTGATGGACGTGTGGCCTCCTCCTGCATCTCAGGAATAATATTTTTATCGTTTCCGTGCAGTTTCAGGTCATTCAGAGCACGTTTGCTCCGAATTGGACCGTCGCACGCCGTTTTGGTGTTTTAGGGCGCCGGAAACGCCTTTCCGGCCGCCGCGGTCAAACGGCACCTCCGAATGAGGTGCCGTATGGCCGAAAATTTCACAATTCACGCCCCGGATGTTTTCGTACGGTTTCGTGGCATTCGGAGGTCGTTCGGGTGGTTTTGACCCCCAACGCGCCATTTCAGCGCGCGTCGCGCTGCTGAAAACGACACAATCGGACGTGCCGCACGCATCGCACGTCCGATAGACGTGCGGCCTCCTCCTGCATCTCAGGAATAATATTTCTATCGTTCCCGTGCGGTTTCAGGTCGTTCGGAGCACGTTTGCTCCGAATTGGACCGCCGCACGCCGTTTTGGTGTTTTAGGGCGCCATAAACGCGTTTCTGGCCGCCGCGGTCAAACGGCACCTCCGAATGAGGTGCCGTCTGGCCGACCATTTCACAATTCACGCCCCGGATGTTGTCGTACGGTTTCGTGGCATTCGGAGGTCGTTCGTGTGGTTTTGATCCCCCAACGCGCCATTTCAGCGCGCGCCGCGCTGCTGAAAACGACACAATCAGACGTGCCGCGCACCGCACGTCCGATGGACATGCGACCTCCTCCTGCATCTCAGGAATAATATTTCCATCGTTCCCGTGCGGTTTCAGGTCTTTCGGAGCACATTTTCTCCGAATGGGACCGCCGCACGCCGTTTTGATGTTTTATGGCGCCGGAAACGCGTTTCCGGCCGCCGCGGTCAAACGGAACCTCCGAATGAGGTGCCGTCTGGCCGACCATTTTACAATTCACGCCCTGGATGTTTTCGTACGGTTTCGTGGCATTCGGAGGTCGTTCGGGTGGTTTTGACCCCCCAACGCGTCATTTCAGCGCGCGCCGTGCTGCTGAAAACGACACAATCGGACGTGCCGCGGGCACCGCACATCCGATGGATGTGCGGCCTCCTCCTGCATCTTTAGAATAATATTTCTATCGTTCCCATGCGGTTTCAGGTCATTCGGAGCACGTTTGCTTTGAATTGGACCGCCGCACGCCGTTTTGGTGTTTTATGGCGCCGGAAACGCGTTTCCGGCCGCCGCGGTCAAACGGAACCTCCGAATGAGGTGCCGTCTGGCCGACCATTTCACAATTCACGACCTGGATGTTTTCATACGGTTTCGTGGCATTCGGAGGTCGTTCGGGTGGTTTTGACCCCCCAACGCGCCATTTCAGCGCGCGCCGCGCTGCTGAAAACGACACAATCGGACGTGCCGCGCGCACCACACGTCCGATGGACGTGCGGACTCCTCCTGCATCTCAGGAATAATATTTCTATCGTTCCCGTGCGGTTTCAGGTCTTTTGGAGCACGTTTGCTCCAAATGGGACCGCCGCACGCCGTTTTGGTGTTTTGTGGCGCCAGAAATGCGTTTCCGGCCACCGCGGTCAAACGGAACCTCCGAATGAGGTGCCGTCTGGCCGACCATTTCACAATTCAGGCCCCGGATGTTGTCGTACGGTTTCATGGCATTCGGAGGTCGTTCAGGTGGTTTTGAACCCCCAACGCACCATTTCAGCGCGCACCGCGCTGCTGAAAACGACACAATCGGACGTGCCGCGTGCACCGCATGTCCGATGGACGTGCGGCCTCCTCCTGCATTTCAGGAATAATATTTCTATCGTTCCCGTGCGGTTTCAGGTCGTTCGGAGCACGTTTGCTCCGAATTGGACCGCCGCACGCCGTTTTGGTGTTTTAGGGCGCCGGAAACGCATTTCCGGCCGCCGCGGTCAAACGGCACCTCCGAATTAGGTTCCGTCTGGCCGACCATTTCACAATTCACGCCCCGGATGTTGTCGTACGGTTTCGTGGCATTCGGAGGCCGTTCGGGTGGTTTTGACCCCCCAAGGCGCCATTTCAGCGCGTGCCGCGCTGCTGAAAACGACACAATCGGACGTGCCGCGCGCCCCTCACGTCCGATTGACGTGCGGCCTCCTCCTGCATCTCAGGAATAATATTTCTATCGTTCCCGTGCGGTTTCAGGTCGTTCGGAGCACGTTTTCTCCGAATTGGACCACCGCACGCCGTTTTGGTGTTTTAGGGCGCCGGAAACGCGTTTCTGGCCGCCACGGTCAAACGACACCTCCGAATGAGGTGCCGTTTGGCCGACCATTTCACAATTCACGCCCCGGATGTTTTCTTATGGTTTCGTGGCATTCGGAGGTCGTTCGGGTGGTTTTGACCCCCCAACGCGTCATTTCAGCGCGCGCCGCGCTGCTGAAAACGACACAATCGGACGTGCCGCGCGCACCGCACGTCCGATGGATGTGCGGCCTTCTCCTGCATCTCAGGAATAATATTTCTATCGTTCCCGTGCGGTTTCAAGTCGTTCGGAGCAAGTTTTTTCTGAATTGGACCGCCGCACGCCGTTTTGGTGTTTTAGGGCGCCGGAAACGCGTTTCCAGCCGCCGCGGTCAATCGGCACCTCCGAATGAGGTTCCGTCTGGCCGACCATTTCACAATTCACGCTCCGGATGTTGTCGTACGGTTTCGTGGCATTCAGAGGTCTTTTGGGTGGTTTTGACCCCCCAACGCGCCATTTCAGCGCTCGCCGCGCTGCTGAAAACGACACAATATGACGTGCCGCGCGCACCGCACTTCCGATGGACGTGCGGCCTCCTCCTGCATCTCAGGAATAATATTTCGATCGTTCCCGTGCGGTTTCAGGTCTTTCGGAGCACGTTTGTTCCGAATGGGACCGCCGCACGCCGTTTGGGTGTTTTATGGCGCCAGAAACGCGTTTCCGGCCGCCGCGGTCACACGGCACCTCCGAATGAGGTGACATCTGGCCGACCATATCACAATTCATGCCCCGGATGTTGTCGTACGGTTTCGTGGCATTCGGAGGTCGTTCGGGTGGTTTTGACCCCCCAAGGCGCCATTTCAGCGCGCGCCGCACTGCTGAAAACGACACAATCGGACGTGCCGCGCGCACCGCACGTCCGATGGACGTTCGGCCTCCTCCTGCATCTCAGGAATAATATTTCTATCGTTCCCGTGCGGTTTCAGGTCGTTCGGAGCACGTTTACTCCGAATTGGACCGCCGCACGCCGTTTTGGTGTTTTAGGTCGCCAGAAACGCGTTTCAGGCCGCCGCGGTCAAACGGAACCTCCGAATGAGGTGCCGTCTGGCCGACCATTTTCACAATTCACGCCCCGGATGTTGTCGTATGGTTTCGTGGGATTCGGAGGTCGTTCGGGTGGTTTTGACCCCCCAATGCGCCATTTCAGCGCGCGCCGCGCTGCTGAAAACGGCACAATCGGACGTGCCGCGCGCACCACACGTCCGATGGACGTGCGGACTCCTCTTGCATCTCAGGAATAATATTTCTATCGTTCCCGTGCGGTTTCAGGTCTTTCGGAGCACATTTGCTCCAAATGGGACCGCCGCACGCCGTTTTGGTGTTTTATGGCGCCGGAAACGCGTTTCCGGCCACCGCGGTCAAACGGCACCTCCGAATGAGGTGCTGTCTGGCCAACCATTTCACAATTCACGCCCCGGATGTTGTTGTACGGTTTCGTAGCATTCGGAGGTCGTTCGGGTGGTTTTGAACCCCCAACGCTCCATTTCAGCGCGCGCCGCGCTGCTGAATATGACACAATTGGACGTGCCGCGTGCACCGCACGTCCGATGGACATGCGGCCTCCTCCTTCATCTTAGGAATAATATTTCTATCGTTCCCGTGCGGTTTCAGGTCGTTCGGAGCACGTTTTCTTCGAATTGGACCGCCGCACGCCGTTTTGGTGTTTTAGGGCGCCGGAAACGCGTTTCCGGCCGCCGCGGTCAAACGGCACCTCCGAATGAGGTGTCGTCTGGCCGACCATTTCACAATTCACGCCCCGGATGTTGTCGTACGGTTTCGTGGCATTCGGAGGTCGTTCGGGTGGTTTTGACCCCCCAACGCGCCATTTCAGCGCACACCGCACTGCTGAAAACGACACAATCAGACGTGCCGCGCGCACCGCACGTCCGATGGACATGCGGCCTCCTCCTGCATCTCAGAAATAATATTTCTATCGTCCCCGTGCGGTTTCAGGTCGTTCGGAGCACGTTTTCTCCGAATTGGACCGCCGCACGCCGTTTTGGTGTTTTAGGGCGCCGGAAACGCGTTTCCGGCCGCCGCGGTCAAGAGGCACCTCCGAATGAGGTTCCGTCTAGCTGAACATTTCACAATTCACGCCCTGTATGTTGTCGTACGGTTTCGTGGCATTCGGAGGTCGTTCGGGGGGTGGTTTTGACCCCCCAACGCGCCATTTCAGCGCGCGTCGCGCTGCTGAAAACGACACAATCGGACGTGCTGCGCGCACCGCACGTCCGATGGACGTGCGGCTTCCTCCTGCATCTCAGGAATAATATTTCTATCATTCTCGTGCGGTTTCAGGTCGTTATGAGCACGTTTTCACCGAATTGGACCGCCGCACGCCGTTTTGGTGTTTTAGGGCGCCGGAAACGCGTTTCCGGCCGCCGCGGTCAAACGGAACCTCCGAATGAGGTTCCGTCTGGCCGACCATTTCACAATTCATGCCCCGGATGTTGTCGTATGGTTTCGTGGCATTCGGAGGTCGTTCGGGTGGTTTTGACCCCCCAACGCGCCATTTCAGCGCGCGCCGCGCTGCTAAAAACGACACAATCGGACGTGCCGCGCGCACCGCACGTCTGATGGACGTGCGGCTTCCTCCTGCATCTCAGGAATAATATTTCTATCGTTCCCATGCGGTTTTAGGTCTTTTGGAGCACGTTTACTCCGAATGGGACCGCCGCACGCCGTTTTGGTGTTTTATGGCGCCGAAAACGCGTTTCCGGCCGCCGCGGTCAAACGGCACCTCCGAATGAGGTGCCGTGTGGCCGACCATTTCAAAATTCACGCCCCGGATGTTTTCGTACGGTTTCGTGGCATTCGGAGGTCGTTCGGGTGGTTTTGACCCCCCAACGCGCCATTTCAGCGCGCGCCGCGCTGCTGAAAACGACACAATCGGACGTGCCGCGCGCACCGCACGTCTGATGGAAGTGTGGCCTCCTCCTGCATCTCAGGAATAATATTTCTATCGTTCCCGTGCGGTTTCAGGTCTTTCGGATCACGTTTGCTCCGAATGGGACCGCCACACACCGTTTTGGTGTTTTATGGCGCCAGAAACGCGTTTCCGGCCGCCGCGTTCAAACGGCACCTCCGAATGAGGTGCCGTCTGGCCGACCATTTCACAATTCACGCCCCGGATGTTGTCGTACGGTTTCGTGTAATTCGGAGGTGCGGGGGGCTGTACGGGGGTGGTGGGGTGCTGTACGGGGGTGGCGGGGGGCAGTACGGGGGTGCGGGGGGTTGTACGGGGGTGCGGGGGGGTTGTACGGGGGTGCGGGGGGCTGTACGGGGGTGCGGGTGGGGGGGGGGCTGTACGGGGGTGCGGGGGGCTGCACGGGGGTGGCAGGGGCCTGTACGGGGGTGGCGGGGGGCAGTACGGGGGTGCGGGGGGTTGTACGGCGGTGCGGGGGGGGGGGGGGGGGGGGCTGTACGGGGGTGCGGGGGGATGTACGGGGGTGCGGGGGGGGGGGGGGGGTACGGGGGTGCGGGGGGCTGTACGGGGGTGAGGGGGGCTGTACGGGGGTGGCGGGGGGCTGTACGGGGGTGGCGGGGGCAGTACGGGGGTGCGGGGGGTTGTATGGTGGTGCGAGGGGGCTGTACGGGGGTGCGGGGGGCTGTACGGGGGTGCGGGGGGGCTGTACGGGGGTGCGGGGGGCTGTACGGGGGTGGCGGGGGCCTGTACGGGGGTGGCGGGGGCAGTACGGGGGTGCGGGGGGTTGTACGGGGGTGCGGGGGGGCTGTACGGGGGTGCGGGGGGGGGGGGGGGGGGGGGGCTGTACGGGGGTGCGGGGGGCTGTACGGGGGTGCGGGGGGCTCTCCGGGGGTGCAAAGGTCATCCCATTGATTACAAAAGTGAAAAATAAAAGTGATAACATCTAATAAATACATATTTCTTTTATCGATACCATACAGAAATTTATAAAAAATATATTGGATAATACATAATCTATAATATCAGATTTATTGATCTGTTGGAATTTGTTCGACTTTTTCAAATGTAGAATCATTCAAGATTATCTGATCAAAAACTCAATATGTGTATAAAATATTTAAAAGACCACCATGGATGGTAATAATGCATTACTTAAATGAATAAATACAATACATCAATGTCAACCCTACCAGTAAAAACAAAAAACATATCTCGTGAATATATGGTGCGTCACGCGTTGCCATCACTGCTACCTCCTTCTGGTGGGCCAGGTTCCTACAACAAATAAACATTATAAATATTTTAATAACAAAAATAATTTAAATTAAATAAATAAATACAGTATATACCTGCGTCGTATGATCCCCTGTACCATCAGCTCGACGCACATATTCCCGCAGTGCTCTAACCTCAGCTGTCAATTGCCCATTTGTCTCCTCGGAAGCGCGCAGCCGTGCCACAAAATCTGACATCTGCTGTGTCATATGAGCAATAGCAGGACCGACAACCACAGCGCGTGACACTACAGAACGAGGAATCCCTGCTCCATAGGTCAAACTATAGCCATGCCCGTCCCGACCAATAATGCGATGAAAGATCTCATCCCGTCGCATGGGAAGCTGTCGCTGGTCCTCTGGCAGATGTTCTAACTCAGCTTCAAATTGATCCTGTGAAATATTTAAATATATATAAATATATATATGTTAATATATAGATTTATGTAATTATTGGTAAGTACAGACACTTACTATCAATGCTGCAACCTCTGGATCATTGCGATCACGAGTCCTTATCGACACCGACATTTTATCAGTTGCTGCACCTTGCCCTCGCAAGTGTATATTAAAAGAATATAAACACAAAACCATATTAATTAATAAATTAAAAAATGAATTATATATACCTCATGTCAGATCTGAGACACGTGACGAGTCCTGAGCCTATGAGCTGGTCCCTACAACGCTCGATTCTCCGAATGGCGTGTTGACACCTCCTACATTCAATTCATTCAAATTTCAAACAAATCACATATTCTTGAAAATATATATACAGAAAAATAATTAATATACAAACCGCAACACTCTCAGTAGACCAATATGCAACCAAGTCACGCCACTGAGCCGGGAGGACACCTCTCGGGACTTTTTCCAAAATGTCAAGGGCACCCACATTCGGTACCCAGTGGTCCCTCTTCACTTTGCCTTTATAATCTTTCCACAGCTTACGACATTTGCTCATACACACGGGCCGAAACTCTTCAGGGTATACTTTCAAATTTTGCTATAATGAAAATAATCAAACATATTAGTATTATTTATAAATAGAAAATAAAGTAAAATTATTTTCTTACCTGAACCTCCCTCCATAGACGATCTAATGTGTCCTGAGGGATAGAAGCCCAATCACGCGTGGTCAATGGAAATCGATGTGGGTCACGTATGATATGACCCAGCTGACGAATAAATGCCGGGGCATTCGGTCCCACGGGATGAAATACCTCATCAAATGAAACATCTATCGTCGTGTCGGAATTCCATTATAATATGCCACGACCAGGGCCTCTCTTGCGAGAGGAAGAAGCAGCCGAGTCTGATCCTGTTGAAAACAATTTTATATATAAATTGACAAATGTTATATATATATATATATGTCAATTACATAAAAAATATAGACAATTACATTCAAACATACCTCGACCCTGAGACGTAGATGCCTCAGATGGATGATGTGGATTTTCTGCCTCTTCCCCTGACATGTATGCAGTCATACAAAATATCAGTAATGAGTCCAAAGTGTTTAAAAGATAAATTGGATTGTTCTTAATAAATCAAACTTGTACAACTGTTAATCAAACAAAAAATGGATTGAATAATTAGTTGTGAATGAATTTTAAAAAATCAGAAAGTTAATCAACCTAAATATTTATGACTGAATTAACTTACAAAAGTGAGGATTAAAACTTATAAGGATTTATAAAATGATTAGATAATTTATGATATCCTAGGACATTCTACTGAATAGCGGGAAAACAATTATACCTTTCATTAAGCATGCAAATCGACCGTTTCTCCTTCAACAGCTGCTCTGACCCAATAAATATCTTCTTCACATTGAACTACGGTATGTTGATCAAGTTGTTGGTAAACAAACGGAACAGTCTCGGGTTCATCTTCTTCAAATAAAAACACTCCTCGCCGAGAAATTTTGATAACAACTTGCCAACTTGGATCCGATGGCAAAGTAACGAAGAATACTTGTTCCGCTTGTGATGTCAAAATGAAAGGTTCATTCTCAACTCGTTCATTATTTCTGTATAACATATAGTTAAAATTCACCAATGAAAACTGATATTGATCGACTTTACATCCATGCACTGGATCAACCCAATTACACTTTAACAATATGTACTTCAAACCGTGTCTGTATACAACTTCAATGATGTCTATCAATTGACCATAGTAATAACCAGAATCGACAAAGGGACAACCGATGCCACTGTTTTGTGTTGCTCGTTTGTCGTCAACATCTTTAATGCGAAATCGAAAACCATTAGCATCAATAGCTTTATAACGACGAGCCGTTATAGATGGACCCTCAGCCAGTTGGATAAATACTTCAGGTAGCGTGGGGTCCCCTAACACCCTCAGCTTACGAACCTACATAATTTATAAAAATCAATACTGATATATGCAGAAAGAATTAGTTTAATACTTCACTCATAATGAAAATCAATTTACACATACATAATCCTTGAACCAATCATGAAATTCCGCATAATGAGATTGTTGAATTTGCAACTCATTCACACGATGCATCTCTTCTTTTATCTCATTAATGTGTTTCCTGCAAATGATTACACGATGTTTAAAAGATCAACTTATGCAAAGAAAACATGTAAAAGTTATACAAGCACATTGATAAGATACTTACTGCATTAATGGTGCAACTGATGGAGTATTGAACAAGATATATCGATGTGCTTGTATCCACTCGATGTTGTCCATATCAAATGTGGTTCCTTCTCCAACTGGACCATCATGAATCCGAGAGGGCTTATCTAATTCTGTTTCAACATCCGTAAGATATTCTTCACAAAAGGTATTACACTCATCCATCAAATAACCATTGGCTATTGATGCCTCTGGACGAGCTCTGTTGCGTACAAATCTTTTCAATGTACTCAAATACCGTTCAATAGGATACATCCACCTGAATTGCACTGGACCAGCAGCCATTACTTCATCAGTTAGGTGCACTTTCAAGTGGACCATAACATCGAAAAATGAGGGGGGAAAAGTTTCTAAAAGTGACAAAGCGTAAGTACAATTCGGTCCTGCAAAATTTTTAAATCACTCATTCGTTGATTTCTTAAACAAAGCTGTCTAAAAAAATTACTCATCTCAATCAAGGGCTGAACAACATTGGGGGATAAACAATCACAAATTGCGATTGGAATCAACTGCTGAAGTAATATGTGATTGTCATGACTTTTCAACCCTTGCAATGTCTTGCTCGTCAGATTCACACACTTTGAAATATTAGAAGAGTAACCATCAGGCACCTTGACCATCTTCAAAATGGAAAGAAATGTCTCTTTCTCCTCTGTAGTCATCGAATACTGTGCAGCAGGCATATATGCCTTGTTTCCCTCAGCTAACTGTAAATGCAACTATTTCCTTAAACCCATTTCTTCCAAATCACGGCGTGCATTAACATGGTCCTTTGACTTTCCACTGACACCTAAAATGGTCCACAATATGTTATCACAAACATTTTTTTCAATGTGCATGACATCCAAATTATGCCTCAACATGTTAGTTTTCCAATACGGAAGACTATAAAAAATACTTTTCTTTTTCCAATTGTGACTGCGTTGCCTACCCGCAACACGAATATTACGTACTGGAGGAGCCACCAAATCCTGAATTTCATATACCGTGCGGATGTTTTCTTCCTCAATCTGCGATAACATTTCGACTCCTGTCATGATCTTTGGTGCTGGGCAGAACTCTCTAGAACCATCAAATACCACTCTGTCCTTTCTGAACCTGTGCTGGGGAGGGAGAAAACGCCTGTGACCCATGTATGCCCATTTTTTGGAATGTTTAAGACATACATATTTTTTACTTTCATTGCAACAAGGGCAAGCAAATCCCTCTTTCGTACTCCATCCTGATAAATTTGCATAAGCTGTGAAGTCATTGATTGTCCACAATAAAGCAGCATGCAGTTTGAACATTTCATTCGTTTCGCAGTCATAAGTCATCACACCATCGCCCCAAAATTCATTCAACTCATCAATCAATGGCTGAAGGTAAACATCAATCTTATCCCCCGGACTTTTAGGTCCATCAATAAGAGTGGAATGTAATATAAATTTTTGCTTCATACAAAGCCACAGAGGAAGATTATATGGAACCAACACTACGGGCCATGTGCTATGAGTTGCACCAACCATAGACTTGAATGGATTGAAACCATCTGCTGCCAATCCCAATCAGACATTACGAACATCTTTAGAAAAGTCGGGATGTCTCTTATCAAAATCCTTCCATGCATGAGAGTCTGCCGGGTGGGTTAACATGTCACCTTCATGAACTCTTTCTGCATGCCATCTCATTAAATTAGAAACTTTAGATGACATAAAAAATCTTTTCAACCTCGGTTTAAGGGGAAAGTAACACATTTGCTTTACGGCAATCGGTTTCCCCTGTATCACAATCTGACTTTGATGAGTCTTATTTCCCCTGTTCTCTTTCCACCTGGAAGCACCAAAAACCGTAAAAATATCTAAATGAGCAGTTTCATTTCTAAACAACATACAGTTGTTTTCACATGCATCTATAGTCTCATATGTAAAACCTAAGTTCTCTGTCAACTTACGAGCATAGTAATACGACTCAGGAATCTTAGCGTCGACAGGAAGAACTTTTTTCAATAAAACCAAAAGCATGTCGAATGATGTGTCTGCCAATTATTCAAAGTCTTCAAATGCAACAACTCCACGATAAACGACTGTTTATTGTAAGAAGTACATCCAGGATATAATTCTGTTTTCGCATCATCAAGTACTTCATAAAACCTCCTCGAATCACGATCTGCACCAGAGCGAAGATTTATCTCACCGGTCTCAAGATTCTGGATGTCAATGCCTTCAGGATCAAACCCACGTACCATTTCAGTAAGCATTTCATGCATTGGATCCGTCATCCTTGCATCAACATCCATATGAGATGCATCTGTATTTTGACAATGAACATATTCTTCTCCATGACGAGTCCAACTCTTATAATTTTTCAGAAATCCATTAAAGAAAAGGTGCTCCCTCACAGTATCTCGTGTGAATTGATATCTGTTAGCACATTTTCTACATGGACAACTAATATAGTCACTTTCAAATCCTCCCGTGAAGTCAATAAACTGCATAATGCCATTGAAATATTCTCTAGACGTTCGATTTGGAAGATCAATCCAACTCTTATCCATAATAATATCTGTATAACAAACATTTACATAATACTTATTACATTTACATTTTTCAAATCAACTATATTCAAAATAAATATTAACCATTTGTTTATGAACCATTGATAAAATAATAATGTAACTGAAAGCTCATGTTACCTGATTGAGCTACAAACCTGAAAGGGAGGGGAGCCGAAGGCGGTGCTGCGAGGGAGAGGAGGCAGCGAAGGGGAGCCGGAGCCAAAGGCGGTGCGGCAAGGAAGGGGACGGGTGGCGGCGGCGGCGGGGAGCTGGAGGAGAGGAGGCGGTGAGGGGACGGGGGACGGGCAGTGAGGGGGGGGGGTGTCCGGGGTCGGGGGGGGGGGGGGGGGGGCTGTCCGAGGTGCGGGGAGGGGTGTCCGGGGTGTCGGGGGCCTGTCAGGGGTGCGGGCAGGGGTGTTAGGGGTGCGGGGGGTGTCCGGGGGTGCGGGGGAGGGGGGGGGGGTGTCTGGGGTGCAGGGGGGCTGTCGGGGGTGCGGGGTGGGGTGCTCGGGGTGCGGGGGGCATGTCCGGGGTGCGGGGGGGCTGTCCGGGTTCGGAGGGGGGTGTCCGAGTGCAGGGGGGTGCTGTCCGGGGTGCGGGGAGGCATCCGGGGTGCGGGGGGCAGTCCGGAGTGCACGGGGGGGGGGGGGGGGGGGGCTGTCCGGGGTGCGGGGAGGCGTCCGGGGTGCGGGGGGCGGTCCGGAGTGCGCGCGAGGGGGGGGGGGGGGTGCTGTCCGGGGTGTGGGGAGGCGTCCAGGGTGCGGGGGGCGGTCCGGAGTGCGCGTCAGGGGCTGTCCGGGGTGTGGGTGCCGTCCGGGGTGGGGGGGGGAGGGCCGAGAGGCCGGAGGGCGGCGGCCGGATGCCGGATGGCAGGCGGCGGGGGAGGGCGGGCGGCGGGGGAGGGCGGGCAGCGGGGGAGGCCGGGCGGCGGGGGAGGGGAGGGCGGCGAGGGAGGGCGGCGAGGGAGGGAGGGGGTTAGGGTGGAGGGAGATCGAGGGCGCGGGGGGGGGGGGGGCAGAAGCCACCCATTTTTTTATGTAGGTTAGCGACCGCCAATGGCGGTCGCCCGAGTCTGGGGGGCTCCAATGCCCCCTTTTCTAGTAGTGTATGTTGTAATAAGTGTGCTTCAATTTTAATGTATTAATAATGTATGTAAAGTATGGGTCGTTATAGTTGGTATCAGAGGAAAGGTATAGTCAACCTTTGGAAACTAGGATGTGAAAGCCTTAGTAAGAACCCTAAGGATAAGTCTAAGCATAGAACACAATATTAGTGTTTTAGAAATGGCCATGAATAACCTAGGATAAGACCTTAAGTGTGAAATTTTATTCTTGATTATGTGGTTTTCCTATTATAATTAGTGTTGCTCACACTATTCCTCTTGGTTTTAGTCAATGGCTGGAACACGAAGGAACCGTGTTAATGTGGAATGCGACGGGCAATGCAGTGATTTTCCCCATGAGCAACCAAATGTTATGGGAGTTGGAATGAAAAATCGTGTAGCCATGGTCACACAACTTTCTCAAGCTATGAATCATGCAGGACTTCCAAACGAGCAAAGGAAGGAGCCACATTCTGTTGAATCCTTCATGAGACAGCGTCCACCTTCTTTCAGCGGGTCTACTGATCCATTAGTTGCTGAACAATGGATTAGTACTACTGAAAAGATATTTTCAGTTCTTCAAGGTTCTGAACATGATAAAGTCACCCTAGCAGTGTATCGTTTGGAAGGAGATGCTGATCAACGGTGGAATCTTATTAAGAATACGAGGCAAAGGGATGAAATTGAGTCCATGGAATGGGACGAGT
This sequence comes from Viscum album, assembly GCA_963277665.1. Taxonomy (NCBI): domain Eukaryota; kingdom Viridiplantae; phylum Streptophyta; class Magnoliopsida; order Santalales; family Viscaceae; genus Viscum; species Viscum album. Next base: position 1,174,092,529 of record OY728153.1, on the reverse strand, counting down.
TCAAGAACTTATTTTTCAATAAGTACTTCCCTCGTATTCTCCGAACAAAGATGGAGAAAGAGTTTCTTGAACTGATGGAAAAGGATGATGAATCTATTGGTACCTATGAAGAAAATTTTACAAGGCGTGCAAGGTACGCTTCTGGTATTATTATCCAACCTGAGAGTAAGATCGATCGATTATTTAGTCGCTTAAAACCAAGTCTTAGAAGGGCGTTAGCCATAAGGGACTTCAATAGCTATGAGGAAATCGTTCGATGTGCTCTCAATGTCGAGATGGAGATTGGAGTAACCCATCAGTCATATGGGTTTGATAAGAATAGGAAAATGGAATTCAAAGGAAAATCTAAAGAGCACAATGAAAAGAAGATGAGCTTTCCCTTATGCTCAAAGTGTGGAAAGAAACATGGAGGGAGTTGTCTTAAAGGGACAAGTAAATGTTTCAAATGTGGAAAGGAAGGTCATCGGGCATTTGAATGTCGCGATGATGGGAAGAAGATGTCTAATGATGCAAACAAAGGAAGGGATACACAGAATGAACCTACTACACTTCAATGTTTCAAGTGAAAGGAGATGGGTCATTATGCCAATCAATGCCCAAATCCAAGGGTTGATGATGATGGTCGACGTCAACAAACTATCAAGGCTAAAGACAAAGGAAAGTCACATCCAATTTCTATCAGTGATGTGGAGTACGATAACGATGTGGTGAAAGGTACACTTACCATCCACTATAAAGTAGAAAATGTTTTATTTGATTCTGGATCCACCCACTATTTTGATTCTGAAGAATTTTCTAAGGGTATCACCGTATTACCTCAACAATTAGATGCTGAGTTAGCTGTGACAACACCTAATGGCACAACAGTCGCATCAAAAGTTTATAATTCTTCTCCGATCGAAGTTTGTGGGAAAGTGCTTCCTGCAAATCTGGTGATCCTTCCTTTAGTGGAATTCGATGTGATTCTTGGAATGGATTGGCTTTCTTTATACGGAGCTCATATCAATTTCCAACGAAGGGAAGTCACATTTCATATTCCAGATCAATCTATAATCATCTATCAATGCAAGGATGAACATAACCTTCAAGTGGAAATTTCTTCCATCATATGGGTATTGATTCCACTAAATGAAGGTTATTTATCTCAAATGGTTGGTGAGAAACTCACGATTAAGAATATGCCCATTCTATGGGAGTTTGATGATGTCTTTCCGGAGGAATTACCGAGTCTTCCACCAAATCATGAAGTTGAGTTTTCAATAGAACTCATAACGGGTGCTTTGCCTATTTCAAAGACACCTTATAGAATGGCCCCAATTGAGTTGCAGGAATTGAAGAAGCAACTCCAAGAGAATCTTGATAAGGGATTCATACTCCCTAGTGCGTCACCTTGGAGAGCACCTGTTCTATTTGTTAAGAAGAAAGATGGATCAATGAGACTCTGCATTGATTATCGAGAACTTAACAAGATCACTATCAAGAACAAATATCCTCTCCCACGCATTGATGACTTATTTGACCAACTACGCGAAGCTCAATACTTTTCCAAGATTGATCTTCGTTCAGGGTATCATCAATTAATGGTCAAAAGGGAGGATATACCAAAGACGGCTTTCCGTACAAGGTATGGACACTATGAATTTATAGTGATTCCATTTGGTCTTACTAATTCCCCCGCTATCTTCATGGATCTGATGAATAGAGTCTTTAGAGACTATATTGATCAAATTGTGGTAGTCTTTATAGACGATATTCTTGTCTATTCAAAGAGCAAGGAAGAACATGAAGATCACTTGAGAATTATATTGAAGACCCTGAGAAAGGATAAGCTTTATGCCAAATTTACCAAGTGTTAATTTTGGCTTCAAAAAGTTGCATTTTTGGGTCACATAATCTCAAAAGAGGGGATATCTGTGGATCTAGCAAAAACAGAGGTTATCAAAAGATGGTCGAGACCAACAACAGTAACTGAGATCCGAAGTTTTCTTGGTTTGGCTGGATATTATCAACGTTTTTTGAAAGATTTTTCACGATTATCTAATCCACTCACCAATTTGACTTCGAAAGGAGTTATGTTTGTTTGGACAGAAAAATGTGAAGAGAATTTCAAGGAGTTGAAAAGAAGGTTATCCAGTGCACCTGTGCTCACACTACCTTGTAGTGGAGAAAGGTTTATGATCTATAGTGATGCATCCATGAAGGTATTAGGGTGTGTTCTTATGCAAAATGATATAGTGATAGCTTATGCCTCACGACAGTTGAAAATCCATGAGCAAAATTACCCAACACATGATTTGGAGTTAGCTGCGGTAATCTTTGCATTAAAGATTTGGAGGCATTACATTTATGGTGAAAGGTATGATATTTATACTGATCATAAAAGTTTAAAGTATATTTTCACACAAAAGGAGCTGAATATGCGTCAAAGAAGATGGTTGGAGCTGATTAAGGATTACGACTGCTCAATCCATTACCACCCTGGGAAAGCAAACAAGGTGGAAGATGCATTAAGTCAACAAGACCATGCTAGTTTATCCATGATGAGGATAAAAAAAGATCCAATATTTATGGATTTACAAAGGATGGATCTTGGAATTATAATGGAAGAGGAAAAATCTTATCTTTCTCAAATGAATGTTCAACCATCTATACATGTGAAGATTAAAGAGGCACAAAAAGAAGATGTCGAGTTACAAAAGAAGGTGAGAAATGTTCCTGAGTTAAACCTTGATTGTGATGGGATAATAAAGTTCAGGAATCGGGTTTGTGTTCCTCCCATCCCCGAATTAAAGAAGGAGCTGCTGGATGAGGCTCATAGTTCATCATTCTCTATTCATCCTGGAAGCACGAAGATGTATAGGGACCTGAAAGAGTACTTCTGGTGGGATTGCTTTGAAAGAGATGTTGCTGAATATGTCTCTCGATGCTTGGTTTGTCAACAAGTTAAAGCTAAGAGACAGAAGTCTAAGGGGATGTTACACCATTACCCATACCCGAATGGAGATGGGAAAACATTACTATGGACTTTGTCACAGGACTTCCTAAAACATCCAAAGGCAATAATGCTATCTGGGTCATAATTGATCGTCTTACAAAGTCTGCACACTTCATTGCTATTAGAGAGGATTTCTCTCTGAATCAGCTTGCCAGGATATATGTAAAGGAAGTGGTAAGATTTCATGGAGTACCACTTTCTATTATATATGATCAGGATCTGAGATTTACCTCGAAGTTCTGGCGAAGTCTTCAGCATACTCTGGATACAGAGTTCAGTTTCAACACTGCTTATCATCCTCAGACAGACGATCAGTCTGAAAGAACAATTCAAACCCTAGAAGATATGTTGAGAGCTTGCTCTATGGATTTTAAAGGAGGTTGGGATCAACACCTACCTTTGGTGGAATTTTCTTATAATAATAGCTTTCACTCCAGTATTCAGATGGCTCCTTATGAAGCTCTCTATGGAAAGAAATGCAGGACTCCAACTTGTTGGGATGAAGTTGGAGAAAGAAAGCTATTAGGACCTGATCTCATTGATGAAATGGAAGAAAAGGTCAGATATATTCAACAACACATAAGAGAAGCTCAGAGTCGACAGAAAAGTTATGCCGATAGCTGAAGAAAAGACCTAGAGTTTGAAGTGGGTGATAATGTGTTCTTACGAATATCTCCCTGGAAGAGGGTTATGAGATTTGGAAAGAAGGGGAAGTTGAGCCCTAGATATATCGGTCCTTTCGAAATACTGGATCTTGTTGGGAAGGTTGCTTACCGATTGGCACTTCCACCTAATCTCTCTCAAGTTCACGATGTGTTCCATGTATCTCTCCTGAGAAAGTACATACCTGATCCTTCACATGTACTCATCTCAGAAGTTGTACCACTGGAGCAAGATCTTTCTTATGAAGAATAACCGATAGAGACTCTGGATCGTAGCGAAAAAGTCCTGTGAAACAAGACCACTCGATTGGTGAAAGTTTTATGGAGGAACCACCAATTAGAAGAAGCTACTTGGGAGCTTGAGGATATGATGAGGGAGAGGTATCCTCATCTGTTTGTTACAAAGTGACGAATTTCGAGGGAAAAATTCATTTTAATGGGGGTAGAATGTAACACCTGAGACTTTTATGTTATATAAATCATCAAAGAAATCCTTTTCTACACAACACTTGCTTGTCTTGCTTTACACGAAATCGCGACCTTCCTCGATAGCTTGCGTCGTACGCAATACCGAGTTTCACTAAACAACGATATGCTATTAAAATATTATTAAAACTAGCCATTATGAATAGTAATAACCACTTTATAAAATTTTATAAATTTAATTTTTCAAAATGGACTTCATTTTTGGATTTGGAATGTCGAAATTAGCCTAGGGTGAAATTTTGGTATTTTTCTGAAAACTTTCAATTTTTGATGAATAGTGAAACCACTAAGTGGTAGGTTAAAAACTGAATTTTGCATAAAACTTAATTTTACCGCTTCTGTGAATGGAATTTCGAAAATGCGACAGACAGGGTCGATATCAGTAAGTAAAATGTGGTTCAATGAGATAAAAATAATTTTTTGGTGAATAGTAACTTTTTACTTTTTTACCGCGGTTAATAGTAAATAGGGTAACTAAGGGTAAAAATGATATTAATATTACCCTAATTATATTGTATAAGTGTAATTCGACCAAAAAAACCTTATGAATATAATATTAGCATTTAGGTCCTCCTGGATTATATTATGACATTTAATATTATTTTATTTAATGAATAGTTAAAATAGTTAAAATCAATGTTTAATAACTAAAACATTTTTAATATGGGTTTATACATAAGATAAATTCTATTATAAATATTCATTAGAAATTTAAAAATATTTCCTACATAATGATATTTTATTTATAATTTTTAGACTTTAAATAAATTAATTTATTTACAACACAATGATGATGCAGTAATTATATTATTAATGAAATATTGACATAATTGATGTTATAAACACCAAAATAAATGTAATTTGAGAATTTTTATGAATTCCTCTAATTTTCTAGGTTACTATGATATATTAGTGTTGATTTAATCAACTTGGTTCGAACATATACTTCTGTTATGACTTTCAGAAAAATCTTATATCAAATAGTGTCAAAATTGACACAAAATAGTTTTTAAATCAAGTATTATATTATTAATTGTTTTTTTATTCCTAAAAATCTAAGGTTCGGCCAAATGACTTAGATAATGATATATATATTAATAATAAACAATTTGGGGTTCGTTTGGCATGTTATAGTAAGTGTATTAACCATATAGTGTAAGAAAACAAAAAAAGACACAATAAAAGTTAAATTATTTAACTTAGAGTTAAATATAATTGATAAGGTTAAAATAATAACCTAAACTTGTCTAAATCCTATTGGTTGATAGGATTTAGACCCATCCCCACCTTAGATTCTAAATATATCAATTTGGAGCTATTTAAAACCGAACTTGACTTTATAATAAAATAATATTTTTAGTTATTCCTAAGGTGCCCCTCTCCGCCCTTATAAAAGGGAACCTCCTCCCCCTCCTCCTCACACCAATTTCAACACTCATGCTCGGACAACCCCTGCCAAATTCCCTTCTCCACTTCCATAGAATAATCCTATAGGTCCTGGTCTTCTTCAAAGACCAATCTTAGTTCCCTAAGTGGAGGATTCAAAGAGGCGTTTCTAAGAAGAGGTAATATCCATTACCGATATTTTCAATTTATTTCTTCTTCAAACTTCTTCTTATTTAGTTGTTTCATGGAAAAGTAATAACATAAGTATTACTTACATACTGATATGTTATTATAAATATGAAACAACCCTAATTCACCTTCTATCCATCCTACGGAAAAATGAAATCACCGCGCGTGCGTACATACGGAATACCGTCTCCACGCCGTGGTGTAATCTATTTTCCACCATCACCTAACAAGGATGGGTATAATGGTGTAATTAGTAACTATATATGATTATTATAAAGTGATATGCATACTCAAATAGTATAAATACACTTAAATACAATTCCACGATCATGGGAACAATATCATCGCTCGTCCGTACGTACGGAATACCGTCTCCACGATGTGATGCGACTCATTCTACATGATCATCATTACATAGTAATTATATAAATGAATTGAATGAATAAATATGATATATGTTACACTAATACCATTCTGGATATAAGGTATCTATAACCTTAAAATAAGAATAAGAATTTATTCGGCAAAACACGCATAAGAACAATAGGCAATAAAGACCCGAGTAACAAGTAACAATGAAATATTACTAATAAGAAGCTACGAATATGACCATATATGATATCATATCAATATTTATGATTCTGGAATAAGTCAATAACATTATTTAAACCATTATACAGGATCTTCGGACACGTACAAAGAAAATCAGACCTAAGGTAAGGGAAATATCACAATCTCATTTTTATCCGAGATTGTTTATACTTTGGTATTTACTGGGGTGTATTTTATCATCCAAATCCATGTTCCCTCAATATGTAATATTGTTTCCATCCACTTAAAATAGTTTAAATCCAATTTTACCCTTCGGTGAGTTTTTAGTAAAGAATATGAAAGGAATCTTTTGTCGTTTTTCATACGAGGTACTTTTTGACTATTCCGACAAAAGTACGAAGAATGTTTTTTAACTTATACGGCAAGAATGGATTTTTAAAACATTATTTCCAAGAATCTTCCTTTATAAGTTTTCAAGTTTATTTTTAATCAACTTCTTTTAGTTTATAATTGTATGACATGTTAAGAAAAGAAAAGTGTTTTTGAAGTAGAAAGGATATTTTCCTCATGAATGGAGTTCAAATGTTTTATCAAAATTATTTCCCATCTAAGATAATATAGGGTTCTGTTTTTATCCCTATTATTACATTGATTTGATTATGTTTTGAGGAAATTATTTTAATGAAGTCATTTACCTTATATGATTTGTTTTATTATGTCATGATGTTTCAAGAATTCCATTTTTGGTACATGTGTTATGCGATGATGTATGATTTATGATTATGTGGCACACATAAGAAAGGATTCATTATAAGATGGGTGGGACCTATATCTACCTCCAATGCATTGGGTAAAGATTTATATCTCATGAGATAAACATGGCTAGAACAGAAGGTTATTTCGGTTCAGTGATACAGGACTGAAACGAGGAGTGAAATCTGTTCAGAAATGGACTTTTTCCGCTAAGATAGTCTTGGCAATGAGTCATGACTAACAAGAAATGATTTTCCATGATTATGTGTGCATGCCAAAAAGTTTCAAGTTTTATGTTATGATTATGGGGATCTCATTTTCACTTTTATGATTTATTCCATGGTAAGATATTATGATCTCTTTTGCAGGTTATGATTTTCAAGAAGATATGATATGATTTTTATTTCCTTTATTTTCCCTTGCTGAGCATTTGAGCTCACCCTTTTTTGTATGTTTTCTTTTCCACAGGTCAGGAAGACGGATATTAAGTAGAATATGCTAAAAGGGACCCTAGATATGATGAAATAAATGAGAGACACTGTAGAATATTTATGAACCAGTTGTTTATGTTTCCCAGTTTCTAAAGACACTATACCTATACGGTCCTTTGTGGTTTTGTCATATGTTGTAATAAGTGTGATTCAATTTTGAAGTATTAACAATGTATGTAAAGTATGGGTTGTTAAAAGGAAGGAATGAGAAAATGCAACATGTGTTTGAAGGAAATATCTTGAATATATAGGAGACATAACAAAACATAATAATATGATAGATGAAAGAAATGAACTACCCAATGCATCACATATGTTTCAATGATACAACTCTATGAAACATGGACACTATAAATGATAGTTCACCCAATCCATATAAATGGAGGGTAATACTTATCTAAAACTGTATAAGTCATGTGATAATGGGAAAGATTATTCCATCACCAATACTGAGGTTGTAATATTAAATAATGCAGTACACTATTTACATACAATTCATCAAAAAATGATGAATGTTTTATTTGATTCGGGTTCAAAACATTAATTTATATACCATTTGTTTTTTATAAATATTAAATAACCTCAATAATACCTTGAAGTATATAGATATATCTATATATAAAAGACATATTATTAAAATAATTCATACAAATGCGTTGAACTCACACTTAGTTAACCTCTAGGGGAAGATTCATAGAGAGAATCTTATTATACTTATATTAAGATAATTTTCTTATATACCAAGCATAGATATTCACTCTATACATAGAGCTCTAATTAATGTCTAGGAAAATCAAATAACATTCTATATCTCAAAGTAACATTAAATCTTTTATAAATGAAATTAATATTATGATTCCACTTTAGAAAATCACCCAATGGTTTGGATATTGACCCACAATCATGAATCAAATCATGCTCAAATTGTTTCGATAAAGTAATGAATTAACATTGGATACATACCCATTATGTGGGAGTATACTGATTTATTTTGTGAATAAATTCATTATCATCCCTATGATTTAATGGTATATTTCATATTATAATTTATAACCAAATCCAAATATATATCCTAGATTCCTTATAAAATAGATCTGATAGAATTTAAAGAGTTAAAGAAAAAAATGAAAGTGTAGATGGACATAGTATCCATGTAACCTAGCGTATCCCCTTCGGTTAAACCATTTAAATAATTCAAGACGAAGGATGGTTCAATATATTTTAACATTTACTATTTTTAAACTAATAAGATCAACATAGTGAATAATTATCTTTTACTAAGGATTAATGACTTATTCAATCTATTTCATGGAGGTCATTACTTCTCAAAAGTGGATCATAATCTTGATATCCTCATAAATTTTTTAATAGTGACTATATTCAATATATATGTTTTTATAAAATATTTTCATCTTTGAAATCATAGTGATGTAATTTTGACATTAAAATGATGAAAAAATATTTATAATATCAATTATGATAGCTAATAGATAATACATTGATAAGTATGTGGTCATTTTTTAATGAAATTATCTTATACTTTATGATAAAAAATATCATAAAGGAAATATATTTATATTAAAAAATAAATTATTGAAGGAGGAATTTTATGATGAATTTAGAATGTTTTAATTTTGGATACAACAAGTTACATTAATGTAAAATATAATCAAATGTGGGGGAATATCTATATATTACTCAAATAGAAAGGAAATTGAAGAATTTTCCATACTTATATTTTTCTCTAAAATATGATTTTTATATTGGGGAAACATTTATGCTTTGTGAGTCACTTCTCATGAAAATATTTAACTATAAAAAAATTAACGACAAAAGGGTAGGGTATGTCTATATTGAAAAATGAGATGTCATATATAAGGATCTCTAGAGGAGGAAGCCAGAACACCTATACTCACACTCCCCATGGTGGTTTAATGATCCTATAAAACATGAGTTGGTATTAGAGGTAAGGTAACATTAATGAATAATTTTCATGTAAATTCTCAATTTATCCTGCATTAGAGGTATTATTATATCTTATGGGAAATATTATAATGGTTCAATAAGTAAAATGATACCTTATATTCAGTCACATGTCCTTGATTCTATTGATGAAGCCAAAATTGGGTCTGAACCCATTGATAAAAATTATCCATTGACTTTTTCTGAAAATATAATCATTGATGTTAATGGGATAATTAGAAATTAGATTCTTACGTATTTGAAATAAATTTTTTTCTTATAGTTTATGGGCTTAAAAACAGCTATGAAAAAATGAGACATAATCAAAATTATATTGTAGGGAACCACCCAGGTAAAATAGTATTATTGATAAAAATAATATAGCATGTTTGAAGATATCTAATCGATAGATGAAGAAACAATTGATGAATACATCACCGAATTTAATGGTGTTTTTTTGCAACATTAGAGGATTTTGATATTTGTAGGAAGATTCTAAATTTGTTTAGAAACTGGTGAAAAATACATATGAAATATTTGACCCAAATATCTATATTTTAGAAGATACAGATGATTTATTTGTTAATGAATTTCATAACTATCATTTCATATATTTTATTATGAGGAATGATCCCACTTAAAAAAATAGGATCCATGATGAAATTGATTATGATGATATGACATTGTTTAATGTTATAAATTATGGTAATTCTAATATTTATTATTTGTATGATATAGATTTTGATTAAATTAATAAGGCTATAATTTTTATTATCCAAAAAAAATTAATAGAGGAAGTGAACAACCCTGATCAGTGTGAATCATTGAGAGGGGGAGGGGGGAATCAATGATCCCTTTAAATATTTTTAATAGCTATTTTTTTAAATTAATCCTATATGGATGGTTGAATCCTTGATCCACTCTTCTTGTGTCTCTCATATTTAACTCAAATGATGCTGTAAATATAAAGGCACTAAACTCAAGGATTTACAAGGTTCAGTTAAAAGACATACTCCTTGCTATGTAAGTTATTAACCACAACACATACTATCCACTATAATTCAGTTAGTAATTACAATGGTCAATATAGAGGCCCATTGTATCTCTCCAAAGTCCCACATGAGGTTCTTTATACTACTTCCCATAGTGTTACTACAATCCCACTGGCCTACTTCAGAGTCCCATTGAAGACTTCTTCCTCTCCCTAAATCCCATAGGGGTCTTCTGGCTCTCGAGTCACATGAGCAACTTCTTTTTTTATGTTCCTTGATTCACTGTATATGATCTTTTGATCTTCTAACACAGGCCTTTTGAATCACACTTACCTATATATCTCTTCATGAATATTCAACAACCTTTATTAAGGTCTCTTGGACTTGATCAGTAATTCTGATCACTTGAGTTGACCATTTCCCAGTCTCAACAATGCTCAGGCAATTCTTTCTACTTCTGATGAAGAACTCGTATCACTATGTGTGTGAAAATGGTGCACACAACCACTTCAAGGAAGTAATAATAATTATGAACAGTACTATATTTGTCTACCTTCTTGGATTATCAAACATTGTATACTGAGATAAAAGACCTTCTTTAAATTTTTTTGGTGTCATTCTCAATTCAAATCATCTTCATTCAGGGATTGAATGGAATCCAAACATCTTGTATTGGATATCTCAGTTTCTTCTTCATTAGTGAAACAACTGAATGCACTAAAACATCTCCTTTTTTTCTTGGTAAGAATCACATTCACTTATGTGATTATACAAACAATGAGGATCAACTCACTTGGAATCATGATAATTGATTATGCTTCATTCATGAGTTGTATGGCATTGATTTTTCATGTTTACACACGTGAAATAACAATCTTTATTCTTCATTTATGTGTCTTCAGGTGTTCATTTTCATGCATGCATGCACAATTTCCTTATTCTCTCTTGATTGTGTGAAACCCTCAATGGGTATGATAGTTTGAGCACACATAGTTACTCTTTCTTTTTCTCTCTTAATATCACACATAGTCTTTGTCATTAGTTCTTTGCACACACACACATTAGTTTATGTTCAATATAAGTGTCTGTTTATTCAAACACAAATGGTTTAAGTTCATGTGTATGATCTTTCTCTTTCTTCCTCCTTCAAATATTCACACACATTCGTCAATTGATTTGTGTTCTTTTTAAAACACAAATGGTTGTTTTCAATTTACGGAATGTTATTGCATAGTTGGGTGTCTCAATTCGTTCATATGCATGCATGTGCATCATGAATTCATTCTCAATCCTCTATTGTGAATACATGAGGGCATGCATTTTTTTTCAAGTAGAACACACACAAGCTTCAACCATCATGCAACCTTCTTCTTCGTCAAATACTAACCCCTACAAAATACTATATATATATATATGGACTGAAGGGTGTTCTTCATTATACAAACAGGAGGGAACATGTTCTCTTTCACACCCACGGTTCACGTGGGTATCCTTCAAAGAATCAAGGATGTGTTCTTTGTTTCTATATTCACAAGATCACGACAAGTGTGGGTAGCACCGGTTGTTTGCTTATGGAATCAATTCCACGAAGCACCACAAGGGTTTAGAAAAACCGATCAGGTGTTCCTATGATTTCTTCTTAATGATGTGTGGTCGCTTCTTCTTCATGAGGATGTTTCAAGAGTGCTCTGAAATTGTTAAATGCTCATGGGATATTATTTTTCTTTATGTAGTAGTGTTTCATAGAACCTCTCTGGTACGATGCTATATTTCCTAGAAACGAGATATTTTCTATTAATATGTTAAACAAACTAAGGAGTCGAGGGAATCCTCCTTTTATAGGATTTGGATGCATGTTATGTCCATGTATCTAACATGAAGATCATGGAATTGAATGTCTGAGATCGTTGGATTCAAAATTTTGAATCTACGGGTCAAAGGTAAGCCGCCAGTCCTGGGTTTTTTAAATCCTACTTGGGATCCTTCATTTATGTGGGAAACTTCACATGCATGTGTTAAATAACACATGTATAACCTCTTCTCCATGAAAGCTCAATCAGGGAGCTTTCTTCATAGACAAGGCAGCTTTGCATACCTCATATTCCTTTTAAATTTTTTTTATACATGCATGAAAATAGAAATGCGTGGATGGGATTTGTTTTCTTCATTTGATCATAATGGGATTAAACAGAGTTCAAATGGTCGCCCAAATGGTGATTTGGGTGTCTATCCTGAGGTCTAAGTTTGCGGGTGAACTAGGGTTGTTCGGAGGTTGATCAAAACATTGGTGAAGGATCAGACGACCCATGTTTAAACATCCCACAACATGATATGATGTGTAGTGTTGATTAGATCCCAGGACATGGGATGTGTCATGCAGCTGAGATCTCTTGTGAGATTAAGTCAACGACTCAGATGGCTTTCACATTATTAAATTCTCTCCCACATAGAAACACGTTGAGCTTTTAACCCTCTTTAAATAACTCCTCATGGTGACTAATGCTCAGAATTATTCTATATCCATCTACGGTACTACCGTGTACCGTGGTTTCCCTATGGGCGTGCTCTTAGCGCCCACTCTACTCCTTAGGCACGCACCTAGTGCCCACTATGCATGCACCACATGGGTTCACCACCGTGTGGACATATACGGGCTTATCCACATCCTGCATGCCCTATCTCATGCATGGATTTCCTCGAGGGCTTCACTCGAGCGCGGTTGACCCCCGGGTCCCTCATATGCTTGAGGTGAGTTCCTCAGCAGGACCTACATGGTTAGCCCCTTCTTTTTTATGTAAGGCCATATTATATAATTAGTTTAGAACTAAGTTTATTGTACCAGAATAAATCATGACCACCTTCTTCATTATCTCTAGAATTTAAAACGATCAGCCTTCTTCTATTCTATTTCATTTCCTTTTTGGAATGAGAATTCCAAAAAACTTCAATATTCCTTTAATCCAACCATGGATGATGCATGGATAATTTGTTCATTCCTAATACATTATAACACAATTCATGGATTCTCTTTATTATGAGGGATGTGTTCTTCATTAACACATGGCTTGGACTCTGAGGACTAGCTCAAACAATCTTCTGATATTTAGACATAATCCATCTAGATTCAATGAATGGATCATCTTCACTCAATTACTCATTCAATTGAGTATTTCATTGACTTCTTCAAGTGTTATATCAATGTTTCACCATGATACAAGTTTGGGAACATAAGACCAGTTCTTCAATATTCATCCATTATTAATGTGGGATCTTCAATGAATTAATAACCTCACCACTTCAATCATTGGGACAACATCCATCATCACCTTTGCATGCACATATTGACAACTGACTCATTTTTAACATCTTATTGACAAAAAATGCAACACCATTCTCAATAATCACCCCTTTGTATTTTGTTGAAAATATTACATAAGCATACATTGAATGAGTCAATATGTGTTCCAATATTTTCTCTCCCTTATTAGAAACCAAATGCAAAGGTATTAGTGTTGTGTCTTCAAAAATGTGTCTTCAACCCTTTGAAAAATATCTTCTGGAATATTTCTGAGAGATGGATGATGTGACATGGTTCCCTTAGAAAAGCATCATTATTTAATCAACTCAAGGTCTACACGGACCATCCTAGTGTAGAAAACGAAAGAGATTTGACCAAAGTATTCAATGATTTCCATAAACATCCATACATGTCAAATCATTCTTAGAGTGTATCAGTTCTTGACCTAGGGATTCGAGATAATGAGATTTATCAATGAAATGCTAAATCCTTCACATAATTTCCCAAACATATAAAAAATTTAAAGTGAAAAGATAAGGCTCCCCCATTAATCTCATCTTGTCATAAATCAATCACTCCCCTTATTTGACATGATAAATGAGTTTAAGAATAAGGGATGAAAGTGTGATGGGAATGCCTTAGTTTCAACTTATTGAGATGATATGAATTTCATGGTTTGTATTGACATAATCCTTGATATCATCCCCTTAATGTTTTTCCCCATCAATGGGTTAAATCCCATTGATTCATCATGGTGTAAAGTATCATCACATATTCTCCAAGATATTCAGGTTGATAAACATCCACTGTGGAACCTTTCATGTTATTATCAAATCATTAATAATGAGAAAAACGTTTTGTTCTCAACTTTTCTCATTCAACTGTATTATTAGGAATGGGCATCATCTTCAATTACCTATAATGAATTCAGATATATACACAAAAAATATAAGGGAATAATTTGAAACACTTGTGATATTTTTAATAGAGTCACTGGGGATGAAAATTTTCTCTCAACCCATCGACTCCATTCCATGCAACTCTAAAGTGTCTGATACTCTTTATAATGATGTATACACTCTATTTGGATTTTTTATTTAGAATTTTCAGCATGTATTCTTTTCTTCCATTCACCTATAACTTATGTGGAATGTTTGTATTCACTTTTTTCAGCAGTGAAGTAGCTTTTACTGGTTCATGTTGATCAATTTTCTGCATTTGTCCTGGTAAAAAAGATAAAAATTTGTTTTCATGATGTCAAGCCTTCTCAAACCTTTAACACAGTAGTTGTGAGACACTTGGGTTGTCATGTGCTGAAAACCTCTCATGAAATTTGAATTTTCCTTCATGTGGAATGATGTGTTTTCCCTTTTCCATAGCTTTACTTAGTACTTCATCTTCATCTCTGTGCACTTCTACAGAAATTTTCAATTGATTAGGTCATAAAACTAAACAATCATTCTTCACACTTTCTGATTTGGAGATTACACATCGCATCTTCATTGTCATCAAGTTACCTTTCTTAGGAATCGTATTATGAGTATCCTCAAGACTGTATTCAGTCAATCAATACTTCTTCTGGACTAATTCTCATTTTAGTTTCATCTTGTTTCCATTCATTTCCATAGCCTATTTTCAGTGATCTATGGTATTACCTTTCTATCCATAGTAAGAGCATATTTTATTGATTGAGATGAAATTCTTGGAATACAATTTAAAATTCTTCATAGGAATAATTTCATTCACTGTGTTCTTGACTTCATTATTTTGAATATTCCCAATAGAAGTCTTTTCAACTTCTTTTGACTTTTATTACCTTTTTTGTGGCCTATGATTCTTATCAACATATGCCTAAGGCATGGTATTCCTAAACCAACACTCATTATAACTTTTACCACTTCAATTTAAATTTTCATATAAGTATTCAAGATATTTAAATCTATTCTTAGTAGTCAAATTCTTCTTATTCTGTGAATTATTCCATAGAATTGCAGGTTGCTTCATTTCTTCACATCTACTTTCCCAGAATATAGGCCTCCCACAATTTTCATATGCTTAAAAATTATTCTAGCAATCATTGGCCTTATACCCAAACATCCAACAATACCAGCAATAGCCAACAAAACTCCTTCTTTTATTTGTAGTATCATCCTGGCTAGGTTTAGTGCATTTTTGTTTCTGGATTTGTCTTTCTTTCATTGGAGCATCCTATTGGGAGTTTCTTTTATTAACAATTTCATTATCCACCATTGATGTTTTTATAGATGTATTGATATTTTTATCAATCCAAATCTTCTCTGCTTTTGGCTTTGAACCTGTACATGCTGATGAATATGTATTAGTATAAATGGAAATAACTAGGTTATGTCATACCTTTTTCATTGAGGATGTTTCAATTGAATTAGAGGATAATTTGATATTCCTCTTAGAACCTTATTCCTCAATGAAAATGTCAGTAAAAACATGTCTTCTTTCAGTTGTTTTGGAAGTTCCAGCTTTGATTGATTAGAGATTCTTCAATTTCACGTCCACCTATAAACTCTTCATGTTGGGGGAGTTCCTCTCATCCTCAAATGATCTAATCTTATTCTTACAATTCATCTTTAGCTTTAACATTTTATATTCATGCATATTCATTAATTCTTGTAAATAAATATAATGTTCCTTTAACTTGTTAGTTTTTTCTTCCAGTTGAGCAGCTTTGATAACCATAAAAACATTGTGCAAATTTTCAAACACATGGAAATATTCTACAAATACAATCTCAAATAATTCTTTCTCACAAATAATTCTATGTAATTCGTCTGTAACTTGATCATGTATTTCCTTGAAAATAGAAATTGTTTCTTCCTCTATCTTCACTAGTTTTGGGAGAGTGTTTGTTATGCCCACCCTTTCAGCCAATTATTCTTCCAAGGCATCAAATTCTTCTTCTAGTTGAAATTTTTCATCTTGACAACCTTTAAGGTCTGTAGCAATATTTCTTTCCACTTCTCTAAGGACTTTCTTAAGATGATATTTGAGTACAGATTAAAGATATCAATGTGATCTATCATTATCACTTCATGAACAGTCTTCATCAGAAAAATTATACGTATTATCACTTGTTGTACCTTTCATATTACATTTATTAGAAGGTGTCTCCCCATTAGTAGTAAGATTCTTCTTCATCTTTCTTGCATGTTTCTTCATTCTATTTTTTTGAGTCTTGGTAGAAATATCCATTTATGTTTCTCACTCATCTTCTCAAATATACACTTCATAAATACTCCCTTGGATCTTTTTGAGGTGTCCTTCCCAATGATACCAATTAAAGTTACTAGATTAGTGTGAATCACTGAGATGGGGAGGGGGTGAATCAATGATCCCTTTAAATGTTTTTTACTAATTGATTCTTTTCAATTAAACCTCTATGGATGGTTAAATCCTTGATCCACTATTCTTTTGTCCCTCAGTCTTACATTGAATGATGCTATAAATGTAAAGGCACTGAACTCAAGGATTTACAAGGTTCGGTTTAAAGACCAACTCCTTGTTGTGTTGGTTATTCACCCTAACCTAGATTCTCCACTATAATTCTGTTAGTAATTACAATGGTCGATAAAAAGTCCCATTGTATCTTTCAAATGTCCCATAAGAGATTCCTTATACTACTTCCCATAGTGTTACTAGAGTCCCACATGCCCACTTCAAAGTCACACTGATGACTTCTTCCTCTCCCTGAATCCCACAGGGGTCTTCCAGCTCTTGAGTCACATGAGAAACTTCCATCATTAAGTTATTTATTTCACATTAGATGATCTTCTGATCTACCCATACAAGCTTACTGAATCACACTTACCTATATATCTCTTAAAGAATCTTCAACAACCTTTTGTATGGTCTGCTGGCCTTTCTCAATAATTATGATCACATGATTTGATCAGTTCTCAGTCTAAAAAATGATTAGGAAGTTATTTTTTCTTTTGATGAAGACATGGCCTCACTATGCATGTGAAATATGGTTTACACAACCTCTTAAAGAATTATAGTATAATTCTGAACAATATCCACCCTATTGGCCTTCTTGTATTCTCAAACATTTTATACTCAGATAAAATATCTTCATTAACATTGTCTAGCTTCAATATCAACTCAAATCAACATCATTCATGGATTTCATGGCATCAAAACTTCTTGTACAAGATATATCAGTTTTGTTTTCTTTAGTGAAACAATTGAATGCATTAAAACTTCTCTGTGTTTTCTTTCCATGAATAACTTTCACTTTTTTGATTATACAAACATTGAGGATCAACTCACTTGGAATCTTCTAGATTGATTATGCTTCATGCATGAGTTTCATGGAATTAATTTTTCTGGTTTACACACATGCACTAACAATATTGATAATTATTTTATGTGTCTTCACATGAGCATGTGCATGCATGCACACACAGTTTCCTTCTTCTCTCTTTCTTGTGTGAAAACTCCACTCGGTATGGATTTTGAGAACACACACTTCCTATTTCTTTTTCTCACTTAATATCACACACACTCTGTGTCCATAGTTATTTTCACACAAAAACTTTAGTATAGGTTTAATATAGTTGTGTGTTTATTCAAACCAAAATTGGTTTAGTTCATGTGTGTGATCTTCCTCATTCTCCATCCTTCAAATGTGCACACACAATCCTCTATTGATTTGTTTTCCTTTTCAAATGCGAATTGGTTTGTTCAATGTATGGATTTTTTTCACACTTGTGTCTCTCAATTCATGCATATGCATGCATGTGAATCATGCATGAATTCTCCATCCTCTCCTATGAATACATGAGGGATCACGTTTATTTTTCTTCAAATAGAAAACACACAAGCTTAGACCTTCATGCAACCACTGTCTTCTTCAAATACTAACCCCTATAAAGTAATTTATATATATATATATATGGACATAAGGGTGTTCTTCTTTGTGAAAATAGGAGGTCCTAATTTCTCTTTCCTGCCCGCAGTTCGCGTGGGTCTCCTTCACAGAATTAAGGAAGCGTTCTTGGTATCTGTCTTCATAAGAGCACAACAAGGGTGTGTAACACCTATTGTTTACTTACAGGATCACCTCCACGAATCAACACAAGGGCTTAGAAAAACCATTCGGGTGTTCGTGTGTTTTCTTTTCCATGATGTGTGGTCTCTTCTTCTTTGTGATGATGTTTCGAGAGTGTTTTTCACTTGTTGAACGCCTACAAAATCTTCTTCTTCATCACGTAGCAGGGCTACATGGAACCTCTCTAGTATGAAGCTCAGTTCCAGAGAAACGAGAGATTTTCTCTCAATATTTTCAACAACTTAAGGAGTCTAGGGAATCCTCCTTTTATATCCATAGGATGTGAGTTTAGGTCCTCATATCTAACATGAATATCAGGGCTTTGAATGGACAAGATCATTGGATTCAAAATTTCAAATCTGCAAGTCCAATATAAGCTACAAGTCTCAATTTGTTTTTATTCTACATGGGATCCTTTTGTTATAGAGGAAAATTCATGTGCATGTGTTTAAGTATGCATATATATCCTCATCTCCATGAAATCTCAATCATTGAGTTTTCTTCATAGCCTCAGTAGCTTCGCGTGCCTCATCTTCCATGGAAATCATAAGTTTCATGCATGCATGAAAATGGAATTGCATACAAGGGATACGTTTTATTAATTTGATTAGAATGGGCTTCACCAGATCTCAATTGGTGACTGGAATGGTGAGTTGGATGACTGTCTAGAGCTCCTGGTTCATGAGTGTAGTGGGGTTGGATGGTGGTTGATGAAAACCATGGTGAATGATCAGAAATACCATGTTTAAACATCTCACGGCATGATATGATGAGCAATGGTGATTATATACTAGGATGGGAGATGTCTCGTGTGGCCGATATCTCACGCGAGATCAGATCGATGGCTCAGATGGTTTCTGGAATTTTAAAATCTGTCCCACATCAAAACATGATGATATTTTTTCCTTCCTTAAATAACAACCCGCAGTGGCTAACACTCAGAATTCTCCTCTCTCCCTCCACGATACTACCTCGTACCATCTTCAACATACATTCACGCTCGTAGATCCCACTCTACTCCTTTGGCGCGCACCTAGAACCCACTATGCATTCACCACATGTGGTCACCACTCTAAACTCAACTAGGGGATTATACACCACTTGTATTCCCTACCTCATATGGGGATGGCCATGAGGGATTCCCTCGAGTGTGGTTGACCCTCAGGTCCCACATATGCTTAAGGTAATGTCCTCAGCTATACCTCCATGGTTGGCCACTACATTTTTATGTCAGTCCATATTATATACATTGTTAATAACTAAGTGTATATTACATGAATAATGCATGGCCACCTTCTTCATTATCTCTATAATTTCAAAAAACCAACCTTTTTCATTTATTTTTTTTTCATTTTTGGAATGAAGAATCCAAAGATCTTCAATATTCCATTAAGCCAACCATGGATGATGCATGAATCATGTCTTCACACCACATGAATTAAAACATAACACAAATCTTATCCTTATTGTGAGGGAGGTGTTTTCCTTTAACACATGTCTAGCACTTTGAGGACTATCAAAAACAATCATATGATATTTAGACATTCTCCATTTAGATTAAATGAATGGATAATCTTCACTCCTTTCCCCTTGTAATTGATTATTGGATGGACTTCTTCAAGTGTTGTAATAATGAATAACCATGATACAATTCTTGTTACTTAAGACCAATTCTTTAATATTCAGCCATTATTAATGTGGTATCTTCATTTAATTAATAACACCACCACTTCAATCATTAGGATAACATAAATTATCACATTTTCATGAACATATTGACAATTGAATACTTGTTGACTTCTTATTGACCAAAATAGAAACACTATGCTCAACAAAGAGGAATTAATGGTGTAAAAACAAAACTAATATTTTTCATGTTAATAAGAAATGAACATTTTTTGAGAAATATTCCTATTAGGAATGTTAAAGTCTTTAAATATGGTACTAATGAAAATACTATTATGATGAAGTGAAATAAAAACTCTAAGCATGATAAGATGTACACTTGTTATATGAAAATGTTCCCTAGAAATAAAATAATAATATTCAGTAAGAATGTTGATCCTTTGTTAAATTACAACAACTATTTAGAAAATTAAACTCAAGATAATTTCCAAAACATTTTCAAAATGTTAATAAAAATGAATATTATATAAATTGTGAAGAAGAAGGTGGTAATTAATCTTATAGATAATGTCATATAATATCAAATCATGTTCTATGTCTTGAGAGAAACAAAAAAATCAATAAATTAGATAGAATGATAAAAAAGTAAAGTGAGGAGAATAATGAAGGATTAAATATTTGCTTAAATCAGAAGAAGAATATATCCACAGGATTATACGACTCAATATACAAGTTAATGAATGAGTAATGATATTGAAAAATAATAGTCAAAAATAGTTTTCTAATGATGATAATTTTTGTAAAGCTCAATTATAAAATCCAAAAGGGTAAAAGTAACATAATAATATTGAATGAAAATTTAAACAATTATTTAGTGGTAAATTGTGAAAGAACTCAAGCTATCAATAATGATCATTCCAAAAAATAGTAGAAACCCACACCTATTATATTTAAAGAATCAAATGCCATTACTAACCATGATGATATTAAAAAAATTATCCAAATTGTTCAATATGAATAGATTTGATAACCCAATAACATCAAAAAAATGTGAATATATCCTCTATAAGAATTTTTTCCAATCCTGGTAGAAAATAGGAAGATATTATGAACGTCGATAAAATGATTCTAAGGAAATATAATATTTCTATAGAAGGATGATATTTTATTGATATTATTAGTGTTTTAGTATAGTTGGTCACTAATTATATTACATTGTTCTCAATAGGTCTCTTACTATAAGAACTTATGAGTGGAGGGTGACCTGTATTTGGAGAAAATTGATCAACATTCCTAATTTTAATGAAGTATGAAAGAAAAATGCAGAGGATGCAAGAATTTTTCCAATGAAATATATGTCTGGATTCTAGAAGGATGTTTATATATGATGTGGATATATAAGTAATATTTCTCAATAAATAACTTTCCACACATCATGTAATAAGTTATTATAATAGATAAAAATAAAATTAGGGATAAAATAAAGTTAAAAGAATAGAACTTCTTTTGATACGACTTTGAATAGAATAAAAATGTACTAACCATGGTTTTATGATATTATTTTGTTCTCAAATGTTATTGACTATTTAATAATTTTTAATTTTAATTAATATCATGATGAAGGATTAATTAATTTTAGAAATTTTAGTTCTTTAGTAATTAATGAAGTTGTAACTAATAATATTTTATCTAATAAAATAAACTATAACGATGTTTTATATTTTGAAAGATTAAAATATATCATTCTATATATTATTAAAAATTGATTTTAACTATACTATTTTTTGGAAATATACTTTTCTCATAAAATGTGTGGAGAAAAAAATGATGTTCATCATGAAAATATATTAAGAAGAAACATATTTGAAATTGGAGAACTTTATAACTCGTGTTAATTGAATTAAGAGGATAAAAATATGTTATAGAATCAATGATTTCAGAGTCATGGGAAGAAAATTGTGATTAAAATTTATAATTAATATTCTATAACAAATATGCTTCAACTGAAGAGGAAATATCATTCTATTATTACTAATTTTCATAAAGAAAATATTATTTTAAAATGGAAAACAAATGGTGAAATTCAATCTATCACAACAATGAACATATACACTCAGATCATTGTGGGACATGAAAAATCAATAAAAAAGTGAATTTTCTGTTGATCACTTTTACTAATTATTTATCTAAAATAACCAACATCATGATATATAATTATAAATATGAATATAATGAAATCATTTTTTTATATGGGATGTTGTAATATTATTTGGTGTTTATATACTGATGGCAAGAGCTGATAATATAGTAGAGTACGAATTAAATGATTTTGATTCATACTAATATATATATGTAAATAAAAATCTATATGGTTCCCCATAAACAACATAACAACCTAGGGTCCCCCCATTTCTCTCTGGCCTCACATATCTTAGGCTTCTCTTCAGCCACACCCGAACTTTCTACTATCTCAAGTTTTGCTCCATCCCCTGGGGTTTCTGTCCTTTATCATCTTTCTTCAGGATCTAGGGTTCACTGCCTCTATTGGTGTCGTTTCCTTAATCCTGCTCTTCACACCGTCTATATTCTAGGATCATCAACAATCATGATAATTTTTCTCCCCCTACTACTCTTTTTGTCTTCCCCCACCATGCTTGACCACGCCTTGGTTTAGCCTGATGGCGCTGAATATGCATTGGGAATGTGTTGGGTCAAGTTTAGTTGCTTTGATAACATAGTTTTTGGGTGTATTTTCATATGGTTCTTTTTTTCTCAATCTCAAAATCTTCATTTAGTGACGACATTTTTCATGTTTGCAATGGTTTTTTGTTCTTTCTGGCTCAGTTCATCTTGGATATGATTTCCCAATGGTTTTCTGTAACTCTTTCTTTTCAAGATTCTACTTTTCTGGTTGGGAGGATATGCACGGTGTGACACTGATGGTGGTTCTGAGGAGTGTGTTTTGTGGTCCACTAAAAGGTCCCCCTCCTCGATTAAGACTTCCTTCTCCAAACTCTTCTATGTCCACTATTTCCTTCTTGGCAAGCCTGGTCGGTTGGTATGGTTGATCCTAGTGGGGTTTTGGGATGGTGTGGTTTCAGTTGCAATTGGTTCCTTATGATGTGCGACGTGGAAGAAATTGGATGCTCCGATGTGGGTTTTTTTATTCACAATGATGATGTTGTAAGATGTGTGTATCCGACAACGATGGTGGTGATTATCGTCGACGGTGATGGATCATGGCAGCTTCCCCCTGACGGCCGGTGATGGGTGGTGAAAATGGTCGATTACCAATGCTGTTGATGGATGATGGTCAACGAAGCAACTCCAAGAGACATGGGTTACTCCTAAATCAAGGCCTCAAGTTCTCTGTTGTGTTTGAAATTAAAATTTGGAAATTGGATATGTGTTTTATTTTGCAACTTTGTATTTCCGCCTAGTGATGTAGTATCTTTTGGGATTGTGACTTTGGTTATCATTTTTTCATAAAGCGGAAATTTTGAAATAAACAAAATTGAATTGTGAAAGAAGATAATTTTTTTTGAATAATTTATTATAAAATATGGTACATTCATATGCTATGAATATTTTAGAAAATTCACCTTCTATAAAAAAAATTTGTAAAATGTTTCAGAGAATAAATTATAGACATCCAATAAGAATAACAATATTGATGAAAAAACTAATCCATAACTAGTGAATTAATAATAAAAAGATTCATGTGCTGGTAAAAGGGAAACATCGAAAAAACTAAAAAATAAAACTTTATCAAAAAATTTGAATATGAGATCCTTATTAAAAATTATAAATCTATAGTTCATACCATAATAATGATGATATAATAAAACCTAACATCACTTATCGCCTTTTTCGAACTAGAGTCAATTTAATTGATGGTTTAACACCATGAATGGGTTTATTCTATAAATAAAGAGTATGTTATGATTGAAAATAATGACACCTGGAAAGTTACTCCAAGTCAAGAAAGAAATAAAAATTATTTTAAAACTATTACAGTATAAAAAAATATTAATGAACATAGATAAGTGAAAATTATAAATGAATGACATGTTTGTAAATTATATTCAAAGCTGAGTGGTGTGGATTTTGATGAAACTGTTTACCTGAATAAAAGACTCAAAAACGTGAAGTTTTCTTGAAAATGGATTTAAATAATTGTTATAAGGTTTATCAAATGCATTACGTGTAATATCTTATTAGTGGAGATAATAAACAATAATTAAATATTGAAAAACTATAAGGTTTACTAAATGAAAAATATGCAACAAAGGTGAGTAATTTAAGGAGATTATTTTAGGGGATGAAAAATATCTAGTTTCCGGATACAGAAAAAATGATAGTTTAATGGAAATATCATTTTCTTTTATAAACTAAAAGTTATAATAAACATGTTTTAATGAACATGAATATGGTACCCTTATTGTAATTATTTATGTTGATGACATAATTTATTAAGTGATATTAAAAGAAAATGTAAAGGGTTTCTTGAAAAAATGAAGGAATATTTTGAAATGTCAATGCTTGGAGAATTATCCTCCTTTTTAGATTAAATTTTCAATAGAATGAATGATATAAATTTCAGTAAGATGATATGTGAGACATGGATTTATTACAAAAAAAATTTAAGGGAATATAAATTTTTTTTTCTACTCATATTTTAATTGGAATGAATATGATTAGATATAAATATTTCAAAATATCAAATAAAAAATATTTATGAATTATTATAGAGAGTTTTCTCTAATATATATCTTAATTTCACAACATCATGTATGTTGTTACATTATTTGGTAGCTATCATAGTAATCCAAAAGAATCATATATACTTAGAGAAATAATAATATCATATATTCTAAAGTAATATCATCTCATGAGATATTGTGTAAGACATGTTTTATTATAAATTTTATTGTATATATTGATTCTAATTTTGTTAGAGATTGAAATTATATAAAATAAAATTCTATAAGAAAATTTTTCTTGGAAGAATGTTTTGTGATAATTCAAAGTAGTAAACAAAATTCAGTAACCTTGACTACATTGGATGTATAATATGATTCAACTATAAGGAATCATACATACACATTTCATAATCAAGTAAATTCTATTAGAATTATCTTTCTGACATACCCAAATATCTCTTTAGTTTATAGTTTTATTGAATTAGGATATGATTCATACATATCAACCCAAAAGCATACAAATTGGTTAATTAAAAAAATATTACCATTTCTCCCACAATAAAAAAATGCTTTTAATAAAACATGAAATACATTCATGAAAAATATTCACAAAATTCATCTTGTCTTATTATTTTCTCTTAAATATCTTAAAAACTATTAAAACATTTAAAAACATGGGATGAACACAGAAAATATTAGTAAGGGCAATAAAATTAAAGAAGTAGTTGTTAGTCAATAATTACTTATAACAATAATTCAATAATTACTTATAAATTACATTATCTAGTATATTTTTTAGAATTAAATTTATTTCATTCCAAAAGATATTTTCAATTTATAGTTTTAGATAATTAAGACAAAAATTCATACATATCATCCCAGAAGAATACAATGTGTGTAACAATAAAATAGATTCCATTTCATCCATAAAACAAATCTATAAAAATATGAGATCTTTTAATTAAAAATCATTATAACATTCATCTTGTATTATTATTTTATCAAACCCATTATTAAACCCAATGAAAAACATTTAAAAACGTGGTATGATCACAAAAACTCAATAACGGACATAAAAATAGAAAACAAATTGCTTGTCCATGATAACCTATAATCACATGAAATCATTTTCACAAAGAAATACTTATTGTATCATTAATATTATGAATAATTGATATTTCCATAAAACATATAAAAAATAATAAACCTTTTAGGTAACATGGGGAATTACTTATTTATGATTATAAGCATCATAGCTACCATATGATTTTTAACCCTCCTGACTACTTTACAATATAACACTCACGACTACCTTATGATGTGACCATCGTAGTTACACATGGAATGAAACTCATAATAAAAATCAATCATAAACAAACTCAATTCACTAGAGGTATATATAGTTCCCCCCTTCATTATAAATAATTCCAAAGAAC
This sequence comes from Viscum album, assembly GCA_963277665.1. Classification (NCBI taxonomy): domain Eukaryota; kingdom Viridiplantae; phylum Streptophyta; class Magnoliopsida; order Santalales; family Viscaceae; genus Viscum; species Viscum album. The sequence goes on along the minus strand of OY728153.1, from coordinate 1,174,065,915 downwards.
GAGGACATTAAAAAACAATAATACTTTTATCATAAAAATAATTCCTTGAGATTATATCACTTATTAATGGAATAATGTGAATATAAAATTGAAAAAAACTAATTAATTTTAAACATGTAATATTATAAAGAAAAAATCAAAAAAATTAAATAATCATGAATATTTTAAAGGCTACTAATTCTTTAAATTAAAAACAAAATTCATTTTGAATTTTGTAAATAGAGAAACTAAATGAGATTTTTTACTGAAAATTACCTTAATCAAAACATGAAAAATATCCATTTTTTAAAATGTTGACGCAAATTAGAAAATTAAATTCTTAAAACATTTATTCCCACATAAATATATTCATAAAAATCATTTTTGAAAACATAGACATGAAAAATGATTTAAAAGGATATAACTCTTATTCATTTAAAAAATTATTTAGATAAAGAGTACCATAACCCGGGTCTGTTTTATTCATACGTGTTCAAATATAATGTATAATGAATGGTTCAAAGAGTGTTATTAATATATTATAAAACCCTATTTATATTTATAATTCCTTATATGATCTTATTATAACATCTTTCTACCCATTTATAAATAACATTTTCTAATTTTTTTGTTTCGTGTGAATTTATTTCATAGTTTCCATGGTTGGTTCATTATGGATTGTATTGTTGAATTGATGAAAAACTCCAGAAGTGGAGAGTAATGGTTTTATTATTTTTTCATAATTTTAAATTATACCATATCTTATTTTTTTCTTCTATAATGGAGATTCATTAGATAAAACATTAATTAGAATGATTAAATTTATTTTGGCATTTTTTAAGACCATCAAAAGATTTTATCATATTATTTAATATCATATTAATATATTCGTACCAAAAAATTACATAACAAGAAATATTATAATTAAATCTTATTAAACCATAATAATATTTTTATGAAAATCCATGATAGTGGTTAATGGAAATATAAAACTATTTTCCATAAAAATGGACAATTGAAACATTAGATATGATGTTCACATTTTTACAATAAAGGGTAGATGATAATGAGTTTGATGATGAATGTTTCCATAAATATGATAAAATGAATATATATATATATAGGATACAAAATTTGTAATGACTAATGGGTAAGGGGATGTTAAGAGCGAATATGAAAACAAAAGAAATTGAAAATAAAATAGAAGAGAAATAAAGAAAAAATTTATTCTTGAATTCTTATTTGCGAGAACGTTCTTAAGAAACTTGGTTTGGGCCTTTTGGTGATACCGATAGGTATTGGAAATGGGGAAGGGTATATAAAATGAAATTGGGTAGAAATTAAACAAACTAAAATGAATTAAAGTGTGAGGAGAAGAGGCGGCATGAGATATTATTTATAGTTAAGGATATGGGTGTTTTCTCATTACTTTATTCAGTAGATTATTATTTCTGCTAAAGATAATGAATAGTTATATTTTTATCAGTAAATATAATAAAATAATTAAGGTTTGTCTTATATAATAGTCATTACATCAGAAATGACTCATGCAATACTGTATTTATGTTATAATATGTATATACACTGTAAATTACCGTATTTAACTATTCACAACAAATTCATCTATTTTCGGAAGAAAATCACCCTAACCATTTTTTGACTTCTAGAAATAAAAAATTAACACCAATTAATGTTTTTTAGAAATATTATTAATTTAATTTTTAATTAAATTCACCATTCTTTCAAAAATACCAATTTTAAAATTATAATATGTTTTTAACACATTGAAAAATTAACAAGGGTCTCAAAAATTTATATATAAATCATAAGGCAAAAAAATAAATTTATGAAAATATTTTATGAAGATAAATATTATTTAAAATAATTATGTTAATTATAATATTGTAAATAAATATGTATGTTTCACAAAAAAATACCAACACTAATTTTTTCGTATTTAATTTTTTTTTTACTTAGTCCTTGATATAAATATATCATATTTTTACACTAAAGTTAAATAAATTTTATTTATACACTTATAGATGAGGTTTATTTTATATTATTATAGATTCCATTATTTCTATATATACTACTAATTTCATTATATTATTACAATGAATTTAACTATTTTATTCTATAATGTAAACAAATTATTTTATAAGTACCTATGCTGTTACATCCCCCAACCAATAAATATATTACATCACCAAAATTAGAAATCAGGATTTCTAACTAGTGGTAAACTAATCAAAATACTTTTATTGAAAACCCACATCCAAAAACGTTTTCATAATGATTCCACTTAAAAATAGTTAAATGGTACTACGATGATAAACTGACTTAACACATACAAAGATTTTATATAAGAAAACATATACATGGTGGAGAAAAATAACTATAAGTATATTCTAGAGAATTATAGAGAACCTAATTCATGTGATATTAACCATTAAAATCCACAAATCTATGTTGGGATAAAAGGCTATTAATTTTTCAGTATGAAAATTTAATGTATATCATTTTTATATCAATACCCCTTTTACTATAGTTGAGGAATTCCATTAGCATATATACTAAGAAACTAATGATACATAATTATTTTAAAGTGTTGTTTCATCCTTAAATAAATTTTCCAACACAATCTAAACTTTTACTACAATGAAGATTATTAATATTTCATTATGGAAGAACTATAATTAACTGATAATGAAATCTAAATCCATAAAATGGAATCAATTTATTACACTTTTCATTAGGAATTAAAAAACCAAATTATTTAGGATCAGATAACATATTCCCTAAAATTAATATATCTTCAAAATCCAATTATAAATCCAACAGGTAATTATAAATAATTTCCTAAATAAGTATCATTAAATTTCCCAGAAAAATTCAATACTGAGATTAAAATCCAAAAAATAAGAAGGATTAAATCACATATACTATAGACATATTATTAAAAATTATTACAAAAAAACATAAATTCCCCTTAAAATATCACTCCACAAAGTATACACAAAAATTATATAATATCAAAGATATGAAATTCATCATAACAATGCCATAATATAATCACATTTTCCTCCTAAATACAATTTTACCTCTATTCCTCATATAAAATCTCATGGAATTCTGTTGACCTTATTCCTATATCTCATCCATGAATTATATTGATATTCATACTATATAACATTGATCAAATAATAATATTATGATAAAATAGATGTTTGAAAATTACAAAAACCCATAATTAAAACAAAAAAAAACATCATATGATCACTAAATTTATCTATACCTTTAAAATTATTTCACAAAAAGATGAGATTTTTATTCCTTAAATAACATTTTATTCACATAGAACCATAAGGATTAAATATACCTAAATCTAAATAATAGTCTCCAAAATTACTCCCATTATCAATAGAATACTTTTATATTTACAAATTTCATCATCATCAAGTCTACCATAACTATTTATTCCTTTATATAGAGAAATATTATTCATTCAACATTATTCATATTTCATTAGCTATCCATCACCACATTGGTTATGAATAATTTCGTCCTTTAAATGAATCATTTGAATTATATCTTCATGATTCGTAAATATAAATCCAATCATGTTTCATAGATTATGAATATAAAAAATAATTTATCCATTGAATTTAGATCTTAGGATCTCTTTAATGTTCCAATTCTCTTTTGACATATTACACTACTTTCAAAAAGTAATTTCACATTACATATCTGTTATTTAATATTTGTGATGATTTGGAAGAGTTGAGATATTTAAATCATATGAAAAATTTACACTTACCCATAATTTGTTTTGTATAAAAGAGTACCTATTAGATAACTGAAACAATTTAATGCAGGTGATTTGAATGCTCGTGTAGTAGTCAAAATAATTTGAATAAGATTTTGAAATGATAGTTTTGAAAAAATCATCAATCAGGTATAAAAAAGGTTTTTAAATGTCTCTTTCATTATATCTTGATAACCATACTTAATCTATATAAAATATCATCGTATGATCATCATGTTAAGTACCAAATGGAAGGAAGAATAATCATATAGGGTAAATATAATACCACAAAATGATTATAATACACCAATATTTCAACCTCCATAAATATCATTTGATTTAGGGTTTTATCCAATATACCTATATTTTCATAATACTTCAAAAAATTTCATATGTTAACAAACCTTATGGTTATAATAATTTTTAAATTTACACCCAAATAACATCCTAACCTATAAAGATATCTGAACTATGTTCAGATAACAACAATAATGATCCTATCATATACATTACATAATCTTTTAAAATATATTAGAATTAACATTATTTCATTCCCTAATATCCTTTAAATATATAGTTTTATAGTATTAGTAAATAATTCAAACATATCAACCCACACACAAACAAAGTGGGTACTAATAAAATACTTTACATTTCCGCCCAAATAAAAAGAAGTTTTTAATAAAATGTGAAGTCCTTTCATGAGAAATATTAAATACAATCATAATGGATCCATATTTTCTCTTACCCATTGGTAAACCAAATGATAAAAATATAAAAACATTTGGTGATAAAAAAATATCGATAAGGGACATTACAATAAAAATAAAAAACCCATTAGTATATTATTACTTAAAATCATGTCAAATAATTTTAATAAAGACATATATATAGTATCATATACTTAAATTGCGAGAACATGATATTTCAATAAAACATTGAAAGCATAATAACCCTTTTAGGTAACATGTTGGATTAATTACATATGATTGTAACCCTTTGTGATACCATATGATTTGTAACAATCACATCAACATTACAATGTATCCCTCATGAATAACCTATATATAACTATCATAGTTACCCTTGGAGTAACCCTTGTAGTAAAATTACTAAATTAAAATACCCAATTTATTAGAGGTAGATAATGTTCCAGCCCTTCATCATAAACAACTCCCAAGAACCAAATCACAATCATAATACAAGAACACTAGCATTATAAAAATCATTCATTAATAAAAAATCAATTATTAAAGGAATACAACACATATACAAAGAAAAAAGAATTCTTCAAATTTAAATTTAATCTTATTAATAAAAAATCAAAGAATTAAGTAATCATGAATTTGTTAATGGCCACTCATTTTGTATGTTTTAAATTAACATTTCATTTAAATTATGTAAAAGGAAAAATTAAAAGAGGATTTTAACGACAAGTCCCTTATATAAAACCTAAATGGTTATATTTTTTAAAACATTGAGTGAAATTAGAAAATTAAAATTATAGAAAATTTATTTCCATATAAATATATTCGTGAAAATAATTCTGAAAACATGGATATAAAAAAAATTAGAATAATACAAATTTAAAACATTTAAATTAATGTTTTAGTTAAAGAGTTCCTTACCTCAGGTTATTCATTCTTCAAATATGTTGAAACCTTATGTATTAAGTTTAATGTGTGTTATTAATATATTACAGAATCGTATTCATAATTATAATTCCTTATATGATCTTCATATTAAATCGTTCCACCCATTTATTAATAATATTTTGATATTTGCATTGTTTTGGGTGAATTTATATCATGGTTTTGATGGTTGGTTCATTATTGTTTTTATCATCGAATGGATGAAAACTACAGTAGAAGAAAAGAATGGTATAATTATGTTTCCATAATATTAAATTATCAAATTTCATTTTTTTCTTATTAGAGTAATATTTATTAGATATAACACTAATGAAAATGATTTAATTTATTTTTGTGGGTTTTATGACCATGATAATGTTATACTAATTTGCTTAATATCATGACTATATATTTATTACAAAGAATTATATAACATATAACATGTATACTAAAATATTATTTAAATATAGTAATGGTTTTATGGAAATCCTTGATGGCATTAAATGAAAATGAAAAAGTATATCTCGTGATGGCAGTCAATCAGCACCTCATGAATAATGTTTTCATTTATACAATAAAAGGGAGAGGAGAATCAGTTTTATGATGAATCTTTTCCATAAAATTGATATACATTCATTATAATTAGTATACTAGTGTTTTCATTACACATGGATAAGGGTAGGTGAGGATTGACTATGAAAGTGAAATAAAATGGAAAGAAAAGAAAATAAAAATAATGATGAATTTACCTCTTAAATTATTCTCCTTGTGAACCTCATTAGGCACTTGGTTTTGAACTTCTGGTGAGAATAGTGGGTCTTGGACATGGGAAATAATATTGGCATTGAAATTGGGATGAAATTAGACAAGGTACAAGGTTTTGAGGTGTGGGGATAATAGGTGGTGCAGTGTGATATCTATATTGGAGGAGAGGGGCTCTTCTCCTTATTTTTTCCTCAATTTATTATTTTGGCTCAATAAAATGAATAGTTTAAGTGTTATTAATAAATTAATTAAATTAATGAATTGATAATATATATTACTGTTATTACATAATAAATTACTTAAATAATAGTGTATTTTACTATTTATGTAAATATACCGTAAATTTCCTTATTTTACTATTAAACAAAAATTGAAATTTTTTAGAAAAATACCAAAAATTCACCCTAATGTTTTCTATATGTATAGAATTATAAAACGAAAAAAATTTTCTGAAAATAATTTTGTAAATATATGAAATTTAAATTTTAATTAATATCATTATTTATTCTATTGTTTTTTTAAATTACAACTGAATTTATAACACTTTAAAAAATAAAGTATAGTGTTATAAAATTATATTATAATCACAAAACAATATAAAATTACTTTTTTAAAATATTTTAGGAATTCAAATTTTCTTTTAAAGATTTATATTAATTATAAATTTATAAATAAAAATTTATGTGTCCCAAAAATACCAACAATCAATTTATCATTTTAAAATAATTATTTACGTATTCGATAATATAAATATATCATATTTTTACTTATTAGAAACATAATTTTTATTTATACTCTCATATATGAGGTTACTATTGAATTAGAATAAATAACTTAATTTCTAATAATACCACTTATTTTAGTATAAATTTATAATGAATTTCATGTTTTAATTCGAGAATCAAACCAATCGTTTTTTATGTATCTACGTTGTTACATTCTCCCCTCTATATGAATTCCGCTATCAAAATTCAAACTCGGGATTGGAAACTAGGAGTCGACTAATCAAAATATCTTTGTGAAAAAACAACATTATTAAAAGTATCAATAAAGATTCCACTTTAAATGAATATAATAGAATTACGATAGTCACCTATGATAACTTGTATTAGGATTCCATGTATGGAAACAAAGACATGGAAGATAAAAATAACAATCAAGACCGGATTGATAGTAATAGAAAACATGATCATTATGATTCATAAATCATGGAGGTATGTGGTTGCTTAACATTTGGATTCAAACTCCTGTTTTTGTTTAATAAACTAATACCGAGGAGTATAAGGGGCCTCAAGGGTGTTCCAGGGTTTTAGTTCAAGAAATAAAGGAAAACATGGCCATCCTATGGAAGGTTCATGGTTGGCGCACGATTAATTATACTGTGCATCCTACCCAATAAAATTATGCAACCCCATAAAGTGGATTATCAAACAGTTTGTTAAATCGTGCAGTTCTGCCTAGGTAACTTTGTGACACAACCTTCCTTGGGTAGCGTCTTGCACATGGTTGGGAAAATTGTGTGGAAAAACACTGGGCCCCTTTAACAGATGAAGAATTGACAGTTTATTTTTCATCAAGGGGTTTATATGATTCACCTAATGTTTCTCGACATTCATATACCTACTTTCATTGTAGGGAAACTCAACCCTCAAGATATCACATGGATAAATATCCCTCATCTCAATTCTATTTAAAGGGATGTAGTTTTTCGATTGAAGCACCATTTAAGTGTAATCTTCCTCTTTATTATATTTTCTGGATTATGGCTTGTAGATTGGGAGATATTCTTATAAAAAACTCAACCACTATTTTTGTAAGTGTAATATAGGTTGAGACTTCAAGCGGTTCTTGAATGTGAACCTATTTCCATGATTATGAGTTAATTCATCAAAAGATTCAAGGTAGTTGGTGTACAAGTTATATCCCCCTATCATTGTGTTTATTTGTACATATTTTTGGGCATTCATGGGTACCTCTTACATTGAGTTGAATAACTTTTGTGATATTTGGTAAAATAAGAATCGGAATGGTGATTTTAACCCTTAAAATAATTGTGGTATTTGTTTAGTACGATTTAATCAATTTAGGTCCACCAATGGGGTATGCCGATGTTCTCAATGTTGGAATTGGAAAAGTCGAATGTGATATTGATGTGTGATAACATAGATCCCTTGATGAACATGTGGAAATGATTAGATGAGTTAAGAATGTAATATTTATAGTTTTACCAAGGTTAGATAATTGATTATTTTATTGGCATTGCATACTAATGGGTTAATTAGTGTAATTGATATTATGCCCAAATATTTATGAATTATATCGATATCCTTAAGTTAATATTGACAGTTGTTCCTAGGTTTGATAATGGCTTACTGTGTTTTTTGGCATGGCCTAAAAATGGTTTAATTATGTTAATTGAGATTATGCCAATTTTATTATGAATTATGAAGATATCCTTAAGAGGGTTAATGTATGGGGAATGAGGAACATGCTAAATTGGTTATGTCTTGTGAATTGATGAATATGTGAATTGTTTTGATTTAAGGTAATTGTTTAATTTTCCTAATGGGTTATGTCATGATAATGGTAATTGGTCTAAATTTTTTAAGTATCCTAAAATGGTAATGTTCTAATGCGTTATAGCATAATATTGTTTCCAATGTTGATTATCATGGGTTTTCTATTTATATGTGTATTGGTTGTGTATGGTTATTATATCATGTGTGTGGTGATTATATATATAAATTCCTTTTCACAAGGCTTTGTAGTGTAGGGTGTTGAAAAAGGTTTTACTCCCATGAATCGAGTTAGACAGATGCTATAAACTCGACCCCACAATGCTTTAGTTAGTGATGGGAAAAAACTATTCCCCTAGAAGTTTCATTCCACTAGATTGAGGCTTCGAGTTGAGGATAAAATATTTTTGTCTTGTATTTAACTCTAGTGTGATAGGAACATTACTTATTATCTTATTATTACTGTTTTATTTCTATAATCCCTTGTATAAATGATGTAATTTCATAACTAGTGGAACAAATAATGATATTGGATTAAGTAATGATGATTATGTGAATGATGAAAATATAACAAATGTTTGAAATTGTTAATGTAATGATGATTAACTAATTAACCATGAGTTATATTTTATGTATATATCATTTATTTAGTATTTTCATGCACTATCTTTCTTGGTGAGATATTTTGTAGACGTAGTTAGTGGTGGATTATAGAGTTTTCTCACACCCTACATAGGAATCATTGGGTACCAAAGTAGATTTCATACAAATAGGAATGAAAACGAGTAAAATCCAAATTCATGGGAGTAGATTTAGGCTTGAGACATTCATGGATTGTGGTTTCATACATAGAGTTAGGACTTGTTTGTGGATTCCATTATTTTTATTTTTTTTGTTTTGTTCACTTTGGAACTATTTATCATGACATGACATATTTATTGTTGGTTGTGGTTTGTACCTAGAATTTTGAGATGTTTGATTATGCTTGTTCATTTTCTATTGCATATTTTTTCTTCTATTCAATTATTATCAGTTGATCCTTACTCTTGTATAGAGGTTATAATCTCTCCATGTGACTTATTTAGATGCTCGCTGGTATTTGACAACCTCTAGTATAAGGGGAGGCAAACATTAGGTCATGTGGAAACCGAGCAGAGGGAACTTTTTAGAAGATTTCGGTTTGGGGATGTTATAATGTGGCATCATAGTTGTACTTTTCTATAGTCTTTTAATTTGGAATTGTATAAAGGAGAACAAGATGTGTCTGGATATAGAAATGATCTTGGGCATGCGAGTAGCTAACTAATGTATGTGAGAAAACCCACATTCCTACAGAGGAATTTTTTTTATTAATGTGCGTAGTTACATTTGATGATATTTCACTATTTGGTGGTGAAACTATTGTGGGAGGTTATTATATTATGATAATTTTCATATGGACATGTTGGATAGGGTTGTGAAATCATGAATCATTGTAGGTACCTAGGTATATAAGTGGAATTGATCTTGATAGGAAAACACAGGATGTGAGTATGGGGTATGAAAGTTAATCATTTCATCACTTCTTTAGAAACATGAAGAAAATTATATCCAATAAAATGACGAAAATGGGTAAAAAAGAAGATGAAATAAAATATTGGTTAAGTATTTGGGTCTAATAAATGGTCGAATGTGAGTCGAAATGTTGGATGTCACATGTTTCAAAATGGGGAATATCTCTAAGAGGAACAATTTTCATTGTATGTGTTGAAATAGATCTAATATGGGGTCTAATATAACACTTGTAGTTGTTTATGTTGATTTAACCATTTTAACCCATGACCTAGGTAGGGATTGTTGATGGTAGTGTTTGGGATGTGATGATTTACATTTGTAAGGGTTATGCAATTCATTTTTATGACCCGTAGAGAGCCTTATTTTCTACAAAAAGTTGAATCTCTATGTTACGTGTTCTATAGATGTGTTTGTAATTATAGAGAAATGACACAATGATGATGTGTGTCGAAATGGGGAAGAGGTGATGTTTTTGGGAATTCTCCCCCAATATTAGAAAAAGAATACATGATAATTCCGGGAAATAGAGAAGATCAGTTTCATGAGAACATTCCTCGCTTTATGTAGATGATGGAAAGAGACCCATGGCAGGTAGAATAGAGTATATTTGAGTTTACTAGATTGTTTCATCTACAACACCCTCTGATCATTACTGAAGAGGGAGCACTAGAGGAAACTATGTTCTGGATAGAGTCTATATAGATGTTTCTTTACTATTTAGATAATACCTCCGAGAAGAGAGTCAATTTAGCGGCCTATATGTTGCAATGTCAGGTGAAACATTAGTGGGACGTCATGGTTATAAATGATCAATGCAAATGTATGTTAGGAATGATTAACTAGAAAATTTCTCAGACAGTTTTTTATATAATCCTCAAGGGGGGAGGGCAGGGAAGATTTTATGAGTTTCACCGAAGGGGTTTTTAGTAATAAATAATTCTAGTAGTTTCAATGAATTTTGTTACTTCGTTCTAGATGTGGAAGATAAATATTTAGCATTGGAAAGGTTTTTTAGGATGGGATTATACAAAAGATCAGTTCTCATGTTAATATCTTACATATTAAAAGGATTTTAGAGGTAGTGGATCTTTCCCTTATCTCTGATAGAACCTAAAAAGAATTGGACATGTTCTTCCAGTTTTATGGACAAGTGTTGTAGTTTCTGAGAGATGGAAACATCTTATTGGGAATTTCCATCTGGGTGAGAGTGTGCAGATTAGTCAAAAGAGATCTCCATTATCTCATGGTGGGAATCATTTATTTTGTTTATACTATGGTGGGTTGGGGAAAATGTGTGGCCAGTAACCCCGACCACCAGACTTTTTCCTATAATGTGGTAGATTGGGACACAAATAGAGGTTCTGTAGGAATCCATGAATGATAGTATAAGATGGAGGCTAGAGGAATATGCTGAGTGAGGATTGGGGGTTAGTTACCACATATCAGGAAATCAGTTTGAGCTCGACAGGTTATACCAGTAGGGGTGGTGTATGAGGAACATTGGGGGGACATCGTCCATACCATCAGTCTAGTGCAGTGCTAGATAATCATGCTAGGGCATAGGGAAAGGGGAGGTTAATTTCACATAGTTCATTCTACACATGGAGTTTGTAAGGTTTTATCATCTAATGTTCTACATATGATTCCAGTAGCTTCCAAACATTCGAGTACTCTATTTGACATAGTTTCAACACATTCATTTATTACTACTTAGTTTGATGTTATGTCTTTCCAAACCATAGAACTTTTTTGTAGGTTAATGTCGATTTATACAATTTTGTGGGTGTTATATGACATATAAAAAAACTTAAGGGGTCTTCTATAGAGTTTGATGGGTTGTTTTTTTGTGGCACTTATTCACCCTTCAAATATAACATTTTGAAAAAGTTGTTTATATCGATTAGATGGTGTTGTATGAAGCCCATATTGTTTTTTACCCTCATTGGGTAATGTTTATATCTTTTTAGGGAAGAAAGTATGTGAATCGTGGAGAGTGGGATGGTAAAGTGGACTATCCATGGTCATTTCTCTAGCATCTGGGAGAATTCACAACCCAAATGTCATGTCTTCTATGTGATTCTAGTGGAATAGAGTAACCATTATTCACTCATATTGTGGATTGATTTTAGGATGTGTTTTCCAAGGTGTTATTTAGGATACCACCTAATAATGAAAATGAGTTTATGATTAATTTGTTACTAGGGGTAGATTTAGTTTTTATTCTCCCATATTAAATGGCACCAGAAGAACATCAGAAACATAAATCTCAGTTGGAGGAATTAGAGAAAAAAGGTTTTATCTAGCCTACTATGTCTCCTTGGGGATCTTCTATGCTATTTTCAAAAAAGGGTGATAGCTTGTTGAGGTTATGTGTTGATTATTGGATGTTATATTAGATTAATATTAAGAAATGATACTCCCTAATATTAATAGATTATCCTTATAACCATCTGAGGGTTGTATAGATTTTCTCCATGATTAATTTGAGGTTAGGGTATCATCAGCTAAAGGCAAGACCTTCTGCCGTACTGTAGACTACGTTTTGGATTAGGTACAAGTTATATGAGTTGGTGGAGATTCTATTCATGTTGACCAACACACTAACTATGTTTATGGATTAATTTATAAAATATTTCACCCATATCTAAATCATTTCATAGTTTTCTTCATTGATGACATCTTGGAATACTCTATAACTCATGAAGATCATTCCAAACATCTTGGAATTATCCTAAGTACACTAAGAGAGAAAGTTCATTATTCCAAGTGATCAAAATCTAATTTTTGTTCTCATAATATAAACTTATTGGGTCACATCATCACAAAGGTATTTGTGTCAATGTATCTAGATAAGTTTCACATTGTTATGTCTTGAGAGAAGCCCAAGAATGTTTCTGATGTTTGGAGTTTTATAGGATTTGTATGTTATTACTGAATGTTCATTAAATATTTATCTTGTTTGGATGTTCAAAATTTAGGCTCAACTATGAAGGGAGATTTTTTTGAGTGGTATGAGGCATGCAAGAATGATTTTTAATTGATGAATAAGTTTTTGACCTCAGCACTAATCCAGATCTTACCCGATCTAAGTAAAGGGCGAACCTTATTAAGTGATGCATCTAGTGTTGTACATGGAGACGTTTTGATGCATAATGATTGATATGAAGCATATGGGTCAACATAGTTGAAGCCTCATTGAAGAAATTTTTCCACAAACAATCTTTATTTGGCCTTTATGGTTTATGACTTCAATTTTCAATGGAATTACCTATTGAAAGAGTGGTTCATGGTGTTTACAGGCCATAAAAGTGGAAATTAAATATTTTCTCATCATTATTTGAATCCTAATAAGTGAATATGGGTTTAGTACATGTAGTATTTTTACATTGAGTCACTTTACACACAAGTAAAAGGGAATATTTTTATAGATTCTCTGAGTCTGAAGACTGAGAATCAGGTTGTTCGGGAATCCAACATTTAGGGGAGAATGATGACCTTTTTTTCTACTGAGATGCACCTAGAGATGTAGGATGGTCAATTAAAATGGAACTTACATATATAATAGATGATTCTGTGATTTTGATTTGGTTAAAGGATTGTTAGATCATATATCCAGAGTGTATAGCTATGAAGAAAATTATTAATGGTCTGGGTAAACCTTCTAGTTGGACTATTTATGCTAATGTGATTTCATCTATTCATGGTCATGTTGTGGTGCCAACGGGTATGCGAGAATAGATTACGTGTGAGTTTCATGCATCAAGTTGGGATGTATATCTTGGTTTGACTAAGATGTGACATGATATTCGTAGTCTATATTGGTGGTCAGGAATGAAGAAAGATGTTGTGGGTTTATTGTGTGATGCCTAACTTACTAGTAGGTGAAGGATGAGAATCAACACCTAGGTGGTGTATTATAACTAGTTTCCATTTTGGAATGGATTAGGTACTATAAAAACATGTATTCGTTAGTGGGTATTTTGTGGATGCTTGAGAATAATGATGTAGTTACAGTGGTTGTTGATCAGTTCACTAAATTTGATAATTTCTTGCTGATACATGATACTTTCACCATTGATAAATTGGGTGATTTGTTTGTTTGGGAGATAGTGTAGTTTCAGAGAGTACTGAGGTCTCTAATTTCAGATCAGGGTCTATGATTCACATCATTTTTCTAGATGTTATTATATAGGGTTCTTTAGACCCATGTGTTTTTCAGTTCATCATTTTTTCTGAAGATAGATAAGAAGTCAGTGAAAATGATTCAGGTGTTAGAATCCAAGTTTAGGGATTCTGTCTTAGACTTCAGTGGTTCGGGGAAAACCCCATATCACTTGTTGAGTTTTCATAGAGAAATATTTTCATTAAAAAAATTACTATGAAACAATTTTATGTTTTCTATGGGAGGCCATGTAGCTCTTTGTTGTGTTGGTTAATAGTTGGAGAGTCTAAGTTGTTAGGACTGAGTCTCGTGCAAGAGATGTTTGAAAAGTGTCAGTTGATTGTAAAACACAAGTAAATATATCAGATTATAAATAATTCATATTTAGATAGACTTAATTGACCAATTGCGTATATGGTGGGTGATGGTGTGTTCCATCAGGAGTCTCCATGGTTGGGCCATCGTCAAGTTCAGAAACAGGGCGTGGTGGTGCCTAGGTATGTGGGGTCGTTTGAGATTGTTGAGAGGATTAAATGGGTGTCTTACCAATTACCTCTATATAATAGTATAGTGGTATGAATTTTGTTATTCATGTCTTATAACCCCATATGTATCACCCTAAACCATCCCATATGATTGATTTGTAGGATGTTGAACATGTGGATGATGTATCCTTTAAAGAGAATTTGATTCACATTGAGGATCATATTGATAAGGTATTGGGGGGAATGGTCATTCGTTTATATTATTTTATTTGAAACCATGGTAATGTTCATAAAGTAACTTGGGAGAATGAATTTTATTTGTGGTTCATGTGGTACGATCACTTTTATTTGGAATCTTAATGATGCCCTAGAATGCAGCTCGAGGATGAGTCGTTATAAGGTGTAGAGGTTGTAAGATCCCAAACATTAGTGAGGTATATCCTTGTTTAATTATTGTTTTCATTATCTTTCCTGGGTTAATAAAATGAAACATGGGAGTATGTGGGGACTTAGGGGTGTTTTGGGAGTTTGAGTCATGAAATGAATGAAACATGGGCTAAACTGTACAAGGTGCGTGATTGGCACACATGATTGTAAACCATGCGGCCTTTCGAGGAAAACTCTGAATCCTTGGAAAGTTTCATATTTCATCCGTAGAAAACTTTTTTTAAAACAATTTTTTTCTCGCCAATTTACCATGTGACCCATCCACCATTTTTTATTGTATTTCGAATGGTTTTAAAAACTATGTGGACAAACTGTGCACCCCATTAAAATCAAGAAACAATATAGTTTTTCTATCATATTATTTTAATGTTTCAAAAACAATTTCTCCCTTTTATTCTACCTCCTATAATAATGAAAAAAATAAACACTATATATATCCAACGTATAAATATCTTTCATTTTTAGGCCGTCTGACGTGTCGTTGGTTACAGATCGATGCTCCAGATAAGTCTCATATTTATCTATATTTATTTTCTAGATTATGGATTTTAACTTGGGAAATATTCTTCCAAAAACCTAAAACCATTTTTATAGTGGAATATTGGTCTTAGAATCATGGGGTTCTTGAAGCAGGACATAAGGTTACAATTAAGTGTGCATTTATCAACAGGTTTTAGGTAAGATGTGTATAAGTTATATCCCATAGTCACTGTGTAAATTTGTACATGTTTGGTTTCTTACATGTGTATCTATTATTATGATTTGAATTAATATTGGGAGGATAGGTTAAATGAGAATATAAAAAGTGTTTTTAACCCATCATAATCCCTGTGGGATGCGTTGAGTGTGATTTGGAAGATTTAGGGAAACCCATGGGGTGCGCTGACATTCCGAAACCTTGGAACATTTTATGTTAAGTGTGACGTTTATTCATGAAAAAATATATCCCTTGATGAACATTTTAACATGATTAATTGAGTTTTAATTAGAATATTGATAGTTTTTATTAGGTTTGATAATGGATTAAAGGGTTTTTTGGCATGACATAGTAATGGGTTAATTTAGTTAATTGAGATTCTGCTAAATGGCTTATGAATTATGTTGAAATCCTTAAGATGGTTAATGTAAGGGGAGTGATGAACAATTTAAAGAGGAAATTTCTTATTAATGGATGAATATGAAAATTCAGTAAATGTATGTGAATTGTTTAACTTGCCTCATGGGATTGGACATGGGAATGAGAATTGGGATAAATGGGCTATGTTTTATTGAATGGTAATGTGTAAATAAGTTATGACATACTATTGTATCCCATATTGATTGTTATAGGTTGAAATTTTTATGTGTAATTATTTTTTATGGTTTATAATATGGTATGTGTGGTGATTGGATATATATAATAATATTAAACTGGCTTGCTACTGTTGGGTATTGTTTGAGGTTCTACACCCATGGGTCATGTAAGACTGATTCTCTAAACTCCACACTATAATTCACAGGTTAGGGAAGGAGATGAAGCACTAGTCCCCTAATAATATAATTCCACCTAGATTTTGGTTTTGAAGTGAGGATATTGTATTGTTGGTATATGTTTATCCCTTTTGAGATAGGTTCATGAATTAATAACTTATGCTTTATGTTTCATTGCATTAAACACATGTGTAAATGATGTAATTTTCTAAGTCATAGAACACATAAATATATTGCATTATGTAATGAAGATGACGTAAATTATGAAAATGGACCTAATATTGTAAATTTTTAACGTAAACATGGTTAACTAATAGTACATGTGATTTATTTTATTTACATATCCTAAATTTAGTATTTTCTTGAACTATCTTCATGGAAAATATTATTTGTAGACACCTTTTTTGAGGCCTAATGAGTTTAACTCACATCCTTCTTGGGCATCATTGGGTACTTGAGAAACATTCATGCGTGTAGGAAAAGGAATAGTAAAAAGACCAATTCTTTAGAGTTGTGTTTGGATTAATATGTGCATAGATGAGGTTTCAGACATGGAGTTTGGAAAAAATAGGGGATCCGATGTTTTTCAGACATGGAGGTTTCATGACATGACAAATTTATTGTTGGTTTTTTATACCTAGTATTGGGAGATGATTTATTATGATTTTTCATTCGTTGTTATATATATTTTTCCTCTATATAATTATTTTCTATTTTTTCCTACTCTAATATAGAGGGTAGAATCTCCCCACGCGACTTAGTTAGACCCTTATTGTTATTTAACAACCTCTAGCGCATGTGGAGGCACACATCAGGTCATGTGGGGGGCCGAGTCAAGGCACCGTTTATTGGATTCCAAGTTAGGGATGTTACAATGATAACCATAGCAAACCATAAAACTATTATGTGATAAGATGTTATTAAATTAAAAATATGAAATTTAAATGGATACTATTTTTATTTCATGTTCCTTTTTACTAGATTTGAGGTATTCCAATAACATCTATAAGATGTATATAAGGAAACATACATCTAGAAAAGTATAGATTCATCGTTAAGGAAAATATACATAGAAAACTAGTATTATACTCAAAATTGACTATACTAATCATTCATTCCTGAAACACTATAATTCCCTTGTACAAATATATAAATCTATAAAAGGAAAACAATTTATTCCTCCTGTCATTATGAATTAAACAATACCAATTTTTTTTGATAAGATTAGATATTTACAAAAATGAATTAACATCCAAAATTAAATATTAATTTAAAATGTTAAAAATAGATCATTACCTTTATAAATATATTTATAATTACTCAAAAATATTTTAAACTATGATTAAAACCCCAAAATAAGAAGCAGTTTATCATATAGGCCTCCAAGAATGTATTAACATTTATAACGAAGTAACATAAAATACCCTTGAAATTTCAATCAATAATTTATATCCCCAAATCATATAATCTCCATGATATGAAATTCATTATCATAATGAAAAAATAAAATAAAATGTCCCTCTAAAATATAATTCAACATTTATTCCTAAAATCAAATCTCATGGAATTCCATTTTATATTTTTAGTAAATCACTATCTAGAATTATAATGATATTTTCTGAAAATAAAGTTGGTCACTAAATTGAATTCTGATAGAAAACATGTTCCCAAATTAAACCAACCAATAATTACCTCAAAATCCATGATCACATGAACCCTAAATTTATCCATACTTATAATATTATTTATAAAAAGTAAAAGAGAATTTTTTTACTCAAATAAAATTTTTTTCACATGAAAAATTAATGAATAAATATAACTCGACCTCAATAAAATCCTCATAATGTTATCCCATTATCAAAAGAGTAATATTACTTTTAGGCATATCATCATCCATAAATCGACCACAACTCTTCATTCCTTTATATTTTGAATATCACTCATTCAACATTTTTCATAATCCTATAAATATGAATCACCAAATTTTCTCATAATACTTCATTAATTATAATCAATGATATGAATTATATGTTCACGATTCATAAATATCAGTCTAATCATGTTTAAAAATATATGAATAAAAACAACAATTCATACCTTGAATCCATATGTTAGGATCTTTTTAATCTTCCCTTCCTATTTCAAAATTATATCCTACATTAAAAAGGTAATAATTTATTATACATACAGTATTTCAATTTTTAGTTGATTTGGAAGAGTTTATATCTATTAAATAATATGAAAAAAATACCATAACCCCAAAACTTTTGGTAGAAAATTTTATGTGTTGGATAAGTCAAACAATTTATTGTTGTTCATTTCTATACTCATTAGCAATCAAAACAATTTAAACCAATTGTTTCAATAATAGTGATGATCAAATCGTCTGAGAGGGATAATATGATTGTGCATGATCTGTTTCTTTCAATCTTTAGGATCGATCCTTAATCTGTTGAAAAGAACATAACTTAAAATAGAGAGGAATTGCTAAAAAATATATAGGATAAAGATAATACCATAAAAAGATTAATAAAATCTAATATATGAACCTATTTATATATAATTTGTTTTAGGTTTTTATCTAGTATTTTTAAATAACCACGAACCTCCAAAACATTTGATATGTTAAAATCTCTTATGGTTTTAAACGATTTTTTTCTTATGCTCAAATAACATCCTAGCCTCTATAGTTATCTAAACCATTATATGATACCAACTATAAGTATCAGACCTCATAAATTATATAATCTATTAATTTATATTTTAAATTAATTTATTATATTCCAGAAGATATTTTCTGTTTAGTGTTTTAGGGAATTAGGATATAATTCATCCATATTAACCCATAGACATACTATATGGGTACTAATTTTAATAGTTTCAATTTATTCAATAAAAAATGAAATGTTTTTTTTAAAAAACATGAAATATTTTCCTTAAAAAATATTCTCAACATCCTCCTTGAATTATCATTTGGCCTTATACAACCATAAAAACAACTAAAATTTTATAAAAACATGGGATGAGGATAAAATCTCAGTGCGAGGAATAAAAAGGGAAAATATAAAATTGGTCCATGATTACTAGAATCACATTTACAAAGATATACTTATAGTATCATATAATTACATGGTGAGAAATTGAGATTTCCCCAAAACATAGAAAACATAATAAACAATTTAGGTATATTGGGAAATTACTTAATTTAGATTGCAACTATTTCAGATACCATGTGATTTGTGACCCTCATAGTAACCTTACAATGTAATCCTCACATCTGCATTGTGATATAACCATCCCAACTTTACTTTGAATAACCCTGATGGTCGTCTTTCAAAATAAAAATTAATATGTAATTTTAGCGAGATATAGGTCCCAAATATTATCATAAACATCTCCCATGAACCAAAAATAATCATGAAATAATAATACTATCATCATAAAAATCATTCCTTTAGAAGAAATTACTTATTAAAGGAATACGATGCATATAAAAAGGGAAAAAATTATTTGAATTTAAACATGTAATAATATAACTAAAACATCAAAACATTAAAGAACCATGATACTGTTAATAGCATCTCATGCCTTAAATTTATAAAACATTACTTTAGAATTTTTGAAGAAGATAAACTAAAAGATTATTTTTATTGAAAAGTACCTTACATAAAACCTGAAAAAGACACATACTTTATTCATTAGTTTATAATTTTAGCTCAAGACTATGAATATTTAGTGACATTTCAATAAATATTTTAAAATAATGAAGGTATGTTCTAGATTAATGGGATTACATCATAAATTGCTCACAAAATGGTGTATTTATCTTATAATGTACATATACCATAATATAGAATATTTCAGAATTCACTAAAAATTCAACTATTTCAGAAAAATCCAAAAAATTCACCAAAATAAATTATTCGATAAGTAGAATTCAAAACTGGTTTCCATTTTTATAAAAATATTTTTTTAAATATTAGAAATATATATTTTAATTAAAATCATCATTTACTTGAAAAATAAAAATTCTACAAATGTAACAGGTTTCATAACACATTGAGAAATTAATTGATGTCTTACAAAATTATATTATAATCATAAAAAAATTAACAATTTTTTATTCTTTTTTTTATTTTAAATTTTCATTTAAATCGTTATATTAATTTAAAAATTGTAAAAAAATACCTGTCAGAAAAATACCAATAATTCAGTTATCATATTCATAAAAAATAATAAGTTAATCCATGATATAAATATATTATCTTTCTATTTATGATATACATAAATTTTATTTATACTTTCAAAGATGTGTTTAGTATTATATTAGTATATATTTCTTAATTTCTATAAATACCACATATTTCATTATAAATTTATAATTAATTTAACTATATTATTAGTGAATAGAAATAATAATTTTAAACTTTCCTAGGTAGTTATATCCACAACCCATTCTGGTGTAGAAATTATTTGGATAAAATTTTATCTCGAAAATTTCTGAGTGATAGTTTTTAAAATGATTGAATATTTTTTTTATAATAAAAATCCCATTGATCATTCCATAAATAATGTTAAATATTCATGATTAAAGTATATTGATACCTAGATTAATTTCATAAAAGAAAATTTTTCTAGTGGGGAACACATGTTTGAGTAAATATAAATAAAATATAAATTTACTGATGTTATTAAAAAAGTAGTTCCAAGAGAGTAATTCATATATTGAAACTTTAAAATTATGTTTATTCCCCACTACAGACATCCTAATGTATGAAATTTAATTCCTAATCATGATATTGATTATGTTTAAAACATGGTTTAGAATGTACAATAAGTATCTATAATGGGGAGATTATATAAAATTATTAAAAAAAATTACCTTATTATGCGGTTATCATAAAATAGTGCAGCAAAATAAAGAGATGGAAGAAGAAACATGTGGAGGATTTTATCAATAGATTTATAATAAAAGTCCTGTCACTGAGGGATAAAATTCATTAAAAATGTTTTTTATCATGTATCATGGTTTTAGCTACTTCTCTTTCTCAAAGGTTGTTTATTGATACACATTAATGATTTTATAAATGGAGATCACTAGAAAACCAATCATTTTTTCTAGACAGGAATTATAAGAAAAAAGATACAAATCAGTGGAGAAAGATTTGGTATGACTGATGGATTTTCAAATTTAATATACTATATACTATGGGACAGTAGTATAATGGTTTAATAGAAGAAGATTAATTGATGTCTCTATGACCTATTTTCTAGATAACCTTTTAAAGAAGTTTACATAGTGTCATATAATGCACAAAACACAGAACATCATCCAAATATCATCATATTATCCTGAATCCAAAAATAAGTTCAGTTGAAGAATATTATACTATATATATATATTAATACAAAGATGTATAATTGAAAGGATAAATCCAATTTTCTTTAGAAAATTCATCTCATATAACAAAATTATTTCTAATTTGAAACAACTTAGTCATCCATGTTAAAATGAGGATAATGTTTACCACGGAAATAATTATGTATGATGTTTACAAACTACATAAAATATAATTTTTTGGAGATATAAAAAATATAAACTAAAATTAGTCAATAAAATAATTTTTTAAATATATCCATTAAGAAACATTTTTGATAAACTTAATTACAAGGTATATACAGAGGAAGAATTAATCCTGTAGAGAAAGAACAAATCCAACATGCATAATTTTCTAGTAAAGAGAACCATTAGATGTAATGATTAGGATGTGTGGTTAGATAAATATTTTTTGGGGGATATTTTTTCACTAGAAAATCATTTCTTATGAAGGATTTTGTTGAGAAACATTACAAGTTATTTTAACGTCAAAAAAATGAAGTGGATGTGAAATTTATTTAATTGGTTTTGAATCAATATTAAAAGGTGGATTATTGAGAAGTTACATATCATTAAAATTTAATGAAGTTTTATGTTACATTTATTTTTTGGAGAATTAATATTGATTTAGGTAGATTCTATAAGACTTAATATACATCTAGTGAAATTCAAATATACAAGTTATGATATTTTAAAATTTCATTGATTAGGAAAGTTAAATTTTTTTCTTGCCTATTCCATTTTAGGATAAGATATAAATAATAGTGAAAAGTTTATTATAACTTAAGTGTCCTTAAATATAAGAAAATCCATAATGAAACCAAATTTGTGTCTGTATGAGTTCTTAACCATTGTTTAATTTCATGTTTAAGAAGGCAAAAAAATGTTTTGATCAGATTAATCAAATAGTATTTTAGTTATGAAAAACTAGAAATTATTAAATAATAAGATTTTTTAACACTTTTATGCAATATGGGTTTTGTTAATGGGAAAAAATATTATGATGAAGTAATCATTGTTTTAGGCTGCCAAACCCGATTGACATTCACCTGATATAGAAATGTGTGCACCAGATGGGACTCTAAAATGGAGTTATTCAGATAGAATTTTAAGATGATCATATGGGGGATAATTTAAAAAATTTCACATTTTATTTTGATAAATAGTATTGGATGGTATGAATAGTAATATGACAGGATTAAATATTATAATACCTATCAGGGATAGTAGGATTATAATGGGATTTGTCACAATGTTGTATTCAGTTTTTTCAAATTAGGATATTCAAATGGATGATAGGAGTCATGATGGAAATGCTTTATGTTCTTAAATGGAGTTCAAACATTGAAAATCATATATTCTTTATTTACTTTATTAGTTTTTCCTTCTTGTGAGATTTTCATAATAGTTTATGAGAAAATTAACTCTAAAAATATGTTGAGGATAAATATCATATTGATTGAGATTTGTTAAAAGAAACTTATGAACCAACCCCCATTTTTTGTTTCAATCATCCTATAGAACATAAATACATTTATAAACAATAATGTTTCTTAATTTAGTTTTTCATATTGGTAACCCCCAATCCAATGGATAGGAGATATCATTAAAATTTAGAAATATTAAATCATTGATATATCATGGTTCATTTAGACTCATGTTTATGGTAATGTAGGATAATAGATATATTTAATTTTGGAATGGATAAATATATCATAAAGTCAATGTTGACTACATTCCACATAATTATAATATATTCAGCATTAAAATTACATCACTCTCATAAAAAAATAATGATACATCTACATCATCACTTCTTTTCGTTCCCCTGTGGGCTCCTCAAATATTTGATTTCCCCATAAAATAACCACCAGGTGACTGGTATTTTTTTACAAAACTTTACCACCAGAATCTATAATATCCATGGTTTATTACTCAAAAGAGAGACCATGATATAATTTTTTGAACCCTATCCTTAGTACATGTGAAGAATCAGTTATGTACTTTCTCAAGAGAGAATATAAAACACATTGACAACATGAGAGAGATTTAGTAGAATCACAATTCGATAAGAAACCATCCTCATATGATACATATTTTTGGAGTGACTGATATATATTTGGATCATCATTCCATAATTTTTGAATATCATAACCGCCTTCACAGGATATATTCATAGGAATAATTTATCACTATCTTTGAACTCTAGATCTTCCTTGAGGCTACAAGTATGATTTTTTTGATGATGATTTACTTAAATGTGCCTTTGAATTGATGTAAACATAACTATCATTTATTTACGTATATTTGGTAACAATTTCATTCATTATCTAACTATATCACATCATATTAGTTTTCTTCACATACTACCATAAAAGGACTCATAAGTATCCATATGAATACTCAAGTGAAACATATTTATAAGAAAATTGTACTAGAGGAAAGTGTAGGTCCCAAATTTTTTTGATATCCATAGAAAAATATATCCTCATATAATATGGGGTTTGAATGATCCCTCAAGGCTTACAATAACTCGTGGGATGATATTACATGCTAATGGTTAACTCAATATCCAAATCTGGTTAAAGAATTCTCTAGAACATTATGTTAAACCCAATATCCTATTGAAATACAATAAACTATGGTACTCAATGAAACATTACCAATTATATAATACATTTCATGGAAGTATGATCAATATATAATTCAAATCATTTCTAAATGAAATGTGATGACTTCATTATGACATCATCTACACTCTGAAATAACATTGGGAAGTTTAGATGCTTTAGTATGCCTAATGTTGTTATAAATAATAAATTTTTTCCCATTTACATTATGATATATGTAATGGATATATTTACCCATGTAAAATTATTTTATATTATCCACCACATAATAACAGACATGGTTTCTAGATACATAATCTACAATATCCCTTCAGATGTTATACCACTAAAAGTTATATTTTGTATACTATAACATCATCATACTTCCATGATAAATAGAGAAATAAAATCCATGAGAACCATACATAAGATAATTATTCATGTATAATAATTAAACAAAACATTCATTGTTTATGAAATTTATCATTCATTCACAATCATGGTTTAACCCATCAATATTTCATACCTTATTATACCGTACCTCATCATCCTTCTACGCCACTTTAATCCTAAAATTGGAGGATTGATTAAAATTCATTATGGAAATAGAATATATGTATAATTACCTCAAGAATTCAATATCCATCTTCTAAAAATCTATAAATATTAGATGTCATTTAATCCTCCTCATTGACAATATAGTATGTTCCTTCTGAATCTATTAATCATTAAACACATTATCCTTTCTAAGATGGTATGCTATTGTGAAGTCATAATCATTAATGAATTATAACCATATGAATATTCAACTATTTACTTGTGAATATATATTTAAATATTTTATTATAATTATAGATATATCACATCATTTACAGTAATGTCAATGACTCTATATTTTCAACAAAAAAAACTAACACTAACAATTTCCAATCACAATTCAGTATTTTTTCACATGGATTATCAATTATCCCAATGAATAATATGTCACCATGTCATTATAAAAGAAACAACATATCATTACTGTATTTAATGAATTAGTAAATATCACAAACTCTACTCCAATATTGTGAAGTGTTAGCATAGGTGCACTGAAAACCCTTTTTTAGTTCCTAGTAATTCTCATCACATTCATCTATCCATTGGAATTAGATACACTTAAATTTAATCATGGAAATTGGATTATATATATATATTATATAAATACATCATAAATCATTAATAGTATCCATCAAACTCATGGAAACTATATTTATAAATTTCTTTGTTTTTCTATGACACCGTTCATTAACATTTATCGTCGAAATGGATGAAAACATAACGTCGCATGAGATTATATTACCCCAAACTGAGAAATTCTCTTGACCAAATTCACTCATGGTAAATTAGGCATTCAGCTCCTCCTTCCTTCATATCTTCAAAAAAATATTCATGTCATCATCATGATCTTTTTTCTCACTTTTAATATATAATAATATCATATATGAAGGCTAGAATAAACTAATTAAGATAATATATAAATAACATATTCATTATAATGATAAATATGTCAAGATAATTTGTATATCCAAATGGATTTACTAAAAATTTATATTAAACACACCTCATGATGAAGGATGTATTTCACATATCCCCATTTTTCCTCTCACATGATGTTATCATGATTGATGGTTAATATTTTAAAATTATTTATCTCCCCATAGTTGAACAATCATTTTATCAATACATGGTATGTAATATTATTTTTTAATAGTGATCATATTATACTCTTGATAATACATGAAATGATACATTGAAAAATCTTTCATCTTAACAAAAATAACTTTTTCACCATAGGGTGGTGCACTCAGATATATTAATAATTTTTTTTGATTAAACTACAAATTCTCCTTCAATTAATATAACTCTATTTTGATAATTCTATAAGGATTATTTCAAATAAGAATATCATAACTTAATATTTATTTTGAAAACTCCAGAATATTATTTGAATGAATACATAATAAATATTCAAAAAATAGATATGAATTTATTTTAAAAAAGCCATATCATTAATATTGAGTTGCGTCATTAAAATTAGATATAAATATCACTCATGAGTATGTAGTAAGACCCATATAATTTATGTAATTCCTATTATAAGTTCATACCAGAAACTGATTTAAAATCATATGTTGATACAAAATATCAAATGTGAATTCCATTACATGAAACATAATATAGGATTCTTTTGATAAACACAATCATTACATGTTATTAGATTACCTTCAACTAATGGGAGAATCAAAATAATGACAAGAATCACATTTACATAATCATATATTGGATAAGATCTATAGAATTGAGATGAAATCATCAATCCATTATGGGGTTTTAATTTGAGGTGGTGATGTGATACTATTAGAAAATTCTCCAAATATAAATTATTGGTTACATATAGAATAAAATAATTAATTATTAGTTCTATAGTTGATGGAAAGTGTATGATTCACTATCCAATTCTCTTGAGAGACATCATTTGTGATCACAAAGGCCTTCCCATTATCCTTATACATTGGGGGGTTTGATGGATTCCATCATTATTAGCTCTTGGGTTATGGAATTGATTCACATAATTCCCAATCTCTATGAATAAAAAAAATTTATGTAGATTGGTTTAATCTACATTGTCTTATAGTAAAATTTATTATATTTTCAACTCCCATGGATAAACCCTTACATTATGGAAAACCTTTGTACATCAGAATCATTTCCTAGTTCATTTCAAACATTTTATTGAGTATTTCCCTCTTATTTTGGGAATATAGGTTATTGGATTTTCATTCCTCCATGGGATTCACCATTTCACTTTCCATGAGTCTCCATTTTTATCATTATTTCTATAAAACATTAATAATAATAGTTACCCATGTCTATTTCATCCCTCAGATAACATAGTACAATTTCTTCGTAGTTACTAATTTTTCTTAGGAAAAACGACTTTTGATGAAATTTTATTAGTCCAATAAATATTTACTAAATTGTTCACACATGGTTGATTATAAAAAACAATCATACATTCAATGTAATCTAATTATTTATAAATATGTACCAAAATGATTCATTTATGTTCTATTTATACTTCATAATGTCCCTTTAAATAATAACATATGGAGTTTGAGGATGTTATTTATTGATAAATACCCTTTTAAAAACCTCCCATTATGTGGATTTAATTTCATCCTCTTTCGTATTTTCTTGATATGATTCCACTATTGATCAAATTTTCTATCCAAGAGATAGACTAATGAGAAGAAATTCTCATCGACCAAGCACTGATGAATGGAAAATAACATCTCTATCACAATGCTTCATATCACATCAACTGTTGAATCAAAAGGTGCAAAGAAGGAGGATGGGTGTTTTTTACATCAAATATTGAATCACATATTTCTCAATCCTTGTTGAATTTATAATCTCTATACTTTTTTAATTACTTTTCATATATTGTAATAGTTGAGTGACCGTAAACTTAAGATATTTCATATCATTTCTAAATCCATTTGGCTTTTGAAGAAAACAATCATTACTTTTCCCATTATATTCTTTGTTATCAAGATTACTTCTAGTTAAATACATTTAATAAAACTAAAAATAGATAACATGATTATAGTTAAAAAATAAATAGGGTAAATTTTCAAAAGAAAAAATTCATTATTTGTCCAAAATTACGAATTCTTATTTCAACAAAGTATACATTAAGTTCATATAATTTCCCTATAAGTTTCCTGTAACATATCATATCATTCACCTTAATGGTCATTTAATATAATGTGAACTAATCAAAGTATATTCGCTAGGAGTGTCTTGTCAGGTGTGAATTCTTAGGCCTACTCATCATGCACTAGTGATTTTTTAGTTGATACCCAACCCGAACCTTTTAGAATATTTAACCATATAATAATTTGTTACAAAACCAGATCAACATGATAATATCTAGATAATGATGTATATTCTAGGAAATCCACACTCCATTATTTACTATAACTTAGGACTTACTCCTATACAAATGCTTTTCCTATGGCTTATCACTAATGTTTTCTAGTCTTAATCACAAAAAATAACTAAATCGTTCTCTAATACCAATTAAGGTGACCTGATTATAATGAAAATATATATTACATCATTTTAGTTACATATTCAATACATATAAAAATTAAACACACTTTAAAAAAAGACAATAGTTTATTTTATTTATAAACTATATACATACTAAAAGTATTTTGTAAAATAATTTCAACATATCCAACAAAGATCATCATATTAGTAAAGTTCAAGATATATTAGAAATACAACATTCCATCCAAACCTAATTATAGAAATAAAATAAGAAAGCATGATCTCATATTCTTAGTAAGCTTAAACGTTGATGATATCAATTATAAGAGAGCATATAATTATTATAAATGCATGCTAACATAATGAAGTGCATAATAACATCATAAAAGATTCATACCTAGAAAATATTTGATCATAAACTATAAGATAAATTCATATTCAAAATTAATCAATATGGGTGACAATGTACTAATCATCAATCAAGAGTAATATCTTAGGAAAGCGTATCCTAAAAAGTAGAGATCATTAAATTTTGACCATAGCTATTTCAAATCATTTCAACTAATAATATTCTGAACACTCATAAAAGTAGTCATTATCATACCTCAAAATGAGAACATTGATATTCCCAGTAATGATCATATATAATATTCTGATCTCTATATGATGAAATCATACTCACACATCAAAATTTGAACATAGGAGTAATGACCCAATCTTTCTCAATGGTATGAGAACACAATGAGTCATTATTAGGCCATAGACAATATACCCAATACATTAAAGGATTAAAATAAATTCCCAAGGGTTTCAGATACCATTGATGAATTATTTACCAATTTAGAGATAAATTATAAACTAACCCGCCACAACCCATAACAATGATATGATGCATGAAAAAATAATGAAAATTCAGATTTTGTTTATACCGAAGTGATCCAAAACAAATGTGCTACAATGGGAGACAAATAATCATCAACCCTAACAATGTAAGATAACATAAAAGACCCCAAAAACTAATGACTCTAGGATCTACTATATCCATGCTCCACCGCCACCAAATAGCTCAATAACTCAAGACGTAGAGCTAATAACCTACTGCACCTTACCTTTTCCCACATCCCAAAAGATGACATCTGCAAATGAACCAAAGTTCCAAAAATGGGTTAGTATAAATCTATCTAGGATTTCCCTATTTTATTTCCAACTCACTCCAATGGGATGAAAGAGTTATCCACATTTATATAAAATAGTTTATATAAAACAATTTCTGATAATAGTTTATAACTAAATACAAAAACATCTCAAAAATGTTTATATCTAAATATAAAATAAAACCAAGTAAAACAATTTTCATGAATGATAAACTACTGAAAAAAATATAAATAAGTCTTTAAAACACATTATGAAAACTACATTGGTAAACCAATAAACTCAACAAAAAGAACTACAAAAAATGCATGCATCGTTAGGATAATTTTGTATGCATGAGTGGTTTCTCATTGATCTACCAATTCATCACAAGGTAATTATTTACTATGTGACACTTTAATATTGTGACTAGGAATATAATCATGTTTTATCCATTCCTGGTAATTCAATATGATACACACAACATTTTTTCCAAAAAACCAAAACCAATTTAAAAAAACTTCTTAGGATTCAATAAAAAACCAGTTTTTAGAAAACATTCAAACCATTAAATTAAGAACAATTAAAGAATTATAAAACCCCATATATCTACTAGAATAATTCTAAATAAATAAATTATAAAAAATTCAAGAATATCCATAATTTAAAAATCCCCAATTAAAATAAAAAATAAATGTTTTTCATAGAAATGCCCAATTTTCCATGTTTTCCACCACCCATCACTATAGAGGGTTTAACAATTGTACAGAAAAATAACACTATTTAATTGAATAAAAAAATATATTTTAATTGATTCCAATAAATTCCATTAATCGGAGATGAGAGTAAATCCACCTACCTCACTCGTTTCGACCAAAACAGACAACGGACGATGAACACTCAAGAATCCAATTCAAGATTCATGAAACTGGCCTCGATCTCCTCACATATCATCAAAAACACCTTATCTAACCTTATTTGGTCTTAGAATTATTATATATACCCAAAAACACTGTATATGTAAGAGAAAAATATGAATGAAGGAGTATATCTATGAAACTATGAAGAAAAAGATGATGAAATGGCACTTACCACAGTAATCTTCCGTCAATTCCCCAAGTAATGTGTTTGGATCACTTATAGATAGATGAGAGACCCTCCTTTTTTCCTTTATGGGAGAAAAAATTTCTGTTACGATTGACTTGGGTCAAAATAGATCAAATAGGCATCCCAACCAAATTAGACCCTCAAAGATAGGGAATTGGACTTGGCCTTGCACAGTTTGGCCAAACCGTGTACTGATCATGCACCCATTTTTACCCTACAACCTATTAAAGTACTTTAAATTCCCCCCATAATCCCAAATAATCATTAAAATTATAAAGTTCATCAGGGAAAGGTTCCATTCCAGACACCATTGGAGCTACATTCTCCCCACCATCGGTCTCTCTGTTTCCTGGATGTTCAAAGTGATCACTGCCCTGAAAGAGTTCTAACCATTTCTCTTTCATTTGAAATCAATTTTCCTATTTTTTTCCAAAAAAAACCATGATCAAAATCATATTTAATTACTCAAAATGAGATATTTAATCCTAGTGGGAAGTTATTCATCTACAATGCATTTTTTTCCTTGTCTCATTGAATAAAGCCATGACAATGAGACTTCATTATCTTACTAGTTTTTCCAAAAAACTTATGCACCCAACTCCTTGGTAATACGATGTTCAATATAAAATAGTTATCTTTGTCTTTTTATTCTCTAAAATTAAATTCCCAAAAATCATACTATTTTCCAAGAATATAACCAAAGAGAAATAGATGAAATATTTTTACTCCATGACCAAGAAAAGTCATGACTACTTGTCCCATAGGGATGTGACTTGGATGATACCATTTATAATGACACACTAATTATCAATGTCTTGATAACATAATGAGTCATTACAAGGCATTAGGAAACATCTTCAAGATAAAAAATAATGCTAATAAATTCCTATGGGTTTAAAAGCATATTGGGGGATTATGTACACCTTTAAAGATAAACTATAAACCATCCAACCATAATTGATAACAACAATATGATGCATAAACAAAATAATGAAAATATATAAAATATATTATATCGAAGTGAGTCAAAATAAATTTATAAGTAAAAGAAAAATATATATCAAAATAAAAATTGAATATAATTCTAAAAGAAACCGAAATAACCAAAAGAATACATGCACCACCAACTCTATGCACCCCCACCACTATATAGCAAAAACAAATCAAGAAGTATTGCTAACAAAACTCATTCACCCTACCATTTCCCACATCTCGGAAGATGTCATCTACAAAAGCACATTATTTCCAACGATGGGGTGATTATAAAACGTAGTAGGATTTTCCCAATGACATCCCTACACATCCCACTAGTATTGTAGAGTTATACAAATTTCTATAAAATATTTCATATAATAAAATTTCTAAAATACCGTTTATAACTAAATATAAACACTTATCCAAATAGTTTACAAGTAATTATAAATAAAAACCATGTGATCATATTTTCTATAAATCTTTACACCAGGTAAAATTTTAAATAAATATTTTAACTACATCATAAAAGCTGCATTGGAAATCCAATAAACTCCACCCAATAACAACTACCAAAAATGAATTCATCGTTATGATAATTCCATACTCGTGAGCAGTTTCTCATCGATATACCAAGTCTTCACAATGTAATTATTCCCCATGTAACCATTAAACCTTCAAACCAGGAACATTATCATATTTCAACCATTCCCAATAATTAAATATAATACGCACATCATGTTTTCTAGAAACCAAAACCAATTTCAAACAATTTCACTTGTTTCAAAAAAACAACCGTTTATTGAAAAAATTACAAACATCTAATTTAAAAACATTAAATCTTTTCAAAAAACCATATATGAATTTTAAATATTTTAAATAACTAAATTTACAAAATTCTAGAAGATCTATAATTTAAAAATCCCCATTTAAAATAAAAACAAAGGTTTTTTCACAAAACCCCCAATTTTTCACGTTTTACAAACCCATCACTAAAGGGTGATTAAAAATTGAAATGAAGAAAAAACACATTTTAATAACTAAAAAAATAAATTTTAATGCATTAATATCAATTACAGTAATGGTTTATGGGAGTAAAGCCACATACATAACTCATTTCAACGAAAACCGGCAACAGACGGGGAACTCTCCAAAATCCAAGTATAGATTCTTAGAAACCACCAATGATCTCTTCCCCTATCATGAACCACACTATATATAACCTTATTTGGTTTAAAAACTCTTAAGTCTTCTCACAAGGTGCATAGATCTCAGAAAAATAGATTAAAGGAGGAGTTGATCTATGAAACCATGAAGAAAACGATGAAGAATGGGAACATACCCAAAAAAGATAACATTGATTATCCAAAGAACATGTTCAGACTGATTCTAGATCAATGGGGGACCCACCTTTGGAATTTTCGGTAGAAAAAAATCATGTAAGTGTTGATTTGGATTGTAATAGATCAAACATATGGCCAATCAAAATTTGATCCATAATGATCGAGAATTAGTTTTAACATTGCACAGTTTGGCCACATGGTTTCTCCAAACCGTGTGCTAACCATGAACCCTTTTTTAGTCTTCCCCAACATCCCACATAACCTTTAAACATATTAAATGCATCGGGTAAGGGTTACATACTAGAAATTGGGGGTTCTAAAATTGGAATTCAGAATCATTTATGCACTAATCATCATTATCTCAGGAGATATTTATATCACGTTACACAATGTATTAGCGAGATATAACATAACAAAAATTAATTTAAATAAAATGAATTATTATATATTCAATAAGGACATGGAAATAGTAAATTTAATATAATATAACAACCTATGCAAAATAAAATGTTATTTTTATTATTTCACCATTATAATAAAAATCATCCGAAACAAAAGCCGATATCACTAGAACATATATATAGTAAAGTAAAAGTGACAATGATGTATAGTTTCTGAGATTAAAATACCTTTAAAATATTACAAGAACATTTTATGAATAAAATAACTTTTTTATTTTGAAATAAGAATTTTAAAATATAAGAATTTATAGAATATTTATTCTTTTAAATATAAACATGTAAATTATAAAATAAGATTCAAATAAATGATTATTCATGATAGTGGTAAATGTTTCTCATGTGGTATAAAATAAAACCAATATTTTATATGCACCATCTGTAAAGAGTACCTCATTCATAAAATCTGAAGAAACATATTTTTAAATTTTTTAATGAAATTCAAATATGTGTAAGAATGAATTTGATTACTCATTGGAGAATAGTGAACATATTTTAATGAATATAGTTATGGGGAAGAAAAATTCTCCTGAAAAAAGGATATAATAATTTACATTTCATAATCTAATTTTATTACTTTTTTATGTAATAAAATGTGGAGAATGAATGTAAAACATGAAAAACCTAGAAATATCAAAATTAATAAGACAATATATTTTGTTCAGTTTATATAGATGATATAATTTCCCTGAATGAATCTTTAAGCGATAAAATCCAGAAAGTAAATGAGATTGTAATATAAATACAATACCTCACTTATTGGCTTACTTCATAGGAGTTAAAAAATCGTATATAATAAATAATTTTTTATAATAAATCTATAACATAACCATATTAATTCATAACATAATTTGTTTCATTATATAATCATTTTATTACTTCTACTTATTAAAAATTTAAAAAATCATATGAACATCATTTTGGAAACAATTCAATTTTCCATATATGTTTTGGTAAGATGGTTATTATAAATACTCATTTATGATCAATTCATCATAGGAAAATATTATGAAATAAGTATCAAATTTTTTCATTGAAAACACTATAATAAAAAACATATAAAGTAGTGATAAAAACTGAATTACATCCCCTCACAACGATGATAGTTTTCATGTATGCACGAGTGATACCTCATGTTTTTAAAGGAAGAATCAAAATAAATTAAAAAAATATCTCAAATTTCCAGATTCTTTAATATACCATGATAATAAAATATAGTCATTAGAAATACCCTTATTAATATAATTCTAAAATAAAAATGAAAAGAAAATAAAATTGTTTTTTGGATGTTCTAACTACATCCTAACCCAGGTTACACATGTCAATGCTCCGATTGTTTAGTTAAATGACCTAAAGAAATCCTACCCATATTCCCCAATCATGTCATATAAGGATCCATCCTTAAATATTTAATAATCTTGAGTTAATTGAATAATTATCATTTTGGATCATTTAATGTTTATATTTTTAAATAATTAGGCCATAGCAATTACATCACATCTCAAATATTATAAATTAAACACTTATACTCTATACAATTTTTCAACAAATATAATACTACTTAAATAATATAGGAACTCCTTTCTTGAAATAAATATTCTTCAATTCCTTTTTTCTCTTACCATTCCTTATACCTTTTGAAAAACATTTTGAAAACATTGTATAAACATAAAAACCTCAGTAAGGGTTATTAAATAAAGAAAGATAACATTAGTCCATCAATACAAACAAATCAATAAAATCATAATTTTTAATCAAAAAACATAATATCTTTAACATACCTCATGAAATCATAAGATTTCTGAATAACATAGAGTAATCATAAATCATAAAAGTAACTTATGGGATCCATAACATACTTACATTGTGGCTTTAATATCTTGATAGGGAGTATGTTTTGGAAGAACCATCATAGTATATTAGCTAAATTTCTTAGGGGAAACATTAAAGATTACCTCCATCACATTAAACAATGCATTAGAGAGATATATCAGGCTCACCTGCCCTAGGTTTATCATGGAACCAACCACATACGTAAACAATGCCCACGAACCATAACATAATCACCACACATAATGGAAAGATAACATTTCAAAATTGAATTAAAAGATACGATTTCAAGATATTGACATAACCAATCAATTATCAAAAATATTTTCAATACCAAAATACAAAAAAGTTATATGGTATTTATTTACCTTTTAAAAAATCTATGGATTATATAGTAAGATAAATATAAAATAATGCTCGGGGTGATGGAAAGCTCATTGTCACTGTGTACATTAAGAAACAATTCCCTTTGTCATTTAATAAAATTGTACATATAAAAAAGTTTCACTATGAATGAAATCAATTGTCTAATGGGTTTATACATTTTATAAAATAAAGTCACGTATAAACCACAATATGCCTCAATGAAAGGGGATTGAGACAAAGTCCCTTACCTTTAGTCTGACTCGTCACGTTTGTTCCTTGTTATTCATAAATAATAAAACAAAGATAATTTATACTTGATTAAGATACATTTTCTTGTGTATTATTCCTTTTATATAACTTATTATCATGTTATAAACATTACATACTTATTTAAGTTAATATCGTTCGTTTTGCCGATATTTGGTACTTCATTCAAAAATGAACTTAATATAAATACAATTTTTTATGTGGTAAAAATTACATTATCTACATAATTGTATTCATGATTTAAATATAATATATATCCATTATACATTTATTTTAAAATTTATATAACATTTGGATATAAGAATGGAAAAGTACCGTTCTTGCAGACGGTAAGCCGTACGTACGCATGAACACTACTCTCATTTCTTTTTCATATTTTAAGGGATTAAAACTGAATGATATATAGGTATATTAAAATTCAAGTATAATAAAATATTTTATATACTTTTCATATGTTCATTAATGCAATCCTTTATGCGTTCAATGTATGGAATAATGGAGTCATATCACTTTGAGGGGGCGGAAATCAGCACTTCCTCAAATGAAATTTTTATATTTTCCCATTCTGGAACCCATAATGGTATTCTTTAAATGAAAAATATAGAAGAACTAAGACAATATAAATATAATATATATAACATATATATAGTTCAATCATAATAGCCACCATGAGAGGTGGTAGGGAAAAATCGAACAATCATCGATTCGTGAGGCAGTAGTTCACCGTACACAGAAACAATATGTTTGAATCATTTACATGGAGGTGTCTGGAATAATAGTTATAATACTTTTTATAACAACATAATTGTATATTTACATTACTTGTTTAGTTATAAAATATTGAAATAAAGAGAGTTTAGGGGGTTGGAGAAGGAAAATAAATGGAAGAATCTTGAGATAAGACATTACCTTAAATCAGGTATCTCATTTTTTATTTATGCTAAAAGGCATTATTGAATTTCATTATTCCCAAGGTAAGGCATATATGAGGAATATAGGGATATTGGAGCTTATTTGGTAGATTATGGACGTTCCAAGGTTGATTGAGTGGTGTGAGTAAGGGTTAGAGGTGGTACCCTTTTATAAGAGGGAGGAGGGGAACTTAAAGAATATCTTGAAATGTTTTTGTATTATAAAATAATTTTCTATTTCAAAAGTCCCCAAAAGATTTTATTTCAAGGATAATATTATTTAAGGTTGAAAAAACTCAACCAAAAGGTTATAGATAGTTTGGGTCTCAATTTTAACTTTATCTTTTATAAATAACCCTAGGTAAAGTAATTTGACTCTTACCATGACTTCTTGTATATTCAAACTACATGGTTAATGAAGTTACAATAAAATGCCAATATAACCTAAAGTGGTTCATAAATTAAATTTAAATCCTTATATAATTCATATGGATGAATCTTCTTTCTTTTATAGAATTCAATATTTTAATAAATATTATTTAAAAAAAATCATTTATGTCAATTTATATACTATTCATATCATAACTTTTTAAAAATTCCATATAAATTTAATTAATTTGAAAGATACAAATTAATTCAAATATAATACGTCATAATAATCACCAAAATTTATTTATGGAATAAAAATTTTCAAAATAAATTTATAATAATATTTATAATCTCTTTTATTTAAATCATTCATTAAAAAGGTCATCACTACATCATCATTGGGTTATAAATATATTTATTTATTTTATGTTTAAAAAATATAAATAAAATACCATGATGTATGAAACATTATTAACATTTTAATTAATATTTATAGTCAAATATATCACATATATAACCCCATATAAAAATATTTTTGTAAAAGATACATGTTTAGGTTATGTTTTCCTTAACTTTAAATTAAATGTAATTAAATGTCATTTTCACACAAAATTGGCTCCATGGGGTCATAAAATAGACCCTAGGATGAAAATGGTCAGATATGTATCATCTAATTAGGTAAGGATATGTGTTATGGAAATTTTATTTTATTATAATATTAATTTTCAGCCTTATTTTTCAGATTTACCCTTTAACCATAGTAAATATAATATTTTCTGAAGTTAATATTCATAATGACTAAAAATAATAGTTACAAATTAACAAAATTTTGTCCTCCTAATTAAAAATATGTAAGACTTTTTTTAAATTAAAAACACTGAAGTTGAAGTGATTAATTTGAAATTAATTCCCATTGTCAAAACCAAAAAGTGTGTTTATAAGAAGTAAAAACTACAAACAGATTGATATGTGTTTATGTCCAATTTAAAAGAGAAATTACGTCCAATGAACAACACTGGATTATATTATAGAAATATAATCTAGTTTAAATTAATAACTTATTAAAATTACAATATAAATATATAATTAAATTGTATGAAAAGAAAGTTTTAACTTAAAATGCAGTATGTTTCACTATTCATTAAAAAATGAAATTTTTCATAAAAATACCAAAAAAAATTCCAAAGTAAATTGTGATGTCTTGATTCAAAAGATTACGATTATTTTTTTAAATGTAACATATAAATGTGACAAATGTTTTTAAAAAAAATGGTTCTCCATCAAATGGTGGTAAAATAGCCTTTTAAAAATATTAGTGTATTTCATGCTTAAAATTGGATTCATTCCTATTTTAAGCATCTAAAATTTATCAGATAAAATTTAAATACATTTAAAAATATTGTATAATTATATTATAGTTATTTCAGTTCATTAAAAACATTAAAATTACTAGGCGTTAACTACTATTTAAAATAATAATATTATTATATAATTTTTCTATATAAGTCAACATTGTGTGAAATATAAGAAGTCTGGAAAACCCATTGTTGTGTGTTAGGTACACCATAAAACATAGAATCCCCTTTAGAGAAAAACTAATATTTAATTCACAAATATTAATAAATATGAAAATTTCATATTCTTGAGTTAAATCAAGAATTCACATTGTGGATAATTTCAGGTTTAGAGTTTTAGAGAATTAGGTCATAACTATTACATTGAATCTCAAATATTACAAAGTAGATACATCTACTATATCCAATTTGTTAATAAAAAAACTTCTTAAATAATTCAATAATTATTTCCTTCGTATAATCATTATTGAATTCTTCCTTTCTCCCACCCTTTCTTATACCATGTGAAAAACATTTCAAAAACGTGTGATTAGGGAAAAATAACAGTAAATGTTATTATATAAGGAAGGAAAAAAGTAGTCCATCAATACATAAACCTCAATAAAATAACAACTTCTAATCATAAAACATAATAACATTAACATAACTCATGAAATCATAAGATTTATGAATAACACATAGAAATCATAAATCATAAATGTATCTTGTGGCTTCCATAACATACATACATTTTAGCTTTGACGGCTACATAGGGAGTTGTGCTTGGAATAAGAATCACAATATATAACCACAAAATCTTTGGAGAAACATTATATATTACCTCCATCTCATTACCCAATGAATTTGAGAGCTATCTCATGCTCACCCGCCCTAGGATTATCACAGAACCACCCGTATACGTAAATAATGCCCAAGAACTATAACATAATCATTACACATAAAGGGAAGAAAAACATTTCCACATAGAAATAATAAGATATCAGTTCAATATATTGACATAATAAATCCATTATCAATACAATTTTCAATATCAATGTACATAAGTATGGTATATGGTTTTTATTTTACATTAAAAACACTACAACATGTAGCGGAAGACAAATATCAAATATTGATCACGGTGATGGAAAGGTCTTTGTCACTGTGTATATTAATAAAATTCCCATTGTCGTTTAGAAAAACACTACATTCAATAAATATACCCTTTTAATTAAATTAAAATTCAAATTGGTTTATACACCTTATAAAATCATGTCATGTTTAAATAAAAATATGCCTCAATGAAAAGAGATTGTGACGAAGTCTCTTACCTTGAGTTCGACTCATCACGTACGTTCCATGTTATCCTGAATAATATACATAATTTCATTTATACTTTCCTTAGAAACTTTTTCAAGTTTATTATTCCTTTTATATAACTTATTAACACTTTAGAAACACTATATAATTATTCAAGTTAATATCGGTCATTTTTTTCAAAATTTTGACCTTGAGTCAAAAATTAACATGTTATAATTTCAAATTGTCCATGTGGTCTAAAGTACACTATCTACATAATTGTATTCATGATTTACATATCATATATATCCATTATATATTTATTTAGAATAGTCTATAAAATTTTTATATAAGAAATGAAAAGCATCATTTATAGAGATGGTAAGTCATATGTATGCATGAACACTACTTTCATCTTCCTCATATTTAATGTAATTAAAACTAAATTTCACATATTTATATTATAATTATAGTATAATATCACATTTTATATATATTACATATGTTCATTAACACCATCCTTTATACATTCCATGTATGGAATAAACGAGTCGTATCAATTTGAGGGGGCGGTAGTCTGCACTTCCTCAAATGATATTATAATATTTACCCATTACGAAAACCATAAAGGTATTCTATAAATGAAAAATATTTATGAATAGACAAAATATAAATATAATATATATCACATATAAATATATTTCCATTATAATGGCACCATAAGAGGTGGTACGGAAAAATCAAACAATCATCGTTTCATGAGGTAGTAGTACTCCGTACGCAGAAACAATATGATCATATCTAATAGATGGAGGTGTGTAAAAGTGTAGTTAGAATACTTATCATAAAAAAATACTAGTATATTAAAGATACTTATTTTTTAATAAATTTTTTTAACAAATAGTGTTTAGGGGGACGAATATGGAAAATAAATTGAAGAAGCTTTAGAAAAGATATTACCTTAAATCGGGTAACCCCTTTTTGATTTCAGCTAATACAACTTATTGAATTTTCTTCTTCCCAATATAAGGATTATAGGATTAAGAGACTTATTTTGGAAGCTTATTTAGGTAGAGGTTCAGTGAACCAAGGGGGGCTGAGAGGTGTGAGTAAGGGTTAGAGGTGGTGCCCTTTAATAAGATGGAATAGGGGCACTTAAGGAATTTCTTGAAATATTATTATATTATAATTTGATTTTAGGATTATAAAAGTCCCAATGTAATTTATTTCTGATCTAAAATTCGTTTTGGTCAAAAAAAGTTAAAATAATAGGTTTTATAAATGTTTTGGTCTCATGTTTAACCTTATATTTTAGCTTTAACCCTTAGTTAACTAATTTGACTCTTACTATGTATTCATGTATATTCAAACTATATGGTTTATATATTTACTATTAAATTCCTATATAATCTCAATTGGTTAATTAATGAAATTTTCATCCTTATCTAAGTCATTTTACTGAATCTTAGATTTTAAGGACTATTAAATCATTTAAATAAAAGTAATTGTTTTGAAAACTCAAGTATGTCAATTTATATTCTATTCATTTCATAACTCATCAAAAAATATATAACAAGTTTATTATTTCAAATAACCCTCATTAATTCAAATATAACAAGTCATAATCGTCCCTAAAATTCTTGGATGGCATATAAAGTTTCTAAATAAATTTATTTTAATATATAAAATCTCATTTATTGATGTCATCCATGTATAAAATAATCACTACATCATCATTGTGTCATATATATATTGATTTATTGGAAGTCTAAAAAATATAAATAAAATACCATGGTGTATGACATGTTTTTATATTTCCAATTACTATTTACAGTCAAATAAATCACTTATTTTTCCCCATATAATTGTTTTAGTAAAAGATACATGTTTCAGTTATATTTTTTTTTAACTCTATATTAAAAGTAATTAAATGTTATTTTCACACACAAGTGGCACCATGCGGTCCTAAAATTGACCCAAGGATTACCATGTTCATACATATATCATAAAATATGATTAGTAGATGTGTTATGGTAATTTAATATTATTATAATATTATTTGTTACCTTTATTTAAGTGATTTACCTTTTTAGCATTGTAAATAAAAGACTTATTAATGTTACTATTCATAATATCTAAAACTAAAAGGCACCTATTTAAACAATTTGGACCTCTTGATTTGAAATATAGAATCCATTTTTCAAAATTCAAAACACATAAGTTGATGAAATTAATTTAAAATGAATTCTCGTTGTCAAGACAAAAAAGTGTGTTTTTAAGAAGTAAAAACTAACAAATGATTGACATGTGTTTAATTACAATTTCAATGTTAAATTAAATCCAATTACAAATTTTTTATTAAATGTTAAAAATATATTCCAATTAAACATTAAAACCAATTAAAATGAAAATATTTATATATAAATAAATTATATGAAAATATAGTTTTGGCATGAAATGCTGTATTTTTAACTATTCATTTAAAAATGAATAGTATTAGAAAAACTTTCAAAAATTTACCCAAAGTAAATTTTGATGTACCGATTCAAAATATGAAGATTATTTTTTTCAAATTTAACATTTAAAAGTGATAAAAACTATATTTAAAAAGTGTTCTCCATTAAAAGGCTCTAAAACAACCTTTTTAAAATATAAGTATATTCCATGCTTAAAATATTATTCCTTATTACTTTAGGGCTTTAAAATTTAACATATAAGATGTAAATACATTTAAAAAATATGAATAATCAAGTTATAGTTAATTCTGTTCATTCCAACCAATAAAATGACATGGCGTTAACAACTATTTAAAATATTAATATTATAATATTATTTTTTGATATAACTCAACATTGTGTGAAAAATAAGATTTCGAAAAACCCATTATTGCATGTGAGGTACTCCATCTAATATAAAATCCCCATTAAAGTAAAATTAATATTTAATTCAAAAA
The DNA here is from genome assembly GCA_963277665.1 of Viscum album. Lineage (NCBI taxonomy): Eukaryota > Viridiplantae > Streptophyta > Magnoliopsida > Santalales > Viscaceae > Viscum > Viscum album. The sequence goes on along the minus strand of OY728153.1, from coordinate 1,174,022,680 downwards.
TATTAATAAATATGAAAATTTCATATTCTTTATTTACATGAGATGTTACATGTCGACTAGAAATGAGGGTATAATATGCATTGTGGGGAGACTATACACTCTTTATCGAAGAATTATAAGAATCAAAATAAATAACCAATATCAAAATGATAATAATTAATAACTCAAAATAAAATAATATCAATAAAGAACAACATCACATGGTAATCCCAAAATTGGAAAATATTTTGTAAAACCATATATGTAATTTTTTCCTTTCATATTAGTGTCATGTTTTAAATGAAAAACCAAAATAATGGCATAGATAACTACCAAGCATACCTGAAATCATGTTTGGTGTCCTCATCCATTCTTCGTCCTAAATCCAAACTGATCCATCTATTATAAATCAATTTCTTTTAACCTATCCGAAAAAAATGAAGTCAATTTGGGTACTAATTGGGCAGCCAAAGTAGGGTGTGTGTACCACACTGTAGGCCAACATTAAGGGTGTCAAAAACAATATCCAATATATAACAGTGTATAAAAATTTATAGAGAGTAAATTATAGATGATAAAGTAAACAATCATCACATTAAATTATTCATTAATTAAATAAATAATTCACAGGTTTATAGTGACATAAGAACCAATAATTCATTCTTCGATCCATGATGGAGTGGGAACCATCCACCAATGTGATACCAAACTTCATTATATCATCGAAATCCATTAAAATTTTAATTTCCAATTTCATATTCATGAATTAGGGGCCTAGATTATTAGTCTGGAACCCCATGGGTATTCCAAGAAGCACTCCCTATCCCAAAAAATAGTGTTCATAAGCAGTAAATATATATATATATATATATGTATATATATATATGGGGGCCTAGAGAAGAATTCTAGAAAACCATGGGTATTGGGAGTATCATCCAATGTCCTACAAATGTTTTTTCACATCATACAAAAAATATCTCATACCATGGATTTTATTTCATAATCCCATTGATCCAATAATATCATCATCTCATTTATTAACTAATTTCGTAATCACATCATCCAACTTATTCCACTATTACCTGGGAAAAATTTATTAAATCAATTAGAAATGAAATTTCCAAATGTGGAAATTTAAATTACAAAATAACTTATACCATGATAAAATCTATAATAAGGGAATTAATAATTTGACCACTTACCCAAATATAATTTGTGAGCTCTCACATAATATTAATCCCCAATATGATGCAGAAGGATATTAATAATAATGGATTAAAAGATTAAGGATACAAACCGTGTACAAATATCCACAAGAACACATCCACTTAAAAATAGAGCCAAAACATATTTCCAAAGGATGAAACATCATCCATATTAAATAGTAATATATTAAAGAGAGAAATGAAATAAAATGATGATGAAATAACATAAAAATTAGGATATAATACTTTAATTTTCTAATTTCCCCAATCTAGAGACCACTAAACTGGTGCCCTGAGTTGTGTTGCCACATTACATCAAGAATGCCTAACTATATCTCAACTGTTGTTGACTAGAGGAAGGGGTATAAATAAACAAATGAGTACACAATACCCTCTATATTAATGTATTTTACAGTAGAAAATAATTAAAATAGTGAAAAAATAGGCAATAAACAATAAACATGAATTACCAACCATTAACCAAAATTGGGTACAATCCTACATCCAAATAGTAAATATGACGTGCAATTTCATAAAATGAAAAACTCAAGGGAACCGAAAATAAAAAAACCTAAATAATCCCTAAACTGAGTCTAAAAAACCGTGTTTGGATCCCTCATCCATGCGAATCCAATGCCTAATCATCCCACTAGCGCAGGGCCCTTTCCCTTATCCTGGGCTTCCATAATAATATCTACTTTGGTACCCAACATCAGCCCAATATTTGTGTGTTTACAACTCGGTATGCTACCACTAACGATGTATAAAAAATAAAAATTCTAAATAGAAACTCTCTTAATTTAATAAAATTAAAAACTATATAAGTCTGGTTAAACTTGGTATTATTAGTTTATAAGTTCACATAATTCATTTTCATCCTTTATCCCATGGGTTATTAGTTTTTAGCATGATCACTTTTTCAAATGACAGTCCACTACTATGTATAAGGGGATATATAATAGTCCCTATCTCTCTAGGGGGAAATCAATACACAATAAATACATCACACTTTCCATGTAGCCTCAGTCAAGGTAGTTTCATTAAAAGAAATTGTTAGGGGCCTAGAGCCTTAGTCCTCTCCATAACCTATGCATTACAAGGGATGGGGTTTAGAGCCACATTCTAACATGACTCATGGGAATTGATCCTCATGTCCATTACCCCATAGAACATAAATCCATGCTCAAATGATTCTATTACCATTTTCTGCATTTATCAAACATAACAGTAATTGATAAAACATTTTTCATTTCAATAAACCCTACTAAATAAAACACATAACATTAAAAATTAATAATTAATGAAACTCATAAATCATCTTCATGGCTTAATCCATTTACACATTTATAATTTACAATTCATGACTCACTAACCCATTAACACTACAAAAATATACCCTTATTCCATGTTATCAATAAATAATAGGTATAAACAATTAATTTTATAATTAATTTTGACCAACTAAACAAAATTATCATTGAATTGTTTTATTATACCTTGTTAACATTTAAAATAAATTTATTATGGGATCTATATCATAACAATAAAATTCTTCATGTAACATTTTAATATCCACATTCAAGGAGGATAACACCCCAAAAGTTGTCCTTATCCTTATAAAATCATTATTAACACTTCCAAATGGGATCATGAGGGGTTCAATTCATCATTTGTGCCATTAATATAAAAAATATAAAAATAAAATAAAATTCACCATAAAAGGGATCCTTAAAAAACTAAAAACACATAACCACACATTATGACTTTAGGATATAACATGCAGACCACCTACCTTGATTCTGATGATAACCACACTCTTAAACCATAGCATTGATTCAGAACATAATGTCCCTTGAAGTCATATCCAATGATCCACTAAAAATTGGGGGATTTAGGGCATCAGAAGAAGAAAAGATACTACAAAATCTATTAAACAAAAATATGAAGGAAGAGGAGTGATAGACGCACCATGAGCTACGATTCACATAGAATACATCTCCGAACATCTTATAAATGTAGGTAATTGATCATTGAAAATCCTTGTGTATTTTTGTTACTCATTAAGGATGTAAGAGGATTAAATGTGGGAAATATGGAGTTACAAAACGTAAGGCTTGAGATGGAAAAATTGTAAATTCCCAATTTAAAAGGTGATCATGATTTTTCTACAATGTTTGAAAAAACATACACCAACAGTTTTCCACCATCTCTCTAAGAGGGGCCATGGATGCATAGTTACCCGGGGATTCCACATGTTTTTAAAAAAACCATGTTATAACCATGTGGGGTGTCTCTATACAAAGACACACGATTTCCCCTTCCCCATTTCATGGTTTCATCAATCTGTGCACTCTTCCTCCAGGAATTCAATGTTTGGGATCATAGTTCAACATGTCCATGTGCCAACCACACAATATGCATTATATGACTATTGTTTGCCAAAATTTCATGTCACCAACCCCCATAAACTCCATACTTTATCATAAAACATTCCATTAAACAAAATAAAGTGACATAAAACAAAACATAATCAAGGCTCTACCTTAATAAGTTCTGTGATCTTATGACCACTCCACATTTTAAGGGCTCTTCCCTAATGTGCATTCCCAAGAATCTCTGAGCCTCCAAATAAATGAGATCAAGACACTGGGCCCACATATCTCTCCCCTTACTCAGTGATTCTTCTTGAACATTTCCATCTTGCAAAAAAACATGATCCAATGACAGAGTCTCACCCAACAAGACATTCTCACTATGATCAATAATACAAATCATACTATCCTTGAAGAGAAAATTTTCTTCAAGCTCAACATCATCAACATCAATTACATTAGAAGGATTAGGGTTACTTTTTTAATGTTGTGAAACCTGAAAAACATCATGCATAACATTATACCACTATGGAAGATCCAATTGGTATTCAATCAGAACAATCCTCTTCACAATCTCAAATGGTCCAACAAACCTAGATTCCACCATTCCTTGTTTTTGAATTTGACACTTACCCACAATCAGGGATACTCAATGAATCACCTGATCACCCACCATAATCAAAAGTGGTCTTTATAGCAGATCCACATATTACTTTTTCATACTTTCAAACATTGGCATACATTTATGAATCAACTGAACCTGTTATAACGTCTCCTGAATGAGACTCAGTCCCAAAAACTCTGATTCCCCTATATCCACCCAATAATGTGATGATCTACATGGCATGTCGCAATGTGCATCAAATAGGGCTATTTGAATCATTTACTGATAACTATTTTTATATGAAAACTCAACATATTCTAAGTGCCTCTCCCATGATACACAAAAATCTATGACACATTCCCTAAATATTTCCACCATCACATTAATGGTATGATTTGATGGCCATCAATTTATGGGTGGAATGACATACTCAAAAAAACATGTCTAACTGGTGATTTCTATAACCCCTTCTAGAATCATGAAGAAGAACATGGATAATGATATGAAATTATTCATTGAAAAACCTATGAAACTATACTATCTCGCAACCCTATATCTCACCCAATTGATGAATGTTTTAGGTCCCACTAATTTGAGTTAAATGTGCCACCCTGGTCAACTATTCTAAAACTACCCATATCCCACTATTCTTCTAACATGTTTTTAGACGAACCACAAAACAATCCATCACCATTCCATACAATTTACATTCTAGAATAGGAAAAATATATAACAAAACACAAAACCTCTAATTCATGGACTTCACTTTCTAGTAGTAATTAAATCATGTCATGAAACCGGAAACCTATTTCTCCATCCTATGCCTCTAATAGTGTCTACAAAAACCATGATACCATTTGGTTATAATAGGATGAACTACCCTCATCATGTTATTTAACTCACACATCAAATAGTCATATATAATGTAGGAATGACAACATGAACATGAAAATAAATGATCTCATCATCATCAAACCTCCATATGGGAGTTGGCTCCCTAAAGTCAAAACATTCCCTCAAAGAAAAAAAATCTTGATCCCCATACTTCCTCTCCTTGATCCAGTTCAGAATGGTCAATTGAAATTCCAATGAAGTAAGTTTAAATCTTCCCTTTCCATCCTAATCATCTATATGAATCAATATCCAGAAGGCTGTAATCCTCCACTCAGAACTGGATTCCGGAATTAATAGTTTTTGAGTCATCTGGAATAAATCATTTGTAAGATTATTCCCTATTCTTATCATGTACACCATTTTCAAATAAAGTGACTATATATATTCAACACAAATTTTCCATTGAAGAATAAAATTAAATTAGCAGATGTTTTACATAAGGATTTTATGATATGTATAAATATTATACCTCTCTCCCATCAAATAATGCTTCTATAATTTTACGGCTTAATCCACTGATGCCAATTTAAGATCATGTGTAGGGTAATTTCATTCATCAGGACTCAAATTTTGAGACTCATACACCACAACATGATAATTCTACATCAACACTTCCCCAATTCCAATAACTAATACAACACTAAATAGAATATATACCTTACTCAGCTTGGCCAGAATAAAAGATCATTGTTGTAATAAGCAGCTTCTTTGAATCCTAGAATGCATTCTCACATGACAAAACCATTTAAATTATATTATATTATTGGTTAGTACCAAATTTTGGGATAAAAAACTAGAGAAGTATTTAATTAACCTATGCAATAGTCAACTAAACCCAAAAAAAATTAGACATCAGAAACATTCTTGGGATACTACCATGATTCAATAGCTTTCACTATCTCAGGGTCTATAGACTCACCTTCATCTAAGATTATGTGGTCCATGAAATATAATCTATTAATATAGATATGAAATTTTGATCGCATAGAATACATCCTATTCTATCTTATTATTTTTATGATAATGTCATGATATGTGGAATGATTATCACGAGTCTTTTAGTACACTTAGATATCATCCAAAAAATTGATTATAAATTAATCCAGGAATAAGTTCATGATTCAATTCATCTTGTGCACAAAAACTTTTGGCACATTGGTCATCCCGAATGACATCAGAACAATCTCAAACAACCCATACCTTCCACTTAAAGTATTTCATGGAATATCATAAGTTCTCACCCTCAGATTATGATACCATGACATCAAATCAATATTAGATAACACTAAATAACATCCTAACTCATCAAAAAGATCATTGATTTGAGGAATATGGAATTTTTTCTTAACAATAATTTGTTCCACGTTTTTAAAATAGACATGAAACTGTAAATATCCATCACACTTCTTCGAAAATAACACTGGAGATCCCCAAGGTGACACACTCAGATGAATAAACACATTGTTCTGTAGTTGAACAAGTAGTGTTTTATGTTCCTATTTTTCTACTGACTCCATTATATATGGGGGGATAGAAACTGGTTCTTCACCTATTAGAAAATCTATCCTGAAATAAACTCTCTATTGTGTGGGAACCCCAAGAAATCCATAGAAAACACATCATCAAACTTTTCCATCACAAGAAAATGACATGATGCTCTAATTACCCATAACCAATCACTAGACATGCCACTTGGTCTGTGGGATCACCAAAATACTTACGTACTGGCCCTGTATGGCCTGCTCGGTAGTCCTATTCACTATAGTAATCATAAATAGAACCATATAAGGATTTTAATGTTACCCTATGGTGGTAACAATCAATATGGAAATGTTATAACACTATCCAGTCCATCTGTAAAATCAAATCAAAACTTGAAATTTCTATAAAATATAAGTACCACATAAACTGATAACAATAAACCTCAAGGGGAACTCCTTACACTGACTAATATTTTATGCCAACTCCCATGATGTTGTGTCAATAAAAAACTACACAAATTTTTTCAACTATAATCACCAACACACTCACAACCTAGGATGATATAATATGAGGAACATATATCAAATGAATGTGATGTAAAGAATGAAGCTAAAATTATCACACCTCAAACTATAATTATTCCGTCATCGCTACCTCCAGGCGATGACTGAGCAGTGAGAAGCTAACTGATACCTCTACCCTGGACTTCGGTATGTTTTTCTAATGCTTCACTAACCTTTTAATGTGGGTGATATCTCCCCAGAGTATCGTACCCACCACCATGACCACTGTGTCTCATATAAATCAAACTACCTTCCTGATATTGTATAACTGACCCCCAACCTACACTCTACAAAGACTTGATCCTCTACCAATTCATAACTATCAGGTGTTCCTATAGAAGACTTCATTTACCCCATATGACTACACACTCGACACTCAATCGATGGTCGGTGGGATTTCCATGTATGTGCCCTGGTTGAACATACTGATAGAAGAATACATTGTCCCCACCCTCCAAGACTGGTCATCTTTTCTGACTACCCTAATGAAGACTCTTAAAGTGACACATCCTACTTTTATAAGTCTCACTGTTGGTTCATTAAATTGGGACCATATTTTCATCACCAAAAGACACCTTATGTTCCCTTTTGAAATAAGAGATTGATCCACCATCTTAGAAAATAACATAACAAGAATTATATTCACATGTAATATGGTCTCATGTATATTTCCATAATGAAAGAATATTTTAGTCATGATCTTATCTACTTATAATAGTGGGAGAAAGCTTTGTGATTCGGTGAAGCAGACAACATAATCCATCAGTGACATGGTTCAAAGGGTCAACATAATAAACTCCATATCCTTCTCATATCTCAGGATATCATTGTATAAGGGTCCAATTAACATATCCTAGAAGCCTTTCTATAAACTAAAATCATCATGTAGTGTCTTAACTATAATATATCAGCCGAACTACATCAGTCCCTAGAACATATAAGCTACCAACATGACTCTCATCTTAAGAGGGGTCACCATGTGATCCAAAATCATCTAGATGGAATCAACCAAGAATACAACTACCTCAAGTCTACCATCTCTAAAAAAACATTACAGGATGTTATAATTGGAACTCTCTAGTTAGGTCAATCATACTCGGAATGATCCACCCTATATATCATTCAATTATCTGCATATATTGAGAAAATTTCTCATAGTAATTCACCTCTCCCATGCTAAAGTGAATCACCATGAATTCTTTAAAATCCTATGGAGGAGAATTATTAGATATATCCCTTTTTTTACGAATCATCACATGTTTTTGTGTTGAGGTTTCTCTAAAATTCCAAACAAACGTATCGGAATACATAACATAAATAATCCAATGTTTTCACAAATGAAATCTCTCTAATATACAAAAAACATCAACCATCACACACAATTACAAAGTTTATAACCACATATCTATCACTACCCTAATACAACCCTACATTGGGTAATGGTAATCATAGGGTAGAGTAACCCGTAGATATTCATGTCTATTCATTTAAACACCCGTTTTACATTTTTCACATTCATGTCAAAAAAATTATATTTTAGTAACCTTTCTCTCATTTAAATCTATAACAAAAAGATTTAAAACAATTTATTTCCCTTCAATATTCACTATTCATTAATCATTATATTACATTTATTTCATTTACCCATTTCTATCATCATTAATAGGCACCATTTTCATTCTATTTTTCAGTGGAAATGATAAACATTATATATCTCATACCCCACACCTCTTTATCATGTGTTCCTATAATGACGCATGACACATATATACCTAGGATTCAAAAAGAGATCATGAATCCATAACCTAATGAAATTATAGAAAATAAAAAAATGTCATAAAATAAAAACATCACGAAGAAATTGCATCAAACAATGTTGGATTGTAATAAAACCATAACTACACACATCAAGAACACCATTCCCACCCTTGGTGCGTGGGGTTTACCTCTACATGGGTTAGATACTCCTAAGAATGAGTTCATTTCCATGGCCTTGAAACATCCTCAAACATAAAACAAATAGAAAAGAACCACTCTGATATGACTTTGTAACATCTCTAACCTAGAGGCCACTAAACTAGTTCCCTGAGCTAGGTCACCACATGAACTCAGGCACATCTCCCTGCATGCCATAGGCTAGAGACTAGCAGTGATGTTTTAAATAAACATTTGGGGAGACTATAAACTCTTTTTCATAGTATTCCATGACATAAAATTATATTAAATAGTGGAGAAATAGACAATAACCAATAAATAAGCAATACCAAGCATTACAAAAATCATGGAATAAGGCCACAACCAAATGATAAATATGATGTGTCATGTCATATAGTTCCAAGTTCAAGGAAACTTAAAAAAATGCCCAAATTGTTTCATGACACCATGTCCCGATCCATCATCCATGTACATCCCATTCCAAATAAACCCACTAGTACATGAACCATACTCCTGTTTCAACCTACAACTATAATGTATACTCAGGTACATAATGATTACCCAAGATGGGCTTCGTTACAAATAATTAAGCCACCAACAATGGTGTTTATTGAAGATCAAGTATAAATCGAATGTGTATGAATGTACTAAAATAAACAACAATATAAACATGGTTAAACTACGTTCCATTAGTTGAAAAGTTCACATAATTCATTTTAATAATTTATTTAAAGGGTTAAGAATTTTAATCAATTTCACTTCGACCAACGCTCATCAACTACTATGAATAAGAGATATATCATGTTCCTTATCTCATTAGGGGGATTTATTTCACAAACAATGCATAAATTATTCCTTAGAGCCTTAGTTAATGAATTTTCATCAAATGAAACTGTTAGGGCTATAGAGCCACAATCCTCTCCCTAATATATGAATTATGCGGGGGTAATGCCTCAGTATAAATAGGGTTGTGGGCATGGAACCTCATGAAAAATACCCTACACAACATAATCTAATGTGCACATTCATATTTAATCATTTACCGCATTTATCACCCATAACAATAATAATTAAAACATTTTTCATTTCAATAATCCCTACTCAAATAAAATGTATAACTTTAAAAATTATTAATTTATTCAACACATAAACCATCTTTATTCCATAATGAATTAACCGATTCATCCTTCACACTTCATGACTCACTAAAACATTAATACTATTCCTAGATACCCCTTATAAAATTTTATCAATTATAAAAATTTTTCATCAATTTAATTTACAATTCATGTTAACCAATTAAAAATTTTTCATAGTTTCCATAAATTATACAAATATTATTGTTTAAATACATTAATTATTGGAAATATGTCATAAAAATAAAATTATACACTCAACATTATAATTTCCATGTTCATGAAGCAACACACCACATAGGTGGCCCATAACATAGTGAAATCCTCCTCAACGCATTCTATGGGGATCATGAGTGGTTAAATTCATGATTTAGACAACCAAATAACCAAATATAACCAAGGAAATAAAATTAATAATAAAAAAGAACTATATTCGATCCAAAAAAACATAACCAATCATCATGATTATCAGATATAACCTGTATTCCCCCTAAATTGATACTGATGACAACTGTATGCTCAACCCTAGCCTTGGATTTAGATCCAGACACCATTTGACTCACCAACCTATGATCCACTATAAAAATAGGTTTTTGGAGATTAAGAATAATATAAGAATCTATAGAATCCATAATATAAAATAGATAAGGAAGTAGAGTCTTAGGGTTACCTGAATTTTTGATTCTAAACTGATAGTGCTCCAAATGGAAAAAAATGAAGGAGATCGATCGTTGGGATACATTGGGAGATTTGGTTCATCACTAAGATAATAGAAGAATAAATGTGGTAAATATCATGTTATAAAATTGAAGGTTTTATATGGAAATTATATAAATTACCTCTTTTAAAGGGGTATATGGTTCTTCTGCACAGTTCGCTAAACCATACGCTAACCATGTGCCACCCTCTATCAAAAGTATGATACAGTTCACTATTAACAAGGGATCATGCAATGTTAGAAAAATCATGATCTAACCATTTCGTGAGGCTCTATCCAAGGCTGTATGGTTTCCCCTTCCCCATCCCTGGTTTCATCAAACTATGCACCCCTACTCCAAGCATTCATGGTTTGGGTGCACAGTTACTTCTTACCCAACACCAATCATGAAACATGCACTAGATGGTCATTTTCCTCGTCTATCATGTCCCAAACCCCTAGAACCCCCCCAAGACTCCTTACACATTCTTCAAACATTACATTATAAAAAATAAAGAGACATTAACCTAGTAATAAACAATGGGGTACCTCAATATTGTCTAGGATCATTAGAACTAGATCTCAAATTCACAAGGAATGGGGTTTAAGGAGACTTGTTATCCTTCATGTAGCTTCCAAAATTAATTTAAATCATTAAGGGGTGATCTAGGGTCATTATGGGAAAATTAGTAGATTTTGTGATTTTGATGAATATTTTTTGTGGATTAAAAACATTGTGCATAGTCTCCGGGGTGGATGTTTGTTGTTTTCCAACCCGTTCTCTTTAATTGTGCTCCCCTACACATGGGGTTCATACTTTTACTTAAGTTATTTTTATGACTAAATATGTTCCCACTATGAAAATACCCTCTATTTTATTGGGCTCATTTTGGGGAGGGAGGCCACATAGTTTGACCAAACTAGGAACCAACCATGTGCCATCTCCAATGCCACCAAAATAGGGAATAGTTTCTTATGGGAAACCTTAAGGTTTTTTCAATATATATGAAAACTTGGAACATCCCCATGATATTAAAAAACTTAACAATTTCACTATAAAAAAACAAAAAAAAATTATAACAAAAAAAAGTGTAAAATAGTAGCTAAGATAATTAAATGGAATCTGCATAAATATTGGGATATTACAATCTACCAACCTTATAATGGATCATCCTTGAGTTATAATCCCTATAATCTCTAAGATTATGAGATGAAAAGTAATTCCCACAAATCTATCCAAGTTTATTCCCTCTACCTCGTTTCATCCAAAACATGACCATGTTTCCAAAATACTCTTACTATTAGCATAGTGATTTCCCACAAAACTTTATCTCATTGACCCATAAAAAATTATATTCTCATCAAGCAATGCATCTACCTCAATTTTAAAAAAATTATCATCAATAACATCAGAAGGGTTGAGGTAATACTTCTAATGTTGTGACATATGAAAAACATCAAAAATAGAATTATATCTCTGTGTAAGATCCAATCAGTATACCAAAGGTCTGATTATTTCTACAATCTCAAAAGGTCTATAACATTGTCTTCCATGTTTCCCTCCCTTGTAATCCTATGGTGACCCAATCAATGAGACACCTAAAGGAAGACATGATCTCACAATGTAATCTCATGGTGTTGTCAATGTTGATAAACATATGATTTTATTCTATAGTGAGCCATATCCATATGTTATTTCAATCAACTATAATTGCTCATATTTATCATACATGAGACCCAGTCCCCTAAAAATAGACTCACCCAAATCCATAAATCATAATGGTGATCTACATGAAAAACCATATTGTGTCTCACAAGGTTCCATATAAATATAAATTTTATAAAAAAATTATTAGAGAACTCAATGAGTGCTTAGTACTTCTCCTAAGACCCACCGAAATCTAGGATGCATGTTAATAGAATATTCTCCAATACTTTAATAGTAAATAATGAAAAAACAATAGTTTCTAGGTAAAATTCCATACTCATAAATTAATGGCTACCCAACACCTTTTGTGAGCATTTATAGAAGCTTTAATTAAATTACAAATAACAATATGAAACTATACCCCACAGTAACATGTTTAGACATAATCTCTCAAGAATTTTTATATCCCCTAACTAATATATTTGTTAAATTATCCCAAATAGGTATGAAAATGGATACTTTCATCAATTGTTCCACAATAAATAATATATTATTATTCTTATGAGGTGTACATGGAAGACCCACCATGAATTCCATGTTAATATCACCCTATATCAATTTTGGAATGGAAAATTACTATAGAAAACCACTAGTTATTTGATTATCAACCATCACCGGATGATAGTTATATAATCGTGTGACAACATTAAACATCCCATTTCATTAATGGCCACAAATACTGTCGATGTAGGTAAGAGTACATTATATTCATTATGGGATGTACCACTAACATTGTTCCATGAAACTCATGTATATTCTACTCCCATATATTCATAGGCATAACAACACGGTTCCTAATATAGATGATATCATCATCAACTGTTGTATATTTTTTTCTGACCCCCACCTTCCGGACTTTCTATCAGGGAAAAACATTATAGATCCTCATACTATCTCTCATTGGCCTGACATGTTACTGAAATAAGGGTCATCTTCTCATGTACTTCCCAAACTAGAATACGCATCTCAGTCAGCAAGGTCATCATATACCACTCAAAATTGGTCTCAGGTAGTACCAATTTCATTGTATTTTATCATTAATTATGAGAAACATTATTAACCATCTCTGGAATATATTCTAGATCAAAATAAAATGACTGTATATACTTATCCCTCCTCCACTACTGGAGATTCAAATCTTGTTGTGAGAAAGTATACTTTAAGCTCTTATTATTGGCATACTTTGAATAATTTTAACCCAATTGGTAATGATTCCAACAAATTAAGTCATAAACCGCTAAAACTAACTCATGATCATGCATAAAATAATAACATTCATGTGGCCTCAACATTTATGACCCATACACCACAACTGAATCTCTATACACCATCACTGCTTGACTTCCTTTCATAGATGCATCACAATACATGGTATACTCATCACCAAAATTGGGTACGATAAAAATTTTAGGGGTAGTAAAACTATTCTCCAAATCATAGAAATAATTATCACATGCTCTAGAACATGAAAAATTTATCCGATTTTTTTTTTCAAACCTAAATTTGGTTCATTGAAATGTGAAATGCCCTAAATGAAACATTGAAAATGGGTTGTAAAACATAGAAAACTAAAGATGTAAAAATATTATTATTATAATACCAAGAGATTTCAAGGGTTGGTGTCCTCAGAACCAACTATTTTGTACTTTGATTACATGAATGTTCACATATTATATATTGTTCATTGTTCTGCATTATTATAATATAATAATGTCCTGGAATATTTGTTGCATTAATAAGGTCAAAGTAGATCCCGGATATGATGAGAACCTTGAAATTCTATAACAATATTCTTAAATAAAGTTCTGCGGCTGGATGACATACTATGATAGGACACATAGTATACAGACCGTCATGTGCGAGTACTCGTAAGAATACGAGAATCTATCTCATGGAGTTTGCACTTGGTAATCTCCACGATGGGAGATTATGAGAACAGAACCGCCAGTAGTAATTCCATATGTCTTGGTGTCATCAGATATTGCTATCTGCGAGTGTGTGTAATGGTCCTTAGACAGGAAGATTATCATTAACTCATGTCATGACTCAGGCACTTAGATTTACTGACGAAAACCGTCTTGCAGACAGTTGGCGGGAAGTAGGGTACATTGGGTGCATCATGAGTGACATGTTGTTAATGGATAAGTTGAGGAAGGATTTTTACCTTCCATTTATGGAAGTTGATATCTCGGCCCTTTGATGTAAATAGAACTGTCGCATTAAATTCCATGGCCATGGTGTAAATGACGAGTTTATTTCAGGAAGTCAAAGAACGACAGATCAAGCATATAGGTTTATGACACTGCCATGAAACCTGATTGATGAGATATTGAGACAAAGGGATTAAATTACACAGTAAGCGTTCGTATGAGGTGATACGTCAATGTGACGTCAACTTCTTTCTCTTGGGTGCGTTGACACATTTCTATGCATTAATCTTTAACTTTAGGCAGGCTTTCTTAATGCCAATGAGAAAGAGGCCTAGAGGGTCACAGACTAAGTATATCCAAGTATCTCAAGTTGAATAAAGATTATTCCCATACGTGGTTTAATAATTATTCAAGGAATACTATGTTGTTTTAAATGATGGAGGAAAAATAAAATAAAACAAGTACACGCCGTGTATTATTAAATGTACACACCGTGTAGTTCTATTTTGGAAAGGAAATGAATAAATGAAAACAAGATATACATGCCTTGTACATTTAATGTACATGATGTGTAGTTTTCAATGAAAAACAAGTACACACCATGTATTTATTATTACACGCCGTGTAGTTTTTCCAATCGGGATTTTTAGGATATAATATCATTTTATTAAATGATATTTATTATAATCAGTGTGAGCGCATGTCAAGGAATTAATTATTCGACATGGGGGTTTTCAATAAGAGTTAATGAAATAAATTAAACACGTAACGCGTTTATTTATTGTCATAACTCTACAACCTCAAACTCGATTATAAATATCCTCACAACCCCAACTCTTTTCCTACACAAGAGAATCATTGTGCACAACATCTCTGGAGAATTATTTCAATGCCGAAAGAACCTCTTCCTCCAAAAATGCTCTCAAGACCGAGAGAGATTCTCTTCCATCCGATCATGACGATCTAAGGTGGACAACGCAAGCAAAGGATTCTCCACGCTAGCACCCAGAGAATCCTTTGGCAACATCCAGAGATACGAGGTACACGTGTGGATCACCGCTAGATGGAGTCTACACTAGGCTTCTGCAACGCAACGACGAATCACATCGACAACGTGATCAAGAACATCAACGAAGAATGAACACCCAAAATTTATTTTCTTTATAATTAATAAAATTAATTATAATCAACTTGTAACGATCCTTGTTTGTGGTTTCAGGAAAAACCATCTTCTTTGACTTTTTCTGTGATTCGATCCGTGGAGACTGGCGTTTATCGTCGTATTGATATCAGATTGATCATTGCTAATGACAAAAATCCAGGTGGGCACATCCACCCACGCTCTTCCGCTGTACCCAGAACCTTCAAATGATATCAGAGGGAGGTTACAACGTTGATTATAGTTATTTAATTTTTGTTGATAATTTACACATTCATATTTGATTCAATTCGAAATAAATCGTTCTATAAATCTGAATTAATGATATCTATTCTTCCTTCTTCGTTTCTCGATTCATATCACAGAAACAACCTTTTAATTTTTAATTTTGATTAAAATAAAATGAGGAACTCATTCGGAGGAGCCACTCTTTATGTCTGTACAACACAGGATTACACGACATGTAATTAAAACTACACGACATGTACTTAGGTTCAATGAACCGGCACTGGTCTTCCAAACCATGCCGTGTGAATTGATTATGCCTATGTTTTAATCACACCGTGTTGACCAGAATTGAACAGCGCATGGTAACCGGAATACACGGCGTGTATGTTGGAACAACACATCGTGTAGTTCGTTCCGTCCCAGGTGAAACCATGTATTGAGATAAGCTGTGTACCGCGTACATGGGATCGCCAGGCCAGTTACCACATAACAAGGAAGTACACGCCATGTATGATTCATCTACACGGTGTACTCTAAAATTTCCAAAGTACAGAAAACACGCCAAAGCCCTGGCATGTACTTTGGATAAAGGGTGAAAAGAAAAATACACGCCGTGCAATTATTAACTACACAACGTGTACTTTATAGAAATAGAATTTCACCAGGTTTCCTCCAATGTAAAAAGACCTGTACAAGGAATATGGATGAGATGAATCTCAAGGAAATTCAGAATGGAATTTAAGATAAAGATTTTATTTAATATAAGATCATAATTAATTGAATTCGAGCACGTCATATCTTAAATAAAAGAACGAGTAAAAGAATTTGAATTCTAAAAATGCTTAAATGTCGTTGCGTACTATGGATTATCATGAGCTAGACCAAAGACCCTTTGTATGTGTATGGTTTCATTTAATTTTATTTAATTTAAATTTGTTAGCCTGTGATACTTCATCCAATAAAATGTAGGGCATGTGTGCCCATGGTTTCTTTAATGTAAACCCATGTAATAGAGGATCTCCCAAGGCAGAGGAGATGATTCAAATCCCGAAGCCAAGGAAAAACCGACGCAAGAAGATACAATGGTGGATAGGTGGGAGCTGCAAAACATGAACCATCAGGTTCAAGGTGTTTTCCCTAGATCAGGCTAATCTTATCAAAACCAATAGATAAGCTAACCAAATAGAAGCTCATGATCATGCCATCTTATTTTATTTCTGTCTGATTGCATGGTTTATTTATTATGTATGTGTTTTCAGAATCACATAATTAATAAAATGAACAAGCATGGAAAGATGGAATAAAATATAAACTGGACTATGCGTAAACATTATCAGAACATGGTTAATCACTTAAGAAAGCATCACTTAATATTAACAAGCATGTGATAAATCAAAAATACGCATAAAGAATAAAATCCCTCAAATACCATATTATGTCAGACCAAGTCTTCTATTACTTGATTAAGGGAAAGACTCAATAAAACTATGTGTTTGACCAACCCTTGTTGGGACACTTACTTTTATAAAGGATGCCCTTATGAAAGGTTTCGGGTTGACTTAACCATATTACATCAAGAGAAGTCTCCCTTTCTAGACTTGATGAAATATTGGAGGTAAGAGTTGAGGAAATCCAAGTCAGGATTTCAAGATTGGGGAGTCCACTCAAGAGATCAAGGAACTGTAAGCTCACAGTTGGAAAAGACCTTCCTACTTAAATACCTTAAAATCTCTTGACCAACCCTTGTTGGGGTTATGCGAAGGGAAATATGGATCCTTGCCACTAGAATGTCAAAGCAACTGGACATTCCGAGTTCAATGTTGAGGGCCATTTGGACTTGATAAAATAGTGGGAGAATTAATTTTTTTTATTATTTCTCATAAAAATTTAATCAAGAATGTACTAATAAATATGCTCTTTTAATTTGTAGAATCAAAATGACAAACTCATCAACCACATTTTCTCTGCGATCAATACTGGATAAAGACAATATCATCACCGACAGTAACTTTTAGGAATGGTTTAGGCGCTTTCAGGTTATCCTACACCATGAATGAATTTTTTACATGCTGGATTCCTCACTTCCTGATTCCCCTACCCCAGGGGCGAGTGATGAAGATTTCCTAGTCTATGATCAAAATTTTAATGATGCACTCGACGTTTAATGTTTGATGATTTCATCAATGTCTAGTGAGCTCATGAAGTCTCATGAAGACATGGATGCCTATAGCATGCTCAAGCATCTTTGTGGTCTATACTAGGAGAGAGAAAAACAAGAAAGGTTTGAGATCTCCAAGGCTCCATTTCAGAGCAAGCTTGGAGAGGGTCCCTAGCTGGGCCTCATGTAGCCAAGCTCATTGGATACATTGAGCTCTTGGAGGTTCTAGGGTTTAAACTCCTCGACGAACTGGGTACCGATCTCATTCTTGCATCACTCCCCCAGAGCTTCTCAAACATTGTTGTGAACTTCAATTTGAACAACATTGAGAAGTCTTTGTCTGATCTTCTCATCCTCATTCTCCAAGTGGACACTGACATGAAGCGTGAAAAGCCTTATGTCTTCATGGTGAATAAAAGGAAAGGGAAGGCGAAGAGCTTTAAGCCCAAAGATTCTTTAAGGCCTTCCAAGAAAAGGAAGATCAAAGGGGAGGCAAAGGAACATGATGCTGTTTGTTTTGCATGTGGTAAAAAGGCCCACTGGAGGAAACAATGCACCCAGACAAGGAAGCAAGGGGAAGCTTCAGGTGTGTTTGTTATCGAATGCAATCTATTTGATTCTACTAATTTGGTATTAGACACTATTTGTAGTTATCACATCTGTATCCAAATACATGACCGACGTAGATTCAAAAAGATTGATCGAGGGGAGGTAGATCTACGAACAGCCAACGAAGCCAGACTCGTTGTTGTATCTGTCTGAGACTACCACCTCACATTGCTTACTGGGATGGTCTTGGTTTTGAAAGGTTGTTATTATGTGTCTTATGTTACTAAAAACATTATTTCAGTATCCAGATTAGATACTGATGGATTCATATTCAATTTTGGAAATGAATGTTGCTACTTTTATAAAGATAGCATTTGTTTTGGTAGGGAACATTTACATAATGGCCTTTATCTGTTAGACTACACAAACTAGGTAATGGCAATCGATAACAAAGTTTATTCACATGACTCATACCACACCCAACTTTGGCATCACCGGCTAGGTCATGTCATTGAGAAACGTTTGACAAAATTACATCAAGATGGGTATTTAGATTCTTTCGAACTAATACCACTTGGTGTATGTCATGCGTGCCTACAAGGAAAAATGTCCAAAGCACCATTTAGTGGAAAAGGTGAAAGAACTAAAGAGCTTCTAGAATTATTTCACACAGATGTGTGAGGACCAACGCCAGTTGAAGCAAGGTGTGGGTTCTCATACTTCATAACTTTTACTGAGGATTTTAGTAGATATGGATATATTTATTTAATGAGGTATAAGTCAGACTCTTTTGATCGGTTCAAAGAATACAAGAATAAATTTGAGAACTAGCTTGGTAAGAAGATTAAGAAACTCCTCTCAGAAAGAGGAGGAGAATATCTTCATCATGACTTCATTGATTTCTTATGGGAGTTTGGGATTCTATCTCAACTAACTCCTCCTTACACACCACAGTGGAATGGTGTAAGTGAACGGAGGAACCACACCCTGTTGGACATGGTGAGATCAATGATGAGTCATGTGAGTCTTCCATTATCCTTTTGGGGATATGCATTGCAAACAGAAGAGCACATACTAAACAAAGTACCAACTAAATCGATGAATGGTATTCCATAGGAGTTACGGAGTCGACGCAAAGCCATGTTATCGAATTTATATGTGTGGGCTAGCGAATAATTTGTTAAGGACTCTTTAGGTAACAAACTCGCGCCCTGAGGCACAAAGTGTATCATTATTGGATATCCCAAGGAAACAAAGGGATATTACCTATACAACCCCTCAGACAAAAAGGTTATAGTGGAAAGACACGACATATTCCTTGAGAGGGAGCACATCTTCAAAAGAGATAGTGGGAGCGAGATAGACTTCGAAGAAGTCGAGGTTCAAGATACACATGAGTTGGTACAAGAACAGATTTCACAAAGCCCCGGGGAAGAACAATCTGTTCCAGAGACACAAGAACTGTGTAGGAGCACAAGAGAGGCGAGAGAACCAGAACGATATGGTTTTATTGTCACCGAGGATGGTGACTCATTATTGGTTGACAATGATGATCCTATTACCTACATGGAAGCAGTTAAAGGCCCAGACGTTGCCAAGTGGCAAGAGGCCATGAATTCTAAAATGGATTCCATGTACCAAAACCAAGTCTTGATTTTGGTAGATCCTCTAGTTGATGTAAATCCTATTGGTAATAAATGGGTATTCAAGAAGAAACTGGACATGGAGGGGCAAGTCAGCACATACAAGGCATGACAGGTTGCAAAAGGTTTTAGACAGTGTTTAGGAATTGACTATGATGAAACCTTTTTACCGATTTCAATGCTGAAGTCCATCAGAATCCTATTAGCCATTTCTACTTACCATGACTATGAAATTTGGAAAATGGATGTCAAAAAATCTTTCCTTAACGGGAACCTCTAGGAAGATGTCTACATGACACAACCTGAAGGGTTTGTGACTCCAAAGGATTCCAACAAGGTATGCAAGTTTCAGAAATCCATTTATGGATTAAAGAAAGCATCAAGGTCATGGAACATTCGTTTTTGATGAAGCTGTTACGGAATTTGGATTTGTTAAGAATGAATGTGAGCCTTGTGTCTACAAAAGTGTTAGTGGAAGTGCAGTCGTTTTCTTAATAGTATATGTTGATGAAATATTGCTAATTGGAAACAAAGTACATGTCTTACAGTCAGTTAAGGCATGGTTGCATAAATTCTTCTCCATGAATGGCTTGGGCGAGGTGGCATATATTCTTGGGATCAAGATCCATCGTGATAGATCCAAGTGAATGCTTGGCCTATGTCAAAGTACATACATTGTCAAGATAGTGAATAGATTCAGTATGGAACTATCCAAGATGGGATTGTTTCTAGTGTCACATGGGATTCATCTTTCCATGAAAATGTGTCCTCAGACACATGAGGAAAGAAAGAGGATGGAAAGGATCCCATACACATCCGTGATTGGGTCAGTCATGTATGATATGCTATGTACGATGC
Organism: Viscum album; assembly: GCA_963277665.1. Taxonomy (NCBI): domain Eukaryota; kingdom Viridiplantae; phylum Streptophyta; class Magnoliopsida; order Santalales; family Viscaceae; genus Viscum; species Viscum album. The sequence goes on along the minus strand of OY728153.1, from coordinate 1,174,001,360 downwards.
TAGATGTTCCTTATGCATTAAGTGCGGTAGGCAGATATCAAGCTGATCCAGGATACAACCATTGGATGGCAGTCAGGACTATCTTTATGTATTTGAGTTGTACTAAGGATATGTTCCTGGTTTATGGAGGAGATGAGGAACTAGTCATCAGAGGACATGTAGATGCTAGTTTCTAGACTGATCAAGATGACATGAAGTCGTAGACTGGATACATCTCTAGTTTGAATGGTGGTGCAGTGAGCTGGAAGAGCTCAAAACAAAGTGTGGTGGCAGATTCTACAGCAGAGTCCGAGTATATCACAGCTTCTGAGGCAGGTAAAGAAGCAGTATGGATGCAAAGCTTCGTCCAAGAGATGGATGTTGTACCGAGCATTATAGATCCTATCACACTTTATTGTGATAATACTACAGCAGTGGCACTTGGAAACGTGCCATGGTCACATCAGCGGACAAGGAACATACTTCGGAAGTATCATCTCTTGAGGGATTTTTCTCAGAGAGGTGAAGTTGCAGTGAGTAGTATTTCCATGGAAGGCAACGTAGAAGACCCATTGAATAAATCCTTGACTCAGTAGAAACATGTTGATCATGTGAGGTCTAGCGGACTAAAAGTCGTATGTAGTTGCCTCTAGTCCAAGTGGGAGTTTGTAAAGGTTGGTGTCCTCAGAACCAAATTTTTTGTACTTTGATTACATGAATGTTCACTTATTATATATTGTTCATTGTTCTGAATGACTATAATATAATAATGTCCTGTAATATTTGTTGCATTAATAAGGTCATAGCAGATCCCCGCTATGATGAGAACCTTGAAATGCTATAACAATATTCTTAAATAATGTTATGTGGTTGTATGACATAATATGATAGGACACATAGTATATAGAGCGTCATGTGCGAGTACTCATAAGAAGACAAGAATCTCTCTCATGGAGTTCTCACTTGGTAATCTCCAAGATGGGAGATTATGAGAACAGACCCGCTAGTAGTAATTCCGCATGTCTTGGATTCATCAGATATTGCTATCTGTGAGCGTGTGTAATGGTCCTTAGACTGGAAGATTATCATTAACTCATGTCATGACTCACACACTTAGATTTACTGACGAAAACCGTCACGCAGACAGTTGGCGGGAAGTAGGGTACGTTGGGTATGTCACGAGTGACATGTTGTTAATGTATAAGTTGAGGAAGGATTTGTCCCTTCCATTTATGGAAGTTGATATCCTAGCCCTTTGATTGAAATAGAACTGTCAAATTAAATTCAATGGAGATGGTGTAAACGATGAGTTTATTTCAGGTAGTCAAAGAACGACAGATCAAGCATATAGGTTTATGACACTGCCATGAAACCTGCTTGAGGAGATATCGAGACAAAGGGATTGAATTACACAGTAAGCATTCGTATGAGGTGATATGTCAATGAGGCGTCAACTTCTTTCTCTTGGGTGCCTTGACCCGTTGCTAGACAGTAATCTTGGACTTTAGGCAAGCCTGCCTAATGCCAATGAGAAAGAGGCCTAGATGGTCACACACTAAGTGTATCCAAGTATCTCAAGTTGAATAAAGATTATTCCCATACGTGGTTTAATAATTATTCAAGGAAGCCTATGTTGTTTTAAATGATGGAAGAAAAAATAAAATAAAAAAAGTACACGATGTGTATTATTAAATGTACACGCTGTGTAGTTTTATTTTGGAAAGGAAATGAATAAATGAAAACAAGATATACATGCCATGTACATTTAATGTACACGCCATGTAGTTTTCAATGAAAAACAAGTACACGTCGTGTATTTATTATTACACGCCATGTAGTTTTTCCAGTCGGTATTTTTAGGATATAATATAATTTTATTAAATGATATATATTATAATCAGCGTGAGCGCATGTCAAGGAATTAATTATTCGACATGGGGGTTTTCAATAAGAGTTAATGAAATAAATGAAACGGGTAACAGTTTTATTTATTTTCATAACTCTACAACCTCAAACTCGATTATAAATATCCTCACAACCCCAACTCTTTTCCTACAAAAGAGAATCATTGTGTACAACATCTCTGGAAATTCATTCAAGGCCGAAAGAACCTCTTCCTCCAAGAATGCTCTCAAGACCGAGATAGATTCTCTTCCATCAGATCAAGATGATCTAAGGCGGACAACGCAAGCAAAGGCTTCCCATGCTGGCACCCGGAGAATCCTTTGGCGACATCCAGAGATACAAGGTACACGTGTGGATCGCTGCTAGAAGGAGTCTACACTTGGCTTCTGCGACGCAATGACAGATCACATAGACAATGTGATCGAGAACATCAATAAAGAAAGAACACCCAAAAGGTATTTCATTATAATTAATTAAACTAATTATAATCAACCTATACCGATCCTTGTTTGTGGTTCCGGGGCAAACCATCTTCTTTTTATTTATCGGTGATTCAATCCGTGGAGACTGGCGTTTATCGTCGTATTGATCCCGGATTGATCATTTCTAATGAAAAAATTCCAAGTGGGCACATCCACCCACGCGCTTCCGCAGCGCCTGGAACCTTCAGAGATAACATCCAATACATTCTAATGGTATAATAACAAACCTTCTTTCCAAATTATGTGCCTAATAAATTCACCTACTCAATCAAGTATTGACACTTAGATAGCTTAGAGTATAAATGACGCTCACTTACTTCCCTAGGGATGATGTTAAGATGTTGTGAATGGTCATCATGTGTCATGGATAAAAACAAGATGTCATCTATAAAAAATATAAAAATGTTCAAGGTATGGGTGGAAGATTTATTTCATAAAGGCTACTAACTCAACCTAAGGATTCTTCGACCCTAATGGGGTCATGAAGAACTCATATATGTCATACATACCTTCAAAAGTAGTATGAGTTATATATAAGGTCTAAATAAAAACTGATGATCCCCCAATATCTACTAAATCCGGGAGAACACACAATCTCCTATAAAATGGAAAACTAGATCTCGATATGTGTATAATGATACTCTTTCTTCACTGGAATGCATTTAAACTCTCGATAATAAACACATAAACTCAAGGTCTCTCTATCATTATTTGAAAATAGGATTTGAGAACCCTATTGTGTTTTACTTACACAGATAAATTCATTTTCCATAAACTCATCCAGCTAAGTCTTAATCACTCGAGTCTCTATTGGTGACATTATGTGAGGTGGAGCTTAAATATTTTAGCTCTACACATGAGTAAAACAAAAAATCTTACATCCCTATCAAGTGGCTTGCCTAATCAGTCCTAAAGAAATAAATCTCCAATCTAGTGAACTACCGGTGTAAAGGCACATGGTTTCATGACCACTTCATCCAACAAAATACATAAAACATAGTTAGTGAGATCCCCTAGTTACTGATGAATCGGACCTTCTTGGGTGGCCAAGATATCTCACTCCCCACGATGAACGTAACTATCACCCTTAGGATATGTAAAGGAAACTATCCTATGGTAACAATTGAGGAGGTCAATATATGATACAAACCAATTGATACCCAAAATTATTTCAAAACCTGACATATCATGTATGCTGAGATCCAATAAAAAATTATACACCTCTACGTTTAAAAGTCACCACTTAGATAAATAGATGTCCATCGACCAAATTCTCAATGGTGTGTTGATCATTACAACAGACCTCACAAAATCCACAATCAGAATCAATCTTTTCAAAAGATTATTTGAAATAAATGAATGAGAGACTCCATAATCCAATAAAGAAGGAGAAATAATAGATTCTATAAATATATTAATTATAAAATATGTAGACCGAACCTCACATTCCACAAGTGTAGTCTTAACTACACAAAGTATATATACCCTCTTCTTTATAATGCATTATGAGTCCGCTAATTTGCCCCACACTACTGATACAAGTGCTACTTCCATGAAATACCATGCCTACTTACATGACTACTACTTCTAGTAGAATGTAAACTACCCGAGTAAAATGTTGTTGAAGAAACCCTTCCAGTGCTCTAGCTCATCAAAACACCTCCATTACTACCCATCAGTTGAGGGTTTCTTCAATACCTCTATTAGTGACCCAAAAATCCATAATATCAACACTCCATTGGTGGGCATGGGCACTAGATTTTAACTTTACCCAACTTACCAAACTAGTCGAAGTACACTCAGTTACTACTCTGAGTATCCAATCATTATATATGGAAACATTATTTTCTATTCCTCTAGTTATCCTTTTCATATCGATGATTCATACTATCAAAATACATACCTTATAGTCTCCCTATATAATCTATGGTCATTTCACTAGTAGCCTCTTTCAGGTTCCCCTCAAGAATGAGAGATGTATTCACCACATTAGAAACACATGAATAGCCAAATGATGTTATCCTAGGACATAATGTCCCATTTATGTCTATCCTGAAAGTGTTGCACTTATTTTTACTCATCTATTCCCAATGTAGGAAAAAATAAATACAAATGAATTAAGTGACTAGAATAGTCCATCGCGGACATAATTCCCAGGGTCAACAAAAAAAATAAATCTTCTATCTAGTACCTGAGCATTTCTAAGTATAAGTGATCAGGGACATCTAAAAATTATCTTCCCATGTCATGTTTTCTAGCTACTCGTCCAAAGTATAAACATCCCACTAGTGCTTCATTGATCTGTGAAACATATATGTAACCAATTTGAATCTCTACTCCACAAGAGTCTATAAATAGTAAATGATAATCTAGATAGAATAAATATATAACTCTGTTTTCTCACACTAACCCCGTACATTGAATTTCATAGGGTGATTTAACTGAACTCTAAAGTCAGGTTAGACATATTCTGCATGACCCACCCTGTGTCTCTATTCATGAACTGTATAAAGTGGGATATTTTTCCACTAAAGCACTCTCAAAATCCTTTACTTAGAACTATTTGAGACTATGGTTCAACTATAGAATGCAAATTTATAGCCACATCCTCTTATCTCTTTATCAACAAACATCTTCATTGAGGATATCTATAAAATTCCCAACACCCATCATAGGACTCACAAATCATCATTAACACATTTATAAATGGATTAACCTATTTCATTAAAAAAACATTCCATATAATACTATACATGATAAAAATTGAAGAACAATCACAACACTCAACCATCTCTCATCTAGGTCATGGATAACATAGGATTAAATAATTTAATATATCAATTTTTTCTATTAGACACCCATTTATCCATTTTAATTTCCATATTTATCATAATTAACAATTTTAAATTTTATTATATGAAATTTTTTAAGAAATATTACCCAATAAAGGAAAATCATATAATTTTAAAAAATCACGTAAAACCTTTTTTTCTATGCATGCTTAGATTATTCTTGTCCCATAAAATTTCTGGTGAATAAATGATGTATGAATGCTCAAACTCATCCCATACTAGTACATGAGAAAAAATAATAGAAAATGATAACGCCACACCACAAGTGAATTAATCATGGTGAAATAACATCTAAATAAACTATAAAACATCATGAACATCAATCCCAAGACAACATACTATGAATTTTATCCATCTATGGGTTAATTAATCTAATGAATGCGCTCATGACCACAACATGATTATTCATATTCTCTTTTTTGAAATTCAAAAATATTATGAATACTGAAAATAAAATAATTATTTACTGTTAGAAATTTGAAAATCCTTATCATGGGTGGGACATGTAATTTCACCAAGTTAGATAGTTATGTGACCTCATCCATGAATCCTTGAATGATAGAGGCATCCAAATAGAATGAAATGTACAATATGTGTTGTGAAGAAACATTAAAATATTTGTCATAGAAAAAAAATAATTGAAATAAATAGACAATAGGAAAATCATAACAATAAAAAACTAAATATAATACCATAGAAATAAAGACTAACAGAAAATGAGAATACAAAAATATAAAACAATTTATAGGACCATTACAATAAATGTATCATGGAATATTAGTGTCAAGTGCTAAATGTAAAACAAAAATGAAGACATTGAAAACTCCAAATAGGGTCCCAAAATCATGTATGGTTCCACCATCTATGCTCTATCCCAGATACCAACTCGTCCAACTTGTATAGGTTCCAATTCTTCTATCATGTTCTAAAAACATAAACTCTATTCACTCAATTTTCAGGAAGCCTGAGTAGGGTGTGAATACAACTTTTTTTTCCACAACCAATGATGTATAAAATAATATACATTATATAAAAGTGATTGAAATTGTATAAATAATAACATAGAAATGATAAAGTAAATAGTTATGACATTAAATTATTCTATCATTAACAACATAATCTCTCAGTTCTCATTGACACACGAAACAATAATACATGCTTTGTCCCATGTAAGTGTCCAAACCGGACACCAAAGTGATAAAAAATTTCATTCCATATTGGGCCTCCACTAATAATTTAATTATCAAATACATATTCATGCATTGAGATCCAAGAAATGTTTTCTAGAACCCCTTGAGTTTTTGGTGTAGTAGTTTCATCCCACAAATAATTTATCACAAGAAATATATAAATATGTTTAGGGATAAGAGTTGTAGTCTGGTACCCAATGGGAATATGGATTAAAAGTACCTATACCAAAACCCATTTTTCACAACATACTCAAATTCATAACACCATGGTCTCAATTTCGTAATCCCTTTTCTCAACAAATTTCATCACCATATTTATTAATCAATTTCATAATCACATAATCCCACAAATTTCATTATGACATGCGAAATAAATTAATTATTTCATTTAGAAATGAAAATACCATCATGAAAATTCGAATTATACAATTATATACACCCTAATATAAGAATGAAAAAGGAAATTGAATATTATACCACCAACATCAAGGTCCTTTATGAATGATCACCATTTCGTATTCACTACGTTAATACATGATGATTGAAATCACAACTGGGTAGATGATCTAGGAGAAAAAAATATGGCCAACATAAAAAAAATCAAATCCATAAATTCCCATGTTTAATCCTGATTCCATTGGAGGAAAAATCATCCCTCTTAATTTGGAATGAAATATACGAGGGAGTTGAAATAAATAGAGGAATAAATCTATTATCAATGAGGAGACAATCGTTTAATCAGACCATTCATTCTCCATAAAAGGGGTTTGAGGAGACATAGAATCCAATAAAGATCATCCAAAATTTGAAGAGATCTTTTAGGGTTGATCCGGGATGACTAAATGTAAATTCAACTGTGAAAGGTTTACTAGGAAGAGGCTCATAGTTTTCCAAACCTTGTGACTTAATTGTGCTCCACTACTTAGGGAGAACATAGTTTCTCATATATAGGAATTTTTTTGACAAACCATGTGACCATTATGAATATATACTATACTTTACGGTACATAGTGTGGGGATTTTTGAATCAATGTCTGGTTAAATTGTGCTACAACCTTGTGGCACAACATGTGGAACTAAAAAGGGGAGAATCATTTCTAATGGAAAAATGAAAAGTTTTCCCTATCCAAGAACAAACCATGCACATACACATGGGATTTAAAATTTCACTAATTTATCTAGAAAAAATATCAACAAGAAACCCAACTAAGGTAAAACCCAAAAGGGTAAAATATTCTATGAAATCAAGTATGATGAATCTCCCAAATGATCGAGATATTATGGTGATAGTCGACACGTACACACGAGCAATATAATCATTTTCAAATGAATGGGATTTTAAAATGCTAGATAAGTCATTTTAACTATTAAATAATATATAAGTCATAAATTTATTAATTAAATATTAAATAGATCATAATTTCTATAAATCAATTATGGTAATGAAAAATGAATCACATCACTACATGGAAGATGTAGTCCAAAAGTATGTACAAGTGATACATTAATTTCCCATTTGATGATAATGAGGTGGAAAATGATTTTCCCATATTAATAATAAAAACTAAATATATTTATGACTGTGAGTCATTATGATAGAATGGATAAAATAGATTTGGTGGATGTTTAATAAGAACAAAACATGAAAAATATCGAAAAGAACATATACCACTTCTTCGAGAACACACATTTGAATTATATCTTAAGGACCCTTGGGAATGTACATTAATAATAAAAAACATATAAAAATGGATAGGGAATATGGACAGATATTTGGATAGGTTCTTATTTATCTAATGGGAGAAAGTGTTATGGATATGTGTTGAGAGGGGTTGACCTTTTATAAGTGATTGGTGTGAGAAACATGAGATTATTTAGAATATTAAAATATAATTAGATCACCCTCATTGGCTGGTTGCTCCAAATTGAATTTTGTTATAAACTAATTTGAGATAGAATTCAGATATGTTAATACAATCAAATTTATACAGATTTTTATGTCATTTTACCCATATATCATTAAATTAATACCTCATTAACCCCTTTTAATCATTATTGTAGTTATGATGTTTTCCTCGATTACTATTCATAATGATTCCAAATTAATTTTACCCAATTACATAATTTTAATAATTATGATTACAAATAAGGTATATATTTTAAAATATTTAATTTATATTAGTAGTATTATCCTTTCCATGTAAAAATGTTTTCATAAAGGTTAAAATACATGATTGAATAAATTATTTAATTTTTTATTTACATTAATTGATCAATAATTAATAATTAAATTATTTATTAAAAATAAATATCGTATATATAGAAACCTTTATTAAAAACCATCTATTTTTTTCTGAATACATTAATTTGAATTTATAACCCATAAAAAAATAATTTCCAAATTTTATAAATTTATAGGAAAATTACAATTAAGAATTTTGTTAGATATATTCATACCCACCAATAATGTCCCACAATATGACACTCTCTCACATGATAAAAAAGGGTTGGTTTTGAGAACTCAACCATGTCTCCTAGTACAGTATAGGCTACTGACTATAATCATGGGTTTCAATTGTATTGTGGGGAGACTATATCCCTTGGTATAGAGTGTCAGAAAAGGAAGAAATACAATGTACAAAAGATTGAAATAAAAGTATTGACATAGAAGAATAAAACCACAAATCGAAATGAATAATCCAATAACTAACAAATGAATAATGTAATGATTTGATAGAATGTAACTAGATATCATTCTAGAAAAATTTAAACAAAAAGAATACCAGACTCAAATAATGAATCAAAATTCCTCAGTCTTGATCATTACGTTAGTCCTACCTCTAAACTCCAGCCCATCCAGTAAGAAAACAATCAACTACAATGTCCTTATACATTGTCTAAACCCACATCCACACAATCTGCTCGAGTACCAAATGGTGTCCCAAATAGTGTGTGATTATACCTGGGATGGTCAACAGTGTTGTGTCTAAAGTGATGATTCTGATAATAAGTATATGAAATAAAGGTTTAAAAAGGTGTATTAATTAATTCTACAATTAATAAAACTCAACATAAACCTACTTCATCCATGTGTTACAATAACAGTAATCATGTTTTTCAACCATGCTAACCACAACCATATAACCATGGTAAAATAACTTACCTCATTGCCATGCTTGATCATATCTCAGCATGTCTGATTATTTTACTAACCTCATCCATAAAACCAGGTTATTTTCCAAAAAATATGGGTGAAATCCCTATAAAAATTACGATATATTTTTCGAATCCTTATATTTTTGACAACATCGGACTGTGTAAAGCACATTCTCTATAAGAATTACATCACAGGACTAGACCTAGCCTACTTAATTTCTTCATTATAGAAAATTTGTGTGATTTTTCAAAGGACAAGCCTGATATATAAGTATTTAATCTTGGAAAACAAGTCATGTCACAATTTGTGGATATCAAAATATCACATCATTATTCTAAAGGATTAATAATTTGAAATATGATTTATTATTCATGCACCAATTTCAGCTAATTCATTATTGATTAAAAACTATAATAATAAAACATAATCCTAACATATAGATTTTATATCAATAAATCACAAAAGGACGCATGTTATGATAAAACAAATTCAAACTTTTATTTAATTTAAATATTTCCAATTTTTCTCACCCAAAGGAAAACCACACACCTTAACATAAGCCAAATAAAAATAAACGACTCCAATGAATTATCCAATTTATTTATTTAAATGAATTAGGTGGAAACTGCATTTCCACAATCACAATATTGTATACACTTGGAAATTATCAAACAATAAGGTTATGATATAGACCTTATAACATCAACTAGGGAAGAAAACACAATTCAAATGGAAATAAACCATTAGGAAGAAGGTTATGGTGAACTCCAATATAAACCTAGATTAAAACTAATCATGTTAATACCCAACAATTCACAAGGTCAATGGATTACACCACTATGGTTAGAAGAAGAAAAAAGATAATAGAAAAACCTAATAGAAAAATCATACAAGGGATTTACTACACAGAGAGAATGTCTCTAAGGGATGTTAGCACTCCCAATTTACATATACGGTTTTCCTATGTCGAGAGGAGAAGAGATGCATTAAATTAGAATGAAATTCATCCACACAAGATATAGTGAAATAGAAGTTTTGGGAATTACCAGAAATGTAATATAGTTATACATCATTTAAATATTTTTAATGGGATACAAAAAAAAATTTCCTTGAATTTATTTAAGTAAAATACCTAAGAACAACTAAATGACATGTAATATATTTACATTGTGTGTAAATATTTAAAGATGTTTTTTCAACCCATATTATTTTTAAACTAACTAAACCAACTTTAATGTTTCTCAATTTACCAAGAATTTCTTAACCAATTTACCTATTTATACCCATACTCCACTAATTAAAATAAGAATACAACCAAAAACATTAGGTGATTTTACCTAAATAATTCTCTCTATATTTGAACAATACTTGGCCACCATGACTAAAAAAACTCAAAGAGTGATGTACCTAAAAAAAGACGGGATCTTATAACCTCCCCACCATATAATCGCTCATACATGATCTTTTCTAAGCATAATTGTGAGTCCAAAGTGAATAATCATTTCCACTATTTTTTATCATTATCCTCCATACCCTATGTCTCCTCCTGAACTCTCATATGCTACCTTCGTACTCAAGACATTAATATAGTCCCACAAGATTGATATTTCTCACTATAATAAAAAATCTATATAATATTCTCCTCAAAGGATGAATCAGTTGAAATATCTTCATCATCTACATCTATCACATGTGATGTTTCTATTTTATATCACTATATATTTGAAACAAGGAACATGTTGTGAACGCAATTTTAGTGATGTGGAAGGGATAAACAGTATGCCACTAGACCAACACCGGCCACTATCTCAAACAACCCAACAAACCTAGGCACTAACTTTCCATGTTTCATAATATGAAATTGCCCCATCCTAGGTGACACCTGAAGGAAAACATGATGAAAAACCTCAAATTCCAAAAGTCATCTCTAAAGGTTAGCATATTATTTTCTCCTTCTATAAGTGGTCACCAACAGCTGTCTAATAAAATGAAAATTCATAGATGTATCTGGAACGAGACTAAGCCTAAAAAGTTTAGACTCACCTACCTCTAGAAAAAAATAGTCAAATGGAACAAAATTCACTATGCATTCTTAAAATGTACCATTTGGATCATTTATTTGTAGTTGTTATTAAATTAAAACTCTTTATGTTCCCTTTGATTCTCTTATAAACTACAAAAATACAAAACATAATATCATAACATATCATCCTGAACCTAAATAGTCTACTTAGATTGAACATCACCCTAATATGATTTGTTGTGATGAAATGAAAATTTTATTATATAGCCTTCAGAATCACCTGCCATGTACTTTTTTTTGAAACAAGTACCTTTCCTAAAACAACACTCCTCCTAACACTGTAAAATTGGACAACCTCTCACAATTGAATACCTCTCAAAATATCTAATTTGAAGGATTACGTAACAAATAATAAGTGGGTACCCTAGTCAGTTGATCCACAAAACACCATAATAAATCATTGTTATGGGGTATCTTGGGTAATTCTGTCACAAAATTCATTATGATATAATCCCACATCAAATCAAGAATGGAAAAAGTCTGAAAAAGCATATCTGGCCTCTGATACTTGGAATTCACCTATTAACAAGTAAGGAATCTTGAAAGAAATATTGTAACATCCTTATTCATTCCTAATCACTGGTACTGTATATAGAGATCATGAAGAATTTTTGATAATCAAGGATGCATTCACATCTACAAGCATGAAACTCCATCATCAACTCCTCATGTAAGACCATGGTAACTCATACTCTGACATGGAAAAGAAGAAAATTACACTATAGAGAGACCACCATGATGGTTTATTTCCTCTATATAACATCTCTCTAAGAACTAATCCATCTAGATCCGGAATGCTCATGATATTAATCTTATCCAAAAGCATGGGTATAATAAATTTTGAAGTCAAAGATACCTATCCCTAAGACATCGCAACACCCAAATGCATGTCTAAAAAAAGGGCCAACATCCACCACTCCTCACAATACTTTTGTACTACCTCTTCGTATGTCTTTTTGATAAAGGCATGAAAAATTTCATTACCCTTTCCTAGTGTATAATCCAATTCAATTTTGATAGAATATAGATCCTTGACACACCTCCCCTGATGCAGGTATTGTTCTCAAGGAGAAAAGATATAGATGGGGTTCTTATGATCTGTGTATACCACAGAACTCTAATCTATGAGATAGTGTCTCAAACATATCATGGAGGTTACGACTACTGCTAACTCTAGAGCAGGAGTAGGTTAATTCCTCTCATGAGGACTCATCTTCTTGGATCCATAAGTAAATACTTCATCATCCAACATTAGGAATTCTTTTAGTCCAACTATGAATGTATCAAAATTCATGGTATAATATTTATCATCTTTCGATAAAGTGAGGATATTTGTTAAGTTCAATATACTATTTAGATCCTGAAAATTCCTCTCAAAAGATTCAGCCCAAAAAAACCTCCCCCTTTCTGGTTTATCTCAGAATACGATACTGCCAAATGGAATAATTCTTAGATAAAGGGCATAATATAACCTTCTAAATCCATGAATCATTAACTATTTAAGAGATTATTAGGTTTTTCCCAAGATACCACAACTAAACATTCTCTATGTCCACTAACACCCCCTCATCTAAGATAACATGGTCCATTATGTTCATTTTATTAATCCAAAAACTACATTTGGTTATCTTGGCATAAAGACGATGCTCTCTCATTATAGTGAGGATGATTTCAAGATTATTAGCATGATCATCTGGTAAATGGGAGTACAATATCATATCATTGAATAACCCACCACAGATTGGTCTAGAAAAAGATAAAGATTCTATTCATTAAGTATATTAATACCACTATTACATTAGTCAATATAAATGGAAAAAGTACAATCTCAAAAGATCCAAACCTTCTTATAAAAGAAGCCTGAGGTTGTATAATGGTCTCACCCATAAATGGTGGTACTGTGATCTCAAATCTAAATTGGAGAAGAAATTAGGACATATTATTTAATGAAATAGTTCATTAATCCATGGAAGAGGATATCAGTTCATGGCCTTCATCTATTTCAAACTCTGATAATTCACACATAAGCATAATGACCCATCATCCTCTGTGGAAAATAGAACCAGAGAACCCCATAGAGATGTACTAGTTCATACGAAGCCTTTAGATTCTAGATCGTCCTAATGAAATTTATACTCCTTGATCTCTTATGGTTTTATTCTATATGGTGGGATAGAATATAGATATGATCACAACACCAACTCTCCTGTGAACTTAATATATCATTCAATTAGTAAGCCATTGAACTGTTCTGGGAAATTTCCAGAAAATATTCCACCACTAGTTGGAAATAATCCTGTATCATTCAAAAATCATATAGAGAAAAACAAATTACCATGGTTGTGATATAATCCAATCATCCGTGAATTGGTCTTGTATGACCATCCTAATGATCCCACACAACCTGGTGAGAACAAATTCCCCCATCTAGAGAAAGAAATGTAACTCTCTAATTTTAACCATCAATATAAACGTAGTATAGAAATAGAAAATACATAACAAGAATTAAATATAAGGATTTTATTTCCACCATGATTAGATTCCATAATAAACCTTAACCATGAATCTATAGAGAAAATGCCTTGCAACGTTAAGTATTATCTAATGAAACTACAAATGATGTGTAGATGGTCGAAGAACCACCAAAGATTTCCACATCCCAAGGAAACCCATTTTGAAAAAGAGATGATAGAAAATAATGATATTTCACATTATCAAATAAATTATAATCTAAGTTAGATGATATAAGAAATATACCTCTTCCAATCAACAATCCAACATCTATGATAGACATAGTAGTTTTCATTACATTTATCTGAATTTTCTCTCTACCCTGGGCTCTAGTATAACTACCCTTACTTAGTCCCCTTTATTGGTACTTATACTCAAGAACTAGGGTACCACATCCCCAACCTCAGCCTATGCGGGTAGTGGAACCCTAGCTACCAGTCTGCTGAGTGGTAGTTGATCCCCTTCCCAACTCATGTGCCTGTCCTGATATCCTGCCACAGGTCTACTACATAATGTTCTGACAAAACCTCTGAAGATGACAGATTATTCCTCAGATATTACACTCAAATGAGGGAGATGGACACTTAAAGGCACTTCTATCTAAACATTACACACTAATATAAGTAGAAAAAATCACTGTCTTAATATGGTTATCCACATCCCTCACTACTCTGTCCACTATTTCTTTGGGAGAAATTTCTATAGGAAAATAATACTACACATGAAAAATATCTACCATATCGCTCTACTAGAATAGTTGGGCCACTTCACATGGGCCCTCTATGATTCCCTTATATAAGGATTTCATGGTTTATCAGGTTACCAAGCATACTATATAGGAGGACATTTACCTAATAGAATATTTCATATTGAAGTCCATCTAGAAAATTTCTCCCCCTGGAGATCTCAATATCTTCCAATGATGGATCAAAATGTTGTAGATCGGAGAAACATCCATCATAGTATTTTGATAACATTATATCCTACAACAAATGAATGAAATATTGAGTTTTTTCATCCCTAAAAAATCTCAAAATAGAAATTGATCAAGAACATAGTCCTAATATCCTTCCAAGATTGATCATTATGCTACCCTACCTTCTCTAAAATATCCCACAAAATCGTGGTAGGTCCTTGACAAAAATATGAAGCATGCTTCACCCTTTTATTCAGGGGTGTCACAAGATTCTAGAATATCATATGGATTGACATGATTCAAAACTTGTCTACCTAGGGTCCTACTTCCTTAGTAAACATTACTAGGTACTGTCGTTGAAAAAATATTTTCATCTTATAAATTGAAGGAATAATTCGAATAGTCTCCCTTTCCATGGATGACCTAACCCTTATGAAGCTTCCATGAAGATGGAAATCCATCATATCCTTAGTAAATATAAGAAGATATGCTATAGATTTTTTAGGAGCACGATGATTTCCACTCTCTTAATACCGAAGTAAAAAATGATGGGGCGGAATTTTATCTACAGGACAAACGCACACCTTAGATAATTGGATAACCAAAATTTCAATGTCAATAGGTGAGAACAACTAAGACCCATTAACTCATGGTCTCTCAAATCATAAATTACATGAGTTTTAGATATGAAATTTAAACTTATTTCATTATTGAGTGAAAAAGATTCTCATATCATAGTTCAACATTAAAGTATATATTATATTGAAGAATAGATATGCGCATATCATGAAAAATTCAATTCAGTATATCCTTATATTATTATTATTATGATGAATTAAATCCCATATAATTCAATATCAGGACATTGGTACAAATATCATTAATTGTTAACATTGTAAATTAATAAACTCACACACTATGTTAATCACACAATGTTAACTAACATCAACTATAACAAGAACACATCAGAAACAGTAATCACATCATAAGTCACTCATATCTTCCCCTTTGCATCAGTTAGCTACTCCAATGAACAATCTCATTACCATGTTCTGAAATATCCTAGTATCCTTTCAATATTTCCCAAATACTAAATAATATGAAATGGAAACTTTTTCCTCTGATACCACTTGGAAACTAGACCGAATGTTACACTCTCATGTGAAAGAAAATGTTCGGTTATGAAACCTCAGGTGTGCCTCCCCTATGCAAGATGCTACTGAATACAAGAAGGGGTGTTAATTCTATAGTTGGGAGATAATACCCATAGGTATGATGTGTCATAGAAGTAGAAAATATAACGTTCAACATCAAGAAATTAATGAATTGACATAGTGGAAGAAAAAAATAAAATCCTTCTGAATAACCAATAAATAATAAAGGAATAATGTAATGACATACTGGATAGTAAATAAATATCATGCTAGAAACAATACATGTAAATTAACAGTAGACACAAATAATAATCACAATACCATTGTCCTGACCCCACATCCAAACTCTATACCATCTAGCAAGAAAATAGTCTAATTCAAGGTCATTTTAACGTATCCAAATCAAAATTCATGTAATATGATCAAGTACGAAATAGAGTCCCAAATAAGGTGTAATTATTACTCATTAGGTCAAAAACACCTTGTCTATTGTAACAATTCTGATAACATGTGTATGTAATAATGTGATATTCTATTTTACAAATTAATTCAACAATTAATAAAATACAACAACATCAAACATTGTCTTCATTCTATAACATCTATGAGAATGTCTTATAACCATTACAACCACAAACACATATCCATAGAAAAATAACCTACTTTAGCACCATATAGAATTTCAGTAATCATGTATCGTGACTATGCCATCCAAACCCATATAACCATGGTATAATCACATAAATATTGTTAAAATACCTATAATAATTACCAAATCTGAGTCAAGTACCTATATAAATTAAAACATGGTATTGGGTAAACAATGCTCCCTATAAGAATTATAGTATCAAACAAGGCTGAGCCAAATAAAGATCATAATTAATGAATATATGGGTTCATGTGCCAGGGCCAAGCCCACTCGATTTCTGCATTATAGAATATAAGTGTTTTTGTGCCAGGGCCGAGTCCGATATATGTGTTTTTCAACATAGAAAACAAGTCATGTCATTTAACATGGATATTAAATTATCACATCAAAAATCTCAATGGATATTTATACAAATTAAAATTTCTCTTTTATACACCACATTCAATTAAATCCAAAATGATTATCATTTATAATAATAATAATTAAACCACAACATTGGGATTATAAATCAAGAAATCACATAAGTTATCATGTCATGATAATCACACCTTAAACCACTTTCCAATTCAATTATTTTCATGGTTTTCACACCCAATGGGTATCCACAAGCTGTGTTACAAACCAAATGAAAAAAGGACACCCAATGATAATACCATTCACGAATTTTATTAATTTTAGTGTATGATACATTGGTCTAATCATATTATTTCATAAACATGGAAATTATCAAACCATGTAGTTAATATTCATACCCCAAACCTTCAACTGGTAATGAACGCAATAATTACAAAGGAAAATGACCAGGGGAAATAAGGTGTGGATGAAAACCAAGTGAATCCAAGATCAAGGCTAAAAATGATCAAAACCAATAATGCACACGATTTAAGTATTACACCAAAATAGTCAAAAAAGATATGGGAGAGAAGAAAAATGCTAACCAAAATTGCTTATTGAGGATTTAATACAAAAGAAGTATTGTCTAAAAGGGAATATGGAACTCCAAAATCACCTAGTGGGTTACACGAGGTTGAGTGGAGAAGACATTCATTGAATTGTAATGAAATTCACCTGCACAAAAAAACATTAAAATAGAAGGGAGGGAATTAAAATTCGGTTAGATTAGTTACACATCATGTAAATATTTTTAATGGGATATAGGGAAAACCCTATCACAATTAAAATATTAAATTAAATACCCCAAGGTACTACATGACGTGTAATCCAATTAAACATTGTTTAAATTATCTACATAGGGTTTCACTACCCACTTTTATTTTAAATAACAATAACCTTATTTAAAGCTTCTAAATTTTACAATAATCCATGAAACACTTAACCCATTTATACTAAAACTCCATTAAGTTAAACAATAATACTTCCCAAAAAATTATGTCATTTTCCCAAAAAGGCTCTCCATCTTTCAATAGGACCCAGACACTAAGGCTTAAAGAAAAAACTCAATTTGGGATGTACCTGAAGAAATTGGAATATTACACCTTCGTTCTTAATGCTAGGTGATAACTATCATATTAAATAATAATAATAAAATAGTATATTTATATTCATTAGTGTTTTGTGTGAATAAATAAATAAAAAAGAAATTTTTATAAATATAAATATGAAATTAAATCTTAGGGTGTTACATTGTGTATTCTCAAATTGTCACTATTGAATGAATTTAAAATTTCATTTATCCTATTGATTAATAATAAACTATATAATCAGTATTTATAAGACAAATCAATCTATGATTTTATTCACATAAATAAACATTTAAGTGGTTGTAAAATTTTAAATAAAAGGAGAAGATATCAAATAATTTTTTTGTAATTTCCATTTTGATTTTTTGACACCTCGGTTTGTAAATATCTTTTATTAGCATCTTGTGCATCAATCATGTAATATTGTAATTAATTATCACTAAAATATTATTGGAATGATTCAATTTACATTAAAACATGAATATTTTTTAAACACTATAACCATAATTTAGATGGGTATCTAAATCTGCAAAGTCACTATACAACATAAATTTAAATCACTAGATCTATTAAAACACAATCCTCCTTAATAAATGGATGTTTTCCATAATTAGCCACTATAAAATGCTCATTTTTATTTTAAATATTTATATGTTACAATTTTAAACAATATAGGTCCTTAAAAATTCAAAATTTAAAATAATCTTACTATTTGAGAATTTACATTTACAATTCTACTAATTATAATTTTACCAAATTCCCAATTCTATAAAATGAATCTAAAAAAATTCGTGAAATTAATCTTACTGAATTTTAATTAATCAAAAAATATTATCTTAGGACTCTTATATAATGGAAATGTATCATATATAATTTTAAATTACTCTTACTCAAAAATATTCTCCCTAAAATAATAGTTCTAATGTTTTCCATTGACTCATATGGAGTGATGATGTCTCTTATAGAACTTCATTTTCTATGATATGAATCTTATAGAGTAGTCTGATGACTATTACAATACTGTAGATGATTCCAACATAATTCTAAATGAATCATATAGAATACCAATTCTTATTATAGAAATAAAAATGAATTATACAAAATTAATCATGATTCGTAAACTCAACAAGGAAATCTATATCATTTTACATTTTTATAACTCCTATGAAAATTAATCCTTATAGAATGAATCCAATGAATCTTATGGTTTCATTAATTTTTTAATTATTCACTCACCTCAACACTTGTCTAACATACTCATTCATGGAAACCTCCATACATAATAATTATAGAAATTTAAAAAATGAATCTAATTGATAAAAATACCCACATATAAGAATTGGTTCCATCATTCTCTCGATTTGGATTTTCTGTAAATTTAGTCATGTGATCATGATTCTATTCAATATTATAATTCAAATTTACTATACCCATACATTAACACACCACCATAATCTGTAATAATCATGTGAGGTCTTCCCATTTCAATTTTAGTCATAGTCTTTCCTTCTACTAGGTTATTATGTAATGATCCATTAACTAGGTCTCTATGTTTTCATGATTAAATAATCATTACAGAAAATAGGAGAGAAAATGTAATACGTAAAATGTTGTTTATAAAATTCTGTATAATAATTCCTTATTTCATATCATTTTCCAAGGATAGTATCACCACATTTATTATAAACCACTTGGAATATATGAAATTAAAATAAAAACTAAAAAACCTGTAAAATAATTAAATACATTTGGGAGAGAGGTTCCTACTAAACCTCCTCAAGTGGACGGTGGTCATTGAACACAATTTTTCAATACATTACTATAAAATTTATGTGAAGTTGTTGTATTTTTTGTGATATCTTCTACAATTGGATTATTCAAAATAAAATCCATATTGAAAATTCCTTACTCCCCATTTTTAATAAATGATAGTTGATTCCATTGTATTTTGTTCAAGAGTGATGAAATTTATTATTTTTTTTATCGATACCACTATTGTTTTCTTACATTATTATTAATAGTTACTTCACTATTTTGAAAATATAATCCAATTGTAGTATCATCTAATGAAGATATTCTCATTCCATGGGTTCTATAATTTATTCTACATCAAATTTATTAACAGAATTTATTTCATGTTTTTACGTAATCACCCTAAAAATATATTGTCGATATAAAAATTGCCTCTATTTTAGGAATTTTTATTAACCGAATTATCATCATAATATGAATGATAAATGGTTGATAAATAATGTTGGTAATTGTTATTAATGACTAATCCAAATGGAAATGTTCATAAAATGTACATCAATTTTCTTTTTTCCCTTTACTAGGTGATACTATTTAAGATTTCCAATAAACCATATCTTCAAAGTAGTATATGATGTGATGGTTGGCCAAGTTACAATAAAGTAAAATAAAATCCTAATGATCATCACTTTTAGATTTTAATATATATTAAATTTAAATTTGTACTCTTCCCTTGTTATTTAAAAAATATAGTGGGAGTTGATGTTTTTTTAAATCATGAATGATAAACTTGATAAAAATATCATTAACATATTTTCATTATAAGATAATAGAATGTATACTATTTTTAGTAACATATAATCCATGAAAATAGTCGATCTCACAAATAAATCTCACTTATAATTATGAACTCATGTTACATGAAATTTAGTCCCATGATATAAATTTTTTACCATAACGAATTATACCATCCATATAAAGATTAACCATAAGTTGTTCTTTCATTGATTTCCTTACATTAATGTTATTATCCTCACTACCAATTTTTAATTATTATTATTTTAGATATTAATCATGTTAATCATACCTTATATGAATTTCCATGTTTATACCATACATGTCCTTCTACATTCCTCACACCATATTTTCATCATTTCAAATAGATAATCTCATGGTCTTCTCAATGTAATATTCCTACCTGAGTATATCATTTAGAAAAAAATTCCTTTAAAAGTATTAAATCATCTATTTTTATCCACAAATAAAAAGAACATGATAGAATCATGCTAAGATATTGGTGAAAAGTGTTGTTCAACATCCTCGATTTTTATACGAATATACCTCTTTTATTTAATTAAATACTTCTATCAAAAATGATTTCTATGTAAATCAAATTAATGGGGAAGATCTGCTTTATTCCAATTACATTGTCCCATTCGGGTATACCAACAAGCTACCATGTATTAATTTTTATTAATATATTATAGATCATTGTTTATGGATTTTAGCCACTAATAATCTTTCAAAACCAATGTAAATGATGTTTCTATATAGTTTATAGTAGTGTATCATTTTCGGTTATGATATATATTATTACTTTCTAATTGAAACAATGTCCTTAATTATAATATGTATATCAACATCCATCATCCTTCTTTATTAACTCACACAATGAATTTTTTTGGAGATATTTTTTTATTTGATTGAGCCATTGAATCTTTATATTTTGAGGAGCTTAGAACAATCTATATATTAGTGGGCACCTTAGTCAATCACTAAAAAATAGACCTTACTGAATCATTCTTCTGGGTCATCCTGGGTAATCCCATCACAAAATCCATAGTTAAATCATCTTATTTCCACTACGAGATGGGTGAAAGGGTAAAAGCCCTACTGGATTCTGATTCTTAGCTTTCACATGCTAAAAAGTGATGCATCTCACCACAAATCATGGTACCTCTATCTTCATTAATAACCAAAACAACTATCTATAGAGATCCATAAATATCTTTCATAATCTTGGAAGCACGACCAATTAAGATGAATTAAATTAAATCATCCCCTCCCCACATGATCCTATAAGAACACATAATCATCCATATAAAAGTAAATAATTTCCACTAGAGAGTGATAATCAAAATGTTGTCTCCAAAGAATATAATTATTCTTTTAGAACTAAACTCTATAAGTCAAAAATCTATTAGGTGTTAATCCATTCCAAAAGAATGGGTATAATAGATGTTGATGACTAAGACACTTTCTTTTGAGGTTCTTGAACATCCAGATGCATGTCTGCAAAAAATGGTCATTATATGCCAATCATCACAAGACTCACGTACTGCCACTTTATAATTGAAACAATGTCTTTAATTATAATATGTATATCAACATACACCACTCTCTATAATGTATTTTACATCATTTCACACAATATTTCATCTCAATCTTTTTTGGTATACTTGACAGTTTTAATATTTATATATATTTAATGAGAAATTCATTCAACTTCTATATCACGATATATTACTTTATTATATTATTTTCGTCAAATATATCATCCAAAAACTAAAAAGAAACGGTTATTTAGTTATGGATTTATTATATGGAAAAATGAATAGGTATTTATCTATTCTTTATGTCTTAGAAAATATTGATCTTGAGTGTATACGACAACTTGAATGGCCTCATTCACGTATTAAAGAGATATAAAACATAATAAAGTTGTTTCTATCCATGATCATTAACATTTTAGATCTTAATTTAATAACTATTTCATGAAAATATTTTAATATAAATGATAACTCATATATAATTATATTTTTTAGATAGTTTTGTACTTCAATGAATGTGTACTCTATTGCCTTACTAGATCATAGTGTTTTTATTGTGAAAGCATTTACATTTTCATCTATCTATTAATACATTATGATGCACTCCAAAACACGATTCGTTTTGTATATAAATATGATTCAATTCATTATACTATAATTATAAAAAATAAGTACCATTCTCTTAATGTTTTTGATAGATTCATTTTATGTGATATGTTTATAGGCACTATATAACATAAATTGTATTCCCATTATTTTATTTTCCAATAAAGGTTATATACCATTTTCCCTAGATTTCCTGCATCACAAGTCTACTCTTAACCAAGAATCAATTTGGAGATGTATAATTTTGTACCCAGTTTTGGACTAATATTTAAAACATTTTTGGTGAATATGTCCTTTCATTCAGTGCCATAAATTATTCTCTTCTTCCACCCCAAAGAAAGACATGTTTATCTTACATTTTATTTGGTAATGCTTCTAAAGTTTTCACTATCCATTCAATTGATAATTCTCTTATTTACTTTGGAACAAACATGATTTGTTATTGAAAGTAACCACCATACCTTATCAAAAACTAACTCATTTTTAAGAGATTTTGGCTCAAGACTGCTATATGAATATATTCTATACTGTTCAGTTCATCTCCAACTATATTGGTCTATTAATTTACTTTTATATTTGAATATATATATATATATATATATATTTTGGAGATAATTGTGTTATTTAGTATTTCATTAACACTTAATCATATTTATATTAATATTATAGTGATAATAACACAAATTTCCATGGATCTATGTGATATAATTATTATTTTTTCTCTATGTGTAAATTTTGCCATATTTTATTGGACTCTAATCTTCATTTCATTACAAAATGTCCCGAATGAATCATAGGAGTCTAATTCCATCACCCTTATTTCATTGAAAAATTCAACATTTTCAAATACACCTTCATCTAAATTATAATTAGATTTATTATTGTTGGGAATAAATTTCGATAAATATGAAATTATTTCTCATTGGTTTCTATAGAGTCAATCATCAATTCTTTTTCCCATAGTTAATATAATTATACCAAATGATAGTATGATGAATAATTCCTTTAACAATCTATAATTATGAATTTAATTATAAAGAATGAAATTTGATAAATTTCATTAATCATTCATATTTGAATTTATAGAGAATTATTAAATATTATTAAATATAAAACCCATAAAAGTTAAATATTTCCCTTGAACATAGAATTCAGTTTTCACAAAAAATCATAAATCATAAAATTAAACTCATATTTTATTAAATAACATTATAATATTTTAATATGATTCCCTATGGAATAAATATAGTACATGATATTGTTCCAACTCATTCATAGACCCTATAGAAAAATATTAAAATATGGGATGGAAACAGAAATCAAAATAATGGATACCAAAATAAATAAACATTGTTTCTAATTGTAATCATGTTAATTACAAAATAGAATTTCCCATTTTTACTTAATAAAAATAGATCTCTAATATTCTCGTGCAAACTAATGAATGAATAATTATTTCAAAAGTTTTATTATAAACTTTTTTACAATGAAATATAATAAAATCAAAATCATAGTGTTTTTATAGATAAAATGACAACCCCTATAAAATTTTCATGAAAAACAAACCTTTAAACATTATAGAGCTCATAAACCTTCATATAATTGAAAATCCTTTTCATTAACTCTATAATAAAAAAATCCGTGGAAATTATTTTCTAAAAAATCTAATTTGATATAGCTTCTATGGTATATCATGATAATAAAACAAAAAATGAACCATTATAAAAGGAATAAAATATTCAGTTAATTCTAATATAACCCTCTGAAGAAAGAAAACACCACCCAATGAATTAGAGAGACATATCAGTCTCACCTATCATAATTAATAATATAAAATTAACATAAGATACATATAACCAATATTATAGTTTATTTACATCATTAAATATCATATATTTTTATTATATATGATTATATATATTTTAAAATCCCATAAAAATATAGAATAATTTTTTTAAAAAAATTATTTTAAAATTTTCCCAAATGAAACAGACCTAATAATTTAATTAAAAATAAATAATTACATTGTAATACTGAAACAAACTGGGCATGATAGTTGTAAAATATGTTCGATCCATATATATTTAAAAAAAGTTTTCATTTTGGTAAAATGTGTCAAAAGTGACCCCTAGAAAAATGCCAAACAATATTACCTTTTTAAAAACATCGTAAAAATGAAATAATTGTTGAAACTAATTAAAACATCCATCGGAATATATTTTAAAACATCATTGAAACATTTTCATGATCTTTTATATGGATAAAAAATAGTTTTAAACATTTTAAAGAATGTTTTAAAGAAAAATCGTATACCTTGAGTCTGACACACCGCATATGATATTTTAATACTGAAAAATTACCATATATTAATTACATACTTAATTCATATATTTATTAATTCTTTTTATCATTTCATAAAACATTTTATTTTATTTATTTTCATATATTATATATTTATTAAACTGATTATGTTAATTTTATATGTTATGATGATTTTTGATTCATAATACCGAAAAACATTCGGTAGGATACAATGGTTAATATGTCTATAGACCCATATTCTAAAATCATAAAATAATTATAATTTTTGTACATTATTTTTTTGAAATACACCCATGACATTTGGAGTTGAAAATTTAATCACATAACTTTTTAAATGTGGTAGTTCAAACGTACACATGAGTGACAATATCATTTTCCAATGGATGGATGGGTAATAGTGAAGGTAATAAATTATCTTAGAGAATCATAATAATTTCCTAAAAACCATATATAATTAATAAATAAATCATAATAACCATTCTTTTATAGTCTTTGTGAAAACTAAAATACATTTCTTTTTGGATATTGTTGTCCAAAATTATTCACTAGCAATTGTTTCATTTACTATTGGACAGAAAATGAGATGAAAAATTGATATACCATAAAAATAATAAATTGAAGTATCTTTAAAATTTGAATATTAGTGTATCATCATGGTTAAAATACTATATAAGTAGGTAAAATAATGAATAAACTCAAAATATTCTATTGATTTTTTTGCCTCTACATTGGAAGCCCTCCTTTGGCTTACAACTTAACTATTGTATGTATGGTCTTTTGGTTTATAATATGACTTAAATTATATGGGTAGGGATTCATATAAGTAATTTTTATAGGGATTGGTAGATATAAGTTGATCAATGTATGTGAAAAAGACAGGATAGTGAGTTCCCTTTTATATGTGTGGAGACTAGCAGTCTTGATGTTTTTACAAATCACTATAATATTACGAGGCCTCATTTCTAGATAATGTCAGTAAATATTCCCCAATTACAATATATGGTGATATGGTTTCAAACATTCTCAATAAAAAATATTTAATCTGCTATTTTTAGACATGATAAAATTGGTTTTATAATAATAAACATATTTAACATTTTCTGTGGTGATTTTTTTACAATGGTTACTATTCATTATAAAAAATGAAATTAATATAATTAATAAATTTTAACATCATGATTCAAAATATTATATCCAATTTTATTTATTTAATTTCAATAAGTGGTTGATATTAATTATTATTTACGATAATAAAACACAATGGAAAATAAAATTTTTGACCAATGGGTTTTTTGGACTAAAATGGATTCCAATTAAAATAAAGAATATTTTTTTATTAATATGGAAATAAATGGATGAATTCACGTGCATTATCAAAAATTATGACAAATGGGAGAAGGTTCAGAATCATCTCCTGGAAGCTGCAACCTCTATTTTTCCTTCAGTATGGAGATCACATAATGATAATATTTTTAATGATCAAGCACCCCCTCTTAACGATGGATTTGTTTCCATGCATACAGATGCTCACACATTGGAAATGGTGCATGTTGTTGAGTCAGCTCACAAGTTATAACTTATTAACTCTGGAACATCTATTTATTTAGGAGATGCTTCCACGTAGATAGCTAGCCATGAATCTAGTGAGTGATCATGATGACAGCACACTGAACGATGAGGTGTCGGTGCAGGGCCCTCTTACAGCAATAGAAACTTCGTGTGGTGTACCAGAATCACCATGACCTATAGGCCAGTAGTTTCCACCATACCCACTGACAGACGTTCACTCAAACTAAGATCATTTCATGTGATCCTTAAGAAGATACCTTTTAGGATTCAAGGTGAGATTGATCTGTAGGCAGCTGAGGACTGGCTGGAGTTTTTTGAATGAGTATTTCACTTGATTGAGACAGTAGTAGACCAGATAGTGATCCTAGATGCTATCATCTTTTAGGGAACAAAAGGGAGATGGTGGAGCCTGACGCTCAAGACTTACGAGGAGACATATATTTCTTTCTTTGAAATCAAGAGCCTCTTTAGGGTTGTGTTTGTACCAGCGAATTTACACTCATTGTTCATTCAGGAGATACTTCACTTACATCAGGGCATACGGACAATGGCCAAATACTCGGAGTGAATCACTGGCCTCTCTCACTACTCCAAAAACATAGTAAATGAAACTTTTGAAAGGGACCAAACCATTGATCAGGGAATCCAATGGGAGATCAGATCATTGATGATATTGCTCAACATTCCGACATTGGATGAAGTACTCTAGGAAGCACTATTGGTGGAGAGCTTCCTAGATGAACAGGAAATGATAACGAGAGCCAACACCAGATGACATGCAACTGATTCATCTATATCAAGATGTAGAAAGATGACATAGATGTCCAAACTAGACCGACCTTCTAGAGTAAGACCCTAGTATGTAGAGTTGGAGGTGCAGAACTCACTGGGCAGTAGAGGTCAGTAGATGAGTAGATTGTGCTACTCATGCGGAAGGCAGGGCCACATGGCTTTCAATTTCCCAACCCATTGTACTGATGATCAACAGACGGTTGAAGGACCACCATGATAGAGGCAGAAGTTAAAGGGAGGAGGTCCATAGGGTGGAAAATGTGGAAGAGGATCATGTCATACAATAGGTGATGGGTGATAGTTTGATGCCCTACTGCCAGAACCCCTTGGCGGTCCACGCTAACCTCAGGGAGCAGGTGGACTAGTATGATCTTAGCTTCCGGATGAAGACACTTATGACCACAATGCTCCGGAAATTATTCTAGGTATGATCTATGTCTACTCAACCCCACCTAATGTTCTTAAAGACACAGGTTCCATTCACTATTATATTTCCACGACACTCATTCAAAGCTCAGAGAATTCGGTGGATTCATTGGATTCATCCTTATGATTAGAGACACCGATGGGGGAGGATTTGATGATTACACACATATATCCGTAGTGTGAGATTACTCTAGGAGAAGAGAGCTTCAATTTTGATCTTCTAGTTGCAAAATCAAGTACTTATGATTTCATATTAGATATGGACTGTTTATCAACATTCCTTGCTCAGATCGACTATTTTAGGTGCAAAGTGTGTTGTGTCCGCGAGGATGGGACTAGGTTTTCTTTCAATTGTGTGAAGGGAAATATTGCAGCATAGTATGGAATTTCTCTGAGGATTATTGAGCTGATAACTCCCAATTTGGCTAGCCATACCCTTGGTGTAATTGACGAGGGGAGTCCAAGCTATCATGTAGTGGTGGACCAGTATCCAGATGTCTTTCCTGAGGATGTTTTGGGACTACCTCCTTATAGGGATGTAGATTTCTATATCGACCTGTACCCAGGACAACACTGATATCTATTCCAGCATATCAGATGTCTCTAGTGGAACTTTTTGAGTTTAGGGTACAGTTAGAGGATTTGCAGATAAATGGGTGTGTAAGGCCAATGGTTTCTCCATGGGTAGCCCCGATTTTGTTGACCAAGATGACAGATGGGAGTTTGAGGCATTTCATGGACTATCGGTGCCTGAACTAGGTGACTGTGAATAACATGTATCCTCTTTTGATGATTTTAAATCTCTTTTACCAACTGAAGGGTGTAGAGTGGTTTTTGAAGATAGACCTTAGATAAGGCTATCATCATCATTGGGTGCGGGATGAGGACGTACCGATGACATCCTTATGATGCCGGCATGGCCACTATTGGTTCTTGGTTATGCCTTTTGGAATGACCAACACCCTAGAAGTGTTCATGGGAATCAGGAACAGGATCATTCAGCCTTACCTCGATAACATAGTGGAGGTATTCATAGACAACATCTTGGTGTACTCAATATCGGAGGAGGAACACGCCACACATCTATGAATAAATCTGGATAAACTCTGAGAGCAGAATATTTCTGGTAATCTCTCGAAGTACTTTTTCTAGATAAAATAGGTTCACTTTACCAGACACGTTATCTCAAAGGCTGGAGTTGCAGTGGATCCAATGAAGATAGAGGTAGTGCTTACTTTGGAACCACCTAGGAGCATGATAGAGGTTCAATGTTTCCTAGGGTTGGCTGGGTACTACCAGATATTTGTATATGAATTTTAAAAAATAGAATCACCCTTTTCATCTTTGAAAAATAAGGGGAAACCCTTCGTATGGACGGAGTGGTTCTAGTAGAGTTTCGAGGATCAGAGGGGGATACTTACAAGTTCCTCCATCTTTGGGCTACTAGAAGTGTGTGTTTGGTATGTAGTCTATCGTGTCACATCAGCGACCTGAATGGGATGTGTCCTAATATTGGAGAGAGCGGTGATCACCTTGGAATCCTTATTGTATTTGTAACATGAAAAAAACTAAATGACCCATAACCTAGAGTTAGCTACATTGGTCTTTTAGTTGAATACATGGAAGCATTACTTTATGGGTGAAAATTTTACTGTCTACTCCAACCCCCAGAGTCTCATGTATATCATCTCACAAAAAGACTTGAACCTAAGACAAAAACGATGACTAGAGTTCCTCCAAGACCAAGACATTGAGATAGTATACACTCCTAGGAAGAGAAACGTAGTAGAAGATACACTTAACATGAGTTCTTGTCTCCAACTACTAATTAAGGTGATAGAGCGGCTATTTACATTGCAGATATCCTTCCTAGATAGTGATAAAGCATCTTACATTCAGTATATGATGGCCACACCCCCACTACTTCAGCGATTTCGAGAGTCACATCTTGGGGACATTGATTGTGAGGCCTGACGTGCTCAGACATCCATAGGACAGGCTCCTGATGGATTTTCAATAGGGGGTCCATGTTGTTCTTTTTAGAGGATGCACCATGGTACCAGTGATGTTTCAATAGGAGGTGTTAAGGGAGTTCCATACATCCCTTTTGAAAATACATCATGGATGGGAGAAGATTTACCAGGACCACTAACATTAGTATTTGTGACCACGGATGATGAAATCAGTGGAAGAGTTCATTTCACGATTCCTCACTTTTCAGAAAGTGAAGGTCGAGCCCCTGTTTCTAGAAGGCTTGAAACTACCACCCGAGGTACCAGAGTGGAAATGGGATGGTATCTCAATGGAAATTTTTAAGGTTTTACCACATATTTCTAGGGGCCATGACTAAATCCGGGTGATTGTTGACTGACTCACCAAGTCGTCTCATTTTGTATCTATCCAAGAAATGTGATCAGTAGAGGCCCTAGGACGTCTCTACATCCATAAGATAGTATGGAATCAAGGTGTACCCTCGATGATCGTTTTAGATCATGATTATGGTTTTACATACAGCTTGTAGAAAGGATTATAGGAGGCATTTGGGACATAGCTACGTTTGAGCACCGCCTTTCACCATAAAATAGATGGTCAGACAGAGCACAGACCATACCGAAAATAGAGGACATGATTAATGCTTTTGTCCTTCATTATGGCCATAGATAGGAGGAACACATTCTACTGGTAGAGTTCTCAAAACAACAACAGTTATCACTCCACCATCAGCATGGCATCGTTTCATGCCTTATATGAGAAACCATGTAGATCACTGCTATATTGGACATACCCATGGGAGTCAACACTTATGGGTCTAGATTTGGTACAAGATACCACAGAGAAGGTGCATATCATTCCAAAGAAGATGAAGACTACAAATATAAGGTAAAAGTCTTATGCCAAAAGGAGATGGAGACCCTTGGATTTCAAGGAGGGAGCCCATGTCTTTCTACAGGTCTCACATCGATGAGGATTGAAGAGATTTTGTCGGAGTGGAACATTATCTCAAATTTCCATCAGACCCTTCTATATCCTAAGGAGATTTAGAGATGTGGAGTACCGCCTAGATCTTCCCCCACATATGCACAATGTGCATAATGATTTCCATGTGTTTTAGATGAGGATATATGTGAGTGATCGGTCACAAGTCATCGACTGGGGAGAGTGGGGCATTGATGATTGGGAGATGTTCACGGAGTTCCCAGTAGAGATTGAGTATTAATAGGACTGGGTCCTATGTGGGTATTTGATTTCCCAATTACGAGTTTGGTGGAATCACGAGAACTTCCAGGAGATCACATGCGAGATGAATGCTCAGATTCATGCTACGTATCCCCATTTGTTTCCTTATCTTTTGTTATGGCTTTCGGGGACATAAAGACCTAGGTTGGGGAGAATGTAAAGTCCTGAAAATTACGTATAATTTTTTTAATTATATGGACATATTACGAGACTGCGAAACTCTATTGCTCATGATTCCAAGGCCCAGAGTTATAGGAAGGGAAATTTGAACTTTTTTAAGGTATGTTCAGTAAATGTGTGATCTGGATTTTCTATATTTTTAACCTATGATCATATTAAAAATCTAAGGGCACCGTTGAATTTTCAGTGCTAGGATACCCTTAAGGGAAGCTTAAATTCAACCAAAAAGGGTTGGATTAAAAAGTTAATTTTTTGGACTTTATTAAATAATTATAAAATAACTCTTTTAGTTTTTTTATTTTAATTTGACTGTTGAGAAATGATTGGTGGGACAACTGAATAATGATGATCAATAAATGAGAGTCATTTAATGACTTGTTACTTGTTTTTGTAATGAAAATGCTCATGTGATTAATTGGTTCATTAATTAAGGTTCATTAATGAACTACAATAATGGACACAATTTGGAGCTTGTTTATATTTACATAATCAATCCGTTGGATGACGGAATTGAAATTGCGGCGAAATATCTGATGAAATCCTCACAATGTCACCCTATAATGATGAATAGTGATTGCTCAACAACTGTTGGAAGATTCAGATCAGACACCAATGAATGAGGATGAATGCCTCCGAATGCGTATTCCTTCTTTTTCCCATAATGGATTCCACCAAATCAAGGTAGGGGGTTTAATTGATTTATTTGTTTAAAAGTATTCCCTTTCCCTTTCATGAAAAATACAATGAAGGTGGATCAATCGACTAACAGGTTGATCCACGACTCATTCGTTCTTCCAGGTGGTTGTTATGGGGTCTAGTTTTGGGGATTTTCATTCTTTAAAATTATGATTGATTCGTTCCCCATGTTGAAACACTAACACGGAGGGCATGAGCCCACACGAAAAAGGCCGGGACCTTTTTTCATTCTTAGTTTATGAGCGTTCTTTGAGTGTGACTAGGAAACATGTGGGAAAGATGAATATAAGGGAATCATAGTGAAGTAGGTCACCCACGAGGCCAGTAAGAATAGACAAGAAGGAAAACGGACCACCAGAGCATCTATGGTGGCCTGTAGAAGCAGCCGTAGGGGCAGCACCATCGGTGCAGCGGCTGGGCCGTGCTAGCCGCATGGAGACAGTGGCACCTGTAGGCACCGTGGTGGAAAGATCCCTGGCCAACCAGGTCATTATGGGTGGAAGGCACGACATCAACACACCATGTGGGGGAAAACAAAGCAGCCTGATCAGGCCGCTTGGCTAGACACAAGGGTTTTCTCCAACCAGCCATTTCGGAAGGACGGTCGGTGCCCCGCTGGCACCGCGAAATGGGAGAACTGGCCTGCATGCGGGAAGGGTTTCCCAAGTTGGTCATAACTGCCACCCAAGACGAACCCTGAAGCCGTGTGGGACCCACAAGTTGGTCTGGACCCGCCAGTCAGACCAGACCCATGGGGCCAAAGGGATAGCTAGGCCGAACCACTACTAGACATGGATCTGAATGGTCCTGTTTCACTAAAGCCTATATATCTTGTAGACAGGGTGTATGATTTATGTGTCGTTTGTGGTTTTAGGACCCTTAGAATGGGGGTGGACCTTTTGAGATAATCCAATTTTGTTTTGGAAGAAATTAGAGTACAGTCATGTTGGATGGGACTAAAATCCAATTGGGCCCAATTTACCTTTTTTATTATAACTTACAGACCGGAAGTTCGATTAACACTCAGTATGTCGTGCTGGAACCCTTACGAAAAGGATGTCCATTGGTTTACTTCTTCATTGGAATTTGTGGATGTTGTTGTATGACTGATGGTATGAGGAGTAGAACATATGGAACTCAAGCACAATAAGTGTTGACTCCAATGGTCGGCTGTCAAGTGAAGAGCGACACTCTGTGGATCGGCATGAGATAGACCCTCCATGGATTTGTAGTAGTGTGAACATCCTTAGATAAAAAATATAGAAACCCTCTGTGGATTGGAATAATAGATACCCTCCATGGATCGGCAGCAGAGTGACACTCTATGGATTGGCAGTAGATTGAACCTCTGTGGATCGGAAGTAGAGCGAACTTATGCAGATCATCAATATAGCGACCCTTTGTGGATCAACACCTGCACCTCCAAATAGAATAAAATGTTCTAGCTCAATTCTAATCATCATTATTCATGTTCTCTAAGTTATATACCTAGTGAGAGTTTTCTTTTACTTTTTTCTTTATGACTGATATCATGCTTGGTGGATTTTCCTTATGAGATTCTGGGAGACCATCGGGGGCCTCGATGTTCCTACTGGGTATTGTTATACTCACCCCTACACGAGCTATGCCCGCACCTAATTGTGTCTTGTGCAGAAAATGATCAACTTGATTGAGACTCGGGGATCCAGGACTAGGCGTTGCTTGGAGGTGATTGGTTGATGTGGTTAGTGGTAGTGATGATATACTATGAGTTGTACCCACTGTCTTGGTAAGATCATTGTTTAATGACCTTAGAAGCATGTTTTTTTTTTATTTTTTGTACATTCTTTTCTGTTGGGTTTAGATAATCACCCTTTTTAATTTTGGTTCACACTTTTACTATTAGCAGTTCTACAATATGGTTTTCATTTGTTTTGTACCTAGTCTATGTGTATACAAGTTTAAGGGAACGACCTTACCTTTTTGGGATATTCCTTTCCGGTGCTAGTCACCTACCATATTCCTAGGAAAGGCAGACCTGAGGTAGTCACGGCACGGGCCCCAAGGGATGGGTCATGACATTATACATTGTTAATAAATACACTCTAGAAAAAATAGAATAATAATTCATTAAAAATAAATAAATGAAATAAATATTTTGAAATTTCAAAGGGACATGATCTCATATAAAGATCCCACATGAGAACAACACTAGAGAAAGAAAATATAACATTAGAAATATGATATAAATTTTTTACAAGGATGGAAATAACATGGGAGTCGATAAACAAATGATAAATGAATGAAAAATTATATATTTATAGGTAGTATAAAGGTAATATAATTGTTTAAAATATTGTAGTTTGTAAAGTAAAACATCTGTTAAAGTAATAACTTTTCTATTAGAATAGTAACCTAATAGTTAAAAATGTAACCAAACTGTTAAATAATAAAGTAACCAAAATATTAAAAAAATAAATATATGAAAATCATATTAAAAATAAAATTTCAAATTATCAAATATGATATTATAATTCATTTAAAGTGACTATTTTGGTAATATTATTTATTTCTCAAAAAACACATTATATGGTAAAAAATATAAAAAATACAATTTAAAAAATTTAGACATTATTTTGGTAAAATATATTGAATATTTTCAATCAAAATTAAAAAAGTATTTATGAATAATTTTAATGTTATGTGAATATTAAAATTCATTATGAAATATATGAATAATAATATTTTATAAAAATATTAACTATAATTTTAATTTAAATAGGATATAATAAAACATAATGTTTCATTACAAAGAAATATTAAATCATTATAAAAAATATAATAATATTTTAAAATGGATACTAAATATTTTTATAATAAGAATGAAGTTTTTGATATATTAAATTATTTTTTAAATATAATTCACAGAATTTGATATTTATTTACATAAAATAACTTAATTTTTTGGTATAATGTACTAGAAATAATGGTAAGATGAAATTGTCTTACTTTTTATAAATTTTTCGATAATATATTAATAAATTCATAAATATGATTCAAAAAAGATTTAATAATATCCTCATCATATCAATACATCACACATGATGTTATTAAGATTTGAGTTCGACATTGAAGAAGGGTAGTACTGTACTTATTCTTATCAAAGAAAAATATTTAAAGTGATGGTAAATAATAAATTTTAAATTCAATATTTGTTTTATAAAATTCCTCTCATCTTATGAATACCTTTCTCATCCCTATGGGAATCTGAATCCAAAACATTACCGCATTCCCAATCCATTTACCTCTATCTTCAATTAATCATCCTAAGATATTTATGTTCATTCTATTCTAACTCCAATCCATTATTTCAAGGATTTATCCCCTTAAAAGTAGAAAACCTGTTTGATGAGGTGACATTACTCTCTTTTTCCATTCACATGTCTTCTTCCAGTCTTTTATTATCCTATTTATCTATTTTAAAATCCTTCTAGAGTTAATTGATTATAACCTAAAAATAATATTAATGTTAATATTGTTTTATAAAATTAATATAATCAATTTTAAATATATATGTTTCTATTTTCTATCCCCCACATTTTTACACATCCATTTAATTGTTACCGTTTTATTTATATGAGATCATTGTCAATTATTTATGTATCCCTACTATTATTTCTAGTATAAATAAATTATATTTTTATATTTAATTATTATTATGATACATTATAATTAATGTTATGTTTTTATTATTATATATATATATATATATCCTTTATTTGATAAGGCCTCATCAATTGTCAATTTCACCGCCAATGATTTCCTTATAAATAATATAATTACCACAACCTTTAATAAAAATATATGTAGTATATATTTAATATATAAAGGTTAAAAAGTTTATGTATAGTTTTCTTTTTGATGTAAACATATATAGGGATTAATAAAAATTTAAAAAAATAGGAAATCAGAACAAAAAATAGGATAATTAAAAGTTACCTATCCTCAAGCCATTTTATATCTAATATAAATATAATAAATATATTAAAATGACTATAATTGAATATAAAACCATAAATGTGTGTAATATATTTCTATATAAAATTATTTAATAAAATAATTTGTTTATAAATATTGCGTGAATATTATGAAACAATAAATGATATAATGCAAGGGGACTCTACACCCTTCCTTTTTTTATTGGGTTTATACGATTTTTATCGCTATTTTACCCAATATTATATTAAATCCCCAATAAATCAATTTTAAATATATTTTATATAATTTTATATTTTAGTATTATTGGTATATACATGTTTTTAATTTTTTTATTCATTATTAATCACATAAATTGACATTGATAATTTCTTAAAACCCTCATTTTTACTCTTTATAATGTTTATTCATCTCTCCATGACCTATATTCTTATATATAATTCTAACCATTAATATAAAAAATTGGTATCCATTATTATATAAAGAATATAATTTTTTTAATTAATATACCCTTTATGGAATTGGTATGAATCCCATTTTATATCATTGTTTTTAATTTTTTTTCTAAATCTAAGTTTCTTTTATAATAGGAATACACGATTATAAAAATATTAATACATAACATGTGAACTCAGAATTATATTTCCCCTAATTAATTAGGTAAATAAATATATCTAATGAGGTTAAATTTTATAAAGTTATGAATTTATATTTGTTAGAATTGTTATGTACATACATGTTAGAGTTTGATTTACCTAAATATTATGTGTGGACATGATTAATCCATTTCACTATCTTGTAATGAGAATTTAATAGAAAGTATTATTGTATAATCTTGAATTTTTTTCTTACTTAATGATTGAAAATTAATTGTATGGTTTGATACCATATGTCAATCCTTCTTTTGAGAACCTTGACTTGGGGGATGTATTAATAAAAAGTCATTTATGGTAGTCTTCTTTCAATTCCAATAATTTCATGAAACCATAGAAATTAAATTTGGCATATAATTATTCATTTTTATTCTTCTTTCTTGTATATCCCATTTTTAAATTGTCTTACAATCACATTTTTTATTCCTTGTGTTTCTCTTATGTAGTGGTCTAATGTTTCACTCTATGATCTTAGGGTATCCAATATCCATATGATATAAAAATCTATTTAAAAGAATCCAATTAATTTCAAAATATCTTAATTTATAATGATTTTATGATATAATGGATGATCTCAAACATTTTCCTATTATTTTATCTCACTTATTGTTTGACGATCTCGTGATATATATTATTGATTATGTTATTCAAGATCCCATTTATTTCCCCTTACTAGGATTTCAGCTTACCATTATTGATGTATGTACACAAGTGATCAATAAAATTATAAAAGTTATAATAAAAAACTATGCAGACTATGATATATCATATTATTTAATTTTAGGATATTATATATTTTAATGATGTAAAATCACTATTGAAAAAATAAAGATTTAAAAATGTTTTTATTCAATTTTAATGTTGATTTTTAATTTATATCTTTAAATATGACATTATAAATATTGTTTTTGGCCTCAATTTTTTAAAAATAGACATTGAAAATGTGTATTGGATTTATGTTCTGTGATGGTTTCTCTAAGAAACTAATGATGAAACAGATCA
Source organism: Viscum album (assembly GCA_963277665.1). NCBI lineage: Eukaryota > Viridiplantae > Streptophyta > Magnoliopsida > Santalales > Viscaceae > Viscum > Viscum album. The sequence continues at coordinate 1,173,963,464 of OY728153.1, read as the reverse complement.
AATTTTTTTAATTTATTTGGTGTTCATTTTTATGAAAATCGACATCCAATGATAAAAAAATTGGTTATTTTTAATATTAAACCCCATAAAAAATAGAATCCATGTAATAGAAAAAACATTATGCCTTCATAAAACATCATTTAACATTGAATAAAAATTTATAAAAACATACATCAATTTAAAAATTTATTGGAATAATTATCTATGCAATTGTACTATAAATTAGATATATAAAAAAACATACCTGATATTCACAACATGAACATTTTTTGTTATTTTTGAAGATTTCATTTTATATCATTATAATCAAACACCCATAATAACAAAATTATTTGTTTTTAAAAAACTCTTATTAGAAAAATGTAATACTAATGAGAAACATTAGAATATGCATACCTTAAATTGTAATCATTTATAAGAAATAGTTCACAAAAAAAATTGAAAATGGATAAGTTCATATGTCATGTATGAATCGACATCATTGATTTCATACAAAAATGTTGAATGATATAAGTTTAAAAAATATAATACTATGATAGAAAATATAAAATAATTAGTAGATTACATTTGGATTTGTTATTGACAAGTGATCTTTGTAAAATCTTCTCTGTGAACTAAATTTACATATATATAAATTAGTATTACATGTATAACCAATGAAAAATAAACACAATGATCATATAAATAAAATAAACTTACATAACTAATAATGTGGAAATGATTTTATGGACACCACCTAATAAATAAATAAACCAATATAATCTATTTTCTACTTGGGAAGTATATAATTAATATATAATACCCCCTACAAAACAAAAAGTTCAAATTTAATGAAATTATAATGAAAATTAGTTCATAATTATGTTTCCATTATTACCCATCAATCATGGAAAAAACCAACCTCCAATGTTTATCATTAATAATATCTAACATATATATGCCTCTCTATTTTTAGTCAATACATATTGAACATCCATTGAAAGGAAATCTTGATCTATTAAACTGTAAACACCTATGGTGTTATTTTGGACAAGAAGCATGTGTAGATACATTATTAAAAAATTAATATTATTATCAAATTTAAACAACCATTAATTAAAAACTAATAAGTGAAACATCAATTTACATACATGGGAATATCAAAATCGCCAGCATGTTGAGATCTTCATAATTAATTTTCTCCATGATATATTTTCTCACTATTCTCAAAATATAGTGTTTCCACATATGTTGGATGATATTCCAAACTCATTGATATTATCTAAAGAAGAAGAAACTGGAGGTAATCTTTTTATCCAATCATAAATATCTTTAATATCTACAGTTTTGTTCCTCATCCTTTTGTTTCCTTTTATCTATTTCATTATATTTTAGATACTCTTATATAAGTTAAATTTTAGAAAGAATTATAATGATTTTTCAATCAGATGTAATTAATATTTAAATAAATGAAATCCTCATGTGAAATATGATGACAAAGGCTATAATTCCAAAGTAAAAAAACCCAAACAATCCCCTACTCTGGTAACCTCCATAGTATGGAATGGTAGTGGAGAAGTATAATCAATAATATCATCTACCGACACTCTACCCTGACCCATATAAATATTCTAGTGGAGTAATGAATCCCCCAAAATATAAACAACTCCAAACACTACAATATATACATCGGGATCTCCTTTGGACCACTCCTTGTATAAGGTTGGGTCTGAGAGAGGGGGTGGAGGATCTGAGTAGAATGGGTGGGAAAAATATGACTATATAATCAATTGTTCTAACATATCCCACCACATAGCTTCTTGATTTTTATCACCCATGGATTATTTTATATCTTTTAACTTAGATTTTAAGGATTTGATTTCTGAGTCTCCGGATTATATTATTAGATAAACAAAACATTCCAAATACTAACACCTGCCTTATATCCTCTTAGTATGTCTGGGGGTTTTATATTTCCTAATATAGTGGGTAGTATGTCCATCCTACACTCCGATATAAATGTGCCTTGTGTTGATTTCTCCTAAAGTTCACCTTGAAAGGAAAATTTTAAATGGTATATTGGTATTGTTAATCAATAAATTAAAATAATCATGAAATATAATAATTATTTACTTATAATTAAATCAAATACAAACTTATGTTTCTCTAGAATATAATTCTCAATTATTCTTCATCTCACACTTTTCAATTTCTCGTAAATGATGGGTAGAGATGGGGGACCAAAGTGTACATCATCATAACCACAAGAGGAGTAAGCTATTAGTGCTCCAAACATTTCCTCAATCATTTTTGGATTGAATAAATGATACCCTCCACATAGAAAATTATCACGGTATACATTGTGCCACTTGATATCTTGATTGGATTTCTTCAAGTCTCTTTATATAAAAGTTAGAAAAATAAGTAATTAGGTGCATATATAATAATTTTGACAATATAAGATATTATAATTTTCATACCTCAAAATGATTCATCATGTCAAGTGGAAAGAAATTTCATCAATATATCTTAATATAAATGGATACATAAGGCATAATGTTTCATTTTTTATCCTTCCAAACACATAATTTATTGTCAGCATTATTTTGAATTCCCTCAATCGAACTACTGCTAATGTAAGAAATCCTTTCTTAAATACTTTTGTTTCTTCAAAATTGAAGGTAATATGTAATTTTATAACATAATCATTATTCATTTAATATTTATCATATTAAAAAAATGAGATAGAATAAATAAATTGAGATATTTTTCATTTATAGACCCTTAAATATAATTAATCACCACATTTTCGAGATACTTCTAATCATGATATAAAATTTCAGTCCTACAACAGATCAACAAGCTGATATGACTGATATATTGTGTTGCATTTGGTCTTGTTTCATTATTATTATCATCAAAACTAATATTTAATCTCTTATATCCACGAAAAATCTGTATTTTTGGTAAATGTGTAATTCTACATTTACCAACATCAGAATTAAATTTCCGTATACTAAAAGTAGAAGACTCCCCACTGAAGTCTCAAAATTTGTCATATATTTATTTTTTAAAATTAAAATTATGTGTTTCTTAGATAATTATAATACTTGATTATTAATATTATGAATAAAATAATACCTCAGTATATGTTCTTCTGTCTCTATATCTATATTTTTCATTTTAATTGGAAAATGTACTGAAATTATTTCTTTCCTGCAAAGTATTAATCAAATTAGTAATTAAAAAATAAATTAAATTCATAGATATGAAAAAATGTGGCAGAATGTGTATGTTTTTTAAATAAACATTATGGTATGATTCATAATTTGAAAATTTTAAATTTAACTATTTAATATAAAAATTATTTTAATAAATATATAAAAATTTCAAAATCTAAATTTTAATGTTTGAAATAGAGTTTTCGTATGCATAAATAAACCCAAAATATAATAATGCACATCAAGTATTTCAATGAAAAACTATTACCCATAACTGTTGAACATAAAACATTAACACCAAAAATAAAATAAATAATCAAATATATATATAATTAAATATACAATAGTTATTAAATAATGTAGCTTTTACAGATGAATAATTTAAAAAATATATATAATGTAAATAATTACCATATTAATTTGGAAAGTAATTTATTGTTTTCCTATATACCAGCTACATGATCATTCAAAATTTTGTGCACAATATATGTATTATAGGAATTGTTATCCTAAAATATTGAAATAGATGAAGACCCCCGATATAAATCAATAACTTCATCATCATCCTCATATGATAAATGGATTCTTTTTCCCTGCAAAATAATTGACCACTGGTCATTAGATGGATCAATGACGTAAACTAATTTCCTTTCATGAGTGGACATGATATAAGGATTATCAATGAAATTGAAACATTTCAAATCAACCAATTTAACCACAAATTCATCATATTTCACACCACGATTACATACAACCAAATTACACTTTAACAGGGTGACTAAGAATTTAATATAATAAACAACATATATGTCTTCAAGATCTCCAAAATCTAGCATTGATGTAGAAATTGGGTTTTTTATCTTTTTCACTCAACAAATGGATCACTTTAATGATGAAAATTACACAACTATTTTGAATAGTAATCTTATCATATAGCTTCATTGTGTAATATGTGTACCCATTAATATCAAAACCGAACCATGTGATCACATTAAGAGATGGTCCCCTTACCAAACATTTAAATGATTATGAGGCAGATATAATAGTGTTGAATTTGTATTTAAACCATGTGAAAAATGTCTTTTTATGCTCAATCATCAACCACATTTCATTTATTTTCTGATATCATAAAATTAATTCTGCAACATGTGATGATATATATTATAGAACCCCATTTGAGTCATTCAAAATGAATAAATCTTCCTATGTCAATTCATTTCATGGAATGAAATATACCATTAATCCTTGAATCCCCTACCATCACTATCAACTGTCTTATGTAAAGATATATCAAGACTGATATGCTCCCCTTCATACAAATAATTTGTACATTTCTCAGTCACATCAAACATTATATATTTTTGAATAATAGTTTCCTATGGTCAATAAATTTTTTAACATATCCATTCAATATATTCATATATCTTTAAAAATTATACATCCATCATATATAAATAGAACCATATATTCTAATCCAACAAATCAAATGAATCACCAGATGGACCATTAAACTAGAAAACATAGGTGGGAAATACATTTCTTGTTGAAAAATAATAAGACCTTCTTCATTCTATAGCGCACCTAACAAATTTGGATCATTAACTCTACTACAAATGTATTTTAAAAAAATACATAACTCGGTGATAGTATTTTTACCATCATAGGAAATGTACAACGATGTGAGAGTAGTAATATTTTTTCCTCAATAAATGAAAATGATGATATTTCATACCTATTAATTTACAATCCTTTAACGAAAAGAAAATATTCGCAATTTAAAAATAAACACTAGTTACATTAATATCGTTATGAAAATGGAAAACAATTTTCTTCTTAATCATTCTTAATGTGTGACTAGACGGTGGTAAATATATTTTGTTTCCTTTCATAGTGGGAGATAACTCCAAATGTATTCTCATAAATATCTACTCCAATATTGCTTTCAATCCATAGTTTGTCTCTAATTTTATGTCCAGTAAAGATTCAAAGAAATTGTCCCATGTTTTTTTTCAGAACATGAATAACATCAATGTTATAAGTTCTCTATAAAAATCTTCATTAAGGTAGATTTAAAAAGGTGGATTATTTCATCCTTATTTTTTTAAGACCATAACATCATTTCATTCAAAATGTTGAATCAATATTTTTCCCCATATCATAATATTCTTGAACTGAAAATGGTCTTGGGGGAATATTAAATTCCAATAAACAGTGAAATTATTTTTCAATATATGATAAATATGAACGATTTGTAAAAATCATTTATGTAACATATACACTATATTTTATCCATTAAAAAATTGATAAAATGAAGACCGTTCTTCATAGATTATAATTTCTTTTTGTTCCTTAACATTGTATCAAGATGTGCTTCCAGGTGAAGGAAAGTAATTTATAGTGAATAATATCAAAGAATGTAAAATAAAATAATAATTAGTATTCATTTGAAACACTAACACTTGTCTCCCATGGCAATATGAAATCATCAATAAATGGTTAAATATAGACATCAATATAATTTCCTTACTATTTTTGTCTAGTAATAATGAAGAAGTTAATAACATATTTATTATTTGTACATATATATGTGGAAAAGTTGTAATCTACCGAAAAAATAGACTATAAATTTTTTTGGATACCTAGGATCTGATAAGGATTCATTTCATGAGTCTATAATCCCATTGTGAGATTTCTAAATGTAGTTCCAAAATCGACATGTTGTTTATCAAATATATATTTTTGTGGTTAATGAATAGGGTGATGTATGTTCCCATCAAATATGCACTCATATGAGTTCCATATTATTATTTTTTAATCAATTCAATTTGGAAATATATTATTACAATAAGTAATTAATGGAAGGTACCAAATTTATTTAGCAGTAAATTTGATTCTGGCACCTAAGAATGAATCAATGTTGAATTATCATAATTATATGGAGGAATTTTTTGATGATATCAATAGAAAGTTTAAAATTGATTTTTCATCTAGTAATATGTCAATACCTGAGAAAGAGTCTAAGTTGGCATTTTTATCCATATTATAGGATGATGTCCCCCATGTAGAAAAACATGATAAATGTTCATATTATTTCTTATAAAGCACTCAATCACTAGGGAAAGCATACATCTGTTTATACCCCAATCCCATTGGGTGTAATATTTTCTTTGCCTCATAATTGGATGTTGGAAGCTCTTTTCCTTCTGGAAGTATCTCTTTAAAAAATTAAGTATGTTGGAGAAGCTTTTATCACTCCACCCATTTATTTCTTCAATGTTAACTGATTTAAAAACTGCTTATAACCGCAATAAATCATCTCAAAACTATAACATTGTGCACCCACTATTATGTAAAATGAAGATGTTTCTCTCCCCACATTAGGAAGATAAAACTTTATAAAATATATCAAAACCATGACATTAAATATATTCATTTCTTCTAAAAATGTCATAGTTTTGATAATAAGGACATAGTTTTGTTACCATTGTGAAAAAGGAAACAAAATGATACAACTTCAAGAGATATTATTATATACTATGATGGGGACCATAATAATTGTTAACATATGAAACCCATATTATAGCATGAGAGAAATCATAATATGATTTCAAATAAAAAATAATGTATTACCTTAAGTTATAAAATAAAAAAATAAACACATTAATATACCTCTAACTCCTATGAAATAAAAAATTAAAAGAAATTGAAAAGTCAAGATTCTATATTGCATCTTTGTATATGTATAGTATACATATATTCCTAAATTTCTATTGGAGATTATTATCAAAATCATATTGATAAATACACGACAAAAATACATGATCATCAAATAATATAATCATTAAATTGCATTTAACATTGAATAAAACACAATATAAAAGAATAAAAATATCGCAATAATCTAAAGCACTAGTAATTCAAAATAATATAACAATAACATAACATGACATATAAAGAATCATAAAATTATTCGACAATATATATTTATTTCCAAGTTCACAATCATTATATTTTATTATATGACACTCCATGGAATTTTTTTTATTTATGCTACAAATTCATATTTAATAAATAATGGACTTCTATTATTTCAAATCAAATAATAAATTTTATCATAACTATATTTTAATTAATAAAATATCCCAAATTTATAATTATAATATTTTCTTATTTGTTGGTATACTTGTAAACTATGACAAATTCCATCATATTATTTTCAATTTTTTATCTAAATCCATCATATCCATTTACCAAGTAACATTCATTTAATATTTATCATAGTTATATGTAAAATAGTTACACATTTACTTTACTTTATCCCATTGTATCCCAAAATTTTTCAATTCCAATTTGAATTATAACCATACATAATTCATTGACATAATTTTAATGTTTTATGAACCCGTTCAGTTAAATAAAAAATCATAAAATATATAATTTGAAATAATCAAAATTATTGTTTTATTAAAAACTGCCATGATTGAAATTGATTATTGTCCTATAATAATGCTTGATTATATTTACTAGCACCACTAAATTTTATGAACACTACAAAAAACACCAAACCCATATTTTTCATTCATAATCCGTGAAATGTTTCTTGAATGAGATAATAATATTATATTTGACATTCGTCATGATATATTTTTTATAGTACCATAAATACTGCTTTAATTAGTCTCTAAATTTATTGTATAATGTAATAATTAGAAATTATCCTGAATTGGAATTGGAGAAGGAGTGTTGTTTCACAATATTCTATATAGTATGTGAATAATTAGTGTTTTTTTATAAATTATACCACAAAGTCACCAAAAGTAACATTATTCAGTGATTATTGTTAGGTATTCTATCATAAGTCAAATTAAATACACTGGAGTCTTGTTATACTACTTGAAAAATTGTTATTATATAGAATAATTTGCCTACCAATTATCACCTACTAAAATATTAAATGTAATTCAAGATGAAATTTTGTTATTCTTCTACTTATCTTATAATTTTTTTACATTATAATTTTTATTATTCCTTTAATTATTCCCATCATACTTCATTTATCCATTAAAAAACTAAATTTACCTAAAATTCAATTGATTATTTAGTCATTATTATGGTATTAAATTTAACTAAAAATGAGGGTCATTGATGTCTTCCCAATGTCAGCATTTTTCTCTCTAGAATGATTTATAGGTCTTCATAACATAAAATAATAAACCTCTATATAATTTATAATAAGAAATACATGTTTAAATTCCAAAATCTATAGAAAGTATAATTCATCTACTAATTTCAATATTATATTTACTTATAAAATTTACATATATGAAAAACCTTGTCACAATATTGATTTTATAATTAATTTTCTAGCCATATTTTTAAAATAAAACAATTCACCCCACTCCAACCTATTAGGGTTTTTTGGAAACTATTTTTATCTAGTGGTATTAGATCTATAGGTTTTGGGTTCTATACATGATATTATTATTCTTAGAACTATGGATAATAAAGTGAATTAAAAAATAAATTCTCCTATTAGATGGGTGTAATTTTCAAATTTGGATGAAATGAATAATATCATACTTGTGATCTATTAGACTCAATATTTTCTCAGATATAGTTCATGGAGTACACGTTATTAATGTCTCTGAAATTTATATAATAAAAAAAAGAATATTTCTATATAATAATTGAAAATATAATAATGCATTAATATTTTCTCTCTTAAATTTGATTCATATGATGGTCATGAGTTTCAAAGTATCCAAAAATTGGAATAAGTTTTATACTATTAATGAAGGTGATAGAAAAGTTAAATAAGAAAATTGTTATGTTTTACACAATAATATTGATGTTATGAAGAATTATCCAGATGAAAATAATGATTAGTTCTTCAATAAAAGTACTAATATAATTATATAAATATGTTGACTTAGTGAAGAAATAAATGTTATTAAATTTGTGAATAATATACTGAGGATGCTTCCAACCATTTTAAATCTAAAATTTTACAACCATAAAGAAAAAAAGAGGTAGTACTTTAATTCAATTACATACATAGAAGTTTGGTGGACTATGAAATGTGTGTTATAATTGAAGTAATATTACATCTCACAAATAATTAAATTTAATTAAAAGATAAAGATATTCTTAACATCACTAATAATAGAGATGAAAAGGAAGACATGGATAACGAGTTTCTATCACTGATGAATTGAAATTTAAGAAGTAAGAACAATTGAATTGAATGAATTCTAACCTTGTTTTTTTATCATTGTTCCAAGGCTAAACACAAAACATCCATGTGTCTAATGAAATTCAATGTCGATGAAGATAATATGGATCTATGAAAAAGTAGTAATGTAAGTTTAATACTAAATGATATTTCATAAAATGATACTATTTCATAAAGAAGATCCCAATAATTAGATTTTTGATAAAAGGATAGAATGTAGAAAATGATTATATATTTGAATTAGTAATTGAGTATTAAATTATATATAAATTTTTCATGATAGAAAATGTTAATAAAATTCACACCTCAAAAATTATGATAATGATGATGGTGTTGTAGATCTAAAGGTATAAATTGAGGGAGCTCGTAAAGAGATATATTCAGTGAAATATAATTAAAATATTTACTACATAGTTGAGAGAATCATTATAATAAATGGATATACATGAGTATTAGATATACTCAAAAACATGAGTTGGATCATCAATCAATTGGTCATGAAAATATAAAGGAAGGTGTATATTTCCATCTAAAAATTAAATAGCAATATAAAGGATTGATAGTCATAATTCTTATTTAGAGGAATGAGAAAAACAACTTGAACCTCTTGAATAATAATTAGCTACCTATTTATGATATCTTGAAACTCAATTAACTTCATTTCATATAACGAAGAAGCTATAAATTGGATGATTGCCAAATGTCAAACAATTAGAGAGATCTAAGTGAGGCTCATCTTGTGTCGAGAATCTGATTAGAAAAAAGTTACATAAGAATATAGGTAAAAGTGTTTTGGATTTAAATATGAGAAATATCAATTTAAATATCTCTTAGAAAATAATAAATGAAAATATATTGGTTATTAAAAATTTAATAATCATTATAAAATCTTTAACTAATTTTTTCAAGGACTGGATACATGCACTGGAGTTCAAGGAATAACATATCCCATATAATAAATAAGAAATTTTTAAGAAAAAATAGCCATTGTAGAATCCTCGACCATCTACTCCCTCATATGACTGAGTCGGTTAGCTGCGAAACCTCACGAACTCCTCCCTATATGCTATAGGATACTGACAAGAGGTGGGGGTGTGAATTTCATAGTGGGGAGAGTGTACCCATGGTATGAATTGTTATATTAGTAGAAAAAAATCATAAATAAACTGAAATATCCAGAGTGATAAAATTTTAGAAGATGATAATAAAATACAACAATCTAATACAATAAATAGATAAGGTACAATGTATTGATGTTATGGAATGTATCTAATTAAAATGATATAAAAATAAAATAAAATAATAGTAGAATAAAATTATAGACTCATGTCCTTGGTCCCAAACCCCACATAAATCTCTTATCCAAATACCATCCCAACATAAAATAGTAAATAAACATAAAGGTTAGTTTCCATTGTCCAAACCTGCATCCACAAAATCATGTTGGTTGCCAAACTGTGGCTTTAATAGGGTGTGAGTATAACTTAGTAGGTCGACACCACTATGTTTACACAAAAGTATTCTGATAAGAAGTGTATTCAATATTGTGATAAAATTATGTTTTAATTAATCTAATAATTAATTAAATATAACAACATGATTTATCTCCATGCTAAAAATCACTGATAATGTATTACAACCAAGCCAACCACCACCATATAACCAAGGAAAATCAACCTTCTTCAGCACCATGAAGGAATGTCTCTGAACATGTGTTACCCCCATAGAAACTACAACCATATTAAAATGGTATTGTCACAAATAACAATATGGGATAGATATATATAAGAATTATAGCATTTGTGACTCAAATAACTATAAGAATTACAACATGGGACTGGTTATAGCCCACACACTATAAGAATTACATCTAGGGTTGGGCCGAGCCCTCTTAGTATCATCATTACAACATAGGTTTTTTCATGTACATAGTCATATCCTATTACATTATCATATCATCATGGAACACAATTCATATCATGTGGAATGGATATAATAATATCAAACATTATATCTCAAGGATTAATTATGAAAATTACCACTATTCTTTTAAATACAACTTGAATTTATATATCAATTACTTAATAATTATATTAATAATAAATAAACCTCATATTATGGATCATATAACAATAAATAAACATATTTCATGTATCATAGCTAGTAATACTTTAATCCATCATCCAATTCAATTTGGGCACGAATTTCATTATGGGGATCATGATATTGCATAACATGATAATAATGAGACCATATGGTTAGGACTTGGACCCCTACCTTTAAATGATCATCAAAAAATGTTTCTGATGGAAAAAACACACATAAAAAAGGTGAATATGATATTAAAGAGGATCCTAACTCAAATTTTATCAACATCAAAACCAACTGTGTGATCATCCAAATGATTTCACCGTAATGGGTTGGAGAAGAATTAATAGTAGGAAGAAACCTAACCATAATGATGTACTATGGTTATATACAAAAAATATGACATTTTTAAGTGATATTGGCCCTCCAAAATATCTTATAGAATTCCCTATGGTCGAGAAAAGAAGAGATGAAATGAAATAGAAAAAATTTCATCCATAGAACATGTTCAAAACAGTAGGTTGGGAATTTACACATAATATAATACAATTACACATAGTGTTTATGTTTTTAATGGTAATATCCAAAAACCCCATCATGTCATATTAATTTTATTAAATCCCACAAACAATTAAATAATTTCTAATCCCTTTACATGATCTTTAATTGTTCTGTTCTTGATTTTTAGCCCATTTTCCTCTTAAACAACCTAAACCCCCTTTAAATATTCTCAACATAAAAAGCACCCATATAAAAATTGAGATACATTTATACACTGACTGGATTAAATAAAAAATGAATAAATCCCCTAACATTAGGTCATTTTTCCCATCACCAGAATTTCATTTCCAAACAAGACCTTTCCACCATGCCTCAAATGAAAAACTCAAAGATAAACATACCTAAAAAAATAAGTGATCTTATATCATCCATGCCTTTTAATAGTTCATCCCTATTCTTCACTAGGAATCATCGTAGGGCCTCAATGAACAATTCTAGATTTGTGTTTTCATATCAGACTGTCTATCTTAGGTCTCCTCCTAAACCCTTTCATGCTTCTACTACATATGAACCAATGGTATTAGTGGGCACAATAGTCAATCACTCAAAAATAGACCTTACTGAATCATTCTTCTGTGTCATCATGGGTAATCCTATCACAAAATCCATAGTGAAATCATCATATTTCCACTATTAGATGGGTGAAGGCGGTAAAAGCCCAACTGGATTCTGATTCTCAGCTTTCACAAGCTAAAAAGTGATGCATCTCACCACAAATCATGGTACCTCTATCTTCATTAATAAAAACCAGAACTATCTATGGAGATCCATAAATATCTTTCATAATTGTGGATGCACCACCAATTAAGATGAATGAAACTAAATCATCCCCTCCCACATGAGCCTATAAGAACACATAATCATCAATATAAAATTACATAATTTCCAATAGAGAGTGAAAATCAAAATGGTTTCTCCCCACAATATAATTATTCTTTTAGAACTAAACTCTATAAGTCAAAAATCTATTCGGTGTTAATCCATTCCAAAAGAATGGGTATAATAGATGTTGATGACTGAGATAATTTCTTGTGAGGTTCTTGAACATCCAGAAGAATGTCTACAAAAAATGGTCATTATATGCCAATCATCACAAGACTCACGTACTGCCACTTTCTATGTCTTCCAAAACAATGAGTCAAAAATGGAATTTCATTTTCTTTGTGTATAATCCAATTCAATGTCACAATATGGAATATATTTGACCCACCTATTATGCATATAGTTCATGTCTCAATAAAAATATATGTATTTTAATATCTTGTGATCCATGTATACCACAAACCTATCACCCATTAGATATTGTCTCCAATATATCAGGCCATGTAACACTACTGATAACTCTAGATCATGAGTATGTTAATTCCTCTCATGTGGTCTCAACTGCACGTTTCAAGATGCAACTAGACGATCCTCCTTCATGAAAAGTATTTCGAGTCCTACTGAAGATGTGTCGAAGTACATTTTATATGCTGTAATCGGCTTTGGTAAAGTGAGGATAGGTACTAAAGTCATCCTACCTTTCAACTCATGAAAATATCTTTCACAATTATCAAACTGAACAAACTACAACCCTATATTGTCTATACTAGAAAGTTTCCTTCCAAAGAGTGAAATATTAGATAAAACACAAATATTATCTTTATTAACATAGTGATATCAGAATTTATAAGACGTTCATGTGTGGTTATGAAGATATCATGACTGTGACATTATCTGGATCACCTAACACTCCTACTTCTGAGATTTCATGGAACAAAAGTGGACATCATTTATCCAAAAACTACATTTATTAAGCTTGGAATAAAGACGATACTATCTCAATTTACTAAAGATTAGGTCAAAATATTTCACATGAACTCCAACCGAATTGGCGCACAAAATAATATCATCGATGATAACCACAAAAATCTAATCCATAAAGAGATAAAAAATACAATTCGTTAAGACCCTGAATGCGACATGCACAGTAGACAACCTGAATGGCGTTACGAAGAATTAAAAAAAAACATATTTTCTTCTAAATGTAGTCTGAGGTTTTTATGATAGAACTACACATAACTAATGATATCTTGATCTCAAATCAGTCTAATAGAAGATCATGGAACCTCTCAACTAATCAAGCAGATCATCAATTCGTAGAATAGGATACATATTCTATGAACTGTATCTGGTTCAACCTCTGATAATCCACATATAATCCCAAATATCTATCAGCCTTTTATAGATAATTGAAGAATCCCAATTTAATTTACTCAGCTATATGAAGACTTTAGATTCTTGTTCTTCTAGATTAACCTTTAAATCTTAATGCTCTACTACACCCATTCAGTAAGGCATGATAGAAATTGGTTGTGCTCCAGGCACCATCTCAATAATGAACTTGATCTCTCATTCAAGTGGTATTCTATTGAAATTTTTAGGGAACACCTCCTAAAAATTGTATACTAATAGAGGAAATGAATCCAACTATATTTCACCATTAACTAGATAAGGAATAGATATTTGAGTTGTAAGATGGTCAAATCTACACTGAATTGATCATTCACAACCAACATGAATATCCCACTCACCCTAGTGAGAATATCTACTTCCTTGCTGAAATAAGAAGGTAAATTACATCTTATTACAGTTTAAATGACCTTAATATAGAACTAACCAATCCATATTATGAATCTAGTCGAAGAATTACATTTATAGAATGAATAGTTACCCAAGGAAATAGTATCCACCAATATTTTTGGGAACATGTCATGGAATGTTTTATATTTTATGACCACACTCCAAATGTTGTTTCAATTATTAAAACACCATATAATATTTCCACATCCAATCTCAAACCAACTAAAAAAACATAATATAGAAAATAATGTTATAATCATGAATAAAACAAATAAAATCAATGGTAGATGATACAAGAATCCTGGATAGGATAGTAGATGGTCTTACATCCACAAAAGCTGTAGCAGCCATCATAATGTGCACCTAACTAGTCCCTCTACCCTGGTAACTTTTATAAATACCACTAAACTATTTTCCTTACTTAGTATAGTTTCTTATGAATAAGGGTAATAGGTCACCAACCTCATCCTGAATTTAATGTATAACTCTATCTAACAGCCTCATGAGGGGTAGTTGAGCCCCTTCTTGATTCTAGTGCATTCCATAATCCTCTACCACTATTCTTCTATGTAAAGTTCTCACAGAACCACTAAAGATGACCTATTCTACTAGATATATTACACATAAATGTGGGTTAATGAAACTACAGATGATTATGAAGAAAATTTCAGCAGTAATAAAACTAGAATAGAACAGGGCCATGATATGATAATCAACATGCCTGGATACTCTTCCCACATTTACTTAAGAGGAAATTGTTACATGTGTGCAGTTGGTTGGAATGATACTCCTCATAACACCATGTAACCAAAGCATTGCACACACGTAATGATTTCTAATAATAACATTTGTAATGGTTTCCCTAATAGGTAATATGTGGGATATCACAGTCAATCAATCCAAAACATCCCTTATAGAATATTTCATTTGGGTTGTCCTAGGTAATCCCACCATTAAATCTATAAGGAAATCATCCTATTTACAATCAAGGATGGGTGAAGGCTATCAAATACAAGAGGGATTCTAATGCTTATATTTCACCTACTAATAAGTGATGCATCTCACTACAAATAGTGGAACACTCATCTTTATTACTGACCACCCATACTATCTGTGGATATCCATAAACATATTTCATAACCCTGGATTCACCATGAATTTAGAAGCATGAAACTCAATCATCCCCTCCTCACGTGAGTCTATAAGAACCCCTAATAATCCATAAAAAAGAAAAGAATTTTCACTAGAGAGTGGACATCTTAATGTTGTATCCCCACAATATATTTATTCTATTATAACTGATCTCTCTAGACTAGAAAACTACTCAGTATCAATCCATTCCAAAAGAATGGGTATAATAGATGTCGATGTTAGTGAAACATTCATATGATATTCTTGAACATCTAGATGCATGTCTCTAGAACATGTTCATTATCCTCCAATCATAACAAGAACTATGTATTACCTCTTTCTATGAATTCCAACTCAAGGTATTAGAAATGAAATTCCCTTTTTTGGGTGTATAATAAAATTCAATGTCACAAGATAGAATATAATTGACCCACCATTTCTATAGAAGGTACAATTATCACTGGGAAATGATGTATTTCAGGCTCTTTTGATCCATGTATACCACGAACCTCTCTCCCATTACATATTGACTCCAACATATCAGGTTATGAAACACATCTGATAACATCATATCATGAGTTGGGTAATTCCTCTCATGTAGTCTCGGCTTCATTGAGCCACAAGAAACCAGACGAGCATCCTTCATTATAAGTATTCAGAGTCCTACTCATGATGCATCAAAGTAAATTCTATATTATTTACCTGACATAGTTAAAGTGAGGATATGTACTGAGGTTAGCCTACCTTTCAACACTTGATAATCATTTTCACAAGCAAATGATTGAACAAACATCAACCCTGTAACAGTTATCCCATACATTTCTACATCCAGAGAGTGAAATGATGGATTAAACACCATTAATAACCTTCTAAAGAAAGAGATCTCTAAATTTAGAAAACTTTATTAGGTGGTTCTCAAGATATCATGACTGTGACTTTATCTGGAACAACTAACACTCATGCTTCTAAGATTTCATGGCCCAATTGTGAACTTCATTTATCTAGAAACAACTTTTAGTATGCCTGGCATAAAGCTGATGTTATATTAATGTACTCAAGAAGGTGTAAAGATGTTTCACATGACCGACTACTAAATGTGAGTACAAAATCGTATTATCAATGAAAACCAGAAAAAACGAATCCAGAAAGGGACAAAACATGCTATTCATTAAGACCATTAATATGACAGGAACATTATACCACTAAAACGACATCACTAAGGATTCATAAAAACCATATCTACTTCAAAAATTAGTCTGAGGTATGTATGACAGTATCACATTTAACTGATGATTTGTTGATCTCAAATCAATCTTATAGAATATCTTCGATCCTCTCAACCAATCGAACAGATCATTAATTCATAGAAAGGGATACATGTTATGGAAAGACATCTGGTTCAAACTCTAATAATCCACATACAAGACAAAATATCAATCAGACGTTTTTGAAGAATAGAAGTAGAGAATCCTAAGGCAATATACTTAACCATATGAATCATTTAGATTATTGATCTTCTATCTGAACCTTTAACTCCTAAGGCTCTGCTAGTTCCATTCGATAAAGCAGGATAGAAACCATATGTGCTCTGGGAACCAACTCGATCATGAAGTTTATCTATCACTCGAGCAGTGTTCTACTGAACACATTATGGAAATCATCCCAAAAATGGTATACCAATAAAGGAATAAATCATGCTATATATAACCATTAACTATTGAAGGACCAGATATTTGAGTTGTAAGACAGTCTAATCTTGACTAAATTTTTCCTATATAATCATCATGAATTTACCACTCACCCAAGTGAGAATAGGGGCTTCCATCTTGAGATAAGAGGGTAACTCCCTAATTAGAAAAGTCAATATTATCCTAATATACAACTACACAATCCATATTAAGAATCAATTCAATGTTTGACATTTCAAGAATGAATGGTTACCAAATGAAATAGTAACCACCAATCTCTTGGGGACATGCATGAAATGTTTAATATTTTCTAAACACACTTTATACATTGTTTCAATGATTAAAACAACATATAAGACTTCCACATCCCAGCTCAAAATAATTTCAAAAAGAGAAGACATAAAATAATGTGATGATCATATTTCAAAAAAATATAATATATGGTAGATGATACCAAAATCATTCCTATGACGGTAGATAGTCATACACCCACAATAGATTGAGAAGCTTTCATAATGGGCAAGTAACTAGTCCATATACCATAGTCTCTTGTATATATACCCCTAATCTATTTCTATTAGTTTGTACTATTGCTCATGCACTAAGTCACTAGGTCACCTAACTCATCCTGAACGAAATGTATAACTCTAGCTAGCTGGCATATGAGGGGTAGCTAAGACCCTTCCTAATTTAAGTGTCTGTCCTAACCCTCAACCAATGGTCTTCTGTAGAAAGTTCTCACAGAACCTCTAAGAAGACATAGTCTACCAGAGATATCACAAACAATTATACAGTAATGAAAGTATAGACAATTATGACCAATATTTCAACACAATTAAAACTGTAACAGAAAATGGCCTTGATATGGTAATCAATATCCCTGACTACTCTTCCCAGAGTAACATAAGTGTAAATTGTTATAATGGTTCTTCACCCCACTTGATGAAGAAATCCCATATTTCCTTGCTGATATAGACTATCCAATGCGCGAATCTTATTTTAGATTACCTTCCGTGAGGAGTTCCTAATTCATCACATCTTCAGATCTACTTATATGAAAAAAATTTACCTACAACCAAGTCTCATAATGAATACCATATTGGAAAGGTCTTTTTTTGAATATCTCATATACTATCAATGATGGTGAAAATCATTGTAGTTCAGAAAACCCCCCATCATTGACCATCCAAAACAATCATTCCTTTGTCAGATACATGAAATAATGATACTTTTCATCCATTAATGTATCGATTTGGAATGTTATTAGGAACACCATCATGAATTCATTCTAAGATAACTCATCCTACTTCCCAACTTCATCTAGAATATCCACCACTTCATGGATGGACAATGATGCAAATAGAAAACTAGATCCTCATTCCTCACCAATGGTTTTTTTGATCCTTAAATATTGTATGAGATGAATCAATCCATAAATCGACTACTTGGGAACCACTTCCACAATAAATGCATGGGGATTCCAATGTTGAAGCTATCATTTCAGCTCATTCATCACGGTAATGGTATGAACACTCTCTATTTCCATGGATCACGTGACCTAAAAGAATTTGTCATGAAGTTGAACAAATGTATGCTAATTATGAACTATAAAATTATTAGGTTTAACTATGTTAGGAGTGTATTGGTTTTTATGTTTTTACACTAAAGTCAAACGAAAGGGTGATTCATTTTTTCAAATGATTAAAACACACACCATAATGAACAAGATTGAAACAAGGCTAACACTAAAAGATGATTGCAACAGGGAACCTCCAACCATTGGTCTCTCTAGACATGACTTAAAATTAATTTATCATTACTAGATGAATCATTTTATTTTTTCCGTGAAACAATATATCATATAAAAGTTAACCAAGAATGATTATATGACATGGAAAAAAGATATTTTCATATCTTGAACAAATCTTTTTAATATATCCCTATGTGCCTATTATGATGAAGGTATTCTATGCCTGTTCCATACCAGGTAATGGGAAAAAATATCAAGAAATGGTAAAATTGAAAAAACTATAACATCACAAAACATGTGAATTACCCAAGGTTCTATAACATCAACTGTTTAAATCACATAACACAAATTTAAATCCCATCCATAAGTTCCCGTATAATCCCTCACGATATAGTTAACTAATCCCTTGAAAATTATCATTATTGAGTACCAAGACATCCCATTATCCTTTCAACCTTTCCATAACTGTAACGAAAAATAAATGAAATCTTTCTCCTTGGTTACCACATTGTAATATCAAAGAACTGGTGCTCCCACATGTTATTGAGTCGGTTGGTTTTAATACCTCATGCATGGCTCCCCATATACTAGAGGCTACTGAATAATAGTGGGGTTGTGGATATTATAGTAGGGAGACTATACCCCTTACTAGGATCCATCTTAGAAATATAATCAAATAATAAATATATTGAAATAATAAAATTAAAACATTTATGGAATAAAATAATAAAATACAAATACTTAATCAAATAAATAAATATGCAATAATATAACGACATGATGGGATTTATATAAATGAAATATTAGAAAAAAATGAAAAAGGTGAGTTGAATAAAATAAAAGGCTCATGTCCCTTGTCCTGAACCCCAAGTTGGTACCATCTCCAAACAAACAAGAAATAAATAGCAAGGTATTTTTTCCTTATCCATTCATGCAATTACAAAATCTTCTTGGTATAGAAATGGAGCCTCAAATAGGGTGTGGGTAAAACTGAATATGTCAAAACCACCTTTACTAAAAAAAATGTTGATAAGAGGTGTATAAAATAACGATATAAATAGGTTTATTAATTAATTCAATAATAGAATATATACAACAACTAGATTTGGATCCCTATTAGAATAACTTGGAAAATGTCTTATAACCATGTAAACCACAACCTTATAACCAAGGTAAATCAACCATATTCGATGCTAGTATAGAATATATCTGATTATGTATTACAAACATGCCAACCACAACCCTATAACCATTGTATAATCACAAAAATTTATCCTGGTCAAGGCCCTATAATCATAACAAAATTTTTGTGTCAAATACCTTAATAATTATAGTATGGGATTTTGCATATCCTACTCTCTATATGAATTAAAACAAGGACAGAGCTAATCTCACTCACTGTCAGTATTATAATATATTCATGTCCAAGTGTCTGGTCCTAGCTTGTTATATAAGCATCTCAACATGAATCAAAATTCTTGTCACAAAGAATGGATATAGAAATATCACATCATATATCTCAATGGTTAATTATGTGGATTACCATTATTATTTCAAGTACCGAAATCAATTATATTAAAATTTATTAACAGTTATATCAATTAAAACTAAGCCACAATTTTGGGATGATATAATAAGAAGTCTCTATAGGTCATGTGCCAATACAAAACAGATTACCCCCATTAGCTAAATCAGTTTGGGTTCACATTCTATTGGAACAATCAAGATATTGAATAACATAAAAATAATCGAACCATATGGTTAAGATTTATACACCCTACATTTAATTTACGATCTAACAAAAATTCCAATGGTCAAATCCTATAAAGAAGAAGGTGTAGATTATTGCAAAGAGGATCCTAGATTAAAACTGGTGATGATCAAAACCATCAACGCAATCAGCCAAAGGATTTCACCTCAACGGGTTAGAGGAGAAATAAGTGAAGAAATATTCTTAACCAAAAGGACTTACAAGGATTTCTCCCACAAAAGAGACATCTAAAAAGAAATTTGGCACCAAAAATTTTCTTGTAGTGTACCCTATGGTCAAGAAGAGGGGAGCGACGGTGAATTAGAACAAATTTCAGAAGTACTTCATGTTTAAAACAGATGGTCATTCATTTAAATGGTGTGTAATACGGTTAAACATCATGTAAATGTTTTTAATGTTATTCTAAAAAAACAAATCACCTTAAATTTATTTTTATTTAAAGACACAAACAATTACATGATGGTTAATCGCTTTATATGATGTATAAATGTTCTATAGTTCTTTTTTCATCCCATTTTCCATTTAATCGACCTAAACCCTCTTTAATGATTCTCAACATACCAAGAAACCATATTACCTATTAGTGAAATGTATACCTAGACTCCATTAATTCAAATGAGAATATAACCTAGACTGTTAGGTCATTTTTTCCAAAAAACGGCTCTTTTTTTCTCAACAAGACTCAACCACCAAGGCTCAAATGAAAAACACATAAAGAATCATACTTGAAAATATATGGGATATTATATCCATATTTTAAAGAAACTATCTAAATATATAAATCTACTTGAGGGGAGAATCATCAGGGAGTCAACAATGAATTCTAAGACTATATCCTTTATCATAACAAAAACAAATCTTTTTATTTCTATTTTTTCACTATTCTAACATTCACAACTAATGTAATGATAAATACAAATTAGTTTCGTGTCTTATTAATATTATTGGATTTATTTTAGGTTATTCACATTCATTAGAAAAATTATTTCATTTTCAGGTATCCTTTATTTTTTACAATGTTTTTGAAAAGGTAATGTTTATATCCTTTTATTTATGGGTCACCTTTAAATATTTTTCCCAAATATCCAAAAATATTTATTTAAAAATATATAGGTTGAACATCAATTAATTTCATAATATTCATTATTTTTCTATCAATAATATTCTATAAGTATTAATATTTCTTCTATGAAAATATTATTTCTTTTTATTCTCGGTATTTTATTCAATGAAATTGATTTTTTTCATTATTTTTACATGATCCTCAAAATGTTTTCTAAATGTGTATTAAAAAAAACAATTCAAAAATTTTAGTATTTTAAATAAATATTATATGTGTTTTAAGTAAGTTATATTCATTGGGAGTTATATATGAAGATTGGTGGGCCTTATATAGGTCTCTAATGCAATGGATAATGATTTTTTTCTTCAAAACAAGTTTGAAATCAAAAAATGTATGCTATTTAATTTTTTATGGTTACTGAATTGTTGTTTTGATGGTTCAATAATGATGATTTCCTATGGATCCTACATGATTTTCCCATTCTTGAAAATGGGTTTTTATGGAAATATTTTTATCTGACAAGGTAATAAAATGATCCTATATTTTAAGAGTGCTGATGACCCATTAACTAGTGAAATATAATATTTTCAATAAAATTTATTAATGTATTCTAATGTTTTCTAAGAGACCCTCATTGTTATGAAATCTCCTTTATTCATTCTAATGAAATTTTCTTTTTTAAGAAACTAAATAAAAATATTCATTTTTTATATAAGTAAATAGATAGTTGAACTCAATGTTTATATTGTAAATAGAAAAAAATTCTTATGAACATCATGACTTTGAAAATGGAAAACTTAGTTTCTCTAATTTGTCATCCCTTATAGGGATTTCTGTTCTCATACAAAAATTCCAAAATTATTTCACATGGTTAGGGATTTGTATGATGTATATATTGGTGTATATTTTCTCTATGGGGATTTGTCTCAAAAAAAGAGAACATGTTTTGAATAAGATGATAGTTTAAATTTCAAATTCGTATTTATGTGAAAAAATTGAAATTAAGTATATATGTCTATTTTTTAGGGTTTTATATGTATGTTTTTTCTATATTATATAAAACTCTTAACATAAAATATCATGGGAATTTAAGAAAACTAAATATTGTTATTACTCACATAATTATGTATAGTTAATCGAATTATTCATTATAGATGGAATCGATGATTGAATGTTTAACATTAGAGATGGTGATTTGGTTAAGAAAAAACATTTAATAGATTTTAATATTCTGATTAACGAATTATAAAAAAACTAGGAGGGTTTCTAGGATTCTTCATCTAGTTTATGATTATATCAGAGTGCTATTATACAATAGAAGGATGATGAATAAAGTGAAAAGTCAGCAGGGTTATAATTTTATTTCAAATATTCAATCTAGAATGGTTGGAATTCTAATAGGTCATTTTATAGCTATGATATCCCACAAAATGAAAGATATTAATAGGTGTACCTGTTATATAATGACATTGATCTATCTTCATGGGAATAGTTTTATAGTATATCATTTCAGGAAATAATGTTGGGAACAATTGGTGGATCTTCAGGCCTAGATGTGTCCAAATTATTGATCAATACTCAGTAAAATATACTAAATTTATTTGTGTTTACCTAAACATTAAAATTTTACAGATTACATTTATCCATTTATTGATAATCTAATCCATGGTGGTAATGGTATAAAAATAGCATAAAGAATGGTGATATTGATTCCATGGAGTGGTAATGATTTAGAGATTATTTCCTTGAGATGTAATTTTCTAAGGATTCTCTATATACAATGGAAAACAAATTTCTCAAAATTATGTAAAGTGGGGAGGTAATTTTTTCTACCCATAAATCCAATTTAACTATATTTTCATATAATATAAGAAATTTATTTCTGGATGAGGATATTATAATTGAATGGTTTTAATCAGAATTGAAACTTTGTTTATTATGATCTATATCCACTCAATAATTTAAATTGTATGATAGATGTTTTTGGTGTGGTATGAATGTGAAGATGGAAATTTATGAATATTAAAAAAATTAAGATAATATGAAGTATATGTTCAATAAAAAGGGAGTTAACCAACCAATAAATGTGAATTTAAGAGTAGAAAATTTATTTCATGTCACATTTATGGTAATAGTATTCCTATTGAGTGTATTTTTAAATATAGGATGTCATTATGATTTAGTAAGTCTGAAAATATAGCATGTGGAGATAACAGAAAAGTTACTAGTAACAATCAAACCAATAATGATAATTAGGATATAAGGTATTATAATTTATATAGGATGGTCCATTATGAAAATTGGATTCCAATTTTAATCATGTATGATGAAAATAATTATGACCATAAGAAATTGTTTTGTAATGTCATGATATTCTACCCTGAGAAATGAAAGAGTATTAGTTAATGTAAAAAAATTTAAACTACTTTTCTACATAGATAATTCCAATGTATTTTTTGATTTATGTTCTAAAAATTATTTTATTATATGTATTTTTATAGTAAAAGTGATGGATCACCTTATAAAATGAAGAAAAAAATTTTGGTAAAAAATACAGGTTGATTTATTAATGGTAAATCTATTTATAAGATTCATTCTATCATTATTTTTGGACTTTTTTTCAAAATAAAACTGTCTTTCAATTTTTGAGTTTAATGTTTACCCAAGTACGAATTGGATTTTGTTGACGCTCCTTTCGTCACAGAATCTAAAGGTCGGAAAAGGGAATATCTGATCTCAAAGTGATTCATCCTTTGAAGAAACATCAAAAATCGACAAAGGGATGAACAAGGAGAACATTGCCCATAGGTCGCGCAAGTTCCCTCATGGTCGCGCAAGTACACTTGCGCGCCGCCTAGTGGTGGTGCAAGTACTTGTGCGACACCTTATGGTCGTGCAAGTGACTTGCGCGACCTAAGTGGTAACCGCTCGGTAACCGCTCGGTAACCGCACAGGGCCTTATTTTGCCTATAAATACACCCTGTGGGCCCCCCATTCGAGAGGATCTTTTTCCAAAAACTCGGATTGAAGCTCCCGACGCCCAAGTCCCTTCTCAAAGCTTCCAGAACACTTCTAAGGTAATTTCTTACCTAGAATGGAAGATCTAAAGAGAAGAAGGAAGGCCTAAGTGTTGAAACTTATCAAACACTTGCGCGCCGACTTAATTCCTTCAATATAACTTGCGCGTTCCTTCTCTGGAAGAACCTCAAGAGGATTGTAAAGGGTTTTCTAAAGAGTCGCTCAAGCAATTCAATGTTGGTTAAAAATCGCGCAAGTACCACTCATGTCGCGCAAGTATACCTGCGCGACCAATACTTGCGCTCCACCGCAGGACTTGCGCGCCTTTCAAGACTTGCGCGCCCCTATCTTTTTGGGTGCCCATCTTGCCCATTTTTACCCCTCTTCAGCCATTTCACCTTTCTTTTTTAAGATTCAGTCTTCAAGACACTCTTCAAAGCCATTTATGGCATGAATTCTTGATTTGACTTTCTTATCTGAAAGGAATTCTGTGAAATCTCTCTCAAAGTATAGTGATTTAAATATCCTTATGTCACTAAAATACGGGGAGTTTATTCATTCAACCTCATCCTTTAAGATGAGAAAATATTAACCTGGGTCTCCTTTTCAGGAATAATCCCCAATTATAAAACCTTTGATCTGGGCATCTTTCTTAAGAATAAGCCCCAATCAAGTCCTTTAATCTTGGGCATCCTCCTTAGGAGTAAGCCCCAAACCTTAATCCCTAACCTGAGTCTCCTTTTCTGGAATAAGACTCAGTCATAACCTTGGGCTTCCTTTTCAGGAGTAAGCCCCAAGTCCCCTAACCTGGGCATTCTTCTTAGGAGTAAGCCCCAAGTCTCTTAAATTTCTCTTAACCAGTCATAATTTACCTTTGATTTGGGTTTCCTTTTCAGGAGTAAAACCCAATCATAAGTCCCCTCCTAACTTGGGCATCCTCCTTAGGAGTAAGCCCCAATATTAGAGTATTCAAATCTCCATGAAGCACATATAACTTTATGGACCCTGTTCATGGATTTTCTCCCTAAAAGTAAATCCTAAACCTTCATCTATCTGGGCAGTCATCCATACATAAGCCCCAAGCAAATTCTTATGATTGCATCTTTCATGGCACAATTGTCTAAATTTTACCAATACCTCTTGTTTCTCACACCGAGCATGACTCACGTGAGCTTAGAGTGTAAAAGTAATTATGACATTCATCTTTGAGCCATCAATCATAAACATCATACCCCATTACACGAACTACGTGGGTTCTGATTCCTTTTTCCGAAACAAAGGATACGTAGGTAGCCCATTTATGGGTTCGATCCCAATTTTGAGATAATCAATGTCCTTCTGAATGACGATAAACTTCAAGTGCCCCACTGAGTGGATTTAAAACCAGTCTGGTCGTCATAATGACCAAGAGACTTTTATATAAATGTTTTGAAGGATACCATTGACCAAGAATCTCTAAACAGCTATAGATGATTCTCTATTGATGAAGAACCTCGAATACATATAAAAGATTCTCTAAATTTCTTGCATATTTAATCATTGATTGTTAAAACTTAAGGAAAGCTCATTTTATACATGGTAATGTAATAAGGATTCACGAACATAACTTAAATCTATAAAGAGAGTCCCGGAGTAGACAATAATTCCCCTCAAAAAGGAGTGATGAGTCCGACCTCCCATCCTCTCGACCAATGCAAATTCCTAAGCCTCATCAGTCCACAAGCTAATGAGCGCCTGCCTTTGGAAAGTAGGTCCCAATGGATGTGGAATCATTGGATGTTTCCGGTTCTACGAATAAACCCGTTAGAAACCGATCGGAACGTTTGAATCTCCCGTCCAGGAGGTCATCCCCGGATTCCGTGCGAAACAAAAATGGTGAACCCGACGTGAATCCTTAACCAAGCACTCTTTTCTCAAGATCTTCTGCAAAAAATGGCTTTCCTTAAATTCACCCCTGTGAATATTGCTGCTGTGAACACCTCTACTGTGAGGTCTGCTGCTGTGAAAACCAATGATGCTACTCCTGCTGGAACGTCATCCGCTCTGAGGATGACATCACCAACTCAGCGTCTTCAACGCTGTGTTTCTAATGCACTGGTTAAGGAGTACCGTCACAACGGTACTATCCCAACTCTGGAGGCCGCTCGTCAAGCCCTCCAAGTTAACAATTCTACCTGGTCGTCCGGACAACGGCGACCAGCAATCAAGAAGCAGGCGGTGCTGACTACCGTCTCTAACCGTTTCGGGTCGTTATCCCCGGAACGCAGTTTCCATTCACTCCCTTACTCTGAGGAAGTGAATGAGCAGGTCCCGCAGGACCTTAATTAAAAAATACAGGAGTCCTTCTCAAGGGATCCCATCAACAATCGCTGCCAGACTCATGCGGTAGTGCGCCCTCAACATGATGAGGGTACCGACTCCAGGCATTCAGCTCAGGTTCCTCGAACCCGAGCAGGCAAGATGAACCGCCAGAGACGGAATCCGGTTAACAATAGGCAGGTTGTCATCCCTGCCATCTCCGGAGAAGTTCACCAACCTAACTTGGTGGCAAATAACGAGCAGGCATACACACCTGTTCGTTTTAATCCTGCTGTCCAGCAGACTCGTCTGGCAGCATCAAGCCGATCCCGCCAGGCAATTCCGGCGGAGTACCATAGGAAGGAACATACACCTGCTTATACATCAGCAGTTAGTCAGCAGGCTCGTCTGAGTACATATGATGGATCTCGTCAACCGCGTTTGGCGAAGTGTAATCAGCAGGAACATACACCTGCTAATACTAATCAAGCCTACCAACAGTCTCGCTTGGTAGCGCACGGAGAAGTCAGTCGGAAAGCCCCGACGACAAACAGGAGGCAGACTAAACTCTCTGCCTCCACACTTGAGTACTGTCAGAATTCACTAACAGGAAAAGGAGGACAGGAGCAGGCACATACACCTACTCCAAGCCCGAAATGGACGTATATCCCTGTTCCGGCGGCTGAAGTCACCAAACATATTTTGTCAATGGTGAAAGAGCAGAAGCAAATTCCTGCTCATATTCTGGATGCTTGCCAGGATATCATAACAGCTTCAGCATCATCTCAGGGACAGACACATAAATCTATCCCTAACAGTGGAGTGACACATCAACAATTCATTCCGGAACAGACACACACATCTGTTCCAGTCCAAGAGGGTTATGGGGCATACTCCCCCATATCATACGGACAACCAAGTCAGGCACATACACCTGATTTGAGCGATGATTGTCAGCCTAACCTGACCATCTTTCCTGATCAGGCACATACACCTGCTCAGAGCAATCAATTTCGTCATCAAGTGGTTTCTAAAGCGAGTAAGAAGGCATCTAAGAAAAAGATCCGCCCAGCACAGTCAGAAGATCAAAGGCCAATCTGCAACAAGGCCTTGCTCGATGCTGGAGTTCTTGAAGCCCTCAGACATTTATCTGTCGGAATTCAAGATTCTACTCCCTCAGTTCCCAATAACGGGAACATTAATCTCGAAGGTCTTCAACAGACACTTCCTCATGAAGACTTGCTTCATGAAAATTCGGTCAATCTTGAAGTTTCTTCTTCAGATGAGAGCCACAGGAACCCTCTGTGTGGTCAGAAGACCAAGGAGCAAGAGATCTCATCTTTTGCTGTAACCCATCATGATGGTCCTCCTCATGGGGATGAACTTTGCTGCGAAAGTCCTCTCCGCAGTAGTGATTCACATTGTCTCGAAAATTCTTCAGAAGGCAATGTAGTGACGAGAAAGCCCTCCTATCTCGAGGCACTTGCAAACGTAAAACCAGTCATGTCTGATGCTTTACTATCGGCAGGTGAAACTCTTTCTCCATCAGAAGATAGCCTGGGGTTCAGGTTATTCTCCGAACCTTCCCAGGGTCATTCATCTTCCAGCATGAATAGTGATTCCTCTACCAATCTTGTTGAATCCGATGAAGCAACAAGGAAACACCAACTCTGGTCCAAACAGGTAGAAGAATCTTCATTTAATGATAAAGAGGAAATGCTGAACATGAGGAAAAAACTGG
Organism: Viscum album; assembly: GCA_963277665.1. Classification (NCBI taxonomy): domain Eukaryota; kingdom Viridiplantae; phylum Streptophyta; class Magnoliopsida; order Santalales; family Viscaceae; genus Viscum; species Viscum album. The sequence goes on along the minus strand of OY728153.1, from coordinate 1,173,934,301 downwards.
CAAAAGGTGAAGTACCAGTCATGTTTTGGCCTTTGGCTGATTCCCAGTATGACATTCCAAAGATGTTGACGGATGATGGAATCCATGATATTCGTCTCAACATATGGAAAACTCTTTGTCAATTAAAGAAGAAGGTATTATCTTACGATGAATATGAAAATCATCTTAAGATAATAGAAGGGTTACAACGCCAGATTGATTTGGCTTCTCTATCAGTCTCTCGGTATCCGAAGGCTGAAAAGCAACAGAGAACCCTTCAACGTTCATGCCTTGGCGCACTAAGAAGATTGCGTCCGTTAATTTCCAATGCTCCATATAATGTTCATATCAGAGGATGGGGTGTTCACGGAGCACTACATTTCACAGTGATTCCGGTCAGCAAAGACCGCCGAAAATGGTCTCATGCAATGTTATTGCCCATGGCCGGTCACAGTCAATGGGCTTTGTTCATAATCAAAAGTTTTCTCGGGAGCAAGCTTCAACTAGTTCCTCTCAAAATCAAGTATATAGAGAACATGTTGTTGAATTGCTCCTACATCAAGCAGGAGAGAATATTGCGCAAGCCTCTCGTCTGGAGCAAACACGTCATCAAATGACAGAAGTTTCGGAAATCATCCAACGGTCTGTTGAACCAGGTGATAAAAGTGGATACAGGTTAATGCATCCAGCTAATTTCCGAACAAATATTCGCAAGATCAAGAGAGATTTCAAGAAGATCTCAGACATAACATGTCAAGAGACACCCCAGCTTGCTAGACTGGGGACTTCTATAACCCAACCCTCAGAGTCAACGAATGGGATTCGAGGAGTTGAGCGGAAGCAGCAGAAACACCCCCAGTCCACCGGACTGGGGACTTTTTCAAATCTTCAATCCCTCTCTCAGAGAAAGTCAGTATTCTCTCGATTAGGGAATAAGCCTCAAGAGGAACGAAGAGCCAAGATATCCGGAGATTCTCTCCAAGTGACGGTTCTCCAAGAAATTCCTGAGGGATCAAGTCAACGGAATGCCATGTCTCATCATGGACATAGAAGGAGACAATATCACAGTAATGCTGATAGAAAGGATTCCATGCAATATTCATCCATTAATGTCATCAATGCTGTTGCTGCTGATTCACCAGATAAGGCTCAATCAGAGGGATCAGACGAAGAGGTTCCTGCTCAAGAAGTTGCGCACACAGACCTAAATGAAGAAGGTGTGCGCACACGTAATCAAAGGCTTACCCAAAATCTGGGTATTCCTTCAAATAACCCACTTCCCCCTCTCCGAAAAGGATCCAATAAGGGGAAAGGAAAGAATCAGGTTACTTCTCACCCTTCCTCTGAAGGAGGTCAATCGCTCTCATTAGAGAAAAGTTTTGCACAACAGGAGGAAGAAATGAAAGAATTAAGAAGGTTGAATGCAGAACTACTTCAGAATAGTCTTCTTCTTAAGAATGCTGAAGTCCGACAGCCAAAGGAATTTGTTGTAACTACTGAGATGGATCAGGAATATCCTCCTTTATCAGTACACCCACAGAGGTCTAATCCTACAGGTCAAACGCAACAACGGTTGGCATCACTACCATTAGTTGCAGCACCAACCTCCACGGCTGTCCAAGCTCCATTCATTGCACCTACCCAAAACTAAGTTCAACGTGACGTTTCTCAAAAGTTAATAACTACTATTGAGTCATTAACAGCTTGGTTAGAAACTATGGAAGGGAAACGGGCGCAAGTTCAACCTGAAAAGAAAGTTTACCCTGAATGGGTAGATTCAATTTCTCCTCCATCCAGTTTTGGAAACCCTATTTTCCCTACTTTCAATGGATCAGGCAACCCTGAACAACATTTGACGCATTACGTGTCTTGTTGTGATCCTATGATGGGAACTCCAGAGAAACAAGAAGCAGTGAAACTCAGATGCTTCGTGCGAACCTTGCAAGGACCAGCTTTTGTCTGGTATACAAGCTTGCAATCCTGGTCAGTCATCGGATGGGAGGATCTTCGTCAAAAATTCCTTCTTCAGTTTAGCTCAACTTTGCCAAAAACGACAGTTTTTAATCTTACAAACTGCAAGCAATGGGAGAATGAAAGAGTCTCTGATTTCATTGCTCGCTGGAAGGGATTAACGTATTCCTTGATTTTATCACTCCCTCAGGAGGAATTGTTGCCAATCTGTGTGGCAAATTTGCGTGACGAATTACGCACGCCATTGATCCCTGTGAAATACACAGGAGGGTTTCGAGACCTTACTTCAATCGCTCAACAGATTGAAGATTCCCTTATACAGGCTAAGGTTAAATCTCGTGTAATTCCATCAGCTCCAGGAAGAAGAATGGGTAAAGCAGAAACTGCTACAGTTATGCTTAAACAGGCACCTCTACCTATTTCTACTTCAAAACCTTCATCTTCTCGAAGGGCTGCACCTCCTGAACGCCAACAACAAAGGCTGTTTCGTCCAAATGATCAAAAAGATCAACGAAGAAAACAATTTGAGGATATGAAGAGTAAAACATACTCTTTCTGAAGTGAGCAAGTTCCTGGTTACTTCATTTCAGCTCTGGAAAATAATTTGGTTCAATTACCAGTGCCGAAGAGACCAAACAAGGAAGGAGATGAAGACCGTCCCAATTATTGTCCCTTTCATCAAATGTTGGGGCATCCCATCCAGGAGTGTTTTGTCTTTAAAGACCTCCTACAAAAGATGGTCGACTTGGGACAAGTCAAATTGAAGGGTTCTTCAGCTCATGTAGTGTGTATTACTGCTACAGATCCAGAGGAAGGAGGCGAGTGGCAGGAAGTCAAAAGCAAAACTGTGAAAAAATATGATGATTGGATGGTCAGAAAGACAATCAATCGGACCCATTCCATTTTGCGAACAAAATTGAAGAAGCCAATTGTGTCTCCCACCAAAGCTGCAGTAAAGCCTCCATCAAAGGACAAATCCTCAAAAGGGCAGCGCAATTCAAAGAAGAAAGAGGAATCAGGAGAAGATGAGTATGTATCAAAGCCTAAATTGTCTTTGACTCTGGCAGATTTCATGCCATCTACTTCAAAGCTACGGGCACCGTCCCACCAAACGGCACAGCCTAAACAGGCTAACCAGGCAGAGTCTTTATCAGACGAAGAATTAATCTTTGGTTCTGTTAATATGATTCAATTAACAGATTCATATTCCAGTCTTGATGAGCCTGAATTCCCTGTATCAAATAAAGGGACCCGAGGAAGTTCTAGAGGTTCAGGATATAGGGGAAGACGTGGATCTTTCCGAAGCCACTACTCTAAATCTACCCCTGCTAGCACTGTATATGCAGCAGAAACTCGTGGTAGAGCCCTTCAGCGAGCTCAAAATGAACAAGCAAGTTCTTCTGCCAATGGCCAACACAGCTTCGGCACGGTTATTTTGGAAGACCGATTAAAGGTTCCATCTTCTTTATCTCAGCAAGTAAATGGATCTAATCAGTCTAATTTTCCAAAACCAAAGATGTTGCCAACTTCAATACAAGATGCATCAGCTTCCAAAGCATTTGCTTCCAAGGTACCTGCTAAACCACATATTCCTATTGGGAAACGCAGGCCTCTAGATCAAAAGTATGATATATTGAAACACTTGGCCCAAGTACCAGCCAAATTATCAATTTTGGATGCTTTGAATCTATCAAGAGATCTTCGAGAAGCGCTCATCGAAGCTTTATCAAGTCCTCAGGAATTTAAAGCTGAAATTGCTGCAGCTGAAATTTATCACATAGAGAATAATCCCGCAGAATGCCATGCAGTGATATCTTTTACTGATAAAGATGATGATGATGTTGTGCATGGGCACATAAAACCTTTGTACCTATCTGGCAAAGTCAATGGTATAGATGTTCGAAGAGCTTTTATTGACAATGGTTCAAGAGTCAACCTCATGCCCATTCGCACACTTCGTCGATTGGGCCTCACGGAATCTGATTTATCTCCTTCTACCATGATGTTGCAAGGATATGATAAAAATGAACAAGAACCACTGGGAGAAGTTACGCTCAGAACTCAGTTTGGAGATCTTGTTTCCAATTCAGATTTCATGATTGTTGATCAAGACTCAGCTTTCAATATCTTGCTTGGAAGACCCTGGCTACATCAGCATGCAGCTATTCCGTCATCATATCATCAATGTCTCAAATACTGTTTCGATGGTCAAGTTGGAACATTGTATGGTGATAAGGCCCCTTTCAAGACATGTGAGTCTCAATACATTGAGGCTGAATTTTATCACATGAAGGGAAGAGAAAAATCTACAATGAAGGAAATTACCAAAGTTAATGCTCCATATGGTTTGGAAAAAATTCCAATAAATCCATTTTCACATGTGAGTACAGATTATGTGTTACCTATCAGTCAAATTGACAAAATAGGCCCAAATCAAAATACTCTTATGGAAAGATCCATAATGTCAATTACGGCAATCGAGCCAGACAACGTGGGAGAAATTGGTAACTTACCAAGCAGTGATGAAAGCATAAGTGGTGACGTTTTCATTTCGTCTTCTGAAATCCAACAAGTCTATACTTCGCTAATCAGGCCAGAAGAAGTTATAGCAACACCAGAGGTGAATATTGATGTCGATTCTCAATCCATCATCTCCTCTTTGATTCCCAAAGAAGACCCTTTATCATCAATAGGGTCGGAAATGGAAGCTTCTTCTTCAAAATGTGAAAATTTTGACATCAGAAATGATCATGAGAATTTCATTTTTTCATCTACTTTGCAAGTAGAAACGGAAGAAATAACACATGATGAAGAGGAAGAGGAAGATCTTAGAGATGCTCCTCCAGCATTTGAAGAGGGTATCTCTACCACTGTGGATGAACTCAGAGAAGTAAATCTGGGTACAGAGAAAGATCCACGCCCCACTTTAATTAGTGCGGCCATGAACCTTGAAGAACAAGAGATGTATATTTCTTTTCTAAAGCAAAATAAAGATATTTTTGCTTGGAATTATACAGAGATGCCTGGACTTGATCCTGATGTTGCCACCCATCATTTGGGTTTGCCAAAAGAACATCGAGGATTCAAGCAAGCCGCGAGAAGAACACACCCAACTTATGCTTCCAAAATCGAGGCTGAAGTGGATAAGCTTATCAAAGCTAAATTCGTCAGAGAAGTTCAATATCCCAAGTGGTTGGCTAATATTGTCCCTGTAAAGAAGAAGAACGGACAAATTAGGGTTTGCATCGATTTCAGAGATCTTAATCGGTATTGTCCCAAAGATGATTTTCCAGTTCCGATTACAGAACTCTTAATTGATGCAACGGCTGGCTATGAAGTACTTTCTTTCATGGATGGATATTCTGGATATAATCAGATCCGAATGGCCCCAGAAGATGAGGAATATACAGCCTTCAGAGCTCCTCAAGGTGTGTTTTGTTACCGGGTGATGCCCTTTGGTTTAAAGAATGCAGGTGCAACATATCAACGCGCCATGCATCGTATCTTCAAACCTTTTCTAGGGAAATTTGTTGAATGCTATGTAGATGATTTGGTGGTTAAATCCAAACAACGTTTTGATCACTTGGCTGATTTGGAAGTCATATTCCACAAGCTTCGACAACATAATTTGAAGATGAACCCTTTAAAATGTGCTTTTGGGGTAACCTCAGGAAAATTCCTCGGCTTTGTTGTATGCCATCGTGGTATTGAAGTCGATCCTGAGAAGACCAAATCAATCCTTGGTATGTCACCTCCTCAAAATTTGAAAGAATTAAGAGGACTTCAAGGACACTTAGCCTATATTCGGCGTTTCATCGCCAATTTGGCAGGCAAAAGTTTACTCTTTTCCAAATTATTGAAGAAAGGAGTCACTTACCAGTGGACTGAAGAATGTAAAGAAGCATTTGATGTTCTCAAGAAATACCTCTTGAGTCCACCAGTACTCATGCCACCTGTTGAGGGTAGGCCTCTTATCCTCTATGTGACAGCTTTAGAGCGATCATTGGGTGCCTTTCTCGCTCAAAAGAATGATGCTGGGAATGAAAATAGTCTCTACTATCTCAGTAGAACTATTCTTGAAGCAGAAACTCGGTATTCGAGTATTGAAAAGTTCTGCCTAGCATTAATCTTTGCAGTTCAGAAACTGAGACACTACCTGCAACATCACGAGGTCCAATTGGTATCTCGTAATAATCCACTCAAATTCATCCTTAGTCGTCCAATGCTTATAGGACGTCTGGCAAGGTGGGCGGTTATTCTACAGCAGTTCGACATCCAGTATGTGTCTCAAAAGGAAATTAAGGGCCAAGCTTTGGCTGATTTCCTGGCTGAACACCCTTCAGTGGAAGACACGTATTCAGATATCGAACTCCCAGATGAGGAAGTTTTTTCTATTCAAGAGAGTCCTCAAACATGGGAAATGTATTTTGATGGTGCTTCTATAAGTCCAACAGGGAAGAAAATGGAAAATCCTAAATTCAACAAAGTTGGTTTAGGAATTGTGCTCATTTCTCCAGATAAGGCAGTGTTACCTTATTCCTTTTTGTTGTGGGAAGGTGGTACCAATAATGAAGCTGAATACCAAGCTCTCATTGCAGGCTTGGAGTTAGCACTTCAAGCACAAGTGAATCACTTAAAGGTGAAAGGTGATTCAGACCTGGTAATCAAACAAGTCAATGGGGATTATGCCATCAGAAAAGAAGAATTAATCCCTTTGTATGATTACGTCAGAGAGTTAATGTCGGAATTCCCTTCAGAACCGACATTTTCTTATGTCCCAAGATCACAAAATGCTCAAGCTGATGCACTGGCTAATATAGCCACAGCTTTAGCAGATCCAAATCGGGACGAGACAACCATCGGTATTGCCCACCGTCGTGCAATTTCACCTTATGTTCAAGTCAGAACAGAGGAAATTAATGAAATTAGTCCCATTCCTGAACCGTATGGTCATACTACAGGATGAATGTCACCTATCAGGGAATACCTTCAAAATGGAACACTTCCACCTGATAGAGCCGAGAATGAACAAATTCGGCGACGTGTGGTCAATTTTACTCTTTATGATGGTCCAAACCACCTCGAGAAAATTCTCTACAAACGTGGTTTTGATGGAGTTCTTTTCAGATGTATTGATGGTGAAGAGACAATGGCTGTCATAAAAGAAGTGCATGCATGAGTCTGTGGTGCCCACCAGTCTGGACATAGATTGTCTGATCAAATTCGAAGGCTTGGATACTTCTGGCCTTCAATGATACAAGATTGTGTTAATTTCACAAAGAAGTGTCATTCATGCCAAGTATATGCCAACTTCATTCATCAACCTCCAGAGTTGCTTCATACAGCTAAATACTCATGGCCATTTTCCACATGGGGAATGGATGTGGTGGGACCTTACCCTTCAGCTACGGCCAAGCAGTTTAAGTACATTCTTACTGCTACTGATTTCTTTTCCAAATGGGCAGAGGCAGTACCTCTCAAAGAAGTCAGTTCTAAATGCATCGTTAGCTTCATCAAGTCTAACATCATTACTAGATTTGGTGTCCCTCATACCATATTGACGGACAACGGCACCAACTTCTGTTCTTCTGAGGTAAAGAAATTGTATCAAGAATACAACATTAAGTCCAACCATTCATCTCGATATCATGCAGCGGCTAATGGCCAGATAGAGGCCTTCAACAAGACTCTTTCAAATATACTGCAAAAGATGGTGGATAAAGATAAGAGGACATGGCCTGATAAACTCTTTCATGCTTTATGGGCTTATCGGACTACCACTCGCAATGCAACGCGGTCTACTCCATATTCATTGGTATATGGAACAGAATCAGTCTTGCCAATTGAAGTTCAATTGCCCTCACTCAGAATAGCCATTTGTGATCAGTTATCGACAGATGAGCAATCCCAAAAGCGTTTGAATGAATTGGAACAGTTAGATGAGAAGAGATTGTGCACTTTTCACCACTTGGAAATCTATCAGAATCGGATAGCATGAGCTTTTAACAAAAAAGTTCGTCTTCGTTCATTCATTCAGGGAGAATTGGTATTGGTTCTTAAAGCACCAATGATACCAGGAAAGAAACCTCCCAAGCTTGAACCAAAATGGGAAGGACCTTATTCAATACATAAGGTCTACTCCAATGGAGCGTATTCTCTAATCTCAATGGATGGAGAACACATCACGACTCCAACTAATGCCAGATTTCTGAAGAAGTATTTTGTATAAACACAAAATATTGTTCCCAGAACCAAGACTCTTACATTTGGTTCATACAGCAATGGTCCAGTATGACCTTAAACTACAACTGCGTCCAACATGACATTAAACTGTGTCACACTTCTGTCCGATATGACATTAAACTATAATACGTCCAGCATGACGATAAACTGTATGGTCCATGCATATGACCTTAAACTATTCGCACTACAGTCCATGCATATGACCTTAAACTATTCGCACTTATGTCCCTGCAACATGACACTAAACTGTGCAGCACCAATAGTCCTAACTGCAAGACTTTAAACTGCATAGTCCCTGATTTTGTCCTACATGGCAATAAACTGTATAGAAGTTCCTATATTTTGTCCGAGATGACATTAAACTATATTGTGTCCTAGCAACATGACATTAAACTGTGTGGCACTTCCAACGTCCAGCATGACGATAAACTGTAAAAAGTCCCCAGAACTGATATCCTCATATTGGTTCACCTTAGTCCTAGCTACATGACTTTAAACTGTACAGCACCAGTTCGTCCTTGCTATATGACGTTAAACTATACAGCAATGGTCCAGTATGACTTTAAACTGCAACTTCGTCCCACACGACATTAAACTGTGAAAAAATTCCATGAACCGTCCATCATGACCCTAAACTGCATCATCCCTGGTCCATGTATATGACCATAAACTATTTGCAAATATGTCCAGCAAGACGTTAAACTGTAACGTCCTAACTACATGACACTAAACTGTATAAAAGTCCCTCACGTCCGGAATGACGTTAAACTATATAATCATCAAAAGTCCAGCATGACATTAAAACTGCACAATCCCCCTTTCGTCCAATATGACGTTAAACTGTATTGTCCCCATCGTCCTAACTACATGACGCTAAACTGTACAGAAAGTCCTTGATATGTCCTACATGACATTAAAATTGTGCATCGTTAAGGTTTTTATTACCTCCTGTTTCTCACACCGAGTATGACTCACGTGAGCTTAGAGCGAACATCAACCATAACACTCCCTTTGGGCCACTAACCATGTGTAAGTCCCAACAACATTTTTTAGATCATTGTCCACAAGAACAACTTGATCATTGATTCATTCTTTAATTGAACTACACGGACTTTGATCCTTGCCCTCCAGGCTGGGTATGTAGGCAACCTCCCAAGGTTCAAGCCCAAAAACAATCTCTTCACATCGTTTCACCACCATCTCATATGATGATGATTTGTGAAACCACCCATAGAATCAATATCTTTACATTGATTCACTTTCATCCTTGTTATATGACGTTAAACTATACAACACTTTTTTCCGGTACGACAATAAACTAAAATATTCTTTGATTTCCTCATTTGAGAAGGAACCATTATTAACATTGATTCTTTTTCAATCATGGTTTTCATTTTCAAAAGACTACGTACATACATGGTAATGCCTAAACTATTTATCTTAGGTTAAAACCATCATTGCGCTAAAGTCCCCTTTCACCCTTCACATGTACGAACCAAATTTGTACAAAGGGTAATTCTAGAACTACGTGGACTTGATTCCCATCCTTATGGGATACGTAGGAAGATTCGAGTGTCCCTCGAATCCAGTCCCAAGTCTTTTGGGCCTAACCCCAAATTTCAATTTCAGTCCCTTGGCTGAAAAGTCCTCATGAAAACACACACTGTGTATTCATTATTATGGTCCGAATTCTATGACCCTAAACTAAGATTACTCATACTTTCGTCTGGCACGACGTTAAACTGCATTTCAAGAACTACGTATGGCTTGATTCTCATTCTTATGAGATACGTAGTGAAGTCCAAATTTCAATTCAGGACCCAGCCACAACATGATTATGGTTTTCATTGACCTATGTATCTCTATATACATTGGAAAATACCCATCTTTATGTATTATAATCCTAACCTTAAATATTTTCAGATCTTCATAACCCTTTTCATGACTTCTAGTCACAAAAATGTCAAACTCTTGAGAATTCTTTTGCCTGACTATGCAGCACGTGCCCATAGGTGGCATTGCATAAACAGTCCACATAACAGACTTGTCAGCCAAAAGATGCTATTTTATTTAACTATGAAGCCAATTCCCATAGGTGGCCCTGCATGTTTTCAACCCCCTAACGGGTTTGTTAAATAATAGTAACTTCATTCTTGGGAAGAATGCCTCTTTTTTCCTTATTTGTCTTAAACGACAGTATGTAGGGATCCGCAAAAATAGCCATCCTTAATATATTTGTCCCATATCCTTTTTCATGATCTGAAAGTATTCAAGTCTATGGTTTATTCTTCTTCCCTACGTTTGGGTCAGACCTTCGTAGGAGCGATGTTCATCCAATTCTTCGATATTCTTGTTCGGAAATATCTTGTCCATATTCAAGTACCTCTTTCCATACAAAAAACAATATACTTTAGAAAATTTGAATCTCCATAAACTTTCACTGGCTTTGAGAACTAGGAAAGTAAATTTCTAAGAGTTCTTTCGCCTGACTATGCAGCACGTGCCCATAGGTGGCCTTGCATAAACAGTCCACATAACAGACTTGTCAGCCAAAAGATGCTATTTATTTGACCATGCAGCCAATGCCCATAGGTGGCCCTTCATATTTCAACCCCCTAACGAGTTTTGTTAAATAATAGTAACTTCATTCTTGGAAACTACTACTTCTAATGCCTTTTAGCTCTTTTTTATCATTCCTCAGATTCAAATATTCTTAAGCCATAGTTTAAATTTTTTCCCTCATACTTGAGTATGGTAATATGTTTTCAGATAAATTGTCAAGGAATTGAATCCATTTTTAATCCATTTTCGGTCAAAGCTATTTTCGACCTTAAACATTTTATGTCCGGAATGCATGACTTTAAACTACCCACAAAAGGCAAAGGAACTCTGAATAAAAGTCATGTTCCAGCACACTTGCGTGCTGCCCTCTGCGCCTTGAAAGACTTGCGCGCACTCCCTTTTCCTTTGGAGGGATTCGATTTCCTCAGAGTAAAATCCTCATTTCTTTCCGGATCCAACTCTGAGGGGGGACTTTTGTTGACGCTCCTTTCGTCACAGAATCTAAAGGTTGGAAAAGGGAATATCTGATCTCAAAGTGATTCATCCTTTGAAGAAACATCAAAAATCGACAAAGGGATGAACAAGGAGAACATTTCCCATAGGTCGCGCAAGTTCCCTCATGGTCACGCAAGTACACTTGCGCGCCGCCTAGTGGTCGTGCAAGTACTTGCGCGACACCTTATGGTCGTGCAAGTGACTTGCGCGACCTAAGTGGTAACCGCTCGGTAACCGCTCGGTAACCGCCCAGGGCCTTATTTTGCCTATAAATACACCCTGTGGGCCCCCCATTCGAGAGGATCTTTTTCCAGAAACTCGGATTGAAGCTCCCGACGCCCAAGTCCCTTCTCAAAGCTTCCAGAACACTTCTAAGGTAATTTCTTACCTAGAATGGAGGATCTAAAGAGAAGAAGGAAGGCCTAAGTGTTGAAACTTATCAAACACTTGCGCGCCGACTTAGTTCCTTCAATATAACTTGCGCGTTCCTTCTCCGGAAGAACCTCAAGAGGATTGTAAAGGGTTTTCTAAAGAGTCGCTCAAGCAATTCAATGTTGGTTAAAAATCGCGCAAGTACCACTCATGTCGCGCAAGTATACTTGCGCGACCAATACTTGCGCGCCACCGCAGGACTTGCGCGCCTTTCAAGACTTGCGCACCCCTATCTTTTTGGGTGCCCATATTGCCCATTTTTACCTCTCTTCATCCATTTCACCTTTCCTTTTTAAGATTCAGTCTTCAAGACACTCTTCAAAGCCATTTATTGAATGAATTCTTGATTTGACTTTCTTATCTGAAAGGAATTCTGTGAAATCTCTCTCAAAGTCTAGTGATTTAAATATCCTTATGTCACTAAAATACGGGGAGTTCATTCATTCAACCTCATCCTTTAAGATGAGAAAATCTTAACCTGGGTCTCCTTTTCAGGAATAATCCCCAGTTATAAAACCTTTGATCTGGGCATCATTCTTAAGAATAAGCCCCAATCAAGTCCTTTAATCTTGGGAATCCTCCTTAGGAGTAAGCCCCAAACCTTAATCCCTAACCTGAGTCTCCTTTTCAGGAATAAGACTCAGTCATAACCTTGGGCTTCCTTTTCAGGAGTAAGCCCCAAGTCCCCTAACCTGGGCATTCTTCTTAGGAGTAAGCCCCAAGTCTCTTAAATTTCTCTTAACCAGTCATAATTTACCTTTGATTTGGGTTTCCTTTTCAGGAGTAAAACCCAATCATAAGTCCCCTCCTAACTTGGGCATCCTCCTTAGGAGTAAGCCCCAATATTAGAGTATTCAAATCTCCATGAAGCACATATAACTTTATGGACCCTGTTCATGGATTTTCTCCCTAAAAGTAAATCCTAAACCTTCATCTATCTGGGCAGTCATCCATACATAAGCCCCAAGCAAATTCTTATGATTGCATCTTTCATGGCACAATTGTCTAAATTTTACCAATACCTCTTGTTTCTCACACCGAGCATGACTCACGTGAGCTTAGAGTGTAAAAGTAATTATGACATTCATCTTTGAGCCATCAATCATAAACATCATACCCCATTACTCGAACTATGTGGGTTCTGATTCCTTTTTCCGAAACAAAGGATACGTAGGTAGCCCATTTATGGGTTCGATCCCAATTTTGAGATAATCACTGTCCTTCTGAATGACGATAAACTTCAAGTGCCCCACTGAGTGGATTTAAAACCAGTCTGGTCGTCATAATGACCAAGAGACTTTTATATAAATGTTTTGAAGGATACCATTGACCAAAAATCTCTAAACAGCTATAGATGATTCTCTATTGATGAAGAACCTCGAATACATATAAAAGATTCTCTGAATTTCTTGCATATTTAATCATTGATTGTTAAAACTTAAGGAAAGCTCATTTTATACTTGGTAATGTAATAAGGATTCACGAACATAACTTAAATCTATAAAGAGAGTCCCGGAGTAGAAAATAATTCTCCTCAAAAAGGTGTGATGAGTCCGACCTCCCATCCTCTAGACCAATGCAAATTCCTAAGCCTCATCAGTCCACAAGCTAATGAGCGTCTGCCTTTGGAAAGTAGGTCCCAACGGATGTGGAATCATTGGATGTTTCCGGTTCTACGAATAAACCCGTTAGAAACCGATCGGAACATTTGAATCTCCCGTCCAGGAGGTCATCCCCGGATTCCGTGCGAAACAGATTTCAATTTACTTTAGTATAATAGATTTTAGAGTTAAAGAAGTTATATTCAATTTTATTAGTGAGTTTGAATATATATATAATAATATAGTTTACACCTATGATATCACATTAAGAGTATATGAAATTTATTAATGAAGATAGTGAGACTTATATTTCTCATAATTATTTATGAAATAAAATTCTACTGATAAGTGAGGATACCATAGTACATGAATATACGGATTTATTTCTTCATAATTCACTTGATGTTACTATGAATATGGTTATTAAATTCAGTATTAATGTAGATCTAGAAGATAAACTGATTGAATTATTGTAAATAAAAATAATACTTTTCCTTATATAGATGAATTATCTGATCAGATTTAGGGTGTGTAGTTTTCTTCAGGGATTGATCCCCTGTTACGATATATTCACCTGAATGTGAATGGGAAATACATTCTAAGGATAATGTTTTGTACTAAGAATTACCAGTATGAGTTTATAAATATTCCATTTAGGTTGATGAAAAAACTTTTTGTGTCTATAGGTCAAAAGAAACGATATTTTCATGAGTATTTGGTTATATTTATTAAGGTTTTAACAAATTAAAATATAAATTATTATAAATGATATAAGGAATATGAAAAACATGTAACTATTTTTCCTAAGTATCTAAATGAAAAAAAATTTATATTAAATTAAATTTAAATTAGTCTTGTATATATAATTTTTATTCTAGGGGAATATTATTTCAAATAATAGTATAATATTTTCCTCTATTAAAAGAAATATAGTGTAAAAGTGGACGATAACAATAATTATCACTGAGATTTGATGTTTTTATTGATTAGTGGGTTAATTTATATTATTTATTGAATGAATTACATGGTTATCTAGACCACTAGATATGTTAACTCAAAAAAGTGTAAAATTAAATTTGTAAATAGTGATTGTTGAATGTTTCTCAGAATTAAAAATAAGATTTTTTGACAGCCTAGTGTTTTCCTCAAAAACAATTAATGGACAATTCTCCTTCTTTATTAATGCATCTTTGATTGGAATCAGTTCTGTCATGATGAAATATGTTCAATTAATTGCATATATTTCATGAAAGTTTAAACAATATGATAATTATTACCCTAGCCATAATTATTAACTTTTAATCGTTGTTTTTTTTGTTTAATATTTATATGTATCTTTTTTAATGGGTAAAATTTAAAATTTATATTATCCCTTAAAGTTTCATATATTTATTCACTCAAAAAGAGTTAAACATGCGGAAGAGTGTGACACTATGAATAATTATTATATAGTTATTTTATAATAAAATAAATAACTTTAACATCATGATTTACACACAACACTTAGTTGTCTTCTGTTACATGAAACAATATGTTTTTCAATTGGTTACATTGAAAAAAAGATAGATGTTTACTAAATAAAAATATATTAATGAAATATTATTATCTAATATAATAGTTATAACAACAACCTTATAGTTTATGTTTTTAATAGTACCAATGAAAATATTTAAATTATGGTCATCTATAAAATTGAAAAAAATAAGAATCCTTTTAAAGAAAAATAAATTTTTGTAGAAAAAAAATATTTATCTAAAATAAGGTGTAATCACTTATATAATGTTTATTTTAAAAAACAAACATCACTTTTAAAATATTAATAAATAATTATCTTGGGGTGAATTTGTTTCTATGAATTTTCGTTTTTTAGATGAATTAACAATATTTTTGTCTTTTAATTGAAAATGTCTCTTTCATTAAAATAATTTATAGTGTTAAATTATATTTTCAAAAGGGTTGGATATAAAATGATATAAATTTTTTATAAATTAATACTATTTGCTTAGTTTTAATCATTTTTGTATTGAATTTTTATTTAAATATTTTTTAAACATGTGATCATTTTAATTTTAAAAACCCACTTTCTCGTCACGTTTGTGTGATTAATATTAAATTAAATTTATCCACTTATATAAAATCAATATAGGAAATTTTATTCCATATTTGTTTATTAATAATTTATAATTTATCATAAGTTCGCTTTAATTTTCTATCAAAAATAATTTTTAATGTAGTAAAAACTAATTAACATGGTTTAGGAAAAAATGGGTTTATTAGGATGGGGGTTAAACTAAAAAGATAAAAGTAAAAATGATTTATAAACATATCTAGAAATACTTTTATGGATTAAATTTTACCATTAAACCTATATTATATTATAAGGGACCAATTTATACCATTGTGACATATAAAAAAGGAGGGACCACTCAATTCTTTTCAAAAATACCATCTATTTCCTCTAACCCACTTATAAATGGCCACCACTCTTTTCTCTTCTTTAATACTTTAGAAATATTTATTTTGGAAACTAAATGACCATTGAACCACCAAAATTCAAAATCCTCAAACCATTGTACTTATTTTTTTTAATAAATACAACCTTTTAAGTCATACTGCCAACCTAAGAAGGGTGCTCGAAGAAGAGGTAATATCCTTCAACAAATGCCATTATCAAACTTCTTTCTCCACCTCATTAATTTCTTAATTAAAACAATATGATATAATAACCTCAATATCCTAGAAATAATGTTTTTTATTTAATTTTGTAATTATCTATGACCATCTTCACCTCAATCAAATGGATTTTAAAATCATCATTAATGTGTGTGACGAACTACCACCTCAAGAACCAATGCCATTCAGTTTTCCATTCACTCTTATAAAGGGTAGTTATAATGATGGATATAATATACATATATGATATTTAAAAATATTTATAACTTTTGAGTCACTATATCATATATATATATATATATGTTAACCTTATAATTTGTCGGAGATCTGATAATGTCACTCTTGTGTATGGCAGACTACAGTCGCTTGAAGCGATGTGATTCATCTTTCAGAAACACATCACATGGGGGGTGATGAAGATAATCATAATTATTATATGTGATTTAATGGAAATAATTATTATATTCATGACATATTTTTCATTTTTTAATGATAATATATTTAATTTTTGTCTTTCCCTTTCCCTCATATAAATATTATAACAGCGTTCATCTACGTGTGCACTACAACCTTTACAAGGAAATGAAACTATACTTTCATCACCACACTAAAATTATGATATATATAAGTATATAATATGATATAAGTGAAATTAGTATCATTATGTAAAGGTATATTATTACTTACCCCATTTTGGTAATTATTAGTGAAAATTTGAATTTTTTGTCTTACTTACATACGGTATATCGTCTCCATGAAAGTAACAAAAATAATTTTTCATAACCATCATTCATGATTCATTTTAAAAGTAAAATTTACAACAAAATATTATCATTATTTCATTATTATAGTTATGGATATGATATAACTATATAATATGAGAAATAACTAGATCATTCATGATGAGATTGGTTTGAAAAAATAAACCAATTAACACATGAAACTATGAAAATAATTAATTGTTGTTAATAAATGGTTGATAAGGCTTTATAAAAGAATAATATATGATAATAAAATATTAATACTATTCTATTATAAATCAATTTCATGATTAAAACCTATATAATGTTTTGTTAATAGTTTTAAACCAAAATAATGTGTTAGGTAAGGAATTTCATCTCAATTTAAATTCCATTATGAATTATTTGTTATTATACCGAAATTCACATTATTGTGTTGAATTAATTAAAATTAATATTTAATATCCTAAGTAAAATATAGTTTCTGGTATTTTATGTTTCAAATTCAATCATTTCAAACTATAGTATTTGGGATTAAATTTACCAAGTGGTAAAATTTATTGTGAAATCTCACATTATTTTATGACTGCTAAATTTATCTCGAATAAATCACATTATTATGATCATATTTCATTGTTAATTAAACTTATATTAAATTAATAAGTTAATTTATGGTGGATTTAATTACAACCAAAACCATATATCATTTTTATACATGGTGTTCACTTTGAATTTTTTTAATAACTATGTAGATGTTGATAAATTTGTATCTGTTAATCAATATAGCTATTTGATTATAAAGAATGTTGATTCATGAATTAAATTTATTATTCAATATATTTATAATTATTTGGAATCAATGTGATCGGTGTGGCCTTGTATAATATATCCCCTTAATGAATCAGTATGGATCAAAAGATAAATTATGTTTGGAAAATTAAAGGGAATTATACATATTGATTTTAAACTGTCTTAATATTGGTTTTAATAGGTGATACATCATTATTAATTAGATAATGTCTTCTAATAATTATGAATTTACTTATTTAAGAGTTATTTTATTATTATCCATGATAATTTCACTATGATATAATCCATAGATGCATTTTATATTCATTTGATTGACTAAATGACTTGTGATTTATGTTATTTACCATTCTAGGTTGATTATTTCACATCTTGTTAGTTAAATTGAATATGTTATCATTTATTTACCCTTACATGTGGATTATTCTTAAATATTTTTATTTATTCACTTTTATGTTACACTTACATGTAATTTGAGATCATCATTATTTTTTTACTTTCCATGTGATATGAAGATGATTCTTGGAATGAGTTTCAAGGATTCTATGTTTTTAATTTTCTTATGGATTATTTTATTTTCCAAAAGTAAAATGTGTATCACACATGTATAAATTATTAAAAAACTAATAAAAATTTTGGTCCTTGATGATGTGATTCCTTAAATCTAGGATAATTTAATGAAGAATACAATGACACCAGGCTACTTTGGTCAGAGTCATTATGAAGAGAATATGGATAGAACAAATAATAGATTATTAATTCAAAATTGACTAACATATAGGTAAATAAAAAAATTATATGATCTATTAATCAAAATATATAATGCATAATTAGGTATTATATGTTTGGAACTTTGTACAATGGTTATTTATTTAGTTAATGTTGTCTTTGAAAATTGAAATATATAATATAAGGTCTCAGCCTTAAATGATTCATAATCTTGAGTGAAGTTAAGAATTCACATTAAGGATATATTCAGGTTTATAGTTTTATGGAATTAGTCTATAATTATTACATAGTTGACCTTGACATTACATGTGGACACTTACACTCATTATCCACTTTCTCCACCGAAGGAAACCATTTAAATAGAACATGATTTCCTTTTCTTGGTAAAAATATTCTTTAATTCTTCCATTCTCTTATACATCCCTTTTACCTGTGGAAAACATTTCAAAAACATGGGATGACCTTAAATATCTTATTAAGTAATATAAAATAATGAGTAAAACCATTATTCCATAAAAATTTAATACCCTTAAATAATTTTTTTAAAATAATAATCTTCACCTATAAAAACTAAACTACCTATCATACATCAGGTAATCATTTGATTCCCAGAAAACATAGTAGAAATCATAAACCACAAAATTTTACACGTGGAATCCATATCATACATAAATTTTAGATTTCAAATTTATAAAGGGAGTAACTTTTGTTGTTACATTTGGAATACCCCTCAACGTATATTAAATAAATATATTAGGATAAACCATAATGTTTACCTTTGTCACGTAACCCAATGCATTGTAGAGCTATCACCTGGTCACACATCCTCAGCTTATCACGGAACCACCCATATACATAATAAATTCCCAAGTATCATAAAATTATTATAACACATAAAACCATATTAAAGGAAAAATAACATTTCCACATTTTCAATCACAATATATCATTTAAAGATATGATATAATCAATCCAATTTATAAAAACACATTTAAAACATTTAAAAAAGAATATTTTTGAATCAATGTGTCCCATATCACAATGAAAATTTTAATGAAATTAAAATTTTAAAAAAGTAACTTCCATATAAATAAATTATTAAACCCTTTTTTGAAAACATGGTCATTAATGAGAAATATTTAGAGGAATAAATATTTAAAACGTTTTAAATGATGTTTTAATTATAGAGTCTCATAACACTTGAGAATCAATTGATTAAAAATCATTAAAGAATAAAAAACCCTTAAATTTCATGATGGAATAAAAATTCATGATATAAATTATCAAAAGAGTTGAATATACACCTTATAGGATAGTGAATGCTCACAATATCAAGATATACCTCTATGAATGGATATTGAGATGTTGTACCTTACAAATATCATTACATTATATTAAGGATTAATCAATGAAATAATTAATTGTGAAAAATATAAATACAAGTAAAATAAAGTGATATTAATTGGAACACAATGAGAGGTCATTCAAACGTATTCTTGAAAAATAAAAACCAACTTCATGGATAATTAACACAACGAATGAATATTGAGTAAATTTTACTCTTAAAAATATAATTTTGTTTATAAAATAGATTGAATTTGTGTATTCACTATAAATACAGATAAATAAAGTATACATGCATGATAGGATATCAAAAAAATTCTCACATAATCATAGTATTACATAATCAAGTAATAGAAGATTTACCCAAAGAATGAAAATTGGGTTAAAAGTTAATATAAATTACGTAAGAATTTATCAATGGGGTGATTATGTGTTGAAATATTACACGAACACAATGAGAAGTGTAAATTATGACATAAATAAATAAATAAATAGGGATTCGATACAAAATCTTGGAATAATATAATAAAAAAAGTATGCATAAAACCCAATGATTGGAAATCAAGTTTAGAAATTCTGTTAACTTGAATCCAACTTTTCTTGTTCATTATTTATATTCCATAATAATAAAATTAGATAAATTTATACATATATCATAACTGTTTTTAGGTTTATTATTATTTTTATATTAAATATTATCATGTTATAAAAATTAGACAATTATTTATGTTCATATCGGTCTTTTTTGGATATTCATAATTGAGTTGAAAATAAACTCATTTTGATGTAAATTATCCATGTAGTCTAAAGTAAATCATATCCAGAATGTTATTCATGAATTAAATATCATATATATCAATTATATATGTGTTTATAATATCCATAATTTGTGTTGATAATAAATGAAATGCACATTTTCTAGAGATGGCAGGTCGTATGTATGCATGAATGATACTTTCATTTATTTGTCATATTTAAGGAATTACAACTAAATGATATATAAGAATATCATAATTAAATTATAATATATATTTTATATATGTTACATAATTTCATTAAATCCATCATTTATGCATTCTAGGTATGGAATGAATGATTTATATAACATTGAGGGGGTGGTAGTCCACAATTCCTCAAACAAAAATATCTTATTTACACAACATGGAAAGCATAAAGGTATGATATAAATAAAAAATACAGAAGCATTGAGAAAATAAAAATATAATATATATCATATATAAATATATTCCAATCATAATGGCCACCATGAGATGTGGTATGAGAAAAGTGAACAATCATCATTCTGTGAGGCAGAAGTTTGTCGTACGGAGAAATAGTATGTTCATATCAATTAGATGGAGATGTGTGTAAGTGTACATTTAATCATTATAATTAAAATATTCAAGAATATTTAGGATACTGGTTTTTTTATGTAAACATATAATTTGGAGATAATTTGTAGTAGATAAAAAAATAATGTAATGAAACGTGAGAAAAGATGTCACCTCTAAATCGAGTAGCATCTTTTGATTTGAGCCTAAAAGCATTCTTGAATTTACTTACTCCAAAGGGAAGTCTTCTAGGATAAAGGGTGTATTTATGGACCGTATTTGAGTAGATTTTGGATGAACCAATGCGCTTGATATGTTTGAGTATATAGGTAATGTTTGTGGCCTTTTATAAGATGGAGTATGGGCACTATTAGAAAGTATTGAAATATTATTTTATTATAAATTAAATTTCTAATTATAATACATAAAAAGTTATAAGATGAATAAGGGTATATATCCTCTCAAATAATAGTTTTTACACAAGTTTAGGTCTTAAATAAACCTTATCTTTTAGCATTAACCCTTTGTTAGAAACATTAACTCGTACAATGTCTTCTTGTATTTTCCTAATATATAGTTACTATAGTTACTATAAAATTTCAAGAGAACCAAAAGTGGATAATTATTGAAAATTTAAATATTATATAAATCATTTGGAGGATTCTTATATTTTTTGAACTGTTATATCATTTATTAAAATATTATTTTCTTAAAACTCATTTATGTCAATTTTGACAAAACATAGAAATTCATTTTTGTTAAAGTCATAACAACATGATTACATCAAACCAAAGGCATGAAATCAAATATAATATGTCATAATAATTCATAAAATTATTTTACGTCATAAAAATGTTCATATTACATATATTTTAATATTTATAAATTCATTTATTTGAATCATTCATTAATATGGTAATCACACCATCATCATTGTGTCATAAATAAATAAATAAATTTATTGTATAAAAAGTAAAAATAAAATAAAATGATGTAGGAAATATAATTAAAATTTTAATTACTATTTATAGTCATAGATATCAGTTATATAACCCTATGATAAAATTTATTTTGTAAAAGTTACATGTTTATGTTGTATTTCTCTTTTCTTTAAATTAAATATTATAAAATGTCATTTTCACATGCAAGTGGCTCTCAAATGACTATGTTGTGTCCTAAAGACTCTCATGGTAGTACATATCTCATAAAATAGGATTAAGACTCATTTTAGTTTAGTTTTATATTATTATAATTTTTAATTTTTTACCCTTATTTTCCAGATTTACCCATTTACAATGGTAAATAAAAATAATTATTAAAGTTATTATTCATAATGTCCAATTAGAAAGGGTACATATTTAACAAATTTAGAAATTATGATTCCATATATGGAATATGTTTTTCTAAATTCAAAAGACATAAATTTTAGAAATTTAATTAAGATTAATTACCGTTGTAAAAACCCAAAAGCGGGTTTTTAAGAAGTTAAATCTATCAAAATATTGACATTGTTTATGTCCAATTAAAATGTGAGATTACATCAAATGACCAAAATTGGATTAAATGATTAAAAATTAATCCAATTATACTTTAAAAAAAATAAAAGAAAAATATATATCTATATAAATAAAATGAGACGAATTTTTTTTTTGAATTAAAATCCTGTATATTTCTCAATTCATTAAAAATTGCATTTTATCATTAAAATAGAAAAATATTGAAAAATTAAATATTTATTTCCCACTTATAATAAAAAAAGATTATTTTTTCAAATAAAACATATAAAAATTACAAGAACTTGATTTAAAAAGGTTTCTCTATAAAAAAGTGTTAAAACTAATGTTTTCCGAAAAATACTTCTTTTATAAAAAAAATTGATTTGTTTTTATATCATATCTAGAAAAAATATGACATGAATTTTAAATATTAAATTGAATATAAAACATATATAAATTATTAAAAATTTATGTGACTTTATGAACATAATTATTCACTTTTAAAATGGGTTTTCATTAAAATACATCCTTTATATTAAATTGGTTTTTATTTCCATTTCTAATAAATTTAGAAACCAATGAATCGTTATACGAACATGTGTAAACCATATTTTGTTAATTCATTTAATATTATTTACTACCTCTAATAATATGTCTAGGAATTAACAAAAATTATAAAAAAAAATATTATTACTAAATTATTTTTTGGTATAACTCAATGTCGTGTACAACGTATGATTTTAGAGAAAATCGTTGTTGTGTATCGAGAAAGCTATTGGGAAAGGTCTTAACTTTAATATAAAATTAATATATTATTCATAAATGTTATTAGATTTGAAAATGTATAATTCTATAAATACGTGGGACATTTCATTATTCCCCCTTTTTGAAATTGCATCCACAAAATTTTAATATTGGGATCAGTAACATCATTGAAAATCCCACATCGAAAAAATAGTCAATAAAACTATCACATTAAATGAAATTAAGATACGTACAAAGGTCACCCGATATTACACATACAAGGATTCCATGTAAGGAAACATGTATATGGAAGAGAAAATAACCACATTATATGAATGGAGAGTGATATAAAACATGATTATGAGAAATTTCAGTACCAGAAAACCATAAAAATGTAATGGGTAAAATGTTCTTTGATATCCTAGCATAAAAATTAAAAGGAAAACCATTTTGTTTTAAGGTAAATTCAATAAAATTGAGGAAATATTTTAACAATTATAATAATAACATATGGTAACATATGGTAACATACATAATTTTCATGTATATTTTCATCCGTTAATAAATATCAACCACAAACTCATCTTTTCTCCAAACGAAGTGAGTTCAAGATGACATAGTCACATCAGAAGTGCTAGAATCAACCTCTAGAGAATCACATAATCCATAAAAGATGAACTATTTATTTCAACATTCTTTTGACAACAAATAACACCAAAATGGTCTGTAAAAGATAAGATAATCCCCAAATAGGATATTCTGTTTTAAAAATAAATACTACTTTTAATCACCAAAATTCAATAAACAATACACAATATTCAAAAAATACCATTCAATAAACATTAGTCCTCAAAATTCCACAGAATAATCTAAACTAAGATTGAAACCCAAAATTTAGAATGATTTAATCACAAAGACTTCTATGATAAATCATATAGTTTTTATATTAATAAAATCAACTACTCTTAAAGTCTTATACTTATAAGTAATTAACCTAATCACATATTCTCCATGATAGGTTAATTTTTTGAAAAAATAACCCAAATTTCTTTATTTCTATGATGGAAACATAGATTATTCAAAATTAAAAGTCAAATATTACTCTTAAAATGAAATCCCATAATATTCTATTGTACTTAAGAATATAATGTTCCCAAAATAGAAAACGTCTTCCAATATAACATTTATCACTATATAATCAAATCATTTTCTTATACAAAGGATATCATTTTGATAAAAAATATATTCCCTAAAACAACTAATTATTTATCCATAAAATCATTTAACTATGTGTAATAATTAATACTAAATAGGGGCATCATGTAGTCCAGTGGTAGGTGATAAATCCCAATCTCACATTGGTTGTGGGTTTGTTTCCAACTGTTCTATCTAATGTGATGGATTGTCACACGGTCTGTGTGATACCCATTTTAAATTTTTTAATAATTTTTATAACAATAAAAATATGAGATAAAATCCTAAAAAATACATGTAACATGTTCTAACATCATATTTTATTTTATACCTCACATTTTTCATCCCAAAAAATTAATAAACAATAATTTCCTTCAAGGTGAATGTCTCCAAAAATATAATTGTTCACCTTAATATTTTAGATCATAAATCCTGAAAAGTGGGTTATAAGACATTGAACTTATGATCTACCATATAATTATAAACACATGATGATATCCTTAGCCCTTAAGAATTCATCTTAATCTCCAATGATGTCTAAATTGTCCTTTGATATCAATTATAAGGCCACATCCATAAATGTTACATAATAATGAGTTAATTCAACAATTAAAATTGATTATATTTTCATGTTTAAAGTATTATATAATTAGGTCATAACTATAACTTAATAGACCCAAATATTACATGTGGACAATAACACTCAGAATCCACTTTTTCCACCATTGGAAACCCTTTAAACCAAACAAGATTTATTTTTCATGATAAAAATATTATTAAATTCTTCATTTCTCTTATCCATCCTTATACCCTATAGAAAAAATTTCAAAAAACATTTGATAAAAATAAAATGCTCAGAAATGTATATAAAATAAGGAATAATACAGTTAGTGCATGAAAATTTAAAACCCATGAAAACATTTTCAAAAAATCATACTTTTAAACCATAAAACTTAAACTGCTGAGCTTATATAATGTAATCAAATGAATCCAATAAGACATTAATGAAATCATAAAACATAAAGTTAACTTATGCAATCTATATCATACTTAAATTGTAGCTTCCACAACTACATAGGTAATAACCTTCATGGTAATTTTTGGAATACCCATTACATTATATTCCCTAAGTCTATTAGGCATAACCTTAATGATTACCTCTGTCGTGTTTCCCAGTGCATTGGAGAGCTATTATGAGCTCAACCTCCATCAGTTTATCAGGGAACAACCTGTATACATAAGAAATTCCCAAGTACAAAAATATTATCCTAACACATAACACAATCTTAAATTAAAAATAACATTTCCACATTTTCATTCACAAGATACTATTTCAAGATATTGACATAATAAATCCAACTTATAAATATACACATTTAAAACATTTAAAAAGAATATTTTTGTATCAAAGTGTTTTATACAACTTTGAAACATTAGAAAGAATTAAAATTTCAAAAAATTAAAGTCCATATAAATAAATATATAATACCATTTAGAAAATAAGGTCATTAATGAGAATGATCTGAATAAATAAATCATTAAAACATTTATAGTGATGTTTTATTTAAATAGAAAGGTAACACTAGATAAACACTTAAATAAAAATAATTATAGATTAATTCAAAAAATATTCAAATATCATTATAAAATATAAATTTATGATATAATATCTCAAAAGAGTTGTATATAAACCATATAGGATAATAAAGGTACCAATATCAAGATTAGCCTCAATGAAAAGATTTTGTGACATAGTGTAACATCCCAGGTAAATAAAGAATAAAGAATTTTCATATTTATTAATATTTTTGAATTAAATATTAATTTTACTTTAAAGGGGTTTCTATGATCGATAGCGTACCCGATACGCAACGATGAGTTCCTTTGAAAATTTACGTTGCACATTAGTAATAAAATAATAATATTTTAAATGTTAGTTAACACGTAGTCATTGTACTAGCGGGAATGGATAGAAATAACTAAACTATGATTATATATCTTTGTTAAATGTTTTTACATTTATCTAATAAAAGATAAAGGCTTAAAATACGAAAAGAATTCAATTTTAGGCTTATATACTCTAATTTTCACGAAAGGTCCAGTTATCACCTTTTGACGACGAACTGTCATTAAATATAGTTTTGATCGATATTATTAATTCTATTGGACCAAATATAACTCTCCTTTAGAATCGGGACATCAAAATTTACTTTGTGTAAATTTTTGGTATCTTTCCGATAAAGTTCATTTTTTTAATGAATAGTGTAAAATGTTGTATTTTAATTCAAAACCACTTTTTAATTTAATTTTTTAAGATGATTAAACTATCTTTTGAATTGGTTTTAAAGTGAAATTAGAATATATTTTTACCATTAAATCTTATAGTGGTCATTGGAATTAATTTCACTTTGAAATCGGACTTAAACTAGTGTCAATCTTTTGATACTTATTGTTTCATAAAAACACGCTATTTGCTCTGACAGCAGGAATTAATTATTAAATTAATTAATGCAACTTATATGTTGTGAATTTGGTAAAATGGACTTCATTTTTGAATTCGGAATATCAAATATAGCTTAGGGTGATGTTTTGGTATTTTTCTGAAAAACTTCAATTTTTGATGAATAGTGAAACCACTAAGTGGTACTTATAAAAACTGATTTTTCGTTTAAATGAAATTTTACCACTTTTGTGTCTTGAATTTCTAAAATACAACATACATTATTGTCATTAAGAAGTAAAATGTGGTTTAATGAGATTAAATTTTTTTTGGTGAATAGTAACTTTTAAGTTCTTAATCGCGATTAGAGGTAATTAGTGTAGTTTAAGGTAAAAATAATGTTTTAATAATATTAGATGAGCTTGACACATGTTCTACTCTTATTGGATGTGTCATGGCCGACCAAGAAATGCCATGGGTCAACTTGGGGACTCCATGGATCCACTTTGGTTGGGAAATGACATAAATAACTTTTTATTTAATGTTAAAGTAAAAATGACATACACATGAGATGTTTTACTAAAACAATTTTGACATGGAGTTGTACAAGTCCGATTTTTTGCTATAAATATTCATTAGAAAGATAAATAGATTTACTACATCATATTTTTTTATAATTTTTAGACATTAAATAAATTAAATTATCTATGACATCATGATGATGCTGCGATGACCTCATTATTTAACAATTTAAATAAAATGGAACGATAATGTAAAATATAAGACCTACACATGACCAAAACCTATTGGATGGGTGGATTTCGAACCCCTGTCACCTTATCCTTGAAACACATCATTGTGGGACCAATAAAATCCGAAACTCATTTGAAAATAAAGTTACATTTTATACCTTTCCAAGAGTGCCCCTCCTCTCCTCTTATAAAAGGCCCCCACCTATACCTCTTTACCCACAATCCCAAAGCCTTTGGCACGGCCAAAACCTGCCCATTTTGGCTCTCCACATACCTCTATTACTCCTTGAATCCTCACTTTTGGCAGAATACTTCCCAAGGAATCCTTTGAGCTCAAATCTAAGATAGTTACACGATTTTAAGGTAATGTCTTCTTTTGAGTCCTTTTGTTTTATTTTGCTTCTCCAACCCCCTAAACTCTTTTTATTCTTTTCTTTTGTAACAAATCCAGTATCCTCAATATAATAGGATGTTGTTATAAGAAGTATTCGAGCTACACTTACACACACCTATATCTAATGGTTAAAGAACATACTATTTCCGTGGATGGCGAATTTCTGCCTCCCGAAACGATGACTGTTCAACATTTTTTTAACACCTTCAAAGGTGGAAATTAAGATGTCACTATATTTATATATGATATATAATATGTTTTCGTTTTCCTTAAGCTTCTTTATTTTTCATTTATGGAATACCATTATGGTTTCCATTATGGGTAAACGCAATATCTTCATTTAAGGAAGTGCGGACTACCGCCCCTCAAAGTGATGTGATTCGTTAATACCATATGTGGGACGTATAAAAGATGGATTTAAAGTTATTATATATGATGTTATACTGGAATTATAATATACCTATATATCATTATTATTTCATTCCATCAAAGTATGAGATAGAAATGAAAGTAGCGTTCATGCGTATGTACGACTTATCGTCTCCATGAACGGTGCATTTCATTTCTTATCCCCAAATGTAATGTACTATTAAAAGTACATGTATATAATGGATATATATAATGAATGATACATCTAAATGATGAATATAATTTTGAATTTAAATATACATACCTCTCATTTAGTTTTAATTCCATTAATATGACAAAGAAATGAAAGTAGCCTTCATGCATACGTACGGCATACCGTCTCCATGAACGGTGCATTTCATTTCTTACCTATAAATGATTATGTAATATTATAAATACATGTATATGATGGATATATATGATATATATGCTATCCAAATCAGGAATTTCATTCTGGAGATAAAAAACCTTTGACCACACGAACAACATGTAATTGTAAGAAGTCCACTTTCGACTTAAGAACCAAATATCGACAAAAAAACATTATTAACATAAATGGTTACATAATGTTTATAAAATGGAAATAAGTGATATAAAAGGAATAATTAACTTTAAAAAGGTTCTTAATCAAGTATAAATTAACTCAAGTTTATTATTCAGGACGTTAAAGAACGATCGAGTCAAGTCGGACCCGAGGTAAGGGACATCGTCTCAATCTCCTTTCATTGAGGAATATTTCAT
Source organism: Viscum album (assembly GCA_963277665.1). Classification (NCBI taxonomy): domain Eukaryota; kingdom Viridiplantae; phylum Streptophyta; class Magnoliopsida; order Santalales; family Viscaceae; genus Viscum; species Viscum album. The sequence continues at coordinate 1,173,905,225 of OY728153.1, read as the reverse complement.
TTTATACACAACATTCTTTTATACGGTGTATAAACCCCTTTGAATTTTACTTTTATACAAAATGAATCTTTTTCTATGAAGCGTTTTACTAAATGACAAAATGGAATGTTTTTTTTAACGTACGCGGTGACAACGACCTTTTCCGTCACCACAAGTATTATTTGGTCTTTGGATTCCTCACCAAGCCCTAATGTCTTTAAAATAAAATAAATACCATATAATCTTTTCTGTATTTTGGTATTGAAAATGGTTTTGATAAAGGATTCTATTATGTCAATATATTTAAATGATATATTGTGATTGAAATGTGGAAATGTTATCATTCCTTTATATTGGTTTTATGTATTATGATTTTATATTGGTACTTGGACATTTGACGGGTGGTTACGTGATAATACATCGGGTGGTGCCGTGAATACCAGGACGGGTGGATACGTTATAACCTCCAATGCATTGGGTATGGAAGTCGGCCGTATGGCTATTCCATTAAGTATGTATGGAAGTTGGTCATATGGCTATTCCATTAAGTGATATGTGTGGAAGTCGACCGTATGGTTATTCCACTTAAGTATGTTTATGTCCAAGGTTACCTTTATATATGTTATGTGTTCTTTATATGGGTTTTATGGTAATCCTTGGGTTACAAAAAGGTAAGTAATGATATTTTATTCAGTAACGAGTTTTTTACTACTTCATAAAGGTGAAAAGTATTACTTTGATAATGTATACATGGGTTAATTTTTGTTTTGATAAACTAACAGTTTTTATTCTTTGTGTATCCCTTACTGAGCTTTTTATGCTCACCCCAAGTTTCATTGAACTGTTTTTCACAAGACTTAATGTGTAATAGGGTCAATGATGGGATCAAGGGAATGTCATGATATATAAAACATGGAACTAGACATGTTTGTTTTTAAGAGTTTTTTTTATTCTATGGAAACACAGTAGAAGTGTCTTCTTTGTAATATTTTGAGATGTAATTGTTATGTTCTATTTTATAAAACTCTAAACCTAAAAAGATCCTCAATGTGAATTATTCATTTAATTCAATATTAATTAATGTTTTAGGCCGGGGCCTTATAGTTGGTATCAAAGGTCGGTTTAGATAACTTTAGGAGTTAGAAAAGTGTTAAATTATAATATGATTGAAATGATATAGCATTTAAAGATTACCATGTTGCTTTGCCAAAGATATTTCTGGGTTAAGAATGGTTTTTCATAGAGGAAACAGAACAAATTTTCTAGGAAGGCATTTAGAGGGAAATGAACTTTGAAATCAATATCTTGAGATGGTCAAAATCATAACTAAACAGTTTGTTGCAGTGATGGCTCAGTTGACTTAGGTGAAAAATGTTGGTTGTTTTTATTGATGACATTTGGTGTTTTCTAAAAGTAAAGAGGAGCATGAAAGTCATTTAAGGGTTACATTGTAAACCGTAAAAGAAAAGAAACTATATGGGAAATTCAGCATGTGTGAGTTTTGGTTACAACAAATTCCTTTCCTGGGTTACATTGTTTCAAAAGATGGCACAACTGTTGATCCTACTAAAACAAAAGATGTTTAAGAATGGCCAAGACCCACAAATCCAACCGAGATACGTAGTTTTCTTGGTTTGGCAGGTTACTACCGAAGGTTTTTTGAAAATTTTTCACAGTTATCTAGTCCAATGACTAAGCTAACTCGGAAGGGTGTTAAGGTTATCTGGACAAAAGAATGTGATTATTGTTTTTAGGAGTTGAAAAGAAGATTGGTGAATGCTCCAGTTTTAGCGCTTCCTTCCAGGAATGGTGAGTTTGTTATATACGGTGATTCTTCATTGAAAGGACTTTGTTGTGTCCTTATGAATAATGATCAGGTAATTGCTTATGCTTCACCCCAGTTGAAAATTCATGAGGTAAATTACACTAGACATGATTTGGAATTAGCTACTGTTGTTTTAGCTTTAAAAATTTGGAGGCATCATTTGTATGGAGTAAAGTTTGAAATATATACTGATCACAAAAGTTTAAAGTATATATTCACTCAGAAAGAATTTAACATGAGATAGAGGAGATGGCTGTAATTAATCAAGGATTATGTTTGTACAATTCATTACCATCCGAGAAAATCAAATAAAGTGGTTGATGCTTAGGGTCGAAAAAGTAATGCTTCATTAACCATGCTATGTTTGGAACGAGATCCTTTGGTTTTTGATTTGATGAACTTTGGCATAGATGTTGTTGGTGCAGGAAGTTCTTCTGTTTTGTTTCTGGTATCAGTGAGATCATCCCTATCAAACAGAGTCAAGCAAGCACAGAAGCAAGAAAGTGAGTTGGAGAAAAAGGTATAGCTGTTTCAGAAGGGTATGTTTCATGAATTCAACATTGATAATGATTGTGTTTTAATGTTTGGGAAGAGATTATGTGTGACTTGTGATTCACAGTTGAAGAATAAGTTTTTATGTGAGGCTCATAGTTCCCTGTTTTCAGTTCATCCTAGAAGTACTAAGATGTACGGAGATCTGCGGGAGTATTACTGGTGGGATGGAATGAAAAGGGATATTGCGGATTTTACTTTGAAGTGTTTGACTTGTCAGCAGGTTAAAGCCGAGCGGCAGTTAACGAAAGAGATGCTTCAGCCGTTACCAGTGCCAGAGTGGAAATGGGAAAATATATCCATGGACTTTGTTGTGGGATTACCGAAGACATCTATAGGTTATAATGAAATCTGGGTTATTGTTGATCGCTTGACTAAATCTGCTCATCTTCTTTCTATAAGAGATACTTTTTCCCTAGATCAAATTTTCCGTTTGTATAATAAAGAGATAGTCAGGTTACATGGAGTTACCCTCTCCATTGTATCTGATCGTGATCTTAGCTTTACTTCTAACTTTTGGAAAGGCCTTCAGAAGTCATTGGGTACTGAATTAAATTTTAGTACTGATTTTAATCCTCAATCAGATGGGCAGTCAGAATGAACAATTCATAACTTGGAGGATATGCTACGAGCTTGTTCGATGGATTATCAGGGAAGTTGGGACCAACCTCTTTCTTTGGTTGAGTTTTCTTATAACAACAATTTTTATTCCAGTATACATATGGTTCCATTTGAGGCATTATATGGGGAAGCATTGTTGAACTCCAGCATTTTGGGATCAAATGGGTGAAAGGAAGCTGATGGGACCAGAATTGGTAGAAGAGATGGCAGAAAAAGTTCAGTTGATTCAGAAACCAATGAGAATAGCTCAAAGCAGACAGAAGAGTTATGCGGATAACCGGAGGAAGGATCTATCTTTCGAGGTAGGTGATCATGTTTTTCTCAAGGTTTCTCCATGGAAATGTGTGATGAGATTTGGAAAGAAAGGAAAAGATGAGTCCAAGGTTCATTGGACCATATGAAATTCTGGAGAGAGTTGGATCAGTTGCTTACCGAGTGTCTTTACCTCCGAGTTTATCTTAGGTACACAATGTTTTTCAGGTTTCGATGCTGAGAAAGTATATGCCAGATCCATTTCATGTTTTGATCCCAGAGGTAGTTCAGTTGGAAGAGAATCTCTCTTATGAAGAACATCTAGTCCAGATTCTTGATCGAAGAGAGAAAGTGTTGCAAAATAAGGTAATCCACTAGGTAATGGTTTTGTGTAAAAACCATATGGTTGAAGAGGCAACGTGGGAATCTGAAAATGCTATGAGGGATAAATACCCCCACTTATTTTGATAAGTGAATAAAATTGCGAGGACATAATTCCCAAAAGGGGGGAAGGATGTAACATCCCAGGTAAATAAAGAATAAAGAATTTTCATATTTATTAATATTTATGAATTAAATATTAATTTTACTTAAAAGGGGTTGCTATGATCGATAGCGTACCCGATACGCAATGATGAGTTCCTTTGAAAAATTACGTTGCACACTAGTAATAAAATAATATTATTTTAGATGTTAGTTAACACGTAGCCGTTGTACTAGAGGGAATGGATAGAAATAACTAAAATATGATTATATATGTTTGTTAAATGTTTTTACATTTATCTAATAAAGGATAAAGTATTAAAATATGAAAAGAATTCAATTTTAGGCTTATTTACTCTAAATTTCACGAAAGGTCCACTTATCACCTTTTGACGGCGAACCGTCATTAAATATAGTTTTGATAGATCTTATAAATTTTGTTGGACCAAATATAACACTTCTTTAGAATCAGGACATCAAAATTTACTTTGTGTAAATTTTTGGTATCTTTCCGATCAAGTTCATTTTTTAATGAATAGTGTAAAATGTTGTATTTTAATTCAAAACCTCTTTTTAATATAATTTTTAAGATTATTAGATTATATTTTGAATTGGTTTTAATGTGAAATTAGAATATATTTTTACCATTAAGTCCAATAGTGTTCGTCGGAATTAATTTCACTTTGAAATCGGACTTAAACTAGTGTCAATCTTTTGATACTTAATGTTTCATAAAAACACGCTATTTGCTCTGACAGCGGGAATTAATTATTAAATTAATTAATTCAACTTATATGTTGTGAATTTTGTAAAATGGGATTCATTTTTGAATTCGGAATATCAAATATATCTTAGGGTGAAGTTTTGGTATTTCTTTGAAAAACTTCAATTTTTGATGAATAGTGAAACAACTAAGTGGTACTTATAAAAACTGATTTTTTTGTTTAAATGAAATTTTACCACTTCTGTGTCTTGAATTTCAAAAATCTGACATACATGGTTGTCATTAAGAAGTAAAATGTGGTACAATGATATTAAAATATTTTTTTGGTGAATAGTAACTTTTAAGTTCTTAATCGCGATTAGAGGTAATTAGTGTAGTTTAAGGTAAAAATAATGTATTAATAATATGAGATGAGCTTGACACATGTCCTACTCTTATTAGATGTGTTATGGCCGACCAAGACAATCCATGGGTCAACTTGGGGACCCCATGGAGCCACTTTGGTTGGGAAATGACATAAATAACTTTTTATTTAATGTTAAAGTAAAAATGACACAGACATGAAGTGTTTTCCTAAAACAATTTTTACATGGGGTTATACAAGTCCTATTTTTGACTATAAATATTAATTAGAAATATAAAAAGATTTCCTACATCATAGTGTTTGTTTTAAAATTTTTAGACATTAAATAAATTAAATTAGTTATGACATAATGATGATGCCACGATGACCTCATTATTTAACGATTAAAATAAAATGGAAAGATAATGTAAAATATAAGACCTACACATGGAAAAAACCTATTGGATGGGTGGATTTAGAACCCTTATCACCTTATCCTTGAAAAACATCAATGTGGGACCAATAAAATCTGAAACTCATTTGAAAATAAAGTTACATTTTATACCATTCCAAGAGTGCCCCTCCTCTCCTCTTATAAAAAGCCCCCACCTCTACCTCCTTACCCACACTCCCAAAGCCTTTGGCTCGGCCAAAACCTGCCCATTTTGGCTCTCCACATCCATATATTACTACTTTAAGCCTCAATTTGGGCATAAGTCTTCCCAAATAAGCCTTTGAGCTCAAATCTAATAGAGTTACCTGATTTTAAGGTAATGTCTTCTTTTGAGTCATTTCGTTTTATTTTTCTTCTCCAACCCCCAAAACTCTTTTTATTATTTTCTTTTGTACAAAATACAGTATCAAAAATATACTAGGATGTTGTTATAATAAGGATTCTAGATAAACTTACACACACCTACATCTAAGGGTTAATGAACATACTGTTTCCGTGGATGGCGAATTTCTGCCACCCGAAACGATGATTGTTCAACATTCTTTTAACACCTTCAAAGGTTGCCATTAAGATGTCACTATATTTATATATGATATATAATATGTTTATGTTTTCCTTAATCTTATGTATTTTTTATTTATGGCATACCTGTATGGTTTCCATTATGGGTAAACACGATATCTTCATTTAAGGATGTGCGGACTACCGCCCCCTCAAAGTGATGTGATTCGTTAATGCCATATGTGGGATGAATAAAGGATGTATTTAAAGTTATTATATATGATGTTATACTGAAATTATAATATACCTCTATATCATTATTATTTCTTTCCATTAAAGTATGATATAGAAATGAATGTAGCATTCATGCATATGTATGTCTTACCGTCTCCATGAACGGTGCATTTCATTTCTTATCCACAAATGTAATGTACTATTAAAACTACATGTATATAATGGATATATATAATGAATGATACATCTAAATGACTAATATAATTCTGGAATTAAAATATACATACCTATCATTTAGTTTTAATTCCATTAATATGACAAAGAAATGAAAGTAGCGTTCATGCGTACGTACGGCTTACCGTCTCCATGAACGGTGCATTTCATTTCTTACCTATAAATGATTATGTAATATTATAAATACATGTATATGCTGGATATATATGATATATATGCTATCCAAATCAGCAATGTCATTCTGGATGTAAATAACCTTTGACCACACGAACAACATGTAATTGTAAGAAGTCCACTTTCGACTTAAAAACCAAATATCGACAAAACAAACATTATTAATTTAAATGGTTACATAATGTTTATAACATGGAAATAAGTGATATTAAAGGAATAATGAACTTAAAAAGGTTCTTAATCAATTAGAAATTAACTCAAGTTTAATATTCAGGACGTTAAAGAACGATCAAGTCAAGTCGGACCCGAGGTAAGGGACTTCGTCTCAATCTCCTTTCATTGAGGCATATTTAGTTTTATACACAACTTTCTTTTATACGGTGTATAAAACCCTTTGACTTTTACTTTTATACAAAAGGAATCTTTTTCTTCGAAGCATTTAACTAAATGACAAAAAATAATGTTTTTTTAACGTACGTGGTGACAACGACCTTTTCCGCCGCCGCGAGTATTATTTGGTCTTTTGCTTCCTGAACAGGCCGTAATGTTATTAAAATAAAATAAATACCATATACTCTTTTCTGTATTTTGGTATTGAAAATGGTTTTGATAAAGGATTCTATTATGTTAATATATTTAAATGATATATTGTGATTGAAATGTGGAAATGTTATCATTCCTTTATATTGGTTTTATATTTTATGATTTTATATTGGTACATGGATATTTGACGGGTGGTTACATGATAAACCATATGACGGGTGGTGCCGTGAAAACCAGGATGGAAGGTTACGTTATAACCTCTAATGCATTGGGTATGGATGTCGGCCGTATGGCTATTCCATTAAGTATGTATGGAAGTTGGCCGTATGGCTATTCCATTAAGTGATATGTGTGGAAGTCGACCGTATGGTTTTTCCACATAAGTATGTTTATGTCCTAAGTTACCTTTATAAATGTTATGTGTTCTTTATATGGGTTTTATGGCAATCCTTTGGTTAAAAAAAGGTAAGTAATGATATTTTATTCAGTGAAGAGTTTTTTACTACTTCATAAAGGTGAAAAGTATTACTTTGATAAAGTATACATGGTTTACTTTTTTGTTTTGATAAACTATCAGTTTTTATTCTTTGTGTATCCCTTACTGAGCTTTTTATGCTCACCCCAAGTTTCTATGAACTATTTTTCACAGGACTTAATGTGGAATAGAGTCAAGGATGGGATCAAGGGAATGTCATGCAATATAAAACATGGAACTAGACATGTTTCTTTTTAAGAGTTTTTTTATTCTATGGAAATTTAGTAGAAGTGTCTACTTTGTAATCTTTTGAGATGTAATTGTTATGTTCTAATTCTCTAAAACTCTAAACCTGAAAAGATCCTCAATGTGAATTATTCATTTAATTCAATATTAAGCAATGTTTAAGGCTGGGGCCTTATACATAGTCCCTTAAAAAGATCATATCCTTATATTAACGATAAATAAATGACATATTTATTTTTGAAAAATATAAATATTCCCAACATAAGACGATATTATGTTTAAAAAAATCAGAGTTCATTTACACGTTTTATTGAAAAAACCAATGATATACATATTTAACTTAGTGAATGGGGATTGAGTTAATAAATACCTTACAATGATCATTTTGTTAATAAAATATATAAATTATGTGTAATAATTATAAATACATATAAATATATTATAAATAAAAGATAGGAGCACAAAATTTACGTCTCACATAATCATATCATGAAAAAATCAAGAAGTATAAGATAATCGCAATGAATGGAAATTGGATTAAATAGTTTCCTTAAAAAGTTCATATCAATGATGAAAGAGTTTATAAATGGGGTGATTATGAGTTGAAATACTATATCCATTCAAAGGGTAGTGTAAATTACAACATTAATAAATAAATAGTTATTCCACACATAATCATGGAATAATGTAATCATTGAAGTATGTGTTAAACTAAATAAGTGGAATTTGAGTTTAGAAAACCCTTACCTCAAATTGGAATTGTGTCGTTCATTCTTATTATTCCTGAATAATAAAAATAGGTTAATTTCTAATTGATTCAGATCTTATTAAATTTTTATTATTCATTTTATATTAATTATTATCATGTTGTAAGAACTACAAAATTATTTATGTTCTTATCCATCATTTAGTTGATATTCGGTACTTGAGTCAAAAATGAACTCGTTTTGCTGTAAATTGTACATGTAGTCAAAAATCAATAATCTCTAGAATATTATCCATAATTTATTTATCATATATATCTAGTATATATTTATTTTTAATTTTGTTAATATTTGGAGATATGAAATGAAATGCACAATTCGTAGAGACGGTTGGCCACACGCACACATGAAGGTTATTTTTATTTCATTTTCATATTAATTGAATGAAAACTAAATGAAAAATAGGAATAGTATAATTCTTGTATAATATCTATGTTATATATGTTACAAAGGTTCACTAACTCCGTCCTTTATGTGTTCCATTTATGGAATGAACGATTCATATAACTTTGAGGGGGAAGTGGTCCACATTTCCACATATAAAATTATTTTATTTACACAACATAGAAATCGTAAAGGTGTGTAATAAATATAAAATTACTGAATCATAGAGGTATTATAAATATAATATATATCACATATAAATATTGTGAAATCATAACGGAAACTGTGATTGGTGGAAGGATAAAATTGCATAATCGTCATTTCGTGAGGCTGTAGTTCACGATACACAGAAACAATATGTTCGTATCCATTAGTTGGTGGTGTGTGTAAGTGTAGTTATAAATATTATCATAACAAATTTGTAGTATAATTAAGATATAGGTATTGTTATGTAATCATATAATAAGGAGATCATAGGGAGTGGAGAAAGAAAATAATGGGAAGGAACTTGATAGATGATGTTTCCTCTAAATCGGGTAACTTCTTTTGATATGAGCCAAAAGGCTTTCTTGAATTAACTACTTCCCTGGGTATGGATTATTGGAGGAAATGAGGTATTTTGGGATTTTATTTGAGAATAATTTGTATGAACCATGTTTATTTAGAGGTGTGAGTAAGTGGGTAGGATTGTGACCTTTTATAAGAGGGAGGAGGGGCACTTTATGAAAGATTTGAAATATTATTTTATTATAAATTAATATTCAAATTCTAATAGTAAAAAAGTGATATATTTCATGGTTATGATGAATATGGGTCTAAATAATCTCAACCAATAGGTTTTAGACAGTTTTATTTCATAAAATTAACCTTGTCTTTTAGCTTTAACCATTAGTTAAAAACATTAACTCTTACTATGTCTTCTTGTATTTTCATAATATATAGTTACTATAGTTACATTAAAATGTCTATAGAACAAAATTTGGATCTTTAGTGATATTTTTAACTTTATATAATTCATTTCGATGAATATTATATTTTTAAGACTATTATATCATTTAATAAAATATTATTTGTTTTAAAAACTCATTTATGTCAATTTTGACACTATTTAAAAATATATTTTTATTAAATTCATAACAACATGATTCCTTAAAACCAAAGTCATAAACTAAAAGATAATATGTTATAATAGTATATACAATTTGTGGATGAAATCCCAAAATTTAAATTACATTTATTTTAATATTTATAAATTTATTTATTTGAATCTTTTATTAATAAGGTAATCACTACATCACGGTTTTTCCATAAATAAATTTATTTATATAATGTCTAAAAATTATAAATCAAATACCATGATGTATGATATTTTTTTAAATTTAAAATTAATAATTATATTCATAGAGATCAGTCATATAACCCAATATTAAAATTGATTTATTAAAAGATACATGTTTATGTTAAATTTACCTTTTCCTTGAATTAAATATTATAAAATGTCATTTTCACACCTAAGTGGCTCCCAAATATCAAACGTTCAACACAAGGATTCTCATGGTCGGAAATATTTCATAAAATATTATTAGGGTAGTATTTAGTGTAGTTTTATATTTTTATAATTTTAATTTCTTACCCATATTTTCCTAATTTAAAATTTTACAATGGTATATAAAAATAATTATTGAAGTTACTATTCACAATGTCCAACAATAAAAGGTACCTATTAACACAATTTTTAATTTCTGATTCCATATATTGAATCTAATTTTTCCAATTACAAATATATAAATTTTTAGTAACTAATTTAAAAAGTAATTCCTTCTGTCCAAACAAGAAAACAGGTTTTTAATATGTAAAAACTATCAAAGGATTGACATGTGTTTATGTCCTATTTAAATTTGAAAATAATTACAATGACCACTGTCAGATTAAATGATAAGAACATAATAAAATTATACTATAACACCAAATAAACGTTCAATGTATCTAAATAAATAAAATTAGACAAAATTGAAGTTTGTAATTAAAATCCAGTATTATTCACCATTTATTTAAAAATAAATTTTATCAAACAAACTACCAAAATTCAACCAATGAATATTGTAATATTCATATTATATAAAAAGAGTTTTATTTTATCAAATAGAACATATAAAACTAACAAAAACATGATTTGAAAAGGGCATGTAATCAAAAGGTTCTAAAACTATATTTTTTTTGGAAAAATACAACTTTTATTTGAAAATTTTGATTGATTCTTATATCATATCAAGAAAACATATAAGATGAATTTTAAACATCACATTGAATTAATAATATATAATTGTTAATAAAAAGTTATTTTATTTTATAAACACAATTATTCTCTTTTAAATATGTTTTATTAAAACAAATCCCTTATATTAAATTGGGTTTTATTTCCATTTATACTAAATTAGGAAACCAGGGAATCATTATTTAAACATGTGTAAATAATATTTTTATAATTAATTTGATATTATTTATTCTCTATAATACACTGGATAGGTAGTAACAACCATTTAAAATAATAGAATTATTATTGTATTATATTTTGGTATAACTGCACATTCTGTGGAATGTAATATTTCAGAGAAAACCATTGTTGTATGTCGAGTGTTCTATAAAAAAATGTCAACCCTTTAGCATAAATTAATAACATATTAATAAATGTTTTTTTTAATTCCCCAAACCCAGTTACCCAGAGTCAGTATATTATTACATGACATTGGCATGATACAATGATAACATATCCTGAAAGACCGATCAGTTTAGTATTTTTGAAAATACTAGATACATTCATAAGGTCCACATTACAACTTGAAAAGAAAAACAAAACTCAATTATTCCATTAGAAACATCCATGTTTCCTAGATTATGCATGCAAGTCACTCATAACTATCTTCTTTATTTCCATGGAAAATGAAACATAAGAAAGGGGTGAGCTCAATTGCTCAGTAAGAGTAAGCAATAGAGCGGACGATAACTTAAACATTAGGCATGGCGAATAATTGAAAACACATGCCTTTACAAATAATTAACATGAACACATTATGGTAGAAATACTATCTTATTAAATAATTCCATAATAAAACATAGTCATGAGTATTCTACTAGTCTAATTACCACATGAAATATCAACATCTATTCTCATACTGATGGAATGCATAATGTCGGACATCATAACCACATAGTCAGGGCCTTGTTCCAAGAAACTTGTTTGTCTCATGAGACCTACCAATGCATCAAGGTTCTATATCGGGCTCCACCTGTCACATACTATGTCAAATTCATTACTCATAAGAAATGGGTGAAACATAATCTAAACATTCATATTAAAACTAGCATACGAAATGTCAATAATTTATCCACAAACCATGAAAGGTTTAAAAATAGCACATCCATAGTCAAACATAACTCATTCAATACAATATATAAGATTGTATTATAAAAAATTAATCTCAATTGAGAATAATGAAGGATATCGACATAGACGAAAATAATCATCAACACTATTTGAGAGAAATATCCCCATTTTTCTTGAAAACATTTAAAAGTCACAATATTTTTCAAGAAGCTGTTTAAAAATAAAATTTTAATCAATGTGTCCCATACCACTTTGAAACATTTAAATGGAATTTTAATTTTAAGGCTTTAATGTCCATATAAATAAATCTTTAAAACCATTTTTAAAACATGTACATTAATCAGAAATATTTTAAATAATATGACTTTAAAACATTTAAAATGATATTTTAGTTAGAGTTCCTAACCAAAATAGAGAAACTTTAATACAAATAATTGAGTTAATAAAATATTTTAATATAATTAGAATAAATGGATTCATGATATACTATGTCAAAGTACATTATATACACCATATAAAAGTGATTTGGTGTATAACAACAAAAGAAGTCCCAATGGAATGTAAATTGAGATAAAATATATTATAAATAAGGTATCCATAGGTTAAGGATAAATAAACAAAACCATTATGTGTGAAAAATATAAATAAACTCAATATTATTGTATATTTAGTGTAAATAAATCATAATACATTCACACATATTATTGTAAAAACAAAACCAATGAATTGGATGTTTAACTCAACAAATAGAGATTGAGTTAAAATTACACATATCAAGTTCATATCGATGACTTTAGAATTTATCAATGGAGTGATTATGTTTATCAAAAGTATATCCATAGAAAGGGGAGTGTAAATTATGATATAAGAAAATTAAAAGTGATTACACACATAATCAAGTAGTAAAATAATCAATGATATATGAGTAAAGATGAATGAGTGGAAACTAAAATTTCAAATTCCCTTATCAATTTGGTAACGTACGAAACATACAAACATGAAAGAAGGATCATAGAATGAAGATTTTACTACCCATAAATTAAAGTATATTACTCCAAGAATAAAATCATGTAAAGTACATACACCACACAAAAAGATAATAGTGGCCAATATATCATGAATCTCACTGGAATATAAAGTGAGATGATAAAACCGTTAGTTCCTTGTAATCAATTGAGTCGTATAACCAAAAGATAATAACCAAAAAATTAATCATAGATTGACCGGAATATAAAGATAATCTTGATAATATACATCAAATGGTTATAGAGAACACACCACTTCCAATAAATAAGGGGTGAACAATGGAAATCTCACAGAATTAATGGTGAGATAAGAACCCCTTACATTGAACTTTTTTCCTTCGTCTATGGAAGGTTAACTAGATGTATAATGGTTAAATAATTGTTATTAAATTATACAAGAATCATATACATTAATATGATATCATATATGATTTTTTAACATTTCTTAGTTAATAATATCTTAGTATTATCATCATTTTAGGGTTTAACAGTTTCGTTTTACTTTATATTATTTGTTATGTGAGTCATATTTTTTATGGATGGGATGTTTCTTATTCCTATACAAAATGATATCATGTCTCTAAACATTATTTTTAATCATAAAATGACAATAAGTCTTGAATGGATACGATGGGGAATGAATCTCATCGCGTTCGTAGAGACGGTAATCCGTACATTCACACAAGCGACAATATCAGTCTTTTGATATTAAAATAACATATAATTGGATGGTATATAATATATCCAGAATTTACATCATGTTATATTAATTATTTATATCATTTACACATGATTATTATACACATCCAAATAATAATGTATTGAATAACAATTACACCACGACATGGAGACGTTAAGCCGTACGTACACACCTTTGGTGACTTGTCATTAAAAGGATGGATAGAATAATGAATATAGTTGTACCATATTTATAATAATATCACAGTATATAGAAGATACTGGAATTATTATTTTAGAATGGAAACAACAAAGAAATAAGAAGTGGAAGAAAAAAGGAACATGAATGAGGTGATGAAATATTTACCTCTTCTTCAGGTTCTTCCTTTTGATTTGATCAAAACGGCTCCATAGGTTGGAATTATGACTCAAAGAGGGACTCTAGGATATAGGGAGGACAATTTAGAGGGTATTTGGGTAGGTTTTGGCCAACTCAAAAGTCTTTGAAGGTGTGAATTGGAGAGAAGGGGGAGTTCCCTTTTATAAGAGGGGTGAGGGTCACCTTAGGAAAAGATAAAAAAATTATTCTATAATAAAATCCTTTTCGGTTTATAATGACTCAAAAATAAATTATTTAAATTCTCAGGTGGGGATGGGTCTAAAACCACTCAACCAATAGGTTTTATATGCGTTTGTGTCATAATATTAACTTTATCTTTTAGATCTAACTCATGTTTATGTAGTTTTACATTTAACATGTCTCTTTATATTTTTATATTATATAGTTATTCAACATACTATATACTTCCAAGAGAACCAGAAGTTGTTCATTAATGATACAGATATCATTATATAAGTATTTTAGCAGAACATTATATTTTTATGAATAGAATATCAATTAAAAATATAATATTCTTTTTAAAAACTCTTTTATGTCAATTTTGATACTATTTGGTATTTTGTTTTTGCTAAATTAATAACAGAATTATTTCTTCTAGAAAAAATCATATAAACAACCCTAACATGTTATATTAACATAGAAAATTAGTTTAATTCAAAAATATTCTCATATTAGATTTATTTGGATATTAATAATATCAATTTTTTTAATATATCATTAATACAGTAATTACTGCATCATCATTGTGTCATAAATAAAATTAATTATTTAATGCATAAAAATTATAAATAAAATATAATTATGTAGGAAATATTTTTATCTTTGTAATTAAAATTTATAGTTGAATTTATCTTATTTATAACCCAATATTAAAATTGATTTTTTTATTAAACATTGATTTTAACTCTTTTAACTCTTCTTTAATATAATAATAATAAATGTCCTAATCTAATCCAAGTGGAACTAAAGGGTCATATGTTATTCCTATGGTTGTATTTTGTAGAATTACACTTATCCAATAGAATTAGGACATGTGTTAGGGTAATAATAATCTCATTTTTACCCTTAATTACGTAATTTACTTTTAACTGTGGTAAATAAAAGTAAAAAGGTATTGTTCACCAAATATTATTTTCACTTTATTGAACCACATTTTACTTAATGATATCAACCGTGTCTCTCAGATTTTTGAAATTCCACTCATAGAAGTAGTAAAATTATATTTTATATTAATTTTCAAATTCTCCTAGGAGGTGGGTAAAAGACAGTGAAGTGTTCAATAAAAATTTTATATATCTAAAACTATTATAAAATGAATCCAATGAATTAAATTGAAATTATATAGGTATTATGTATCAATTTTTTCCTAAAATAAATTTAAATAAAATGAATAATTAATTAAATAAAATTTCAGTTTTAATCTATAACTTAGTGTTTTTCGCTATTAATCAAAAATTGAAAGTTTTCAAAGAAATAAAAAAATTAACCCTAAGCTAATTTCGATATTCTGAATCAAAAAATGAATTCCATTTTGAAAGATAAAATTTATAAAATTTTAAAAATTGGGTATCAATATTCATAATAGATAGGTTGATTGGTTGCGGTGTGTTAAAATCTTTAAGTTGTCTAAAATGCAAGATATTACATTATTCAAAGGGAAACGTACGGTGGAAGCTTGGGTTGTTACATTCCTCACCCCTTTTGGAAATTGTGTCCTCATAAATTTTAAATTTGGGCATGGGAACATAATTTAATGTCCCAAATTTTAAAAAGAGCCAATAAAACTATCACTTTATAAGAAAGAAATAGAAGTACAAAGGCCACCCGAGATAACCCATACTTGTATTCCATGTTAGAAAACATGGATATGGATGGTAAACTAAGTGTCAAATTCTGATGGAGAGTGATATAAAATATGACCAGGAGAAAGTTATAAATAAGAAAACTACAAACTTCTAATGGGACAAATGGTCATTAGTTTCCTAGTAGGAAGAGCAAACAAAAAACGTTTTTTTAGTTACATTTCATAAAAATGAGTAATTTATTTTTGAGATTGACAAAAATCATAAAGAGATATACTAACTTTTTAAGTATAACATCATTATTTAATAAATTTCTAATACTAACTCATTTTTATAAACAATGAATATTAAAGATGACTTGGTCACACCAGAAGAGCTAGAATCATCTTCTAGAAAATCACATGATTCACAAAGGATAAAATATATATTTACCTTGTCTTTAGAGATTAATCAAAACCAAAACAGTTAGTACAGGATCAGATGATCCCCTAATAGGATATTTCGTTAGAGAAATAATTACTAATCTTAATTTCTAAAATTAAACCAATAATACCCCAAAGTTAAATAAATACCATTCAATAAAGAATTGTCCTTAAAATCCTTCAATATAATCCAAACTAATATTTAAACCCAAAACTTAGGAGAATTTGGTTATGTTGTCTTCAATGTTAAATTGTATCTCTAAATGACATCGACTATTCTTAATGTCACATACTTAAAAGTAATTAAACTAATCACATATTCTCTATTATAGGTTAATCATTTCCTTATATAACCAAAATAACTATAAATCCACAATTAAAACATCGATTAAAATCCACCATTACTCTTCAAATGAAATCTCATAGTATTCTATTTTCTATAGAAATATAGTGTTCCCAACAAAGTGAATGTCTTTCAAAATAACATTTATCACTTAATCACCAAATCATTTTTCTATACTAAGGGTATTAATTTGAGAAGACATAAGATCCCAAATCAACATATTATTGACAAATAAAATCATTTAATAAAAAATAATTATTCACACAAACCAGGGACATCATGTAGTCCGATATAATGGGTTGTCACATGATCGACGTGTTCTCATTTTTCAAAAACTATATTTTATACCATTACCAAAATGAGATAAATTTCTCAAAATAACCATAACATAATTTAAACACAAATGTTATCTCATACATTTCATTTTCATCCCAAAATATAATAACATGAAATTTCCTCAAATTCAATGATCATATAAAAACAAATGGTTATTTATAATTATATATACAAGAGAAAAGATAATTCTTCCTCAAATATCATTTTCACATGATAAATTGTAGGGTTGCACTTATATGAAAAAATTTATCCAAATTAATCACCACAAAAAAGAGAAATAATACCTTTAAACATTTTTTCATCCATTTATTTCCACATAGGTTATTCCTTGACCAAGAGGTTATCATATAAAATAGGGAAATGGCTTGGGAGATTCCAAGGTACCTTAAATTTACGATAAAAGACCGTAATTGGAATCTTAAGGTCATTTTTATTTTCTTCCATAGTATTCTTCATTTTTTCTCGACAATTATTTAATTTATACCCTTGTTTCCCACACATAAAGCATTTCTTTATTTCATTGAGACACTTTCATTGGTGCCTGCTTCCACATTTTTGGCATGATGGAAATTGAGTTTTCTTCTCTCCATGGTCTCCCCAACTTAAGCTTTTATCATTCACTTCCTTTCTATTTTATGTTGAGTTTTAGAGTTGGATAATATATATGATGTTGATCATATTTTTTGAAAAATGATTAGATATGAAGAAAATATCATTTAAACCTATCAACATTCCATTTAGTTTCCCATTTCCACCACTATTCCCATATTGTACCTCTTGTTCAAGGTTACTATGACTTCCTTGGAATCCAGCCATTAACTAAAACCAAAAAACCTTGTGCGAGTAAGAATAGTCATAAAATTATTTAGAAAATATCATTGGAAATTCTTTTCAATTACAAACACTCTAGTATTAACCAAGGTTACTTATTCTCATCTTATATTAAAATCATTGAAATCGGTTTGTCATGAAAATTTAAATTATCCTTAGTATATCCCTCAAGAGTTTCATAACCAAAAGTGCAGCAAGGCCCGTTGTCATGCACCAGTTCCTGTTCGAGTCTAGCTCAATGTGGTGTTTTCGTGTTTTACCCCTAGGAATATCTGTCCTAGAGCCGCCTCTACCTGCTTATATCCAGACAGGGATGTATTTCATGAAAAAATCACAAAATCTCTACAATACCAAAATTTTAGAATTTTCTTCTATAATATTCTTCAAAGTCAATCATAGGGATATGTGCTCTAATCATAGTTTATCTAAATCTAGCTTCAAAGGTTTGTACTAAACTTCCCCGGAAAACAACTGCAACCCCCCGAACCCAGTTACCCAGAGTCGGTGCATTATTAAATTACATTGGAATGATACAAGGAAATCATATCCCCAAATACTAGTCAGTTTAGTAGTCTTAGAAATACAAGATACATTAATAAGGTCAACATTACCACTTGAAAATAAAAACAACACTAAATTATTCCATTAGAAACATCCAATCTTCCTAGATTATGCATGCAAGTCACTCATAACTAACTTCTTCATATCCTGGGAAAATGAAACATAAGAAATGGGTGAGCTAAAATTCTTAGTAAGATTAAGAAACATAGTAGAAGATAACACAATCATTAGTCATGGTGAATAATTTAAAACACATGCCTTTACAAATAATTAAAATGAACACTTTATGGAAGGAATATGAGATGAGTAAATAATGCCAAAATAAAACAAGGTCATGGGTATCATAATTGTCTAATAACTACATGAAATATCAATAACTAATCTCATAATGATGGAATGCATAATGCCGGACATCATAACCACGTAATCAAGGCCTTGTTCCAAGACTAGAAATAAGATTTTTTCAAGGCACTGTGCCAAGACACTAGTTTATATCATGAGAACTTCTGATGGATTGAGGAGCTATAGAGGGCTCCACCCGTCACTAAACTAAGTCCAACTCATTCCTCATATGAAATAGGTGAAACATAATCTAAACACTCATATTAAAAGTAGTATACGAAATGTCAATACATTATCCAAAAAACCATGAATGGTATAAAAATAACACATCTACAGTCAAACATAACTCATTCAATGCAATATGAAAGATTGTATTCTAACATATTAACCGCAGTTTAAAATAATGAAGGATACCGACATATATGAAAATAATCATCAAAACTATTTGAGAGTAATATCCCCCTTTTTTTGAAAACAATTAAAAGTCACACTATTTGTCATGAAGCTGTTTAAAAATAGATATTTTAATCAAAGTTTCCCATTCCACTTTGATACTTCTATAATGAATTTTAATTTTAAAACATTAATGTCCATACAAATAAATCTTTAAAACCATTTTTAAAACATGAACATTAATGATAATGATTTAGAATAAAAAATCTTTAAAACATGTAAAATGATATTTTAGTTAGAGTTCCTGACCAATAGAGTGACACTTGAATACAAATAATTGGGGTAATCAAAACTTTATATTATCATGAGAATAAAGGGATTCATGATATACTATTTCAATGTATATTATATACACCACATAAAATTGATATTTTGTATAACAACAAAGAAGTCTCAATGGAATGTAAATCGAGATGAAATCTCGTATAAAGACGGTATTCTTAGGTTATGGATAAATCAACAACAAAATTATGTGTGAAAATTATAAATACACTCAATATGATTCGATATTCTGTGTAAAAAAATCAGAGGACATTCACCCATATTCTGCTAAAAACAACACAAATGAATTGGATGTTTAACTCAATTAATTGGTATTGAGTAAAATTACTCTTATCAAGATTATATCGATGACATGAGAATTTATCAATGGAGTGATTATGTGTTTAAAATTTATATCCTTAGAAAGGGGATAGTAAATTATGACATAATAAAAGAAATAGTGATTCCACACATAATCTTGGAGTAAAGTAATCAAGGACATATGTGTAAAGCCGAATGAGTGGAAATTGAAATTTCAAATTCCGTTATCGATTTGGTAACGTAGGAAACATACTCCCATGAAAGAAGTATCGTACAATGAAGGTGTAAATACCCATAAATTAAAGTATATTACACCAAGAATACAATCATGGATAGTACATACACCACACAAAAAATATAGTGGCCAATATAGCATGAATCTCACTGGAATATAAAGTGAGATGAAAAACCCCTTACTTCGTAGTAATCCATTGAGTCATATGACCAAAAGATAATAAATACCAAATGAATCAAAAAATGACATCAATATAAAGGGAATCATGATAATATTTATCAAATTGTAGTACACAACACACCACATCCAATAAATATGTGGCGAACAATGGAAATCTCATAGAATTAAAAGTGATATTAGAAACCCCTTACTTTTTACTTTCTCCTTGGTTGAGGGTAGATTAACCTCCTGTATAATGGGAAAATAGTTGTTATTAAATTATACATGAATCATATACATAAATATGATATCATATATGATCTTTTAACATTTCTTTGTTAATTATATCTTAGAATTATTATCATTTTGGGAGTTAACAGATTCATTTGCTTTATATTGTTTATTATGTGAGTCATATTAGTTATGGATGGGATTTATAATATTAATAACCAGAATTATATAAAGTCTCTAAATTTTGTTATCATCAAATTAAAATTATTCTTGAATGGATATGATGGGTAATGAATCTCATCACGTTCGTGGAGATGGTAATCCGTACATACACACGAGCGACAATACCATTATTTTGGTATTAAAATAATATATAATTGGATGGTATATCATATATGAAGAATCATTATCATGTTATATTTATTACTTACATCAATTACACATCATTATTAGACCATCCAAATAATAATGTATTGAATAACAATAACACAACGACCTCGAGACGGTAAGCCGTACGTACACACGTATGGTGACATGTCATTAAAATGAAGGATATATTAATGAATATGGTTGTACCATATTTATAATAAAATCACAGTATATAGAAGTTAATTGAGTTATTATTTTAGAATGGAAACAACAAAGAATGTGGAAGTGGAAGATGAAAGGAACTTGAAAGAGGTGAGGAAATATTTACCTTTTCATCAGGATCTTTCTTTTGATTTGATCAAAAGGGCTCAATAGGATGGATTTTTGAATAATGGATGGCCTCTAGGATATAGGAAGGAATGTTGAGGGGGTATTTGGGCAGGTTTTGGCCAATCCAAATTGCATTGATGGTGTGAATTAGAGAGAAGGGAGAGTGTCTTTTTTTAAGAGGGGTGAGGGGCACCTTAGGAAAAGATAGAAATATTATTTTATAATAAAATCATTTTCTATTTATAATGACTCAAAAATAGATTATTTAAAGGAATAGGTGGGTATGGGTCAAAAACTACTCAACCAATAGGTTTTATACAGATTTGGGTCACTATATTAACTTTATCATTGATATTTAACTCTTATTTAAGTTGTTTGACATTTACCATGTCTCTTTGTATTTTAATATTATATGGTTAATAAACATACTATATACTTCCAAGAGAAACCCAAGTGGTTCATTAATGATACACCTATCATTATATATGTCTTTTGGCAGAACATTAGATTTTTAGGGATAGAATATCAATTTATAATATTATATTTGTTTTAAAAACTCTTTTATGTCAAGTTTGAAAATATTTGGTATTTTTTTTACTAAATTCATAACAGAATTATCACATCGAACAAAATTCATCTAACCAACTCTATCATGTTATATTAACCTATAAAATTAGTGGTATACTTAAAATCTCTCAAATTACAGTTATTTAGATATTAATAATATCAATTATTTTAATATTTCATTAATATGGTAATTATTGCATCATCATTTTTTTTATAAATAAGCTTTATTATTTAATTTATAAAAATTATAAATAAAGTACCGTTATGTAGGAAATATTTTTATATTTCTTATTAATATTTATTGTTGAATTTATCTTATGTATAACCATATATTAATAATTTTTTAGTTATTAAACATTGATTTTAACTCTTTTAACCCTTCTTTAAATAAAATAATAATAAATGTCCTAATCTAATCAAAGTGGACCTAAAGGATCATATTTTAATCCTAAGGTTTCTTTTTTTTGAATTATACTTAGCCAATAGAATTAGGACATGTGTTAGGCTAATAATAATCTCATTTTTACCCTTAATTAAACTATTTACTTTTCACCGTGGTAAATAAAAGTAAAAAGTTACTATTCACCAAAAATTATATTCAACTTATTAAATGACATTTTACATACTGATATCAACCATGTCTCTCGGATTTCTAAAATTCCACTCACATAAGTGGTAAAATTATGTTTTATGTGAATTTGAAAATTCCCCTAGGAGATGGATAAAATACGGTAAAAAGTTTAATAAAATTTTTATATTTCTAAAATTATTATAAACTGAATCAAATGAATTACATTGAACATATATAAGTATTATGTATCTATTGTGACATAAAAAAATTAAATTAAATAATTAATTATTTAAATAAAAATGTAGTTTTAAATTATAACTCAGTTTTTTTCACAATTCATCCAAAATTGAATGTTTTCAGAAAAATAACAAAAATTCATCCTAAGGTAATTTTGATATTCCAAATCCAAAAATGAAGTCCATTTTGAATGATCGAATTTATAGAATTTCAAAAAGTTGGTATTACTGCTCATAAAGTCTAGTTTTATTGGTTGTGGTGTGTTAGAATCATGAAGTTGTGTACAATGCAATCTATTACATTATTCAAAGGTATACGTACCGTGGAAGCTTGCAGTGTTTCATTTATAGATATAAAAATGTATGATTCTATAAATACCTGGGATTTTACATTAAATATCCCTCTATTTTGGATTATGTGTCAAACCCATCATATTTTGTTGAAAACATTATTTATACACTGTTGAAAGATCACAATTTTCATGAAGGATTTGAGTTATTTAAGAATTGTATTTTTTTGAATTAGAAATTTACAGTAAAGGTGATTTATGAGATATAAATGGCGTGTTTGTTACAATTGATCTTTATTTGAAGAATGAAATTTTATTTTAAGATCATATATCTCTATTCTATATTGACACTTGTAGCTCTATAAATATCAAATAACTACTAGAAAATTATTATTTGGAATAAATTATGAAATATATATTAGATTTCATAATGAAATGTTAGAATTTTCAATATGGAATATAATAGATGTATCTACCAATTGGTATGATCTATAAATTGTTAGTTTCTAAATGGAAATGGGTTTTTATACAATTTTACATCATTGTGGTATTATTAATTAAATCTCTTTGTAAATTTTTATTTGTGTTATTTTGATATGATTAACAAATTTTCACATTTTATTCCTATTCGTGATACTATGTCTTAACGTCATCTTTCCTGACATTATCTCCATGAATTATTTAGGTTACATTGAGTACACTAATCGATTTGTTTTCAGAAAATGAGCCTAGATTTAATTAAGGTTATTAAATTTAAATATAATTAGTGTGTAATTAAATTAAATATTAGCACAACCTTTTATCTATAATTATATGGATAGTTATAACACAACATTATGTCTACGGAATATATACTATGAAAATTATCATTGGGTTATTAGGGAATTGAGATTAGAAAAATTCAATAGATCAATTTTATAATAATAATAAATTTGATACCAGTATACATATTTATCCTTCTGAATAATTATGTAGATGGATTGTTAAATACCAACATGTTATTGATGAATTCAATGAGATGATTTTATTTGAAAATGAACTAGAAAAATAAAATATTTAAAGCGTAGTGCACTTGATTGCATAGGATATGATCCTCATTCCATTGGTTTTACCTCAACCACCCCAATGTACCATGAATACATAACCCAAAAGACCATCTTGTTGTAAGGGTTTCAATGTGATAAGAGTCACGCCAATTATACACCTGATATCTAAGTTCAAAGAAACAAATGGTAAATAGGGCTTGGTTGGATTTGAGTCTGATCCAACATTTTTTTACTCCAAATTCTTCCACAATACATGTGGAGTATCTCAATATGACCTCGCCATCACAAGGGTCCTAACTCTATAGACAGTGCGACAATCAGATGCTTGGTTTGCGAGATATATCAGTTTTAGAGAAACGAGACCAGTCGGGTTCGGGTTCGGTAGCGGTACAGCCCAGCTCATGGGTTTTGCCCTTCTGGCGGGTCTGGGACAACATAAAAACCTATCCCGCATGTGATCAGGTTCTCCTAGTTGGCAGCGCCAGTGGGCCACTACCCCTCCTTCCTAAATGGCAGGTTGGAGCCGACCATTGGTCCATCCAAGCAGCCAGAGTAGCCCACTTCGTTTTTCCTCACACGGCATGTCACCACCATGCCTTCCACTCTCTGTAGCCATGATAGCTCTATCCATTTCAGCCTCAGTTCCCACAAGTTCCACCATCTCCACGTGGATGCCACGGGCAGGTCGCTACCACTGATTGTCGGCACCGCTGCATTGATGGTGTCACATCGACGAAAGCTTCTACGGGCCACCGAAGATGCTCTGGTGGTCCATTTTCCTTCCCATCTATGCCTATGAGCCTCTCAGGTCAACTCTTTCACTTTATGTCCCATATATTCATCTTGTTGCCATATTTCCTTAATATACACAAATAATGAACATAAACCAAGAACGGTAAAGGGTGCGGGACTTGGTCAGATTGGCTCGCACCCTCCGTGTTAGTGTTTTAACATGGGGAATGCATTAATCATCATTTGAAATAATGAAAATCCCCAAAAAGACCCCGAAAATACCACTCCAAAAATAATTAGTCTCAGATCATCTTGTAATTCAATTGATCTGCATTCATTTTATTTATTAGTAACAAGAAATTTGTGTATTTTAAATAGATAAAACAATTAAACCCCATACCTGGATTCAGTGGAATCCGTTGCGAATGAAGGAGGAATCGACATTCGAAGATGTTTGTAATCATTCATTGTTGTCTGGTCTGAATCCTCCAAAGGTATCCTATCAATCACCATTATTCATTAGACGGTGACACAATGAGCGTTTCTTCAGAGCATTCCCCGTGATTTCCAATCTTTTCGCCAATGGGTTGATTAAATAAAAAGTTACAAGATCCACATTGTGCCCATTTTTGGGGTTCATTAGTGATCTTTAGTTAATAAACAAATTAATCACACAAGCATTCTCATTACACTGGAATGTAACAGGTCATAAAATGAATCTCATTTAATGACTATTGTTACTCTGTCGTTCCGCCAACCATCTCTCAATGGTAGAAGAAAAATAAAATAACAAAAACAGTTATTTTATTATTTTTCCAAAAAAGTAAAAACAGTTATTTTTTGGATGCATGCGATTTATTTGTAACCTATACTTATACTTTATTTTCAGAAGGAAAAAATTCATTTAATATAAAAATAAATATAATTAGATGCACATAAGATCATAAAACTTATTAATTATTTATATAAAAATATATAATTTACTTCCTAAACAGTAATATGTGAAGTGAAAAAATTTATTCTAAAATGCATTAAAAATAATTATTCTCAAATAATTCCACCAAATTTTTATGTTATCTAACCTCAATGATAGTATCGATCCTAATACCTATTATAGATGGTTTTTTATGACCACAAAAGGATTTAATACATACTTAAGAGTAAATATAGAGGGATCACATCGTAACAAAGTGGAATCTTAGACAATGTTATCTTTAGAATAATGTATAATGTTGTCAGTAATGAGGATTGAAATTGGATTCGTAGAGAAACCATATTATTTTATATGAAAATGGAATATATAATTGTTAGATGAATTAATATGTATAAATTCTATTATTGTTCAGAATAAGGACCCTACACTTCTATTGAAACATTATTATGTATGAATGTATTGATTTCAATGTAAAATACAAGGTTCCCTACTGGAATCATACTTGTTTTCTCATTTATTGTAATTTTAGGGATTTTATATTATTTTTATAATTTTTAATTAATTTAATTTAAATGGAATCCGTATTTTGATCTTATGATTTTGTTTTACATTTTTAGAAATTTTTTGTGAGCTACAATATCACAAAGATTACTTTGGTGAGGTATAGTAGGATGCACTAGTGTAATGTTAAAACGTTGATCCTTGAGAGTAATATTCGCATAGGATTACATTGCATGAGATTTCATGGATATTATTAAAAATTATTAATGCTTCAATTTATGATCTGGTGATAGGGATATTTTTAATGCATGCATAGATCACTCTTTAATTGA
The DNA here is from genome assembly GCA_963277665.1 of Viscum album. NCBI lineage: Eukaryota > Viridiplantae > Streptophyta > Magnoliopsida > Santalales > Viscaceae > Viscum > Viscum album. Next base: position 1,173,878,744 of record OY728153.1, on the reverse strand, counting down.
TTTTTATATGGAATAATAATTCCATTAATTTAGTGATTATCTTGTCAAGCATCACAACACAAAATTTGTGGAAACATAATGTCAAAAAAAAGATAACTGAGAGGTACATAAGATATTTATTAGATTTAATTATAGATTTATTTATTATCTTCAATTATTAAGGGGTCATGATAATACTAGTTTCTCTACAATCAATAAAGGTGATCAATCATGTTTCATTTTCTATAATTATTTATGAACCCCCTTAAAAAAATTTATAAACTGTTTCTAGTTATAGATTGAAGGATATGTAATTTTAGAGGAAGCAATTCTACCACTGATTTTTATTTTTTTTATCTCTTTCATGTTCTTTCTTATTCTAGAATAGTGATTACAGATGAGATATTGAGGATAATTTTCATGGATAAGTTCAAACTCATAAGGATGGAAATATAATTTATTTAAGGGAGGATATACAAAGAGGAGAGTATGTTTATGATGAACGCATGGGTTTTTATCTATAAATGAATATCCTTATCCTTCCCTTTAGCATTTTTCTAAATCATATAGTTCTCAAAAATCAACTGAGAACACATAAATAGTTCAATATATCTCTTGTGGGTGTCTCCATCAACATTATAAGTTGTCGACCATCCCCCCCAATAGGCAGTTTGGATTTAAAAGAGTGCTTATAGAGAGGAAATTATTATTTAGAATTAACCCAAAACATTGGTTTCCCACTCATACATATAAAATAATAACAAATAGTTTTTGATTTATGACCATATAGGCAGTATGGTTTGAGGAGAAGAGAACCGCTAAATATACCCCATCTTCACGGTACTTGTAATGAATATAAGTAAGGTGTAATTTAAATCAAGGGAGATTATTTTATGTTTCAATATGTGGTTAAATTTATAATATTGTTTTTCAATGACCTGATATCATGAGATCTTCTGAGGTACCATCTGTATTTATTCAACATTGTCTTATTATTTATTTAACTTAGGGGTTAAAATTCTTTTATTTCACCCTCCATAGTCTAATAATAAAAATAGAAGGTGACTACTGATATCAATATTTCATCAAGACATTTCAGAAAAAATTAATTTAATTAATTTCATAATTTTAATAGTAATTATTATTGAATTTTCATTATTTGTTTTTATTTATGAAAGGAGATATTAATATTAAATTTTGGAAAAAATAATTATAATTTTTAATGTTTATGACTATTTAGAAAAAGAAATTAATATAATATTTTTGAAAAAATAAAAACATGCATCCAAGAAGTAGGGAAGATCAAGCTATTAAATTAGGTATCCATCCAATCATCAACCACTGTGGAAGACGAACATCATGGGTGAGTATGTGTTAAGTCTATTTCGGGTCATCTCTAGGTGGTGTATCATGTATAATGATTTGAACTTTGCATTTTTCGGTGATGGACATTAGGATTCAAGGGAAGAGTTGTACATTTTTTGCTCATATTGGCTACTACCACTTTTTGATGTATGATTAAGGGAATTCAGTCCGAATTGAAATTTTTTGTGGGACATTAGTGGCTTAGTATGATGTATTGAATATATAAAAATCATCGTTTTTGAGTGAAATACCTCATCTTCTTCCTAAATATGAACCATCAAGTAGTTTATAACAGCCATCCCTATTTTTTATCATTCCAAAACTCTAGGGATTAAATGGGAGATCTCAAATCTACAACTATATGGCCAATAATAATACATAAATTCCACATGAAAATATTTCATGACACTTTTATATAGAATAAACTTTAATATTTAATATTATTTGTTATTTTTACCATAATTCACTTTATATCCTAACCAATGATCTTTAGAGTTTAGAGTTTTAGAGAACTATATCATAACATAGAAATAAAAAAATCATATCATAAAAAGGGGTAAATTTTAATTAGTTTCCATTTTCTATAAAATATAAAACATTTAGGAAGACATATTTTTTCATTTCATTAAAATTCATCATGAAATTCAACATTAATTATTATTCATTATTACCAATATATAAACACTATAAAAACATTTTAAGAACATTGGATTAGAATAATGATACTTGTAAGGAAAAACTAATAATAAATTCACCAGTCTAGTGAACATCATTAAACCCCATAAAATGATTAAATCTATCAAAATATTCATGTAGAATATGAAATAAATAATTTAAATATGATAAACGTCAATATCTTTCCAAGAGAAAACATTTAAAATTGAAAGGATGAAAATAAAATGTTTTTTTGGTAGTAGCTAGAATAATATTAATTAAATATTATACATTAATTAAATATATTTGATAAACATAAATAGTTAAATACTTATTATATTCTTATAAAGGAAATGAACATTATTCAACAAATTATATAATTATATGGGTAATGTATTCATGGATACTATATTGGGCTATCCTATAGTATAACATGTATTAGTATCAACAACCATATTTTTCATAACGAGACCACATGTAGTAATTTATGTTGTGAATGTTCCATATCATTAATATTTTTTTATTATTTCATATTTTCATAAAACCCTTGAAAAACTATTTTATACCCATATGAATAACATTTTTAGATTTTGAATTACTCTTTATTTTAAAAACAAAAATTAAAAAATAAAATACATACAATGATGGTAAATTGGTGTTTTTATTGAATAAAATATTAGAAAATAGTAAAGAGGATAAAAAAATAATGGTTATTTTGGCTCGAAATTACTTTTTCAGAATATATGTTTAAATAGAACATTCATTTTTTGTTTTGTAAATAATGTAAAAAAATGTATATAAAAGATCCCTTTTGTAAACCATTAAAATAAATTAAAAATAGAAATAAAATTTCATTTATTATTATTACAATAACATATAAATATGTAGATCAATTTGAAAAAATATTTATATGGATGAAAATGATTTAAGGGAGATGTTAGAAGAGGGTTTTAAAAAGAAAGTCTCTAACCTTGATTCAGACTCATCACACACCTTCATAATAATCATAAATTGTAAACATATGATAATTATTTACATGATAAATTTAAATTTAAAATATTATTATTCCTTTTTATTTATCCATTACAATGTTATTTTTAGTTACCTAATCAATTATTTATATGTAAGACATTTTGATTTTATTCAAATCATATATCTATTATGATTTTTTAGGTTAACTATGACCAAAGGGGTTATTATTATATCATATCCATAATAGTTACAATGATATAGTCATAACTTTTTAGAATTCAATAATACATTAGAAACTAATCAGGAATTGTGGCTTTGAAAATTGAACTACATTATAATCATTGAGATGGAAGGTTATACATATACCATTGTAATGCTTCCATTTTTCAACGATAATTATGAAAAGTGGGTAAGTATTATATTTTATTTAAATATTGATAATCATATTTTAAATACTATGTTATTTTTTTAAATATTATTAAATATATTTTCTATGAGATGTGGTGATGAAAATAAAGGACACCGATTCTTGGAGGAGGTAGTCCACACACACGCGAAAAGGACAATATCATTTTTCATAGAATCGAAAGTTATGAAACATTTTGATATATTAATTTTTAAAAATTATATATCTTTTATTTATAGAGTGTATATATGTGCTAAATATCTCAATGAAACCATCTGTTATAGGCGGTCAATGAATTAAACTTCGTCGTTTTGTGAGGTGCTAGTATGTCATACACATGAATGGCGATTTCCATTAACAAATTATGGAACAAGAGACAGATATAGTTAAGAAAATTGACATAATTATATATTATTATATTAAGGGTATCTTTTTTATTATAATATAAATCATTGAAATGTTTTGTACGAGGTAGAGGAAAAAATAAATTTAAATCCCATGATAAATAACTACACCTCCACTTCGGACAATCACCTTAGTATTACACCAAAATAATTCAAATTATGGGTTTTAAATTATAAAATGTACTTTAGGAAGTGTGTATGGAAGTAAGGAATGGATTTTATCTTGTATTTTCGGATCTAATTTTTTGTAGATTTAATGAATAGAGGAGTGGAGGTGACCTTTTATAAGAGAGCGGATGAGCAATTTTCAAATTCCTTAATTTGTTAAAATAATTTAAATTTATTTTCAAATTACTAAAGGTATAAAATTGATTTGATTAAAAATAAATATGAAATTTTTTTGACACGATATTATATAAAAAAATTGTAAATGCTTAGGGTATTTTCCCCTAATGATAATTTTTTTACCCCTATTAGTCCATTTTTATAATTTTCATAACTAAAATGTTTTTCGGATTCATGGATTACGATAGTTATTGTAAAATTCAAAAAGAAAATAAATGTAACCTTTATTATATATATAACATGTATCAATCACGTTTTATAAATTTTAACTCCTTTAAAAAAATATTTTTTATAAAATAACATTAATATAATTTTTTATACAATACATTTAATATGAATTTGAAAACAAGTTCACAAAAAAATATTTAAATTATATTCCAAGAAAAAATCTATAAAATGATATATTTATCTAAAAAAATCATAGAACATAATAATAATTTAAATTTTATATCTTTTATTTTTTTGAAATCAATTATTTTATTTTTATATTTACAGACTAAATATTGTGTCACCATTGCATACACATTTATAGTAATTATTTAATTTCTATAAGTTTAAAAAAAGTTAAAATATATATAAATATCTTCAAAATAATCATTCATAAATGAAATTAACTTTTTATAGCTATGTAAAATTATTTATATAAAAAAACAAAGAAAATGTTATTCTGGTATTTTATTTACATAAAATAATTATAAAAATCCCAATCATTTCCATTTGAAAAAATTGGTCATATATCAATTTATTGGATGATTATGAGAATATAAACTCATCCTATAATATAATGGAATATTTTATGGATAATTTTAAACAATTATCAAATTTATTCTACTATTAATTAAATAATTTTATTTTTATAGTGATAATAAATATTTAAAATAGATACTATTAAAAAGAAAAAAAACTCTAATTGAAAAAAATATAAAAACTTGATTAAAAATATATATTCCATTTTCCAATATTAAAAACCCATAAGTTGAGGAATTTAATTTAGAATTATATAAATAATATTTAATGAAAAGTGGGTTTTCATGAAAATGGATTTTTTATGAAATAGATGATATTATATTAACTATTTTAATAGGATTAATAAATATATTTACTTTGATTCATATCAATAGATAATATATATATATATATATATATATATATCCTTACAATGGTTTATTTTAGTTTATTAATTATTAAATCATTCGGTACAACGAAATAACTTTCAAAAAACCACATATTAAGTAGAAAATTAAAATTAAACTAAAATCATGAAATCTTATAAATCAAAATAAAAAAATTTATTATTCAATATAAAATTTATTATATTAAAATTATATACGAGATGGAAAATTTAATGTTAAATTATAAGTATTTGGTTTTGTAAAAAAATTACTGTATTTCAACAAAATTGGAAATTTTCAATATTCCCTTAAAAATCCATCATTTGATGAAAAAATATTTTTGAAGAATAAAAATAAATTACTAAAATTGCACAATTTTTTACTATGAATTATTCATTAAATTAAAAATCAGTATGAAAATTATTGATATTAAATAATGTATTTTATACAATTCATACTCTCTAATCAAATGGGTAGGGTTTGATGATTAAATTTACCTAATATTATTTCATGGTTCATTTGGACTTTGTGTTGTGTGTCATATATTCTGTCTAACATAGTTTTCTATTTTTATATGTCATGGTGTTTGATTACACCCTCCAACCATTAACGAATATTGTCTCGAGAATTTTTAAATGATCTCAGTAATAAATTTTTGATATTCAAAAATAAAATTCCCGAAATTCAAAATCACAAATAAGATTAATAAAATGTCATCTTCATAATAGAAAAGTGGAAATACCAAGGTCATTTCTAATAACACATTTTATGTTTCAATATAGGGGAATCCATGTGGGATATTAAAATATAGACATTGAAAAATAAATATAAAATATAAGTAACTATTGAGAGTGATATAGATAATTGATCATAAAAAATGAATGATCAATAGAAATTTAAGGAACAAAAAATCATATACTAAAGAGGCATGAAAAGGATAGTTAAATCATCCTAAATAAAGGAATCATGATATAGTTTTCATTTAAAGATCCCATTCCATGATTTGATCATTTAATTAAAATTTAAAATATGAATATAAGGAAAATATAATTACTTGATATGTATAATTTCATAATTTCATCAATTTATACAAAAATTCAATATCATTACCCAAATTATGAGTATTTAATATGTTAATTTTATTACTAAATTACTAAAATAAACTTCTAAAAGATCCTATAATTCCACAAAATTATGAAGATCAATTCTTCTTATATTAATTTATTAAACAATTACAAAAGTATTAGAACAAGTTAATATAAAATCTAAAAATATTAAACCTTCCTTTTATGATATAAAACAATAATGTGCAAATATTATACAATAACATTAAAAGATTATCAAAGAACATTTAATAAAAAACAAAAATTATGCTTCATCAAAATATCCTAGATGATGATTGAAAACATTGTATGAGATTTATTTGACTTCATATTCCTCTAAAATAAATTTAACATTTATGTTTAAGTAACATAAATCCCTCTTAAATACTCTTAAAAAATGTATAATACATAGTTATATAATCTTTTGGATCTTTTAATAATTTATATAAATGAATTAAATTTCCAAAAAATCCCCAGCAAAATCACATATACCACTAAATGATAACTTAACACCAATTGTCAAAAAAACCCTAATATTTAGTTTATTGTAAACATATAGGGTCCCCAAATAATTCTACATCATCGAATATAACATTATTAACCTAATACTAAAATTTATTTTCTTTTGAATGGTCATCATTATTATAAAACATATAATAAAAAAATATTATTAATCATTATTGATTCATAAGTTTTACTTTTGACTTTTCCATTAATTTTATTAAGGAAATCACCAAAAAACTCTTAAATTTTTGTTTACTAACATCTTTGTATCCCAAATATTATTGTTCTTTTGTAGAAAACATTACATTCTATAGCAAAAAAATATATTTATAATTTATTATAAATATAAAATTTACATTACTCAATCCAATCCATAATATTTAATGTAGTCTTGATCCATAATAAAGATCTTTGTTTATAATAGTGGTTAGAAATTTTCCTTTTCTACCAAAATCAAAAAATTAATTTGCATTGGACTGACCTTGGTATCGATACATCTGAGTTACCCTCTTTAATTTCATTGGATTGATAGTAAAAAATATTGTCCATTAGAATATATAATGATTATAACCAGAGTATATAATAATTGTTTCTATCAAGAATAATAATTTTAGCATTCTGATGGTTCTAAATAGAAAAACAGGAGATACTAAATTATTTCAGATCATTATTATCTATAAAACACTTCTTGTATGATTCCTTTGAAACATACACCGAAATATGATAGTTGTAAACTTTGGTATAAATAGAAATTTATTTGATGATATAGCGACTATTACATTTCCGCAACTTAGGTCCTCTAATGTTTTCATTGAGATAGATTATTGTTCATAGTCATTGTAATAATTTACAGAGTTTTCTGTAAATAAAATCTTTATCAGGATTATTTCCATTATCTGTTTTAAAATTTTATTAAGTTTCTAGTCATTTTTGTAATCGATTGATTCTATGAATAGGAAGATAGTGAATCCAATCTAGTGGATCATGGATTATATGATTGGGAAGATAGAAACTGATCATTGATCAGATCAAGGGATTCCATGGATCATATTACCATCATCATGTCGAGGGATTACCTAATAATGAAAGAAATACTTTACAATAAGTCTAAAATAGTGGGTACCTTTAGTAATGTTTTGTTGAAAACTTTTAATATTATTGTTAAAAAAGTTATTTTCTGTTACTATGTCTTTTATATCATTATTAAGATGACAAAATATTGTGTTTTATTTTTATCATAAGAATTTTCCATTATTAGTGTAACATAATGTTAGACTTTTACATATCATTATATTTTTTTTCAGTTTAACTATTATTATGATAAAAACATACTTTTATATAAATATATCAACTATTATTCTAATTATTTCATGATTATCATCAGACCATGTTTTATTTTTATTATATTACATTAACTAGTTTTTTGTTTTGATTAGTTAATGTTTTAAACTACAATTCACCGCCCATTTAAAATAGTATCCATCTTAATTACTCTTTTAATGCAAAAATTGGTACCAAAAAAAGGATAGAGAGATTATATAATTGATTGGTTTTTAATTTCTTTAATTATTTCATGTTCATAATGTTATAATTCAAACATATTTTCAAAAACATGTAACACTAACATGAACTTGTATAAAAGAGTATTTGTTTTTCTTATGATGCAAGGTATGAATATTGGATCTCTTGATAATATAAATCCTATTCGACTACATAAATTTGATGGTAATGTCTATGTTTATTAGAGATATAGAATCTACTTTTTTACCTGAATAAGAGATTATTATTGTTTAATTATTACTCATAAGTAAAATATTCTAGATTAGGATGTTTATGATTTTACTAATTTTAATAATTTCGAATATCAGTTTAACTAAAATGTCTAAAATAATTTAATTTGATCTATCATGATTAATATCTATAGTTAGATATCATCATATTAAGATAGAAGTATAATTTAGATTTAATTAGAAGTAAAATATTATTCAACATCCAAAGTCATTGAAATAAGAGGAACCATAGACAGGCGTTGCTAACATCCTTCAGTTTTCTACCTAGTGGATTAGTTGAAAATATTCACCAAATGGTTAATTAAATTATTAATAATTTATCTTCTATTGGTAAAACTATATTAATGATTATATTTTGGGTTAAAATATTATTTATATAATTCCCAGTGAGTGGAAATCTAAAAGAACTAATGATTATCACACAAGAATGATTAAGAATTTCACTATTGGTGATCTTATTGGAACACTAATTCAATATTAAGAAATATAAAAGAGATGTTTGGAAAAGAATAAAATTAAAATGGTGGAGATTATTTTTCTGCAAAATCTACTATTCTTACTAATGTTCAGTTGGAACAGAAAGATATAAAGTGTTCATGAAAATAGTTTATTTTTACTCTGATTCTAGTTCATCAAAGAATTATAAAAACCAGTTAACTAATATAACCTGAATGAGTAACATGATTTTGGGAAATAAATATTTTCAGTATATATATAAAAATGGTCATACTGATAAATATTAAAAGAAATATTCTGAAGTTACATGTAATGAATGTTATAGAACATAACATAATCAGACTAATTTTACTAATATGAAAGGAAATATAAAAAGGAAAGGAAATATGATAGATGAAAAATAAATATTTATATGTCAAAGGGAAATAAAAATATAAAATTTTAAAACACATGGAGTGTCACTATTATATATTCTTCATAAAATTATTCTAATTATGAATGTTAGAGACAATAAAATATTAGAATATTTTTAGAAGTAACTATTTTAAGTAAATGTCTAATGGAAATGGTGCACAATTTTGAATCCTTTACTAACATTTCACTAAATGAAAATTATTCTGATGATAAATTAATTACATATTTTTTTGAAGAATATTTTTTTGTAGAGGATACTACATTACATAGTTATGGTAATGTTTCTATACTTTCAAAACATTTGGAGAATGAAAATATTAAGATATATATGAACATTATTGTGGCCAAGGAAAACATGAATAAGATGATTCAATATTATCATTATTAACTAAAAAAATATAACATATTTCTAAAAATCTTGATATTTTTTTTGAAAAAGATAGTAAATAAAAATCACATAAAAAAACATTTATAGGAAAACATCATTACTAAATTATTCTATAAAACTACATTCTTGTACAATTTATAATAAGGATAAGAACATCAATATCACTATAAATTCTGAGATATAATGTTTTAGGAAACATATATCCATGTATACCTTTGGAAATTAAAATTATGATAATATTTAAAAACACAAGAAACCTCATGGTAATAAATCTAGAAGTGGTCACACAATTCAAAATCATGTTTTTAAAAACATTTACTTTTTTTCTTAAAATTGTTACTTATTATAAAAATATATAAATTAGTGGAAAATGGAAGAAAATTTATTCTATAATAATATTTTTGTCTCTTGGTTTTCGTAAAAGAAATTTTTTAGATGGAAATAAAATTTCTCCATTGAAATAATTTTATTCTATTTTGGATTCCCAAAATACTTTTTTTGATAATATCGTAACAAAAAAGATATCCATTTTGAAAAAAAATATTATTTTTTCATGAAAATAAAGGTAATTCAAACAATAAAAATAACTTGTATAATGGATAATGGATTTTCTAGTGATATGACTAGAAATAAGAACTTCATTATCAAAATTATAGAAATTAATGGTGGAAATATGAGCTTTGAAGATAGTTATCATGGAGAAATTATTGGAATTGTTAACAGTGCACTTCTAAGAAAAGTTATTATTTAAAATGATTTATTTGATGTAGGAATTAGCTAAATATATATAAATTTTGTGATAATGGTTAAATTATGAACACTGGGAATGATAAATTTATTATACATAGTTGTAAGGATTAGCTTATTATTTCTGCCTGTACACATGAGTATGAATACAAAATAAACATAGATGACCTTAGGATCCAAGACATTCCTCATCTTAGTTAAATAAATGATAAATTTATATTATGAAATATATATTCGGACACTATAACCTTAAAAAAATGTTGAGAATGAATACATGATAAACATAGATGACCTTAGTATCCAAGATATACCTCATCTTAGTGAAATAAAAGATAATTTTATATAATGGAATAAATATTTAGACACTATAACCTCACAAACATAATTAAGATTACTTGTAAATGACTTTTTAAGAATATACCATAACATTGGTTTGATACATCTAATGATTATGAACCGTTAAAATATGGTAATCAATATAAGTCATGTTTTAAATATATTAGTGAAGTCACAACTTATGATGATTTAGATTTAGTTAACATTTTCTTATTCGTACCAACACTAACTTGATGTATTGGAGGAAAATAATATGTTTATGGCTTAGTTGATAATTACATTAGATAATGATCGACTTATTTTCATACAAATAATTATGAAACCTTTAGTTAATAGATTATGTTTGTTTCTATAGGAAAATTTGAAAAAAAAATCTATATGAAAACTATTAATGGTTATCATGGTGTAGAATTTGAAAATTCAAATTTTGAATCCTTTTTTACTATAAAAGGCATTGAACACAACTTTTTATCACCTAGAACCTCGTAATAAAATGGTGTAGTTGATAGAATAAAGAGAGAACATCATTATTTTACTATAACCATGAGGAGTGAATACTCAATTTCTAAATGTTTTCTCAAATGAAGTAGTTAAAACTATATACTAAACTATAAATTGAGTTTTTTTATGACCTTTATTAATAAAAATCATTATGATTTGTGTATATGAAGAAAAAAAAATATTTTTAATTAAATGACGATGGTTACAATATTTTCATTTTGAAAACTATATATAACTTACAAAAATTTTCCCCAAACTCAAATGATGGAATATTTTTCAGTAATTAAATGATTTGTATGGAAGTTAGTGTTTTTAATAAATATTCTTAAATTATTGAGTAAACAGTGAAAGATATGTTTGAAAAAAATGATCCCTTTATTTTAAAACATCCACATCATACATCCTAGGATGTTATTTCGAAAAACAATTTTAAATGTTTTTAGGAAATTTCATATATAAGGAAATAACTGATGAATATGTTTTTAAATTTATTCCACATAAAAAGTTTATACCTTTCAATGAAGAATAGTCTTTGGAAACCCCATGAATTTAGTTTTTTCATAGAAATAATCCTTGTAAATGTATCATTGGTGATGTTTATCATCTAGTAATGATGATACGTACATTGAGAAATGAAATTGAGAATTTAACTTTCTTATCCAAATTTGAACCTTAGAATCCAAGTAAAGCTTTAAGTGATGAGGATTGGAAAAATGAAATTCAAGATGAACATAATGATATTTAATGGAACTGAGTCATGACATTAGTATAGTGACCCAAAGAAGCTTATTAAATTGGTGTTGGTGATAATGAGTATTAGATCACTTGAAAATTAATTGATCATAATGAGGGTTGAAAATAATGATTTTTTTGAGGAAGTGAAATGTATGACGAATCATGTACATATATAATAACTTATTGAAGAATGAATTTTCCATCTTGAGAAGGACCGTTATGTATTAAAAAATATATGAATTCTTTCATTCTATTTATGAATAATTAATGAATACTTTTATGATTGAAATAATAATGTATTTTTCTCATACATTTAAAAATTTGTTGAACGTGAATATGTTTTCATCCAACACTTTATGATTGAATCTATTCTAATACCATTAGTTATATAATATTTCTATTAATTCTCAAATGATTAGTTATTTAACCTATAAATTATTCCATGGGTTATCTCTCAGTGTCTTTCTTGGTAATATTCATTCCCTTCATTTTTAAAATTCATGAATTGGTAGAATATTTTATAAATATAAGGATGTTATACATAGGGTATAATGTTTTATAATAGGGGAGAAGTGCTATTTAAAAGGGGATAATTATTCAAAGAGAAAATTTTTATAATTCCTTACAACATATAAAACAACTGTTACAATCTCATGGGGCGTTATAAATAATAATTTGAAAATTCATAAAGTAAAAAATTGTTTTGTGTTTTTCATGCAATTTTGGTTCATTTATTTGTTTTTTTGTTCTTTCCAATAAAGGGGAAAATATTTAGTCTAGAAGTTTTACATATTACTTTTCCATTCATTTAATTGTTCCAATCCCAAATACTATCTTAATATTATGTCTACTAACTTTTTATCTAGGGTATTTAATATTTTTTTGAAGAAAACATTACATTATACTATACATAGATTTATCCTAATTTATTATAAAAATGAACATTACATTACTTAAATAGATCCATAGAATAGATGGTGTTTCTGATCCATCAGATATACTATTTTTTAGACCATTGGATATAATTATATCTTCCTTAACTGACTAGAAAAAATAATGACCATCGAACATAACATGGTATAGATACATTGGAATTAACCTCATTTAGTAAATCATATTGACAGTCGATATGGAATTCTGTCATAATGAATAATGTTTATAATCATAGTACATTAAAGTTGTTTTTATTCTATTTAATAATTTTAGAATTGTAGTGGTGCTAAATAAAAATAGTGTCAGACATTAATTTTTCCAAAAAATTGTGAGCTATCATGAACCAACCACCAAAGGATATTGCATAAAACATAGAAATTTGACAATTGGAGCTTCTCCTTTAAATAGTAGTTCATTTGAAGAGTACAGAGTTGATAAATATTTTAATTTAAATTATTCTAAAGTGTTCTCTACATGAGCTAATTATTCTTAGTGATTTAAATAATTACTATAGTTTACATAATAATGAATACTTATTAGGTTTGTTTCCTTTATAATATTTTAATTTGTATTGTAACACCCCATGATTTTATGAGATATAATATTTAAAATTTCATTGATGTAATTTTTGTATTCTAAAAAAATATTAGCTTGATCTATATACAAAACTGTATTGTATTGTAGTATACCCAACATGATTTTTGGACTGTGTTACATGCATGAGCGTCCTTCCCAAATAGCATGTGTTATACACAATACTAAGTTTCACTGTACAATAATATATTATTAAAATATTATTATTTAATGGGATATAGACTATACATTATGAATAGTATTTAATACATTTATAATTTTTAATAACATTGAAATTCAAATTATGTATTTTCAATAAATGAGTTAAGAACAAATTCATTTTTTGGATAAAAGAACTATTTTTCAAAAAATTGCAGTTTTGCGGCCATTAGATGGAGCCCCCATTTTGAATATAGTTTTAAAACATTTATATATTATATTTGAAAATATAAACTTATTATTTGGAATATATAAATAAAAATTTAATTTTGTGGAATATTTGGTATCTTTCTGCTAAAATTCATATCTTAATGAATAGTGAAAAATACTGCATTTTAGTTCAAAACTGTATATTCATCTAATTTATTAACATACAAATATTGTATTTTTAATTGGTTTCAAAATGTAATTGGATTATGTTTTTATCATTTAATATAATTTTGGATATTAAAAGTAATTTAACATTTAAATTGGACATAAACACAAGACAATCAAATGATGAGTTTTTACTTCTTAAAAACCCGCTTTTTGGTTTTTGACAATGATAATTAATATTAAATTAATCTCTTCCAATTATATGTTTTTAATAAATAAAAATGGATTTTATATTAAGAATTTTTGGGTAAAAATTATGTATATAGGTTAATTTTATTTTTTTTGGATATTATGAATAGCAACTATGGTATTTTTTATTTAACGCAGTTAAAGGTAAATCGTGTAAATTAGTGTAACAAATAATATGATATGAAGTATAAGCTGAACCTAAAACCTACTAAAATACTATTTATGGAATAAAATTATACCCTTAACATCTTAGTTTTGTAAAGTAGTCATTTAAGGACCACATTACAATGAAAATGACAGAGATATTAATAAAACCAATGAAGGTGACAAAATGTCAAACTCACATTTCTTATATGTTTAATAATTTTAATATACGTAAAAGTAGGTGATATCTTCAACCATAAATAGTAAATAGAATGATGAAATAATTATATACATCATGGAAATTTGTTTTTGATTTTTAAGAAATTAATACTTACATTAAATTCTTATAATATGATGATGTAAAAATTAATTAATTGATGAGAAATCCATAAATCAATTTTTATTAAAATATAAATAACCATAAAAATTTATAAACACATGAAAATATCATATTTTTCGAGTATATATCAACAATAATAATCCATGTTCCATGAAATTAACCATTTTTTTCTTTATATAATATATTATGACAAAAAGTTTATTTTATGTAAATTCATACTAAAGTTTTCATATTCACACTTTAATAAGTATATCATTTTTAATATTTGGTTTTCTAGAAGATAAATTACATTGCATATATTCATTTGAACTATAATATATTTATTTTCATCATATAATTTTATTTCAATTTTTTATTCTAAAATATTTATAATATATAATTAAAAAATGTTGATGTAGTGATTATTTTAATAATTGAGATACCAAATAATTGTTATTAAAATTTTTAAAATAAAATAAATTTTCATAATTAATTTCAGAAATTAATTTTATTGATTACCTTGAACCATTAGCTATATAATAAAATATTTTTTTCTCGGTTAATACCCTATCTTGATATTTTTAAAAATCCATGAAATTAGTAGTCTCAAAAGTAACACAATTGATATTTTGTTAAAATAGTGTTTTATAAAATTATTTGAATATCATAAAATGATTTAAAAATATATAATAATTTATTTATTTTTTAAAAGATCCTTAATAATTCATTTATGGTATAATTTAAATAAAATAAATAAATATTACACACTTTTAATATTGAAAAATTAGTTATGTTAATTAAAATTTAATAGAATAAATAATTGTTAATTAAAATGATAACGTTTAAATAGACAGTAAAACATGAAATTTTTTAAGAGATGATGATATTACAATATTATAATATATTATCATCAATTATACCTATTTTTTATATATTATCATTCGTTTTTAATCTATTATAAATTAATGGTTTCAAAAATTCCAAATGTGTTCCTCACCCCAATTATAAAAGGGCACCACCTCCCTCACTTCTCTATAACTCATTAAGCCTTAAAGTTCATCTATACCTTTCCAATTTCTCTTCTCAGCCTCCCTAGTTATAGTAAAATGGTTCTGGTATTTTGAAAAGACCAACTCTAGTTACATCAAGTGGAGATATAAGGGGAGCACGTCAAAGAAGAGGTAATCTCTTATACCGATTTATTAAATATTGTCTTCTTCTTATTCATCCACTTAATTATTTGTTAAATAATAATGTAATAAATACAATATAATTTATATAATGAGATGTTATTATAATTATTACACAACTATATTCCTCCTTCTCTTCATATTATGAAAAATGAAATCACCACGTGTGTGTATGCACGACTTACCATCTCCACACCGTAGTGTACTAGGTTTTTCACCACCACCTTACATCGATGAGTACATTGATGGAAGTATAAAATATATATTATTATAATAACATGATATTGATTATAATATTTTATACATCATACCATTCAAGACCATTCAATAACTATTCGAAT
The DNA here is from genome assembly GCA_963277665.1 of Viscum album. NCBI lineage: Eukaryota > Viridiplantae > Streptophyta > Magnoliopsida > Santalales > Viscaceae > Viscum > Viscum album. The sequence continues at coordinate 1,173,862,250 of OY728153.1, read as the reverse complement.
AATATTGTCGCTCGTGCGTACGTACAGTCTAACGTATCCACAATGTGATGTGATTCATTCAACATGATAATTATTAAATAATGATTATATAAATATAAATAATGAATAAATATGGTATCTATTATGTTAATATCAATTTATAATGATATAAATTTTTCCTAGGAAGGAGAACCAAAACTTATTCAACAAAACATTCATAAGAACATAAAGCTGTTAACCCCTGAATAACGAGTAACAATGAAATATTACTAAAAACGATGATAATATAATCATATATGATACCATAAATATGAATATTTTTATGAAAGAAGTCAATAAAATTACTAAAATAATTATACAAGTTGTTCAGATATATACAAAGCATATTGGACCAAAGGTAAGGGATTATTTTGTGTCACTTTTATTTCTGTGGGAATATGCCTTATACACCATATAATTATTTTGTTTGGTGTTTATGTAAACCGTGAATGTTTTTATTATTAAAATTATGAATGTTATGATATATAAATATTAATATAATTTTCTATATTTTATGAGGCATACAATTTGACTAATTATAAATTGGTAAGCGATAAATTTGTAAATATCATTTTTATGTGAGATTGTTTATTTGTAAGTACTTACTGTGGATATATTTATCGACCATGTCCATGATTTATAAAAATGGTTTCGTAAAATTTCTATTATTCATCTAGGTATTCTTAAATTCATTTTACAAATTTTTTAATTTTACTTCATTTTATGGAAGGAATATTACGTTTTTTACAATACGAGGTACTTTTTGACTTTTCCAGCAAAAGTATCTGGAGAATAATTTTTTTACTTTATGGAGTGAACAAATTTTTACATATTCTTAGTGACATGTTTCCATGTATATTATTCTACATAGTTTCATGTTTATTTCTAGAAAATTTATTTTTTAAAAAATTTGCGCTGAATTCTGTGTATAGAAATATTCTTTCCATCTAAGATGATGATATTTAAATATGTTTATGTTTATATCCATATTACTACTATGATATGATTTTGTTATTGAAGGAAACATTTTTATATGGATTATGTTATGATAAGATGATGTTTAAGAAACCTATTTTATTTCATGGGTTACGCTATGTTGAATGATTTATATTTTTGTGGAACATGTAAGAATGATTTCATTGTGAGATAGGTGGGGCCTATATATCACTCCATTGAATTGGGTAATTATTTTTATATCATGAGATAGACATTACTAGAACATATTGTAAATAAGATTTTAAAATACTGGGCTGGTATGGAATTTAAATTTGGTTTAGTAATACAAGGATAGAATTACAAGTAAATCTGGTTTAGTAATACATGGCTAGAAAGAAATATAAAAAAGTTCAATAATAAAATGTTTCCCCTATGATGTTCTATTCGTCAATTCCTTGGCCAATATTGATATAATATTATGTTCTTATTTATTAGTGACAATTAATGAATTTTTCAAATTTAATTTTATCATGGTTAATGTTCCCTTTTGATCTTTTCCATACGTACTTCCACCATTTATTTCATGACACAAGATTTTGATATTTAAACATTATGTTGAGGTTTTTGTATTCTTATGTTTATGATTTTTTCTATGTTCACATTTTTTACTCTTACTGATCATTTTACCTAACCATTTTTATTTTTTATTTCCCCTAGGATATAAAGATAGGTTTTAGTTAAGAAAACAAAAGGGGAAGATCATTGTTGGTGGTGTTAAAGATATTTTTCCTTGTTGTAATATTATAGTCCTAGTTTCAAAGGCACTAATATAATACTATATTTGATTTTATGTTTGTGTTAGGTATTTATTATTCTAAAATATTAATTTAATTTCCATGTACATCAATCCCAGGTGGTATGATTTGGTATCAGAGTGAAGGATAAGTCATCCTTATAAAACTAGGATTGGAAAATTTAGTGAGATTTCAAGAGAGTTTTCTAAGGAATGTCCAGGGATGTCCCTATGGGAAATTATAACTATAGGTTATTATCCTATTATTATGGTAATGATCATGAATAACCTATGATTAAACCATATATGTTATAGAATGAAATTACTCCACCTTGATTATGATGTTTTCGTAGTATGATTTTTTCTTTCTACACTATTATTTTTGGGTTTTAGACAATGTATGGAAGATGAAGGAACTATGTTAATGATCAATGCTCTATGCATTGTAATGATTTTAATCCTCAAAAAGAAAATGTTATGGGAGATGGAATGAATAATTGTATTGCTATAGTTTTACAATTTATGAATAATTATGGACTTCCAAATGAGATGAGAAGAGAATAACATTCCGTTGGGGATTTCATGAGGCTATGCCCCCTTCTTTCAGTAGGTCTTATGATCCACTTGTTTCTGAAAAATTGATCAGTGTAATTGAAAAAATATTTTCTATCCTTCATTGTTCGAAAAATAAAAAATACATTTTGGTTGTTTATCATTTAGTAGGTGAAGCATACTAGTGGTGTACTCTAATAAAGAATACATGGAAGAATGATGATATCGAATCCATGGAATTAGAAGAGTTAAATAAATTAGTTTTTAGTATGTAATTCCTTCATATTCTATAAACAAATATAGAAAAGAAGTTCCTTGAGCATGAGGTAAATAATTAAGAATCCATTGGTACATATGACGAAAATATTACAAGACAGTCAAGGTATGCTTCTGTCTTCATCATACAACCTAAACGTAAAGTTGATCAATTCTTTAGTGGCATAAAACCAAGTCTTCTATGGTAATTAGATATATGATACTTTAGTAGATATGAAGAGATTGTGTGTTGTTAAATCAATGATGAAATGATATATGGTGTTACATATCAATCAAATGGTTTTGACAAGAAACAAAATATGGAGTTCAAGGGAAAATCTCAAACAAATGATGAAAAGAAGATGAATACTTCCTTATGCTCAATGTCTGCAAAGAATCATGGGGGAGATTTTCTTAAAGGGACTTGAAAATGTTTGAAGTGTGGAAAAGATGGGTATCGAGTATTAGAGTGCATATGTTATGGGAAAAGGGTTCCTAATGATGTTAATGGAGAACAACCTATAGGGAACCCACCACCCACACTTCAATGATAGTTGAGAAATGAAATAGGGAATTATCCAAACTAATCAACAATCAAAGGGTTAATGATTATGGTAAATGTTAGCAACCTTTTAAGGAAAATGAAAAAGGAATGTCACATGTGATCACTATTGCTGATGTTCATTATGACACTGATGTGGTCAAATGACTAAGTGTTTATGTAATGGAATTCCAAAATAGTGTTTAGGAATTTCTTTTATGGTATTATGGAATATTGGAATATCTTGGTATTAGTCCATTGTTGTTTTCCATATTTATATATTACCAGCAACCAAGAAACGTGATTGAAATGTTTTTGAAAAGAACATGATATATTCATAATGAAGGGATAAGGAGATATGAAATGTTTTATAGTATCAATGACCTCATGCCTGATATAAGGAAAAGTGATATCATGGTTTGAGTATATAGATTTTTTATAGTTTTTGAATTTGGAGGAAGATAGTTTTGATAGAATTCATGTTTTTATTAAGGTTGTATAGTAATTCATGTTTCAAGAGAATAAATGATTAAGGTATTCACACATTTCGAATGTGACAATAAAGAGCTACCTTATGAGACATGAGATATAAATGTTAAGTCTGTTTATTTCACCTCTATAAATTGTTTTATATATTCATTTTTTGAATAATTGTAATTTTATCCTTTTATAGAGAGTATAATTTATATTATGGTTGATGTTTGTTATATTAATGTATTGTCTCACTATAGGTGGCCTTGTGTATATTTGATTATTAAGGATAACCAATTTTTTGAGATAGTTGGATTAACCTATCATTCAATCGTATCATATGATAACACTTAAGGAATGAAAAATTCTGTATCATTTATTTAAATAAGAGATGAATTGGATGTGGATCAGGGCATGAATAATGGTGAGATTGTACTGTAATCAAGTAGGTATTTCCTCTCATAAAATATTCATCAACTTTAGAAAAAGGATCTTGCAAAAAAAAATGTTATCGTTGTTCCTTATTATCCAATGAATCATCCGGTCTGTTAAATCATAGTAGACTAATAGATTTCTTGTTGTCAAATTTCTCCCAAAATTATTCTCTATCACTAAGCAGAAGAACTTGATGGTAAAATTTCTCTTCTATATCCATGTTTTTACTTCCCACATATGTTCTCATATGAGGAAACCCGGTGATGATTTACTTTGGGTAATCATTATGTTTCGAAATTTTATCTTTAAAATGATGTTTTAGTACTACTTTTTACAATGTGGGTTTTTATGAAATAAAATTTCAAGTATTAAACCTTTTATTACGCCAACAAATTTCGAGGGAGAAGTTCATTTTATGGTGGGTATAATGTAAAACCCAAATATTTTATGATATATATATTTTTTAGTTTTTTTATGTATTGTGTTTTACACTACAATAATATTAGCTTTTATATAAATAAACTTTTTATCTTGTAGTATATGCAACATTATTCTTGTCTTGCATTACACGCAAGAGTGACTTTCGTCAATAGTTTGTGTTGAACTCAATATCTAGTATCACTAAAAAATTATATATTATTAAAATATTATTATTTAAAGGGATATAAGCTAGCTATTATTAATATTATTAACAACTTTTTTAATTTTATATAACATTAAATTTCATTATATGTATTTTCGATACATGGTATAAAAAAATTGCAATTTTTTGGATAAAAAATATATTTTTCAAAAAATGTAGTTTTTCCGACTTATGATTGAATGCACATTTTAAATGTATTTTTTAACACTTTTATATATTATATTTGAAAAAATAAACTAATTCTTTGGAACCGAGACATAAAAATATACTTTGGTATTTTTCTAATAAATACATATTTTAATGAATAATGAAACATACTGTATTTCAGTTCAAAAATGACTTTTTATATAATTTATTTATATAGATATATTATATTTTTAATTTATTTTAAAGATTAATTGAATTATTTTTTTTATCAATTAATATAATTTCTTTCATTTAAAGTAAATTGACATTTATATTGGAAATAAATATATGACAATCTTTTGATAAGTTTTTACATCTTAAAAACCCTCTTTTGGTTTTTGATATTGAGAATTAAATTTAAATTAATTTCATCCAATTATATATCTTGAATGATGAAAAATAGATTCTATAATTGTAATAATTGGGTCCGAATTATATTAATAGGGTACTTTTATTTATTTTTGATATTATGAATAGTAACTATAGTAATATTTATTTAACACAGTTAAAGGTAAATTAGGTAAATTAGTGTAACAAATAATATGATAAAAAGAATAAAATGATCCCAAAAAATACCAAAATCCTATTTAATGAATTAAATTATAAAATTAACATCATAGCTTAAAAAATAGTCATTTAAGGGCAACAAGAAAATTAATATGACATGGATATTAATAAAACCAATGAAAGTGACAAAATGTCATGTTCACATTTCTTATAACAATAATAATTTTAATATTAGGATAACATGGTGATATCTTAAAAAATAAATATTCCATGAAAATATAAAATAAGTACCCACATCATGGTAATTGATTTTTAATTTTTATGGGAATAATATTTACCTTAATGTATTATACTTTGATGAGATAAAATTAATAAATCGACGAGAAATCCATAAAAATATAATTTTAAAAATAATAATAAACATAAAAAGATGAAACACATGAAAAATAATATTTTTTAGAATATATCAACCATAAGAACCCATGTGACAAATAAGTTACCATTTAGATATTTATATGTGAGATTATAACATTTATTTTATTTTATTTAATGTGATGATAACATGGTCACATTTATACTTTAATAAGAATAACATTTTTAATGTATTCTTTTCCAAAATATATATTCGACTACACATATTATTATGAAATCCAATAAATTTTTGTTTATCATAGTATTTTATTTGAAATTTATATTCTATAAATAATTATACTAAATAATTACACAATATTGATGTGTTGATTATTTTAATATTAGAGATATCAAAAAACATTATTAAAAATATTAAAATAAATATAATTTATGATAATTAATTTTTCAAAGGAATTTTACATATTACCTTGACCCATATAGGATATAATAAAATATTTTTTTCAAGGATAACACCTTATCTTGAAATTTCTAAAAATACATGAAATGAATAGTGACCAAATTGACACAACTAATATTTTGTTAAAATAATGTTTTATAAAATTATTTAAATATCATAATATTTTTTTTAAACATATAATTATTATGAAATCATCTAAAATGTTCAAAATTAATCATTTATCGTATAATTTAAATCAAATAAATATTTAACCCTTTCAAAATTTAAAAATTTGTTATCTTAATTAAAATCAGATAGAATAACTAATTATTAATTAAAATGATAATATATAAATTGACAACAAAACATGTATAATTTTTGTTTGTTTATGATATTTCAATGTTATAGTATCATTTATTTACATATATCTCATTTCAGAGGTATTTTTATGGATTTTAAAAAATTTATAAATTATTAGTTCCATAAATTCAAAAATTGTCCCTCAACCTAATTATAAAAAGACACATCCTCCCTCATTTCTACACGACACATTAAGTATTAAAGATCATAAATAACCATTCAAATTTCCTTCTCAAACTCCTCAGTTAAAACATAGAGGTATTGGTATTCTCAAATTACCAACTCTAATGCCATCAATTGTAGATCTAAAGGTAGTACGTCAAAGATGAGGTAATATCTTCTACCGATTCATTCAATATTTTTTTCTTCTTATACTTCAACATCATTGGTTCTATAATTATAATGTAACAAATATAGTTCCATTTATAAAATTATATTTCATTATAATTATAATATAATTTTGTTCCACCTTCTATCCATCTTAGGAAAAATGAAATCCCCATGTATGCTTACGTAAGACTTATTGTATCCACACCGTGGTGTACTCTGGTTTTCACCAACACCTTAGATGGATGGGAATAAAGATGGAAGTAATAAATATATATTATTAATTTAATATGATCTTGATTCTGAAATTTTAGAAACCATCCACATCAAAACCATTCAACCACTATTCGAATGATATCATCGCTCGTGCGTACAAGTAACATGAAATGTTACTGACAAACAATGATAATATGATCATAAATGATATCATAATAATTAAAATTCTCCTAGAAGAAGTCAATAACATTATTTAAATAATTATACAGGAGGTTTGGATATATAATAAGCATTAAATACTTATGGTAAGTGGTTATTTTTTCTTACTTCTATTTCTATGAGACATAATCCTTATACAACATCTAATGATTTTGTGTGGTGTTTATGTTACCCACATAATTTTTATTATTCTTATTATGAAGGTTATGATATTTAAATATTAATTAAATTTTCTTTATTTTATGAAGCATATGATTCAAATTATTATAAATTGCTAGAGGGTATCTTTGTAAATCTCATTTTTATCCAAGATTGTTTATTTGTAAGTATTTGTTCAGGATATATTTTTCATCCATGTCCATGTTTTCTAAAAAAATTCATCAATTTTTTACTATTATTATATGTTTGTTTAATGTCATTTTTATCAATATTTTACATTTACTAAATTGTATGGAAGGAATCTTTCTTTTTTGTAACTCCTTATTTTGCATGGATCATACTCTACATTGTTTCAGTCTTATTTACAAATAATTTATTTTCATTTAAAAATGAATGTAATATTGATAAAATAAATCATTTTTGAAGAAGAAAGGGTATTTTCATCAAGAATTAAGTTCAAGTTCTTTATCAAAATTATTTTCCATCTATGATGACATTCTATAAATTGGCTTATGTTTCTATCCCTATCATTACTATGACTTGATTGTTTTAATGATGGAATTATATTTTATATGTATTTTATTATGATATATTTTTTCTTAAGAATCCAATTTATTTTCATGGGTTTCACTATGATGAATTATTTAGATTTTTGTGGAAAATTTAAGAACGATTTAATTATGAGATGGGCGGGTCCTCTTCTACCATAAATGTATTGGGTACTGATTTATATCTCATGGGATAGACATGAATGTAATGTCAAGAAAATTTAATTCAGTAATATATTGCTAACATAACATGTAAATATGATTCACTAATTAACGGTTGGAACGTCATATAAATCATGTTCAGTAATACATGGCTGGAATGAAAATCAAAATTGGTTCAGTAATGGAGTTTTTTCACCATTATGGTATTGTATGAAATGCCTTTGACACTATGGAAATCTTATTATGTGCTCATTTGTTTTTCAGAATTCCATATTTTATTCCAATGTTATTTTATCATGGTTTAATTTCCATTATGATCTAGTCCTAGCATATTGCAATGATTTTCTTCATGTCCCAATATTTTTATATTTAAACATTATGTTCATGTTTTTTCATTCATATGTTTAAGGTTAGTTATATGTTTCCACTCTTTACCCTTACTGAGTATTTGAACTCAACATTTTTAGGTTTTCTTTTTCCCAGGATATAAAGAAAGGTTTTAGGTAGGAAAACAAAAAGGGGAAGATATTTGTGGGAGTTGTAGAAGATCATTCACCAAATTTAAAATATTATGGCACACATTTCCAAACGAGGTAAAATAATATGGAATTTGGGATTTTGTTTGTGTCTTGTATTAAGTATTCCATAAAAGTAATTTAATTTCATTGTACTTCATTCCTGGTTCATTAGATGTATTCAAAATCCAGCCATTTTTACGATTGAGGGCATCTGGGTATAAGAAGAAGGTGAATATGATCCATCAGATCGAGGGCTTCTAGGTCTAGGAAGAGAGGCACCAATCATTTTTAAATTTGAGGTATTATGAGGATAGAAAGAAATATATTATTCTAATCATTGTATAATGGGATTTTCTAGTATGGAAAGACAAACTATTCATAAATTAGAAAACAATTGGTACTATTAGCAAAGGTTAATGTATACCATTACTATTACGGTTAAAAGAGTTATTTCTTTTAATATACCTTATATGAAATAATAAATTTTACTATAAATAGTATTTTTAGTTAATAAAATTATATTTCACTAATATTATAATATAATGTTTGTCTTTAGAATTATATTTCAATAATATTTGTTTTATTAGTATAATATTGAATGTGATAAAAATATACTTTGATATAATGATATCAACTTTGATTTTGATTCTTTAACTATGATCATTGGATGAAGTAGTAGTTTATTTATTTAAAAATAATAGGTATATTATTTTGATTAGTTTTAGTATTTTAAAAATAAATTCACCCAATCATGTAATTGTAACTATCATAATTAATCATTTTACCTAATAATATGTACCTATCACATCATTATATTAAAATAAATTTCAAACTTATAAAGATATCATGTATGGAAATCGAAGGAATTACACCCCCTTGGATCTTCAGATATAGTTTCAAGCTCCATGACCTCTTATGAAGTAAATGTATTACCTTTTTATAAAACTATATTAATATAATTTATATAATTTCCTATAATGGATAATGAACAACCATAAATTTAACATATATAATCAATGATCACATAGACCCTCAAGGTTATTAATACCATTAAACATACTAATAGTTAATAAACAACCAAATAATACTCTATTTTGATCCTAAGGGATAGATATACCTCAAACCCACAAAAAATATCCTAAAAATTCATTAATCAAATAAGAACAAAAATCGGAGAAAGGGGTCCCTAATACAGTCAACTATTGGGAAACCTTAAACTAATAATACAATAATGGTAACCATAGATGTTAAGTTAATATCCCTAGAAATCATCCTAGTATCCAATGATATATAAATAACTTTCATGATATATAATATAAAGACACAAACAAAGGCATTAAATATTATAATGAGTTGATAAAATAAATAACATTACTACATTACAAATGATAATTGATAGTTATATTCGTAATTAATTAGTTCATAATTCATATTTAAAAATTTATACAATATAATGTGGAAAATTATTATCAATATAAATGTTTCCTTCAATAGTTATCATTAAAAATATTACTATTCTTTTTTATGAAATATCTTCTTAAAACTCTATATGTCATTTTATTTATTCTTAGACATACTTAAACCTTGTGATTTTTTTGGAAAATATGGATTTAAAAAAAATTATAAGAGATATAAAAATATTAAATATATCAGTCTAGTGAAAACCCTTAATATTTATAAAATGATTTCATTTTTGAAAATATTAACGATCGTATGAAACAAATAATTACCACATTATAAACACAAAATTATTTCTTAATTAAAACAATTAAATCCCATAAAAAAAATTAAAAAACCCTTATGGTAACATAGAGAAATATATTTATAACCCATGGAATAAATAAATGGATCCTTGTAAAATCTGTAATAAACATATCCCAGTTGTTTCCCTAGTTCTTGCCTTTCAAAAAAATGGACATTAGCTAATGTTATGTAGCACTAATTAGGTGCACCCATGATATATGATTTATTAGGAAGACCAGTCATATAAGTTGTATTGGGATCACACATCAAATAAGTTTTATCTAGATCCCCCATAATCAACTATAATTATCATGTACCAAATAATGACTAAAATAACTTTATGCTTTTCCTTGTGTCATATAACCCATGTAAAATTATATTGATCCAATATGAAAACACATTTGAATATTGAAATAAATTTTAATCTCAATTTTTTAATAACTCAAATTCCACGAATGAGGTGAAGTTTATTTTTATTTTTTTATTAAAATAAGACAACAAATATATAATTTTTATCGAATTTGGAAATTCTATTGTCAACATATACCTTAAAATGGAACATTAATTTCGATCATTAGTAAAGAAATAAAAACATTCCATTTGGTAAAACATTAATTATATTAAAAGGAAATAAAATTTTCAGTAAAATTATTTTTTCTTATTTAATTACATTAATATGAATTTTTTTAAAATTAAGGAAATGGAAGAAAAATAGTTGGAGGGAATACTTTTAAATATGTTTTTTGAATTAGAGTCCCTAAAATTGAATCAGCCTCACTACATTTTTTTAGTTACTATCCAAAATAAAAGATTTTTGTGAATTATTTACATTGTTTTGTCACTTATTTATTTTTATTATTATTTTTTATTTTATTAATTACCATGTTATATTTAATTACATTATCATTTATGTCTATATCAGAAATTTTGATGATATTCAAATTATATTCCCAAAATGATAAGGTATGATGACTATAGTCAAAGTGGTAATTATTTTATCATCTTTTGAATACTATAATAGAATAATTTTAATTTTTTATAAATAAATTATACTATTAAAATCAATCACCAATTTTGGTTATTTAAAATGATCTATGTTATAATCATGTATTTGGAAGGTTGTATGTATGCAAGAGTAACATTTCCATTTTTCAGTGATCGTGGTGGAAAAAAGTTGTGTATTAATTCATATTTCTAGAATTATAAAAAAATCATAAATACCATTTTATTTCATTAAATATATATATATATATATATAATTAATATTATGTGGTGACAAAAATTTATCATATCACTTTGAGTATGTTGTAGTCCACACATACAGAATATCACCATTATCAATTTTTAGTGAATGTTATTTTAATAAAATAGATTATTTATCATTTATCTAGGACGATATATCTATCACAAATAATATATATAAATATATATATATATATATATTCAATACATCATAATAACCATCTATTATTTGAAGTGATGGAAAATGAATGACATTAGATCATGAGGTGGTAGTTTACTGTAAAAAAAATGATGGTTTCATTTACCAATTTATAGAAGATGAGATGGATGCATGTAAACAAATTAACATAACAACAAATAAATATAATAATGATATTGGTTTTTATATTTAATCATGTTTTATTTGATTTGTATTGTTGTAGAAGTGGATAGAAAATGAAAACACATGGTTAAGAACAATACATCTTCTTTATACAACCTCTTAATGATCCCACCAAAATATATGCTTGCATAGTTTTATACTCAAATAATCTTTCCAATATTTTGGATGAGAAGTAATTAATGAATTTTGGATGGTATTTATTGTTCTAAAATTGTTTTTATATATAAATAAAATAGGGGAGGTGGTTCCCTATTATAAGAGAGGGGTTGGACACAATTGGAATTTTCTAAAATATTATTTTAGTATAAATTTATTTTAAAATTATATTTTGCACTAATATGATTATACGACAAAATAAGATAAGGATGTTTAAAAATACACTCAAATAATAAAAATGGACATGTTTATTTAAGATTTTTTCCATATCATTTTTTAACCATTGTTGACAATATTTTAAAATTATTTTGACAACAACTTTTTTACCCTGTAGTGGTCGATATAGATACAATAAAATGATAATTGGACCACTAATGGACCATATATGATATTTTGGAACAAATTATTTTCACTTAATTAATGATATTATTTATGAATTTAAAGTCATTTCTTAAAAGTTTTTTTATTTAAAAATAACATTATTGTCATTTGTTTTACTATTCATTTAATTTCACATTGAATTCTACATGCAAATAAATGATATAAAATATATTAAATTTAAAATTATATGAAGTTTTATATTTATCTAAAAATTTAGGGAAAAAATAATTATTTTGGAATTAGTTTACATTTTATTATTTGAAATTCATTAATTTATTTTTTCTTTAAATTGAATAAATATTATGTGAATGTTTCATAACTATTTTAGGTAATTATTGCATTACCTAAAATCATAACAAAATTACCATGATAATCAAATCACTAATATTTCAAATAAATATTTCTAACTAAAAATACCATATTTTTATACCAATGTCAATATATTTAAAATAAAAATTCATAAAAAATTATATTTTTAAATTATCTTTACAAAATGTATTAGAAACATCAAAATAATGATAATAATGAGAAAATGCTAAATTTTAAATTTTTAGATGACTGTGGATGAAATATAATCTCCAAATAAAATTGAGGCATGTATTTGGTTATCTTTTTAGTGATTATCAAATTATTTTTACACTTTATTAACTTGTTTTAACTTTGATGGGGAAAGAATATTTAACATATAAACTAATCATGAAAAAATTTTCTTATTTAATTTTTTTGAAATCATGGTTTAGAATATGGAATCCATTATTTAGTATGAAAACGTAGTGTCATAATTTGATTATAAATTATATCCAGAACACACGTCCAAATGCGGCTCTTCAAGAAAATGCATTTTTTCAGGTAATAAATATTCTTATATTAACTATATGTCTAGAAATAATAATTATATTAATTTAAATTTATATTCATTGTTTCATTATATTTACTTTAAAATTAATTCATAATTTTTTATGATATACTTTAATTAATTTAAATGGATAAATATTATGCACAAAAAAATATTTTCCAAAAACTTATTTTTAATGCGTAAAAATTACCTCAAATCAAAATCATGAAAATTAAAAATTTAAATAAAAATAGTAATATTGTTTTAAATGAAGTTGTTCATATTTATCATTAAGATAACATCAAAATTGAATATTAATTTTTGTTTAATATAATTAATGTAATGAAAATATTGTATTTTAAATATCAGTAATTTTTAATCTTCATTAAAAAAATCCTTTAAAAAAATCTCATAATTCAAAACTAAGTTAATATTGATAGGATGTGTTTAAAATTGAATCTCAATTTAGGAAATAATATTTCAATTTTTTTTAAATTCATTATAATATTATCTCACAAAATAATTTATTTTTAATGGAAATTTATTTTTGAAGAATAAAATGAATTTACTAAAAAATAATTTATTTTTTACTAAGAATTTATAAATACAATTATAATGTCATATATAATATTATATATATTTCATATTGTTGGTAATCATATTCATTCCAAAAAAATTAGTTCCTGGATTATAGTGGAAATATTTTAATTACAATATTTTATGGTTCACTAGGCTTTTTGTTGTGTGGCATATTCCCTATCAAACACAATGGACTTTTTTAATATCATAGGCTATTACAATTTACAAGACCAATAATCCTCTCTTATATATGAGTGTGATCAATTATGAATTTTTCCCAATTGTGAATCTACTATCAATATTGTTAAAATAATGGAATAATGAGATCAATTGAATAATAATTGTTATTTTAATCATTAAAAAACTAAAATATGGCCACTCATTTTTTGAGAGACCCATTATGGGATAAATCGTGTTTCATAGGTGATCTGGAATCTTACCATGATACAACTATGGTATGGTCTTGAACATTTCTCTCATTCTCAAAGAAGAACACCATATGTTGTGATGTTTCCTACTATATCCATGCATAGAAATCATATATTGTGTCTTCATCATGATATATACAAACATTTTGAAATAAAGAAACTACTCTAATATTGATAATAAATACAATCAAATCCAATAAAACTAATTGTCTCAACATTTCTATATATTTAATACAATAAAATATTTCATTAATTCAATATATAAATAGTTTTATTTTCTCATAATTCCAATTCTCTTACTTCACCCCATTATTAGAAACCAAATAAAAAGGATGAATAATTGGTTCATGTAATCATATGCTCCCAAAAAACTTCTCATTCTGTTTTTCACAATAAGGAGAGGGATAAAATACCAATTTTCTTTAAATATCTTCCTCCGATTAATCAATATTAGTTCATCCTTGTCTAACCCAATATAAATAAAGTAGAGATGTAATTAAAGTAATATAAGAATCATATAATATCTCATCATGTGATATCATTCTTATAAAATATAAAATTTCACAATATATGGTTTTTTAATCATATTTATTATGAGTTTCCAACAAAAAACACATCACACCATCAAAAAATTCAAGTGAAACAAAATAACTCCACCGTATTATTACACAAAGAACAACTAACACTCCCCTTTGGTAAATATATTAAACACATTAAAACAAATGGATTAAAATGTGATAATTAAACTATAATTTAATATTTCTCCATGTTTTCCAGAAATTATTGTTTTGACAACATTCATCTAAAAGGAGAACCCCATTAAGTGATACAACCCAATCCTATTAATAAATTAATTGTACACAATAAAAATATAAACATATTTTCAATCTATTATATAAATATCGATATTCACCATCATATTAGAGAAATATGTAAAAATGATTAATGGAATCAGGAGGGATGTTTTCTTCAATTATTGGTAAAACTCATATTGAGTGCCTTCTACTATACTTGTCCATTCATTCCTTTCAATAATAATATTATTGTTATTTAATTTAATTATAATCATATTGGTATTTTATACTATTACACATATTAGTTTGTATGTGATTTCAATATTTTTTCTTCTTGGTCATGGAAAATATTAATGTAATTATTTGAGAGAATCCTACATATCATAATCATTTCACAAACAATATGTGTTTTCATGTCACCAATTATAGAAGTCTCCTTATGATCTTTTACCTCCTCCTTTTATATAACCAACATAAATGAAATTATAATTCACTATTTATGACTAAATTTACCCCTTTATTATTACATGTTCTTAGTTAATCACATTTAAAAATTACATATATTCGATATCTTTATCTACCTTCCATAACATCAACAATATTCTTTGAATTGAGATTATATTTACTAGATTAAATATATTTTCAAAATAGTTCTATTTTTTTAACAGAGATATTTCTTTTCTCATGAGTGATTATGGTTTTTGATGAACCTTAAAGTTATCCTCTTATAGTTTATATTTCTTTCTCATATTTATTTTTATGATTTATGATAAAATCCATTCGAATACCCAGACCTCTGTAAATAATAGATTTTTTAGGATGAAAATGTGTAGGTTTAATTTGTTCCTTAGTCATCTATACTAACTATTATTATATTATTATAATATAATATATATATATATATATTTAAATATTATTGAGTTGAAATTAACTGAGTTTGAATATAAACACAAATAAATTGTGTCTCAAATATCTCAACATCTATAACATTTATTCCCTATTTGAGATCACATATCTTATTATCCTATTAAAGAATATCAAACTTATGTATTTTGATTTCATAAAAATAAAAACAAATAATTTTTCATTAATGAATCATCATTTTCATCAAAAAAACTATTTATTATTTATCAAATGTGTTCATTTGAGAACCCATTTTTAATTCTATTTCTGTATCATTCTCTTGACATTATTAAGATATGAAATCCTCCTAAAAAAGTATTCCAAAATTACCCTTTATTATCATCCATTTTTTCTCATAACTCTATTATCATTATCAAATAAAGAATAATTTAGAACCTTCTCTAAACGATCAATATATGTGACTTCGTTATCAAAATTTCTAGATTAGACTTCATCCTTACACTAATAGATTCTGCTTTTTTCCTAATGAAAATACTCTTTATCTCTTTATATCCTTTACACGATTAGAGAAAATATTATTCAACATTTTTTTGAAATTAATCAACTTTAATCATTAAGAAATTCATTTCAATAAGAGAAATATCATTTGGATTTAATGATATAATGAATTTCTCACATTTTCTTTTAGATTTTCCTCTATGAATATTCTTGAAATTTTTAAAAAAATTAGTATAGTTCTTCATTATAAAAATTAACTTATTAAATTAAATGTATGACAACATTAACATTATATTTTCTCATGGATCCATATATTTAAGAGGTATCATAAATTTAATAGAACTCATTAGTATATGATTTCATCCCTATGATGGGGAGGGTGTGAATCATTGATAAAATTATTCTATTACATTTTATTCCATTTTAAAATAATGAACATGAAACTATAGATTCCCTAAATCCACTCAATAAAATATTTCAAACATGTGTCATATACTGATCTAAAGAAAGGCCAAGGAATATGATATTTAAAAGGTTCAGTTTCCCAAGCATCCTTCATTCCCTGGTTCCATGTCCCCCAACATATATTCTCTAAATTGTCTTCAACGATCTATAAAAAAGTGTATATTGTGTTCAATCCAATTATATGTTCCAAAATAAGATAAAGCATCACTAAAAATATGATCCATACATCATAGAACTGTGATAATTTCCCTCATTTAAAATTAAAATAGTATTAGGTCTAAACATGTAAATTAATCATAATCATCAACAATCAATTATTCATGACTTACTAGACTTAAAACATCACCTAGATTCTCAATGATCTATGTATTGACACAATAAAACATTGGTATATATTATATAAATCCTTACTTATTTCTCATGTAGAATTTATTTCTCAGATGCACAACAGTATACACATCTTCAATATCTTCCCAATATTTCATGAGTTCCCTCATACATCATCATTCTACATTTGGTAAATCCACCTAAATTTACTAGGATATCCTTTTAAATTATAAATTAGATGTATCACCATAATTTTGGGATTAAAAAACTTCATATAACATCCCAATAAAATTTTGATTTCCATTATTTTCATGAATACAATATTTTTTCATGGATAATACATTCCTTTTATAGTGTGAATTAAATATCTATTTAAATGACATATATATCCACTAAAAACTATTAAGTCATGCTAAATTAATGGTATAATGTTAATCCTATGATTATAGAGATATTAAATAACCATTAACAATTTTATTCTATTCATTTTCCCCATTTTGTTTTCTCTACATCCAATAAACCCATCACCATAACATCGTGAGGAATCATTGGGTTTTTTCCATCAACAATTAAAAAAGACAAATATTCCACTTTTGTTCACTCATTTTCTTTAGGTAGTCCTCTACCGTACTATAAATAAGTTTAGAAATAAAATATTTCCCCATTTTATATATGGAAACTCCTCATCAAAAATTTACATCCTTACGATCTATAATATCAAATGTTTTGAATAGGTGAACCTCTATAGCAACATTTTCGGTTCCACTGTGTATTTTATGTCATGTTGTCCTTCAAAAATATTATCCAATACAACTCCTTCCTTGAAAATAATATTTTTATTTGAACCATGTTTTAGTGGTGATAGGGAATCACACCATGGGGACCACTAAGGAATAGTCAAGAATAATTTTGGCTAGTTTCATAGAAAAATACCTAATGTTATTGTTATCGTTGTCTTTTTATCTATATAATAATTTTCAAAGAATTATTTACATCTTCTCTAGAAATAATGACAATAAAAATTAATTCAATTAATTATATAAAAATACATTCATTTCTAATATACCGAATAATATTGATCAAGGTGTGTGTTCTTTAAAAAAATTACCATCAAATATTGGGTAAGACTAGGTAGTTTATCTAGCAATAAATCCAAATATTCATGTAAAATAATAATGTAATAAATGTTGAATTTTTCCATACTAATATGGGATATATGTCCATCCTTATAGGGTGTTATGTCACATATAATATAATTGTTTTCATAAGGTATATAATGGTAATAATTGAATAAAAATATTATGACATGATTTTTGGGGATATGAACCAAAATCATTTTTTCCGAAAAATTTATATATTCACAATACATAGTAACCAATCCATACCCAAAATCATAAAAAATTATTCTTAGGTATTGAAAAAAAACTTTTTATGAAATACCATCACCAAAATATTGATTGAAGAAGATTAATATATCTTAAATTCTATCATAATGCCATATGGTGATTTCACCAATTGTTCATCAACCAAGGTCTGAGGTTGTAAATCAAAATTTTTAGCAAGAATATACTATAAAAAATAATTTAAAGGAAAAAAATCATCATTACATCTATCATGGAGAATTATTGTAACATTATATAATTCTTTATTATGTTCCAAATTAGATGTATTGATAACATACACTCTCAATTCTCCCGTTATTTAGTCAATTTTCGGAGTATATTTCCTTCAATTGATTTTGGGTTATAGTATTTATCTCCATAATTATAATATTATTTCCATGTGATACATTGAAGAGTGGGTGGTATATAGGTAGGGTAAATCTTATCCAATGATATGTTAATATTCCTACTGAACCTACTTCAATAGTTTTGTGAAATATGAACATCTCCAACACACTTAATACAGTTCCAAGATCCCATGAGAAAATTACTCGAGTGTCACCTATAGGAATTTGAGATATAAGATATTATACATAATTTACTACTATGTGTCTTATCATAATAGAATCTATGTTAATCAATATTCCTATTCTTATCCTCAAAATAAACATTGTCCATAATTTCAATATTCACCTTTTACACGGGTGATTTATTTCAATATAACATGTAAATTCTATTATGGATATTTTCATTCATAAACATGGATTTAAACACATAAAGAAAGGTTCAATCATGCTTTTATATTGGGAGATAAAACTAGAGTAAAACAGTTTTATATTCATGAGTATTTCATCATATGTACTAGAAGACTCACCCTTTATTCGTATCTTCTCTAGTAATTCTCCCTTAATATTTGTACAATGTTTTTAGTAATTTAATTGGTGAAAAATAGTTTCTTAAAACTATATCATTATATGGAGTTTATTTCATCTATATAGGTTATGTTCTTTATGATGGGACATAATTGGTCAGCATACTGTTATAAACATTATATCTCCAAGAAAACCTTCTCATGAACATATAATAAATAATAGAAAATACATTTTTCGTTGTATTGAACCACTAATATTAAATAAATGGATTTGAAGATGTACTAAATGGGTTGGATGTTTTCATAAAAATTACACAATAGTAATCAACACCTTCCATAGTGTATTCATGTGGCCAACATGGATGTCATTATTATTCATGGTTTGTGATAGTTGGGTTAACATTTATATAATGTTTTGTAAACCTACCACCATTGCATTAAAAATTTCACTAGGAAAAACTCTAAATATACCATAGAACCCATTGTTTTCTTTGATTCCACTATATTTTATCCCCTTCGTCGAATAAACGAGTGTTTATTTACTTAAAATATTAAATATATTGAAGGAAAACTATGAAAATAGAATAAATTACTTTTAAATTATATCCATATCATAGCTTATGAATCTCTATTCTTCAGTATAGGTTGTCCATGGTGTCTTTTTATTAGGTTTTGTAGTATAAACATAGTTAAATCTCTATACTAGTTCATAAAGATAATATTATTAAACACAGAACATCCCACGGAAATTTCACACCATGAGTGTAGTTTGGACTTTTTTTAATGAAATGGGTAATGATTATGCTATCACATAATACACCTATTTCAAGGTTCCTACACATAGGTATTTTAATGAAAAAACCGAAATCCAATGGCTCTATGAACTTAGGGATGTAATTTGGAGGAAACCCCCACACTCTATACATTTCCAAAATTACATGAAGTTATCCTTTATAGAGACATAACCCTGAGAAAAATCCCTTGGGGTTTGAAAAATGTTCTCTAATATAATACCCAAAAAATATTAACACTCCTCTAACACCAACCAAGTTTTTCTAAC
This sequence comes from Viscum album, assembly GCA_963277665.1. Taxonomy (NCBI): domain Eukaryota; kingdom Viridiplantae; phylum Streptophyta; class Magnoliopsida; order Santalales; family Viscaceae; genus Viscum; species Viscum album. The sequence continues at coordinate 1,173,841,589 of OY728153.1, read as the reverse complement.
ATATAAAAACACAATCATATCATTAATTTATGTGAGTACACAACCAATATCAAAATTAATATCACATATCATAGAATCATAAGTTTAGTGTATAGAATGATTTTCTATATAAATATAATATTTTAAAATACTTGTAAATAATTATACATAAACTCTCTATTATATAACTTATTTTAAACATCTGAAATGTAATATGAATAGACAAAATATTGGGAAATAATATCATAAGAAAGTGGGGAGATCCAATGCCATGTACAGGTTGCATTTCTACTGTTCATAAAAGATTGAATGTTAAAATGAATGTATATATGAGTAAGGTATAATCATATGATAAAATTATCTTGGAATTATAAGTTACATTCATAAAATATGATTTATAATTAAAGATCGTGGATTAAGAATATACTAACAAAAAAATTATATCATAACACGTTATAAAATCATATGAAAGTAACTAAAAAAAAGACTTGAAATCACAAGGTAATAATTTCGAATACCATTCAATCCAGGGACAGTAGAAAAAAAAATTAGTTTTTTAATATAATCTAAATTTTACATAAGTGTCCCAATCATAACCATAGAAAACCAATGTGAAAAAGTACCAATATTTCTACCCTTTATGGTGTGAAAATATAAAATTATACACATGAAAAAAACTATAATGACCCAAAACAAGATTCTAAATTACTACATTGATATAAGAAACTGTATCACCTTGATACTTTTTGCAATAGTTTATCCAAATAATATTAATTTATCAGATAGCTGGTGTTATAAGTAATGTCATGTTTAAAAGAACAAGGATATACTATGATTTTTTTTATCATCACTAAGATATAGTATTAGTGGGTATGAATAGTACAAACTAAATTATAAAAAAGATATAGGAACATATGAATAAATTAATCCTCTATTAATAAGTTATTTTTAAATTAAATTAAAAATCATTTAAAAGTAAAATTGATATTTTTTCTGAAAATTTTTTTATCCAAAAAATTTGTTTTTAATATAATAAATTAAATTTACCACTATTGGTAAATTATTTTAATTAAATTAATATATTATATATTAGATATAATTATTTATTATTTATTTAACATTTTACAATAGTATTCATAACAATAAACCACATTTTATGCTTAAAAATATATTTTCCTGAAAAGAACTTCCCATCATATGTTGGATAGTAATTTTAAAATTAATTTTTGAAACTTTTAGAATTTTAATTTGATAAATTGGATTATATATTTTTAATTAGGAGGTTAATGGTTCATAAGTAGTCCCCTTTCATTTTTTGACAATATGAATAGTAAATGTGATAAAATTTATCACCTAGGTAATTGGTAAATTAGGATAATCTAGGATAAAATTAAGTGATAATGATTTTTTATCTGAATTATTATCATATGAATTTGATTTTTAAATTATCACCGTAGGATTGAAATTTATTTTTTTAAAGGACACATGACATTTAATTTGAACTTTATAATAATAAATGAAAATAACATTACAAAATGTTAGTATCATTTTTAATATATCATATGAGTCCACATAATAAGGAACTAAATGAATAAATACAAGTTTAATATTTATTTAAATTTTATTATTGTCATGATATAAATATATTTATAAGTTTATTTATTATATAATGTACTTAAATTCAAATGAAACACTAATATAATATTTCATTAATTAATAAATAAATAAAATAAATGATTTTAAAAATATTAATATTATTATATTTTGATTCAGATAATGAATTCCAAGATTTAAATTTAGTAATATGATATTTTAGTGTTATTTTAAATAATTATATTCTATTACCATATTTTAAAGTTTTTTAATTTGAAGTCAAATTTAATTAATGTGGTCTAAATTATAAAAAATGATATTTCTTGAAAATCACATTTTATTTACATTCATAAAATCATGAAATATTTAATAATGAAAAATGGGAAAATATATGGTCTAAAATATCATCAATTTCCCATTTATACACCATTTGGAACCGTTTTAATTTATAATTACATTGATATATTTAAACTATTCAAAAAATTCCTTCTGTTCACATCTCATCATTTATAAAAGGGAACCCCTCTAATTTATTCATCAGATCACATTCAACATTCTATTTCAATTTTATTGAAATTTCTATCCTCCACATAACATTCCAGATGGTATATGTATTTTCCTTTGAAAAACACAAATCCTAGGGCCCTTAAGAGGAGATATAAAGGTCTTATTTCAATTAAGAGGTAATATCTTAAATTGATCCCTTTTTTAATTATTATTTTAGAATGTAATAAATTATTATATAATTAACAAAATAATAACATAATTACTATTAATACATTTATATATTATTACATTAACAAAACCACCAATTTTCAACCTCTTTCCATCCAATGATTTGTGAGAATATCACTCATGCATTGGTTTGACTTACCGTATACACATAACTATAATATTAATTTCTCATAACCATTATTTATGAATGATTATGATGATTGGTTTAATATTTATATACTATAATGATGAAATAATTATAATTATTTATTAATAATATCATATCTACCTTCTTTTTTTCTAAACTGTTGGAAATTATAATGTTGACAATGCGTATATTTGGATTAACACCTCTATGATGGGATGTGGTTCATTTTTCATTAATAATTTAATTATATAATAATAAGGATAGTTCTCTTGAATATATATTATATATATGATATAATAATTTTAATTGAATATACTTTAATTATTTAAAACTATTTCATTCCATCTATCGATAAGATGAATAAAATATTCATGGGTACGTACGACCTACCATCTCTATGAACCAAGAAATTAAAATTTCAATCTATGTTTTTTTGAATGGATATATATATATATATATAAAGAATATATGTGATATTTTAATTATTTTTAATACTCCTAAGTTGATATTAAAATTATCAAAATACAAGGACAAAAACTACTACACCAAAAGTTACCTGAAAAGGGAACTTGATATCAACCATAATATTTATTTTATTAATTAATTGTATTAAGAATATAAAAAAAGGTATTAATACAATCATAAATTTTATGATATATACGATTATTATGGTATAATAAATTTATAATAATTATCAATTTATAATAAATAAGTTTATAGTTCATAAAAATGAATTCAGACAAAATGAATGTTAGCATGTGGCTTTATTTTTACTTGAAAAACGTGTCATATTCACCACTCGTTACTTTTTTTAACGTTTATATTATTTATGTTAAAATATTTTTTTATTAATTTTATGAATGTTTCCAAGAATTAAATAACATTCTATGGTTAATTATTTCATGAGGATTACGATTCAAATATTACAAATGTTGGTATTGTTTTATGTGACAATCTTGTTTTTTATCAAGATGGTTTATAAATATGTATCAGATAACAAAAACATATTATCTATTTCTAAATAAATTTATTAGTTTTATTCCCCTATATCTATTTTAAGAAAATATTTTTTTTTTGTTTTCATCGCATGAAATTCTAATGAGATTAAAAGTGTTTTTATGGAAAACTGATATCATTTCTATCTTTGGTTGAGAATACATTCTCTTTAATGACTATGTTTTATAATTTTCTTGAATAAAAATTTTAAAATTCAAAAAAATATTTTTAAATGTATTTTTTACACATGTTTGAATTCTTAATTTTTTTTAAATATTGATTTTGTTTTACTAATAAGCTTTTTATTTTTAAATATATAAAATGGTATGAAAGAAATGTTTTTTAACATATATGATATAAATATAATTTCCCACCATCTTGACATAGAATGTTTTTGAATCAAACATACTATTTTCAATGTTTATTAATTTAAAAAGTTCATTATATTTCTTGAAGTTATTGATTTTATTGTAGTGATTTCATAATGGAATAAATAATTTCCCTAATGATGCTAAATTATATTTTAATTTTTTTTATATATCAAAGCCAACAACCCTTTATTTTACATATTATTTACGTGGGATATGATGCAAGGATTCTAAACGAAAGTTTTCATTGGATGGTTTATGTATATGATGAAAATATATTTATAGAATCCTTACCTTTCTATAGGTTATTCATTGAGAGAATGATTTAATGTATATGAAATCCATTTCATATACATTAGTATGATATGATGAGATGTTTATGAACCCTATTTTTTCCATGGGATATGATTTGTGATATGTTTATGAAATCCATTTATTTTCATGGGTTCAGATGTGATGAATTTTTATTGATCATGTGCTGCATATAAGTATTATTTTCTTTATATGATTAGTGGAACGTATATATTCATCAAATTTATTTGGTAATGATATATATCACATTGGATAAATAGTAATGTAATAGAGATTATACTGAGTATAATAATAGACATTGTCTAATGCAAGTTTCATTGGAGTGAACCATTCAAACAACTATAGTTTGGTTTATTAACCAATTCCACTATGATTGTTCTGAAAATAAGGATTGTCTATTAAGAAAATTATGTTATATCACTATTTCTATGCCACATACATATGGAGTATTCTGAAGAAATTCTATCATGTCTCATGTTCTATGATTCCATTACGATTAAAGTCTCATGATCTAATCATATTTAGGTCATGAACTGAGATTATGATATATGATATATAGTTATGGGTCTATAATGTTATGATCATGTTCTAAAATCATTATTCATATGATATGATTATGTTATCATTGATATAAACTGTGTTTACCCTTTATGAGAATTTAATCTCATCTCTTCAAATGTTCCTTTCCTCGTGCTATGATGAATGTTTTTAGGGATTATAATAGTATAATTGGTGATAATTTTTAGGAACACGGTAAGAGACTACTGTTAACAATTTTTATATGTGTCTGTGTTTCTAATGACACTAGTTTAATTCAATTTCTTGGGTGGATTGTAATTTTTTCTAATGAATACTCATTTAATAATGTGTCATACCTTTGTCCAAATAGTTTTGGTCATTATAGTTGGTATTATATCAACAGATAATTAACATTTTTAATATAGGATAAAATCTTTTCTTAGGACCCTATTATAATTCTATGTATTGGATAAAATAAAAAAAAATCACCAATGATCATGAATGATGAAATTTATTTATATGGTGTTATTTGAAAAAGGTGTAATGATGTAGACATAATATAAAATATTTTTTTATTATAATGTAGTTTTACAATGAAATAATTGTTTTCCAAAATACGAAATTTTGTTTTATATGATGGGTTTAACCTAAAGTAATCATGTGAATACCGAATGAGATTGAAAATGAAATGATTGTTCACATGGGACATGAATTTTATGGAATATTGAATTAAAATTATTGATTTTTGTTGACAAAATAGTTTAATTATACGAATCACACTAAGAGTCAAGAATAGAAAAGGAAGGTCTATATTCTACTATGTCCTTTAAGAGGAAACATTAGCCTTATTTAGTGGAACTATTGATTCACTAGATCCTATTAAATGGTCCAGTACCATTGAAAATATATTTCCCATTATATAGTTCTCAAAACCTTATAATGTGATTTTTTATTTTTACCAATTGGAAGGCTGGGTAGATTAGTAGTGGAATCATATCATGTACACAAATAAACATGGAGAAACTGAGTCTATGGAGTGTGATTAGTATAAGATAATATCACTCAATAATTAATTTACAAAAATTACTCATATTAAAATGGATAGGTAATTCATTGATCTAAAATAAAAGGAGGATTAATTGAATGGCACATAAGTATCTAAAGGGTGTTACCCATAAAGTAATTAATTATGGGTTATGATATAGTTTTATGTTCCATAAACATGGATATAGATTTGGGGTTACCCATTCATATCATGGTTTTGATAGAAAATTAAAATATACCTTAATGGAATTCTTAAATCCATTGAGTGAAAATTATGATAATTCTTTTCTGATCAATATGTTGAAGGAAACATTGTGAAAATTAACGTAAATTATATAGTAAATATTTCATGTGTGGAAATGAATGTCACCACATAATCGAATTCCGATGTGATAGGAAGAAGCTATAGAGAGAAAGAACTATAGAATGAACCAGTCATACTATATTGTTTGAAATATATGTTGTATGGTTATTATGCTATCCAATTCCCAAAACTAATGATTAATGATGATTAATGAGTTCAACAACCACATAATCCTTTACCAAAAGGGAATTCTAAATCAATAATTATTTTTTATGAGGTGTTTGATAAAGACATGGTGAAATTCAATCATATAATTAACTCTAGAACAACTAATTTTTTATCAAACTAGTCATTTATATATAAATAATATCCAAACTATATCAGTATACTACCTCTATTGTTAGATGTTGTTTTAGAAGTAAAAACCCCACAGTTTAATGATGATCATAAATCAAGTCTATAATTCCTCTCCAATTAAAGATTATGTAACTGCGATTCATAAAAATATTTTCATTCTCCCTTTAGTTGGATTTGATGTTATTAAAGAAATTCAAGGTATATTATTTTATAATTCCCACAACAATTTACAAGGAAGGTTATTCATTATTGAAATTCCAAAACATCCTCTAATAGACTATCAATGTGATGATAAATTTAAATGTATGATGATAAAAAATCCATTTTATGGGTCATGAATCCATTAAAATTTGGGTTTTATCTTAGATACATGGGTAATATGTCAAATTCATAGCTATTTATTTAATTGAAGTGTTTTTTAATATATTTCTGGATGAATATTCTGGTGTTGTACTGAATCCCAAAGATGAGACCACAATAGAATACAAACTAGGTTTTACACATATTTTAAAGGCCCGATATATTCTATCCCCTATTGAGTTATAGGAAATAATGAATAAACTACTAGAGAATCTTGAAGTGGTATTCGTTCACTAATGTGAATCACCATGTCTTGAAGAAGTCCTTTTTTATGAAGAAAGATGGATCAATGGGACTTTTCATTTACAATAGATAACATAAAAAAATCACTATCAGGAACAAGTATTATATACTCGGAATTGCTGACATGTTTCATCAAATACATAGAGTTAAATAATTTTATTTGATTCACCTCTGTTATTGATAACATCAATTGAGGGTTATGGAGGTTAATATTCCTAAGACATCATTCCATACAAGGTATAGACACTATCAATTTATAGTGATGCCATTTGGTCTTACTGATTCCCCTGATATCATCATATATTTTATGAATAGATAATGTAGGTATAACCTCAATTTTTTGTGGTTATCATTATATATTATATAGTTATATATTAAATTGGAATGTAAGAGAGTGAAGTTCAGATGATAATTTAATTAAAGATATGTCAGAAGGTTAATTTTAATGAAAAAATTAACATGTATGAATTTTAGATTTGGAATATTTCATTATTGGGTCATATAATTCCATGTTATTTAATATTTTCAGATCCTTCAAAGACATAAGTTACTAAATGTTACCCCATACCTACCACTATGATTGAGATTCATAGTTATCATGGATTTTCATGAAATTTCATCCCGTTTAAGAGAATATATCACAACTATATTACATAATCACCATGATTAACTCATAGAGAGATACATTCTTTTGAATATATGTTTTTGAAAAAAATAATGGAATTAAGGATAATGATAATCATGGAACTAGTGATAAATTTATCCTAATGAGGAGATAGTTTTGTAATGTTTAGTGATTTATCAGATAAATTATTGATATGTATTCTCATGAATAATTACATTTTTATTGCTTATGTGTCACAAAGATTAAAGGATCAAAGAACCATTTAACAATTTATTGATATGGAGGTATATTGTGTAGTTTTTTTCATTAATGATATGGATGAAGTATCTTTAATAAATGCGTTTTATATAAAGTAATCATAAAATCATAATTTATATTTTTGAACTAAAATATTTTAATGAGTTCCGGTGAAGATTATCAGAGTTGATTAATGATTATGAATGCTTAGTATATCCCCACCAAAAGAAATAGAATAAGGTGGAATAATCATTGAGCTAAATGGATTATTCCTCCTTATCTATAATTATTATCAAAAAAGATATAATTTATGTATATTTTAAAAGGAAGGATCATAAGATGTTAGTGAAATAGTAGAAATATTTTCTTTATCAGATAAGTGTTCAATCATCGACCCCATTGATGATTAAAGAGGCATATAAGTATTATATATAATTAAAAAATAATTCTTTATTTTTTACTGTGTTTAAGATAAGTTGTGATGGGATGATAATGTATAGGAACCATGCTTGTATTCCACCTATACCATATTTGAAGAAGTTGTTGGATAAAGCTCAATGTTCACCATCTTATATTCATCATGGATTTACAAATATGTATTGAGATATGGAAGTGTATTTTTGGTGGGACATCATGAAAATGGATAATTTTGAGTATGTAACATTTCTCAAAGTGTATCTACAATTTATCGTTAGGAGATAAAATTCTCTTTGGATGTCATAACCATTACATATACAAGAATAAAAATCAGAAAAAATATCATGAATTTAGTCATTGGACTCCATAAAACATCAATAGGCCACAATTATATATGGGTTATAGTCGATCTCATTAAAATTCATCAAATTTAATTTCCAAAAATGAATATTTCTAATTCAATAAGCATTTGATAATTTATAATAAGGAATTTGTAAGGTCTCAGGGAGTTTAACATTCCATTTAATATTATTGGGATCTAATGTTTACCACGATGTTCTTTAAAAATCTTCAGGAAGCTCATGATATAAAGTTGAGTTTCAGAGTGGTGTGTTATTGTCAGATAGATGCATGGTCTGATATAATATTTCAAACCATAGGAGATATTCTATAACATTTCTCTATGAATTTCAAAGGAGGTTTGGAACATTAACTTCCACTAGTTTAGATTTATTAAAATAATAGATTTCAATCAATAATTTTGATGGCTCCATATGAAGCTCTATATAGAATGAATTTAAGAACACCATCATGAGGTTATGTTATTGGAGAAATAAATCAATTAAGACCAATGCTACTTATTGAAATGATAGGGAATGTCATAACCATTCAGAAGAAAATAAAGTCCTCATTATGTTAATGAAACATTTATCATTGGATTGATCTAGAATATGATATTAGCAATAAGGTTTTTATAATAACTTATAAGGAGTAAACATTTATGAGATTTGGAAGGAATGAAAATTTATGATCAAGGTATATTAGACCATTAGATATTCATGATTGAGTAGGGATGGTAGCTCATCTCTATATACTTTCACCGAACCTCCCTAATGTCCACGATGTGATCCTCGTATCTCTCGAGATAATGTTTATTCCTGATCCATAACATGTAAAAAACTCAGATGTATTACCGTTGAAACATATTATTTATTATTATGAACAACTATTAGAATTATTGAATCCAATATGAAATGTACTATGAGACAACACTACTCACCATGTGTATGTTCTCCAAAAAAATCTCAAATTCAATGATGCTACATCCGAACCTGCAGATGTAATTAAAAAAAGATATAATTATTATTTTTTATAAAATTAATTAATATTGAGGGATTAATTAATTTTAATTTCCGTTCAATTTAAAACCAAGATATTTTTGGAAATAATTTTTTCAAATTAATTTAAATTAATTAATATGATGTGTTACACAAAAAAATGAGTTTAAACAAACCATAATATACTAATAAATTATATTTATCACATAGCCATTATATTGGAGAGTACGAATATTACTAATAACATCATTAAAATTTAATGGTAATAAAATTACAAATAAATTCTTTTCATATAAAATAATTAAAAAAATCAATATCTTGTAAAGTCATATTTTAAAAAAGAACTATTTTATATACAAAATGTATTATTATATTAATAAATTATATTAATTAATAATAGTTAACGATAATAATTGAAATATTATGTATTATGTTAATTCTATTTTTATGAAATTAAAAAAAAATTAATTGGCAGGAGATATTAATAAATAATGTTTTATAGTTAAAATGTATTTTTCTAAAAATTGGCTTTCATCAATAATTACACACATAAATAAAAATTATTATATTACATTTAATTATTTTTAAATTGATAAAATGGTATCTATATTTCTAATCCTGAGGTTAGGATTTGATAAATAGTCCCCCTTTTATTATTAGTCAATTTAAATAGTAATGATGGTAAAAAATATCACCTCGGTTGAGTGTACAATTTGATAATCTAGGTAAAAAATAAGAGATAATTCCATATTACTTATTACTAATTCTTTTTTGTTGGATATAATTATACCCATATCACCTTAGGCTATAAATAAGGTTGTTCAATATATATTTTTCCAATACATTGATCTCTATAATATTTAAAGAAAAATAATTTACTGAATGTCGCTCTCTTAGTTTTAAATTTCTCTTATGTGTGCACATAATGACACAAGAAATTATTAAAACATTATATTTTTAAATATTTATATTAATGATAATTTTTTCAAGATAGAAATTTATTTATTATTATTCTTAATTATATAATTACATTTTATTCATATGAATCACTGATGCAGTATTTCCCTTACTAATAAAATAATATAATAAATGATTTAAAATATACTAAAAGAATTATAATTAGAATGGTTTATGTTGTTTGATGAATTTTGTAAATTAGTAAAACATTTTAGTGTTCTATTATAAAAATTTTAACTCCAACTCTATAATTCTGCCATTAAAATCATATTAAATGAATAGTTTTTAAATTAGAAATGAAGATATTTAATGAAAATAAAATTTTATTAAATTTCATAAAAATAATAAAAAATTAAAAAGTGGAAAATTTGTATAAGATATGGTATGAAAATTTAATTATATACAATTTATCATTAATTTGGAAACATTTATCTTGAAAATTATTTTAATACATTTTAACCATTTAATAAAACACAAGGGTGCCCCCCCCCCCTCATTTTTGAATGGTAACCCATCAATTCCCCAATTAACACATATTTAATACATTTATTTCAAAAAAAAATTATCAATTTAAATTATCAACATTCCATTCTATATTCTATATGTGAATTAAATAAAAACAGATCACCATTTGAGAAATTTTTATTTTATCTAAATGAGTTATTTCAAATATGTGGTATATGCCTAAACTAATCACATTATTTTTTACTATTACATATCTCCAATAAATATTTTTTTATTATTCATTAAATAAAATTTATGTATAAACATATAATTAATTTTTATTATGATAATGAAACCAACTTTATTCACCTTTATTCTATAGAATGGATACTGAAAATATGGCTTGTACGTACATATGCCATATCATCTCCATGTGGTGATAAAATTCATTTCTAAACCCACAATTTATGAATTAGTATTATGATGTGTTTACTTTTATATATTAGACTTATGAAATATTTATAACTCTTTAATTTTAATATCATATCTACCATGTTACCTTCCAATATTTTGGGAAAGGATAATATTGATCACACATAAGTGTGCACTACTACATCCACGAAGAAATCTTATTATTTTTTCATTTTTGATTGGCTTGGATAGTAATAAGGGTGAATATGATTAATATAAAATTTATATAAGATATAATATTTATTCTTTATTAGTGATTTATTATTTAACATCCATTCATTCAATTAATCAAAATAATGGACATTCCAGTGTACTTACAGCCTACCATCTCTCAGAATAGTGGAAATCAATATCCACTATATACTTTTAAAAATGAATATAAACATGTATATAGTTACAATATATGATATTTATATAATTATTATCAATATTTATATGTTTAAACCATGATAAATATATATATGTACCTAAACTATAGAATAACAAGATACCTGAAAAATGAAGTAGATATCACCTAGAACAATGATTGTAAAAATCGATTTTAACAGACTATTGACAAAAATTAATAAGTAAATAATTTATGTTTTTTATATATAATTATGGATATATTATAGTATTTAATAGATATATTTTTTATATATATGAGTCTCCAATGTGTTTGATGGAATTCATACAAATGGCAAGGGATTTTCTTCCCGGTTTTATTTCTATGGGACAAATGTCATATTCAGAACATTTTCATTTTATTTGGTATATTTAATGACAATTTATGTATTTTCTGATCCATATTATACAATTTTATGGATATTTATATATGAATTAATGATTATATATTTCATTGGGCTTATTTTTCTAATGTTACCAACCTGGTAACTGTTTTTTGTTAAAATATCATTATTTATCAATATTATTTTATATTATGTTTTTGATGATGAAGTATTATGTTTTACTACTCAATAAAATATTTAATTTTCTTATCAAAATTTTATTTATTTTATATACTTTTTTTTGTTTAATTTTCTATACATTATGTACTAAATATACAAAGCACATGTTTTTATGGAATACTGAAAATGTTTTTCTCTATTGTTGAATAGTTTTTTTCATACATGCCAATGTATTATTAAAATGTCTTGAGGAATGATTTTACTATTCTAAAATTATTTTTAAATTTATTTTTACACATGTTTGGCTTTAAAAAATGGGTTTAATGGAATATTGATATCTTTTTCTGAATGTTACACCTTGTTGACTTTTTCAAAAAGTATAAAAGGAATGCTTTTTTAATTTATACATCATTTCCTCCTATCATGACAACTAATTACATTGGGGAGTATATAACATGTTTCCATTGACATTTTCAAACAAAATATTATTTGTTTTAATTTTTAAAATATTTTAATTTAAATAAGTAGGTTCAAAATGGAAAGAATATTAACCTCAATGATTATTTTTAATCTTTTAATAGTATTTAAATTCATCAAAGATAACAACCATTGATTTAAATTGAAATTTAAAATGGATATGATTCATTGATACCATCCACGTTATTTTTCTATATGGATTATTCTTATGATGAAAATATGCATACAAAATTGGTTCCATTTTCCCTGGTTAAGCTATGATAAAATGATGGAAAACTTATAAATCAAATTTTTTGTCCATGGATATGCTCAGATGAAATATATATGAAACCCATTTATATTCCATTTGATAAGATATTATAAAATGATTATGAAACCCATTTATTTTCATTGATTTTATTATGATGGATTTTTTACTATCTTGTGGCATGAATTTTTGTGATTTTCATTATGAGATGGGTGGGGCCAATATCTCCCTATAATTCATTAGGTAAAGATAGATACATCATAACTAAAAACGTACTGGAATTGGATGTGAACATGGTTTTTTAATGAAAATTTCCTTTATTAATAGTATTGGGAGTGTACCATGGATACTATGCTATATTGTGGAGAGAACGTATACCATTATGATGGGATTGGAAATTCTCCTTGAGTACCATGGAAATTTATTTATATTCTTATTTGTATTCCATAAACTAATGTCTAATTCCAATGTTTTTCACTCATAGATCACTTTTATTAATTCTTTTATGATTTATATATTATAAAAAATAATGATTTATTATAGGAAAAAATAATACGATCTATATAATATAAGGTAAGGATTTATAATGAAAAAACATGTTATGACAATATTATACTCATGTTATGATTATTTGATCAGTGATATATCCCTTGTTTACCCTTATTGAGAATGAAATATCACCCTTTAATGTGTCCATTTCTTTAGGTTATAAATAGAAGGTTTAGGAATGATTTTACGTAGATGGTTTCATGTTATGAAGAACATAATGGAATATTCTTTTAAACAAATTGATTATGTGACCATGTTTCCAAAGGCACCCAAACTATATCATTATATCATGAATCATTTCCCTAGGAAATTATTATTCATCATCTAGGATGTCATATCTATGTATGAAAATTCTAGGTTATTATACTATAAGGGATAACATCACCAATTATCATTCAGTTTATTTGTCTTAATGAACTAGACTTAAAAAATATAGCCATATAAAATAATAAAGAAACTATAATCCATTGTGAATATAAATATTATGAATCCTTGATCACATTGGATGATTACTTCTTCATATCACAGGGGAGGGAAAACATAATGGTTATCTCATATGGTTATAAAGGGATACATATAGTAGATGATATCTAGTGTAAATAATGAATAATCAGTATTGAATGGTAAATAACTAAAAACACATTCAATTGAAGGAATAACAAGATAATGACGAATAGTATGCAATTAATAAATAATGATCAAATAATTCCATAAAGTAATCACATGATATTAAAACATTTATATGGTTATAATAATTATTCAAACGGTCACAATAACATCAATAACAAATATTATATAGGTAGAGTTGATAATTAAAAACATTAAAACTTTAACATATAGGCCCTATTCTGAGATATCATAAATAAATGGGGAAGTCCTTGACAAAATCACCAAATTGTATTGTCTCATGCGAGGAGCTGATACATTTGAGGGGATTTGTAATTAAGATCATCACTAATAACATAATAATTGAAATTCATTCCTCATATATTATTAAATATTGAATTTAAATATTTTACCAATCAACAAAATTACTCTCATGTAAAAAAACATATGTTGAAATACTATAAATATTTTTTAGAAATAATCATATAAGTTATAGAAATAATATGGATATTTATGATAAATGTATTATCTAATGAAACAAGACCATAAAGAATAGAATTATCTTGATAATTGTGATGACCAAAAAATTTATAGGAAGAAATAAATTGGGAATAACTTAATTAAGAATAATGGTTTTTCAAAAAAAAAACATTTATATGGTAAATAATGGAACATGTAATAAATATTTAAATCAATATTTCAATAATTGTTTTTCATTCAATATTATGGAAATTTATAAGATTCTAGATATCATAAAATAGTTATAGTGGTGGTAATTTCTATCAACTCTTCATACATTAAAATAAAAAATTATGTATTCATTTTTTTAATAATATTGACAATTATTCTTTTGAAAAAACATTAATGATGAATTTAACACCATGCAAAAAATTAGAGTCTAAAACCCAATTTACTTGATATATAATTTGAGAAAATTAAATGGTGTATTTTAAAACTGTTCTTAATAATATAGACATAGAAGAAAAATATTCCAGATAAAAAAGAGAAATAAAATCAAATGTTATTTTAAACATTTATTTTCTTAATTAATGATCCATGGAGGGGAATAATTTTATATAATAAGTAATATAATTATATATATATATATATAAAATAGGAATTATTATTATGTTCATGATTGCTATTTTTTATGATTCTATCAATGAAAAATATAGTAAATACATGAAAAATTAAATTGTAAAATAAATTTATAAAAAAGGGTAACACATTTATTGTAACAACAATATAGTGGAATCAATAGTTGAAATCTTAATCATCATGAATAAATATATATTCATGTTAAACACATCAAAGAGGTTGTATTTAGACCACATATATGTAATTAGATGAATAATAAAAAATATGTCTCAGTGTAATGGAAATTGAGATTAATAACCTTACAAAGATCATATTATTGGAGTGATAATTTATTAAATTAAGTGATTTTGTTAGAAAGATGTCAATGCACCCAAAAAAATGGAATAAATCATATCAACGTCAATGGTACTTTTATACATAATCCTATCATAATATTGTAAGTGATGTATATGTATAACAAAATGAATGAGAATTGAGATTCGAATAACCCAACCTCATGATTACAATTTTCTAATGTGATTTATCCCCCTTTATAATGGATTTAATTTTTTGATACTAGTAATACAATAAAATTTATAATATCATATTTTATCTACATAGCGCATCTTCCCACCATTCCATAAACAATAATTTATTATCATCTTTTTATTGGGTGCTGATTGGTTAGTTTTATCATGTTCATTTTATCATGGATGTTCAAATTATTATTCAAAGGTTAGAGTTTCATTTCCACTAGAATGATGTAATATTATAGTTATTAATTAGACACATTTTTAAAATTATTCTTGAATGTTGTACTTGGAAAATTAATCATGTCACTTCTCAGAGATGGACATGCTTATGTACATACAACAGACATTATAATTTACATAATAGGTGAAAGGGTGTTGATCTAGATGATATATTAAATTTAAATACTAAATATTTTTTCATAAATATCATAAATATTTATTAATTATTTCATTATTATTTTCCATGTGAGGAGGTGATGCTAATAAAATTACAATTATTTATGAGGCATTATTCATCCATTCACGAGTGATATTTTTGTTTGAAAATTGATGTTTAAGGAGATTGATAAAACATAAGAACAAAATAAAAAAAATATCTATATAGGAGATACTTGTGTTATTATATTTAAATTTTTGAAAATATGAATGTTACAAAAGAAGAAGTAAAAAAAATATGGGTTAAGATGCTTATCTTCTCGTAGAGAACACTCGATTAGATCTCTTTATAGAGACACTATGGTTGGAGTTTGGAAATTTTCCCATTAATCCCCTTTTCCATTAGGCTATTTATAAAAAAAATTCAAAATTCAATTTTTTTCATTTGGCTAATTGGCCATTATTCCATTAGCATAATTGGTAAATTAGAAAATTCTTCATTTGGTCATTTTTTCATTTGTCCCATTGGCCATTTTAACTATTTCCCTTATGCCTATTATGGTTGTAGTTCAATGCAATATAATGAAATCAGTGTAAAATTCAATTACTATATCCAAGTATTCTGAAACCTCTCTTTTAAAATTTCAATTTTCAGGTTTTTTTAAGTGTTATTCTTGTGAGATTTTTAGTGTTTTCTTTGGAATATTACTATCATGTTCACGTTTGGAACAAAGTTTCACAAAAATGTGCACCCTACAAGATAAAACTATGAAAACTCACATAGTGAGGGATTTCATTGTTGGCACATAGTTTGGAAAGCCATACACCTACCATAAAGAAACTGTTAAACCCTATTAAAAGGGGAACATGGTTAAGGTGAATGGTTTGTCTAACACTGCTATCCTGCCTTGGAAACTGTGCATATGATATTTTTAAATGAATTTATAAAATTCCCCTGACCCTTAATTAATTATTCCAATAGACCTATTTTGACCTATAATGATTGTTTCTTCCAAGGGGCTCCCTAGATGTTACTAATCCCGTCTACACCCTTCTAGATGTGGATTGATGATTGTAGACCAACATTAAATCTCCATCGGTATGTTTCCTCTTCATTTTTCCTTTCTCTTTCTCCCTCCTTTCATCCCTAGGGTTTATTAGATATCTATCTAGTTTGAGGATCTAATATACTATATTTTTCATCTTTAATCTATAATTTATTTTTAAATATTAATTAAATACATTCTTTGTTGGATTATACCATTTTGGGATTTGTGATTCATGATCCTGTGATCCCAAGGTAGACTATTCTAAATTGATTAGCGACATTGACGTAACCTAAATTACATAATTTAAATACACTTGTTTGACGTAAATTTAATTTCATGATATAAAGGAAATTACTTTTTGATTGGATTATTAATTACAAAATTCCATCCAATTGGGGATTTTAAGTTGTATTTTGTTTGAATTTGTGAAAAAACACTATATTATTTTATATAGGGGTGTGTTTTTAAATTATATGCAATTTGGTTAAATTAAATTTCTGAATTTAGTATAGGAATTTAAATAACAAAATTAATTTTAGTTGATTGATTTCAAATTGTTATTTGAGAAAATCATATGACGTTAATTTGATAGAAAACCATTGGATTTAACATCAAAAGGTATGATTTGATTAAAATCATGTTTTAGATTTTAAAAGGAAAATTAAATTATTTTAAATTGGAGAAATAAATTGATTTTATTTTAGTAATTCTTAAAATAAATTTCCAATAATTTTTGATTATATCACATGAAATACATTGTAGTGTGTGAGTTATTCGAACAAAAAATATAGGATTTACAAAACTAAAAATATATATTTAGTAGTCATATACTAGTTGGGATGGTGATAATGTTTCATTGATCTATACCAAAGGGATGTGTGTACACATAATTATATGAAAACTATTCGAGTATGTGGGAATTCCATATACTGAAACAATCATACCACTTGGTATAAGACCATGTTGCCACTTTTTTGATTTAAAATATATATATTCCAATTACTATGGTATACTATCTACCATTCCTTCTGAATATATATAAACTTTTTTTTATAAAATTTTTGTTAATCCAGTTTTCCTTCTTATTTTCCATAACACGAAATGTGAAACACGATTTTTTTAAAATAATATATTGAAATTACATACTAGTTTATTAAAAATTTAATGTTTAATGCAATTACTTAAACTTTTTATCTCTTATAGAATCTTTGTGAGATCCTACTTGACTTTTATCTGACAACCTACATGTGCCTTTGGGTGATCATAGATTATCTTTTTCTGGGTTTGATCAATGTTAAGGTCCCACAGGGAGGTTATAGAGTCTCTTGATCCATGGTCTTCGAGAGTTGACACCTCTAAGACATCGGTAATTATCTTTTTTGATGGTATATTTCTATAGAAATTTCGTCTATGATTTCTATTTGAATTTTGGTATAATTATCAATGTGGAGGTTTCCTTATATACATACTCACATGTATATCTTCCTTTTGAATATTTTGTGGAAACTTTTTTCATTATAATTTTGAATGATGTTAGGTTTTAGTCTCCAACCCATGGGTATTGGGAATGCCCATTAGGCTATGAATGTACCAGTCTGGGCATCAGGGAATTGAGTTTTCTTATACATTTCATGACAAAGTGATATCAGGGTTCTAGGTTGATATTTTTGTTTTGATGTCAATATGTCATTATATATTCTTAATATGAGTTAAGAGTTAGTTTATATTGAGTTTCCAAATAGAATTCACCATAATGGACCTCAAGTCACCATGGGTAGTTGGGAAAATAATTATTGCAGATTTGTTTTAGTATTTTCACTATATTATATTTTGATATATCGATATAAGAATAATGGTTTTTTATATTTTGGGATTTATTTCCCCTTGTTTCTATGTTTCAGTGTTAATCTAATGTATTCTATGATGTTTAAAGATGTTTTTTAGCAACATGACTCTAATAAGATGTGATAATTATATCCCTGGGGAAGTTAATGATGAACCACAGTGATAGAATCATCTTATGGTCCTAATATTGGTTGAGGTGATCATGTGTATACTACAAGATCTGGGAGAGTCACGACCACAATTTCTTTCCTAGGATCTTGCTATGGAACCATAGAGGGATGTTCATTGGGATCATTCTTAGAAGTTTCATATCTATAATCTACTAGTGTTCAAAGGATGTAATGATCCTAATTAGGTTGAAGAATCCTTGAGTAGTATAAAATGTTTCTTTGAGTTCTTGGAGACACCTGACGAAATATCAGTGATGTGTTCCACCTTAATGACGTTGAACCCAAGTAGGATATAGTGGGGTATGATGATGATGGATAAAAAGAATGAGGTATTAGAGTATAGATACATCAATGACATCTTTAATAAATAGTTCTATCTAGATTCTATGGTGTTTTAAAGGCTATCATGTTTTTAAAACATGAGAAGGATCAAAATACTATGACCAAACATGAAAACAGTTTGTTGAGAATGTGATTTTTTCACCTGACATAGTATCCAAAATGAAGATGAATACTCGATGGTTCAATTTGTGAATTTGGTCAAATATTATTTCTCATATTTTCATATCAATGCTTCCTTCATATGATGATGTACTAGATATAGTAATGATGGTCGAAATGGACATTGATGGGATGTCAGGGTTGATGGGATATCCTTTTTTCTATGTATAATTGTATGTTCATCGTAAGGGAAAATGAATCGTAATTATTCTCATGGTAGTTATTGATAGGTTGTTTATCTAAAATAGTATGTAGTTCATGGAAAAGTCCAATTGATTTTCTACCAGTGTGAAATATGTGAATGTTATGATGGGATTCCATTTAGGCACCCATTGTTTTTGGTTATTGCAGATGCTCAGGTAACCTAAAGACGTTATATAATTTATATTTCAATCTTCATAGTTTCACTTTCTCTTAATCACCTTTAAAAAAATGGTAAAATCTGATTATTCACATGAAAAGGGGTTCCAGCCAGAGGAATCTATAATTATTCTTCCTTAGGTAATTGTAGATTCTCTAGAAGAAATATATATAGTTCCAGTGACTATGAGAGGTAAAATCACTATAGCTTCTTTATTAGTGACTATTTTTTTGGAGCTCAGTGTATCTTACTTGTTTATTTGAATCCATAATGTAAATACCCTAAATCTACTAACATATTTTTTCTTGTGTGATGGATACTGCTACACCCCTTGGAACAAAGAGAGGGAGGGTATTCATAGTCCCACATGTGTTTTCTCTTTATCAATTCTCATAAATTCTTGTAGTTTTCTATTAAATGAAATTAACATTGGGAAACACAAGGACAACTAGAGTGAGAATTCTTGAAACTAGCTGAAATAAAGAGTTGAAGAGTCAGTTAGATGATCTTATAGAGAAAATATTTAAACTCATGAGTGTCACCTTGGGAAGTGTTGGTTATCATTTCTAGGAATGTTATTGGTTCACTTATCCTTTGTGTGGATTACCAAAATCTTAATAATGTAATTGTCATTAAAATGTATCAATTTCAAGGATTGATAAATTATTCTGTTAGTTTAAAGTGGAATGTAGATCTTGAATATTGATATATGGTTTGGTTACCATCAGTTAAGAATAATAGGATCTTATATTCATAAAACTATCATTTAGAGAAGGTACAAACATTATGAGTACCATTTATTTTCTTTTTGGATAAACTAATTCCACTATAGTCTTTATGTCTGTAATTAACATGATTATCATGAGTATATTAAAAACATTGGGGTAGTATTTTTAGAATACAACGTTGTTTAATCTATTTTGGAGGATGATCATGTGCGTCATATGAGAGAGGTTATAAATTATTGACAAATAACAGATTTTATGATAATATTAAAAAATTTATTTAACAGTTCTTGAAGTGATGTTCATGGGACACATGGGGTCATAACATTATTTCTAAGTTTAACTTGAAAAGGTACGATTATAATTACATGTGAAGAACAATTATTTTTTTCGAGATTCGAAGCTTCTGATGTCTAGTTGGGTATTTTTCTAGTTCAATTTAGACTTCTCAAAGATGAAATCTCCAATTAATTCTCTAACATAGAAGGGATTAAATTATTCATGGTATAAAAAATGAAAGAATTATTTTGTTGAGATAAAATATATTTTTACCACTACATAGGTGTTGACTCTTCCAGAGCCCGACCAGGGCTTTGTTATATTCTGATGCATTGGGTTCATGTTTGGTCTACATCCATATCTAAGGTTTTTATGTTGTTTCTTATGGATCTATTAAACTTTTTCCATATGTGATGAATTATCTAATCCATTACCTTGAACATGTAGTTGTGATTTACACTATTATGTGTTTTAAAAAAAGTTAGAGAGTCTTCTTATGAAAGAAACACCACAACATTGGGACTTGATGGATACTTTTTCATAGTTGAATATCAGAGTCTAGGAATCCGTGGATGAAGATTCTTTGGATCATTTTCATTTTAAATCCAATATTATTAAGATGAATCTATTGGAACATAATATTGATGATAATTTCCATGTCATTAGAGAATAAAATTTTATTGGGAAAACCCTAGATTATTATTCATTATCTGCAAAGGAAATTATATTGTATTAGAATGAGTTCTTACTTTCGATGGTTGTTAGAAAGGATGTTATAGGGTATTACCAAAAATCCTTGTGGGTTGGGCACCTGGTAACCATAAATATTTTCTATTTCATGCAGTTATACTCTGATGTTCAATGTAAGAACCCAAATTCTCTTTTCATGTATGTCTTTCTTTTTTGGTTGTTTTTTATGAAAACATGAAATTCTTGAAATTTTAAGTGTAAACGACATGTACTTATAAGTACACACTATGTACTCGGTTTCCGCGGGTGACCGTGTACTGGATGTCTAATGGCTAAGCACATGGTCGTGTGGGGTGACCTGAAGACCACCTAAAGCCATGACTGGTAAAGGAATATACACAACATGTACTTTAAAATGACATGCCATGTAGTTTTTCTTTTAATTCAATAAACAGACTAGGGTAGCATCTCATTTTTGGTTTTATCTTCTTCTCTACTAATCTAATCCAGGAGTTCTCATAGCCAGTGATTCTTCTATGAGCCCCCATCTCGACATCTTTTCTCTTAATTTGTATCCGTATAATTCATTGGAATCGCCTCACTATGTTATTCCTTCTTACAGAACCTCCTTTCATAATTTATCCACTTTCATGAGATTTTATTAGTTGAATGTTTTATACCTTTTTTTAGATCTATGGAATTCTCAGGCAATTCAAGGCCTAAGATTCACAAATATCAATAAATAATGCCGAGGTAGGTGCTCTGGGATTTTCCATTCTTATTCTTTGGGTTATATGTGAAAAAGTTCTCAATACTCTCGTTCAGGGTATTGCATGTTTAGGGATATTAACCCTATTAATGCATGTTTTCCTTGTATGTTAGAATAGAGTTTTTGATTGTGAATAGGGTTAATTACAATGATATAGATGTTTCTCCCCATTCTTGTTTGATTTTTACCGTTGGTTGAGTTTTTCCGGTTAGGCTATATGTTTCAATTTCTAATGTTGTTAGGATGAAGTGATTATTTATCTAATTTAATGTTCTGTTCCTTGTAGCTAATTAGACAAGTTGTAATTTGAGGTTTACTTTGACTACTGTTTATTGTGTGTGTACTATTTCTTTACACAAGGCTATAGAAACTTGGTGTAGTGATACCATAGGGGAAATTGACATTGAGGGATTTACCAGAGTGTCTATTATAATTTTCACACTGTGAGACCACAGGGGGGATTGACGTTGACTGCTCCCTAAGAGTGTCAATAGATACATTACAAGACCAAAAGAGGAATTGACATTGAGTACTTCCCCAGTGTGTCTATAGTTTACCGTTAAAAGGATATAGGTGGAATTAACCGTGAGTGCTTCCTCATAGTGTCTTTGATTTACATGAGACCATATGGGGAATTAACACTAAGTGATTCCTCATAGATTCTTTATTATATCCTTATTGTAAATTAAACTATAGGGGTTATGTTGTGATAAATACTAATAGGGTTTATTTTATTTGTAATTGGTTGGTCAAATTGTTATATGTAAATGATGTAATTGAAATTGTTGGACTGTTTACTTTGTGTAATTCCTTGTTTATTACTTCATTTTATTTATTGCCTACCATATATGTATTCAATGCCTTTTAGGAACAGATATTTGGGTGGATTCCTACTAGGATTCATCTCACAAATTGTTTGGTTCATTCTTTTAGGCCCAAACAGATTACATTACATTATGTCTAGATAAGGGAAAGAGTCCTTCCACTTCAGGTACGTGACTACTATGGGGTTGGAGAGAATGGTACGAAGCTGACGCTTGCGATGATGAGAAGTTGACTACCTGTTTTCTTTGTACATTGTTTTAGAATTGTATTACAACATCGTTACTTTTTTTGGATACTTTCATAGATACATGTATCATGCATCATTTTTGAGATATATATATATGCTGCAGTTGTTTATTTACTTTTAGTCTTGCACCATTTACTTATTGATTGTTTTTACTACTTCTGCTATTGTTATATTTTTATTTCCATTACATTACTCTGCCAGTGAGGGAATAGTTTCCCCACTATCACAACTGAGGCCTTTGATGCTAGATGGTAGCCTCTAGCGTTTGGGGAAATTTGTTTGAGGCCATTTCACCAACCGGGTCTGGGGCACCTCTAGGTTGCACCTGGAACTGAGACATTACAAAGTGGTATCAGAGGGATTCTATTATTCTTTGATTATTTTATAGAGCCTATAGCCATGGATAAGAAGGAATAGGTACTTGGTAATAAGTTTTGTCCAGGATTAGCTAACCCGTGTATAGGGAAAATCCATTTAACCTATATTATTGCTATTTTTCTGGTTTTGAAATTATTATAGTTGATTTGATTTCACCATTGAGTGAATAACATGTATTGTGATGTCATCATTGATATTATTGAGGTTATATTTTCTGTTTATACCTAATGATATGAGGGTATGCCATCTCATGCATTATATATGAACTTTCTAGGGATCACATATCATGCATTCTTTCCATGCCATATAGGGTGCATTACTAGTTGCATATTGTTGTGATAGAGGTTGTGCTAGATAAGCATGCTATTGTGATAGATGTTGTGCAAGATATGCTTGTTGTTGTGACAAATGCCATTATATAATACCTATTTTTTATAAGGTATTGGAAATGTTTATTGTTTCATTTAAATGAACACCAAACATTGGTTCTTGAGGATTTGTGGGCCCTCACGAATCCGAATTTGGTGGATCATTGCACTGTTATACTTTACGAAATGCATATGATACCAAGATTTGATTCGTGGGGATTATGGGCCCACAAAGGTCATAATTGTACACCTTAATGTTTGTTTCAGGGTTTTTTCGAGGTTCTGATGTAGTTTCTAAGGATTACTGTCTGGAAAAACCCAGAATACATGGAATCTAATTATAAATACCCCCATTGGGTCCTTCGGTTCAGGAAGGAAATTTTTTCCTAAATACATGATTTGTACTGTATGTTCACACTATTTAGTCTCTAATCGTGTCACTTACTTTGTAGAAGAGGCACAAGTTTGTAAAACCCATGGAGGAACACTCCATGTACAGGACGTACACGCTGTGTCTATAGACCATGTGTCCAGCCATGTGACTAATGACATGGGAGGATCATGGGAAGTTAGTACACACCATGTATGGCACAAACACGCTGCGTAGTGTCAACCGTGTAACTGGTCGTGTGACTAACAACACAGTATGGTGAATTCATTCTAGTACATGTCGTGTCTTTCAGACACACGTCATGTAGTCGTTCTCTAGGATAACCATGTGGTTTATGTCATGTAGAAGAACTCAATAAGAGGGAGAGTATTTAAGTGAACATCGTGTGTTAGGACAACACGCCCTGTGTGTGGGGTGTTACACACCAGGGTTAGCAAGAGTACACGCCAATGTGAAGTCTTAATGGAACACTCCATGTAGGGGATATACACATCCTATATCCATGTTTTGAATAACATGAATGGTTTTTTCTTCTATTATCTTATTACACTTATAACTTTTAGTCCTTGATAATTTTGATCTAATATGTGTGCTTGACCTTGTAGATCCACGCCACCAAGATATCCTACGGTTGTACGCCTGTTATAGAGAATTGATCAAACACCTTATATTGTCTATTAGGGACCACAAGCAGATCCTCCAGTCATTCCCATCTTGGAACCAGCCATTATCATGAATAGAGATGCGGATGCACAATTTCGAGAGGTATTTTTGAGGATGATGCATGCCTTCTAGTTAGTACCACTTCTTGCCCAGTTTATGGTAGAGTTGACTCAGGTCTTTCAGAAAAATCATCATCCCACTTTCTCAGAGGATGGAGGACCCAAGGCTACAATGACCACTATGGAAGCCATGATGATGATATTCGAGCATTTAAAGATTCCTACAGAGAGGAGGGTCATTCTCTCTATGTATACGCTTCGGGATTCCTCCAAGAGATGGTGGGATGTGATCTCACAGGAAGGAGACTAGCATGGTATGGTTTGGGAGGAGTTTCATTCTACCTTCTACAATTTCTTCTACCCATAGACTTTGAGGTTCGATCATGCCCAAGAGTTCATGAGTTTGGAGCAGGGTACTATTCTAGTCATGGAGTATTCTTCTCGCTTCACTGAGCTGTTGTGATTTATACCCTTTCTAGGGGGAGATGAGTTATTCCAAGAATAGTAGTTTGTGGATAGTCTATGGAATGACATTTAGGCTCAAGTGAACATATTCAGATTGATATCAATATCTTATATATTCAACCCGATTATGATCCTAGAGTACAACCTGATGAATTCTGGTGCTCTGGGATGAGGCAGTTTGACAACTGTGGTTAGTGATTCTCTGGCTGATAGTCAGAAGCACCGCATGTAGTATATACATGGAGATCTGAGTATGAGATATACACCTCCATGTAGCCATATGGTATGCTACCAGTGTGGGAAGGTCAGGCTTATGAGGAAACATTTCCAGAGAGTCCCAGTCAAGTGCCTATCTTGCAGAAAGATGTGCCATCTTCAGCACTTTTGTTAGTTATTCTCACAATTAGCTATTGATCGAGTTCGTCTATAACACTTCCATAAAGAGCAGCACTACATGTTTCTCATCAGTCTGGGAACTGGAGTTCTTCTGGATATTCCGGCCAAGGCGGAGGTCGTGGATGTGGTATCCAGTCGGTAGGTTTTCAGTGACAACAGGGTGGATTAGCTCAGGGTGGTCAAGACAGGTCAGAGGGCCACTGTACATGATAGAATTTTGCAGTGGAGTAGACACAACATGAGCAGGATCTGATACCCTCTATTGTTTGAGTTACGATCCTAGTTTCCTCATTATTTTCTTATGTACTTTTCATTGTAGGGGATTCTCATAGTTTTATATTTGTTGCTATTATGGAGTGGGTTGGGATCTGTATATTTTCTTATGCTGATGTCTTGAAACTGGACACTCTGTTGGGGACAAGGAAAACTAGTGTACGGTAGTTCAAGGAGTTCCCTCATGAGGCTGGTGCATGTCACTTTTTTGGGTATTTTATGTCATAGGTTTTACAGGCTATGATGTTATTCTTGAAATGGATTGGTTAGTTCCCATCCAGAAATTTGTTGACTTTTATCTTCATAGGGTAGATATCACATCAGAAGAGGGAATTTTATATTTACACATGGGCGAATGGGATGACTAGGAGAGCAGAGCAGGTCCAGAGCATCATGGTTTGGGAGGAGTTACATCCCATATTGTTAGTCTATATCTGGATGTTCAGGGGACATCACAGTTAAACTTTCCTCCAATGGTGGATAATTTCAGATTTTTCTTTCAAGAGAACTTTTCATGTTTCCCTCCAGATAGATAGGTAGACATTTCTATAGATATTTTTCCAGCAGCGGCACCAATGTCCATTCATCTTTATAGGATTGCTACACTAGAGTTACAGAAGCTCAAGAAGTTAGAGGAGTTACAGGCTAAGGGTTTAATCTAACCCATTTCTTCTCCATGGAGATTTCCTATTATATTTGTGTAGATAGCAGATGGTATGCTCATACTTTGTGTGGATTATTGGAAGTTGAACTAGATGATGGTAAATAATTGATATCCCTTGCTGAGGATTTATGATCTCTTTGATCATATTTATGGAGGTTGGGCATTCTCGAAGATTTACTTGAGATCCTGTTTTCCTCAGTTGCATGTCAGACCATTAGATATACCTCTTATTGCCTGTCAGGGCCAGTTTGGTCTATACAAATATGTGGTTATGTCGTTTGGTCTCACAAACATGCATGTGGTTTTCATGGCATTGGTGAACCAAGTGTTCCCATAACTGGATTCATGCACGTTAGTCTTCATGGACGATATATTGGTGCACTCTAACACTCCACATGACCAAGATACCCATATTGAGAACATTTTTGAGTACACTAATAGAGAATCACTTATATTATATGTTCTCAAAATGCATCTTTTGGATGGACCAAATTCAGTTTTTTGGTCATGTTATCTCAGAGACAAGAGTGTCAGTAGACCCAAAGAAAGTGAGAGCAGTATTTTCCAAGGAGCAGCAGAAAAATGTTCTTGAGGTATGATTTTTTCTAGGGCTAGCTGGATACAACATGCATTTCCTAAAGAACTTTTCATTCATAGAATCACAACTGATGGTTCTGACCAAGAATGCTGCAATGTTTTTGTGGACATGTTATTTTGAGTCAGCCATTCAAAAGTTGAAATGGAGGATGACGTCAGCACTGATACTAGTATTACCAGAGATTGGACAGAGTTATACTATTTACTATGATGCTTCAGGTATAGGGCTTCGAGCAGTGATTATGTAGGGAGAAGGAGTCTTTTCCTAAGGGTCTGGGCAGTTGAGGCCACATGAGAAGAATTACCCGATGCACAATCTTGAGTTAGCTGCAGTTTCTCATACCTTATGTTGTTGGAGACATTATCTATTGGGAGAGAATTTTTTGGTTTTCACCGACCACAAAAGATGCAAGTACATCGCCACTCAACACGATATGAATATGAGACAAAAAGGAGGGTTTAGTACCTTCAGTACTTTAAATTTGAGCTTATCTACATGACTGGGAAAGGAAAAGTAGTAACTGATGCGTTGAGAATGAGGATGCAGATACAGGCAGTTCAGGGGGCCAATATTGAGTGACATCTTATGGCTCTGTTCTCTAAGATGCATTTGGAGGTACATGATAGACATGGGAAAACGTTTTTTCTACAGTGACGGTTACCTCTACTCTACTTGATCGAGTTCTAATAAAGAAACTATCAGATTCTGAAGGCCTAGTCATGTGGGAGAGTGTGTGAGGGGAGGACCCTATTCCTAGATAGACCATAGGAGAGGATGAGATATTGAATTTTCATGGATGGGTATAGGCGTCAACAAACATACGCGAGGAGATGATGTGGGATTTCTAATCCTCATTTTTGGCATTTCATCCTGGTGTCACCAAGATGAATCAAGATCTGCACTGTTACTATTGGTTCCTTGGTATAAAATTGGATATTGTGGGGTTTTTTATGCGGTGTTCCACCAATCATCAGGTGAAGGCGAAGAATCCATGACCAGTAGGACTTTTTCAGTAGTTACCCATTCCCAAGGGGATGTGGAATGATGTAGTGATGGATTTTGTGACAGGTTTTCTGAGGTCTCCTTGAGGGAATGATGCAGTTTGGGTTGTCATTAACAGACTCTCGAAGGATGTTGACTTCTTACAGATTAAGTAGACCTTCAGTGTTGATGAGTTGGGAAGGATTTACGTCCATGAGATTGTACATTTACATGGAGTTCCTCAATACATTGTTTTAGAAAGGGATTCATGTTTTACTTATTGGGTCTGGAAGGGTTTAAAGCGGTCATTGGGAACACAGGTACTTCAGAGTACACCTTACTACCCCCAGATAGATGGCCAGTCATATCATACAGTTTAGGTTCTAGAGGAAATACATTGAGCATGTGTCCTATATTTTGGTGGTTCTGGGGAGAAGAAAATACCTCTTGTGGAGTTTTCCTACAAAAATAGTTTTCAAGAAACTCTTTCGATGGATTATTATTAGGATTTGTATGGTAGGCCATTTCGATCTCCACTATGTTGGATGGATGTATGAGAGGTAGCTATGAACTTCACCTTGTCCAGGTGACCATAGAACATATAGATTTAATTTAGAAGAAGATGGTTGCTACACAGTCGTGACAGTAGTCTTATGCTGATTGACGGAGACAACCTCTGGAGTTCGTGGTTGGAGATCTGGTGTTCCTATGTGTATGAATGAGGTTGGTATGTTGAAGGATTATGAGACATGGTAATATTTCTCCAAGATATGTTGGAACATTTGAGGTTTTGGAGAGAGTTAGGCAGATTCCATATCGGTTGTAGTTACCTAAGAGGTACTGAGATATGCATGACGTTTTCCATGTTTATCAGTTACACCATTACTTCTCAGACCTGTCTCATGTCTTTCAACCTGAGGAGGTTGAGTTGGTGGTGGATGCATCATTCGAGGAGCATCCTATCTGGATTTTTGATTGTAGTTCAAAGGTTCTCTGTGTTCATTCTTTTCATTTAGTATGAGTGCTATGGTATCATGGGTGGGTAGAGGAGAAGAATTGGGAGAGGGAGGCCGATGTTCGATCTCAGTAACCGGAGCTATTCAAGGATTCTTCTTCTACTTAACCTTTCATGGGAAATTTGATGAAAATATTCATTAGTGGGGGTGATTTTTTAAGAACCTATTTCTTCTTTTTATGTATGTGTTTATTTTCTGGTTCTTTTTTAGGAAAACAAGAAATTGTGGAAATTACCGGAGTACACCCAGTGTACATATAAGTACAGATAGTGTACCCAATTGTCATGGGTGACCGTGTATTGGCCATATAACAGCTGAGAACATGGCCATGTGAGATGAATTGGAGACCACCTAAATAGATTCATGGTAAAGGCATATACAATCCATGTACTTCTAAATGAAACTCCCAGTAGGTTTTTCTTTTATTTCATTAAACGGACTAGTGAAGCATCTAATTCCTAGTATTATCTTCTTATCGGCTCATCTCGTCTAGGAGAATCCATAACCGAATATTATTTTCTGAGCCCCCCACTCATCATCTGTTCTCTAAATCGACCACCTTTGATTGCGTTAGAATTACCTCGGTAATCTTTTCATTCCTCCAGATCCTCATCTCCTGATTTCTCCTTAGTCATGAAATTTTCTTAGTTTAAAATTTTAGATGTTTTTTTATATTTACAGTGTTCTAAGGTAATTTAAGGCATAAGGTTCACATATATCGATCATATAATGCATGTGTAGGTGGTTTGTGCCTTTATATAGTTATTCTTTGAGTTATATGTGCAAAAGTTCCCAATACCCTCATTCGGGGTATTGCGTGTTTGGGTATTTTAACCCTATTAGTGTCTGTTATGCCTTGTGTGTTTTTATAGTGGTTGTTGATTGTGAATAGAGTTAATTGTAATTATATGGATGTGTATACCCATTTTTGTTTGATTTTTACCGTTTGGTCTTGTTTTTCCTTTTATGATACATGAGTCCATTCATAGTGTTGTTAGAATGGAGTGATTGTTTATCTGATATGTTATGTTATGCCTTGTAGCTAATTAGCCAAGTAGTACATTGAGGTTTACATTGGATTCTGATTATTTTTTGTTTATGATTTCTTTATACAGGGCTACAGAAACCTGGTGTAGTGAAACCATAGGGGAAATTGACGTTGAGGGATTTCTCAGAGTATCTGTTATAATTATCATGTTATGAGACCATAGGGAGTATTAATGATGATTTATCCCCAAGAGTGTCTATAGATACATTACAAGACCACATGATGTATTGATGTTGAGTGATTCCTTAGATTGTATATTTTTTACCTTTAAAAGGATATAGAGGAAATTTATAGTGAGTGCTTCCTCAGGGAGTCTTTGGTTTATATGAGACCAGATGGGGATTTTATGGTGATTCCTTCCTCAGAGAGTCTTCGTTATATACTTATTGTAAATTGAACCAAAGGGGTTAGCATATGAGAAATAACCATAGGGTTGCTTGTATTTGTAATTGGTAGGTCAAATTATTTAATGTAAATTATGTAATTGAAACTGTAGGACAATTTACATTGATAAATTCTTTGTTAATTTATTAATTTTACTTATTATGTGTCATATATATATTAACTGACTATTAGGCACAAATCATTAGGCGGTGGCCTCCCTAGATTTGTCTCACACGTTTTGGGTCATTATTTTGGGCCCAGACTGATTATATTTCTTCAGATCCAGATAAGGGAAAGGGCCTTTCTACATCAGGTACTTGAAAACTGAAGAGGTAGATGACTCAAAACCTCCACCAGAGTGGCCATAGATTTCGGTAAAAGAAGAGTTCCAATGGAAGCAGAGAGTGGTTGTTGAAGCATGGCCAGCTTTCTACTCGGGATGCAGCAAATTCATCCATTTCACCTCTGAGTGTCATCGCTCGAACTGGGACCGGCTTTCAGCGGTGCAAGCGGATGCAGCTTTTGACCATCAGCTGCGGGATAGAGGAGGATTGGGCATTCAAGAAGAATTCTGTAGGGAGGTTACATTATAGAATAATCTAGCTAAAAATCAGGATTCTCTAGTAGCGGGAGACAACATCGGGGAGGCTCAGAATCAGGAAAACCCATTTAGTTCCAGAGGGGATGTGAAGAAGGGGAGGCGAGAGGAGGTTGGACCACAGGTTGAGGCAATCTTAGCCTGGTTGAAGTAGTACTTGGGAATTTGCAAAGTTGATAAGGATTTTCCCTTATAAGTGGCTTCGGTTAGAGGATGAGAGGAAAATAATTTCTTGCAGCAGTATATGGTCCAAGGGTATGTGCAATCCAATGAATCAGAATCAGTGCAGTTGAAGCCTCTTTTGTTGGCTGAAGCATCTCTTGAGGATCAAATGAAGTCTTTTGATGTGAATATATTGAGGGAATTAGACCCAAAAACTCTCATCCATCTGAAGGCAGGGTCTCGAGAGAGGAGGACTGGCTGGGAGAATAATGATGGCAAAGGGAAACCTCAAATGAAGGAGAGTCCCCTTATAGTTGGCCTGCAGTTAAAGCTCGAGAACCGTTTTGTTGGATTAGAAGACCAAGAACCTACATTGGATGAGGAGGATGACTCATCATGGGATGAAAGTAATAGTCTAACTTCAGTGGATAGTATGGACCAATGTCAAGGGAAAGGTCTGCATAGCTCTCACAGGAAGAAGGGTATGAAAAGTATTAAATACATAGGAAAATGTATAGTGGTTCTGGGGAAAAAGGAAAAGGGACGCAAGGATTACTCTCACCTACCAAAACCTATGGAAACTCGATTGGTCAAGAAAAGAAGGAACAAAGGGAAGATGGGAGAATATGGGGAGTGATTGAAACCAATTATGCACTCCAAGGAAGACATGATTGAGCAATACATGTGACCCAATTTATCAGAAGAGGAACTCAAGAGGATTTATGAACGAAGGTTGCAAGTTGATGCTACAAAGGATCAAGAAGTCTGGATAGATAAAAAAGATAGAATTATGGCCCAAGGCTTTAACCAGAGGAAAATTATCTCAGAGGAATTTATTAGAACAATGGAAAGGATGATCTCCCATCTTGAAGAGCTCATCAGAGAAGATCCAGGTGTCCAGGTTAGTTTGCTGCACTGGGAGCTTTATAGAATAGTTGGTTCAAGTAACATTAGTCTTGTGTTTAACCAGTTTGTGAGGTCTTTCAACACGTATTGGTAAATTTTTGTGAACTCTGGTTTCCCATTTTTCCTAAAAATGGTTTCAATAAAAAATTAAACTTTGATGGTAGATCTAGAGAGCATGGGACCAAGCTGAGGCTTGCGATGCTGAGGAGTTGTTTACATGTTTTCTTTCTACTTTGGTTTAATGCTGTATTATAGCATTGTGAATTATTTAGATGCTTTCATATATACATGTATCATGCATCATTATATATATATATATATATATATTCTATAGTTATTTATTTACATTCAGTCTTCCATTGTTTACTTGTTTCATGTTATTACTGCTTCTGCTATTATTATATTTTTTTCATTCTATTTCTTTACTCTTCTAATGAGGGAATAGTTTTCACACTATCACTACCAAGGCCCTAGCTACTAGTCGGATGCCTCTGGAGTTTGTGGAAATGGGCTTGAGGCCATGTGACCACCCGAGTATGGGGAACCTCTGGGTGGAACCTGGAAAAGGGATGTTATAGTCAGTTTTAATACAAGGAATTAAATAAAATCTCTCATTTATATAGATTTCAGTAGGTCCAGGATAGTGACTAGAAGGCTTGGGGATTTCTTCAAAATCATCCACTACCCACATGAATGTGGGACAAAATCTATATAGACATTATGTTTTGGATCCATGTACGATGAGAAATAATAATGTAACAAGGGTTATGATCAACCAGATAACTAAATCATCTCACATTATACCTATTCAGGATACAACATAATTTTATGAGTTTCTATATAATTATGTGAAAGAGATTGATAGTTATTATGGAGTCCCACATGCTATAGTCATTGATAGGTATCCTTGTATCACTTCTCACTTTTGGAGATTCCTTTATGTGGAACACAGATGTCAAGATACATTGAGTAAAACATACCATTAATATTCAGATCACCAGATGGAAAGAAATTTAAAGAGTCATGAGGATATGATTCATTCTTGTGTTCTGGACATCATTAGAGCTTGTGATGGCTATCTAGGTCTTATTTAGTTTTATTCTGAGAATAGTTACATCTCACTGATTTGAATGGATCCTTTTGAGGCCTCGTATAAATGACCATGTAATATATCTATTTTGTGATGGTACGAGATTTGTGAGAGTTATTATGTTGGGAAAAGATCAGTTCAAGGGTTGAAATTAAATATTCAATTGATTCTTCAGTGAATGTTGATGGAACAAATATGGTAAAAATATTTTGTTGATCATCATCCCTAGCCATTGTAATTACTAGTAAGTGATGAGGTGTTCAGGAATGTTTCACCCTGTTAGTGTCATAAATGGATTGGCTGCTAAGGGAAACCTAGTCCTCTTTTTTGGGGGGCCTTTGGTTGATGTTGAGTATGTGGGGAATGATTCTTAACATTAATAACATCAACCATATCTATCATTGATACATAATGAGATCCATATATATTAACATAAAATGTATCCATCAGATCCATTTCATATTTTGATATGGTGTGATATTCTGGTTTACCATAATTTTTCTTTACCTGAATGTCTTATAGGTATTATTGATTCTGAAGCCAAGGTACATTAAGGGAGGATGATACCATTTATTTGAGTGCTATTGTGTCATGGTTCAAATTCTCACGAGACATGGGAGAGAGATGTAGTAATGAGAGAGTGGTGTTCGCATCTATTTGACATGAATTGTTCTTTGTAGGATTTATGGGGACCAAAAAATCCTATGGTGGGGAAATAGTAACATCCTATTACTATTTTCATTTATTCCTAAACCCCTATTTTAATATTTCATTATCTTTGAATTGTTTAAGAATAATTGGGGATAAATTTTTTGTTTTTACATAATTTTTTGTTCTATTCATAGAGGGAGCACGATTTTCCCAAACTATACTCCCCAATAGAGAAATCCATGAAGACCTAGATAATGATGATTTACAAGGATGGTGGATAGTTTGGAAAGCCATTAAACCACCTAGGAGAAACCATGAAATTCCAATAAAAGTAACACATGGTTAGGGTGCATTTTTTTTCTAACCATGTGGTCATGCACATGAAACCATGCATTCAAGATTATTAAATAAAAAATAATTTTTAAAAGCCTTGAAACCCTATTTTAAGGTTTCTGAAGGACCTATTTCAACATATTGTGATTTCTACTTCTAGGGGAGCTCCTAAGAGGTGATTTTATACCCTCTAAAACCTTTTTTATTCAAATCAATGATTGGAAAACAATTTCCAATCTCTTATAACTAGGTTTCCTCTTCCCATTCACATTATCCTGATCCCTCTCCTTTATTCCCTAGGTTTTCATAGATATATATGTTGTTGGGGAATCTAATATCTACTATTTATGATCATGAATATTGGATTTATTCTTGGATCTTCATTTTTAACACTCCTTATTGGATTATATTATTTAAGGATTTTTTTCGTAATATCTGGATCCCGATGTAGGTGGTTCTATTTTGATTGTTCAATTATATTAACCATAAATTTATTTATTTAAATTCAATTGTTTGATTAAATTTTATTTTATTTATATAAATGATATTTATTTCAACTTTTTGACTATGAGTAAATTCCATTAAATTGGGGATTTGATATTTTGATTAGCATGAAATTGGGAAAATACCCATAATTGCATTGAATAGGGATCTGTTGTGAAATTGGATGGAATTTTATTAAATTTAATTATTTAATTTAACTGTTGAATTTGAACTGAGAAAGTAATTTCATGAAATTAACAACAAATCATTATGATAGAAAATGGATGGAAGTTATTCTGATAGACACCAATTGGTTTTATCTTCAAATAGAATGGTTTGATAAAACACACATTTTTATAAATAAGAAAAATTTATATTTGAAATCTAATAATGGAGTGAATTTTACTTTTCGATGTCTTGGAATAAAATTCCCAACATTATATGTTATTAGAGAACATGAAATCCAAGAATTTTTTTGAGTTTTTTAGATAGAAATATAGAATTTACAACATCAAAAATACCTATGAATAAGCCACATCCTAGATGGGATGGTGATAATTCCACTTTGACAAGAGCCAAAGGTACATGTGTAAACATAATTTCATGAAAACAATTTGATTGTCTGGGAGTCTTATTTTATGGAAGTATAACTCCTTTTTATAGAAGACTCTGTTTCATGCTAGTTATTATTTAAAATATATATAAGACAATGTTTTTTTAAAGGATTTACCACTAATTGTAAATTTATATAAACTATTTTATATAAAATGTTTATTCAGCCATTTTTTTAAAATTATTTTCCATCATTTGAAATGAAAAGCCTGAATTTTTGTAAATATATACCAGAAATTCCTTCAATATTTATTTAAAATTTAATAGTTTATTTTGATAATTAAATCATGGAATAAATTATATAATACAAGCTAATACCCTACATGGATATTATCTCACACCCTACCTGTGCCTTCAGGAGTTTGTAGAATATCTTCTTCTAAGTTGGAGTAAGCTAAGGTTCCGTTTGGAGGTGGTAGTAGATGTTCATCCATGGGCCTCTAGAGTTTTTCCCGCATTGAATTATGTAGTTATCTTATTTTCTAGAACATTGCAAGAGTACTTTGGGTTTTTATTCCTATTTTATTTCTAGTAGAGTTCTCCTTGTGAAGTTTGAAAATTTTCATATTGAATTGTTTTTCCTTATTTCATAATTTTTTTGTTGAAAATTTATAACCATATTCTTTTTGTATGACTCCATGTCCTAGTCTCAAACATATGGGGATATATAACTCCTTTCATGAAATTTCAGTGTCATCCTTGGAATCATGGTTTTGGGGTGTCTAGGTCCATTTGTGATAGTTGGTCCATTATGTTATTTAGTTCATCAGTCCATTTAGGCTATTTATTGAATTTATGATTTTTAGGCCATTACAACATTTGGCATTTAGTCCATTAATCCATTAATAAATCATTCCATTTCCCTAATTATACCATCTGGAAAAATTTTAAATTATTGAAATTGTGCCATTTGGAAAATTTAACCATTTTTTAAAATACTACATAATTCCATTTGGCCATTGGCCAGTTAGGAATTGGGTCATTTAGTCATTTCGACATTTTTCCAATATTTCATTAAACCATTATTCCATTAGGCCATTAGTATATAGGGAAAATGAGAAATTATGATATTAGGTCATTAGACCATTAGGCCATTAGGCCATCAGTCTATTACACCATTAGGCCATTTGGCCATTTGGCCATTTGTACATTTGACCATTTTGAAATTTTTAAGGCCATTTCTATCATTATATTTATGTGATTAAGGATGTGAAAACATAAATGAAAACATGAAAATATTACTATGTGAAAATATAAATATTGATATTATTCATATTCATATTAAATTACCAAATGCCTTTAATTATCAAACATTATAGCCCACTATAATCTGTAAAAAATGTCATTTAAATTTTTTTCTTTTTCCCCAATGCATCATAAAAATAGAAATATTATATAGTTATTATGAATGATATTTTATATTAAAACCATTAAATAACTGGTATACCTAAAACTCAATACTCTTATAATATGCGATCATTTTTTTTATTCTGATTGTGTACAGTTGATGAATATTGGTGCACCATCTAAATAATAATGGATTATACTATTCCTACCAACATAAAACACATGATTATATGATCATCATAACCCCCAAAGACACATAAAAATCAAACCATAGAAGCCTCACTATCATGAAAGATAAACTAAAACTATAATAAACATGTTAATTCATTTAATTATAATAATAATATTTATATAAATTTATCATATTTTCATAACCATATCTCTACCTATTCATTATCTTTAATGTCATTATCGATATTCAATGACGATACTGGATTCACTAGAATGATATCATTGTACTTGGATAATGTTCCCATTAAACTTATACACTTCCTATAATTTTTATATACCATGTTATTTTCTTCAATTTAATCCACCACATTTTTTTCCATTTCTAGGCTTCACACATATGATTCATCCCACATCACCTACTATAAGATCCAACAGATTAATATAAAAATAAAAAAGTATAATTAAGTAAAATTAAAATTGGGGAAAATGATGTGATATAATTTGACATATATATAATAAAAAAGGTGATGCTGGATTATCCTTAGGCACATATGGATATATGGGTTGTCTTGAATCAACAACCACTGAATGATGTGCCTATTAAAATGCATTCATATGGTGATCTAGATGAATTAAAGTAGAAGATGGTGGAAAATAATTATTATATCCTATATGTATAGTAATAAATGGAGGCATCATTGGCATGGTTGTATGTGGGTAGTAGGGTTGTGGATACATCAAAGGATTTGGATATGGTAATGGTGGGAACGTCATTGGTTGTGGCATAGACATGTTATGGGAAGAAGAGGATAAATGACAGAATGATAGATTCATGGGTCAGAGCATCTTTGTATGATCAAGTGTAGGATGAAATGGTGTGGTAGATGGGGTATCCACTAGAGGATCATGGTTCGAACAAGTAAAATGGGTGATCTCTATACCTCTAAGAGTACCACTTCTCAAACCCATACTAGTCAGATGAGATGAAGTAGACTTGTCTTCAACTGTATATCCCCAAAAAATGATCAATAAAAAGAAATTATATTATATATAATCCAAAAGAAAAATAATAATATTATTATAATCCCTATGGGAACCAAAGGAGGCAACCTTTGTTTGTGATTCATTCAATCATTATCAAATAATAACATCCTATGAACTTATTCAATATCATTCATAATCTCTATAAGAATGAAATATACATTTTTAGCCATATATTTTAATGTTCTGGTATAAATACTTGACTTCAAATAATTCAAAAATAATTTCATAACATTTAAAAATATATATAATTTAAAACCATGTAATAAAATTTTTTAAACCCCATTTTGAACACAATATTTCGAATTGAAACAAAACTAATTAAATTCATTGAAAACAATCAATACCAGAAAAACATCATTCCAAACTAAAACTAAATTAATGTAATCAGATTAGTACCATAATGATAATCCCACTTCATGTTAAAATGAATGATCTAATATATGAATGATTCTAAATATTATTAACCACTACTTCAGGTTCAACATAAACTCTCACAATCAGACTATTTGTGTCATCAAATTCAATATTTTGGCCAACTCTAATGGGTCATCAAGGGTATTTATTCCTTCCACCCATCATGAAAAATATGTATTGGTAATATTTCTACAATTAAACTATAATTAGGTCTAAGATGATCTTTCAAAAACAATTGTTTTCCCTTGATCCCAACATATATGGATCATCAATAGACAAGATTTGAGTCATATAAATAACTTTAAATCCCATGTAATGAATAAATGTACTGTTTTATGTCATTTAATCATACAATTTTCATTTAATCATATTGAATCAACCACATGATTAGTAATACAATAAAAATATATTCTCTACATGTCCATAATAAGAAACCTTTTCATATTGAGGCCTAATATCTAATGCAATGATCTAATATTCTATTTTAGATGTTTAAATTATGAAATCTAGTGGTGTTCTCATTTTCACTTCTTGTTCAGTTGTAAAAAATTTATACTAATTGATTATTAAATATTTTCATTCACAAACGAAATAATTGGGAAAAATAACCCAAATCACGTAATTATTGAGAGATAGAGTCAAAATGTAAACTAAATACCTAAAATATACATGAATAATATAATATTATTAATAATTATATTTTATGTTAATTAAATTAATTCTGATAACTTTGAGTTGAATCATATAGGAAACTCTTCCTCTACAAAGTGTCTCTGTCTCTAAAAGGAAATGATTGATGAACTGAATATATATATATATATATATATATTATATGTTCTATAAGGAAAATAATTAAAAACATTATGGTATATTTGAAATTAAGAGGTATGAGATAATGTACAAAATATAAAATTACATATTTAAAATTGTAATCTAATAAACCATAGTTAAATAATACTATGGAATGTGTCATACCACTATATTCAAGGATAAATGTAGCTAATGTATATAACCCAAAATATGTTCTTGTTTTGGGAAGAGATGGAAGTGGGAACTCAAATTCCACATACTA
The DNA here is from genome assembly GCA_963277665.1 of Viscum album. Lineage (NCBI taxonomy): Eukaryota > Viridiplantae > Streptophyta > Magnoliopsida > Santalales > Viscaceae > Viscum > Viscum album. The sequence goes on along the minus strand of OY728153.1, from coordinate 1,173,801,385 downwards.
ATCATCTTAATTTTTCACGGTAAGGTTATATATCTTCCTCACATTAGATAAATACTTTGAAAAAAAATTCATAAACTATTGAGTTAGATAACCCATAGCAATGGACAATTTAAAATGAATCCCATTTTAGATATATGATTTCCGAGTGAACTTATTTATTTTATGGGATACATACACAAATAATAAATGGTTCCCCCAAATGGGTTTCAATTGGATGACGAACTGTTAAGTGCACCATGCAAGGGAAAAATGAAGAACGATTTTTTTTTTCTAACGAAAAAAACACTACTGGTTCTCTTTGATATATATTTATCAATAATGAATCGAATAACATTTTAGAAAAGAAATTATAAAAAATTAGAATAAATAAATTACTTCCATACTTTCATTATTGAATTGTAAATGTAGGATTTCTATTGGAATATTTTCATTAAGAAAGATGTGATAATCATAAGTTCTTAGGGATTTTAGTTTCAAGTCCATTATATTGACATATTAAGTTGTGATTCTAGAATATCCATTAGGAACCTTAATATTCTCTAATAATTTGATAAATTTATTTTTCCATAATGGTTTCACCACATAATAAGCACAATGAATTGTCCATCTATTTTCATCGATACACATAGGATGCAGTTCTAGTAAAATACGCCAATCCCGCTACTTCGGATGAGATTGGAATCATATTTGGTATTCCATTTGATAATTAAAAGAACGGGAAATAAAATTTACCATAAATTTTATCAATGTAACTTATGTCTAAATAAAGAAGTAACATGTTTATAGAAAAACATGGGATCACACAAAAGATAATTTTCATTTAAGAACTGTTTGTTGATTAATTCTATTAATTATTATTCTTTTTTAATTTCATCTAATCATTACCTAATGAGAAAATAAAATAATTCAATTCATTAAGAACATCAGTTCTTGAAATACATTTAGGTTTTTGTTCAGTGAAAACTGTGTTATCAAACCTCTGGTGATTCTTCCAATCTTAATGGTCTATTGGAATGATCCATAGATTACCCACGAAACTGAAAACATGAATGTATTTAAGAATTATCAATCATGTATTATCATTAAAAATAATACATGATAGTTATCCCTCCATTCTCAAACTAGACAACATTTCATAAGAATGGGAATTGTATTTATAGTCTATAGAATGTAAGAAATCAACTGAAATTTATTTTTTGAAGAAGAATCGAGTGTACGCACAACCATGTCCTAAGAATGATTAAAATATCTTATTAAATAATTTAGGTAGATGTCAATATCATTTTCAAGATCTGATGTTCCAGATATAAGTATACTCAATATAGTGAATGGTTTTTTCCCAAAAACCCATCAAGGAATATTATAAATTTTATTAAAAAATGGAAATGTGTTTTGGGTAGTAAAAATATGAAAAAAAATATATTAAAACCATAAATGGGATACACCAACCCTAACATTATACACCTCATCTTTAAAATAGATATTTTTTGAATTGAATACCTTCTATGTTAATCCATATGTAGGATGAATGAACTCATTGTTACTTTTAATTCTCAATGCATCATGAAATCACATATTGGTTTATATTTCAATACATGAGAATATATTTTGATGTTTGGGAAACAGTGGAAAGTTCAATACGACTTTATGTTGAAAATGAAATTGTGTTCCATTTTCCTCTTCCATCTATAAAGATGAACAACATTATTTATAGTTATAATGGTCTAATAATTCCTACCAAAATAAAATGAAATCTTATTGACTCACATGAATTTAATAAGTATAAAATATATGATGATTAATTAACTTCCATGCATTATAAATACTTTATGGAATATATGAATCATTATAAATCAGGTCCATAAAAAGGGTAAGAATATAATAAATGGAGGTATTATAAATTCGATACATGTTTTTCCATGATATATCTGTATTAAAAATTCCAACATATTCATTTTAGAACATTCCCAATATACAGGAGTTCCAACATCATCAATTAAGATTTTCACAGTCACAACATCATCATCTTCAGTATTTTAATTATTTTTAATGATATTATTTCCTTCTTGAACTACCATATTATCTATATTGTGATGATTTAAATCTTAAAAATGATCAAACATAAAATCATCCATACCACTCCCCTCATCATTTTCATGAACAATATAATATTGTATCACTTCTCAATTATGATACCAAACATAATAGTTGTTTTTAAATCCATACTTTTTATATGGTAACATACTTCTTCCAAGAATAACCATGTTATTACAACACAATTATAACATTGAAGCTATAAAATTCCTACATCTAAAGCATTATTAAATTGAAAATCTACAAAAATATGAAAATTATTTTAAAATTATATTAGAATCTGATCAGTATGATAAATTCTTATTTTTTATATCCTATTACTGGAAAAAAATGTTATGTTCCAATCAGAAATATAAAAAATAATTAAAATAATATCAAAATTTATGGAGATATAAAATTTATAGTGTATAAGAAATTAATAAACTGTAATTAGAAACCAAATCAAATACAATGCATGATATAAGTGACCATTATTAAATAATACAATCCATAAAAACAATGAAAATTGAATATCCTAACAATAAACCAATTGATACTATTATAAATATAAACAAAGTGTATGTATTGTAATAAATAAAAACTAAGGAATACTAGCATAGAAATGTGAATTTGTTATCCATATATGTCTTTACATTTAAAATCATAATTGAGGGTAAAATTTATTATTGAAAAGATTTTATTTTCCATAAAAAATACATATATTATTAAACCATAAGAAAATTAGATTTTTTTGATGTTCTATTTCAATTTAAGAAGAATTTAATTTGAGGAAGATCTATAAACACTAAATTATTAATTAGTTACATCCTTCTCTATAAAACTGATCGATTACATCACCATTGAAAACCCTCTTAATTGAGGAGAAGTGTGGTTATATGGTGTTTAATTCTTTTAATTTTTAGTGGATGCAAATTGATAACTACTCTATACATTTTTAGTGATCTAATGAAGATTTGTTAACAACAATCAATCTTTTACCACAACATTAATAAAAATTGGTGAAACTATTGTTCATAACATAAATTGTTTCTTAGAGAACTAATTTCTTAGGTAAAAAAATTATCAATGGAAGCCATGATGCATAAAATGAATATGATACAACAATCATTCTATTTTAAATTATATAATTTTTTCAGGATATTTAACAAAGGCTTCTACAAATAATATTACCTAATAATGGTTTTAAAATTCAAAAAACATTTAAATGTAAAAATTTAATTATTTAAAATAATCGTTCATCATTGATTTTTTTAATGTAATAATAAAGAATTTTTGGAAAAAATCGTTAAAAGATCTAAAAATAAAATAGATAATTCATGAAGAACCAACATTAATTGACAAAGAAATATTTCATATTTACATATAACAATATAATCACATACATAATCATTCAATAATTTATTTTTTGGTTGAAACAAGAAAATAAATTGTTTAACCATGTTTCATGAAATGAAAAATTAAATTGGAACCATTTATGCCCAAAACACTTGGATAATAAATCCAACATTAACCCCAATGGTTAACTTTAATATGATTCCCTACCGTTAAAATATATAAATCCCTAAATTATTACATCCAAATAATCTCCAATATATTTTAAATTCAAGAGAATTTGTATTCTAGCTTTCAAATTAAGAATTTATAATTAAATAATACTATTAGGAATTTAATATTCTATATTTGATCTCTATAAGACTATACAATAAATAACTCTTATTTAAGTGATACCAACACACTCTAGTGGAATCACATGCATATATTATAATGAAAATATTATAAAAAATAATAGAATATGGATTCAAAACTCACAAATATTTTTTCAAAAAATATTAGTGTAAAACAATACATGAATTAATGGAGAACGATAGAGAAGAAAATATGACATTACTTGGGTTAGAGGATATGAAAGAAGATGTGGGATGAAAATATTTCCTCTCAAATATCACTAAAATGCATGAAATACAGGTAGAACAGTTTGTTGATGGGGGGAGTATCTTTGAAGGATGGGAGGTGGAGTTTAAGGATAACAAGCTAGGATGAGAGAATAATTATATTTTGATTAGGGAGGGGTAGGCAGAGGGGGGGATATTTTAAGATCTATACCCATTGGTTTTAAAAAAGAATTTTTATATCTCAACATATTCTAATGTATTTTTCAGACCATGGGTACATTATTGGGAAGATACAATATACCCCTAGGTTCTCTAAATAGCGGATATAGAAGTGTGGGGATACCCAATATTCTTGTACTTAACACATCATCTATAAAACCAAACTTTAAAATTAAACCACACCATAAATTGATATCCAGAAAATACTCAAAAATATGTTCTAACAAATTATAATCCCATAAAATGTAATGATATGATCAAACATTTATCCCCAGACAACATATAATATCTCATAATTTCCTATACTAATCATGTGAATACCTTGACCATATATTCTCTTATAACATATTAATAACCCAAATTATTAATGAACCTCAATAAAAACATATATGTGATTAATAATTTAATAGAATCCTTATTCATTTAATAAAATCACTATCTATTTAAAATATTCCATGAATATGAAAATCTGAAAAACATCATTAAATATAAACTAAATCAAAATTTCACCAAATCACTATCGAATTTCATTATTACCTATAGTAATCCACTTTATTCATATATCTCAATCATCTATTTATTCTAACCAGACATTATTATCACATTATCAAGAATATATTTAGGGTAATCATTCTATTAATATTTTATTCTTAAGAAAAATCACATTACCACAAAATAACATTTCTTGGTTGTTGATACAATTCAAAATATATTTTGAATATTTAATAAAAACATATTTCATAAAAATTTTTAGATGTTTCATGATTCGTAATAATGTAAAATCATTAGTAAGACACATCTATAAAATATTGTTTTCTCCCAAAAAATATGCATCACTATACTTTCACAAAAAAATTTGTTATCTCATAGGTTCACTATTGTCTAATAGCTAGCTCGATGATTAAGGAATTTCCTAATATAATTCACATATTCTACACACATTTAAATATGTAATATAATTGGTACCTTAGGATGAACATGATATCCCTGAATTAACAAATTTATTTTTTCCTCCTCAATTACATTATCTATGCTCACCTTTTCGATCCATAATACATATTCACAATTATTTGAGACACTTTCTTGAGTCTTTCTTCCCACAAACATTATTTTTAGTTAATTGATTCCTCATCCTTCTTTGATCATCATGAATATCAATTATTCACTTGTTAGGGGTGTCCTGAAGCTTACCCATGTTCATATTGTTAAACATTTAATGAGATATATGAGTAGGAATAATAAAATGTCTCACCTTAAATATTATATTTCATGTTTTTTCATAAGAAAAAAAATCAATCCCTTGTTAATGGAATTTATTATTTACAATGCTAATTCTATTCTATTACATTGATTGAATCAAAACAACATTATATGGGATAATATATTCACAGTGGGGAGAAACATAAAGGTTGAAATTATTTATAGGTTATACAAGCCTTGAAACCTTATATAAAATCTAAGTCACATTATATTTAACTAGGGTTATTCATGGACATCATATATTGAAATTTCTCATAATGGTTCATAATGAAAAATACGATTGATCCTAGGAATACCCCATGGGAAATTTATACCAGGTTCGTAGTGAGGTAATTCTCACTATTAAAAATAATGATAGATGACATATATTCAACCAACACATTTCGAGGTAATTACACATAGATGACTCTGTATCCAAAAAAAATCTATGAATTCTTATGCCTTATTCACTGATATGTAACAAAAACTAAGGACCACATGTCCTTAAGAATGCTTACTCATCGGTTAGAGGATTCCAAATAGTAGTAAATCTGTTTGGCAGTATGGTGGGGAGAGTACACAATCATTATCTGAGAAAATAACAGTGGTTAATAACAAAAAATAAATGAAATTCAAAAGGCTTGTTATAAAACAATCCAATCAATAATAATAGAATATTTATGCAAACCATATCTTGTATATTATGTGTCATGTTAATAAAAAATAATTGGATGGAAATGAATCATGGTGGGGGTGTTGAATAGTATATTATATAAAATATATAAAAATGAAAAAAGAGATAAAATCCATTTGCATCCCTAGAACTACCTTGGTCCTATAATCACATACACTAATCTAGGAAAAATGAAAGTATATGATGGTGGGTTTATCCCTTTTTCATTACCTATATCCAAGAAAGAAGTCATTTTACCAAATCAAAGATGAAATAATCTATGATTAAAATTCATTTGGCCACCAATAATGTTGTCTAATTATAATCTATTTTGCACATCTATGTATAAACTATAATTCTATTTGAAATTAATTATATTTGAATATGTAAATAAAATAGAATCCATTATGAGCTTGGTATCCTTTATGGGTTCCCATCTGCTCAAACATACTTCATCCTAATCCTGAAATATATGAACATGTAACTTGTAAATAGTAAAGGGACCTGAGTGCATATAGTTCATGATTCTGTGGGATAATAAATATGATGATTCCAATTAATTTTTATCATGATTCCAAAAAAATGATTCCTAATAAATGGAAGAACAATATCATTCCTAACCATTGGAATCCATGTCATCCCATGGTGAATAATCTGTGAGGTTCTTCTTTTTGGATTGATTTAAATATAAGTGGTGAAGCCATGGTATTTCAATCCTAATTGTTTCCATCTAAACGAAGTAAAAAAATACTTTTTAATTAGGTTTAATTTGATTGGAATCAAAGGTTTTGACCAAGGAAATTATATGTTTATATTAATTAGAAAATCATTGAAAAGTCATTGGAATAGTTTTCTATTTTATATAGAATTTGGATGAATCCTATGAATTCATCTTGATTAATTCATCATTTAAGATAAATTCCATGTCTTAGTGGGTGTACAACTTTGAATCTCTCTCAATTATGTTTGTGGAATATTATGAGATTACTCAAGGAACACTATCGTGGAAATCCAATGCTTACTAAAGGTGTACAAAACCTATAATAGTGTGACCAATTATCATAACCATTAACCAATGAAGAAGTGATAATTTCATCAATAGTTCTATGAAAAGAGTTTAATCCAATAAATAAATAATTATATCCAACCAATATATTAACTAATAACTCAACACACATAATAGATGGGTTTTTATAACAACCATGCCCTTTATTACAAACTTCAACATATTTGATTACATTAAACCTTCACATGATAAAAAAAAGAATATCAATAGGTCTAGTTACTTTGGGGCTTAGTAACCGTACATAATAACTTAATACATAAAACATAACATCTTTATTGAAAACATATTCTACATGCCCAAACACATTCATTTGTACTTAGTATTGCATGAGATAACCTGAGGACATTCATTAGAAAATGGTGAACTATAAAACCCATTAATGGAGTAAACATGTAATAAAATGTATAATACAGTACATGTCAGGAAATAGGCATATCAATGGATCATAGGAGAAACATAAACATAAATTCATGATATACCATGACTATCATAACATGGAATTGGGGGAAAACACTAAATATGGCATTAGAATAAGACAATGATCATTGCACATAGATCATGAGTAAATTCTAATTTCACGTTAGTTTATACAAGTAAAACCTCATTGAACATGACATATCATGTTACTAATCTTTACCAATTGCATTGGAGCGCTGTCAGGGAGCACCCTTCGAAATCATTTCATTTCATTAATAAAAGTTCAATATAGATCATAAAACCTGGAATGATTAAACATAATAATTTATTCCATGAATAAGATATGTAGAATACATACATGAATATATATAATCAATAAGTATGTGTGAATAAATTTGAATACCCTTGATAGAGAAATGGGAATGGTATTCACTAGATAAAGACTTTGGCTTGGAAAATCGTTGTGTAATTCCGGTAGCATAACAGTGTGGAATATGATTTCATAAAAATGGTTGATGAAATATAAAGGGGTGTATCATCATATGTACATGAAGTGTGTATTAAGGGGGTAATATATATATATATTTTACAACATATTTAATGTAATATATATTCATCAAACAAAAAAAATTGTGTGAATGTTAACGAGGAGAGAGAAACCCCTTATGGAATTTTGGCATGGTAACAGGTGTACTTATGAGGTTTAATGAGAGAGAAATGGGTTAATATTCATTTAAACATAAATATGGATGTATCGGGGAGGTTTTAAATCATTCCCCAATATTTTTAATTGAAAAAAAGGGTATAACAATATAATAAAATTTGGACAAAAATGAGAAAGGAAGAAGTCCCTTACATGGATGTTTGATCTCAAAGGCTTGGGAGAGGCTTGGGAGAGGCTTCTAGGGAGATTGGGGTGCCTTGGGTGGATTTTATAGAGAGTAGGGAAATTTTTTTTTGAGCTCCAAAGGAATTTATTGATGACGTAGTGGGATCTTGGGTGAGTTTATACAGGAAAAGAGTGGGAAGTCTTTATTATTTAGGTTTTGGACACCACACCTTAAACTAATCAAAACCACAAACCAACCGATGGTTTTATCCAATGGAATTTTCCAATGGGATGTGGGAAAAACTATATTATAATTCCAATGGCCTAAAGTCTTAAAATATTAGTCATATTTATGTGTAGGTGAGTCACACTCTCAAGGAAATCAATTTAAATAGATAAAACGTTTTATAAGTGTTGGAGTGTCCACTAAAACATTGAAAAATAAATACAACAAACATAAAATAACAATATTTTAATGTTAAAACCTATATGTGTAGAACTACACATTAATAGTATATCATTAGATCACTATTATGTCATTGTGATGTTATAAAACACATTATATAATAAAATGGTATTTAATTTATACCCAAAATATTTACCGTCTAAAAAAATTATGTAAAATTCGCCATTTGATAATTTCGAGGTCTATATTCCAAAAATAATATTCATTTTGTCTAAATAATCTTATAAACATGTGAATTTTATCATTTACAATAAAAACTGAATTTTATCAAAAATTCATGGGTTTGACAAAAACTATTATCATGCCTTAATAAAAATTACAATTGTATTCATAAAAATTATACAATAATTTATATTTAATAAAAATTAATTTAGTTATAATAGTAAAATATTATTTAATTATAAAATCAATTAATTTATCAAAATATATTTCATAATTGAATATTAATTAAAAATACTAATTATTATTTGAAAAAAACATACAAAGTAACAATAATAAAATGAATGTATATTCATTATTATATTAAAAAATATAATGCACATAATCATAATCTTATGGTCTTGTTATATAACCCATTATAACACCCATATTTGACATAAGGGTGAGGAGTGCAATGGTTAAAAACACTTGGGGTCACTCAGATAACATCGCTCGGGTGGTAATCTCTATCAAATTCCACCTCTCCTGTAGTTGTTTCTGTATGAGCTGAACATATTGAATATTGGATTGGTATTGGTCAAGAGAGAATCCCAGTGATGCCACATCCTTTTTGAGCTCGGAAAAATGGTATTCATATGGAGAAATTCTACTAGATGAGGTCATCGCATTATTTTTCTGAGTAAATTGGATTTGTTAAAGCCCTATAGTTATACAAATCATGTGAACACTGTTCAAAAACTATATTAGAAATGGTAAATATTAATAATGTTATTTTAAAGAATATAAAACCAAATAAGTTCATGTGTTTTATACAAATTAATGGAGTTCAATTATTAATGTGTAAAAGGATTTCTAGGGTTCTCTCCTAGTGTAGGGAAAGCCATAGTTTTTTTGTATTTTGAGACGAATCTGGGTTATTAATTATCTCCAAGACAAATACACACCATATATTGTTCATTCATGAATTTTTGTGGTCACCAAGAATGTTTTATGAGTTTGGTTCAAAGAATGAATATGTTATCATGCATGAGATGTTTTCACATTGTGTGAAGTGTCTACACGCCCTCTAATCGGTGTCGTTATGATGATATTAACTAGTACATGGCATGCAGATTACTGGATATGAGTTTATTTTACACATAATGTAAATTTAAAATTAGTTTTTTTAAATAGAGACTATGTTTTTTTTGGAATACTTGGATTTCATGGGTTACATGATGTGTAATGGTATTACACACCTTGTAATTATTATGATTTTTGGTTTTAGGGATATGAAAAATTGATTAATATTTTATTCTCATTTATACCTTTTCCTACTCATCCAAGGATCTCTCCTAGGTTATTTTTGATATCTATTCTCCTTCTATATCCATTCACTTAGTGACTGTTCACTGTAACGGTTGTGCATTTTTCAAAGGGACCAATCTTCAATTTTATTCATTAGTAATAATAATGGTATCACACTTTTTTTGGTTACTAAATATTTCTAATTAAGATAATAATATCCATGGAAATTTCTAGATCCTCTATGTTATCTTTCTCTAGAGGATAACCCTTGTGTTGGTTTTGGTGCTGTATATAAATTTATATTTGGTAGTTTTGATCATTCCTCTTCAACGATCCAATTAATAAATTAAATCGATTATGGGATTTGAGGATTAATTCAATGTGATAAATCATATTCATTGTGTTTTTACTTGTTTTTATATCCCCTTGAAAGAATGTGTGAGTCACAATTAAGTATAATGGTTCCAACTATAGCCTATTGGTGATGAATTACATTGTGATTGTTTTATTAAATTAATTCATAAATGAAATAGAATTATTGATTTATGTATTTTTAAATGAGGATTTTTTTTATAAAAATATGGGGTTTCAAATGTTTTTAATTAAAATTGTATTTTATAACATTGAGAGATAGATTTTTTTAAATGGTTTAAAAATCATAGATTTGAAAAAATGGTATATAAAATAGAGAACATGGGAAGAATTGGTAACTTAGGTGGAATGTACAACATAGGTCCATCATCCATGTATTATCGAGGGTTTCACTTAGGGAGTTTTCCTATGTTCCATAGTCCTTATTTCTAGTGAATTAATATTTATAGTACTAGGAATTTTACCCATTGGGTGTTTCTATAAAACTTTGGCCTATGTTCTAAGGAATTTATTATGAACTAGTCCTTGATTATGGTATGATTAGTCTTCTACCCTAACCTATAGTGATGCTTGAAATTTTTTTACATATTACATTGTCTTGTAATTTTTTATCTAATACTTACATGGAATAATATTATATGTGATACTTAATTTTATTTGAGTTGATTTGACTATTTTATCAATGAAATTATTTGAAACAATGTTACATGGATTATTTTTAAAATTTCAAAAAGGTAAAAATTTAATGTTTTACCATTCTTATTATATAATAACCATTTAACTATTTTTAAATATATGGTTTCATAAAATGTGATAATTTTTAGATTATTTTTAAGAAAATTTTTATGTAACACCCTGGTGATAAAATCCTGAGATAGTTATCTCTCTCTATGTGCGCCCCTTAGATTGTGCATACACATTTATATGGATTTTGTTACATGGATGGTAAGGCACCAAAATGGGATGGTTAGTTGTTTTTTGAGTTGTTTATGGGAAGCTGAGGGTGAGATATGGGAGTTTTCCAATTATATCACATGGACAAGTTAGTCTCTGATTTAGTTGTCTGTGGATATTGGACATGTATAATGGGATATTCTTACTGATATTTTTATCATTTATGAATGATTTTTTAACCTAGGTAATATGTATATCTCTTCCATTATTTATCTCTATTGTATACATTAATTCTATGGTAATGTTTTGGATAGTATAAATTGTCCCCTCTTGGGGTTTTTTGATGCCAGGGTGCTAGTTTGTGGCCCGTGTGGATTCAGAACACTCTTTGGGTGTCCGAAAATTTTGGTAGTGAACCATTTTGAGAGGGTATTTCAATCAAGATCACCAATGATTGTTAACTATGTTTTTATTTACTCAAAAATTATTGTCATAGAATTTCTGGTTGATTATATATAAAATTTTCAAGACTATAGACATATGTTAGGGTGGATTCCCGGAAAGATATTGTTATGATGGGACATAAGTTACATGGGATGTTGTATTGTGTGTCTCCTGAATTGAGTTCCTCAAATTAACAATTTTCTCTTATTATTTTTCTTGATTCAACTGTCATAATATTATTTTTTGACCATTTCATCTATTTTAGTCTGCAGCAGTATATCACCAAGAAGTATTTCGTGAGTTTAATAGGGGATGTAGTTAAATTATCCTCATAAAAATACACATAAAGATAAGAATACTGATGAGTTTATAGTGTGGGATGTTCATTATTATTATCAAAATGTACCACAAGTCCATAATTCAGTTTTTGGGGTACAACTATGAGATAATAAGATAAGGGGATTGATCACAGGAATTCTTTCCTAAGAATACACCATCGTTAAAGATTATGAATGAACCTAAATAATAATTGAACTGGTTGGAAGAAATAGATCATACATTTGATTTCTTGGATATACCTAAGTGTATCATGCTGATGTGTATGGTATTTAGGAAGGAGTGTCAGAGATTGTGATTTTGGGATTCCATTATACAATCAGATAATCATGTGGTATTGGACTAGAAGGTTTTAAATACCCTATTGTTTGAATAATTTTATCCATATTCACTACAGAAGGTATATTCTTTGGAGTTCCCCAATTATACAAGGGGGGATTCAGTGTCAGTGTGCACTTATAGGTTTTCTCATATTGTTCATTTTTCTCTAGTGGTAGTAACAAATATCAAACTGAAGACTTTAGAACAAATGGAGGGTTTGTGAATGAATATTAAATGGCATTAATTTATAATCATTATTTTGAACATTGAAGAGATAGGATATGGGTAAATTATGGAAGATATAAGTACTATGGTAAAATTCAGTTATTCTTACCCAATCATCCACTAAGTGGAATCCTCTATTGTGTACAATATAAGAATCAAGAAGAAGAAAGATCATCATAGGAGGGATAATGGTGGTTCTATGTTGCATAAATCATCGTCACCCATATTTATAGCATGCAATGTTCCCCAAACATTCTCTTACTTTGGAGTGGTAATAAACAGTTGATGTTCTTATCCTAAACCTGTAACGAATTAAAACAATTGTGGATGTTATAGACATAAGTATAATTTCTATTAGGCTATGTCTAAACCATGTTAGGGTGTTGGATCATCCACTATAATGTAAACTATGGTGTTTTCATATGCTTCATAGACTATCTGGATCCTACTAAAAGCATTAGGATTGAATCACGTTCACACAGTATTTCATTCCTATTAGGGGTAGTTTCAGATCTAGTGATTGTGAGAGGTACCAAAATTATAGAATATTTTGTTCTAATTACATTATTTTATATTGTTTATTTCCACTCATTTATATTTAGAAATTTTTTTGAAATGTTAAAACTTATAGTGAAGATGGTTTACTTTTTGATGGAGTAAGAGAAACCTCGTCGTAAGTGTAGATAATAGGGATTCAGTGTCCTTGTTTTCTAAAAATAGATCATTCAGTGTTATTCTGATTGTCTATCATTATAGAACTTGATATGTTTTGGATCATCACCCTAATTTATTTTATTGTTTACCATAATAATAAGGTTTATTTTTATCATAAAAAGGTCTTCTTTCTTTAAGATGATGGGTACTCTCTAGATTTAAGGGAGTTTTGGATCATAGGTCAGTTCATATAGGACCTTCCTATCCAGACCATATTAGTTTATTTTCTACTATAATAGATTAACCTGAAGATGTTGCTTATATTTTTAATCATCCTGCTACTGTTTGGTATTTCCCTTATATATTCCTATATGATATCTCTTGTATTATTTGGTAGAGGTCAAAAATATTAATATTGAACTAGTTCCAGGTATGCATGTTTTTTAAATAAATTCTAATTATGTTGATCCAGTTGAGAAGAAAGAGCTCAAGATTTAGTTGGATGATCTAATGTCAAATGGTTTGTTTGACCCAAGTCTTTCTCATTGTTCTTCCCATACACTCTTTCTTAAAAAAGGAAATGTTTCATATCAATTTTTTGTGGACTATAGGAAATTTAATGAGGAAAAATTTAAGATCAATTATCCTTTTTCTCGTATAAATTGTTTTTTATTATTCAATGGGGGAAATGTTTTTTTCATTGACCGATCTTCAGTCGAGCTATCATCAGCTAAATGTTCTGTAGTTTGATATATTGAGCTCAAATATTTGGTGTTGGTTTTTCAATTATGAATATCCTTTGATTTATTTTGTTCTAACTAACACATCTAATGTTTTTATGTCTTTGATGAATAGTATATTCCTGGAGTATCTCAACACTTTTGTGATAGTTTTCAATGTTGATTTTTTAGTTTATTTATGATCTCATCATGAGCATGAGCACCACATGAGCTTGGTTCTGTAGATAATAAGGAGTGACAGTTTGTATATAAATATTTCAAAATGAAATATCTTGATCATATAAGTGATGTTCTTAGGAAAGATGATTTTAGAGCATGTATTTTTAGTTCATCACAAGAAGGTAATGGATATGTTTTATGTGAAGAACCTCACACTGCCTTTGAGATTTAGTGATTCCTTGGTCCTAATAGATACTATCGACTTTTTATCAAGTATTTCTCAATGATGGTGTCACCATTTACTACTCTCAAACTGGAAATGGGTGACATTAATATGGGATGAAAAATGTTAATCTTAATTTCATTATATGAAATTAATTATTCTATTGGCTTCTACTCTGATCTTACATGATCTTGGTTAGAGTTATGTGGTTTATTGTAATGATTATCATACTAGTTTCGGTCGTATTCTTATTTCAGATGATCATTCAATTGTATAACACACTTTTCAATTACAATATCATGATAATAATTACCCAACTCATGATTAAGATCATTCCATGATTATAAAGGTTATTATGTGTAAGAGACACTATCATCTTGGGGAGACGCTTTCCATTTTCATACTAGTTGAATCTAGGATTTAACCTTCCTCATAAAGAAATCAATCTTACATAGAGGTGGTGTGTGGAATACCATCACATGTTGGACATTAACAACAACAATACCTAAGAGAAGGGGAAAATTATCATAAAACCACTTAGTAAGAATGTACCATCTCCTATTGTTTAGGAATCCAATGAAGAGTGAAAAAATATGCAACTCTTTACTCATTTGTTTGGATTATCAGGAGGATTATTGATTTATGGTTTTGATTGGCATTCAAATATTATTATAAATCATAGAGACTATTCTGCCGAGTTAGTATTTGGATGATGAGTTTAATGGAATAAAAAAATATATATGATAGGGCGGCCATATGTCATTGGTCTCTCACCTTAGATGGTGATATCTATTTAAGGAATCGATATTTCATCCCAACATTAATAAGGTGATTATAACATTTGTATTTTTATATTTATTCATGTTATGTACATCCCAAAAGTATTAAGATGTATTATAACATCAGAAGATGATTATGGTGGCAAGGTGTGATATGTGAAAATACATATTATGTGTCTCATTTTTAATCCTAGTAACAAATATAGTCATACCACAATAAATCATATAGTTTACTTTATCCTCTTTAAATGTTCTTTTTGAAATGGGACAATGTGTCCATGGATTTTTTTAGATTACCATGAGATCACTGAGGTAGTAATTTTATCTTGGTGGTGAGGGATAAATTGAAAAATTCATCTCACATCATTCTAATAAAAAATGATATATATGGTGACGATCTGGTTAATTTGTATTTGTAGGAGATCATGATGTTTCATGGGGTTCCTTCTTCCATTGTTTCAAATAATGATCATGGGTTTAGTTCATCATTTTCGATGAGTTACTATGTAGGGATGTGGAATCTTGTTATATTAATTACAACATATCATCAAAAAAATAGAATCTCAGAAAGAGCATGCTATATAGATCCTTAAAGATACACTTTATGAACGAATCTTGGATTTTGGTGGATAACGGGATAGACATCTCGGAATGGGTGATTTTTCTTTTCTAAATTGTAATCAATCATCAATCGTAATGGATCCTTTGGATAATTTCAATTGTTTCCCATATAGATCATATATATTTTGGGAATATGTGGGAGTTGACTCTATAGTGGGATGATTCTCATTTATTAGTTGTTAGTGAGGTTTCCAGATATACATCAATGTTGGTTATGGAACAAAGTCATGAAAAATACAATATGGATCAATGGTTTCAATCTTTGGAGTTTTTATTGGTGACTAGTTTTTCTTGAATGTTTCTCTTCAGTTGGGTCACTATCATCATGAATAATATAAATGTTGGTTCAATATATATTCAAACATTTCAGGACACTAAATAGCTGCAAAAATTTTCTTATTGGTTTGAATTATTATTTTAGTTAAAAGAAATTCATGATGTTTTCCACATTTCAAAACTCCAGAAATAACATCATGATACCACTCACATTTCATATTGGTAAGAGATTCATTTGGATCTAGATGATATCATTGTAAAAAAACTGGAGGATATATTTAACTCATAGGTGAATGTACAGAATGGGATGTTTATTTAGATGAGTTTTATAGCAGCAAAGATCATATTCTCATGAGACTCGGGAGCACAAGTCATTGGTGAGAGAACATGGGATAAACATGCTTTCTAGAAATTATTATTTCACATGAATTCCCCATTTTTAAAATCACTATGTATGGGAGTTTTAACAACATTCTACCAACTTTCATGTTTTAATATCCTCTATTTTTTTACTTCTATATTTCTTTGGGTGCATACTGGGACTCCTAATGATAGAGAGAATGGAAAAATGATTGGGGATGTTTTTTTGTATAAATATATTGAGTCTAGATATAAATGTGTTAAATTAATTTTGGGCTTCTCCTTGAGTACAATGAATAACTATTTTTTTTCTCTTCTAAGATGGTACTCAAATTTTTTTATCTGTGAGAGAAATACATGTCGTTTAAATTGTTTACAAGTAGTGTTTTAAACAGCAGGTAGATTTCTTGAGTTGGCTTTAGAGTTTGAACATGTTATAGGTTGTGAGAATATTACACACGATTAATATATTTTAACACTATTTAATGTAAAAATAGTATTTTAAACAAGTAGTGATGGGTTTCTTAGAGTACTTGTATTTCTTGAAATACCTGTCCTTTAATTGGATTTCACTTAGTGTCATTCTCATGAGTTTGGATTTTAGGAATCCGTATGAGTGATTATTCTTACATTAATGTGAGTCCAATTTTTCAATTGACATAGTATCTCTCCCAATAAAATTATGTGACCTCAACTCATTCAGAATTGTTTTTGAGTGATTGATTAATGTTGCAGTTGTGTTTTTTTGAACGAGTGAGTAATCATGCATTTTTTAATTTACAATGATTGCGATAAAACTATTTGGATGATTTATTATATTTTTTGAGATTTAATTATAATATATGTGGTACTTTCTAGATCCATTATGTGATCCTCATCTATAGTATAACCATAGTGTTGCTTGTGGTGTAGATGGAATTTTTCTGTGAAGCTTGTTTTCATCTATCCTCTTCTATGACCCTTTTGAAAAATTGAATTGATTTGAGATGTGAGGATTAAATATATGACCTACTCATTATTATAATGTTCTACCTTGTTGGTGGATCCCATTTTGGGCATTTGCGACTAGATATTAAGCTAGGTGGTTACATATCGAGCATATTTGGATGAAATTCATTACTCTGGATGGTTTAATTTTTTTTAAATGAAATAGAATGGTTAGTTAATGGATTTGTTTATGTGGAAATTTTTTTAGAAAATAGATAGTTTTTAATTTATTTTGGAAAAAGATAATTTTATTTTCATAGAATCATGAAATGGAATTATGAAATGGTTTTATTGAATGTTTTTGATAAAATTGTTTATAAAATTGATCACATGGAAGACTTGGTTATTAGATAGAAGGTATATATTAGGGATGTCATTCATGTATTATCATGGGGTTCAACTATGGGGTGTTCATCTATTCCCTAGTCATATTGATATAGGTAATTGATATTGACACAATTGGGGTATTCAATCATTTTGCATTTTTCTACTCCATAGGATCATGTTCATAGGACTTTATTGGGCACTAGTCATTGACTGTGGTATGAGTAGTATACTATCTGGCCCTATAGTGATCCTACTGAATTTATACTATTTAATTTTTCTTGTACTTCCATGGTTTGATATGATATGTGATATATTCTTTTAATTAAGTTGATTAAAATACTAAAATACACAAAATGGATTGAAACTATTTTACCTAGATTCTTTATAGAGATGTGAAAAATTGGGGAAATTGAATTTATTCGTTAATTAATATAATTTTTTTACTATTTATAAGGCCTTGTTTTCTTTAATGTTGAGAATGTTAATATTATAAGACAATGTCCTTTTATGGAACACCTAGGTGGAAATTTACTAATCCAATTAGCTCACACCATGAAAACCACTTTTTTAGTATATAGACTATTGTATGCATTTTGAAACAGGAAAAGAAAAAACATCACAGTAAGGTATTGATTTTTTCAGGTGTTTCAGGGTAGGTGGTGGTGAGATGGTGGGTGATTTCTCATTTTTTCACAATAATTATTCAATTTCTATCTTAATTTTTTTATTTATTATGGAAATGTAATTTTGGATGTTATGAATACTTTTTTTATATCTTTTCATCTCTCTTCTATTAGTTATGTCATATTTTTATCACTTCTATTATTTCAATGTATTATATGAAAATTCCATATTGTTTCATAATATTGATAAAAATCACTCCCTATAGTTTATTATTGATGCATAGGTGCTTGTTTCATGCCCGTGGGGACCTAGAACACCCTACAGGTATGTGTAGAATTAGTTCAGTTACATGTTTAAGAGGGTATCTGGATTGGGATCGCCACATGGTGAGAACATGATAGAAAATTCATAGACCAATTACCAGATCCCTTTCATATACTCCTCATATATTATTTTCATAATATTTGGTCCAGAAAATTAGAATACAAAAAAATGTAAAACATTTACTCAGAACAAAGAAAATTATCTAGAAATTAGATTAAACCAATTATGGGAATAATAAGTACGAAAAGAAACAATAATAGTTCTAAATTTATTGAGGGTATTGAGCATTATGAGAAATCATCATAATAGATTTTAGAAGGATGAGATAAATCAATTCCTAGAGGATATTGGTATGTTGAGATATTATAGGAGCATTTGTGGGAAAATAAAGTAAATAAAGGGGAATAAGATTTAAATAAATGATGGAAAAATAGTAAAATACATCACATTATTAGTGCATAGGGTTTGGCAACAAGATTGTAAAAACTATGTTGGGTCGTATAGGATGGCAAGAGGGTGGGGGTGAATTGCCTTTTCAAAAATAATTAACAATTTAAAACAATTATCAATGCAGCAGAAATAAAAATGGAAAGACACAATTTGATAACGAAGTTCGGCTTAATTCCCAAGCCTACATCTCCGCTCCCAACAAGAACCGTTGAGAGATTAATACGTCAGCTTTCTTTTTAGTGGTTGTAGCAAGAAACCCACTAGTCGTTTTAAGGTAGGCTAGAACACCTTCGTACAACTTGCTTTTTTATTATGGTTGTAGCAAGAAACCCAATTGAAAGAAAGAAAGGAAATGAGAGGTTTGTTTTAATCCAAACCCAATGAAGAACTACACAAATAAAATAATACAAACACACGGAAGCCTTGAGCGCCAAAAGTGTGAGAGCAGCTGATGGAGAGGGAGCTCAAGCTTCAAGGATGGCAATGGATCACAAGAGGCCTTGGAGATTTGTCGTTAGAGCGTCAAGACATCAAAATATATTTCGGTTGTGTTCCCATAATCCATGGTTTCTTATTTATTGGAGAAATACCCATAAACACTTCAACATGGCTGTTGGAGGGCTTCCGGAGTCGTTGGGGGTCAAAAGTACAAGTCTGGTCAAAGCCCAACGGCTAGTTTGACTGGGCACACCGGGTAGCCGGTGGTGAGCTCCCGGCGAGCTGGTGGTCCACCGGCTGGCCGGTGCTGAGCTCCCGGCTGGCCGGTGGTCATCCACCGGTTGGCCGGTGCCCATACCGGTTGGCCGGTGCGCTAACACCGACTGACCGGTGCCTCTGGAAGAAAGCAATGCTTCTGCCAGAGACCACCGGCTGGCCGGTCGGAATCCACCGGTTGGCCGGTGGACTCAGAGAGTCCACTATCAGCCTTCTTGGGCCAACTCCTGGGCAACCTTTTTCCTAGCATCAAAACACTTGAAAACAAGTTAGAACACGATGAGAGTGATTGTGATCATTAAAATCCAAGAGAGAGGGGTACAAAAATTTCCCCTATTTTTATGATCACAATCACAAAAGAGAAAGCTTTAAAAAGGATATGCCAATTGCAAACTTAAATAAACAATTTTGGACATGAAAATATATTGGAGATCATTTTTAAAAAAAATGAAGAGATGTACCATGTATTGAAAATGTTCTTAATCTAAAGAGAATGAGTCATTTTGAAATTGTAACCATAGGTCATTTTTTTAAAAGGAAGAAAATCAATAACTTACCGGTTTATAAAAAAATTGAACTTTTAAAAAGAGCACTTTAATCAATTGAAATATGCAACTAGTAAACAGAGAAATTTCTCCCCCTTTGGGATTATCAAAATAGGAGGGAAAGAGAAAAAAAATGAGAAGAAATTATATAAACAACAAAAAAAGAGTTAAATATTTAATAGTGCTTATTGACGAATCATTCCTAAATCCCCCTTAATAAAATCAAAACGTTCAACCGGGAGCGGTTTGGTAAAAATATCAGCTAATTGAAAATCAGTAGAATTGAAGTCCAAAGTGATATCCCCTTTTTGAAAATGGTCACGAAGGAAATGATTCCTTAAGTCTATATGCTTTGTTCAAGAGTGTTGTATTGGATTCTTAGAAATACTAATGGCACTAGTGTTGTCACACCGAATAGGGACATGATCGTAGGAAAGGCCATAATCCAAGAGAGTGTGCTGCATCCAAATAATTTGGGCACAACAATTCCCAGCAGCCACGTACTCGGCCTCGGCAGTAGAAAGAGCAACACAGTTTTGCTTCTTGCAACTCCACGATACAAGGGACTTGCCTAGCAGATGACAGGTTCCACTAGTACTCTTTCGATCTAATTGACATCCGCCAAAATCAACATCCGAATATGAAGAAAGTTCGAAAGAAGTATTAGAAGGATAAAATAAACCAATGTTTTTGGATCCTCTTAAATACCTAAAAATCCTTTTGACCGATTTAAAATGAGATTCTTTGGGATTGGCTTGAAAACGAGCATAAAGGAAAACACTGAACATGATGTCAGGACGGGTCATAGTTAGGTAAAGTAGACTCCCGATCATACTCCTATAAAGCTTGTTATCAACCGGTTTCCCGACTTCATCTAACGTAATCTTACAGGAAGTACTCCTGGGGGTACTAATTTCCTTTACTTGATCCATACCAAAACGACTTAAGAGCTCGTTTGTGTATTTGCCTTGGCTTAGAAAAATACCTTTTGAATTTTGAATGATTTGAAAACCGAGAAAAAATTTCAATTCCCCCATAAAGCTCATTTCAAATTCTTTTCTCATTAAATCTGAAAAATCAGTACAAAGTGATTCTTTGGTAGAACCAAAGATAACGTCATCGACGTAGATTTGGATGATTAAAAGTTCTTTTGAAGTGTGTTTTAAAAAGACGGTACAATCAGCTTGACCCATTTTAAAATCATTTTCTAAAAGGAATTTTGTTAACCGCTTATACCAAGCCCGAGGGGCTTGCTTTAAGCCATATAGAGCCTTGGTTAATTTAAAAACATGATTTGGAAATTTTGGATCTTCAAAACCGGGAGGTTGTTCAACAAAGATTTTTTCTGAAATAAAACCATTTAAAAAGGCGCTTTTAACATCCATTTGAAAAAGTTTGAAATTTAAGTGGGCGGCGAAAGCCAACAAGATCCTAATGGATTCCAATCTAGCAACGGGCGCAAAGGTTTCACTATAATCAATTCCTTCTTCTTGATTATAGCCCTTAGCTACTAGGCGAGCCTTGTTCCGGGTTATATTTCCTTGATCATCAAGCTTGTTCCTAAAAACCCATTTACTGCCAATAATTGGATGATCATTGGGTCTTTCAACAAGAGTCCAAAAATCATTTCTAGAGAATTGATTTAGTTCATCTTGCATTTCAAGAACCCAATTCTCATCATTAATGCCATCATTAATGGTTTGAGGCTCTAGGTGAGAAATGAAGGCTTGATGTTCAACCTCGTTGAGGATTGATCTTCTAGTTTGAGTACGGGCTTGAAGATCACCTATAACATTTTCTAATGGATGGTCTCTAGAAGGTTTCCAAACCTTATACAAGGTGGAAGGCCAAGAAGGTGAAGAAGGATCATGATCATCATCCTCCTTGAGAGGAGAAGAGGAATCATTTAATTCAAGTTTATCAAGCTTATCTTCAACATCTTCAATGACCGGATGAGGTTTTGGAAGATTTTAATCAAACTTGACATGAGATGATACTTCGATGGTTTTTGAACGTTTGTTGAAGACACGATAGGCTTTTCTTGATTTGGAGTACCCAAGAAAAATACCTTCATCGGATTTGACATCAAATTTCCCAAGGTTATCTTTTGTGTTAAGGATAATGCATTTACAACCAAACACTTTAAAATAACCAACTTTGGTCAATTTTCCATTCCAAAGTTCATAGGGGGTTTTCTTAAGAAGGGGTCTTACAAGGACTCTATTGATAGTATAACAAGCAGTGTTAACTGCCTCGGCCCAGAAAATTTGAGGGAGGTTGAATTCACTAAGGAGGGTTCGAGCATTTTCTTGGAGAGTTTGGTTTCTCCTTTCAACCACTCCATTTTGTTGTGGAGTCCTAGGGGCAGAGAAGGTGTGATTGTATCCTTGAGAGGAACACAATTCATCGAATTCTTTGTTCTCGAATTCACCTCCACGGTCACTGCGGAGCGATATAATTTTATATCCTTTTTCGTTTTCTAATTTCCTAGAGAATTTCAAAAAGGTTCTACAAGCATCATTTTTATGAGCTAAAAAGAAAACCCAAGTGAAACGAGAAAAGTCATCTACTAGGACAAAGGTATAGGATTTTCCACCTAGACTTGCTACAGGGGTAGGACAGAAAAGATCAAGATGTAGGAGCTCAAGAGATTTTGAAGTAGACACTTCCTTCTTAGATTTGAAAGAAGACTTGTGTTGCTTGCCAAGTTAGCATGGCTCACAAATCAAATCTTTCTTAAACTTAAGTTTAGGAAGGTCACGGATGAGCTTGTTCTTATTAAGATTTAGAAGTGAATGAGAGCTACAATGCCCCAACCTTCTATGCCAAATCCAAGACTCATGGTCAAGAGCACTTAAACATTTAACATTTTGGCTAGCTAAAGACTTTAAATCAATAATGTAAAAATTTTGAAAACGGGAAGCAGAAAATATCAATTTGTTTTGAAAATCAAACACATTGCATAAATCATTTTGAAAATTCACCGAAAAACCACTATCACAAAGTTGAGTAATGATAATTAGATTATGTTTTAAACCTTTAACAAATAAAACATATTTAATTAAAGAGGTGCTACCAAATCCAATGGTACCTATTCCGACGATCTTGCTTTTTGAATTGTCACCGAAGTTGACGTATCCTCCATCGAATTCTTCAAGGGAGTTGAACTCGGAGGGATCGCCACACATGTGCCTCGAGCATCCGCTGTCGAGATACCACGAGCCTTTCGAAGTCCTACTTCTTTGGCGTTTAACCTAAAAAATCAAGAGAGAATAGATTTTGGTACCCATATAAGTTTGGGTCTGGAAAGATTAGATAAAAGAGACTTTCGAACCCATATTTTTCTAGAGGGTTGCCATCTAAAATACTTATCGTGTAGGTAATGGTTTTGGGGCTTCCATACCTTGCATTTTTACAATCACAATCATAAATCATGTGCCCGGTCTTTTTATAATAATTACAAAATTTATATTGAGAGCTCCCCCTTGCAAAAGTAGTTGGTGCTCTAGAATAAGTGTCTTGTTTGTTAAAGCCAAGTCCATGTTTTGTTCTAGCCGAACGCAGAGAACCTAGTAATTTGGTCAAATTTTGTTCACCTTGGGTGAACTTGGCAAGAGACTCCCTTAGATCTTTAATGGTTGAATTCAAAGAATCAACATTTGGAATATCTTGGATCTTAAGGGTAAGTTCCTCATTCTTTTTGAGAAGTTGTTCTTTTTCAGAAATGAGAATTTTATTTTTATTTTTCAAAGCCATAAATTTAGAGGTAAGTTCGTGAAAACCTTCCTCTAATTGATCTCTCGCATTTTGAAGATCTTCATAGGACATGTCATTATTGAAAGAGGAAGTTGAGGAGGAGGAGTCGGAAGAAGATACCTCATCAAATTCCATTAGGCATTGTTCACCTTCATCGCTTGAGTCGCTTGAAGACATGGAGTCATCACTTGCACTCCATGTGGATGCTTTGAAAGCCTTCTTGTTTTTCTTTTCTTTTACCCTTTTCTTGAAAATGGAGCACTCTGGTTTGATGTGGCCTTTCTTTCCACATTCAAAGCATGTAACTTCATTCTCTGCTTTGGGCTCTTCCTTTCGTGCCCTTCGAAAGTTTTTCTTTTTCTTCATGAATTTGCTCATTTTTCTTGCTAGTTGAGCAATCTCGGATTCGCTATCAGTGGAGGAGCTTTCATCCTTTGCTTTGAAAGAAATGTTCTTCTTCTCCTTGAAGGTTTTACCTTTTTTATCGGCTTGCCTCTTCATGGTGATCTCGTAGGTCATGAGTGATCCAATGAGCTCTTCAACCGGCATTTTCTTAACATCTTTTTCTTCTTGAATTGCGGTCACCTTTGTTGCCCATGAGCTTGGTAGGATCCAAAGAATCTTCTTGACCATCATTTCGGCAGAAACATCCTCACCAATAGATTTTCTTCCATTGCAAATGTCAGTAAAATGAGTAAATATTTCAGTAATTGATTCATGTGGGTGCATGGTGAAACTTTCAAAATCTTGGCGATACATGTCTAATATAGTGTCTTTGACTTTGTTAGTGCCCTCATGGGTTACTTCTAAAAGTTTCCAAATTTCATAAGAATAGGAGCAAGTAGAGTCACTGTTGAATTCATTTTGGTCTAGCCCATAATGAAGAGAATTCATGGCTTTGCCATCAAGCACAAAATTGGCAATGTCTTCGGGGGTCCATTTGGACTCATCCTTGTTAGATAAAGTATATCCTTGCATTACAATCCTATAGATAGGATAACCAATGCTTCTAAGAAAAGTAATCATGTGAGTTTTCTAATAAGTGTAATCAGTTCCATCAAAGAATGGAGCCCGAGTCATAGAATACCCTTCGGGAGCATGCGAGGAATTGGCCATCACTAAGGATCTTAAGTTTGTAACCGGTTAAGGTATTACACAAACGCTTCCTTTGATACCAAATGTTGGGTCGTAGAGGATGGCAAGAGGGGGGTGAATTGACTTTTCAAAAATAATTAACAATTTAAAACAATTATCAATGCAGCAGAAATAAAAAAGGAAAGACACAATTAGATAACGAAGTTCGGCTTAATTCCCAAGCCTACGTCTCCGCTCCCAACAAGAACAGTTGAGAGATTAATACGTCAGCATACTTTTTAATGGTTGTAGCAAGAAACCCACTAGCCATTTTAAGGTTGGCTATAACACCTTCGTACAACTTTCTTTTTTATTATGGTTGTAGCAAGAAACCCAATTGAAAGAAAGAATGGAAATGAGAGGTTTGTTTTAATCCAAACCCAATGAAGAACTAAACAAATAAAATAATACAAACACACGAAAGCCTTGAGCACCAAAAGTGTGAGAGAAGCTGATGGAGAGGGATCTCAAGCTTCAAGGATGGAAATGGATCACAAGAGGCCTTGGAGATTTGTCGTTAGAGCATCAAGACATCAAAATATATTTCGGTTGTGTTCCCGACATCCATGGTTTCTTATTTATAGGAGAAATACCCATAAACACTTCAATATGGCCGTTGGAGGGATTTCGGAGCCGTTGGGGGTCAAAAGTACAAGTCTGGTCAAAGCCCAATTGCTAGTTTGACTGGGCACACTGGCGGGCCGGTGGAGAGCTCCCAACTGGCTGGTGGTCCACCGGCTGGCCGGTGCTGAGCTCCCGGCTGGCCGGTGGTCCAGACAGAGCAGGCTTTCTGTCTGGGTTCCACCGGCTGGCCAGTGGTCATCCACCGGTTGGCCGGTGTCACCAGGCAGTGGGCAAGCCTACTGCCTCGGTCCTCCGGCTGGCCGGTGGGCAAGAACCGGTTGGCCGGTGCCCATACCGGCTGGCCGGTGCGCTAACACCGGCTGACCGGTGGGAATCCACCGGTTGGCCGGTGGACTCAGAGAGTCCACTATCAGCCTTCTTGGGCCAACTCCTGGGCAACCTTTTTCCTAGCATCAAAACACTTGAAAACAAGTTAGAACACGATGAGAGTGAATGTGATCATTAAAATCCAAGAGAGCGGGGTACAACCAACTACTCTCCAACTATGTGATTCCCACTATAAATGTGTGGACTCCATGTATGATTTGGGAACAATATTATAGAATTGGGGTGAGGTGGACTTGTAATAAATTTCAATGTTTTCATGATTGTGAGGCCTCAATATTATTTTTGGATGTAGAATGCTTCACCCTCTCAAGGACACACATTTATAGTGCATGGTTAGTGACATCCTTATTCTAACATTGTTTCACAACATTAATACATAGAACCCATTATTTCATCTCTTAAACAAGCCTTAACACCCCCTAATCCACCATGATTCCCTTGGGTACATCAATATTTATGGAAAAAAATATTTAGACTAAAATTTAAAAGGTTTTGACCTCAATGTAAAACTAGGATACTACAATATACACCTGTATTTTCAAGAGATGGACGTATCACTATAAAGATAATAAAATATCTATCATACCAAATAATTAAGGCGTTATTACACACTTATAATTTCAATTAAAATTAGTCTTAAGGTTATGTTATCTAATCTATGTTTTCCGAAATATTGTTCACAATTTTTCTATTAAACTATCTAGGATACCAACTTTAATAACTAAAAATTTAGTAACTGAATTGTGATGTTTACATTATAAAATGAAAAAAATATATAGTGTATCACATCACCTTGTATTTATTAGTTTTGTATTCAGAAAGAATTAGACAAAAAAATTCTTCATATATTATACAGTAAATATTAAATAAAACAAATTCAATGTAAATATTTATCATCCATGAACAAGTTAAATGATTCACTATAAATTTCCCTGGGAATGGAAATAGGGATATTTTAAGATAAATGATCAGTAATGGTTTTGTAATGTGTTATCTATCATTGGAAAATATTTCATAATATGTATGGCCTATTAAATATCATAAAAAATAATCCACTCAAATAATACCATGACGATGAAGAATAATATGATAGGAAAATATGATGAAAAATAAGGCCATATAAATAAACATATGATATATAGAATTATACATATATGTCATAACTATTAAAATAATCACATGAAAATAAATAATCTATTTCATAATTATAGAATCCATAATTTTAGACTTCATTAACATTTCATCGAGGCCACTTTACAAGACATTATATTTAAATAGGAATTTCCTCTACCAAATACCCAACTTATTTTGTCTCATGGGACCTATAACAGTATCAAGGGGTTATGTATTTATGGGACCATACCACAACATAATAATTCAATTAGATACCTCATATGATGAATGATCAATTTAATTTAAAAAAACAATCATTGTTAACAAATATCTGTATTGAGTAAAAATAATGAAACATCATTATTTCCCCAGTCAATTGGGTAATATTTATAATAATACACCATATATAGAATTGTTAAATGGTTTCTAAAATAATGATATCCATCATACAAATAATTTGAAAATTTAAGAGAAATATAGTTTCAAATGAAAAATGATCTCAAGTATGTTAATATTTCATAAGAATATTAATTACCAAAAAACTATTATAATATAAAAAATGTCTTTTTTTAAATTATGGCTTCTATAAAAAAAAATCTTCTACAGAAATTGATAAAATGGTTCAAAATAATACTTTTTTTCATAAAATATTTTTATTTGAAAATAATGAATAAATAGTAAAAAACAATATATCATAAAATTTTTGGCATCAGTGGAAACAATACTAAAATTCATATTACAACACCCACATCTAGAATGCCCCACCAACTAACCTATCAGGGCCCACTAAGGAGTTAATGATAAACTGGATGGCTGATGAGACCCTTGATTGGCCAGGTTAATCCCCACCCCACCAGCTTTCTAGAATGGGGTACCATTTAGCATGTGTTTGTTTAACAACCAAGTTGTTACCTATCGCATTACCTTAAAATAAATTCTTATAGTCACCCTACATTCTTCTATTAATTTAAAAAAATAAATTATTTCTATTTAATAAAAATTAATTTTTCTTTTTTAATTAATTTTTCTCTAAATATGCTATCCAATAACAAAAATTTCATGTTTCTTCCATGAATTTCAATGCATAATGACATGAATTTTTCTATATGAATTTCATATATCCTCAAAATATTTCCTCATTAAATCCATATTAAATTTTCTATGATCCATTATTGAATAATATTTTAAAAAATAATAATTTTAAAAAATTTAACATAAACTTTTTGAAAATTACATTTTAATGTGACCAAAATCATTATCTATTATGACTATGGTAGATATGTTTTTTAAATACACTTTTTATGATTTGTAAAACATTTTCATCTTAATATATAATATATAATTCTCATTTTCAGTAATGTTTTATTAATTTCCCCCTATATTCCATTTCAAAATATTTAAATAGTTTATTGAATTGTGGATATCAACTGATCCAACTACTCTTCCTTTCTTATGTGGTACCATTTGAAGTGTTATTATTATGAATTTTTTGTTCATCTATTGCTACGTACTTAAAAAATAAAATAGTTTACATGTGATATTCCCTAATGATTCTATCCTCCTTATTCATCTATGTTTATAATGATAATATAATTTCATGTATATATTTAACAAAATGATTGACATAAAAGTTTACCCATTAGGTTAGGCACCATTTTTTTTATGGATTCGTACAAAGAATAGGTTTTCATTTATTAATTAAGAAATTATTAATTATATGTAATATTTGAATTTTAATATTTATGTTTATTCATTACTTATAAATGAATGTTATTCATTGTATAGTTTCCTCAATCAATCGAATAATGATTTCCTTGAATTGAATTTGTGGTGTGTAGATACCATAAAATACCCTCAATGTATCAGTATGTCACATTATAAAAAATAGTTTGGGTGTAGAGAGTATTCCTAGAAAAATATCTATGATTTATTAGATGATGACTTAAGAGAATGTATGATATATTAGAATAAACGAATTAAATAATTGTAATGATATCCAATAATATTCAGTCTATTATTATGAATAAAATTTTATCTATAAATATATTATATAAATGTTTTCAAATCTATGGATTTATTTCATGATCAAGTAATTGGTTATATATAAAGTTTTTAATTAGCATTTACTTTCTACTATATTGTTCATTACTTATCTATTTAAGGATATATAGTAGCCTAAAAATTCTTAATTTAGTGATTGATTTCACTATTATTAGGTTTCATTCTCCTCGAGTTATGAAGAAAATAATTATACATTATATAACTAGAAAAATGGAATTTATGTATAATTTATGGGTGAGATTAAATAATTATTATGAATTATGTAGTTTCTAATGTATTGGGAAAATATTAAACATGATAATAACGGTAGCTGATATATTATATAATTTTGTTTCATAATTATTTAAAATAAAAAAACCTAAATATTCATGATAATGTATGTAATGAAATATTTTTATATAAATATTGTAATAATGAGATAGTTATTACTATGATATCACAATATTTTTACATTTTCTGACATCAATAGTTCCCAATTATGAATATATAATAATATAGACATTTATAATTAAATATTTCGATCTTATCTAAGATGGTCTCTTAATTTCACAATGTCCAAAAAGAGTTATAAATATATTGAAATACAAAATCATGTTTATAGTTTCATTAGTTGTATGGTGGTTACTGGGATTGATAGGGGATGGATGTGATCAACTCATAATAATCCTTATTGTTCTTTAACTGAGTTGTCACTTAAATAAAAATTAATTTTTCACAAAAGAAATTGTATCTTTATCCTAAAATAAAAAATAATAACTATATTTCAATTTCATAATTTATATATTATATTTTGTAATGATAACATTGAATTTTAGAAATATAAAATCTGTTATAACTTAATCATATATCCATATAAATTATTTTAAATATAGATATCATTTTATAAAAATTCGTAAATGGTAATTCCTTATACAACCTTGTTAGAACATTTCAATTAATAATGTTTTAAATTAAAGGTCTATGTATAATGTCTAAAACATTGGATTTATATATCCAATTTATTTTTTAAAATGTTTGAATCTTTTGAAAAGGAATTCAAATATGTGTAAATAAAATTGGAAGGAAAATTATTTTAATTTTTTAAAAAAATATTGATACAAATTTTATAGAATATTAGTCCAGTATTTTGATAGCATGGATTGTGTTCAATGATATGGAAAATTAAATTCTTTGTTATCCACCATGTATACCTTGTAAATTCACATTATCCCAAGTATAATATTTGTATACAATGATATTGAAATGATAAATCATTGATCACCCAATAATTTATACAGTATTTTTGTATATTTTATTATCATGATATGTACTTTTGGATATTTTTTACTTGTATACAATTTTAAAATTTTTCATAAATAATTCGTGAAATATGATTTCCTCAAATAATGTATCTATACTACCCGAAAGTATAAAAGTCGATATAATAGTTTTTATATAAGTTTGATGAATGTAAAAGTTTCATGTCGATATGTATGATGAACATTATCTTCTACATTCATATGAATTAAGATCATTGACTGATATTTTATATTCATGTTAGTAGTATTAAATATAATTTTATTTTTATCTGAACTATAGGTATGTTCCATGTGATATTATATTCTTATTGGAATGGGCTTGAAACACCTAGGATACGTATTCCACTTTCCCTATTATAAAGGTTTAATCAGGAACTAAATTTTTCTACACCATACCCATTCTATGAGATTATCATAGAACCATAATCTATAGGTGGAATTGGTTTCGATGGGATAATAGTGTTCAATACCCTTATCCTGCATTGGATATGCATCAATACGTTCTTACCTCCTTTTAAATATCAATACCAACTTTTCCCCTTGTAGGAATATTTGTGTAAACATCCTATATGTATTGGGTGTAACATATTGTTTTCATTAATTAATTATTTAGTTTCCTAGATGAGTCACTTCAATGAATTGTTTTTAATTAATATGTGAACTTATATTATATATATATATATATATTTAAACCAAAAAACATGTCCATTAAAGAACATACTTTTCATCTATTGGTATGGGTCACACTGGTGGTGAATTCGTTGAATGTATAAGCCCCAAACATTCATGGATACATTGATAGAAATGAAACATGTTCATCTATAATTTAGGTAGATTGTTGTCTTATTAGTGTGCAAGAATTTATGGTGTTTTTAATCACTGCAGATCAAAACATTAATAGATTCTCTTAGAGTTCCATGTCGATCACGGGTGTGGTCAAATTTAGGGAAGCCTTATTATCTAATTGAGTTACCACACAAGGTATATTCCCACATTTTCCCGAAGTAATTTTGGGGATTGTATTTTTATAATAATTTGGGTTTAATTTTATTTTCTATATTTTTTAAACTTGAAAAGACCCATCATAAAGGTTGATGTGTACATACATTTCATTATTCCATTATATCATTAATTTTCCTTATATTTTGACTCACGTGCAGGGATTTGGTGAATAGTTGTGTTTTGGTGCATACATTTTATTAACCTAATTATAAATACATGTTCATGGTAAAAGACGTGTTTTTTATTTGTAATTCTTATTAAGGGAGTTGGTAATGAACAACATATTGTTATATTCACCCCCAGAATTTACACCAACCTCCGGTTGGAGGGCGGTATTTGTAAAATCATGTAGTTTCCAGCCCTAATTTTTTTGGGTAATTGGGATATAGGAAATTAATTAAGCATGTTTCATTCTTTTATTTATCCATGAAATACAATGAAAAATATATAATTAATCTTCCATATATTATAATTAAACACTCTCCTCCACTGACCTTCAACAATATTTTAACTCAACTCCATTCCCTAAGGATATGTATGCCTATGTCAGGCATCATAATTCTCCAACTATAGTTTTTATGTATAGTAACAATATTAATATTCTACCATGACTAAACATGTTTCTATTGTAGTATCATAATGGTTTCCTCATTACCCACCATTATCATTATTCATGTTTAGTATTCATCAAAATATATATCATTTAGTATATTGATTCACTCCCTTTTGACTTTGTATTAATTTAATAAATGATATTCATTACATTTACATTAAAAACATATTGAAAATATTTTATTATCATAATATCCACCATTTAATTATATCAATAATTGTAAAAAATTATTTTCCTTAAAATCCAATCAATATTTTCTTTAACTATTATTTCCATATCCAATATTTCCTCATATTTGTTTTTCAAATTCAATATAAAGTTTATTGGTTATTGTAATTTACCATTATTTCATCGAAGTAGATGAATTAAAAAAATATATTTTATATTCAGTGTAATCATTATCCTTATATGATAAGTATTCTTACATATGGAAGTAGGATACTATATCAAATAATCATGGTAAATGGTAGCCTTTGATAAACAAAATTATTTCTATTCATAATCAATTGACCTTAATCTATAATTAATTTTAACATAGTCTTACAATATTTGTCAATTCATGTATTATTTTTATCCAATTGGTAATTTCATAATATAATAAATCAATTAGTATATGAACCCTCCCTTAATTTTACATTTTTTATATTTTTTATACTAATAGATACATTAGTTAGAATGATATATAACAATATATTATTTTCATAAAAAAACATTATTAAAAAATTTTATTTATTTATATTAAATATCACACATTGTTACTATACCATGAATTATTTAATTATGTATTTTTTATTTCATGTCATGTTTTATTTAACTATTTTCTATATGTTTTTATTATTTACTCATTGGAAATAGCTTCAATGATCTCTTTAATATTTTTATATGCTTCTTTAATTTTATTTTTTCCATTTTTTATATGATAACCATTTTTTGGATGACATATTGGTTTATAATCATAAATTATAGAATTAAATATTTCTATATGTGGTATTAGATATTTGGTTCCTCAGATAGTTTTGTATTCCATAAGATAGTGTTATATGATATTTCAATATTGGAAATGGATTGATACATGTACCTCGATTAATCAAACATATATATGTATTAAAAAATATATAACTCTATATATTTTGTGATACCTCCAACATGATGATAGATATATATTTGTAAATAGAAACACACACAAATTCCAATCATTGGGGATATTGTCCTCCTATAAAAGGATGGATATTGGGTTATATATATATACATGTGTCATCCTATATACACATAATAAGTCTATCTAAAATACATAAATTATGATCATGGATCCAAGAAGGGGTATATAGTTTTATAATGTCCTTATAATAAATATAATTGATAATGTACACTTAACATTAACTTTTACATTATTGTTAAAATGATTACTATATTCACTAGGGATTTCCATATTTTTGTTTTAACTATATACTTCTAAATATATAATAAATGGTAGGTGTTGGATGGTGACTTATAACAATGTATAATCTACTCACACCCAACATCTGTTTATTTTGAATAAATTATGATCATTTCATATAAGAGCATGTAATGGAATTTAATATGCACCTGAGAAATAATGGATGAACGATATCAATGTCCCTTTATTGTTGGTAAAATTATGATTATCTTGTATAGATATGAAATTCATATTTTTTAATTAATTCATTTCATGGTTTGAGATGTTTATCACATAGGTTTAGTGTTAGTCTTTTCTTATTTTAGATCAGGTATCATTGTGGGTTGTCATTTAGTTATGTATAACCATTAATCAGTAAGTATTTTTTATTGAAAAGGTTTTATTATATATAATAATTTGTTTTTAATTGTACACTATATTGATAGGTACCCTATGATATACATATTAGTTTCTTCAACAAAAAAACATTCATTCTTTATTTTTTCCTATGTATGAATTGGTCATGCCTCGTTTTATATCATATTCATATGTTCTAGTCATTTTGAAATAATGAAAACACGATTTATAATATAATATAACTTATCCTATATAATTTATGCTAGCCTAAAATAATCAAGATGGAAGACTAAAGTCTCAAGGTGGTTCGAACTCGGTTAATAGTCAATCTCAACTCCATTGTTACAAGCATCACGAGTAAATAAAATCTTTTTTGGGATGCCAATTTCAAATAAAATGTATTAATCCTTATGCATCAAATTTTTAAATATAATATAAATTTAATTGTATTTATGTCAATGTTTCCCAACAATAAAAAAAATAAATGAGAAGGACCATATCATTTATAAAAAAAATCACAGTAAAAAACATTTTCCAATAATATATAACAAATAGTATATGAATTGTTATGAATTCAATAAACTGTAAAAAGTAACTTTATTATAGAAACTAACCAATAATAACATCACAAAAAACCTATAAAAATAATTATAAAAGTGACAACTCAAGAAATCTATTAAAATCAATAACAACTACACTAGTTTAGTTTTTAACTAGTACCCATCAAGAACTTCTCCAAGATGATCCTACAACTAAAAATCATATAAAACTTCATGAATTCATTTCTTGTGACCAAAATATAATATTATAAATCCACAATCAATTTTTATTGACCTAAAACCATAATTTGGTATAAATAATAATATAATGTAATAAATAAATTTAATATTTTTATGTTATAATGGATATTGAGATGAATGACAGAAATGAAAATAAATAGGATACAATTGAATTAATAAAATCCATTTTGTTTTTTTCGGTATCATTGAAATTATAGTAGAAGAAACCTAATTTTTTTAATTTTCTTTAATAGTGTTCTACTAGAATTATAAAAACTATATAGTGATGATAAAAATATTTTCTTATGGTCACTAAATTTCTAGATAATTGTAAAACTGTAATCTTTTATAAAAATATTTTTATCCATTCAAGGTTATATTATGTGTAAGTGACTAGCACCGATTCCCTTCCTTTATAACATTTAGAAATCCCCCTATCCCTATTATTTTCTAATTCTTGCACTCTTGTCCATATACGATTATCAATATATAATTAAGAAATGGATATTTGTTTGGGGCAGAGAAATCATAACAATGAAACAATGTAGCACCATAATAATACTTAATATTTATTAATTATTTTAATTCCATAGAATTGGGAATTATGTTTTTTTATTTTGGTATGTTTTTATGAGATTTCAAGAATCAATCCACCTTACTGAGAAATCATTTATTTTTAACTGTATCTAAAATCTATTTAAGTGGATCTAACACTCTAGTTTACATTACAATGATTTATATATTTTGTGACTGTTAATAAAAAATAATTTGAACATAATCAGAAATTTTTTAGAAGGACCATAGTTATTAGAAAATAAATAAATTTAATTTGTTTATTACATATGGATATAATTCAAATAAAATTTGAAAAATTATGAAATAAAAATTGGTATGGTGGTTTATAGTAGTGATATTTGGGGAAATTAATATATTAATTTTGAAATGGTATTTATAATTTGAAAATTATCTTTTAAATATCTGTAATATTTTTTTTAAAAACATAAAAAATAATATGTGATTTAACGTTGTTTATTTTTTTACAAATATATATATATAATCTTTTACAAATATATAAAATATGTTTTTTATTAATAAAATTAAATATATTATTGCATTATTTTCATTATATATAAATGATTTAAAAAATACAAAAGTAAAGTCTATGATTTTGTATTAAATAATTGATGTCAGGGTATAATAAGGTTTAATAAATTTTAAATATTACAAACTTCTTTAAAATTTGACTTGTAATACCTCGATTTCAATTTAATTTTGAATCCTTTTTCGGTGGAATTATTTTCATTTCCCAATGCTATAAATTAATGAATTGGAGAGTATACATATATTAGTTATTTTATTTCAGCACAAACAAAATGATTATATTATATTGTTATAATATGTACCTTTGTTGATGATGAATTTTTATTAGTATGGTTAATATGCTAAGCTCTAATGATAATATCAAAATATAAGGATATTATATTTCATGACTATGATATACAACCATTAGGGGGTCTCATCCCTTATAAGAGGGTACTTATACATTGGAAATATATATAAATATGATATTCATGTATACATAGACACTATAATGTATAATCGTGAAGATTTATTTTACCTTGGTGTACATTCTTATAATAAAAGTAGTGTTTTTGAGACCGTTACAAGAATTTTGGAAACTTTCTATAGTCCATATTTGGAAATTCTACCTAATATATAGAATTATATAGTGGATAAATATACATAATTCTATAAATTATCACATTATTAGGGTATTGTGTGGTGATTTTTGGTAATTTTGATGTATTATATTTTATTTATTTCATTATTGTTCAACTTCATGGTAGTATCTGATGAGTTACTTTGGATTATAATGGTTTAATGATAATATTTCCTTTTCAAGTAATAATAAAATTATTTATACATATAATTCATAGAAATGGGAACATAATTTCATTAATTAATAATAAAGGGTTATGTTGGGTCATATAGTGATATCCCACATGGCTGATCATACTAAAACCTAATATATAAATTATTTCATGAATATACAAGAACAAGTTTTTTATAATGGTGAAGGTGTAAGTAAAGTCCCAAGTATGGATATTTATGCTACATTATTAGGGTCATGTTAGAGTCATGTATAGATCTATACGATGAGTTAAGGTGTCATAGTGTAGTCAAGGGTGTTGTATTATTAATTTTAATTCTGTATATGATTGAATCACAATTGATATTAACAATTTTTATTCAAAAGTTTAAAAAATATATATGGGGTATTTATTTTAATTTTAATTTTATATTTCTGATTTTTACCCTATATAATTAAAAAATATTTTTAGGAAATTATTTTGATAAAATATGTTAGATGATAAATATAATTTAGAGCATGATTTCTAGTTGTTAATGGTTTATTTGTTAGTTTTTCAACATATTTTGTGACGGTTTTTCTTTTTCATAATGAAAATTCATCCAATAAAAATTTATATAAGTGATTTTCTCCTTATTTTTAGCCTTTTGTGACTGGGAATTGAACTTAAGACCATGTAGTAATGTTTATTAAAATATATGGAGTATTATAAAGCTCTACCAACATGAAATGGTATTATAATTATTTTCTAATTTATGGAATTTATTTATATTATTGGAGATTAGAAATGTTAGAACACGTATAATACTACTAGAATATTTATAGAAAAACATATTTTAAAAAGTTATATGAGTCTTTATAATGTTCTAGAAATTCGAGGATTATTTATCATATACATTTTTCATTTGAATTGTTTTTCTATGTGATTTTATATCACATATCAAATGTAGGTGAATTAGTACATGGGAAGTGTGTAACATTGTTCGTAATCATAAGAAGAGTGTATTATGTAAACAAGGGTTTTATTAATCCATATGACCAAATATAAATTAAAAAATATATTCTTTTATGGAAATGGGTATGGATTACTCAAGAGTCACTAATAAATGATGATTATTTTGAGAAATAAATAGTTTCTGTAATCGTAATTTATCATAACTAAATAAGTAATACCTAATAAACTGTTAAACTAAATTGCTATTTTTATTATTATTCTTTTAAGGTATAAATGTTTGGACTCTAGGTGGATTACCTATATTAGAATGATTCAATGAATTTAGTTTTTATTTGGAAGCATGTTTCATATTAATAATATGTCTTTTATTGTATCTAGATCCCTAAACATGATCTAGTGGGGTTGTCATATAAATTTTAACCATGTTTTGATTAAAATGATATTTCAATAGTTTATTTTTTTATTTTAATGATTTATATAACTAATTTAATAAATACAATGATGGAAAATATTGTTCAATTAAATGAGAAAAAATTGATTTTATATAATTAATAATTCTATAAATAACTGAATAAAAAGAATTCATTAATTTAAATGCTATCTGTACATAGGTTTGGGATATAATAAGGTTTTATACATGATAGAATTAAGTTTCAAAAAATGATTAAAAATATTTTTGTGATACAAATATTTATTACAATTATAGTTATTTAAAATAATATTATGGGAAATTAATTCATTATAAAAAATTTAAAAATACATTGATATATTTATTTTTTAATTTTTCTATAATAATTGATATTATATTATTGATTTATATGAAATTGATGAATTTATTTTGGTGGAGTTTTAATATATAGTGTCACCCATCAATACATAATTATTAATTACGATGATGGTTTATAGTAAAATAATTGTTAGGTAAATCAGGGATTTGATTTATCATATATTTTATATTGAGATTATTAATAATGTTTGGATATTTTTGAAATGTGGTCTCTTTTAATAATAATAGGTGATAAAATCATAGTTATTGAAATGATATAGATTAGTAGATGTGATATAACTCCAATAAAGATAATATTTTTTCATTTGGTGTGATAGAATTGAATATTTTTTTTATCAAATTCTGAATGTTTTTATGAAATAATATTAGATTGAAAATATTAATATTTTAATGTTATTTTATAAATAATGTTTTGAAAAACTAGAAAATAAATGTTTTCCAAGAAATATGTTTATATTTGGTCTTAGTATTTGAATACATTATTATAATAAATTATAGGATAAAATGGAATCCTAAAAGTTTAATATATTATATGTTATAAATGACATGGTGGTGAGAAATTTAAAAAATATAATTATGTTTATAATATTAACTTTTCATAAAGAATATGTAAGGGATTGGATTCCATTTTCATAACATTAAATTGAGATTTGAAAAAATTAATAAAAGTTAATCAAAATCCACTAAAGGATACACCATAAGATTAACATGTGAGATACCATAAATAAAATTTACCATCATGTGTAAAACCATGCACAAATTATGATATATCCAATATTAAAATATTCCTTGACATATAAAGAACCACTATTCCAAGTATAATATAAATCCGACTACTTTTTATTACTACAGAGTCTTTTAATATCAATCTGCTAATGGTATCAAACATACTAAAGTGACATGGATCGTTTTACTAAGGCACCCATGGTTCCCAATGTAATGTGTTAGAAAACATACATTGAAAAATAGTTATCACTATTTATAAACTATTCTCATAGAAATTATTTCTCACTTATATTCATGAAAATACATTTATGATATAATTTACTCAACTGTACATTTCATTAAACAATTTGTATTCAAAATTTATTATTAAGGAAAAGCATCGTTAATGACATTAATTTCACGAGGAAAATATACATTCATAAAATAAATAATACTTTTCAAAAAAAAACGTAATTGTATAATAACATCAATTAATTCATGAATTATAGCATTTTTGTAGATACACATACCTCAAGAACAGAGGAAGAGTAGTCACCTTTATGAATAGAGAATAAATATGAGAACATCGATACCTCAAAAAACATGATCCAAATGTATCATCATCAATCCTATAAGGAAACCCTTTATTCAAGACACCTAATTTCAAAAGGGATCCAACATGGTAATGGGAGAAGTGTTTTACAAGGGATCTAATAAGATGATAGAAAACCTAATAAAAATTTGGATACTACATGAACATATCCATAATGAAAGAATGAAATCAATCAATTATATTGGGGGGGATACTCTACAATACTAGGGAGTTTAGATAGAGAATAATGAATACTAGGTTGGGATTTGATATAAACCGATCCAAGGGAAAATAGGTAAATCAAAACATTTTTTAATGGTTCAGATCGAATAGCATAATTAGGAATCATGATTTTGAAAATAATGGGCCAACCATTTATTTCCTCTATCCCTTTGTAAATAAAGGATCAAGAACAACATAGTAGAGATGTATGGTTTAGCAATGATATTCTTATGTTATATGAAACTTGTGGAAAAACATCAAGAAAACTATGGAATTTGGGAATTCCATTATCATACTATATGGAAACTATAGATAATCAAATAGAATATTGCATAGTTTCCCTAGAAACAGGAATTTTTTGTCAAACCATACTCTGAAAACAAAAATGAAACTGGAGATTCACAGTTCCATACATCACTATTATTGAATGGTTAGAACAAAATGTGCTCCTAAACCATATACCAAGCCTATTTTCATAAAAAAAAAAATTTAACCCTCATCTCCTTAAAACCTCTCAAACTGCCAAAATTGTAAACCAATATGAAACAAAAGAAAAATAGTGATCTAAAGGGATCACAATTATCCCAATAATAAAATCAGTGTATACCCATAAAGTTATCCCGAATCTAAAATCTCAAAAATAAGAAGTCACTGCTCACACTTTTAAAAATCCCACTCCCCATTTTTTGGCTATCCCATCTGCACTGCCACAGTACATGGACCATGGGGACTGTTTTCTATATAGCACTTTGTATTAGTGATCTATAATTTAATCTCATTTCTTAACCATAGTAATTTGGTCTATATAAAAACATTTTCTAATTCAAGAACGTTGTATGTGAATGCTTAATACCTCCTACATAGGAATGATGAAATACGTCATGAATTTCCATCATATGGGGTTGATACTCTAAATGATATTCCACTTTTTATAATTCATTCAATCATATCAAGAGTGGCAATGAGACTTGGTGGAGACTGACCCTTTTTACTCAACTGTTTGTGTTTCAATCAAGGAAAGAGTCAACGATAACCATCCACAAACTATACTGGGTAATAATGATGGTATTGAATTTATTTTTGTTGATTTGAAGTAACCACTAACCTCTTACAAATCCACTGAACGTTTTTTCTATCTGTTGTTCAAGAATTAGTCCTAACAAAGACCATTATACCAACTCTACCCTGTATAATAGAGATATTAATGGTCACCCTCATAATGATTCCAGGGAATAAATCCTAATATAATCATAATAACTATTATTAATATAAAAATGAACCATATATAAATGATTTTACCAAGAACTTCGAAAACCAATCATGGAATCCCGATGCATATCCCCAAGTATCTAAATAGCTATATTGGTCTGTTAATCCATCTAGATATTTTATTTAATTATTAATTTCCACTAGGATTCGATAATTTATTATATAACATTCCAAAAAGTGAATGTGATTTTATGGTTACAATCATAAAAAAACTAAAAATTTAATCCAAGGAAGCATCAAAATCTCTCAATCAAACAATTTCCTATGTATTACCAAATTCATTATCACCAAGATAGTGAGTAAATGAACATGTTTCATAAGTTGATTGATTATAAAAAAAATTAATCCTTCCCACAAGTATTCCATGTTAATATAATGAATAATTCCTTAGAAATATCATCCCAACTCTATAATGGAATTAGACAACGATATAACAAACTCGTATGTTTGTGTCTCCTCGCAATAATTCTACTAAATATAATTCATCATGACATGAAGTCTCACATTGACTACCTTATCCCTGAAAACCAATACCAAAATATATGATCATGGTA
This sequence comes from Viscum album, assembly GCA_963277665.1. Taxonomy (NCBI): domain Eukaryota; kingdom Viridiplantae; phylum Streptophyta; class Magnoliopsida; order Santalales; family Viscaceae; genus Viscum; species Viscum album. The sequence goes on along the minus strand of OY728153.1, from coordinate 1,173,759,213 downwards.
TATCTTGGTAGGCCCAATAAATGTAGTCTAATACAACCAATGTTCAACATTTAACAATTCCAATGTTGGAGATACTAGAACAACCATCCATCATTAGAAACACGAAAAACTAATGTGATATTGAGAAAAATCACACATGATATCCACACAATTTATTATTTTAATATAGTGCTAAACACTAGTTTCTAATACATTTTTTCTTTGAATATTTTACCCAAATTTTGACATTTTATTTATAGATGTCCATAACACATAACTACCCAAAAAATCTAGCTAGATGCAAATCTATTAGCCACTTAGTAAAAATAAAATAATATAAAGACAAGAGATGCATGGGGTAAAAAATTGTGTTTCCATCATCCAAGAAACAACATAATTACATATCAACATATCAACAGTCATTTTCATACGCATAATCATCATTATTTTAACATTTAGACTGAGATTTACCTCGGGTCTTAAGGATCTCTACATAATTCCTTCTTATATCCTTAGAGGAAAATCTAGTTGTCAAAGTTCTTTGTAGGTGGGAATATTCTTTCATTGGCTTTACCATAATGGGAGAAGTAGTGAAACCCTCACTAACAATCAAATTTTTATTTCTAGGAATGATAGTATCATTAAAATGGTATTAATTCTTTTTATATCTTTAAGGGGAGTTGTATCACTCACTCTTTCATCATCGTAGATATTCCCCAATTTATCAAAAATTTTTTATGGAAATAATGAGTTCTTGATTTTTTGATGAAAATGATGAGAACTTGGATTAAAAGAAAGATACTATGGGTTCCCTTATTTATTACCCTCACTTCAGTTCTAATAGTTAATGACCATTCATAGGAAATCCTCCATTTCTATGATTACCCCAGATTCATGCTCAATCCAAACATCATCATAAATTGGGGGAGCTCCAAAATTCCACTGATCTTCCTATTGATAAGCTTCATAAAGAAATTAAATTGTAGTAAATTAAATCTGGACCTTGAAGAGGAGGCATGCCCTTTAAGAGAATTAATAGAACCAGTACACCCATGATGATTTAGATTATCATTAACCAATTTTTCATCATTATTATACAACTTCCCAGATGTCCTCTCATTATTAAAACTTGTGTGTTGCACCCAGAATGATAATTAACATTTCCATGACTAAGCGATCTCTTTCACAGAGAGGCATCAAGCCCAATGTTAACGAAATTTGTGTATATTATAGACTTCTTGCAAGAAATCATGGAATAAAAACCCACATTTCAATCAAAGAAAAATCAGGGAGATTTTAATAAAAGAATGAATGTTCAAGTATTCATTCTATGTGGATAACTCTACATTCCTAGTTAGAATTATAATCATCTCAACATTCACGAATACTCTGAAAAATACTAAAACTATAATGATATGTATTTCAATCACTTTTTAATTGTAGCTCTAATTGACGATGCTAAGTTGAGCAGGATTTTGGGAAACCAATGGATCCCGATAATACTATAAAATCTAAAAATATGAGTGAAAGATTTCCTGACCATAAATGGATTGAAGTTAGAGTTCCATTCCAAAATTCTCAGAACCCATAGGTTCAAGGAAATCAACGAAAAATCACATTCCCTCATCATGAACTATGACTTAGGAAATAAAAGGTAAAATAATACATACCCCATTAGAATGCACATCCAATATGAATACCACCAAATCCTTGATTGTCTGCTCAGTATATCTCTTGATTTCCTTGGCTTCTTCCCTTTGGAAAACACCACACGCCCAATAATTGAGTGATGAATAATTTTAGGTCATTCCGATACTGTATCTGACCAAGAAATAACATGAGCGCTGTCACCCCTTTTGATGATTTAACAAGAATAATCATCATTAGGGGAAGGAAAAATGATTTTTAATCTACTCATAGGGTTTACCTTGATGCGTCCCCTTGTAAATAAAAGTATCATGGGCCTGAGGCCACATGAAATACCAACCATCATATTTACTTGAGCGAACCATAGGCATCACACTATCCACATTAACATCCATATATGAATCCAAGCCTCAATTAGCCTGCCTGGGAGTGTTCCATGGATGATGTCTAATCTGACTGAGTTGACCATGTGTGTCCTGTATGTCATGTTACAACCCACAGAAACATGCATGCAAGTCGTAGATGAGGGCTATACACCAGATATCAGTTTGAAACCATGAATGTGTTGTAACATCCTGATGGCATCATAGAATCCATCATCAATGGGAGATCTCTCTAGACCATGCTCCACCATCTTAAAATAATCCTTTTTCATGAACACTTGTATGACCACCACTTCCCCTAAAAATTTCATCTTAAGAAAACTAAAAATAAACAACTCCACCATGAATTCTTTTATGGATAGACTCGGTAATTTTCTTCTCAATGCATCAAAAAACACATTCCATGTTTTGAGAGTGCATGAAATATCAAAATTGAATGTCTGAGGATACTGAAACCAACATATATATATTTCTTGTTTGGATATCTTTGAGTAAACATATATACCAGAAACCTTTTATAATAGTGAACTATAATGTATTCCCTAAAGATAAAGTGGTTATATGTTGTGAGGGTGTTCATAACAATTTATAACTCATGTCCATGATTACTATGGTATTTATTCTCATGACAGAATAAATAATGAAATCCATTAGATAGTACTTATTTTTTCTACATCAAGGAATACCCAAAACCTATACCTAATGATTCAAAGAATTCATTATATCTCAACATTGGTTACCGAATAATTAAAACATGAGATATATCCATTATCACCAACAATTATTCAGTATATCTATCACATTATTCATTCCACTCAAACATAAAAACATTTTGTTTGAAAAATTTGATGAGATATGCACAACTAGATAAATATCTGAAAAACAACTATTAATTACCAAAAAATGCATGAAGTTATAGATCATAAAAAAATTAATGTGATACATCCAAGATGATACCACCCAATTTATTTCAAGATCTAATGAGATTTACATTTTCGATATAACATTCCTTAGAAACATAATATCATAGATCCAGTAATAAAAAATGAAAATCATAGCCTTCATGTGATGTTAATCCATGATTCGAAGGATGATATAAAAATGTTCATTGTTCCCCATCTATGAACTAGATTGCACAAGAAATATCATCCACAATCATATCAAAAAAACACTCCATGAAACAACGAATGATCTAGTTCATCAATTCTATAAATATCACAGAAGAATTAGTTAGACCGAATAACATTACTAGAAGCTCAAAATTCCTATATAATATCCTAAAAAATATTATAAGTGAATAATATTATGTAATTAATAAATTATGCTACCATGATAAAAGTAAAATATTATTAAACTTCTTATCACCTCGGATTTGATAAACTATATCATAAATTTTAGCATGGGATAGTTTTCCTTAGTAGCCACCTAATTTATAATTTTAAAATAAATGAAATGTTTAAGGATTCCAATACCATTCTTACCAAAGAGGATATGTGAATCTAAAAAAGAAAAACTAGGAAAAATAAATAACATGACTAAATGTATGAAATCAGATATTTATGTTCTTTAAACTCCTCATATATTTTGTGATAATGTGAAAAAGAAATGATCATCATGCCCTTGATCAGGTAAAAATTGATCTTAAACTCTCTTTATGTTGGTAAACAAGTCCTATGGAAATACCTAAGGGTATGCAATCAACACAAAAATAAGTGTATTGGTTAGAAAAAGATCAATATTATCAAAAACCATTTCTGAAAACATTCATCATATAATTCTAAAATAGGGAGAAACAATCTAGAATCTCTATGATATGTTATTCAAATCCCCTTGAATGACATGAGAGACACCATCAAGAAATAGTGACAGAACTCTATGATGATAAATGTTTATCTAGAAATTAACACTAATTATTTATTCCATTCCAATAACAAGGTTGAAGACTTCACAATCAGGAACTATGAATTCACACACCTCCTCATGTTTTCATATCATCCCCTAACACGTAATACATTCAAAACATTTTTTTTGTAAATATTTAATAAATTTATTAATATAAACATTATTTTCTCTAAATAGATTTGCAACACATAAATTAACAATTGATGATATTAAATATTTACTTCCTCCTATATTAAAAAATTCTAGTGCCATAGGGGACTAAATTTGATTCTTAACTCTTATAATAGCCTTCCATGCTTCATATTATTATTGAACATACACAACCATATAAAAACATCTAGTCTCAAACCCTCCCTAATCCTTATCTACCACATTCAAACACTAATTAGAAAATGTATGAGGCCAAACACCCTTGGAATACTTATATAAAATCTAAAAACCCATGGTGAGAGTGAACCCAAAATTAAAACCTAGGAAAATCATTTAGAAAAAGATACAAGGTGACCTGATTATCTGTAATAACAACATGTCATAGGACATTCTGAATCGGTAGCTTTCTTATAACTAGGAATCCCACATTGATATAGAAATTATCAATGTTTTCCTAGAGAAACCCCATATATATGTTCATGATTAATATGGGTTACAATAACAAATATTTTTATGGATAGTTGACACACTCTAGCTACCACATTCGACAACTAAATTCCCACCTATTCCTTAATCCCAGAAGGTTTTTCTTTATACATAGATTCTTTTTCCACAAACTCAACAATATTCATTATGTAAAAGATAATTGAAATCAACTTAATATTTTCCCTCAACCCCATCTCAAGCATCTAGAATGTAATGTATTCATTAGTAATATTATCAGGGTCTTGTTTAAATAACTTGTTAAAATAACATAGTGAAATGGGTTACAAATTATATAAACACATGATCCCATTGATCTACGGTTATGAATATCTAATTCATTACCTCAAAAAATATTTCAAGATAAAACTAATGGTTTTGGATCTAGTGAAGAAAGTCAATGTCAGATCCATGTGTATCATAGTTTTCATTATGGAGTCCCACCACCTTCTTCATATTACACAAATAATGTAAGTGGAAACACCCACATTATATTCTTCAATAATTTCTATAAAATATAAGATCACTTAAATTTCATTAAGATTATATTCATATTCTATGGGTATATTTTCCCACTAGAATATAAATAGATTATTCCTACTAAATTCTGAGACATGACCCTCATCTTATACCTATATTCCAATTCCAATATGATCACGATTCTAAACAGCACAGATTATAGATTCCTCCAATGTAGGGTCTATAAGATGATATAATAGGGGATGTTTTCTCATAGATTTCTCACTCAAATAAATAATAACAATAATTTATGGTATTATATAATAACCATTATTTCAATAACCAATATACTTTATGGAAATTCTATAATCAATGACCAACTTCAAGAATCAAATTATTTAGAAATTTGATGAAAATAATTTATTTAAATTGTGAATTTCAAAAATGAATCTGTAATAATTTATTTAATATTTTTTTTAAATAAATCGCATATCTAGTTCATTTAGGTAACATAATAAACATTGACCCATGTCTCTGAAAAATCCATACCCTATCATGGTAACATATGTTTGTACATGGAGGTCTGTTGGCTAGGAACCCTACCGCACTTATGAAAAAAATATAATTATCATAACTCATATAAACAACATAAATTTACCACAAACAATGTAGTTTAATGACACTTCATGTTTTTGTTATGGATTTGATACCATTTTGTAATGAACCATCCCAGTAGAACCAACAATTTCAGCCAAGTTAACCCACAATAGGATATTGAATAACCAACCACAAAGAGTGTATCCCCTAAATATCTAATAGAGATAAACTAATAGTGTACAATTATGAAAAAATAAATACATATATGATATGTATAAGATCATCCCTTAAAATTTAAGACTAGTGAGTGAAAAAAAAGAAAAAATTTGAGTATCCATGTGACCCATCACGACCAACACTCTATTAAACAAAAATGGTGATGAGATCCAAACATATCTGAAAACTTCATGAAGGGATTCCCTTTACCAAAGTCAGGAAAATCCAAATAGAAAAACAAATAAAGATAAAAATTAAATATTGAGCATTGGGCCCTATATTATTTCACTAAATAATATATATAATGTCTAATGATAGGAAAATATTATTTTTAGATATAAAAAATCATTTTTTATTAGGGGTTTAAAGATAATTTTTTCCATGTATTGTTTACTTTTCATAATATCCTTCCATATTCACATAATATTGGAATATGAAATGTAATAAATGATTTAATAATGTTTTAAGCGAATCCAAACATAGATACATAATATGATAATCAACAAATAAATATTTAACAAATATACCATCTTGTGTAAAACCAATAGAGTAGTGTGATATATCCTATGGAGATACATACACGATCATATAAAATAATATTATGCCATACATAACATGTATCAAATTGATATCCATTCTAGAAACAATATAATGATATAAAACCTATAGTAGTATCACACTTACTAAATTAATATACATTTATATCACTATGAACTAATGGTTCCCAAAGTATTATATTTTCAAAAAAAATTGAAAATTAAGAATGCAATTTATAAAATAAATTCCTATGGTATAATTAAATATAACATTCCTGGAAACCCCATTTTGAAACAATTCTATCTAATAGAATTTTTTTCAAAAATATAATGTAATTTTTTTGAAATGATTCCCATAATAAAAACATAGATATCAGGAAGAAAATAAACCTTGATATAAATGAAATTGTTTTCATAAAACATATACAATGAATTGTTCTTGAATTCCATATAATTAATTATTTATTACTATTACATAAGGACACATTACTCAAGAAAAATGGGATAATAGATTCAATTTTGAAAATAGAATATAAAACAATAGATTTGGTCCTCAAAATTATATGTCTAAATGATAAATAAACAATACTCTATCAAACCCCACAGATCTAGAAACACAATCAAAAATGGGATCAAATTAGACATTTTGGTAAGTGATCAAACAATAATCTAATAATATGTAATAGAAAAAGAAAAAAAACATGAAATTCCTTGAAGATATCAGTTAATAATGATGAAAATTAATCAATAACTAATGGGTAAGAGACTCCAAATCAATAGAGGATGTTTAGCTTGATCTAGTGAATTATAGGGGCAATTATAAATAAGAAACCCCCAATAAAAATATGTAAATTAGATATTTTTCTAGATTAATATCAAGGGAAAAAACTAATATACATTGTTTAAAAAACCATGTGAAATCATTTTTTTGGACTATGTAAAAATAAAAATAAAGGCACAATACTTATTTGTTAGAGCCAAAAAGTTTTTCAAAATTGTGCTCAAGCCTTACGATGGATCTAGATAACTACATAGTCACTCAAATGGTTTAGTGAAACAATTCTCAAGTAATGGATAACCTCTGTACAATCTATCGCACGACCACACACCTTACATGGAAATTTTAACGACTTGACTAACCATTCTCAATCAATCAAAATTCTACTATAGATTTAAATTTTCATATGAAATGGATATGAAAAAGTTAGTACTTACCATATTCTTAAAATATTCCCTGGGCCTATATTCTAAATAATCTTTTTTCGCCCCAAACCACCAGAAAAATTAGAATGACCAAAATGGATATCAATGATAACACTAACTCATACATATGACCTAGATGGAATAACATATTTGATATATCCAAAAATTCAAGATTAAAATATGGATTCCAATAAATTGAACCTCTACTATTATGATGTGTTTCTCGGTTTATGACAATGAAGAATATATTTAAGAGATTCGAAAAATTATCTTGTCATTAGAGGCTCTTAATGGGGGTACATGTTAAAATACATACATTCAATGTGGATGATGTTTCCCATTAATATTGTGACATAGTTATTTAACAAAACAAGAATGGGGACCTTATTTTTGATAATGTTAAACTACCACAATTGTAGAATATTTATCTAAAATCATTGATCGTGGAAACGTATAGCGGTTTTATAGTACTATGGAGGGGGTAAATTCTATATAATATAATGTTCAAAATGCATTATAGAGTTGGTATTCTTCAAATGGAAACAAGATACAAATGATTTACCAATGGGACGCATAATTCAAATTAAGGTTAACTCTATGATTTCTTAAATGTGTTAATTTTTTATTTACCCACATATAATGATTTAGTAAAAACACATTAAGAGTAGAGACTAGTCATAAAAGGAATTTGGAGGAAAGGTATTTTTCCCCCATGATGTTCATCGAGTGGATACTTTATCAAGAGGAAATGGATAATGGGTGAGTCAAATTAGATAAATGGTATGATTATAAGATATAATATGTTTGTAGAATATCCTCATTCACAATGTAAATTTTATAGGGTGTGTTAGTTGTGTTGGGATATCACATAGACTAATAATATGTGTTTAAATATAGAAATATATGTTCATAGATGTGGTGGTTGGGGATAAGTGAGATGATTTTGATTGCATCCTATATATAATAGTGGATTAAAATAATCAAACTTTTAGGGAATTATGTATATAAAACATATATTAATCAACTATATAATTGTCAAACTCCAGTCACATTTGCGAAGAGAGGCATATATATATGAAAACCTGAAGCAAAAAGACTCATTTGCATTAGTATAAGTCTTTCACATTAAGGAGTTGATGAGAGAGACGCGAGTATTGTTTTTTATGTTAAAAATAGTGTCTTGATTGTAATTGTTTAAAACTTACATTATGATGTATCACATATAATAAATTATTTTATAGAGATTTCATTTTGTAATTTCTCATGATTTATTTCTTAATTTTGATTTCAAATTTCATTAACATGAGTGTAAAATGATATGAATATGTTAATGTATATATATAATTTTGTGATGATAGATGTTTTAATGATGTTTCCTTAGAATAAATATATTCACATTATTCTTAATTATGAAGTTGTGTATATTTATAGATCTATATTGAGTTTATTAATAAAACCACATTTTTATTTTTTATTCATTACTGTTGGAGTAGGAATGTAGTCACATAATTTAATAATGATTACATTTTCCATTGTAGATAAACATTTTTTAATGTCAAATTCTTTCTATCTAGTAGGTTTTCCATTAAATCATGAAAAATGAGGAAATATGTATAAATCCATTTTCATGAAGTGGGGAGTGTGAATTTTTTATTTTTGATATTTAATTGGTTACTTTGAAAATGTTATTTTGAGGATTTGATAGTGATGATCACTGGGACAAAAGATTATTTATTATAATCTTCTTCAGGGTAAGAGGATATATTATGAATTTCATAAAAAAATATCTATTTTGGATATTTTGTTTCACTCTAATAGTGAATTTTAGGTATAGGAATTTAAATTCAATCAATTAAACTAATGATAGTGGATTGTAGCTAAATTATTGTATATATTCTCTAACGTATAAAAAATGTTGTAGTGAAATTCAGAATGTGGATATTTATATCTTTGTGTGGTTTCATTTTCCATGTCATAATTTCCATTATAACATGGTATGATACATAAATAAAAGTATTATTATATAACAAATTTAATATATCAAGATTATAATTATTTATTAAGTGATACATTTCTAAATAATTAATCATTAATAAAAATGGAATTTATTTAAAAAAATTAATTTATTTTATATGTTATAACATGGTTATTAAAACTATTTGACATGCTTTGTGAATAAAAAAATTTCATCATTGAATGATGTTACATTATAAAAAGAAAACATTATATGCTTATTAAAAATAATCCCATTTATTATGATATTTCTATGATATCTCCACTATTATTCTAATTAAATATGTTTATAATACAACTAGAAATAAATTTTAATGAATAATATATCATGGAAAATCATTATATGAGTCTAATTTTTTAATAGATAAATTTTCACGACCCTTCCTTGGGACCCATGCCATGATTATCCCAAGCCCGCCTTCCATAGCCCAGGGGCTGGTGACTAGCACCAAAGGTGTAAATCCCGATAAAAAGGGAATGCATTGCCTTTATATAAGTAAATCCATACAACATAGTATGCATGTTAAGTAATAACTAATTAAAATTGGGTACAAAAGTAAGTACTGGAAAGTAAATGGGCAGTATACAAACCCAACTGAATACCAAAATCTCAAGATCTCTCCCAATCTTCCCTAGCACAACGAAAGCTCTCTCAAAAATAAAATAGTAGGCTTCTCCTATTATTTTATTATCATATGAAATTTAAAATTAAATTTCAAACCACTTCATTTAATTAATTGATGTGGTTTAATTCATTAAATTAATGTGTTGGTAAGAGTTAAAGAGGGAGAGAGGAAGAGGTGAGAGGTCTCATAAATATGAGAGAGTTGTTAACATTAACAAGGGAGTTTAATGGGGGGTTTTAAAGAGGGTTAAAGAGTTGAGGGGGAGTTGAAAGGTTGGTGCTAATGTGGGGCCCACCTTTCAATAATCCACACATGGAAAGTTGGGTGGGTGTGAACCCCACTAACAACTTCCCAATGGAGGAATTAACCTCCTTAGATGTAGAATAAAATTGCACAAACAATTTTATTTTCTTCTTTAATTAAACCCCAATAAATAACTTCTCCTCCCGTGCAAACACGACTACATTAAATGTCCCCTTAAGCAATTATCGGCGTTGTATGTTCATCAGTTCCCTCAGATTTCAATTCCGAGCACCGGTTCAAATGATAGAAAAAACTGATCGTTCATTTACTGAACGTACCCGAGCTAAACTTCGGAAATTTATTTTGGGAACACTGGGACTCAGAATCATGTGCCATCAGAAGACACAGGCTCGTAAAATTCCAAAGTATTTAAGAAAAACTTTTCTTTGAAATTTCATAGTCTTTACATTACTCCAGCCTAAAGGATGTACATCCACGTTATGCTACAACATAAAATAGGGAAACAAATGAGGGTACTGAGCACACATCTGATCCTCCTGTTCCCATGTGCTCTCCTAGAGGTTCCCGTGCTGCCAACGAATGTGCACCGGAGGAATATAACGTCAAAGTAGGACCCACCCCTGTCGATCCTCGATCTCCACCAGGACCTCTATGAATGTATCCCCGTCATTGATATCTAGCTCCACGTGATCAATGATGTGGTTCGAGTCATGCACTTATCTCCTTAACTGAGATATGGGGAAGACCTCATGCACCTAGTGCAATTGAGGTGGAAGGGCTAGGCGGTAAGCCACATCACATATCCTGTTGAGGACCTGTAATGGTCCGATGAAGTGCATGGATAAATTTACACCCCGGGAAAATCTCCGTAATCCACATCGAGGTGAGACCCATAAGAAAATGTGGTCACCATCCTCAAACTCTAGTGGCCTCCACCTCCTATCAACATAGGACTTTTGTCTACTATGTGCAGTCTGTTTCCCCTCTTGGATGATCTGCACCATCTTCGTCATAGCCTGAACAATCTATGGTCCAATGAGTGCTGACACCCCTGGGTCAGTCCAGCACACAGAGGTGATCTGCAAGGACGACCGTACAGTTCCTCGTATGGTTCCATCTCGATGGTGGAGTGGTATCTGTTGTTGTACGCAAACTCCACCATGAGTAGGTGATCCTCCCAGCTGTGACCAAAGTCAAGGACACATGCACGAAGCATGTCCTCGAGTGTCTGAATGGTCCTCTACATCTAGCCATCTGACTAAGGATTAAAGGCAGTGCTCAGGCATAGCTGCGTCCCAAATTCCTTCTATAAACCCTTCATAATCAAAGAAGTAAAGAAAGCCTCTCGATTGAAGACGATAGACGATGGAACACCATGAATCCATATGTTCTTCTGAAGGTAGAGGCATCTCAAGCACTCTACTGAGCCCTTCTCTCTGATTGGTAGAAAGTGGACCGACTTGGTGAGTCAGTCTATGATAACCCAGATAGAGTCATGTCCTCTGGAAGTACGTGGAAGGTCTATAATGAAATCCATGGATATTCCTTCCCACTTCCACTCCGGAACCTCAAATGGTTTTACTAAACCTGTTGGTAGCTGGTGCTCTTCCTTCACTTTATGGAAACTGAGGAATCGAGAAATGAACTCAGTAAAAACATTCTTCATACCCATCCACCAGTGCTGTCAGTTGAGGTCTTGGTACATCATCACCACTCCTTGATGTACCGCTAGAGGGGATGCATAAAACTACCTCATCACTTCCTCCTGCAGTGCAAATGGTACCATCGTACGTCCCCTAAAGAGGATGATGTGGTCTCCCCCTTCCAAAAATCCATTAGGCGCCTTCCCTGTCGAAATATGAGCACATTGCGTCTCACAGTCAACGTCCCCATGTTATGCCTCTCTAACCCGCTGATGTAGTGGACGACTGACTGTGAAGGACTGTAGAAAGGTTGGCCCATCTCTATCCACGAAGTATACATGCAAAGCCACTAACTACTCTGTATCCTCTCCAAGTAGTTGAATGCCTGATATCCTACTAAGAGCATCAGCCACAACGTACCCCTTCCTAGGAATATAGACTATCTTAATGTCATAGTCATGGAGGAACTCAAACCAACGCCACTGTCTCAGGTTCAGGTCATTCAGTGAAAAGATGTATCCGAGACTCTAGTGGTTAGAGTAGACTGTAAAGCGCTCACCCTACAGATAGTGCCGCTACATCTTCAGGCGAAGACCACTGCTGCTAACTCCAGGTCAAGGGTAGCATAGTTTTTCTCATGTTTCCTCAACTGTTGTGAACCAAAGGTGATCACTGCCCGCTCCTGCATCAGGACACACCCGAGTCTGGTCCCTGATGTGTCGTAGTAAACCACAAACCCAATTCCCTCCAATGGTAGCCTCATGATGGGCGCAATGGTCAATCTCTATCTCAGCTCTACAAAAGATCTACTAACATCTATCTGACCACACGAATGGTTTCCCCTTCTTTATCAAAGCTGAAAGTGGTGATGTAACTCTGGAGAAGTCTGGAAGAAATCCTCGATATTACCCAGCCAGACCTAGGAAACCCCACACCTCTATCACACTCCTAGGTGGCTCCCAAGAAAGTATTGTATCAATCTTCACAGGATCCATAGAAACTCCCACTTCTGAGATGACGTTCCCCAAGAAGTGAACCTCTGGAGTCCAGAACTGGCTCTTCGAGAGCATTCTATAAAGCTGGTTCTCTCGGAGTGTTTCCACTACTACCCATCAGTGGTAAACGTGCTCCTCCTCAGTAGATGAGTAAATTAGTATGTCGTCGATGAAGACTGCGACAAAATGATCGAAGGGTGGAAGATCTTGATCAGGAGACTCATTAACACTACTGGTGCATTGGTTATACTGAAAGGGATAACCAATAACTCGTAGTGGCCATAATGACACTTGAAGGTCGTCTTCTGCACATCATCGTCTCGAACTCTAAGCTGATGATAGCCTGACCTGGGGTCTATCTTCGAGAACCATCGTGCCCCCTTGAGCTGATCAAAGAGGTCTTCAATCGTCGAGAGATTATTCTTATTCTTCACGGTCACCTGATTCCGGAGACGGTAGTTGACACATAGTCGTAAGCTCCCATCCACCTTCTTGGTGAAACAAATCGGTGAAGCCCATGATGAAACACTGGGTTGGATGAATCCATTTCCTTGCAAATCCTCCAGTTGTACCCACAGCTCATGTTTCTCGAAGGGAGACATCCCATATTCTGGAGTAGATTTCGGTGTTGTACTGAGGTACAGGTCAATATAGAAGTCTACCTATCTATGAGGTGGTAGTCATAGAATGTCGTCAAGAAAAACGTCTGCTTACTGATCCAACACAACAAGAAAACTCGGACTCCGTACAACAACCGCTCCATGGACGAGACTAGCTAACTGATGGGTGATCGGCTGCCCCCACCTCTGCGTAATTCTATCATGCGCAGCAAAGGAACCCTTCTCACCGGTGAAGGTGAAACTGCTCCCATCTGTGCGGACACACCGCACTTTATGCCTAATACAGTCGATCAGAGCATGGACTGTAGATAACCAATCTATGCCCAAGATGATGTCGTAAATCTTCGACGCTGCTACAAGAAGATCCCAGCTGAAGCTCTCACCACCTAGAGTAATCTCACATTACCGGAACCAGTGCGTAATCGTCGAGTCTACTCCAGTAGGAGTCTCTAGTCGTAAGGATCAAGCCAACGACTCTATCGGAATTTCCGAGATCCGAACAAGGGCAGCAGAAATAAAATAATCACTCGCTCTTGTGTCTATAAGAACTACATCAAGGGTGGATAGACACAGATAGAACCACGAATCATCTCAGGTGGGTCGTGGTCATAGGCCTCGACTGCTGGGAGCTAAGCCTACCCCTTTCAGCCAGCTCCCTAAGGTCAGGGTGGTCCTCCTGGTGGTGGTGGTGGTGGTGGGCCTTGAAGAGTCGTCCACCACCAGCTGCTCGGCCAGCTCCTTTACCTCGTATGCCTGCCCCCTACGGACCGCCATGGTTGAAACTCTTCCTCTACCTGGGTGGTCCCGCAACTGTCTACTGCTCCTCTGCATGACAGGTCGGGTAGTCACGAGCCATATGGCCCAGCCCTCCCCATGCATAGCACTGCCTGCCTCTCGTATGATTGGCTCTGCTACGTGTGCCCCACACATTTGAACCAGTATCCTGAGGTTGCCCACTGGATGGCCTGGTCCGCATGGACCTCAGCGACATCTGTCTATAGCCTGCTTCAGAATTCATCGCTATGTGTCGCCCTGTGGTGGGTCTCGTTATTGGCGTCGGCTCACCAAGATAGCTCTCTACAAGAAGGGCTCGCTCCAGTACTCTTGCCTGCTTCAGAATGGTAATGGATTTCTTCGAATCCCTGATCTCATGTCTCAGTCCCTGCTTGAATGTATGGGCCCAGAAGAATGGGAGTCGTACCATGTCTGTGGAGTAGCGCGAGAGGTCGGTAAACCTCACCAAGTACAGGGCTACTGTCATGATGCCCTGCCATAGCTGTAGTAACTCCCGGATGCGCACCACACGGAGGGTGGCTGGAACAAACTCTGAGTGGAAGAGGCTCTCGAAGTCCATCCAATGTAGTGATGCCTCTTCATGCACCTGGAGCATCAGGCTCCACCATATACCTGCTATTTCTCATAGGAGACTCGCGGCATGGATCACCATAAATTCAGCAGCTGTCTCTACAAATATGAAGACTCTGACGATAGCCTCCAGCAAATTCTCGGCTTCCTGAGGATCTGTCTCTCCATGGAACCTCGGCGGCCTCTGTCGCTGAAACTCATGCAACACACTCATCCGGTGTGCACTCTCTGATGCTGGGGCTGGTGGTATCGGTGGCCCAGTGGGTAGAGGTACCGCTGGTGCCTCCGCTATAATGGGGCCCTACACTGAGGCCTCGTTTCTCGGTGGGCTGTCATATCGCACGTAGCTCGGAACCCTAGCCGGATGCCTATGTGGGGCCATCTTGAGAAGAAACAGGTGCACCACGGTTAGTACAGTATACCTAGTGAGCTGATACAAGTAATCACAAAGAAAAATTTTGAAACACACATGCAATCATTGTTTTCGAGCACTGATTCGGAAATCAGAAGTAAGGGTCCTGGTGTATGGATACGTCGGCCACCGCACCAACACTGGACTCCCTGGACTAAAAACCACACACATTATTCCTAACACTATTGCTTCACAAAGAAGAAATTATCAGAATCTTTAGTTCTAAGGTAGAACCGACTCCTCTGATACAAATTTTTCACGACCTGCCCTTGGGACTCATGCCAGGACTACCACAAGCTTTCTTTCCATAGGCCAAGGGCTGGCGACTAGAAACAAAGGCGTAAATCCCGATAAAAAGGTAAGGCATTGCCTTTATATAAGTAAACATTCACAACAGAGTATGCAAGTGAAGTAAGCACTAAGAAAAACTGAGTACAAAAGTACGTGCTGGAATGTAAATGGGCCAGTTTACAAACCCAACTGAATGTACAACACAACTGAGAAGGGACGTACAATATCTATAAAGTAAAGAAGCAACAACTGGGTTGTCCTCCTGGAATCCCACCAGAATGGTGGGTACTGATTCTATCATCGGTAGAACAGGTCCGTCTGTCCGCTCTGTTTACATCCCGCCAGGTGTTCGACCTCCGGATAGCGTCCAGCTCTACAATCCTCGACCACAATATGTGATGTCCGTCTTCTGCAACCAACACATCGTAGTGCGGGCAATGCCCGTGCAGGGGTGAGTATAAAGATGCTATGTAGGGACCTCAATACCCCGGAAGTTTTCCCAGAATCCACCGAGAAATAACCTCAATGGAAAGATGCAAAAATGAACAATCAACCAAACCTACTAAGGTATATACCCATACATATACCTAAGTCATCAATTCCATTTCGGCTCTAATTAGCAAGCCTGCGCACATCCCAGTCCACATAAGAAAGAATTCAATCACACCAATTGTAATGATTGAATAGTCTCGACTCAGATCACAAAGGTATACTACTCATGAAGAATGGTGGAAATGATTAGATGTAGCCTCTGAATCATCTCCTCTGTTGAACCCACATAGGATCCAAGTACAGAAGTCGTCGTTACCGAACACATGTTGGATCCATGTACAATAACCATCGCTGCCGAACCCATGTAGGATCCAAGTATTGTCGTCATCACTGTCGAACCCATGAAGGATCCATGTACAGTGGTCCTCGCTGCCGAACCCACGTAGGATCCAAGTACAGTCATCATCGTCGTCCCTGTAGAATCCTGCTCTAGGGTTCTCGCACACAGCATACTCGATTCCATGAGGGTCTGCTCCACGAGTAAAAAGGGGTCGATACATCAACTAACATGAAGTCCATAGTTGATGTATCCTGAAGTTCTTCCTCGTCAAAAGTAACTCAATGTGACAGACGGTGTGTCAAATAGATGCCCGGTCTGAGAGATATTGGCTTTTCCGTTCCAGGGGCCTAGTTGGAAATATGCTTGTTCCAATCCCGGTAATAAGTAAACTTGTCCAAAACTCACTTAGAGTATCGCAAAAGGACCGTCTCGTCGAAAGGGTCCCATTTCCGCAGACGACGTGTCGATCAGACGTGTGGTCTTTATGTTATTCACGTTTAAGTGAATAACAGGCCCGTCCCATTTAGTCCAGTGGGCCAACGGGTTGGGTTAACCTTATTTGATGGGTCCAACCCTACAGGGGTATAAGACCGGTTCTAAAGAAAACGCAGCTCAGCACGAAGGACGCAACCCGGTCTGAAGGGGACGCAGCCCGGCACGAAGTGGCGCGACCCGGATGGCTGAGCGGCCCAGCCCATAGGCCGAGCGGTCTTAGGGGGAGCCCCCTGGCTGTCCTAACTGGTGGTGCCAAGTGTCGTCGCCCTTCTGAAACCAGCCGTCTAGGTTGGCCGGCCTTCTTGGTGTACGCGGCCCGCACGGCGGGTCGCAGATTTCAATAGCATGGCCCCCTCCTGACGACGTGGTTCGGCTCCGCCCGGCCGGCCGACGGGCCGACCGGTTCTTCCACCGAAGCAGCCCGCGATGGGGGCCTCTGTTCCTCCCGCACATCCAGTGCAATGACACCATCTTCCTTCACCACTTTCCTAGCTCGACATGATGGTTTCGGGCCCCCTCCGCCTTTGGTAGTGGATTCTATGAATAATAAACAAAATCAAACAGAGGGTCACCGGGTCGTGTTCATTCGGCCTGCGCCCTTCGCGTAAGGGGTAGAAATAAGCCAAGGTATTCACATGATTACAATGAGAATGATGGAGTAATTTATTTAAAATAAATTAATCAAACCCCCTACCTCAAAAATTGATGACGAATGACGACGTCGTGGTAGACGGCGTCGCGAGGTGAGGATTTGTATACATCGACGGAGTGCGTCCGAGGAGGAAGCGGCATCTCCTCACTTATCGTGGAGAATATAATGGGAGGTTCATTGTCATTCTTCATGGAACCAGTGTTCTTCATTGAAGGAGACATCGTTCATTGTCAGAGGTTAGTGTTCTTCCTAAATCTCAAGATCTATCCCAATCTTCCCTAGCACAACGAAAGCTCTCCCAAAAATAAAATAATAGGCTTCTCATATTATTTTATTATCACATTCAATTTAAAATTGCAATTCAAACCAATAAATTTAATTAATTTATGTCATTGAATTTATTAAATTAATGTGTTGGTAAGAGTTAAAGAGGGAGAGAGGATGAGGGAGAGGTCTCATTAATATGGGAGAGTTGTCAACATTAACATGGGAGTCTAATGGGGGAGTTTAAAAAGGGTTATAGAGTTTAAGCCGAGGTGACAGTTTAGGTCTAGTGTAGGCCCCACCTTTAAATTACCCACACATGGGAAGTTGGGTGGGTGTGGGCCCCACCGAAAATATCCCATGGGAGGAATTAACCTCCTTAGATATAGAATAAAATTCTTCAAACAATTTTATTTACTTCTTTAATTAAACCCCAATAAATAATTTCTCCTCCCCTGCAAATGCGACTACGGTAAAGGTCGCGTTATGGAATTACCGGCATTGTGATTTCATCGGTGCCCTCAGATTTCAATTCCGAGCACCAGTTCTAATGATAGAGAACCCGCTCATTTTATTTCTGAACGTACCCGAGCTAAACTTCGGAAATTGATTCCAGTCACAACAGGCCCTGGATCTAAGTTCCATCAAATGGCAGGGAAGTGAAAAATTTTAAAGTAATTAAGAAAAAAATTTCTTTGAAATTTACAATTCATTGCATAAATAATAATTATTTTTTAAATGTTTTTATATGAGTTATCTATTACCATCACAAAGAATGAATGAATGGAGATCAATAGTGATGAATGCCTTGGTTATTTTTATTTTATGTTGTTATTATATCATTTTGATGATATTTTAATTGGGTTTTTTATATTCTATTTTATTTTAGGTAAAGTGTTGTTTACAAAAACTATTAGTGTCATAAAAGTGGGTAACAATGATAAAGTTATTATGTTAATATAAAAAAATAATATAGATAATATAATTCTAAGACCAATATATGGTGTATATAGACCAACCATGTTTAATGAACAATTTTCATTAAAATAATATGTTTATGTAAAATTCATATTTAATAACATTTGAAAATAGAGAATCATAAAATCATATTCTTTATTCCATGGTTCTGAACAAAAATTGTCGTGTTAAATGAAAAATTATTTTTTATAGGAAAAACAATATATATGGAAAAATAAATATATTTTGGTGGAAGTAGAAAACATGGCATGGTGTTAACACAATAAAGTACACCATAGTGGTGTGAAATAAAAAGTATTTTTCAAAATTAATTTTCTATAAACATTTAGTGTGGTAGTTTGGAAGTTCCCATAATGAATTTCATTTTCATTATACCATTTCAAAAATTAATTTTATTGAAATTTTAGAGGAAAATTTTGTAATATCAAATCATAGTTATTTATTTAATTTATTTATTTATTTATTTAATATTCCCATATATAATTTCTTATACTATGAGTGATGGAATCATTTCATTTAATGTATATAATGTTATTTTTATAATTGTAATCATATTTATATAACTATTAAATAATTTTAAAACATAATATTAAGATATATTCATCAAATTATATGAAATTTGCTTCTATTACATATAAATTGATTCTATATCCACCAACAGGATCGTTGGAAGATCATTGATAGGGGTGAATCGGTGATCGCAAAATCTTTTTATTTTTCTTTCTTAAAACATGTCCCCACATTATGATACCAGTTATATATGTTGAATATAAAATTACATCTTGATCCAACAAGAGGATCCCAGTGATTTATAAGGATCGCCTCTTATATGAAATGTTTAATCATTCATATGATTTAGAATTGACCAATATCTCATTGCCCATTATATTTTACATACAGGTATAGGTGACCATCCCTTATCTGTGAACATGTATTACATATATAAAAATAATTCATTATTACATCCCACAAACAACATTTTCCTACACATTATAATTATAGTATATTTTGGTATGGAATGACGAGTCTTACACAAAATAGACCATTGTAAATTTGTTTTTGTGTTGACTTCTCTTCACAAATTAATGGTACATATTGTGTTGTATGAACATTACACACACATACACAAATAGTATCCTCTCATATATTATTGTTCTTATTCCTTTTTCCATCATCTAGATAATCCTTGAATATTAACTATTAAATTAATATTCAAAAACATTCATTCGCTCAGGTATGAGTATCAATAGAGTTACCCAAAACATCATGGAATATTCAGAATCAAATATCAAATTAATATTTGATAATTAAACTTTTTTCAAATAACTTTCAACTCCTCTCATTAAATCATTTTCCATTTTATAACCTTGAGTCTCCAATTCATTATTGATGATATAAAATTGAATTATATATTGATTTTTAGATGCACCTAATTAAACAATAGAGATTAGTAATAGCATCCATTTTAATTTGAATAATACAGTTGGCTCCAAAATCTCATCCTTGAAATAAATCATCAAAGGAACAAGAAAAATGTCCAAAAAGGACTTCCCCATGAATCTCCTAAAAAAATCCCTCAGTGCCACAAAGCTTCTTGGATGTCGCCTCTGAAACCACTATAGAAGAAGTGATGAAATCTTCTGCAGGTCTAAGGAACATGACTAGAGCCTCTACAACTACTACAGAGGAAGTGACAGACTCCTCTATGATCCAGAGTAACTTGAAAGCAGTCAAAAGCCTCTATGACCACCATGGAGGTAGCAACAAACTCATCTATGACTCTGAGAAACTTGACGAATCGACCTTCGGTTTCAAAGAATGAATTGATTCACAAAGCACCCTCATCTCATTTCCTCTAGTGCCAATAAATACCCTGATCCCATCACTTCAAAGGATCGACAACCCGACCTTTCACCTTCTGAATTCATGAATTGTGAAGAATCTTCTACTCCGCTATTCATTGAGAAATTGAATCATATGTGGTAATTGAGCTTTGCAAAATCAATTTTCCCTTTCCGCATGTTTAATCCTCTTCAATTGTGGATTCCCTTCAAAAATACTTTTTGTTATCTAAATGGGAGGAGACCATTTTAGGTACATGGAGCATCGTGAACCACTCAACCTTTGTATAGAACCCACCAAGAACATGTTTACTCAATGCCTAGGTTGGGTCACTATGCATTATAGAGAACCCTCCTTCACAAATCCCCTTCACTTATTGAGGCACCAGAGATTCGTGAATCCCCACCATGTGATCCATTGTGCTTTGTGAAACCCTCTATCATGTGGCCCTCCATGCTTGTATGAAGTGAATTTATGGTCCCCCAAGTGGTTCATCATGTTTCATTACCATGCTTCATTCTTCTTGGTATAGTCACTTTAATGGATATTTCTTCTTCTCATAACCATGCTAACATGGACCCTTCAATGGATCAATCCACAACCCCATTAAAACGCATTTCTAGAGGCTTCCCTTCACCAAGGGTTTAAACTAAACCAGTTATATAAGCCCTAAGGGTGAGTAGTGAACCATAATCGTCCAAACCGAAGGAAGTTAAACTACCAAGAACCCACATCCGCAACACATGAAATTAAACTATTACCACCGTATGTTGGATATGTTCTACAGGACACAGAAGGGGATGGTAATCAGCACCCACTCACTCCTCCTATCCCTTTGACCATTGTGTTCATGCGCACCTTGAGCGTCCTATATATAATCCACGACCTTCCTTGGTAGGGTATTACTTGTACGATGGCCATATCCCCCTCATACATTTATCCGTCCTCCTTCGGATTCCCTCTCAATGTAAGCCTTCATTTCCATTTTGGGCCCTTATCCATGAAAAATCCCCACTCCACTACTCACATAAACACCTTTTCTGACCTATCAGCTGGTATTGTGTTGCCTTTTTTTTATCACAATAATCATGACTCACATGGGTGTATAGTAATCATCGACCATGACATCCTATTTAGGTCATTAACCATATGTAAACCCCAATACCATCTACACTAAATTGCATATATTTTTTATTTTCCCCTTTTCAATCATGGTATATAGGAAGCCTACCCAAGGTTCAAGTCCTTCACTAGTCGGTTGAGATCACATTGCATTATTTCACCCTTGTTAGTCATGACATTAACCTTTATGCCCCTTTCATCTTGCATGAATTCAAACTGTATGCTCCTTTCATCCAGCGTGATGCTAAACTGTATCTCTAAACTACATGGGTTTTGATCCATTTCATGTATATATGATTCCTTATGAATGTTAATCCCTAAACACTGGTTATCTTTGGTATCCCCTTTAAGGGACCCACATCCTCGGTCCTCCCCCCTTTTGAGGTTTTAAACAAGTTACCGGGTAGCTAACCATGTGTTTCCCCCACAATCGACCCATACTCTTCTATACAAGAGTATCCCTCTTGTGTTGGGATGATAACCATGCATAAGCCCCCATCATGTATTTGGATGAGTATCCATTGTTTTCTACCCAATTCTATGCGATATTCATGAACTAAATTTACTTTGATCTTTTCCTCTTTTGATTAAGGTACATAGGAATCCTCCCCAAGGATAAATCCAATCACCCTTGTCCCATCCTGGTCCCTCCCTCACACCTTCGTTTTTCAAGAGGATAACTCATTAACCCATGGGTTCTACTTCCATCGAGTCTCATCCATGCATCCACTTTCATGATATGCCTGATCAGGTGAATCATCACACCATTCCATGAACTACATGGACATCTATTACCTATCAAAAGTATATATAGAAAACAAATTTGATGTTAAATCCCAATACCACCACATTCACAAAATTTTTATCTTCATTGCCTCTTAATTCTATCCATCCACACATCATGCACATCCATCCTGATTTTACTCTGGCCACTACATCCTAGGGAAATCCTACAATCCATATGGGTCATTAAGCATGCATAATCCCCAACATGCAGTTGGCTTTTTTTCTTTTGTGTAAAATTGGATTCCATCGCCCACCCATTCAAACTACCATGATTTTGATCTCTGTCCACTACATAGGGTATATAAGAAGCCCTTTCCAGGTTCAATCCCAGCCAAGGGAAAACCATGGTTCTCCCTTTTCATGGTCCCATTATCCTCTTTGATCCACATTATGTGGCATCCAAATCAGTCTTCACGGTGTGAAACCTTCCCCTTTGTGGGAGATGCCATCCTGGGTCGTTTATCATTGGGTGTTCAAACCCATCCATTTGGTAAACATTCTTAGTTCTCCCTCCTAGGGATGTAACAATTTGATCCACTGCCATTAGTGTTCCTATTAGTTCGATCTATCTTCTAAAGATGCTAAATACGTTGTATACCCCGTTTTAAACATGGGAAGACAAAGAAATCATCAAAGACCCGACTCTGGTATTTAATTCCCTTCATTATAAATGGGATTCTGAGGGGATCTATGCCCTTGAGAAGCCCTGTAGTGAGGGAAAATCTTGGTGTACCACTATTTTGGCATCCAAACATGCCAGCGATGCCCAAACCTGACTACTCCCCTAATCGAAGGTTGCTTCCTTGGCTTGATCCCTTGTAATTTCCTAATAGATGTAGTGTAAATTTATGGGATCCATAATGATATGGCACCCGGAAGAATCTCACAAGCAATATCTTAATCATTAAGGGAGACCCAGAATAGGTGACCAATTCAGAGGAGAAATCCACTTAAGGAGAGACTGACATCCCATCATCCTTTTTTAATCAAAGAGTAAACATCTATGATGATGTGATGAATTCATCCTAGCAATGGAAGGTGGGAATGTGGGGAAAAATTTGCGCGTCCTCATAGACAGATGTTTTCCCCAATGAAAGCATCGATAATAGAAACGGTGAACCTGAAATGAAATTATTGTCCTCAATATAAGGATTAGTAGCATTTGAGGAATAAACAGCTGAGCATGTCATTGGATCCATCTATCCAGTGTCAGGTTCCACCATGCAAATAGTGGGCATGACATGAAACTCACATGGATTTTAGTTAGTTAATCAATGGGAATTGCAGTCTCAAACTTTTATAGCATGGATATTTCTATCAAGACGTGGAAGACTGAATTACATTGGGGAACTGGGCATCGCTTTACAACTATTTTTACTAAAGGATGAATATGAATCCACTGTAGGAACCAAGATAATGTTGTAGGAAACCAATCACCTACCGTCCACAGACACAGGGGTATAGAAAATACGAATGCAACAAACACGTCTGGCTTCACTTGTTATATGACTACTCCCACAACCACACCTAATGGGTGGCCCTTCCCTATCTCGATATAATAATTTATTCAAAGGAGGGTGATCGATACACTTGGTCAATGATACTAATTGGAGGGGGTCTTCCCAAAGAGGGATTGAACCTGTCATGATTTGGAGATATGTGTTCCATGTCAATGCCACCGCACCCATGGGTCGCACATGGAGCCGCTTCTCCCCACTCCAACCTTCAATAGCATCAGGTGCCTCTCCTTGAATGCTCTTATGACTCACTCCCTTATGCAGACGAGGTAAGGCATGTCCACAACGTGTAAAAAGACTTTTTGCGATGGGCCTTTTGTGATGGGAAAAAATCATGTCGCAAAAGGTCCGTCCAAGAGGTTATTTACGATGGGGGTAACATCCCGTCACAAATAACCAATTATTTGGGATGAGATTTCGTCTCCCGTCGCAACAAGTTTGACACGGGTAGCAAGCCAGACCACGCAATGATTATTTTGGATGGTGGGATCCCACCATCACAAATAAATAAGTATTTGCGACGGGGCCCACTGCAAGTACCCGACGCGGTAAATAGTTTTTTTGTGACAGGATGTCGTCCTATCGCAACAGGTATGCCGACATGGACTATTTGTGACGGGACACGTCGCAAATTCCTATGTCCGCATTAATTACAGTTTGCGGTTAAAATGTATTTGTGATGGGCCCCGTCGTAAATACCCGCGGCGGTTAATAGATTTTTGCAACAACATGTCGCACCGTCGCAAAAGGTGTGTCTGTAGGGACTATTTGCGACGGGACCCATTGCAAATAATTTTTTAACCACCGACAGTAATTAATGTGGGCGTAGGTAATTGTGACGGGTCCCGTTGCAAAAGAAACTATTTGCAACGGGATACCCGTCACAAATAATCTTATCGCAAATAATCTAACCTATATATACCCCCATTCGTTTTTCAACTCAGTCCTCTCAATTTTTAGATCCTATTTCGCTCTAAACTCTGATTTTAAAGTGAAAAATTTTCTTAGTTAATTTGTTTCAAGAAGAAGTTGGGAAGCCGTCTACATCAATAAAAAATCAGCCTTAATGGTATTTATGTTTTATTCAATTTATTATTTATTTCATTTTTTATGTTAAATTTTATTATTAATGATTAGTTGTAATTAAATTAAATTTAAATTATTTTTCCATTAGTATTCATTTGTACTAATAAATTGAAATTTTTAGCACTAATTTTTAATAATTAGTAGTAACTAATAATTATTAGCTTTAAATTAGTAATGTGTAAAATTAATTTTTAGTAATTAATAATAATTGGTAATAAATAGGAATAAATACTAATAATTAGTAATAAATATTAATAGTTATTCATAAATAGTAATAAATTGTAATAATGAGTAATAAATAGTAATAAATTGTCATAAATAGTAATAAATTGTAATAAATAGTAATAAATTTCAATAATTACTAATAAATTGTTATAATTAGTAATAAATTGTAATAATTAATAATAAATTGTAATAAATAGTAATAAATACTAATAATTAGCAATAAATACTAATAATTAGCAATAATTAGAAATAATTAGGAATAATTACGAATAATTAGGAATAATTTGAAATAATTATGAATAATTAAGAATAAATTGATATAATTAGCAATAATTAGAAATAATTAGGAATAAATAGGAATAATTAGCATTAATTAGCAATAATTAGCAATAATTAGTAATAATTAGTACTAATTAGTACTAATTATCAATAATTAGCAATAATTAGCAATAATAAGGAATAATTACTAATAATTACTAATAATTACTAATAATTACTAATAATTACTAATAATTACTAATAATTAGGAGTAAATTGTAATAATTAGTACTAATTAGCAATAATTAGTAATAATTAGCAAAAAATAGTAATAATTAGTAATAATTAGTTATAATTAGTAGTAATTAGTAATAATTAGTAATAATTAGTAACAATTATGAATAAATTGTAATAAATAGTAATAAATAGTAATAATTAGTATTAATTTTAATAATTATTAATAAATTGTAATAATTAGTAATAAATACTATTAATTAGAAATCAATACGATTAATTACTAATAATTAACAATAATTAGCAATAATTAGCAATAATTAAGAATAATTATTAATAATTACTAATAATTAGCAATAAATAATAATAATTAGAAATAATTAGCAATAATTATAAATAATTAGCAATAATTATAAATAATTAGCAATAATTAGCAATAATTAGAAATAATTAGCAATAATTAGCAATAATTAGTAATCATTATTAATAATTTTGAATAATTAGTAATAAATACTCATAATTACTAATAATTACAAATAAATACTAATAATTAGCAATAATTAGCCATAATTAGAAATAGTTAGGAATAATTATGAATAATTTGAAATAATTAGAAATAATTAGAAATAAATTTCAATAATTAGCAATAATTAACAATAATTCGGAATAATTAGCAATAATTAGCAATAATTAGAAATAATTAGCAATAATTAGATATAATTAACAATAATTAGCAAATAATTAGAAATAATTAGCAATAGTTAGAAATAAATAGCTATAATTAGCAATAAATATCAATAATTAGCAAAAAAAAAGCAATAATTAGCAATAATTAGGAATAATTAGGAATAATTAGGAATAAATACTAAAAATACTAATAATTACTAGTAATTACATATTATTACATATAATTACTACTAATTACTAATAATTACTAATAATTATCAATAATTAGAAATTATTTTGAATAATTAGGAATAATTAGAAATAATTAGCAATAAATAGAAATAAATATCCATAATTAGAAATAATTAGTAATAATTAAGAATAATTAGGAATAATTAGTAATAATTAGTAATAATTAGTAATAATTAGTAATCATTTGTAATAAATTGTAATAATTAAGAATAATTAGCAATAATTAAGAATAATTAGCAATAATTAAAAATAATTAGCAATAATTATCAATAATTAGTAATAATTAGTACAAATTAGGATTAAATAGTAATAATTAGGAATAAATAGTAATAATTTGTAATAATTAGGAATAAATAGGAATAAAAAAAAATAAATAAAAATAAAGAGGAATAAATATAAATACATAGGAATACCAATGAATAATTTGTAATCATTAGAAATAGTTAGTAATAAATAATTATAGTTACTAATAAATATGAATAATTAGTAATAAATTGGAATAATTATTAATAAATAAGAATAATTAGCAATAAATATGAATATATAGTAATAAATAGTTATAATTAGTTAGGAATAGTTAGAAATAGTTAGAAATTTTTTTAATAAATTTTAATAAATTTTAAGAACATGGCAAAATTTCATGTGGATTGACAACACTCCATTTGCTCGATGAATTTTCTCCTTTCAATTCCCACCAACTCAAAACATTAAGAAAAATGTGCAGTAACATAGGCATATTCAATCTTGTGCATACAAGATAGGATATGCATTCGTAGGGTCATATTTTTTATAATGTTTTTAGACGGTGATAGTTGGAAGAAGAAGATTCATCGACAAAAAGGGGGATCTTTTGTCTGACGGCTCAATTACTTGAATCTTTATCACAATGAAATCACAATTCAAAATCTGGTCGGAGATATGCATATTCATTCCTGTGTATATGAGAATGAATATACATACCTCTGACTAGATTCTTCATTGTGATTTCAGTGGGAGAAAGATGGAATTAAATGAGCCTTCAGACAAAAGAGTAGTCGTCAATCCAATAGAAATTGTGTCTCCATTAATTAATGTTAATTATTAATAAGTAGTAGTAATTATTTATCTTATTTTTTAGATAGTGTTTTTATAATAAAAAATTATTCAAAATCAGTGATGATTTTATATTTTGTAGAAAAATATGGAACAAGGAAGTCGACATCAGTCATTATTAGATGATCACACTTGGATAAATCAACATAGAAATCCAAATGATTCTGGTTTAAATCATGTATATATTGACGGTGTTGAATATTTCTTAGAATATTCATCATCAAAACCACAATATGTTTTAGAAGTCACAATTAAGTGTCCTTGTAAAAAAATTTCTCTGAGAACATTTGACACATTTGACAAGGTTGGGGGACATCTCTTGTATTTTGGTTTTCAACCAGATTATGTTTTTTGGTATCAACATGGTGAACGCGGTTCCAGAGAAGATACTAATAACATTATTATGGATCCATCACGGTTCCAAAATTTAGTTTATGATGTTGCAGGTCTACCTGTTCAACAAACTAAAACACACAATGTTATAGATTTAACACCTTCGTTGGCACCATCAGAATTTTATGAGTTGTTGAGGACTACTGAGGATGCATTGTATCTGGTTTCATGATTAGCAAATTAGAAGATGTTGCAAAAATTATGGCTATTAAATTAGATGATGTAATTTCAAACAACTATTTTGATCAGATATTTTCTTGGGTTAAAACATTGTTACCTGAAGGAAATGTGTTTCCTGTAAATTACTATGAGAGAAAGAGGTTGGTTCATAATCTAGGCCTTAGTTATTGGAAGATTCATGTATGTGAAAATGATTTCATCTTATATTCTGGTGAAAATGAGTCACTGGATAGTTGTCCCACATGTGAACAATTCAGGTATAAATAAGCTCAACCAGAGAACTCTGGATGGATTCCTATAAAATAGTTGTGATATTTCCCCCTTCCACCCAGGACGCAACGTTTATTTATGTCTCACAACCCAACGTCAATGATTCCATGCCACAAAACCAATATTTCAACCAGTAAAAGAATAAATCATCCATCTAATGGTGATTTATGGAAATATTTGTATCCTCTGTATCTGCCTTTTTCTTTAGAAGCCTGAAAAGTGTGATTGGGTCTTTCAACTAATGGTTTCTGTTTGTTTGGTTCTTATGGTAGTTAGTATTCATGTTGGTCTATCTTTACAACTCCTTACAATCTACGTCCATGGATGTTGATAAAGGAGCCCTATATCGTTTTGACTCTATTAATCACATGTCATCCAAAAAAGAATATTGATGTTTATTTGAAACCATTGATTAATGAGTTAAATGCATTGTGGAGTAATGGTGTTAGTACATATAATGTTTCATCGAAACAAAATTTCACATTAAAAGATGAATTGATGTGGATGATTAGTGACTTTTCGACATATAGCATGTTATCTTGATGGATTACACATGGTCCGAAAACATTTCCTTATTTTATGAAAGACAAAAAAATCATTTATGCTCGTCAATGAAAAAAAACCATTCTATTTTGTCGGTCATCGCAGATTTCTTCCAGCCGATCATCCTTTTCGAAGGAACAAATATCATTTCAAAAAAGGCACAACTGAAAGCGATGAACCTCCAAAAATGATCGCTGGTATAGAGTTAAAATTAGTTGTATTTTTATTACCTCCCATCAAATTTGGGCCAACGGTAAACCAACAGAAAGTTCATGGATTTGGGAAAGAACATAATTGCATAAAACAAAGAACTTTTTGGGATCTCCCATATTGGTCTGATTTTTAGTCTGTCAAATGTTGGATGTCATGCATATTGAGAAGAACTGTTTTGATAATTTATTTCTTACAGTTTTAGATACATTATGTAAGACCAAAGATATTGTAAAAGCGTGATTAGATCTTGCCCAAATTTGCAGGTGACCAGTACTTGAACTATTAGAAAATGTACGATCAGTGAGTTAAATGAAGCCAAAAGCAGCTTATACATTGTCCAAAGTGAGCCGCTTATTATTTTTTCAGTGGATTGCTGATTTGAGACATCTAGATGGCTATGCATCCAATTTGGGAAGATGTGTTAAAAATGGTCATATTACCGGATTAAAAAGTCATGATTGACAGGTTATAATGGAATGACTAATGCCGATTGGATTCAGATGTTTGATGAATTATATGATTTGGGATTCAATAACAAACATATCATAATTTTTTTGAGACATTTCTGCACCGAAAACAGATTACGATATGCTATGTAAACTGGATGAAAATGTTTCTCTAATTATATGTAAACTGGAAAAAAAATCTCTTTTCCTCATTTATTTGACTCAATGGAACATCTGATATTACATTAGCGACATGAAGCTAAATATGGATATCCAGTACAATTTCGATGGATATACCCATTCGAGAAATGCATGCAGAAATTGATGAAAAAAGTACCTAACAAAGAATTAGTTGAAAGATCAATTATTGAAGCTTATTTTCAAGAGGAAATTGCTTTTTTCTTCTCTCTCTATTTTTAACATGAATATACCTAAAAACCCACCTGGGATGGAACGAGGGAAATGTTAATGTGGAAATGGAAAATAATTTATCAGTTTTTAATCTGCCAAATCTTGGCTTCATTGGAGTTCATGAATTACGGATATCAAATGATGAACATTATAGAGCTCATACATATATTCTGCTCAACTGTGAAAAAATGATAGCATTTGTACTGTGAGTCCTTATATAACTTATTCTATAATTTCTGTAATAGTATGTAAGAATATTTTTTGAAGGTTATATGATAATCATATCAAGAAACAACTTCCAAAAATTACTGTAGGTGCTCTTGAAGAACACAGTCAAAACATTTTTTTTCAATGGTTTCAAAAACTGGTAACATAAATTATTGATGGTTTAATATCAATTCAGTTTACTATTTATTATATTGATAATTGTTTTACAAATTTTCACATGTCTCAACATGCTGATAAAATTGATATGCGTCTGTATATATAGAGTAACCCACCACTGAAAATGGTTTAATATTATAATGCATATATGGTAAATGGTTTTTGATTTCATACACTTGCATATGGGGAATCAAAAAAAAATCAATGAATAGTAGAATTTGTTTGAGAGGATCACATCATAGAGAAACTGAAGTTGACTTTTATGACATTCTGGATGAAATTATTGAGTTATGTTAGCTTGGAAAAAATTACATAAAGATGTTTAAATCTTAGTGATTGGATACTGAGAGAGGTTTTTGTGTTCATTTGACTCATGGAATCGTCGATATTAAATATAAATTTTTTCATGCATTAAATGAACAGTTTTTACTGGCTCAACAGGCACATCATATTTATTGCGTAAAGTACTATGCTACTTCAAGAGACCAGAGTGATTGGTGGAGCATAATAAAAATGAAATATTGGGAATATAAAATTACTCACACTGAATGTGGTTCCACTGAAGTGGATGGAATTGGAATTTTTCAAGAGAATACTCAAAATCCATTTTTTCATAATGAAACATGAATATCGATGATGACATATAACAATTAAGGGTTGATAGTGGTGAATATTTTAATGATGTTAAAAATGAATTTGAAATGACAATGGATGGTGATGGTGAAACTCATAGGAATATTTATTATGCCAAGGTGGAATATAAAGACATTGACATCGTCATATATGTAGATGATGATGAAGGTGAACATTGGAACAGTTAAATGATGGTTATGATCATAACTAATATATATATATATATAATAGTTATTTTAATCTATCTTCTAACAACAATAATTTTTTGTTTTAAATGGACTATGATCTATTGCGTGAGTTAGAGGAGGCTGAGCTACCTTTGGATGGGGGGGGGGGATGCGGGATCATTTGACCCTCAATCTACTGGTGGTTCAAGTGGTATCCGGAGGGGGGGGGGGGGGGTTCTTGCACGACTGATGATTCCTGACCCTATCCCTGAGCGACATCCACGTCTTGGCTTTGATCCACTCACACGGAGGTATGGTAACCAGTATATTTTAGTTAGATTTCATTAAATTATTTATAAATATAATAATAGTTTTATTATTTATTATTTTTTCACATTTTTTCACATGTAGCTGTTGGACAGGGGAGTGCTATCTTGTGCAATTATTTTTTTTCTACCATGGACCACATGCGAATAGATTCTCATAGATGTGCAGCTCGGCATGTAAAATCATTAGTGGGTATGTAAATAAATAATATTTATTTTGAAATTTATTTTGAAATTTATTTTACTAATAACTTGATATTATAAATTATTTTAAGGGTTTATGGTATCCCATCAATGATGTCATGCGTGACGATTCCATGCATCATGGGAGGTGGCAATGTGTGAGCATTTGCGTATATTTTTGCACAATTTGAGAGAGATGGCCATTAAAAAAGCAGGAGTGACAATATTTGATGAGTCATGTAGAGGCCACCGACCAGAGTACATTTCATATCATGTTTTGGATGGATTATGTGCACACTGGATGGGTGGTAGATTTAAGATGAGGTCTTCATTGGGTCAGCAGAACAGGGGGAGACATGAGGTGACACCTCGAGCTAGTAGTCATACATTCAGTACACATAGAGAGCATCTGGTAAATATTTTTTTTAAATATTTTATATAACTTCAAATATAAACTGTTTATTTTATATTCATATAGGTAGTCGAGCATCCCGATATTACAGAGTATGATGTTTATCAGAAGATGTACAGGGATCGAGCCACCAGAGAGATTAGAGGTGATCGCTAGCGTCAGAATATGGTTAGTCTTAATTTTTTAGTTTGAAAATTAAATGCATATAATAATTTCACAATTTTATTTTCAAATTGGAATTGAAGGAGTCATATGAGGCTATGACTTTTGAGACACATGCTGAGGGTCAGGACGAGGCGACTGATCAGACTAGTGCCCACCATTTCGACGAGGCGACATGGATACAGGCGACTCAGTATGGCTTTGAGAGGGGCCGTGTAGTTGGTATCATCTCTCGTGTGACTCCTGGTACTTATTATGGTACTGATGCGATGTCAGCGTCCAACTCGAGAGGAGATCATGGAGAGGCATCATTTTCTGCCTCACAGTATGACGAATAGTTCTGAGCTTTGAATGACCTTATAGAGATTTTGCAGAAGCAGCAAGAAGAGATATGCCAGCAGCAGCAGCATCATCATGAGGAGGAGATGCATCAATGGCAGCAATAGCATCACGAGCAGATGGAGTACATGCGCCTTCTAACTCGTAGTTTAGGGATGGATTTTCCTCCACTAACTCCTTCAGCTCCTCCACCTCCTCCAGAAGACGACCTCTGTGATTTTTTTAGGTCAAAAACATTTGAATTTAACATTTGTTGTAACATTAACTACTTACAGTTTCTTTCTTCTATATCGATGTGAATAATACATAATTTAATTTTTAATATTTTATGTTTTTTTGAATTTTGAGAATTATAATAATTTTTTTATTATTTTAATAATACTAATATTATTGTTTCATTAATCATAATTTTATTACATATATTTTTTCAGTATTATATTTTTTAATGATTGTTTATTTTAAAAATAATAATAATAATAATAATAATAATAATAATAATTTCTGATTTTTTTATATTTTTTTGTGAATATTAGGAATTTTAATATTTTTTAATTTTTTAAAATTTTAATAATATTAAAATTAAATTTTCAATAATCATAAATATATTTTAGGATTTTTTTATTTTTTTTACTATTGATAATTTTTATATTTTTTATATTTTTTTTATTTTAATAATATTAAAATTAATTTTTCAATAAAAATAATTTTATCATTAATATTTTTTACAAAATTTATATATTATTTGCAATGATATCTGTTTCAATGAGTTCCCATCGCAAATAGCCTATATTTGTTTTTAAAAAAATATTTGTGATGGGATTACGGGCCCATCGCAAATAGTATTTGCGACGGCCCCTTTGAAAATAGCCAAAAGATTTTTTCTTAAAAACTCGTATTTATGACGGGCCCATCACAAATAATCAAAATAAATATCATAAAAAATATATTAGAAAAAGGATTACGGGCCCGTCGCAAAAAATTATTTGCAACGGGACAACTGAAAAAGGGTTTTTATATATAACGTATATAATCAGAGACTTATTTGTGACAGTGATGTTGCTCATCAGAAAAATATTATTTGAAATGGGCCCATCGCAAATAATATTATTTGTGAAACCGTTTTCTTCAAAGTGCTATTTGAGACCAGATCCTGTCGCAAATAGCCCATCGAATATACCTATAATTCTTGTAGTGTTCTGAGTCATCCCAACTTCAAATTTGGAAAGGGATCCTCCAAGAAGGGCTTCCACTAGGCCATGTTGGCACCGTCATCTAGCCCCACTAACCGAGGACTATGTGGTCTATACCTATGCAAAGTCTTCCCTATCTCAGATAACCCAACGTTAACGTCTCGTGCATGCTCCCGAATAATCCCACGAGGGGGCATCGTGTTATATGGGTTTTGTTGTCCAGGACACCAATGGTGGGCGCTATAGACAACTTGTTGTTACAGAGATGGGACACATACCTATTGCAGAGTATGGGACCTTCAATGTCTAGTCTGGAGTGAGGTTCCAGCGACCCCAACAGTAGGCTGAGTTTACTCCTCTAGTCACTAGTGCAAGAAGAATCCATCACGGGTCAAACCACGATGATGACTTTTAGTTCATAGGTCCTCACTATACCATCATCATACAATGCAGAGTTCCCCCTACTCTCACATCTAGAGTGGAGGTCATCCCAATTCTACTACTATGAGTCTGAGTGGAGGTCCCCCCTCTCCCATCTTGTTGATTCTCAGCACAAGGTCCTCCCCATTCCCTTGGTATTAAGTATGGAAAATTACCCTACCTATCAGGTTACTGATTCTTGTATCCCCCTTACACTGTCACCTACAATTGTGGAGCTCATCCTCATGTCCTCACTGAATCCATCAGAGCCCCTCCCTATATCATTGATAGTTTTGACAATAGTTTTTCCCATATCTAGTATGGTTAGTATGAAGGCACTCCTCGTACCCCAACTTCGAGATTCAGCCTTTGCGAAGGTCCTCCCTACTCCAACACTATCACTCATGGAGTTCCTCGTTGTGTTCCATTTTATATCATTCCAGCTGCTCCCTACACCATGTCACTTCCAAGAGGAGGTCTTTTCCATGTATAATATCATCCCTTCCCTGAGTAACTGTCTCAGGACAAGAGGGTTGTTCGACACCGCCAGTGGAAGAACCCTAAGAAACCTAAGTTCACAGTCAACTCCATCTGCCTTTCAGAAATTGATGAGGAGTGCAAATCTGTGATGGAACCCTCACCCCAATATTTTGTATTATTATTTGGGGTAGGAACTTGGTGTGTTAGCCTTTTCCCCAAGAATGTGAGATACACTAGATCCCCGAATCCCTTTGTAGATACATTCCTAAAGAGAAAGATTTGGCTCCATTCAAGGGTCTTGTTGTGAAATCCTCTATTTCAACAAGTAGACCATTCTATACCTCAAAATCGACCAATATAAATTTTATCAGGACTATACAATGACAAGAACCATCCTGATCCTCCACCAATAACCACCCCTCCTTTTCATGGAGTAGTGGTTTGCACCCCATCCTTCCAGAATGTGGTGATACAACCAGCACATTCTCTGGAAGACAGTCCAAGATGTAGCAATTTATCAGCTCACACATCGTACGCTCCACCAACCATTCTATCACTACAATTATCCATTTAGTTACATCTAACAGTCCCTATCCTACCTTGTTAATGAGTGGAAAAACCAAGGGGAAAATCCCTAGTCAGAGCCAAGAAATTTGTGGGACATTATCACAACATTCCATTTCCCCAAGATGTTCAGGACGATTGTGACTACAAGGTTCAATATTCTAGAGTCCCTAACCCATGTTGAGGTTTTTTTCATCCCTCAGACCATAGGGATGATTCATTATCATCTCCATCATTGACTATTATCATACACAAAAATGTCTAGAACATTTAGAGGACATTGGATAGTGTGTCGCGTAGTTGAGTTGGCCACACCCAAAGTTTCATAATAGCCTATGTCTCCTGGTTATCATCAAATTATCCAATAATGATGCATTCAGAGCTTCAAAATTCTCAGAATATTAATTATGGTTGATTCCCCACATTTCTAGATCCATGTATGGGTCCAGTACACTACCCTTCATTTTAGTCGTATCCTATGCCTACTTTATTTTCCTTGTTATATCGAGGATATGGCTTTAGGAAGTGTCATAGTAAATATGGTTGTTCTTAATATGTTTCTTGGAAGGGGTACTAGAACAAGCCTTGGAGAATAGGGAAAACCCACTGGGGCAGTACAAATCCATGTGGACTTTGTAGGTTTCCACACTCTCCAAAAAAAATCATTGTCTTTACCGTACATTACAAATCATTTCCTATTATTTGAGAATGCAAAAGGGTAAAGAGAACACTAGGATAATCAAAAACCTGACCCATATGGATCACTTCATAAGATATAGGATGATCTTGAAAAGGCTCTATTATATCAGTAGCTCACTGAGAAGAGAATGATGGTTGATGAGCTCTTTGAAGAATGTGCTGCGGAACAATGGCCAGATTTCAGTAATCATACACTAGGAAAAATGTGTGAGGAATTACTTCCCCCGATGATTTTATCTTTGTTATCTTGACAAACCTTCCTATATAAACAAGGAGTGGCTGGTGTTTATGCCATGTGGCCGTGATATGAATCACCAAATCCACCTGAGCTACGCGACAACCTACCTCAGGACCCAGCTTTTGTGCCACTGAAAAATCTGTATCTTCCACTAGCCACTAATTATTTTACTCCAATGGCCCCAACAGATATTCCCCTAGCTTCTTGGATAATTATATTAGTCACTCTATGTGCTTTTGGGCCTGCTAACCATGATGAATATAATTTCAATGCATTGGTGTTTTGGGATCCTCTTGAAGATAAGAATCCCCATCAGGATGATCTAATGGATGCTCTTATTTCTCACTTTGAGGCTTTGGAAACTCGACATTTAGAAATTATGCATAATAGAAAACCATATATGGTATGGGTATATTATATTCCTGCACCCTCGAGATTCGAAAATCCTATCTCATATCCATTCAATGGGATGAACTATCCTTTTCTTCACCTAACCAACTTTATTTCAAGGGGTAGACCCATATTGGGAACTCCAACATAATAAGAAGCAGGTAAGCTACAGTATTTTGTAAAAACATTGGAAGGACCCACATTTTTCATGTATAAACAGTTATCCATTGGGTAAATAGTTGGTTGGTTGGATCTTCGCAGGATGTTTCCCAACTAGTTCCGTTCCACCACCATGAAGTCTATCATTTCAAACCTCTTAAAGTGAAAGAAAAGGAGGATGACAGAGTGTAAGACTTTGTTTCCATGTGTAAAGGCCTCACATATTCTCTTGATATGAAGATGACTCAAAAACACCTCCTAACGATGATTTCATGGAATTTGAAAATTGAATTGGTCCCCTATATCATCATTTAGAACAACCCATGTGTACTTTGGGATTTATCTAACAAAGATCAGTGACTAGAGGAAGCCTTTTAGTAAGCCTAGCAGGCATGCCCATTGCCTCTTCTTAATCATAAATGAGGAGATTCCATGGCCAAGACCTATATTGTTTCACCGGTTGAGGCCCCTAGACAACTAGAATTTTTACCACCAGAGCCACCTCTATAGCCTCACTAGGGCCACTGCCTCGATCACAGCCTAGAGCTTAGAATGTCCTTCCATAGAATTGGCAGCTGCCACCACAACACATAACACCACAACAAATGGATGAAAAAAAGGTTCCACCACCACGCCATGCTCCTGCTCCTCATTAGGGATAGGCTCCTAGGGCCCCTTCATGGATCGATGAATCTGGTCTTACTCATTCAATGAGGCATAGTTTCCCAGCTACTTACAGAGAACCTTATAATAGTGGATCATGCACTTTCAATAAAGTTGGTGTCCCAAAAAATCAAATCTCATTGATCTCCCAAATTACTTCCCCAATCACAGGTTTCATGGAAACACCCTAAAAATTGCTATCTGTTCAACGAATAGATAGAGGACCAGGTCAATAACAAGAGAGTTGGGATGGGTCCATCCCTTGCACAGGTGGCATGTGTGTTTATAAATCATAAAAACAACAACGTGGGAGAATGGTAGCACATCTCTATCCATGGGACTGAGGAGTATGATGACTAGATGGAACACAAAGAAATCACTCATGTCCATGCTATTATCCATTCCTATTTGAACAAGCCCGAGCCTTCCAAAGTTGCAGTGCTACCTTCAATTGCTACATTTATAAGGCCTCATCATTAATCATTCCACAATCTTGAGTTATTTAAAGAATACACATTGAGTATATTTTCTTGTTTAGAGTTTTATAGAATTAGATCATAAATTATGCATTACATTCCACATTTAAATAATGTGGTGCATCAAGACAGTATTCATTTTTTTCTATCTAATGGAACACTTTTAAAATAAAACATGAATTATTTCATGACACATCTTCGACACTATCATCACATCATGTACTTTTCCCTTGACCTGTGAAAAACTTTTCAAAAACACGGTATGAGCATAAAAAGCTCAGTGAGGGATATAAAAATACGGAAAGAAAAAATTTGTCCATGTATACATAAAAATCAATGAAATCATAATTTACTCATAAAACATAAGCACAATAACATACCTCCTGAAATAATAAGATTTTTTAATAACACATAGAAGTCATAAGACCTACAGGTAACTTCAGGCATTCATAACATTCTTACATAGGGAGTAACACTCATGGTTACATTTGGAATACCCATCAAAGTATATTCCCTCAATCTCTTCATAGAAACCTTAGTGTCTAACTACATCGCATTACCCAATGCAATAGAGACCTATCTCGGGCTCACCCACCCTTAGTTTATCACGGAAGCACTCGTCTTCATAAACAATGCCCAAGAACCATAACAAAATCGTATCACATAAAACATGCATAAAAGAATAATTACATTTCCACATTTCAATCACAATATATCAATAGAACACATTGATATATCAAAACATTATCAATACTATTTTCAATACCAAAATAAAGTAAAACATAGTATTTATTTTTCATTCAAAAAAAGATATGGCTTTTAGAGGAAGCCGAAAGTCCAATAATGGTCACGGCGGCGGAGAAGTCGTTGTCGCTGCATAAGTAAGACTAAAACATTCCGTTTTGTCATTTAGTAAAACAATTCATATAAAAAGATTCATTTTTAATTAAATTAAAATTCAAAAGGGTTTATTATACAACTAATAAATGAAGGTTGTATATAAATTGAAGTATTCCTCAATGAAATAAGATTGAGACGAAGTCCCTTACCTCATGTCCGACTTGTCTTTTTCGTTTCTTTATATTCCTAAATAATAAACTTTGGCCAATTTTTAAGGGAATAATAAATTACTTTAAATTTTATTATTCAATTCATATCACATATTATCATTTTATAATACTTAGTTAATTATGTGAGTTCATATCATACGGTTTGTCGATGTTCGATACATGAGTCAAAAATGAACTGGTTTTAAAAGAATTGCCCATGTAGTTATAATTACATCATATATAGAATGTTATTAATGATTTGAATATCATATATATCCAGTATATATTAATTTTATAAAATTCCAAAACATTTGGAGATAAAAAATGAAATTAATCATTCATTCAGACGGTAGGTCGTACGTACGCATGAACGCTACTTTCATTTATTTGTCATATTAAAATAATTAAAACTAAATGATAAATATATATATTATAATTCTTGTATAATATATATGTAATATAGGTAAAATAAGTTCATTAATTACATTCTTTATAAATTCCATGTTTGGCCTGAACGAGTCACATCACATGAGGGGGCGGTAGTCCACACTTCCTCAGATGAAATTATCGTAATTCCACAACACGAAAAGCATAACAATGCGATTTAAAAATAAAATTCTGAATAATATAGAAAAAATACAATATATATCATATATGAATACAGTGAAAAATAATGGCCACCATGAAAGGTGTTAAAAGAAGATTGAACAATCATCGTTTCGTGAGGCAGTAATTCGCCACCAACAGAAATAGTATGTTCATTAACCATTAGACGAAGGTGTTTGTATGTGTAGGTATAATACTTATCATAAAAAAGTAATATTCTATTGAGGATAATGGTGTTATTATTGGATAAATTAATAATAAGATAGCAGTCAGTGAAGAAGGAAAATAAATGGAAGAAACTTGAGAGAATCCATTACCTCTAAATCGGGTAACTCTTTTTGATTTGAGGCAAAGGATTCCTTGGAAAGACTTCAACCCAATGTGAGTCATCTAGGAGTAAGAGATGGATGTGGAGAGATAATATGACCAGATTTTGGACTATCCAAGAGCTTGAGAGGCGTGGGTAATGGGGTAGAGGTGGGGTCCTTTTATAAGAGGGAGGAGGGTCACTTTTGGAAAGGCTTGAAATGATACTTTATTATAAAATGATTTTCAGATTTTAAAGGCCACATAATGATATATTTTGTGCATAATGTGATAAGGGTTCTATATACACCCATACAATAGGTTTTAGACAAGTTTATGTCATAGATTGTATCGTTTCATTTCATTTTATTTAAATAGTTCATTAATGAGGTAATCACTACATCATCATGGTTTCATAAATAAATTTATATATTTAATGTCTGCAAATTATAAAAAATATATCAGGATTTAGGAAATAATTTTAGCTTTCCAATTGATATTTATAGACTAAGAGATCATTTATGTAAACAAAATTAAAATTTTTTTACTTAGCAAATACAAACCTTTGTTATATTTCTCTTCATTTTAAAAAATAATGTCATAAATGTCACTATTACACCCATGTGACTCCATGGGCCCTCAAGATCGGTAAAAAGAGTCACATGGTCCGACATGATTCAATAAAAAGGATGCGGACACATGTTGGGGTCATTTTATATTATTATAATATTATTTTATTACCAGTAACGACCCGATTACTAATTAATCACGGAAATTAAAGACAATTACTGTCATTACTATTCATAATGTCCAAAAACAAAAAAGTGTCAATTATATAATTTGGACCTTCTAATTCCAAATATGGAATCCAATTTACCAAATTCCAAACACAAAAATTTCAGTAATTAATCTAAAAATAATTCACGTTGTCAAAACAAATTGCGTGTTTTTAAAAAACAATATCTATCAAAATATTGACACTCGTTTATGTCCAATTTCAATGTGAAATTAATTATAATGACCACCATTGGATTAAATGATAAAAATATATTCGAATTACAATTTAATACCAATTAAAAAAATAATCTAACAATATAATTAAATTAGTTGAAAAATCAGTTTTGAAGTAAAATGTATTATTTTTTACTATTCATTTAAAAAATGAACATTGTCCGAAAAATAACAAAAATTTATCCAAATTAATTTTCAATGTCCCAATTCAAAATAAATTTTTTATTTTTACAAATAGTACTTATAAAATTTTCATAATTTATATTTAAAAATGTTTCTCCATCAAAAGGCAGTAAAAAATCTTTTAAAATTGTTAGAGTATTTTATGCTTAAAATTTGATTTATTCTCATATTAAGCCTTTAATTCACAATCTAATTCATAAATAAAAATAGATAAAAAAAATTCATTACATAATTGGGATGTTACATCCTTCCCCCCTTTAGGAAATTGCATCCCAGCAATTTATTTACTTATCGAATAAGTGGAGGTATTTATCCCTCACGGCATTTCCAAATTCCCTTGTTGCCTCTTCAAGCAGGTGGTTTTTCCACAAAACCTTTACATGATTAATAACCTCATGCCGCAACATTGGATCCTTGTGGTCATTAATATGGACCAGTTGTTCCTCATAAGATAGATTCTCTTCCAGCTAAACTACCTTTGGAATCAAAACATGAGATGGATCTAGCATGTACTTATTTACCATGGAAACATGAAAAAAATTGTGTACCTGAGATAAATTCGAAGGTTAAGCCACTCGGTATGCAACTGATCCAACTCTCTCCAGAATTTCATATTTTCCAATAAACCATGGACTCATCTTTCCATTCATACCAAATTTTATCACACTATTCCATTATGAATCTTTGAGGGTGATATGATCACCTACCTCAAAAGAGAGATCCTTCCTCATGTTGTTCGCATAACTTTTCATCCTACTCTTAGCTATTCTCATGTGTTCCTTTATCAGCTGTACTTTTTCTACCAACTCTTCTACCAATTCTTCTCCCATAAACTTCCTTTCTCCCACATCATCCCAAAAAGTAGGAGTTCGACACCGCTTCCCATATAATTCCTCAAATGGTTCCATCTGTATACTAGAATGAAAACTATTATTATAAGAAAACTCAACCAATGAAAGATGTTGGTTCCAACTTTCCTGATAATCCATCGAACAAGCATGTAGCATATCCTCCAATGTATGAATTCTTTGCTCTGACTGCCCATCTGATTAAGGATGAAAAGCTGTACTAAAATTTAATTCAGTACCCAATGACTTCTGCATGCCTTTACAAAAGTTATAAGTGAACATGGGATCACGATCAGATACAATGGAGAGGGGAAATCCATGTAACCTGACTCTCTCTTTAAGATACAATCGAGAAATTTGATCTAGGAAAAAAATATCTCGTATAGCATGGAAATGAGAAGATTTAGTCAAATGGTCAACAATAACCCATATTGCATTATTACCTCGAGGTGTCTTCGGTAATCCCACAATGAAGTCCATGGATATATTCTCCCATTTCCACTCTAGAACTGGTTAAGGATGAAGCATCCCTTTTGGTAACTATCGCTTTACTTTAACCTATTGACAAGTAAAACACATCATAGTAGAATCAACAATATCTCTATTCATTCCATCCCACCTGTAATACTCCCAAAGATCTATATACATCATAGTGCTGCCTGGATGAACTGAAAATGGAGAAATATGAGCTTCACAGAACAACTCTCTCTTCAACTGTGAATCATAAGGAACACACAATCTCTTCCCAAATCTGAAAACACAATCATTAATAATGTTTAATTCAAGTAACATGACCTTCTGAACCAGCTCTACCTTTTTCTACAACTCACTGTCTTGATTTTGTGCTTGCTTAATTCTATCTGATAGAGAAGATTTCCCTGAAACCTAATCATT
Organism: Viscum album; assembly: GCA_963277665.1. Taxonomy (NCBI): domain Eukaryota; kingdom Viridiplantae; phylum Streptophyta; class Magnoliopsida; order Santalales; family Viscaceae; genus Viscum; species Viscum album. Next base: position 1,173,715,890 of record OY728153.1, on the reverse strand, counting down.
TTGCATTAGGATGCAACAAATTCCTTTCAATGAAGCATCACTAGAGATAAAAAATAACCATTCCTGGAAGGTAGTTCCAATACTAGAGCATTCACCAATCTTCTTTTAAATTCATGAAAACAATCATCACATTAGTTTGTCGAGATAAACATAACACCCTTCTGAGTTATCTTAGTCAATGGGCTGGAAACCCGTGATTTTTTTTAACAAACAACTGGTAATAGCCTGCCAAACCAAGAAAACTATGAATCTCTATTGTATTTGTCGGTCATGGCCATTCCTCAACAACCATTATTTTTACAGGATCAACAGTTATTCCATGTTTAGAAACAATTTGACCAAGGAACAAAATTTGTTTTAAATAAAACTCACACTTTCTGACTTTCCCATATAATTTATTTTCTTTTAAGGTTTGCAAAATAACCCTTAAATGACATTCATGCTCATATTTATATTTAGAAATCACCAAAATATCATTAATGAAAACAAACACAACATTATCCAAGAACTCATGGAAAAATATATTGATAAGGTCCATGAATATAGTAGGTTCATTTGTTAACCCAAAAGGTGTAACTACAAATTCATAATGTCCATATATTGTATGAAACGTGGTCTTTGGAATATCAGCTTCATTTACCTTCAACTGATGGTACCCCGATCTCACGTCAATCTCTGAAAAATATTGAGCTCTGTGGAGCTGATCATACAAATCATCGATATGAGACAAATGATATTTTTTCTTAATAGTGATGTTATTCAAAGCTGTATATTCAATGCGAAGTCTCATCGAACCATATTTCTTTTTAACAAATAATACAGGTGAACTCCACGGTGATGTGCTAGGTCGAATTAAACTGTTATATAATAAATTTTTAATTTCTCTTTCAACTCTAAAAGTTCAATTTGAGCCATTCAATAAGGGGGTTTTGAAATTGTCTTAGCATCAGGAACTAAGTCAACAGTAAATTCAAATTCTGGATCAAGTATTATTCCATGGAACTCATGAAGAAAAACATCAGGATACTCATTTACCACTGGCACATCATTAATCTGAAAGGTTTCTTTTTCTGAACAATATATGCAAGGTAACATTCATTTCCATCCTTTACAAGTTTCTTTGCCTATTGATATGTTATCAATAGTAAGGGTTCATTCTTGTACACAAACTAAAATTATTTCTCAAAAGAAAATTCTTTAGCTCTATATTCAATCTTATCATGGTAAAAAGAGAGCCAATCCATACCCAAGATAACATCAAACTATACTATATGTAAAACAATAAGGTTTTCAAGTAGGTTATTTGCACAGATAAGGATATGAAGATTCTTATAAATTCTTTTTGACTCAACAAATCTCCAATGTGTTTTTACCAAAAGTTTAGGAGTCATTTCTTGAGATGGATTTCCTAATTTACTAGAAATTTTTTCATAGATGAATGAATTTGTAGAACCTATATCAAAAAAACACATTGGCATAATCTTAAAAAACTATCAAAGTACCTGGTACAACTTCATTTGATGGCCCAACATCTGTTAAAGTAGTTGCAAAGGATTCCACCACACCTTTCTGCATGTTGTCTGACTTCTTCCCATCATTTGAGCTCTTTTTTGGACACTCGTTTTCATATTGACCATCTAATTATACTTGAAACATTTCACTATCTATAAATAAAATTTGGTCTTAACATTACCCTAATCATTTTTAGTGCAATCACGAGCCTTTTGTCCCATATTACCACATCAGAAGCACATTCCATAAATCAAAATACTTCCCCATCATGATTTTTACCAAATTTATCACAAACTGAAAACTTAGTTTTCTTACCATCAAACATTTTTTTATAGATTCGTCCCTTTATACTGCCACCTAGGTCTCTTCTTCTGTTGGCTGTCATAGAACACTTGATCATCGGAAAAGTCCATTTCCACCTTCTCAGCACATCGACCAAGCTTTTCATAACTTTTGAACTCACGAATAGCTAATGTCATTCAATATTTTGGATTTAATCATGAGTAAAAATGATTGATTTTACTTTCAAGGTCTCAGATAAAATTTGGAACATACATTGGCAGGAGAGTGAACTATTCTTCATAAGAAGCAACTGAGTCATCCTCTTGCCTCAATATCAAGAATTGTTTTTCCATCCTAAGTCGAGCAGACTTTGGAAAATATTTCTCAATGAAGATACCTTTGAATTCATCCTAGTCAAGATCATCAATCTCATCAGTGTCCCTGATATTTTTAATCAACGACCACTACTGATTTGCTGCTCCCTCCAAATGGTAAATAACAAGACTAACATTTTGATTGTCTGAACACCCCATGACATCGACAATATTCTCCAGTGCTTTAATCCACCCTTCAGCTAGCATAGGGTCAGATGATCCTCTGAATGATGGGGTATGTTTCCTCATGAAATGTTCCATCAATAACATGTTCCTCTACGGTTGATCTGGATGATCTCGTGCATGGATATGACCACCATTTATCTCTTGAGTCAATTGCGCCATTAATGCAACAAAATGTTCAGTTCCAATTCAAACCATCTCTTGATGCTGATTTGGAAGGTAATTTCCTTCTGTATGCCTTCCTATCACTTCTTCCCTATTTCCTCTATGGAAAATCATTCTGAACAAAAATGTCTTACATGAAGAAACATAGTAATCTTGAAATGTTATATCATTTCAATTTGAACATAATGTGTAAAAAAATATTTTTGGATAATCATTTAATAGAATTCTAACACCTAAATTTATCTAAACTGACCTTTGATACCAACTATAAGGCCCCATACTTAAACATTACTTAATCTTTATTTGATTCAAGAATACACATTGAAGATATTTTCAGGTTTAGTGTTTTAGAGAATTAGATCATAAATCATGCATTAAATTTCATATTTAAAAAAGGTGGTTAAAACAAGAGAGTATTCATTTTTATTCCATAAAAGGGATCATTTTTAAAATAAAACGTGGATTCTTTCTTGACACTTTCTCGACACTATCATCACATCATGTACTTGACCCTTGGCCTGTGAAAAACATTTCAAAAAAATTAGATGATCATAAAAAGCTCATTAAGGGATATAAAAATACGGAATGAAAACATTAGTCCATGTATACATAAGAATCAATAAAATCGTACTTTAAACACAAAACATAAGAAATTTAAAATACCTCATGAAATCATAAGATATATGAATAACTCATAGAATTCATAATACATAATGGTAACATGAGGCATTGATAACATTCTTACGTAAGAAGTCACCCTCATGGTTACATTTGGAATACCCATCACAGTATATTCCCATAATTCGTTTTGAAAAAACCATGGCATTTAACTCCTTCATGTTACCCAATTCATTGAAGATATATCTTAGGCTCACCCACCCTTATTTTATCACGGAACCACCTGTCTTCATAAGCAATGGCAAGAACCATAACATAATCATATTACATAAAACATGCATAAAGGAAACATTACATTTCCACATTTCAATCGAAATATATCAATACAACACATTGATATAATAAAAAAATTATCAAAACCATTTTAAATACCAAAATAAAGTAAGACATGGTATTTATTTTTCATTCCAAAAAATTTATGGCTTGTAGAGGAAGCCCAAACTCAAACAGTGGTCATGACGGCGGAGAAGTCATTGTCACCGCATACACATTCCCTTTTATTGTTTAGTAAAACGCTTCATGTAAAAAGATTCCTTTTGAATGAAATTAAAAATCAAAAGGATTTATTATACAACTAATAAAAGAAGGTCATATATAAATTGAAGTATGCCTCAATGAATGAAGATTGAGATGAAGTCCCTTACCTCAAGTCCGACCCGTCTGGTTCATTTCATTATATTCCTGACATTGGTCAGTTTATAATTTCTTAAGAAAATCCATTAACGTTTATTATTCAATTAAGATCACATATTATCATGTTATAATAATTAGTTAATTATGTGAGTTCATATCATACGTTGTGTCGATGTTCGGTATATGAGTCAAAAATGAACTATTTTGAAAAGAATTGCCCATGTAGTTATAAGTAATTCATCTCCAGAATGGTATTAATGATTGAAATATCATATATATCTAGTATATATTCATTTTATACTATTCCACAACATTTGGATATATAAAATGTAATGTGACGTTCATGGAGACGGTAGGCCGTACGTACGCATGAACACTACTTTCATTTCTTTGTCATATTAAAGGAATTAAAACTAAATGAGACATATGTATATATATATTATAATTACAGTATAATATATATGTTATATAAGTAACATATGTTCATTAACTAAATTATTTATATATTCCATGTTTGGCATGAATGAGTCACATCACTAGAGGGGCGGTAGTCCACACTTCCTCAGATGAAATTATCGATGTTCTATAACATGAAAAGCATAATGATGAGATTTAAATATATATATTCATAATCATATAGGAAAAAAATAAATACCATATATATCATATATAAATACAGTGACATCATAATTTCCACCATGAAAGGTGTGAAAAAAAGATTGAACAATCATCATTTCGTTGGCCAGTAATCCACCACCCACAGAAACAGTATATTCTTTAACCATGAGACGGAGGTGTGTGAAAGTGTAGGTATAATCCTTATAATAACAACATACTAGTATATTGAGGATACTATTGTTATTGTGGGATAAAATAAGAAGAAGATATTGGTTATTTAAGAAGTAAAATAAAAGGAATAAACTCGAGAAAATACATTACCTCTAAATTGGGTAACTCTTTTTGATTTGAGCCAAAGGCTTCCTTGAAAAGACTTCTGCCTATAGTGAGGCTTCTAGGAGTAATAGAGGGATGTGGATAGATAATATGAGATTATTTTGGATGATCCAAAGGTATGAGAGGTGTGGGTAAGTGGGTAGAGGTGGGGGCCTTTTATTAGAGGGAGGAGGGTCACTTTTGGAAAGTCTTGAAATGTTACTTTATTATAAAATGATTTCCAGATTTTAAATGTCCCGCAATGATATATTTTGAGTATAAGGTGATAAAGGTTCAAAATAATCCAATAAAATAGGTTTTAGATTAGTGTAAGCCTTAAATTTTACCTTATTGTTTCATTTTAATTAAATCATTCATTAATGAGGTAATCACTACATTATCATGGTGTCATAAATAAATTTATTTATTTAATGTCCAAAAATTATAAAAAAAATATACTGATGTAGGAAATATTTTTATATTTCCAATGACTATTTTTAGTTTAAGATATCATTTATGTAATCAAAATTAAAATTGTTTTAATTAGCATTTACAGACCACTATTATATTTCTCTTGTTTTTAAAAAACAATGTCATAAATGTCACTATTACACCCATGTGACTGCATGGGCCCTCAAGTTTAGTTAAAAGCATCCCATGGTAGGCCACCACTCAAACAAGAGGATATGTACACATTTTGGGTCATTTTATATTATTATGATATTATTTTATTACACTCAACTACCCGATTACTAATTTTCATGATAAATAAATATAATTACCATCATTACTTTTCATAATGTCCAAAAAAAGAGTCTTAATTACATATTTTGGAACTTTTGATTCCAAATATGGAATCCATTATACCAAATTTGAAATATAGAAATTGATGTAATTAATTTAAAAATAATTCCCGTTGTCAAAACAAATAGTGTGTTTTTAAAAAACAATATCTATCAAAATATTGACACTTGTTTATGTCAAATGTCAACATGAAATTAAATCTAATGACCACCATTGGATTAAATGATAAAAATATATTCTAATTACACTTTAAAACCAATTAAAAAGATAATCTAACCATATAAATAAATTATATAAAAAAAGTTTTGAAGTAAAATGCAGTATTTTTTACTATTCATAAAAAATTAACATTGTCAGAAAAATACAAAAAAAATTATCCAAAGTAAATTAAAATGTCCCAATTATAGAGAAATTGTTTATTTTGAAAAATAAAGCTTATAGAATTGTCAAAAGTTATATTTATAAATTTTTTTCCCTCAAAAGGCGTTAAAACAATCTTTTAAAAATATTAGAGTATTTTATGCTTAACAATGGATTTATTCTCATTTTAGGCCTCTAATGCACTATCTAATTCATTAATAGACATAGATATAAAAATCTATTATTATTTACTTAATTGGGATGTTACTAAATTTATGTTAAACCCCTCAGCATTCATCCTCTTAGGATAGGAAGTGAAGATAATGCATGGGGAAGCAAAGACCCCAAATGGTACCAAAGACATCCCGTACTCTTGGTGACTTCATGCCCCTATAGATGGGGATGCCAAAAAAATTCTCCCGAAATTGGAGGACTCTTCAAGAAATGATCAGGTATATGCCTTCTTGAACACCATCAAGTTAGTGGACTAATACATGGTCCCTGGGGATGTGGAATGTTAGGAAGACCCACATAATCTCCCTAGCTGACGCCAATGATGAAGAAACTAGAGGTTTATTAACCGTCAAAATTCCTTGGAAAATGATTCCATATAAAATATTCCTTCCATCGAAACCAAACAACAGACACAGCGCATATGTCAAAAAATGTAGAATTATCATCTAGTTTTTTCATATTCACCTCCAAAATCGTTCATATTACTTGATCAGGTTGAGCCACCCTAACCACACCGTGACCAACAAACTTCAATTGATGATAAACCTCTATCATCTGGTCATCAGACAGTGGTCACATTGCATGGTTTGACTAGTGATAATTGGGTCATTCCCAACAGTATCCAAGATCCCCCATTTTGTCCAGCATCACCCATCATGCCTCCTTCAACTAAGCGAACTCCTAGTAGTAGAAACTTTCTTCTGGAATGAAAGTAAAATGCGATCAAGCACATTTCTAGTATCCCTCTGAGTCCCTTGATCCACGAAGCTATCTTCCTGTTAGAAGATATATGTTAATCCCATGCAGAGGAATTATGAATCCCCCTCCAGTTTATAACATAGGTAGCAGTCATAGAGTCCTTTCATATTGAAAAGTTTGAGAATGCAATGTGTCAAGCCATCATCTCATTCTCAGGAGAAGATTAAGGTTCTCCCATACAGGGGCACATCAACATGCTGTACATATCTAGCCATTTCAATGTTGTGGAGGTCATCCGTTGTCTCATTGACACAGGTTCCAAGATCAATGAAATAATAACTCGAACGCTCTGCAATATAAAAACTTCTAAGATAGACATGAATCTGACTAACACGAAGATTCAATGTTATGATAGGATAGAGCAGGAAACTATTGGAATGTTCTACTTGAAGGTGCAATTTGGTGGCCTAATTTCGAGCATAGAGTTAATGGTTGTCACATGGGACACCTCATAAAATGTGTTGACGGGTAGAACATGGATCAACATGTTGGTGGCAGTGTCTCTCATATCACAAATTCCCTAATTAATACCATAATGGTAAAGTGGGTGGGCTCCAAGGTCATGTATCTCTATTTGATTCTTGTGAATCCCACTATTTATATGCTGATTACTTATAAGAGAAATGAAAAGAAGATCCAGTCTAATGAGGATAAATACACTAAAGTTTTCACCAACACATGGACATACATGGATGACACCTACATTCTCCCAATTCACTTATTGGAGGACATGAACCCAGACATGGGACACTTTAGTAATCTATGGGACAAGGGTAAATCTTATTCCTTGATGTAAGGAGAGAAAAAAGATTACTTGGTACTCATAAAAGAATCATGATCGAGTGATCCCTAGTATCCTTACCACGTAAGGTATCAATATGTTCACTCCATGGAAATATAAATATCTCATACATTCTTATTCCATAGGGTAGGGTTGAACCTTCTCAAGTCGACACACCACTAATGCATTTATATTACCAATATTGTCACAATAGGTCGAAGCGTGATATAATCATATTTATAGCTTTCCTCATCATGGTTTCCACAAAATTGGACCCCCTTAATGTAGATTCAGTTACCACTCTAGTCGGCACCATCATTTCTTTAGGGTCATCCAAATCAGAAGAATGTCTCCTTCAAATGATCCTCCTGATGAGGATGATGAAGAGGGTTTGGAGGATTCCCCTACCACATTTGAAGAAGGTTTCTCCACTACAATTGATTAGTATGTATAGGTGAACATCTATACTGAGACATATCTGAGGCTGACAGCAAATAAGTCTACCTATGCATGCAAAGGTACAACATCAATATGTGGTTATCCTAAAGCAACATCACTATATATTTATTTTGAACCATTATTCGATGTCGGGATTGGATACTCAGGTCGCCTTCTACTACCTTTATCTCCCAATAAACCCTCATGTGTTCAAACAACCTCCTATAATGATGCACCCCTCTCTAGGTATCATGATTGAGGATGAAGATGATAAAACCACCAAATCCAACTTCATCATTGAAGCCTAGTTCAAAAAATGCCTTTCCAATATCATTCCCATCTGAAATAGGAATGGATAGAGCATAGTCTGCATCTACGTTTGGGATCTAAACCACCACTATCTGAACGGAGACTTTGCCCTTTGTTGATAGAGTTATTAGTCGATTCTATCACTAAGTTTCAAGATCTCTCATTCATGGATTGGTATTCCGAATATAATTAGTTATGAATGACCCTAAGGATAATGAATATACCACCGTTAGAGCACCACCGGGTAATTTAAATTACCAGGTAATTCCATTCGGTTTGATAAATGCAAGTTCCACCTATCACTATTCCATGCACCACATATTCAAACTAATCCTATGGAAATTTGTAGAATGTTATGTGGAGGATTAGATGTTCAAATCATGCAAGATCCTGGTCCATCTCAGGGATATTGAGAATGTGTTTTTCTTCCCCCGTTCCCACTATATAAAGATGAAACCCTTAAAGAGTGTCTTTGGGGTTACCTCTAGAAATTTTCTCTTCTTCATCAATAGATCTAGAGGCATCGATAACAATCTAGAGAGGATCAATCATATTAGTCTAATTTATCCTCTAAGTAACATTCTGCATCTCTGGGGATTTCAAGGGCTCATAACCTACATAGGCCAATTCATTGTGAAATTGGATGATAATGGTATGCCCTTATCTTGGATCATGAAAAAAGGTGTCCACAACCAGTGGGATGATGAGTTTCAGGCTGTAATTAAAGTGATAAAGCAGTACCTACTATAGAATCCGATTTAGATGCCACCCATATCTGGAATTCTGCTGGTCCTTTATGTGACTACTCTATAATGGTCCCTTGTCACCCTTCTCCCTCAGAATAATATTGAGAAAATAGAGGATAGTGTATATTATCTTTGCGTCTTGCTCCTTGATAGAGAGACCCAATATTCCTCTATCAAGAAGAATATCCATACACTAGAATTCCCTATATAGAAATTGTGACATTACTTGTAGCACCCTAAGATATAGCTAGTGTCTTGTGTGCACCCACTGAAGTACATTCTGAATTGCCCCTTGCTGATAGGACGTCTTTCTCAGTGGGCAGTAATTCTTTTGTAGATCGATATGATGTTCATTTCACAAAAATATTTTAATGGATATGAAATGGAAAACTTCCTTTCTTCCCATTTGTCTCCCTTAACGAAGTCTCTAGAGCTTGATTTCCCAGATGAGGCAATCCTCTCAGTGGATCAAGACATTCCATGTTGGCAATTGAACATTGAAGATGCCTCATCGTGCCCTAATAGTAGGAGACTAAATGATCATAGACTCAACAGAGTAAGATTTTGTGTCATCTTCATCACACCTGATCAAGATTTCCTACCCTATTCGTTTATATTTTTAGAAGGCTACACTACAATGAGGTTGGGTATCATGCTCTTATATCTAGTATTGTGATGGCCCTCCAGATTGTTGTTCCCAATTTTCATGTGAAAGGGGACTCTCAACTAGTCATCAAGTAGACCAATGGTGGATATATTTTCCAGAAGCTGAAGCATGGACCACTATTAGAGAACACTAACCAGCTATGGCTTAATTCACTTCTCCACCAGAGATCATGAATGTTCCCTATTCACAGAATGGCCAAGATGATGCATTGGCCAGCCTTTCTTTGTCACTTGCAGAGCCTGACCAGGAAGACCTCGTTATTCATTTTGTTTCACAGAATATTCATTGCTCTCTCCACTCCGGACGATAAAGATATCCCACAGGTAAATCATCTCACCACTGTTATGTACACATCGGGACCCTTGACTCCCCTATCACAATAGTTAAGACCCAAGGATGTACAACCTACTTTATCGAGTATCTCTAACATAGTAATATCCCAACAGACTGAGCCAAACGTGAGTGAGTCTGTCAGTGCGTAGTGTAGTTTATCTTCATAAAAGGTCCCAGTCTTGAACATATCATCTAAAGACATGGGTTATATGGGATTATCTTATATTTCAACCAAGGATATGAGATTCCCTAGGTTAGGAAAGAAGATCACGTCAGTTCCTATAGAGCCGATAATGTAAGGTTGAAAATCTGTAATGATATTCGAATTTTGGTATAATTTTGGGACACTATTGTATTTGACTATATCAAATTATTCAAAAGCATTCATGCAAATTAGATCCATTAAAAAAATATCATCAACCTCCAAATCCTCTCAATACGACCAAGTACTTCTCGCCCTTTTCAGTTAGGGGGCTCAAGGACTTGAGACCATATCCACCACCAACATCCAACTAGTGTAGGTTCATCCTTTCAACTACATATTTATTTTCTATGTGGGATGCAGAAATTATGCTTAATGATGTCAAGGACCATTCCATCATTGATTTCATTAGCCCTAATATCATCCACTGATTTAGAGTCCCTCGCACCATCCTCACTAATATCGACAACAACTCTCCGGTAGTCAAGATGATGAAATTGTACTCTAAATTCAATATCCATTATAATCATACCTCTCACTATCATACACAAAAAAGTGGGTAGATCAAGGAATTAAAAAATACACCATGTAACTTCATCTGGAAGATAGTAGTTTATAATAAGAATAGTTGGCATGGAAGGAACCCCAACTCTCTCAGGGCCTATCCAACAACGACTCCTGATTCAACCGATGTGACTCCATATTCCCATGTGTATGGAATAGTGGCAGTCCTACCAATCGAGATTCAGTTAAAATAACTCCACATAACCATCTATGATGAGAAGACATCAAAAATGGTTGAAAAAGTTTGTTTTTCCAAACTAAAATCCCATGATGAGAACTGGCTTCCGGCCTTACATAATCTGGAGAGGCATCAAAACAAGATGTCTAGGTATTTAAATAAGAAAGTATGGTTCAGTTATTTCCTAAAATGTGACACTATATTGGTACACATAATTCCAATGATACCCAGATGTAAGCCACCAATAATAGAGTCCATGTTGTAAGGACCTTATGTCATTCACAAGGTTTAAGCCGATTGTGTATACTCTCTGGTAACAATGGATGGTGATCATGTTACTCCTCCCACCAATGACAAATTCCTAAAGATATACTTCACACGAGTGGTTCTTTCATCCTGAATGATGATAAACTAAAAATGTTATGAGCTCTATAACCTTAAACCAAGATCAACCACATCCTAGATGATGATAAAATGCAAGCAGTATCAATAACTCATGCTTCGAACTCAATGGACCTAAACTAAGATCTCCACCATCATTAAAGGAAGATGTTAAATTTCACGACTACTTCAACACTTCACATGTCCCGTCATTTGTGGTCGTTATAAACCTTCTTGTCTGAATGGACACCCTAGAGGCGTAGTCTCACGCCACCTTGGCTAACCTACCATTTTGGGAAAACATCTTGGAGGATCTCGAATTAAAAATTGACACATGTCCCGCATTGAGAATATTGTCAGTGTTTGATGCTCAATTGTTTACCACTATTCCAGGACACAAAAGAATAATACTATTTTGTGAACATAATAATCAGTTATCCTTAATCATTATCACCATCCCAATGATCTCCCAAATATCATGATTGGGGATTCTCACTTTTATCCTCATATATCCCACACACATGACATTAAACTGGGCATCATTGGTCCAAGATCTATGAACATATACTAATATCTCCTCTATACATACAATATAATGTTAAACTAAAAAAAACATTATAATTTCATGTGGCTTGATTCCCATACATATGGGATAAGTAAGAGCACCCAGATAGTTCATCTTCAGTTCCAACCTTAGTTTTTAGAAACCTTATCTTTTACAAGGCCTCTTTGCCTATGTTCTCCCTTGATTATGTAGTGTGTATAGACTCATGCCCTCATTCATGTCGGGTATTCAATAACCACACCACATACCACCCTCAATGTCACGACCCGCCCTCGGGGTCCGTGCCGTGACTACCCCATGCCCGCCTTCCATAGGCCAGGGGCTGGCGACTAGCACCAAGGCGTAAATCCTGGTAAAAAGGGAAGGCATTGCCTTTGTAAAGTAAACAAACACCACAGAGTAAGCAAGCGGAAAGTAAACTCTAAGCAAAAGCAGAGTACAACTGAAAGTGCGGAAAAGTAAATGGGCCAGTATACAAACCCAAACTGAAAGTAAGTATAACTCGAAAGGGAAAACATCAACTGATAAGTAAAAGCCGCTACACCGAGCTGTCCACTGGAAATCCCACCTGAAGGGTGGGTACAGATAGCTCCACTGCTCCACGGGTCCCGCCGTCCGCTCCGAGCATGTCCCGCCCATTGGTCCGCCTCCAGGTACCGTCCTGCTCTGCAAGCCTCAACTAAGATCAACGCTGTCTGTCGTCTGCAACCAACACAATGTAGTGCGGGCAAAGCCCGTGCAGGGGTGAGTATAAGCTTCTCAGTAGGGACCCCAGGACCTCTGAAGGTCTCTCAAATCCACAAAGGATAAACCATGAAGAAAGGTACAATCACGAAGTAACAACCGATACTGCTTAGGTATATGCCCATACATATACCTAAGTCATCAAATTCAAATACGCTCCAACCTCCGAGCCCAAGTACAACTCAGTCCACACAGGAAAGTAAACGTATTCCACACAGGAAAGAAAAACGTAATCCACACAGGATAGCACAACACAATCCACACAGGAATGCAACAGGATTCATCTCACACAGGTATACTTCTTCAAAAGACGATAAAGATGATCTCTGATCCATCTAAGTCGTGGGACCCACGAAGGATCGATAGGTAACTAACCCCCGCAAAAGACCCACACAGGATCGGGCCCACGTAGGACCTGTAGGCGCTGGTTCACACAGGACCGCTGAGCGCAAAGACCCACACAGGATCAGACCCACACAGGATCGGGCCCACATAGGACCTGTAGCACTGATCCCCGTAGGATCGCTGAGTGCTGTAGTCGTCGTCGTCGAATCCACACAGGATCTCTGTACTGCCGTAGTCGCAGTCACAGTAGCAGTAGTAGCAGTAGTAGTAGCAGTCACAGTCGCAGCCAGCACTAGGGTTCCCGCACCCAGCAAGCTCGTACAGGAGGATCCGCTCCACGAGACGAGAGGCTGATACATCAACTGTCACAAAGTCCAGAGTTGATGTATCCAAAAGTTCTGTATCGTCAACAGGAACTCAACGTAACAGACGGCGCGACGATCGGACGCCCGGTCTGAGAGTTATTGGCATTTTCGTCCCCGGGGCCCGGTTGGTTTTTAAGGAAAAACCAACCCAACCGTACTCCACCTGCGTCCAAACCTCAGGCGGAGTGTGCCAAAATATCCGTCTCACTAAGAGGAACACAACAAAGCTGACGACACGTCAATCGGACGTCCGTAGCTCAAGATATGAGCGTTTCCGCTCCGAAGGCCCGGTTGGTTTCGTGAACGAACCAACCCGGCCAAACTCAAAGTATTCCTATACTTTGAGTGAGATATATCAAAACGACCGTCTCGATCCAAGGATCATGTTGCCGCAGACGGTTCGTCAATCGGAGGTCCGTGGCTCAAGTTATGGCCAAAAGGCCGAATCCGTCTCGAAAACGGGGGGTCCGGGTCCGGGCCGACCCGGCCCGACCCCCCCTGGGTCGGCCCGAACCGGGTCGGCCCTAACCGGGTCGACCCGACCCGGGTCCGACCCGGCCCCTCCGGCGGCGGACCGGCGCGGTGGCGCGGTATGGCGCGGCGGCGCGGCCCGGCCGGCGGCGGCGCGGCCTGGCGCCGCTGGGGTCACGCGCGGGGGGCTAAGCCCCCGCTTCCAGCATGGCGGCGCGGCTTAAGTGCCGCGCCTTTTGGAGATCCGACCCCCCTTGTGGGGGCCTGCTTGAGGAAATCGGGGGGCCGCCTGCCCCCTTCAAAGGAACCCCCCCCCCCCTCATAAATGGGGGTGGTTTTAGAGAGTTGACCGGGGGATTTATTTCCCCGGTCTTTGACCTTCCAGTCGGCCACCTGGCCAGCCGGTTTTTCTCCAACGGGACGGGCAAGCCGGTCCCCTTCCGGTTTCCGACGCCGGCGGCCCGGCGTGTCGCCGGTCTTCTCCTCTCGCCGCGGCCCGGAACCGGCCGCGGTGTTCATCGTCTGGCGCGGTGCGACGACACCGCGCCCCTCCGCCGCGCCTTCGATTCCCTTCGACGCGGCGCGACGGCGTCGCATTCTTGATGATCCTTCCATGGCGCGGCGCGACGACGCCGCGCAATATAAGTGTGCGAATAACCGCGTGGTGCGATGGCACCACGCCATCTTGTTTCATCCGCAAGATAAATCATCAAGAACAAAGGAGGGGGTTCGGCCGTGTTCATGCGGTCCGGCCCCCTCACGTTAAATGATAACACATATTTAAATATTGAATATCCTCACATTAGTCATGCTAGAACCACGAACAAGAATAAATAAATAAACAATTAACAACAACCCCTACCTTGGGTTCAAGTTCGAAGATCGTCAACGACCTACGGAAGACCACGTCGTGGAGGTCGGGCATCGCGGTAGTCGTTCGTCGAATCTGAGGACGAAGTGGTACGTCCGAAGAGGTACGTCGTTGGCGAATCTTCGTATGCCGACGAAGGATGTCCGAGGAGGAAGCGGCGTTCCCTTTCGTTCACACGGAAGACGAAGAAGAGAGGAGCGGCGTTCTTCGTCGGAGCTTGAGCGTTCTTCGTCAAAGCTTGAGCGTTCTTCGTCAAAGTTTGAAGAAGAAAGAAAAGCTCTCAAATCCTCTCAAGATGGCTAAAAAATTCTAACCAAATAAAATAAGATAGAGTCTTATTTTATTCACAAACTTAACAAATTGAATTTCAAAGGTTTGAAATTCAAATAAGATAACTCCAAAATTAAATGACAATTTGTCATGTCATTTAAAGAAAGGTTAAAGGGAGTTTGAGAGAAGATGGAAGGTTAGGTTCGTGTGGGCCCCACCACACTTAATCCTATCAAGGGAGGTTAAGTGGGTGTGGGTCCCACCCCTAACTTCTTTTGAGAGAAGTTAACCAACCAAAGTAAAATAAAAAGTGTTCCACATTTTTATTCAACTTTTTATAATTCTTCCCAAAACTAACTTTCGTCCCGAAATAAACGCAACTTCGAAAAAGGTCTCCTTAAGTGAATATCGGCGTTGCGAGTTCATCGGTGTCCTCGGATTTCAATTTCGAGCACCGGATCAAAAGATAGAAATTCCCGCTCGTTCGTTCACTGAACGTACCCGAGCCAAACTTCGGAAATTGATTCCGGGCACACCGGGCCTCGGAATCAGGTGCCGTCAGAAACCGCGCTCTTGTAAAATTCCAAAGAAAATTAAGAAAAAATTTCCCTTGAATTTTACGGGTCTTTACATTACTTCCACCTCAGGGCTTTACGTCCCCGTAAAGATACATCAAAAACTAGGGGAACAAATGAGGGTACTGAGCACGCATCTGAGCCTCCCGCTCCCATGTGATCTCCTGGAGATTCCCGTGCTTCCATCTGATGCGCACAAGAGGAATCGATTGCCAATGTAGGACCCGCTCCTGTCGATCCTCTATCTCCACCGGGACCTCCGAAAAAGTCACCCCATCGTCAACGTCAAGCTCCCCATGGTCAATGATATGCGTCGGGTCGTGCACGTATCTCCTCAGCAGAGATACGTGGAAGACGTCGTGCACCCGGTGCAACTGAGGTGGCAGAGCCAGACGATAAGCCACCTCACCAACCCTGCTGAGGACCTGGAAGGGTCCGATGAAGCACGGAGATAACTTTCCACCTCGACCAAATCTCCGAATACCACGTCGAGGTGAGACCTGCAAGAAGACGTGGTCGCCATCCTCGAACTCTAGTGGCCCCCGCCTCCTGTCATCATATGACTTCTGCCAGCTCTGTGCTGTCCTCATCCGCTCCTGGATGACCTGGACCTTCTCTGTCGTGGCCTGGACCATCTCCGGTCCCACCAGTGCTGACTCCCCAGGGTCTGTCCAGCACAAAGGAGATCTACAAGGTTGGCCGTACAACGCCTCGTACGGTGCCATCCCGATGGTGGAGTGGTAGCTGTTGTTGTACGCAAACTCCACCAAGGGTAGGTGGTCCTCCTAGCTACGACCAAAGTCTAGGACACATGCGCGGAGCATGTCCTCGATAGTCTGAATGGTCCTCTCCGTCTGACCATCCGTCTGAGGGTGAAAGGCTGTGCTCAGACGTAGCTGCGTCCCGAATGCCTCCTGTAACCCCTTCCAAAGCCGGGAAGTAAAGCGAGCATCTCGATCGGAGACGATAGATGATGGCACACCGTGGAGCCGCACAATCTCTTGAACGTAGAGACGTCCCATGCTCTCCACTTTGCCCTGCTCTCTAATGGGTAAGAAGTGTGCCGACTTGGTGAGTCAGTCAACAATCACCCAGATGGATTCGTGACCTCTAGAAGTGCGTGGAAGTCCAGTCACGAAGTCCATAGATATGCCGTCCCACTTCCACTCCGGAACCTCCAAGGGATGTACCAAGCCCGCTGGTACTTGATACTCTGCCTTCACCTGCTGGCAGGTGAGGCATCAAGAAACGAACTCTGCTACTACCTTCTTCATGCCCGGCCACCAGTGCTATCGTCTGAGGTCCTGGTACATCTTCGCCACTCCAGGATGTACCACCAAAGGAGAAGTGTGAAACTCTCTCAGCACTTCCTCTCGCAAAGTGACTGGTACCATGGTACGTCCTCTGAAAAGGATGTCGTGCTCTGCTCCAAGGGAGAAACCATCAGGTGCCTGTCCCGAGGATATCTGTGCACGCCGTGTCTCACAGTCAGCGTCCCCACGCTGTGCCTCCATGACTCACTGCAATAGTGGAGGAGTGACTGTGAGAGACTGAAGGAAGGATGCTCCATCTCTATCCACGAAGGATATCTGCAAAGAGGCTAGCTGCTCTGTCCCCTCCTCAAGTAGCTGAATGCCCGTCCTCCTGCTGAGGGCATCGGCTACTACGTTCCCCTTCCCAGAAGTATAGACTATCTCAAAGTCATAGTCCTGGAGGAACTCGAGCCATCGCCGCTGTCTTAGGTTCAGGTCCTTCTGCGAGAAGATATACCTAAGACTCTGATGATCGGAAAAGACTGTAAAGCGCTCGCCCATCAGATAGTGTCTCCAAGTCTTCAGAGCGAAGACCACTGCTGCTAACTCCAGGTCATGGGTAGCGTAGTTCTGCTCATGCGGCCTCAACAGACGTGATCCATAGGCGATCACTGCCCGCTCCTGCATCAGAACACATCCGAGTCCGGTCCCTGATGCATCGCAGTAGACTACGTACCCTACTCCCTCCCCAGGCAACCTCAAGATTGGTGCGCTAGTCAATCTATGTCTCAGCTCCTGGAAGCTCTGCTGACTTCTGTCTGACCACACGAAGGGTTTCCCCTTCTTTGTCAAAGTTGTGAGTGGTGCCGCAACTCTAGAGAAGTCTGGAACGAATCTCCGATAGTTTCCAGCTAGTCCCAAGAAACTCCGAACCTCAGTCATGCTCCTGGGTGGCTCCCATGCTAACACAGCCTCGATCTTCGCAGGATCCACTACAACTCCCGCCTCAGAGATAACGTGTCCCAAGAAGTGGACCTTACGTATCCAGAACTGGCACTTCGAGAGCTTACCATAAAGCTGGTGCTCTCGGAGTGTGTCTAGTATGACTCGCAAGTGATAGGTGAGCTCCTCCTCAATCGTAGAGTAAATCAGAATGTCGTCGATGAAGACCACGACAAACCGATCGAGGTATGGATGAAAGATCCTATTCATGAGAGCCATGAACATTTCTGGATCATTGGTTACACCGAAAGGCATAACCAAGAACTCATAGTGGCCATACCGACATCTGAAGGCCGTCTTCTGCACGTCCTCGTCTCTGACTCTGAGCTGATGATAGCCTGACCTGAGGTCTATCTTCGAGAACCACCATGCACCCTTGAGCTGATCAAAGAGGTCATCAATCCTCGGTAGCGGATACTTGTTCCTCACTATCACCTGGTTCAGGCGACGATAGTCAACACAAAGCCGCAGGCTCCCGTCCGCCTTCTTGGCGAACAAAATCGGGGAAGCCCAGGGTGATACACTGGGTCGGATGAACCACTTGCCCTACAAGTCCTCCAACTGTACCCGTAGCTCTCGAAGCTCGGCGGGGGCCATCCGATATGCTGGAGTGGATATCGGGGCTGTCTCGGGGTACAAGTCAATATAAAATTCTACCTATCTGCGAGGAGGTAGCCCTGGAACTTCGTTGGGAAAAACGCCCGCAAACTGATCCACCACTATAGGAAAACCAGGACTCCACAAGTCAACTGCTCTGAGGATGAGGCTAGCCAACTGATGAGTGATGGGCTTTCCTCTCCTCCGCGGAAGTCCATCCTGTGCTACAAAGGCTCACTTCTCGCCGGTGAAGGTGAACCTACTCCCGTCGGTGCGTACACATCGCACCTTGCGCCTAAAATAGTCAATCTGCGCATGGACCGTAGATAGCCAATCCATGCCCAAGATGACGTCGTAAGGCCTCGACGCTGCTACAAGAAGATCCAAGCCGAAGCTCTCGCCTCCTAGAGTAATCTCACACTGCCGGCACCAGTGCGTAATCGTCGAGTCTACTCCCGTAGGAGTCTCTAGCCGTAAGGATCGAGCCAACGGCTCTGTCGGAATCTCCGAGCTCCGAACAAGGGCATTGGCTATGAAAGAGTGACTCGCTCTTGTGTCTATAAGAACTGCAGCAAGGGTGGAATAGACACAGATAGTACCTCAAATCATCTCGGGTGCGCCGTGGTCGTAGGCCTCTTCTGCCTGGAGCTGTGCCTGTCTCTGCCCGCCAGCTCCCTGGGGTCGGGGTGGACCTTCTGGTGGTGGTGGTGGCAGAGCCTCAAAGCGTTGCCCACCACCGGCTGCTCGTCCATATCCTATGCCTCGTCCGCCTCCTCCCTACGGACCGCCACGGTCGACCCTTTTCCTCTGCCTCGGTGGTCCATCAACTGTCTGCTGCTCCTCGGCATGGCGGGTCGGGCAGTCACGAGCCATGTGGCCCTGCCCGCCGCACGAGTAGCATTGTCTGCCTCTCGAAAGACTGGCTCCTCGTTGTGTGCTCCGCACTGCTGAGCTAGTGCCCTGAGGTCGTTTGCCCAAAGGTCTGGTCTGTCTGGACCCCTGAGTCATCCGTCGACTGCCTGCTGTAGATGACTCTGCCACGTGCCGCCCTGCGGTGGGTCGCTGCGCTGGTGTAGACTCAGCAAGGAAGCTCTCGATCAGGAGGGCCCGCTCCAGTACTCCTGTCTGAGTCGGTATGCTGAGGGAGATCAGCGATGCCCTGATCTCGTGTCTCAAACCCTGCTCGAAGGTCCGGGCCCGGAAGAATGGGTCCCGTACCATGTCGGCCGAGTAGCGCGAGAGATCGGTAAATCTCGCCGAGTACTGAGCGACCGTCATGCTGCCCTGCCACAGCTGAAGAAGCTCCTGGATACGCACCGCACGATGGGTGGCTGGGAAGAACTCCGAGCGGAAGAGGCTCTCAAAGTCCGTCCATAGAAGAGATGCCTTATCGTGCACCTGGAGCATCAAGCTCCACCATCGTCCTGCTGCTGCGTGTAGTAGGCTCGCAGCGAGGATCACCATGAGGTCTGCTGGTGTCCTCACTAGCCTAAACACATGTACCACTGCCTCCAGCCAGTCCTCTGCTGCCTGGGGATCCGTCTCCCCGCGAAACCTAGGTGGTCGCTGGCGCTGAAACTCATGCAGTGCGCTGAGGCGACGTGCATCGTCAGCGGCTGGTGCTGGAAGCATCAGGGGCTCGACGGGTAGAGCGACCGCCGGTGCCACTGCTGACAAAGGGCCCTGCACCGAAGCCTCGTCGCTCGGTGGGCTGTCGTCACACTCGACTCTCGGAACCCTAGCTGGCTGCCGTCGTGGGGCCATCCTGAAAAGGAAACAGGTGCGCCACGGTCAGAACAATATACCTGGTGAGCTGATATAAGTAATCACAAAGAAAACATTGAAACACACACGCAATCAATGTTTTCGTGCATTATGTCGGAAATCAGAAGTCAGGGTCCTGGTGTACGGATACGTCGGCCGCCGCACCAACACTGGACTCCCTGGACTGATAACCATACTCAATACGCTAAACATTATTGCTTCACATAGAAAATATCAGAGTTCGCGGTAGAACCGAACTCCTCTGATACCAATTTGTCACGACCCGCCCTCGGGGTCCGTTCCGTGACTACCCCAAGCCCGCCTTCCATAGGCCAAGGGCTGGCGACTAGCACCAAGGCGTAAATCCCGGTAAAAAGGGAAGGCATTGCCTTTGTAAAGTAAACAAACACCACAGAGTAAGCAAGAGGAAAGTAAACTCTAAGCAAAAGCAGAGTACAACTGAAAGTGCGGAAAAGTAAATGGGCCAGTATACAAACCCAAACAGAATGTAAGTACAACTCGAAAGGGAAAACAGCAACTAAAAAGTAAAAGCCACTACACCAAGCTGTCCACTGGAAATCCCACCTGAAGGGTGGGTACAGATAGCTCCACTGCTCCACGGGTCCCGCCGTCCGCTCCGAGCATGTCCCGCCCAATGGTCCACCTCCAAGTACCGTCCTGCTCTTCAAGCCTCAGCTAAGATCCACGTTGTCCATCGTCTGCAACCAACACAACGTAGTGCGGGCAAAGCCCGTGCAGGGGGTGAGTATAAGCTACTCAGTAGGGACCCCGAGACCCCTGAAGGTCTCTCAAATCCAAAAAGGATAAACCACGAAGAAAGATACAATCACGAAGTAACAACCGACACTGCTTAGGTATATGCCCATACATATACCTAAGTCATCAAATTCAAATACGCTCCAACCTCCGAGCCCAAGTACAACTCAGTCCACACAGGAAAGTAAACGTATTCCACACAGGAAAGAAAAACGTAATCCACACAGGATAGCACAACACAATCCACATAGGAAAGCAACAGGATTCAGCTCACACAGGTATTCTTCTTCAAAATACGATAAAGATGATCTCTGATCCATCTAAGTCGTCGGAACCATGAAGGATCGATAGGTAACTAACCCCCGCAAAAGACCCACACAGGATCGGGCCCACGTAGGACCTGTAGGTACTGGTTCACATAGGACCGCTGAGCGCAAAGACCCACACAGGATCGGACCCACACAGGATCGGGCCCACATAGGACCTGTAGCACTGATCCACGTAGGATCGCTGAGTGCTGTAGTCGTCGTCGTCGAATCCACACAGGATCTCTGTACTGTCGTCGTCGCAGTCATAGTAGCAGTAGTAGCAGTATTAGTAGCAGTCACAGTCGCAGCCAACACTAGGGTTCCCGCACACAGCAAGCTCGTACAGAGGGATCTGTTCCATGAGCCGAGAGGCTGATACATCAACTGTCACAAATTCCAGAGTTGATGTATCCAAAAGTTCTGTATCGTCAACAGGAACTCAACGTAACGGACGTCGCGTCGATCGGACGCCCGGTCTGAGAGTTATTGGCATTTTCGTCCCCGGGGCCCGGTTGGTTTTTAAGGCAAAACCAACCTGACCTTACTCTACCTGCGTCCAAACCTCGGGCGGAGTATGCCAAAAGATCCGTCTCACTAAGAGGAACACAACAAAGCTGACGGCACGTCAATCGGACGTCCGTAGCTCATGATATGAGTGTTTCCGCTCCGAAGGCCAGGTTGGTTTCGTGAACGAACCAACCCGGGCAAACTCAAAGTATTCCGAAACTTTGATTGCAATATACCAAGACGACCGTCACGATACAAGGATCGTGTTGCCGCAGACGGTTCATCAATCGGAGGTCCGTGGCTCATGTTATGGCCAAAAGACCGAATCCGTCTCGAAAACGGGGGGTACGGGTCCGGCCCGACCCCCCTGGGTCTGCCCGAACCGGGTCGACCCGAACCGGGTCCACCCGACCCAGGTCCGACCCAGCCCGGTCGGCAGCGGACCGGCGCGGCGGCGCGGTCCGGCGCGGCCCGGCCGGCGGCGGCGCGGCCTGGCGCCGCTGGGGTCACGCGCGGAGGGCTAAGCCCCCGCTTCCATCATGGCGGCGTGGCTTAAGTGCCATGCCTTTTGGAGATCTGGCCACCCTCGTGGGGGCCTTCTTGAGGAAACCGGGGGGCCGCCTGCCCCCCTCAAAGGAACCCCCCCCCCCTCATAAATGGGGGGGGGGTTTAGAGAGTTGACCGGGGGAATTTATTCCCCCGGTCTTTGACCTTCCGGTCGGCCACCTGGCCGGCCGGTTTTTCTCCAACGGGACCGGCAAGCCGGTCCCCTTCCGGTTTCCGACACCGGCGGCCCGGCGTGCCGCCGGTCTTCCCGTCTCGCCGCGGCCCGGAACCGGCCGCGATGTTCGTCGTCCGGCGCGGTGCGACGACACCACGCCCCTCCGCCGCGCCTTCGATTTCCTTCGACACGGCGCGATGGCGTCGCGTTCTTGATGATCCTTCCACGGCGCGGCGCGACGGCGCCGCGCAATATAAGTGTGTGAATAACCGCGTGGTGCGACGGCACCACGCCATCTTGTTTCATCTGCAAGATAAATCAACAAGAACAAAGGAGGGGGTTCGGCCGTGTTCATGCGGTCCGGCCCCCTCACGTTAAATGATAACACATATTTAAATATTCAATATCCTCACGTTAGTCATGCTAGAACCACGAACAATAATAAATAAATAAAAAAATAACAACAACCCCTACCTTGGGTTCAAGTTCGAAGACCGTCAACGACCTGTGGAAGACAACGTCGTGGAGGTCGGGCGTCGCGGTAGTCGTTCGTCAAATCCAATGACGAAGTGGTACGTCTGAAGAGGTACATCGTTGGAGAATCTTCGTATGCCGACGAAGGATGTCCGAGGAGGAAGCGACGTTCCCTTTCGTTGACACGGAAGACGAAGAAGAGAGGAGCGGCGTTCTTCGTCGGAGCTTGAGCGTTCTTCGTAAAAGCTTGAGCGTTCTTCGTCAAAGTTTGAAGAAGAAAGAAAAGCTCTCAAATCCTCTCAAGATGGCTAAACAATTCTAACCAAATAAAATAAGATAGAGTCTTATTTTATTCACAAACTTAAAAAATTGAATTTCAATGGTTTGAAATTCAAATAAGATAACTCCAAAATTAAATGACAATTTGTCATGTCATTTAAAGAGGGGTTAAAGGGAGTTTGAGGGAAGATGGAAGGTTAGGTTCGTGTGGGCCCCACCACACTTAATCCTATCAAGGGAGGTTAAGTGGGTGTGGGTCCCACCCCTAACATCCTTTGAGAGAAGTTAACCAACAAAAGTAAAATAAAAAGTGTTCCACATTTTTATTCAACCTTTTATAATTCTTCCCAAAACTAACTTTCGTCCCGCAATAAACGCAACTTCGGAAAAGGTCTCCTTAAGAAAATATCGGCGTTGCGAGTTCATCGGTGTCCTCAGATTTCAATTCCGAGCACCGGATCAAAAGTTAGAAATTCATGCTCGTTCGTTCACTGAATGTACCCGAGCCAAACTTCTGAAATTGATTCCGGGCACACCGGGCCTCGGAATCAGGTGCCGTCAGAAACCGCGCTCTTGTAAAATTCCAATGAAAATTAAGAAAAAATTTCCCTTGAATTTTACGGGTCTTTACACTCAAGATCTCCACATTTTATGTCCTCATTGCATTATTTAAAATTTCACCTTACATAAGAACTACATGTATCTTGATTCTCATCCTTAAGGGATATGTTTGAAATCCCAAATATTTCATATTTGGGTCCATCCACATATATCAATGAATCTATATTACATCGTCCCTCTAGGCCTATATATCTTGGGATCACGTGGTGTGATGTGGACTTTTGTCCTAATTCATGTTGTTCTTCAAACTTCCTCTTCACATGTATCCCTACAGGGGTCTCCCCTTAGTAGCCTTACAACATGATGTTAAGCTACACAACATCATCATAACAATGTATGGATTTATTCTAGACCTTGTAGGGTAAATATATATGACCAAACATTTATTCATTAAGTCTGTCCCATCAATCCCTTCCATTTATTTGGTTTTCCCCATCTGGGTTTAGTCCATTTCTATGGATACATGTGGTGAGGTGTGAACTTTATTCCACCTTCACATCATATTTTCAACAGCCACACCATGGGCCTCTCCATCTAGTTAATCCTCTTTTCCTTTCATCCTTATCCCTTTATGTTAAAATTCTTGGAATTTTAAGAACCACATATGGCTTGGTTACATACCTTGCTGGATATGTAGAAACACCTAGACACATTGCCTCAGGTCCAGCCAAAGGTCCCTTGACCTTTTCCGGCCGCTTGACCAAAGGTTCCCTATTAGGATTATGCAAGGTGTTGTGTAGAATTTTCCTATCCTCATTCACGTTGGGTAGCCTTTATCACACCATGCACATTCCCTTTAGAACATCGTTCTTCTACATGCATCCAAACCATATGATATTAAACTATGCTACTTTATCCCACATGACATAAAACTATAACATATTTTCTACATGATGTTAAAGTGCAGGGGATAGTCTTGTCACATGAAATTAAACTATGACACCATCATCTTGGCCACATGATGAAAAACAGTACCACATTGTTGTGTTCTCGCTTGATAGGACATCACTTTTTTCATTGTTCAACACCATGCCATTTTACACGACCTACAGTAGGCTTGATTCCCACATAAACACCTAGAATTTACATCCAAGGATGGTTTGTAAATAGAAATTACACAATGAAAATGAAAAAACAAGATTCATCCAATGAATCTTCATTTAGTGTTTAGGCCAAAGCTGCACGACAATCTACTTCAAAACTACGTATGTGTTGATTCCTTCCATTGTAAGTTACATAGGAACTCCCATGCATGTTTCCTCAGGTCCATACCCAGGTCCTTCAATCTTATTTGGAAAAATTTCATGAAATTACCCTTTAGGATTATGCATTGTGTGGTATTGACTTTTCCCATCCTCGTTCATGTTGGGAATGCTTATCACTTCATGTGCATTCCCATCAGAATCTCATTATCCACAAATTCCTAGATACATGACGTTAAACTAAATGACACTTCGATAACTACATATGGATTGATTCCCATGTTCATGGGATACATATGAACACTAAAACATTTTTTCTTCGGGTCCAGCCCCAGGATACACAACACATCTAGTTTTTTCCCCTATCCCTCATCCCTTTGGGATCCATGGTGCGGCATAAGGCCCCTTTACCTTCATTCACATCGAGTCTGCAATAGACACACCATGTGCCCACCTTTGGGATAACTCTCTCACTTTTGTCCTTCCTGTATGAAATTAATATTTATGGCACTTTAGAACTACATATGGATTGATTCTCATCCTCATGGGATATATACCAATTGCTAGAAATTTCTTCTTTGGGTCAATCCCTATGTTTATCAACCCATTTTCCCCTTTCCTCCACTTTTCTTCATGAGTTATTCATTTTTAACTAGACCTATTGACCCATCTTACACCTCTTCAACGCACTAAGATTCACTATGGTTTAGGACATTGAGTGTTGGATTCTACATGGACATACTTTCACTCTGTTACCATGCTTCATGTGTCCCTTTACTTAGATTTCCATCACAATTTACATCCTAAAAGACCCCCGAATGGCATGGCTTATCGTTCTTAACGGTTGCCTACCATTTTGGGCCAATGTTATGGAGGTTTTTAAATGTTATTTTGAAATAGGTTCCACATTACAAATATGGTCAGTGGCCAGACCCCATGTATTTTGTCTCATTTCAGGCCACATGAAATGGATGTTGTTCTTCAAATTTGGTCAACATTCCTCCTTCATTGTTACACAGATGCCATTATGGCCACAATATTAGTATAGTGATTCACATCCCATTCCATATCACCATGTTCAGAAAAAACATTGACACCCTTAGTCTTATCCTTTCACAAACCTTTTCGCACTGGGAGGATGAATCAGTGTCTTGTGGTCATCTTTGACTATGCATCTTTTTCCCTTATTTTGTTCTTCCACATGCAGTAAAGATCTTCTCCACCCTTGTTTCCCACTATATGATTGGATATTCTGGGATAAGGGATTTGGATATGGTTTGTTTTTAAATGGAAGAGTCTGACTTCCTTTTGGTCCAAAATCTATGACCTTAAACTAGGATCTTCGGTCCCCTAGTCTAGGAATCAATACTTTAAACTATGTGTGTTATTTTTGAACTTTGTATCATGGTGTGGGATACATTTTTCCCATTCACATCAAGTTACATTATAATTAAACATAACATATTTTCACTTCAAGAATATTCTATTTTGTTACAAACACTATGACCATTAAACTAAGACTTCTAGTGTTCTAGTTCACATGACATTAAACCACATAATAGATATGATTTTTCTCTACTGAGAGTATATTGTTAATTTATTTATTGTGAAACTACCATACCATCCTCAAGAACTATGTGAATCTTGATTACTACCCATGACAGATATGTATATACACTAAAAAACATTTTCCCAAGCACATCCACAAGATCATTAACCCTTCTATCCCTTTCCCCTAATTACATTAAAATTATATGACCATAAATTGGGAATCCCAAGTCTGTGTAGCATGACGTTAAACTATTCAACAGAGTCCAAGAAGTATGACCTTAAACTATGTGTATTGTCCTGGTCAATTGAAATTAAACAACTTATTATATCATCCTCACCATACGATGCTAAATTACGCATATATAATCCTCATTTTCATGACAAAAAACTGCAAGGCATTTTGGGACCACACTAGAGAAGACCTGTCTGGAGAAGGTTTGATCTTGATTCAGACCTATACACTTACCCAATGTACTTTAACCATGTTGGTGTAATTTCAAGAGGGTTGGACTTTACATGAATAAACCAGCATTCCATAACCACACTTTGTGTGCCCTCTATTTCACATCCTCATTCCCTTTCACGTTTGATGGAACACCCAATCCAGTAGGATTCTTGGACTTAAGGATTTTGGCCATCCTAGGTCCACATTTTAGATGACATTGGATGAAACATCATGTTTGGCGCAATTTTTTCGAAATGATTCAGTAGTTGGACCTTATTTACATGTTCCCATTTTAGGCCAAAGCGATGAAGATGGTTTGTCTTGAAATTGGTCAACTATTATCATCCATCTTCATTCGCACTAATTATGTTCTGAATTTTGTGTATTGCGATTCACACATTCCATTACCATTCATTCAAACTTATTATAGGACCCCTGTAATTATCCTTTCTACGAAATAAATCATGTTGGGTGATGGAATTATGGTTGTTTGGATAACCCTATTCTATAACAACATCTCACATATTTCCCTCGAAAACAAAGAGTGGTCATTCAGACCCTAGATATCTGGTTATTGGTTGGAACACTCAAATTGAAGTTAAATAATTAAACGGCCTTCCCTTAATTCTCAGACCGGGTACGACCCATGTGGGCTTAGGGATTGATTGCTGGTTTTTTCACTATTTCAATTGACATGTTGAAATCAATGTAGATTATAAGACTCATACACACAACCAAAATAAGAAATAATGTTTGAATGTATTCTTTTGAGTTCGTTTGAATTACAAACCCCATGGATTTTCCCCTCCAATTGATTGGTTGTCCTCTTCAATGGGGGATCCCTACTCTACTACTCTCTGGATTATGGCCTCTTGGATTTTCGTCACCTGGTAAGCTCCCTCAATTATTTGATGGCTATGGGGTGCAGTTCATCGCTCTGATCAATGCTTGATCCTAATCAATTAAGTTGTTAAGGATTTCTTTGGATGCTTTCATCACCTTATCCTCATCCTATACCAACTATGGCTTTAATAACATTATGAGTTCTGATTGATAATTAATTAAAGTAGAGTTTTAATTAACCTACAACATCAAGGATTGGATCTCTTGCTTATCCTCATGATGTCTCTTGGTGTTTAAAGACTTTTTCCACTGCCATATGACACCAAGACCTTGATTGTATTCCCATATTTTTATTACAATGTAATCTCAAATGATTATATATGGGCTTCAGGCATCCACTCCACCATCGCATAGTTCGTGTGGCCATGAACGAGTTCTCCCCATCTAGTTTACCCACTATACTTGTCGGGTGTCCATGATGAATCACATGATTTGTTTCCATGAATGGTGACATAAAAACTTGTTATCCTCCTCGTCGAAATTGGTCTTGTCCATCTCTTCAGGGACAACATGTTAATATTCTGGGAAGAGCTCCAAGGATTCATCAGTAGGTTCTATCTCTAGCATCCCATCAGATTGGATGGGATCTATATTGGGTGATTGGTCTTCATCGATGGATTCTACCTCAATAGCATCCCGTTTCGGCCCTCTATTCACCCTACCAATGACCACAACTACTGTGATTTGTTTAGATTGAGCATCCATTATAATGACTAAAGACATTATCCCTAGGAGAAGAGTTCCAGGATCCCCATCCATCCACCCTACTATATCACACACTATTTGAATAATTTTTTTTAAAAACAATACACAAATGTCAGTTGGTCAGGTTTGATGGAAAATATCATGGATTCTATGAGTGAGAGGGGTTTCATTGATCGATTAATTGGTCTCTCCCTCGATATGTTGTCATTGAAACACTAGGACATGCCCCACATATAAGGTTATAAGATACAAATCTTTTAGAAGGGTCACCCCAATTATTGCACACCTACTCGATTCTATAACCACCACCATCCTTGGCATAGACCCCAAAGATAATTCCACTATTGTGCAGGAATGTTTTTTGCATATAAGGTTCTCATGTAAAAGAAAAATTTCAGTTGAGAAATTCTGGATTCCCTAAGAAAGTGTCATAGTAGATCAATTTGACTTTTAACTAAATTGACTCTTCAAACTCTTCCAGCACCAAGGTCGCAACTTCACATTCCTCTAAAGGGATCCCTCTATTATTCTATTATCCCCATGTTGACTCCAAATATTTTTCATTTAAAGGGAAATATTCCTCTTCTTTATGAGACACTAGAAATACTTTCTTGGCAAGGTTGATCTCTAACAGATCCATCCAAATATGGTTGAGGTGGTCACACATCTTAGAGGAATTATGAAATTTTATGTCTTCTTACTTGTTATCCCAATCCTTTAGAAAAGTTGTTTCCTCTTGCATTTCTATGTGGTGTATTTTCTTCCCAGGAGAATGAGTGGATATACTATGGAAACCACTTATTGGCCTCCCATCCTACTAGCTCTACCTATATAGGATATCTAGGTCTTTCATTGCCACTTTCATCCCCCTCGTTATAGGCCCCTGAGTAGTTTAACCTGTCACTTTGGCAGCCACACCATCGGAACATGTTCCTTCCATTTTATGACCCCAACCTCAAGGTTAAGGGGGCACACCATCATCATCACGGAGAGTTTTTCATAACAACATTTCTCCTAGATAGCCTACCTCCTAGTTCTTGCTATATTCTTTTACTAGCCTATAGACATCTTTGGGTGGAGGAAGCTCATTATGCATCGTTTCACCCCCCCATGTAAACAAGAGCCACATCTGCCTCATCACATATAGATGATCCTCATGGTGTACCCCTAGGTATTCATTCAGGGTTAACCACTCCATGCACCAAAACATTTTCACAAAGTAGTTCGGGGTATAGGTCTCACAGATGGGATCGTGGTCAACCCATGCCACTGGAACTCCACCCCAAAATGCCACGATATTGGACAGATGTTCCTCAATTCCAAAGAAATCATCAATGAATACCCCTGTCGGTAGAAAAAACATATGGAAGTTGAATTCATCTTCATTAAAAACCATCATTATCCCTAGCAGTGGAGTCAACTTTGCCGGAATACTCCCCACAGTATTTAGGATTTTTTGTAGGATGTCTGACCCAAGGGGGTAAATAGTGTTCATATATTCTTAGAAGTCCATGGGTTCCGCAATCCATTCATACAAAAAAAGTAGAATTCATCACACCCATATTTCCTTCTTCCCCTTGCTGATGTGCGACATCACCTTGTATAGTTTCGCTAGCATCGGGATCCCAAGGTTGACACATTCCCCCATCGATAGCATGGATTCCATAACATATGTGCTCGGTTGTATGCTCATGCTTGTATCAATGACAAGAAAACATACAACTACAAATAAGTGAAATAATAAATCCGGCTATCTTAACCACTTATTGTTTCATAGTGTTGACATTGTACCCCCCATATATTCCACTGGTTGTCCTCTAGAATTCACAATTATAAACTTCTGTTACTGCACTATGCTCATTGGTGATAGGTGGGAGGCTTTACTATTATCTTCTTAGGAACCACCTCTCCTTGAGTGGCATGTTTTTGTGGTATTTTAATGAAATTTCCATACCATAGATTGATATGGATGTCCCTCCCTGACTATTTTCCACCACCTAAAACCAAGTCCATAAGGGCCTTTTCATCCAAAAGAATCTACTCTGGATCTTCCCATGTATTTTTAATAGGAAAGAACTCATTGTAGATCGCCTCTTGAATGGTAATCTTGGTGATCTGATAGAGATCCTTGAGACTAATGCTAAACTCCTCATGATGAAGACGTAAAGTGTTGGTCCTAGATGCCTACCTACTTAGAATCTCTAGGAACAGGTGTTCCATCTAGTATAAATGGAATTGGGAAGCCCAAAAAATTCATACAGGACTACCCGCATTAGCTCTTATCTAAATTCCTCACAGGATGCACAAACCCAAAAATTCCAAGACTAGTCATCCTTGATGTTTCCTCCCTAGTATTGGTCCTTATAATCGGTCCACCCCTTCTCCATATTCCCTAATTCAAGCTTTATGAAGGTGTGGTACTATGGGGGGAGATACCTCTTGTAGCAACACCCTATTATCAACATTTTTTACATTGTTGTATAGGCAGTTAGCATTGAAAGTAATGTGGTCTTACCATATATGATTGATGGAAGCCCTAAACCACTGGAGGTGGCACAAACACTCCAAAACCAATAATATAGTTCATCTCTACTTTCTTCATGGGTGAGGATGCTATCCCTGACACCGAAGTTGTACATTGGATGTCTCTTGCAAGGGGGTAGTACTTTTTCCCCTCTGAAAATAACACCACTAGGGATTTGTGATATGAATGGCTTCACACATATTCTTAAATCCCTATATTTTCTACCATATCTTCCCTTCGAGAAGAATCAACAGGGAAATACCGATTAGCTTCTTGGTTGACCGTCTCTTTCCCAAAGACATATGTTTTTTTTCTTTCTTGGTCACACAGCTAGCTCACAGAGCTCGAATGTAGAGATCGATCGTAGAGGCCGATCGATGTGCTACCTCATAGAGAACAGTCTCAAAATCGATAATTTTAGAGCATATGGGCACAAAGCCTAAGGAATTACAACACATCACAAAACTAGAAGGGATCACAGAACCTATGAACTCAAAGAGAATTTTCGTAGAGTACTATAGCTTTTGAAATCGGGAGCCCAAAACCTCAGTTTGTAGCAACAGATGTCGAAAAAATAAGGCTCCTCACACTCTTTTTATAGTCAATGACCCCTTATATTTATGGTTCTCATGGTAGACCCGAATATCGCAATGATCTTGGCCACAAATGATTCAAGGTGCAGTTATCTTGTTCTCTGCCTACATGCATCGTGAATCTACATTGAGATCTGGCTTGTTTTGGTGACCTACCCTTAGAATCTCAAACTAATTTTATCCTCGGCTCCCATTCTGATGGGTTTATTTTTTGGAGAAAAATATGATATTGGAAATGAATTAGCAATGGATCCAAAAAAATATCCGAACAAAGGGCCGCACTATGAAGCTCATTCACGAAGCCCACTAGCATCACAAAGCTACAAAGCCGCTTGGATGCCTCCTCAGTGACCGCCATAATGAATTGAAGAAATACTAAGTGATTCTAAGGAAATTCACAAGAGACTATGTGACCACCGTAGAAAAAGTGACAGACTCCTCTGAGAGTTTGAGTAACTTGATAGCAGTCTAATGCCACTATGACTGCCATAGAGGGAGTGATGGAATCCTTTGTGACGCTGAGAAACATGATGGATCTACCTCTAATTGCAAAGAAAAAATGATTTTCTAAACCTCCCTTAGAACATCATCCCCCTGGGGCCTATAAATACACTAATCCCCTTGATCCATAGGATTGAAACCCTGTCCTTTTTCCCTCTGAATTCCTAAATCACAATGAATCTTCTACTCTATGATTCATTGAGAAAACTAATCGTGTGAGGTACTAGTGATTTGGTAATTTTTTTCCGTTGATCAATTTTTCCTCTAAATTTAATGGAGATGCCAATTGAAAATTATTTTGGCCACTGAAAATGGAGGAGATCACTTTCGGTACATGGAGCTTCACAAATCACTCATATTTCATGAAACACCCTCTAAGAACATGTAGAATCCATGCCTAGTTTGGGTCACTATGCTTCATGGAGAACCCTCCTTCTTAAAACCCCTTTACTTCACGATGCACTGAAGACTCAATAATACCCTATATGTGAGCCCTTTTATATCACAAACCTCACTCTCATATGGCCCTCCTTGATTTTGCTATGTGATTTTAAGATCTCCCAAGTGGTGCTTAATGTTGAATTCCCATGCATCATCCTTCTTTGCATTAGTATGATAACATATATTTCTTCATCGCATATCCATGATAACATGTAACCATCACTGCATGACATTAAACTACCAAGAACCAACTTCTTAAACACATGTGGTTAAACTGTGACCATGGAATGAGGGAATGGTTTGAGAATACCAAGATGGGGATGGCCATGAGCACCCTCTCACTCATCCTCTCCCTTTGAGATTTATCACCATGCGCACCTCAGGTGGAATCTGTGTAAGCCACGACCCAGCTTGAATGGAAACTGCTTGTTTGAAGGGCACATCCTCCTCATACATTGGGACATCCTACTTGGGATTCCCTCTCTGAGTAAGCCCATGTTTCCTCTTTGGGATTCCAACCATTCGTAACCCCTACTCCACACCTCACAGATGCACCATTCATTACACAATCATCAGGTCTTCTATTATCCCTTATTTCTCACACCATGATTGAATCACATGGGCTTTGAGTATGTATTGAACATGACATTATCTTAAGGTCTTTAACCATAGAAAAACGTTAATCCCATATACACAAAAATTCATGGATGTTAATATTTGGGCCTTTTCAAGAATGGTAAATATGAAGCCTCCCCAACGTAGAATACCATCAACCATCAGTCCCAATCACTTTTCGTTGGTTCAAACTAGTCCCACAATATGTTAAATAGTATTCCCCATTTTTATGGACTAAAATTAAACTGTATTCCCCTTTCATCCCACATAACAGTAAACTGTATTCTCCTTTCATCTCACATGATGCTAAAAAGTATCTCCATAATACATGGGTTTTGATCCCTTTTCGGTATGTAGTATTCCTCTCTAAGGTTCAACTAGAAACTCTATAGAACATTGGTTTCCTTATTTAGGGACCCAAATACTCAGACCTCCCCCATTTTGTGGTGTCTGAACGGTTCCTTGGTTTCTAACTATCCATAATCCTCAAAATCAACCGATACTGTTCCAACAAAGAGTGTCCCTCTTGTGATGGTCTTCTAACCATGCATAATCACCACAACATATCTTCAGGTCATTGTCCTTTGTGTGCACCCTGAGTATGTGCACCATTCTGAAACAATGTTTAATTTGATCTTTTACCCTTTTGAGAATGGTATGTAAGAAACTTCCTCAATGTTCAAGCCCATCTCCCATGTCCCATATTGGTCTCTCCCTCGAGCCTTCATGTCTCGGTATGATGTTTCCTAACCCTGGAGTTTCTACTTCTTATGGGTACCATCCATGCCTCTATTCACATGATCCACCTCCTCTAGTGTCACATCTCCCCATTCTAAGAACCACGAGGACTTTGATTCCCTATCACAGGGATATGTAGGAAACCTCTCTGAGAATCAATCCATGTACCACCACCGTCACACTGGTGTTCAGTTCCATTCCCAATAATTCTATCCTTTGACACTTCATCCATGTCCATCCTAATTTTACATGGGCTTCTACAGATTGGTGAAATCATAAAATCCATATAGGATGCTAACCACGCATAAGCCCAAACACGTGCCCAAGATGTTATCCAATTGGTAAACTATGATTTTATGCCACACAAATTCAAACTATGTGGGTTTTGATCTCTGTCCCCTACATAGGGTACACAAGTATCCTCTTTGAGGTTCAGTCACAGCCAATGGTAAACCATGATGTCCCCTTTTCGTGGACACATTCTCCTCTCTGATCCGCCTTTTATAGCATCCAATGAAGTCTTCACCATTTTAAACCTTCCCGTTTGTGGGACACTCTATCCTAGGCCCGCTATCATTGGGAATTCTGACCTATCCACTTATTACTATTTCTATATACTCCCTACTAGGGATATACCCATCTGACCCACTCCTATAAGTGTTCTGATCAATATGATCCATATCCACTAGTTATTAAACTCGGGGCATACCCTATGTGAAACATAGAAATCCAATGAAAAACTTATAAACATGCCTCCAACATATAATTTCCCTCATTCTATGGGGGATGCATCGAGGTTCCACGCCCTCAAGAATCCCCAATACATTGAAAAATCTTGGGGTACCATTGTCTCAGCATCCATACATGCCAACAATTCCACAACATGAATACTCCCTTGACTGAAGGTTTCTACCCTGACTTGACCCCTTGGAATGCCCTAATAGAAGTAATGTAATTAACTGGAGTCCACAAAGATATATAAGAGATAAGTGTTTCACAAACAACATCTTAATTTTTTTGGGAGTCCCTAAATAGGTGATAAATTCCGAGGAGGAATCCACAGATGATGAGACCGACATCCCATCACCCTGTATTGATCAAGGAGCTAACATCTCTGCAGAAGTGATCAATGCCACTTACCTTTGGAAAGCGGGAATATGGGGAAACAACCAGCGCATCGTCACAGATAGTTGCGTGCCTCGGTAAAAGCATCATAAAAATTACATATAGACCAAGGATTCTTAACATATCCCCCAAAATACTATATTTACTTTTAGAAATATTTCACAAACTATTAAATTCACTATAAATGTGTTTAACCCCATGATTTTTAGAGTTATATAAAACACTTACAAAACCACATCTACATGATTAGTATTTTGGCTTTCTTCCTCCAAAATATTTCACACATAGATATTTTTCAAACAAAATGAAATTCATCATGGTGTGTTTCTCTACATTTTAAGATATAAAATATATCCTTGATAAATCCAAATAAATAACACTAATTCCAAAAATGACATGTTATCTAACAAATACACAAGATTAGGGAATTAATTTTAAACCATGACCACCTCCATGGAATATTAATCTCAATTTTATACTGTGAAAAACATCCCAGTTGTTTTCGATATTTTGATGTTCTAAAACCACTGAAAATGGATAATCTATGATGTAGTGTAATGTTATTTTGATTCTAGTATGAATTTAATTCATTAAGACAACAAAAGGACATCTATGTTATTTCATCAATAGTGACTTTTTATAGGTGTGTACCAGAACTAAAAACACCTTATGAAATAATAATATTAATTTTTATTTATATTTTAATGTGACAACAATTAATCAAGACCACCACAACAACCCTATAAATTATAATAAATCTTTTAGAATATAAAAGGTAAAACTCCTTGAAAAAAACACTTTAAAAATCCCTATTTAATATTTTAATGACAATTATCCTTCAAAACAAAACACTATTGTGATCTTCAAACAAAATCTTGGTGATGTCACCTACTACTGTCAAAATTCATCTTCAGCCGTCATGAATTTCCAATAAATCTCAAATAATTCGCTAACATCTGAATAAACATCACTTATATTGAATCATCATGACACAACTCACTTTAAAAATTACTTACATATTCACAAAAAAAGAAAATGCATAAATCATATCCACTCTAGGAATTTCAAAAAATTGAAGAAACTCAGTAATATTCCCAATCAACATCTCAACACCTCTTGGATTCAATAATATTCCCTTTTATATTTTGTTTTCCACTAAGGAATGTAAAAAAACATAAAAAATTAAACTCTTAAAAATGGATCACCATTAAAAAATTCTTTTCCTTAATAAGAAAAATTATGGAACTAAATGAGAACATTTATAATATAATATCAACATATACATAAATAGGTTACCTATATTCTAATTCAATAAACCAGATCTCATAATCTCTTCATAGATGAAGTGAAAAAACTAGAATAGAATATGTGTGAATCAATACTCCATCATCCCAATCCTCATAAACAAATACTTGTTCTTTGGTAACAACAAATTCCCTCATGTGTATAAATAATATTATTAAAATTGTTCAAACATTCATCATCCTGAATTCACAATGTTATCCTACTAATAATGATATTTATTTACATACTCTCCCTATATAGGTTGAACTCATAACATTATATTACTCCTCCTATATAGTTTTCTCTCCCTTGGTTCGTTAGAGAATCAATATATAAAAATAGTTTGGATTCATTAACTCATACACTGATAATAGTAATCCAATGGTGATTATTTGAGTTGGGGGAGAACACCATACTATATCATTATGATGTAACGACAACTGATTATTAGAATATAATATTTTTCCAAATGAATACTTTGTTTAATACCATTCTCTATAAGTAGATCCAAATGAAAACAAGGCATGACATATTAAATGAACATTATTAAGAAATTATATGATGGGTAAATAATCTAGTAAATAAAAAGACAGTAATTAATTAAATTTTATTAAATTCATGAAATATAATTTAAATATGATTCAATAGTTCTTTATCAAATCTTTTTTAAGTGTTAAAAAATTAAATCAACCACTATTATGTTATTATTATGATATAAAATTTAATTTAAATAAATGGAATACTATTTTATGAATTTTTAAATTTACAATTTATATGAGATAATACGATTAACACTAAATATTTCATAAAGTAAAATTTCAATTATATAATTTTACCTTTATATTATAATTTTTTTAAAAAGTAAAATTTATACATTTTATAATATTAATTTAAAATAATTATCATAATTATTTAATTCCAAATATAATTGTTTTTACAAAACCGATATTTTTTTTAAATAATTTATCTAGTGGTGAATATAAAAGAAATATAGTGATTACATAAGTCAAAGTGATTATTATTATATCAATAAGAATGTGTATATTAAAAACAAATAAAACCTTCTTCATAAAAAAATAATCATTAAGGGTTAAATATGTACAATTAAGAATACCATTTTGAATGTAGGAAGAATATTTTAAAGAATTTTTGTAATATTTTATATTAAGAGAAACCATTTTAGACTATTATTCTAAATAGAAATTACTTTTTAAAAATTAATTTCTGGATTTCTATTACATCCACAGAAATATATTAATGTTATACTATTCCAATTTATATACAAGAAGTTAAAAATAGTGGTATTTGAAACAATTAACTAATTTCATAGATTACATATATTGTTTTTAATAGGTATTCTGAATGATAATATTATATATCATACAATAGATTTATCCAAAAAACATTTATCACATAAAATTTACATAATATTTGAAATTATAATTTTACATTTATAAATAGTAGCATACTTTTTTTGGATCATATGATAAATTATATATGGTAAGACTAGTAATCATGGTAATATATAAAATTACAACAGTTTTAAATAGTGGGGTAAATATTGTGAAACATGTTAAAAACATGACAAAATTGACTTAATGGGTATTTTGAGACTTTATATCATATCCCAATAAGTTATTAAACATTTTTGGAGCAAGATAAGATACATAACATGTGATCCATTTATATTAAGGTGTTATAATTACAAAATATACATTATCAACCCATATAAACAAGGCCTCAGTACAAACATTTTAGACGACCCAAAACATTTAGATACTACATAAAAATACAAACTTCTTAATTTATCTATAATATTAATATTTTTATTTTAGATAATAGTTAAAATAAATTGTCTTAATAAATCCATTTATATGGAATCCTTAATGGAAAAAAGAAATTATTTCAATAGGGGAACATATTTTTCCGTTATTTTTCATTCTACATTATTTTTCATTTCAAAATTTTCAATTCCAATATAATTACATAAGTTCGTTTTGTATGATGAATTATATTTTTCTAATTAAATAAATAATAAGAAATTATTAAATTTTTAATTATGAAAAATGAAACCATAATTCATGGGAAGTGCAGACTGCCACCTCAATCTGATGAAAACATCAATTTTGTTCACCTCTACACATCTACGATAAATATATTTGTATAAGGGGATAATTAATATTAGTATCCAGATTTTCTCACACATTATTCAAGAAAAATATATTTACCATCCAGTTTATAGACTACCATGTCCATAAAGTAACATATTTCGTTTTTCATCTTTATTCATAATTATTTATTAAACTTTATTAAATTATAATTTCCCTTTTTGAAATTACATAAATCATATAATTATTTTTAAATATTGGTGAAATTATTTAAAATTAAATAACTTACATTCTCATTATCATGAATTAATTTTGGTATGTTCTTATTTGGGTTGGTGTAACCACCCACATGAATAATGTAACAAAATAATATCACTGAAAACAATTAAATAAAAATTAATGATGACATACTATATAAATAAGTAAATAATTATTTTAATTTTCTTTTGTAAGGTTGTAATTAATATTTAACACATTAATTAATAAAAATTCATTCATATGTTTAAAATCCATAACACATGCATTACACTAATTTTGAATATAAGAACTATGACTAAAAAATTATTGATTAAAATTATTACATTATAAAATATACTTAAAATATATTAGAATAATTTTTATAATATATGATTGAAGAAAAATTAGAAAAGAATGGATAATAATACCAATATTCTAAAACTATTTTTAAAAAATAAAAACTATTCACACCCAATATTGTATGTAGATAATAAATAAATAGCGATCATATTTTAACTAATTTTAAATAATGATTATAAAATGTTATATAAAAAACCTTAATATTTTAAAATATAAACATCATATTCGATTGAGTATATGAAAATAAATGAAATCATTAGAAGATATAGAAACACCCAAAGACATTATGACATATTTCAGTTTAAATAAATTCAATTTCATTGATTGCTTTCATTACACACAAATATTAGTTTAAACGAAATATGATAATCTATTAAAATATAATTATCTAAACATGAACATGGTAACCTAGAAGTTAGTATGGTGGATATGAATAGTTATACCTAAATTATGAAAATTATTTAGTTTAAACTTGAAAAAAATAATTTATTTTTTCATATTGATTATAAGTAAAACAATAATCCTTTGAAAGAAAACGTTTTTTTACTGAAAAAAATTTATTTTTATAAATGGAAGTTTATTCATTCTTTTCACAGATAAGATAAAATTATTTTCAACACTTTTAGAAAATTTATATTTGAAAATTAGTCTTTATTTTTGAAACCATCATATAAAAATTATCATTGGATGAATTATAATGAATATAATGATAAGATTAATATACTCATTAATAGTGATAAATTAATGATTTTTACTAGAAGCATGATTTTATTTGAAATTATTTTGAAAATTTGACAATATTTTAATTTTTTTTAAATTAAAATTATATAAATAATATAAATATTAAACTTATTTAGTTAATTTTAATCAGTTTCAAATTAAATTTTGACATTAAATTATTGTAAACCTATGACAATTGTTTAATTAGAAAATCACTCAATTTTTATGTGTGTGGTTTAATATTAAATTTATTTCTTCGACATTTATGAATTACATTTATGAAAATTGATTACATATATTTATTAAATTAGATTTATATAATCTAATTTATTTTAGCATCAATTTTTATTACATTTAATAGTTACAACCAAACAAATTAATTACCTTTCTTAATGTGATGTTTGCTATATTAGGGATTAATTTAAGTAGATGAGGGATTAAAATGATTTATAACTTTTTGAAAAATCATTTTATGTAAATATTATGACCGTATAATCTCAAATATTTAATAATGGCATGTTTTGGAGGCTTTATTCAATAGAAAAACGTGAGTATCAATTTATGTTTTTAAAAAATTCTATGCCTTTTCACTAAACAACTTTTAAAAGGTTGTACCCTCTCCTCCCTAATTAAAATTTAAAAACCAATTACATCATCCAATACATTAACCAATAAATTCCATTATTCCCTCTCCATATCTTTGTGTCCTTATTTTATTAGGAAACCATCTTATAAATAATTTAGTATTAAACAATATGAGTCTCTCTGAAAAATATATAAAATTTGTAAAGATGTATATATGATTATTTTGTTCATCCACTTCAATAAAACCTTGTAAAAAATTATAATATAATAACACCAGTATATATAATGTAATTACAGTTTATTAAATTATAGAATATTCTATATACATCTCTACTTGTTACAAATGAAGAAAAAAATATCAATCATGTGTATGGTAAACTATCGCCTAATGAACAAATGTAATTTTCAATCCCTCAACACCATTCACTGAATAATATAAATATGTATTTAACATATTTTTTTATATTTTTGAAAAAATTTATTCCTTTGTAATTATTATATAACATATTTATTCTTACTTCCCATTTCGTGTAGGATACAATTACATCACTAACATTAATGGAATATTACTACCTCATTAAGAGATGTGTTTCCTTTTTCACATATTAATTACATGAATGGTATTAAGTTTAAATATGAATAAAAATTGTGATATTTATTATATATCCAATACTAAAGAAATATAATGACCTCTAAGTTTCTACTATCCAATCTGTTGGGAAAAAATGTCATCACTCATCTGTATATGTGGATTATTGCCCCAACAAAGAGATGTGAAATGATTTTGTTAATTTAATGGATAGAAATAATAATTTATTTTCATGATATTAATTATATATATAAAATGATAATGATTATATATACTTAAAGTATAATTAAATTTCCTTTCATTCCATCCATTTGGAAAATTTAGACAACATTCATGCATACATACGCTCTACCAGCTAAATGGATAGTTTAATTCATTCTCTATCTAAAACATTAATTGACTACTATAAATACATGTAAAATTAATCTATTTTATATTTATATCATGGTTAGAATTGAATAAATTTTTTTAATCAAGATCAAATAAAATAGGAAAAAACATATGAAAAAATTCATTAAATGATGAAATAAAAAATAGTTATTTTAAGAGAGTGGGTGATAAAAGACTATAATTAAATCATATATGTTATGATATACACGAAAATGGTTATATAATATATTCCAAATTAACCAATATTTATTATATAAGAATTTTATACACTTAGAAATGAAATTGATCCATTAATAATGGTTTACTCATCTCACTTTTACTTCTATGAGACATACACCATATTCATCACTTGTTCATTTGTGTGGTGTATATAATAAACCTTTTGATATTTTATATCATTAAACTATTTTTATAGGTGGTATTTAATTTTATTTTTATTTTTATTTTATTTATGGGGCTTATGATTACAAATTTAAAAAAGTGGTAATAGTTTGTTTCATAATCTCAACATTATTCAAGTTTTTTTTGTTTACGTATCCATCAAGGTAATTATTTGATATTTATATATTAAAATAAATATAATTTATTATCTTATGGGTATAAAGAAAATTTTCCAAGTAAAATTACTATTTATTCAATTATATATACTTAAAATGTTTGATAATATGTTTTTAACACAATCTGACATTATTTCTCTCTTAAGTGGAAAATCATTTTTCATCAAAATCTATGATTTCTAAAAAAGATTTTTTATACTTTAATAAAATTATTAAAAAAATTTACATTATAATTTTTTAGAAAAATGAATTAAATCTTCATTATTTTCTACCAAAAATCCCCTTTGTATTTTATCAAAAATGTGAATTGAGTCTATGTTATACCATATACGACATAAATGGAATTTCAATCTATAATGACCACTCAATGTTTTAAATAATATTTTAATATTCTAAAAAGTTATTTTCAAATATATATGTATTTTTAAAATATTTTTTTAAATTTTGGTTTAAACTATTTTCAAATTTAAATGGTTAATTTCATCAAAAATGTGTTTTATAACATTATTATCATTTTTCAATTCATATATGACATCAGTAGTTTCTTATTGTTATGATAAAAAAAGGATATATTTTATTTTTATCATTCATATTATTTATTTGATGGGTTACAATTTTTTTACAGAGGATGTATAATTTTATTAAAATTTAGCATATTACTCTTAATAGATTTTGATTATGTTTATTTGATTAGGGTTTGAATTTATATTTTATATGTTATTTTATGAATATGAATGCTTAGGATGATTGTGTTTCAACCATTTTATATGTGTAATTCATTATCATTTGTAATTTATGGGTGGGGAATAGTTATATATACACACATGATGCATCAATGGGTCTCATTAAACAAATTATTTGGCTAAACTAGATGTGTTTCTACAAATATGTTTAAACTATATTTTGAATGGTATTGATTGTATGATTCAAAATGTTAGGAATTATGAATTACAAATTATAAGGTTGTTTATTTATTTACAAGTGAATATTTTATTAGTTATAACTTATTTGAATAATTTTTAATCTCATCAAATTATTTATAAGGACTTATTGGATCATCATCTATTTTTTCCAAATTGTTTTGATTTTATTCATTTAATTGATGGTGTTTCAGTTATTTACTTTTCTATATTTATTAATATTATTTATTCATGGTTTCTTCCATTTTACTCATTTCTCTAAAAACCATATGAGCTAACCCTTTTCTTCTTATTTATTATCCCTAAGTTGAAATGAATTATTTTCAAATTGATATGTTTGTATTTTCAAAGGGGAATAATGGTGTTCTATTTAAAAATATATTGTGTGTCTTATGATTAAATTATAATTTGAATATCATGTATGTATATATTTTCCCATACTACAAATATATTTTTTTTTCATTTGGATTGTAAAAGCCTCTATATAGTAACAATGTAATCAAGTGGACACTGGATCTAGGTTACTCGAGTTAGGGTTGTTAAGTTTGGTATTAGGGAAATATTAATTTAATCCTTGTGATCTCGATTTAATAAATCATATATTATTGAACTTAAACATATGATAAAAATTGATTATATTTATAGAAGAATAACATAATGTTTTGATATAGTAGATATAATGTATATTATAGAGGAATATATCCCTTTTGGAATATGTAGGTGGATTTGGTTTGGAACAAAATGCACCTCGGGGCAATATCTCTGAAAAAGGCATATTGGGATGGACTCTAGAGTTACCATGTATCCAAAATGGGAATTATTGTGAACATGTTTTGAAACTCCCAAGGGATAATATTTATATAACAATATTATTTTCAAAAAATATTATGAATGATTTTAGGATATTTTTATGATTTCGTTCATTTCCCGAATAAAATGTGTCTCTGATTATGAGGTTATCGATGCATAAAATTTTCAATTTATGTCCGGTGTTTATATTTATTTTGGGTTATACATTATTATAAATAAATTTATTATATAATATAGTGTCATCTATTTTTTAGAAATTGGTCCCAACAGAAATAATTGGAACTATATTAATGATCAAAATATAATGGGTAAGAATGAATAGACCATTAATGAGATTAAGAAAAAAAATATAAGGGAACTAGTTTCTGAAAAATTCTCATCATATGTGGAAATTAAACCATGAACTTTAAAAACAAATAAATATTTATCTATGTATTATGGATTCAAAGGTAATAAAGAGGAGAAGATGATGACATAACAACAAATTGAATAAGGGAATATGGGAAAAAATGGCTTCCCCAAAATTGATAATTGTGGAAAGTGAAACGCCATGACTTGCTTGAATGGAATGGGAGTTTGTTATATGTGTTGAGAGAATTTCTATCATTATCATAATTTTGATGTTAAGAATGAAATTTAAAATTTTGTTTGATTCATCTATAAGTAGATATGGAAT
The DNA here is from genome assembly GCA_963277665.1 of Viscum album. Lineage (NCBI taxonomy): Eukaryota > Viridiplantae > Streptophyta > Magnoliopsida > Santalales > Viscaceae > Viscum > Viscum album. Next base: position 1,173,671,286 of record OY728153.1, on the reverse strand, counting down.
TAGACAAATGAATGCACCAATCATCACGGGAATAAACCACAACTGAATCTAAGGTATCATGTTCAGGCATATACTACTATAATTGAAGACATGGAATTCTTAATTTTTATGTTTTTAGAATCAAGAATTATTTTATATGAGTATTATTATCAATTATATAATGGATATAGGAACTATTACATATAAAAGGATTGTACTTTATGAATTTTAAAAGGATTGGAGAGCATCTATTGAGTAGAACCAATGACCAAGATAAGTGATTTAGTATCAAGATTTACCTCATGAAAAAAATAACTAAGAGATTATAACCCATAATACGTGCCAGATGTTGAGATAATAGGGATAATTTTTTGATATTGTGTCGGTGACCAAGAAATGGGTTATAGGTTTGATGGTTTATTTTATATTTTCTTATGGTTATAAGAGTATTAATTTTTGGAACATTTTTGAAAACTAGATATTTTATACTTGTTAGAAGGCATGTTTTCATTATGGTTTTATGGTGATCAAGGTATTCAAATATTTTTAATTTTACATTTAGGGATACATTATATTGAATAGGGAATATAATGATGATTTAGTGTCCTTCGTACAAAAACTTTTGACTCTATATTAGGATAGACATATATTTTGGTGAGTATAATGGTTATATATATATGGAATGAATTTCAATGAATTATAGTTGTTATTAGATATCTTTTACTACCATTTTTTGTAAAATACTATGATATAGGAGGAATAAATTATCATTCTAATGATCATTAAAATGTTCTTCAGCCATGAAAATTCATTTGGGATATTCATTTCATTGTGTAAGTAATGATGTTATAATTGATCAAGTAATAACCAAAGGATGAAATTTTATCAATGATATATATATATAATAAATATATTTTTAGATGTTCTCTATATAGATGGAAATTTAATTCCTCAACTCTAGTAAATTGATTTGGAAACAAATATGTTATCCCAGAAACTTAATTTTTGTTTTATATTAAGGATCCTTAACACATCAATAATTTATTTATTTTTATTGTTTTTAACATTCTCTAAAAATTTAATTTTTTTGGATCAATGGACACTAGAAAACACCATCATTATTTGGGAATTATTCCTTTCTTCAATGTCCATATCTTCACATCCCACCAATGTTCTCTTCCATGGAATCCTTGTAATGCTAGAAGACTATTGTAATTACCATTATCCATTACTAATAATATTTTTAATTTAAACATATCAAAAAAAATTATATCAATGAAATTTATTTATATTTTAGACCTCGGGTTATAAGTATCATATTTAAATTTCCAGTATGCAATTTATTTAAATGTTAAGATTTAACCCCCTGAGATGTTAAAAGCGGAACAATATGTTTGATAGATTACATGAAATGAATCATTGATATTAGAATACAATTAAAAACCCTTAGAAATTATGATACAGATTTTTTTTAAAAATATATTATATTTTGTAGCTTTTATTACACGTAATAACATGTTTGTGTGAATTACAATACTCCATTAAAATAGGATTATTTTAACAAGACCTTTATAACATAACATTATGATAGAGTATATTAAAAATATTAACTAAATTATTATTATTATATGGTTTAAACATGTATTACATAATTTAAATGTTTATATATTGATTAAAATAAATGTAGAATTATTTGAATGAAAATGTGATTTTTTTTGAAAAAATATATATTTCTAAAATGGTTTTTATTCTTGATTTGTGAACAAAATTAAAAATAAATTGGATAAAATTTTATAAAATTTTATTGAATATGTAATAATAATTTTTTAAATCTATAATTCAAAAATATCTTTGGTTTAATGTTTGATAATTTTCTAAAATGATTAATATTTCAATGAATAGTGAAAAATAATGATTTGTATTGGAAACTAATTTTTTTTAAATTATTTAAAAAATTTAATTATATTTTAAGTGCCATTAGTTCAATTATAATAAAATTTAACTAATTTATGTCATTGTGATGAATTTCATATTTTAATTTTATATAAAAACATTCAATACATATGGTATTTTTCACTTTGGAAAACCTCTCTTTCGTCACGTGTGTAGTATAATTTTATATCAAACACTGAAACATTAATAAATTGAATTTCGGAAAATGGGTTACTTATTTTTAATAATAATATTTTATATCATATAATATTTTCAACATAATTTTACAAATTAATGAATAGTGCAAATAGAAAAATTAATTAATTACATGAAGGTAAAAAAGGGTTTACAGAGGGGTTAAACTAAAAAAGAAAAGTGTTATAAAAGACCTATAAATTATCAATATCCAACCTTATAACCATATTTAAACCCTATAACAACTAATTTTATGTAATATCACATTATGAGGCTTTTTATTGAGAAATATTTGGTATCACTTTATCTTTTAAAAATGTCCATGTGTTTCCTTTCCCTCATTTATAAAAGGCCACCCATCTCCTCCATTATTATCACATGAAAAACAATTGAATTATAAAATAACCTCTCAATTAAAATAAATAATTAACTTACCACATCCTATAATCCTTATATTTATTATTATATCCTCCTTTTAGGGATCTAGGTATACACGTAAACAGTATCTATGAGAAAGTGATAAAATTCATAATCCTGCGTATTTGTTTTAAATCCTCTTCAACATCCTTTAATCAATCTATAAATATGATTATATAACCACAATAGTATCTCACATATAATGATTTTTATGTTAATATAATAACAATGATCCCTATCTACTTCTATAAAACATGATATAATTGGTTTAGGCATCTACAAGGCAGACTATCACCTCGCTAACCGATTTATTTAATTTTCCAAAACCATATTTCAAGGATGAATATATTGATGTATTTAAAATGTTTATATGATATATATTAATTTTTTATAATTATTAATTTATTATATCACATATAACTTATAAGTTTCTATTATTTTGGAGATATGATAACATCACTCATTTACACAGTGGACATCCACCCCACGGAGTGATGTGATCCTTTTTTCACATACCCTTTACATGAATGGTATTAATATTAATTTTAATGAATATTTTTTATATTAAATATAAAAAAATAATTTTAGAAATATAACATATTATCTAAAATCTTACCTTCAAATCCTTTGGTAAATAATAATGTCACTCATACCTATGTGTGGACTACCAAATCCATGTTGTGATGTGAAATGATTTTATTTTTATTTTTAAATGGATGATAACAAGGAATTATTTTATTAATATTAATAATATATAACTTGTAATGATTCAATACTATTTATTTATGATATAATATCATTTCATTCCATCTATCCAGAAAAACACAAACAACATTCATGCACATGCACAACTGACCATCTCTACGAATGGTGCAATCCATTCTACACCTCTATCTTTTATTGAAAGAAATAAAAACATATTTAATGAATATATGTGATTTTTATATCATTTTTTAAATTATTTGGAATATTTATCCATGATAAATTTAAAAGGACCATAATTATTGAAAAAAACAGAAATGGTAAATAATTAATTATCACCTAAAACAATGATATCGACAATGAATTCTTAATAAACAGGTTCTAGAATGCAATATATAAATGAAATGTAATACAAAATATATGAGTATGGTTATATACTATATTTATAATAAAAATATATTTATTATACATCAAATTTGGGCACATATTAATGACATGAATACCGAGAGAAAAGTGTTTTCTCATCACAATTTTACTTCTGTAAGACATATGCCATATTATCTAGATATTCCATTATGTGGAATATATAGTACCCCTTTTATATGGGACATTGTGAACCAATTTTTCATCAATACATTCAATATTTCATTTTTATATATTTCATTCTTGGATATTTTCATTCACATGTTATCAGAGAGGTATAGGTTTTATTTCTATATCTGATCATTATTTAGGATTGTTTTTGTTTAACTCTCACTTGGGGAAATTATTCCATATTTATATAATACGTTATATATATATATATATTCTTTTATTATGTCTATTTGTGAACAAATTAAATTAATTGTACCATTTTTACACTAATTGTTACGTAAAATAATAAAATTTTGTTTTTAGAATGTCTGGCATTATTTCTCACTTCAGTCAGAAAATGTTTTTCAACAAAATCTGTGTCGTCAAATAATGGTTTCAAAAATGTTTCATCGTTTTTCAAACGGATTAATTTAATAAATTTTTTAACATTTTTAATTTTTTTAAAAACATTTTATGGAATATTCATGTATTTTTCAAGAGAATCATTATTTGGATTTTACTAAAAATATGAAAGGAATTTATTTTATCATGTCTAGAATGAATATAATATCATAAATTCATGAAAACTAAATATTTTATAGAATATTTTACAATTTTCAGTAGGTTATGTTCAATGGAATTAATTTAAAAAAATGTAATAAATTATTATGCTATTTCTATTCATCAATGACATAAACCAATTATCATAATTACAATCCATTTTATATATATCTTATTTATATTATCATTATTTTTTATTTGTATGGTTTATGATCAGTTGGATTATGGATGTGAAAATTTATTAACATTAACAGTATTTATAAAGATGATTTATGATTATGTTTATTTTATTTGGTTGTGTAATAAAATTTCCCACATGAGTTTTGGAATACAAGTGTTTATATTGATTATGATTCACCCAATTCATATGAAGGAGGTGTTTGAAATAGAACATTATAGGTGGGTCCCATATATAGAGAGCCTGCCAATTCATCGACAGTTATCAAGAAAAAAAACCAGTTTGAGAAAATTATATTGGTATCTACCCACATATTTAAAATTCCTTAGGAAATGAATTTATTGTATATTTTAGATGACATGCATTAGGAATTGGCCCAGTATAAGAACTATTATCAATGTCCAAGTGATTATTATATTAGTTAGAATATTAATGGATATGTTTCAAGATCATTGGTTGTTTTATATGGTTTTATTGGGTCATATTTTATTTTAACCATATTATTCGGTGTTATTTTATTAAATTGAAATTGTTTCAATTATTTAACTTTCCATATAGATGATGCATATTTTATCATTATAAATTGCATTGTAATCATGTATTTTATAAGCATTTAATATCACCCCATTATTATGTTTTGTTTTCCCTATGATTCCAAAAAGTGTTATCTGATTTATACACAAGTATATAATAAGGGAAATACATTATTTCTAAAATATAATAATTTTTGTATTCTATTAATAAAATGAAATTTTAATTTCATGTATTTATCTAGTTTAACAAGACTACTAAACTATTATTTCCATTGAAATGTGATAGCTTTTATCTAGTTCCAAAATAATAATATTGATGTCATATCTAGGATTCTGGATTTAGGTTTGTTACATTATATATATTAATAAGGTTCATAAATGTATTATTATTATATAGTTTTATTATAATTTAGATTCATATACTTTATAGGTAACTAAAAATTAATACAAGGGGTTCTTTTTCACAAATTCAAAATATAGAGAAATATTTCTAATAGTTTATAATGGGATCCTTGATACTTTGTTGTTATTTCCTAATGAATTTATCTTACCATACTCATGCAATTCAACTTGTTTGATTAAAAATATCATGTTATTTATTTAAATTTCCTTCATTTAAAAACACAACAAAGTGGTAATTATTTTTGTATTATCAACTCCCTTTATTGAGTTATAATTATTATTATTGTAATTGAGGCAAATAAGATTGGTTTATACTAAGCTATGATTTTATTTCTTAGTACATTCTCTTCATATCTATGGAAAATGATACTTTTTATTCAAATAATCCTCCTTCATGAATTCCATCCCTAAAAAGTTTATATCATTGTTGAAAATTATTTCAATCAACATTGACAATGGTTTCCCATCGTCAATATTTTCATTTCCTTTTAATTTTATTTATTATATTTGGAAATAATATAATGTGTTATCTTATGTAACCATCATATTTCACTTATTCCCATTCATAAATAATACATCATTACACATTTTAAGTTGTGGGTTTTTAAAAATGGTCTTTTATAATATTTTCCATCCATTGAAGATAATTTTTTTCAACCACTCCAAAATTCATTCGATAAAAATAATGAATTATATAGGGGTTTTTTATTGATATAATTTTAAATAATTAATTGTCTTTCAAAATTTTACATTCATTTTTTGAAACAATTATGTCTCATAATAAGATTTATATTGAAGATTATTCTTAAAACTATTTTTTTAAAGCATTTACGTTATTATTTTGAACTATTTTGGTCTTTTCAAGGCTTCATTATAGAGATTTTGTTCCATGAATTAATTTTTGAAATAACATCTTATTAATTTCTAAAAATATGATTGTTAAAAATGAATTTGTAAGTTATTGTATGTTTATCCATTACAATAGTGTTAAACACTATTTATAAATCATGTTCTTATTTTATTACCATTTCCTATTAATCAATTTTGGATTTATTTTAATAAAAAAAATTCATGTTGCAATTTCCAAATTGTATTGAAAATTTCGATTTTTGGGTGGTTGAGTTGCCAATATCAACAATTTAAATTCCAGAGGTTAGTTCTCGTAATACCATATAGAAATGTTGTAAAAATCCTTTCTCTCACCATGTGGTTTTTATAATGTGATTAATGATCATTTTCATGTTTCAAAAATAATTATGGTTATTAGTGAGTGGGGTTTTATATTTACCTCCAATACAACGGATTTGGATTTTAATTAAATTTGATAATTATAGGGATTGTGTATTAATACATTACCAACTATGAGAATCAGGAAGTGATCTCTTCACCAAAAATTTTTATGAATAAGGCAGTGATGTCATCTATTTAATTTTTAGGGTAATATAGTTGTGATTCCCAATACATTATAGGAATCAGGTAGTGTTCCTAGCTATAAATTTTTTTGGGAAATAGGTAATGATTTCCATTAAAAAAATTATGATTTCAATTCCAATGATTGGGGTGTAGTCTTATTTTATTCTTCATTTACATGAAATTTAATATATTTATATGTATTGTGAAGCTACATGTATTATGTATATTGGATAATTTTATTACCAATTAATTCCTTGGAATATGTTTTCTCTTTTCATTTTTTATGACTTCATATAATATTTTACAAAAAAATCTTTTTATTTAATATTATTTTTAAAAAGTTATTTATCCAAGGTATTGTTTTCTAAAATATATCTTATCTAACCATTGATGACATATTGATGATTTTACCTTCATTTTAAATTTATGTAACTCTATTTTTTTTTGTTTCCAATCCCTAAGTTATTAATATAAGTTAATCCTATAATAATTATAAAGAAGATTATATTATGGTTTTATTATATAGAATTCGTCCAATGTTTTTAAAAATAATTTATATATGAATCAAAACATCCATGACACTAAAAGAATACGTTCTCATATTTTGGTAAATATTATTGCATAAAAAATTATTTAGGATAAATAATGAAATATTTTTTTTATTAATATTTGGTCACATTTATTGGTTTTATAAGAGGGTTTAGTTATTTTAGTTATTTATCTTGAGAAATTTAATGAACACCATAGGGTAAATTCAAAGGCATAACTATATTAATAATATATCATTATAAAATTAGGGTAATTTGAGATTTATTGGTTTTTATGGGAATCAAATCTCCTTATGGATACTAAAAGTTGATTCATGATTTATTCCAAATTTTAATAACATTAATAACCCTTAATAAGTAAATTATATGTAGTAAAAAATATTCACCCAATTATCAATAAACAAGCATAATTAATTTTTTTTGAAACTCTTAGGATTTATGATTTTTCTAATTCATGTTCCATTTATGGACCATTTTAAAGGATTTTAATATGTTTAGGATAGAGAACCAAATAGAAATTCTTCTTTTACAAACTAAATTGAATCATTTAGATTTATATATAAGGGTATACATGTCAATTATGAGTTATCTAAAGATTTATCATAGTTCATCCTATATAAATTAATTATCATAAGACCAAACCTTTATTTTTTGACGAAGTGGATAGGGAAATATGAAACCAAGTCAATAGTGAATTACATAGATAATATTTTGATTATATCAACGATAAACCTAACAAGATAAGTGTTTGAATTATAAATCATTGTATTATTCAAATACATCTGTAGATATTTTTGATTAACAATGTTAAAATATTTTTTTAATGACATGAAATAATAGATGGATCAAGTCTCCTGGAGGTTTATAGGATGAAGGTGGTGAATGAAATAATATTCAAACATTCTCATGTAAAAAATATTTTTCTGGATATAAATGGAATTTCTAAAATAAATAATAAAATTATTTAATGTCTCGATGGACTTCCCATTGAGTATGTGATTATGAAAGATAGATAAATAGGTTGTATAATGTCACGAACCATCCCATGGGGCCCTTGCAGTGACTAACCCAAGCCTGCCTTCCATAGGCCAGGGGATGACGACTAGCACCAAAGGCGTAAATCCCAAAAACTGGGAAGGCATTGCCTTTAAAAATTATAAACTCATACAGTAGAGTAGATTAAAGCAATAAACTATGTAAAACTATATACAAAAGAAGTTCTCAAAAGTAAAGGGGCTGGAAATACATGGCCAACTGTAGAGTACAAGTACAACTGAAAAGGGACAAATAAAACTGAATGGTGTAAAGCAGCTCCTGGAACATCCTCCATGGATCCTAACTGAAGGGTAGGTATATATAGCCTCCACAGCACTCCATGTTCATCCATCTCCTCTGTGTACCGTCACACCGTGTGGTCCACCTTAGGGTACCGTCCAATCCAGCTACTCTCAGCCTCAGTCAGCGTTGTCTATCATCTGCAACCAACACAACGAGGTGCGGGAAAATCCCGTGCTTGGGTGAGTATATCAATACTCAGTAGGGACCCCGAGACCCTCAAGGTCTCACAAAATTCAACAATGATAAAGCACAGAGTAAAAAAATCAACAGATAACCTCACTTAGGTATATTCCCATACATATACCTAAGTTACCATGTAATCCATCTCAATCATGAGGAAAACAAAAATTTACTGACTCAGCTCAAACATGATTTTTATTCACATTGTCGAAACTAAGGTTTCTGGTAAAATCCTCATCTATCAATTACAGTGGGACTACCGCCAACTATAAGATACTTCCGACTAACGTTGGAATATTGAGGAAATCCTCATGTTGAGTATCATGGGTCTGTCGCGCTCACACAAATGCACTCCATAATGTGGGTCTACCGCCAACTACCAAGCACTCCCCCTAATAGCTTCCAGAGGTAATCTTCCTGTCGAGTACTGTGGGTCTGCCACCAACTAATAGGTGCTCCTCAACTGTGGGTCTGCCGTCAACTACCAGGCGCTCCCCACTAGGCTAGTTGAATCACTCCAAGCATAAAAGGTCAAGCATTCATCAGGTCTCAGCCTGTTACTAGGTCTCCATACTCTGCTTTCTCATCTCCGGGAGGGTCCGCTCCCTGATCTATAGTTTGATACTCAAATTGCTGTGAATTCCCTATTAGAAGAATCTCAAAGATCCGCCCTATCATATGAGTCACAATGCAATAGACGAATCATCAATCGGACGCCCGGTCTGTTAGTTATAGGCTTTGTAGTTCCGGGGGACCATTTGAATTCGTGTATGATCCAACCTGAATGTATCTCAACTTTACCCTTAACTCCAGTGGCATATACTCAAAGGGACCGTCGTGATCCATGAATTCCAGCACCACTCACGATTCTTCAAACGAATGTATTGTACCAATGATATGGCCAATGAATGTATAGGGGTCGGTAGTGGGCCCGGGTCCGGCCTGACACGGTCGGACCGACGTGACCTAAACCAGTTTAGGTCAACCTGGTTAGACCTTCTGGGTATGACCCGGCCCGTTGGGCGGGTCATATTGCTAGGTTCGGCCCAGTCCACTGGGCCCGGCCCTGTAGACTGCGGGGGCAGTTCAGTCCAGGGGTCGCTATGTAGGTGGCTCGACCCGAAGTCTAGGGGTGGGTTAAGCCAGCGCCGCGAGGGGTGCGACTTAGCCCAGAACACCAAGCCGGTTCGGCCAGTGACATTTCGAAGGACACCGCGGACTATCTCGGGAGGTCAATGTGGCTCAGCTGGGAGCTAGGGTGCAGTCGTGGTAGGCTGGCGAGGTGAACTGGTGGCCGCGGGCAGCCCAGTGGGGCGCGCTAGAGGCCACGAGCTAGAGATGAAGGGCGCACTATTGGTCTCTAGTTTGGCGGCGGGGCCTGCTGGAGGCTACGGGGTGTAATGGGGGCCGTGGGCAGGTAAGGTAGGGCCCGTGGGTGGCCACGAGTAGGCTGGCGGGGTGCACTGGGGCCCGCGTGTAGGGCGGCGAGGCGTGTGGGAGGTTGTGGGTAGGCCGGTGGGGTTTCGGCTGGGGCACACAGAAGGCCAACGGTGGTCGGGAGTCAGCGTGGCTCATGCCGGCAGGTGGCGTAGTACACGGAGGCAACCGGTAGCGTGGTTGTTGCCTTCATCATTTCGTCTCTTCATTGCTTTGTCACCATGTCCTAGATTATCATAAACAAGATCGACGGAGGGGGGTCAGACCTTGTTGGTTTGGCCAGCACCCTCCGCGTTTAGGGTGACATCAAAAGGCTCAGAAGTATGAAGTAAAAAACCCTCATTCTTCATTTTGAGAGAATTAATGAACATGGAAAAATATCATACTCAGATAAAATTAAACCCCTACCTTTGATTCTTCGTTTGTAGTTCATTGATGGAGTCACAGAAGATGGTCATCAAAGATATCTCATTATTGTTGAAGGTTTGAGGAAGAAGTCGAAGAAGGATCAGCTTCCATCATTCTTCATTCTTCGTTGGAAGTGGAGGTTCTTCATTGGATAACTCCATTTCTCCCAATCTCTCCTCTAAAGATGAATAGATGTGCCAACCCAAAAACAATAAGAGATTGTGATATCTTATTATTTCGTATGCACAATATTCAAAAGAAAAAATATTTAAAATAAATCGATCCTACTAATTAATGAGAAGGATTAGGCATAATAAATTATGCATTGGACCAATTAATTAAATGGGAGGTGGTGGCACCATAAATGATATAAGAGGTCAAAGAACTCCCCCCTCATTAATGAGGGGAGTTGATACATTTCCACTCCTCCTTTTAATTGGGTGTTTTAGTCTCTTGTGGTCCCCATGTCGTAACCTCTCACGGTAGGTTATGTTCTGGTAGGCCCCACCATGATAACCACTCATGGGAGGTTAAGGAGTGGCGGACCCACCTCCAACTCCCATGAGGAGGTTTTAACCACCAACACTCACCTGGCATCTTAATAAATTAAAGTGTAGCTTACTTTATTTTTTTATTTTTTTAGGAAAACCAAAAAACATACTTCTATCCTCGACTCATTGATGCCGAAGGGAAAATCTCCTTAAGAAAATACCCACAATGCGAGTATCATGGTGCCCTTGTATTTTAGTTCTGACTGCCAGTTAAAAAGTTATAAAATGCCGCTCGCACGTTTACTGTATGTACCCGAAAAACAAGTTCAGAAAAATTATTATCAGTCACCCTCGACCTGTTAAGGTTGAGGTTAAGATTTTCCAAGATGAAACACACCCCAATGAACCCAATAGTACTCTCAGATTTTCAATCCGAGTTACCATTTAGAGGTTATATATTTTACAATAAAATAATCGTCACTTAATTATTTTATTTGCGGCCAAAAACTAACTTTCATTAGTGGCCCGCGCGGGCCAAATTTATTATTCTCTTAAAGAAATCATACGCTCATGATTTCAGCGGTGCTGTTAGATTTTTAATCTGAGATACCGTTTGTGAGTTATAAGAATTTTAAAAATAAAATAAAATAATTAATTATTTTATTTAATATTATGCCATTGTTTGGTTCTCTCACAGGAGGTCCGCACGACTAAGCATAAGTCACGCCTAGGGTAAAACCTCTATCCTGAGCGCAACAATTCTCTCAGATTTCAAATCCATGTAACAATTTAAGAGTTATTCCACTTCTTCAGGAAAATTGCTTACACTCATTAACTTATGCTTAACAAAACTTCGACCAATCATTCCGGGCACTCTGGGCCACGGAATCGCGTGCCATCGGATTTAGTGGACTTGTAAAATTCCCATATATCTAAAAAAATACATGGAAATTTTGGGTCTTTAAATTCTCCCCACCTAAAGGATTTATATCCCCATATGCCACTACTCATAACTAAGGGAACAAGTTGGGGATCTGAGCATGCATCTGAGCCTCTTACTCAAATATACACTCCTGGATGTTCTAGTGCTACCGGCGTACGTGCCCCAGAGGTATCAACCGTCTACGAATGACCCGCTCTTGTCGATCCTCAATCTCCACTAGTACCTCTATGAATGTCACCCCATCATCGACGTTCAACTCTCTTTAGTCGATGATGTGAGAAGGGTCATGCACGTATCCCCTCAACTGAGATATGCAGAAGACCTCCTACACCCGGTGCAACTGAGGTGGAAGAACCAGGTGGTAATCCACCTCGCCTACTCTGCAGAGGACCTAGAATGGTCTGATAAACCTCAAAGATAACTTGCTACCTCGGCCAAATCTCTATAGACCTCGTTGGGGTGAGACCTGTAGGAAGACGTGGTAGCCATCCTCAAACTCCAGAGGTCTCCGTATCCTATCAGCATAAGACTTATGCCTGCTCTATGTAGTCTTCATCTGCTCTTGGATGATCTGCACCTTCTCTATGGTAGCTCGTACCATCTGTGGTCCCACTAGTGCTGACTCCCCTGGATCTGTCCATCACAAGGGTGATCTGCAAGGTCGCCCATAAAACACCTCAAACGTTTCCATCCCTCTGGTTGAGTGATAGGTGTTGTTGTAGTCAAACTCCACAAAATTAAGTGATCCTTCCACCTATGACTGAAGTTGAGGACACATGCACAGATCATGTCCTTGAGAGTCTGATTGGTCCGCTTAGTCGGATCATCTGTCTGTGGATAGAAGATGGTGCTCAGATGATTCTACGTCCTGAAAGCCTCCTACAACCCATTCCATAGTCAGGAAGTAAACCATGTGTAATTGTAAAGGACAATAGAAGAAGTTACTCCATGTAGAAACACAATCTCCTACACGTATAGGCATCCCATTTTCTTTACTGAACCCGTCTCTCTGATCGATAGGAAGTGGGACGACTTGGTGAGTCGGTCAACGATCACCCAAATCGAGTCGTGTCCCATGTATGTACGTGGAAGACCGTTCAAAAAGTCCATGGATATCCCATCCCACTTCATGTCTGGGACCTCTAAAGGTTGTACAAATCCTGCAGGTACCTGGTGCTCTGCCTTCACTTGCTGACATGTGATGCATCAAGAGAAAAACACTGCTACCGCCATCTTCGTACCTGGCCACCAGTGCTATCATCTGAGGTCTTAATACATCTTCGCCACTCCTGGATGTACCGCAAAAGGAGATGTGTGTAACTCCCTCAACACATCCTCCTGAAGTGATACTGGTACCATAGTACGTCCTCAGAAGAGGATGGCGTGCTCCCCACCTTCAGAAAATCCATCAGGTGTCTGCCCTATGGATATCTGGGCACATCGTGTCTCGAAGTCAAAGTCTCAACGATGAACCTCCCTAACTCACTTAAGAAGAGGGGGAGTGACTGTAAGATATTGAAGAAACGATAATCCATTTCTATCCACAAAAGATATCTGTAAGGCAGCCAGCTCCTCTATCAACTCTCCTAGCAGCTGTATACCAGACCTCCTGCTGAGTGAATCTGTAACAATGTCCCCCTTCCCAGGAGTATAGACTCTCTTGAAGTCATGGTCCTGGAAGAACTCAATCCATCATCGCTTTCTTTGGTTCTAGTCCATCTGAAAGAAGATATACCTGATACTCTTTTGATTAGAGTACACGATTAAACGTTCACCCATAAGATAGTGCCCCACATCTTCAAGGAGAAGATGAATGCTGCGAACTCCAGGTCATGGGTAGCATAGCTCTGCTCTTGTTGTCTCAACTGCCGAGAAAAAAATGGGATCACTCCTCTCCCCTACATTAGGACACACCCGAGTCCGGTCCCTGATGCATCTCAGTAGACTACGTACCATACGCCTTCGTCTGGAAGCCTAATTATGGGGGCACTATTCAGCCTCTGCCTCAGCTCATGAAAGCTCTGCTGGTATCTCTCTGACCCCATGAAGGGTTACCGCTTCTTTGTCGAGGATGATAGGGGTGCTGAAACTCTAGTGAATTATGGAATGAACCACCGGTAGTATCCATCCAAAGTAGACATCCCTATCCCTAAGGGTGGGGGGTAATCCCAGAAACATCTTTTGAAAAGATGTCCCAATGTTCAGTCACTCATGTTTGGAACTGAAAACTCAAAACTCATGCTACCATGAGGGTGAGGCTATCCGTCTCAAGAGTGATCGTCTTCACCCTCATATGCATGAGTTTAGTCTATGCTTTCTGGGTCCATTTTGTGCCGAATAAGGAAAACCTCATCCCAACATTGTAGATAAACCACAATCTATTTTCCTAATACAATCAATCTGTGTATGAACTGTGGCTTTCTAGTCCATACCAAAAATAACATCGTAAGGCCTCGATGATGCCACCAAGAGGTTCCAACCTAAACTCTTGCCTCAAGGGTTAGATCACACAGTCAACATAAGTGTGATTATCGAGTCTCCTCCCAAAGGTATCTCTAGACTTGAGTGTCAAGTCAACAGTTTAACTGGAAACTCTAGGTCTGCGACAAGATTCGTGGAAAGAAGGAATGATTGATACCTATGTATATTGATATGGCAGCTAGTAGTAGACACATTCCATACATCAAATCATTCCTAGATCCCTTGGGTAACACTCCTTGACCGCATGCATTTAATGTCTTCCCTTTCCATCCATCTCCCTGATCCTGGAAGGGACTACAAAGGCTGGTGGTTATAACATGTCAAAATGTACACCACCTCATGCTATTGTCCTAGCTCTACTTAAATGTCTGATCCCCTGTAGATTCATCTGTCCTTAACACTTCTTTTTCTAGAAACATTTTACAAGCTAAAGTCTCTAAAACTGGCATTAGTTTCATTCTTTCCCACAGCTAACATTCTGTAGTTGTATCTGCGCAATCAAAGAACATTCAATCCACAAAGGTTCTCTCTAGAATCTAGAGAAAAGGTGATTGCTCAGATGTCCTAAAACACACCTCACTCGGTAGTCCAACTCCCAACACACTGATCATAAAGTATTCATCGTGTATCGGGAATGATCAGTACACATCGATGAATTATTAGATACCAACATGTCATCCTGAAGAAGCTGTACATGCTCAAGAGAACTCTGAGCCACCTTCTCTGGACAGTCCTCTACTGCCTATAAATCAATCTCGCCTCGTAACCTTGGAGGCCTCTACCAATGGAAGTCGTGCAATGTGCTCAGTCGGCATGCACTGTCCTCCAGTGTAGCTGGTGGCATCTACTTCCCAATGGGGAGCGGTGCTGCTGGTACACCACCCGAAGGATCCAACATAATAAGAGGGTCCTGCACCGGAGCCCTGTCACTCGGTGGGTGATCATCGAGTACTCTCTCAAAACTCTAACTGACAGTCCACACAAAGGAATCCTGAACAGATGCGACACAGTCAAATGTTACACCTGGTGAGATGACCTGGTTGAAATGAAATAAATAATTTTTTTAAAACACACATGCAATCAGTGTTTTCGTGCACTGAGTCAGATATCTGTAGTCAGGATCCTGGTGTATGGATATGTTGGTCGCCGCACCGACTCTGAACTCCCTGAATTGATAACCACACTCATTACACTTAATATTATTTCTTCATAGAAAAGAAATATCTGAGTCCTATGTTCTGTGGTAGAACCGACTCCTTTGATAGTAATTTTTCATCTCCCGTCCCCCGAGGCCCGTGCTGTGACTACCCCTAGCCTGTCTTCCCTAGTCCAGGGGCTGGTGACTAGCACCAAAGGCGTAAATCCCTAAAACTGGTAAGGCATTTCCTTCACAAATTATAAACACATACAACAAAGTAGCTGGAAGAAATACACTATGTAAAACTGTATACAAAAGAAGTGCTGAAAAGTGATGGGTCCACAAATAGAAGCCCAACTGTAGAGTACAAGTACAACTAAAAAGAGACAAATATAGATGAAAGGTGTAAATCATCTCCGGAATCTCCCTCCATGGATCCTGCATGAAGGTTAGGTACATATATCCTCCAAAATACTCCACGTTTTTCCGTATCCTCCATGTACCATCACACTGGGTGATCCACCTCCAGGTACCTTTCAATCCCGCTACTCTCAGACTCAGTCAGCGTTGTCTATCGTCTATAGCCCAGACTACAAGGTGTGGAAAAAGCTCCTGCATATGTGAGTATTACAATACTCAGTAGGGACACTGAGATCCTCATGGTCCCACAAAATCCATCAATAATAAACCAAAAAAATAAGAAATCAACAGATAACCTCACTTAGGTATATGAACATACATATACCTATGTTACCAACTAATCCATCTCAATCATGAAGAAAACACAAAGTTACTTACTCATATCATCCAGGATTTTTATTCACATTGTCGAAACCACAGTTGCTGGAGAATTCCTCCTCTATCGAGTATAGTGGACCTGACACCAACTACCAGCCACTTCCCACTAACCATGGACTACTGAGGTACTCTTCCAATCGAGTATTGTGGGTCTTCCACGTTCACACATAGGAGCTCCCAACTGTGGGTCTGCCACCGACTACCAGGTGCTCCCACTAATAGCCTATAAAGGTATTCCTTATGTCGAGTACTATGAGTCTGACACCAACTACTAGGTGCCTCTCCGTCGTGGGTCTGCTGCCAACTACCAGGTGCTCCCCACTGGGCTAGTCGAATCACTCCGAGTAGAAACATTCAAGAAGTCGTCAGGTTTCAGCCAGCTACTAGGTCTTTGTACTCCTCTCGCTAATCTCTGTGAGGGCCGCCCCATGAGCTATAGTTCGATACTCCAACTGTCACGAAGTCCCATTTATAAGTATCTCAAAGGTCCGCCCTTTCAAAGGGGTCCCAATGCAACAGACGATGTGACAATCAGATAACCGGTCTGTGAGTTAGATGCTATTTAGTCCCGAGGGTCTGGTTGGATTCAAGTACTATCCAACCTGACCATATATCAACATTACCCGAACTCTAGGGGTGTATACGCAAAGGGACCGTCGTGATACAAGAAAGATAGCGCCACTGATGGTTCATCAAACGAACGTCTGGTGCAAAAGATATGGCCAATGAATGTACATGGGTCGGTAGTGGGCCCAGATCCGGTCCAACTCGGCCTAAAGCAGACTGAGCCAACCCGGTCAGACCAGCTGGGTCTGGCCCGACCCATTGAGCGGGTTAGCCTGCTTAGTTTAGCCTGGTCCACTGGGCCCGACCTAGCGGACTACGTGGAGGTTTGGTCCGGTTGTCACCGCATAGGCGGCTTAGCCCGGAGGTCGGGGGCCGGTTCATCCAGTGCCGCGAGGGGCGCGGATCAGGAAACTAAGCATGAAAGGCCATGCCTATTTGGCCAGTTATGCTGTGAAGGATGTCGTGGACCGGCTCGGGAGGCTTGCGCAACTCGGCCGGTTCATCCCAGTGTCGGGGTGCGGCCCGGGGAGGATTGAGGGGCGTGATGGAGGCCCCGTGCAGGATGGTGGGGTGCCCTAGAGGCTGTGGGAATGCCTGGAAGGGCTCCCAGGAGTCTGCGGTTAGGCTTGCGAGGCCCGCAGGAGGCTGAGGGCTAGCCAGTGGGGTAGGCGGGCATGCCGGGCAGGGAGTGCGGGGGGTCGCGGCCAGGCTGGCGGGGCGCGCTGGCGGCCGCAGGCAGGCCAGCGGGGCGGACGGGAGGCCAGATGCAAGCCAACAGGGTTTCAGACGGGGTGCACGGAAGGCCGAAAGTGGACAGGAGCTGGTGCGTCTCGGGCCGGTGGGCAGAGCGGTTCGGCCCGGGGTGGTGGAGCAGATCCTGTTGGAGTGCCCTGTGGGCGGCGCGGCTCGCGGAGGGTGTTGGTAGCGCGACCTTTCCCTTCATCGTTCTATCACTTCATTGCATCATCATCATGGTGTAGATTATCATAACCAAGACCGACGAAGTGAGGTCAATCCTTGTTTGTTTAGCCGGCACCCACCGCATTTAGGTTGGTATCAAGAGGCTCACTTGTTTGAAGCACAACATCCCTCAGTCTTCATTTTGAAGGAAAGTAAGCACAAGGAAAAAATTATACTTAGATAAAATTAAACCCCAACCTTTGATTCGACGTTCATCATTCATTGACAGAGTCACAGAAGTTGGTTGTCGAAGACATATCACTACGATTGAAGCTTTGAGGAAGAAGACGAAGAAGGATCAGCTTCCTTCGTTCTTCGTTCTTCATTGGAAGTGGAGGTTCTTCGTTCGATAACTCCTTTTCACCCAGGCTCACCTACAAAGATGAATAGATTTGCCAACCCAAAAATAATATGATATTGTGATATCTTATTATTTCATTGGCACAACATTCAAATGAAAGAAGAATTAAAATAAATGGCTCCACCAAAATAATTTAAATGATTAGGCATGATAAATTATGCATTGTCCCAATTAATTAAAGGGGAGGTGGTGGCACCATAAATTATATAGGAGGTCAAGGAACTCCCCCATCTGTATTTAGGGGAGCTAAGATATTTTCCACTACTCCCATTAATTGGGCGGTTTTTCTCTCGTGTGGTCCCCACTTCATAACATATCACAAGAGGTTATGATCGGTTGGGCCACACCACCATAACTTCTCATGGGAGGATATGGTGTGGAGGTTCCACCTCCAACTCCCATGAGGAGGTTTTAACCCCAAACACTCACATGGCGGCTCAATAAAATAAAGTGTAGCCCGCTTTATATTTTTAAGAAAACCCAATAACTAACTTCTATCCTCGACTCAATGTCATCGAAGTAAATGTATCCTTATGAAAAAATTAGCGTTGCGAGTTCAATGGTTCCCTCAGATTTCAATTCCGAGCACCGATTAGAAAGTTATAAAATGACGCTCGCACATTTACTAAACGTACCCAAAAAAAAGTTCAGAAAAATTATTATCAGTCACCCTTGACCCGCGCCAGTTGATGTTAGGTACTTCCTAGGTGAAACACACCCCAACGAACCCAACTGTACTCTCATATTTTCAATCTGAGTTATATTTTAGAGGCTATGAATATTAAAAAAAAATTGTCACTTAATTATTTTATTTTCATCCCAAATCTAACTTTCTCTGGTGGCCCACACCATCAAATGTTAGTATCTACTTAAAGAAATCGTACCCTCACAAGTTTAGTGGTGGTCTCAGATTTTTAATTCGAGTTATTTTTTGTGAGTTATAAGCATTTGAAAAAAAAATAATTTATTTATTTAATTTATTACGATTATGCCATTTCTGGGTTCTCTCACAGGAGGTCCACACTGACTAATCATAAGCCGCGCCTAGGGTAAACCGACCATCTTGAGCGCAATTGTCCTCACAGATTTCTGATCCATGTAACATTTTATGAGTTATTACACATTTCAGGAATACTTCTTAAGAGAATTATCTTATTCTTAACAAAACTTTAACGGATCATTCCAGGCACTCCGTGCCTTAGAATCAGGCCCCGTCAGATATCGCAGACTCCTAAAATTCCAATATATTAAAAAATATTACATGGAAATTCAGTGTCTTTATAGATAATACAATGAAAGGATTTGAAGTTTAAACAAATAAATTATTCACACATGAATGAATCAAATTAAAGAAGTATGGAAACATTTAAAAAATATTCTCAAATATTAGAATATAATAGATAATAATAATCAGTGACCTCCATGGCCACGTGAAAAACATACTTCCAAATTTAGGTTATGAAAACAAAGGATAAAATGAATGCTCACCATCCACATTAGATTTTTTGGTATTGGAAAATATTTTAACCAATCTACTAATTCTATGATGTTTGTTATAAATATTTAATCATCACCATGATGACTTAAATATTGATGAAAACATTTATTTTCATTAATATTGTGTCCTATTATCAATTTTGTGAAAATTTGGTTCATGAAATTCTTAATATACATCCCATAGATAAATTTAATTTGATTTTAGAAATTGATTGTTTCTATAAACATAGAGTAAAAATTAATTGAAAAAATCAGATGAGATATCATATAGAACTATGATATTATATAAAATAATTTTTAGAGAATAATTTATTAGAAATCTGTATAATGGGGTTCTTGATTTCCAATTAATATGGGTTATTGGATCAAATAGTTTTATTGAAACTAAATATTATTATTAAACCTATTCCAATAAGAAATAGAGGATTCTATGTTTATAAGTTTGATATCTCTCTATTAATTATACCCAAAATCATTATTATCATTTAGATACCTTTAGTAATTATCTTTAAGAAGTGAACAATTGAAATTTTAATTACATCTTTTATTTAGTTTGGGGGGATGTGACACATAGATATTTCTGAATATTTTGTTTGAATTAATATTATGTTTAGTAGAATTCTCCACAACTAATAACAAACCAAAGTGATCTAAAAATTAATAGATGTGAATTATTAAGAAATTATATGATGAATAAAATCTAATGTAAGTAAATAGATTGTAATTACTTAAAATGGATTACTTTTAGATGATAAATAATTAATATGATTTAATTCATCTTTCTCAAATAATGGTTTAAAATTGTATGAAACTAAATCAACCACTTTTAAATTATTAATTTTTTTAAAAAATTTATTAATATATATGAATATATATATTTAAAATATTTAAATTATAATTTGAAAAGAAATTATATAAAGAACACATAATGTTTAAAACTAAATTTTCAATTAGTTTTTTTTCAAATTATATTTTGAATTATCAATTAAAATATTATTTTATAATTTTATAATTTTAATTTTAAAAATTAAACATAATTTTTTAATTCCACATAGTAGTATCATAATAATTTTATTTGAGATTATTATGAAATAATTTATTTGTTGTTGAATAGGTAAAATTGTGTTTTTACTAAATTGGTAGTATTTTTGATTATATGAAGATGTAAGGGTAACCTAAAAACATATAATTCAGTATTCATGACAAAAAATATATTAACGAGGATATATATTTATTTATAAATACTATTATAAATTTATAAATTCAATATTTAATACATTAATTAATAATTTCCAATTAATGTTATTAGTTTAAGCCTTCTATATTAATTAAATATGTTTTTCTTGAAAAATATGTCTTATAATTTTTTGTAAGACACATCAAATTATTTTTAAAAAATGAAAAAATATTTTTAATTAATTAAATTTATAATTTTAACCTACACATAAATATTATGAAAAAAAATTCTATTTTTAATGATTTTGTACAAGTTACATGCTCTATTGTTAAAATTAATGTTACACAAACATTGAAATTAATCATTATAAAATTAGTTTCAAATTAAAATAAATTGAATACCAATTATATAATAAGTTTAATTTTAATTTTAGAAAAAATGAAAAAATTACTTAGTTAATAACTTGTTATGACAACAAATTATAATATTGTAAAATAAATAAATCTAATGGTAATGGTCATGAATTATTCAAAATAAATGTTTATAATTGATGGATAAGGGTTTCCAAACCATATCTAAAATCCCATTATTTATTCATTAGTATTTGGTGTAACATGACATGTTCAACAAGCATTATCCTTATATTAAGTTCTTATACTTACTAAAATTCCGTTCTCATATCATATAACTGGGGCCTCTCTCCACCACTTCGATATCACTGTTATTTTTCCCCTTGCTTATATCTCCACATTTTGTTTATAATATAATATTATTTATTTATATTGTGTATATGGTAACATGATATTTTATTTAAAGAATTTGGTTCTACGAAATCCTCATTGAAAATGAAATGATTTCAGTGTGAGTTTTTATTTTCCCTAACATATTTTCCATTCTCTATCACTGATTAAAAAATAGTTATCCAATTAATATGTTCTTACATTAGTATTATTTATGGAATTTATGTTCTTATTCTATGTTAATAACTATAAACATCTTTTCTCATTTTATATTATTCAAATTGAAACAATAATCGGGAAGTTGTGCGGACTACTGCAACCACAATGAGATACCTTCCATTTTTCACCAATACATGTCATAATATATTATATGGTGAAATTGAAGACTAAATGTTAAGTATGTATACTAATAATAATAATTATTTATATAATAATAATTATCCACCATCTTTCCCTATAACTCTTCAATAAATGAAAATGCTAATTGTGTATTGTGTGGACTACCTTTTCTATAATGTGACATTTCTCATTTTTCATCTAGTTTCAATATTATATGTAAAGTTATATCAAAGTGTGATTAAACTGTACCATCCTAGGTAAATAAAGAATAATATATTTTTATATTTGTTAATATTTTTTAATTAAATATTAATTTTACTTTAAATGGGTTGCTATGTTCGATAGCGTACCCGATACGCAATAACAAGTTTCTGTGAAATCTTACGTTGCACACTAATAATATAATATTATTATTATAAAGGGTAGTTAACTCCTAGACGTTGTATTGGTGAGAATGAACAAAACTAACTACAATATGATTATACATGTTTATTAAATCTTTTTACTTTTATCCGATAAATGTTACCGGGTTAAAATGTGAATGAATCTAATTTTAAGCATAATTTACATTAAGAGGTCTATTTACCATCGTTTAATGGTGAACCCTCTTTAAATATAATTTTGGTCTCTTCTATAAATTATATTTGACAAAATAAATCCTTCTTCATAATGGGGACATCAAATTTTACTTTGGGTAATTTTTTGGATGTTTTCAGATAAATTTATTTTTTTAAAGAATAGTGAAAATATTGTATTTCAATTCAAAATTGTGTTTTAATATAATTTATTTATATCGATAGATTTACTTTTTAATGGTTTTTAAAGTTTAATTTTTATATATTTTTACTATTCAATCAAATTTTGGTTGTTGGAATAAATTTTACTTTGAAAATGGACAAAAACCTGTGTCAATCTTTTGATAGTTATTATTTCTTAAAAACACGCTATTTATTTTAACAACAGAAATTAATTTTAAATTAATTAATGCCACTTATATGTTATTAAATTGACCATATAGAATACTTTTCTGAATTCAGAATATCAAATATAGCTTAGGCTGAATTTTTGGTATTTTTTTGAAAATCTTCAATTTTTGATGAATGGTGAAACCACTTAGTAGTAGTTAAAAACTATGACTTTTTCATTTAAATGAAATTTCACCTATTTTGTGAATTGAATTTAAAAAATCCAAGATACATGGTTGTTATTAGTAAGTAAAATTTTGTTCAATAATATGAATATAATTTTTGGTGAATAGTAAATTTTTTCTTTTTTTACTGTGGTTAATGATAAATAGGATAATTTAAGGTAAAAAGAATATTATAAAAATTCAAAATTACCTTAACTCTTGTCCTAACCTTATTTTATGGGTAATAGACGACCATGGGCATCCTTTATTCAATTTTGGGACCCCATGGTGCCACATATGAATGATAATGAGACTTTAGATTAATTAATTTAACGTAATGGAAAAAGTGACAAAAACAAAAATCTTTTAGTAAATAATTTTTTTTATGGTTTTATATAAGTAACAATTTTTAATATAAATATTCATTGGAAATATAAAAATAGTTCCTACATCATGGTATTTTTTATAATATTTATACATCGACTAAATTAAATTACTTATGACATAATAATGATGTTGTATTTACCTCATTAATAAAAGATTAAAATAAATAAGATTATTTAGATTAAAATATTATCCAAAACCTGTCCAATTCTTATGGATGATATTATTTCGGCCGTGAGTAATATTATATTCTACTATAATTATTCTTGGACCTTTTGAAACTTAATAGCATTATATAATAAAATAATATTTTCACACTTTCCTAAAGAGCACCTCTTCTCCCTTATAAAAAAAGACCACTTAAAAACAATTACTCACACCTATAAAGAATTTTGGATAGTCTAGACTCAGTACAATTAAGCTCCCTACATCCTTCTCTTCCACCTAGAATCCTTACCTTAGGTAGAAGGCACTTCAACAAACCATTTTGCTTCAAAACAATCGAAGTTTCCCAAATTAAAGGTAATGGTTTCTCTTAACATATTTTATTCTATCTTACTTCTCCAACCCCTAAACGATTTTTATTACTTTCTTTTATAGAAACAGAAGTATACTCAATATACTAGGATGTTTCTATGATAAGTATTTGAAGTACACATACACACACCTCCATCTAATGGGTGAAGAACATAATGTTTCTGTGAATGACAATCTAATGCCTCACGAAATGATGATTGTTCAATTACATCCTACCGCCTCACATGGTGGCCATTATGATGGAACTGTATTTATATATGATATATCTTATGTTTATGTTTTATTTATGCTTCGGTATTTTTCTTTTTTGTCATACCTTTATGGTTTCCATTATGGGTATACACAATAATTTTATTTGGGGAAGTATTGACTATCGCCCCTTCAAAGTGATATGACTCATTAATTCCATATGTGAGACATATAAAGGATAGATTTAATGATATTATATATGATTATATACTGAAATTATAATATACTAATGTATCATTATGTTTTAATTCCATTAAAATAATAATTAGAAATGAAACTAGGGTTCATGCGTATGTACGGATTACCGTCTCCATGAATGGCGCATTTCATTTCATACCTCCAAATGTTATGTACAATTAGAAAAACATATATATAATGGATCTATATGATTTATATGATATCTAAATCCTGAATATCATTCTGGATATAATGAAATTTTTACCACATGGACAACTTGTAAATATTAGGTGTTCATTTTTGACTCAAGTTCCAAATATCGACAAAATGACCATTATTAACTTGATTGATTAAATATTGTTTATAACATGGTAATAAGTTATATTAACGTAATAATAAACTTGAAAATGTTTCTTAAGAAAGTAGAAATTAGTTTTATTTTATTATTCAGGAGATTAATGAATGATCGATTCAAGTCAGACATGAGGTAAGGGATTGTATCTCAATCTCCTTTCATTGAGGAATATATTATTTAATACACAACATTTTTTATACAGTGTATAAACTGCTTTGAATATTACTTTTATTTCAAAGGGAATGTTTTTCTACGAAATGTTTTACTAAATGACAAAAATAATGTTCCGTTTAAATTAAGTGGTGAAAACTATCTTTTCCACCGTTGTGAGTATTATTTAATCTTTCGCCTCATCAACAAGTCGTAATGTTTTTAAAAGACAATAAATACCATATACTCTTTTACGAATTTTGGTATTGATAATGTTTTAGATGAAGGATTCTTTTATGTCAATATATTTAAATGATATTTTCTGATTGAAATGTGGAAATGTTATCATTCCTTTATATTGGTTTTATGTGTTATGACTTTATAATGGTACATGGACATCTGACAGGTGGTTACATGATAAACCAATTGATGGGTGGTGTCGTGATAAACCAGGATAGGTGGTTACATTATAACCTCCAATGCATTGGGTATGGAAGTCGTTCATATAGCTATTCCATTTAGTGATTTGTGTAAAGGTCGACCATATGGTTATTCTATTTAAGTATGTTTATGTCCCAAGTTACCTTTATATGTTATATGTTATTTATATGGGTTTTATGGTAACCTTTTGGTTACAAAAGGGTAAGTAGTGATCTTTTATCCATTGAAGATTATTTACTACATCATAAAGGTAAAAAGAAGTAATTATCTTAAAATATTCATGGTTTACTTGTTGTTTTTAAAAATTAAGAGTTTTCCTTCTTTGTTTATCCATTACTGAGATTTTTATGCTCATCCAATGTTTTTGAAATGTTTTTCACATGACATAATGTAGAATAGGGTCAAGGATGGGATACTGGAAAATTCATGCTGTGTTAAACATGGAACTAAACATGACTCTTTTTTTCAAGAGTTTTTGTTTTTTGAAAAAATTGGAAACATAGTAGAAGTGTATACTTTGTATTTTAAATGAAATATAATTGTTATGGCCTTATTATCTAAAAATCTAAATATGAAAAGATATTCAATGTTAATTTTTCATTTAATTCAATATTATGTAATGTTTTAAGGTCAGGTCCTTATAGATGGTATCAGAGGTCGGTTTAGAAAACTTTAGGAGTTAAGGTATTGTTAAATTAATGTCCTTAAATTAATTTATGGTAATATTGAAATGATATATCATTTACAGATTACCATGTTGCTTCGCCTAAAATATTTCTGTGTTCAGAATGGTTTTCCGTAGAGGAAACATGGAAGCTATGTTCGGACAACATCAGGAGGAAGACCACCTTCCAAATCAGCAACCTAAAATGGTCAGAATCGGAACTGAATAATTTGTTTCAGGGATGGAACAGTTGACTCAAGCTATAAATAGTGGTGGTATCCATGCATGAGATTAGCCAGATCAACTGAAGAGGAACATGTTAGTAGTGTAGCATTTCATGAGGCAAAATCCCCATCATTAAGAGGATCATCTGACCTGGTGCTAGTAGAAGGGTGGATTAAAGCACTGGAAATGATTTTTGATGTCATGGGCTGTTCAGAACATCAAAAGGTTAGTCTCACTATTTAGAATTTTGAAGGTGAATATGATCAGTGGTGGTCGATGCTGAAAAATATCAGCGGTAGTGAGGAGATTGATGCTCTCAATTTGGATGAATTCAATGTAATGTTTATTGAGAAATATTTTCCTAAGGTGGTTCGTCTATGAATGGAAAAAGAATTCCTGGAATTGAGGCAAGAGGATGACTCAGTGGCTACTTATGAAGAAAAATTCACTCGACTAGCATGGTAGGCTCCAAATTTAATCTGAGATCTTGATAGTAAGATAAATAGATTTTACTTAGGACTGAAGCCATGATATCAAAGATAATTAGCCTCTCGTGAGATCAAATGTTATGAAAAAATTGTTCGATGTGCAGAGAAGGTGGAAATGGATTTTGTCGATGATCAGGTGTTTGTTGATAAACAATAGAATAAGTGTTCCAGTTGGCAGGAAAATGGAAAGAATTCATCAGAGAATCCTGAACGTAAGAAAATTAAATATCCAACTTGTGATAAGTGTGGTAAAAATCATCCTAGATAATGTTTATCAAAGTCTGAAAAGTGCTTCTGGTGTCGTATGTCTGGTCATATTGCTTGTAACTGTAAAAAAGATGATCATGCAAGCAATGAAAATCCATTAGTACGATGTTTAAAGTGTAATGAAATGGGTCATTATGCAAATGAGTGTCCAGCAAAGAACTCAATTGAGGGAAAGCAGCTAGACTACACGCAGAAAGGGGTGGTGAAATCCTTGGCAACTACTTCAGTAGATTTTGGACCATCAAATGAAGTAGCGTCAGGTTCACTGTTTGTTTGTTCAGATTTTTCAAATGTGTTGTTTGGTTCATGGCCTATACACTCTTTCATTTCTGAGACGTTTTCTAATAAATTGGGAATTCAATCTCAAGATATGAATATGGAACTTAGGATAAAAATACCTGGATGAAATGTTGAGATAAAATTAAAACATAAGAACCTTAATGTCCTTGTGTGTGGGAATAATCTACCTGCAAACCTTATTTTTTTGCCTATAGTATAGTTTGATGTTATTTTGGGCTTGAATTGGCTGTTTGTTTATCATTATAAGATTAACTATAGAGATAAAGAGGATTCTTTTCAGAAATATTTACATTTTGTATACATGAATGAACCCTTGATTTTGATAACATAACAGGAAGATAAAAAACTAGTAAAAGAAGGAAATGAATGTTACTATTCACATATTGTTGAAAATAAAGGAACTGTTCAGATTAATGATGTTCTAGTGGTAAATTAGTACCTTGATGTTTTTCCTAAGGATTTTCCTGGTATTATACCTAATCGAGAAGTTGAATTTACTGTTGAATTAGTTCCCGATGCTAATCTAATTTCAAAACCGCCATATCGAATTGCTCAAATTGAACTATTAGAGTTAAAGAATAAATTATCAGTGTTATTAGATAAAGTTTTCATTCGACCTAGAACATAATCATGGGGTGGTCCTATCTTGTTTTTTAAAAATAAATATGGTTCAATGAGTATTTTCATTGCTTATAGAGAATTTAATAACATCACTATTAATAACAATAATCCTTTGCCTCATATCGATGATTTCTTTGATCAGCTCCAGGGAGCTCAGTATTTTTCGAATAGCAACTTCAGATCGGGGTACCATCGGTTGAAAGTAAAGGAAATAGAAATTCCAAAGACTGTGTTTCTTACTAGATATGGCCATTATGAATTTTAGGTTATTCCATTTGGGTTAACCAATGATTCTACTGTATTCATGCGTCTTATGAAGAGAATTTTCTGTGAGTTCTTGGATAAGATTGTGGTTGTGTACATTGATGATATTTTGGTTTATTATAAAAGTAAATAGGAGCCTAAAATTAATTTAAGGGTTGTTTTGAAAACCTTAAATGATATGAAATTGTTTCGGAAATTCTGGAAGTGTGAGTTTTGGTTACCACAAATTCCATTCCTTGGTCACATTGTTTAAAAAAATGGCATTACTGTTGATCCTTCTAAAAAAAAAGTTGTTGAAGAATGGCGAAGACCCACAAATATAACTGAGATTCACAGTTTTCTTGGGTTTACAGGTTATTACCGGAGGTTTGTTGATAATTTTTCTCAGTTATATAATCCAATGACTAAGTTAACTCGAAAAGGTGTAAAGTTCATCTGGACAAAATAATGTGATGATTGTTTTCAAGAATTGAAAAGAAAATTAGTGAACGCTCTAGTTTTGGCATAGACTTCCAGAAATTGTGAGTTAGTTATTTACAGTCATACTTCATTAAAAGGACATCGACATGTCCTTTTGCATAATTATCAGGTAATAGATAATTATTCACGTCAATTGAATCCTCATGAGTAAAATTACCCTACACATGATTTGGAATTAGCTGCTGTTTTTTTTTCTTTAAAATTTTAGAGGCATCATTTGTATGGAGTAAAATGCGAAATATATAGTGAACAAAAAAGTTTAAAGTATATATTAACTCTGAATTAACATAACATGGGACATATGAGATGACTATAATTAATCAAGTATTATGATTTCACGATCAATTATCATCCAGGAAAAGAAAATAAAGTGGCTGATTCATTGAGTCAAAAAAGTAATGTGTCATTAAAAATGCTAGGTTTGGAACAAGACTTTGGTTTTTTGTTTGATGACATTTGTCATTGATGTTGTTGGTGTAAGAAATTAATCTGTTTTGTTTCATGTGTCAGTGAATTCATCTATATCATATAAAATAATGAAAGCGCAGAAAAAAGGCAGTGAGTTGGGGAAAATGGTAGAGTTGGTTCAGATGCGTATGTTACCAGATTTTAATTTTGATAATGATTGTGTTTTGATGTTTTGGAGGAGATTATGTGTTACTTTTTTTTACATTTGAAGAATGGATTGTTATGTGAATCTCATATTTATCTATTTTCAGTTCATCCTGATAGTTCTAAGATGTACAAAGATATTCAGGAGTATTACAGGTGGGAAGGAATGAAAAGAGATATTGCTGATTTTACTATGAAGTGTTTTACTTGTCAGTAGGTTAAAGAAGAGTGATAGTTACTGAAAGTGATTGTTCGGTCTTTACCAGTGCCAAAGTGGAAATTGGAAAATATATCCATGGACATAGTTTTGGGATTATTGAAGACATCTCAATTTAATAATGCAATATGGGTTATAGTTGACCAATTGTCTAAATATGCTCATTTCCTTCCAATTTGAGATACTTTGTCTCTAGATCAACCTACTCAGTTGTATGTTAAAGAGATAGTTAGGTTGCATGGTATTCCCCTCTCCATTATATCTAATCGTGATCCCAGGTTTACATCTAACTTTTGGAAAGGCCTTCAGAAGTTGTTGGGTATTGAATTATGTTTTAGTACATCTTTTCATCCTCAATCAGATGGACAGTCAGAATGAATAATTCAAAACTTGGAGGATATGCTACGTTCATGTTCACTAGATTAAAAGGGATTTTTCGACCAACATATTTCTTTAGATGAATTTTCTTATAATAACAGTTTCCATTCCAGTACATAGATGGTTCCATTTGAGGAATTATATGGAAAGTGTTGTCAAACTCTAGCTCTTTGGGATGAAGTGGGTGAAAGGAAGATTATGGTACCATAATTGGTACAAGTGATGGAGGAGAAATTTTAGTTGATTCAGAAGCACATGAGAATAGCTCATAGCAGACAGAAAAGTTATGCGGATAACCGGAGAAAGGATATTTCTTTTAAGGTATGTGATTATGTCTTTGTCAATGTTTATCCATGGAAAAGTGTGATGTGTTTTGGTATGAAGGGAAAGTTGAGTCTAAGGTTCATTGGACCATATGAAATCTTAGAGAAAGTTGGATCAGTTGTGTACATAGTGGATTTCCCTCAAAGTTTATCCCAGGTACACAATGTTTTTCATTTTTAGATGTTGAGAAAGTATATACCTGATCCATCTAATGTTTTGAGTCCAGAGGTAGTTCAATTGGAAGAGAATCTCTCGTATGAGTAACATCCAGTCCAGATTCTTGATAGTAGATAGAAAGTGTTGTAGAATAAGGTAATTCACCAGGTAACAGTTTTATGGAAAAACCATATGGTTAAAGTGGCAACCTGGGAATTTGAAAATGCTATGAAGGGTAAATACACCCAGTTATTTTGATATGTGAATAAAAATTGCGAGGAGACAATTTCCAGAAGGGGGGAAGGATGTAACATCCCAGGTAAATGAAGAATAAGAGATTTTCATATTTATTAATATTTTTGAATTAAATATTAATTTTACTTTAAATGGGTTACTATGATCGATAGTGTAACCGATACGCAATAACAGATTTCTTTAAAATCTTACGTTGCACACTTATAATATAATATTAAATGGTAGTTGACTCCTAGATGTTGTATTGGAGGGATTGAAAAAAATATCTACAATATGATTATTCATATTTTTTAAATGTATTTACATGTATCCAATAAATGTTAGAGGCTTAAAATGTGAATGAATCTAATATTAACCATAATTTACAATAAAAGGTCGAATTACCACCTTTTAACGGAGAACCCTATTTAAATATAGTTTTGGTCACATTTATACATTTTATTTGACCAAATTAACTCTTTATTTAGGATGGGGACATCAAAATTTTACTTTGTGTAAATTTATGGAATTTTTCAGGTAAGTTAATTTTTTAATGATTAGTGAAAATATTGTATGTTAATTCAAAACTGCATTTTAATCTAATTTATTTATATGTATAGATTGTATTTTTAACTGTTTTTAAAGTGTAATTAGAATATATTATTCCCATTTTATCCAATTTTGGTCATTGGAATAAATTTTACTTTGAAAGTGGACAAAAACAAGTGTCAATCTTTTGATAGTTATTGTTTCTTAAAAACACTATTTTTATTTTAACAATGGGAATTAGTTTTAAATTAATTAATACCACTTCCATGTTTTGAATATGGAAAAATAGACATCATTTTTTGAATTCGGAATATCAAATATATCTTAGGATTAATTTTCAGTAATTTTCCGAAAAACATCAATTTTTGATGAATAGTGAAACCACTTAGAAGTAGTTAAAAAAACTGACTTCTTTCATTTAAATGAATTTTTACCACTTCTGTGAATTGAATTTTGAAAATCAGACATACATGGTTGTTATTAGTAAGTAAAATTTGGTTCTTTTAGAAGAAAATAACTTTTAGTGAATAGTAACTTTTGACTTTTATTTACCACGGTTAATGATAAATATGGTAATTCAAGGTAAAAAGAATATTATAATAATTTGAAATTGCCTTAACACTTATCCTATCCTTATTGGATGAGTAATGGCCGAGCAAGGGAATCATTGGGTCGATTTTTGGACCCCATGGAGCCACTTAGGAATGATAATCACACTTTAGATTAATTAATTTAAAGAAAGGAAAAAGTGACAAAAAAAATCTTTTAGTAAATTAATTTTTATATGGTGTTATATAAATAATATGTTTGACTTTAAATATTCCTTGGAAATATAAAAATATTTCCTACAACATGGTATTTTATTTATAATTTTTATACATCGAATAATTTAAATTATTTATGACACAATAATGATGTAGTATATACCTCATTAGAAAATTATTTAAATAAATAAGATTATAATTATTAAATTATTATCCAAAACCTGTCCAATTCTTATTGGATGATTTTATTTCTCTCATGAGTCATCTTATATTAGACTATAATGATTTTTGGACCTTTTGAAATAGAACATCATTATATATAAAAACAATATTTTCACACTTACCTAAAGAGCCCCTCCTCTCCCTTATAAAATAATATCACTTATAACCAATTCCTCACAAATATAAATCCTTTTGTCTCATCCAACCTCTGACCAATTAATCTCAAAAAATAATTCTTTTCCACCTTGAAGCCTTACCTTAGGCATAAGGCACTTCAACAAACCATTTTGATTCAAACCAAAGGATGTTACCCAAATTAAAGGTAATGGTTTCGCTTACCTTCTTTTTTTATTTTACTTCTCCAACCCCTAAACTATTATTATTCATTTCTTTTGTTAAAAAAAAAAGTATCCTCAATATACTAGGATGTTTATATGATATGTATTCTAACTATACTTACACACACCTCCATCTAATGGGTGAAGAATATAATATTTCTGTGGATGGCAATCTAACGCCTCACGAAGTGATGATTGTTCAATTACCTCCTACCGCCTTTGATGGTGGCCATTATGATGGAACTATATTTATATATGAAATATATTATGTTTATGTTTTCATTATGTTTATTTAATTTTATTTTATAGTATACCTTTATGGTTTCCAATATGGGTAAAGGCGATAATTTAATTTGAGGAAGTGGGGACTACCACCCCATCTAAGTGATATGACTCGTTAATGCCATATGTGGGACGTCTAAAGTATGGAGTTAATGATAATATATATGATATTATACTAGAATTATAATATACCTATGTATCATTATGTTTTAACTCTATAAAAATATGAAATATAAATGAAAGTAGTGTTAATGCGTACGTACGGCTTACCGTCTCAATGAATGGTGCATTTCATTTCATAACTCCAAATGTTATATACTATTATAAATACATGTATATTCTGGATATATATGATAGTTATGATATCTAAATCATGAATATCATTATGTATATAATTTAATTTTGACCACATGGAAAACATGTAAATATAAGGTGTTCATTTTTGACTTAAGTACCAAATATCGAAAAAATGACCATTATTAACCTGAATGATTACATAATGTTTATAACATGGTAATAAGTGATATAAAAGGAATAATAAACTTGAAAAAGGTTCTTAAGAAAGTAGAAATTAATTTTATTTTATTATTTCGGATATTAAGGAATGATTGTTTAATATCGGGCACGAGGTAAGGGACTTCGTCTCAATCTCCTTTCATTGGTGCATATTTTCATTAATACAAAACATTCTTTTATAAAGTGTACAAACCCCTTTGAATTTTAATTTTATTTAAAAGGGAATATTTTTCTACAAATTGTTTTAATTAACAACAAAAAGAATGTTCTTTTTAACGTTAGTGGTGAAAACTACCTTTTCCACCACCGCAAGTATTATTTGATCATTGGATTCCTCAAAAAATCTGTAATGTTTTTAAAATAAAATAAATACCATATACCCTTTTACGTATTTTGGTATTGAAAATGGTTTTGATAAATCATTATTTTATTTCAATATATTTAAATGATTTTTTTGATTGAAATGTGGAAATGTTATCATTCTGTTATATTGGTTTTATGTGTTATGATTTTATAATGGTATTACGACATTTGATAGGTGGTTACATGATAAACCAAATGACAGGTGGTTCCATGATAAACCAAAACAGATGGTTACGTTATAACATCCAATTCCTTGGGTATTGGAGTCATCCGTATGACTGTTCCATTTAGTGATATGTGTTGATGTCGACCGTATGGTTATTATATTTAAGTATGTTTATGTCTCAAGTAACCTTTATATGTTAAGTGTTCTTTATAGGGGTTTTATGGCATCCTTTTGGATATAAAAAGTTTAGTAGTGATCTTTTATTCAGTAAAGAGTATTTACTACTTCATAATGGTTAAAAGTATTACTTATGTTAAAATATTCATGGTTTACTAGTTGTTTTGAAAAACTAATTGTTTTCCTTCATCATGTCTCACTTACTGAACTTTTTATGCTCATCCAAAGTTTTTGAAATGTTATTCATAAGACATAATGTAGAATAGGGTCATGGATGTGGTAATGGAAAATTCATTCTATCTTGAACATAGAACTAGACTTGACTATTTTTTTTATCAATACTTGTTTTGTGAAAAAAAAATTGAATCTTAGTAGAAGTGTGTACTTTGTATTTGAAATGAAATGTAATAGTTATGGCCTAATTCTCTAAAACTCTAATCCTAAAAATATACACAATGTAAATTATTCATTTAATTCAATATTATGTAATTTTTATAAGGTCGGTTTCTTATATAAAAACCTTAATTCTATCTAAATAGTATCATTATGAATATATACTAATAATATTATTTAAAAATAAAGAACATTAATATGCATAATCACTCATTAATTATGGTATATTTATATTTGGGTTTATCTAACCACATATATAAATAATGAAATAAAATTACATCATCGATGTATATGATAAAATAATTACTAATGATATATAAAACAAATATGTTTATATGTATTTTTTTTCTATGTAATTTTCATAATAATATTCAACTGAAAAATTAATAGAACATCATTCATTATGTAAATATAATGAAAACATTTTTTCTCCATTTTCATTTACAGTAATCATGACTAAAAAAATATTTGAATTATATTATAAATTTATAAAATATCAAAGAATATAAAAACAATTACCTTATATGATATGAGAAGGAATTACATTTGGAGATGAATAAATTACAATAGTACTATTATGAAACAAGTTCAAAATAATAATTGTTACTAAAATTATATATTGAATTGAAAAATTTATAAAAATGAAAATGTATAAAATATTTATAAAAAATATTTATAAAGGGTTATAGATAAGAATAAATATAATAAACAGATTATTACAATTTCTATTTTTTGTATTGGATATTCATGCACTTTAGTGGTAGATTATAAGTATGGTATGCAGGTATATTGTCCAAAATTTACATTATTTAGGCATACTTAATATTTTTCTACATGATATAAATAATTTTTCATTATTACTATAACATTCCATATTTTCAAATATGTTAGGATATTTTATATTATTGGTAAACCCTTGTTGAATTTATCTTTTAGAATAAGATATTGAAAACATGCATTTAGACCAGTCTGTTTCATATTATGGTGAAGGTAATAGGTGTGATGGAGGGTTGATGTTGTAGAAAAAGACAGTTTATATTAAATTCACAATATTAATTTAATTCATAACATGTATCCAATATATATGATGTCATTTTATCTAGCTTGACCATATGATTTTTTACAGGACATGAACTCACCACATTATTTCAATAGAATAGCCATCGTGATTTAACTATTCATGATGTGTAAAGGTCAGGACAGACCTAGGACCCTACTTATCATTGTTTTTACTGGGATGGTAAAATGTCAAGCATTACACAAGGTATAAAAATATACATGATGTGTATGTTAAAATATTTTTTAAAATGGTTTATAACCCCTTAGTCATTTGATAATTCATCTTTTCTTTTGTCCCACATAGGAGGTCTAGTGACTGAATATCTCTCTTCATACCCAATATTGGAATTGGGATAAATATATCATTTTATTATAGTTTCACTCATTATTCATCATGTTTGATGAATGCTGGTAATCTCATCATTACATTATCTCATTTTATAGTTTTAATTTCCATGTATATACTTATTTTAGTGTGAGTTAATATGAAATATTTTTAAATAATTTTTTATTTTTTTCATTTCATTTATTCTATACCATTTAAAGGGTGTGCAAATCATGAATGGTATTATACAAACCTAGATTAGGTGTTCTTGTTATTTTCATGAATTTTCCAATGTATTTTATTATGCCCCATTATTCCAGATTCTGGACCTTCTATAAACTTTTAAAAAATGTGTTAATAAATAAATAACATGATGTTTTCATGCTTAGTATACTCTTATCATCCAATGAATAAATTCATTTGCTAACCACAATGATGTGAATCACCCTAAGGGGTGTGAATTTATTTAAAACCAAAGAGCCCCATGCTTGAAATTAAATTTAAATTTCCATAGTGAGGTGTGTGATTTAAAATTTGGAATTTTTTTAATCTGTTCACTGAATAGTAATAACATAATTCTAGATAAACCCTTATTTTTATGAAAATATTACAATGATGCAATGGTTTAGAAATAAGGATTCCACAAATCTCCACCTCAAGAGTTATGAATTATAATTGAAAATAAATCATAAATCATTTGGATAAATACTAGGATTCATTATAGAATGCATGGGGTGGGATCACGAGGTTGATATTATACCTTACCTGCCTGAGATAACCAGTTCCCATAGAAAATAACCGATATTGGATCGATGGAATCATTATCTATGATATTCCATGGGAAATACCTAGGTCCCCATGTGATATACAAAAGAATGGATTAGAGGGTCATTTGTTTACACCATGCCAAGAGTGATACTTGGGATTCATTTTTTATATCTCCTTAGATGGGATATTATAGTGATGAGTATTTATAGTGATCCCAAAGTATTATTTGGGTTCCCATTTATGTATCACAATAGATAGGCTCTAGTTTTAATTCATCAAATTCTAAGGAGGTTGTGTAATAAAATTTTTATTTCCAATTATAGATCTTAGGATTCTACAATAAATCTAAATAATTCCTCTAGGATCAGTCCTTGTTTATAATTGAATACTTTATGGAACAAACACATTTATCCCCATTTATAAATTCCTGGTGGTTTACAATACCCACATATGATATTATTATAGGTTTATATTCATTAAAAGCTATATTTCATTGGCTAAATAAGGCAGTGTCAGTAAGGCATCCCACGAGGAACCTTATATGAAGTGATATTTTCATTTATATAATTATTTTTTGTATAATTCTTTACATTATGTGAACACTTGTCATTTTTTCTATACATAATTTCTTATATAAAATGTTGGTGGTGGACTTCAATTTTTATCTCATACCATACATCGGGAGCCTATAGTACCTCAATAGACTATATCATTTCAGGTGTAGATAATGGTAACCACCCATCATCTAATGTATGATTGTTATTTCTATAATGGAGTACGAGAGTATATGATATAGCCTATAGATGGGATTATAAGGGTGTCCTATTTTGTTATTTTTTAATTTTATTTATAATTTTGTATATTCAATTTCCCCTATATACCATGTACAATCCGTTTTCGTATAGAATGATGAAATGATCATTATTTTTCATCTAATATTGATTTATCTTCCTCTTATTAACTATCTATATTATTTATTTTTAATTTTATTGTTATTGATTACCTTTTCTATTTCAATAAATTATTACTTACTATTGTGTTATACCGTGATAATGAGTGTATTGTATCCCCACAAACACACCCTACTCCCTCGCAACTAGCAAGTAGGCTCTGGCATATTGGGAAGTGCACGGGTGGACATGTGGTCAATTGGCCCATTGCATATCATAGTGGTTTCTAGGTCAGGATTCTATAATGTGGAATCAAAGGGAATTTTCTCTTTTTGTCATATAGTTTTGGTATTAAAAACAGGACCTAAAAATGTGTACGAATTTGGTAATGAGCTTGTTCATGGGAAAAGAAATCCCAAATACATGGGAAATCCAAAATTAAATGGTGTGAGTTATTTATTTTTTTGTTTGTTCCTATAACAGTTGTATATATTTCAAGATTGGGTGAAACCCATTTCTATTGATGTTAATGTTGATTATATTATTATTATGTAATTATATTTTTCATTTCATGGTATGGATAGGATGAAACATCTCATGAATCATTATAGGCACTTGACTATTCACAAGTCATGCATTATCCAATTCCATATAGGTATATATTATTTCATTTCTTTCATGTATTTCTTGTGATTATTGTGAGTTCCTGGATTATAACATATGTGGATGCACTAATGTTTCTAATTAGAATAAAATTAATTTAATTATTAAATTGTTTTCATCAATATAAATGGGTTTTTCCATTATAAATTGATGTCCGAAACGTAATTAAAAAGTTATGACACATTTGATCCATGACCCATGGGTTCTATGGACTAAAACATTAATTTATTTGATATCATGAATTCCAATTGAAATTTAGAAAGAATGTACTTAATAAATTGGTAATGTTCACTGATTCAATAATATCATTCTAAATGACCTATTACATCTATATACCAAATATAAAGGTCAATTCATAGTTTCATGATGTACAAATTTTAATTTAAAAAGATAATGGGATTTTGTAAATTTGGAATGGTGATGAATCTAAATAGAATGTTTTATATTTAAGAATAAAAATATATAACATAAATGTATTCAAAATATCAAATGAAATATTTACCATAAAATGAGGATTCTAATTACTATATAATTGTTTTTCTATATGCCTTGTAATTTTCAAACCATACCTCATATCCTCTGATGTGTGATACGAGAATATGAAGATAACATGACCCTAGTAGTGAGTAGTAGGTAGTGTATGCTCTAATATATTTGTATATTTTTTATCACCTTGAAAAATATTTATGATAATGTATATTGGTGTGAAAAATTTATAGTGAGTCGATGAACTTATCCATTTTTGTTAACAGTGATCCTATGTGCTATTAAATATTATTTGAGGCACGTTTTTTGGAAATTGTTTATTTAATTCACCACAAAGGCCTTGACTCTTGCACCCGGATAGTGGTGATGATCATTCTCTAGAGGTAGTGGGCGATATTCCAAATGTAAAAACCCATATTGTTCTACTAGAGGAACGTCATTTATATCTTACAATATTTTTTATGATTAGTTTTGATATAAATTCTTGCACTTCATAGAGTCTATATAGGGGCCTCCATGACATGTCCCTACCATGGATAAGTTTATTGATGAATTTTAGCTATATAATCCTCCCACATTCTCAGGGGATGTTCCTCCTCAAGATATAGAATCATGGATAGAGGATATGTTATCGACCATCTGATACTTAGAGATTCTCCTAGATTGGAGGCCCATGATCACAATCTATATGCTTCAAGATTCTGTTAAACATTACTGGGAGGTTATCACCCATGTTGATCATCATTTGGTTATGGTTTCGGAAGACTTATAGAATCATTTTATGGTTACCTATTTCTATATATGATGATAGTGGACCATTATAGGGAGTATATAAATTAAAAATTGGATTCTAGGTTTTTGATGGATTATTCATCTCATTTCATTATTATTTTACATTTTGTATAGAAATTGGATGGATATGAGTTGATTATTATGAGAAATTTTGAGGGTGGGTTTACATATGTCATATGATTATAGGTATGTGAATTTAATTTATCCACCCTTTCATGGACAACAAACCAACCCCTTGCCAATGACCCGAATTTGAGGGATGATGAAAGTGAGCGTTAGGGAGATTTAGTATCATGGAATATAGGTAGTTATTCTAGAAGAAAGTAACTAAATGTTGAGTCAACTCACGGTCGTAGAATAGGTCGGGTGGATTGAACTAAGTGTTTTGAGGTGTTCCACTAGTGTTTTAGAACATTCCTTAATAACCACTAATGTATAAGGGACCTTATCGAGTGTCGATCTTTTGGATGGATGGGTAAACTCTAATGGTTCTACTGAATTTTTTAACAAGTTCTTAGTGGGAATTTATCTATACCAAAAATACAATCTTGTATTGGATGAATAGTTTCTCATTAGTCTTGGAGACCATTTAATACTTGCAGATCTGGCCACTGAGGTGGTCGTGGCTACTATAGTCATAAAACATAGGGTTATCACTCTCAGAGTTGACCAGCCTATGTTAGTTAGGTTGAAAATTAGAGCTGTTGTTATGGACATGTAAAGGTAGTGTAGCTGACTACTGAGGAGAAGAATATAGATAATTATACAGTTGGATGTACTATTCTTCTATCCTATAATTTATTATCTTCCTCATTTCATAATGGGGATTTACAATCCTTTATAAATATATATAAATTATGGATAGTCTAGGTCTATATATAGAGTAATTGTGTGGCATATAGAATATCGACACCTATAAGAGGTCATATAAGATAGTGTGTGAATGTTTAAGGATTTACCATTGAGAACATTGGGTATTGATTCTTGGGAAATTTATTAATCCTTAAGATGATTGGTTTTGATGTCATAGTTGGAATATACTGGCTTGTTCCTTATTATTCTCACATCAATTTTTATTCCTAAAGGGTTTCATTCTCATCAAATAAGGGTGGTGCCAATATTCATACGAGTTAATGGTATTTGTAGGAAATTTAGGATGAAACTATAAATCCGGGTATGGATGGGGGGAAAACCATATGGTTCATCTCTTTTTAAGTGACCATGAAATATGATGTACATAGTTTTTTCCTATGGTGTGACAGTTCGTGGATGTATTCGATGATGAAATATCGGATTTACCTCATTTATGATAGGTGGATATTTCCATTGATCTAGTTTCAGGAGGATAACTAGTGTCCATTTCTCCTTATAGTATCACACATACTGTGCTCTACGAACATAAGATGTATTTTGAGAACATGAACACTAAGGGTTTCATAAAACTCAATACATTTAATGGGGTTTGCATGTACTATTTACTACCAAGCTAGATATGAACCTTATAATTTCATGGAATATCATCAGTAAAAATAGCTAATAGTTAAGATCGGGGGTCAAATTCTTCATATAGAACACATCTTCGACCATATCCAATGTGCACCAATTTTATCCAAGATCAATTTTAATTGGGGCTACCATCAGGTGTATGTTAGACCATCATACATACCTATTACTATATTCAAGAGTATATATTCCTTTTATGAGTATTTGTTTTTGTATTTTGGCCTTACAGAAATAAAAATAATTTTTATGGCCCTAGTGATTGGGTTTTCAATGAGTATGTTGAATAATTTTTGGTTTCATTCATGATCAAAATTTTAGTGTAGTGAAATACTCAAAATGACCACACCAAATATCTTGATATCATGCTAAATACAATGATAGAGAACCAAATATATTCATTGATAAAAATATTACCATATTTGATTAATTTTTGTCACTTCTTGGGTCATATAATCTCATAGGACAGAGTTCATTTTGACCCGTAGTTGGTGATCACTATTGTTTCATTGTAATCGATCAATAATTTCTTCGACATGATTTGTTTCATGGGGATGTATTTCTATGATAGGTGTTTTATTAATGACTTTTCATGTATAGTAGTTCCATTCTTGGGATTGACTAAGAATGTTGTTAGGTGTTTATAGTGATATTAACATGATGTATCTATTCATAAATTTTTGGGAAGGATGACTTCATCATTGATCTTGATTCTACCATATCCTACAAGAAATTAAACATTTTTTTCATAATTTTTGAGTCATTATAGGTGATGTTCACATGTTTGGAGATCAATTTTTCAACATATGTGTTCCCAGATGAGACATCATGATTATAATTACCCTCCACATGACCACAACTTGGCATTAATTATTAATAATATTTGTTGTTTGATGAATTATATATTAGGCGAGTAGTTTTTCATTTATAGACTATAGAGGTCTCCAATACAATTGCACATAACATGATCTGAATCTAATGTTATACAATTGTTGAGAATACCCTTTTTCATCTAGTTTAGAGCACAATTATACACCCAAAAGGGAATTGAAGTAGTCAATTCCCTATGTCCGAAGACTCAAACACAAGACATCGAAGGGGATAACAGTGAATGAAATATGGAGACTATGTTTTCTTAGATAAAACTAGAGGATAATGAATATTCTAAGGAGCCTATTTTACCTGTATTTTTATAGAGATCAGCCCATCTATAAATGCACGTATGGGACATTACTCATTTCAAGGAACAAGTGGATAGGGAGAGTGTATCAGGTGATAAACCACCACTTGGTAGGGATATTTATGAGAATAAAATACGTCTTTTTAACATATGTATTTGGGTACCTGTAGATATACAAGAATATTTGAAGTGGGTATATCATTCCTCCATTGGGTATGTTCTCAGAAGATTCCCAATATGTAATGACACAAATTTAATTTTTATTCGTGGCTTGGTATTAAGAGATAAATTGTAGTTTTTTTTCACATAGTGTGCCACCGATCAAGAGGTGATGGCTTAGAACCCCCAACCCTCTATAATTTTACACCCTCTATCAATTCTGAAGTGGAAATGGGATAATTTTAACCATTGATTTGGTGTTCTTTTTACTGATATCACCTCATGGAAATGATGAATTATTGGTGATTTTCAAAAGGTTTATCCAGGATTTACACCTATTACCCATCTGATATACTTTTTAGAAAATTATTTTTAAAGGATTTATATTCAGTATATTTAATTTATTCCTGGTTTTCCGATTTCTGTCACATTAGATCAAAATTACTATGATAAATCATTATTCTGGAAGGGGTTACAAAAAGAATTTAGTTTGCAGGTGTTTCTGAGGATATCATATCCCCATCAGACCAAAATGAGTATGAGCATATGATATGAATGATAAAAGACATTCTCTTGGAATTTTTCTTCTATTTTAGATATTTTTGGAAGAAATAATATCTACTCATTGAATTTTCATATAATAATAGTTTTCAGGATATTATTCTGATGGCTCCAAATAAGGTCCTTTTTGATAGACAATGTTTTTTCACCCCTGATCTTGTTTGAGGGAGGTGAGGTATTACTACATGGTCCTTATCTTATTTAGGAGACTTAAAAGTAGGTACAAATGAGTTTGAAGAAAATGGATACCCCTTAGTCGAGGGAGAATACTTATACTGATCATCTCCACTACCATCTGAAGTTTATTATCGAACATAGGGTCTTTATTCATGTTTCAAATCGATTGGGTCTTATAATAGATTCTGATATAGGGATAGGTATATATTGGAGTTTCTGGAGTCTATTCGACATCATGTAGAGAGTCGGTTCTGATGTATAATGATTGGATACACCTTTGAGGTACTAGGCCATTCATGATGTCTTCCATATATCTTATCTTGATCATTATTATTCTGAAACATCACATTAATTTTATCCTAAAGATATCTATCTGGATGAAAATGTTTCACTTTGGGGATAATCATTTATATATAATTGATTGGAC
The DNA here is from genome assembly GCA_963277665.1 of Viscum album. Classification (NCBI taxonomy): domain Eukaryota; kingdom Viridiplantae; phylum Streptophyta; class Magnoliopsida; order Santalales; family Viscaceae; genus Viscum; species Viscum album. The sequence continues at coordinate 1,173,627,589 of OY728153.1, read as the reverse complement.
AATGTGGTCTCATAGAGAAAACTTAGTTCCTTTGGGACTTGTTTTCCTAAATCATGACCTTGTGCTGGATGAGATTTATGATAGATAGGCCATGTATGTACTTAGTGGCCAAAAAAAGTCTCAGATAAAATTATACCATCCAAATTAGGGAATCTAGTGGATGAGTTATTTTATGTTAGAGAGGCTGTAATGTACCAGGTTTTTAGAGATGTGTGAATTTCTAAAACATTTAGTTAACCTTCTTTAAATTTATCTTTTATATTTTTACCAGGATTCCATGGAATTAATTCATTCTATTTCCTTTTTAGGGAAACATGTTGGGTGTGTTAGAGGCTGGCTATTGGAGAAATACATTAACTGAATTAAGTTCTCAACATCAACTTAACTCATGACATATATTCAATATACAAATATGATTTCCAATGGCTTGTCCCTTTGAGTTTATAAAAATTTTCAAATCAATGCACATTGTGAACTATATATTCATGTTGTGTAATGTTATTGAATGACACTATCCATGAAATTTACTAGTATTCCTCAGTGGGGAAAACATGATCATTAGACAGTATAAAAAAATATACACTCAATGTAAATTCCAAGCTTCTTTTTAAAGGGGGGATAAAAACTTATTATTTTAAATTGGGGCTCATTTCCTTTACCCTGTATAGGTGTCCAGCTGAAAAAATCTCCCTCTTAATGACTAATTATGGCATTGGGATGTCATTCTATTCAGATATCTATTTATATCACCATTAGTCCCATTGATTTTTTCCATGTAATCATTAATATTATTTATTTCCTTTTGTCAGTTTTTATTCCTTCGACATACATATTTTAAAACAAGAAAATATTTTATATTTTCAGTGAATTTGTCAATTCATCAAATTTATTCCACTGAATATCGTATTAATTGATGGTAGGGGACAAGTGGGATTCTACCAACCTATTTTATGTGGTCTAATTCCTTTCTATAATGTGACATATTTTATTATACACTATTTAGTAGTGCATCAGAACTTCTAAAAGTTCCACTTAAATGTCTACATAACTAAATATCCCAATATTGCCATGAAAAGTAAATTCGTAGTAACATTAAAAAAATGTTAGAGGCTGACAACTTAAATTCAAGACACCGTGAGGGGTGTCTGTTCCCTAATGATTTATAAGCTTCGTGTTTGTAATTAAATTAAATCCCCCAATGTGAGTGTCAAAATTTCCATTTGGAATGATTTTTCAGGTGTCTTTTCAAAGGATTGAATTTCATTATATCCAAACACTTATTATTATAAAAAATAAGGGTGATACAATGGTTTTAATACAAGGACACCTATGATGGGATCATCAAGATTTATAAATTAGAAATGAAAATATGTCTTAATACATTAGGAGTGATACTTGGATTATTTATTGGATTCCTTTCACAAGATCACCAAAAATTTGTTTCACCACACACATTAGTGATACTAGGTTACCTTGATAAAATATGAAATACAATTTTGGTGGGTTATATTTCAACGATATTCCATAATCGATAAATTTTACCCTATATAGTATACCTGATATAGTTTCAATAGGATATGACTTTTCACCATGCCAAGAGTGATGCATGTGATACCTTTTATATACTTTCTTTGATTTAAACTTGAGGTGATGGTTATTTATAGTTATCCTATAGTGATACATTGGTTAATTTTTATGGATAACCATGGATGCGACCATGATACTATTTATTTAATACTAAGGATACTTGTTAATAAAATAATGAATTCTTGTTTTAGATATACAATGTCAAATGGAAATCAAAAGAATGTGGTAGGGTTAGGTCCATGCTTATACATTTCCATTTGAAGGCCCATTCATTACAATTCCAATGATTCTATGAAAGGGTGTTTCCAATACCCACTTATGGCATCAATACATGTTTTATTTCATTTCGAGGTTACCATATGAGGCCAATGTAGGTAGTTTTGGTCTTTTATCCCATGAGGAAAATAGTTCGAAGTGATTTTCTATTTATATATTTTTTTATCACTTTTACCAATAGTTTTACACCGCTCAATTTTTTCAACAAAGACTATATTATTATATACAAATTCTCTAGTGGGAAAATAAGTATTTCTCACACCCTATTTTGATTCTTATGGTACCAAAATAGAATTCATGATTTTTATTGTATATCATTGTTATAATCTAACAATCGATGATTTTTTGTTATTTATGTGATTGAGTATGGGAGTAGTTGATTGATCCAATTATCACGACAATAGTGGGGGACTATTTTGGACTTTCTTAGTTTAGTTTCGCGTAATATATATTATTGTTCTCCTATATCCTTTTTAATTTACTTTTTGTTTAACATCATGAAAAAATCATTATTTTTTATCTGATATTAATTTAGATTTCTACTATTCATTATTTGGATGATTTATTGTTCCACAACTTGTTATTTATTACTATTTTTTCTCTTTATAATTATTAATCACTGATTTGATAAACATTGATTTATATTGAATAATCTCCCTAATGACACACTTTGGTCCATTGCTACTAGTTAGTATCATCTGGTATATGAGGAGGGGAACCTAGGGGCATGTGGAAAACCATCTTGGGGACCCTCTTAGTGACTTCTGGTTTGGGATACAACTCTTAATAAAATGAACTTATTTCTAAAAATTCAGTTGGTTTTATGTTCCATATCATGATCATTATTTTCATGTCCTTTATTTCAAAACATACAAATAATGTAATGGGTTTTTAACTCAAAACCCTTTATTCAGTTATAATGATTCATAGTAATGTTATTTCTTATCAGATATTTTTCTTCCACAATTAAATGTTATTTCATTGCACCTTCTTTTTTTCTATATTTAATATGATAATTTTGATTCACATATTCCTTATAAATGAATTTATTTCCCAGATATAGATTTTGATTTTGAAGATTGCTTTCCCTACTCTTTAATGATGTTTTATCGCCTTCTTTCATATTTTCATATCCTATAAATTTTGCCAGTTATATATTGAATTAGAAATATTTTTTATCTCATGCGACCTTCATATTTACCTTATATTCTTCTCAAAATAAAATTTTATTACCTGTTTTTATGTGATATTTCAATAGGGGTATTTCTAAACAGCATTCCATCCTTTAAAAATAAAATATTTTATCTTCAACACCACATTTCACTCTAAAACCTATATGCATGTTAAATAATATATTATTGATGTAAATTTTTTATTGTAATTGTTTTATAATTATTTCATGAAAATTTTATTATTCTATTATATATATGTCAATGCTCCATCAATAAAGGTTATTTTTAAATTGAAATACTTTTATAACATTTCTTGTTGAAATTTTTTTAGAAATATATTTCATTTAAAGGATTTATTAAATTGATTCCATTAAAAATATTTATTTTTAAAGAATTTTATTTTCATTTTCTCAAAATTTAACTTTTTTGAATGTGAATATTTAAATTTCTTTAACTTTATCTTCTATTCCAAAGATAAGAATAATTCCAAAATACACTTTTGCGTTGTCAACACCATTTATAATATATCTCAAAAGGATATATTTTAAAGGAAATTATATTTCCCAAACCAATCCATAATTGTTCCTTTGGAATATTTTTTTAAAGTGAATGTGTTTTGGGTATAAAACATATAAATTACTTTGGGTAGTTTTTTTATTACATCTATGAATTGTTAGAATACTATTTTTCTTTAATTAGTTTCAATATGATGTGATAAATTATTTTTTTATATGTCACACATAAATATGGATGTTACGGGTGGGGTCCTATTTCGGCCCCATAGATTAGATAGTGATTTACATTATATTATATAATTATTAGAATTTGGTGTTAATTATATTTTCACTATAGGAATGATAATGTTTTAATGTATCAATTAGGTTATGTGAATAGGGTAGTGATTCATCCTCTAACACATTTTAGGAAATATAAGTGTGATTATTTCTCTATTTTGAGAAAGAGGTTTTGATTACTACTACAATATTTATTGTATAATATGTAATTATTCTCACCCAAATATTTTAAGATTTTTATAACCATGTTAATGACATAGTTTAATTTTATTCTTCATTTAGATGACATTCCAAATATTTATTCAACTGATTATGCTATGTGGATCATGTTTATTTTCTCATGTTTTGACAACATTATTATATTATACATGATTACTCATTTGATATTAGATGTCTCATTATAATAGATTATATAAAAAAATTATTGACTTATATTATTTTTAATGTGATATTTCTATCTTATCATATTTTCTTATACTCTTATTATCTAACCCCCAATTACAGGTTGACGAGTTCCCCCCTATTAGTGTGTTTTATCCCCCATTTAATATATTTTCAATCCAAAAGTTTTTAATAAGAGTTTTACCTATAAAAAGTATAATATTGTTTATATTGTTGTTTTATTATGGATAATTGATGGAATGTTTTCAAAAATAAGTTATATATATAAAAAATATATCAAAAAACAAAACCATTATATATTTTGATCATGAGACATTTTGTGAATGTAGTGATTATTAAGGTAAAAAAAATATTCATGTTCAATTAAATTATAAATTATTATAGAGTCTGTATGGTTAAACACATATAATAAAACTATGATTCTAAAATGTATCAATTGGAAATTTATCGGTGGACACATTAGATATTTTTTCTTTTATAGGAAAAAACTATGATATAAATTTAATTATCTCCAAAAGATAATTGATAAAATTTTATTTTATATAAATTTTATTTGATCATAAATATTTAACTATGTTACCATCAATATGGGAATCACGTTTATTGTCACTTCCAAGAAGTTTAAATTTCACTTTAACATTGATATAATAAAATTCATTCGACATCCACATAAATTAGGTTATGGAATTTGTAGCATCAACATATTATTCAATAAAAATTACTCAAAAATGATATTATTATTATTATTTGCATACGAACTAAAAAACCTATATCCAATATAGAAAACTACAATATATCTTTACCACCTATAGTTAAATAAACATATATAATTAAAATCTATATAAACAAATATATTAGCTTCTCTGGGCTATCGTATGTCCAACAAAAACACATTATACATCTTATGTACCTAAGAATTTTACTTTTAGAAAAATAAATGTTAATATTTTAATCCACTTACACAATTGAAATAGATAGATGAAATATTAACAATATCAATATAGAAACATTTCATGTATAAAATACTTCCTTTCATATCAAGAAATTATCTTCAATCCTCTTATGTTTGTTGATAAAATTTTAGAACCTCAGTTTACATAGTTTTTATGTTGAAAATAGCTACGAATACTCAATTCCAATCCATTGCAAAATTATCAGAGTACCTATTTAGAGAATGAAAAAAGTGACCTCTCACATTGGAAATTTTTATACTGTGAAAGGATCTCATATCCCCAAGAATAAAATTTTCAAAAGTATTATTCATCGGATCATAAAAATATTCACACACTTCTACATCATTTTTTTAAAAGGTTTTCATCTATATAAATATTAAATATTATATATTTACCTATTTATCATTATTAATGTATAGATTTATGTCCACTATTCCATTTTTGAAATTTAGCATCCTCATTAAGGATTCTATCATTGAATAGCAAGATCTTTGGGAATGATTTATCTATTATAATTCCTTCACTATCATGAAAAAACAATTCAAATATTCACCAAGAAATAATCCACATTAGTTTTAAATTTAGTCACCCACTTCTAAAATGAAATATTTGTGTTTTTTCTATAAATACATTGATTTTTTTTAATTTCAATGATTACTCAAGTAGCATAAATTGAATCTGGAAATCAATGAATCATGATCAATTAGTACATTCGAATCCATTGGTACCAAACAATTATTATTTTTTATAGCCACATTATTATATTATGGTGTGTATGGTTCACTGAGATCATGTTGAATGCCATGATTTTGTTAATAGATCACAGAAATCCCATTTGGAAACTCAATTCCATTATATTTATAGACACTCTTCAAAAGGAAATCATATCCATATTCAATACTTGTTAAATAAATTTTAAACATATTTAGGTCCAATAATTATTAATTCATAATCACTAGACAGTAAATAATGGAAAACAATTCATTGAAATAAATAATATACTTTTCATCATTCAGTCATTCCTTCCTCATCGACCTGAAAACATCTGAATGAATAATTTCATGTGATAGGGAATACTAAATCTATCCATTTTTTATGTTGAATAAATAATATTTCCATTTTATTAAATTAATAACAATCTATATATTTATATTATAAAAATTGATAATTCATAAATATTTTATTATAGGTAGATAATTTTCTTGATTCCATATCCATGACGACAAACCCATCAAAGAAAACAAATTCTTTTTTAATGAGGAGATAAGATGTGTTTCTTGAATCTATCTATTGATATAAGTTCTATATTATTAACTTTCAAATTATAATAATTATTATATATTTTATAAACATTAAAAAGAACAAATATTTTCTAAAAAATGTCATTTCCATAATCTATCTGTTATGAATTAAATAATAGAATTAATTTCAACACTTCAATAAATGAAGTTTTTTGGATTTTCTTTCACAAAAAGTATTGGGTAAATTCCTCTAAATATGTGTGGCCCATTATTTCCAACATTTATTTACCAATATTAAATTTTTAAAAATCATTTGAATGGTTTAATTCGCCTATTATATCATATGAAAATCCCCTTTAAAAATATATGTATTATCCCATTATTTAAGTCAATCATACTCTACTATGTTTTAAATATTGAATTTTATCAGACTCTTATATCTTTTTAATTTATTGAAAATTAAATTTTTCAATGAAGGTATAAATAGGATACATTCAATTTCATTTTATTGGGATAACCACACCTTCTATACACTTATTTAATGACTTCAGGTTTTTTTTTATTTTCCATCCATAATTTATAGTCTCTTTTTGAACATCCTTCTTTTGAGTGGGAATAATATCTCTCAAACCATGACTATTAATCCTCCTAGAGATATTATGATGTTTTTAGTCAAACTAATACAACTTTTCAATATTTTAAAAATCATGTATGTACAAGAATAATCAATATGAAGCATTCTTACCACTCCAGTCAACATGTTTATTATTTTTAGGTACATTGATTATTTGATACTTTAGTCACCAATCATGGTATATTTTTAATATCCAAAATTATTATAGACTCTTAGTAAACATTTCAAAAAATTAATCCTCCTCTCAACAATTTTAGAATCACCAATTTTAGTAGTTTTGGACATGATGTTTCTTGTCTCATAATTTCACGATTTCTCCATTCAAATTTGTTTTATAGAAAATTATTATTATTATCAAGTTTACTAATAAAAATTACCAATTCATATAGATATTTTATTAATATTTGAGGATGATAAAATTTGTTCATCACAAATACCCTTATACTTATAACATTCAAAAAATATGTAATTTTCCTTCTGAAGTATAAATCATGAATTTTTATTTAGTCAGAAATTTAGACAAAAAATATTTCATTACCATTAATATAAACTTTTTATTCAATGTATGTTCTAATAACATTATATTTATAGTCTTATAATCTTCATAAAACAATATAATTTGACTAATCTCATTTAATAATATAGATCATTCATATTCAGAAATAAATTATTTCTACTGGATGAATAATAATTCTTATTTAACTATCTAATTTGTTTCCCCTATTTTGGAAATCCTTGAGAGATACTTTTTTAATATTTACTTTAGATAAAACATTATATATTTATATTCTATATAACATTCAAAAATTATTTAATCAGAAATAATATAATTACATTTCACATTAGAATTGAATAGTTTCTCTACTTATTTATCACTGGAAATATCGACATTATATTAATCCTTATCATAGTAAATGCGTTCATCAAACATTTAAATGGAAATTTTTTCTTATTTTTTGGAATTTTTTTCACCTCCATTTAGAAGAATAAAATAACTTTTTTGTCTTTTTTAAGTTTTTCTTGAAGGATATTTTTGTTATTTATTATCCATATAGACTGGAAATAAATTTTTTAAACCTTTTATAATTTTATAAATATTTCTAATGACAACATACATTAAACATTTTAATGTAAGAATCCCTTAAACATTACATTTCAAATCGTACATTTTTTAGAAATAAGTGACGTCATTATATTAACTCTAAATAAAAATATAAATTTGAATATAAACATACCTCATCAAATTATTTAACCATCTTTTTGATCTTATCTATATTAAAGGAATTCCAAGAGAATTAATTTTTTAACATTATATTTTTTATAATTTTTTTCACTTCTCAAATTAAAATAGATTACCATGTAAGTAATAATGACATAGTGTTTGATGATATTTATCTTTTGAACATTGAAAATCATTATCAAGATTATATGATATGATACAAAAGATATTTTCAACCAAAATACATTCCAACAACATCTCAGTAAATCCATTAATCATTCTCACTATCTTATTATCACTTTTATAGAATCTATACATAGTATCATTATCATAAATTATGAGGTATTCAAGCATTTTTATAATAATTTATATTTTACCCCACTTTAATTTATTTATTCTTTTATTATTATGCTCATGCTATTCCAATTTCCTATTTACATTTTGATTATTTTTAATTTCAGAAATATATTCTGTAAAAGATATGAAAAATAGAATTTAGAGTATTTGAAAAATTATATTGATTCTTATTATCAAAAATATTAATATGAGAGCCTTCAGTATATGGAATGAATCCTTCAGTTGGAGCATTCAAAAAATCATAATTGATTGATAAATTATATTTTCAACATAATTTCCTTTCAAATGCACTAAAATGTCTATCTTATATTGAAATCCATTTTTCATTAAAATAATTTAAATTAATAATTCTTGATAGAATAAATTTGTAACCAATTATTCATTTAAAAAGTGAAATAAAAATTACAATTTCAAATATATAATCGTAGAAAATGGCATCAAAGGATTAATATAATATTTAAATACACTTGTAATATCCTAGGGAGACCGCATAGAGGGGGTGAATTGGTGGCCAAATATTTTTTTAATTTTTTACCTAAAAACTGTAATCATCAATTAATATAAGTGACATCTGATGACCATAAATGTATATCACACCAAAAAATATTACAAATATTTATTTGAAAGTTTTTCTTATCCAAATCAATGTGTAATCCACTGGGTTATTTTTAATTTTCAAAGATAACATAACCCAATATATTTGACTTATATGTATTGGTGAGAAGGTATTATCATTAAACATGGATTACATTTTCCCAATAAATTTTTAGATTATCCATATAATATATTTATCTCACATATTACACTAATAATATAATATGGTATTAATTTAAGTGTATTCTATTAAATACACTTTTTTCTAGTGGATTATCTCTTAATTTTATCAAATTCTCTTCTATCACAAATATAAATGTTTATTAACTTTTTATGCATAACACATTGAAAACATTTATAATCCTATATTTTCATTATTTTTAATTTTCTATACCTTATATAATATGTTAATATTTCACCATTTAATTTACTTCTATAAACAATCAATCATTCTATTATGACTCTATCTATCTCTCAAAGTTGTATTATTACATTTTTATTAATCAAATTTAAATTTAAATTTTAAATATTTACTTCGACAAAAAAAATTACAATTAAACCTATTTTTAATGAAACCATTAGATCACTTTCAGTCTCCTTGTTATCATTTATGAGATAATAAAACATGAGTGATCATGTTTAAGAGTAACCTAGGCTAGTAATAGATCCACATCACCACATTAACATGAAACTGAAGCATTCCATTTGACTATAACATTTTATCATGTAACCATGGTCTTTGAAAAGTCATTTAGGTTATATATAACCATGAAAAATTGTATATATATTGTTCTAGACAATATTTTTTTTTGAAATTCTCTAAACCACATAAAAAATATCATCAAAATTACAAGCACAATATCTCAATTTGCATATCTCATTTTATATAGGGATATTTACAAATAACATGACATGAACTATCATGTGTCGCACACCAATTCATTTATTTGAAATTAGATTCATGATCTACATTACAAAACAAATAATATAGACCATGATATTTTTTAAACTGAACATTTCATAAAGTATAATTACTTTTAGACCATGACCTCACCTTTAGTGTGTTACCCTTTGTCTCAATCTTGAAAATAAAAATCTAGATGTTTCTCCTTTTGGAGAATCATTAAACACCCATAATGGATACAACATGATATAGTTAACCCTGATTTGACTCAAATTTTTAATTAACTCTATCAAACACCATGGAGACTCATATGTAATTTATTTGTTATTACTTTTTTTTCAGTTATTTATAAAAACATAAATTAATTATATAACACTAATTTTAAAAATTATTCTATTTTACTATACAATAAAAAGTACTCTAGGACACCACATTAGATCTCCAAATAATTATATACATCACTACCTCAAATTGGGGAAACACCAAACTTGAAACACTCTAAAAAATACCAATTTCACATGATCTATAACTTTTTTTTCTTAGAAAAAAACTCTACTTTTTTTCAATCTCCACTATAATATGGTGTTCTATCCTATAACTTCTTAAATAAATCTTTATAATTAATTAATTTTATAGGATTATAATATAAACGTCATAAATTTTAATGAAAATATCTTTTATTTATTCATTATGGAACATTACTGTCTAAACATGATATATATGATGGAAGTAAAAGAAAAAATACCAATCATATCCACCCAAAAGTTCTGCTCACATAACTTTGACTTAACCATCACCACAATGACGCGTCAATTCATGTGGGTCTCAATAAAATATTATATTGAATATTATTATAAATATTAGTTGTATTTATTGAAAATATGTTCTATCTTATGTATTACTGTATATACTACATGAATTTGGGTATGACTATCATATTTTATGAGAGATTATGCTCTATTCTATAATTATTTTGATTTGATGCCTGTCACAACATAGTTTCAATTTAGTAAATTTTATTTCATTTGATAAAAAATTTAAATGAAATGGTTTTAAATACGATTTTCATATGGTATATTTTAAAATTTAGATGAAATTTTTCTATTAGGGGAGTAACAAAAAAATTTATTTGTATAAAAATTAATAAATTAATAACTTTGGAAAGTATTTATTTATGTGAATGGTCTACGATAAAAAAAGTAATCATTATAGGAATTAATATATAGGGGGTTTATTTTATATTAAATGATACTTATGATATGTATATGGGAATAGTTAGCTAAATATATCCTTAAAAACTAAATATAGGAATCCGTAGAAAATAAAACCAATCTTCTATCATTTATTTTTATGATGGGTTGTATTATAATGGTTGGGAACCATGGTTAATATTTTTATAAGTATTGTAGGATATTTTTATATCTAAAAGTTATGAAATCATGTTTTTTATTAACATTATTTCTTACAAAGTTGTATTACCTATACAGTTAGGTAACCAATCAAATGGAGTTAAAGAAAAATAATACAAAGGATTGGAAAATAAGTTTTCATGTACACTATTCATGAGTCATATATTATATGGTTAAAAATATTTTTAACTAAAAAAATTTCTTCCAAGGGAAAATATATTAAACTAAAATCATAGAAAATTATGGGCCATTGATCAATTATAGTAATAATATATATGTTGGTTATTTTAATTGGATTAAATTATGTAAAATTCCTTATTTAGTAGTTATAAAAAAGTATACACTAACAATAAATATGAATCACTATAGATTACGTTATGTTTCATGAATTTTATTTTGATATTTCTTGTATGATACAACTATTATTGAATAGTTTGATAAAGATGATTTATAACTCTTATTGAGGATATATATTCTATACATAATTATTCAAATTTTATAGGAGTTTTTTTTATAGTTATTACTCACAAATATAAGATTTTATGTGTGTGTCAAAAATGATTTTGTATTTTCATATGCTCAAAATCACTATATTATTTTATTTAGAAATATATACACCTCTTAGTGATCTTTTAAGAGGAACTTCTTCGGAAGAAGAATAATATGATTTACCATTTCTTATTATATTAAAAATATTATTGTAAAACTCATAAAATTTATTATCTGAATATTGAAATTAAATTTCTAAAACTAGATTCAATATAATTTTTTTCAATTTTTTATCATAAAAAATAATTATTTTATATACATAACTATAATTGTTTGTAGAATTTTGATTGTTTTTAATTGACTTAAATTCACGATGTTGATAATATAGTTTATAATATTAATGATAAAGGGTCAATGTTATTGAATGTAATACCACTAATATCTAGCACTATATTCTTGGATATATAACATCGAAATGAACTCAAAACACTCAAAATAAAAGTATTATTTGATTCAAGCAACTGAAAATAATTTAATAACTAAAATTATTGTTTGTTTTGAATAATCTATGAAGAATATTTTATTGGAAAGGATAATAGAAATAAATTTATGGTTATAAATATGTTATAAACTTCATTAATGAGTTCATTATTTATTGTCATGTATTTATTATGTGTTTTTTCTCGAAGTACTTAAAAAATTTAATCATTATAGAAAATCCACTAAAAATTGGTTTTAGGTTGATTTAATTATAGTGAGTTTGTGAACACATAATATTGACCCCCACAAAAAAATTTAGATATTTTTGAATTGGGTTGAAACCATTGTATAATAAAATAAGAAAATTGAATTGTTCTTCATAAAAGAGGAATCATGTATTTTTAGGACTAGTTGAATAGACAACTATTCTTTTTTATATTATTTTAATATTTTGAGGAAATGATGTACTAGCAAAAAACATCATATTAATTCATGTTTCTTCAATGTGTAGAGACAAATACACAATTATCATAGACATAGTTCATAATTTAACACATTGACATAAGATAAAAGGAATCACATTGTAAATGATATCATAGTTTAGTATTGTTATTAAACTAGTTACATATATGTTCCCATATTACTTTTTAATACAAGAAATATAACTACATTTGAGACTATCATTGTTACCTCTATGATATTCTTTCATATCAACTATAGTAAGCTTTATTTATTACAGGGAAACGAATCTAAATAATGACGAGATAGAATTCTCAATAAGCATAATCTATAATAGATCTTATCATAGTTCAATGAGAATAATAAATATTGTAAGGTAAATATAATAAAACCTGAGATATTTAAATTATATGAGTAGAATAATTAATATTGAAAGGTAAAGAATAGAAATCACATTTTATTTAATTAATGGCTTGAATATCATAACTGGATAAGGAATCATACATATAGAAATGTAAATATGTAAAAAAAATCATTTTAAGTAGTAAACTGATAATAAAATTTAAATGAGGGGAATATCATATAGAAAGTATCATTAATACGAATAAATGAATTTTGAATGAAGCTAATGATTAATTATTTGACATCATGTCCCTTGTAATTGATAACCCTTCTATCAAGATCTATCATCATAATAGTTTAAAACTAATGGGTATAAATCCATTTATCTAGAGCTATATAACTAATTTATACAATGAGACTGTTAATACACCAAGGGGATATCTATAATTATGACACTATAGTTTCCTAAAAGCCTTACTAATGTCTCATTTATTAAATAATCAATTTAATTCATAAACAAGGTCCCTTGTCCTCAAGTATTTTTATTGAGTATGGGATACAAATTGATCAAAATTTCCACAGTTAATCTAATAACATTCAAAGTAAACACATTATATAAAAAAATTTAATAATTTATTTAATAATAATTTCCATCATGCAAGAATATTAATTTCAAATTTAAATGTCATTTCCATGGAAAAAAGATCATAGGAAAGTCATTTATTTTGGGGAATTATAAAAATATAAGAATGTGAAATTTCCCTATAATGTTTACCACCTTATAATGTTCAATTAAAATCCCCATGAATGAAATTATTGAAATAGAAACATAAAATACAATGAATTTGTAATAAATATGATATTAATTTTAAAACATAATTATATACAAAAAATATATTATATTAAAATCATTCATTAAAATATGCCTCAATGAATGAAAATTGACATAAAGTCCCTTATGTCACACTTTTCATTAGTTGAACAAGATATAAACAACCATATAGTTGTATAAAAAATGTTATTGACATATTATATTACAATATTAATTTTTATAATATCACATATTATTGTTTTAAAATATATTATCACTCGTTCATTAATAATATTTCATTGATTTTATTGTTTCATATATTAATTACCTTGTTTTCCCATTCGCAATTTATTATCAAAGTTCCATGATAAGATCCAAAATATACTGAATAAAAATCATGAAATAATTATAACAATAATACATTAACTAAAATTTTAAAATCAACCATGAATAATGGTTTGGAAGCACAATGTACAATATGATCAAGGAGACAACAGGTAGTACGTAACCATTAGTAACATTTTCATTTATCAAAAACGATTATAAAAAAAGTTATTTACTATTTTAACATTAAAAACGATCATAATATCATAGTGTTTCATTAAATATTATTGTATATATCATTAATGTGGTTTAGTGACGAAAATATAGACGTATGACTTCATGAATGTTGTAGTCCATACGTACCTAAATGATGTAATCATATTTCAGTGTAGGAATGAAAATGTTATATAAAAGATTTCCCTTAAGTCCATACGCACATTTGAGATTTTCTGGAGACCTCCATTTCCAGGTTGGATTAAAATCAATGTGGATGGAACCTCTAAGGGAAATCCAGGTCCCGCGGGATGTGGAGTTGTCTTCAGAAATCATCATGGTAACATCGTGGGATGCTTTTTTGGAGGCTGTGGTATTGCATCCTCTCTGGAAGCTGAAATGCTAAGTGTTATTCATGCCAATGATTTTTCTCTTCAACATGGGTGGAACAACTTATGGATTGAGTGCGACTCTACTACTGTTGTTCAAGCCATTTGGAAGGGAGATTTTCATCTTGCTTGGCCGATTACTACGCACTGGATGAACTGCCTTCAATCTCTCCATGACGTCAATTACATTGGAACTCATAAATACCGTGAAGCTAATATGGTTGCGGATGCTCTCGCTAACAAAGGCATTAATCAAGCAATAACCTGGATGGAGGAGCTCCTAGAAAACCTGATTTCGTTGCAAGTCAAAGATTGTAATTTGATCCCGTCTTTTAGAATCTTGTAATCTTTCTTTTCTTTTTGCTAATAAAATTGCTTTGGTCTTTTGACCAAAGCGCCACCTTCTGAAAAAAAAATTATATGTTTTCTTTATATCCTTTCATTTAAAGTGTTATTGATAGATGAATCACATCAATTTGTGAGTCGGTAGTCCATTGTACACATGACCCATGGTTTCATGCCCTCTGTGGAATGGAAATTAAAAATGCTATATATGAAATAATAAATAAATAGTAACAATTATGTTAAAAATATCAAATATATAATTTATATCCATCATTATTCACAACCATTATTTGTGGTAATCTGATAGAAAATGAATCTGTATGTCTTATAATAGTACACTGTACACACAAATGATGATTTCATAACTCATTTGATGGAAATGTGGATGGTTGGTGGTAATTAAATTTTTGAAAACAAATATCATTATATTTGATATAATAAGGATATTATTTTAGTGTGTTTTAACAAAAATTTTGGGTCCTAGCGGAATAAATAAAATAAAAATTCCCATTGAAGAATGTTACATATTAATCCGGCATACTCCATTCGTTTTAACAAAAATCCTCCCAAAAAAAGATATATGCCAAAACTATATCATAAATGATAAAGGGTTGTAATTTTTAATGTTATTTGAATTGGTATGGGGAAATCCAATATGATTTTATGTTGTTATGAACATGGTAGTGGTGTTTCCTTTTATAAGTAAGGCGAGTAGTGCACTTGTAATTTTTGAAATGAAAAAATCTACACACCTTTTTCTAAAACAAAAAAATGAAATACAATTGAGTATTGGCGAGAAATAAAAATTATAGGGTTTAAATATATCAATCCAATATATTTAATAAAATTGTTTATTTAATTTGAACCATTATCTTCTTATTTTATCCCTTCATAAATCCATTTTTATCTTAACCACGATAATTAATTCTTACTAGTCTCAATATTAATTTTTTTTAAATAATAATTTGACCATAATAATAAATATAAATAATTATTATTATAAATATGGAATAATTCTTTCTAAATTACATTCATATCAGTGGAAAATTATATTTTAATGTTTTTCTTACCTACGTGATGAGAAAGAAGGTTTTTAATGAGAAAATGGTCAAATATATAAAAATATTTTATATAAAAATTAAATTTTATAATAATTACAATGAACTATATTAGATTTATTTATGTAAAATTAATCTAATGTTTCATTAAAAATAATTCAAAAAATAATTTAACAAAATAAATTATTTCAACAGAAAGGATGTATTCAATTAAAATTCAATTTTTTACTATTCATCAAAAATGAAATATTTTTGAAGATTACCAAATAATGACCCTAAGAGAATATTAATATAATAATTCCAAAAATTAAATAACTTTTTTTAAATAAGTTTTCTAATATTGGAAATAATTAATATTTTATTATGTTTGCAATGTGCAATTAAACCTATTAATAATAATAGTTTTTCAGAAAATATTTCTTTTACATTAAAATGATGCTGATTATTTTTTATAATAAATATATATCCAATTAACATGTGTACACTTTATATTTGGGATATTTTAATTTGGAGAATAAACACCTTTCAATTTAATAGTTAGATTATAATACTCATTATAATATATTAATTGAATATTGTGTTTTATTTGAACACGACATTTTGTTAATTGCATGTTATCAAACAAATTGAATTTTTTTATATGTAAAAATATCTTATTGTTTTAGGATATTATTATAGCTTACATTATTATTGTTTCATGTCAAACATGTTATCAATTAAATTGTGCAAATTTTTTAATTTAATGTTGTTATATTCTACACACCTGAAATAAATTGCCTCATCACAATTTAAATAAGATCTCAGTAATCAAAGGTTTGAAATTTGAATATAACCTTTGTAAAACTGCCACATCAAATAAAAATTTAACAGTACCACTTCATAATAATAAATAAATGGATGTAATAAGATCATATGGAATAATACATAACTCAGATTCCAAGTAGAAGAACATTAGTGGAATGTGAAGATATGGACATGGTGGAATAGTGTATATAAAATAATTGGAGAAAGACTATCTAATTTATTAGTTATGAAAATAATAAGATAAATTTTTTGTTTCATAATCCTTCTCCAAAATATAATGAATTGTTTTATTATCTATGAATACATAGAAATATAATTACATGCTATTTTTCTATTTTATTAGAATAATATCATTCTATGGTTGGGATTTTAAAACTTAAAAATTCATCCTTTACCCCTTGAAATGAATATAAAAGAATGAATTTTTTATTCATGAATCACTAAAATTCAATTTTAATTTTTCTTAACATTTAGAAAATATTTTAATATTTTATCATCTTTCCATAACAATTTTCTAAAACCAATAATTATAGGAAAACTTTTCCAATATAATGAATTATTCTTCAAACTAAAAAAGTAACACTAGTTGTTCATTATTAATATATATTTTTCAAATCATTCAACTAAAGACAATAACATATTAACTAATAGATTTAATAGGCTACTGGAAGAAAATAAACCCTAATCATCCTTTGAGCATGGATTCAATCCCCACATCCTTTTGGGGTGTATTAGGTTGTCCACCAGCATTAAGGATTTTTTAAAAAATTATATTAATATAGTTCTTATCCAATACAAATAAATACATTGCATACATCCTTGAAATATATTTAATCAATAAATAACCATTTTAGGTTGTTTCAAATACAATCATTTAATAGGGTCTAATAGTTTTATTCGGCTATTATTAGCATACTGTTAATGTTCAAATAAATAGTAAATGTTATAAATATCATTAAACTAATGTATTTAAAATGAAAGGACTTTATTCCCCTAATAAAACCTTCCCTAAAACATTTTTTATAGTAAATTTTTCCCAAAATATCATTTATGATGGTAAAATCCCATGACAAATAAACTAAACATTGATGTTTAATGTATTAAATATCTAGTCAATCATAAAATCATAAACCATTGATTTTATCCATAAATATTATGATATAAAATACAAATATTCATATAAAACATAACATAATCATTAGATAATTCATGATTCTGAGAAACAAAATAGCATTTTTAAAATTATTCAACAACATAATTATTGAATCACAATACATAAATAATACACCAATTATATTTCATAATAGGTCATCAAATGGTCTAGGTTTTGATCTTCCTATGTTGTGATTGACATGGATATTTCCCATATTCCCCACATTTATTACAATCAAATAAAAATGTATCTTTATGATGATATTTATTTCCTTTCATTTTACACATAATTTATCCTTGAAAAATATTTGATTTATTCCCTCCCTTTCCACACATAAATATTTTCTATGTTGTTTTAAGAATATTTATTGGTTATTTCCTCGCACATTTCATACATTATAAAAATAAATCATTATTTACTCCATGACCTCTAATGCATGATAACATTCTAAACTCCATCCTTCTATTCTTTTGTGAGTCTGGAAGATTGTTATGGTATATATTATTAATCATATTTCAGGAAAATTGACCAGGCATAATGAAAATATCTTCCTCTCTAATCATCATTCATTTTGTTTTCTCATAATCACCACCTTGTCCTCTATACTGAATTTAAAAATGATCCAGTTGGGCTCCATCTGTTGGTTAAAACTAAAAATAATAGTGTGAGAAAAAAACTAATCATAGATAAATATATATATAATAATTTATTGGATGTTTATATCATCAAACTTTTTTAAATATTTCACACCTTAGGATTAACCTATTTCATCCATTTTCATCGTATATTAAAATCCTTCAAAAAGGTTTGTAATGAAAATGTGAATTATCTTAAGCATGTCCCCCCAGGAGTGTCAATGAAGGTGTGTAGTAAGGACCATTTTAATGCTCCTAGTGATGATCTGGTTAACCCCAATTCAACACGTTTTGAGTTATTATTCCTATGTCCCACTATGATATAACCTCTTCCACTTTTAATATCATGATATCAATGTATTTAAAGGAGAAACCACATGGTCTATATAGTACCAAAACATTTGAATGTTATTATAAACTTGTATTTAATGTCTATCATGAGGTTATGTTCCCTAATAAATTTTTTCCTTAATATATTTCCAATTTTATAATAACCTTCCACTAATACAATCTATAGAGACAATAATCTAAATTTATATGATCTGATGGCTACATTAATACATATTCATAAGATATAAGGAATTTTTACCAAAAAGAATGAATAGTGTAGTAGTCATGGAATGAAATATTTTTACATGATTCCTATATTACCTTTGAATACACAAGATAAACCCAAATTTTCTCATTAAATAATTTGCACTTAAATTTTTTTCATGCATATCATTCATAGTACACTTCATAGATTCCTAATAAATTAAAAATAATATTTGTGATCCCAAATGCTCAGTAAAGGTTTTGTGCAATGAAATATCATTATGTATAGTTGAGAAGTAATATGATACCATAAATATCTCAACTAGAATGATAAATAACTGAAACTTATGAATGTGTATAAGAACATCCTAATGCTTTCATAAGTGAAGTTTTCAGAATAAAAGAATGTTATGATCATGGAGATGGTAGGTCATATTCTTGCATAAGTAATGTTTCCATTTAATAGACGATCATTATCAAAAGATGATAAATATTATGATACCTCTATATAATGATAATAATGTCATATTATTTTATTAAATATACTTATACAGGTTATCTATGTAGTGTGGTGATGAAAATGTAGTAACATTGCATGGTGGTAATGGTTGTCCAGATATACCCAAATGATATTATCATTTTTCATTATAAGAAATAAAATGATATATTATATTTATTTAATGATAAATAAGTAATTAATATCGTAATTATGTCATATAAGTCTCATATATTCATTAAAATTTTCCTTATCACCTTTAATGTAATGCATTAGTTAAAGATGAATCACATCTCTTAGCAAGGTGATATTTCTATGTACACACGAATGATGTTATCATATCATTAAATGAATGGAAATTAAAAAAGTTATATATGATATAATGATCCCCAAGGTATAATTATTATGTAACTATTTTATATCATAAGGCCAAATTCTTACAAATTAATCATTTTTTCACCCCTACCCTCTTAGTGGCCTTTTTGGCTTTGGGATCAATATGTGTCATCATATAAGGTTCCCAAAAATGATCCGAGAAACAATATGATTGATGGGGACAATTAATTATAGAAATAACAAAGATTTCCCACCGTTGATGTGGGGAAATATCATAGTCGTATGAATTGGATGTTACCCTACCTCTTATCACTTTTCTTAGAAGTGAGAAATACAACAACATTTGGGGTTTTCCCCAATTTTGGATTATTCTAGGACACATATTCATAATGGAAAATTTGAATAATATGTAATGGATAAAAAATCAAGAATTATTTCATTATTGAGAAGCTCTACACAAAGTTCATGGTTCTTTAGATATCTAAGGAGACCATGGGAAAATTGATTAGTGGTTATGAATGCAACATTAATGTTATGGAATCCAAGATATATATTATTATGAATTAGTTTCAGGATATCAAATTACTAATTATGACAATTTTGATGACTTTTTCTCCCGAGTAAATGAGATAGTTAGAAACATTCATGTATTTGGTCAGATGTTGGATAACACAATCAATTTCAAAATATTTGATGAAGAATTTCCTAGATAATTTTTATTGAAACATGTTGGTCATATAAGGAAGATATGAATTTTCCGTTTGATGAACTAAAAAACGTTGTTATAATATATTAGATGAGTTAAATTCTAGATTTGAAGAAGAAAAAAAGGTAAAATAGATGTTAAATACATGAGAAAGGAAATTGTTAAAGATGGAGAACCGGATGAATCTGATAATTCAAATAATGATAATGACGATGATATTAACTAAATAAATACATATATGAAAAGTATTAAAAAAGAAAAAATGTTAATAATTAGAAAACAATAAAATGATTTAATTATGGAAGCTCTACTCATTTTTCATGTAGTGTCATGAAAAGATGGTTCAGTAATCAGATTTATAATCACAATTAGATGATGAAAAATATTAAAAATGGTATATTCAGAATGATAATAAACACTTCAATAATAAGAATATAAACCATATAATAACTAAAAACGATGATTTTTCATCAAATAATTCATTAGATAAAAATATCAATTTTTATTCCTTTGAAAAAGAATAAAAGAATAATATTGTATTATTGATAATTAAGAGAATAAAAAAGATCTTCAGTTGAATTTTAAATAAAATTTTGAATTCTGTATGGGATATGTCAAATTTTTCAATAATTAAATAATAAAACATGAGAAATAAAAAAAAAAATTAAAAAAATAATAAAGAATAAAAAACTTCTCTTGATGAATAATATAGGGAGATGATGAAGAAATAAATAGCTTTTTTAAGTGACTTCATGATTCAAAAATTAAATTTGTTTGAACAAGATAAGTTGATATTTTATTTTGAAGTGATTTTGGGTTCAAGATTATAAGTTTTTATTGTGACACAACACATATGATTCATATTTAAACATGTGACGAATAAGGAAATATAAGATTTCAATAAATCTCTTCAGATCATGGGAAAAAACTCTCAAGCTATAGAGAAGAAAGGTAAACATTCACATAATCATTATGATAGATATGTTATATATAATTGTGTGTTTGTGAAAACTGAAACTGAGAAATTTTTTCCCAGAAGGACATAACCCCCTAAGAAAATAATAACATAGTTTTCATCAATAAAATAACAACAAAGATCTCTAATCATCTATAACCCATATGGGATAATAAATTTTAATGGTTTCTTATGGTTTTAATATAAAGAAGGTCACAAACACTATTCATTCCGATTCAACATGCCTTTACTGGGAATGATTCAATAATCCAAGGTGAGATTTAATCAACATCTAAGGAAAAAATATCAGAGAAAAAAACATGTGATTTGATATTCACCACAACTATCTCAACAAAATTAATTTCATACTGTAGAAGACATTCATGGGATATGTAATTTAGATGTTTATAAGGATGATATGTTCATGAAAATAATATTAGATGTCCCATATGTTGTGAAAATATAGTGGTTTCAAATATAAAATATGAAAATAATTTGAAGAGGTTGAGAATTATGAGAATAACATGATGGATTTCTTCAATTTTTGGCCAAATGAATCCAAATAGTCTAAAAAATTATAGGAGGAATAAAATCATTAAAAATATAAATATATAAATTTGTATCGAAAGATAATGTGAAAATTAAGAGAAGGTATCAACAACATTTAATGCCATAACCCTCAACTCCTATGTATGGGGCATTACATTATTAATTTGCAATGATTACAAGGAATAAAATCCCAATTGACAGTCAATTTAATAGTTTTGTAAAAACTATATTACATTAATTGAACTTATTTTACATAAAAAATAAAAAAATTCATAAAAAATAAAATAAAATGCACAAAATCCTTGAAAATCAATCCAATAATTCATCTTCGTACCCTGGGGAATGAAAAATGAAAGGGTGTTATAAAGTTATCATTAATAGTAAACTATAGTGGATGTTATCATTATTAAAAAACTGATAATCAATATGTAATGAAAAAATATTTCCTAATAAGTCCATATAAATAATAACATGAGCTTAAAACATGACCCATATAGTCTGTCTAATCTAATAATCACATTTAATAAAAGTAAGGACCAAATTAATAATTTTGGACATCTAAATTATTAATATATTTCAAAAAAAAATAGATACTATCAATATCTATACTCAATATAATTCTAATTTTTTGGGTATAAACCTATCAAATATGATTCGTGATTCATCCACTTGACAATTTAATACAACGTAGAAAAAACACAATGTATTTGTCACCAACTGATTTTGACCGATGAGACTGGCAATGCATCAAGGGTCTTGCATTAACTGGTCCCCAAACCACATAATTTTACCCAAAATACTCCACATATATTTAAAAAATAATTTAAATAATAATAAATGTACCATATCAAATATCCATATTGAGTAAAGGATGAAAATTTGTCAACATTTTTCCAATAAATCAAATAAAATTAATATTCAGTACCAAAAATAAAAATTTTATATAGTTTAGGAAAAAATCATATCCAGCATGAAATAATATTTATTTTTAAATAAATATAATTTAAAACTAAAAATGATTACAAGAAAGTGATTATTTTAAGGTAAAATTAATAATAATTGATGTACGTGAGATTTCAAAGACAATTTTTACCACATTGAAATTTTCAATTTAAACCAATTGGAAGATTTAATTAAAATTTAAAATTATAATTACATTATATATTAGTGAATCCTTAAATTTAATGAATATGGGGTATTATATTCACAATATAAAATAAATAAAAGGTGAAAAAGTTATCTACTTTAGTAAAGAATAAGAGTGAAAAAATTCTCATATGAAGAGTTTGAAATGTAATATGTGTATTTATCTTCCAAAATAATAAAAATATGTGGATTTTTTAATTTATTTATATTATTCTTCATTTTCATTATTAATTTTACTCTATTTATTACATTTTTTTGTACAACTAAATACACAATTATATTTACATATGGTGTTTTAACCCAATTCAGTTCATGTGTCAAAAACAAATTTGGTGGGTCAAATATATTAACATTGGTAATTATATATTAATACATAGAAAAATAATTACGAAATTATAATAATATTTAAATATTATTTATATTTTTAAATCCAATCTTGGAATATCATTATGAAAAATTACCAATGTTACGGTCTTGGAGACGACATGTCATACGTATGCATGATAACATTTAAATATTCCATTATCATTATATAAATCAGTTAAGATCCATTTTATCTTTATATAATGATCATTATATCAGAAATAATATCTTATTTATACATATATAATTATATATATAATTCTTTTTATATAATAGGAATCACAACATGTCAAGGAGGCGGTAGTCCACACATCCATGAACGATGTGATCACTTTTTTCAATGTGTGAATAGGGTAATAATAAAATGATATATTATATTTCAAAATACATAATAATTTCATGAATATTATGTATATTTCTTTTATGTCAGATATGTTTAATGAAACTCATTCTTAATGCATTTCATGTAATATGAGAACATATCACATTTCTTTGTGAAGGTGGTAGTCCACACATCTACAAAATATGCTATTGTATTTACACAAAACGGAAAGAATTAAGGTATTATTAATAAAAAATTAACTAATTATGAAATAAATATAAATATCACATATATGAAATAAAGTTTTGTGTCCTTTATAAATCTGAACCATGAAAGGAGTTAATGAAAAAAGGAATCACATCATTTTGCGAGGCGATAGTCCAACATACACATGAATGGGAAATTGGACACCCATTTGATGGAAGTATTTGTATGATTAGAATAAAAACATAACCTAAAATCATATCATTATATTAATGATAATTATTTTATTATATAATAATTTAATGATAATAATTTAATTACTTAAAACAAATAAATTAATAGTGATCATTGGAGAATATCCCCAATTTTTGAGGTAATGCCTTTTTGTTTTCCTGAAAGGACCTATTTGGATATACATTATACCAATGTAAATATTATTCGTTGAGGGGAGTGAATTTGGTAGATTATTTATTTTGGGTTCTGATGAGCCAATGTGGACTGTGAGGTGTGAGGAATGGGATTAGTGAATGCCTTTTAATAATGGAGGGGATGTGTCGTTCTTATAAATATAGAAAGTTATAAACTATTGGAATGTCTCCCTTACCTCATGTGCCTCCAAAACAAAAAAGTGGTGGATTAACAGAATTTTTAGGCGATTGGAACCACCATAATTGGAAAATAGGTGCATTTTTTAAAATTTGTCCATTAATATCTATGCTTCCACACTTTTACCATTTTGTTTTTAGTATGGTAAATTATATCATAACGAATGTTATTTTACCATTAACACTAAATTATTGTGAGATATATTAGACAAAAAAATTGATTTTTAATATAGTTTCTTGTTAACAAATTAAAAAACCCAGGTGTATTAGAAATTAATTTTAAAACAAGCACGTGTAACGAGCAAAAACATTGATTTACTCAAACTATGATAACTATGTTTTTTCCTATTTTGGGATTAATATGTTAATTATAAAAGATAAATTGATCAACTAATAAACCAAATTTTATATTTAATATCATCTATAATTCAATTGGATTAATATAAATTTTGGTGTAAATTATAAATCTTTTGATAAAATATCATTTATCATAAAATAACATTAATAACAATTTTGATATTATTAACAAAATTTTAATTAATAATTATCCACAAAATTGTTTGAATTCAAATATATTATATATAATTCTATTTAACTTAAAATATAAACATTTAAAGTGAATGGAACATAAAAATTCATTCATCTTTCTTCACTTGTAATATTTTTATTATCATTTATCTAAATTAATAATCAATAACATAGTCATTGTCTTGGAATTTTGAAATAATTTTAATTAGATAATTAATTTATAAAAATTTATCATAAATTATTATAAAAAATTAACTCATCTATATTTAAAAATTACTAGTATAAATAACTGTATGTTTTTTGTTAATATGTCAATTCTTTATAAATGTTAATGGAATGGAAGGTGTTTTTATCATTTTGCTTACATAACATACTATATGGGTCACATTCAAGGAATAGTACCAATATAAATCATTAGATTATAAAAAAAGTGGGTATAATGACTAAATATTCTCATGAAATGAATTTTATACAATTTTCCATGTCATTTTTCCCCTTTATATGAATATTAATACACTAGGTAAACAAATTTTTATCTTAATTGTTGTAATTATATTTTATTAATTTTACTAAAATTTATTGAAAAAAAATATTTTTATATTAATATAATATAAATATTATAGTTTTCCCAACTATTTATATCCAATTTATGAAATTAAATTCACAAAAGTGATAAAATTAGATTTAATTCTAATAACACAAACGTGGTGAAAATGACTTTTTTAATGTGGAAATGTTTAAAAGTACATTAAAATTTTATATCTAAATTGAATAACAAAATTATTATAATGACATATTTGATTAATATAGATATATATATTTACAATTTCCACTTTAAACATAGTTTAAAATATTATTTAACATTAAAAATTATACAAAAAAGCAATATTCGACTAAAATTCGGTATTTTTCATTATTCCACAAAAAAATGACACCTTCAAGATAAATAAAAAAATCAATCTAATCTAATTTTTAAATTTTGGTTTCAAAATAAATGTTCATATTGGAAATTATATTTTATAAAATTATTAATAATAAGTATTAAAATAGTTGCTTCATTAAAATTTGGTAAATTAACATTTAGAAAAATACATATTTTATGCCTAAAACAATAATTTTCCTTATCACATGTATATCAAGTATAATGGATGAATAAAAACATTGGATATAATATAAATATAATAATATCATAATGTATCAATAAGTTATAGATAATCATATTTTCATTTTCCCTTATCTTATATGCAATGGAATGAACACAATATTGTATATAACAGAGGCCAACATAGTGTTGTATATAAAGCATTTCAAGGAAAATAATTGTATTTAATCTAAAATGAAAATATTTTAATGTATTGGAGTGTCATATTCTCATCAAATTAATTAAATAATGTTCTCACAATTCAAAATCCGTCTCAGTAATTGAAGGATTTATATATGTTAATGCTATTATTTGAAAACCCCCGTTGCAAATAATGTTAATAACAGAAATTCATAATAAGTGGAAAATAAAAATATGAATGGAACCTAAAAAAATATTTATAAAATGTGAAAATTAGGAAAAAAATGGCAGGGAAGAGAAATTTAATTATCATGTTCTAAGGGAGAGTTATAGAGAGCATGTTCATCTAAAAGATGGTGACCGCAAATCCCTAAATCACTGTTATGAAAAGGTCATTGATATCATAAAATTGATGATAATGAGAAATTTTTTTGGTTTCGATACCATTTTTACAAGAGGTGAGGAATTATTTATCCCTCTATTAATATATAGAAATATAATTATGTGATATGTTTCTATTTCATAAGCATAATCTTAACATTTGGTTACAGATTCCACTATTCTACTTTTTCCCTTAACACAAGTGGCATCATAGAGTGATGTAATAAATAAATCTATAAAACCTTGTACAATGTTTAATACAATCCATTTTTAAAAATTTTAACCATATTTACAATAGCTTTATTATTATCCAAAACATTAGATTCATTTCCAACGTTGTTTTTAGTATCCTATTTAATTATCCATATCAATAATTCCTTTATCTAGTTATCATTCCCACAACATTACGAACCTTTTAAGGGATATAATTCCCTCAACCATTTTTTTTCCAAAAAAACAAAAACTTCTAAATAATCAAATCTCTTGGTACCATTCAATATATACTTTAAAATACTTAATGAAATGTACTACAACTGAATCTATATATATTTTATAATTCTAATGATAAGTGGCCTTTTTGAAATGAATTTTTTCTTGATTATGAATACATGCATATTAATTTTTCCCCTTTGAAAATGGTAGTAGAAAATTCATTACCATTATCTATTAACTTATTTTATGGTATATTTCTTTTAAAATAGTGAAATTTATTTTCATAGTGTCCAATATCCTTACAGTAAAACCATTGTACCTTGGAAACCTTTTTTCCATTAAATAAAAATCATGGTGGAATTTATGAATACATATTTAAAAACTCCCATTCCCTTTAACCAAGTACCAGGATGAATATTCCTCCAAATATTAACCGTGGGAAAATATTACTCTCCCTTATTCCCATTATCCACATTTTGTACAGCTTCTCTATTGTCCTCATGCTTCCCTCCAAGTCCATAACACTAATATAATTCTGTATCTATCTCTTTAACACATGTTTTTATGTCATCATATTATTTGAATTCTTGAGAGATTATTTCCTATCAAAATATTGGATTAATACAATAAAATAAATGATCATTCTTATATATGGATTGTGTGTATTAGTGAGGTTCAAATTCCTTTTATAAGGCATTATTTCCAAATGAAAATATATACAATATTAGATCATATAATTTATGATCCAAAAAATATCAAAATACATATCATAAATTTAAAATTTTAGGCATTCTAATCTCATAATCATAAAAATTATATCTTTGGGATATTCTTTACTAGCCTATATTAGGGTTATATTCACTAATCTATGTTTTCCTAAATCGTGTCCCTAGGGTTTCTACTAAACATACATTAATACCAATTGTAACACTCTAACCACAAAAGCGCAGAGCTAGTGCTATATATATTACCATCCTTCTAAAATTTCCATGAAATAATTTTAATAATAAAAAATATAATAGTGTCCCAAATCCAATATTCAAATGTTTTTTGTCTTGGAAAAATTATGACCATAAAAAACATTATCATAATAAAAAATTAATATTTATTTAATTCATTCTTCTCTAGATTCGTATTTGTCCTCGTGTTCTCCTTAGTACTAGTATTCACCAAAGGATATACATCACAATGGGGTAAGATAAAATCCCAATGATATGATGAATAAGAGACACCAATCATTGGTTATCAAGATGATCATTATCATAATATAAGATAATGATCAAACCCATAATAATTGGAGGAAAAATTATATAAATTCATGGAATGTGCGAATGCAAAAAAAATGAAACATCATGTCATAGTGGTAAACTACCACAAATAGTTGTGAACAATGCTAGAATCATGTTGGAGCATATTTTACATTATTCCTTAGATTAATTACATTAACCAATTAATTTTATCACTATATAATATTTGTCTCACCCATCACATCATAATATTTACTACACTATATTGTTCCTTGTGCACCCATCACATCATAAAATTTATATTATCAGGAATTCCACATATAAAGTTTACCGATTGCTGACATAAAATTCCCCATGGAATAGTATGGGTTTTACTTCCTGAATAATACATTCATATAATTTGGATTTACCAAGAAAAAAAAGAATAATATAATTGGTACCAATATTTATTGAAGAGGGGAAATCTTTGGATAAGTAAAACATATGTTTCTTGGAAAGAAGGGTTATTTTGAAAAAACCTATGAATTTTTCTTAATCCCATATTGGAAACATGTATATACTAGAAAATAAAATTGAAGGAAAAAAAATTTATATGTATATAAAAATAAAAAAACATCCGTACTGAATATGGATTTAAAGATTTTAATTCCAAAGGAAGAGAGTTTGGTTCGAGAATTCCCATTACCTTATGTCTGAATACTTTATTTAGAGTAATAACCTAAAAATTGAAATTAAATTCATTAATTTAAGAAAATTAACCTTTTACACATGAGTTTTATTTATTTTCATTTTATTAAGTCATTTTATATTATTTTCTATTAGTTAGAGTGTTCTATTTCATCATCCAGAAGTGTTCATTTTCTTGGTTTTCATTATTGGTTCTCTTGTATTTAAGTTTGTAAATTATTGGACAATATGAATAATTATCCAGAATTTAAATTATTTTTTATAAATGATCATTTAAAAGTTTAAATGGTTATATATATAATTTTATTATATTTTATGTTGATTAATCAATAGATAAGACAAAAGTAATAATAGTTTAAATTATTATGGTGGGTTTTTTGTAACACCCCAAGATTTCGTATTGTGTTATTTCTTCAAAATAATACAATAAATTGAACTACACGCAACACCGAGTTCAATCACACCATGAATTACCCAAAAAAATCCATTCAAAAGATTTTATGAATAGTATTAACTAAATTTTAAACTTTATATAATCCTTATAATTTTATAATCCATATTATGAGTTTCTTAGACATAATGCAAGAACAGAATCATTTTCAGTATTGCACTTTTATCAACTTTTAATAGTGAAACCTTTTTAAATACAATATTTTAAACTTTTTGACTAAATGGGGACATCAAAAAAAAATTTAAATGAAACATCCCAAGCTTCCACAGTATGCTTTCCTTTGAATAATGCAACGACGTGCATTGTACGCAACTTCGATATTCTAACACACCACAACCAATCAAACTAGCCGTTATGAATAGTAATACCTACCTTTTAAAATTTTAGAAATTTTATCTCTCAAAATGGACATCATTTTTGGATTTGGAGTATCTAATTTAGCCTAAGGTGAAATTTTGGTACTTTTCGGATAACTTTCATATTTTGATGAATAGTGAAAATTACTAAATTTTATTTAAAAACAAATTTTTTAATCAAAATAATTAATAGTGATAAATTATGAATTTGAGTTGTTTTAAAGTATATTTAGAATATATTTTTACCATTTAATATAATTTTGTTCATTGGACATAATTTTACAATTAAACCGAACATAAATAAGTGTCAATCTTTTGATAGTTATTATCTCTTAAAAACACGCTTTTTGTTTTGACAGCGGGAATTAATTTTAAATTAATTTCTGCCACTTCTGTGTTTTGAATTTAGAAAAATGGATTTCATATTTGTAATCAGGATGTCCAAATTGTGTAAATATGTAACGTTTATTTTTAGAAATTTTGAATAATTACTGCGGTAAATATTTTATTTACCATTGTTAAGGGTAAATCCGGTAAATAAGGGTTAAAAAATAATATTATAATAATACTAAATTAGCCTAAAACGTGTCCTAGACTTATTGGTTGATACATTTTCGACAATAGGCATCTTTGGGTCGATTTTGGGACCCCATGGTGCCACTTGTAGGTGATAGGGGCACTTTATTTTAATTAAGTTAAAATGAATACAAAAATGACACAAGCATATATCTTTTAGAAAATCAATTATTACATATTGTTATATATGTTGGATTTTAGATTATAAATATTCATTAGAAATATAAAAATATTTCCTACATAATGATATTTTATTTATAATTTTTAGACATTAAATAATTTAATTTATTTATGACACAATGATGATGAATTAATTACTATAATAGTGAAAAATTAAAATAATTGATATTATAAATACCCAAATAAATATAATATGAAACTTTTAATGAATTAAACTAATTTTATAGGATAATATGATATATTAGGATTTATTTAATTGACTTTTTTCGAAGTAATCAATCTGTTATGAGATTCACGAAAATCAACTATTGAATAGTGTCAAAATTGACATAAAATAGTTCTTAAAACAAATATTATATTATTAATTGATATTAAATTCCTAAAAATCTAAGGTTCGGCCAAGAGACTTATATCATGATAGGTGCATCATTAATGGACCACTTGGGGGTCTCTTGGATGTATATATTATGTTTATTAACCATATTATATAAAAATACAAAGAGACATTGTAAAAGTGAAACTAATTAACATAGAGTTAATACTTAAAGATAAGGTTAATATAAGTACCCAAACCTGTCTAAATTCTATTGGATGAGTTTTTTTTGACCCATCCCCACCTTAACATTTAAAAAATCAACTTTGGAGCCATTAAAAACCGAATATGAATTTATTATAAACTAATATTTCTAGCTTTTCCAACGGTGCCCCTCACCCCTCTTATAAAAGGGAACTCCTCCTTCTCATTTTTTTCACACCTTCAAAACCTTTTGGTTCGGAAAAAATCTACCCAAATACACTACCAACTTCCCTCACTACAACATAGAGGCATTAGTTTGATCAGAAAGCCCACCTAAGGACCCCTTTTGATCAAATCAAAAGGAAGAACCCGAAGAAGAGGTAATGATTTCACCACCCTTTTCCAAGTTCCTTTCTTCTTCCACTTCTTCTTCCTTTGTTATTACCATTCTAAAATAATAACTCGAGTATCATATATATACTGTGATTTTTTATAAATATGGTACAACCATATTCAGTATTCTATCCACCCTTTGAATAACATGTCACCATATGTGCGTACGTACGGCTTACCGTCTCCACGTCGTGGTGTAATTGTTATTCAATATATTATTATTTGGATGGGTATAATAATGATATTTAACTCATGTAAATAATAAATATAACATTTTAATGATTCTTTATATATGATATAACAACCATTTATATATTATTTTAAGATCAAAAGAATGATATTGTCGCTCGTGCATACGTACAGACTACCGTCTCCACGAACGCGATGAGATTCATTCTCCATCGTATCCATTCAAGTATAATTATCATTTGATGATATAAAAATGATTTTTAAGGACTTTATATCATTTTGGATATGAATAATATAAAACCTATCCATTACAAACATGGCTTACATAACAAAACATATAAAAGAAAACAAGTAAGTTAACACCTGAAACAACGATAATACTAAGATATTATTATCAAATCAATATTAAAAGATCATATATGATATCATATTAATGTATATGATTCTTGTATAATTTAATAACAATTATTTAACCATTATACAGGAGGTTAACCTACCCCAACCAAGGAAAAGTACAAGGTAAGGGGTTTTCATCTCACTCTTTATTCCCGTGAGATTCATGACATATTGCCACCATTACCTTTTGTGTGGTGTATGTACTGCCCAT
This sequence comes from Viscum album, assembly GCA_963277665.1. Classification (NCBI taxonomy): domain Eukaryota; kingdom Viridiplantae; phylum Streptophyta; class Magnoliopsida; order Santalales; family Viscaceae; genus Viscum; species Viscum album. The sequence goes on along the minus strand of OY728153.1, from coordinate 1,173,594,503 downwards.
AATTATATTCTTTGTGTAATACACTTTAATTTATGTGTATTTACATATTAATTGTATGATAACTCTTTCATGGGTTGTATGTTTCATAAGTTACCAAATTGGTAAGGGTTATTTCCCAATCTCTTCATTATCCGAGGTTGTTTATACGTAATAATCTACTGGGATCTTTTTATCATCCACATCCATGTTTTTTCAAAATGTATTTCAAAACATTTTTACTATTTACAATAATATGGGTTAAAGTCATTTATACCCTTTTTTGACTTTTTATAAGTGGTTTATAAAGGAATATTTCCGTCGTTTTCCAAACAAGGTGCTTTTTAACCTTTTCGACAGAATTAAGGTAAGATTGTTTTTTTAACTTATACGACGGGTGCGATTATTTTCCGCCATTATAAAATCGTCGAATCTTCCCTTACAAGCTTATAAGAATATTCTCAAATTGAATTTATTATTTTATAATTATGTTACCTTTAAAATGATTTAAAAAAAAGAGATATTTCTCTAAAATAGTTTTGATTTCATCTATGTCAACATCCTTTGATGGATTTTAAGCTTATTTGAAGCTGATTTGTTATGATACAAAACATCCCTATATTATTGAAGGTTTTGTGATATTTTTGACTGTGGATAAGTTATTCTTATGTCACTCATGGTTTTTGTTTAAAGTACTTACATTTTATAAGTTATTTTAATCCGAATGTTTATGTTATATTTCAACCTTTCATTCAGATGAATGTGTTAGACAAGTATGTTCCGGGTTGGGGACCGGTAAAAGTAATCCCTCTGGTTTGGTCTCCGGTTATTAGAGGAACTCCGGTTTGGTCTCCGTTTATTAGAGGAACTCCGGTTTGGTGTCCGGTTATTAGAGGCACTCCGGGTTGGTGTCCGGTTATTAGAGGCACTCCGGGTTGGGTTCCGGTTACAGTTAGCCCCTAGGTCTTGGGACGAGGCCTTGACAAAGAAATTAATGTTCAGAATTATGAATTCCATCATTATGAAAGTGGTTAATGATATTTCATGTGATTATTCGATTAGTAGAATATCCATGTGAATAAGTAAATGGAATTATTTCATTTTATTTTTTCCATACTATGTTTAAGTTCAAGTTTAAAAGGCTTTTGTTTTAGTATACATTGCCTTAAATGTTTATTATAATTTTTGAAAGATTCCACTATATTGTTATCCATACTGGGCATTTGAGCTCACCCCTTTTCTATGTTTTATTTTTCCCAGGATGTGAAGAAGTAAGTTATGAATGACCTGCAGGGATATTATGGGGGGATAATAGTGTGGACTATGGATACATTATGTTGTTGTAGTAGTTTTTCACTTTATGATGTAATGTAAAACTTTATGAATATATCTAGTGTTTCCAAGGCTACTAAACCAATCGGTCTTTCGAGATTTGATCTTTCTTGTGATCATGCCAATGTTATGTAATAAAGCACCGACTCTGGGTAACTGGGGTCGGGGCGTTACAGTTGGTATCAGTGGAAGTTTAGTACAAACCTTGGAAGATATATTTAGATAAACTCTGATTAGAGCACCTAGATTTAAGATGAATTTTGAGGATTAGTATAGAAGAACTTCCTAGAATTTTGGTATTGTAGAGATTTTGTGAGTTTTCCGAGCAATACATCCCTATCTGGATACGAGCAGGTAGAGGCGGCTCTGGCACAGATGTACCTAGGGGTAAAACCCAAAAACACCGATTTGAGCTAGACTCGAACGGTAACTGGTGCACGACAACGGGCCTTGCTGCACTCTTGGTTACGACACTCCCGGGGGATATGCTTAGGATAATTCTCATTTTCATTAAAAACCATTATGAAGGGTTTATGTAGATTTACTTCCTCAAAGAAGAAATTTTTATGATTATGGATTATATCCACGAACTATTTAATTTATGTTATGTGTCTTACAAGTTTGGGATTAGGTATTGATATTCATAAACTAATCTAGTGTATGCCATTGTTTAGAAATGGCGCCCAGTAGAAGGAATGAGAACTCCAGCAATGAACATGATCCAAAGAGAAAGAAGGATCATATCTTTCATAGTCTTAAGCCAGAATTTATAAGAGAAATAGTCTCCCATATATTATCATCATATGAAGAAATAATATCATGTGTTGATAAGATAAGTAAAGATTTTACTGAGTCATATGTCTTTGAAGGGAAGCAGGAGACGAAATGGATGGAAGAGAGAATGATGGATAAAGGGAAGAGGGAAAATAAAAATTTTCCCATATGTGATAACTGTGGGAAGAAACACCCTAGAACTTTTCTAAAAAGAATGGGAGTTTGTTATAAGTGTGGAGGAAAAGGGCACAAAGTACGTGACTATAAGGGTAAGAAAATGGTTTCAAATGTACAATGCTTCATTTGCAAGTAGTTTGGACACTACGCGAACCAATGTCCCTGTCATCAGACTATGCCGCAAATGATGCTATTGGATAATAATCAAGTTATGATACTACCACAGATGAAGAGGAATGATTAGAGTTCTTATGTTGATTATGTCATTTGAGTGTTGTATCAAAAATGTACTTGTTATAATAATTATGGAGTATATAAGGATTGTACTGCAGTACTATTTCATTAAGGACTTGAGATTGTGTGGAACAAAGAAAAGTGACTCAATAGCAAGTTAAATTTTTGGAAAATATATGGTTGAGAGAAAGAGAAACCATAATATGGTACTGATACCGAGGTAGTGATTTTTAGAATAATACATGATTGATTTGGATAAATTATATTGGATATTCTTGACTACCTTGAAGCTGATTAATGATTTGTATATTCCATCATTATTGGGGTTTAAAACATTTTTTGATTGATGAAGTATATCCATCATTCTATATGGAATAAGGGAGAATGAATTTAATCAATAAGTATTATGGTAATTCAGGATGTTTCAGTGTTTTAAAAGAATAAATGATGAAGGTATTCAGATGCTATTACGGGGTAAAAAAGATCTACATTAAGTTTACCTTCCTTATAAATATTGGACTGTGAGTTTGGACAGAAGTATTTTGGATAAATTTTAGTTTGAGATTAATTTCTGATTTCCATAAAAGGACAACCCAGAGGTCGGGCAGCAACCCGTCGCGACCGGCAAGGCCGCGAGACTTGAACCCACAACTGAATGGCGACAAGGGTGTATCACCTACCACTGGCCCAAGAGTTGTCCTGGATTAAATAATGTAGTTTTTATTAAAAGATCTTGTAGATGAATTATAAATTCATTTATTTTGGAACCCTATACGAATAGTGTAAATAGATTTTTTACGTTCTATTATCTTTTAGAGTGAAATATGAGTTTGGGGTAGAAATTTATTAATGGATAAAACTCTAATTATAAAGTTAGTATATCTCCTTATTATCTTAGCCAATCTCATAAATAAATTCCTCAACATTAAGAAAATGAACTTATAACAAAAATATTTTCCTAGATGGTACCTTAAATCATCACTAATTTATCGCTTTGGGATTGTTGGCCTTTTCATAGCCATGTTCTCTACCACTCTCCATCAGATAATTGGTGGTTAGATTTTTCTTCCATGTCTATATTTTCCCACATGGAACCCTAGTATGTGTTATTTTCGGTAATCTTCATACTTTCCACTCTTTATTTTAAATAGAGGCCTTATTAATTCATTTTTCTATGTGGGATTTCAACTAAGATATTTTGAAATGTCAAAAATGTGTTATCCTAATACCCTATGTTTTGTTGAACCGATGGTATTTCAAATCATCATAGATTGATGAATTTAAGGACCTCAATTTTACATTTGTTTGTGATTTATGACCTCAATCACTACCTATAAATATTTAAATTTTCCTCCAATTATATGTCTCTAATTGCCACCAATGTTCTCCTAATCGAGATCATAATTTCGTGGCGACCCTTTCATTTCTCTTTTCCTCATATTAAGACTAAATTTTAGTAACCCAATTTCCGATGTGGGTTTTCCCACAAATATATTTTCTATTTTCAACCTTTTATTTTCGAAGAACAATTTCAAATTGCGAGGACGCAGTTTATTGAAGGAGGGGAGAATGTAACACCCTAAGATTTTGTAGTGTGTTATTTCTTCAAAATAATAAAATAACTTTCACTACACGCAACACCGAGTTCAATCACACCATGACTTACAAAAAAAGCCATTCAAAATATTTTATGAATAGTATTAACTAAATTTTAAACTTTATATAATCCTTATAATTTTAGAATCCATATTATGAGTTTCTTAGACATAATGCAAGAACAGATTCATTTTCAGTATTGCACTTTTATCAACTTTTAATAGTGAAACCTTTTTAAATACAATATTTTAAACTTTTTGACTAATTGGGGACATCAAAAAAATTTTAAAATGAAACATCCCAAGCTTCCACGGTATTCTTTCCTTTGAATAATGCAACGACGTGCATTGTACGCATCTTTGAGATTCTAACACACCACAACCAATCAAACTAGCCGTTATGAATAGTAATACCTACCTTTTAAAATTTTAGAAATTTTATCTCTCAAAATGGACTTCATTTTTGGATTCAGATTATTGAATTTAGCCTAAGGTGAAATTTTGGTACTTTTCGGATAACTTTCATATTTTGATGAATAGTGAAAATTACTAAATTTTAATTAAAAACAACTTTTTTAATCAAAATAATTAATAGTGATAAATTATGAAATTGAGTGGTTTTAAAGTATATATAGAATATATTTTTACCAATTAATATAATTTTGGTCATTGGAGATAATTTAACAATTAAACTGAACATAAACAAGTGTCAATCTTTTGATAGGTATTATCTCTTAAAAACACGCTTTTTGTTTTGTTAGCGGGAATTAATTTTAAATTAATTTCTGCCACTTCTGTGTTTTGAATTTAGAAAAATGAATTCCATATTTGGAATCAGGATGTCCAAAATGTGTAAATAGGTAACTTTTATTTTTAGACATTTTGAATAATTACTGCGGTAAATATTTTATTTACCATGGTTAAGGGTAAATCCGGTAAATAAGGGTTAAAAAATAATATTATAATAATACTAAATTAGCCTAAAACGTGTCCTAGACTTATTGGTTGATACATGTTCGATAATAGGCATCTTTGGGTCGATTTTGGGACCCCATGGTGCCACTTGTAGGTGATAGGGACACTTTATTTTAATTAAGTTAAAATGAATACAAAAATGACACAAGCATATATCTTTTAGAAAATCAATTATTACATATGGTTATATATGTTGGATTTTAGATTATAAATATTCATTAGAAATATAAAAATATTTCCTACATAATGATATTTTATTTATAATTTTTAGACATTAAATAATCTAATTTATTTATGACACAATGATGATGAATTAATTACTATAATAGTGAAAAATTAAAATAATTGATATTATAAATACCGAAATAAATATAATATGAAACTTTTAATGAATTAAACTAATTTTATAGGATAATATGATATATTAGGATTTATTTAATTGACTTTTTTCGAAGTAATCAATCTGTTATGAGATTCACGAAAATCAACTATTGAATAGTGTCAAAATTGACATAAAATAGTTCTTAAAACAAATATTATATTATTAATTGATATTAAATTCCTAAAAATCTAAGCTTCGGCCAAGAGACTTATATCATGATAGGTGCATCATTAATGGACCAATTGGGGGTCTCTTGGATGTATATATTAAATTTATTAACCATATTATATAAAAATACAAAGAGACATTGTAAAAGTGAAACTAATTAACATAGAGTTAATACTTAAAGATAAGGTTAATATAAGTACCCAAACCTGTATAAATTCTATTGTATGAGTTGTCTTCGACCCATCCCCACCTTAACATTTAAAAAATCAACTTTGGAGCCATTAAAAACCGAATATGAATTTATTATAAACTAATATTTCTAGCTTTTCCAACGGTGCCCCTCACCCCTCTTATAAAAGGGCACTCCTCCTTCTCATTTCTTCACACCTTCAAAACCTTTTGGTTCTAAAAACCTCTACCCAAATACTCTCCCAACTTCCCTAAATACAACCTAGAGGCCTTATTTTTATTAGAAAGCCAACCTAAGGAGCCCTTTTGATCAAATCAAAAGGAAGAACCCGAAGAAGAGGTAATGATTTCACCACCCTTTTCCAAGTTCCTTTCTTCTTCCACTTCTTCTTCCTTTGTTATTAACATTCTAAAATAATAACTCCAGTATCATATATATACTTTGATGTTATTATAAATATGGTACTACCATATTTAGTATTCTATCCACCCTTTGAATAACATGTCACCATACGTGCGTACGTACGGCTTACCGTCTCCACGTCGTGGTGTAATTGTTATTCAATATATTATTATTCGGATGGTTATAATAATGATATGTAACTCATGTAAATAATAAATATAACATGTTAATGATTCTGTATATATGATATAACAACCATTTATATATTATTTTAATATCAAAAGAATGATATTGTCGCTCGTGTGTACGTACAGACTACCGTCTCCACAAACGCGTTGAGATTCATTCTCCATGGTATCCATTCAAGTATAATTATCATTTGATGATTTAAAAATGATGTTTAAGGACTTGATATCATTATGGATATGAATAATATACAATCTATCAATTACAAAAATGGCTTACATAACAAAACATATAAAAGAAAACAAGTAAGTTAACACCCGAAACAACGATGATACTAAGATATTATTATCAAATCAATATTAAAAGATCATATATGATATCATATTAATGTATATGATTCTTGTATAATTTAATGAAAATTATTTCACCATTATACAGGAGGTGAACCTACCCCAACCAAGTAAAAGTACAAGGTAAGGGGTTTTCATCTCACTCTTTATTCCCGTGAGATTCATTACATATTTCCACCTTTACCTTTTGTGTGGTGTATGTACTGCCCATAATTATATTCTTTGTGTAATACACTTTAATTTATGTGTATTTACATATTCATTATAAGATACCTCTTTCATGGGTTGTATGTTTCATAAGTTACCAAATTGGTAAGGGTTATTTCACAATCTCTTCATTATCTGAGGTTGTTTATACGTAATAATCTACTGGGATCTCTTTATCATCCACATCCATGTTTCTTCAAAATGTATTTCAAAACATTTTTACTATTTACAAGAATATGGGTTAAAGTAATTTATACCGTTTTTGACTTTTTATAAGTGGTTTATAAAGGAATCTTTCCATCATTTTCCAAACAAGGTGCTTTTTAACCTTTTCGACAGAATTAAGGTAAGAATGTTTTTTTAACTTATACGGCGGGTGCAGTTATTTTCCGCCATTATAAAATCGTCGAATCTTCCCTTACAAGATTATAAGAATATTTTCAAATTGAATGTATTATTTTATAATTATGTTACCTTTAAAATGATTTAAAAAAAGAGATATTTCTCTAAAATAGTTTTGATTTCATCTATGTCAACATCCTTTGATGGATTTTAGGCTTATTTGATGTTGATTTGTTATGATACAAAACATCCCTATTTTATTGAAGGTTTTGTGATATTTTTGACTGTGGATATGTTATTCTTATGTCACTCATGGTTTTTGTTTAAAGTATTGACATTTTATAAGTTATTTTAATCTGAATGTTTATGTTATATTTCAACCTTTCATTCAGATGAATGTGTTAGACAAGTATGTTACTGGTTGGGGACCGGTAAAAGTAAGCCCTCCGGTTTCGTCTCCGGTTATTAGAGGAACTCCGGTTTGGTCTCCGGTTATTAGAGGAACTCCGGGTTGGTGTCCGGTAATTAGAGGAACTCCGGGTTGGTGTCCGGTTATTAGAGGCACTCCGGGTTGGGTTCCGGTTACAGTTAGCCCCTAGGTCTTGGGATGAGGCCTTGACAAAGAAATTAAAGTTCAGAATTATGAATTCCGTCATTATGAAAGTGGTTAATGATATTTCATGTGATTATTCGATTAGTAGAATATCCATGTGAATAAGTAAATGTCATTATTTCATTTTATTTTTTCCATACTATGTTTAAGTTCAAGTTTAAAAGGCTTTTGTTTTAGTATACATTGCCTTAAATGTTTATTATTATTTATGAATGTTTCCACTATATTGTTATCCTTACTGGGCATTTGAGCTCACCCCTTTTCTATGTTTTATTTTCCCCAGTATGTGAAGAAGTATGTTATGAATGACCTGTAGGGATATTATGAGGGGATAATAGTGTGGACTATGGATACATTATGTTGTTGTAATAGTTTTTCACTTTATGATGTGATGTAAAACTTTATGAATATATCTAGTGTTTCCAAGGCTACTAAACCAATCGGTCTTTAGAGATTTGATCTTTCTTGTGATCATGCCAATGTTATGTAATAATGCACCGACTCTGGGTAACTTGGGTTGGGGCGTTACATTTTTGCTCACAATGAATGTGTTTTTTTATCAATTATTATTATGAAAATGTGTTTCTTCCAGAACTAAATAAGTGATATTATATACAATGTAAAATATTATTTAAAAATTAGAATGGTCTCATGATCTACCTTAAATTAGGTAAGGGAGAATGAAAACATGTCATCCTTGAAGGTGATAAATCAATACCTTATAGATGATTCTTTCATTATAAGTATAAGGCCCCATCCTTAAACCTTACTTAATATTAAATTAAATGAATAATTCACATTGAGGATATTTTTAGGTTTAGTGTTTTAGAGAATTAGAACATAACTATTACATCTCAAAAGATTACAAAGTAGACACTTCTACTAAGTTTCCATAGAATAAAAAAACTCTAAAAAATAAACATGTCTAGTTCCATGTTTTATATAGAATGAAATTCCCTTGATCCCATCCTTGACCCTATCCCACATTAAGTCCTGTGAAAAACATTTTAAAGAAACTTGGGGAGGGCATAAAAAGCTTAGTAATGGATTCACAAAGAATAAAAACTGTTAGTTTATCAAAACAAAAAGTAAACCATGTATACATTATCAAAGTAATACTTTTCACCTTTATGAAGTATTAAAAACTCTTCACTGAATAAAATATCATTACATACCTTTTTGTAACCAAAGGATTACCATAAAACCCATATAAAGAACACATAACATATATAAAGGTAACTTGGGACATAAACATACTTAAGTGGAATAACCATACGGTCGACTTCCACACATATCACTTAATGGAATATCCATACGGCCAAATTCCATACATACTTAGTGGAATAGCCATACGGCCAACTTCCATACCCAATGCATTGGAGGTTATAACATAACCACTTGTCCTGGTATTCATGGCACCACCCGTCATATGGTTTATCACGTAACCACCCTTAAAATGTCCAAGTACCAATATAAAATCCTAAAACATAAAAACAATATAAAGGAATGATAACATTTTCGCATTTCAATCACAATATATCATTTAAATATATTGACATAATAGAATCCTTTATCAAAACCATTTTCAATACCAAAATACATAAAAGAGTATATGGTATTTATTTTATTTTAAAAACATTACGGCTTGTTGAGGAAGCCAAAGACCAAATAATACTCGCGGCGGTGGAAAAGGTCGTTGTCACCGCGTACGTTAAAAGAAACATTCCTTTCTTTCATTTTGTAAAACGCTTCATAGAAAAAGATTCCTTTTGTATAAAAGTAAAAGTCAAAGGGGTTTATAAACTGTATAAAATAATGTTGTGTATAAAACGAAATATGACTCAATGCAAGGAGATTGAGACGAATTCGCTTACCTCGGGTCCGACTTGACTCGATCGTTCTTTAACGTCCTGAATAATAAACATGAGTTAATTTATACTTGATTAAGAACCTTTTTAAAGTTCATTATTCATTTTATATCACTTATTTCTATTTTATAAACATTATTTAAGCATTTAAGTTAATAATTTTTGTTTTGTCGATATTTGGTTCTTATGTCGAAAGTGGGCTTCTTACAATTACATGTTGTTGGTGTGGTCAAATGTTCTTTATACCCCGAATGACATTCCTGCTTTGGATAGCATATATATCATATATGTCCAGAATATACATGTATTTATAATATTACATAATCATTTAGAGGTAATAAATGAAATGCACCATTCATGGGAATGGTAAGCCGTACGTAGGCATGAACGCTACTTTCATTTATTTTTCATATTAATGGAATTAAAACTAAATGAGAGGTATGTATATTATTATTCCAGAATTATATTTATCATTTCGATGTATCATTAATTATATATATCCATTATATACATGTACTTTTAATAGTACATTACATTTGGGGATAATAAATGAAATGCACCGTTTATGGAGACGGTAAGCCGTACGTACGCATGAACGCTACTTTCATTTCTATCTCATACTTTAATGGAAAGAAATAATAATGATATAGAGGTATATTATAATTCCAGTATAACATCATATATAATAACTTTAAATCCATCCTTTATACGTCCCACATATGGCATTAACGAATAACATCACTTTGAGGCGGCGGTAGTCCGCACTTCCTTAAATGAAGATATCGCGTTTACCCAAAATGGAAACCATAAAGGTATGACCAAAATGAAAAATACATAAGCTTAAGGAAAACATAAAAATATTATATATCAGATATAAATATAGTTTCATCTTAATGGCCACCTTTTAAGGTGTTAAAAGAATGTTGAACAATCATCGCTTCGGGAGGCATAAATTCACCATCCACGGAAACAGTATGTCCTATAACCATTAGATGTAGGTGTGTGTAAGTGTAGCTCGAATCCTTCATAAAAAAACATCCTAGTATATTTAGGATACCGGATTTGTTACAAAAGAAAATAATAAAAAGAGGTTAGGGGGTTGGAGAAGAAAAATAAAACAAAAGGACTCAAAAAAAGACATTACCTTAAAATCGGGTAACTCTCTTAGATTTGAGCTCAAAGGCTTCCTTGGGAAAACTTCTGCCCAAAGTGAGGCTTCAAGGAGTAAGAAAGTGATGTGGAGAGACAATATGGGCAGGGTTTGGTCAAACCAAAGGCTTTGGAAGTGTGGGTAATGAGGTAGAGGTGGGGGCCTTTTATAAGAGGAGAGGAGGGGCACTCTTGGACGGTAAAGAAAAATCAATTTATTTCAAAATGGTATTCGGATTTAGGAGGTCCCACATTGATGTTTTTCAAGGATATGGTGATAAGGGTTCGAAATCCACAGATCCAATAGGTTTTGACCATGTGTAGTTCTTAGATTTTACATTATCTTTCCATTTTATTTAAATCGTTAAATAATGAGGTCATCGCAGCATCATCATGATGTCATAAATAATTTAATTTATTTAATATCTAAAAATTATAAAAAAATACTATGATGTATGAAATCTTTTTATCTTTATAATTAATATTTATAGTCAAAAATATGACTTGTATAACCCTATGTAATTTTTTTTAGTAAAACACCTCACGTGTGTGTCATTTTTACTTTAACATTAAATAAAAAGCTATTTATGTCATTTCTCAACCAAAGTGGCTCCATGGGGTCCCCAAGTTAACCCATGGATTTTCTTGGTCCTCCATGACACATCCAATAAGGGTAGGACTTGTTTCAAAGTATTTTCATTTTATTATAATATCATTTTTGCCTTAAATTGCACTAATTACCTCTAATCGCGATTAAGAACTTAAAAGTTACTATTCATCAAAAAAATATTTTAATCTCATTGAACCAAATTTTACTTCTTAATGAAAACCATTTATGACGGATTTTTGAATTTCGAAACACAGAAGTGGTAAAATTTTATTTAAACGAAAAATCAGTTTTTATAAGTACCACTTAGTGGTTTCACTATTCATCAAAAATTGAAGTTTTTCAGAAAAATACCAAAACTTCACCCTAAGATATATTTGATATTCTGAATTCAAAAATGAAGTCCATTTTACAAAATTTACAACATATAAGTTGAATTAATTAATTTAATAATTAATTCCCGCTGTCAGACAAATAGCGTGTTTTTATGAAACAATAAGTATCAAAAGATTGACACTAGTTTAAGTCCGATTTCAAAGTGAAATTAATTCCAACGACCACTATTGGGTTTAATGGTAAATATATATTCTAATTTAACTTTAAAACCAATTCAAAAGATAATCTAATCATCTTAAAAAATTATATTAAAACTAGGTTTTGAATTAAAATACAACATTTTACACTATTCATAAAAAAATGAACATTATCGGAAAGATACCAAAAATTTAGAAAAAGTAAATTTTGATGTCCCAATTCTAAAGAAGAGTTATATTTGGTCCAATAGAATTTATAAGATCGATCAAAACTATATTTAATGAAGGTTCTCCATCAAAAGGTGATAAGTGGACCTTTCGTGAAAATTAGAGTATATAAGCCTAAAATTGAATTATTTTTATATTTTAAGCCTTTATCCATTATTAGATAAATTTAGAAACATTTAACAAACATATATGATCATATTTTAGTTATTTCTATCCATTCCTTCCAATACAACGGCTATGTGTTAACTACTATTTAAAATAATATTATTTTATTACTAGTGTGCAACGTAAGATTTCAATGAAACTTTTTGTTGCGTATCGGGTACGCTATCAAACATAGAAAACCCTATAAAGTAAAATTAATATTTAATTCGCAAATATTACTAAATATGAAAATGTATTATTCTTTATTTACCTAGGATGTTACATCCTTCCCCCCTTTTGGGAATTGCGTCCTCGCAATTTTAAAATTGGGTTTGGAAACTTCATTGAAAGCCCCACATCGGAAAAGGAGTAAATTAAACTATCACTTTAAAAGAAAGAAAGGGGAGTATAGAGGTCACCCGAGTTAACCCATACTTGGATTCCATGTAACAAAACATGGACATGGAGGGTAAAACCAAGGGTTATGTTCCGAGGGAGAGTGATAGAAAACATGTTTAGGAGAAAGTTAACCACAAGAAAATCACAAACTTGTGATGGGTTAAATGGTATTTGATTCCCTAGTAGGAAATGTTAAAAGAAAACATTTATCTTTTAAGTTACTTTTCATTTTGGAATTTATTTTTGATCTTAAGGAAACATACTTACTTGTCATGTTGACTTTTAACTCTTTCTAGGTTTCTTACACAAACTCATAATAGCATACCTTGATCATGGCGTCCACTCAGTTTCATCATCATCTTGTTCGCGTAGGTAGAATTCCCATGCATTACAACAATGATTTAGATATCCTTCAAGATCATTTTCTTCATCCACCCAAATACACCTCGTACAACATGGGTCATATGGGTGTTCACAGAAAAACAGTTTTGGAAAATAATCATGTATGGCATATAATTCCAAAACATGTGATAAAACATGATTTCGATAAAATTGTCGGACCGAAATTGAGTTGAAACTTTCTATTATTGGTCCTTTTAAAATACCATAAGTATGTTCTATGAGACTATATTTTAAAAGAAAATATAAATAGGTTGCACAAGGGTCTCCTTCCTCAACACCATCTTTAAAATCATAATATGCTTCAAATTCTTGTGATAAGGTAAAATATTTGAAAATACCTTGATAATATTTACCTTTATTGAAAATATGAGAATATTGTGAAAATAGTATTTGTCTAAAAACAACCCATGATCCACGATGATAACGAGGTATAGAGGAGGTGTTTGATATCTCAAACAACTGCTTGCAAGTGAGTTGTATGCTAGAAAAAGATTCAAAATCATCCGAACATGACTTTGCAATAATTATTGCAAGCATGTCATCAGGAAGAGATAGGAATGTCATTTGAGATCCTTCTCCTTCCATTCGTAACAGACTTTACTTTTCCTGAAAAAAAGGTTATAAAATAAGGATTTAACTAAAATAAAAGATATAGGGACTAACCATGTGTCTAACAAAAACTCATAATCCCTAAAGTTGTCTAAACTGACCTTTGATACCAACTATAAATCCTTGTCCTTAAACCTTACTTAATATTGAATTAAATGAATAATTCACATTGAGGATCTTTTCAGGTTTAGAGTTTTAGAGAATTAGAACATAACTATTACATCTAAAAAGATTACAAAGTAGAAACTTCTACTATGTTTCCATCGAATAAAAAAAACTCTTAAAAAGAAACAAGTCTAGTTCCATGTTTTATATAGAATGACATTCCCTTGATGCCATACATGACCCTATTCGACATTATGTCCGGTGAAAAACATTTCAAAGAAACTAGGGGTGAGCATAAAAAGCTCAGTAAGGGATACACAAAGAATAAAAACTGTTAGTTTATCAAAACAAAAAGTAAACCATGTATACTTTATCAAAGTAATACTTTTCACCTTTATGAAGTATTAAAAACTCTTCACTGAATAAAATATCATTACTTACCTTTTTGTAACCAAATGATTACCATAAAACCCATATAAAGAACATATAACATATATAAATTTAACTTGCGACATAAAAATACTTAAGTGGAATAACCATACGGTCGACTTCCACACATATCACTTAATGGAATAGCCATACGGCCAACTTCCATACATACTTAATGGAATATCCATACGGCCAACGTCCATACATACTTAATGGAATAGCATTCTATTCTTACGAATTCTCATGATCCACTTCCATGGAGATATGTAGAGGAATACCATGTCTACAGCCCTAAAATAATGGTCTCATCAATGGTTGTTTTCATTTATCTTCTGTTGAATTTGGTCTGCCTTTGTATTCCTTGAACGGTTTTTACCTTTTCTGCAATTTATTCAACAATTTTTGGTCCCAGAATCTTAACTTTTCCCACATCATCATAGAACATTGATTTTCGTTATTTTTTCTTCTACGAGTATTCATAGGGAGGAATTCAGATGATTGAGTGGAAACTTTTGGTTTCAGAGAACTCAACCAGAGGAAGTGGATGGTCTCATAATACTTTGTATTCAATAATATATGCCAGCAACATGTCTTCCATTTTATGAATTGTTTTTTCAGATTGTCCATCAGTTTGAGTATGATAAGAACTGCTGAATTTCATCTCAATCTTTAGAGAATGGTGGAGACTTTTCTAGAACTTGTAGATGAATCTCAAATCTCGATCAGAGACAATTGTTAGTGGAACCCCATGAATACTTTATAATTCTTTTATGTATATTCTTGAAATTTTACCCAGTGTGAATTCCTCTCGAATTATTACCATTTATGATGTCTTTGTAAGAAGATCCACAATATCCCATATATCATTGTTTCCCCTAGGTTTCCCTAGATGTCTAGTAACAAAGTACATGTTGATGTTTTCCCCTATTCATTTTGGTATGGGTAATGATTTTATAATTCCCTTAGACTTTTTTATTTTATCCTTCCCTTATTGACATACCAGGAACATTGATGTGTATACAACTATCTTATTATTCATATTGTCTAATCAATAGTAATATTAATGATCTTGAGAAACCATCATTTCTCCCTAGGTGAATAGGGAAGGTTGATCTACATGTATCATTCAGAATAAACCTCTTTATCTCTGGATCGTATGATAAAAAAATCATGTCCCAAATCTTACAACTCCCTCCTTGTAAATTTTAAACTCTGAGGATTTCCCTTTTCTCATAGATTTCTCCTTCTTCAGAATTTGTACTTCAATTCTTTATGAATCCTTTATTTTCTCCATAATATATGTTTGAGAAATAATTTGAGAAATTATCGATGATGTAACATCCATAATAATTCCCATTTATATCCTATTCAAATCTATGAAGATTATATCCAACCCAAATCATATCATTGAAAAATTAGCAAGATCTTTTATACATAGAGAATCTTCTATCTTATTTTTCTAACTATGGTTATAGTGGATTGAGAATTAAAAAATCATTTATTACCTCTAGCCATTTTAATTAGTTAATATTAAGATCTTGTTGTGTGAATATATATTTGAGGATCTTATGATCAGTATATATTTTACACTTCTTCCGATAAAGATAATACCACCAGATATTCAATGCAAAGATCACATCAACCAATTCAGAAGCATTTTTAGGATACTTTTTCTCTTGAAATTTCAACTACCTTAAAGAGTACACCATCACTATATCATTTTTCATTATTACAAAACCTAATCAATTCGTTTAATAATCATTGTAAACAATAATGATCTCCCAACTTATTGTTAGTTTGAGTATTAGTTAAGTGATAAGCCTCTTTTTCAACTAATTGACGCATTATTCACATTCACTAGTCCATACAATCATTTCACCATTCTGAGTCATATTGGTAAGTGTATTTTACAATCATGTCAAGTTATTCACATATCATTGGTAATACCATGCTAAACGAAGGAAAATATGGTTATCCATTATAGATGTTATTCTATGTCACTATTTGATTTTCTTTTGTATTGCATGGGACCATATATATTCCTTTTCTAGATATAACATGCCCTAAGAATGATACATTATCAATCCCGAATTAATATTTACTATACATTTCATAATGTTTCTCCCATCACAATTTCTTTAACATTGTATTGAAATGATCATCATATTCCACATTACACACAGAGTATATTAGAATATCATTAATAAAGACTACCACAAATTTATCTAGGTAGTCTCTAAAGTATCTATTCAATTAATCCATTGATATTGATAGAGATTTAGTGATACCAAAGGGAATCACTAAGAACTAATATTATACAAAACAATTTCAAAATACAGATCTTATAATATCTTCCTTCCTATCCATTAATTGGTGATAAACCAATCGAAGGTCCACCATAGAGAAATATTATCACTAAACTGTTGATCGAACAAGTCATATATCTATGGAAGGTGATACTTTTTGTTTATAATAATTTTGTTGAGCACATGATAATCAATTCAGAGGTGAATTGATCCATCCTTGTTCATGATAAATTGGAATGGTTGACCCCATGGTGAATCACTTAGGTGTGTAAAAAACTTATCTATATAATATTGTAATATCTTAATCAGTTATTCCAACTAAATTGTCACCATTATATAAGGTTTATTTTATATATATATAGATCCAAGAATAATTTCAATTGAGAGAACATCCTCTCAGTAAATAGGAAGACCATGAAACTCTTTAAGAAACACATCAGTGTAGTCCCTCACAATGGCCATGTCTTCAAGAATGATCATTTACTTTAGCTCAATAGTTTGTTCATGATATGATTTACCAAAAGGAAAGAATATCCACCCTAGAGATGATTGTTCGAAATAAAATTCATTAACCTCATTACAATGGTAAAATGATGGATGATACATCAATATGGGATGAGTGGTATCCCTTTCCCAGTAGTTGATGTTAGGTTTTCATAAATATATTCAATCCATGCCTAATATGGCATCAAACTCCACCAAAGTATGTAAATATTTTTGGTGTGGTTAAGCCGACAAACATTAACCAGGGAGGGTAAAAAACTCTAAAGGCACAAGAACTGAACCTCCATATACCGAGGTGTTGTTTGACTAGTTCTACATAAACATGCATGATAGGAAATAATATGTAGAACTAGAATCAAAAACTATGTTTTCTATTATTTAATGAATAACTACAATACTTTTCACCACATAATTGTTTAGATTTAACTCCATATTAGTGATGGCATATAAATTCTGTTTCTACTTTTTCTTTGGTTGATGGTGATGCTTATTACCCTCGAGGACTCAGGGATTAGTGCACTTCCTTTCACAACACCCTTGCTTCATACAGTTGAAGCATTGAACCATGGGTGTTTCTATCTTGTCCTACACTATTTTTTTTCAACATAATCATGTCATTATCGCCCACAAATATAGAAGAACCCCATTATTTTGAAATAATTCCCATGATACTTCTTACAAAAATTTTTACATGTGGTTTTTTTAGTTTTCTTTCCACCATTCACAATTGATCTTCATGTTTCAAACTCTGTCATTCATTTCTTATCACCAGATCCAATGGAAAATTATTCAAACTCTATATCCACTGTGGGAGAACATTGAACAATTTCATCATAATTACCAAAGTATATAATTTCTAGAACCATTAAAAGGTGTGGTTTTAAACAACTAAAGACTCTATAAATTTTCCTATCGTTGTGGGCAAAAAACCCCAATGTATACAATGAATGACTTGTGAAATATTCTTCTTAGGAAGGGAATTATTCAAATGCATTTTTCTTCTCCCCTATGAATTCTATGTCTATATTTTCTGAAATATTTTGAGGGAAATACTTGTTATGAAATATTATATTAAATTATTCCCACTCCAACTTTTCAATTTCTTTATGTTTATCATTTTTATGATAGTAATCTTTTTCAGTGCTTACTTATACTTAGACTTATACTAAGAGTTTTCACTACAGATCTCAAATCCATGTTTCCGAAATAACTAAAATATTCTCTGATACTATCTATTGTGATAATTCTTTCTCTTATATTACTATAACATCATTTTAAATATAAAGAACCTGATATTGTTACAAATCCAGCATTCAATTTTTTAATATCATGGGAGAATTAGTTTTATAAAAAACTTTTACATAATAAAACATTTCAATTTATTTGATTCCTTCTTATATAGCTTCTTATTGGCCCTCATTTTCTCCATAGTACACGTATTCACCGAAGGATATTCATCAAAAAGTACTTACATAAATAACTAGTAAGATGATGAATAAGAGACATGGAAATTGGTGAGAATAATAATAATCATCATAATATTACAAAAGGATCAGAACCACAAACATGGAAGGAAACATTATATTTTGAAAATTTATGTGCAAATGCATAAAAAATGAATCATCATGTCTTTATGGTGAAATACCACACATAGTCATGAATAAAGTTAAATCATGTTCAATCATAATTCAATTTATCTAATGAGATTCTTCACATTAGTCAATGCACAGTACCTCTATATAATTATTGGTACAACCATCACATAATATAATTCACATTCACATTATCATTTTGGGTACACCCATTACAACATACAATTTACATTATCATGTATACCGCATAGAACATATATCAATATTTGACATAAAATAACCAATGGAAAGGAATGAATTTTATTTAATAAATAATTTCTTCATAAACATTAGAGTTCCCATTAAAAAAGGGAATATGAATCTTTGTATCAATATTTATTGAACTGGAACAATCTCATGAGAAGTAAAAGTTGTCTTTTTTCCAAGATGATTTGTTTTGGAAAAATAAATAAATTTTTTATAAAATTGGATTGTGAGCATGTTCATCATAAAAAATAAATTTGAATAAAAAAATAAATAATATTTATATATATTAATGTAACATACCTACTGAAAATGGAGTAAATTAGAAAAGGCCCCAAGGAAGAGAGTCGGGTTCATGAATTCCCCTTACCTTATGTCTGAATGATTTCTTCAATTTAATATCCTACATAATCATATTAAATTAATTAACTTAAAAATGATGAACCATTCATACATTAATTTTTTTCATTATAGTTTTATTAAATTCATTAATATTATTTTAAATGAGTTATATAGTTCAATTACATAGCTTGGGAGTGTTCATTTTCTTGGTATTCATGATAGGTTATTCTTGTATTTATGTATAAAAGTTCAGTTACAATTAGAATAATTCTATAGAATTGAAATTATAAGTTATTAATGATCATATATAATTTTAAATTGTAATATATATCATTTGGTAATATGGAATGTGGATGAATCATTAGATACGACACTATTGAGAATCATTTAGATAATTTCGATGGTTTTTTGATCACACAAACTCTTTTTGTTTTATCATTTGGTATTATGTAAATATGTTACTTTCAGAACATAATAAGGGTTAAAAATACACTTGAATTTTTTTAACCATTATATTGGCTTCATGACCATCCATAAATGCAGTTAGGGTAAATAAAAACATGTTATCCTTAAAGGTGATAAATCAACACCTCATAGACGATGATTTCATTTTAAGAATAAAAGTTAGTGGAGAAGAGGATTGATGATGGATTATTCCATTAGAATAATAAAATTATACTATAAATATGTTACTATAGTTATCTTATAATTTGGATGAAGGGATGTTAGGATATAATAAATAAAGAAAATAACTTGAAATGAAATTAAAAGGAACAAAAAAGGCTATTACCTCATGAATCCTTCTCCTTGTGAACCAATTTAGGGAAAACTATTTGGTCTTTTGATAATAATAAGATCTCCTAGAAGTGGGGGAGGTTCTTTAGAATATTATTGGGCATAATTTAGAAAAGTATCATAACCTGGAAGTAGTGATGAGGAGACATGGTGAGGGATGATATTTATAAGGGATGATAATGGTTTTTTCTAATAAGTATAAATGTTATATATAGTTTGCTGTCACTTTTCCATTATTTGTCATTCATATATTAGATAATGCATTATGTAGATGTACAATTTTGCAGGAAATATAGATTCATATGATTCCAAGGAAGAAAGGCAGAAAAGATTCAAAAAGGCCATGTACACATCATGATGGGAAGGTTCATGTTCTATACTTGATGGTCACAACCTGCATCAACTCGTGATGCTAATCCATGACCAACTACGATGATGGAAGAAATTCCAGTTCATGTCATGTCTCGCTCATACACGTCATGAAAATAGTCTTACCGAACACCGAGGAAGACCCGAGGATTCAATATGAAAAGTTAGATAGACATGGGGTACACATCATGAACCACATATACATGACTGGTCAAATATCATTAATCTGGGGAAGATCCACATGCCACAATAGATATCCCCATTTGTATAATTGGGATTTAGGGTTCATGAAATGATGATCATGTACACGTTATGACCAATTTGTCATATATAAGGAATAGCCCGACAACACATTTGAAACATACTTGGATTTTCTCTCCCTCCCTTTTAGACTCCTTTCAATATTTCCTTTAATTTTCCCCCTCTAAACACTTTAATTCCTTGTAATTATTTTACATTTGCAATCGAAGAGTCATGGATTCCTTTTATTCAATGCCTTCAATTCCTTTATCTCTTTATTTTTATTTTTCCCATTAATGTAGGTTTTATTTAATGTATTATTTCATATTCTTCACATATTTATTCAATTACATTATCATAGTCCTAATTTCCTTTACCCCTTTTATTGCTTTCATAACCATTTTGAGTAGAAAAACACATCAGTGTAGGGATCAAGAGTAGATATATCTAGATGCTTAATTAAATATCTAGAACTAATCTTGGAAAACATAAATGGATTATTAATTAAGAGATAAACCAATGGTCAAACCCTATTTGTTAAACAATAAAATGACCATCAGACAATCAAGAAATCAGCCATATCCTAATTGAAGTTATCAATTACTACGTCCATTAGATGAGGGATCATTGTTCAATAGAATATGAACATAAGGAATCTATGACTATAGCTAGCCTCATGACCAAGTAATAGAAATATCTTAGGTTGAACTAAAGGACTGGACCAAGGTTGACTAGGGACTATTTCTTTTTTCACAGACTAACCACATAGGACCTTATCAAGACTAGAACACGGATAACTTTTATCTAGATACACAAACATGATTTCAACACATATTTAATCAACTGATGTAAAATCCAATAATATTTAGAAAACTCTAAACCTTAGAAAAATAGTATACACTCTTGAAAATGATTCCAGACTATATTTCTTTCCCGACATGAAAAGCACCCTTCTGATGGGATTGAACTAAGACTTATTCTATACTAAGCCCTAGAAGTTAGAAATGTTTGGGACACATATAAATTTCTAATTTGACTCATTCCATGAGGAACTAAGGATTCCTATGGGTGGCTGATCAAATTGTATCATCGTTTCTAGGGAGGAACGCTATTTCTTTAGGATTAAGACTCCGGTCTAAATCTAGGATTACCTTTCCCTCACCCATTACCTTTGTTTCTAGACACCCTTGAGTCCTTTCGGTTTCCTTTTTTTATTCACCCTATGCATGTAACAAGGACCATTGACTCGTTCAAGGACTATTAAAGCACAATCTATTATCCCCTTCAATCCTGAGATCAAAAGGCATCTCATTTATCTTATCTAATTAGTAATGGACGAGAAATTCCACCCTACGGGACCAAACCTACAAAACCCCAACCATTAAATTATTCTGGGAGAGCACCAAATAATGAACTAAGAGAAAATGATCATCGACTATGGTTTTCCACCAATACATGGCGTGACTCCTAGTATTGTTTTTCCCCGTTTACAAGCCCACAAATTTGACAAAATACCGAGATTCATTTATATGATGCTGAACATGGGGAAATTTAGTATTCTTCATAGCGATGATCAACATGAACACATTTCAAACTTCCTGCAGGTCTTCCATAGCTGTCACAACCAGGGATTTTCATCTAATGCAAAATGACTCCATGTCTTCTATTTCTCTTTATATTACCACACCCAAGATAGGCTACAGATTCAATCTCCCAAGTCAATTACAACTTGGGTAAAATTTGCAAAAAGTTTATAAACATGTACTTCACAACCATCCAAACTTGGATGCTTCTGATGGGAAATCAAAATTTCAAACAAAATGAAATAGAATCTACTTGGAAAGCATGGGAACACTTTAAATAGTTAATGAGTATGTTTTCACATCATGGAGTGGATATGTGGATACAACTCATACTTTATATCCAAGAATCCAACTAGTGGCATAGAATGTTGTCGATTCAACGGTTGATGGAGGTATCATGTTCAAGACTCCTAAAGATGGAAGATCCATTTTAGATTATGTCTCTCACAATGCCAGTATGTGGAAGGGTGATTGTGGACCACCACATCCAAGAATATTCCAAATGGATGAAACCACAATGCTTGCCGCGTAAGTGAAGGAATCACTAAAAAGATAAAATAATTTTAAATACCAACTAATCAAACTTATCATGCCCCTATAATGGAATTACAATCATATGAGATGTGTGGTGGCCCTCATCTATATCAAGAATGTAAAGATAGATAAGAAGAACCACGACTACATTGTAATTACGTCAATTTCAATCAACCAAACCCACTATTCCATCAGCATCATTACTATCCACAGAGGCCTACTCAGTATCAACCTCAGAACAATCAGGGTTATTTTCAAGCAAGAGGAGGAAAAAACCAATTCAAATCTCAAAGACTACCAGGATACCCTCTAATGAACCCTGTACCAAGACCACAAGATCGACAAAAAACATTCCCCCATAGAACAAAATAATTTCATCCACCTCAGCTAGCATCCCAACAAAGACCTATGCAAAGAAATCTAGAATACATACCGCATCATATCTAAAAAAATTGATTAATAAAAGACAACCCATGTGATAGATATGAGAAGTCATGGAGTTTCTCTAAGAAACCTTGAAGTGAAAATGAGTAAAATATCAAATACCTTATATGAGAGATTACAAAGTACTTTACATGGTAACACTAAGACATACCCACAAGAGGAAGCTAAGGAATTAGTGATGTGGAACAGAAACATTCTAGACTTCCAACAACCCATGGTATCAAGGCCTTAAGAATAAGATTCATGAAAACAACCAGTACCTGATGTAAAAGCCAATTAATTCAATCACACCTTACATCATGAAGAAATACCTGGTGAGAAGGAACATATAACAACGAAGTAGAAGAGACCCGAGTATATTTACCAACATCTATACCATCTACTTCTTCTATATCTGTAGAGAGAAAGACAACATAAATAGGAGACACAATATAATAAGTCACTAGATATGTTCAATAAATTACATATCAACATCCATTTTTTCAAATATATTTCCCAGATTCCCATTTTTCCATGTTTATAAAAAAATATTATCAAACAACATAAAATATAAGATCAAAGATTCATATCCCTAAATAATGAATGCTTTGATGTGGTACAATGAAAAATTTCACCAAATATGAGAGTCCCTGGAAGCATCTCCATCCCTTGTGAGATAGGCGCATGAAAATTTGGCAGAACACTCTATGATATTTGAACAAGCATTAACCATATTCCAGTGAGTATCTTTCATAGGATCATACTCAATGAGAACAATGTAAAAAAGGTATCTTTTTCAATTAGCTGATCTCTTAGTCATGTAACCCCAAGGAATTCGGTAATATGTTCTATTATAAGTTGGCAAGTTCATTTTCCCAGCTGATTTACTCGTGTTAGACATGGAAGAAGATAGCAATGTTCTGATTATACTTTGAATACTATTCCCAGCTACTTAAAAGGCATGGATGGATGTAAAACAAGGATGACTCATATTCAATATAGGAGAAGAACAACTAGTGGTCACCCTAATTAGAGCTGTAAAACCCTTAGATGATAATAATGATTGTAACGTCATATGTATTATCTATAATGAGGATATTTCTTTGACTAAGAAAGAGAAATGTGATGAATCTATTACATAAAAATGTGTATGTGACTTTAAAAAAGTAAAATTTATTGACCACCCACCCGAGATGTGGTGCCTTCGTTGACTCCATCCGTCATTTAGGAAAGTACTTCCAAGTACTCATTTCAAGGGGAACCCTCCTCTTTACACATTATTGTCCACTCCAAGTTATATAAGAATAGATAACCATTCAAAATACATTATCATGGATTGAATATGTTTCATGAACCATTCCACAAGAACTATGTCATTAAATAAACATTAATTGAGTCAATCTGTAGAATATAAATGATGTTCTAACTGGGAGGAAACCCAGGATAGGAGTTAGTAAAGTTAGAATAGGACAAGTCTTTCTAGAATCTTCTAATCATTTTCCTAATGATGTGAGGAATGAAAGGGGAAAAGGAAACCAATGAAATACACATTGTGAACCTATAGTTCAAGACATGAATACTTGTCACACTAAATAGAGATTATTCTCAAGCTTCACGAAGTGACCATAAGGTATATGTCGTGACCTGGCTCTGGTCAGTTAAAAAAAATATTTAAGGTTCACAACCCACAACCCATCCCCTCTACTCCTCACATCCCACGACCCTCATCCTAACCCAATACCTTCTGTGCGTGACCCCCCTCCCTTCCTTCATTTCATAATCATTAACCACCCTTCTACCCTTTATGCCAGAATGGGACCTGCTCATCTTCCCCTCTATGGTGTGCATCAATAGGCCGTAGCCTAAGGATTCTCAATCATCATCAAGTTCTTCCTCTTCGTCCATGAGCCAACAACCTCTTTCCAAGCACCGCTGCACTCAATTTGCCTCCCAAGACATGAGATCCACCCCTTATATAGATTATAACTTCCATTTACACATAGTGCTCTTCTTTTGCAAACCCACAACACCGGGTTAATAAATTTCCGCTCTAGGCCAAACCCATGAGGATCAATAAGACTCTAGATATGGTCGTTCTTGCGAAGCTAAACGTCACATACACATTCCTCAACTTATTGGAGATGTTTCACATCAACAACATCATTGACATTAGGGAGGATGCATACATTGTGTTTTATTGGAGTTCCTAGCCACCTTTGGCATATCGGTGGATTCCCTTCACTTCAGACTTGGTGGAATGAGACACAACCTCACCATGTCCCAGTTTGGTATAGGACTCAGTATCTATACTATGGAGTTCGTGATCTTAGACTTTTATCCAACTTTTCAGATGATTATTTCACTAGATGATGCACCGAGCCATTGACATCTTATTTCTCGTGACCCTAGATCCTATCATGACCCTAGGCTAGTGAAGCCCCCCCAACTAAGGACTTTATCCCTTTGTATATTGCACTGTACCATAGAACATGGATTGATCATGTGAGGCGAGACCCATGGCTGACATTCTTATCATCACTACAATCATGGGTGGACCTACAATCAGTATGGATTCCCAGTTCACCTCTTACTATAGAGTACTAGAATATAGGAAATGAAGAATGCTTATGGGTGGATCATTAATCAATAGGTTTTCCAGATACCTCCATGTTTTCAATGCTTCTTAGACTCTCACATCAGTAGGCATAGTCAAACTGATTGATCTTGTGATCCTGTGAAAGATGAGGATGCTGGTTAATGAGGACAACATCTATTTCATGCCACCTGGATTCCAAGATCCATTTCCATGGCCAGATGCACCACATGCACTTGATCCGTAGGAGTAGCCACTAATATTAGTAGAAGAAACCTCTTCCCACCCACCGTCTATCCCAGCCACTACACCGTCCATCCAGCCTACACCTACCCATCCAACGACTTTTGACCTATGGGAACTCCTCTTATGCGTCATGGAAAATCAACGCCAGTTTACTACCCACCTCCATATTCCCTTCATTGAACCTTCCTCATTCACCCCTCAACCACCTATTACCACTGGCCATTCCACATCCTCCATTCCTCCTTCACCCTAACAGCCATCCAAACTTCCTTCTGACATCATAGACCCGACTACTTAGCAGGATTTCTAGCAGAAGTAAGACCAGAAGGGAAATAGACTAGCCACCTAGTCCACTCCCGACATCCCTTTCATTTATGTTGTAGCTAGACACATGACCACTGTAAAAATTATGGATTCCCCACCTCCACCCCATCCAACTGTCCAACCTCTTCCACACCACCATCGGCCTCAACCCCAAATACCACTGATTCCACTACTGATGATAAGTTATCCACCTAGTTTTTACCATCTTCTGACGCTGGTTTGACCATGGAGAAGTTTTTTTCCTAGAGCCATGATTTTTATTTTTATATCTTTGAGATTTGGGAAACTTTTTGTAGGGGAGGTCAAGTTTCGTTCTCATTCTTTTGTACTACACTAGGATATTTATATATTTTTGGATTTATTTTCCCTTTATTATATGTTTTTACTTTTTCTACATTTTTCTTCCTTAGCAATGTATATCTCTTCTAATTCATCTGATGTTATCGAAAAAACAATTCCACCATCTCTTCTTTGGCCACGAGTAACCCAGCATGTTGTAAAATAACCAATCAACTTCAGGTTTTATCATTGGAAATTTCCTAGCAGCAAAAACCACACCCACAATTGATTCCATTTCTACAACATTTAATATTTAGTCAAGATGCACCTGATGTAGTGAATCCAGTTAAGTGACCATGTGAACTTGACAACACATTAACTAGTAACTCCATGTGGAAAAGGGGGAACTGGGACTTTGGACCAACTATTTGAATTTTTTGGTCCACTCATCTGGATGACGAAGATAAGTTAGCACATTATGGGAGGCCACCCATATATTTTTCGTTTGGTTTGAGTCTTGTACTTTTCATTGTTTCATTTCATTACTTTGAACAAAATTTCAGTCAATAAATAAAATGGTTACCATGATTCCTTCTTTTTACATCTTCCTGTTTCTCAGCTATTCAAATATTTAAACATATGGACTACAATTTGTTCTATAGTAAATTTTTTTCTACTAATATATTTTTCAGGTGCATCGAAATTTCAATGATCAGACTGCTCAGACACCACCATGGAAAACCACTTCATCTTAGTGAGCTTTTAATTCCCTTTTGTTAAATTCTGTCCTCACTTCCATGTTAATTAAATTATCAAAAAATTCATTACCACATCACTCCCACCCATTATTTCAATGATAGTGGGGAAACTGTCTCCTTTTATGTGTGTGTGTGAGTGGGGGGGGGGGGGTCTTTCTTATATTTTCATTGAGATACCCTTTAATTTTTTCCTATTCTCACTATTCTAGGAAAATTTTTCGAATTGATAAGCATGCTTCAATTTTGAAAAATATTATTCCCATAAAATTTGATGATAATGTTAAGTAGAAGAATGTTAAGAACCATGTTTCAACCAAGATTAGAATTTTAGAATTATTGGTGAGATTAGAATTTTAATTCACATTGAAAATATTTGACATCATGATTAATTTACTCACTACATAAGATTTATGCCGTTTTTAATACCTCGTTTTTTATTTTCTTCTCATTATCTGAGAGGATTATAAGCCTTCAATCTCATATTCTATTCTGAGAATATTTCATGGGAGATACATAGGACATGGAAACCAACTATAACTTACAATGAGATCTTATCAAAATGATGACTTAACAAGTGTAATTTTAAAATGACTAATGAAGCCTTTGATATCCATTTTAATTGCGACCCACATGACATTTATCCTTTGTTATGCCTATAGGATCCTTGAATAACTTGCTGGAATGAAAGCTATTTGAAGCCTATTTCCCTTCCTAATTTGATCATTGTACAATTCTTAATGAATATTTTTAAACATGTATGGGGGATGCATTCATAAAACATTTGATTCATTCTCTTTCAGAGATGTGTCGTGCACTCACCTGACTACTAGGATGTGATCCATGTACCTTTTTATTGTATCTAATTCAAATTTTGGTCATTCATAAAATTTAAAACAAAAAATGATTTGATTTGTGTACTTGGAGGGTCAAAAATCACCATTTTACAAAGTGATGATTCCCTCAAAGGATCAAATATGGGTAGTTGATGGATGTGAGATCTATCCAAGGCATATCTTTCAAAAAAGAAAAAAGAAAAAGAAAAGGTAAAGGAACTAAATAAATTATTTTACTACTTACTGGTTATACATAAGGATCCAACCTGAGCAGAGGGAGTATGATCTATTATTCTAGGTGGATGAATTATGGCGCACTCATCATGTTACATATGCATTGTACTTTACATCATACCCTCCTTTCGAGCCTAATTTTCAGAGGTTTACATATATACCTACAGCCTAAGAGTAATCAGAACCTCATTGACAAAAGTCCCTAAGAATATTTTTATACTTCTCTTTACATAGGGGAGATGATAGAACTAGTGGAAGCATGTGGTTAGCATCATGGACTCAGGGTATGAGCACAACATACTTATATTTTACCGTAAGTGGTGAGTGAATATAATGGTTAGGTAAATTGAAAATGGGCATATATCATGTTGATAAGTTAAAATATAATGATTAAAAGAATATAATTTGTTTGGAAATATGAACTATCAGGCTTGACTAATTTACTAGGCTAGATTAAAACTGGAACATGACCTATTTTTTGGTTACACATAATTTCATTTCATGCGGCAGAACACATATTTCATGATTTGTAAATTTCTTATCCTTTTGAAATATTTGTTGAGATATTTTCCTTGAGGACAACCAATGAATCCACTATGGGGGATTTTATATGTAAAAATGTTATATATATTTTTCTTTCACATTTCCATCGTTTTTCATTCATATACTAGATAATGCACATGGAAGATGTCTGATTTTGCAGGAAACTGAGCATCACAAGATTCCGAGGATGAAAAGCAAAAAAGCTTTACAAATGGCCATGTACACATTGTGATGGGAAGATTCAAGTTGTGTACTTGATGATCACAGCCCATATCAATCCTAAAAGACAAGCTATGAACAACCACAATTATTGAAGAAATTTCCAGTTCACATCCTGACTCCCTCATATATATCATGACAACAGTTAGACCAGATTCCGAGAAAGCTTTGAGAATTAAATTCTAAAAGCCTTCTGGCCATGGGGTACATTTTGTGAACCACCTACACACAATGTGACTGTGAAAAAAAACTTAATCCACAGAAGATCTGCATGCCATGCTAGAGATCCTCATCAAGATAACGTGGATTTAGGGTTTATGATGTGATGATTAAGTACACGTCGTGACCAATATCTCCAATATATGGAAAAACCCAACAGTGCATCTAAATCACTCATTCATTATCTCTCTCAACCAATTAGACTTCGTTCTAGATTTACTTATCTTTTTCCTCAATAAATACTTTTCTTCTTTGGGATTCCTTTACATTTTCAATCGAAGATCAGTGGAGTCAATTTATTGAACACCTTCAATTCCCTCATCAATTCCCTTCCCTTTCATTATATTCAAGTTGGGTTTTATTTAATGTATTATTTCATGTTCGTCAAATATTTATTCAATTCCATTAGCATAGTTGTTAATTATTTTAACTCTTTTATTTAATTAATAACCATCATGAGTATATAAACACATCAGGGTAGGGATCAAGATTATATGTATGGAGATGCTTAATTAAATCTCTAGTTTTATGCTTGGTAAACTTAATGGATTATTCATTAGGATATAAACCAATGGTCAAACACCATTTGTGCGACTGTACTATGACCATCAGAAAATCATGAAAAAGAACCTATCCTCATTGAAGTACACTATGACTACAACCATTAGCTTAGGTAATATTCCACAATTGAAGCTGAAAATAATGCATATAAGACTGTAGCTAGCCTCCTGACCATTGAATAGTTACAACCTATTTTTAACGTGAAGACTTGACCAAAGATGACTAGTGTCTACCACATGCTTCATAGACTATGAACACAAGACATTTCCAAGATTAGAACTAGGATAACATTTATCTAGATAATTTGACTTTATCCCAACCCCTCTTTAATCAACTGATGTAAAATCCAAAAATAGTCATAAAACACGCAAACATTAGTCAACTAGTAAGGAATCTTACAAAGGATACAAGACTAGATTTCTTTCACCCACAAAAACAACGCCCTCCTCATGCGACTGACCCCAGCCATATTCCATACTATTACCTAGTAGTTAGTAATGTTTGATAAACATATAGGTTTATAATTTGACACACGACCTGGGGAATTAATGAAGCTCGTGGGTGGAAGATAATTTTCTCATCAATTTATTCATTAATTTATTATTTTATCTCAAGATTATGATCATTTTGAACATTGTCACTAAATATATTAAATTAATGAAGTGGAGTTCAATATTTTTTTTCTTATACCATATATGACTCTAGTAATACATCATTTTACTTGTAATGTATAAATACCATCAATTACCGTATTTTACTATTTACATAAATTCATGTATTTCGAAAAAATCACAAAAAAATACCGTAACCAATTTTCAATGTTTAGAATTCATAAATGAACACCATTATATCAAAATGGTTTTTTATTTATGAGAAAATAATTTTTTTTCATTAAAATCATCATTTACTTGGAAAATACCAATTTATAAATTATAAAGGATTTTATAACATTTTGAAAAAATAATTAAGGTCTCATAAAATTATATTATATTAAAAAAATATTAATTTAGAAATAAATTATATGAAGTTAAATTTTCTTTTAAATAATTATATTAATTATAAAATTGAAATTTAATATTTTGTATATTAAAAAATAGTATATTTTAATTAATAATTCCTAATACATTTATTTTACTATAGAATGATATAATTATGTAATATTACCATTTATTTGATGCTTAAATTTTATTTTGAATTTCATTGATGAGGTTACTATTATACTTGTTAGGTTAATATTCATAAGCGTTATATTACTATTCCAAAGGTCAAGTTCTTATTCCATTGTTATAGGTTCATTAAGTTGTAAAATACCTCTAATTTTATTTATTTTACATTTATATATTTTGTCTTGTGTTCACAATGATATTTTATATGGTTTATAATCGATGATATAATTAGTATAAGGGAATTTCCATTGATAAGTATTTGGTTTGTAATATGTTCCTTAAATTATTTCATTTTTATGATTACAATTAACGAAATACCAATGGAAAGATTAATTTAACAGTTTTGTAGAACAAAATTAAAAACATTGAACTGATTAGATATTGTAAATAAACTAAATCACAATATCATTAAAAATCATACTAATAACTCATATTCATTCACTTAGGAATAGAAGAATAATAATGGCGAGATAAAATGCATGGTAAGAATAACATTTGGTGGATTCAATCGCGAATTGATAACTAATAATCAATACTAATTGAATAAAATATGATAACATAACTCCATATAAATAATTATATGATCATAAAACATGACTATATATTTTAAAATTAAACAAATAATTACATGTAATAATAAAAACTATGATAGAATGCATAATGTTGGATGCATACGCTAACATGATCTATCCTAAAGACTATTACTATCTTGATAAATTCTCAAGATTGTTTATGTTTATGGGTAAAAACCCATCTTATTTGTGTCAAGATCTATCCTCCTTACAATTTAAAACTTCATAGAAATAAACATGAAGGGTTTTCCAAAACTAATTTTATCCCATGACACTACTAAAGAATCTATTGGATTTCATTATATATTCCCCAATCCTTATTCTTTATGAACAAAACATTCCTTATATATTTAAGGAACAATTCAATGTATCTAATAAAATGTCAATATTGAATAACGGATTCATATTTATCAACACTTTTCCAAAAAATTATATAAAATTCAATTTGATCACAATCAATAAAAAATTTATACAATTTAAAAAATAATCAGATCCATCATACCAGAATATGGAAATTAAATGAAATAACTTCAAAATAAAAATATTGTTATAAATTGATTGTTGCAAGGGAATCTTAACAATCCAAAATGAAAGTTATATTACAATGTTAACTTTTATGACATAATTTTTTTTAATCCAACCCTGAGGATGAGATAATTAAAATTAAAACTTATAATAACATTATATATGATTTAACGATGATATTTAATGACAAGAAGGTAAAATATACCCCAAAAAAATATATATAGGGGGATAAAACTGTGCATGCCTCACAAAAAAAAATTGAGACAAGAATCCCATACCTTGTGTATAACTTGTCAAATGTGTCTTTATCATCCTAAAAAAATAAATTATGTTAATTATATAATTTATTGAGAATAATTTTCATTTTTAATATTACAATTACGTCAAATATTATAAAATTTTATATAAATATGTAAACAATTAAGGTTGCTTCGGGTTTTTTAGAAAATTTTGTTAATGTGCCAAAAACACCTTTAGTAGGTCTATTATAGTCAAAGGGGACATTATATAAAAAACTACATAAAATTTTTAATTAAATAATTATAATATTTATATATAAATTGTAATTTAAATCCAATCATGTAATGTGGTTATGAAATATGAAATAACATTGTGATCATTTAGACGGTTTTCCGTACGTTACCATGAGTAACGTTTCAATTTATCCAGGATCATTATGGAAAGTAGCTAAGTAACATTTTATAACTCAAGAATGATAATTTTATCATAAATAATAATTTATATAATCATATATATTTATATGAAAAAATATTTTCAGGTAAATGGAATCACATTTTGTTGAGGGGGAGGTAGTCCATATATCAATGAAGGTTGGTATAACATTTTTTAGTGTTTGAAAAGGAAATAAATAAAATGATATATTATATATTGCAAAATTTAAATCATTAATGAATATAATATAGATTTTTTATTAAAAATTTATTTAATTTAACCCATAGTTAATACATATAACTATTGTGTGAACGTATCATATTTCTTTGAGGAGGTTGTAAACCATACGTACACCAATGATGTTATCATATTTTTATAAAATAGAAAGCCAAAAGGTATGTGCATTAAATTAATTATATAATTATTAAATAAATATAATTTTAAAATATATCATATAAAAATTGTGTGTCCATCATATTTACCATCTAGGAGAGTTGGTAATGAAAAAATTAACGACATCGTTTCGCAAGGCCGTAACACTCTGTACACACGAATTGTATATTAGTACATCATTTGATTGAAGTGTTTATAAGTGTAGGTAAAAAATAACTAAAAAATATTAATACGTTATGTATAATTATTTTATCATATAGTCATGGAATAAGAATAATTTTTTGGTTTTAGAGATAAATAAAACAATAGTGACTGTTTTTAGAATGTAACATATTTTGTGGGTAAATCATTTTCATTTTCACCTAATCACTTACATGGACTTATTTAATTAAATAATGTGGTGTATATATTCAGAGGATAGATTTTTGGAGCTTATATTTTTGGTTTCTTTTGAGAAATCATGTCTTCAGATGTGTGAGGTAGTGGATGAGTGAATTCCTTTTCGTTGTAGTGGGGAAGTGACATTATTATAAATATAAAACAGTAAACACTATTGGAAGGTCTCACTTACCTCCTGTGCCTCCAAAACTGAAAATTAATTTATTAAATTGAAAATATGGTTGATAAAAACCTCAAATACCTAAACAATGTGTAGTTATACAGGTTTGTTCTTGGACATTTATGTTTCCCCACTACTACCAATTTGGTTTTTTATAAAGGTAACTAGTTTTCCAACCTAATTAGTTATTCCATAATGAATAAATTAAATTGATATTTATGATAAAATATGAACCAAAATAATTATATATATTTAATAAAATGAAAAAAAATTATAAAAAATGTGTGTTGTAAATTAATTTTAAAATATGTTATTTTAAAGTGCAAAAATACTCTTTTAACCCGAGTCATGCTAATATTTTTTTCTATTGGGGGATAATATTTTAATTATAAAAGAAAAATTCATCCATGATTATACAATATTTTATATTTATTAATATTTAAAAATATATTATAAGAATATATGCTTCTATGTAAATTATCAATCTTTAAATAAAATATCATTTATTATAAAATAACATTAATGCCTATTTTGACATTATTTATTTAATTTAAAATTAAAAATATAAATTTACTAATGGAATTAATATATACTAATTTAAAATATTTTTCACATGACATATTCATCTAAATGAATAATGGTAGAAAACAATTCATTCAACTTTCATCCCTTTCTAAAAAAATTTGTATCATATATTTCATTTAATAGTTAACTAAACAATAACTATCATGGAATTTCATAAGAATTTTTTATAAATAATTTATATCTAAAAATAAATTATACATTATTATTATAAAAATTACTACTTTATCATTTCTTATGATAATATGTCAAAAAATAATATGTTTATCCCTGTCTCAAGGCTTTATAAATATTATGGTACATAACGTTACGTTTTTGATGTTTTCCGTAATTACTTTATTATATGGGTCACTATCATATAATATTATCTAAATAACTAATAAAATTAATACTAATATGGGAGATAATGAAATTATGTACATGAAATGTATTTTGAACATGTTTCAAGGTTATTTTTCTCTTTTAGATTTACGTAAAATCACTAAGTAAACTTATTTTTACCTTATTCACTATAATTAATTTTAATCACATTTACTCAGAATTTCTATAAAAACAATGTTGGACTTATTATTAGATAAATATTATATTTATTATAACTACTTATATAAAATTTTATAAATTAAGTTAATATGTGATATAATATTAAATTTAAATCCAACCCTGCTGATGTGGCAAAAAGAAGGGGTTTTTAAAATTTAAAATGATCAATGGTTCATTATGGTTTTATATCAAAAATAAACAAAACAATGATTCCAATGACCTTAAATGGAAAAATATGTGTATAATTGATTAATTTTCTCCTTAATACCAATTTAAAACATAATTTAACATTACAATTTTTTTAAGGAAAATGTAGTTTACAATTAAAATGTAGTATTTTACATTATTCATCATAAATTAAAACATCTTAAAAATATACCAAAAATTCACCCTAACATAATTTTGAATTTAAGAATTAAAATTTTAATCTTATTATGAAAAATATAATCTATAAAAGTTTCAAAATATAATATTAAAATAGGTTCTCCATTAAAAGCATATGAAACATCCATTTTGAAAAATACATCTTCTTATGCATAAAACTGGATTTCCTCTTGCAATATGTCTATGAAATCTATTGGTTTAATGTCAAAAAATTGATATAACATAAAAATAAATATACAATAATTTTTCAAGATGTCAATTAAACTTATAAGCCTAGACTATCTTATCTTATAATGTATATAAGGAACCATGTATTGTGTTTGATGAAGAAAATATAGTGTTAGGAATAAAGAAATTGAGAAAGTGAAAATAAATTTATTATTAAAGGAAAATATTTTTATGTCATGGGGTGTTACATTCCCCCCATATTAAATAAATTGTTTCATTGAAATTGAAACAAAATCTTTGTAATTGAGGTTTTCAGATTTTAAAAAAATTGTTACTGTAAAACACACATCATAAATATGGTTAATAAAATATATTCATAATAAGAGGGAAATAAAATTTTTAATGGAAGAACATAACATTACATTCAAGTTTGGTAACATTAGTGAAAAATTGGAAATGTAATAAAAATATAACTATCATGTTCTGATGGATAGTGATTTTGAAAAGGTTTATCTAAGTGTTTATGACCACAATTTTATAAACCGGAATTATGAAAAAGGTCATTGATGTCATAAAAAATGTTGAATAATATGAAAACATTCTCTGTTTCTAGACCGTTCTTCCTAGAGTTGGGGAATTATTTCACTTAATAATAATGTATAGAAATATAATTACTTGATATGTTTCTATATCATAAGCACAATCTTGTCCTTTGGTTGTGCCTTGAACTATTTCTACTTGATATATTAGCACATGTTGAATCATAGGGCTATGTAACAAATAGATCTCTTAAACCTTGTCCAATGATTAACATAAACCATTTTATAAATGGTTTTCCTTTTGATCCCTAGAATTATTATGATCCATAACATTAGAATATGTTCCATGGAAGAGTGTAGAATCCAATTTACTTTATTGATATCAAAAATTTCATTATCCAAACATCATTATCTCAACCTTAGGAACATATTAAAGATAATATTTCCATCATCAATGTTTTCTCAAAAAAATTAACTATTTAATAAATCAGTTTTCTCACTAAAATTCTACATACTCATTGAAATAATTATTTAAAAATAATATAATATAATCCTTATTTATATTATAATTCACATGTCTATTACCTCACTAATATGACATAATTATTGAATCCAAATAGAGTCATATTAATCATTAATCATCACCTATAGGACTAGAAAAATATTTTCCATGATCCATTAAGCAATGTTGTGGTATATTCCATTGACACATGTGATATTTATTTGCATAGTGTCCCATCACATTACAGTTGAAACATTAACTAACCATTAAAATCCCAAGAATGGTGTCATCTCATTCAACACCTATATCAATCTCCCATTACTTTTATGCAAGTACTAGGATGGCTATATTCATAATTATTACAGTTGGTGAAATAATTCTTTCCCGTCTTACATTTATCTATCATTTTTTCAGCTATCCAGTTGTTCTCATCCCTCCCTCCAAATTTTTAATGGTTATAGAATTTGTTCTCTATCTTAGTAGCACATGATATTATGTACTCATATAATTAGAATCCATTAGAGGATAGTTCGGTTTGAAATATTGTCTTAAGAACATAAAATTAAATGATCATTATTTCTCTTTTTATCATGTTTATTTATATGGTTCACACTTATTATATTATGTGCTAGTTCTAAATGGCGACATAGAATACCATAGATATTATTATTTTTAATCCCAAAACAAGTAAAATATTTATCTTAAATTGATTTTTTTCATTTATAATCTCATAATCATAAACATAGTATCCAAGTGAGGTTATATAATAATATATCGTTGGGTAATGTTTTCTAATATATTTTATCCTAAATCACGTTCTCAAGTTTTTTATTAAACTTTCATTAATACAAACTATGATGCCCAAACTCTAGAATCCCATAGTCGGTGCCTGACATTATTACAAGATCATGATTAGAAGAACTTAAATAACAAAGGATCAAATAGTTTAGCAGTTTTAGAAAAATATATTGTATACATGTAACACATTTTACAGTGGAAATAAAAAAACATCATACATCTCAAAATAAGATTCTCAGCATCCTTGAAAATCATTCCAATAGATCATCTTAATACCTTAGGGAAAGGAGAAAAATAAGGGTGCAATAAAATGTACAGTAAAGATAAATTATAGAGGAACACATCCTAAAGTATTAATTATTAATCAATATGTAATGAAGAAAATGTGATAAAATTATTCTATATAATTATACAAATGATATTAATAGAGAACATGGATTTTGTAACCAATTAAATAATCTAATGGAATAATGATGATAATATAATTCATAATTTTGGATGTCTACACTATCATGATTTATCCTTTGTATAGTTAATTTCAAGATCTATCCCTGAGGTATTTGAAGTATATGGGTAGAAATATGTCTGATTTGTGTTTAGATATATACTCCTAACAATGTAAAATTTTATTGAAATAAATGTGAATTATTTTTTCACAAATATATTTCATCCCATGAGACTACGGATTCATCAACGGGATTGAATTAACTGATCCCCAGCACATATACTATAATTCTAAAAAATTCCTCTAATTTAAAAAAAAAATTTAAATCATAAACAAATACACCTTCTCAAATATCCTTATTGAGTAAAGGATACATATTTATCGATATTTCCACATAAAATAATATAACATTAAAATTGAACACAATATGTAATCATTGAATAAGGTTAATGAAATAGTCATAACCATAACAAATGAATATTAACATAAAAAAATTATAATTCCAAATAAAAATGGATTACAAAAATTTAATTATTTCATGAGAATTTTAATAATTAAAAAAGAAAGTGACATTTCAATTATAAATTCTACCACGTGAAAATTGTCCCATCAAACCACATTGATGAGATAATTCAAATTGTAACATATAATACCATGATAGAAGGTTCAATAATATATTTAACTAAAAAGAGGTAAAATTTTTAACATGTAAAAGAAATATGCGGTGAAAATGTTGTATGCCTCATGGAAGAAAAAGTAAAACAAGAATTTGATATGTTGAGATCGATTTATCATGTGTCTCTTCATCTTATTGAATAATAAACATATCTTAATTTGATATTTTCAAGAATTTTTTTTCAATATTATTATTACATTAACATCACTTACTATAATTCTATGTACAACTACATAAATAATTAATTCTACATCAGGTGTTTTTGAACAAATTTGGTTCATGTTTCAAAAAAAAATTTGTATGTCAACTATGGTCAAAGGGGTCATTATATAAAAATCTCATTAATAATCATAATTATAAAAATATTATTATTTTTAAATAAATTATACTTTTAAAAATTATCATGGAAAATAGTACAAAAGTAAACCAATGTTACGATCAAGGAGATAGTAGGATACACACACGTATGAGGTGTATTTCCATTTTTCATTGATTTGTATAGAATGAAGGTTAAATAACATTTTCTTTCCATAATAATAATTATATCATAAACAATATTTTATACTAATAGACATAACTATTTTTATTTAAATGTAATCACATCGTGTCGTGGAGGTTTTATTCCACACATCCACGTTAGAAGATACACTTATCTTAGTGCGTGAAGTGGATAAGAATTAGAATGAAATATTTTATTTAATGAAAATAAATTATTTGATCAATAAAATTTAGATTTATATTCTGTATAATATTTTTAATTAAACCCACCCTTAAAATATTCCATGTACTATGTGAACATTTGACACTTCTTTGAGGAGGCGATAGTCTACACCTCCATAAGCCATATTATAAAATTTATAAAAAATGGAAAGAATCAAGGTATGTGTTATATAAAATATACCAATGTATTAAGATAAAATAAACATGAAATGTAACATATTGAATAAATACAATATAATTCACAACTATGCTAGGTGGTAATGGAAATAACAAAGAATATCATTTATGGAGGTGTTAGTCTTCCGTATGCATGAATGGAAAATTTGATTCCCATTTGATGGATGTGAGGGTTGGTGTAGTTAAAAAACATATCAAAAAAACATATCAGTTTATTTACGATAATTTTTCTAATATATAATCTTGTGTTAAGAATAATTTAATTGTTTGAGAAAAAAATAAAACAAATTTTATTGAACCATGTTATTTAATTTTTGGGTAAATCCGTTTAATTTTCACCAAAAAGCTTCATTAGATTGATTTTTTACCAAATTTAGGATTCTTGGAATATGGGAGGAGTTTTTGGAGCATATTTAGGTTGTGTTTTATTATCCTTTTTGTCTTTAAAGCTGTTAGGAAGGTGAAAAATGAATGCATTTTTATTGAGTATGGGTTGTGACATTCTTGTAAATGAAAAAAAGGATAACAATATTTAGATGTATCATTTACCTAATGTCCCTAAAAAACAGATTTAAATGAATTTATTCCCTATAAAAAACTAAAAAACTGAAATATATGTGCATTTATAAAATTTTGTTTCTTATGTTCTATGTTTCCCCACTTTTAGATTTTTTTTGTTTCATTAAGGTCACTGGTTTTATGTCTTCTGAAATTATACTATTAAATAGAAACTAGTGATATTTATCAGAAAATAATGTTCTAATGACATATATATATTTTATATAATTTAAAAAATAAATATCCCATTTTTTTAAAATTAATTTTAATACAAGTACATTTATTGCACAAAAACACTTCCTTAACTTGAATCATGTAAAAAATGTTCATTAATATTTTATTGTCAATATGTTCATTATGGATGATCAATTAATCCTTAAATAGTATATATTATTTATTTATTAAAAATTAAAAATATATTTAAAGAATATTGTATTTTTATTTTATTTTAAATATTTAAATTAAATATAACATGTTATAAAATAACGTTAATGTCAATTTAGACATTATTTACTAAATTAAAATTTAAAAATATAAAGGCAACAATTTAATTTGAATATAATATCCTCAAATATATTTAACATTAAATATTAATCTAAAACAATAATAGAACCCAATATTTCATTACACTTTATTCACTTTTAAATAAATTTAGTATCATTTATTTTATTAAATAATTTAGTAAATAATCAAATAGTGGGAATTTCTTAATAATTTTAAGTATCTAATTATTCACTAAAAATTACTAATAAATAATTATGATGAAAATAAATCATTAATATTTAAAAAATTTGTGTATAACCAAAATGATGATTTTTTCCATATATCAATGCATTATAAATATTAATGGAAATGATGATTCCTTTTTTGTTTTGTTCCTTACAAAACATATTATATGTATTAATTTCATGCAATATTATCCCAATAACCCATAAAATTATAACCAAGAGGGGATATGGTAGAAATATTGTCAGAATATGTTTTTGGAAATGATTCCAGGTCACCTTTACATTTACATTAATGTAAAACCACTACATAAACTGATATTCACATTAATAACTATAATTAATATTTATTACATTGTCTAATTTTTTGTTTAAAAATTAATTTGACCTTATTAAAATAAAACTATTATAATTATTATAAATATTTTTATATATATTGAAATATTAAATTCATAAAAGTGAAAAAATAAGGTTAATATCAATTCTCACAAAAGCGGCGAGAAATATGGGGTTTAAAGGGAAAATTTCCAAAAAATAATATATATTTTATAACAAAATTAAATATAAAAATGATTCCAATTACATAAATTATATTTAAAATTATATAATTTATCTATTTTTAATTTAAACCAAATTCTAAATATTACTTAACATTAATAATTATTTAAACTATAAGATGATTTTCAACTAAAATGTAGTATTTTTCATTATTCATAAAAAATGTAACTTCTCAAAAAAATACAAAAACCCAACCCGAAACTATGTTTGACATTATTGTTTCCAAAATGATGTTTATTTTGAAAAATAAAATTTAAAATTTTTTCAAAATTATTTATTAAAATAGATGTTCCATTAAAAGGTCTCAAAATTTCCTTTTAAAAAATACAACTTGTAATGATTAAAAATGGAAATGTTCATATCATAATACTATCAAACCAATTGTCTAAATTTAAAAAAGTTATATAATAAAGAAAGTAATATTTTATAATTCTAATGATGTTATATACACTTATATGATCGGTCTTTCTTATCTTATATGATATCGAGGGATCTCAGTATTGATTATAACACAAGACTACTTAGTTTGGCATATAGATTAAAATAGTAAAAAAATAATAAAAAATTATAATAGGAAAATAATTTAATTTACTAGGGTTTACGTAATTGGAAACATTTGGAGAATAATGAGTTTAATAAATTTATTCAACATTGGGAAGAAGAAGGAATGAAATATGTTTTCCAAATAAATGAGACTCAAAAAAAGGTATCTGAAGAAATATTCACATGTGGATATTGGAAGAAAAAATTGTACCATATTGAGAGAAATCTCTCATTCTAGATATTTTTTCCTTGAAAACAATAGGTCACTCTTTATTCCTAATTATATGATGTGTTTTGAACTAATAATGAATGGAAATAAAGGATATTTTTATGTTTTTCTCTACTGGAAAGCATGTAGAGATTGATATTCCTGCACTATATTAGAATCCATGAAATAAATGAAATGAGTACATCCCTTTAAGGAGAAGAATGGCGAAGAACCAAACATGTTACTAAATCTTGAATGTGATCAAACAATAAAGATGAGGTACTGCAATCATAATATCATCCATCATTATTAATTTTTTTGTTCATACCA
Organism: Viscum album; assembly: GCA_963277665.1. Lineage (NCBI taxonomy): Eukaryota > Viridiplantae > Streptophyta > Magnoliopsida > Santalales > Viscaceae > Viscum > Viscum album. The sequence goes on along the minus strand of OY728153.1, from coordinate 1,173,552,047 downwards.
ATTTAGGGTGAGTCATTTGTTGATGCAAGTTGAGACAAATGGGGAGCTATATATTTGGAATATAAACTTTGTAATTTTTTTGATGATGTATGTGAATGATTTAATAATTCACTAGTAAATATTATTATTTAGAACCACTATTTACTAATTTTAGAGCATTATATCACATGTGACTATGTGTTATAAATGTAAAATACAACCAAGGCTATTTCCCTCTAGTTTTCAACACTGAGTTATACCATATAGACATTGAGCTGATTAGTGACTAGATAGTTGTTTTATATCTTGTCATATAATCACTTTATTTTAAAAATTGTGAAAAAAATTTCAAAGAAATATGTATGGAGAATAATCCCACTTTTTCATTACATTTAATTATCAAAGGGGGAAAAAAATTGGGTATACATGATGACCTTTTAATATTTCATGATATATTGAAAAAAATAAAATGTGGATATTATTGATCCCATGATTCTTTTTTTTGCTATCTCCCAATATATTGATGATTAAGATGTGATAATTATTATAGTTTTTTTACTTTCAATGATATACGACAAAGAAGGAATTCAAAATGAATACAAAAAACCTAAAGAATAATGATATTTCATACAAGGATAAAATGAGTTGTTTCTAATTCAATGAAAAAAATTACAATTTCAACTAATCCTTACATTACCCCGAACTAATGTTTTCATTACTTATACCAACTTTTATGGGACCAATCTAAGGATAACCAAGAGTAATAAAGGAAGTGGGTGTATAGCTCGTATGAGGACAAGACCATGTATAATGCCCATAAAAATAGACTTGTCAATATGAATTGGATACATCAAAAAAATGAATATGGGCTAGGAGCGTACCAAATACTCAAAACATATGAACATAGAAAACTGTTTTTTATATACCAGTGATAGTTCGATCCATTGAGTTATGTGTTATGTGATACACTATAGATAATATTCAAAATATATTCAAATGATTTACATGACTGCTTATTTCTGATCGATATGTTACATTATTCTCGTTGGATATCATTCTGTTAGTTTAAAAATCAATACACATTATCTTTAGTATCCTTTTTCAGAGGTTATTTTCTCTAAATAATATGGGTTGATCATCATCGATCGATTCCATGGTCGACATGGATGTTCTATTACTGAGATAAAGAGACAATATGGCTAAAAATCTCTAGGTATACAGACACAAAGAAGATGTTATCCATCCATCTAAAAATGTAGTTTAAGGAGGTATTCTATTATCTGATCTCCATGGATGTGTTTGATATTCTATAAAATAGTATCATTCAATAATGACATGCATATGAGAATTTGAGCAGGAGGAGAACATGTGACCTCATGACATCATTAGTCTTAACATATTATTGAGACATGTGATATTTTTTCTCCATGTGAAACTGATAGCCTGATGTCCTCCAGAACATTGAAGTAATTAGGAATCCCTATTATTTAGGTTTTTAAATTTGGAGTGGCCATTTTATCTCGGGGTGAATAATGGTAACCCAATATTTTTTTCATATTTACATAGTGAATAAATTGAGTTAGTTGAGAGTAATAATGAACCCACATGAAGAATAATGTATAGTAGAAACATTTATAAATTAAAATAGATATATTATTTATGATTCTATTAATATCCACATGAATAATTCCATAACAAAACCACTCTATTTAATATTTTTCTTTTAGATAGTATGAATTTTTTTCATAAGATGTAAGCAAACATGGATGATTTTTGGGTTAAACATAGTATCATTTGAAAATGAGATCCCATTAGGTGGTTGAAATCTATTTCATGGAAATAAAATAACCCTAGTTTATGGGGTATTTATAATGTCTAAAATAATACCCATAATGAATTTAGTATTTTGAAATGAGTAAATTAATACCCATGGTTTATGGGGTATTTAATTAGTGTAAAATAAAAGAGAATATTCATCGAGTATTATTATATCAAGAAGGAAATAAAATGAGATTAATTATTAAAAATTTAATTTGGTGATTTATTTTTATTTATAATTTGACCCCTTGAAATTGTTAAGGATTGCGATCAAATGTGTAATATCTCTCAATCTCAATTTGTGTTTAGTTGTAGTAATAGATGGAGAAGAACATAGTATTTTCCATGGTTCTACATGAAGACCAACTCCATTCCATGATTCTTATTCATAAAATATTTATAATCTATAATATTTAATTACTACTAAACAAGTGATTACAATTTTTTTAACTATGACTGAAATAATTGTAATCCATCTCCAATCGATGGACTCCATTTTCATTTGGCTCCAACCAAAATACTTTTGTCTCTATATTAACCCAAGATACTCATTTCTATTACAGACCTAATTAGAATACATCATATTTCATCAATTATTGATCCACTAAATGTTGATATAATGATCTTCCTCTAAAAAGATTCTAGATTAAAATTATCTTGTACAATTCTTGAGTAGTTTCTTCCATCGGATGATGTCGTAACATCAAGAGATATGTGCACGAGAATAAAACAATGTCTTCTTCACCCATGGATACAAAGACATATCATGATATCAAAATGATCAACCAATTTCTACATATTCTTTCTTATGAACTTCATGTACATATTTATACAAAAGATAATATATTTCATGGGAATTCAATAAATCACATGATTTAATACTCCCAATTAAATCCTTAAATATATTTTTTGAATTAAACGCATATATTTTAATATTCGCATAATAACACCTAATGAGTCTTATGTATTATATTTTTGAAATTATATTCCCCTTAACCCATTGGAATTATTTAACTTATTTTTAAATTCCCCACTGATTAGGGATATTATTCCACACATTATCAATAACCCATAAACCATGGGAATTACTTTTCAATGTTACTCATTTCAAACACCCAATTGGTTCTCAACTTATCATGAGTCATTTTCTAATCCACAGTGCATCCACATATTCATGTGATTAATGCTATATACATGATGAAAATCTACTCGATATCATAACGTATGGAATTATTTAAGAGGATCTTAAAGGTATTAAGTGTCGTTCTTCTCGTTGAATGGTAAAATGTTTGGGTTATTTACTATCTTTAATGAGGGGTTGTTTTTACCCACAACATAATCTATTTATTAACACTAAAATTGTTGGAATAATTTCTAGTTACCATTATTCATGCTGATATTAAATGACCATTCCCAATTAAAACACCTGAATTATCAGGCTTCATCATTCCATAAAAATTTAAAATGAGTTTGGTCTCTCTATTTCACATGGGGAACAAACATCACGCAACATAGAAATATACCAATAATGAATGTGTAGTGAGATAAAATATTATCCTAATGATAAAGCAATTATATTTGTTCCATTATTTCTTAATTCCCTTAAATTTATGTTTGAACATATCCAATGAGTTCAGATAACCGAATACCTCCTACAACTGCATTTACAGTTATAAGAAGAGAATATGTGTGGAGTCATCATGTATATTGAGACTTATCATCATAATATCATTATTTTGAAAACATAACAACCATGGTGAACACAACATCAATCAATAATGGTAACGAAATCTTCTTAAACACGTTGAACATCAGATAAAGGTTGAGGAAGAAGACATGGTACGATTTTAACACTCATGGCATTGGAACCATCGAGCAAATCGTATCATATTTACCATAGGTAGTCATTATGTGTGTCATTTTAAAGGTTATTAAACAATGCATATATCATCCTTCATCCCACATCACTCCATCAATCATGATACCACCACAATATATTAAGAATAATTTTCATGGTCTGATAGTTTAGATTATGGGGTCCACTCCTAGCCCCATACCTTGTTGTAATACCTCCAATGTTGAGAGGACAAGTCCATATTTAAATGCCTTTTTGGAAGCACCATTCATTTGTGACAATTAACCCATCTCATTTCTATGTGTTTTCTTGCTTTCTATGGCCCTTGAATGTAATGGTTGACATGGTCCCTCTAGTGCTTATGGTCAAGTATTAGCCTCATCTTACTAGTGGTATGTAATTTCTTTTAAAATAAGGCCACTTTTATGCAGAAATAATATTTGTATCAACTGTAAGTTTATATGTTTATTTTCACATTAGAAATGACATATTTAATCATTTATATGTACTTCCACTTGTTTTATTCATTGTGAACATATTCTCTTGTACATGCATTTGTTAATAAAAAACTCCCCTAATTATAATCTCATTATAATCATCCACATATTGGTTGACTGAAAAAATGAAACATTGTATAAAAAAATATCACATACATACCATATATATATCCTTATTCCCAACCATGAGTGGGGGTAATGGAAAACAGATTAAATTTGTTCACGTGGCGGTAGTCCTCCAAACACATGAATGATGATTTATTTATGAATTTTATGGATGTCGAATGGTCTTAGGTTATTAAATTATTATAAAATCATATAGTTATATGTAATATAATATAGTTATATTGTGATAAATTTTTAATAATAATTCATGTAGGTAGAGGATAAAATAAAATAAAAACCCTTGTTGAATAATGTTACATTATATTCATGTAAACATCTCTAGTTTTCACCTAAATCCTCCCTAGTATTTATTTAATCCCAACCTAAGTATTTTAGGATTATCTAATAGAATTTGCAAGGTGATTTTAGTATATATTGGCTGAAAAAATGGTTTTATGGAGTGAAGAGTGAGAAGAGGGGTGACCTTTATATGTGAGGTTAGTGGAAAACTAGTTTTTTAAAGAAAATGTTTCTACCATGTTTATGACATGTAAAGGGTCCAAAATAGAGATTTATAGAGGCTTAGAAATTTTTGGGTCTATATATGACCATCCAATAGATTATATACTTATTTTAAGGAAATTTTAACCATTGTCATTTTCTTTTCCCTTGAAATGTCAATTTTTAACATTACTGTGGTAATTATTTTTCATAGTGTTCAAATTTGATTTTGTTCCAAAATTTATATTACCATATTAAAAAATATAAATTATTATGATTAATAAAATGGAAAACATTTTTCATAATTAAATTCACATAAGGGGTAAAATAAAATTTAAAATAAATCTAGTAGATGTGACTAGAAAGGGGGTTTAAAAAAATATTCAAATGTTTACAAACTACTTTTTATAAAAAATCAATATTAATATTACTAAAATGAAATTTAATAGATTAATTTTTAAATAGTGTAAGTAATTTTATTTTTTATAGAATCCAAAGATATAAACTATATTAAAAAATATTATATGAAAATGATGTTTTCTATTAAGATTTAGTATTTTTCATTATTAATCAATAAATGAAATAATTCAGAATAATCATAAAAAAGCACCCTAAGAAAATTTAGTATATTTTGATTTATAATAATATATTTATATTATCATATGAAAATTGGATAATTTGTAGAATGAAATTTTAAATTATGTTCACAAATCATGATTATACCTCTTTTGTATAAAATACAGTTTTCAGAAAATATTTTTTTAACCCACAAATAAAAATTTATTTTTATGTATAATATATGGATAATAATATAATTTGATTAAAATATATAATTTTCATTACATAGTTCTTACTGTTTTCCCTTAAAAATTTAATTCCACGGTTATAAAAGTCATGATATTATTTTAATGTAGTTTTTAGTGTCATTTGAACATGGTATTGCATGCATTTCATGCTATCAAATGGTTGAATTTATATAAAAATAAATATATCTTAAAGTATCGAGTTGTAATATACCCTTATAGGTTTGGTGTTTCATTTCATAAAAACTATCAAATATAATTTTCTTATATTATAATTTTGGGTTTTTCATAATGGTAATCATTTTTTTGAAGGCATAAATTACTCACCAACAAATTCTTATTTTTTTACTATAAAAAATATATCTTCTTTTATATAGATGGGATGATTATTAATCAATTAGTGTGGTTATGATGAAACATTATTTTATGAGATTATATGAGGTTGATTCATCCTATAAATGGTCTTATATCCTTATCCAAGACTCTGTAATATATTTAGTTCTTTTTGATGAAATCTATCCGAACAATAATAAATGTAACATTTTACTAAAGGTGATTGACGAAATGAAAACATTTATAACTAAATACGACACCGAATGTATATTTTCCATCATTTTATCCAAATATTTTCCCACAAAATAGTTTATATACATAGAGTATGGTTGTCTCAATTATTATTTGATGGATATGAGATTAATATTAGTAATGGAAAAACAGCAGCCACACTATTATATAACAGGGAATGGATTCTGAGTGAATTTCTATTAGGAACAAAAAAATCCCAAGGTGTACTTAAACTCTCAAACAAAATTGTATTGTTCACTATTAATTCATTATTATGTCTATTCAAATAGTTCAGTGAACCTTTTAGCAATTACTATGAAAAGGGAAATCATGATGTGAAGAATGGAATAATGTTTTCTATTTCTAAGAGATTAATATTTAGTCAATGATTTTGACTTCACTATGAGAAGATTCATTTTTATAATGTTTTTTTGTTGATAATTATTCAAATAAAAAGGTTAAATAAAAGTTTTGGTAGAAGATTTGGTTCTTATAAGGGGTTGGGATACTATATTTTTATACCATCATGTGTTTGTAAATATATTTTAGGACAAAAGAATAAACAAAAATGGAAGAGGTTGATAAATTTAAATTAAATAAATCAATCTAGATCAATGTATATAACGGGGGACATCATGGTATTTATTATGTGAACCCAAATATTTATTATAATGTGTTTGGATTGAGAAACAGATTCTAACTTCCTTAAATAAACATTGATGTGCATAACAAAAATGAGTGCTTATATTAGCACGGGGGAGTTCAAGGACATCAGTGAATATGTAGAAACCCAAAATTTACTAACTCATATTCACTATCAACATTATTATATTTCTATTAAATATAAGGCATTTCATTTAAAATAACCAATCCATTTAGAATTATTGAAATCCCTAATACAAATATAATTGTAATATTATATAGGAAATATAAAATACATATCTTAGTATTCAATTTTTTATATTTTATTTTATAAATGAAATACATCATTTTATACATCTTAATTGATAACAAATATAGGATAATATAATATGATCATTATGAGTACCATTTAGTAGAGTATTTCTTGAGTAAAAATAGAATAATTTTTACGGGAAGGTAAATAAGAGAAAACAAAATCTATATAGTCAATAACCTGTTCACAAAATGAATCCATGGATAATATAAATGAAATAATATCATGGAAAATAATAACTAAATTATCATTGATTGAAATAATTCATACTATAATTCATGATCATATATAAAATGTAATCATTAACATCAAAATCCTTGTGAAAAGATTGATTAAAAATTGTTTGTTATATACCAATAACTAATTTAATAATTTTTTCCAATTAAATTTTTAATGAGACATGTTGATTCATTGAGGGGATATATAATTTTTGGCCTCACATACCAGAACATTGTTGGACCCCGGGATAGCTTGAGAAGGGTGGGGTGAATGATGATGTCAATTTTTTCTTTTAAAGTGATGGATCTTGTTCCCACATTGGGAGGAACCCATTAAACCTGTATGATGGACATGAACAGAATGTAAACATTCACATGCATAGAGACAACACAACACTTTTTTACTTGGTTCACCACTATGATCTACGTCTAAGGAGCATACACTGATAGGTTTTCGGTCATACAAAGTTTTACTAAACATCACTAGTTGTGGATTACAAAGGTTTGGGAACAATCACTATGTACCAGGCTCACTGCCTTTACAAAGATTCAGGGATAGCTCACTGCTTCCCTCAAGTCACTCCTGTTGACTCCCCCTGGCTCATTTTCCTTGTTGAAGTCACACTCAGTTGATATATGTGAAGGTATCTTCATCATCGATAAAGAATACATCCTCTGTTGCGTGAAAATTCCCTGTTGATTCCAACTCTTTCTTGTAGTCAAATCTCACTTCCCATAAAGGGTACCAGGAAATCTCACAACATTCACGCACCTCAAGAACACTAGCATGCTTCTTTACTGCCTGGCGTGCAAGACTCATATGTGGCACAAATTCATCACTCATGTTCAAACTGGTGAGTACGTATCAACCAACCACCTGCGTGAAACCGCCTTCATCAACATCCAACCTACGCGACTCAATTCTGTTCTCACCCAAACCACCTTGGGTGCGCATCCAACAACCATCCTGGAGCCTCTACCTGTGCGGCCCAACTACCACTTACAAGACTCAACTACTTGCGTGATGGGTGCTCGAAAAATCTCTAAGTCTTGACCTTTATTACAAATGAGGTGGGGTGGTCCTCTATTTATAGGCAAACTGGACACCTGTGTGGTGGCGCTCAAGTATCCTCTCAGGGCACTAGTTCCGATGCTCAGCTCATCTCCACTAGCCTATGTCGCGTAACTCACTTGCGCAACCCAACCAATAACTGTATGACCCTCTTCCCTTTTCCATATTTTGAAGTTCTGATCATGTTGAACTCTAGGCGTTCAAGTTACCTCTATTTCAAGTAAACAGTGCGCAAGTCTTTTTGACAAAATCACTTTTCTCCATTTATCGATTTTCTGGCCCTAACATTTGGCAAACACTGGGAAACAGCGCTCCCTTCAATGTTATTGTTTGGTTGAACTATATGATCACTTTGTTGGTACACATTCTAAACTTCCACTAAGGATTTTCAAAAAACACAAACCACACTCCACTTCACGCATTGAATAACATGGTTCCCACAAACATGTGCAATTAAATTATCATGTAATGGATAAAAAAATTATATAAAAAATAATATTCCTTATAGAAAAATAAGATTATTCAATAAAGGATACAAAATACCATGAATTCCTTTTTCAATCAGATAATATTTATAGTAAAATACCATATTTAGAAATAGTATATAGTCTCGAAAATCGGAATGTCAATTTTTAAAGGAATATGTATATTTATGTGAAATTTAATTTCAAATTCAATATTATCATATGAATGTGTATAATAAAATATATTTTTAAGGACCACACAATTAATAAGAGATATCATATGGTTTTCAATTCATCATAAATATTGTTTCTCTAAACAAATCATTTCATTTTGTGAATAAAGTAATGTGGAATAAAAATATAAACATAATATATAAATAATTATTTCTATTTCTAATAAAGTTTAAACCATGAAGAAAAATCTAAAATAAAATACATTTGTTTTGGAAGTTGGAAAATCCATTAATTTTGTATACATCCAATAACATTTTGAATTAATTTTTTTAATGAATCAAAAAAATGAACTATTATATATATATATATATATATATATTTCAAAACCATTTAAAAATTAAAGGTAAAAATTATACTTCAGGAATAAATTATTTGAGTAAATAATAATTAACTTTTTTTCAATAATTTTGGAAATTTTTGACATTGTTTAAAAATATACCACATCAAAAAGAGAAATTTGATCGATGTTTTTTTACCTATTATACTGATGGATTATTGTAAAAATGAGAAGAAAATATGAAATAAAATATATAATCTCCTTAAATAACAAATGTCTAACAATTATAAGGGGTCTTATATTGAATTTTTAATTCCCTTAACAAAAATTAGAGTAACCCCAAAAATATTGAGATTTTAAAATAAAATTTTATCCCTTTAGAACAATTAGAATTCAATCCCCATGAATGAATAAGCCTGAATTGAAACATAAATCATCATAAAAAAAAAATTATTTAAAATATATAAAATGGGTAGTATATGAACTACATAATAATAAATAGTTATATAATTCTGAATATGTCTCAATTGAGTGGATATTAAGATGAAGACCTTACCACATGTTTGAAATGCCTCTTAGGTGTAATTAAACATTATTATATTTTGTTTTATTTATTTTAAATACACAAAAGAAACATATCAATCTATATAATATAATATATTATCAATTTATGAAATTTTATTAACCATTTGTTAATAATCAATTACTTATTTTCTTATTTCATGTCATAACTTCTTTGTTTTTCATGTATGTTTTGATTTGGTAGTTTCAGTCATTTCTTTGTATCATAGTATCATACTATCAATAATGGTATTCATGATATTAAGGTTATTTATAATCAACATAAATATATATAGATTCATCCATATATAATAGATATAGAAAAATTAATTTCACAGTTTATGGAGACAGTATGCCATATGTAATTGTGAATGTATTTTTATATTCCTGAAAAATTATTAATGGAAAGATAAATAATAATTACCCTTTGTAGAATTATTTATAAAGAAAATACATATATATTATATATTTAATATCACTATCTTTATTCCATCTATATAAACTGAAAATTAACAATGAATCACATCACTTCGTGGAGGTGGTAGTCAACACATATGCATAATAGATGTCATCATTTTCCAATATATTGAAATGTAAGAAGATATATATTATATAAAAATTATGGATTTATATTTATATAATAATTATAATATATATTCATCATTTATATTTTTATAACCCTCTATGTAAAATGGTGAAGAAAAGTGAATTACACTATTATGTCGAGACGGTATGTCCTACGTATGGCCAAGTGGTATTTTCACATTCCATTGGTTATAAAGGAGGATGAAAATGGTTTTACCAAAATAATAATACAAACTAATTATATTAATTATTTATTATTTATTATTATAGTATGAAAACAATGCATGTATAAGAATTACAATAATAAAAAAAGGAAAGATTTGGTAAAAGCGATTATCTCTTTTTTTGGTAAACATCCTTTAGATATCTTCAATGACCCTTGTATTGGTATTTTCGGAATTACTACAATTCTACATAGAGTCATTGGAGGTTTATAAGATAATTGAGAATATTTTGGTCAATATAGATGGCTCAATGTGTAATAAATAAAATATTTAGGGCTTTTCCATATATAAGTGAGGGGAGGGGCACTATTGAATGTTCAAAAAATTTTATAATATACCATTTACCAAAAAAATGTAAGACCATTTCAAAATGATATTTATTATTTGATATTGATGATTTAGTCTTAATATAAAAATGAAATGAATTTTTTGTAGGTTTATATATCATTTTAAACATCATCATTTTTCGTAACCCGTTTAGTAGACATTTTTAACCCTAATCACTTTAATAACTATATTAATAATAGATGTTCAAAATTTTCCTTATAATATAAAAATTTTATAAATAATGGATAATAGATTTTTTTTGAAACATTTATTATCCACTGATTCGTCTATAATTTTTTTTAATAATTTAATGAATTGATATTTTTATAAAATATCATTAATGTGATTTTTAAAAATATTAAATTAATTGTACATTAAATACAAAGGGACAGTGGTTTCAGTTATATGAAATCATTTTAAATTTAACTCCCCAAGATTCCACAATATTTTTCCCTTTATAAAATACAATATCTTGTGATGTATGCAACATTGAGTTCTAGCACACCATGACCAACCAAACTAGCCATTATGAATTGTAATACCCACTTTTTGAAATTTTATAAATTTTAATTTTCAGAATGGACTTCATTTTTGGATTCGTAATGTCAAAATTATCATTGGGGAATTTCTGTTTTTATTTTTCAAAAAACATTAATTTTTTTATTAATAGTGAAAAACCATGGCATTATTTTTTAAAACCAAATTTTTAATTAAATAATTGGTAATTTTAATTACATTTTTATTAGCTAAAATTAGATACTTAATTCCAATATATGTTCAATTTAATTCATTGGATTCGTTTAGTAATAATAATAGATATATAAAATTTTATTGAAATTTTTTATAAAGAACCAGAAATTCTGTGAATTTTTTTTCATAAATTCATGGGATTTAACGAGTCCGTGAAAATTTGCGGCACTTGATTCCGAGGCCCGGTGTGCCCGGAATCAATTTATGATGTTTTTTTCGGATATGTTCCGTAAACGTATGCACAGGAATTTATATCTTTTGAACCGGTGCTCAGAATTGAAATCTGTGGGCATCGTTGAACTTGCAGTGCCGGTATTCGCAAAAGGAGACCTTCACCGCAGTTGCATTCTAATGAGAATGGAAGTTATTTTTTTTGGGTTTTTAAATAAAATTAAATAAAAATAAGTGTAACTAATGTTTATTTGTTGGTGGTTAAAACCTCCAAGTTAAGCTTAGAGGTGGGGCCCACCTACACATAACCTCCCTTGGGAGGATATTATTTTAGTGGGACCCACACGAAGTTTAACACCTCTTGTAATCAAAGTGGTGGGGCTCACACGGGCTTTAAACCCCCTAAAACCCCCAATTAACTGGAGAGCTTCTTCACCTTCCCCTCGTTAAAATGGAAACTCCTTCACTTAATTAACTTACACATTTTGAATTATATTGAATTCATACCAATAATAAAATAATAAACAAAGATATTATTTCTTTTTGGCTGGAAACTCTCTTTTGGTGGAGGCTTGGAGAAACTTGTAAGAATTGAGAGAACTTCATCATCTCGATAAAGAACACGAAGAACGCCCCTCACCTCCAAAGAACGTCGAAAACCATCTTCTTCCTTCATCAACTGGGGAAAGAAAGGGTAGCACCACCACCCACAAAGTACGCCGATGATGTCATCTTGACTCATCTTCATCGAGCTCTTCCTCCTCCGACATTGATGGAACGATGTCCACCTTTTGTTACTCCATCATCGATCTCCAATCTCTAGGTATAGGTATTTGAGTTATTTTATATATGAGTTTTATCCTCCATTCTTCGTCGTTCAAATTTATGGATTATGAAATGTCAAATGTTATCTCCATGACAAGGAGTGTTCAGATCGGACAGACACAGCCTGGCCATCCCCCTTTGGTTGTTCTTGTTTGTTGAGACAGAGGCCGACCCCGAGAGGAACTGGCGGCGTAAGGGCCACCGGGTCGCCGAAGGGGAGCGGCGCCATCGAGCCATGCAAATAACCGGGTCGTGGCCAGGTGGTCCGCGACCGAGCCGGAGGGTCGATGTGTCATCGCACTGCTCTAGAGGAAGGGGATGCAACCAGGAGGGCCGTGGCGGAGGGACGATGAGCGCGGCACCGTTGCGTCGCGCAGAGGGGCTGGAGGACACGACCAGGCCAGGACACGGCAGAGTCAGCGCAGTGCCACCGTGCCGCGTGGAGGCCAGCATAACCGTAGCGCTGTCGCCCCGCGGTGGAGAATCTTGGGTCGGTCGGCTGGGCCGACCGTTGGTTCTTGCTACACATGGGACCCAAAGGTTCCCGCGAAGACTGGGTCGGTGCCACGCGCTAGTCATTCGGAAGATAGGGGTGTAACCTCCCCTCTCTATGTCCTATCCATACAGTCCACGCGGCCTAGCCAGCTGGGCCTGGATGGCACGGGCCAGGCCGCCTCAGGCCGGGCCGCCCCACCAGGCTGGGCCGCCCTCGGGCCACGCCGCGCCTACGAGTCAGGCCGCCCCACTGGGCCAGGCCACCCTCAAGCCGGGCCGCAGTTACTGGTCATGCAGCCCCATCGGGAAGGGCTACTCTCGAGCTGGGCCACCACCATGGGCCAGGTCGGACCCCAGTCCAGACCTATTTGACCAGAAAATACTTATTCTCCCATTTCGTGGGCTACGAGAGTCTGATCAACGAACCATCTGTGGCGTAGGAAATTGTAGAGAGAGACAGTTCGTTTGGAATAACCCCTTGAGGTCTGGACATAGTTAGGTTACATTCGGGTTGGATTGAACCTAAAATCCAACCGGTCCCCTAGAACGAAAATGTCAATAACTCACAGACCGGGTGTCCAATCGAAGCGCCATTGGTTACGTTGAGACCCCTTTGACGAGGCAGACCATTGAGATACTTCATTATGGTACTTTGTGATAGTTGACGTATCGACAATTGTCTTGAAGAGTGGACCATGACAGAATCAATGATACCTGAGAAGAACTTTGTTGCTAGCTATGCACTGTTGACTATTCCTGGATCATGTGTTGGTCCGACAGTTATGATGACTGTTCCTGGATCATGTGTCTGTCTGATAGTCCTGATGACTATTCCTGGATCATGTGTTGGTTTGATAGTTCTAACTTCAATACCTGGATCATGTGTCGGTCTGGCACTTCCGATGACAGTTCTTGGATCATGTGTTGGTTTTCCAGTTCTAACTTCTATTCCTGGATCATGTGTTGGTCTGACAGAATAGCAAGACCTGGATCATGTGTTGGTCTGACTTCACTAACAACTATTCCTGGATCATGTGTTGGTATGAAAGTATTGATTTTTGTTCCTGGATCATGTGTTTGTCTCACAGAATAGCTATTCCTAGTTCATGTGTTGGTCTGTCATCTTAGATGACTCAGTGTCTATATCTGATCTTCTGTACCTCTCTACAGAAGTTGTATACCTATGTGAGCTATGTCAGTAACTCTCGTGTTTTCTCATGATTGAGTTGGGTCATTTGATATACTTAGGTATATGTATGGGCATATATCTTTGTGGGATTTTCGGTTGATTTCATACATTGTTTTATATCCTTGTTCGATTTAGTGAGACCTTGAGGGACTCGGGGTCCCTACTGAGTATCATTATACTCACCACCTACATGGGATATGCCCGCACCACGTTGTGTTGGATGTAGATGACAGACATCATTGATGGAGTCTGAGAGTGCGATGACTGGACGGCACCTGGAGGTGGACCTTACGACGAGTCGGTGCACAGTGGAGTCTGATGGACGTAGAGCACTAAGGAGGCTATCTGTACATAAACTTTATGTAGAATCTGTGGTGGATGATCGAGGAGATTCTTGTCACCTTCCAGCTGTTTTTTCTTTTCCATGTACATTAATGTTGGGCTTGTATTTCTGACCCCTTTTACATTACATCACCTCTTCTATATATAGTTTTTAAATAGTGTTTTAATTCAATTTGCATACTCTGTTGTGAGTTTTTCTGTTTATAAATGTAATTCATTCCCAATTTAGTGATTTACACCTTTGGTGCAAGTCTCCAGCCCCTGGCCTATGGAAGGCGGGCCTGGGGTAGTCATGATACGGGCCCGAAGAGACGAGTCGTGACAAATTGGTATCATATGGGTCAGTCCTAACACAGAACTTATGACATTGATCTGTCTTACTATGAAGCAATAGTGTTAAGAGTATTGAGTGTTTTTATCAGTCTAGGGAGTCTTCTGTTGGTGTGGCAGCCGAAGTATCCATACACCAGGACCCTGACCTCTGATTTACGACTCAGTACACGAAAACACTGATTGCATGTGTGTTTCAAGTGTTTCTATTGTGATCTCTTTGAGTCATCTCAATAGGTATAACTTATTGACCGTGGCACACCTATTTTTTTCAGGATGACTCCACGTAGACTGCCAGCCAGGGTTCTGAGAGTTGTACAAGTTGGCATCCTACTGAGCGACAAGGCCTCATTGTTGGGCCCTATCACAACGGAGGCACACGTGGTACCACTACCCGTTGGGCCACCAATGCCCCCATCCGCAGCAGCAGAAAGTGCATACCTCCTGGGAGTGTTGCATGAGTTTAGCGACAGAGGCCGCCCATGTTAAGGGGAGAGACGGACCCGCATGAAACTGAGGATTGGATGGAGTTTGTGGTTAGAGTCATCTAGCTATTAAAGACACCATCCAACCTTATGGTGATCCTTTTTTCGATTCTCCTTCAGGAAGTAGTAGGCAGACGGTGGAGCCTGATGCTCCAGGTGCATGACTAGGAGACACTGCTCTGGGTAGACTTCGAGAGCCTATTTCGGACAGAGTTTGTCCCAACCACCCTTTGTGATGTTTGAATATAGGAGTTACTTCATCTACAACATGGTAGCATGATAGTGGCTCAGTACTCAATGAGTTTCACTGACCTCTCACCCTAATCAACAGATATATTATGAGACCCATTCATTAGGGCCTGAACCTTCAAGCAGGGTCTCAGGTGAGAGATCAGAGCCTTGATGACCTCCCTCAGCATCCAGAGGCAGGAGGGGGTGTCAGAGCATGCCCTCTTAGTGGAGATTTTCCTTGTTGAGCAGACACCAGCAGCGAGACCCACCACCAGACATCATGTAGCGGAGTCTTCTTCAGCTAGCAGTAGGTATTTTTCATAGTTGTCTATGAGGCCAAGACCATCTGGTGGATGACCTTAGGATACATATTCAGTTGTCCGGGGCACACGAGAAAGAGATAGTAATTCCCGGAGTGGGAAATACTACACTAGCGGCGGGCAGGGTCACATGGCTTGTGAATGTCCGACGAGCCATTTTGAAGATCAACAGACAGTTGAGGGACCTCCTTGGAAGAGGTAGAGACTCGATCGAGGTGGTCCATAGGGCGCATGCGGACATGGAAGAGCAGATAGTCGAGTAGCTGGCCGAGGATGACGTTTCGAGGTGTTTCTGCAACCACCACCAGAGAGTCCAGCCCGACCGCAGGGAGCGTGTGGATAGGGGAGAGATAAACTTCAAGAAGTTGTGGTCTACGACCATGGTGCTCCAGAGATGATTCAAGGTATGATTTGTGTCTACTCCACCTTACCTTCAGTTCTTATAGACATTGGTTCCAGTAATTTTTCATAGACACTTCCCCTGTTCAGAGCTCAGAGATTCCGACGGAGCCGTTGGATCGATTCTTATAGCTTGAGACTCTTACGAAAGTAGATTTGATGATTACGCACTGGTGCTGGTAGTGTGATATTACTCTAGGAGGCAAGAGCATCAGCTGGGATCTTCTCGAAGTGGTTTCGAGGCCTTACAATGTTATCTTGGGTATGGACTGGTTATCTATATTCCATGCTCAGATTGACTGTATTAAGAACAATGTGATGTGTGTCCTCACGGATGAGACCAGGTTAACCTTCACCGATGAGAAGGGAACCTTTATAGCACAAGATGAACTTACATAAAGGAGGGTGCACCTGTTCACTCATTAGTTGGCATGCCATACCCTCGGATCAGTTGACGTGAAGAGTCCGAGTTATCCTACTATGGTGGATGAGTAAAAAGATGTTATCCTTGATGATCTTCCAGTACTACCACCCCATACAGAGGTGGACTTATTAATTGATTTGTACCCCGGGACGACATTGATAAATACTCCATCATATCGGATGGCCCCCGCTGAGCTTCGTGAGCTGAGGGTATAACTAGAGGGCTTTTAGGGGAAAAGATTCATCTGGCCTAGTTTTTTTCAATGGGCAGCCCTGATTCTATTCGCCAAGAAGGTGGATGGGAGCTTGAGGCTCTATGTCGACTACCGTTTCTAGAACCTAGTGACCGTGAAGGATAAGTACCGACTCCTGAGGATTGACGACCTCTTTGATCAACTAAAGGGAGATCGATTGTTCTTGAAGATAGACCTCAGATCAGGCTATCACCAGCTCAGAGTACAAGACGAGGATGTGTAAAATATGACCTTCAGGTGTCGGTACGACCAATATGAGTTCTTGGATAATCCCTTCGGCGTAATAAATTCTTCAATAGTGTTCATGTGTCTCATGAATAGGATCTTCCAGCCATACCTCGATCTCTTTTTTGTAGTCTTCATCGATGACATTTGGATCTAGTCCACTACTGAGGAAGAACATGACCACAATTTTAAGTAGTACATGTCACACTCCGAGAGAACCAGGTTTAGTGTAAGCTCTAGAAGTTCCATTTTTTGGATTCGAGAAGTTAATATCTTGGGACACTTCATCTCAGAGGCTAGAGTTGTAGTGGACCTAGTGAAGATCAAGGTGGTACATGCTTAAGAGGCACCCAGGAGTGTGATAGAGGTTCGGTGTTTCTTGGGCTTGGCTGGATACTATCAGATATTCTTTCTAGAATTATCTAGAGTTGCAACACCACTATCACCCTTAACGAAGAAGGGGAAACCGTTCATGTGGTCGGAGAGATTCCATCAGTGCTTTCAAGAGCTGAGGCATAGGATGACTAGTGCCCCCATATTGATGATTCCAGTGGAAGCCATAGGGTATGTAGTTTATTGCGACACAAAAGAGACCAGACTCAGTTGTGTCCTAATGTAGGAGCAAGTAGTGATTGTGTATGGTTCTCGGCAATTGAGATGAAATGAGTAGAACTATGCTACCCATGAACTGGAGTTATCGACAGTGGCCTTTTCCTTGAATATGTGTCCACACTACCTGATGGGAAAATGTTTTACCGTGTACTTTGATCACAAGAGTCTCAGGTATATCTTCTCTAAAAAGGACCTAAAACTGAGACAGTGGTGATGACTTGAGTTTCTCCAGGACTATGATTTTGATATTTTCTATAATCCATGTAAGTGGAAATTATTTCGGATGTACTAAGTAGGATGACTGGTATATAGCTTCTAGGAGAGGCGATAGAGCATCTGAATGCCTTACAGATATCCTTTGTGGATAGGGATGGAGTATCCTGTCTACAGTCTCTTACAGTCACTCCTCCACTTCTTCAGTGAGTGGGAGGCACAGCATGGGGACGCTGACTGTGAGACGTGACATGATCAAATATCCACAGGGCAGGCACCTGATGGATTTTCAGAAGGTGGGGAGCACGTCATTATCTACAGAGGATGAACTATGGTGCTAGTGTCACTTCAGTAGGAGGTGTTGAGGGAGTTCCACATATCCCCTCTAGAGGAACATCCAAGAGTCTCGAAGATGTATCAATACCTCAGACGATAGAAATGGTTTCCAGGTATGAAGAAGTATGTAGTAGATCTTGTCTCACAATGCCTCACTTTTTAGCAAGTGAAGGCAGAGAACCAGATACTAGCAGGCTTCATACAACCCTTAAAGGTCCTAGAGTAGATGTGGGATGGGATATCCGTAGACTTCGTGATGAGTCATCCACGTACATCCAGGAGTCACGATTCGATATGGGTGATCGTTGACATATTCACCAAGTTGGCACAATTATTACCGATTAGAGAATAGGGCTCAATATAGATCATGGGATGCCTATACATACAAAATATTGTGTGTTTACATGGAGTAACATCTTCTATTTTCTCCAACAGTGATGCATGATTTACATCCCGGCTATGGAAGGGGTTGGAGAAAGCTTTCGGGACACAGCATTGTCTGAGCACCACCTTCTATCCTCAGAAGGATGGCTAGACCGAGCAGACCATCCAGAATCTTGAGGACATGCTCCGTGCTTGTGTCCTCGACTATGGTCATAGCTGGGAGGACCACTTACCATTGGTAGAGTTTTCCTACAACAACAGCTATCACTATACCATCAGTATGGCACCTTTGGAGGAACTTTATGGTCGACCCTGCAGATCACCATTTTGCTGGACAAACCAAGGGGAGTCAGTACTAGTGGGACCAGAGATGGGGAGAGCTACCACTGAGAAGGTGTATATCATCCAGGATTGGATGAAGACTGAACAGAGTAGGAAAATGTCCAATACTGATAGGAGACAGAGGCCTTTAGAGTTAGAGGATGGAGACCACGTCTTTCTATAGGTATCACCACGATGAGGTCTACGGATATTTGGAAAAGGCGACAATCTATCTCTGAGATTAATCAGACCTTTCTAGGTCCTCAGCAGAGTAGGCGAGGTGGCTTACCTCATAGCTCTTCCACCTCATTTGTATCGGGTACACGACGTCTTCCATGTATCTCAGCTGAGGAGATACGTCCACGACCCAGCCCATATCATCGACCATGGAGAGCTGGACATCCATGATGGGGTGAATCTCATGGAGGCTCAAGTGGGGATTGTGGATCGACTAGAGTGGGTCATATATGGACGTTTGATACATCTAGTGCACATTCGCTGGCATCATGTGAACATCCAAGAGAGCACATTGGAGCTGGAGGCTCAGATTCATGCTCAGTACCCCCATTTATTCCCTTAGTTAGAGCTGTAGCTTTCCAGGACATAAATAATAGAGCTGGGGTGAATTTAAAGACCTGGAAATTATGTGATTTTTTCTGTAAATTCATGGGATTTTTAGGAGTCCACGAAAATTTATGGTGCTGGATTCTGAGGCCATGTTTGTCCGGAATCAATTTCTGAAGTTTTTTTCATGTACGTTCAGTAAAAGTATGAGAGGGATTTTATATCTTTTGAACCAGTGCTCGGAATTGAAATATGAGGACACCGTTGAACTCGAAGTTCCGGTATTCGCTTAAGGAGACTTTCACCGCAGTTGCATTATAATGATATTGGACGTTCATTTTTTGGGGGTTTTAAATAAAATTAAATAAAAAAAAGTGTAACCTTTTTTTATTTGTTTGGTGGTTAAAACCTCAATGTGGATGTTAGAGGTGGGCCCCATGCGCACATAACCTCCTTTGGGAGGTTATTATTTTAGTGGGACCCACCCGATGTTTTACAACTCCTGAAATCAAAGAGGTGGGGCCCACACGGGATATAAACCCCCTTATACCCCCAATTAAGTGGAGAGCCTATTCACCTTCCTCTCATTAAAGTGCCAACTCCTTCACTAAATTAATTGGAACATTTTGAATTTATTTGAATTCATGCCAATAATAAAATAATAGACAAAGATATTATTTCTTTTTGGAAGGCAACTCTCTTTTGGTGGAGCATTGTTGAAACTTGGAAGAATTTAGGGAACATCATCCTCTCCATGAAGAACATGATGAACTCCCCTCACCTCCAAAGAACATCAAACACCATCTCCCTCCTTCTTCAACTAGGGAATGAAAGGGAAGCACTGCCGCCCATGATGTACGCTGACAACATCATCTCGACTCGCCTTCTATGAGCTCTTCCTCTACTGACGTTGATGGAACAACGTCCGCCTTCCACGACTCCATCATGAATCACTGAACTCGAGGTAGGGGGATTTGAGTTATTTTATATATGTGTTCTAACCTCCTTTCTTCATCTTTCAAATTTCTATATTATGAAATGACAAATGTTATCGCCATGACGAGGAGGGTTCGGACCGCATGAACACGGCCCGACCCCCCCCCCCCCGTGGTTTTTCTTGTATGTTGAAGACAGAGGGGGACCATAAGAGGAAATGGCGGTGCAATGGCCACCGAGTTTCCTAAGGGGTGTGGCGCTATTGCACCACGCAAAGAACCGGACCACGGCGGAGCCGGAGGGGCGTGCTGCCATCGCACCGCACTGGAAGAAGGGGTCACGGCCAGGAGGGCCGCAACAGTCAGACGATACGTGTGGTGTCGTTGCATCGTGCGGAGGGGCTGGAGGTCGCGACCAGACCAGGTCGTGGCACCGTGGTGCTGCGGGGAGGCCAATAGGACCGTGGCGCTATCGCGCCGTGGTGGAGGAGATAGGGGCGCCCTGCTGAGCCCCCTGTCGGTTCCTGATATTGGCTGGACCTGAAGGGTCCCGTGGAGACCGGGCCAGTTCCACACACTGGCCATTCAGATGACATGGGGTGTAACCCCCCCCCCCCCACGGGGTGGCCAGCCGGGCCAGGCGGGCGAGCCAGCCGGGCAGGGCCTCCCACGAGCCGGGCCGCCCCACCAGGTCAGGCCGCCCTCTGGCGGGGCTGCGCCTATGATCCGAGTTTCCCCATCTGTTCGGGTCGCTCTCAGGCTGGGCCGCCCCCATGGGCCGGGTCAGACCCATGGGCCTGTTCGGCCCCGCGGACCAGGTCTAACCCCTGTCCGGACATGTTTGACCCAAAAACACTTATTCACCCATTTCTTGGGCTATGGGAGTCTGATCGACAAACTGTCTGCGGTGACGACAAGCATAGAGTGGGACAGTTCGTTTTTAATACCTCCATGTGGTTTGGACACAGTTAGGGTATAGTCAGGTTGGTTTGATCCTAAAATCCAACCGGGCCCCTGGAATGGAAATGCCAATAACTCACAGATAGGGCATCTAATCGATGCACCGTCTGTTGTGTTGAGACCCCTATGATTAGGAAGACACTTGAGATACTTCATCACGGTACTTCATGATTGTTGATTTATCAAACCATGGGTTGAGGAGTGGACCCTCCTGGAATCAAGCATACATGAGCGGAACTCTATGGCAAGCTATGCACTGTTGACTATTCATGGATCATGTGTTGGTTCAACAGTTCCAATGACTGTTCCTGGATCATGTGTTGGTCCGAAGTTTCTAACTTCACTACTTGGATCATGTGTTGGTCCAACAGAATATCTATACCTGGATCATGTGTCAGTCCGACAGCTCTAATGAATGTTCTTGGATAATGTGTTGGTTTGACAGTCTTGACTTGTATTCATGGATCATGTGTTGGTCTGAAAGAATAGGTGGTACTGTATCATGTGTTGGTCCGACAGCTTAGATGACTCAGTGGCTATATATGATCATATGAACCTCTCTTCAAACATTTTATAATTGTGTGAGCTGAGTCAGATACTATTGTGTTTCCTCATGATTGAGATGGGTCATTTGATAATCTTAGGTATATGTATGGGCATATACCTAAGTGCGATTTTCGGTTGATTTCATACTTTTTGGTATTTAATTGTTGGATTTAGTGAGACCTTGACTGTCTCAGGGTCCTTACTGAGTATCGTTATACTCACCCTGCACAGGCTATGCCCGCACCTCGTTGTGTTGGATGTAGACGACAGACAGTACTGACGGAGGCTGAGAGCGCTAGGACTGGACGACACCCAGTGGTGGACCTTACGATGAGTCGATGCATTGAGGACTTTGAAGGACGTAGAGCGCTGACGAGGAAATATATACGTAACATTTATGTAGAATCTGTGGTGGATGATCCCGGAGCATCTAGTCACCTTCTCGCTATTTTTTCATTTCCTTGTACTTTACAGTTGAGATTGTATTTCCATACCCTTTTACTTTCCAGCACTTCTTCTATTTACAATTTTTACATAGTTTTTTAATTCCAGTTGCGTACTCTATTATGTTTGTTTCAGTTTATAAAGGAAATGATTTCCACGTTTAGGGATTTACATCTTTGGTGCTAGTGACCATCCCCGAGCGTATGGAAGGCGGGCCTGGGGTAGTCACGATACGAGCCTCGAAGGAAGCGTCGTGACATTTTTACAATCTTTTACCCACCTTCTAAGCGCATTTTAATATTTGCATAAAACATAATTTTTCCAATTCTATGAGTTGAATTTCGAAAAATATGAGAGAAACATTTGAAATCAATATGTAATGTGTGGTTCAATAAGATAAAATTAATTCTGGGTGAATAGTAACTTTTGAATTTGATTTTCCACAGTTAAAAGTAAATAGGTCATTAAATGTAAAAATGATATTATAATTAAAATAACACATGTATTAATTCTATTGGGTATGTGTTTTTTGACCAAAATAAACATTTGGAATAAAATTTTATCATTTTGGTCCAATTCAATTAGATTTGGTAATTTATTATTATTTTATTTCAAGAAGAGTTAAAAGTGTTAAATTTCCATCCTTAACAACTAAACCAATTTTAATATAGGGTATACAAAAGATGAATTCGAAAAAAAAATATTCATTATAAATATAGAAAAATATCCTACATAATTGTATTTTATTTATAATTTTTATACATTAAAATAATTACATTTATTTATGATACAATGATGGTGTATTAATTACATTATTAATGAATAATTAAAATAATTGATAATAAAAATATCCAAATAAATGAAAATTGTGAATTCTAATGAATTAAACTATTTTTATAGGTTAATATAACATGTTAGGGTTGATTAAATAATTTTTTTCTATGTTATAGTGTTGATATGAATTTCACAAAAAAATACCAAATACTATCAAAATAGACATGAATGAGTTTTTAAAATAAATAATATATTATCATTTGATATGATATTCCTAAACATCTAAGGATCAGCCATAGGACTTAGATAATGTTATATATATTAATAATGAACCACTTGGGGTTCACTTGTTTTTTTATAGTATGTTTATTAACCATTTATTATAATAATACAAGAATACATGGTAAAAGGTAAACTATTTAACTAATATTTAAATCTAAAAGATAAGGTTAATATGGTGACGTAAACTTGTCTAAAACCAATTTGTTGAGAGGTTTTTGACCCCTACACCCCTTATCCTAGAAATAAATCATTTTGGAGGCATTATAAACTGAATATGATTGTATAATAAAATAATATTTCAATATTTTCTTAAATTGACCCCCACCTCTTTTATAAAAGGCTACTTCCCCTTCTCTCAAAACCACACCTCCAAATCCATTTCGCTCAGCCCAACTGTGATCCATTATTGTTAAAAGGCTTGTGTTTTAGTCATATACATTAACTTAAATGTTTATTCTTATTTATGGAAGATTCTGCAATATTTTTATCCTTAATAAGCACCTGAGATCGCCCCATTATATGTTTTATTTTTCCTAGGATGCGAAAAACTATTTTAAGACTGACCTATAGGGATAGTCTAAGGGATATGAATGTGTTCAAAGGAGAGAATTTTGTCGTTGTTTTTCATTTTATATTGTAATATAAAACTTATGTATATATCTGGTACATCCAAGGCTAATAAACTAATCTATATTTTGGGATTTGATCTCTTGTGATCATGAGAATGTTATATAATATTGCACTGACTCTTTGTAACACCCAATGATTTTATAGTACGTTATTTCTTCAATGTAATTCAATAACTTGCACTACATGCAACATCGAGTTCTAGCGCACCATGACATACCAAAAAATCCGTTCAAAAGCGGTTATGAATAGTATTAAATGAATTTTGAACATTATATAATCGTTATAATTTTAGATTCCCTAATATGATTTTCTTAGACATAATGTAAGAACCAATAAATTTTTGTCAGATAAAAGACGTATTTTTAAAAATAATTCAATTTTAACACATTTTATTTGCGAAGCCCTTTTAAAACATCTATTTGAAAATTTTATATATTAAATTTGACAAAATAAGCCTCTTATTTAGAATCGAGACATAATAATTTAGTTTTTATAATGTTTTGTTGTTTTTCTAATAACATTCATAATTGGGTGAATAGTAAAAAATACTATATTTTAACTGAAAGAAACTTTTTAAATCAAAATAATTTATATTGTTAACTTATAAATTTTAATGGTTTGAAAGTATAAATAGACTTTAGTATTACCATTTAATCTAATGATGGTAATTTTATGTAATTTCACATTGAAATTTGTCATAAACAAGTGTCAATCTTTTGGTAGTTATAATTTCTTAAAAATACTCCTTTTGGGTTTGACAGCGGGAATTAATTTTAAATTAATAAATGAAACTTCTCTGTTTTGAATTTGGTAAAATTGACTTCATTATTGAATTTGGAATATCAAAATTATATTAGTGTGATTTTTTTGGTATTTTTCTGAAAACTTTTAATTTTTTATGAATATTGAAAAACAATAAGTTGTAGTTTAAAACTGAATTTTTATTTAAATAATTATTTATTTTATTTAAATTTAATTATGGTCAAATAGATACATAATACATATATAAGTTCAATGTAATTCGATGGAGTTAGTTTTGAATAATTTTAGATATATGAAAATTTTAATGAACTTTTCACCGTCTTTTACCCACCTCCTAGGTGAATTTGGAAATTCCCATAAAACATATTTTTCCCACTTCTGTGAGTGGAATTTCGAAAATCTGAGAGACACGGTTAATATCAAGGATTAAAATGTGGTTCAATGGGATTAGAATAATTCTTGGTGAATAGTAACTTTTTCGTTTATTTACCATGGTAAAAAGTAAATATGGTAATTAAGAGTAAAAATGTTATTATTATTACCCTAAAACATGTCCTAATTCTATTGGCTAAATATTATTCGACCAAAAAAACCTTAGGAATAAAATATGAACCTCTTTGTTCCACTTGGATAAGATTAGGACACTTATTATTATTTAATTCAAAGAATATTTAAAAGAGTTAAAATAAATGTTTAAGAACTAAAACATTTATAATATAGGGTTATACATAAGATAAATTCGATTATAAATATTCGTTAGAAATATAAATATATTTCCTACATAATTTTATTTTATTTATAATTCTTAGACATTAAATATTATAATTTATTTATGACACAATGATGATGCAGTAATTACCTCATTAGTGAAATAATAAAATAATTGATATTATAAATATCCAAATAAATATAATTTGAGACTTATAATAAATTCCTAGAATTTTATTGGTTAATATGACATGTAAGGATTTATTAAACGAATTTGGTTCAAGTTAATAAAGTTTTTAAAACTTTATCAAAAATCAATTATTAAATAGTGTCAAAATTGACATAAAAGTGTTTTTTAAAGAAATATTATATTCATAATGGATATTATATTCCTAAAAATCAATGGATCTGCTAAAGGACTTATATCATGATAGGTGTATCATTAATGGACCACATCGGGGTCTCTTGGATGTATATATTATGTTTATTAACTATATAATATCAAAATACAAAGTGACATGGTAAATGTCAAACTAATTAACTAAGAGTTAAAACTAAAAGATAAGGTTAATATAATGACCCAAACCTGTCTAGAATCTATTGGTTGAAATGATTTCAACTCATCCCCACCTTAGACTTTAAATAATCCAGTTTGGATCCATTATAAACCGAACATGAATTTATTATAAAATAATACTTTACGTTTTTTCCTAAAGAGCCCCTCCTCCCCCTTATAAAAGGACACCACTTCTAACCAATCCCTCACTCCTCTCAAGCCATTTGGCTCATCCAAACTCTTCCCAAGAGCCCCTCCTCCTTATAAAAGGAACTTCAAGAGTCATTTTTGGTTAAAACCAAAGGTAGTTACCCAAATTGAAGGTAACGATTTCTTTTAGCTTCTTTTCTTTTATTTTACTTCTCCAACTCCTAAAATCTTCTTATTCTTTCCTTTTGTAACAAAACCAGTATCATAAAAATACTAGGATATTGTAATGAGAAAGATTAAAACTACACTTAAATACACCTCCAACTAATGTGTGAAGAGAATAATGTTTCTATGGATGGCAACCAAACGCCTCACGAAACTATGATTTATCAATTATCTCCTACCGCCTCTCATAGTGGCCATTATGATGGAACTATAATTAAATATGTTATTAATGATATTTATATTATATATAATCTTATTTAATTCCATTTCATAGAATACCATTATTCTTTTCATGTTGTATATATATATACAATAATTTCATTTGGGGAAGTGTGGACTACCGCCCCCTCAATGTGATATGACTCGTTCATACCATACATGAAACGTATAAAGGAAGATGTTAATGATCATAATTAACACATATAAGATATTATATTACACTAGAATAATAATATACCTATTAATCATTTCGGTTTTATTCCATTTAAATGAAAAATGAAATGGAAGTAGTGTTCGTGCATATGTACGGACTATTGTCTCCATGAACGAGATGGGATTCTTTCCCCATCATATCCATTCAAGTATAATTCTCATTTGATGATAAAAAATAATTTTTAATGACATTATATCATTCCGTATATAAATATGATACATCATATCTATAATAAACACATCTTATGTATCAAAACATATAAAAGAAAACGAGTAAGTTAACACTCAAAACTATGATAATACTGAAATATTAATAACAAGGAAATATTAAAAGATCATATATGATATCATATTTATGTATATGATTCTTTTATAATTTAATAACAATTATTTAACTATTATACAAGAGGTTAACCTACCCTCAACCAAGTAAAAGTTCAAGGTAAGGGTTTATTTCACAATCTCTTCATTATTTGAGGTTGTTTATAAGTAAGTATCTACTGGGACATATTTATTATCCATGTCCATGTTTCATAAAAGTGTTTTTAAAAGGGATTCTTTTTAAGATACCTTTTTACTAGAACATTTTTTCAAATGTTTTAAATATTTATTCTTCTAAATCTTTCTCATTAATTTCCATGTCTTCAAAATGTTTTTGAAGGATTTATTTACATGCACATGAATGTTTATTTATTATGATACAAAAAATTCATATAGTATTGAAGGTTTTGTGAAATTTTTTACTTTGCATGTGTTATTTTTATAATATTCATGGTTTATGGATAAAGTATTTACATTTCGTATTCTAGTTTTAATACAAATGTTTTTGTTATGTTTAAACCTATTCATACGAGGAATGCATTGGACTTAGTAAGTGATGGGTGGATCCCGCTATTGTTCCTCGATGCATCGGTAGGTCTCATAAGACAAACTAGTGTCTTGGAAAGAGGCCTTGACAAAATCATATTTGTATTCTTGGCACAAGGACTTGGCTACGTGGTTATGATATTATGGAATTATGCATTCCGTCATTATGAAGGTGGTTATTGATATTTCATGTGATTATTCGACAAGTAAAATATCCATGTGAATAAGTAAATGGAAGTATTTCATTTTATATCTTCCATATTATGCTTATGTTTAAGTTAAAAAGGCTTTTGTTTTAGTAATACATTTCCTTAAATGTTTATGCTTATTTATTAAATTTTCCGCTATATTGTTATCCTTACAAAGCATCTGAGCTCACTCCTTTCTGTGTTTTGTTTTTCCAAGGATTCCAAGAAGTGTATTGTGATTGATATACAGGGTTAAGACAAGGAAATAATGGCTTTAATAAAGGATTATTTATGTTGTTTTGTATGTTATAAACTGTAATGTAACCTTCATATATGTAATCTATTTTCCAAGACTGTTAAACCGATCGGTCCTTCGGGACTTGATTACTTATAATCATGCCAATGTATTAAAATAATACACTGAATCTGGGTAACTGGGGTGACGGCGTTACAGTTGGTATCAGTGGAAGCATAGAAATAACCCTGGAAGATAGATTTAGATAATCATTGATTAGATCACATAGACCAAAGATATAATTTGAGGATTAGTATAGAAGAAATTCATAGAATTTTGGTAATGTAGATAATTTGTGAGTTTTCTAAGAAAATACATACCAGTCTGGATACGAGCAGGTATAGGTGGCTCTGGCACAGATATATGTAGCGGTAAAACCTGAAAACACTGCTTTGAGAAGACTCGAACGGGAACTGGTGCAGGACAGCGGGCCTTGCTGCACTCTTGGTTATGACACTCCCGAGGGATATGCTTAGGATAATTCTCATTTTCTTTAAAAATCATTAATAAGGGTTTATGAGTATATACTTACTCAATGAAAACATCTTTATGATTATGGATTATATCCATAAACCGTTCAATTTACGTTAGGAATTTTACATGTTAGGAATTATTGTAATTCATAAACTAACCTAGTTTATACAATTGTATAGAAATGGCGCCCATTAGAAGTAATGTGAACTCTAGTAATATATATGATCCAAAGAGTAAGAAGGATCATATATTTCACAGAATTAAGCCAACATTTAGAAGGAAAATAGTCTCCTATGTATTCTCAACATATGAAGAAATAATATCATGTGTTAATAATATAGGTAAATAATTCTCTAAGTCCTATGACATTGAAGGAAAGCAAGAGAAGAAAAAGATGTAATAGAAAAAGATCGATAAAGGGAATATGGAAAAGAAGATTTTTCCCAAAGCTGATAACTGTGGAAAGAAACACCATGGAACATGCCTGAAGGGAATGGGAGTTTGTTATAATTGTTAAGAAAAAGGACACCAAGTGCATGACTGTAAGGGTAAGAAAAAGGATTCAAATGTACAATGCTTCATCCGCAAGGAGTTGGGACACTATGAAAACCAATGTCCAAATCATCAGAGTATTCCCCAAATGATGCTATTGGATAATAATCACGTTATGATACTTCCACAGATGAGGAGGAATGATTAGTGTTCTTAGGTTGTTATTAATGATTTATGTCATTTGAGTGTTGTATCAATGATGTATTGGTCATAATAATTATGGAGTATATACGGATTGTACTATAGTAATATTTTATTTAGGACTTGAGATTGTGTGGAACCAAGAAAATTGACTAAATATCATGTTAAATATTTGGAAAATATATGGTTGAGCGAAAGAGAAACCATAATATGATTTTGATACCGAGGTAGTGATTTTGGAATAATACATGATTGATTTGGATAAATTATATTCAATGCTCTGGTCTACCATTAATGTGATTAATGATATTCCATCATTTTTTGAGATTACCACATTTTTGGATAGAAGGATTATATCTCGTATTCTATAAGGAATAAGGGATCACGAATGTAATCAATAAGGTTTTATGGTAATTCAGAATATTGCAGTGTTTTAAAAGAATACTTGATGAAGGTGTTCACATGCTATTACGCAGCAAAAAGGATCTTCATTGTGTATATCTTCCTTATAAATTTTGGACTGTCAGTTTGGATAGAATTATTTTGGATAATTCAATTTTGATATTATTTTTGGATTTCCATAAAAGGACAACCCAGAGGTCATGCAGAAACCTGTCGCGTCTGGAAAGGTCGCGAGACTTGAACCTGCAACTGAAAGGTGATAAGGGTGTATCCCCTACCACTGACCCACGTGATGTCATAGATTGAATAATGTATTTTTTTTAAAAACATTTCAGGTAGATGAATTATAAATTCTTTTTTTTGAAACCCTATAAGAATAGAATAAATATGGTATTATTTTTACGTTTTATTGTCTTTTAGAGTGAAAGATGAGTTTGTGGTAGAAATTAGTTAAAGGATGGGACTCTATATTACAAGTAAATATTTTTCTTCTTATCTTATTCTGTGAAGAAGTTAATTCTTATAATTTAGTGAATGGATCTTAAAATAAAAAATGTGTTATCCTAATACAATATTTTTTGTTAAACCAATGGTATTTTAAAACATCATAGATTGTTGAATTTATGGTGTTCAGTTTTACACATGTTTGTGATTGATTACCTCAATCACTACCTATAAATATTTACATTTTCCCTCCAATTATATGTCTCTAATTTCCACCAATGTTCTCCTAATAGAGATCATAATTTTTTGGTGACCCTTTCATTTTCCTTTTCCTCTTATTAAGACTAAATATTATTAACTTAATTTTCGATGTGGGTTTTCCCAAAGGTGTTTTCTATTTTCGACCTTTTATTTTTGAAAAATAATTTCATATTTCGAGGATGAAATTTATTGAATGGGGAATGATTGTAACACCCCAAGATTTCATAGTACGTTATTTTCTCAATGTAATTCAATAACATTCACTACATGCAACACCGAGTTCTAGCGCACCATGACTTACCAAACAAGCCGTTCAAAAGCAGTTATGAATTTTTCTAACTTAATTTTTAACTTTATATAATCTTTATAATTTTAGAATCCATAATATGAGTTTCTTAGACATAATTTAATAACAAATACATTTTTTTCAGATAGAAAAAGTATTTTTCAAAAAAAATGCAATTTTACTGCCTTTTAATGGCGAAGCCTTTTTAAAGCAAGTATTTGAAACTTTTATATATTAAATTTGACAAAATAAACTTCTTCTTTATATTAGGGACCAAAGAATTCAGTTTTGATAACGTTTTGGTGTTTTTCTGTTAACTTTCATATTTGGGTGAATAGTGAAAATACTACATTTTAACTGAAAACCACTTTTTAAATAAAAATATTTTATATTGTTAAATTATACATTTTAATGGTTTTGAAGAATAAATAGATTATATATTTACCATTTAATCCAATAATTGTTATTGTAAGTAATTTCACTTTGAAAATGGACATAAAAAAGTGACAAACTTTTGGTATTTATTATTTCTTAAAAATACACCTTTTGGTTTTGACTGCGGGAATTAATTTTAAATAAATAAATGAAACTTATATGTTTTAAATTTGGTTAGATAGACTTCATTATTGAATTATGAATATCAAAATTTTCTTAGGGTAAATTTTTTGTATTTTTATGAAAACATTAAAATTTTGATGAATAGTGAAAACACTAAGTTATAGTTTAAAACCAAATTTTTATTTAAATAATTATTTATTTTATTTAAATTAACATAAGGTCAAAATAGATACATAATACTTATATACGTTCAATGTAATTCATTGCATTTAGTTTAGAATAATTTTAGATGTATAAAAATTTCATTGAACTTTTCACTGTCTTGTACCCACCTCCTACGAGAAATTGAAAATTCACATAAAATGTAATTTTACCGCTTCTGTGAGTGGAATTTCTGAAATCCGAGAGACACGAATAATATAAAGGAGGAAAAGGTTGTTCAATGAGATGAAAATAATTTTTGGTGAATAGTAACTTTTTACGATTATTTACCACGGTAAAAAGTAAATAGGGTAATTAAGAGTAAAAATGATATTATTATTACCCTAAAACATGTCCTAATTCTATTGGCTAAGTATAATTCGACCAAAAAAACATTAGGAATAAAATATAAACCTCTTTGTTTCACTAGGATGAGATTAAGACATTTATTATTACTTAATTCAAAGAAGAGTTAAAAGAGTTAAAATCAATGTTTAATAACTAAAACATTTTTAATATAGGGTTATACATAAGATAAATTCATTTATAAATATTATTTAGAAAGATAAAAGGATTTCCGATGTAATCCTATTTTATTTATAATTTATATATGTTAAATAATATAATTTATTTATGACACAATGATGATGCAGTAATTACCTCATTATTGAAGTATTAAAATAATTGATATTATAAATACATAAATAAATATAATTTCATACTTTTAATGAATTCCAAAAAAATTATTGGTTACTATGACATTTTAGGATTTATTAAATGATTTTTTTGAGTTAATAAAGTTGTTATGAATTTAACAAAAATCAATTATTAAATAGTGTCAAAAATAACATAATAGAGTTTTTTAAACAAATATTATATTATTAATTGATATTATATACCTAAAAATCTACGGTCCCATGAAAGTACTTATATCATGATAGGGGTATCATTAATGGACCACATGGCAGTCTCTTGGATGTATATATTATGTTTATTAACTATATAATACAATAATACAAAGTGACATGGTAAATGTCAAACTAATTAACTGAGAGTTAAAACTAAATGATAAGGTTAATATAATGAACCAAAACTGTCTAAAATCTGTTGGTTGAAAGGATTTAGACCCATCCCAACCTTAGAAATTAAATAATTTAGTTTGAAGTCATTATAAACTGAATATGAATTTATTATAAAATAATACTTTATGTTTTTCTAAAGAGCCCCTCCTTCCCCTAATAAAAGGACATCACTTCTAACCAATCCCTCACACCTATTAAGCCTTTTGACTCATCAAAACGCTTCCCAATTAAGCACTCGATATCCCTCTCCTCCTCCTAGAATCCTTACATTAGGAAGAAGACACTTCAAGATTCCTTTTTGGTTCAAACCAAATGGGAGTTACCAAAATTAATGGTAACGATTTTTCCTAGCTTTTTTTCTTTTATTTTACTTCTCTAACCCTGAAAATCTTATTATTCATTCCTTTTGTAGAAAAACCAGTATCCTAAATATACTAGGATATTTATATAAGAATTATTCAAACTACACTTACACACACCTCCATCTAATTGGTGAAGAACATAATGTTCTTGTGGATGGCAACCAAACACCTCAGGAAATGATGATTGTTCAATTTTCTCTTATCGCCTCTCATAGTGGCCATTATGAAGGAACTAAAATTAAATATTCTATTAATAATATTTGTTTTATATATATGCTTCTTTAATTTCATTTAATAGTATACCATTATTCGTTTCATGTTGTATATATATACGATAATTTCATTTGAGGAAGTGGAGACTACTGCCCCCTCAAAGTGATATGACTCATTCATACCACACATTCAATGTATAAATGAAGGTCTTAATGAACATAAGTAACACATATAAGATATTATATTATACTAGAATATAATATAACTATTCATCATTTGTTTTATATTCATTTTAGATGAAAAATGAAATGGATGTAGCGTTCGTGCGTACGTACGAACTACCGTCTCCACGAATACGATCAGATTCATTCCCCATCATATCCATTCAAGTCTAATTCTTATTTGATGATTAAAAATAATTTTTAAGGAATTGATATCATTATGTATATGATTAAGATACAACTTATTTATAAAAAACACGTCATATGTAAGAAAACCTATAAAAGAAAGCGAGTAAGATAAAACTCGAAACGACGGTAATACTAAAATATTATTAACAAAGAAATATTTAAAATCATATATGATATCATATTCATGTATATGATACTTGTGTAATTTAATAACAATTATTTAACTATTATACAGAATGTTAAACTACCCTCGACCAAGGAAATGTACAAGGTAAGGGTTTATTTCACAATCTCTTCATTATCCGAGGTTGTTTATACGTAAGTATATACCAGGACATATTTATTATCCATGTCCATGATTCATAAAATTGTTTTAAAAGGGATTCTTTTTAAGAGACATTTTCACTAAAACATCATTTCAAATGTTTTAAATTTTTATTCTTCTAAATCATTCTCAATAATTTCCATGTCTTCAAAGTTGTTTTTAAGGATTTATTTATAAGGACATGAATATTTTTAAAATGTTAATTCATTTCAAAAGTTTCAAAGTGGTATGGGAGATATTGATTCATAAATGTCTTCAAATTTATTCCATTCTAAATTGTGTGACTTTTATGTGTTTTCATAAAAAAGGGATATTTATTTCAAAGAGTTTTACAAATCATTTTTGTGACATCCCGGATCCGGTTGCCCCTCAACCCGAGCCCTGAGCCCGGATGGCCACGTGACCCCTGGCTCAACTCCCCATATGCCAGGGGCTGCCGACTAGCAGCTTGGGTGTAATGGTAAGTTAGTGGGGAGACTATAACCCCATGTCACAGTACACAGCAGAAGTAGCAGCAATGTAATAGATAGAAAAATCACAACCAATGGATAAACAAGAGAAAAGGGGAACCATACAAACCAAACAACCGAAGTAAGGAAAACCTGATAAATATACAAAAGCCTCATAGGCAGTGTCTGATACACAATGGATGCATGGCAAGCTGATACAATGGAAATATAAGACAAGTAGTCTATGTAGTAATACAAAAAGAGAACAAAAAAAGTCAACGAGTATCTCTAGCCAATCTCAATCCTCTGCTACGGAGATCCAGATAGATCATACATGTATCAACAACCTGACGTCGGGCCTTTTCCCCAACTGTACCTATAGTAGTAACGTCTACACGGGTGCGCAGGTGGCTACCGAGTAGGCTCGCTCGATATCAACCTCAGATTCAAAGTAGATTGGGAGAGATCTAAGATTCATTCCAATGCCCTGAAATTAGGTTATATGAGCCTGCAACAAAAAAAAAACGACGGAAAGAACGATTTTCTGAGGAGAATGGAGTGCATGAAGTTATCATTACCTAGGGTGATTCACTGCCTCCGACGGATCGATGATCAGACTCCGGATGAAGAATCGGCAAGAGAAATACAGAGGAGAGGGTTTGGGAGCTCAAGGAGCAGTTCCTCCCCTATTCAATCCACCTTAAGGAAGAAAGAATATGATTAGTATTAAATAGAACATAAGGGAAAAGGTGTAAATTCACCATATAGAGGATCACACGGTTTAGGCGCACGGTTTACCCAAACCTTGTGCAAACTGTGCGCACCTCACTGCCTCCCGAATGCTTGTCTGCATGGTTTACCCAAACCATGTGACTTTACTATTCACGTCATGCGCAAAGTGTGCGCATCTCACTGCCTTCAAACCAAAGGTCGCACGGTTTACCCAAACCATGCGTAGGTCGTGCGCATGTCGTGCGCCCCTATCTATAAGTCCATTTCTCCAACTCCCGGGCTATGAACAATCCCCAGACACTCCCCGAACCTTTCTTAGGATATTACACACATTAAGAAAGATTAAAGAAAACATTTGAAAGAAAAACTAACGATCTGAACCTTTTCCAAAGAGTCGAGTCAATACAACATCCCCTCCCTAAAGAAAATGATCAAAGAGTTGGCCTTCTGAGGGCAAAGAGGTGTCACCAGTAAAAAGCTTCGGCCATGCAGATCGTATATTAGCCTCCAGCTCCCAGGTCTCGTCCTGTACCCGGCCGTGCTGCCATAGCACCCATACAAGAGGAACGGACCTGCCTTGGAGTGTCTTCATACATTGGTCAACAATTAGTATCAGATATTTCTCAAAGGAATAATCCACATCCAATTCAACCTCATCAGGCTGAAAAACATGAGTTGGATCGGAAAAGTACCGGCAAAGCTGAGATACATGAAAAACAATGTGCATGGACTGATATCTCTGCGGAAAAGCAATATGGTAAGCTACCGGCCCAATCCACTTCACCACCTCAATGGGTCCTACGACCCTCGTTGGAAGATTACCCTGCTTCCGTATCCTTATCTGCCCCAACCTTGGTTAAATCTTCAAGAAAACCTGTTCCACAACCTCGAACTCAAGAGGTTGCCATTTCTAGTTAGCATAGGACTACTGCCTAGACTAAGCTGTCTGCATACGCATCCTAAAAAGCTGTATCTGCTCTTTAGTCTCCTTCACAAGACATAGTCCTAGAACATCTACCTCCCCTACTTTGATCCAACACAAGGGATAATGATAGGGCCTACCATATAAGTCTTCACAGGGAGCCAACTCAATGGTAGCTTGGAAGTTACTGTTATAACTGAACTCAACAAGAAGAATTTGTATCTCCAATGAACCTCCAAAATCGAGAACACAGGAACGTAACATGTCTTCTAGTACTTGGATTGTCCGCTCGGTCTGTCCGTTAGTCTGCGGGTGATAGACTGTACACAAAAGAATCGGCGTACCTAAATCCTTCTATAAACCCTGTCAGAACCGAGATGTAAAATGAGGATCTCTGTCCGAAACAACTGAACGAGGTGCTTCATGAAGGTGTACTATTTCCTTAACATACAGCCTTCCCGAGTCATAAACCATGAAGTTCTCCCTCACTGGTAAGAAATGTGAAACCTTTTTCAGGCGTTCGATGATAGACCATAATGCATCGTTTCCATGAGGTGACCTAGGTAATGCAGTTATAAAGTTCAAAGAAACATCATCCTATTTTCCCTCTGGAATAGACAACAGCTGAAAAAGCCCATCCAGATGATGATGTTCCGTCGTCACCTGCTGACAGGTGGAACAATTCTTGATGAAATCGGCTATCTCCCACTTCATGCTAGGCCACCAATACTGTCGTCGCAAATCACGATACATTTTGGTGATTCCAGGGTGAAATGCCCAAGCAGAGGCATGGAAATCCCTCATCACCTCCTCTCTGATGTCTTCTAGGACCCATACATGCCCACAGAACAGCAAAGTATCACCCTCATCCACGGTCCAATTAGTAGAGGCATCATCATTAACACTCTCTCGTAGAACAAGGCCTTCTAGATCTGATAAATATCTTTCCCTGACTCGTTTCAAAAGAGTATATTTCACTACTATGGCTGATAGAACAGTCTAACCCTGACCTTCCGGAACCACAACGTGCATCTCTGAAAATAGGGCCATCAGTTTCCACTCCTCATTAGCGTCTTGAACCACTTGAGACTGTGTTTTCCAACATAGCACATCAGCTACTGAATTTCCTTTCCCAGGAGTGTAGGATAGTTCAAAATCAAAGGATTCCAGGAAATCGACCCACCTGTGTTGCCTGAGATTTAATTCCCACTGAGTGAAAATATAATTTAGGATTTTGTGATCAGTGAATACCACAAAATTCTCTCCCAACAAATAGTGTCTCCAACAGTGTAAGGCATGTACAACTGCTGTGAGCTCGAGGTCGTCCATCGGATAATTCCGTTCATGAGGCTTTAACTTACGAGGACCATACACAACAACTCATTCGTCCTCCATCAAGACAGCTCCAATCTCGATACCTGACGCATCACAATAGACCGTATAAGCTCTTCCTGGATCCAGCATGTTCAGTATCGGTGCTGAAGTTAGCCTGCCCTTCAGTTACTGAAAAGCTACTTCACGAGGTTCTGACCACTCGATTCTCACCCCCTTTTTGGTCAAAGCTGTAAGCGGTGCTGCAAGGCGTGAAAAGTCTTTAATTAACCACCTATAATATCCAGCAAGCCCCAAGAAACTCTTGATATCGAAGACATTCTTAGGTTTCTCTCAAGAGACTATAGTACTCACCTTCTCAGGGTCAACTAAAACTCCAGACTTAGAAATAATGTTACCCAGGAAGTGAACATTATTTATACAAAAGTGGATTTTACTTAGCTTAGCATAATGTCGGTGCTCTCTTAGTGTATTCAGCACCATCTCAACATGAGTTTCATAGTCATGTCTCAAGCGTGAATAGACTATGATATAATCCACAAATACCACCATAAAGTAATAAAGGTATGGGTGGAAAATCTGATTCATAAGAGCCATAAACACTGCAGGTGAATTCGTAAGCCCAAACGGCATGACTAGGTACGCATAGAGACCATAACATCTCCTAGATGTCATACGAGGTATGTCTGAAGTACTGACACACACCTAGTTATAGCCCGATCTCAAATCTATCTTGGAAAACACCTTCTCTCCTCAGAGCTGATCAAAGTGGTCATCAATTTTAGGAAAAGGATATAGATTCATGATCATCAGCTGATTTAATTTATGGTAATCCACACAATGATTAAGGGTACCATCTGCCTTCTTAGAAAATAGAACCAGTGATCCCCATGGAGAAGTGCTGGGATGAATAAAGCCTTTTTCTTCCAGGTCCTCCAACTAACTCTTGAGCTCAAGGAGTTCCTTAGGTTCCATCCTATAAGGAATAATGGTCACTCGTGATGCTCCTAGTATAAGCTCAATAGTAAACTCCACCTCCCACATAGGAGGTATACTAGAGAAGTCATTAGGAAAGACATATCTAAAGCGCTCCACTACAGGAGGATAAGTAGTGGGTTGTAACCCTTGGTCATCGAGATAAAGACTGGCTACCTGTGTCGTGACACCACCCAACTTTTGCTGTTCAGGTCCTACTCGTGTCGCACTAAGATCTCATTCTCCCTATGCACATGTGTGTCGTCCTATGGTGATGTAAATTTTACCCTCCGACGATAACATTAAATGCATGCTCTATAGGGAACTAACCAGTCCATCCT
This sequence comes from Viscum album, assembly GCA_963277665.1. Classification (NCBI taxonomy): domain Eukaryota; kingdom Viridiplantae; phylum Streptophyta; class Magnoliopsida; order Santalales; family Viscaceae; genus Viscum; species Viscum album. Next base: position 1,173,512,923 of record OY728153.1, on the reverse strand, counting down.
AACCATTACATCATAACTTGTCATCTCCAGAACATACTAGTTCCAAACGAAAAGGTAGCCTCCCACCTCGAGGGGACAATTATGACAATGGAGAACACCCTCTGAACGGACACCCAACGTGGTGTCTAGTGTAATCACACCATGATATGATTTGATGTCGAGGCCCAAACTCTCGGTGATAGCCTCCGATATGAAAGAGTGAGAAGCACCTGTATCATACAAAGAAGATACCAATATAGAGGCAACTAAAATTGTACCTCATACAATAGAAGGCCAGGCATACTAATCTTGCGGTGTAGGCTCGACTGCATATAACTGGATGTACAACGACCCTCAGTCACAAACTGACTACCCTGAGCAGACCCACCATGCTGCTGATGTGAGTCATGCGCCTGATTACCTCTACCTCGACTGTCGCTATAGCTAGATCGGCCATCGGTATTCCAGCCGCCTTACTATCATGATCTGATCAATCCAGCACCAGATCGTGGAGTAGGTGCAGATCCTTGCTCACTAGGCACTGAAGAAAGAATCCTGCAGAAATGTTGAAGGTGACCCATCCATCCACAGCCTCTGTATTCCACTGGGTTCCATGGAAACTACTCCCTGAAGTGTCCCTTCCTCCCGCATTGATGGAAAATATAAAAACTATATGTGCTGTGAGCCTGACTGCTGCCTCCCCCATTGGAAAACTCAAAACGTCTCTTCCGCCCTAAAGAAGACCCACTTGAAGCTTTTGGTGTTGAACCACCCTACTTCGCACTATCCCCTTCCCCCAGATTCCACTCAGTAATCAGAGCTTGGTTAACAATATCACGAATAGATGTCAACCTGAACACGTTTACCTGAGACCCGATGGCATAACTCATCCCATCCTCAAAATGCCTAGCGGCCATCAGATCGTCGGAAGCAAGAGATGGGGAGAAACGCTGCATCTCCATGAATTGGGACGAGTGCTCCCTGGCTGTCATGGTCCCCTAATACAGGTTCATAAACTCCCTAGCTCTATCAGCTCTCTGGGTCTGGGGAAATATAAAGTCATAAAAGTCTTCCTAGAAATCTACCCAGACCATGTCTCCCTACTGTCTCGACTTGGTGATGATGTCCCACCACCTCCAAGATGAATTTCATAGCATATAAACGGATAATTTGACTCTCTTCTCAGGAGGAGTCTCGATATGTTCAAAGATGGCCTGGATCGCCTCCAGCCAAGACTCAACAGCAAGAGGTCTTCCATCTGCTGAAAAAGAGGGAGGATTCTGTAACTGAAACTCATGAGTTAACTCTTCCATACTTGGGGTAGATCACACGCCGCCTTGAATATTTTGCACCATCCTCAGGAAACCCTTACGAAATTGGGCATCAACGCACATCTCAGGAATAAAAAAAGGAACCACGGGTGGCTCAACTAGAAGATCAACTGGCGGCTCAAGGCCTGCCACGTCAAGAACGTGGTCATCGCCACCTTCAGCGTGCAAGACTCGAGGATTTCGTGGAGGCATAATGCTAAAATTCCAAACAAACACCTCAAAAGAAGAAACCAATAAGGATAAAGGTTTAACTCTAGAATCTAGGACCGGTACTAAGCCTTTCTACTTCTAAGATCACCTACCCACACCCATAAGAAAGATTTTGAAAGCCCACAACTGGTAAAAATTAACTTAATCTTGTGATATGGCATTTTCCAGCCCATTAGGGCACATACTCATCATGAAATGAAAGATGACAGACACTTGGATGTTATTTCTCATTTACTAGCACTAATCAAGCATTTAAATTTCCTTTTAAGAAAGAGGTTGGTTTAGTTGGAATGTCATTTTCTGATCCATATGGGCCCATACACCATATGAACCAAATAGTGACACCCACTAAGACCACATCATTTCTCAATACACTACAAGAATGAAGGGTTAGCACAAAGGCACACATAGAAACAAGGAATGGCAATAAACAATAGGCAATGCTCGCTGAAAATTTAAATGTGGCATGGAAAGTTTCAAGACCTAACCATATTATGCCTATCATGATGTATGTTCTAATGCATAACCCTCATTTCATCATGTCGAACCAATAAATAAAAATTCCAAAATCATAAATGTCATTAACATCACAAATCATGTGAAGCACCCGACAGTGAAACAATATCAACAGTAATAGCAAAATCAATAACAACATAAAATTGTAAACTTGTCCGTTTCCCCGTACATGGGTTAGCGACGCCTAAGAACGGCTTAGAACCGAGTCCCTAAGTGTTCCCATTCTCCAAGTATATCATCACCAAATAGTAATTAAAGAGAGAAAGAATCCTCTGATACCACTTTGTGACGTCCCTAACCCGGCTGCCCCTCAACCCGAGCCCCTAGCCCAGTTGGCCACATGACCCCTAGCTCGTCTCCCCATAGGCCAGGGGCTGCCGACAAGCAATGGGAGTGTAATGGTAAGTTAGTGGGGAGACCGTACCCCCATGTCAGAATACACAGTCTAAGTAGCAGCAAAGTAATAGATAGCGGAAACAAAACCAATGGATAAACAGAAGAAAATGGGAGACATACAAACCAAACAACAGAAGTAAGTAAAACCTGATAAATATACAAAATCCTCATAGGCAGTGTCTGATACAAAATGGATGCATAGAATACTGATACAATGGAAATATGAGACAATCATGCCATGAAGTAATACAAAAATAGAACAAAAGCAGTCCACGAGCATCTCTAGCCATGCTCGATCCTCTGCTCTGGAACTCTAGCTAGATCATACATGTATCAAGAACCTAATGTCGAACCTTTTCCCCTACCTGTACCTACAGCATTAAAGTCTTCACGGGAGCCCAGGAGGCCGCTGGGTAGGGTGTGAGACAATTCTTAGAAGGCCACCACCAATGGGGTCTATGTGTAATCCAAATAGGTGTTCAAAGTAATAGTGAGAAATAGAGTCAAATTAAGTAAATCAAAGTAATAAGAAACTCTCCCGGTCGGGTTTCGGAAGGACACCTGGCGGGTCTACCTTCTGCATCTCATGGATGGTAGTCTGAAAAAACATCTCAATACATATATACAAATATACACATATATATATATAATACGTTGGGTAGGACTGGGACGGAATGCAGGGACATCCTTAACCCAGGGGTAGCACTCTCGATCCTACCCCTGGCCCAACCTTGGGGAAGCTATCACAGTCTATTCCCGGCCTGTTTCTTAATAATGATGCAAGGGAGCTCTCATAGTATACCCTTAGCACGAAGCTGTAACATAGGGGAGTCTCATGGCTACCCTGGCCCGAAGCATTATCATTCAATTAGGGGAGCTCTCACGGTCTAAACCTAGCCTGAAGCATAATCATTTAATAGTATAGGTTATAATGCATACACTTCTTATAACATTCATATCAATAAAACAAGGCATTTCTATCTCACAATATTACATAATCACATTTCAAGCAACCTGTATTTAAAATAATAATAGGGGTTTAGGGTAACTATTCCAAGACAAACCCTAACCAAACCATCCCATTTTCCTCACATGGAAAATGGCTTTCAAGATATATCCATAAGTTCCAAAGGTTCACCGGGATTAAACCCATGGTATACCAACTATGGGTGTCTATACCGGGGTCATAGGGTACCCAAATACCCAAAAGAGGGTAGTTCCCATAACCTCCTATCACAAGGGACATTTAGACAGTAAGCAATAAATATAAATAATGGGATTGAAAAAAAGGAAAACCACGACATGACAATATAAACTCAAGAACGATGAAAAACCAAAAGAAGAACACATAGCCACCTACCTTAGGGACATAGATTTATGCTCTATTGATATCGACCTCAGATTCAAAGTAGATTGGAAGAGATCTGAGTCTCAGTCCAACGCCCTGAAAATAGGGCATATGAGCCTGAATTAAAATAACACGATGGAAAAGCAATATTTGCCGAGGAGAAAGAAGTGTGTGAGGTTAGCCTTATCTTGGGTGATCCACTACCTTCGACGGATTGAGGATCGGACTCTGGATGAAAAATAGACAAGAGAAAGAGAGAGGAGAGGGTTTGGGAGCTCAAGGAGGAGTTCCTCCTCTGTTCTGTCCACTGGAAGCAAGAAAGAATAGTTTTAGGATTAAATAGAACATAATAAAAAGTGTAAATTTACTATATATAGGGTCGCATGGTTTAGGCCCATAGTTTACCCAAACTGTGCGCACCTCACTACCTCCAGAATGCAGGGCTTCATAGTTTACCCAAACCGTGCGACTTTACTATTCACATCATGTGCAAACCGTGCGCATCTCACTACCTTCAAACCAAAGGCCGCACGGTGTACCAAAACCAAGTGCAGACCTTGCGCAGGCCATTCGCCCGTGTCTGTAAGTCCATTTCTCAACTCCCGGGCTCCAAACAAGACCCAGACTCTCCCCGAACCATCCTTAGGATGTTACACACATTAAGCAAGATTAAAGAAAACTTGAAAGCAAAACTAATGATCTGTAGCTTTTCCAAAGAGTCGGGTCGTCACAATTTTCATCTATGTCAACATCCTTTGATGGATTTTAAACTTATTTAAAGTTGATTTATTATGATAAAAAACATCCATATAGTATTAAAGGTTTTGTGATATTTTTTACATTGGATGTGTTATTTTTATACCATTCATGTTTTATGAATAATGTATTTACATTTCGTATGCTAGTTTTAATACGAATGTTTATGTTATGTTTAAACCTATTCATACGATGAATGCATTGGACTTAGTATGTGATGGGTGGAGCCCACTATAGGTCCTCGAGGCATCGGTAGGTCTCATGAGACAAACTAGTGTCTTGGCACGAGGCATTGACAAAATTGTATTTTTAGTTTCGGCACGAGGACTTGGCTACATGGTTATGATAGTCTGGAATTATGCATTCAGTCATTATGAAAGTTGTTATTGATATTTCATTTGATTATTAGACTGGTAGAGTATCCATGTGAATAATTAAATGTCATTATTTCATTTTCCCCCATATTATACTGAAGATCAAGTTTAAAATGCATTTTTTTAGTTATACATTGCCTTAAATGTTTATGCTTATTTAAGAAAGTTTTGCTATATTGTTATCCTTACTGAGCATCTGAGCTCACCCATTTCTATGTTTTATTTATCCCCGGATTCCAAGATGTTTATTGTGATTGATATGTAGGGTTAATCAAAGGGAATAATGGAATTCATACAGGATTATTTATGTTTTTTGTATGTTATAATTTGTAATGTAACATTCATATATGTAATCTATTTTCCAATACTTCTAAACTGATTGGTCCTTCGGGACATGATTCCTTGTAATAATGAAAATGTATTAAAATAATGCACCGACTTTGGGTAACTGGGGCTGGGGCATTACACTCATGGTAACTAGGGTCGAGGTGTTACAGTTGGTATCATATGATGTTTAGTACAAATCATGGAAACTAGAATTAGAAAAACTCTGATTAGAGAACATTACCCTAAGATAGACATTGATAATGACTATATAATAACTTCCTATAATTTTGGTAATATAGATATTTTGGGTGTTTTCAAAGCAATACATAGCTGTCTGGATACGAGCTTGTAGAGGAGGCCCTGGAACAGATGTACCTAGGGGTAAAACCCGAAAACACCGCTTTGGCTAGACTTGAACATGAACTGGTTCACGACAACTGGCCTGCTGCACTCTGGTTACAAAACTCATGGAGGATATGTATGGATAATTCAGTTTTTTTACAAACCATTATGAAGGATTTATGAGTATATGCATCCTCAATGAAATCATTTTTATGATTATTGATTATATCCATAAACTATTCAAATTTATGTTATGTTTTTTACAAATTTGGAATTTTGTATTGTGATTCATAAACATATCTACTGTATGACATTGATTAGAAATGGATCCTAGTGGATGGATTGGAAACTGTATCAATTCACGTAATCCATGTAAGGATTTCCCTCCTACTCAAGAAAATTATACATGAGCTGGTGATTCCACTGATGCTTATCATCTTATCACTATACTGGGACAACTCACACAGGTTACGAATAATAAACTTATCTATATGGTGCACCCTAATCCACAATAGAGGGGATCAATGTTAGTCCACTTCATGAGGCAACAACCAATAATATTCAATGGGTCTACAAATCCATTTGTATCTGAGAAATGGATTAGTTCCTTAGTGAAAATATTTCATGCTTTGGGGAGTAGCGGAAGGGATAAAGTTCTCATAGTATTTTATCGCCTCATAAAAGATGCATATCAATGGTGGACATTAATTAAAATCACAAAAGAAGATGGAGAATTATCAAATAAGTAAAGGATGGAGTTTAAAGATATTTTCATAGAAAAATACATTCCTCGTGACCATCGAGTGGATATGGAATGACAATTTCTGAGTCTGAGGAAAAAGGAGGATGAGAATGTCGCAAAGTATGAGGATATCATTACAAGGATAGTAAGGCATGTTTCATATTATATACGTAAACCAAGGAGTAATATTTATTGATTTTTTGATGGGTTAAAACCATTTCTCCATAGAGAATTAGTCTCACAATCCTTCTCATCATACGAAGATACTGTCTCACGTGATATCATGACAGAAATGGAATTATCTAAGTCCTTTGACTTTAAAGGAAATCAAGAGAAGAAGAGATCTGCCGAACACTATAGAAAATAGAAAAAAGGGGAAGAATAGAAAATTTTAATATCCATCACATTGTAAATCTGGGAAGAAAAATCACAGTACATTCTTGACGGGAATGGGAATCTGTTACATGTGTGGTGAAAAAGGCCACCATACTCATGATTACAAGGGAAAGAAAGAGGCTATCAATGTTGAATGCTACAATTGTAGAGAAAAAGGGAATTATGCAAATGAATTTCCTAATAACTAAGGAAACTTACCTCAGAAAAGGGACTGGGAGAATGTCCATGATTACATAATCACTACTGTTGAGGCTGAAACTCAGAATGATGTGGTGGTTAGTAATTTAATGGTTTCCTCAAATTTAGACAATTCTCTATTTTATTCTGGATCATTGCATTGTTTCATATCTTCCATTTTTTCTAATAAAATTAGATATTTCCAATTTGATTCAACAGGGGATTTGTCGGTCAAAAATCTTAAGGAAAGTATCACTATAATAATGTATTGTGAATCAGTTCCTGTTAGGGAATATAAATGAGATTTATATGATAATATCTTCATCATACCCATGATTGAATTTGATACAATCCTAGGTATGGATTGGATTTAGGACCATGATGTGAAAATTTATTGTATGAAGAAAGAGGATACATTTTTTAATGATGATAAAGAGTACCTTATCTTTAGAGTAGAAACATCACCATTTGATTCTTATCAAGATCCACCCCTAGTAGATCTAATAAATTCAATTATTGGGGAGGAAGAGAAAGAAATAACTATGGGTGAGGAAAATAATGTTCAAATAGAGGACATACCAATTGTAAAAGAATATGTTGAAGGGTTTCGAGAAGATTTACCTAGACATCCTCCAGAATGAGGATTTGAGATTTCTATTAGTTTAATTCCTTGGTCATGGCCCATATCAATGACCCCTTATAAAATGGACAATGTGGAATTGGTGTAACTAAAGAAAAAACTAGAGTAATTAAGTAATAAGGTATTTATTCTCCCCAGTGTTTCTTCATGGGGAGAACCTGTCCTTTCTGTTAAGAAGAAAGATGGATCTATGAGGATATGAATTGACTACAGGGTTATCAATGATATAACAATAAATAACAAGTATCACCTACCTCTCATTGTTGATTTATTTGATCAACTTCAGGGAGCTGAATATTTTTCAATGTTTGACCTTTGATCTGGATATCATCTGTTGCATGTGAAGAAGGAACACATTCTGAAAATATCATTTCCAACCAGGTACGAGCATTATAAGTTTACAGAAATTCCTTTTGGACGGACTAATGAACCCTTTGTTTTCATAGATATATTGAATAGAGTTTTCAAGGAACATCTTGATGGCTTTGTAGTGGTATTTATTGATAATATCTTGGTATACTCCAAAATCTATGAAGATCCAAAAAATCACTTGAGAATTATTCTAAAGCCTCTAAGAAGAATTTAATTATTTTGGAAGTATTAAAAGTGTGAATTCAGGATTTAGGAGAATTATTTTCTTGGCCATATTGTCTGTAAGGATGGAATCTATGTTGATCCTTCAATGACCAAGGCAATCAAAGAATGGACAACACCAATTAGTATAACTGAGGTACGCATTTTTATAGGTTTAATAGGTTATTATCAGTGCATCATCCAGAGATTTTCCTGATTGGCTAACCCATTTACCAAGCTCACACATAATGGGGTTAAATTTTTTTGGACAAAAGAGTGTAATGAATGTTTTGATGAACTAAAGAAAATATTAGTCAATGATCCTATGTTGACATTACCCTCAGGGAATGATGGGGGTTTTATTTATAGTGATGCTTATATGAATGGAATTGGTTGTGTCCTTATGCAGAATGATAGAGTTATTTCGTATGCCTCATGACAGGTAAAATTACTGAAAAAAACTATCCAACTCATGATCATGAGTTAGAAGGTATTATATTTTCTCTGAATATATGGATAAATTATCACTATGGTAAAAAATATTAGATATATACTAATTATAATAGTTTGAAGTATATTTTCTCACAGAAAGAACTCATACCGAGGCAATGACGATGGATTAAACCACTCAAGGATTATGATTTCACAATATACTACACCCAGGGAAGGAAAATAAGGTGGAAGATTCTTTAAGAAGAAAGGATCATGGAGTTATGAACAAGATTAGAGTTGAATGGGATCATATGTTCTTGGATCTAGAAAATATGGATATGGGAATAATCATTGAAGGTGAAAAATATATACTTTTTCAAATGATTTCCAAACCATATTTACTAGAAAGGATAAAAATTTCTCAGAATAATGATGAAGAGTTTCAAAATAAAATTAAATTATGAATGATGGGAGATTGATTGACTTCATATATGGAGATGGAATTTTGAAATTCAGGTAGAGAATTTGTGTTCCGGACATACCCGATCTAAAAATGGAAATTTTGGATGATTCTCATACCTTAATTTTTTCTATACACCAGATTAGCAAAATATGAATAAATATTTGAGGGAACATTTTTTGTGGGATAACATGAAGAGGAAGATTGCTGATTATGTGTCAAGATGTATGGTTTGTCATAAGTGAAGGCTGGAACACAACATCATAGAGGAGTCATGCAACATCTTCCCATACCTAAGTGGAAATGGGATGATATTACGATGGAAATTATCATGGGGATACCAAAGACTCCAAGAAGGAATGATGAAATATGGATCATTGTTGATCATCTTATAAAATATTGCACATTTTCATACTATAATAAGAGATTTACCACTTGAATGTTTAGAAATACTATATATTAATGAAGTTGTAGGACTTTATGGAGTACCTCTATTGATTGGTTTTTATCATGATCCCCATTCACTACTACAAATATGGCTTTTATCAGCATTAGAAAAGTTCATTAATAGTGCTAAAAAGCATTGTTAATCGAGATGAAGATAAAGGGGGGGGGTCCCTTTTGCCAGTGCTCAGAAAAGCGCTGATAAAGAACCCTTTTATCAGTGCTAAAAATGCACTAATAAAAGTAAAAAAATTAAAAAAAATTAAAACAATTAAAAATAATTTATATTCAGGGGGAGATTTTAACAGCATTTGACACCCACCCCCACCCCTTATCAGTGATAGGTGGCCCCTCCCTCTCTCGCGTGCTGCCCTTTCCCGCGCATCCCACACATGGGCGTGCACTTCCTTTCTTCCACCGAAACTCGAACCCACAATCTCCCCCTTCGCACCAGCACCTTTACCACTATGAAATTTTGTTTTTCATTCTATTAAATGATACATCTATTTATATATATATAGTTATATTTATTTGTATATTAATATAGATTAATATTAATATAAATATATTTAGTGATATTAATACATATATATTTATTCATATATTAGAATATATATATTCATTTGTATATTAATATATATTAATTTATATTTATATATATATATTTGTAGTTAAATTTTTTATCTGAATATTTATTTTTATATTAATATATATTTGTAAGATTACTTTTAAATACATCTATAAAATATGTTTTTTATGGGTGTTTATAAATAAATACATATATACATGTACACATATATACAACACACACACAAAGACAGACAGACAGACACACACATATATATATTTATGAATAAATACATATTTATATATATATATGTGTGTGTGTGTGTGTGTGTGTGTGTATTTGAAAGGCCATATAATGTGAATATGACCATGACATCTAATATAGAAGCTCGTTTCAACTCCACAACCAGTCAAATCGAATAAAATGAAAAAATCTTCAATATGATATGTGGTATAGGCCTAAAGGACATCCAGATCATAAGTTATACATGATTTAATGATAAAAAATAGGGGAATCCCAACTAAAAACTCAGTTTTGGGGCCCTTATGGGCTTTTTTGGGCTTGACAAATGTGACAGAATCATTGCATCGATCACAAGCGCATAGAGCTCATTGCAACTTTGATTTTATATGCTGTAGTGCTCAAACTGTCACCCGAATAAAAATTTATGGCAGTTTGCAGTTTGAGTTACATTTTTAACTTATTTTATATCTTTTATTAATTGTTTAGATTTTTTGTGACCTCAAATTGTTATTAATTTATTTTTAATAAATAATAATTAGCATATTATTAATTAATTATAATGTTTTAAATATTTTTAATCCATTTTCACTAAATTACGTATATATTAAATGCAATAGTCTATTTATACATATATTTAAAAAATATATATTATATCTATATAAATATAAATATAATTATATAACAATATATTATTTTTCATGAATTTTTTTTAAACATAAAATTTATCAGCGCTTGGAAAAAGTCCTGATAAATCCCACAAATATATGTGCAACTAAAAAAAGAACAAATAAAGTGATCCCCTTTAATAGTGAAAAAAATCACAGATAAAGGGGGCGGGGGCTTTATCAGTGCTAAAAAAAGCGCTGATAAAGGCTCACTTTTAACATCGAATTTTTAGCACTGTTAAAGGCCCCCCTTTATCAGCGCATTTTTTAGCACTGATAAAAGGGTAGCCCATCCAATTCCCGATTTTGTAGTATTGATTTTATATAATGATTTTGGAAGTCATTAGAAGGCCTTAGATACTGAACTTCATTTGAGAACTGCCTACCACCCTCCAATTAATGGAAAATCAGAACATACTATTCCATCCATAGAAAACATGTTCAGATATTTCTCACTTGACATTTACTGTAGGTGGTATCAATATTTACCTCTAGTATAATTTTCCAATAATAATAGCTTCCATTCAAGTATTCAGATGGCTCCATATGAAGCGTTATAGAGAAAGATATGTCCCGCACCAACTTGTTGAGATGATGTTGGTGAAAAAACACGTTGGGCCAGAACATGTTGATGAAATAGTGGAAAAGGTAAAGGTTATTCAAACCCACATCAATGCAGCTCAAAGTAGGAAAAAGAGATATGTCGATAATCGAATGAAGGATTTGGAATTTCAAATAGGATATCATGTTTTCTAGATGGTATCTCCAAGGAAGGGTGTTATACAATTTGGTAAGAATGGTAAATTACATCCAAAGAACATCGAACCATTTGAAATTTTAAAACGAATTAGAGTTGTAGCTTATCATTTGGAAATGAATCCAAGTCTCTCCAAAGTAAATGATATGTTCCACGTATCACTATTGTGGAAATAAATTCCTAACCCAATGCATGTACTATCCAATAAAGAAATATAATTGGAACACGATCTATCTTATTGTGAAGAGTGGATGAGGATTCTTGATACCAGAGAATAGGTGCGGAGAAACAGAAAGAATCATCTGGTAAAAGTTCTATGGAGAAACCATAAGATGGAAGAGGCAACGTGGGAACCCGATGAACATATGATGAAGAACCCCCAATTAAATAACTTGTCATTTTTTCATATCCCTTTTGTTAACCATTTTTAACTTTAATCATCATTTCAACTATAATAATAATGGAGGGTCATAATATTACTTATATGATAAAAATTGGATTTTAAATTAAAAGTGGATGAGATTTTTTACAATATTTTATCTTTCTTGTCCTATTTTATTATTTTTATGATATTTGAATAATTTAATAAAATATTATTCTCAATGGATATATTTAATTAAAAATTTGAAACTATAGATTTAATTTCAAATTAAGGATGCCGAAATTTTTTTTAATTAATATAAAATCACTTAACAAATCACTAATATGTTATATTATTTTATTTAACTGGTGTAACAAAATTAAACACCCAAATTATTTTATCTTTAGTATTATTAAAATCATTTATTTTATTTTTCTATTAATTAAACATATGATATGTTATCCTTTCTTAAAAATTTAATGTAATTATTTCATAAATAATGATTTAAAATATACAAAAATGACAAAAATATAGATTCATATTTGAAATGGAAATTTAAAACCAAAGATAACTACTTCTTATCCTAATAGGAAAATATTATTGATAATAACATCAAGAGTGTGGCATTTTGTTTTATTTATTTTTTGATTTTGTCATTAAGGGCAATATCAAATAAAAAATTGAATAAACTAGGAATACATTCAATAAAAGGATGGAAATGGGAGAAATAAATCTTTCTAATGTCATAATGGTACGTGTTATAGAAATTTTAAATATAGATCCATATTTTTTACCCATGTTTTTCATATTTTATCCTTAATGAGGTTAAACATATCAACCAAAGATAATATTCCTAAAGTCTAGAAACCGAAATTAATTATTTATAATTTTTTGACTTCCTGATTCCATATATAGAATCCATTTACAAAAATTCAATCCATATACAAGGAGAAAAAATATTTAATAAAAAAATTAAAAAAAAGATCAAAAAACTTTTTATTATAAATGAATTTTTTAGTTTGAATATTAACTTATAATAAAATATTTTAAAAGGATGAATAAAATAAAATAGTTTTGATTATTTATTACACAATGATTCTAATTATAATTTATGATTAAAATCAATTAATAATGTGTTTCTTCAATTATTATAAATGGGTGTCATAAAAATCATTATTTTTACATTGTGTAATGATAAAACAAACATTTCTGAAAAAAACCCAAAATATCCACCATATCTAATATTGACATGATGAATTAAATAATAATTAAATTTTATAATAATTATATTTTATTTGTTTGATCCTATTATTTAAACCAGGTATCTTAATTTAACTAACTTGTTAAATAAATATATTTTAATAGAAATATATCAAAAAAATAATTGTTTGGTGTAATATAAATACTCTAAAAGTGAATTTATCCCGTATAATTAATTGTGGTATCGAATTAAATAATATATTAGGGATAAAATTTAAATGTGTGTGACATATATTTTTCCGTTCCAATATTCTTAATAAAATTATAATGGATATATACATGGACACAAACTAATTTATTATGATTAAAATATGGGTTTCTAACCATTATGAAAATCATATTCTTAAAGATAATGTTCAAATGATGTATTTTAAGTTCCATTTAATAGTTTTGTAAACGAAATCATGGTTTTTATTTGTGTAAAAAGATGTAACAAATTTTTTTTATCTCTTCATATAGTGCTTTATTTGATAATGCTTACATTAAATATGGGATTCATTATAAGAAATTTTGTATTAAATATGTATAGGAATTATAAGAATGAATTGATCATGGGATTTAATGTGATTCGGTTCTATAAGAAATTATGGAATCTATGTTATCTTAGGTGACACAATAACCTCATTTATCTAGTATAATTCATTATGTAAAATATATACATAGATGTTTTTATATAAAATTATAATAAATTAACATTTATATAAGATCAAACTAATTAATATATATAATATATGTGTTTTTATAATAAAAAATTATTTGAGGCAATAAATTTAATATTGAATCACTGAATAATAATAATTTTTCCATCACTGGAGAACATTTTTTGAATTAGATCTATATTATCACAATCTACTCCATATCATATTGAAAACATGTTAAATTAAGATCAATATTGTACCTAATATTTACATTGATCTAATAAAGTTCTTGGTGTAATAGATTTCATAATAATAAAAATGTAATTAGTAGATCACAATACTATTCAATCATTGAATTTTTGAATAATTTTCAATTATATATATATATATTGTTTTTTCCTTAATAATTTCTTTTTAATTTTCAAATTATGCATCATAATTTGTATAAAAATATATTAAATCATTTTAATTAATCTAAGAAATTTCAAATAAGTATCATGATTGATACAAAATCAAGCCTGAACACAATCTCATTAACAAAGAAAGCATACAAAATAGATAATTAGTCGTAGATTGATTTTATAATTCACGTACCTATATTGATCCCACATACTATGATTATCACAATACATAGATCATTACATCATTATTGTTTGATGCACTTAAAGGGGTGAGGCCCAATGTGTGTAAGAAGATTTTGAATAAGAAAAAAAAATAGATTGTCTAAAAGTAAATTGTTCTCATTAGAAAAATAGTATATAAAAATTATTTTTATTGATTATGTAAAATGGTTTTCATCAGTTTTGATGATAATGTCCACTAAAATATTACATATCATTTATAATTATTATAAATTTTATATATATGAAATAAATATAAAAACAAATTATTTATTTGGAGTTTAATTGAGGACATGAATATGACATAATTTAAAGGATATAAAGATCTCATTTGTGTTAATAAGGTATGAATGATTTGTTCAATTATTTATCGATTGAAGTAAGACTCACATAACTAGAGAATATGATTTGATAATATAATTAAAGTGTTTTTTATCTAGAAATTTAATGATTCATGTGCATAAAAGGTAGAAATTGGGAGTATTTCGGAATCTATTATATTTTTTGTGAATGAAAATAAAAATATTTTAAATGATATAAAAACATTATATTTATGAGGTATGTTTTGAAAATACAATTTAGTGAAAGGTTTGGTTGAGAAATCTTATATAATGTATAAGAATAATTATAGAGATTAATTAAATAGGATTCATAATTTGGTAAAGTAATCAATATTTTTATCTTA
This sequence comes from Viscum album, assembly GCA_963277665.1. Classification (NCBI taxonomy): domain Eukaryota; kingdom Viridiplantae; phylum Streptophyta; class Magnoliopsida; order Santalales; family Viscaceae; genus Viscum; species Viscum album. The sequence goes on along the minus strand of OY728153.1, from coordinate 1,173,497,683 downwards.
AAAACACCATTACTTGATCATTAAAAGTGTTGTATCGTTTGATTGTTATGAATTATTAGTGTCCTAAAAATGAATATGTAATGATTCTCATGAATAAAATCCTTGTTCCTTAAAAATATATTACATTTTATATTTAATGATTCATAATTTATATTTTATCTCATATACATTGACATTAAATATTATATATAAATACAATACAAGAGATAATTATTATATTGTAGTAAATAATTTTCATAAATATTAAATTAGAGATAGTTATTTTTCAATATTCATTAGTGGGGTGAAATATTTCACAGTTAATGATTACACTAATATTAGCTTCTAGACTAACCCACAATATTGAAAATCTCAATACTATTTTTTATTTTCCCTAAATTATTAAACTATTAGTTGGTATCTTTCTAAACTGTTCACCACAGAAGACATTTTATTTTTTTGAATTGTATATTAATTCATCGAATTCATTGATAGAATCTATTTGGATTAACATGATTATCAATATATAAGGGATAGTTCCTAGAATATTAAAATTAAGGAATATCTACTGTCAACATAATTAAATTTTTTATTAAGATATGGAAACATAAACCACATCATTAATAAATATTAGCTCATTAGATACATCAATAATATAATTTATTTAATGTATGGTTAGGTTACCATAGATTATAATATAGTGGGTCTATTGAAATAGATTTTTTTTAAAATATGTAAAAGGTAAAATTAATTCTATTATCTATTAATTACATTCATTGCTAAATTCAATGGAAGTTTTAGTGAAACATTATCATAGATATATAATAATGGAAATCATTATTTAACAATATTATTGAGTGTTTCATATATTAAAAAACATTAAAATCATACTAAAAATAAAGTATTACTTTGAATAATACCTAATCGGTGATCATCATGGATTATTATGTGTTTTGATGAAATGTTAAATTTTTTTGTTTAGAGATACTATTATAAGATAACACTCATAATATAATAAATATCACCCATTTAATAGACAGTAGTTCAAAAACACTTTTTTAAATCAACTTTTTTATCTTTTTAACATCAATTTTAAGCGATATCTTTTTGATATATGTTATTAGTATATTTTTTGACATTGATTATCAAATAATATTGGTAAATTTTTCTTTATTCATTTTCATGTCAGATTTTTAAAAACTGATGTGAAAGACAATCGATTTTCCAAAAATAAAAGTTAAAAAACTATTTTTCAATTCTGTTTTTGAAACAATGACATAAAATTATTTATCACATTTTTGATAATTTATTGATCTTCTATTTGACAGGTTATAGAGAAAATTCAGAGTTACGAATCAAATGTTATGACCATCATAAGTTTGATATAAAAAATTCCCGATGATATAAAAATGAGCCAAAAAAATATTCTTCTTAGATGGAGTTTTTGAATCTGAAAGAGAATATTTAGTTCTACTAATACACAAAGAATTATTCATCATTTTAGTAAATTTAGAATCACTAAATTGTATTTCTATAAAGAAAACTATTCATAAAAATATAAATTGTGGAAAATAATTACAAAAATACATTGATGAGATTGGAGAAAGATGAAAAAGTTTATCCACATGATGATCAAGTGATTTGAGTCAATGGAATGATGTTTTTTGAAATAAATGATCATTAAAATATTATATTTGTATAATGGAACCATATAATTGAAATGGTAAAAAAATAATATTAAAAATTTTAGGCGGAAATTTAAATGTTCGATGTTGTAAAATAAAAAAATTGACATTCTGTGTTGGCATGATATTAAAATTATCATTCATGTATATTTTATGATAACTATCAAGAAAAGATATTAATTTATTCTGATGTATTGTTTCGGATATATAGGAACTGATATGGAAAATCTATTTCCTTGACTTTTTGACATTTTTTATTTAATAAATGACATAAAAAATGATTTTTCACATCAATTATCACAAAACAGATTTGAAAATTATATTAAAATGTGTAGTTCATTTCCCAATCTTCGATTTGACTATTCACAAAGCTCATATAGTGTTACAAATCAAAATTTATAGCCATCATAATTTTTCTCTCTCTAGGACTTCATTTAGAGATGATCGACTTCTGATGGTTATAAATTTTGATCCACAACTCCTTTTGAGCACTAAGAGTAGAAAAATCACGATTGTGAAATGAAATTCATTTTTAAGCATTTTTCATATCAAATTTCAAATAACTGATATGGAAAATGCCTTTTAATGTTGGTTATTTAGAAATGATGTGAAAAATCAAGGAAAATGGATTTTTACACCAGTTATATAATAATCAAAATGAAAAAATAATTTTCAGTGATTTTCACATCGGTTAAAAAAAATAGATGTGAAAAAGGATAAATTTAAAATAGTGTTTGAACTAGTGAAAATGTCCCATCACATAATTTCAAATTAAATATTAAAAATTAGTTTATTATATAATTAGATCTATTTCTTAATATTATTATTTATTCCAAAAGTAAATTACCTTGGTTTTCATGTTAACCTTCATGCATTTATTCGTATCAGATGTCAGACTTAAGGAGGATCTGCTCAAGGGTGGTTTGGTTTTTTTGCAATCATGTAGTGTGATTTAGTTATATAAAATTAAATTATTCATTATTTATTATGGGTATGTGATTATTTTACTCGATTTAATTAACCAAATTATGTTCATGGTAAATCTTATTTAAGTAACATGTGATGTGATCATCTACATGGATATGTAAGTTGTAGATGTATTAATTCATTTTTGTCTATTTAAATGTTATTATTAGAAATTATTTTGTAATAATATTCTATATTAATATATTATATTCATATTTCCTAGACATTCTTCCTCTGAAAATGGAACTATATATATATATATATTAATTTCATCCAATTGGTGGACGATTCTTATTTATGAATGAGTTAGATTGGTGGAGAAATTGAAAGATCTCGTTATTGGTTCAGTAGTAATTATGTTTTCATAGAGGATAAATTTTTTAAAAAAATTATTGATTTTTAATTCGAAATTCATTTATATTGTATAATGTTCCATTGTATTATGAAATATAACTTTGAATAGTTATATTTTGGAAATTATAATGACACACACATTTATATATTAATTTTAGCTTCAAAACAAACATTATGTAGCATTTCAGAATATAGTAATGTATAAAATACATAAACCACCTAAAAACAACATATTTTTTTTTATAAATTAAAAATTAAAATTTCAAAAACAAATATTCCAAAAAAATAAACCTGGTAAAATGGGATAATAAACAAAAAATAATTATTTTTAACAAGTATATTTAAATTTTCGACATTTCCGCTATAAGAATCACATTCATAAATAATAATTGAAAATAGAAACAATTGATTAGTAATTTATATTAATTTTTTGAAATGAATAATATAAAACCATGAGAAAAATTGATATTAATTATGAATGACAAAAATGAGAGTTATTTATTATGATTATAAATCATTTTATACTAATGGAATAATAAAACTAACTATCAGATTTCTTAAATTGTTGTTATAATAATAATTTTTTCATTTGATTATGAACATAATCAATAATATTTTATAATGACATGTAAATAATAACTACTATGAGTAAATATAAGAATTTTAAATAATATAGTTCTATATAAAATACTTAAATTAGAAACAGGAAGTGAATTTTTGATAAATGATATCTTCCTATATTATTTGTAAAAAATGAAATTCGGTATTAAATTTAAATTTAAATATGGTAAATAATAAATTTTTTCCAATTTACATACATATTTCAAATTAAAAATTTGAAATTAATTTAGTGTTATTATTTCAGTAACATTCTAAAAAACATTTTTTTGAGATAGTATAATATAATTTTTACATTAATGATATGTTTTAATTAAACTCATAATAATTAAATAATTTTCTAATAAATATTAAAATAAATTTATTTGACAAAAAAATATTTAAAAAATAAATAATCTATTTAAAAACGTGAAATTAAAATTTAAAACCTAAAAATTAAACCCCGATGTCCAAAATTGGAATGAATTCCCTTTAAAAAGAATTCTTCTTTACCCACATGGTGCATTGGATCTTCTACTCTCTTTCTTTGGCCTACCTCCATTAAAATTTTCTCTTGTATTTCACTCTCTGATTGGTTATGGAAGCCCTCAACCTCCCTATCCTGCTATAGCCTCATGATTCTCTTTGTGTCTCCAAGGCATGTCTAGAGCGGAGGTTTCAAAGGGTTTTGGGGTTTTTTTTTTCAGTAGACGACGATTTTTCATGAACTGCATGAGTCAGTTTCCTTTTTCTTGGACAACGTTTAGTCTTCGACAGCTCAACGTTACAGTTGTTTGGATACCTCTGGTGCTAAAATCCATACTCTAACATTCGGTTCCACTACTTCACTCCTTGTAAGATCTTTCATGGGGGTAACTGTGAACTTTTTTGGATGTGAGGCTCAGCGGCCTATGGTCCCCTCTGCATGTGATGAGTCGATTTTCTCTAGTGAAGATGGTTTCTAGTTTATTAGATTTTGCTGATTCTTCCTCCCAGATATCAGAGAAGGTTTTTGGTGATTTTATATGATTTCATGATCTATTTAAAGTTCGTTTTGAGTAAAATTTTTTTTTGGTATTTGGTTTCGGCGATCTTCAATTCAGTTGCGGTGCTGGATTTCTAGTTTATGGCGATTTTGTTTCTTTCGAAGATCTGGTTTGTGGTGATATTTGAGTCATTTTATGGTGATTGATATAGATATGGATGGAGATGATGAGGGTGACAGGATGATGGTGTGGATGTTGGGTCTGAAGCAATAGTTTACAATGCCACCATCTATCTCTAAGGGATCTGGTGTGGTGATTGGAAGGTGATGAAAAGGCGATAATCGTGGAGATGATGACCAGTGATGGAAATAGTGGATGATTACTGGTGTGGATGTTTTTGAATTTTGAAATGTTTTATGATCGTGTTTTTTAATTTTTAATTGTGTAATGGGGATACCATTGTTTTAGGTTCCAGGAAATCCTTAAAGTAGCACATTAAAATCAAATAAAAAAAATGAATTTTCAGTCATATAGAGGTGTTCATGAAAACCTATATCTTTAACACAACTAAATTAAATATTTATAATATAATAATACACTCTATATAATTCCAAAAGATCATGAGGCCATTTATATATGGTATATTAGATACAAATTATAATAAATTGAATCATGAGGATAATAACACTATATAAACACTCTACAAAATGCCTATATATTCCATCAATATTCCTCTACTTCCTAGGATATTCTATTGAAGTATATAAGAAGTGAGTGAGATATAAAACTAATAAATGAAGAATCAATTAATAAAATGATGAAATTAATACATTTTAGTCAAGATTGATATCTTGGTGACATAATGGGAGTGAGAATCATAAAAATGCATTTCAACGACTCTTAGAAGATGATAAAATCACAGCAGCATAAGAGTGTGCAAATGATAGAAAACAAGAATTAGTAAGATAAAAAAAATGATAACTGCTAATACATCATAAAATTTTGTTCATATTTTTACCTCACATTGCCTAAAATGTTATATGAAGAGATTAATACATTACCACATTCATTGGTCGAATATATATTTCTGGTCTCTCCCATCAAATTTATATAATGTGCATACATTAGTGTGTCATATATATCATACTATATAAAAAACTTTCATTACATTTAACACCATTATTATTGAACGTGGGATACAAAACTGAATTTCCCAAGACATTTAAGGATATATTCATCATTAAAAACACCCTTGAGTTGATATGGGGATGGGTATTCCTTACAAAAATGTTGGGCATGTAAAATTATAACGACCCAAACTTTCATTAATGGAAATTCCTATTTATCTAATTGAATGTCTTATTATGGTTATATAAAATGTGGAATTTATTGGTTTTATGTTAATAGATTTTAATATACTGTTATGAATTGTGATCGTTGCTAATACAGTCGTTGAATAGTGATCCCATGATTAGTAAAAATATAAGGCCTTAACAAATCCAATTTACTTTGACAAAGGAAACAATTTCCTCATCCAGTAGAGTTTCCCTGTATGAAGCACATTTGGTAGAGCTCAGAAAAGAGGTGGCATCATTGGGATTTACTCTTGACCAAGCCCAAGATGATCCTGAACACGTTAGGCTTGAGTGGAACCGACTACTAGAGAAGTGGAAATTAATAGAGATTACCACCCGAGCGATGTTATCTAAGCCTCCCCAAGAGTCTGTCACCATCGCACCCCTTATCGTTCAGTTTTATGCGGGTGTTATAAGGGATTATGTAATAATACCCTAGCACTATGACTAAGAACATTATTTTGGTATAAAGAATGTGCATTCATATTATTATTGTTACTTTGTAAATAGTTTTTAAAGGACAGATAGTATTTTTAGTTAATGTGCAACTAAGATATGTATTTTGATGAGTTAATATATTTTATGAATTAAATAATACATTAATAATATATTTTTATTATTAAATTACTTATATTAAATATAAACTTTTTTATAATTTTATGAATGAAATTGTAATTATTATTAATATTTGAAAGCAGTTTTTGACAAATCCATGAATTTTTGGTAAATGTTAGTTATAATTTTTAAAGTAAAAATTCACATATTTATAAAATTATTAAGATAAAATGAATATTATTTTTTGTAATCAGGATTTTGAAATCATCCAACTGTGAATTTTTCATAATTTTCGGAGATAGACAAATTTTATGGTATAAATTAAATACCGTTAAAATATATAATATATTTTATGACATCATAATGACCCAATAGTGATTTAATAAAATAATATAAACCTTAAGTTCATAGAATATATGTTTTACCATTAAAATATTGTGATTTTGGGTTTGTTTTATTTATTTTACAATGGTTTAGTAGACCCTCCAATACTTATAAAGCATATTGTCTTATTAAATTGTTATCCTTGAGAGTGTGACTCAACTTCACATTAGCAACACTTTTATTTTTAGATGTTCGGCCATTGTCCTTATAAATTTTTTTTTCCAATCCCCTTTGGAAAAAACTATGGGCCAAACCATGGGCTGGTTTGTGGTTTTGATTAGTTTAATGTGAGGTGTCCCAAACCTAAATAATAATGAATTCCCTCTTTTTCCTATATAATCCAACCCATGCTCCAACTTACTCTTCACTCAATGACTTTGGAGATTGACAAACCCCAACCCTATTCCCTATATAATACCCCCAAGGTTCCCCAATATCCTAAGAAGCCTCTCTCAAGCCTCTCTGAATCCTTTAGGATCGCACATCCAAGTTAGGGATTTCTTCATTTCTAATTTTTGTACAATTTTCTTTAAGCTGTTATGCCCTTTTTTTCTATCACAAATATTGGGGTATGATTTTGCATCTCCCCCATTCTTCCCTTTTTATATTTGGATAATGGGAGACCCATTTCTCTCTCATTAATGCCTCCCATTACACCCGTTACCATGACGATATTCTGTGAGGGATTTTCCTATCCCCTTTTACATCCAAGAAATTCTTTTATATTATGCATCTAAATTAAATTATATTTGTTGGAAAATGTATCTATATGACCCTGTTACTATCCATTTTATGTACATATGATGATACACCCTTTTCTCTCTCATCAACCATTTTCATTAATCCTTATGTCACACCGTTATGCTACTGAAATTGCACCACGTTTTTCAAAGCCAACATCATTATGGAGTGAATACCATACCCATGTCTCTATCAAGGGTATTTACCTTTATGCACATATACATATTGAAGGGTACTTTAATGTTTTTATTACACATTACTTATTCTTGGAAGAACATATGATGTTGATTAATTCAATGTTATTTGATCCATGGGGCACACTTATGCACGAAACAAAATCTTTAAGAAGGGTGCTCCCTAATAGCGCTCCAATCCATTAGGTATAGTATAGTATCTTGATACAACATTTATAATGAGTGTTGAATCATGAATATTCAAATGCAATGAGTGTTAGCTCATGATTCATGTGAAATGAGGGTGTACACATGCTCCATGTGCAATGGGCCTTGACTCATGATAAATTCCATGTTAAGTGTTGTTTCCATATGACCATGTTATGATAATCATGATTTATCATGATTTTATGTTCATGTTTCTCTTGTTTTCAATTTATATTCTTATTGTCTAACATGTATTGAATTTTTCATGTTATTCCATGTTTATTCCCTTTCTGGGCTATATAGATAACCCTTTACTTCTGCATGTCCTCTGGTTATCCCCTGCAATGCTGAGTATGATTAAATGCAGTGGTCATGTAAAATAAGTTCTCAATAAAGATGTTTTCTTTAATTTTTTATGTTGTTATGTAATGATCCTAATCCCCAAAGACACTAGACCTCTCGATCTTCCATTGTGTGCCTTGTTTTGAGTTTATGTAATAAATCATGTTTAAGTTTGTAATAAAAGCAGGGTAGTTATAGATGGTATGAAAGGATTGGTTTAGTAATTTTTGGGATTAGGATTAGAAACCTATAGTGAAGACTATGAAACAAGAATAAGTATATTAAAAACATCCCTAAGTATTTGTGAATATTGAGTAAGTGATTTATCAAGAAAATACATCCATATCTGGATACGAGCAGGTAGAGGCGGCTCTGGCAATGATGTATATTAGGGGTAAGACCCAAAAAAAACCCCATGAGCTAGACTCGAATGGGAACTACTGCATGACAATGGCCCTTGTTGCACTCTTTGTTACAATACTCTCGAGGGATATTATTTTGGAAATTCATAAACATAGTATGAACCCTTATTAATGGAAATAAAAAAAATACACCTATGAATATATTTTTTAAAGTAGATCATGAATAAAATATATTGAAAGCTATGGATTCATAAGATAAAAAAATAGAAGATATTTATACGTTATCAGTTCAGTCCTTGGATTTTCCTTTCTGTGTTACCCCTAACATTCCTTTCATTCCATCCAATGTCCAGAAATAAGAGGTATCGGGCTAACAACTGAGGTGAAGATCAATGTCATGACTGTGCTAATGAGATGTGCAATCCTATGGGAGAAGGAATTGCGAAAAATGTCATGCTTTTCTCTCAGTTAAGTCATGATTTGAATTGAAACATGGTTCAAGAGGAACGCTCAATCCCCCACCCCCTATGAATGAAGAATTCACTATCGAGACCTTCTTGAGACAACAACCTCCTACTTTTAATGGATCATCTGATACCTCAATCGCCAAACAGTGGATCAAAACCATTCAAATGATCTTCTCTTTCCTTCATTGTTCTGAATAGGAGAAGGTTCTTCTGCCTTCCTATTCTATGTTGGGTGAAGCTGATCAATGGTGTACATTGATAAAAATATGAAGCTGGAGGAGGAGATCAAGGCGTTGGAATAGAAGTATTTTCAGAAAATGTTTTTTGATAAATATATTCCTCGCACTCTCCAGCTTAAGACCATAAGGGACTTTATTTCCCTCAAGAAAAAAGACAAAATATCTATCAAAGCGTACGAGGAAATATTCATAAGGCTTTCATGATACTCTTCGGACATTTTTGTTACCACCGATGGCATGGTTGACCCCTTCTTAGGTGGGTAGAAACCTAGCCTATGGAAAGTTCTGGCGATCCGTGACTTCGACGGTTGTGAAGAAATTTTCTAATGTGCCCTCAAGGTCGAAATAGAGATACGATAATATCAAGGTTATCATGAGGATAATAAGCGTAAGGTGTAATTCAATGCTGGGGGTCCATTGGATAAATCCAATGGTGATAAGAAGATCTATCACCCCACATGATAAAGGTGTAGAATGAGTCACCCTCGAAATTGCCTAAAGGGGACGAGGAAATGCATTAGGTGTAGAAGAAATGGGCACCTAGCTATTAACTACCGACAAGAAAAACCTACGGCTGCAATAGAGGAGAGGACCCCTCTGTTCAATCCTCAATATGTAGTCCACTTATACAACTGCAAAGAACCAGGGCATCTTTCAAATTTGTGCTCTAAGACAAGGGTTTATGGAGGAAACCAATAACCTCCAAGGCTGTAAGGGAGATATTTTTCTGTCTCTACTGCCTAAGTGAACCCTGAAAATGAATTGGTGATAGGTACAAAAGTTATTTATTGATGAATAGTGAATGGTTTTTTATTCAGGTTCTACAGATTCTTTTATATCCCAAAAGTTTAGTCAGACATCTGAGCACCACTACAAATCATGGAAGTAAAGAGATCGGTGAGTATGGAAAATGGGGCAATCATTGTTTCCCATGAATATAACTCCACCCCTGTGATAATCTATGGATTTAATTTCCCAGAGTACCTCATCATACTCCTTCTAGTGGAATATTATGCAATTCATCGAATTTATTATCTTTCCTTATATAGATCCAACATAAAATTCTGTTAGAGGGAAATTACTCCCCATATGAAGAAATGACCCCAGATTCTATACAATTACAATGAGGAAGATGAATCTTTATTAGATCCATCATCTCAAGCATGGATATTACTGCCCTATGAGAACATGTATCTGGATCAGATGATTGAGTCTAAGGAGGAAACCATCCTTTATGACATGCATATTGTGAGGGAATTTGATGAAGTGTTTCCCGAGGAATTTCCAAGAATTCCTCATATAAGAGATTTTCAATTATTAATTGATCTTATACATGGGGTGTTTCCAATATGCAAGACTCTATATTGAATGTCTATTGTGGATCATGATTAGTTGAATAATCAACTACATGAGAATCTAGATAAAGGGTTTATATGCCCATGTGCTTCATCATGGGGTGCACCAGTCTTCTTCGTCAAGAAGAAGAATGGGTCAATGAGATTTTCCATCGATTACCGAGATATTAAAAAAATCACCATAAATAACATGTATCCTCTCCCAAAAATCAATGAATTCTTCGATCATCTACGTGTGGAATAATAAAATTTCAATGTGGAATTGTGGTCAGGATATTATCATGTAAGGGTGAATAAGAAAGATATCCCCAAGACTACTTCTTGTACAAGATACATGCACTATGAATTCATAGTAATGCCTTTTGGACTAACTAATACTCTAGAAATATTCATGGACATGATGAATATAGACTTTAGGGATTACCTTGACAAATTTGTGGAAGTGTTTATAGATGATATTCTAATATACTTCAAAACCAAGGAGGATCACGAGGAGTATCTAAGAAGTGTACTAGAGACCTTGCAGAAGGAGAATCTCTATGAAAAGTACAACAAATGAGAGTTTTGGTTGAAGGGGGTATCATTAATGAGCCATATCATCGCATGTAATAGGATATATGTGTATTCCTCCAAAAAAACTACAATAAAGGGATGGTTGAGGGAAACATATGTAACGGATATCCATAGTTTCTTGGGGTTTGTTGGATATTATCCATGATTTGTGAGAAATTTCTCACAATTGTCCAACCCTCTTGCCATGGTAACTCAGAATGGGGTAACGTTTTCTTGGAGTGATGAATATGAAGAATTCTTCAAAAAGTTGACATGAAGGCTTATCACTACACTGGTGCTCACTTTACCAACAAGTGGAGAACTTATTATGGTATTTAATGTTTCTTCGAAGAAGGGCCTAGGCTGTGTGTTGATCCAAAATGACAAATTCATTTCATGTGCATCAAGGCAATTGAAAGTTCATGGGTATAATTATCCAACACATGATTTGGAGTTGGCTGTGGTGATCATCGTTTTAAAAATTAGGCAGCATTATCTATTTTGGTAGAAGTCTAAAATATATAAAAACCACAAAATCCTAAAGTATATATTCACACAGAAAGAGTTGAACATGCGCCAACGAAGATGGTTAGAGCTAATCAAAGACCATGACTGCTCAATCCATTACCACCCTAGGAATGTGAACAAGGTGGAGGATGCTCTATGTAAGAATGAACCATCAATTCTATTATTTATGAGAATTGATAAGGATCCAATCTTCTTAGACTTGATGAAGATGGACATGAGAATCATGAATAAGGGAGCATCCTTAATCCTTTCACTAATTATTACATAACCGTATCTTTTATAATGGTTAAGGGATGCTCAAAAGGATGATGTGGGAAATCAAAAGAGAGTGGAAGCTATCAGAAAAGTTAAATCCTCAGAGTTCAATGTTAATGAAGAAGTAATTGTGAGATTTGGGAAAATAATATGTGTTCCATCATGTCTAGAGCTAATGAAGGAACTTTTGGATGATTCACATAGTTCAAATTTCTCTATTCCCCCAGGAAACACAAATGTGTATCGAGATCTCTGAGAGAATTATTGGTTGGATAATATTCAGAAGGAGATCACTGAGTAGAAGTCATTTTTCCTGGTGTGTCAGCAAGTGATGGAAGAGTGGTATAAATCTAAGTGGATGAAGCAACCATTGCCCATACGAGCATGGAATTGGGAGAACATCACCATGGATATTATCACCAGACTTCCAAAGACATCCAAATGCAACAATGAAATCTTGGTTATTGTGGATCATCTTACATAGTTTGTACACTTTATTAATATTTGGGAGGATTTCTCATTGGATCAACAGGAACAAATAGACATTAGGGAAGTGGTAATCATAAATGGAGTACCACTATTGATTATATCCGAACGAGATACAAGATTCACCTATAAGTTTTGGAAGAGTCTTCAACATTATCTAGATACTGAACTAAACTACAATACATTCTATCATCTTCAAAGTGATATCCAATCTGAGCTAACTATTCAGACACTGAAGGATATGTCAAGATCATGTTCTATGGGCTTTAAAGGATGGTGTGATCAACATCTTCCACTTGTTGAATTGTCCTACAATAACAGTTTCCAATCGAGCATCCGAATGGAAACTTATGAATACCTGTATGGGAAGAGGTGGAGAACACAGACATGTTGGGATTAAGTTGGTGAGCATAAGATTGTAGGAACATAAATAGTCAAAGAAATGGTTGAGAAGGTAAAAACAATTCAACAGAAAATCATGGAAGATCAGAGTCAACATAAGAGTTTGCAGATAACATCCGATGAGACCATGAGATCAATGTTGGAGACATAGCATTTCTATGCATATCTCTTTGGAAGAAGGTCATGAGGCTTCGAAAGAAATAGAATTTATGTCTTAGGAACATCGGCCCCTTTGAGATTCTTGATCGTGTTGGGGTTGTGGCCTATGGACTTTCACTTCAACCTACCATAGCCAAAGTACATGATGTCTTTCATTTATCCCTCTTAAGTAAGTACATACCAGAACCTTCACATGTACTCTCTTCAGAGGTAGTACAATTATAGGATGATCTTTATTATGAGGAGAAACCAGTGAAGATATTAGATTGTGGAGAAAATGTTATACGAAATAAGACAATTCCCCTCATCATGTTGTTCTAGAGAAACCACAAGTTTGAAGAATAAATGAGGGAATCAGATTAATTGATGAAGTAGAGTTAACCGTATCTGTTTTAGTGTGGGAAATGGAAATTTTGAGGGAAAAAGTTCTAAAGGGGGGAAGATTGTAAGGACACAAACTTTCATTAATGGAAAATCCTCTTGGTCTATTTAAATGTATTATTATTGTTATATAAAATTTCAACATCATTTGTTTTTTGTTTCAAGATTTAAAAATACCATTATAAAATTTGACCATTTCTAATATAGCTATTGAACAGTGATCACATGATTATTATAAATAAAAGGATTTAACAAATCCAATTTACTCAGACAAAGGAAACGATTTCCTTATCCCGAAGACTTTCCTCGTATGAATCCCATATGTCAGAGATCAGAATAGAGGTGGAGTCATTGGGATTTTCTCTTGACCAAACCCAAGCTGAGCTTGAACACATTAATCTTGAGTGGAACCGACTATGGGGAAAGTGTACGTAAATAGAGTTTTCCACCTGAGCGATGTTATCCAATCCACCCCAAGAGTTTATCACCATCGAACCCCTTACCCTTCAGTCATATGTTTGTATTATAATGGGTTATGTAATAAGAACCTATCACTATGACTATGTACATAATTTTTGAATAAATAATATGGACTCATTTTATTATTGTTACTTTGTTAATAGTTTTTTAAGGAACACATAGTATTTTATGTTAATATTCATCTACGAAACCTATTTTGATGAATTAATGGATTTTTTAATTATATAATACTTTAATAAAACAATATTATTATTAAATAAATTTTTATTAATTATAAACGATCATATTATTTTATGAATGAAATTTCAATTTTTATTAATGTTTGAAAGTTGTTTTTGTTAAAACCCATGAATTTTTGGTAAATGAGAGTTTTTATTTTAAAAAAAATCACATGTTAATAAAATTATTTAGATAAAATGAATTTCTTTTTTGTAATCAGGATGTTTAAATTATCAAATAGATAATATTTCATAATTTTCAGCGACAATTGAATTTTTGGGTAAAAAGTAAACATTGTTTTAATATATAATGTGTTTTATGACATTATAATGACCCATTAGTGATATAATAAAATAATCCAAAAATTATGTTCGGACAATATATGTTTTAACATTAAAATAATGTGTTTTTTTATTTGTTTAATTTATTTTACAAAGCTTTAGGTGACACTCCAAGACTTATAAAAAATTTATTCGTTATAAATTGTTTTCCATGAGAGTGTGACTCACCTCTACATAAGAAACCCTATTATTTTCATATGTTTGGACATTGGCCTTATACAATATTATTTTACGCTCCCCTTTGGAAAAAATCAGGGGCTGGATTGTGTTTTTGATTAGTTTAATGTGAGGTGTCCCAAAAAGAAATAATAATAATTCCTTCACCTTTCCTATATAAACCCACCCAAGCTCCAACTTCCTCTTAACTAAAATCCTTTAGAGTTAGACCAACCCCTACTGTCCTCTCTCTATAATCCTCCTCAGGTTACCCAAGCCCATAAGAAGCCTTTCTCAAGCCTCTCTCAAGCCATTGGGATCACACTTCCATGTAAGGGATTTCTTTATTTCTCATTTTTGTCCAATATTCATTAAGTTCTTATGCCCTTTTGTTTTCAATCAAAAATGTTGTGGTATTATTTAACACCTCCCCCGTATTGACATATTTATGTTTTCATAATTGGAGACACCTTTCTCTCTCATTAATTCCTCCCATGTACACCTATTACCATGTCGAAATTCTGTGAGGGGTTTCTCTCCTTTTTTACATCAAAGTAATTTTTTTGAATTATACATCTAAATTACATTACATTTGTGGGGAAATATATCTATATGACCCCCTTACTATCCATTTCATGTACATATTACGTAACACCCTTTTCTCTCTCATCAACCATTTTCATTAATCCTTATGTCACACAGTTATGCTGCCGAAATTACACTGCTCTTTTTAAAGCCATGATCATTGTGTAGTGAATACCATACCCATATCTCTATCAAGGGTATTCACCATTATGAACATATATATATTGAATGGTACTATCATAAATTTATTCCATATTAAATAATCATGGAATAACTTATGATGTTGATTGATTCCTTGTTATATGATCCATGTGGCACACTTGTGCATGAAATGTAATGTTTAAGAAGGGTGCACCCTAATAGCGCTCCAATACATTGGGAAAAGTACAGTATCATGATACATCATGTTCAATGAGTATTGAATCATGCTAATTAATGTGCCATTAGGATTTACTTGTGCTTCATATTCAATGAGGGTGTACTCAATCTTCATGTGCAATGAGCCTTGGATCAAGCTAAATTCCATGTTATATTTTGTTGCAACATTTCCATGTTATTATTATCATGCATTATCATGATATTATGTTCTTGTTTCTATTGTTCCCTATTTATATTACTATTATCTATAATTTATTGTATTCTTCATGTTATTCTATGTTTATTCCCTTACTGGACTCTATAGCTCACCCTTTTCTAATGCATGTCCTCAGGTTATCCCATGCAGTGCTGGGTACGATGGAATGTAGTGGTCATGTAAAGGATGTTTTCAATAAATATGTTGTATTTCTTGTTTTAAGTGGGTATGAAATGATCCTATTCCCCAAAGACACTAGAACTATCTATCTTCTATGTAGTATCAATTGAAAAGTTTATGTAATAAATCATGTTTATGTTTGTAATAAAAGCTGGGTTGTTATAGAAATCATGGGATCCATTCAGTACCATTAATGGTGCATGTAGAGATTCATCAAAGTGTTTTATGATTGTGAAATTTTGGCTCTTATTAAATTTATATAATTATAAAAAAGGAAAGTAATGAGAGAAAATTTATTACAAAATTTTAAATTGGATATCAAATGGAATAAAACAAAAACATTTCTTGAATAAAGAGGGTGAGAGCGGATCTATTACCTTAAAATGGTGCATCTAAAAACATTATAGGAGTTTCTAAATATAATTAGAACACCTTGGGGGAGATTTAGAAAATGATATGGATAGTAACCTCATACTAAAAGGGTTTCGAGTTAGGATTAATTTTTTGGGCGGGTATTTGAAGAAAAAGGTATTTTAATTGTTTATTAATTTATACAAATGGATTTTGGACTCCATGTAAGGTAATATATCAAATAAAATAAGATTTTATAAAGTGAAATATATCATAAAATACCAGGGTACTATGTTATACCACCCTTTTAAATAAATTTCAAATGAATGTCCTTCACTTATATTCAAATAAAATAGGATACTTCAACCTCTTCATATTTTCAGGTTCCCACATAGCTTCCTTGTATTTATGGTTTCTCGAAAAAAACATTTTCTAGTTGTATAATCTTGTTTCACAAAACATTTTCCCTTAAATATAAAATCTCAACCAACTAATCCTCATAAGGTTGATCATATATCTAGAGTATGATCATTGAAATTAGTACATGTGTTGGATCATGTAGTACTATCTTACGATAGATACATTGAACAAATCATGAACATTAGATAGATTATGTGGATGCACTAATTAATAAGAGATTGCCCATGAATGGCCAAGCATTTCTATGGGATCCATATATCTATAAATCAGTTTGGAAAACATTCTATATAACTCATCCTTTTATCAAAGAGATATTCATAAGAATAATTTTTCACTAAATTGAACTGCTATATCTCATATATGGTTATCGACAAAACATTTCTATAGATTTTATGTTTCCTTAATGTGTTACTAACTAGATCTAACCTTATCCTCCATTTCCTCAGCTAAATTAGGCCTTAATAAATTTCATCCCCCCTCATCATCCTTTAATGTTGTATTTTTTCACTTCTTTCAATACATGGATTTATAATGTTTCATTTAACTACTATAGTGAAATTTATTATTCTATGGAAATTCTTACCAAGTATTATGTTGATCACAACTACAATTAATGTTTATAGAACATAATCTCATCACATTTATTTGGTTTTAAATCATCCATAATGACTATTCCCCTATTTATGGATTATATGAAGTGTTAATGTATAACATATTATTAAATTAATTTAATGATTTGTACATAAATTCACTTAACATCTTGGATCTATATTAGATAAAATAATATGTGGTAACTTATGAAACCTTACCTCTTAATTAATGTATCTCTTGGAAATTTGACTGAGAGAGATATATCATCTATTATAATAATGAATTGTTCTTAATTCATAAGGTGATCATCTAAAACCCATTTATAATTTTAACATTTAGATTTTTTGGGATCTGCAATGATTATGTCCTTGGAAATGTATTCCTATTAATATTTTTTGGGAATATTAGTATGATTTTATTAGACATTTGGCAATTAGACATAACATTGTAAAATATATTGGATAAATATACATACTCTTATGTACAAATTTTCATTTTTCATATAAAAACACACTTTTATATCTTAATAAATATTACTCATATCATGGATTAATAGAAAATTATGATATATTATCATCATCCAACAACTTATTATAAATATATAGTATTGACAGAATATAGGCTCATTTTCAAAACATTATCATTTCCCCATGATTATGGTTGTACAAAAGAAAATTTCTCATCTTCTAATAGAGTTCCAAACCATCATTTTATGGATATTAAGTACTCATAAGTATGATTATTAAACATTCATATGAAAAAAGATATAATCTATCTATTTAGATTTTGATGTCATGGTCCTTATTCTAACAATCCATAAATATTTGATCACATTAAAACATCATCATTGAAAATTATGCATGGTCATTTTGATTTTGATAATAATCAACCTTATTAAAATTAACAATGTGGTAGTGTATTTTTATTTCATAATTAAATATTTTATCCCTTAAAATCCCCAACATCATAAAACTAGTATGGCCTTTCCATCTTAGAGAACAAACCAAGTTATTCACCTGTCCAGGGTTGTAGTGTATTCAGATGATATAATTTTTATTCTATTACCACCAAATATTTTGGAACATATAAAAATAATTTTATATGAATATATAATTCATCATTTTATTATCAGTGTATATATCACATATTTAAACATATTTATAATTCCTCAATATTTAGAATATAAAGATTTTATTTCCATATCTGAATCACATGTTGGGTAATTTTTTTTCTAAATTTTCAATTTGTGTCAATAATATGCTATCAACATGACATTCTAGAAGATGACACATCTCATTCCCTTAATCAATGTATTACTAGAAATCATAAACCATGATCTACTATACATTATTTTGAGAATAGTTATACTGACCAACCCATTTTCAATTCCTTTAAATTTTCTTCATAGGCATCTATCTGTAGATCATGACTATCTTATTTGTCATTATGGAAAGTGGATTATATATCAGTGATATATCCATAAAAGTTTTTCAATAGTATCCATCGAGTCCGAAAAAAATATTGTTCATGTGAACCATTTTTAGTATTTTTCATTGGTCATTAACTTCTATCTTTTATGGGTCCGTTGATATATAGTTTCACTAGAATATATGACCAAATAACAAAATCATATCTAGCTAAAATTCACACTTGGTAAAATTTGATTAAAAAACACCACCATCAATGTCTTCCACATAATAATAAAATGACCTTAATTCTCTCCTATTGTCTTTCAATATATATAAATATAATTTATGAATACCAACACAAACGTATCATGGTAATTTTTAAAGACTATAACCATTATATCCATTATGATAGTGGGATAATTGGAAATTATAAATTAAATTACTATAAATTCATGATTCTCATATCTCAAAAAAATATATTTTTTGTATATCATCCTTTTTGATCTACAATTTAAGATATCCAAAATAAAGGATAATATATAAAAAGTGTTGATATCAGAATAGTTGGTCACAAACATCATCAACATGGAGTAAATGATAATTTTTAATGATATTTATCTTTTTATATTCTTGATAATGAAGGGAAATATGAATTAATCCATATTTATTTGTAATAAAACGAATATGTGCTCTTTATAGTGATTCAATTAGTTGTATTAATCCCTTTTCAAAATTCTCTTGTATTTTCTTCTTCAATTATGATCCAAAAATTCGACAAGCTATATGTGACATAAATTTCCAAAATAAAAGTGGGGAGGGGTATAAAAGAAAAAAAGAAAAAAAAGAAGATGAAAACAAAATATTATGTTGTTAATGTGTAATACCTACACCCAATGAGATGTATAATCACTTAACTAATTTGAGAGCACAGTGGCACAAATATTTTCAACATATATTAAACCCTATAAGGATGTGCTCTTAAATAAGATGGTGAAACTATATCCCCAAATGAATAATGACACTATGTTATATTATCATGCATCTTGATGTCCACAAAGATATAGTGACCTATTGATGTCTCTAGTCACATAATTATGCTATGGAATATCAAATTCTAAACAACTATAGCTTCTTGTCATATGATTCTACAATATGTTCACAATGATTCCATTCCATATTGAACTCATCAACCGTCTCTGAAATATTTAGCCAATCGTTGTTCCATAATCATCAAAGTATTGGGCCACAATAACACAAAAATAATCCACTTAGAGACTGATAGAGCATGCTAACATGATTTGATGCTACTGACTTAGAAAATGTAAATAATTTTATATCCTACTCTTCTTCACCCATTAATGGAAACATTATAATAAAATCATCATTTAAAAGATAATGAATTTGGAAATACCAGTTGTAATCCCTTCCCATTCTCACACTATGTTCTTTCTTGTTCATATTCTCATCTTCCATTAATAAAAGAAGTCTAGTATAGGTAAAATATTATTTTATATTCTCTATCACCATAATCTTTATCTATATGTGTTTTTGGAATATTAGTTCCATGGATATTTCTCAACATAAAATACATGTATTTTTCAATCCTATGATAAAATGGTATATGAAATGAATATTCATTTCTTGATCACGAAATAGTATGTTCATTTGATGATGTTTAGAACTCTATCATTAAAATTTTAATGAATTTTTTACAGACCCTCATTATATTCCATCCCAAAATTTCATTACAAAAACCATTTCATTCCCATATTCGGTTACAAAAATATATTCCACTATAATTATTTTTATTGACTAAAAATTAACTTTTTTATTTAAAACACATTTTAGAAAAAATAGATAAACCACAATTTCCAAACATTACAAGCACATAAAACCATGAAACATGATAACCCAGGTCAAGACTACCGGATCTGCCCCTTCCCAACTATTACAAAAAAGATATTAAAACCCCATTTTTTTGTTTATATGTTCATATCATTGTAGTTGTATAACAGGTAAAAACATGAATTTTGGAAGACATTCTTCCATTAAATCACATCCTTGTTTATTATTCAAAATTTTTTTAATAGATTTTTATTCCAAAAATCATTTAGATGATTCCTATGTACACATAAAATAACACTATATTTTCTATATATAATAGTAATTTTCAATCATAGATTATCAAATTACCTTCTCCCAACTCTAAATACATGATAAATATATGGCTTGGTAAATCCCATGGATTAAAGAAATATTTTAAAAGAAGATGCATCTATAACCCTTTCTATATACTCATCCTCTTCAAATATCATTGATGCTAACTCTGTTTAATGTTTGAAATGTATTTCTAGGGGAATATTAAAGGAATTTTTATCTGACATAGTAAATATAGTTAAAACCATTACAATACAGGAAGTTTGTGACTCCCTAAGGGTCTTGATATGTGATAATAGTCTTATGGGGTCTTAATGAGGTCATGAGTTTAAGTATCATTGAGTACATCCAATTTTAGTTATTTTATGATTATCATTTTATTCCCAAACCACATTAGAACATTATTGAAAATAGTTATCATGTGATGACAGATTGTTTTATTGTAATTTATATCTATTAATCATCATAAAAACAATTTTTCCATCTTCTCTAAGAATATTCATCATGAACTCTTTAGATAAATACCTTTTCAACACATTAATCTTCTATATACATAATACTATAATGATAATTTCAACTAAATACAAATATAATATAATGTATCCATTACTGGAAACCATGATATTGTATTATTTATCCATGAAAGATATATTATTTGAATTATTCCTCATGAATGAAATAAATTTTCTATTCAATTACCTCAGTTCTTTATTTGAACCATTTAATATATTCTAGACTTTTCATACCAGGTCACACGTAAACAAATCAATATATTTATGTTCATGTTTCATTTATGTTTCCTCTACAAGAACACTCTAATTGACTGATTTCATTATAATATGTGCATCATATAATGGAACTATACTCATAACCATGATTATGGTTGTAAGATTCACTACACATGTGAATATTTTAGTGATGTCCACACATTATATGTATTGAAAAAATATCACCACTATCCTTTATGTGTATATACTTTTCCCACCATATACAACTAAAAATCAGTATACCCATTGTTTGTGTAATTATTTCATCAATTATTGAAAATTTATTTACTCCTGAGTGCTATTATCATACAATAATGAAATTTATACTTTCATAGGAATCAACCACATGATAAACACCTTAAACTACACTTATTATTCAAAACATTTTGTTTTCCACCATTAGTCATTAAAAATTATCATAAGAATGTTGAATACCTATACATAGGATTTATCAAACTTATTGATCTCATCAACTCCACCTATAGTGTAGGATCTATTGGTTTAAGTTTCATGTCCCATTATTCACTTTCTGGACCAAGTTAATCCTAGAATTCATATTCTTTATTCCCATTATCAATATCAGCAGGATGGACACCCTAGTAAACGACACCATCATAAAATATCATGTTCTGGCTTACGATGATATTGTTTTTCCTATCATTCCAAAATAAATAAACAAACTAATAATCACTATATCCAATAGAGAAATTCAATTTGGAAATAACATCAGTCATATAATTAACATTATATTTTATATATAGATATTCAATATAATAAAAAACATGAAAATGAGAGTGCCTTATCTCGTTTATATGCTATATATCCTTGGGTAGTCTTTCTACCATAGGTAGAGATGAAACCATATTAGTGATATATGAATTCATGTTCACATATTCTACCCAGAGTGTTTTGGCAAACCTCAACTATAGTCTCATAATCTTATAAGATTTATTCACAATTATATTAATATATTTCCCTATACCATTATTCTATTCTATAATTTGGATAGTATTCTACGACTGAATTCCATTATTTTCATATAATTCCTATATTTCATCACAACCATACTATCCCCAATTTTGGAACGTAAACATTATATATTAACTATAAACTAATTATTAATTGTGGTCCCACACTTATAAAACATTTTAAAATCATCATATTTTGTTTTCAAAATTTAAACCCAAATATTATTTTTCAATTCATTGATAAATGACATAGTAAATTGTGACCCTGCAGGGTTCTTTACTAGTGTAGGCCCCAAATCAATAGTGTGCTTATGGTCCATGTTACCAACCTTTGGTGTTATACCTATTTTAGTAATGGATACCTTGTACTAATTTCTAATGATATAAACTTCAAATAAGACTAAATACACTTACATTAGATATGGAAGAAGTTTTTCCATTTGTAGAACAATACCCCAATTATCACACATCTAGCATAAGCTATAACACCACAGTTGTGAATCCAAGATTGATTTTATCAATGAATGAATTATTATTCATGTTTCAAACTTATTTTTTAATTATTTATTCGTTACACTAAAATCATAAACCACATATCCCTTATTAATAATTTGTACACCACCAATGAATTTTATAATAAAACCTATAATATCATGTTTATCAATATAAATTAAATTCCTTGTTGGCCTAGTAATATACAAAATATATTCTAGATAGAGAATATTACCAGTTTTGGTTTTAATCCATTCATATACATTAACCATAATCATCATGTATTTATAATCAAAAAGGTATAACATTTAAATATTTCATGAAACATATTTTTAAACGGAACCATATTCTTATGTAGAATGGAACGATTCATTAGTTTGAAATACATGACTCTATAATGATTTCACACTCTAGTGAAACAAATTATCAATACCTTAATTTTGCATGTCGGTTGTATTGGTTTTATGATCCCTTTTTTCATTCCTCTCCTTTTTGTTCTTCCATTAACTCTCATAAATATAGTAGGTAGGACCAATCCCATTTTCATTACTTAGATAATAAATCTGTATTTGGGTTGTTTGTTGTGATTATCCAATTACAAATAACTTTTAATTCTTTCATTTCCACAACATAATTAGTTAATCATATTTATTATCTTCTCAAATTATACTCATTAGGGATAAGATCTCACATTTACTTCATGACCAACACATTATTCGATTAATAATTATTTTTAGTTCTTATGGTTTCTTCTTAAAAAATAGGTAATTAATATAATAAAATCAGTAAAAATACATCATCATCATTCTTAATTATCACAAATGGAAACTGACTTGTGATATTATTGAATTTTATGGCGTGATCATCACCAATATTCCCTTTAGTCACCTATTTATTGAATAGTCATCACATTAGATACAAATTTATTTGATGGATAAAAAATATTGTATTTTATTTTCCAGAATTAAAATCAACTTATCAATTGTATTGTAATATATGATATTCAATTGAATTTTTGAATCTAATTTAATGCCCAAAAAATACTATAATCAATTGATCTTGTGTCTCCCACATAATCTCCTCTATCTCTATCGGGTTTTCACATAAAAGAAGAAATTTTAAATTTTTAAAGAAAATATAGTCTTTGATCTATATCTAAAAATAACAGAATATTTTTCAATAAAAAAATATTGATATTCACTTTTCCTTATTCCATTCTGACCATTTCATTCATTAATATAGAACTTGAACACCAAAATATGGTATATGATACCAGTTTATGATTATATTATTGGTTAAATAAGTGATAAAGAATTTCCATAGGAAGAGTGAATGGGATGGAAAAACGAGCAAGGAATTAGATGAAGATGAAAATAATGATTTACATGGTTTTGGAATAAACCCTATATTTATAGATATATATAATAACATCACTACATCAAGAGAATTATTGTAGATAGATTATTAATGTATATAAAAACCTATCATGAATTAGGTAATAAATATATTAAAGGAATTATTCCACCTACCACATAATATTTACATTTTCATATAATAACAATTGTCTATAAGTATGTAGTGACACAATGAGTGGCCGGTTTCACTAGTCACATGATGATACAGTCCCACATTGATTTCCACAATACTAATAAGTCTTTAATGTAATTCTACATTATTTCAAAATATTTATAGCGGCTTATAATAATCCTCATTCATATTTGTTGTAAATATTAAGAATTTATATATGTCAAACAATAAGATCTATGGAAGTGTGTGTTTTTTGGACACTAAGAGTTATCTTAACATCATTCAAGGATCTAGCAACACTGGTATAAAAAATTCTTCAAACATAATTATAGAGTCCTTGAAATAGTTCTAGAAACATGAATGAGTTCTATCAAAATATAATCTTAATAATTTGATTCATAGAATAGAATTTCAATATGAAATATATTATCTTATCTCATATAAATAAGTATTTAATTTTTTTTGTGTTTCTCCCTAAAAATATGATACACATAATCATCTTAAATAGATAGTAAGACAAATAAAATTGACCTAATTCCCAAGGGAATTTATTTTTTACCCTTGTACAAATAAACTATAATAGGATGAATAAAATAATCCAATCATGAATTACCTTCCATATACATTTCTATTATTTTTAAATAGAGAATTCTAATCCATGAACAAAATAACATTAAATTATATATGAGGAGGAATATTAAGTTTCCCATGAATATCACTCTCACATGATTCTATCATCGAGTAATTTAAGACTTTAGGTTAAATAATCAATCAATTAAGGTTTTTTAATTCCACCTAATCATAAAATATTTGAGGTGATGATTTTATATTGTTAGAAAGTTAATTTCATATAAAAAATTGTGCATTTTTAGAGTCAACAATCATATTTACGGATCTAGGTCGGATAGAATGTGTACCCTTCACCAAATCTTTTTCTGGACCAACATCAATTGTGATAGAAAAGTCCACATTTTTATGATTTTTCTTAGGGGAATTAAGGAACATAATAATTATGGTATCTCATATTTGAAATTTGAATACCATAAGTCCCAATATAATTGTATCATAAAAATAGAACCATATTGGGTAAATAATTCTCAAACTATGTTGTATTTTTTAAGCATTTCATCATCTGTTGACATACACTCGCTCGATGGTAAAACATCGAAATATATAAGGACATCCCAGATTCTTTATGATTACATATATACTTATTTTCCCAATATTTTTTTTTCATGTTTATGGTTATAAATTCATTCCCCTATATAATTTCCAATTCATGTTTCGTCAATGCTCCATTTTCATTTTTTAGTTATACTATAAAAGTAATTTATATTCCCACTCTAAATTTATAAATTTTGAGAAAATTGGGTGATTTTTTCTTAGTTACCAATGTCTCTTATGGATAAATAATTTCCGTGATTCGTTATCGAGATACTAATGAAATAATCAATTTAGATTAGAGGTTCTTTTATAAATATATGAACAAACCTTGATATCCTTCTAATTTTATCTTCCATAGTTACAAGGGATTATTTATCATAATTTTTCATCTCATGAAATTACTTTTCAAAAATTGTATATAGAATTCCAATATTATATTTATTCATAAATACCCTCTTAAACTCTTCCTATTATTTATAATGTATTTATCCTATTTCTTTATCTTTTTGAAAAGAGTCAAGAAATGAACAATTTCGCATTTTAAGTGTAAAATGATATGAAAACATTATCATGGTATTAGAACAGAAGAGGAGAAAGTAGCTTCTATATCAAATTCAACCATTTCATAGAAACTTTCAAATCAGAAGACCTAGTTAATATTTACAGGAATTGTACTAAAAAAGTGTGTATAACATATTTCCCCATCAATGGTACTTTTTGAAGCTCAATGTAGTATGAATTATTGTTCATTGTTATATATAATTGAGTGAGTATATTCACACTATATAATTACCACATATAAATAAATTTGGGTTTTAATGAGTTTGATTATTAAATTACCAACAAAAATAATTTTTACCATGATTCATCCGAGTTCTTTCCTTCGACAAAAACAAAAAATAGACTACATAAGTATTGAGAAATAATAAACAACGTATGGAATCCTAGAAATATCATTCATGAATTATCCTAAATTATGATAACATCTTTCAATCCATAACACATTGATTTCAAATCATATAACTATATTGTTCAAATATTGTATCTTCTCATTCATCATAATAGTTCACATTGATAATGTAAATTTTCCAAAGAATTACCATCAAGAGTGTCTTACATGGTTTCTATCCATAGGCCCACTAACACTAATGATGAACATGTGAATATGAAATATACCCCTTTTAATGTATTTTACCATAGAATGATCTATTACAAATCCATTTCCACTATCTAAAATCCAAATAGGTATGTATTTTACTACAAAATCACAGTCTGTTATTTACTATAACATTGTATGTACTCATATACATATAATTACCTGATTTTTAATCCATAAACATGTGTAATATTAATCTCAAAAATATCTAAACCATTAATTTATGCCAACTATAGACATAAAATAATATAAAATAATATAAAATCATTTAATAGAAAATAATCAATACATTTCTCAATTATATATCCCAACGACTGTATATGATTATAGTCATTAGAAAATAGATGCATAATAAATGTATTTATTAAAATATCGTTCATGTATCCCAAAAGTATCATCATATTAGTAACCGTTAATAAATATCATTAATATAACAATCCATTATGACCCTAGATTATGAAAAATTAATAATGGGTGATGTTAGTTGCACTATAAGGGTAAACATGTGAGATATCAATCATAAGAGAGCATAACAATATCATAAATGTATGATAACATAATCATGTGTCTGTTCTAAACATAAAATATTCATAAATTAAAAATATTAGATCATAGTATATAAATTAAACTAAAAATGAAAATAATAATTAATAAGGGTTTCAAATTATTAATCAACATTCAATAGTCAAAAACTAGGCATGAGGCATTATAAGTATAATAAATCATAATCTTATTAGTATGTTTTTATCTAATAATTTAAACACATAATTGTAAGAGAATATATAAAAGTGATAATACTCAGGCATTAAAATGTTAAAATAGACTTTCAAATTCATTTTCATGCTTAATCTGGTTATCATAGAAAGATGAAATCATACTAACATAAAAAAATGTACACATAATAATTTTTAATGATTCCCATAGTTATAATCATCTACTCATGAGATATCTATATCACAATAACAATTATAATGGATTAATATAATATAAACAACCATCAAATAATCATAATCAATTCATATGTGTGATACAAGTCCATGAAAAGATTTATCATTTCATCATAGCTTCACCTATGTAAATTGGAATGGATTTCATCAATATTTCATTATCCAAATATGTAACCTTCTAAAAGAAAATAAGGATGGTATATAGGATCAAATACCTTACAATGTATAAGTAAAATCATAATTTGATTCATATGATGTAAAAAATAGGTAAAACATACCTCAATTATTGATTAGTGTTTAATAATAACATTCTTGACAATATTTCAATGATAATTTATAAATAGAAGAAAATGATTCCCTACCAAATATGTAATATGGAAAATTTTTATTAAAAATATTATCTCATCCATTTTACATAATAATATTGGAGAATAAAAGGATAACAAAAAAACCACTGAAATAAATAATGTAGAAAAACATTATATTAGAATTTTTGGATAAGGATCAAAATATCTCCCTCAATGATAATTTAACATAAAGAACTCATCCAAAAAATGATATCATAACATAGATATATTTTCTCTAGTTCTATATCACATTTAAAAATTTCAAAAATAAGATGTACCAAATATAAAAATTTTATACTTTTATTCTAAAAAAATATTCATATTTAAATTAAAAAATATAATTCCGTTAAAATTTCATTTTATTATGTCCTTAACAATTTAATTATTAAAATTATCATTTAGTTGAGGATTGGTCAGTTTTCCTAGAAATTTTCAATTCAATAGTTATGGAACATATACATTGGAAATGGATTCAATTTATACATAAACATAATCATGAAATCTTTTTTATATTTATTAATTATAAACATTAATATAACTATTCATATAAATAGGTGATCAAAATCAAAGTACATCACTTCATGGAAGAGGTAGATTGTACGTAAACATGAATGATGTATCCATATTTTGATGTGTGGAAAATTAGAAAGGTAATTATTATTTCAACTTTATAGAATAATTATTAAATAAAAAATATCTTATATATTAATTAATTATATACTTATCAAAATATAAAAAAATATACAAGGAATAAGAACTATTAGTGGGGGTGGTAGTCTAAATGTAATCATGTGTTCCATTATCATTATCTAATGAATGTGATTAAAATAAAGTCAAGATATATTAAAATTCTAGAATCATAATTAACTCACAGATATAATATATAAACAATAATTGTATCATAATAACAAACCATGACTATTTTTGATGGGAAATTAATCATATAACTAGGTGGAAGTTGTAGTTCACACGTAAACATTAGTGATACATTCAGTTTCCCATTTGATAAAAATTATGTGGGAAATGGTTTTCCCAAAATAATAATTACCCAATTTTATGTCTATGATTCTAGAATTATTATTTTAGGATAGATACAACATACTTGAATGATGTATTATAAGAAACAAACATGAAAATTATTTTTAAAAACACATACAAATTCATTGAGAAACCTCCTTTTGAAATCTTATTAAGGACCAATGGGTTCATATTATAAGAATATTTTCACCTCAAATAAGAATATAGGAATTATTATATGTGATTTGGGTATATATTTATAATTCTAATGTGGTCATGTGGTGTTTATATGATAATAACATGTAGACATATAAAAAATTAGGTGACTGGGAAACTTTTAATTAGTGATAATATTAACAAATAATAAATTTATTATCAAATAAATGTGTCTCAAAATTAATTAATTTTCAAAAATTGGATGTGGTAAATTCAAAATCAATTTTTTTTACTCGTAATGATCCTTGATGGGATTTTATTCCAAAGGCCCCAAGTTTGAGTTACAGGGGAGGCGAAATAAAATCCCAAGATTGAAAGGGACAATACATACCATGTGGCATGTGGAGAGGCATTTGGGCCCCACATGGCAGGTTGACGTGGAAAATTGTAGTGTGTCATGGGTCCCACCGAGTATATCTATATCAAAATGATCTAAAGAAAATCATTTCAATTTAACCATTATCCACATAATTCAACTGATCGTTGGCCCATTTTAAACTATAATGTATTAATGAATATTTAAAAGTGTTTCTATACATAATTAATATCATAGTTAAAATTATTTTATAATATTAATTATTTGCATTCAAAATGTATAATCCACTTTACCATATTATATTTCTATAAGTGGTATAGATTTAGTATATAATAAGTGTGTGAAAGACTATCTAAATTTTTTTTAAATGAATTTTCATGCATAACACTGATATTGATCCCATTACATTCAATTAAAAACTATTAAATTATTGTTCCAGATGTTATTAAATATTTTATCCAAATAATTAGTTAAAATATTGAATCAATAGATATTAAATAATATTATTATGATACAAACATGTCGTCTTCATGAAATTTTTCTTATAAATATGGCTCTTTTTTATCATATTATTTTATATTTAATTCAAAACATATAAAAACTAATGAATACAATTTATAAATATATAAAAATTAATTTTTTTCAATATAGATTTTAATATTCAGAACCTCATTCAAAAATATAGGTGATAACTCTCACCTCAAATTTTAATATTTAAAAATTATTTCATAATTGGTTTAGACTTGATGTTTTATGTAAGAATATATTCAAAAAAATATGTTTATATAAATAAATATATATAATAAAACATCATGGTGTTAAATTTTTATTTCATGAATTATTTTCAATGAATCATATTGAAATATAAATTTTACCTCTAAATCATTTAAAAATAGTTGAATTATTATGATAATTTAAATATATATACAATTTTGTTCTCTTTATTATCTATTTAGGTGGTGATATAATTAAATTAAAAAGAGAATATTTCATAATTAACAATTTAAAAATTCAATTTTACATAGTGGATTTTATTGGTAGTATGTGTATTTTAGTATTTCCAAGTTGATCTCTATAAAACCAAATTCTCAAACAATAATAATGATTAACCATGAATTAATCATGAATTTTTTAAAATTATATCTCCCAAAAAAATAAGATTTTTAGTTTTTGTGTTTTTATTTCACTACATGTAAGGAATATATATGTACAAAATAACCTTCTAGTTAGCATTGAATTTGTTAAATTTTAGTGGGGATACTAGAAGCATAAAACATGAAAAAGCGGAGGGGTTGAATTATATATTTTTCATCTATTTTATTGTACATTTTTCTTATTTTTTAAGAAAAAGATGATAATATCAAATAATTATAAAGATGAATATATTTTAAACATAATCTATAAATTTATATTATGGGTTTCTTTTTGTTTTTTTACCATAGATTTATTATCCAAGGACTATGCATCGAAAATGTGTCAATGTACTATGATATAATACTATCTATTATAGGAATTACACATGTTTGGTAAGGAAACACTATCTACATTATAAAAATCACTCCTTTTGTCCCCTCACATATTACGTTTGGCCGTAGAATACAATGAAAATACTGTAATGAGTAGGTTACTTATAATATTTTCGTTAATAGAAAATGGAAATATGTCTTATAAGGGTTTTTTAAATTTCCATATATCTTACTCTTCAAAATTAGATTGTCTAGTGTTTTCGATTATCCCTTATTAAAAATCCTCACTTATTCTCTTTAAAATATTGTATTCAATACTATTAGTGAATATAAATCCAAAAATTAGAATCCTCTAATTTTTATTCACTAATAACTTTATCCAATTATTTCTCATGATTTTGATACAGAAAGATCTATAAAATCTACATAGATAATCTCTGTCATATTTTTTGTTGATAATTTCATTATTTTAATTATAAAATTATATATAGGTATTGATATGTGTTACCTCATTTAGTTTTCCATAAGTGTCCAGTTGTTCGTCATTAATAAATGGTTTCATGAATTCAAAAAATTTGTATCTTCTATATTAAAATTTTAATTATTTTCTAAACATAGGTTACGATTGAAACTTATTGTAATAATTTTCATAGACTAACACAATTATCATGCATGAATGCTAAAATCCATTCTAGTAACATCTCAATTGTAGTGAGAAAATGATTCTACCTAATCACTACTGAGCAACTATTTAAATTAGAAGAACTATAAAAAAAATCCGACATCATACATGGAATGATGTTCTATATTATAACATAAAAACATTAATTAATATTTCAACCTTGATGAGGTTATCACATTTTTTGTTCTATGACTTTTCCAAAAATCATTACTGAAATGACACTTTCTATTAGAGAAATAACCCTTTTGATATTCCTCAAATGAAAATTATGAAATTTAATTTTTTAAAATAATGAACTTTATAAATTATTGAAATAAAACATCTTTAATGGAAGTGGGTCTTACAGTATTCAATAATTAATATTATATGATAAAAATTACTCATAATAAATTCCAAATGATCTATATAGATTATCCTTTTTCATGAAATAACTATTCTAGAAAAGTCCATTGCATCTTAGAGAATCCCCATTGACAAGAAATGATGCTTAAAATGTAGTCTAATGAATAATAAAAAGATCCAAATGATTCATATATAAATCTAAATAATTCTTATATAATTCCATATCATTCTAATAGAACTCAGAATAATTCTTAACAAGATTTTGTTTATTATTAAACAAAAATGGTAATTCTCTATCCTTTTTCATTTTATTACCTCATAAGTAACAAAATCTTGTAGAATGAATGAAATAACCAATAAAGATTCATGACTTCTCCATTTAATATTCACCTCATAAATGGTTAATTTATCTTATTTAGGAATACATCATCACATAACCATTTTGTTGAATTATAATGTTTTGAAAATTGAAAAATAATTCCAAAAAATTAGTTTTGGTTCTAATAATTCTCCCATTATATTTTCATGTCAGTAATTTAATATGACAATGCTTTCATTGTTTTTTCAACTAAAATTTAGTCTCCCCTTATTTCCACACACCACCATTAATAATAAAGTTCAATGGATGTTCTCTATTTTTTTACAGCCAAACCTTTCATGATGTTCCTTTGCAACAATCCATCAAACAAGACCCAATTATAAATTTAATAAATAATATTTAAAATCTAACAATACGAAATTGATCAATATAATTCAGATAAATCCTTTATTAATATTTTATTATTCCTCGTCGTTATCATCACCAACATTCTTTTCATCATCCCAAAATATAGTTATATATAAAAATTATACAAATAATAAATAAATAGTGAAATAAAATGGGGATATGGGATCCTAGTTGTAAGGATGTGGTTGAACACCATTGTATATCATTTGTCTCTCTAATTCTAGTGAACATAAGATCTAAGTCATGATATATAATAATTGTTTGATCTTTCTAAATAAACTCATTCTTCAGGAATACTTTTTCTATTATTTAATGAAATGTTAACCAATATCAATGTGTTTGGTCTAATGTTGTTAAACAAGATTTTTTGTGATCCCTATAGTAAATTCTTATCACAAACGAATGTCAGTGGTTATTTCACTAAATCATTAATATATTCACATTTTTTATTTAATTAACTAATGTTATATGTATTCCTAGGTTTATGTAATGTATTCAACCAAATATGTATTCATAGATGTGCATTATTATTTTACTCAACCACCCTGCAATAATACTGAAAAAATATCATATATTTTTAAACATTATATCCACAACAACAACCGAAACAACCTCAGAAAACGGTATGTTTTCATTTACCTATCATTATTAATATACAATCCATATGGGAGAGTACATTAAATATACATAAGTAGTGACGTTATCTCAATGAGGTGGTCGTCCATTAAATTTATTGGAAAATAAATTTTTGAGATACTATCATAATTGAAAACATTCCACACTACTATCACAAATAAAAAAGCATAATAATTCAATCATATTGGCCAAGATCAATTTAATTCACTTTTTTGTGATTCCCAAATTATGTATGAAGTGTAATGGGAGTTGATATTAGTTTTTACTCTTGAATGTTGAGCTTGTTATATAGATCATTTTTATAATTAGGAATTGATAAAAAGATGTTTCACTACTTCTAAATTATTTTAAATCATTGAAAATATGTGATCTACCATATTGTTGACATTTTAAATTAAAAATTCCACATATTTTCAATTTCGTAAACTTATCTTTATTTTTAACATAAAATATTATATCATCCACATAAATTATTATATTAATTTATTCGGTAGTGGATATATTATCATAAAGTTTTTTTTCAACCCCATATGTTTTGAATTCAGATTTATTTATATATGATTCATATTTACTATTCCAGGAATATAGTGCTTGAATTAGGCCATAAAAGGCCTTGTACAATATGTTTGTCTTTTTTTCATCACATCAAATACATAATAACAAGGTTCTTCAGGTTTAAATATCTTCCAAGAATATATCCTTAAAAAATATATTTTTAAATAAATTTTAATGATATTAAATCCACTATGAATATTTACTACTAAAAAGTGGATAAATGGCTTATGTGGAATCTTATTATTAATTTTTTTCAATGTCTAAAAAAGATATTAGTTATAACCATATTATATATGTTTATTCATATATCATACCACATTTCCCTACTAAAAAATCATATTTTTAGGGACCACTTTGTTCCAATTAATTTTTACGCATAGATCTATCCAAAAGTTCCACTATATGATTTTTTAAATTTTCTCTAGAACATTATTTTTAATAAATCACACAAAAAGTATCATTTGTATCCTTTTAAAATGAAATTTTTTCCATAACTAACAGTAATGAAACATTTTATTGTTTCCCTAGCCTTTTTTTCTATATATCATGAAATACATCTCTATTTATAATAGATGTATTAACTAATATCCGTGTGATTAATATATAAGTTATAGACTAATATTATACAAGATATATTAATTACTCTAATTGAGCCTAAAAAATCATCATTATTTTATAAATATTTTATAATATAATTATTTTAAAAATGATCACCACCTTCTTAATAAAAATAATTTAGACATTAATTTTTAAAATTTATTAATGATTTCTTCTTAATGACATTGAAAAAAAATTCTTCATTAATTTTCCCTACATATTGTTGTTCAAAATGTTGGATTTTTTCATGATAGTGTTTCTTTGGATAATTCATAACTCTAAAACATCACTATATATAAATTTAATACATTATTTTTTATCAAATATTACATCCACTTATGAAATCCCAAAAGGGATTCATTGATTTATTAATTCCATTTCACATTTCATAGGGTCTTCTCTATTTGATAGTCCTTAATAATATTAGTTTTTAACTATATATAGAAAATTGAACTGCTAACTACTATTATTGGATAAATACACAACATTAACTATAATTTATCCATGTCACTCATCTTTTAATATATTCATTCAAAAACACTATCTAAAAATAGATTTTATATATAAGATTCCTAAAAGTTCGTTCGATTTTTTTATATTTCACAACATAAATGGAAAGTATCATAATTATAGTTCTATATCACAATTTTTAAGGTGAATCCAATTTAATTTTCAACTCTCTATTAATACCTTTTAATGTACCCAAAAACCAATATCTTTCTCTATTCAATACCCCATGTTTTTCTGATTTTAAAAATGATATAAAATTGGAATAAATAGTTTCAAAATATTATAAGTGTTAAATTTTTCCTTCTCCTCAATCAGTTGATCTCAGATTATTTTTTGACCAATCTGTTCATCCAACAGTGGGATTTTTACCATAGGACATATTTTTTTGTGGATTTCAAGGAATATAAATTTTCATATTACAAATATTATTTAGTATGAAAATAATTATTAATTTCACCATTGATGTTAATTTAGTAATATAATATGGAGTTTCTAATTGAGATTATAACTTTGTATTTGTGTCTGGAACATTTTGTTTTATGTAGGCATGTCCAAAATATGTATATGGTATTGGGTTCATGAACATGCCACTTTTATTTTTATTTTTATCCACCTTTTCT
The DNA here is from genome assembly GCA_963277665.1 of Viscum album. Lineage (NCBI taxonomy): Eukaryota > Viridiplantae > Streptophyta > Magnoliopsida > Santalales > Viscaceae > Viscum > Viscum album. The sequence goes on along the minus strand of OY728153.1, from coordinate 1,173,461,658 downwards.
TTTTCTTTCCAATTATTCTCATTTCCTCTATTTTATTCTCAAAATATACCTTCTGGGGATGCCTTTTTCTTGTTTTAGAGATGGGGTAATGGAGATAGAGTGTAGGAGGAGAGAGAGGTGTCTTTTTGGAGCATAGGTGATCTTATATCACTATATAGTAGCTATAGAGCATTGATATGAATTAAAAATCAATATTATTTTCCTATAGTTAGGTAGAATATTTATTATCTTGACATGGTCCCCATATATTTTTAGGATTATGTTTTCAAAAACCATTTATAATGGTTGAAGATCATATGGGGGGTCGATCTATTCTAAATAAAGGGAAAATTGTGGTTTCCTATGATTTGTAGGCGTTTCCAATTTGGAAAAACCATTCAAATGTAATGTTTTTCAGGAACACACATAATTTTATCTTCATATAAAATATGATAAATTTCTAGGAATTTATGATGTTTACATTCAGTTCACATCATTTATCGGGATATTCCCCAATAGTAGTACATAACCAGACCCTGGTGTGATCTTACATTATAAAAGTAGAGAAATATATCCAATTTTATCTATTGAAAAGTTGCAGTATTGGAAATAATCCTAGTTGTACCTTTTTACATGTATTATTACATGGTCAGGGTGATGGTTTTGGTGTGCACACCTTGTACTTGTAGTATATTGTAACACCCCGAGATTTTATGAAAAATAATCTTTTTAATTTCATTAATGTCTTCTGTTATACGCTACACCAAAAGGAGCTTTCACAACACACATCTCTAACCTTTCTTGAACTACACGCAATCGCGACCTTCCACGATAGCGTGTGTTGTACGCAACACCAAGTTTCGCTAAACAACGACATGCTATTAAAATATTATTAAAATTAGCCATTATGAATAGTAATAACCACTTTTTGAAATTTTGAAAATTATATTTTTCAAAATGGAATTCATTTTTGGATTCGTAATATCGAAATTATCTTAGGGTGAAATTTTGGTGATTTTCGGATAACTTTCATATTTTGATGAATAGTGAAAATTACTAAATTTTAATTAAAATCAACTTTTTCAATCGAAATAATTAATAGTGATAAATTATTAATTTGAGTGGTTTTAAAGTATATTTAGAATATATTTTTACAATTTAATACAATGTTGTTCATTGGATGTAATTTCACATTTAAACCAGACATAAACAAGTGTCAATCTTTTGATAGTTATTATCTCTTAAGAACACGGTATTTGTTTTGACGACGGGAATTAATTTTTAAATTAATTAATGCAACTGAAATGTTTTGAATTTGGTAAAATAGAAATCATTTTTGAGTTAATAATATCAAATATAGCTTAGGCCTAATATTTGGTATTTTTCTAAAAACTTTCAATTTTTGATGAATAGTGAAACCACTAAGTGGTAGTTAAAAAAACTGAATTGTTCATAACACATAATTTTACCGCTTCTGTGAATGGAATTTCAAAACTCCGAGAGACACGGCTGATGTCAGTAAATAAAATGTGGTTCAATGAGATGAAAATAATTTTTTTTGTGAATAGTAACTTTTTACTTTTTTTTACCATGGTTAAAAGTAAATAGGGTAATTAAGGGTAGAAATGATATTATTATTACCCTAACACATGTCCTAATTCTATTGGACTAGTGTAATTAGAAAAAAAAACAAACTTAGGAATAAAATATGTCCATTTAGCCCCACTTGGAATAGATTAGGACATTTATTAATAATTTATTTAAAGAAGGGTTAAAAGAGTTAAAATCAAAGTTTATTTACTAAAACATTTTTAATATTGGGTTATACATAAGATAAATTCGACTATAAATATTCATTAGAAATAAAAAACGATTTCCTACATAATTTTATTTTATTTGTAATTTTTAGACATTAAATAATTTAATTTATTTATTACACAACGATGATGCAGTAATTATCTTATTAATGAAATATTGACATAATTGATGTTATAAATACCCAAATAAATATAATTTGAGACTTTTTATGAATTACACTGATTTTATTGGTTCATATGACATGTTAGTATTGATTTAATAAACATTGTTTGAAATTATCATTCTGTTAGGATTTTTCACAAAATTCAATTACTAAATAGTGTCAAAATTGACATAAAATAGTTTTTTAAAAACATATTATATTATTAATTGTTATTTTATTCCTAAAAATATAAGGATTAGCCAAATGACTTAGGTAAGGTTATATATATTAATAATAAACAATTTGTGGTTCTTTTGGCTTCTTATAGAATGTTTATTAACCTTATAGTGTAAGAACACAAGAAGACACGGTAAAAGTAAAATTATTTAACTTAATGTTAAATCTAAATGATAAGGTTAAAATAGGAACCTAAACTTGTCTAAATTCTATTGGATGAGAGGATTTCGACCCATACCTACCTTAACCTCGAAATAAATCAATTTTGAGCTATTTAAAACCGAACATGAATTTATAATAAAATAATATTTTTAGTTATTCCAAAGGTGCCCCTCTCCTCCCTTATAAAAGGGCACCTCCTCCCTCTCTTCCTCACACCATTTTGAGCCTTCTAGCTCGGCCAACCCCTGCCAATTCCTCCTCTCCACTTCCCTAGAGACATCCTAGAGGTTCTGGTCTTCTTCAAAGACATATTTTAGAGCCCTAAAATGAGGTCTCAAAGAAGCACTTCAAAGAAGAGGAGGTTCAGACACTTACAAAGCCAGTCGGACCTAAGGTAAGGGAAATATCACAATCTCATTTTTATCCGAGATTGTTTAAAATTTGGCATTTACTGGGGTGTATTTTATCATCCACATCCATGTTTCCTCAATATGTAATATTATTTCCATCCACGTACAATTGTTTAAATCCAATTTTACCCTTCGGTGAGTTTTTAGTAAAAGATATGAAAGGAATATTTTGTCGTTTTTCGTACAAGGTACTTTTTTACTATTCCGACAAAAGTATGAGAAGAATGTTTTTTTAACTTAAACGGCACGAACGGATTTTTACGATTTTATAAAGCCTTATTTTCATGAAGCTTCCTCCAAAATATTTCATGACTATTTTCAATAAAATCTATTTCTTTTAAAATTACATGATGTTTTGTGAAAAGAAATTGATTTTGAAGAAGAAAGGATATTTTCCTCAAGAATTCATTTCAAGTGTTTTATCAAAATAATTTTACATCTATGATAATAAAGTGTTCTGTTTCTATCCATATTTTTACATTGATTTGACTATATTGTGATCGAATTATGGTTATGAATTCCTTTATCTTATATGAATGGTTTTATGATGTCATGTTGTTTAAGAATCCCATTTTTATTACATGGGTTATGCAATGATGTATGATTTATGATTTTGTGGCACACATAAGAATGGTATCATTATTAGATGTGTGGGACCTATATCTCCCTCCAATGCATTGGTTAATGATTTTATATCTCATGAGATAGACATGGCTGGAACGGTAGGTTATACCGGTTCAGTGAAACAGGACTGAAACGAGGGTGACTCAGTTCAGAAAGTGACTTTGTCCACTAAGATAGTCTTGGCAATGATTCTTGACTAACAATAAATGATTCTCTATGATTATGTTTGTATTCCACAAAGTTTCATGATTTAAGTTATGATTATTGTGATTACATTTCACTGCCATGATTTATCCCATGTTATGAAATTATGATCTCTTTTGCAGGTTAAGATTTCCAAAAGTTATGTGCTTGTGTATATGATGTGATTGATATTTCTTTAGTTTACCCTTACTGAGAATTTGAGCTCACCCTTTTATGTTTTCCTTTCCCCAGGATATAAATAAAGGTTTTAGGTATAAAAAAAGGATGATCTTTATGGGAGATGTTGAAGATCTTTCACCAGGATTAGAAGATTACGTTCCGAGTTTCCAAAGACACTAAACTATTACGATCCTTGTGTGTGTGTTTTTGTTATGTACTAAGTATTCCGAAAATGTAATGTAATGTCAATGTACGTCAAGATTTGGGTCTCTACATATATTCTATGTACCACACACTTTTTTACCCATTGTAGGTTTTCACATTTTTAAACCCTAGAGCCACAATTATGCATAAAAGGGTACTATTCTAAGATTTTTTATCATATTGAATGTGATTTTGGAATCCTTTCACGATTTAGAGGTTGTTTAATGGTGTTTTGGACTAAGAGGTTTATGAAGGGGTTAATATCCCTATTATAGTAGAATCCAATGTTATACTAATAGTAAGACATGTATTGTTACAAATATAAGGGTAATGATGGTTGACAGAAGACATTGTATGGGATGATAATGTCCATTAATTTGGTATCTTAGGATATGAATTAGGTAGTGAGTTAGTTTTGTGACTGAGTGAGGCAAAAAAGTTGGGTGCTCAGGCCTAATAAGTGTATCTCAAAAAGTTAAAATACTTTATACCATATTTCTTATTACATTTACCATTGTGTTCTTGGGTGGAAATGAGATGTTAGTGTCTATATTGTGTGGTGTGACATCCAAATGTAACAGGATCATTCCTATGAGACAATTTATGACCATATATCCCATGAACGATGGAACCAATTGTGTTCGATCCATATGAATCCCTAGAGGGAGGAATTTACAGATGTTATAAAATTTAGAATTCTAATAAGGATTCCAGTGTATATTTACAAAACTCATGTATTTGGATATTTTTACCTTTATATATTCAAAAAATTAGGAATCCCATATAGGTTCCTTTATATGATATCATCTTGAGCACTTAATTGGGGATCTGACTAGAGATGGTCGTGGGTGTCATATTTTAAACCACACTAAACGTGTTATCATTTGGATTTTTTGTCATGGGGGTTGTTTTTGGTGTATTTTCAACCTCTATATTCTATATTATCACTCACACTGTTATTTTTTATCATTCCAATGAATCCCATGTGTATTTATTGGGACTCGTCCTTTGGGCCTGAAGTGATTAGGTTATAGTGAGTATTCCTAACAATCCTTTTGGGATTATGATTATGGGACTTATTTCAATCCAAATTTAATAAATGTATTCCAAAATATTCTATATTGGATCCATATTTGTCCCTCAGGTGATGTTAACTATATATTTATTAGACAATGATATCGTCATGGAAGCGATATACCACCTTGGATCCAACTGTTCAGCTATATTTAGAATAACAATGAATCCGGTTTTTGACCATTGGATTATAAGGGATTCAATAGAATCTATGGGAACCTAGGATTTCTATATTTTCTACTATATACATATCTATCCTTGAAAAGTATTATAACTATATTTAATCTCATTATGATTATTATAAGATTTATTTGTCAGCCCTATGACCCTGACCATCTAGCCTGAGGATATTACCTATTATTGATTATTATTCCAATGATTCCTAGGATCCATCCATTTGAAATATTTACATGGGGATTTTTTCATTTAGTAATTTCCTAGGATTCGAGAAATAGTCTCGAAACATTATTTGTATATTTATTTGGAGAGGTTCCTCAATGAACTACAATATAGAAGAAAAACATTTTATTATTGATTATTTGAAATTGATCCTAATGATTAAAGATTCTTTGGAAACACTATAGGATAAAGTATTTATATATATGCATGTCTATATAGTAATGATCATTGAAATCCCTACACTGGCTCAAGATGTTATGATAGATCAAAGTCATGGACTTGACGATCGGTTTTGGGTGTTATTTATTACATTTTATTAGTTAATTTTATCTACCCTAGGTACATTTTATAATACTTCACATATTATATATGTTTATAGTTTTACAAATGAGGGTGGAGTACATAGATTTCATTCCCTCCCCTTGAACATTATCCTTAGATGACTTGATGTTTCCAAATTGAGTAGAGTTGCTCATGTGGAATCTTTGATAGGGTTATATATGTTTAACAACTAGTTACATTGGGTGTATAATTTTTCATATAGATGTAGTAGATCCTCATGCATTTATTTTCACGTGTTAATTATTTATATGTGACTAGGCCATTGGGATATTGGTTTTAAAATGTATAGACATTTTTATCATTAAATTACCATATTTCATTTATTTATTGGGATGTTTTATTTATTCTTCATACTCTGTTGTGTATTATGTTTTGTTTTAATAAAAAAATTTAGTTACTCCAAAATTGTGTTTATTATCTTAATAGTACCACCTTAAACCACTTCAACTAATTAGTATCCTCTTTCACATAAGGAGGTGTGTCTGAGGCCATGTAGTAAACAAGGGCTGGGAACTAGTCAAGTGTCATCTAGACTATTATGTTAGAAATATATGTGTGAGAATTATAATTTTCTATAATATATTTCATACCAATTATTCATTATATAAAGAAATTTCATGGAGCCTACTACATATACATGAATGGTGTAACATGAACACATTTTCTGGTTGAAAGAATAAACTTCCATTAATATGATTTATGTTTTTGGTATGCCATTATATATTAAATCGTTTTTCACCTCATGTGACATGCATGAAGTTTTATATTTATGATTTATTGAATATTTATAAGTATTGGTAAAATTTAAATGATCTACTAACATTTTATTATATATATACACATGTAAAGGAAAATGTAATCTCATGAAAAATGATCATGAAAAACATATTCACAAGATATGTGTTGAAATGATTGTGTAGTATTGAAAATGACTGAGCCCCAAAAAATTAATTTGTTGGAGAATTTTCATTTAGAAATTAAATATAATATTAATCATTAACATTATTCTTAGTTTGGATGAATTTTATATGTATTTAGTTTTTATGTGAAATTTTTTGATTCAATAGTGAGATACATGTGATGAAAATAAAGGACCCCTAATTATGTGAGAAATAGAGTGACCATGGTGGTCCAGTGAAGAAATTTATGACATCATGGGAAACACCAACTGGAATGTTACTATTTGGGTTTTGTTTTATAATTTTTTAGTAACAATCTATATGTAATTTTCCAATATTCTCTAGATTTAGATTTTATAGAATGGAGAATTTGGTTGTGTTTCCAATGATATGGACCATCTAGGATGATGTTGTTGGTTTTGGAAAGAGATTATCATTTATTTGAGATAATGTTTCACAAGGTTGTATTATTACAGTAGGATTTTTAGTAATAATCAGTAGGTTTTGGAATGTGTTATTCCCTTCCCTTAGAAATGGGAATTGGAGGTTTCAAGTGAGTTTTTTTTGTTGAACATTTTTCTTAGTCTAGGTGAGAGACAAAGTGACCATATAATATTTCATGGACCATGGTGAGTCAATGATGTTAGTTATCATGTGAAACATATGTGTGGTGATTAGTATGGTCTTACAAGTCCTAGATAATGAGAAGTATTGTTAGGTGATTTTGATCAACATATTTATATATATATATATATATGAAATTGAAAGGATTTTATAGTTTAGTTAAGGTTATTACATCGGGTTTTATAACAATTTAACAACAAGGGAATTATCCTTGGGATATGATTTGTGGGTAGGTAGTCATGTATTATAATAGAATCTAATAGTGGATAAATGGATGGTATCCTTGATAGCCATAATGTCATGGGGGAACATTTAATAGTTGTGGAACATCAGTATAGTTCCACTAATAAGTAAATAATAGGATCATGAGCATGGTTTCTATGTTTTGGTGGAAATAGAGAGTACACCAATTAGTATTTATATGGGATTATGATTATTGATTTTGTTTACAATATGGATCCTTTTAAAATATAAATAATTAATGGACATGTTTGCATCAATGGTAAATAGAGATTTATACAATGATAAATTACCCTTTTTGGTAGTGGAAACATTGTGGATGGATTAGATGTTGTGGCACAACTAACCAAGATCAATCCATTTCATGAATTCTTATGTCACGAATCATCCTTGGTCAACCCTGAACTGGTCACCCATGCCAGATCGTGACATGGACATAGGAGAATTCCCAATTTCCATGGGATTGAAACTAGTGTTGGACATGAAAAATAACATGTGGGAAGGATTTGAACGACAAATAAAACAAAAGTAAATAATCAAAAATTGATAATAATAATAAAACTAGCAGTGAAAATAGAAAAAGAATAAATAGAACATACCTCCATGTGACGTACTAGGTCACCACCCAACTCAAAACCAAGCCCACTCTAAGAGATATGTGAAACATTGAGAACCTAAAACTGAAAAGATAGAGTATGTGTGAGCACTGAGTTTTGAGTAGGAATTCAAAAATAAACCACGCCTGATACCCCACCTCAAAAACGAAATACATTGTTGAAAATTTGAAAATATGATACATAAAATTGTGTTTTCCACTCCTTTAACAAAACAGGTAACATGATTTTACTTTTAATAAAACCCACATTTTTCCATTTCATTTTTATAAATCAATTACTATAACATAGAAGTCCTTCCAATGAATTTTTATTAAAGACAACCATTACAAAAATAGGTTCTATTTTATATAAATAAAATTAAGAGTGTCATGAGATCAAATAACAAAATGTTCCATAAAAAAAGTAGGAACCTACAAGTGTGGAAACATTGGAATTTCCTAAACATCCTTAGAGTGATCCATAGATGAACTCGGTTCAGAACCACCGATCTATGTTAGGTGAAGTACATAAGTCAATAACCAATAAGCTACCCTAACCCAGCATCAATAGTGGCACAACCCATCTGGACTAACAAAAAATCTAGGGGGTACCGACCCATCTAATTAGGGTTGATCCGCAACCACCACTCTAAACTATAAAAGATTCCCAGGAACCCATGACGGTATTAATAATGTTGTGTGAGTAGGAGGTCATCACATGCATTACACACCTTACCTACCATCACATCACTTTCCTACCCTAAACAGAAACAACATTTATGATAAACCATAGAGGGATATCCCTCCTATAGAGGTTCCCATTATATATATATTTAAACATGTACATGTCATATCAAACAAGATTCCAAACGAGTCGTCATTTTAGGCAAACTATAGAACCATTTCAGAATGAACGTTAATCTACCAATATGGTTGTTCACACTTCTAATGTGACATAAGGTTCCAAATGATCCTTTAATACCATCATTCCAATATTCACTAAAAAATTTCCAAACCAAATTCATTTCTAAAATCATTTTACATTTCTTGGTTAAAAACACACAACACACTTAAATATTGCCAAATATGCCTTCATGTCAATGATTTGTGGAACCACACTTCTAGGAGCCAAAAAACTCAGGTATTAAAAAACATTGATCGAAATAATTTTAGTTTCACAAAACAATCTTCAAAACTAAATAAATTTTAGTAAACTAAACTAAAATACTTAGGACACTTTCATAATTAAAATAAATTTGTAAACATGCATTGAGATGTAATGAAAATTAATGGGAAACCAATATTCATGAGGTGAAATCAATTGCACTAATCACATACACATATCTACATATATAAATTCCACATGAATATGTAAACACAATTTTTAAAAATATGTTATGAAATCATGCAATTTAAATTATATGTGTGGGCATGGAGGACCTACCAAAAGAAATAATAGGATCAAGCCAAGGAACATCAGATCTTGATGTTTTTGATGAAAATCGCCAAACTGGATCAAACATACACTCTCATGAAAATATATATCCTTAATCTTATATACATATTCCCCATTCTACGAGGTAATATGTGCAAGGATGATATATATATATATACACACATATAAACTTATGTACATATTTATGTGTAGCTACACACCACCATGGAGCCAGTAAAGCATTAATAAATTAACCTATAAGGACAAACATCACTTATAAACAATAGATCATTCAAGACACCAAGTCTTATCACTAATTCAATACAATAAAAAATGAAAAAATCATTCAAAAAGAAAAATGGGTGCCTAACTCTAAACACTCAAACACATTCAAAAAAATTATTTCCAATTTCATATTTTAAGAAAAAAAATTCAACTTCCATGTCATGTAAAATGGTCCTTAATACCAAGAATTGATCACGACTCACACCAAGAACCAAACAAGCATATATATTGAGTTTACATTTCCAACCTTTCATAAAATACACAAAAAGGATGAAAAATTATTTTGGAAACAAAAACCATTTAAAAACCATTATTTAAAAAAACATTATTTTATAGGTTCGAATTTCATTTAAAGGAACATCTATGTGTGCACCTATTTCACCCACAGTTGGGCCACATACAATGACCCATAATTTACATACATTTTCATTACATCAGAATTTAAGCACACTTATTACAACATATAACATAACAAGGAAAGGACCGTATCGGTATAGAGTCTTTAGAAACTGGGAAACATAAACATCTAGTTCATAAAGCATCTACTTTGCCTCCCGTTTATTTCATCATATCTAGAGTCCCTTTTTGGAATATCCTACGTAATTACCTTATTCCAGACCTGGGGAAATAAAGCATACAAAAGGGTGAGCTCAAATGCTCAGTAAGGGTAAATAAAAGAAATATCAGTCACATCATATACATAAGAACATAACTTTTGGAAATCATAACCCGTAAAAGAAATCATAATTTCATAACATGGGATAAATCATAGTAGTGAAATGTAATCCCAATAATCATAACTTATAACATGAAACTTTTTGGCATACACACATAATCATAGAGAATCATTTCTTGTTAGTCAAGACTCATTGCCAAGACTATCTTAGTGGACAAAGTCAATTTCTGAACCAAGTTCACTCCTCGTTTCAGTCCTGTTTTACTGAACCGGTTTAACCTGCCATTCCAGCCATGTCTATCTCATGAGATATAAAATCTTTACCTAATGCATTGGAGGGAGATATAGGTCCCACCCATCTCATAATGATACCATTCTTATGTGTGCCACAAAATCATAAACCATACATCATAGCATAACCCATGTAATAAAAATGGGAATCATAAACATCGTGACATCATAAAATAATTCATATAAGATAAATGAATTAATAAAAATATAATTCCATAACAACATAATCAAATCAATGTAATAATATGGATTGAAACATAACCCTTTATTATCTTATATGGAAAATAATTTTGATAAAACACTTGAACTCCATTCTTGAGGAAAATATCCTTTCTGCTTCAAAAACAATTTTCCTTTCTTAACATGTCATACAATTCTAAACTAAAAGAAGTTGATTAAAAATAAACTTGAAAATTTGTAATGAAAGCTTCTTGGAAATAATGTTTTAAAAATCCATTCATGCCGTATAAGTTAAAAAAACATTATTCGTACTTTTGTGCGAAAAGTCCAAAAGTACCTCGTACGAAAAACGACAAAAGATTCCTTTCATATCCTTTACTAAAAACTCACCGAAGGTTAAAATTGGATTTAAACAATTTCATGTGGATGGAAATAATTTTATATACTGAGGAAACATGGATGTGGATGATAAAATACACCCTAGTAAATACTAAAGTATAAACAATCTCGGATAAAAATGAGATTGTGATATTTCCCTTACCGTTGGTCCGATTTGCCTCGTAAGTGTCCAAAACTCCTGTATAATGATTTAAATAATGTTATTTACTTATTACATAATCATAATTATTGTTATTATATCATATATTGTCATATTCTTAGCTTCTTATGAGTAATATTTCATTGCTACTTGTTATTCGGGTGTTTATAACTTTTTGTTCTTATGCGTGTTTTGTCGAATAAATTCTTATTTTTCTATTTAGGTTATAGATAAATAATTTACATAATGGTATTAATGTACTATATATCATATTTATTCATTCAATTCATTTATATAATCAATATGCAATGAAGATCGTGTAGAACGAATCACATCACATCGTAGAGACAGTATTCTGTACGTACGCACGAGCGATGATATCGTTCCCATGATCGTGGAATTTTATTGAAGTGTATGTATACTATTTCAGAATCAATATAACTTTAAAATAATAATATATAGTAATTATTTACATCATTATACTCATCCAAGTATGGTGGTGGGGGAAAATAGTTTACACCACAGCGTGGAGATGGTATTCCGTACGTACGCACGCGCGGTGATTTCATTTTCCATAGGATGGATAGATATTGAAATAGGGTTGTTTTATACTTATAATAACATATCAGTATATGAGTGATACTTATGTTATTTCTTCATAATGAAACAACTAATGAAGAAGATGTTTTAGAAGAACGAATTTGGAAAGGATCGGTAATGGATATTACCTATTTTTGACGCGCCTCTTCTTAACCTCCTCCTAGGGCACTAGGGTTGGTCTTTGAAGAAAACCATAACCTCTAGATTGATTCTAGGGAATTGGGAAAGTACAATTGGCAGGGTTTTTCCGAGATTGAAGGCTCAAATTGGTGTGAGGAGGAGAGGGGGGAGGTTCCCTTTTTTAAGGGAGGAGAGGGGCACCTTTAGAAATATAAGAAATATTAGTTTATATTAAATCACAACCCTACATAAAAACATCCAAAATGACTCATATCCAAAGATTAGATGCGATAGGGTTGTAATATTGTCAACCAATAAAATTTATACATCTTAGGAATTTATTTTAAACATTACCAACTTGATTTATCCTTATTTATCAATTTAATTTTATTTGTGGTAATAATATTCTAAATTTTAAATTATTATTAATAATTACATATGAGTTGTTAATTTTCTATAATTTGACACATTATTACATTTTAGACCATATAAATTTTAATTTATAATTTTTAAATATTTTTGTGATTTTTAAACAATTTTATAATATGTTATTTTAATAAAATAACAATAGTGTTAATTTTGACACTATTCATTTATTTGAATTTAAATAAAATATATACAGAGGATATTTTCGAACTAAAAGCATTAATAGATTAATAAAATGTCATATGTATCTAGAAAATTTGTGTATCACATTGAATAGTGCATATAATAATTATTTTGACATTTTAAAACCATTTATTTGATATTTTAATTAATAAAATAATTTTAACATCACTATTGTGTCATAATTAATGATAATTATTTAATCCCCAAAAATTCTAAATATATTTCTATGATGTAGATAATTGTATTATCTTTCGGGATACTATTCATGTTCGATGTTTCATTAAGTTTATCACCAAATTAAAATTATTATACTTATAAGATTTAAAAAAGTGACATGTTGTCACATTCTTTGGTTTTAATAATAATTAAATTATTTTCATGGACATAAGTCTATTAAATGAATCTAATCCGATACTTAGGTGATATGGGTCGACTTTGAGTCATCCAATGGGATTTTGGAAGGTGTTAGGGTAATTTTATAATCTTATATTTACCCTTAATTACCCGATTTACCTGCAACTATGGTAAATAAAATTTAACGTAGTTACTATTCATAATGCCCAAAAATAAAAAGTAGCCTATTAACATAATTTTGACCCACTGATTCTGAATATGGAATCCATTTTTCAAAATTAAAAACATATAAGTTGCAGTAATTAATTTAAAATAAATCCCGTTGTTAAGAAAACGGGTTTTATAAGTTAAAACATTGACAAAGATTGAAATGTTTTTACCTATGAATTCAATGTGAAATTAATGATAATGACATACATTATATTAAATGGTAAGAATTATATTCTATATATACTTTAAAACCATTCAATATTATAATTTAACCATATAAATTATCTCAATGAAAAAAGTTGTTTTTAATTAAAAATTAGCGTATTTTTACTATTCATCAAAATATGAAAGTTATCAGAAAAATATCAAAAATTTATCCAAAGTAAATTTTTATATCCTAATTAAAAAGAAGAATTTTATTTTGTCAAATTGAACTTATAAATGTGTCAAAAACTAGATTTAATGTGTGTTCTCCATCAAAAGGCGGCAAAACTGCATTTTTTGATAAATACTTATTTTACGCCAAAATATTATTTTGTTCTCATAACATGTTCTAGAAAATGTGTAAAATGAATAATAATGTTGTAAAAATTAAAATTCAGTTAATACTATTCATAACAGCTAGTTTATAATATTATAATAACATATCGTTGTTTAGTGGAACTCGGTATTGCGTACTACACACGCTATCGAGGAAGTTCGCGATTGCGTGCAGTGAAAGATTGCTTTGATGATTTATATAACATAAAAACAAAATATTTCTCATAAAAGTCTCGGGTGTTACATTCTACCCCGCTTAAAATGAATTTCTCCGTTGAAATTTGTCACTTTGTAACAACCAGATGAGGATACCTCTCCCTCATCATATCCTCAAGCTCCCATGTAGCTTCTTCTAATTGGTAGTTCCTCCATAAAACTTTCACCAAGCGAGTGGTCTTGTTTCGTAGGAATTTTTCACTACGATCTAGAATCTCTATCGTTTGTTCTTCATATGAAATACCTTGCTCTAGCGGTACAACTTCTTAGTTGAGTACATGTGAAGGATCAAGTATGTACATTCTCAGGAGAGATACATGGAACACATCATGAACATGAGAGAGATTCGGTGGATGTGCCAATCGATAAGCGACATTCCCAAAATGAACCAGTATTTCGAAAGGACCGATATATCTAGGGCTCATCTTCCCCTTCTTTCCAAATCTCATGACCCTCTTCCAGGGAGATATTCGTAAGAACACTTTATCACCCACTTCAAACTCTAGGTCTTTTCTTCGGTTGTCATCATATCTTTTCTGTCGACTCTGAGCTGCTCTTATGTGTTGTTGAATAGATTGGACCTTTTCTACCATCTCTTCAACAATATCAGGTCCTAATAGCTTTCTTTCCCCAACTTCATCCCAGCAAGCTGGAGTCCTGCATTTCGTTCCATAAAGAGCATCATAAGGGTCCATCTGAATACTGGAGTGAAAGCTATTATTATAAGAAAATTCCAACAAAGGTAGGTGTTGATCCCAACCACCTTTGAAATCAATAGAGCAAGATCTCAACATATCTTCTAGAGTTTGAATTGTTCTCTCATAATGACCATCTGTCTGAGGATGATATGTAGTGCTGAAACTCAACTCTGTATCCAGAGTATGCTGAAGACATCTCCAAAACATTGAGGTAAACCTCGGATCCCGATCAGATATAATAGAATGTGGTACTCCATGCAATATTACCACTTCCTTCACATATATCCTGGAAATCTGATCTAGAGAGAAATCCTCTCTAATAGCGATGAAGTGTGCAGACTTTGTAAGACGATCAACTATGACCCAGATAGGATTATTGCCTTTGGATGTTTTACGAAGTCCTGTGACAAAGTCTATAGTGATGTTTTCCCATTTCCATTCGGGTATGGGTAATGGTTGTAACATCCCATTAGACTTATGTCTCTCAGCTTTAACTTGCTGACAAACCAAGCATCGATAGACATATTCAACAACATCTCATTTTATTCCATCCCACCAGAAGTACTCTTTCAGGACCCTGTACATCTTCATGCTTCTAGGATGAATAGAGAATGAATAACTATGAGCCTCATCCAGCAGCTCCTTCTTTAATTCAGGGATGGGAGGAACACAAACCCCATTCCTGAACATTGTTATCCCATCACAATCAAGGTTGAATTCAGGAACATTTCTCACCTTCTTTTGTAACTCAAAATCTTCTTTCCCTGCCTCTTTAATCATCAAATGTTTAGATGGTTGAACATTCATTTGAGAAGGATACGATTTTTCCCCTTTAATTATAATTCCAAGATCCATCCTTTGTAAATCCATTAATATTGGATCTTTTGTGATCCTCATCATGGATAAAAAGGCATGGTCTTGTCAACTTAATGCATCTTCCACCTTGTTTGCTTTCCCAGGGTGGTAATGAATTGAGCAGTCGTAATCCGTAATCAGCTCTAACCATCTTCTTTGGTGCATATTCAGCTCTTTTTGTGTGAAAAAATACTATAAACATTTATGATCAGTATAAATACGACACATTTCACCATAAAGGTAATGCCTCAAAATCTTTAATGCAAAGATTACAGCAGCTAACTCCAAATCATGATTTGGGTAATTTTTCTCATGTATTTTCAACTGTCGCGAGGCATAAGATATCACCATATCATTTTGCATAAGAACACACCCCAAACCCTTCTTGGATTCATCACTGTAGATCACAAACCTTTCTCCACTACAAGGCAGTGTGAGCATAGGTGCACTGGATAACCTTCTTTTCAACTCCTTGAAAATCTCTTCACATTCCTCCATCAAAACAAACTTAACTCCTCTCCGAGTCAACTTGGTGTGTGGATTTGATAATCGTGAACAATCTTTCACAAAATGTCGATAATATCCAGCCAAACCAAGAAAACTTCGGATCTCAGTCACTGTTGTTGGTCTCGACAATCTTTTGATAACCTCTGTTTTTGCTGGATCCATAGATATCCCTTCTTTTGAGATTATGTGACCCAAAAATGAAACTCTTTGAAGCCAAAATTCACACTTGGTAAATATGGCATAATGCTTCTCCTTTCTCAAGGTCTTCAATATAATTCTCAAGTGATCATCATGTTCTTCCTTGCTCTTTGAATATACACGAATATCCTCTATAAAGACTACCACAAACTGATCAAGATAGTCTCTAAAGACTCTATTCATTAGATCCGTGAAGATAGAAGGGGAATTAGTAATACCAAATGTAATTACTATAAATTAATAGTGTCTATACCTTGTACGGAAAGCCGTCTTTGGTATATCCCCCCTTTTGACCCTTAATTGGTGATAACCTGAATGAAGATCAATCTTGGAAAAGTATTGAGCTCCTCGTAGTTGGTCAAATAAGCCATCAATGCGTGGGAGATGATATTTGTTCTTGATAGTGATCTTGTTAAGTTCTCGATAATCAATACAGAGTCTCATTGATCCATCTTTCTTCTTAACAAACAGAACAGGTGCTCCCCAAGGTGACACACAAGGGCGTATGAACCCCTTCTCAAGATTATCTTGGAGTTTCTTCTTCAATTCCTATAACTCAATTGGGGCCTTTCTATATGGTGTCTTTGAAATAGGCAAAGCACCTGGTACGAGTTCTATTGAAAAATCAACTTCACGATTTGGTGGGAGACCTAGTAATTCCTCCGGAAACACATCATCAAACTCTCATACAATGGGAATATTCTTAATCGTGAGTTTCTCACCAACCATTTGAGATAAATAACCTTCATTTAGTGGAATCAATACCCATAAAATGGAATAAATTTCCACTGCAAGGTTATGTTCATCCTTGCATCGATACATGATCGTAGATTGATCTGGAATATGAAATGTGACTTCCCTTCTTTGGCAATTGATATGAACTCCATGTAGAGAAATCCAATCCATGCCATGAATGACATAAAATTACACTATAGAAAGGATCACAAGATTTGCAGGATTCACTTTCCCACAAACATCAATCGGAGAAGAATTATAAACTTTTGATGCGATTGTTGTGCCATTAGTGGTAGTCACAGCTAACTCAACATATAACTGTTGAGGTAATACTGTGATATCCTTAGAAAATTATTCATAAATAAAGGAGTGGGTGGATCCAAAATCAAATAAAAAATTTATTACTTTAGAGTGGATGGTAAGTGTACCTTTCACCACATCGTTATCATACTCCACATCGCTAATAGAAATTGCATGTGACTTTCCTTTGTCTTTAGCCTTAAGAGTTTGTTGACGTCAACCATCATCATAAACCCTTGGATTTGGGAATTGATTGGAATAATGCCCCATATCCTTACACTTGAAACATTGAAGTGTAGTAGGTTCATTCTATGTTTCCCTTCCTTTGTTTTCATCATTAGACATCTTCTTCCCATCATTGCGGCATTCAAATGCCTGATGACCTTCCTTTACACATTTGAAACATTTACTTGTCCCTTTAAGACAACTCCCCCCATGTTTCTTTCTACACTTTGAGCATAAGGGAAAGCTCATATTCTTTTCAGTGTGTACTTTAGATTTTCCTTTAAATTCCATTTTCCTCTTCTTATCAAACCCATATGACTAATGGGTTACTCCAATCTCCATCTTGACTTTGAGAGCACATCGAACGATTTCCTCGTAGCTATTGAAGTCCAATATGGCTAACGCCCTTCAAAGACTTGGTTTTAAGCAACTAAAAATTCGATCGATCTTATTCCCAGGTTGGATAATAATACCAGAAGTGTACCATGCATGTCTTGTAAAATTTTCTTCATAAGTACCAACAGATTCATCATCCTTTTGCTTCAGTTCAAGAAACTCTTTCTCCATCTTTGTTCGGAGAATACGAGGGAAGTACTTATTGAAAAATATGTTCTGGAACTCGTCCCATTCCATGGACTCAATATCATCCCTTTTCCTCGAATTCTTAATAAGATTCCACCATTGTTCAGCATCTCCTTCCGAACGATACCCAGCTAGGATGACTTTATCATGTTCAGAACATTGAAGAACTGAAAATATCTTTTCAGTATTACTAATCCATTGTTCAGCAACTAATGGATCAGTAGACCCACTGAAAGAAGGTGGACGCTGCCTCATGAAGGATTCAATAGAATGTTGCTCCTTCCTTTGCTTGTTTGGAAGTCATGCATGATTCATAGCTTGAGAAAGTTGTGTGAGAATGGCTACAATATTTTTCATTCCAGCTCCCATAACGTTTGGTTGCTCAGGGGGAAAATCATTGCATTGCCCGTCGCATTCTGCATTAACATGGTTCCTTCGGGTACCAGTCATTGACTAAAACCAAGAAGAATTGTGTGAGCAACAGTAATTGTAATAGTAAAACCACTTAATCTAAAATAAAATTTCACACATAAGGTCTTATCATAGTTTGTTCATGGCCATTTCTAAAACACTAATATTGTGTTCTATGCTTAGACTTATCCTTAGGATTCTTACTAAGGCTTTCACATCCTAGTTTCCAAAGGTTGACTATACCTTTCCTCTGATACCAAATATAATGACCCATACTTTACATACATTGTCATTACATCAGAATTTAAGCACAATTATTACAACATATAACAAAACCAGGAAAGGACCGTATAGGTATAGAGTCTTTATAAACTGGGAATCATAAACAACTGGTTCATAAATCATCTACTTTTCCTCCCGTTTATTTCATCATATCTAGAGTCCCTTTTTGGAATATCCTACTTAATACCCTTCTTCCTGGCCTGGGGAAATAAATCTTACAAAAGGGTGAGCTCAAATGCTCAGTAAGGTTAAACAAAAGAAATATCAATCACATCATATACATAAGAACATAACTTTTGGAAATCTTAACCTGCAAAAGAAATCATAATTTCATAACATGGGATAAATCATAGTAGTGAAATGTATTCCCAATAATCATTACATAAAACATGAAACTTTTTGGCATACACACATAATCATAGATAATCATTTCTTGTTAGTCAAGACTCATTGCCAAGACTATCTTAGTGGACAAAGTCCATTTCTGAACCGAGTTCACTCCTCGTTTTAGTCCGGTTTCACTGAACCAGTTTAACCTTCCGTTCCAGCCATGTCTATCTCATGAGATATAAAATCGTTACCTAATTCATTGGAGGGAGATATAGGTCCACCCATCTCATAATGGTACCATTGTTATGTGTGCCAAAAAATCAGAAACCATACATCATAGCATAACCCATGTAATAAAAATGGGAATCATAAACATCGTGACATCATAAAACAATTCATATAAGATAATGGAATTCATAAAAATATAATTACGGCACAAAATAATCAAATAAATGTAATAATAGGGATCGAAACATAACCCTTTATTATCTTAGATGGAAAATAATTTTGATAAAACACTTGAACTCCATTCTTGAGAAAAATATCCTTTCTGATTCAAAAACACTTTTCCTTTCTTAACATGTCGTAAAATTATAAACTAAATGAAGTTGATTAAAAATAAACATGAAAACTTTTAAAGGATGCTTCTTGTAAATAATTTTTTAAAAATCCATTCTTTCCATATAAGTTAAAAAAAACATTCTTCGCACTTTTGTCAGAAAATTCAAAAACTACCTCGTATGAAAAACGACAAAAGATTCATTTTATATCATTTACTAAAAAATCACCGAAGGGTAAAAGTGGATTTAAACAATTGTAGGTGGATGGAAAAATATTACATATTGAGGAAACATGGATGTGGATGATAAAATACACCCCAGTAAATACTAATGTATAAACAATCTCGGATAAAAATGAGATTGTGATATTTCCCTTACCTTAGGTCTGATTTGCCTCGTAAGTGTCTGAAACTCAAGTATAATGATATAAATAATGTTATTGACTTATTCCATAATCATAATTATTGTTATGATACCATATATGGTCATATTCTTAGCTTCTTAGTAGTAATATTTCATTGATACTTGTTATTCGGGTGTTTATAACTTTTTGTTCTTATGCGTGTTTTGTCAAATAAATTCTTATTATTCTCTTTAGGTTATAGATACATCATTCCCAGAATGGTATTAATGTACTATATATTATATTTATTCATTAAATTCATTTATATAATCATTATGAAATGATGATCATGTAGAACGAATCGCATCACATCGTGGAGACGGTATTCCGTACGTACGCACGAGCGATGATATCGTTCCCATGATCGTGGAATTGTATTGGAGTGCATGTATACTATTTCAGAATCAATATCACTTTACAATAATCATATATAGTAATTATTTACATCATTATACCCATCCAAGTAAGGTGGTGAGGGAAAATAGATTACAGCACGGCGTGGAGACGGTATTCTGTACGTACGCACGCACAGTGATTTCGTTTTCCATAGGATGGATAGATGTTGAAATAGGGTTGTGTCATACATATATTAGCATATCAGTATATGAGTGATACTGATGTTATTACTTCATAATGAAACAACTAATTAAGAATATGTTGAATAAGAAAGAATTTGGAAAGGATCAGAAATGGATATTACCTCTTTTTGACGCGCCTCTTCTTAACCTCCTCTTAGGGCACTAGGGTTGGTCTTTGAAGAAGACCAGAACCTCTAGGATGATTCTAGGTAAGTGGGGAATTAAAATGGTCAGTGTTTGGCCGAGCTTGAAGGCTCAAATTGGCGTGAGGAGGAGAGGGAGGAGGTGCCCTTTTATAAGGGAGGAGAAGGGCACCTTTGGAAATATAAGAAATATTAGTTTATATTAAATCCCAAACCAACATAAAAACATCCAAAACGACTTATATCCAAATATTAGATGAGATAGGGTTGTAATATCATCAACCAATAAAATTTAGACATGTTAGGAATTTATTTTAAACATTACCAACGTGATTTATCCTTATTTATCTATTTAATTTTATTTGTGGTAATAATATTCTAATTTTTAAATTATTATTAATAATTACATATGTGTTTTGAATTTTCCATAATTTGACACTTTATGACATTTTAGACCATATAAATTTTAATTTATAATTTTTAAATATTTTTTTGATTTTTAAAGAATTTTATAATATGTTATTTTTATAAAATAACAATAGTGTCAATTTTGACACTATTTATTTATTTGAATTTAAATAAAAATATATACAGAGGATATGTTCGAACTAAAAGCTTTAATAGATTATTAGAATTTCATATGTATCTAGAAAATTAGTGCATCACATTAAATAGTGAATATAATAATTATTTTAATATTTTAAAACCATTTATTTGATATTTTAATTAATAAAATAATTTCAACATCACTATTGTGTCATAATTAATGATAATTATTTAATCCCTAAAAATTTTAAATAAATTCCTATGATGTATATAATTGTATTAGATTTCTGGAGGCTATTCATTTTTGATGTTTCATTAAGTTTGTCACCAAATTAAAATTATTATACTTATAAGATTTAAGAAAGTGACATGTTGTCACATTCTTTGGTTTTAATATTAATTAAATTATTTTCATCAACAAAAGTCTATTAAATGAATCTAATCTGACCCTTAGGTGATATGGGTCGACTTTTAGTCATCCAATAGGATTTTGGCAGGTGTTAGGGTAAGTTTATAATCTTATATTTACCCTTAATTACCTGATTTACCTTCAACTATGGTAAATAAAATTTACCGTAGTTACTGTTCATAATGACCAAAAATAAAAAGTAGCATATTAACATAATTTGGACCCACTGATTCTGAATATGGAATCCATTTTTCAAAATTCAAAACATATAAGTTGCAGTAATTAATTTAAAATAAATCCCGTTGTTAAGAAAATGGGTTTTATAAGTTAAAACATTGCCAAAGATGGAAATGTTTTTACCTATGAATTCAATGGGAAAGTAATGCTAATGACATAAATTATATTAAATGGTAAAAATATATTCTATCTATACTTTAAAACCATTCAATATTATAATTTAACCATATGAATTATCTCAATGAGAAAAGTTGTTTTTAATTAAAAATTAGCGTATTTTTACTATTCATCAAAATATTAAAGTTATCAGAAAAATATCAAAAATTTATCAAAAGTAAATTTTTATATCCTGATTCAAAAAAAGAATTTTATTTTGTCAAATTGAATATATAAATGTGTCAAAAACTAGATTTAATGTGGGTGCGCCATCAAAAGGCGGAAAAACTGCATTCTTTGATAAATACTTATTTTACCCAAAAAAATTATTTTGGTCTCTTACCATGTTCTAGAAAATGTGTAAGATGAATAATAATGTTGTAAAATTTAAAATTCAGTTAATACTATTCATAACGGCTAGTTTATAATATTATAATAATATATCGTTGTTCAGTGGAACTCGGTATTGCGTACTACACATGCTATGGAGGAAGGTCGTGATTGCGTGCAGCGAAAGATTCTTTTGATGATTTACATAACATAAAAACAAAATATTTCTCATAAAAGTCTTGGGTGTTACACCAACATCCAATGGAACAACCAACCATTAAAAGGACACCTAAAAGTATTTTAAAAAAACTACCACTTTCTTTAAAATCACATCCAACTTCTCACATTATTTAGAGAACAAAAAACAAGCCCCTTGAACCCATAAAACCCCATTCCAAAACATTTTAAACTTTAAACAAGTCATATCATCATTAACTAAACACAACAAAGAAGTTCACAAATAGATAACTTCCATCACACCATATTTAATGCTAAACATTGAATGGAAACCCCCAATACCATTTAGAGGAATAACAACATTTAAAATAAACATCCTAAGTTCTAAGAAACATGGAATTGAACATAAGTATCCATGAGAATCTATTTTTCACAATTTTTTTTAAAAAAATACTATAATAATAACATAAAGGGTGTCAATGTTGTGTTAAAAAAATTGTTAAATTTTTTTAAAATGAAAAGCATCAATATAAATGAATTAGAAAGGAATATTTATGGATTCCCCTTCCTCAATGACGAGATACTGCTATGCTGCTTTAGTGGAAGGATGATCTACTCGCTACAGACCAACCACATGCCTAAACAAATGAAAAAACATGCGTATTAAAATTCATGCCATTAGGGTGTGGTTAAATTGAATGAAAACCCCTAAACCTAATTGAGATAAATATCAGGGGAAGGTTTGTTAGACAAGGATGATTCTCCAAGGAAGATCATGACTGGTCGAAATGGGAGAGGGAGTAGGGGGGATCTGCCGCTATTTGAGTAGGCCAGACGGAGGATGGGGACTCTATAGTGGGAGGTCTGGCCAGAGCTAGGGTTGGTTTCACCAACATAATAGAATGGAGTAAGGTGGTAAGCTGGAATTTCGAAGAGGGTGCGGCTAGCCGGCAGAGGGCATAGGGTGGTGAGGGCGGTGGTCAGGAGTTTCTGCGAAAGGGTGTCCAGAGTGCGGAGAGGTGAGAGGGGAAAGAACTGGGGAAGGGGGGGGGGTGTCTAGGTGCAATAGGATGTGTGAAGGGGAGGGGGTTAGGGTTTCCAAATTGTTTTATATCAATAATAATAATAATTATTACTATCATATTACACTAAACATGAAAAAAAAAATACTAAGAATAATAATAATAAAACAATAATAATACTAATAACAATATTAATAATTTTAATATTAATACTAATAATAATAACAAATAAAATTTTAATGTTATGAATAATTATAATAGTTCTAAAAGTAATAATTTCATGAATTTAATTTTAAATAATAAAAATAGTAATAAAAAATTATTGATAATTATATTAATAACAAATTTTAAATAAAAAATATTATTTACTATTCTTAATAATAACAATATTGTTATCTACATAGTATTATTATTATTATTACATTTTAAACATTTCACATATATCAATTTCATAAAACCTAATTTATTTTGAATGATAGATATTTTCATGGGAACTTAGGCCGACCACGTGGCTACCGCCAACCGTGCGGTGCCCACACACTGGACTGAATCCCACCAAAGTCATTATACATAAAAAAATTTAAATCTGGACCAAACCCTGACATTTACCCATGTAACCAATGCCACGAAGTAATAAAATTACCATAAATTTTAAATCCATGGTGTTACATTTCTCCCCAGCATATAGACATTCTACCCTCGTTAGTCAACCAGCTGTGCGATAGACAGAACATGAATCCATGCCTGATTCACTCCAAAAAAAACCACAACATAAGAGAATAGAAGAACCCAAGGGTCTTCTCCCCACAACAAGAACTCAACTAGCATAGAAATTTAACACCCGGACATACAAATCTAGGAAGGGGGTAATGTAAGAACTCCCAACCGATCGAAACTAACATCAATAGCATGATAATAAAAACACCTCTGCTCAAACATGGAACTCTGAATGAATACCAAAAACTCCCAACACTATAGGAAAACCATTGAGAAAAACATAACCCAATCAGTGAACCTGAGAATTACTAAAAAAATAGACTCTTCCATAGGTAATTACATCTCTAAACAAACACAGTTAAACTGAGATCATCCCTTATAAGGGAAACACACTTTCAGAAAAATGCAATATTTAGAAAACTGTAATCATACAAATGGAACTTTTTGATTATAATAGAAAAACATCATCGTATGCACCCATTGAAATGATAAACGTAATAAATAGTAAAACATAAACACTACAGAAATAAGAAAAAAAAATTCTCAAAACTTACCACTACCAACACAGATCACAAAACTCGAACCAAGGATTCACACTCCCCATAAACTCTTGATTGTGTACATGATTCAGCCGATGACCTATAGTAAGGGCTCTGATGGTTGATGCATCTACTGTGTTATAGCCAGGAAATGTAATCCTCTAATCACTATGTATCATCAGGTGTTTCTTCATTCAGAACATCCCTAGATTACCCAAACACCCGGAACGAGCGAACATCTTTAGAAAAAAGTGACATGATTGCTTTGTGTGACTTAAACCTCCACAGTGATGGAACACCATTGAATGATATGATTAACAATATGATATAACCAATAAAGAGGGATATTTAGAAATAGGTATCTTTGGCACATAGTACTCTCTATATGGGTAACCTCCACAAGAAACTGGATATGTTGGATTTCAAACCATATGTGCTCTTGAGACAAAATCAGCTAAGAATGCCTCATCCCCCAGCTTCTTGAAATGATGTTCCATAGAAGGGATGAACCACTTCATGATCTATGGACAAAGACCCCCAAGAAAAAAATACTTCTTCATCAGATCCTATGACACTACATCAAGAAAAAAGGACACATGTTCCGTGAATTGGTCTACATATGCCTTTATCGTCTGTTCCCCTTATGTAATATGCATAATCTCTTCCTATTTTTCGTATTCACCTCATTAGGTATGAACCATTAGTTGAAGGTAGATTTAATGAAATCCCACATTTCATCGATGGTAAGGAGAAAACCCCACATTCCTCTATTGATGGACCATTGAACAGACCTCAAATGGCACACACACTAACTAATTTAGGAGTTCCCAATATCACGAAGATGTGCTTGACTACTTCAAGACACTCTCCTGCCTCTAACATACCCCAATCACTCTGAAGGATATGCAATGTACGATAATGACAAAAAAATGGGCAAGACTTATCAGAAACCATGAGGACCTTTCTGGGCACTATTTTCTGAATAAAATATAAAACACATAGAAAAAACCTGTATCAAGAAGAAGAAACATTATTGAAAGTTCCTTCATAAAAAAACCATGTCAAAACCGAAAAAAATATAAACACTTCCAAAAGAGTCCATTTCACAAACCTCATCTGGAAAACAATTTCAACCCATTAATTTCAAATAAACACCCTTGGATCCCACAAACTATCTTGTATGCATCCATGCATTCAATTTCTTCACCAATTTCAAACAATAACCATATTTTGAAGCCAAAAAAGATTCCATTGAAACCAATTTTATGAATCCCAATTCCATTTAAATGAAATTATCATCATTTCCAAAATCTATTTTCATTTTCCAAAACACAATTATACCAACCATAAACACGATTAAACACCACTTACACCAAACTACCAGAGAGAGTGACTAGTGTATACGCGCAACTAGGTGACATGGTATTAAGACATGCCCCAAGTTAGAAACAACATTAAGAAGAACATGATGTATACACTGGATTAACGCATGGGTCACTACTCCATGAGAAATCACAAGATGACACCAGATCTCATCCATTGTCTTCACTCAATCTAAAACAAACCATAAAAATACAAGGACTCAATTCTCAGACTACCCCTAGGTACAAGTGGTTTGGAACGAGGAAGGGTTTGTGGAACTCTTCCCACACCTACCTCCCCAATCTCGACAATCCTAATCTCCATCTACTAGAGACCCCCAATTAACATGTTCCTCCACTAATACCATTCTTTCACAAACCGACTCGGGTTTACCGTGAAACAGCCACCCATGCTAGCTCGAGACATGGACCAAGTGACGTTGATGATCCCCACGTACTGGAAACTAGTGTCAGGAATCAAAACAAACATGTGGGAACAATTGTTTTCACAAATAAAACACATGTAAATGATCAAAAAACTAACAATAAAATAAAATCTAGCATTATAAAGTGAGAATGTATAAAATGCACATACCTCCTAGTAACCTGCAATGTCACCAAATAAATCAATACGAGGCTTGGTCCATAAGCATTGTTAAACATTGATAACCGGAAATTGAAAATATAGAGTAGTTGCGAGCACTGAGATGCTCAACAGGAATGCCAAAATAAATCACGCCCGATGCCGCACCAAAAAAATGAATTCCATTCTTGATAATTTGAAAATATGATATATAAAAATATAGTTTTCCAATACTTTATCAAAAAAAATGTAACAATCATTTAATTTTTAAAAAACAACCTTCTTGAATTCCATTTATTAAATCAATTACAAAAGCATATAAGTAATTGTAATGAATTCTGTTTAAAACCAAAAAGTACCAAAAGAGGTACTTTATTATAAAAAGAAAAGTAAAAGTGTCGTGAGATCAAACACATAAATGTTCCATAAATTAAATTAGGAATACACAATTATGTAACCATGGGAATTTACTAAACATCCATAGAGAGATCCCTGGATGTACATGGTTTAGAGCAACCATCCAAAATATGGTGAAGCTCCATGTTCAATAACTAACTAGATACCCTAAGGCGACCTCAATATTTTACGAAACCACTTGTCCTAAAGTAAAATCCAGGGGTACCAACCAATCTAATTGGAGTTGTTCAGAAACCAACACTTAACCCTCTAAAATATGCCCATGAAACTGTGGTGGTGATAGTAAGGATGTGTGAGTTGGAGGCCCTCACACGCATGACTCACCTTACCTTCCATCATTGCACTTGCATACCTCAAATATAGACAACTTATATGGTAACCCATAAAAGGATATCCCTCAAATAGAGGTTCCCACAATATATATATATATACATGTATACATATTATGAACAAGCTACCAACAAGTCTGTCATGCAACAAGAACATTAAAACCATTTGACAAAGCCATTTATGTTTCTAACTGGCCATTCAAACATTCAAAGTGAGATAAAGAATCAACAAGGACTTTAATATCATAATTCCAATATTCCATGAAAATATTCCAATCCAAATTCATTTCACTAATCCATTTTTGATTCATGATTAAAAACAAACAACACACTTAAAAAGTTCCAAATGGGCCTTCATGTCATTGAGTTGTCAAACCACGCTTAACGGTTCCAAACAAGTTAGGTTTTAAGAATCATTTAACCAAATATTTTTAGTTTGAAAAATTACACTTCACAACTATAGATATTTTAGTAAAAAAATCTAAAACATTAATGACATATTCATAATTAAAATAAATTTTTAAACAGGCTTAGAGAAGATATGAAAATTTAGGGGAAACCAAACTCAAAGAGGTACATTCCATTCCATGAAACACATATGCATATCTACATTTATAAATTCTGCATGAATATGTAAACACACTTTTTAAAATAACTGTTAAGGAATCATGGAATTTAAATGTAAGGCGTGGCATGTAGGACCTACCTCAAAATGGAAGTGGATCAAGATTAAGCACATTAACTCTTGAAACGTTTGATGAAAATATCCCACACTATCACACACTTACATTATTATATATATATGAGTGTGTAAGAAAATGTACATATTGCCTACTCCATGAGGAAATATGTTCACGAGCGATATACAGAGATATATATATAGATATACATACCAATGTATTTATTGGTGTGCACCAAAAATGATCGTTAAAATATTTAATTAATTAACCTATAAGGACCAACATAATTTAGAAACAATTTACCATTTAAGAATCAACCTCTTATCTTTATTTAAAAATGTTGACAAAACATACAATGCACTCAAAATACAAAATGAGTTCTTATCTTTACCCACCCGAACACATTAACCAAAATTATTTCACAATCCACATTTATTGAAAAACATGCAACTTTCTAGTCAAGCCAAATGGGGCCTAATTACATGCATTGACCATAAATCACACAAAGATCCAAATGACTATATATATTGTGTTTAAATTTTAAATCATTCATGAAATCCAAACATAGGAAAAAACAATATTTAGGAAACAAAAACCATTTAAAAAACCAAGGTTTTAAAAAAGCACTTTTTAAAGGTTCTGTTTTCGTTCATTGGAACTTCAATGTGTGCACCTAGGGTATTCATTGATGTGAAAACTTCCAATAGAACACCCAACCACCATAAGGTATCCCATAACTATTTTAAAAAAACCACCACATTCTTCGAAACCACGACCAACTAATCACATTATTTAGAGAATATAAAACAATCCCCTTGCAACTATATAAACCTTTTCCAAAACATTTTACACGTTATAAAATTCATAGAAACACTAAACCAAACACACCAAACCATGTTCACAAATATACAACTACCATCACACCATAATTAATGTGAAAAATTTAATAAAACCCTAATTATATTGATAGGAATAATATCATTTAAAACAAACACCATAACTTCTAAGACCCTAGGAATTGCACATAAGTAACAATGAAAATATATTTTTCCCAAAGCTATATAATTTAAAAATTCTATAATAATATCAACAAGGGTTCCAAAAAAGTGAGAACCAACTTATAAAATTTATTTGAAATGACAAGCATCAATGGAAATACCTCAGAAAGAAAAAAGTGAGGATTTACCTACTTCAAAGGTGTGTGACCGCTATGACACATAAATTAAAGGAAGAACAACCCGCTATGGACCAAAAACACACCTAAAACAATGAAAAAAACTGGCGAATTACAATTCGTGATATTAGGGATTGGTTAAATTGATGGAAAACCTCCAAAACTAAGGGAGAAGAATACCGGTCGAATGGTTGTCAGAAAAGGAGGATTCACCAGAGAAGACCATGACTGGCCAGAGTGGGAGAGGGAGTAGGTGTAATTTCCACCGCTAATGTACGTTGGACAGAATTTAAGGACACTTGATCGAGAGGTTTGGTCGGAGCAGGGGTTTGGTTTGTCAGTGCATGGGAAGGCAGCAAGGGGTGAGGCCGAAACTGCGGCAAGGGTGGGGATTATATGGACCCATCCTTTAACATTTCATAATCTTGAATTAAATGAATAATTTACATTGAGGATCTTTTCTGGTTTATACTTTTAGAGATTTAGGTCATAACATATACATAACAACTTGAATATTACATGTAGACACATCTACCTAGTTTCCAATTTTTTCATAAAATAAAAACTCTTTGAAGAAAAGAGTCATGTCTAGTTCCATGTTTTAGATATCATGGATTTTCCATGATCCCATCCATGACCCTATTACACTTTATATATTCTGAAAAACATTTCAAAAACATGGGATGTACATAAAAAGCTCAGTAAAGGATACCCAAAGTTGGAAAACTATTAGTTTTTTAAAACAACTTGTCAACCATGAATACTTTATCATAAGTAATAATTTTCATGTTTAAGAAGTTGTAAATACTCTTCATTGAATTAAATATCAATACATACGATTTTGTAACCTAAATATTACCATAAAACACATATTAAGAACACATAACATTAAAAGGTAACTTGGGACATAAACATACCTAAATGGAATAACAATAAACCCAACTTCCACACATATCACTAAATGGAATATCCATACGGCCGACTTCCATACACAATTATTTAGAGGTTATAACGTAACCACCCTTATTGGTTTATCATGCCACCACCCATCATTTTGTTTATCACGTAACCACCCATCAAATGTCCAAGTACCATAATAAAATAATAATACATAAAATATTTAAAAAATAAAAATTTGACACATAACATTTAATTTGAAATCAAATGAAATAATTTCAATATATTGAAATAATCAATCCTTTTCACAAACATTTTCAATACCAAAATATCCAAAAATAGAATAAGGGATTTTTTTTCATTTTAGAAAATATCAAGGCTTATAGAGGAAGATAAATAATGATTACAACGGTGGTGAGGAAACTTTCGCTGAAAACATTAAAAGCATTCCTTTTCTCATTTAGTAAAATATGTCATAGAAGAAATATTCCCTTTGAATGAAATGAAAAGTAAACGGGGTTTATACACCATATTAAAGAAAGTCATGTATAAAAATATACCTCAATGAAAGGAGATTGAGACAAAGTTCCTTAAAAAGATCATTTTTAAAATAAAATAGATTGATAATGTGTATTCAATATATGTACACATAAAGAGTGTTTAAATATAGGATAGAAAATAATCGTAGCATGGAATAATCAAGTAGTAGCAGATTAACCCAATGAAGGGAAATTGGGTTACGAAGTTCCCTTACCTCGTGTTCGACTTGACATGTTCATTCTTTAATTTCCTGATTAACAAACTAAAGATAATTTCTATGTTCTTAAGAAACTTTTTCAAGTTCATTATTCATTTTATATCACTTATTACCATGTTATAAATATTATGTAATAATTTATGTTAATAATGGTTGTTTTGTCGATATTTGGTACATGAGTCAAAAATGGACTTTTTATAATTACAAGTTGTTCATGTGGTCAAAAGTTAATTATATCTAGAATTATATACATGATGTAGATATCATATATATAATGTATATCTAGTATATACATGTATTTATAATATTACAAAACATTTAGAGGTAAGAAATTTAATGCACCGTTAATGGAGATGGTAAGTCGTACGTACGCATGAACACAACTTTCATTTCTATTTTGTATTTAATATAATGAAATCATAATAATAAATTGGTATATAATTATTCCAGTATAATATCATATATAATATTATTAACTCTATCTTTTATATGTCCCACATATGTCATGAAAAGGTCATATAACTTTTAAGGGTCTTTAGGTTGCACATCATCAAATGAAATTACCATGCTTACCCATAATGTGAACCATAAAGGCATGCAATAAATGGATAATACATAAGAATAAAGAATAAATAAAAATAATATATATCATATATAAATACAATTCCATCTTAATTGCCACCATGATATGTAGTAGGATATGATCAAAAAAACATTATTTTGTGAGGCATTAGTTTTCCATCAACATAAACAATTTGTTCTTCACCCATTTGATGGAGGTGTCTCTATGTGTAGATGGAATAATTCTCATAAAAATCATAGTATATTGAGGAAAATATTTTTGTTATAAAATAATGTAATCAAAAGTGTTTAGGGGTTGTAGAATTAAAATAAAAGAAAAAAAGTTAAGAAAAACTGTTACCTTTAATTTGGGTAACTCACTTTGGTGTAATCCAAAAAGGGTTTCTTGAAGTGCCTTCTGCCAATGGTAACATTTCTATGAGGAGGAGAGGGATGTAGAGAGATTAATTGGTCGGAGTTTGGATGATACACGGGGCTTGAGATGTGTGAGTAATGAGTTAGAAGTGGTGTCCTTTTATAAGGGGGAGTAGGGTCTCTTTAAAAAATATTGAAACAATTATTTAATTATAAATTTAACATTGGTTTCAAAAAGTAAAAAAATAATTAATGTCGAATATATGATGACTCATGGTCGAAATAAAATCATCCAATAAGAATTGGACATGTTTGGGATATTATTTAAATATTTATAATCTTATTTGTTTAAATCATTTATTAATAATGTAAATATTGCATCATTATTATGTCATAAATAATTTATTTTAGTTGATTTATAAAAACTATAAAAAATTAATATTATGTAGGAAGTATTTTTAGATTTCCAATTATATTTATAGTATAAAATATAACTTACATAACACAATTTAAAATTTAATTTACTAAAAGATTTTTTTATATGTCATTTTTGTCGTTAATTTAAATTAATTAAAATAAAGTTTCAGTATCACTTTTAAGTGGCTCCATGGGGTCCCAAATTCAACCCAAGGATTCCAATGGTTGGACATGACTCGTCTAATAATGTTAGGAGAAGTGTTAATGCAATTTGGAATTATTATAATATTCTTTTTACCTTGAATTACCCTATTTACCTTTAACTACGGTAAATAAAAGTTAAAAGCTACTATTCACCAATAATTATGTTCATCTTATTGAAAAACATTTTAATTACTAATAACTACCATTTATGTCGGATTTTCAAAATTAAATTCACAGAAGTGGTAAAATATCATTTAAATGAAAAAGTTGGTTTCTAAACTACCACTAAGTGGTTTCACTATTCATCAAAAATTGATGTTTTTTAGAAAAATACCAAAAATTCAGCCTAAGATATATTTGATATTCTGAATTAAAAAATGATGTCTATCTCAAAAAATTCAAAACATATATGTTCCATTAATTAATTTAAAAATTAATTCCCTTTATAAAAATAAATAGCCTACTTTTAAGAAACAATATCTATCAAATGATTGACAATTGTTTCTGTCCAATTTCAAAGTGAAATTAATTCAATTAAAACCATTGGATTAAATGGTAAAAATATAATCTAATTACAACTTAATAATAAATAAAAAGATAACCTAACCATAAAAATAAATTATATTAAAACGTATTTTTTAATTAAAATACAGTATTTTTCACTATTCTTTAAAAATGAACAATATCAGAAAAAATACCAAAATTTCATCCAAAGTAAATTTTAATGTCCTGATTCTAAATAAGAATTTTATTTTTTCAAATATAACATATAAAAGTGAGAAAAATTATATTTATAGAGGGTTCTCCATCAAAAGGCAGTAAATCGACCTTTTAGTGAAAATTAGAGTATTTATGCTTACAATTTGATTTATTTCACATTTTAAGCCACTAAAATTTATTTGATAAATGTTAAAAAATTTAAAAAACATGTATAATCATATTTTAGTTAGTTCTATTCATTCCAACCAATACTACGGCTAGGTGTTAACTACCATTTAAAAATAATAATATTATACTATTAGTGTGCAAAATAAGATTTCAATGAAACTCGTTGTTACATATCAAGTAATCCATCGAATATAGAATCCCCTTTAAATTAAAATTAATATGTAATTCACAAATATTAATAAATATGAAAATATCATATTTCTTTATTTAC
Source organism: Viscum album (assembly GCA_963277665.1). Classification (NCBI taxonomy): domain Eukaryota; kingdom Viridiplantae; phylum Streptophyta; class Magnoliopsida; order Santalales; family Viscaceae; genus Viscum; species Viscum album. The sequence continues at coordinate 1,173,427,638 of OY728153.1, read as the reverse complement.
TTGGGATGTTATATCCTTCCCCCTTTTTGGAAATTACATCCTCGCAATTTTTATTCACTTATCAAATAAGTGGGGGTATTTATCCCACATAGCATTTTCAGATTCCCATGATTCCTATTCAACCATATGTTTATTCCGAACAACCATTACCTTGTTAATTAACTTATTTCTCCAAAAATTCTCTCTATGGTTAAAAATCCGGACTGCTTGTTCCTCATAAGAGATATTCTAGACCAAATGAACTACCTCTATACTCAAAACATGAGATGGATCCGGCATATACTTTTCCAATATTGAAACATGAAAAAAACTTTGTACCTACGATAAAAATTGAGGTAAAGCCACTCTGTATGCAGCTGATCCAACTTTATCTAGGATTTCATAAGGTCCAATGAACCTTGGACTCAACATTCCATTCATACCAAAACACATCAATCTTTTCAATGTAGAAACATTGAGAAAGGCAAGATCACCTACCTTGAAAGATAGATCCTTTCTCCAATTATCCGCAAAAGATTTCGGCCTACTTTGAGCAGTTATCTTGTTATTCTAAATAAACTACAGTTTTTCTTCTATCTCTTCTACCAATTCTGGTCCCATCAGCTTCCTTTCACCTACTTCATCCCATAAATCTAGATTTGAAATCACTTTCCATATAATGCCTCTAACGGAGCCATCTGTATACTGGAATGAAAACTGTTATTATATGAAAATTAAAACAAAAAAGATTTCGGTCCCAACTTACCTGGTAATCAAGTGAACAAGCACATAGTATATCTTCCACGGTCTAAATTATTTGTTCTGATTGCCCATCTGATTGAGGATGAAAAGATGTACTAAAATTTACTTCAGTACCCAATGACTTCTGAAGGCCATTCCAAAAGTTAGAAGTAAGCCTGGGATGACGATTAGATATAATGGAGAGCGGAACACCATGAAACCTGACTATCTCTTCAACATACAACTAAGAAAGATGATCTAGAGACAAATCATCTGAAATTGGTAATAAATGATCATGTTTAGTCAATAGATCATGTATGACATAGATTGCCTTGTTACCTCGAGATGTATTTTGTAATCCCACAACAAAATCTATTAATATATTTTCCCATTTCCACTCTGGCACCAGTAAAGACTGAAGCATCCCTTTCGGTAACTGCCGCTCTGCTTTAACCTAATGAAAAATCAAATACTTCATAGTAAAAGTAGCAATATCTCTTTTCATTCTATCCCACTAGTAATACTCTCTAAGATATTTGTACATCTTAGTACATCCAGGATGAACTGAAAACGGGGAACTATGAGTTTCACATAAAAACTCATTCTTCAACTTTGAATCACAAGGCACATAGAACCTTTTTGAAAACCTCAAAAGACAATAATTATCAAAAAAAATCATGAAAATTACTCTTATGAACCAACTATACCTTTTTATGTAACTCACTTTCTTCCTTCTGTGCTTGCTTAATTTTATCTGATAGAGATGATTACACTGACACCTGAAAGAAGACAGAAGAATTTCCTACACCAACAACTTTTATGGCAAAGTTCATCAAATCAAAAAACTAACAGATCTCATTCCAAACATAGGATGGTTAATTAAACGTTACTTTTTCTTCTGAAAGCATCTGACACATTATTTTCCTTTCCTGGAGGGTAATGGATCGTGCAATCATAATCGTTGATTATTACCAACCATATCCTCTATCTCATGTTCAATTCATTCTGATAGAATATATATTTCAAACATTATTGGTCAGTATATATTTCACACTTTACTTTATACAATTGATGCCTCCAAATTTTTAAATCAAAAACAACAGCTGCTAATTCTAAATCATGTGCAGGGTGATTTTACTCACGAGGTTTCAACCGACGTGAAGCATAAGCAATTACCTAATCATTTTTTATAAGGACATATCCATTTCCTTTTAATGAATCATCACTTTAAATAAAAAACTCACCATTTTTGGAAGGTAGTGCCAAAACTAGAGGATTCACCACTCTTGTTTTCAATTCCTGAAATCAATCATCACAATTATTTGTCTAAAAGAAATTAACATTTTTTTGAGTTATTTAGTCATTGGACTAAATAACCTTGAAAAATTTTCAACAAATATCTGGTAATAAACTGAAAAACCTTGAAAACTATGGATATGAGTTAAATTTGTGGGTCTTGGACATTCTTAAACAATTTTGTTTTAGCAGGATCAACAGTTATTCCATCCTTAGAAACGATGTGACCAAGGAAAGACATTTTTTGTAACTAAAACTCACATTGGCTAAATTTCCCAAACAGTTTCTTTTCTTTTAAGGTTTTCTAGACAATCCTTAAATATCTTTCATACTCATTTTTACTTTTAGAATAAACAAAAATATAATCAATAAACACAACCACCCTTTATCACCGGAGTCAACTGAGCCATTACTATAGCAAACTATTCAATTCTAATTTTGACCACTCGGGACTCTGATTTTTAAGGTCATTTCCCTTTGTATGCCTTCCCAGCACAACTTCCATATTTCCTCTATGAAAAACCATTATGAACACAAATATACCCTAGGCGAAGTAACATGGTAATCTCTAAATTCTATACAATTTCAATCATACCATAAATTAAATTAGTTACATTAATTTAACTATATTATAACTCTTAAAGTTATCTAAACTGACCTTTGATACCAACTAAAAGGACCTGGCCTTAAACATTTCATAATCTAGAATTAAATGAATAATTCACATTGAGGATCTTTTTAGGTTTATAGTTTTAGAGAGTTTTTTCATAACATATACATAACAACTTTAATATTACATGTAGACACATCTACCCAATTTCCATTTTTCATAAAATAAATACTCTTTAAAAATGAGTCGTGTCTATTTCCATGTTTCAGAAAGCAAGAATTTTCCTTGTTCACATCCTTGAACCTATTCCACATTATATCCTATGAAAAACATTTCAAAAACATGGTATGTGCATAAAATTCATGTAAGGGATACACAAAGAAAGAAAAAGTTTAGATTTTCAAAACAAGAATAAAATTGTGAATTCTTTATAATATGCAATACTTTTCAACTTTATGATTTATTAAATACAATTCATTGAATAAAAGAACAATACTAAAAATTTCATAACCAAAATTTTACCATAAACCCCATATAAAGAACACATAATATATAAAGGTAACTTGGGACATAAACATACATAAATGGAATAACCATACGGTTGACTTCCACACATATCACAAAATGTACTAGCCATACAATTGACTTCCATACTTAATGCATTGGTGGTTATAACATAACCATCCATCCTAGTTTATCACGACACCACCCGTCATTTGGATTATCATGTAACCACCTGCCAATTGTCCAAGTACCATAATACAATCATAACACATTAAATATTTCAAATCGAAGCGTTTCACCCATAAAATTTAATTTTCAATCACATGAAATAATTTCAAGATATTCCAATAATCAATCATTTTCAAACACCATTTTTAGTAACAAAACACCCAAAAAGTGAATAAGGGATTTCTTTTTCATTTTATAAAATATTCAAGATTACAGAGGAATCCAAATAATGATTATAGCCGCAGAGAGGTCATTATCAACAAAAACATTAAAAACATTCCATTTGTCATTTAGTAAAATTCTTAATTGAAAATTGTTTCCCTTTGAATGAAATGAAATTTTAAAGGGTTTTATACACCAAATAAAAGAAAGTCGTGTATAAAAATATGCCTCAATGAAAGAAGATTGAGATGAAGTTCTCTACAAAGATCATTTCGTAAATAAAATATATAAATAATGTCTATTAACTATATTTAAACATAAATAATGTTTAAATACTTGATAGGAAATAATCATAGCATGAAATAATAATGATGTATAAGATTAAGCCAGAGAAGGGAAATTGGGCGAAGAAGTTCACTTACATCATGTCTGAGTAGACTCGTCTGTTCTTTAATTTCCTGAATAAGAAACTAAAGATAATTTATAAATTCTTAAGATCCCTTTTCAAGTTAATTATTCCTTTTAAATCACTTATTACCATGTTATAAACATTATGTAATCATTTAAGTTAATAATGGTCATTTTGTCGATATTTTGCAATTGAGTCAAAAATGGACTTCTTATAATTACGAGTTTTTCATGTGGTCAAAAGTTCATTATATCAAGAATAATTTTAATGATTTAGATATAATAAATATCATATATATCCAATATATAAATTTATTTATAAAATTACATAATAGTTATAGGTAAGAAATGAAATGCATCGTTCATGGAGACGGTAAGCCGTACATACGAATGAAAGTTACTTTCCTTTATATTTCTTATTTAATTGAATTATAACATAATGATACATAGGTATATTATAATTACATTATAATATCATATATAATATCATTAACTCTATCCATTATACATCCAATGTATGGGAAGAATTAGTCGTATCACATTGGAGGGGTGGTAGTATGCACTTGCTCAAATGAAATTATCGAGTTTACCCATTATGGAAACCATAAAGGCATTCATTAAATGGAAAATACTGAAGCATAAAGAAAAAAGAACCATAATATATATCATATATAAATATAGTTCCACTTTAATGGCCACCATGATAGGTGGTAGGAGATAATCAAACAATCATTGCTTCGTGAGGTGTTTGTTTTCCATCCATAGAAACAACATGTTCTTTACCCATTAGATGAACGCGAAATTATTTCCAATTACCACCATTGGATTAAATTATAAAAATATAATATAATAAATTTTAAAACCAATTAAAACGATAATCTGACCACATAAATAAATAATATTAAAATGTAGTTTTGAATTAAAATACAGCATTTTTTACTATACATTAAAAAAAATGTACTATATCAGAAAAATTACCAGAATTTCATCCAAAGTAAATTTTGGTGTACCACTTCTAAAGAATATTTTTATTTTGTCAAATAGAACATATAAAATTGACCAAAACTAGACTTAAATAGGGTTCTCCATCAAAAGGAGGTAAATAGTCCATTTAGTGAATATTTGAGAATTTAGGCTTAAAATTATATAAATTTTACATTTTAAGCCTCTAACTTTTATTAGATAAATCTAAAAACTTTTAACAAACATATATTATCAAATTTAGTTTGTTCTATTCATTCCTGCCAATACTAGGACTAGGAATTAGTTACAATTTAAAAATTATAATTTTATATTATTAGTATGCAACGTAAAATTTCCACTAAACCAGTTGTTGCGTATCAGGTAAGCCATAAAATATAGAATTCCCTTTAAATTAAATTAATATTTAATTCAGAACTATTAATAAATATGAAAATATCATATTTCTTTATTTACCTGGGATGTTACACGGCTGGACGGTCCAAGGTGGAGGGAGGCGAGGACGGTAGTCAGGATTCATGGGGAAGGGTGTCCAGAGCATAGAGGTATGTGAGAGGTGAGGGGAAAAAACAAAGGAAGGTGGTCTGGGTGCAATAGGTAACATGAAGTTGGGGTGGGGGAGTTTAGGGTTTCCCCATTTTAATTATAATTTAATAATAATAATACTATATTTAGATTAATATTAAAAAAATGAAAAAATAATGATAATGATAATATAGTATAATATAATATAAATAATATAAATAATAATAATAATAATAACTAATATAATATAAATATTAAGAAGAATAATTACAATTATACTAATAGTAATAATTTCATGCATTTCATTTTAAAGGATCTCGATCATAATGTGGAATATGTCGAGTGCAGATACATGTGATGAATCATAGGATTATTCAAGGTGGTAGATTATGTTTGGAGTTTTATGCTTTGATACCCATATATTTTTTATATTCAATTTTTAATTCCCACCTATATCTACAATGCTTCAAAAGGGGGGTTTCCTATGCATACATAGGGAAATAATTGTTTTGGGAGGTCTATAGGGGTTTCATGATAGGATAACCTAAACAACCAGGGTGTGGGATAAGAAACACATTCCATGTATTCTTCATATTTATAGAAAATTGATATTTTGTACTACTAAATATGTACTTTTATTTTAAATCACATTTTCAGATAGGGATATATAATTGAGTACCTAAGTAGAAGAACCTTATAAGTGGAAATGGCCATATAGTAGTACATGGTTGGGCCACAGGGGTACCCTATCCATGTTGTAGTATATGAATAAACCCAATGTGTTTCCATGTTTTGTATTAGTAAATTTTCAAACACATGGTTCACCAATTATAAGTATTTGTATATAGACATGGTGGAGCTTTTGTATTATATTATTTGTACATTGGGTATAGGCCATGTACTAATCCCTTGTTACCCATTTTGGGTTTCTTGGTATTTTTTCACCCTAGAACTAGAATTGAAAATATGAGGAGTATATTTAGAATGTTCTTTCATGTTGAACATGATAGTAAAAACCATTCAGTGTAGAGGTTGTTTACATGGTATTTGGACAAATTAATTTATATGGGAGAGGTTATCCTCTATTAATTGAATATATAAATATCCTAAAAGTTATGCATATAATGATAACGAGATGAGTGTCATGATAATTGTTAGAGTACATGGCATGGGAAATCAAATGTTCTCATCTAGTGTATGTTGTCTTTTTCAATAGATATCACGGTAATATTCAGACTCTATGGTGTTAATATGATGGGTGATCAGGATAATATATAGATACATTGAAAATTAAGATGTTCAGGCCATCTCCTTTATGATATTGACCTTAGTAGGCATATGAAACCATAAGATGATATAGTTTTGGTTTTGGTAATTGAATTACCATTGTAATGTTCATTGTTATGAGAGACATATTATGGAAGTGGATCCCATTAGGGTTGACTCTACAAATTTTCTAACATAGAGGATACTTGGAGGTATTCTATTATGTAAAAACTAACCACTTGGTTCTTTATTAGTATTAAACTACTCTATTAACTACCAAGACAATCCCTTTGGATTCTCTTTCATAGGTTGTCCATGAGTAGGTATGTGGGGAAATGAGTAGAGATATAGAGACTATGAACTTATAAACTATAAAAAATATGTCTTCATGAGGGGATGTGGTGGATATGGTTTGTTTTGGAATTCAACAAACACTTATATTCAATATTTATCTTCACATTGTATTTTTTGATACGATGATAGATAATGATATGTATTTCTTATAAAATGTGATTTACTACTATTGTTATAATTTAATTGTTAGGATAATTAAAGATGCCTCATGGGATCTATCTTATTAGTCATATGTGATATGATGGTGAATTCTAGGATGCCTAGAGGTGCTTCATGGGATTTAAATTTGGACTTTTTTAGAAGTTTTTATGAGATATAATAGACCATGATGTCACAATGGGAGCCTAGTGTGGTTGTGGATCCATCTGTTGAGCCACAAACATTTTTTGGGGATTCCATGATTCAAAATTTTGTTAATATGGGTCCCTAAATAATCCTCAGGTCCCTATTATTCTGATATTTTCCATGACACATCAATGAAGGCTTAGTAATTCTTGTCACTATTTTAATTTTTATGTAGTTTTTCATAGGATACTTATATAATACCTAGTATTAGACCACTGAAGTGAGATGATATTACCTCTTCAGGATATAGGTTCCCATGACTCTACAAATATGTATTTTAGAAAGGGTGACTAGGGGATATTACTATTTATTTATTTCCCAGTATATAAGGAATCGTCTCTAATTCATTTTTTATACATGGAGATTAATGAGATTCTGAAGATGTCTTGGTTCAGGATTTTAAACCTTTCATAAGGGATTCACTTCCATTGAGAAATAATATTAATGATTCTAAGTATATAGACTATGAATTGGTATTCATTTGATAATTTAGAAATCGAGACGTTGTCAGAGATATCCTTTAACAGTTTGAATAAGGTTTAGTCAATCGAGTTTACATACTTGACGATCCGTGGTGGTTTTTTTATTTTATGTCTTTTAGTTATTCATATAAAGGATCAGTATGTTTATTTATAGTTCACTTATAATATCAGTTTATGAGAAAACATTTTGAATTTACTAAATAAATTCCTTTATCAAAATTGTATTTTCAGCTCAATGTGCTTGAAGGGATGATGTTTTTTTAGGCTGAGCATGAGATTCATAGTAGATATGATAGAGTTTTAGTGATTTCTGATTGGGAAGAGAAGACCCTAAGGTGTTTTAGACTGCGATAAATAATGTAAAAAGATATGTATATTGGATATTTCATTTGGTGTGGTATTTTTTAGATCTTCATGTATTTATTTTCAATTGTATAATGTATATATGTGATAGGACAAATGAAATATTTGTTCTTGTATGTGTGGAATTGATTTTATATAATTTAAATAATTTAATTTGTTTTTTGGGATGTTTTATTCATCATTAATACTGATATATAGATATGCAATCCATTTACAGATATTATTACAATTTATTAATTTAAAAATTCATTAATTTACATCCAAAGATAGTTAGGCATGTGTGTATGAAATAATGGCATAATAAACCAAAAAAGGAAATAAATAAATGAAATCCATGTTGAGTCTCTAGGAATTATATTTCAATCAATTTTATTTCCTAAAACATCATTGTATAACATTGTGAATATATAAAATAAAATTTTGATTTCAAATGATTAGTAAGGGAATAAACATGATACAAAATAATAACTTTTTAGTTAATGGTATATCATGATATCATAAATGAGATGGATCAAGACTAATCAATACAAGTATAACATAATTAAAATGGTATTAAAAGAACATGGAATATAAGTATTTTTAAAAAAAAACACTTAAAATGAAATAAACAAGAGGAAATGACAACTTCTTAGATAATATAACATAGTGGCCAAAGTCCAGTATTGGATTAGGTTTAATCATTAATACCTTACAAGACATTTCATAATACTGAAATTTTTTGAAATACATTGCATTTATATCTATGTGAACCCATCATAACATGTTTAAGATTTACGAATAAACCAAAAAATAATTAAATCATACGATATAATATAATAATTACACATTGAAATAAAATGGGTCCCATAATCAATCTTTATATCAGAATCCTAAGAAACAACATAATGATTTCATTTGATAAATGAACATAATGAATGTGTTACCCAATAAAATTATGGTAATATAATCTAGTTATATATAAGTGAGATACTCATATATTGAATTTATTAGCCTTTCATAACATTAAATAGAGAGATAAGGTGAGTTAGAGAGATAATGGTCATAACACGATGAAAAGGGTTATTTAAAGAGGGACCCCTTAACTCAAGCCTCATTTATCACATGAGTTCTATTTCATCATGAATAATAATGATTTGTTAATTTTAGTTTTGAAATTTTTTGATGTTATTTATTAATTATATCTTATTCATTATCATTTTATATTAAATGACATAATATACTAGGTTCGTGTTGAATGTTTTGATGATTTCCATCCATTTTATCAAAAATCAGTTTGGTATGATGCCTATGGTCAAAGTGATTATTATTTCATATTCTTTGGAAAAATAATTATGAAATAAAAATAATATTTTTAAACAAATTATACCTTTATAACCATTCATCATTGATAGTTATGAAAAATGAATTTTTTACCACCAAAGAGGATATATGTCATACATACACATTAGTAATGTTTTCTATATTCAATGATCCTCAATGAAGAAAGTCAACTGTAATTATATACATAAAAAATCATAATTAAATGATAAATATTAAATTGATTCATTATATAATAATTCATATTCCTTCCATGTCATTCATTAAAAAATTAATCACATTGCTTTTTGAGGTGGTAGTCCAATTTAGACAGGAATGGCATAATAATTCAATAAAATATTGTATGATTATAATGTATAAGAAATATTAAATTTATTGATTTATTATTAATCATAATATATATATATATAAATTATATCCATGTCTATGAATATACAATTTGATGTGGGGATGTATATTTAATAACATCGATTCACGAGGAGATTGTCTGTCGTGTAGAAGATCAATGGTGTCATATTCCTTTTGATAGAAGTGGTTATCCATTTATTTAATAAAATAATATTATATGGGTGATATTAATTTTATTATAAAATTGTTAATTAAAAAAATTAATTTATGTTCAAGAAGAGATGAAATAAATATTCTCGGTTGAAAAAGATACATATTCTTCATACGACTTCCTTAGGATAATAACTAATTCTCTAAAAAATGGATTTATGATCAAACCACGTAATATTGAAAATGGTTAGGGATTTATGGAAGGTATTTGGAAAGGTTATGGATGATTAATAGATATTATTAATTTCAATTTGATGAAAATAGTGTATTCTTTTTTATAAGTGGCAGAGATGACAAACGTAAAATTTTATGAAAAAAAAAGTTATGAATAGGTTTTACTAAATCCAAAAGGATAAAAAAATACATTATTTATCCTTATATTATATTATATCCATATAAAACCAGTTAATTGGTGTTGCAATGTTTTAGGTCATTTTATCCATTAAATATTTTTACCCCTGATATACCAATATTAACCGTAACCATTGAAAATAATATCTATTATTTTAATAATTCATTATTTCAAAAAATTTATTTCACCTTATAATATATTATTAATTATTATGATTTAAAATATCAAATCTATTTTTATAATTTCCTTGTCACTATGTGGAATTATTTTATTTAAAATTAAACTCATAGACGTGATGAAAAAATATTTCTCCAATGAAATGTTTATCATAAGTATAAAATGTATTTATATGAAATATTAATAATAAACTAATACCAATGAAATATATCTTATTAATATCAAAATGAATAATATTTTAATTTTTAACCATTGAAATAAATATACCATTGTCAATGATTGAATCATTAACATAATTTCTAATAATGAAATATATTTTTGACCATTCATGATGAAATTAAAAACTTTAAAAAAATCCAACAAGTAACCCTACAATAAATATAAAATTTTGATATGAGAAAAGGAATTTAAATTTTTAAAATAAATTTTGTATAAGTGTAAATATAATTTATTAATTTTCCATATAACGAAATAAAAAAAATTGAAAAAAAAGTTTTCAATACCTATAGAGCCATTAGAAAAATTTATGTACTTTTTTATTAGTGTGTTTTAATTATCCATCATAATTAATTTTTAAAATTCATTTACTAAAATTTTGGTCAAATAAATTATTGGGAATGTTGTAATGGTCATGTTTAAATAATAACAATAATTGTATATTGAAAATCACTAGAAGTTAATGTTTCAAGTGATTTATAATGTTCAATATAATATTATTCTTTATCATGGTATTAAAATAATCATTAAAGAAAAAATTCATTCATAAAAATTTTGTTTTAATGATCATTTTGAACGCATGCGAGTGTACTTCATATTCATTTCTTCCGCCAGTTCCCATGTTGGATCTTCTTATTTATAGATCCTCCATAGCACTTTTTCCAAGTGAGTCTTTTTAATGTGTAAAACACTATATCTATGGTTAAAAATTTTAACCATTTCATCCTCATAGTTGGGATCATATTTAATCTATACCACTAAAAAATTGGGTACACATGCAGGTTCTGGAATGTACTTCATCATGAAAGATACATAAAACATATAACGTACTAGAGAAAGAGTTTATATGATAGATAACTGAGGGGCCATAGATTTGAGGAGATTTGGAATCTCGAATAGACTAATATACATAGTTATTATCATTCTATTCTATAAAAATATCATGACTCACTTTAATGGAGATATGTGTAGGGACATGTTTTACCCAACCTCAAACTCTTGGACATATCAAATATTATTAGCAAATATATTCTATTAACTCCGAGGAGTCTTAATGTGTTACAGAAAGAGCTTGTTATTTTCTACTATTTCCTGAATAATTTAATATCCCAATACTTATGTTTACACAATATATCAAAACAAGGTGTTTTTCTAAATTTAATCATATAAATGGATTCATAAAGATCCATTTTGATGCCTGATTCGAAGCTATTATTTTACGAGAACTTGAACAGAGGGCGATGTTGATCCCATCCAACATTTAATTCCATTGACTACACTCTGAAGAAGTATCCTGGTGTCTAAATAGTAATGTCAGATAGAATATTATTGTTGGGTGATAATCCATAATTAAATTCAAGGCAGTATATAGAGCACACTGTGACTCTTCTAGTAGATAGATGTAATTCTCTGATATCGATCAGAAACATTAAAAAGTGATTCCACATGAAGACTCACAAATATTTTTATTTATATAATCATAAAATGATAAATTGATAAGTCATATATAATTTCAATAAATTGATGGTTATATTCCATCTTATCTACGATCACCAAAATATTATTATTTCAACTTGATATTTTGGGAAAGGTAGTGAAATAATGTGTCGTGTTTTTTCCATTTCCATGTAGATATAGCCAATGGATACAACATCCCATTAGAATTTTTCATATATTCCTTAACTTTATAACAATCCAGATACATTCATGTGTATTCTAGGATAACATTTTTCATGTTTTCAAAAAAGTAGATCTCTTAGAGATCTTGATAAAACAAAATGCACCCCAAGTCGGGAGAGAAGGTTGATCTAGGTGCGTCATTCAACAACTCCTTATTTATATTTATATTTCGTGGTACACATATTCATGAACCAAATTTCACAAATCATTCTATATAAAATTTTAAATTATATGAATTCCCTTTTTAGTGGCTTCAAAATTTTCAAAATATAAATGTTATCTTTATGACAATCCTATAAAATTAATAAAATGTATGGTGGAGCAATAATTTGAGAAATAAATGATGATGTTACCTTCTTCAGGATTTTAATGTACATAATTTTATTGTTTATGTAGTCATGATCATTCTAAATTTATATCACTAATAAAGACTCCAAATCCCATTTATATAGAGCATTTCCACATTGTTTGATTTAACAGGATGGTAATGCATTTTGTTGTTATAGTTCCTGATCATCCCTAACATTCTTCGATGGTGATTATTAATCACATTATACATGAAAATATATTTTAGAATCTTATGCTCTTTATATACTTCACACTTCTCACCATAGAGATATTGTCTCAAAAATTTCAATGAAATGATCAGTGAAACTGGCTCTTGATCAGGTATAGGATAATTCTACTCTTGAAAATTCTTCTTTTTATGGAATAATAAATCACTTTCTCATTTTCCATAAGTACAAAACAGAATTTATTCCTTGATAAATTATCATATACTACTAAAATTTAACCACTTGGTGGAAGTGTGAGGGATACTATAGTGATAAGTCTCTTTTTCAACTCATTTATGATCTCTCCTCATTTATTAGTCTAGAAATACATTAATTGTTTCCATGTTATCTTAGATAATGGGTTGGAAATTCACTATAATATTTTCATATATCATCATAAATACTAAAATTTTTTGTGGAAAAAAAGGAATATCTATTATAAATGTCATTCTAGGATATTTATATATTTTTTTCTCATATAAGGTTATATATATCCCATTTCTAGTGATACCATACACTAAAAATTAATCTTCTTTCATCGAACACTCACATTAACAGTATATTTCCTATATAATCTCTTTATAAAAGATATTATAAACTAATTAAAATGCTCCTCATGATCCTACATTCCATTAGAGTAAATCATGATATCATAGATGATGATATACAATTTTTTTAAGGTAATTACTAAAGACTCTTTTCATCAAGTCTATAAGGATTAATGGGGAATTATATAGAACAGAATGAATCACTTGGTACACATAGTTTATGTAACTTATTTAAAATTTCATTTTAAAAATATATTACTTATTCTTATATATTTGTTGATATTTAGATCAATATTCCACCATTGAGAAATATTGGCCATCACATTGATGATCAAACAAGTCAATTATTTTTTATACAAGTTAAATTTGCTTTATAATGATTTAATTTGAGTCCAAGATAATTTATTCCGTGGAACATTAAAAAATGATTATTTTTGATTAATTGGATCAGTTTGGACCATAGAAAATCATGTGGGTATATAAAACCATTTTTAAGATTCTCTTTTAATTTCATCTTCAGATCTTCAAAATAAGGGAAATTATCTTCAGAGTCATTTCAATATGCAGAGATATATGTATAAGTTCAATTGATAAATCAACATAGTTATTTAGAGTAGGGATATATAAATATTCAAGGAATACAATAGTATAATCCCTAAATATTTGAATATTTTAATTAATCATTATCATATTTTTCTCAATCATTTGGGGTGGATATGATTTCTCATAAAGAAATATTATCAATGATTAACAGAATATTATAGGGTAAATTATTATTCCTCCTTATACATCAATAGGAATTAGAGGATGAGAAGAGTGATATCTATATATTTATAGTTGATGAATTATTTTAATAATTATAGGCAATTCATAATTAATAAATCATCAAAATACACTAAAGAAAGAGGGGATATATTTTTTGATGTCTCAGTTTACAATCATTAACTATAGAGACTTTTTATAACTAATATTCAACCATTGTTCTATTTTTTCTCGTATATTTATCAACCCCTATGATTTTATGGAGTTCTTGAATAATTAAACTAGACATAAAGAATATGCTAGAATTTTTAGATATAGAATAAAATAATATGTTCCCTATTATTAAATGAATAACTATTGTATTTGTGACCCCATATTTTCCAGGGTCTATATTAGTACAAGTGGTTGCATATTTTATTTATTTCTTCCAAGGACTTGGAGGTTTTTCTCTATATATTACTTTGAATAAAATTATTTTAGGGAACTGGATGGCATAATTTATGTTTACAATGCTTCTTAAACACTATTTTGTTGGTTGAGTTTTGTTCTGAATAATCCTTTTTTCTTCTACTATAGTTGGTTTCTTCATTTTCATAAGGAATTGGTTAGCATTATTCCATTATTTGAAGCTTGTCTTGGTTTAAAATTGTTAGTTTATAGGATTCTTATTACTACACTTTTTACATGTGGGATATTGGGTTTTATTTCCCACATGTGGTCTACTTATCCATAATCTAGAAAAAACTCAATTTTACATTTTTTTCTCTAATACTAGATGAAAATTTGGAGTCACTAATTTTCATATAAACATTTAGGGAAAAATTGAAATTCTATTAATACATTTCAATTTCATGTATCAACAAATATTTTCTAATTATTTTGATTATTCTACTATATGAGTATCCCACCTG
Source organism: Viscum album (assembly GCA_963277665.1). NCBI lineage: Eukaryota > Viridiplantae > Streptophyta > Magnoliopsida > Santalales > Viscaceae > Viscum > Viscum album. The sequence goes on along the minus strand of OY728153.1, from coordinate 1,173,412,319 downwards.
ACTTTTTTTGTTGATGAAATAGCCAGAGGTGTACCCTTTAAGGATTCTAAATATTTCCTCATATTACCAAGTAGATTCAACATCCTTTTTTTGATATGTAAAATCTATCTCAATTTTAATGGGGTGTGTTTAGGAAAAATATTTATTGAAAAACATTTTCACGATATCTAACCATTACATGAAATCAATATCATCTTTGAATCTTTTTTCATGAAAAATTTCTACCACTAACTAGAATCTATCATAATGTGATATTTGGAAATACAAACATTATAATTAATTTACATATATATAAAAGAGAATAGTCTTAACATATTTAATCCATTTCTCTATGATGTGGGTATTATAAGATCCACAAAATATATGATGTCTCTATTATATAAATGACTCGACTGAAACTCAATATTTATTAGGAGGAGTAGATTATTCCACATGATTCATATCATTATTAAAAACATCATATAGATTAGATATTACTAGATTTAGGAACTCACAACCAACTCCTATAGTATTCGGCATGCCATTGGGGAAACACTTTCATCACCTTTCATGTTGGTTGTTTCAACAATTTCTCCCATTTCACACTATTATCAAAATGATGAAAAAGTATAAGAATAAATATTATAATATACCAAAAAAAGTAAAACTTATAAACATGGTACAAAGAACATAAAAACGATTAGTATGGCCTAAATTTTGAGTATCTTTATTTCACTCATGGTTTTTCTATGGAATTTTTCTTATTAGGATTTCTAACCTAATAAATTTATTATGTAATTTGAAATTTTCTATAAAGAGTTTTATAATTCCACATTCACATCCCCATGGAGTGTGAAATTATGTTTTTATTAAAGAACATTGGTTTCTACCATGAGATAATAAATTTCGTCTCAATTCTCCCTTTTGAGGTTATTACCCCTAAGAACAACTATTGTATCACCTTATCATCTAATTTAATCCATACACGGATGTAATTTATTAGAACCCACTAACTTTATTCTTCACAGATATTCAAGGGTATATATTTTTTATACATTGAGTTTTATTTTAATAAATACATTTATACTTATACAATGTGTTTCTCTAACTTTTTATCATCCAAAATTTGAATGGATAAGTAATCATTTTCTCTGATACCAACAATAGACACCCAAGCCTTTTTCAAAATGTATTAAATAATTTTTTATATAAAAATTTATCAAGTAAAGATCAATGATTGGGGGAGTAGTGTCTTTGAATCATAGGCTTTTTACACCATTATATCCTATTAAATGTATCATTAAATTTTATTTCTTATATTTGATAGCTTATTTTATATGCACACATAAGTCTATGTGAACCATGATACACTTTTAGAAATATTATCATTACATGTTTTCAGAAAGATATTAAATTATAGCGAATAAATAGTATTAAATAGTATAATAATTATATACAAATTCATTACTCCATATAAATACAAATTAATTAATTAAACAATTTTTATGAAACTCATTTTATTTCTTAAAAATATGTTTTCATCAAAATTTAATTTTTATTTGTTTCTGCGGGAATTTATTTTAATTTATATTTCAAACCTTTAAAAAATATATTTGTTAAAACGAATTTTTTTATGAAAAAAAACATGTCAAAATTTACATAGGGAGAATGTTTTATAATTTTATAAAAAGATTGATTTTCAGTGAATAGTAGAAATACATAATTTTATAAAACTTTAATTTTTTCCATATAATATATTATAATAATTTGAATTTAATATCAAAGTAAAATAATGATTATTTAAATAGATATACTGAAATCATCTTCATTTGAATTGTAATAATTCATGAATTTATCATTACTAAATTTTCAAATTAAAAAGGAATTTTTGTACAACATTATTCTATTATGATTTATATATTTATATTAATGATAATTTCTTCCACTTTTGGAAATTTAATCGTAAATTTTTTCATATTTAAAATATATAGTTTTAAATTTATTAAAATTTCCCATTATATTTTTGTTCAAAATTATCTCTAACTATTGTAACATTTATCACATTAGTATCAGGTAAATATGGTAAATGTTCATTAAAACTAAATGATAAGGGAATAATTATACGTCATAATTATTATTGACTGAAATAAATTTTATCATTATCACTTTATTATATAATTTTAGTTTTTTGATGGACACTTTCTTATGAAATTTAATTAAATATTATTTAAATGAATGGAACTTACAAAATATCAATATCTCATTTTAAAAAATTATTTATGTATTCACATAGGGACATAATCTAGTAATGAATGAATCATATAAGTATTTATGTTGCTATAAATATAATATTAATTCTGATAATTTCATAAAAATTTTGTGAATTATAAAAATATTTTAAATACCTAGACATCATAAAAAACATTTATTCAATTAAAGAAAACGAATGAATGATATTAAATTATGTTGAAAATAGTATAATTTTGGGGATTTAATTTTATAAATTAATATTATTGATAAATAAAACAAATTATATTTGAATTAACTAATTATTTATAATATATCCTCTCATTTATATGTTTAATGTCAATGTTATAAATAATTAAAAATGTAAAAAATAGATATTTGATTCAAATAATATTTGTTACGTTTATTTAAAAAATCCTAAATAACATATAACATGACATATGAGATAATATATGACATAAAATATCTTTCCCCATTCATTTATAAATATTATTTTAGGTATTTTGGTTGATATTGAATTTTGTATAAATTATCATATTTATATATTCAAAAAGTACATCTCCCCCCTCCAAATATAAATGGTAACCTCCTTTCTCACATCTATACACCACATTTTTTCTTCAATATCAACCATGGAAAACCAAATTAGTTTCTCATCTACCTTAGCAACATTATCTAGCTTCTTTTATTCCCTAATTCCATCCCTAGGCCACATAAGAAGAGTTTTAAGGGTGTCATCTCGAAAAAAGAGTTACTCTCTTTAATCGGTCAATTTATTTTTAGTTCACCTTTAACTTCAGCTAAACATTTTATATTATTTTTAAAATAATAAAATATGTATCATAAATATTAAGAAATTTTATTTTGTTTATTATATCAAAATTACCCATCCTCGTTTCGTCAACTTTGATGTGAATGTATAACTCTTTTGTGCAAACAGCTTACTCACTCTATATAGGGGTACATTACATTTTCCATCACCATCACTCATGGGTGGTTAATGTGATGGATTGTAATTTTATATATTATTTTTATCAAATAAATTTCCTTAATAAATTTATTCTCATATGTTCCTTTCTACCTTCCAAATTGATGAAAAATGATAATTCCCCTCTCGTGTATGTGTGGACTATCACCTCCCCAAAGTGATGAGATTCATTATTAATTTCTATTTTACATGAATGATAAGAAGTATAAGTAACATGACTCTCTATGAAATATTCACTATAATAAGAGTTTTAAAATGTTACTTATAATTTACATTAATTACCTATTATCCTTATAAATGTGAATACGTCATTCATGTGTATGTACCACTGGCTGTCTCCCTGAATGGTGCAATTATTGTTCAATCACTATAATATTAATGAATTTAGATATATATATATATATATAATTATTTATAATGAATATATATACCATAAAAATAACTTAAATGGGTATTTTAAATACTCATAATATATTTAAATTTATTATACCACAATTTATTTTATGATTATTTATATTAATTTTATTTCATACATATATATATGCATATAATTTTCATTTCTTCATACTGATTGTTTTTGAAATTAAACCCAAGTGAAATGGTATTATTTCAATAACTCATCATTATTTGTGATTTCTTATGATTATGTATCCAATGGAGAATATTTATCTTCTATTTAACTATTTTACATAGGTTTGAAAACATATTTTATAATATTATCCAATAATTTATTAAAACAAGTTTTTCCATGGATTGATGTATCACAAAATTGTTTGAAATGAATATTTTTGTAATTTTAAAAACTAGGTACATTCTGACATATATAAAAAATATGGATGGAATTTTTTATTAAACAAATATGAAATGATTTTATTTTTCCATGGTCAAGATAACTCAATAAATTGAACCATTAATTATAGTTTTATAGTTTTTTCTATATAATGTTTTGTATTTATAAGTAGAAGTAATAAAGAAATTTATTTCGAATTGGAAAGGTTGTGTTCATCAAGAACCATTCCATGTGATTCGTGAAACTCATTTTCTGTATAAGATGACATTCTTTAAAATTACATAATTTTTAGTTTTCATATAAAGTATAGATAACATCCAAATTCATTCAGTCAATGGTTTATGTTTATAGTGGAAATATGTGATGGCTATTGAACCCATTTATTTTCCATGGGTTATCTTATGATGAAATGTTTAGGAAACCCATTTTATTCATAAGTTATAATGTGATGAATGATTTATTCTATTTTAGTAAAATTATGTATGGTTTTCATTATTTTACATGTTAGAACAATATGTCCCACAAAATCATTGGCTAATTTTTCATTTTTCTTTGATATTTTTATTTCAAACAATATTATCTGCATGATCTTTTATGGGAAAAAGTTGGTGTTCATAATCACTTTTTGGATATAATTCAATGTGGTTGACTCATTATTAGAAATAGGTTTTGAATCCAAATCCCATTTTCTATAAAGTTAACCATGACATATCGAATGTTTTTTGTACATATGATGGTGTCACAGAAATATATCAAATGAACTTAGAGTCCATGATTGAGATATGTTGATTTACCATTCTTATTATTTTTTTGATATTGAAATTTTTTATCACATAATACATGTTTTTTATCTTTATTATATTGGGTATTAACTTTTTATGATATTTTCATGATCATATACAATTATTATGATCATATTCATTCATATTAATATCAATTTATATCTCTCACTATTACCCTTATTAGCATTAGAGTATACCCATTATTATATTATTTCCCATCATATGAATAATGATCATAAATGATTTGTGTTTTGAATGGTTTCTGGGTGGGTAATTTTATGAGTTATTTTTAAAACAAAAGATGGAATATAAAAATTTGCATATAGTGGGATATGATGTAGATCATTAGGATCATGATGTTTAAGAATCCATGTTTCCAGGAGGTTTCCCAAATTTTAAAAAACTATAAACCTAAAATGTATTTTTGTATTTATGTGATCCAATAATAATTTGTGATTTATTATGTTTTTATTGGATTAATTGACTCACTATTATTGGCATCTATGAAGAAATCAAAATTTTAAGTTTTTTACAATGAATCCAAAAGTGTGGGCCTCTAACTATTATAATTTATATTAGTTGAGGGATTATACAGCATTATATATTTTTTTAGGAGAAGTTATTTTAAGATATATGGTAACCATTATAGTTATTTATTATTGATGACAATAATAAGTTAAATGTCGTAGCCACCCATCTTTGATTTTTTTACTTATGTATATTTAAGGAGACTAATGATAATTTGGAATTTGTATATCTAATACTTATGTCTAAAATGAAGCATTCATTGAGGAAGAATGAATTTAAAATTAATGTAACTAATCCATAATGATATTTATAAACATTAGTTTTTATAACATATTTTATTAATAAGTATGTATGGATTGTGAAATTTTTAGGATGAAAATTAAATTTCATAAGAAAACGATTGTGGTTAAAAGTTTTCAATAATATTTAATAAATTAATGTTATTTTAGAGTTTTTTTATCCCATTTTTAGGAATTATATGAGGAATATGTAAATATTGTTCTAGGAATAATTAAAAGGCACATCTCATGTAAAAAAAATTTAATATTTGGAATGGCCATGAGGAATGAACCAACAACCAAAGGGAGACAAGGATGAATCCCCTACCAATGGCTTATATGATGTCCTAGTTAGTATGTAATTATATTTTAATTGTTCAAAATATTTAATAGATAAATTTTATATTCATTTTGGGAACTTATTTTTTATCATAGAGAAAACCATGGGATTTTAATTTGATTTTCTGTTTAGGGAATAATGTTATTTAAGAAGATGTTAATTTTTTTGTGACCCCAATTTGAATTATTTAAAAAAAATATTATGGAATTTTATTAGAGGGATAAAGGATGAAATTTATATTTGAGGTATATATTATTTTATTGTGGATTTATGGGGATTTAAGTTATTTATCAAAATGGTCAGCGTATTATGCAGACTATATATATAGGTCATGCAATTTTTTAGTGAAAAACAATAAATATTTAATTGAAAATAATTGGACCAAATTATAATTTTTTAGCATGTAAATCATATTATGATATATTTTAATGAATTTAAATGATACTTATTTATTGAAAGGTCTATTATGAACAGTGGGTATTAATTTTTAATTTCTAATATTGTATTAGTATTCCTCATTTGAAGGATTATTCTTTTTGGAAATAGTCTGATTATGTGTTAGAAATTTTTATTTTTGTTATCTTTTACTAAAAGGAGGAATAAATAATTATTATTTATTGAATGAATAGATCCGTTAGAATTATATTTTAGTTCTTCAAGCATGAAAAATTCATCTCAAGTTCTCATCATCTTGTGTAAAAGATGAATTTGAGGGGGCATTTATGTAATGTTAAAATTATACAATTCATATAAATATATATAGTTATGTTACTATTGTAGACGGTAATTTAATTTGTTAGATATATTAAAATGATCTGAAATCTAATATTTTGTCCTATAGCCCTCAATTATAATGAATTGATTATATTTTAAAAACATGTAGATTATAGTTTTGCGATTGAAAAAATTATCAAGATCAGTCACATTCTTTTGATCAATGATCAGTGGAAATTTCTTTTATTATATGTCTATATATTCACATCATAGAATGTTCACCTATTTCGAAACCTATTATGTTTAATCATAGATGAACTTCACACTTCCCATTCTCTCTTTACAAGAGGAATATTTATTGACAATTATTACGATGTGAATTTATACAAATGAAATTTCAAATTAAAAACATTTTATTATCATGGAAAAAATTATTGGAAGATATTTGTTAAATGAATGAAAATGTAACACTATAAGATTTTATAATGTCTTCATTAAAAAATGTTTATCATATCTAAATAGGGTGTTTTATTTTTTTTCCAAATGAATAGTAAATATGGTAAAATTTATCACTCTGGTAAAGGCTAAATCTCGTAAATCTTGGTTAAAACTAAGTGGTAAGGCCATAATAAATCATCATAAAACATATTGGATGTTTTAACCTATACAAATAATACCTAATGATATAATTTTAGTTTTGTAATGGAATCTTTTCCCTGAAACCTATTTATAAATTATTTTAACAAATGGAAGTGAAAAATTGTCACTCTCTTAGTTTTAAATATCTTTTTTGGGATTATATAGGGAAAAAATTTGATACGAATCAATATTAATAGAAACATTAGGTTTAATGATATTATATTAATTATTTTAGTTAATTTAAATGTTGATGAATTTTATTATAACCTTAAATACATACACAACTCTAAAACAATATTTATTCATTTAATTGAAAGAATCAATAAAAAATATCAAAAAATTATAAATTTAATAAAATTTGAGAGAATAATTATGAGACGTCAATTTTATAAAAAATAATTAATTTTTATGTTTAATTATTATTTTTTTAAATATTTATTTTATTTTCTTAATTTCAAATTAGATTTTAATGAAAAAATTGAAAAAACTAATATTTTATGAAAATAATATATTATAAAATTTTAGAAAATCGTAAAAAACATAAAATTGGACCAATGGAATAAAATATCCTCTAAAATATTATCCCTTGAACATTTATAAGTCTATTGTATGTATTTGGGTTGATATTGAATTTATTATTATTTAATCTTCTTCAAAATTCTAAAATTACCCCTCACCTCAATAAAAAAGGGCACCACCACCCTCACTACATTACACAACATTGAGATTCCATATCAACAATCTCATGAAAATTAGTATTGAAAAATCCATTTGAAACATTCAATATGTTTTTTATTCACAAAATTCCAACCATATAACCCTTAAGAGGACATCAAAGGAAATCATCTCAATGAATAGGTAATCACCTTAGTCAATCACAATATTTCTTATTCACATTTTACATAGATTAAATATATTATATTTTTTAATAATATAATAATTCAATTATATTAAATCATTAAATGTTTTTATGATAATGATACTACTATTAACCATCCTCATTTCATCAAATGGGATGTAAATATATCAGTTGTGTGTATGTAAAGATTACTATCTCCATATAGTAGTACATTTCATTTTCCATCATAACCATTCATGGAAGGTTAAATGTGATAGTTTTAAAATTTTATATATGATATTTATTAATTAATCATTCATATGAAATGATAATATTATGTCAATGTTATTACATCCCAAACTGTTGAAACATGAAAGTGTAACTCATACTTGTGAGATACAACTGAATGAAGTGATTGAATAAATTTTTCATTTATATATTGCATGGATTGTATGTATAATATCTTTAATGAATATATATGATTTATATGACCTAATAATTAATCAATAAAGTTGAATTATAATTTATATTACTTTCTTTCCATCCTTTAAAAAGTGAACACATATTTTATTCATATGTACAATATACAGTCTCTGTAAACGATGTAATTAATCGAATATTTCTATCATTATGAATGGATTTAATTATACTTATATAATGAATATATTATATAATAATCATTTAAATGATACAATTATATTTTAAAAATGAATATAATATTTTTATATAGGAGGTGAAAATACATTCAATTGAAATCTGACCTAAGGTAAATGATTTTTTTCTCACTATTATTCCAATGGGACAGAAACCTTATAAAATACATGTCTCCTATGTATAGTGTATATAATAACAAATATTTAATTTTATTACTCTTATCATGAAAATTATGGGAGATATATATATCAATCTAAACACATTTCTTACATGGTATTTACGATTCAAATGGTACAAATTTGGTAAGTGTTTATTTCACAATCTCATCATTATTCAAGATTTAATCTATTTAGGTCTTTATTATATAATATTTCCCCTTTGTTTCCATGTTTTTTTAAAAAATAAATAAAGTTTTTTATTATTCTATTATAATTTATAAAATTCATTTTTACAAATTTTTATCTTTAAAAAAAATGGTTTTAATAGACTCTTTTTTTGTTATCCAAATATGGATCTTTGTTATTTTTTTGAAAACCATATAGAGGGAGTGGGTTTTTTACTTATGATGCATGAGAATATTTTTACACCATCATGATGTTTGAATTCTTTTAATATTCATTTCTATTTATAATGATTAGTTTTCAATGAAAATTACTTTCATCATTAATTCTAATATTTATAATAAATTATTTCAAAAAAAATGGTTATTGTCCACAAAAATTAATCAATGTTATATTTCAAAATAATTTTCCATATAAGTTTATACCCATTAATTTTAGATAAATTTTTTGATATATTAAATAATGAAACCATACTTATTATTTTTCTTGATAGTTTATGTTTATGATGAAAAAATGAAATGTTTATGTTATGTATTTCCATTAAATGGGAAATACTTTGATGAAATGTTTTAAAACCCTATCTTATTAAGGGTTATGACATAATGAATTATTTTTCATCATTTGATAGACATAATAATGGTTATAATTATGTTATGGGAGTGAAATATATCATCCTCTAGTGTATTGGGTAATGTATTAAATTTCATGAGAGTGTGATGAGAAACAAGTCGATGTGCTTGATCCACTATGAGAAACAAGTGACGGTTTTTTTCACATGGCATTGGATATTAACCTTTATATAAGAATTGTTTTTTATAATTATGATGGTTTTGCACAAACACCTATGAAATAATATTATGGTTCATGATTGTGTTATAATTATTTCTCATTATTATTTTTCTTCTAAATTTCAACATCAAGGTTTTATTTCATAAATCGTGTTTGGGATCATTTTAAAAATTAGTATTAATTTTTAATTTATGATAAATTTATAATAAAATGTGATTATTATATTCTCCTATATGATTATCAATTGATATCTCTTTCTCTTACACTTACTGAGTTTTTGAGCTCACTATTTCTTATATTAAATTATCATAGCTTGTGAATAAATATGATAACATATTTTTTTCTTAGAAATGATTCTTGTGTGAGGAATTTTATGGGATATGTTGAAGAATTAACGTTGAATTTAAAATTGGGTCTAGTTAGAGATGAAGTTGGGGTTTAGGAATTAGGTTTTTTATGTAAAAATATGTTACGAGTTTTTCCAAATTCATTGTAATTGTATTACAAAAAGGTCATTAGTTATGTATGTGATCGATTAATTTTTTTGATGTAGAATGATTTGAATGGGATCAACTGGTTCAAATTTATCAGTATTAAATATAGAGATATAATTATTATGTTTTTGAGACCTAACATGGATGATAAAGTATTCAGATATTTCATGGTCTATATTACATCAAAAGGAAACTAGAAAATCCATCAATAATTATTTCTCCTTAATGAGCTACTTTAAATATTTGATCACCAATGACTGTATAGGATATCATAGGGAATACATAAACAAATGTGGGGACATAAACGGCTATATAAGTGAATAAATATGACAAGGAAATATTATAGATGAGTTAGAAGTATAACATTATATCCTAAAAGAGAAGGGTTTTATTTAATCAAATTTAAGGATAACATAAATAACATGGTATTTCATGACCCCCTCCCTACAAAGTATACCCCACATTGGATTGAAATGGTAGAAAATAAATAGGAAACCAGAAATCCCACCTTCATAAGGAATTGGTTTGGAGACTAGCACCAAGGGTATAATAAACCTGAATATGTGAGTCATACCCTCTAATTGAAACACATATGAAAGAGAGAGATAAGATAGAACCCAACCAACTCCTTATAAGACTACAATATAAATGAGAATAAAAAAACAATGTACACAAAATGTAATGTCATGAATGAAATACTACATCTTAACGGAAAAAGTACAAGTACACAATGAAAATTAATTATTGTAGTGATAATAAAGACCAAACAACTCCTACATTCCACAAGATTGTAGTAACAAGACTAATATCCAACCTACCCCAACTAAACTGAAAAACAGTTGATATATACATTGGGTGAGTATAGTAGTATTCTTATTAGGTTCCTCACAAGATCAACTAATGGAAAAGTAAATAAAGAATGGTAACGCATTATAAAAAACAAGTGAAACTAACTCATCACTTAAATAACTATACGAATTTCCTAGCCTCCCCATGGAAACTCTAACCATGTATCACATACAGGAACATATTATATAATAATGAATATCAAACATTCCCTACTACCAAGTCCTAACTGGTCTTCAGCTCTTCTAAATAATCACATGTCCTAAGATTAACTATCCAAAAAAGGATAACCTGTACACACCAGGGCTATGAACCACAACATACACCTCATGCAACACACCACCATGTCCACGTAACCAAGTGTAACCATGTATTTTTTAGGAGAAACCACAACTTTTATTACATGTATTATCCATTGACTATTATACCTCAAGCCATAATAGCTCATATATCATGTAAGGATCCTCAATATGTTATAGACTATACACATTAGAGTTATAATAGTTCTTAAAAAACAATATCCAGAATATATTTCTGTCAAATAACCACAAGCTGTTTCGTCCCTCTATAAAGATATATGAGGAAAACTAACTAGCATGAATACCATAATATGTAACTTCCAAAAGAAGAGTGCAGGTCCAATAGTGGCAGCTAGACATCCATTCTCCCATCAGGATGTTAGGGAAATCACCCCTAGGGCTCAGAATCACCGGGGTGTCAATTTCCATAACAGATCACATGGATCTGTGTATGGAAACAAAAAAACTATAAATATTAATATATCTCAAAACCACACTATGGAAATATCCTAGTCTTATACACAAATATATCTATTGTCACTCAGACTGCCAGTTGCCACTGCCAAGACCAGATATCCTTTTAACACCCAACCATTTAAAAAAGATTCATTAAATTATATTATCCCTTTTCATTAGTTACACATTACATTAATTAATACATAACCACTAATTAACCATTATTATTTCCACATTACATCACATTACGATTTCAACTAACATAAATTCCCTCTAGGCATAACTAAAACATTCTCACAACTTCTCTTAATTTCAAACTCAACATTTCACCCCCAATAAACACCAATACCATGGTTCAAACATTTATTCATTTATTAACATCATTAATTTCCATGTCACGAGGTTCTCTAGGAACCAATTATAAACTCCCCAAACACAAGGGAAATAATATGGTGACTACATAAAGTGCATGTCAAGTCATTACCACTTATACCAATAGAGTAAACACAACCAACTATGAGGAGATAAACTATGAATGGAAGTGGAATACCCCATGCGTCTTCACCTTCCATGTAAATAGAGTAACTGAACCCATATATCTACTTCAATAAGTGGGTAATTGATATTAGATAACTAACTAATAGAGTTTAAAAATAGTCCATTTTTTAAAATAATGGGTATGCCCAATTTATACCCATTCCATCATCTTTGGTGTCCTCCCAACACCACATGTATAAACCAATTCATATCACTGTTGAGTCAATAAGGTTTTCCTTATGACTTTTCCATTCCTTCTTGTTTTGAAAATCACAAAAACCTTATCTATAAGAAAAATTGCTTTTATAAGGAATATTGATTTTATAAAATAAAATTATTTTATAAGGAAAATCGCTTTTATAAGAAAAATTATCCTTATCATATTTTCATCCATATTTTTCTTAAGTATAAAATTCGGATTCATTTCTATATTCTCGGAATTGATTGAAACTCTGATATAAGGTATTCTGTTTTTAGGATCCGAATTCTGGACAAGAACTGTAATAATGTTTCACTCCGAAATCTAGATGAGAACTGTAATAAAGTTTCATTCCGAACACCGGATACGAACTCTAATTAAGTTCTACATCAGATTTAGGATGAGAATCCTTATGAAGTTCAACAACGATTTCTCATTACGAATTCTTATGAAGAATACTCATTACGAATTCTGATAAAGAATTATCATTACGAATTCTGATAATTAATTCTCATTACGAATTCTGATAATGAATTCTCATTACGAATTCTGATAATGAATTCTCATTATCAATTCTGATGAAGAATTCTCATTACGAATTCTGATGAAGAATACTCATTACGAATTCTGATGAAGAATTCTCATTACGAATTCTGATGATGAATTCTCATAACGAATTCTGATGATGAATACTCATTACGAATTCTGATGAAGAATTCTCATTATGAATTCTGATGATGAATTCTCATAACGGATTCTGATGACGAATTCTCATTCCGAATTCTCATTCTGAATTCACCTATTAAACAAAATCTGATAATCTGTGTTTTATACACTCCAAATTCATTTAGATTCTGAAAATTATATTTGGTTAGACTCTGAACTTCATCTTGCTTATGTTGTTATAATCTTTCTACTCTTTATTATTTTCTTTACACTCCGAACCATCACTCTGAATTTTTCATTCCGATCTTTTGAATTAGATTTTAAAACGATGTCGTACATTCTGTTACACTTGTTTTGTTATAAAACGACGTCGTCTATTTTGTTATAAACTAACCGTTGTCTAAGTGACACGTGTACAGGTCCCTCCGATCTATAAGGAAAATATGACTGTTGGAGAAGGAGCCGACCTTACCTATAAATAGGAGCTCATTTGAAAGAGCTCATAACTGATGGATGGATGAATAACTTGGTCATTGTGTATACATGCTGTTGAAGTGATTTATAGAGTGAGAGGCTCTTATTAACTCTCAAAGCATCATGCGAGTCGGAATGTTGGTGATTAAATTTGAGGACTTCTGGGGATATGAAGACAGAGGTTGCCGACTACCTTGAAATTCGAGGGCTTCCTTGTTGAGGAAGACAGAGGTTGCCAACTACCTTGAAGTTGAGGGCTTGCAGGGATAGCAAGACAGAGACTCCGATCTTCGTATCAAGGGCTTACCCTGGTGTGGGTAAGACAGACTTACTTGAAAGTATAAATCAAGGGACCTTTATCGAAGGATGTTGGATACCCTTCTCTTTGGGTTAAAAGACTTATATCTTGTTACTTGTAGTATTACTACATGTTTATATTCCACTGCATTTCGTATTATATAGAAAGTATAACTTTCTTATACTTCCTTAATTGTACTCTGTTTCATTCAGATTCTATACGCTTTAAGTTAGAATCTCATATTGTAACTTTTGTTACGTTTCAATTTCCGGAACCATTTTTTTCCAGAACCTACTTTCGGAATCTCTTTCCAAGTTTGCATTCGGTGTTAGAGGTGTTGTGAATTTTCTTAGTTTAACTTTGTTAAACTTAGATCTTTCCTTTGCTTAAGGAAAACAGAGTTATTTGTAACTAACTTTAAAGGTTCCAAAGGAATATTTAAAGTATACTATTCACCCCCCCTCTTGTATATTGAGAATCTACATCACTATTTCGATCCTACAATTGGTATCAGAGGAGGTCTCTAAAATACTTATACTCACGTATAAGTTTTTCTTGCTCACTTTTCCATTACGAAAATCTCCATTCCGAACATTGTTATTACGAATCTTTTCTACTAACAAGTTTGTGTGCCGAAGGTTATTATAAGAATGGAAGGAATTAATGTTAGTTCAATTGATAATCTAAATCCTACAAGACCACCAATATTTGATGGTAATGATTATGAGTACTGGAGAGATCGAATGAAGACTTTTGTTATCAATACTGGAGTGGACAACTTTGTTATGCTTACTGGTGATTATAAAATTCCTGATAAGTAAGTTAGAACTTTTTCTAACCAGGAAAAGCAAGAATATCAACTCAACTATAAGGTACGCAATACTTTACTTTGTTTAATGACCAGAAATATATATATCCAAATTTCTACTTATGAAGCAGCTAACTGTATCTGGAAGAAGTTAGAGGTTACACACTTTGGAACTTCTAAAGTGATTGAGGCTAGGAGAGATATGCTCAGAGCTGAATATCATAGCTTCATCTTTCCTTATGGAGAACCAATATGTAAAGTACAATAGAGATTTATGACTATCGTAAACAGCCTACATTCTATTGGAGAGAATGGTTTAGATGATGAAGTTCTTGTGGATAAGATAATTGATATCATGCCCAATGAGTGGGAATCAAAAAGAACCGCTATAGATGAGAACAGGAAAGTGACTCAGATTTCTCTTCATGAGTTATTTGGAACTCTTCTCCAACATGAAACCAGAATGAAGAGAGATGCTGACAACATCAAAAAGAAAAATGTAAATGGTACTGTTGATTTTACAACAACTTCAAATCAGATGAAAGATAACACTCCTGAGATAGTAACCAGATCCAAGTCTAAGAAAGTTATTTTTCAGTCATATTCTAGTGAGAATGAAATATCAGAAAATGAATTAGCAAATCTTGCTCGAAGGATGAACAAGAAAACTAGACAGAGAAATTTCCAATCGAAGTATAAGAAAAATGAAAGGAATGATAATAAAGATGGAGAAGTTACTTGTTATGAATGCAAGAGAGATGGACATATAAGACCAGATTTCCCTATGCTCAGAAAGAAACAAAGGAAAGAAAGGCATTCAGACAGGAACATAAAGAAGTATTATAAAGAATAAGCTAAGAAAGTTCTGAAAGCTAATGAAACCTGGAGTGGCAGTGGTGGTGACTCTTCAGATGAATCTTCTGATTATGAATCTTCAGGACAGAAGAATCTTGGTCTTATAGCCATATTACCTATTGATAATCATTGTCTTTTGGCTAAGGTACGAAATGCTGAATCATTGACCAATGTTTCTTTAAATTCTAATGATAGTAAGTATTATAACTCTTCTGATGAAGAATCTTCTTCTGATGAAGAAAATACTTTACCTACTTATGAAGAAGTCTCTAGGTTTGCTGAACTTCTTGAGATTGAGAATTCCAAACTCAATAAGAAACTTGATAAGGCAATCTCTAGGAATTCTATTCTTACAAAAGAGATATCAGATCTTTCTAAAGATATTGATAAGAAAAATGCTGATTTTGAAAGTATTTCAAAAAATATTGAGGAAGTAAGTTCTGAGAAGAACAAACTTTCTAAAGAATTAGAAAAATTAATTTCTAATAAAAATGTTTTCGAGCCTAGATCTAGTTCTAAAACTAATGATTTTGAGGATAAAAACTTGGTTATAAAAATGAAGTCTGAAATTTTTTCCTTAAAGAAGTGTTTATCAAACTTTACCCATGGGAAATAAAATTTTTATAAAATGTATTCCCAAATATGACCTTTAAGAAATAAATCTGGATTTGGTTATACCCATGCAAAACCAAATTTCAGTAACAATTATTTTGTTCCTCAAAGTGCCCCATTTTGTACCAAGTGTCAATGTGGTGGTCACTGGGCAAAGAATTGTTCCTTAAACAAAACCCAATCTCTAGGATTTTACAAAGCTTACTTTTCTAAGAAGATATGGGTACCTAAAATTTTATTGTCTGGAAATCTCGGATCCAAACAAGTTTGGATTCCGAAAGTCTAATTTTCTTCTAGATTTTAGGAAAATAAATAAAGTACCAGCAACAATACATGGTACATGGATAGTGGATGTTCACGGCACATGACTGGTAACAAAAGCTATTTTGAAAATATTATCAAAACTAAAGGAGGAAAGGTAACTTTCGGAGATAATGCTAAAGGTGAGATTGTTGGTATTGGTAATATTGTTTTTCTTGGTAAAACTTTGATTTCAAATTTTCTTTTTGTTAAGGGTCTTAAGCACAACCTCATTAGCATAAGTCAGTTATGTGATGAAGGTTACCTTGTGAATTTTAGGAATTATAAGTTCTTAGTTCACAATTCCAAGGAAGAATTTATTCTCTAAGCCAATAGGCACTAGAATGTTTACACCTTAAATTTAGAAGACCTCAGGAGCCAAGATTTACCTTGTCTTAGTGCAATGGAAGATCATTCCTGGTTATGGCATAGAAGACTAGGTCATTGTAACCATAGGAACCTTTGTAAACTCTCTAAGAAGAAACTAGTTAAGGATCTACCGGATCTTAGATTTGATTCTTCTAAAGTTTGTGATCCTTTTCAATATGGAAAGAAACATAAATCTAGTTTTAAATCAATCGGTGAAGTCTCAACAACTGATGCATTATAGTTAGTGCACATGGATCTTTTTGGTCCAACACAAACTATAAGTATTGGAGGAAAATACTATGTGTTTGTTCTAGTTGATGATTACACTAGATTTACTTGGTTTTATTTTCTAGCAAAGAAATATGAAGCTTTTTATTATTTCAAAAGTTTTAGAGATCAAGTTAAAAATGAGAAAACCCTTCCATTGAAAACTATTCATAATGATCATGGAGGAGATTTTCAAAATTATGATTTTGAATCTTTTTCTAGTAAAAAAGGTATTACTCACAAATTTTCAGCACCTAGAACTCCTCAACAAAATGGTGTAGTTGAAAAAAGAAATAGAATTCTTCAAGAGATAAATAGAACCATGTTGAGTGAAAATTCTAAAGCTAGACATTTCTGGGCTGAAGCTGTAAGTACTACTTGTTATACTATAAATCGAGTTCTGATTAGACCTTTTCTGAATAAAACTCCTTATGAGTTATGGAATGGTAGAAAACCAATACTATCCTACTTCAAGGTTTTTGGTTGCAAAGTATTCATTCTGAATAATAAAGTTATCCTATATAAATTTGCACCAAAATCTGATGAAGGAATTTTCTCAGGTTATTCCACAACATCTAAGGCTTATATAGTTTTTAATAAAAACACTTGTACTGTTGAAGAAACAGTACATGTAAAATTTGATGAGTCAGATCCTTTTGTTTTTAAAACACCTCAACCTACATCCTCGGATGTGTTTTCAAAAACTGATTATCAAACTTTGATAGAAGAACTTTCAGATAAGGATATTTTTCAAGAAGATATTTCTGAAACATTTACCCCAGAAGACGTTCTACCCTATGTTGATGAACAGGCTTTTCAAAACCCAAATCAGGCGTTTCTTAAGAATCATCCCAGTGATAGTATCATTGGTGATGTAAATCAACCTGTAAGAACTATATGTTCCTTAAGAAATGAAGTAGAACATCATGCATTTCTTTCCTAATTAGAACCTAAAAGCACTGATGATGCTTTAGGTCATGATATTTGGATTAAAGACATGCAAGATGAACTAAATGAATTCGAAAGGAATAAAGTCTGGACCTTGGTTGAAAGACCTAAGGAATCTTCTATAATTGGAGTCAAATGGGTTTTCAGAAATAAATGTGATGAAAGTGGAATCATAGTAAGAAATAAAGCTAGACTTGTTGCTAAAGGCTATAATCAGCAAGAGGGAATAGACTATGAAGAAACCTATGCTTTAGTAGCAAGACTTGAATCTATCCGTATTCCACTTGCCTTTTCAGTATTCTTTAATTTCAAACTTTTCCAAATGGATGTGAAATGTTATTTTCTTAACCGTTATGTTCAAGAGGAATTTTTTTTGAACAACCTCCTGGCTTTGAAGATACAAAACATCCTGATTATGTTTTTAGACTTACCAAAGCTCTGTATGGCCTTAAACAAGCCCCACGAGCATGGTATGATAGACTCACTGGATTTTTTCTTCAAAATAACTATGTTAAGGGAAATGCAGATCCAACCCTTTTTATAAAGAAAGATAATTAAAATGTTTTGATTGTTCAAATTTATGTTGATGACATCATATTTGGATCAACTCAGCAATCTTTGACCGACTCTTTTGCAAGTATAATGAAATCTGAGTTTGAAATGAGTATGATGGGTGAGTTAACTTTTTTCCTTGGTTTTCAAATTTCACAAAAACCAGAAGGAACCTACATATCTCAGCATAAGTATATTAAATATCTTATTAAAAAGTATGGTTATGAAAACACTAAAAGTATTAGTACTCCCATTGGTACCTCTAACTCTTTAGACCTTCATGAAGCTGGGAAACTAGTAGATCAAACATCTTTTAGAGGTATGATAGGAAGTGTAATATACTTAACAGCTAGTCAACCAGACTTAATGTTTTCAGTATGCTTATGTGCAAGATATCAATCCAATCCTAAGGAATCTCACCTAAAGGCAGTAAAAATAATTTTTCGCTACCTTAAGGGAACCATGGATCTAGGATTATTTTATACTTTTGCAAATGATTTTATCCGAAAAAGCATTTCTGATGCTGACTTTGGTGGATGTAGAATGGATAGAAAAAGTACATCCGGAACTTGTCATTTCTTAGGAGATTCATTAGTTTATTGTTCCTGTAAGAAGCAACATTCTGTAGCACTCTCCACTTCTGAAGCTGAATATGTAGCAGCTGGAAGTTGTTGTGCTCAAGTGTTGTGGATGCAACACACACTCACAGACTATGGCTTGAGTTTTACTAAAACTCAAATTTTGTGTGATAACACTAGTTCCATTGCCCTCAGTAAGAACACTGCACGTCACTCCCGTGCAAAACACATAGATATTAGGCATCACTTTCTTAGGGATCACACACTCAAAGGAGATATTATTCTTCAGTTTATCGGAACGCAAGATCAACTTGCTGATATTTTCACAAAATCATTGCTTTCTAATAGATTTGAATACATTAAATAGAAGTTAGGAATGATAACTATAAGGTAATTATTCTTCATTAACTTTATGTTGAAAAAGTCTCCTGATAGCAATAAACTCCTTTTCATAGGGGGAGTACATTTGATTGTTAGTTTAAGAATGTTTTTCAAAAACCGTTTTCAAACTTTTCGGAATTAATATTCCAGAATGGAATTTCCAGAAACTAAAATTTCCAGAATGGATATGTTCATATAGAAGACTTCTGGAATCGAAGACTTCGTATTAAAAACTTCTGGAATGGAAAATTATCGTACTGGTATTTTCATAACGGGATTTTCGTACTGAATCTTCCATAATAAGTTTTTCGTTTTCAAAATTTTTTAATGAAATTTTTGTACTGAGTCTTTCGTACTGAGTCTGTTTTTCCTAGTGAGTTTTCTGAATTTTTTCTTTTTGTAATAAAGTTGTTTTTCGAAGTTTTCGTAAGAATATTACCCATTACGAATAATCCTCATAAGCCAATCCGAAAGTTTTGATTTCTTTACCCAAGTTTTCGTAGTCATATTTTTCTTGCTGGCATTTTCTTATATTTTGTTTTCGGATTATAATTTTCTTAATTCTTTGTTTTAATAAAAACCTCAAAAGATCGGATTCAAAAGAATTGGTTTTTGACCGTTAGATCTGATCTCAGCTTATCACAACCGTTCGATCAACCGTGGAAGTTGAACCGTCATCTCATTGCCTATACAAAGGGGACCCAAATAGTTGTCCCCCATCGGTTTTCATGCTCTCGCGTCCCGAAGCTCTGCCCCTCTGTTTTAAGGTCGTTCTGAACATCAGCTTTCTCTGATACAAACTTCTCAGAGGTCTTCAGATCCGAATGTCTGTGGAAGTAGCTTCACAAGACATGTCTTCCTCCAAACCGATTTCGAAGTGGTTACAGAGAGAGGATGGTCCATCCGGATTTCTTCCACAAGTACGACTCTCTTATTTCCAATAATATCAAGCTTAATGGTTGAGAAGATGTTGCGGTGTCAAAACCTGGGAACCAAGATGAAGTATATTCATATTTTCTTATAGAGTTCTATGAAACAGTTTCTTTTCTTACTGAAGATGGAAAGGAGAAATTGTGTTTTAAGTCTTATGGTAAGACTTCTAAGCTTTCATATGCCAAGGCAGCCAGCTTGGTAGGGCTAAATTATGAAGGTGAAGCTGAGTTTATATCTCATGTGTTTCTGGATTCAAAAGGTAGTTTCGACAGGGAAAAGATTTAGAAACAATCGGACTAGCAGATGACAAGGCTCCGAAGATTACTAGTTTATCTACAAATTTCCGGATTCTGGAATTATGGGTACAAGGCCTTATCGTACAGAGGAAGGGTGACAAAGACAGCTTGATGAAGAGTGAGATCTACATCCTAGATTTTCTGATAAATCTGAGGAAGTTTAATTTGATGAAGCACATTCTTATCACTATTGAGAATTTGAAGAAACGGAATCTGAGAGCTCAGATTATTATGTATCCGACAATTCTTTCCGAGCTAATAGTTCGGTGCCTTGAGTCTTTCAAGGAGGCTTGAAAATCTAAGCCGAGAGTTTGCAAGATTATGCGGGAGAGTGATGGTACACTCAAAAGAATGGATATAGCCTTTGACAAGGACTCTAGACAGATTATTGATCTACCTACTCAAAAAGAATCAGTTCTGAAAGCTACTGATCCGGAATCCTCTAAGCCTGTAAGGAAGAGAAAGCTGAAGGAAGTGGAAGTAGAAGCCGAGGATCCCAAGTCTAAGGAATTTCATTCTGCACCTACAAAACCAAAGAAGAAGAAATCTTACCCAGATGAGGTTGTTGCTAAATGGAGGGAGATGAAAGAAAAGAGAGTGCAAGGGGAGCCTCAGTTTGGCTTGGACCCTGCGGAGGCTAAGGCCTTGAAAGAAAGAACTGCCGACGAGCTAGAAAAACTAGCAAAAGAAAAGAAGCTCAAGAAGAAGATGTCTGAGGCTGAGGTAGCTCAGGCTTTGTTGAAATTCAATGAGATCGTTTCAGCAAATATTCCTATTCCGAGATCTTTTTCATTGGAATCTCTACCTGAGACACCAGGAAGAGACTTTGTTGCTCCAGAAGAGGCAGTGGCTAAGCCAGTTGAACAAGGTGAGTAAGTTGAGAATGTAGAAGAAGAAGAAGATGTTGGTGAAGGAAGTGGAGAAACCGGAGATGTGTTGAAACAAGTAGATGATTATAAGGGGAAACCTTTGGAACTCTTATCGCTCCGAACTTCAGAAGCTGAATATTCGAAGCTAGTGACTCTAGAAATGGAAGAAGAGAAAGGAGAAGAAGTAGTAGCTTATCATGGAGAAGAAGAACAACTTTTACATGATATTGCTCAGATGGAAAACGTAGAGGTTTGTGTTCAAGAAGTTGCTGATGAGGAAGATAATGTTTTCCAAGTCTCTGATAGTGAAAAGAAAACTCCGGAACATGATTCTATTCCGAAAAAAGACAAGGGAAATAAAATTCTTGCTGATACTCCGAGCTCAGAAGTGATGAAGAGAAAGGAAGTTGGTAGTTCTTCAAAGAGAAAGCTTGACCTTATTGAAGAAGAAAATTCTCCAAGTAGAGTCTCGGATTCCGAGTCATCTTCGGTGGGGCATGACTTTATTGTTCAGTCTTTAAAGAAGTTGTTGGGAACCATTCCGACCTTCCCAAGTATTGATTCAAGATGCTAGATGCTCCAACATTCTTCAAATCAGAAATCAGACTCCGTATCTATGGTGATGGAAAAGTTTGTTGAAATAGAGGCTCAGTTCAAAACATTCTTTGTTGGTTATGAAACCCATAGAAAATCTTGCAAGAGGTTGACAAACTGGTCGAGGAAGACTGTAGAAGAGATGAGGCTATTAGATGAATTTTAAGACAATGTCAAGGATGCCTTTGAGACTGAGGACAGGAAGATAAATGAGCTGACTTCTTCCTTTGAAGAGAAGCTGACAGATGAAAAGAACTTTCAGATTCAAGAAGTCAGAGATCTGAATGGGAAGCTAAATTCTGTCTCTCAAAACTGGATGTTTGAAAGGGATCATCGGATTGAGTTTCAAGAGAAATTGAAAGCTCATGAAGAAATGATCAAAGCTCAGGAAGAAAAGCTTCAAGTCCAGGAAGAAAAGATTGAAGCTCAATCTGCAAGAATAGTGGTCTTAGAGAAGCAAGCCGAAGAAGCTTATAAAGACTTAAAGAAGATCAAGACTATTCTTAAGAGTCACATGGTGAAGGAAAAAGATCCAAAATAGATAGATCCGGTCTTTTGTTGTATTTTATTTTGTTTCTGACATTTCAAACGTAATGAAATCTGTGCTTGTCGTTTCTTTTGTTGTTGTAACTAATGTTTAAGGTACCTTGTTATTTTTTCCACTCCCTCGCATTCTTTTTGAAAATCACAAAGGGGGAGAAGGAAAAGATACTTAAGAAAAAGAACTCTAATAAGATATTATCTTAGGGGGAGTTTCTCATTAAAGAAGACCTTCTTATTCGTAATAAAATGTAACTCCAAAAATATAGAATACGATATTTAGAGTTTCACATCCTAAGGGGGAGTTAGTCGTATTCATCAATATCCTTAAAGCAAAGGGAGATAAGCCTTAATGTTTTTCATTCTTCGTACAATTTCTTTTTCATAAGGATGTTTGTGCTTTCCAAAAAGGGGGAGATTGTTGAGTCAATAAGGTTTTCCTTATGACTGTTCCATTCCTTCTTGTTTTGAAAATCACAAACACCTTATCTATAAGGAAAATTGCTTTTATAAGGAAAATTGATTTTATAAGGAAAATTGCTTTTATAAGGAAAATTGCTTTTATAAGGAAAATTGCTTTTATAAGGAAAATTACTTTTATAAGGAAAATTTCTTTTATAAGGAAAATTGCTTTTATAAGAAAAATTATCCTTATCATATTTTCATCCATATTTTTCTTAAGTATAAGATTCAGATTCATTTCTATATTCTCGGAATTGTTTGAAACTTTGATATAAGGTATTATGTTTTTAGGATCCGAATTCTGGAAAAGAACTGTAATAATGTTTCACTCTGAAATCTAGATGAGAACTGTAATAAAGTTTCATTCCGAATGCCGGATACGAACTCTAATTAAGTTCTACATCAGATTCAGGATGTGAATCCTTATGAAGTTCGACAACGAATTCTCATTACGAATTCTGATGAAGAATACTCATTACGAATTCTGATGAAGAATTCTCATTACGAATTCTGATCATGAATTCTCATTACGAATTCTGATAATGAATTCTCATTACGAATTCTGATAATGAATTCTCATTATGAATTCTGATGACGAATTCTCATTACGAATTCTGATGAAGAATACTCATTACAAATTCTGATAAAGAATTCTCATTACGAATTCTGATTATGAATTATCATAATGAATTCTGATGAAGAATACTCATTAAGAATTCTGATGAAGAAATCTCATTACGAATTCTGATGATGAATTCTCATAACGAATTCTGATGACGAATTCTCATTCTAAATTCTCATTCCGAATTCACCTATTAAACAGAATATGATCATCTTTGTTTTATACACTCCAAATTTATTTAGACTCTGAAAATTATCTTTGGTTATACTCTGAACATTCATCTTGCATACGTTGTAATAATCTGTCTACTCATTATTATTTTCTTTACACTCTGAACCTTCGCTCTGAATTTTTTATTCCGAACTTTTGAATTAGATTTTAAAACGATGTCGTACATTCCGTTACACTTGTTTTGTTATAAAACGATGTCGTCTATTTTGTTATAAACTAATCTTTGTCTAAGTGACACGTGTACAGGTCCCTACGATCATTAAGGAAAATATGACCGTTGGAGAAGGAGCCGACCTTACTTATAAATAGGAGCTCATTTGGAAGAGCTCATAACTGATGGATGGATGAACAACTTGGTTATTGTGCATACATGCTGTTGAAGTGATTTCTAGAGAGAGAGGCTCTTATTAACTCTCAAAGCATCGTGCAACTCAAAATGTTGGTGATTACAATCGAGGACTTATGAGGATAGGAAGACAGAGGTTGCCGACTACCTTGAAGTTCGAGGGCTTCCTTGCTGAGGAAGATAGAGGTTACCAGCTACCTTGAAGTTGATGGCTTGCGGGGATAGGAAGACAGAGACTCCGATCTTCGTATCATGGGCTTACCCTGGTGTGGGTAAGACAGACTTACTTGAAAGTATAAATCAAGGGACCTTTATCCAAGGTTGTTGAATAACCTTCTCTTTGGGTTAAAAGACTTATATCTGGTTACTTGTAGTATTACTACGTGTTTATATTCCTCAGAATTTTGTATTATAAGGAAAGTATAACTTTCTTATACATCCTTACTTGTACTCTATTTCATTCAGATTCTATACGCTTTAAGGTAGAATCTCATATGGTAACTTTTGTTAAGTTTCAATTTCCGGAACCATTTTTTTCCGGAACCTACTATCAGAATCTTTTTCCAAGTTTTCATTCGGTGTTAGAGGTGTTGTGAATTTGCTTAGTTTAACTTTGTTAAACATAAGCCTTTCCTTTTCTTAAGGAAAACATAGTTATTTGTAACTAACTTTAAAGGTTCCAAAGGAATTTTTAAAGTATACAATTCACCCCCCTCTTGTATATTGAGCATCTACATCACTATTTAGATCCTACAATCACCATCCCATGGATCAATTTAATCCCTAACAACTGGGCCTCCCTACCCCATGGACCACAAAAACTCTCCAGGATCAACCATCTTAGGCGCATGTTGCATCCGGGACACCATTACCCCAAAAGCACAACATCCCTCCAGTCTTCCATATCACAAGTAGTATGAATCAAATTAGAACCCATGATCATGGCCCTAATACAAGGCATGCATCCTTCGTACACAACAAGGAATTATGGAATCATAGAATAAGGATCATGACCTTGACAAGCTGGTGAGAATCCCATGCCCTAAAATGGAATTATCTTTTATCACACAACCTATTCTTTTTCATTCATGAATTAACTGATTCATTATTCATAAATTCCAACTATAAGATATCTAATCTAAAATATTTCACCATCTATAAAATATTGAATAAATAAATAATTTCATATGAATTTAATTATATTATCAATAATCAGTAGCATGCTTCAAAGTCATTAACCAATTCAATTAAACATGCATACTTGATTCAATTTGATTATCATCAAATTTCGAAAACAACAACCAGATTCATTAAACATCTTCTTTAATTCATTCATCCAATTAATTGTTAGTTAATTACTGCTTTACATTATTTAATAATATTAATCAATAGTAACAAGTTAATCCACATAATTCATAGATAAAGCATTATCTAGAAAACCAAGAGGTATCATGTTATCATTGTCACAAGAGATAACATCACTATGTGATTGATACAAATTCTTTAATCAAACTCAAGAATTAAATTAGGTTAATTTCAATGTAATCCTATAGTATAAATTATTCTAAGCCTATGATTTCATGTGAAGGAATATAGAATCATTAAATCCCCTTCCACAAAAGGTCTTGGATGTTCTTCTCATGAGAATATACCCTGAAGCGGATCTCAAATAAACCCTCCCACAACATCTACATCCATATAAGGATGTTGTGACACCACCATAAAAACCAAAAATAAGAGAAACCACATTACATCCATGTGAGATAATCATCGACTTCATAGAAAATATAAGGGGAGTAAAAAGATAACAACCCGGTTGAAACCACAATAATGGAGGAAAACACACCACAGATCAAATGGGGGTCATTAGATATCAAATAAAGTAATATAGGAATCAATCGTTGACAAAGGGGAAAATTCATATAGGGGTTGTTGGGTCGCCATGAGTCAAAACAAAGATGTTGTAGCTATTGGGATTATATATTTAGTGGCAGGAAAATGTTTTAAATCATAAAGTAGTGGTGGATTACAAGATATGTAATCCCCTTTTACATCATGTAATTCCTTAAGACCAGTTTCTCCTAAAAAAATCGTTGCCTATTCATTTTCGTTATTTTTAAAACACTAAAATATTAAACGATGTCAATACCAATTTCAAGTCATGAAAGCTCTATGCTCATATTTCCCATCACATGAAATCCTCTATAATTCCTTCGAGATACACAATCTTTGGGAACATTTATAGGGTCAATCCAGGTGGACCTGGTCCATTACATCCGATACCTCACAAAACATTATCATCCTATGGAATCCAAAAGCAAATGAAAGAGAAAAATGAAAAGGGATCATATGATCTACCACCATGTGAGATACCTCTCAAGGCTCTCTACACCATATGATCTCAACTTCTTCATCAAAGGAACAAGAAAAAAACCACAGAACAATAAAAACCATCTCCAAAACAATCTCCTAGGGGTCGTGTATCTCAATAGGGAACAATACACATCATGTAAAAGAGAGATATATCTCATGAACAGGAAATGTCTAAAACCATAAATTGAACAATGTTACAAGATAAGAGATGAAATTCAAACAACTTAGGTTACTGAGTGCGTATCTGTGACTCATGTTCCTAGGTACTCTCCTTCACACTAATTTTCTTCCAAAAGACATGAACCAATGTGATAGGATGTCCACGTAGCATATTCTCAATAAGGCCTCATCATTAAATTGTAGATAATATTGAATAAAGTCACAAATTCACATTGAGAATCTTTTCATGTGTAGTGTTTTAGAGAATTAGGCCATAACTATTACATTACATATCCAAAATTACAAAGTAGATACTTCTACTATGTCCATTTTTTTACAATAATAAAACTCTTTGATTAAAGTAATAATTATTTTCCTGATAAAAATCATCATGAATTTTCATTTCTCTTATCCTTCCCTATACCCTAGGAATTTTTTTTTAAAAAATTGGATGAGAAAAAAAAAGCTTAGTAAGGGTTATAATATAAGGAAAAAAATTTGTCCATATATACATAAAAATTAATAAAATATTTATTTTCAATCCTAAAAATAATATATTTAACATACCTCATAAAATCATATGATTTATGAATAGAAAAAAATAAATCTTAAATAATAAATATAACTTCAGGCATCCATAACATAATCAATTTTTAGCATTCGTAACCTCATCAAGAGTTACGTTTGGGATACCTATCATAGTATATTCCCTAAATATTTTAGGATAAACATTAATATTTACCTCTATCACATTACCCAAAGAATTGGAGAAATATCATGGGCACACCCACCCTAGTATTATCACAGAACCACCAATAATAATAAACAATTTCCAAGAACTATAACGTAATCATAACACATCAAACAATAAAAAATAATGGTATCATTTCCCACATTGTAATAACAATATATCAATTCATGATATTTACAAAATCAATTCATTAAAAAAGAAATTTAAAACATTTCAAAAAAATATTATTGAATCAAAATGGCCCATAAAAATTTTAAATATTCAAAGTAATGCAATTTTATGAAATTAATATTCATATATATAAGTAATCTCAACCATTTTGAAAACATGTACATTAATGATAAATATTTTTAAATAAAAATCTTTAAAACATTTAAATAGATTATTTAGATAAAGTGTCCCATAACACTTAAGAGACACTTAAATAAAAATAATTAAATAATGACATCAAACAAAATTGTAAATATCATGAGAATATAGAGAATCATGAGATAAAAAGTCAAATTGGTTGTATATAAATCTTATTGGATAATTAATATTCCTAATATCAAGAAATGCCTAAATGAAATGAGATTGAGACGTAGTCCCTTTTGAAAATTTGGCATCGTAACTAAATCACCTTAAAAATAAAAAAAATGAGTTGATGGGAGTGAAATGGGTGTCTCATAAATTGAAAATAAAATTTACAGAAATAATGATATAGAATAATATATCCCAAAATAAGAAAATGGAATTTAAAAGACATAACGAAAAATAAGCCTTTGTCTAAAAGTGGTGGGTGAAAGGTTCCCTTACAAATATCATTTTGTAAATAAAATATATAGATTATGTGAATTAACTCTATGTAAAAATAAATAAATTATTAATTAAATACATTATATAAATAGTTATTTCTCACATAATCGTAGCACAACATAATAATTAATTAGAATATTAACCCATAGAATGGTAATTTGGTTAAGATGTTCCTTTACCATGAGTCCGACTCGTCACGTTTCTTCATTTTTCATCATAAATAATAGGCTAAAGTACATTTATAATTTCCTAAGAAACTTTTTAATTTTTATTATTCCTTTTATACCACTTATTACCTTTCTATGACAATCAAATTAGTATTCATGTTCATATAGATCATTTTTTCGATGTTCGGTAGTTGAGTCAAAAATGAACTCTATATAATTACCAATTGTGCATTTGGTCAAAAGTAAAGTATATCCATAGTTATATTCATTAATTATATATAATATATATCTTATATATCCTGTATATATGTATTTCTAATAGACCACAACAATTGGAGATAATAAATGAAATGCACCATTCATGTAGACAGTAAGTCGTACGTACGCATGAAGACTACATTCATTTCAATTTTATATTTAATGGAATGAAAAATTAATAATACATAGGTATATTTTAATTCCATTATAATGTCAAATTTTATATATTTTTCATAAGTTCGTTAACAACAGCCTTTATACGTTCCATGTATATCATGAACGAGTCATATCACTTTGAGGGGGCAATTTCCGCAATTCCTCAAATGAAATTATCATGTTTACACATCATGAAAAGCATAAAGGTATGTTTTAAATAAAAAATAAATTATATTAGAAACAATATATACCTAATATATATCATATATAAATATATTTCCATAATAATGGCCACATGAGAGGTGGAAGTGGAAAATCGAACCATCGTTGTTTCATGTGGCAACAATTCTCCGTATAAAGTAACAATATGTTCGTAAACATTGGATGGAGGGGTGTGGAAGTGTACTTCTAATAATTTTCATAACAGCAGAAGAGTATATTTATTATACCTTTTTTGTTTCTAAATAATGGTATAAATAGAGATTATGGGTTTCAAGAAGGAATATAAATGGAAGAAGATTGAGAGAAGTCATTACCTTAAATCAGGTAACTCCTTTTGATTTGAGATAAAAGTCCTCGAATTTCCTTATGGTCATGTTAAGGATTCTAAGAGGAAGAGCGGGATATTAAGAGAACATTTGGGTAGCGTTTAGATGAGATAAGGGGGTTTGAGAGGCGTGAGTATGGATTTGAGGTGGTTCCCTTTTATAAGAGGGAGGATGGGCCCGTGAGGAATATCTTGAAATATTATTTTATTATAAATTTATTTTCGGTTTGAAAATTTCACAATGTAATTTATTTAGAATATATGATGCTTTTGGGTCGAAAAAATCTCAACCAATAGGTTTTACACATGTTTTGGTCTCATGTTTAATATTATCTTTTATCTTTAACAATTTGTTAACTAACTTGACTCTTACCATGTTTTCTTGTATATTAATACTATATGGTTAATATGTTTACTATAAAATAACAATAAAAACCCCAGTGGTCCATTAATGTTATTTTCATCATTATTTATGTCATTTTCACAATTAAAAGATTTTTTGTAATATTATATCAATTAATAAAATATTATTTTTTGTACAAAACTCATTTAAGTGAATTTATATATATTTATATAATGAAATTTAAAAAATCCATAACTATATTATTATTTCGAAAACCATCATTAATTCAAATACATTTTGTCATAATTATACCTAAAAATACTGTATTCTCTAAAATGATTCAAAATATATTTATGTTAGTATTTATAATTTCATTTATTTAAATCGTTCATTAATAAGATAATAACTACATTACTATTGTGTCATAAATAAATTTATTTATTTGATGTATAAAAATTATAAATAAAAGACCATGATGTAGGAAATATTTTTATATTTCCAATTAATATTTATAGACAAATTGAACGCTTTTATAATCCCATATAAAACGTTTTTTTTAGTAATATATACATGTTTAGTTTATCTTTTCCTAAACATTAAATTAAACGTAATTAAATTTAATTTTCACACAAATTGGAGCCATGTGTTCCTAAAAATGACCACAGGATGCCTATGGTAATCCATATATCATCCAATAATATTTGGACAACTATAAGAGTAACTTAATATTATTATAATATTATTTTTCTACCCTTATTTACCAGATTTACCCTATAAAAATGGTAAATAAAATATTTACTCGTGATACTATTCATAATGTCTAAAAATAAAATTCACATATTTACATGATTTGGACCTCCTCATTCCAAATATTAAATCTATTTTTCCAAATTCAAAATACTTCTGTTTCAAAAATTAATTTAAAATTAATTCATGTTGTAAAAACTAAATAAATTGTTTTTAAGAATTAAAACTACCAAAATATTGACATCTGTTTATGTCAAATTTCAAAATTTAAATTACACATAATGACCAAAATTGGATTAAATGATAAAAATATAATCCAATTACACTTTTAAACAAATAATAATTACAATATAACTATTTAAATCAATTAGATTAAAAGGCGGATTGGAATTAAAATGCAGTATATTTCACTATTCATTAAAAATTGAACTTTATCAGAAAAATATCAAAATTTCATCCAATGTAAATTTTTATTTCCCACATTGAAAAAAGATTTTATTTTTAAAATTGAACATTTAGATGTAAAAAAAACTATATTTAAAAATCATTCCTTCTCAAACGACGGTAAATCGACCTTTAAAGAATATTAAAGTATTTCATGCATAAAATTGGATTCATTCTAATATTTTGTCTCTAATATTTATCAGATAAATGTAAAAAAAGTAACAAAAATGTGTAATAATAAGTTATTTAGTTATGTTAAATCCAAGAAATACAATAACTAAGTGTTAACAACAATTTAAAATAATATCCTTATGAGTTTATTTTTCGGTATAACACAATGTTGTGTGGAACACAAGATTCCAAGGAAACCCATTATTGCGTGTTGAGTATGATATTGGAAAAAGTGTCCTATTTAACATAAAATTAACATCTTATTCATTAATATTAATAAAAATGAAATAATTATTATTATATAAATACTTGTGTCATTATATCATTCCACTCTTTTGGAAATTGTGTCCTCGTATATATAAAATTGTGCTCGGAAACTTCACTGAAAGCCCCACATCGGATAAAGAGTCAATAAAACTATAAATTTAAAAGAAAGAAATATCAGTACAAAGGTCACCCGTGAAAACCCATACTAGGATTACTTGTTTGAAAACATGGATATAGAGGAGTAATTAGGTGTCTAGTTCTGATAGAGAGTGATTGAAAACATGATTAGGAGAATGTGAACCACCAAAAAATAACAAACTTGTGATGGGTTAAACGGTCTTTGATTCCCCAGTTGGAAAAGAAAACGAACAAATTTTCTGTTTTATTCTTATTTTTATAATGTTGAGAAATTTATTAATGAGAGTTACTAAGAATATAACGAAACATACTTACATATCATGTAGACATTCATCCATTACTATATTTCTACCACAAACTCATTTTTTCTCAAAATGATTAGTATTGAAGATGACTTGGTTACATAATAAGTGCTAGAATCAACTTCTTGTGAATCAAATAATCCAATAGAAGATGAACTATATACTTCCCCTATCTTTAGACATTATCCAAAATAAAAAAATGTTCAGTTTGATATTAGTAAATCCCCCAAAGGATAATCCATTATAAAAATCAATAATACTCTTAATCTCAAAAATTCAACAAACAGTACCCAAATATCAGCAAATACCATTCAATACACAATTTTCCTTAAAATTATTCTATATAATCCAATGTAATATTGAAACCCAAAACATAGAGAAAATTAATCACATAGTCTTCCACATTAAATCTTAACATTATCTCTTAATAACATAGACTACTCTTAAATTCTCACACATGAATGTAATTAACCTAATCACATATTCTAAATGATAGGTTAATCATTGCAATAAATAACCAAATCATCGTATGACCAAAATAAATACATAGATTCTTCAAAAATAAAATTTCAAACATTAATCCATAAATGAAATCCCATAGTATTCTATATTCCTTGGGAATATAGTGTTCCCAAAAAGAATAATTTCTTCCAAAATAACCATAATCACTTAATCACCAAACAATGTTCATATATTATGGATTTATATTTAATAATTAATATGTTCACAAAATCAATTTATTGGTAATCCATACAATCATTTAAATAAAGAGAATAAGTAATTATATCAAGGAGATTCATATAGGCCAGTGGTTGGTGATGCACCTTTTTCACCCTTCAGTTGTGGGTACGATTCATGTGGCTTTTTCAGATGCGACAGGTGGTCACCCATATTACAGGTTTTCATTTTTATAAAACTCCAAAATAAACCTAACATGTTTTAACTTCAAAGGATGTCTTATACATATCATTTTCATCTCAACTAATTAATATCCCAACATATTAATTCATGATGTTTTCTCTATATTGTCACCTTTTTTTATTTCACCTCCATATGATAAAATATAGCTACTCCAAATAGAAATATCATTGTACCATGATCATGGTGTCCACATGGTTTAAACGTCATTCTGTTCACATAGGTAGAAGGTCCATCCATTACAAAAATTATTTATATATCCTTCAAAATCAGTATTTTCTTCAAAAAAATACACCTTGTACAACATGGGTCATATGGGAGTTCATAGAAACATATTTTTGAAAAATTATCATGTATTACATGTAATTTCAAAAAATCTAATAAATCATGATTTTTATAGAACAATCAAACCGAGTTTGAGTTGATACATTAAATCAATTGAACTTTTAAAATACTATATGTATGTGTTGATAAACTATATTTTAAAACATAATATAAATAGGTAATGCAAGGGTTTCTTTCTATAGATCTTTTTTCAAAATCATAATATGCATCAAAATATTCTGATAAGGTAAAATATATGAAAATTCCTTGATAATATTTACCTATCTTTGAAATATGAGAATATTGAAAAAATGTGACTTGATTAAATACAACCCATGATCGTAGATGGTATTGAGGTATAGTTGGGGGTGTTTTATATCTCAAACAACTGCATTCTACTGAGATGTAGGCTATAAAAGTTTCACAATCATCCGAACATGACTTTTCAATAATTATTGTAAGAATTTCGTCAAGAAGAGATAGAAATTTTGTTTGGGATCATCCTCCTTCCATTTTTAAAAGACATTTCTTGATCTGAAAAAGTTTTAAAATAAGGATTTAATTAAAAGAATAGACATAGGGACTAACCACATGTTTAATGAAAACTCTTAATCCCGAAAGTTGTCTAAATTGACCATTGATATCAACTATATTCCCCCATCCTTAAACATTACATAATATTGAGATAAGTCAAGTATTCACATTTGGGATCTTTTCAGGTTTATAGTTTTTGAGAATTATGCCATAAATATTACATTACATCTCCACAATTACAACGAAGACAATTCTACTCTGTCCAATTGTCATCACAATTACAAAACTCGTTTATTAAAAAAAATATTATATTCCTTATAAAAATAATCCTCAATTCCATATTTCACATACCATTCCTTTTTTCATGTTAAAACATTTAAAAAACACAAGAAGTGAAAAAAAATCTCAAAAATGGTTATAAAATAATTAAAGAAAACATTATTCCATTAATACATAAAAATCCATAAAATCATAATTTTGTACAATAAAAATTAATCTCTTTATCATAGATCATGAAATCATAATATTAAGTAATAGCCCATAGAAATCAAAAATCATAAATATAACTTGTGGCATCCATAACATACATACATTTAAGTATTCATAGCTACATAGAAAGTTATGTTTGGAATACCCATCACAATATATTCCCTAAATCTCTTATAAGAAACAATAACGTTTACCTCAATCATGTTATACAATGCTTTGGAGAGCTATCTCAGGCTCACCATCAATAGGTTTATCATAGAACCACCTTAGAACCACCTTTATTCCTAAAAAATTCCCAAGAACCATAATATATTATATCACATAAAACAAGCATAAAGAAAAGGTAAAATTTCTACATTACAAAAAGAAGATATCACTTCAAGATATTTAAATAGTCAATTCATTTTTAAAAACACATTTAAAACATCTAAATAGAGAATATAGAATAAAAGTGTCACATACCACTTTTAAAATTTTAATGGAGTATCATTTTATAACATAATTTTCCATAAAAATAAATCATAAAAAATATTATTAAAACATGAAAATTAATTAGACATATTTATAAAAATAAATCATTAAAAAAATTTAAAGGATGTTTTAGTTAAAGAGTCTCATAAAACATGAGAAACACTTAAATAAATATAATTAAAGAATGAAATTGAAAAAGTTTAATTGTCCTGATAATAAGTAAATTAATGATATAAAATTACAAAAGGGTTTTATATACACTATATAGTAAAATACAAGTGAACAATATCAATATATGCCTCAATGAAAGGAGAATGAGATGTAGTCGTTTATGAAGAATTAGAAACCTAACAACGTCACATTAATATTCAGAAAATAAGTTGATGGGAGAAAATAGGGTCTTTCAAAACTTGTACATAAAATATATAGAAATATATATATAGAATAATATATCCCAACACAATAAAATAAAAATTAAAAGACATAACAAAAAAAAGAATTCTTTGACTAAGAGGAGGGTGAAGAGTTCTCAAACAAAGATCATTTTCTCAATAATATTGATCGATTTTGTGTATTCACTATAATTAAAAATAAATAATGTATTATTACAAGACATTCATTCAGTAGTTATTTCTCTCAAAATCGTAGAACGACATAATAAATAATTATAACATTAAACTAAAGAATGTAAATTTGGTTAAGAAGTTCCCTTACCTTGAGTCTGACTCATCATGTACGTTCCTTGTTCTTCCTGAATAATACACATAAGTTAATTTATAATTTCTTCAGAACCGTTGTCAAGTTTATTATACTTTTTATATCACTTAATACCTTTCTATAATAATCATATACTTATTCATGTTAATATCGGCCATTTTGTTGATGTTCTGAACTTCAGTCAAAAATGAACTCATTAAAATTTCAAATTGTCCATGTGGTCAAAAATAAATTATATATTTAATTATATTAATGATATAAATATCATATATATGATATATATCATGTATATATGTATTTATATTAGTCCATAAACTATGAAGATAAGAAATGAAATGCACCGTCATGCCGGCGGTAAGCCGTAAGTACGGATGAACACAACATGCATTCCTATTCCATATTCAAACTAATAAACACTTAAGTATACATAGATATTTTAAAATTAAAATATAATATCATATTTTATTCATGTTAAATCTGTTCATTAATTCTATACTTTATATTTTCCATGTATGGTATTAAAGAGTCATATCACTTTGAGGAGGCAGTTGTCCGCACTTCCTCAAATGAAATTTTCATATTTACACATCATCAAAAGCATAATGGTATATTATAAATAATATTTAATGAATCATAGAGACAATATAAAAATAATATATATCATATATGAATACAGTTCCATCATAATGTACACCATGAGAGGTAGTAGGGGAACATCGAACAATCATTGTTTTGTGATGCATCAGTTTGTCGTACATAGAATCAATATGAGCATACCCATTAGATAGAGGTGTGTGGGGGTTTAGTTAAAATAATTATAATAATTACATTGTATTATATTTGAGATAATTTTTTATGTTATAAAATAATGGTATAAATAGAGTGTAGGGGGTTTGAGAAGGAAAATAAATGGAAGAATCTTGAGAGAAGGCAATACCTTAAATTGGGTAACTATTTTTTATTTTAGCTAAAATTTCTTCTTGAATAGCCTTAATCACAGGTTAATAAATCTAAAATAAATTCAGGGATGTTGGGAGCTTATTTGGGTAGATTTTGGATGATCCATGGGGGCATGAGTGTTGTGAGTAAGGGTTATAGGTGGTTCCCTTTAATACAAGGGAGGAGGGTGCATATGGAATATCTGGTAATATTTTTTTATTGTAAATTGGTTTTCAATATAAAAAGGTCCAATAATCATTTATTTTAAGGATAAGATGTAGTTGGGTGAAAAACCACTCAACCAATAGGTTTTAGAAATGTTTTAGTTTCATGTTTAAAATAATCTTTTAGCATTTACCCTTAGTTAACTAATTTGACTCTTACCATGTCTTCTTGTATATTTATACTATATGGTTAATATAGAAACTATAAAACTTAAGTAGAATATAAATCGGTTAATTATTGATATTTTCAAAATTAGTTAAGTCATTTTTCCAAATATTATATTTTTAGGACTATTATATCATTTAATAAATTGTTATTTGTTTTAAAAACTCATTTATGTCAAATTATAGTCTATTCATGTAATGAATTTTTAAAAATCCATAAAAACATGATTATTTCGATAAAACCTCATTAATTAAAATATAACAGGTCGTAATAATCTCTAAAATTCGTGTATGGAACAAAAATTTTCAAAATAAATTTATTTTATTATTTATAATCTTATTTATTTAAATCTTTTATTAATAAGGAAATCAGTACATCACCATTGTGTCAGAAATACATTTATTTATTTTATGTCTAAAAATTATATATATAATACAATCATGTCGGAAATATTTTTATCATTATAATTACTATTTATAGACTATTATATCAATTGTATAACCCTATATAAAAATTGTTTTTGTTAGAGACACTTCATTAGGATATATTTTACCAACATTAAATTAAAAGTAATTAAATGTCATTTTCACACACATGTGGCTCCACGAGGTCTTAAAATCGACCCATGGATTAACATGTGTAAGAACCCAGATCTTTATTTTGTTGAGTCAATAAGGTTTTCATTATTACTTTTCTATTGCTTCTTGTTTTGAAAATCACAAACACCTTATATTTAAGAAAATCTATATTTTACTTCTATAAGGAAAATTTACTTCCTTAAGGAAAAATTACCCTAACCTAGATTTTCTTATACATATCAATATTTTTCTTAAGTATGAAAATCGAATTCATATCAAAACCTCATAATCATATAATGCTTATATATGAAGCATTATATTTTAGGATCTGAATTCCAGATACGAACTCTAATAAAGCTCAACTCCGAATTCCGGATACAAACTCTATCAAATTTCAAATCCAAATTATAGACTCCGAACTTTTACTAGTTCGACTCTGAACGTTTATGAGTTTGACTCCAAACTTTTGCTAGTTCAACTCTAAACTTCTACAAGTTTCACTACAAACTTTGTAAGTTCAGATTCTGAACTCTGGTGAAACCAGACTCCGAATTTCTACAGAATCCCTGTTCCAAATTCATATAAAACATAATCTTTATATCTTTTTATTACAGACTCCGAATTACATTTTGATTGGACTACGAACTATTATTTGCTTACATTCCGATCTTCAGGTTTTCTTATACTTATACATGTTTCATTATAAAACAATGTCGTCCATTCCGTTTCTAAATAAATGTTGGATTAGTGACACATGTACATGTCCCTCCGAAATTTATGGAAATTATGACTGTTGGAGGATGGAGCTGATCGTTCCCACTGAGCCTATAAATAGGAGCTCATTTAAAAGAGCTCAATACTGAATTTGATCACTCTAGATACCACATTTTGTTAAGGTGATTTCTATAGAGAGAAGATTTTCATGCCTTTTTCATACTAAACTGATCATTCAGATTTCTTCATGTGACTCTGAATGTTGGTGATTACATTCGAGGGCTTTCGGGGATAAGAAGACATAGCTGCCAACACCTTGAAGTTGTGGGCTTCCATGTTGAGGAAGATAGAGGTTCCAACTACCTTGAAGTTGAGGGCTTGCGGGGATAGCTAGACAGAGACCCCGATCTTTGTATTGAGGGCTTACCCTAGTGTGGGTATGATAGACTTGCTTGAATGTATAAATCAAGGGACCTTTATCCATGGCTGTTGGATACCCTTCGCTTTAGGTTAAATGTGTTATATCTTGTTACTTGTTACATTTTTTCCGCTGAAATTTGTATTGTAAGTAAAGTATAACCTTATTATATTTCCTTAAACTTTTACTATGATTAATTAGATTATATACGCTTTAATATAGATTCTCATATTTTAAACATTGGTTTTGTTTCATTTTTCCGGATCCATATTTCCGGAACCTATTTTTCAAAATCACTTTCCAGATACAATCAAGTGTGTAGAACTAGAAGTTTGTAACTTCATACATTGTTCCAATTCTCCAATTGGTGTTAGAGGTGTTGTGAATTTTCTAAGTTTAACATTGTTAAAATTAGATCATTCCTGGTTTAAGGAAATTTTTAATGTGTACAATTCACCCCCCTCTTGTATATTGAGCATATACATCGTTATTTAGATCCTACAGTTTGTATTAGAGGAGGTATATGAAATAATTATACTCACATAAAAGCTTTTCTTGCAGAACTATTCATTTTTATATGTTTTCCTTGCTTAAGAATACTTTCCTTGAATCCGAACTTTTGTTATTAATAAGTTTTTGTGTAGAATGTTTTTTAAGATGATAGGAATAAATATTGGTTCCATCGACAACCTAAATCCTACAAGACCACCAATTTTTTATAGTAATGATTATGAGTATTAGAGATATCAAATTAAGGCATTCGTTATCAATACTGGAGTAGAAACTTTTGTTATTCTTATTGGAGGTTATCAAATTCTTGATAAGGAAGTTAGTAGTTTCACCAACAATGAAAAGCATGATTATCAATTAGACTACAAGGTACGCAACACTTTACTATGTTCAATGACTAGGAACATGTAGATCCAAATTTCTTATTATGAAACAGATAACTGTTTAAGGAAGAAACTTGAAGTCACACATTTTGGTACATCTAAAGTGATTGAGACAAGAAGAGCTATATTGAGAGCAGAAAACCATGGTTTTAAATTTCTTTATGGAGAACCCATTTTCAAGGTGAAACAAAGGTTTATGACTACCATGAATAGTTTACAATCTGTGGGAGAAAAATGTCTTGATGATGAAGCTCTTGTAGACAAAATCATTGATATTATTCCCAATGAGTGGGAATCAAAGAGAACAAAAATTGATGATAACAGGAAGGTTACTCAAATTTCCTTAGATGAGCTATTTGGAACTCTTCTCTAACATGAAACAAGGATGAAAAGGGATGATGAAAACATCAAAAAGAAGAATGGGAATGGTACTGTTTCTTTTACTAAAACATCAAACCACATGAAAGCTAAGACTCCAGAGAGAGTTACTAGATCAAAATCTAAGAATGTTACTATCCAATCTGAAT
Organism: Viscum album; assembly: GCA_963277665.1. Lineage (NCBI taxonomy): Eukaryota > Viridiplantae > Streptophyta > Magnoliopsida > Santalales > Viscaceae > Viscum > Viscum album. Next base: position 1,173,372,050 of record OY728153.1, on the reverse strand, counting down.
CCACTAAGAGTGATGTCTCTGAGAATGAGTTAGAAAATCTTGCTCGATTGATGAATAAGATAGCTGGTCAAAGAAATTTCCAATCTAAGTAGAAAAAGAAGGAAAGTAAATATAAGAAAGATTCATAGGTCACATGCTATGAATGCAATAGAAGTGTACACATACGCCCTGATTTCCCAATGTTTAAAAAGAAAGAAAGAAAAGAGAGGCATTCTGAAAGGAACGGGAAAAAGTTCTACAAAGCTAAAGCTAAGAAAAGTCTGAAAGCTAATACTACCAGGAGTGCTAGCTGTGGAGACTCTTCAGAAAGTGAATCAGCAAAATATGATTCATCAGTACAGAATAATATGGGATTCTTTGCTAATACTTCTTTTCCACATACATGTCTTATGGAAAAGTTACGCTCTTCCGAGGATTTAAAAAATTTATCTCTCGATATGAATTACTATTCTGAAAATAGTATTTATAATGAAGATTATTCATCCTCAGAAAATGAAGAACCTTCATATGAATAAGTATCTATATTTTCCAAGTTACTTGAAGCAACAAATTGTAAAATTTATAAGAAATTAGACAAGGAAAATACAGGGGAAGAAATTCCTACAAAAGGGATTTCAGATCATTCTTCAGATCTTAAAAATAAAGAAAAATTTATAGAAAAATTTCTAAAGGCCTTTAGAAAGAAAATTCTGATAAGGATGAACTTTCAAAAGATCTTATGAATGATATTTCAAAAATAATAATTTTAGAGGAAAAACCTAACTCTAAAGGAATGATTCCTGAGGATAGGAATTTAGTCATTAGACTAAAATCCATAATTTTTTTCTCTTAAGAATCTTCTTGAAAAATTTACCTCTACGAAGGAAAATTTTGACAAGATGTATTCTCAAATTAAACCTTAAGGAAACACTACTGGAGTAGGTTATACTCACCAAAAACCAGTTTTCAAAAACAACTATTTTGTTCCTTCTAAAGCACCTTTCTAAACTAAGTGTCAAAGTGGTGGGAATTGGAAGAAAAACTACTCTTTAAATAGAGTTCAATCTCTTGGGTTTCATAAAGCATATTTCTCTAAAAAAATGTGGATACCCAAAAAAAATTTATCTGAAAATATCAGATCCAAACATGTTTGGATTCCGAATGTCTAATTATTTTCTCATTTTCAGGAAAATGTGGAATGTGCCAACAACAACACTCAGTACATGGAGAGTGGATATTCTCGGCACATGACTGGTAACATAAACTATTTCTAAAATATTATCAATATGAATTGAGGAAAAGTAACTTTCGTAGATAATGCCCAGGGAGAAATTGTTCGTATAGGTAATATTTTTCTTCTTGGTAAAAAATTGATTTCAAATATTTTATTCGTCAAGGTTCTTAAGAACAACCTCATTAGAATAAGTCAATTATGTGATGAAGGATAACTTGTGAATTTTAGGAATGATATGTTCTTATTACACAATTACACGGTAGAGTTTATTCTCTCTTCCAACAGGAAAGAGAATGTTTACACATTAAACATCGAAGACCTTAAGAGCCACGAATTACCTTGCCTAAGTGCAATGGAAGATCATTCTGGTTATGGAATAGAAGACTAGGTTACTGTAACCTTAGAAACATATGTAAAATATCTATAATGAAACTAGTTAAGGATCTACAGGAGCTTAAATTTGATTCTTCTAATGTTTGTGATCCTTATCAATATGGAAGGAAATATAAATCTAGTTTTATATCAGTTAGTGAGGTCTCAAAAACTGATGCATTATATTTGGTTCACATGGATCTTTTTGTCCAACACAAATTAGATATATTGGGGGCAAGTATTATGTATTTTTCTTAGTTGATGATTACACTATATTTAAATGGGTCTATTTTCTATCAAATAAGTATAATGATTTTTTTTCATTTCAATGGTTTTAGAGCCCAAGTTAAAAATGAGAAAAAATTTCCACTGAAAACAATTCATAGTGATCATGGAGGGGATTTTCAAAATTCTGATTTTGAAACCTTTTGTAGTAGAAAAGGTATTACTCACAACATTTCAGCACCTTGAACTCCTCAACAAAATGGTGTAGTTGAAATAAGAAATATAATTCTTCATGATATAACTAGAACCATGTTGAGTGAATGTAACAACCCGATATTTTATGATAAGTATTCTTTTTAATTTATTTGATGTCATGTGTTTTATGATACAATAAGATTATCTTGTGCTATACGCCACACTGTATTAGCTTGAAGTATACACAACACTATTCTTAGACTGTTTTACCTACAATTTCATGTTCGTTTTATAATAGTCATTCTACGCAACATTGAGTGTCTATATATATATATATATTCAATGTATAAATGAAATATGGTTGGATTCTATTATACGAAACAATGAACGATTCTTGCACAACATGCAACCCTAACTTGACTTGCATTACACGCAATCATGACTTTCCTCGATAGCGTGTGTTGTACGCAATATCAGGTTTCACTAAAAAATGATATATGGTTTTTTTATAATTATTAAATAGACATTATGAATAGTATTAAATAAATTTTGAATTTTATAACATTATTATTTCATCTTACACATTTTCTAGAACATCGTATGTGAACAAAATAAATTTTTCGGGTAAAATAAATATTTTTAAAACAAATGCAGTTTTACCACCTTTTAATGGCGCACCCACATTAAATCTAATTTTTTACATGTTTATAAGTCCAATATTACAAAATAAACTTCGTCATTTGAATCAGGATATAAAAATTTACATTCGATAATGTTTTGATATTTTTCTGATAACTTTCATATTTTAATGAATAGTAAAAACACACTATATTTTAATTAAAAACACATTTTTTCATCGTAATAATTTATATGGTTAAATTATAATATAGAATTGTTTTAAAGTATTAATATAATATATTTTTACCATTTAATATAATTTATGTCATTAGCATAGATTTTACCAAAATTTCATAGGTTAAATCAATTCAATCTTTTGCAATGTTTTAAACAAAAACCCGTTTTCTTTTGACAACGGGATTAATTTTAATTTAATTTCTGCAAATTTTGTGAATTGAATTTGTAAAAACAGATTCCATATTTGTAATAAGTGGGTCTAAATGATGTTAATAAGGAACTTTTTATTTTTTGGGCATTATGAATAGAAACTACAGTAAATTTTGTTTACCATAGTTAAAGGTAAATCGAGTAATTAAGGGTAAATATAAGATTATAAAATTACCCTAACTCATGCCAAAATCCTATTTGATGAATAAAAGTCAACCCATATCACCTAAGGGTTGGACTAGATTCATTTCATGGAATTATGACCATGAAATAATATAATTATTATTACAACCAAAGAAAGTGACAACATGTCACTCTCTTAAATCTTATAAGTATATTAATATTAATTTAGTGATAAACGTCATGAAACATCGAACATGAATAGTGTCCAAAAGGCTAATAAAATTATCTACATCATATGATATTATTTATAATTTTTAGGGATTAAATAATTATCATTAAAGGTGACATAATAGTGATGTTTATATTATTTTATTAAGAGAAATATCAAATAAATGGTTTTAAAAATATTAAAATAAATATTATATGAACTATTTAATGGGCTCCACTAATTTTATTAATTAATATGACATGTTATGAATCTATTAAAACTTTTATTTCTAACATTTCTTCTGTATATTGTATATTTGAATTCAAATAAATGAAAAGTGTCAAAATTGACACTATTGTTATTTTTTAAAAATAACATATTATAAAATTGTTTGAAAATCACAAAATATTTAAAAATTATAAATTTAAATTTATATGGTAGAAAATGTTATGAAGTATCCAATTATGGAAAATTCACAAAAAATAAGTAATTATTTATTATAATTTAAAATTTATAATGTTATTACGAGAAATAAAATTTAATTGATAAATAAGGATAAATCAAGTTGATAATGTTTAAAATAAATTTCTAACATGTATAAATTTTATTGGTTGATTATATTACAACCCTATCGCATCTAATATTTCTATATGAGTCATTTTGGATGTTTTTATGTGGGATTGGGATTTAATGTAATCTAATATTTCTTATTTTTCCAAAGGTGCCCCTCTCCTCTCTTATAAACGGGCACCTCCTCCCTCTCTTCCTCACACCATTTTGAGCCATGACGCTCGGCCAACCTCTACCCATTTCACTTCCCCACTTCCCTAGAATCATCCTAGAGGTCCTGGTCTTCTTCAAAGACAAATTTTAGTGCCCTAATAGGAGGTCTCAAAGAGGCGCTTCAAAGAAGTGTTAATGTCCGTTACAGATTCATTCAACTTTATTTCTTCTTCTACTTATTCTTATTTAGTTGTTTCATTATGAAGTAATAACATCAGTATCACTCATATACTGATATGTTATTATAATTATGAAACAACCCTATTTCACCATCTATCCATCCTATGGAAAACGAAATCACCGGGCGTGCGTACGTACAGAATACCATCTCCACGCCGTGGTGTAATCAATTTTCCACCACCACCATACTTGGATGGGTATAATGGTGTAAATAATGACTATATATGATTATTGTAAAGTGATATTTATTCTGAAATAGTATACATACACTCAAATATAATTCCACGATCATGAGAATGATATCATCGCTCGTGCGTACGTACGGACTACCATCTCCACGAATGCGATGAGATTCATTTTCCATGATTAACCATTCAAGAATGATTATAAAGTATTTATAATGAATAATAATGAAATATATGACATAATAATTCTACTGAATTTATATATATATATATATATATATATATTTCATCTATTTAATTTCATTCAATTCAATAAGGAAACAAAAACAGCGTTTATGCGTACGTATGGCCTACCGTCTCCATGAACGGTGTATTTCATTTCTTTCATCGATCTATAATATATATGTATATGATGAATATGTATTATATATAAATCATTTTTTACATTCTGGAATTATGTAAATAAGGATAAAATAAATTATATCAAGAACCAAAAGTCGAAACACATACGATAAATGAAATTATTTTTCCCAAAACGCTGCTTTTACATGGAATTTACAAAAGAACTGGTAATATAAAGTCATAAGTGAAACATATATGATATAATAACAATGAATATGATTATTTAATAAGTCAATAACATTATTTAAATCATTATACAGGAGGTTAGGATCAATACAAAGCATATCAGACCTAAGGTAAGGGATAATTTTTCATATCTCATTTTTTATCTGAGATTGCTTATACGTAATTATTTACTGGGGTTATTGTTAACATCAAAGTCCATGTTTTCAAATAGTGTTGTTATGTATGTATAATGTCCTTTTTACCCATTTTGAATTTTACTACAAGGTATGTAAGGAATCTTTCTTTTGTTTACTTTACGAGATACTTTTTGACTTTTCTGACAAAAGTACGAGGAGAATGTTTTTTAACTTATACAGAATGAAAGGATTTTTACGTTTTTATAAAGCCTTATTTTCTTGAAGCTTCATCCAAATTATTTCATGAATATTTTCAACAAAATAATTTTCTTTTAAAATTGCATGGAATTTTGTGAAAAGTAAATGATTTTGAAGAAGAAAGGATATTTTCCTCAAAAATTCATTTCAAGTGTTTCATCAAAACCATTTTCCATCTAAGATGACATTATTTCATATGTGTATGTTTCAAGTATAATGTCTCTATGATTTACATGGTTTCAATTTTTTTATGATAAAATCATATCCATTTGTTTTATATAGATTATGTTATGATGCGATGATGTTTATGAAACCTATTTTATTCTTTGGGTTATGATGAATGTTTCATGTTTATTTTGTGGCACAAGTAAGAACGATTTCATTATGAGATTGGTGAGTCATATATATCCCTCCAATGCATTGGGTAATGCTTTATATCTCATGATGTAGACATTCCTGGAACGGTAAGTTAATCCGGTTTAGTGTTACAGGACTGAAACGAGGAGTGAAATCGATTCAGAAAGGGACTTTGTCCACTAAGATGGTCTTGGCAGCAATGCCTTGGCTACAATGGAAATCATGACATGTGCTGAATGGTTTCCACAATTACATGTTTTCCCATTATATTTTATCATTATTGATGTTCCATTATGATATATACCTGACGTACTTCAATTATTTATGTCATTGCTCAAGGTTTTAATGTTTATATTTCATTTCCTATTTTTTCTTTCAAATGTTTATGGATTGTTTTATGTTCTCTTTGTTTTCCCTTACTGAGCATTTGAGCTCACCCTTTTTACATTTTATTTTCCCTAGGAAATAAATAAAGGTTTTAGGTAAGGAAACAAAAAGTAGATGATCATTATGGGAGATGTTGAAGATATTTCATCATGATTATATGTTTATATTCTGAGTTTTCAAAGACAATAAACTATTACGATCCTTGTTTGTCTGTTTTTGTTATGTATTCAGTATTTCACAAATGTACTGTATTTTCCATGTACGTCAATCTTCGGGTCTCTACAGTTGGTATCAGAGGAAAGGATTAGTTAACTATTGGAATCTAGGATGCGAAAAGGTTAGTGAGTTCCCTAGAGATATTTCTATGGTATGTCTAGGGATGTCCCTAAGGATAAGTATACGTATAGGATATAGTCCTAGAACTACGGTAATGATCTTAGAATTTAACCTAATATTTAAGATATTTATGGTACTCCCCCATTACTATGTTGTCATCCCTAGCATGATTTTTGCCTCTCATACTATTTTTTTGGATTTTAGAAAATGGCTGGAAACAAGAAGATTCACGATAATGGAGGATATGATAGACAATGGAATGATATTCTTCATGAGAAACCAAATGAAACGGGATTTGGAAGTCCAAACAACCTTATTATGTCTAATCAGAAATCTCATAATATGATTAGTAATCTCAACATTGGTAAGTTTCCCAACTCAGATAACAAAAGAAAGATGGAGTTTCATGATGATCATAGAGGAATGAAAGTTCAATTTCCCTCATGTAAATCATGTGGGAAGAGGAATCATGGAGATTGTTTCAAAGGAACTGGAAGATGCTTTGGGTGTGGAAAAGGACACAAAGCTAGTAAGTGAAAAGGAAAAGGATCAGTTAACACCATGGACATGGATAATGGTATTTCTACGACATCAACAATGATTAAATGTTTCAAATGTGGAATGTATGGGCATTATGCAAACAACTTCCCTAAGGGAAAATGTCATGAAGAGAATCGGCATTGTCTTATGGGTAGTATTTATGTGGATAATGATGATGAGATGACAAATGAAATATGAGATGAAAGAAATGATGAGGCTCATCTAGTGGTTTTAGAAGTTAGTGGAATGATTGTATGTTTATCATGAATAATGAATGGTACTATGGAATAAAGAATCATCAAAGGATTGTTACACTATTGTTTTTCTGAATGTATTTGAAATAATATGTTGAATGGTACTGGAAACCATGAAATGTTATTCAGATATTTTTGGAAAGAAGATGATATGCGCATAATGAAGGGATAATGAGAAAATAATATTCTTGATAGTACTCATGAGCTCATGGCTGATAAAAGGACAAAGGGATATCATGATTTGTGTATATAGATTTTATTTGGGATTTTTGTATGTGGAAAGAGTTAACTTTTGACAGAATTCATATTTTCGCTAAGGTTCTATGGTAATTCATGTGTCAAAAGAATACATGATTAAGGTATTCACATGTTTGGAATGTGACCAAAAGGATATATCTTCTGATATATGGGGGACAAATGAAGGAAGTCACATGCTTGGTAGATGAAATTTCTAGTAATCAGACAGAAGTCTCTTCGATAAGCCTAATGGTTGGAATGGAAATCACATAGTATTGGTTAAGGATATAACTTCTTATATCTGAAATATTATGATTGTATAGTTTTAGAAAAAGGATAACCTGCAGGACGGATGACAACCCGTCGCGTCGGATAAGGCTGTGGGAATCGAACCCACAACCAAAGTGAGACTGGCCTTTATCGCCTACCACCGGCCTACAGGATGTCCCTAGTTAGTATAAACTAGTTTTATTTTATTAAGCGGTATGATATATGAAGTACAATTTTATTTTTGGAATCATATATGATTAAACTCACCATAGATGAACTTATGTATATTTGATATCTTCTGCTATCCTTTTGTTTGAAACAGATGGAATGACCCATCACTCTATCACATGACCTGTTAACACTTCACGAATAACAAATTCAACTCCATTTCTTTAAAATATGAAATGAAAATTGTTCAAAGCATGAACAACAGTTAGATTGTACCAAAATCAAGCAAGTATTTCTTCTAATTCAAAATTTTCATCTTTAGGGAAATGATATTGAAAACCAAAAATGTTGTCCTAGTCCTCTTATATCTAATTAATCATATGGTACCTTATATCATCACAAATTTATGGCTTTGTGATTGTTGGCTTTTTCATAGCCATGTCCTCTACCACTCTCTATCAGAACTTGATGGTTAGATTTTTCTTCCATATCCATATTTTCACCTATTTTCTCTTATGTGGAAAACCAGTGATTCGTTAATTTCGGTAACCGTTACGTTTCATACATTAGTTTTTAAAGATATGTTTTGGTATTTCATTTTATGATGTGTGTTGCAATTAAAGAAACATTCAAGTAGAAAACCTTGTATAGCCCCGATGAATTTCGAGGGAGAAATTCATTTTAAGGGGGGTAGAATGTAACAACACGATATTTTATGATAAGTATTATTTTTAGTTTATTTTATGTCATGTGTTTTATGATACATCAAGATTATCTTGTACTATACACTACACTGTATTATCTTGAAATATACAGAACACTATTCTTAGATTGTGTTACCCACGATTTCAAGTTCGTTTTATAATAGTCATTCTATGAAACATTGAGTATATATATATATAATAAATGTAAAAATTAAATATGGTTGGATTATGTTATAAGAAACAATTATGGATTCTTGCACAACACACAACCTGGACTTGGCTTGCATTACATGCAATCACGAATTTCTTCGATAGCGTGTGTCGTACGCAATATCAGGTTTCACTAAACAATGATATATGGTTATAATATTATTATTAACTAGATTTTATGAATATTATTAATTAAATTTTGAATTTTATAACATTATTATATCATCTTACACATTTTCTTGAACATGGTATGTGAACAAAATAAAATTTTTGGGTAAAATAACTATTTTTAAAAAAATGTAGTTTTGTCGCCTTTTAATGGCGCACCCACATTTAATCTAGTTTTTCACATGTTTATAAGTTCAATTTTACAAAATAAACTTTTACTTTTGAATCAAGATATAAAAAATTACATTGGATAAAGTTTTTATATTTTTCTGATGACTTTCATATTTTAATGAATAGTAAAACACGCTATATTTTAATTAAAAACAAATTTTTTCATCGTAATAATTTATATGGTTAAATTATAAGATTGAATGGGTTTAAAGTATAAATAGAATACATTTTTACCATTTAATATATTGTATATCATTATCATTGATTTTATAATGAATTCATAGGTTAAATCAATTCAATCTTTTGCAATGTTTTAAACAAAAACAAGTTTTCTTTCGGCAATGAGATTGATTTTAATTTAATTTCGGCAAATTTTGTGTACTGAATTTGGAAAAATGGATTCCATATTTGCAATAAGAGGGTCCAAATTATGATCATAATCTACTTTTTATTTTTTGGGCATTATGAATAGTAACTACGGTAAATTTTATTTACCATAGTTAAAGGTAAATCAGATAATTAAGGATAAGTATAAGATTATAAAATTACCATAACACCTGAAAAAATCCTATTGGATGAATAAAAGTCGACCCATATCACCTAAGGGTTGGACTAGTTTCATTTCCTGTAATTTTGACCATGAAATAATATAATTATTATTAAAACCAATGAAAGTGACAACATGTCACTCTCTTAAATCTTATAAGTATATTAATTTTAATTTAGTGACTAACTTCATGAAAATTCGAACATTAATAGTCTCCAAAAAGATAATAATATTATCTACATCATATGAATTTATTTATAATTTTTTGGGATTAAATAATTATCATTAAAGGTGACATAATAGTGATGTTGAAATTATTTTATTAAGAGAAATATCAAATATATAATTTTAAAAATATTAAAATAAATATTATATGTACTATTTAATGTGATAAACTAATTTTATAGATATATATGACATGTTATAAATCTATTAAACCCTTTATTTGGAACATATCTTCTGTATATTGTTTATTTAAATTCAAATAAATGAATAGTGTCAAAATTGACACTATTGTTATTTTATAAAAATAACATATTATAAAATTGTTTAAAAATTACAAAAATATTTAAAAATTATAAAATTTAATTTATATGGTCCAAAATGTTATAAAGTATCCAATTATGGACAATTGACAAGAAATAATTAATTATTTATAATAATTTATAATTTATAATTTTATTACCACAAATAAAATTTAATTGATAAATAAGGATAAAACCAGTTTATATGGTTTAAAATAAATTCCCATTAATGTTTAAATTTTATTGGTTGATGATATTACAACCTTATCTCATCTTAGATTCAGATATGAGTCATTTTGGATGTTATTATGTGGGGTTGGGATTTAATATAAACTAATATTTCTTATATTTCCAACGGTGCCCCTCTCCTCCCTTATAAAAGGGCACCTCCTCCCTCTCTTATTCACACCATTTTGAGCCTTTAATATCGTCCAAACTCTGCCCATTTTACGTCCCAACTTCCCTAGAAACATCCTAGAGGTCCTGGTTTTCTTCAGAGACTAATTTTAGTGCCTTAAGAGGAGGTCTCAAAGAGGCACTTCAAAGAAGAGGTAATGCCCGTTACCGATTCTTTCAACTTTATTTCTTCATCTACTTATTCTTATTTAGTTATTTCATTATGAAGTATTAACATTAGTATCAATAATATAATGATATGTTATTATAAGTATGAAACAACCGTATTTCACAATCCATCCATCCTACGGAAAATAAAATCATCGCACGTGCGTACGTACGGAATACCATCTCAACGCCATGGTGTAATCTATTTTCCACCACCATCTTACTTGGATGGGTATAATGGTGTAAATAATGACTATATATATAACGACCCATACTTTACATACATTGTTAATACTTTAAAATTGAATCAAACTTATTACAAAATATGACAAAACCACAAAGGACCGTATAGGTATAGTGTCTTTAGAAACTGGGAAACATAAACAACTGGTTCATAAATCTTCTACAGTGTCTCCCATTTATTTCATCATATCTAGGGTCCCTTTTAGCATATTCTACTTAATATTAATCTTCATGACCTGGGGAAAAGAAAACATCCAAAAAAGGGTGAGCTCAAATGCTCAGTAAGGGCAAATAAAGGAAATAAAAATCTTATCATATCTTCTTGAAAATCATAACCTGCAAAAGAGATCATAATATATTAACATGGAATAAATCATAGAAGTGAAAATGATATCCCCATAATCATAACATAAAACTTGAAACTTTGTGGCATGAACACATAATCATGGAAAATCATTTCTTGTTAATCATGACTCATTGCCAAGACTATCTTAGCGGACAAAGTCCATTTATGAACCGAGTTCACTCCTCGTTTCAGTCCTGTACCACTGAACCGAAATAACCTTCCGTTCCAGCCATGTATATCTCATGAGATATAAATCTTTACCAAATGCATTGGAGGGATATATAGGTCCCACCCATCTTATAATGAATCCTTTCTTATTTGTGCCACATAATCATAAATCATACATCATCGCATAACACATGTACCAAAAATGGAATTCTTAAAACATCATGACATCATAAAACAAATAATATAAGGTAAATGACTTCATAAAAATAATTTCCTCAAAACATAATCAAATCAATGTAATAATAGGGATAAAAACAGAACCGTATATTATCTTAGATGGGAAATAATTTTGATAAAACATTTGAACTCCATTCTTGAGGAAAATATCCTTTCTACTTCAAAAACACTTTTCTTTTCTTAACATTTCATACAATTATAAACTAAAAGAAGTTGATTAAAAATAAACATGAAAACTTATAAAGGATTATTCTTGGAAATAATGTTTTAAAAATCCATTCTTTCCATATAAGTTAAAAAAAAATTATTCATACTTTTTTTGGAATAGTCAAAAAGTACCTCGTACGAAAAACGACAAAAGATTCCTTTCATATTCATTAATAAAAACTCACTGAAGGGTAAAATTGGATTTAAATTATAGTAAGTGGATGGAAACAATATTACATATTGAGGGAACATGGATGTGGATGATAAAATACACCCCAGTAAATACCAAAGTATAAACAATCTCGGATAAAAATGAGATTGTGATATTTCCCTTACCTTAGGTCCGATTTGCTTTGTATGTGTCCGAAGCTCCTGTATAATGGTTTAAATAATGTTATTGACTTATTACAAAATAATACATATTCATATGATATCATATATGGTCATATTCTTAGCTTTTTATTAGTAATATTTCATTGTTACTTGTTACTCGGGTCTTTATTGCCTTTTGTTCTTATGCGTGTTTTGCCGAATAAATTCTTATTCTTATTTTAAGGTTATAGATACCTTATATCCAGAATGGTATAAGTGTAACATATATCATATTTATTCATTCAATTCATTTATTTAATTACTATATAATGATGATCATGTAGAATGAGTCGCATCACATCGTGGAGACGGTATTCCGTACGTACGCACAAGCGATGATATTGTTCCCATGATCGTGGAATTGTATTTAAGTGTATTTATACTATTTCAGTATCAATATCAATTTATAATAATCATATATAGTTACTCATTACACCATTATACCCATCCTTGTAAGGTGATGGTGGAAAATAGATTACACCACGGCGTGGAGACGGTATTCTGTACGTACGCACGCGCGGTGATTTCATTTTTCCATAGTATGGATAGAAGGTGAATTAGGGTTGTTTCATATTTATAATAACATATCAGTATGTAAGTAATACTGATGTTATTACTTTGTCATGAAACAACTAAAGAAGAAGAAGTTTGAAGAAGAATGAAATTGAAAAGATCGGTAAAGGATAACCTCTTCTTTGAAACGCCTCTTTGAATCCTCCACTTAGGGAACTAAGATTGGTCTTTGAAGACGACCAGGACCTCTAGGAGTATTATAGGGAAGTGTATAAGGGATTTTTTCAGGGGTTGGCCGAGCTTGAGTGCTCAAATTGGTGTGAGGAGGAGGGGGAGGAGGTGCCCTTTTATAAGGGAGGAGAGGGGCACCTTAGGAATAACAAAAAATATTATTTTATTATAAAGTCAATATTGGTTTTAAATAGCTCCAAATTGATATATTTCGAGGCTATGGTGGGGATGGGTCGAAATCCTATCAACCAATAGGATTTAGACAAGTTTAGGTTATTATTTTAACCTTATCAATTAGATTTAACTCTAAGTTAAATAATTTAACTTTTACCGTGTCTTTTTTTGTTTTCTTACACTATATGGTTAATAAACTTACTATAACATGCCAAACGAACCCCAAATTGTTTATTATTAATATATATATCCTTATCTAAGTCATTTGGCCGAACTTTAGATTTTTAGGAATAAAATAACAATTAATAATATAATACTTGATTTAAAAACTATTTTGTGTCAATTTTGACACTATTTGATATATGATTTTTGTGAAAGTCATAACAGAATTATATGTTCGAACCAAGTTGATTAAATAAACACTAATATATCATAGTAAACTATAAAATTAGTGGAATTCATAAAAAGTCTCAAATTACATTTATTTGGGTGTTTATAACATCAATTTTGTCAATATTTCATTAATAAGATAATTACTGCATCATCATTGTGTCATAAATAAATTAATTTATTTAAAGTCTAAAAATTATAAATAAAATATCATTATGTAGGATATCGTTTTAGATTTCTAATGAATATTTATAATAGAATTTATCTTATGTATAAACCCATATTAAAAATGTTTTAGTTATTAAACTTTGATTTTAACTATTTTAACTATTCATTAAATAAAATAATATTAAATGTCATAATCTAATCCAAGTGGACCTAAATGGTCATATTATATTCATAAGGTTGTTTTAGGTCGAATTACACTTATCCAATAGAATTAGGACATGTGTTAGGGTAATAGTAATATCATTTTTACCCTTAGTTACCCTATTTACTATTAACCGCGGTAAAAAAAGTAAAATGTCACTATTCACCAAAAAATTATTTTTATCTCATTGAACCACATTTTACTAACTAATATCAACCGTGTCTGTCAGATTTTCGAAATTCCATTCACAGAAGCGGTAAAATTAAGTTTTATGCAAAATTCAGTTTTTAACCTACCACTTAGTGGTTTCACTATTCATCAAAAAATGAAAGTTTTCATAAAAATACCAAAATTTCACCCTAGGCTAATTTCGACATTCCGAATCCAAAAATGAAGTCCATTTTGAAAAATAAAATTTATAAAATTTCATAAAGTGGTTATTACTATTCATAACGGCTAGTTTTAATAATATTTTAATAGCATATCGTTGTTTAGTGAAACTCGGTATTGCGTACGACGCAAGCTATCGAGGAAGGTCGCGATTTCGTGTAAAGCAAGCCAAGAAAGTGTTGTGTAGAAAAAGATTCCTTTGATGATTTATATAACATAAAAGTCTCGGGTGTTACATTCTACCCCCCTTAAAATTAATTTCGCCCTCGAAATTCGTCACTTTGTAACAAACAGATGAGGATACATCTCTCTCATAATATCATCAAGCTCCCAAGTAGCTTATTCTAATTGGTGGTTCCTCCATAAAACATTCACCAATCGAGTGGTCTTGTTTCGTAGGACTTTTTCGCTACGATCCAGAATCTCTATCGGTTGTTCTTCATAAGAAAGATCCTGCTCCAGCGGTACAACGTCTGAGGTGAGTACATGTGAAGGACCGGGTATGTACTTTCTCAGGAGAGATACATGGAACACATCGTGAACTTGAGAGAGATTCGGTGGAAGCTCCAATCGGTAAGCTACCTTCCCAACATGATCCAGTATTTCTAAAGGACGAATATATCTAGGGCTCAACTTCCCCTTCGTTCCAAATCTCATAACCCTCTTCCAGGGAGATATTCGTAAGAACACTTTATCACCCACTTCAAACTCTAGGTCTTTTCTTCGGCTGTCGGCATAACTTTTCTGTCGACTCTGAGCTGCTCTTATGTGTTGTTGAATAGATCTGACCTTTTCTGCCATTTCATCAACGAGATCAGGTCCTAATAGCTTTCTTTCCCCAACTTCATCCCAACAAGTTGGAGTCCTGCATTTCTTTCCATAGAGAGCTTCATAAGGAGCCATCTGAATACTTGAGTGAAAGCTATTATTATAAGAAAATTCCACCAAAGGAAGGTGTTGATCCCAACCTCCTTTGAAATCCATAGAGCAAGCTCTCAACATATCTTCTAGGGTCTGAATTTTTCTTTCAGACTGACCGTCTGTCTTAGGATGATAAGCAGTGCTGAAACTCAACTCTGTATCCAGAGTATGCTGAAGACTTCGCCAGAACTTCGAGGTAAATCTCGGATCCCGATCAGATATAATAGAAAGTGGTACTCCATGAAATCTTACCACTTACTTTACATATATCCTGGCAAGCTGATCCAGAGAGAAATCCTCTCTAATAGCAATGAAGTGTGCAGACTTTGTAAGACGATCAACTATGACCCAGATAGCATTATTGCCTTTGGATGTTTTAGGAAGTCCTGTGAAAAAGTCCATAGTAATGTTTTCTGATTTCCATTCGGGTATGGGTAATGGTTGTAACATCCCCTTAGACTACTTTCTCTCAGCTTTAACTTGTTGACAAACCAAGCATCGAGAGACATATTCAGCAACATCTCTTTTCGTGTCCTCCCACCAGAAGTACTCTTTCAGGTCCCTATACATCTTTGTGCTTCCAGGATGAATAGAGAATGAAGAACTATGAGCCTCATCCAGCAGCTCCTTCTTTAATTCGGGGATGGGAGGAACACAAACCCGATTCCTGAACTTTATTATCCCATCACAATCAAGGTTGAACTCAGGAACATTTCTCACCTTCTTTTGTAACTGGACATCTTCTTTCTGTGCCTCTTTAATCTTCACATGTATAGATGGTTGAACATTCATTTGAGAAAGATAATATTTTTCCCCTTTCATTATAATTCCAAGATCCATCCTTTGTAAATCCATAAATAATGGATCTTTTGTGATCCTCATCATGGATAAACTAGCATGGTCTTGTTAACTTAATGCATCTGACACCTTGTTTGCTTTCCAAGGGTGGTAATGGATTGAGCAGTCGTAATCCTTAATCAACTCCAACCATCTTCTTTGACACATATTCAGCTCCTTTTGTGTGAAAATATACTTTAAACTTTTATGATCAGTATAAATATCACACCTTTAACCATAAAGGTAATGCGTCCAAATCATTAATGCAACGATTACCGCAGCTAACTCCAAATCATGTGTTGGGTAATTTTGCTCATGGATTTTCAACTGTCGTGAGGCATAAGCTATCACCATATCATTTTTCATAAGAACACACCCTAATCCCTTCTTGGATGCATCACTATAGATCACAAACCTTTCTCCACTACAAGGCAGTGTGAGCACAGGTGCACTGGATAACCATCTTTTCAACTCCTTGAAATTCTCTTCACATTCCTCTGTCCAAACAAACTTAACTCCTTTCCGAGTCAACTTCGTGAGCGGATTAGATAATCGTGAAAAATCTTTCACAAAACGTCGATAATATCCATCCAAACCAAGAAAACTTCGGATCTCAGTTACTGTTGTTGGTCTCGACCATCTTTCGATAACCTCTGTTTTTTCTGGATCCACAGATATCCCCTCTTTTGAGATTATGTGACCCAAAAATGCAACTTTTTGAAGCCAAAATTCACACTTGGTAAATTTGGAATAAAGCTTCTCCTTTCTCATGGTCTTCAATATAATTCTCAAGTGATCTTCATGTTCTTCCTTTCTCTTTGAATAGACAAGAATATCGTCTATAAAGACTACCACAAATTGATCAAGATAGTCTCTAAAGACTCTATTCATCAGATCCATGAAGATAGCAGGGGCATTAGTAAGACCAAATGGCATCACTATAAATTCATAGTGTCCATACCTTGTACAGAACGCCGTCTTTGAGATATCCTCCCTTTTGACCCTTAATTGATGATACCATGAACGAAGATCAATCTTGGAAAAGTATTGAGCTCTGCGTAGTTGTTCAAATAGGTCATCAATGCGTGGGAGAGGATATTTGTTCTTGATACTGATCTTGTTAAGTTCTCGATAATCAATGCAGAGTCTCATTGATCCATCTTTCTTATTAACAAATAGAACAGCTACTCCCCAAGGTGACACACTAGGGCCTATGAATCCCTTATCAAGATTCTCTTGGAGTTGCTTCTTCAATTCCTGCAACTCAATTGGGGCCATTCTATAAGGTGTCATTGAAATAGGCAAAGCACCTGGTACGATTTCTATTGAAAACTCAACTTCACGAATTGGTGGAAGACCCGGTAATTCCTCCGGAAAGACATCATCAAACTCCCGAACAATGGGCATATTCTTAATCGTGAGTTTCTCACCAACCATTTGAGATAAATAACCTTCATTTAGTGGAATAAATACACATAAGATGGAAGAAATTTCCACTGGAAGGTTATGTTCATCCTTGCATTGATAGACGATCATAGATTGGTCTGGAATAGGAAATGTGACTTCCCTTCTTTGGCAATTTATATGAGCTTCATATAAAGAAATCCAATCCATGCCAAGAATCACATCGAATTCCACTAAAGGAAGGATCACCAGATTTGCAGGAAGCACTTTCCCACAAACTTTGATCGGAGAAGAATTATAAACTTTTGATGCGACTGTTGTGCCATTAGGTGTTGTCACAGCTAACTCAACATCTAATTGTTGAGGTAATACGGTGATACCCATAGAAAATTCTTCAGAAATAAAATAGTGGGTGGATCCAGAATCAAATAAAACATTTTCTACATTAGAGTGGATGGTAAGTGTACCTTTCACCACATCTTTATCGTACTTCAAATCGCTGATAGAAATTGCATGTGACGTTCCTTTGTATTTAGCCTTGAGAGCTTGTTGACGTCGACCATCATCATCAACCCTTGGATTTGGGCATTGATTAGCATAATGCCCCATCTCCTTGCACTTGAAACATTGAAGTGTAGTAGGTTCATTCTGTGTATCCCTTCCTTTGTTTGCATCATTAGACATCTTCTTCCCATCATCGCGGCATTCAAATGCCCGATGACCTTCCTTTCCACATTTGAAACATTTACTTGTCCCTTTAAGACAACTCCCTCCATGTCTCTTTCCACACTTTGAGAATAAGGGAAAGCTCATCTTCTTTTCAGTGTGCTATTTATATTTTTCTTTGAATTCCATATTCCTCTTCTTATCAAACCCATATGACTGATGGGTTACTCCAATCTCCATCTCGACTTTGAGAGCACATCGAACGATTTCCTCGTAGCTATTGAAGTCCCTTATGGCTAACGCAATTCGAAGACTTGGTTTTAAGCCACTAAAGAATCGATCGATCTTAATCTCGGGTTGGATAATAATACCAGAAGCGTACCATTCAATTCTTGTAAAATTTGATTCATAGGTACCAACAGATTCATCATCCTTTTTCTTCAGTTCAAGAAACTCTTTCGCCATCTTTGTTCAGAGAATAAGAGGGAAGTACTTATTTAAAAATAAGTTCTTGAACTCGTCCCATTCCATGGACTCAATTTCATCCCTTTGCCTCGTATTCTTAATAAGATTCCCCCCATTGATCATCATATCCTTCCAAATGATACACTGCTAGGATGACTTTATCATGTTCAGAACATTGAAGAACTGAAAATATCTTTTCAGTAGTACTAATCCATTGTTCAGCAACTAATGGATCAGTAGACCCGCTGAAAGAAGGTGGACGCTGTCTCATAAATGATTCAACAGAATGTTGCTCCTTCCTTTGCTCGTTTGGAAGTCCTTCATGATTCATAGCTTGAAAAGTTGTGTGAGCATGGATATAAGATTATTCATTCCAGCTCCCATAACGTTTGGTTGCTCAGGGGTACAATCATTACATTGCCCATCGCATTCCGCATTAACACGGTTCCTTCGGGTTCCAGCCATTGACTATATCCAAGAGGAATAGTGTGAGAAACACTAATTATAATAGGAAAACCACATAATCAAGAATAAAATTTCACACTTAAGGTCTTATCCTATGTAATACATGGACATTTCTAAAACACTAATATTGTGTTCTATGCTTAGACTTATCCTTAGGGTTCTTACTAAGGCTTTCACATCCTAGTTTCCAAAGGTTGACTATACCTTTCCTCTGATACCAACTATAATGACCCATACTTTACATACATTGTTAATACTTGAAAATTTAAGCACACTTATTACAACATATGACAAAACCACAAAGGACCGTATAGGTATAGTGTCTTTAGAAACTGGGAAACATAAACAACTGGTTCATAAATCTTCTACAGTGTCTCCCATTTATTTCATCATATCTAGGGTCCCTTTTAGCATATTCTACTTAATATCCATCTTCCTGACCTGGGGAAAAGAAAACATACAAAAAAGGGTGAGCTCAAATGCTCAGCAAGGGCAAATAAAGGAAATAAAAATCATATCATATCCTCTTGAAAATCATAACCTGCAAAAGAGATCATAATATCTTAACATGGAATAAATCATAAAAGTGAAAATGAGATCTCCATAATCATAAAATAATAATTGAAACTTTGTGGCATGCACACATAATCATGGAAATCATTTCTTGTTAGTCATGACTCATTTCCAAGTCTATCTTAGCGGACAAAGCCCATTTCTGAACCGAGTTCACTCCTCATTTCAGTCCTGTATCACTGAACCGAAATAACCTTCCGTTCTAGACATGTATATCTCATGAGACATAAATCTTTACCCAATGCATTGGAGGGAGATATAGGTCCCACCCATCTTATAATGAATCCTTTCTTATGTTTTCCACATAATCATAAATCATACATCATCGCATAACACATGTACCAAAAATGGAATTCTTGAAACATCATGACTTCATAAAACAAATCATATAAGGTAAATGACTTCATAAAAATAATTTTCTCAAAACATAATCAAATCAATGTAATAATAGGGATAATAACATGACCCTATATTATCTTAGATGGGAAATAATTTTGATAAAACATTTGAACTCCATTCTTGAGGAAAATATCCTTTCTACTTCAAAAACACTTTTCTTTTCTTAACATGTCATACAATTATAAACTAAAAGAAGTTGATTAAAAATAAACTTGAAAACTTATAAAGGAAGATTCTTGGAAATAATGTTTTAAAAATCCATTCTTGCCATATAAGTTAAAAAAACATCCTTCGTACTTTTGTCGGAATAGTCAAAAAGTACCTCGTACGAAAAACGACAAAAGATTCATTTCATATTCCTTACTAAAAACTCACCGAAGGGTAAATTTGGATGTAAACTATTTTAAGTGGATGGAAACAATATTACATATTGAGGGAACATGGATGTGGATGATAAAATACACCCCAGTAAATACCAAAGTATAAACAATCTCGGATAAAAATGAGATTGTGATATTTCCCTTAACTTAGGTCCGATTTGCTTTGTACGTGTCCAAAGCTCCTGTATAATGGTTTAAATAATGTTATTTACTTATTCCAGAATCATACATATTGATATGATATCATATATGGTCATATTCTTAGCTTCTTATTAGTAATATTTCATTGTTACTTGTTACTCGGGTCTTTATTGCCTTTTGTTCTTATGCGTGTTTTGTCGAATAAATTCTTATTCTTCTTTTAAGGTTATAGATAACTTATATCCAGAATGGTATTAGTGTAACATATATCATATTTATTCATTCAATTCATTTATATAATTACTATGTAATGATGATCATGTAGAACGAGTCGCATCACATCGTGGAGACGGTATTCCGTACGTACGCACGAGCGATGATATTTTTCCCATGATCGTGTAATTATATTTAAGTGTATTTATACTATTTCAGTATCAATATCACTTCATAATAATCATATATAGTTACTCATTACACCATTATACCCATCCTTGTAAGGTGATGGTGGAAAATAGATTACACCACGGTGTGGAGACGGTATTCCGTACGTACGCACGCGCGGTGATTTAATTTTTCCGTAGGATGGATAGAAGGTTAATTAGGGTTGTTTCATATTTATAATAACATATCAGTATGTAAGTAATACTGATGTTATTACTTTGTCCTGAAACAACTAAAGAAGAAGAAGTTTGAAGAAGAAAGAAATTGAAAAGATCGGTAATGGATATTACCTCTTCTTTGAAACGCATCTTTGAATCCTCCACTTAGGGAACTAAGATTGGTCTTTGAAGAAGACCAGGACCTCTAGGATTATTATAGGGAAGTGGAGAAGGGATTTTGGCAGGGGTTGGCGGAGCTTGAGTGCTCAAATTGGTGTGAGGAGGAGGGGGAGGAGGTGCCCTTTTATAAGGGAGGAGAGGGGCACCTTAGGAATAACTAAAAATATTATTTTATTATAAAGTCAAGTTCAGTTTAAATAGCCCAAAATTGATATATTTCAAAACTAAGGTGGGTATGGGTCGAAATCCTATCAACCAATAGGATTTAGACAAGTTTAGGTTATTATTTTAACCCTATCAATTAGATTTAACTCTAAGTTAAATAATTTATCTTTTACCGTGTCTTTTTTTGTTTTCTTAGACTATATCGTTAATACACTTACTATAACATGCCAAACGAACCCCAAATTGTTTATTATTAATATATATATCCTTATCTAAGTCATTTGGCCGATCCTTAGATTTTTAGGAATAAAATAACAATTAATAATATAATACTTGATTTAAAAACTATTTTGTGTCAATTTTGACACTATTTGATATATGATTTTTGTGAAAGTCATAACAGAAATATATGTTCGAAAAAAGTTGATTAAATCAACACTAATATATCATAGTAACCTATAAAATTAGTGTAATTCATCAAAAGTCTCAAATTACATTTATTTTGGTTTTTATAACATCAATTATGTCAATATTTCATTAATATGATAATTACTGCATCATCATTGTGTCATAAATAAATAAATTTATTTAAAGTATAAAAATTATAAATAAAATATCATTTTGTAGGAAATCTTTTTAGATTTCTAATGAATATTTATAATCGAATTTATCTTATGTATAAACCCATATTAAAAATGATTTAGTTATTAAACATTGATTTTAACTATTTTAACTATTCATTGAATAAAATAATATTAAATGTCATAATCTAATCCAAGTGGACCTAAATGGTCATATTATATTCATAAGGTTGTTTTTGGTCGAATTACACTTATCCAATAGAATTAGGACATGTGTTAGGGTAAGAGTAATATCATTTTTACCCTTAGTTACCCTATTTACAATTAACTGCGGCAAAAAAAGTAAAAAGTTATTATTCACCAAAAAATTATTTTTATCTCATTGAACCACATTTTACTTACTGATATCAATCGTGTCTGTCAGATTTTCGAAATTCCATTCACAGAAGCGGTAAAATTAAGTTATATGCAAAATTCAATTTTTAACATACCACTTAGTGGTTTCACTATTCATCAAAAATTGAAAGTTTTGAGAAAAATACCAAAATTTCACCCTAGGCTAATTTCGACATTCCAAATCCAAAAATGAAGTCCATTTTGAAAATTAAAATTTATAAAATTTCATAAAGTGGTCATTACTATTCATAAGGGCTGGTTTTAATAATATTTTAATAGCATATCGTTGTTTAGTGAAACTCGGTATTGTGTACGACGCAAGCTATCGAGGAAGGACACGATTTCGTGTAAATAAAGCCAAGAATGTTTTGTGTAGAAAAAGATTCCTTTGATGATTTATATAACATAAAATTCTCGGGTGTTACATTCTACCCCCCTTAAAATTAATTTCGCCCTCGAAATTCGTCACTTTGTAACAAACAGATGAGGATACCTCTCCCTCATCATATCCTCAAGCTCCGAAGTAGCTTCTTCTAATTGGTGGTTCCTCCATAAAACATTCACCAATCGAGTAGTGTTGTTTCGTAGGACATTTTCGCTACGATCCAGAATCTCTATCGATTGTTCTTCATAATAAAGATCTCGCTCCAGCGGTACAACTTCTTAGTTGAGTACATGTGAAGGATCAGGTATGTAATTTCTCAGGAGAGATACATGGAACACATCCTGAACTTGAGAGAGATTCAAAGAAAGCGCCAATCGGTAAGCTACCTTCCCAACACGATCCAGTATTTCGAAAGGACCGATATATCTAGGGCTCAACTTCCCCTTCTTTCCAAATCTCATAACCCTCTTCCAGGGAGATATTCGTAAGAACACATTATCACCCACTTCAAACTCTAGGTCTTTTCTTCGTCTGTTGGCATAACTTTTCTGTCGACTCTAAGATGCTCTTATGTGTTGTTGAATAGATCTGACCTTTTCTGCCATTTCATCAACGAGATCAGGTCCTAATAGCTTTCTTTCCCCAACTTCATCCCAACAAGTTGGAGTCATGCATTTCTTTCCATAGAGAGCTTCATAAGGATCTATCTGAATACTGGAGTGAAAGCTATTATTATAAGAAAATTCCACCAAAGGTATGTGTTGATCCCAACCTCCTTTGAAATCCATAGAGCAAGCTCTCAACATATCATCTAGGGTTTGAATTGTTCTTTCAGACTGACCATCTGTCTGAGGATGATAAGCAGTGCTGAAACTCAACTCTATATCCAGAGTATGCTGAAGACTTCGCCAAAACATCGAGGTAAATCTCGGATCCCGATCAGATTTAATAGAAAGTGGTACTCCATGCAATCTTACCACTTCCTTTACATATATCCTGGCAAGCTGATCCAGAGAGAAATCCTCTCTAATAGAAATGAAGTGTGCAGACTTTGTAAGACGATCAACTATGACCCATATAGCATTATTTCCTTTGGATGTTTTAGGAAGTCCTGTGACAAAGTCCATAGTAATGTTTTCCCATTTCCATTTGGGTATGGGTAATGGTTGTAACATCCCCTGAGACTTCTGTCTCTCAGCTTTAACTTGTTGACAAACCAAGCATCGAGAGACATATTCAGCAACATCTCTTTTCATGCCATCCCACCAGAAATACTCTTTCCGGTCCCTATACATCTTCGTGCTTCCAGGAGGAATAGAGAATGAAGAACTATGAGCCTCATCAAGAATATCCTTCTTTAATTCGGGGATGGGAGGAACACAAAACCGATTCCTGAACTTTATTATCCCATCACAATCAAGGTTGAACTCAGGAACATTTCTCACCTTCTTTTGTAACTCGACATCTTCTTTCTGGGCATCTTTAATCTTCACATGTATAGATGGTTGAACATTCATTTGAGAAATATAAGATTTTTCCCCTTCCATTATAATTCCAAGATCCATCCTTTGTAAATCCATAAAAATTGGATCTTTTGTGATCCTCATCATGGGTGAACTAGCATGGTCTTGTCGACTTAATGCATCTGCCACCTTGTTTGCTTTTCCAGGGTGGTAATGGATTGATCAGTCATAATCTTTAATCAGCTCCAACCATCTTCTTTGACGCATATTCATCTCCTTTTGTGTGAAAATATACTTTAAACTTTTGTGATCAGTATAAATATCACACCATTCACCATAAAGGTAATTCCTCCAAATCTTTAATGCAAAGATTACCGCAGCTAACTCCAAATCATGTGTTGGGTAATTTTGCTCATGGATTTTCAACTGTCGTGAGGCATAAGCTATCACCATATCATTTTGCATAAGAACACACCCTAATCCCTTCTTGGATGCATCACTATAGATCACAATCCTTTCTCCACTACAAGGCAGTGTGAGCACAGGTGCACTGGATAACCTTCTTTTCAACTCCTTGAAATTCTCTTCACATTCCTCTGTCCAAACAAACTTAACTCCTTTCCGAGTCAACTTGGTGAGTGGATTAGATAATCGTGAAAAATCTTTCACAAAACGTCGATAATATCCAGCCAAACCAAGATAACTTCGGATCTCAGTTACTGTTGTTGGTCTCGACCATCTTTCGATAACCTCTGTTTTTGCTGGATCCACAGATATCCCCTCTTTTGATATTATGTGACCCAAAAATGTAACTTTTTAAAGCCAAAATTCACACTTGGTAAATTTGGCATAAAGCTTCTCCTTTCTCAGGGTCTTCAATATAATTCTCAAGTGATCTTCATGTTCTTCCTTGCTCTTTGAATAGACAAGAATATCGTCTATAAATACTACGACAAATTGATCAAGATAGTCTCTAAAGACTATATTCATCAGATCCATGAAGATAACAGGGGCATTAGTAAGACCAAATGGCATCACTATAAATTCATAGTGTCCATACCTTGTACGGAACGCCGTCTTTGGTATATCCTCCCTTTTGACCCTTATTTGAGGATACCCGGAATGAAGATCAATCATGGAAAAGTATTGAGTTCCACGTAGTTGGTCAAATAGGTCATCAATGTGTGGGAGAGGATATTTGTTCTTGATAGTGATCTTGTTATGTTCTCGATAATCAATACAGAGTCTCATTGATCCATCTTTCTTCTTAACAAATAGAACAGGTGCTCCCCAAGGTGACGCACTAGGGCATATGAATCCCTTATCAAGAATCTCTTGGAGTTGCTTCCTCAATTCTTGCAACTCAATTGGGGCCATTCTATAAGGTGTCTTTGAAATAGGCAAAGCACCCGGTATGAGTTCTATTGAAAACTCAACATCACGATTTGGTGGAAGACTCGGTAATTCCTCCGGAAAGACATCATCAAACTTCCGTACAATGGGAATATTCTTAATCGTGAGTTTCTCACCAACCATTTGAGATAAATAACCTTCATTTAGTAGAATAAATACCCATAAGATGGAAGAAATTTCCACTAGAAGGTTATGTTCATCCTTGCATTGATAGACGATAATAGATTGATCTGGAATATGAAATGTGACTTACCTTCTTTGTAAATTGATATGAGCTCTGTATAAAGAAAGCCAATCTATGCCAAGAATCACATCGAATTCCACTAAAGGAAGGATCACCATATTTGCAGGAAGCACTTTCCCACAAACTTCGATCAGAGAAGAATTATAAACTTTTGATGCGACTGTTGTGCCATTAGGTGTTGTCACAGCTAACTCAACATCTAATTGTTGAGGTAATACGGTTATACCCTTAGAAAATTCTTCAGAAATAAAAGAGTGGGTGGATCCAGAATCAAATAAAACATTTTCTACTTTAGAGTGGATGGTAAGTGTACCTTTCACCACATCGTTATCGTACTCCACATCGCTGATAGAAATTGCATGTGACTTTCCTTTTTCTTTAGCCTTGAGAGTTTGTTGACGTCGACCATCATCATCAACCCTTGGATTTGGGCATTGATTGGCATAATGCCCCATCTCCTTCCACTTGAAACATTGAAGTATAGTAGGTTCATTCTGTGTATCCCTTCCTTGGTTTGCATCATTAGACATCTTCTTCCCATCATCGCGACATTCAAATGCTCGATGACCTTCCTTTCCACATGTGAAACATTTACTTGTCCCTTTAAGACAACTCCCTCCATGTTTCTTTCCACACTTTGAGCATAAGGGAAAGCACATCTTCTTTTCAGTGTGCTCTTTATATTTTCCTTTGAATTCCATTTTCCTCTTCTTATCAAACCCATATGACTGATGGGTTACTCCAATCTCCATCTCTACTTTGAGAGAACATCGAACGATTTCCTCGTAGCTATTGAAGTCCCTTATGGCTAACGCCCTTCGAAGACTTGATTTTAAGCCACTAAAGAATCGATCGATCTTACTCTCAGGTTGGATAATAATACCAGAAGCGTACCTTGCAAGTCTTGTAAAATTTGCTTCATAGGTACCAACAGATTCATCATCCTTTTTCTTCAGTTCAAGAAACTCTTTATCCATCTTTGTTCGGAGAATACGAGGGAATTACTTATTGAAAAATAAGTTCTTGAACTCTACCCATTCTATGGACTCAATTTCATCCCTTTGCCTCATATTCTTAATAAGATTACACCATTGATCAGCATCTCCCTCCAAACGATACACTGCTAGTATAACTTTATCATGTTCAGAACATTGAAGAACTGAAAATATCTTTTCAGTAGTACTAATCCATTGTTCAGCAAATAATGGATCAGTAGACCAGCTGAAAGACGGTGGAAGCTGTCTCATGAAGGATTCAATAGAATGTTGCTCCTTCCTTTGCTCGTTTGGAAGTCCTGCATGATTCATAGCTTGAGAAAGTTGTGTGAGCATGGATACAAGATTTTGCATTCCAGCTCCCATAACGTTTGGTTGCTCAGGGGGACAATCATTGCATTGCCCGTCGCATTCCGCATTAACACGGTTCCTTCGGGTTCCATCCATTGACTAAAACCAAGAGGAATAGTGTGAGCAACACTAATTATAATAGGAAAACCACATAATCAAGAATAAAATTTCACACTTAAGGTCTTATACTAGGTTATTCATGGCCATTTCTAAAACACTAATATTGTGTCCTATGCTTAGACTTATCCTTAGGGTTCTTACTAAGGCTTTCACATCCTAGTTTCCAAAGGTTGACTATACCTTTCCTCTGATACCAACTATAACGACCCATACTTTACATACATTGTTAATACTTCAAAATTGAAGCACACTTATTACAACATATGACAAAACCACAAAGGACCTTATAGGTATAGTGTCTTTACAAACTGGGAAACATAAACAACTGGTTCATAAATCTTCTACAGTGTCTCCCATTTATTTCATCATATCTAGGGTCCCTTTTAGCATTTTCTACTTAATATCCATCTTCTTGACCTGGGGAAAAGAAAACATTCAAAAAAGGGTGATCTCAAATGCTCAGCAAGGGAAAATAAAGGAAATAAAAATCATATCATATCTTCTTGAAAATCATAACCTGCAAAAGAGATCATAATATCTTAACATGGAATAAATCATTGAAGTGAAAATGAGATCCCCATAATCATAACATAAAACTTGAAACATTGTGGCATGCACACATAATCATGGAAAATCATTTCTTGTTAGTCATGACTCATTGCCAAGACTATCTTAGCGGACAAAGTCCATTTCTGAACCGAGTTCACTCCTCGTTTCAGTCCTGTATCACTGAACCGAAATAACCTTCTGTTCCAGCCATGTCTATCTCATGAGATATAAATCTTTACCCAATGAATTGGAGGGAGATATAGGTCCCACCCATCTTATAATAAATCCTTTCTTATGTGTGCCACATAATCATAAATCAAACATCATCGCATAACACATGTACCAAAAATGGAATTCTTGAAACATCATGACATCATAAAAAAAATCATATAAGGTAACTGACTTCATAAAAATAATTTCCTCAAAACATAATCAAATCAATGTAATAATAAGGATAAAAATAGAACCCTATATTATCTTAGATGGGAAATAATTTTGATAAAACATTTGAACTCCATTCTTGAGGAAAATATACTTTCTACTTAAAAAACACTTTTCTTTTCTTAACATGTCATACAATTATAAACTAAAAGAAGTTGATTAAAAATAAACTTGAAAACTTATAAATTAAGATCCTTGGAAATAATGTTTTAAAAATCCATTCTTTCCGTATAAGTTAAAAAACATTCTTTGTACTTTTGTCGGAATAGTCAAAAAGTACCTCGTACGAAAAACGACAAAAGATTCCATTTATATTCTTTACTAAAAACTCACTGAAGGGTAAAATTGTATTTAAAATATTTTATGTGGATGGAAACAATATTACATATTTAAGGAACATGGATGTGGATGATAAAATACACCCCAGTAAATACCAAAGTATAAACAATCTCGGATAAAAATGAGATTGTGATATTTCCCTTACCTTAGGTCCGATTTGCTTTGTACGTGTCCTAAGCTCCTGTATAATGGTTTAAATAATGTTATTGACTTATTACAGAATCATACATATTGATATGATATCATATATGGTCATATTCTTAGCTTCTTATTAGTAATATTTCATTGTTACTTGTTACTCAGGTCTTTATTGCCTTTTGTTCTTATGCGTGTTTTGCCGAATAAATTCTTATTCTTCTTTTAAGGTCATAGATAACTTATATCCAGAATGGTATTAGTGTAAAATATATATTATTTATTCATTCAATTCATTTATATAATTACTATGTAATGATGATCATGTAGAATGAGTCACATCACATCGTGGAGACGGTATTCCGTACGTACGAACGAGTGATGATATTGTTCCCATGATAGTGGAATTGTATTTAAGTGTATCTATACTATTTCAGTATCAATATAAATTCATAATAATCATATATAGTTACTCATTACACCATTATACCCATCCATGTAAGGTGATGGTGGAAAATAGATTACACCACGACGTGGAGACGGTATTCCGTACGTACGGACGCGCGGTGATTTCATTTTTCCGTAGGATGGATAGAAGGTGAATTATGGTTGTTTCATATTTATAATAACATATCAGTATGTAAGTAATACTGATGTTATTACTTTGTCATGAAAAAACTAAAGAAGAAGATGTTTGAAGAAGAAAGAAATTGAAAAGATCGGTAATGGGTATTACCTCTTCTTTGAAACACCTCTTTGAATCCTCCACTTAGGGAACTAAGATTGGTCTTTGAAGAATACCAGGACCTCTAGGATTATTCTAGGGAAGTGGAGAAGGGATTTTGGCAGGAGTTTTCCGAGCTTGAGTGCTCAAATTGGTGTGAGGAGGAGGGGGAGGAGGTGCCCTTTTATAAGGGAGGAGAGGGGCACCTTAGGAATAACTAAAAATATTATTTTATTATAAAGTCATGTTCGGTTTTAAATAGCTCCAAATTGATATATTTCGAAGCTAAGGTTGGGATGGGTCGAAATCCTATCAACCAATATGATTTAGACAAGTTTAGGTTATTATTTTATCCTTATCAATTAGATTTAACTCTAAGTTAAATAATTTAACTTTTACTGTGTCTTTTTTTGTTTTCTTACACTATATGGTTAATACACTTACTATAACATGCCAAACTAACCCCAAATTGTTTATTATTAATATATATATCCTTATATAAGTCATTTGGCCGAACCTTAGATTTTTAGGAATAAAATAACAATTAATAATATAATACTTGATTTAAAAAATATTTTGTGTCAAATTTGACACTATTTGATATATGATTTTTGTGAAAGTCATAACAGACTTATATGTTCTAAACAAGTTGATTAAATCAACACTAATATATCATAGTGACTTTGAAAATTAGTGGAATTCATAAAAAGTCTCAAATTACATTTATTTTGGTGTTTATAACATCAATTATGTCAATATTTCATTAATTAGATAATTACTGCATCATCATTGTGTCATAAATAAATTAATTTATTTAAAGTCTAAAAATTATAAATAAAATATCATCATGTCAGAAATCTTTTCATCTTTCTAATGAATATTTATAATCGAATTATCTTATGTATAAACCCATATTAAAAATGTTTTAGTTATTAAACTTTGATTTTAACTATTTTAACTATTCATTAAATAAAATAATATTAATTGTCATAATCTAATCGAAGTGAACCTAAATGGTCATATTATATTCATAAGGTTGTTTTTGGTCGAATTACACTTATCCAATAGAATTAGTACATGTGTTAGGGTAATAGTAATATCAGTTTTACCTTTAGTTACCCTATTTACTCTTAACCGCGGTAAAAAAAGTAAAAAGTTACTATTCACCAAAAAATTATTTTTATCTCATTGAACGACATTTTACTTTCTGATATCAACCGTGTCTGTCAGATTTTCGAAATTCGATTCACAGAAGTGGTAAAATTATGTTTTATGCTAAATTCAGTTTTTAACCAACCACTTAGTGGTTTCACTATTCATTAAAAATTGAAAGTTTTCAGAAAAATAACAAAATTTCACCCTAGGCTAATTTCGACATTCCGAATCCAAAAATGAAGTCCATTTTGAAAAATAAAATTTATAACATTTCATAAAGTGGTTATTACTATTCATAACGGCTAGTTTTAATAATATTTTAATAGCATATCGTTGTTTAGTGAAACTCGGTATTGCCTACGACACAAGCGATCGAGGAAGGTCGCGATTTCGTGTAAAGAAAGCCAACCAAGTTTTGTGTAGAAAAAGATTCCTTTTATGATTTATATAACATAAAAGTCTCGGGTGTTACATTCTACCCCCCTTAAAATGAATTTCTCCCTCTAAATTCGTCACTTTGTAACAAACAGATGAGGATACCTCTCCCTCATCATATCCTCAAGCTCCCAAGTAGCATCTTCTAATTGGTGGTTCCTCCATAAAACTTTCACCAATTGAGTGGTCTTGTTTTGTTGGACTTTTTCGCTACGATCCAGAATCTCTATCGGTTGTTCTTCATAAGAAAGATCTTGCTCCAGCGGTACAACTTCTGAGCTGAGTAAATGTGAAGGATGAGGTATGTACTTTCTCAGGAGAGATACATGGAACACATCATGAACTTGAGAGAGATTCGGTGGAAGCGCCAATCGGTAAGCTACCTTCCCAACACGATCCAGTATTTCGAAAGGACCGATTTATCTATGGCTCAACTTCCCCTTCTTTCCAAATCTCATAACCATCTTCCAGGGAGATATTCGTAAGAACACTTTATCACCCACTTCAAACTCTAGAACTTTTCTTCGGCTGTCGGCATAACTTTTCTGTCGACTCTGAGCTGCTCTTATGTGTTGTTGAATAGATCTTACCTTTTCTGCCATTTCATCAACAAGATCAGGTCCTAATAGCTTTCATTCCCCAACTTCATCCCAACAAGTTGGAGTCCTTCATTTCTTTCCATAGAGAGCTTCATAAGGAGCCATCTGAATACTGGAGTGAAAGCTATTATTATAAGAAAATTCCACCAAAGGTAGGTGTTGATCCCAACCTCCTTTGAAATCCATAGAGCAAGCTCTCAACATATCTTCTAGGGTTTGAATTGTTCTTTCAGACTGATCATCTGTATGAGGATGATATGTAGTGCTAAAACTCAACTCTGTATCCAGAGTATGCAGAAGATTTCGCCAGAACTTCGAGGTAAATCTTGGATCCCGATCAGATATAATAGAAAGTGGTACTCTATGCAATCTTACCACTTCCTTTACATATATCCTGGCAAGCTGATTCAGATAGAAATCCTCTCTAATAGCAATGAAGTGTGCAGACTTTGTAAGACGATCAACTATGACCCAGATAGCATTATTGCCGTTGTATATTTTAGGAAGTCCTGTGACAAAGTCCATAGTAATGTTTTCCCATTTCCATTCAGGTATGAGTAATGGTTGTAACTTCCCCTTAGACTTCTGTCTCTCAGCTTTAACTTGTTGACAAACCAAGCATCGAGAGACATATTCAGAAACATCTCTTTTCATGCCATCCCACCAGAAGTACTCTTTCAGGTCCCTATACATCTTCGTGCTTCCAGGATGAATAGAGAATGAAGAACTATGAGCCTCATCCAGCAGCTCCTTCTTTAATTCGGGGATGGGGGGAACACAAACCTGATTCCTGAACTTTATTATCCCATCAGAATCAAGGTTGAACTCAGGAACATTTCTCACCTTCTTTTGTAACTCGATATCTTCTTTCTGTGCCTCTTTAATCTTCACATGTCTAGATGGTTGAACATTCATTTGATAAAGATAACATTTTCCCCTTCCATTATATTTCCAAGATCCATCCTTTGTAAATCCATAAATATTGGATCTTTTGTGATCCTCATCATGGATAAACTAGCATGGTCTTGTCGACTTAATGCATCTGCCACCTTGTTTTCTTTCCCAGGGTGGTAATGGATTGAGAAGTCGTAATCCTTAATCAGCTCCAACCATCTTCTTTGACTCATATTCAGCTCCTTTTGTGTGAAAATATACTTTAATATTTTATGATCAGTATAAATATCACACCTTTCACCATAAAGGTAATGCCTCCAAATCTTTAATGCAAAGATTACCGCAGCTAACTCCAAATCATGTGTTGGGTAATTTTTCTCATGGATTTTCAACTGTCGTGAGGCATAAGCTATCACCATATCATTTTGCATAAGAACACACCCTAATCCCTTCTTGAATGCATCACTATAGATCACAAACCTTTCTCCACTACAAGGCAGTGTGAGAACAGGTGCACTGGATAAACTTCTTTTCAACTCCTTGAAATTCTCTTCACATTCCTCTGTCCTAACAAACATAACTCCTTTCCGAGTCAACTTGGTGAGTGGATTAGATAATCGTGAAAAATCATTCACAAAATGTCAATAATATCCATCCAAACTAAGAAAACTTCGGATCTCAGTTACATTTGTTGGTCTTGACCATCTTTCGATAACCTCTGTTTTTGCTGGATCCACAGATATCCCCTCTTTTGAGATTATGTGACCCAAAAATGCATCTTTTTGAAGCCAAAATTCACACTTGGTAAATTTGTCATAAAGCTTCTCCTTTCTCAGGGTCTTCAATATAATTCTCAAGTGATCTTCATGTTCTTCCTTTCTCTTTGAATATACAAGAATATCGTCTATAAGGACTACCACAAATTGATCAAGATAGTATCTAAAGACTCTATTCATCAGATCCATGAAGATAGCAGGGGAATTAGTAAGACCAAATGGAATCACTATAAATTCATAGTGTCCATACCTTGTACGGAACGTCGTCTTTGGTATATCCTCCCTTTTGACCCTTAATTGATGATACCCTGAACGAAGATCAATCTTGGAATAGTATTGAGCTCCGCGTAGTTGGTCAAATAGGTCATCAATGCGTGGGAGAGGATATTTGTTCTTGATAGTGATCTTGTTAAGTTCTCGATAATCAATGCAGAGTCTCATTGATCCATCTTTTTTCTTAACAAATAGAACAGGTGCTCCCCAAGGTGACGCACTAGGGCATATGAATCCCTTATCAAGATTCTCTTGGAGTTGCTTCTTCAATTCCTACAACTAAATTGGGGCCATTCTATAAGGTGTCTTTGAAATAGGCAATGCACCCGGTACGAGTTCTATTGAAAACTCAACTTCACGATTTGGTGGAAGACCCGGTATTTACTCCATAAATAAATCATCAAACTCCCTTACAATGGGCATATTCTTAATCGTGAGTTTCTCACCAACCATTTGAGATAAATAACCTTCATTTAGTGGAATCAATACCCATAAGATGGAAGAAATTTCCACCGGAAGGTTATGTTCATCCTTGCATTGATAGACGATCATAGATTGATCTGAAATATGAAATGTAACTTCCTTTCTTTGGCAATTGATATGAGCTCCATATAAAGAAAGCCAATCCATGCCAAGAATCATATCGAATTCCACTAAAGGAAGGATCACCAGATTTGCAGGAAGCACTTTCCCACAAACTTCGATCGGAGTAGAATTATAATCTTTTGATGTTACTGTTGTGCCATTGGGTGTTGTCACAGCTAACTCAACATCTAATTGTTGAGGTAATACGGTGATACCCTTAGAAAATTCGTCAGAAATAAAAGAGTGGGTGGATCCAGAATCAAATAAAACATTTTCTACTTTAGAGTGTATGGTAAGTGTACCTTTCACCACATCGTTATCGTACTCCACATCGCTGATAGAAATTTCATGTGAATTTCCTTTGTCTTTAGCCTTGAGAGTTTGTTGACGTCGACCATCATCATCAACCCTTGGATTTGGGCATTGATTGGCATAATGCCCCATCTCCTTGCACTTGAAACATTGAAGTGTAGTAGGTTCATTCTATGTATCCCTTCCTTTGTTTGCAACATTAGACATCTTCTTCCCATCATCGCGGCATTCAAATGCCCGATGACCTTCCTTTCCACATTTGAAACATTTACTTGTCCCTTTAAGACAACTCCCTCCATGTTTATTTCCACACTTTGAGCATAAGCGAAAGCTCATCTTCTTTTCAGTGTGCTCTTTAGATTTTCCTTTGAATTCCATTTTCCTCTTCTTATCAAACCCATATGACTGATGGGTTACTCCAATCTCCATCTCGACTTTGAGAGCACATCGAACGATTTCCTCGTAGCTATTGAAGTCCCTTATGGCTAACTCCCTTCGAATACTTGGTTTTAAACCACTAAAGAATCGATCGATCTTACTCTCAGGTTGGATAATAATACCAGAAGCGTACCTTGCATGTCTTGTAAAATTTTCTTCATAGGTACCAACAGATTCATCATCCTTTTTCTTCAGTTCAAGAAACTCTTTCTCCATCTTTGTTCGGAGAATACGAGGGAAGTACTTATTGAAAAATAAGTTCTTGAACTCGTCCCATTCCATGGACTCAATTTAATCCCTTTGCCTCGTATTCTTAATGAGATGGCACCATTGATCAGCATCTCCTTCCAAACGATACACTTCTAGGATGACTTTATCATGTTCAGATCATTAAAGAACTGAAAATATCTTTTCAGTAGTACTAATCCATTGTTCAGCAACTAATGGATCAGTAGACCCGCTGAAAGAAGGTGGACGCTATCTCATGAAGGATTCAACAGAATGTTGCTCCTTCCTTTGCTCGTTTGGAAGTCCTGCATGATTCATATCTTCAGAAAGTTGTGTGAGCATGGCTACATGATTTTGCATTCCAGCTCCCATAACGTTTGGTTGCTCAGGGGGACAATCATTGCATTGCCCGTCGCATTCCGCATTAACACGGTTCCATTGGGTTCCAGCGATTGACTAAAACCAAGAGGAATAGTGTGAGCAACACTAATTATAATAGCAAAACCACATAATCAAGAATAAAATTTCACACTTAAGGTCTTATCCTAGGTTATTCATGTCCATTTATAAAACACTAATATTGTGTTCTATGCTTAGACTTATCCTTAGGCTTTTTACTAAGGCTTTCACATCATAGTTTCCAAAGCTTGACTATACCATTCCTCTGATACCAACTATAACGACCCATACATTACATACATTGTTAATACTTCAAAATTTAAGCACACTTATTACAACATATGACAAAACCACAATGGACCGTATTGGTATAGTGTCTTTAGAAACTGGGAAACATAAACAACTGGTTCATAAATCTTCTACCGTGTCTCCAATTTATTTCATCATATCTAGGGTCCCTTTTAACATATTCTACTTATTATCCATCTTCCTGACCTGGGGAAAATAAAACATACAAAAAAGTGTGAGCTCAAATGCTCAGCAAGGGCAAATAAAGGAAATAAAAATCATATCATATCTTTTTTAAAATCATAACCTGCAAAAGAGATCACAATATCTTTACATGGAATAAATCATAGAAGTGAAAATGAGATCCCCATAATCATAACATAAAACTTGAATCTTTGTGTCATGCACACATAATCATGGAAAATCATTTCTTGTTAGTCATGACTCATTGCCAAGACTATCTTAGCGGACAAAGTCCATTTCTGAACCTAGTTCACTCCTCGTTTCAGTCCTGTATCACTAAACCGAAATAACCTTCTGTTCCATCCTTGTCTATCTCATGAGATATAAATCTTTACCCAATTCATTGGAGGGAGATATAGGTCCCACCCATCTTATAATGAATCCTTTCTTATGTGTGCCACATAATCATAAATCATACATCATCGCATAACACATGTACCAAAAATGGAATTCTTGAAACATCATGACATCATAAAACAAATCATATAAGGTAAATGACTTCATAAAAATAATTTCCTCAAAACATAATCAAATCAATGTAATAATAGGGATAAAAACAGAACCCTATATTATCTTATATGGGAAATAATTTTGATAAAACATTTGAACTCCATTCTTGAGGAAAATATCCTTTCTACTTCAAAAACACTTTTCTTTTCTTAACATGTCATACAATTATAAACTAAAAGAAGTTGATTAAAAATAAACTTGAAAACTTATAAAGGAAGATTCTTGGAAATAATGTTTTAAAAATCCATTCTTTCCGTATAAGTTAAAAAAACATTCTTCGTACTTTTGTCGGAATAGACAAAAAGTACCTCGTACGAAAAACGACAAAAGGTTCCTTTCATATTCATTACTAAAAACTCACCGAAGGGTAAAATTGGATTTAAACTATTGTAAGTGGATGGAAAAAATATTACATATTGAGGGAACATGGATTTGGATGATAAAATACACCCCAGTAAATACCAAAGTATAAACAATCTCGGATAAAAATGAGATTGTGATATTTCCCTTACCTTAGGTCCGATTTGCTTTGTACGTGTCCGAAACTCCTGTATAATGGTTTAAATAATGTTATTGACTTATTCCAGAATAATAAATATTGATATGATATCATATATGGTCATATTCTTAACTTCTTATTAGTAATATTTCATTGTTACTTGTTACTCGGGTCTTTATTGCCTTTTGTTATTATGCGTGTTTTGCCGAATAAATGCTTATTCTTCATTTAAGGTTATAGATACCTTATATCCAGAATGGTATTAGTGTAACATATATCATATTTATTTATTCAATTCATTTATATAATTACTATGTAATGATGATCATGTAGAACGAGCCGCATCACATCGTGGAGACGGTATTCCATACGTACGCACGAGCGATGATATTGTTCCCATGATCGTGGAATTGTATTTAACTATATTTATACTATTTCAGTATCAATATCAATTTATAATAATCATATATACTTACTCATTACACCATTATACCCATCCTTGTAAGGTGATGGTCGAAAATAGATTACACCACGGCGTGGATACGGTATTCCGTACGTACGCATGCGCGGTGATTTCATATTTCCGAAGGATGGATAGAAGGTGAATTAGGGTTGTTTCATATTTATAATAACATATCAGTATTTAAGTAATACGGATGTTATTACTTTGTCATGAAACAACTAAAGAAGAAGAAGTTTGAAGAAGAAAGAAATTGAAAAGATTGGTAATGGATATTACCTCTTCTTTGAAATGCCTCTTTGAATCATCCACTTAGGGAACATAGATTTGACTTTAAAGAAGACCAGGACCTCTAGGATTATTCTAGGGAAGTGGAGAATGGATTTTGGCAGGGGTTGGCCGAGCTTGAGTGCTCAAATTGGTGTGAGGAGGAGGGGGAGGAGGTGCCCTTTTATAAGGGAGGAGAGGGCCACCTTAGGAATAACTAAAAATATTGTTTTATTATAAAGTCAAGTTCGGTTTTAAATAGCTCCAAATTGATATATTTCAAAGATAATGTGGGGATGGGTCGAAATCCTATCAACCAATAGGATTTAGACATGTTTAGGTTATGATTTTAACCTTATCAATTAGATTTAACTCTAAGTTAAATAATTTAACTTTTACCGTGTCTTTTTTTTTGTTTTCTTACACTATATGGTTAATAAACTTACTATAACATGCCAAACGAACCCCAAATTGTTTATTATTAATATATATATCATTATCTATGTAATTTGGCCGAACCATAGATTTTTAGGAATAAAATAACAATTTATAATATAATACTTGATTTAAAAACTATATTGTGTCAATTTTGACACTATTTGATATATGATTTTTTTGAAAGTCATAACAGAATTACATGTTCGAAACATGTTGATTAAATCAACAATAATATATCATAGTGACCTAGAAAATTAGTTGAATTCATAAAAAGTCTCAAATTACATTTATTTTCGTGTTTATAACATCAATTATGTCAATATTTCATTAATAAGATAATTACTGCATCATCATTGTGTCATAATTAAATTAATTTATTTAAAGTCTAAAAATTATAAAAAAAATATCATTAGGTAGGAAATCCTTTTCGATTTCTAATTAATATTTATAATCGAATTTATCTTATGTATAAACCCATATTAAAAATGATTTAGTTATTAAACTTTGATTTTAACTATTTTAACTATTCATTAAATAAAATAGTATTAAATGTCATAATCTAATCCAAGTGGACCTAAATGGTCATATTATATTCATAAGGTTGTTCTTGGTCGAATTACACTTATCCAATAGAATTATGACATGTGTTAGGGTAATAGTAATATCATTGTTACACTTAGTTACCCTATTTACTATTAACTGCGGAAAAAAAAGTAAAAAGTTACTATTCACCAAAAAATTATTTTTATCTCATGGAACGAAATTTTACTTACTGCTATCAACCATGTCTGTCGGATTTTTGAAATTCCATTCACAGAAGCGGTAAAATTGATTTTTATGCAAAAT
Source organism: Viscum album (assembly GCA_963277665.1). Lineage (NCBI taxonomy): Eukaryota > Viridiplantae > Streptophyta > Magnoliopsida > Santalales > Viscaceae > Viscum > Viscum album. Next base: position 1,173,332,485 of record OY728153.1, on the reverse strand, counting down.
TCAGTTTTTAACCTACCACTTTGTGGTTTCACTATTCATCAAAAATTGAAAGTTTTCAGAAAAATACCAAAATTTCAGCCTAGGCTAATTTCGACATTCCGAATCCAAAAATGAAGTCCATTTTGAAAAATAAAATTTATAAAATTTCATAAAGTGGTTATTACTATTCATAACGGCTAGTTTTAAAAATATTTTAATAGCATATCGTTGTTTAGTGAAACTCGGTATTGCGTACGACGCAAGCTATCGAGGAAGGTCGCGATTTCGTGTAAAGCAAGCCAAGCAAGTGTTGTGTAGAAAAATAATCATTTGATGATTTATATAACATAAAAGTCTCGGGTGTTACAATATATGATTATTGTAAAGTGATATTGATTCTGAAATAGTATACATACACTCCAATACAATTCCACGATCATCGGAATGATACTATAGCTCGTGCGTACATACAGACTACCGTCTCCACGAACACAATGAGATTCATTTTCCATGATTAACCATTCAGGAATGATTATAAAGTATATATAATGACTAATAATAAAATATATGACATAATAATGCTATTGGATTTATTTATATATATATTTTTATTTCATATATTTAATTTCATTCAATTCAATAAGGAAATGAAAACAACGTTCATGTGTATGTACGCCCTACCGTCTCCATGAACAGTGTATTTCATTCCTTTTATCGATCTATAATATATATGTATATGATGAATATATATTATAAATAAATCATGTTTTAAATTTTGGAATTATATAAATCAGGATATAAATAATAATTTCAAGAAATACAAGTCGAAACACATATGATAAATAAAATGATTTTACCCAAAACGCTGCTTTTACATGTAATTTACAAAAAACGGGTAATATAAAGTCAAAAGTGAAACAGATATGATATCATAACAATGAATATGATTATGTAATAAGTCAATTAAATTATTTAAATCATTATACAGGAGGTTCAGATCCATACGAAGCATATCAGACCTAAGGTAAGGGATAAATTTACAAATCTCAATTTTTTTTATCTGAGATTGCTTATACGTAAGTATTTACTGGGGTTATTGTTATCATCCATGTCCATGGTTTCTAAAAAAATTATATATGTATATTGTCCTTTTTACCCATTTTGAATTTTACTACATGGTATGTAAGGAATCATTCTTTTGTGTACGTTACGAGGTACTTTTTGACTTTTCCGAGAAAAGTACGAGGTGGCTGTTTTTTTAACTTATACAGAATAAAACAATTATTACGGTTTTATAAATCCTTATTTTCATGAATCATCCTACATAATATTTCATGACTATTTTCAAAAAAATCCATTTCTTTTAAAATTTCATGGCATTTTGTGAAAAGAAAATGATTTTGAAGAAGAAAGGATATATTCCTCAAGAATTCATTTCAAGTGTTTTATCAAAACCATTTTCCATCTAAGATGACATTATTTTATAAGTGTATGTTTCAAGTATAATTTCTCGATTATTTACATGGTTTCAATTTTCTTATGATGAAATGATATCCATTTGTTTTATATGGATTATGTTATGATGGGATGATGTTTATGAAACCCATTTTATTCTTTGGGTTATGATGAATGTTTCATGTTTATTTTGTGGCACAAGTAAGAATGATTTCATTATGAGATGGGTGGGTCATATATCTCCCTCCAATTCATTGGGTAATGATTTATATCTCATGAGATAGACATTACTAGAATGGTAAGTTAAACTGGTTCAGTGTTACAGGACTGAATCGAGGAGTGAACTCAATTCAGAAATTGACTTTGTCCACTAAGATGGTTTTGGCAGCAATGCCTTGGCTACAATGGAAATCATGACATGTGATGAATGGTTGCCACAATTATATGTTTTTTTTCATTATATTTTATCATTATTGATGTTCCATTATGATATATGCCTTACGTACTTCCACGATTTATGTCTTTGCTCAAGGTTTTAATGTTTAGATTTCATGTCCCAAGTTTTTGCTTTCAAATGTTTATGGATTGATTTATGTTCTCTATGATTGCCCTTACTGAGCATTTGAGCTCACCCTTTTTATGTTTTATTTTCCCCAGGAAATAAATAATGTTTTTAGGTAAGGAAACAAAAAGTTGAAGATCGTTATTGAAGATGTTGAAGTTATTTCAAAAAGATTATATGTTTATATTCCGAGTTTCCAAAGACACTAAACTATTATGATCCTTGTGTGTCTGTTTTTGTTATGTATTAAGTATTCCGTAAAAGTAATCTATTGTCCATGTATTTCAATCTTTGGGTCTCTACAGTGAATATTCTATAGCTAGACATATTTGGGCGGAAGCTGTAAGTACTTCTTGTTATACTATAAATCGGGTTTGGATTAGACCATTTCTTAATAAAACTCATTAAGAGTTATGGAATGGTAGAAAACATAGACTTTCCTACTTCAAGGATTTTGGTTACAATGTATTCATCCTGAATACTAAAGATAACTTACACAAATTCGCACCAAAATATGATTAACGAATTTTCATAGGCTACTCCACATCTTCTAAGGCTTATAGAGTTTCAACAGAAACACTTGTACTGTTGAAGAAACAATGCATGTAAAATTTGATAAATCTAATCCTTTTGTTTTTAAACCATCCTAACCAGCATATTCGGATGTGTTTTCAAAAAATTGTTTTCAACCTTTGTTAGAAGATCCTTCTGATAAGGAAAATTTTCAAGAACATACTTCTAAAACATTTACCCTAGAAGACATTCTACACCATGTTGATGAACAAGTTTTACAAAACCCAAACTGGTTGTTTCAAAATAATTATCCCAGTGATTGTAACATTGGTGATGTCAATCAACCTGTAAGGAATAGAAGTTCCTTGAGGAATAAAGTATAACATCTAGAATTTCATTCCCAATTAGAACCCAAAAGCACTGATGAAGCTTTAGGTGATGATGATTGGATCATAGCCATGCAAGATGAACTAAATGAATTCGAAATGAATAAAGTCTGGACCTTGGTTGAAAGAACTAAGGAAACTACTGTTATTGGAGTAAAATGGGTCTTTAGAAATAATTTTGATGAAAATGGAGTCATTGTTAGAAATAAATCTACACTAGTTGCTAAAGGCTATAATCAGCAAGAGGGGATAAACTATAAAGAAACCTATGCTCTAGTAGCTAGACTTGAATCTATACATATCTAACTTGCCTTTGCAGCATTCTTCAATTTTAATCTTTTACAAATGGATGTGAAATGTGTTTTTCCTAACGGTTATGTTCAAGAGGTATTTTTTTTGAACAACCTCTTGGCTTTGAAGACACAAAATACCTTAATCATCTTTTTAGACTTACCAAAGCATTGCATGGTCTTAAACAAGCCCCACGAGATTGGTATGATAGACTTACATGATTTTTGATTAAAAATAACTATGATAAGGGAAATGGAGATCCAACCCTTTTTATAAAGTAAGATAAGAAAAATGTTTTTATGGTTCAAATTTATGTTGATAACTTCATATTTGGTTCAACTCAGCAATCATTAACTAATTCCTTTGCAAATATAATGAAATATGAGTTTTAAATGGGTATGATGGGTGAGTTAACATTTTTCCTTTGTTTACAAATTTCTGAAAAACCAGAAAGAACCTATATATATCAACAAAAGTATATTAGAGATCTTCTTAAAAAGTATGGATTTAAAAATACTAAAAGTATTAGTACTCCCATTGGTACCTCAAACACACTTGATCATGATGATGCTGTGAAACCATTATATCAAACATATTTTAGTGTTTTGATATGAATTATACTTTACTTGATAGCTAGTTGACCAGATTTGATGTTTTCTATATGCTTATGTGCAAAATATCAATCCAATCCTAAGGAATCTCACATAAAGGCAGTGAAAATAATTTTTCGCTACTTAAATGGAACCATGGATCTTGGACTCATTTATACATATAAAAATGATTTTGTTTTAAAGATTTTCCCAGATTCTGACTTTTGTGGATTTAGAATGGATAGAAAGATTACATCCGGAACATACCATTTCTTAAGAGATTCATTGTTTTTTTGGTCCTGCAAGAAAAAAACTCAGTATCACTCTCCAATGCTAAAGCTGAATATGTAGCAGCTGAAGTTGTTATGCTCAAGTGTTGTGGGTGTAACACACACTCACAGACTATTGCTTGAGTTTTACTAAGACTCAAATTTTGTGCGATAGCACAAGTTCTATTGCCCATAGTAATATCCCTGCACATCACTCTCGTGCAAAGCACATAGATATTAGGCATCATTTTCTTAGGGATCACACACTAAAAGGAGATATCATTCTTCAGTTTAACAGAACTCAAGATCAACTTGCTGATATTTTCACAAAATATTGACCTTCCGATAGATTTGAATACATTAAAAAAAGTTAAGAATGATAACAGTGAGGTAATCCTTCTTCATTATCTTTTTATTGAACAATTATCTCTATAGTAATAAACTTTTTTTCATAGGGGGAGTACATTTTCTTGTTATCATATTCAAATATTTTTGTAATGAGTTTTTCTTACTTTTGTAACTAAAATTTTCGTAATGAAAATATTCAGAAATGAAATTTTTTGAATGGTAATTTTCAGAAATGAAATTTTCGGAATGAAATTTTCGCACTGAGAATTTTCGCAATGACTTTTTCATACTGACTTTTTCACAATGATGTTTTTCGTAGTGAGTCTTTCTTATTCAAATTTTCCTCAAGAAGAATATTACCAATTACGAACAATCTTTCTATCCAATCTGTAAGGTATAACATCCTTACTTAAGTATTTATAATAATATTTTACTTGCTGGTGTTTCTTATGTGTTTTAAAAAATTTCAGATTCTACATTTCTTAAATCTGAATGTTCTTCCAAAATTCTCAAAAGATTGGATTCAAAATTTCCTTGTGGGTATGTTTTCAATGGTCAGAACAGATCAAAGGGTTTTTCAACCGTTAGATGGTTTTTGGATGTTCAACGGTCAACTCCATCACCTATACAAAGGGGACCCCTGAGAGTCATCCCACATCGGGTTTTCAAAGCTTTCGCGTCTCGAAGCCATGACTCTCTTCTTAAGACCGTTCTGATCTTTGTCAAAGCCCGTTCCGAATCTTCTAGAACTCTCCATTCCGAATGTCTGTTGAAGCTACATCCCAAGATATGTCTATCTCAAAACCAATCTCAAAATGGTTAGTTTATAGGGAGAGGTTAGTGCATCTCAGTTTCTTCAAAAATGATTCTCTTGAATCAATGAATATTAAATTGAATAGCTAGGTGGATGTTTTCTTATCAAATCTAGAGAAACATGATCATGTTTTTACTTATTTTCTTGTTGAGTTTTATGAGTCTATTTACTTCCTTAAGGAAGATGTCAGAGAGTTATTTCATTTCATGTATTATAGGAATACATAAAAATTATCCTACACCAAGGCTGCATGTTTGGTGGGTATATATTATGAAGGTGAAGATGAGTTTTGTTCACATAAGCTTCCAGATGAGCACGGAAGGTTTAACAAAGTGAAGGCATTGAAATGTCTTGGACATAAAGATACCAATCCTGCTATGATTTCATATCTCTCTCTGAATAATCGGATAATACAGATGTGGGTAAAAGTTTTTCTTGTACCAATAAGAGTTGACAAGGATAATCTAAAAAAGAGTGAATTTTACAAAGTATATTTTTTGGTAAATCTAAGGAAGATAAATCTGATGAGGCATGTTTTGATTACAATTAAGAATATCAATGAAGGGAATCTAAAAGCTCAGATCATAATGTATCCAGCCCTGATTTCTAAACTTATCATCAGATGTCTTGATTCATTGAAATTTTCTTGCACTTCCAAGCAATGAAATTTCAAGGTAATGCTAGTAAGCTATGATATATTAAAGAGGATGAAAATGGGGTTTTCTGGTGAATCCGGAGAATTCTACCCTTTACTAGAGGAAGTGGCTGAAATCATTCCGAAAAATATAGAGAAGGCTGAACTAGTAAAGAAAGTCACTAAGAAGAGGATGCTTGAGGAAGTGGTTGCTGAAGACAAAACATCTAAAGCCAAGGAAACCATGTCTGCACCTCCCAAGCCAAAAAAGCAGAAAGCATATCCAGATGCGGTAGCTGCTAAGTGGAGAGAAGAAAAAGAGAAGAGGAAAGTAGGGGATCCGCAGTTCAGATTGGACCCTGCTGAGGCTATAGCCTTAAAAGAGAGTGATGCTGATGAGTTTGAAAAGAAAGAAAAAGAGAAGAAGAAGAAAAAGAAGATGTCTGAAGTTGAGCTTGTATAATCTCTATTGAGAAATACTGAAATAGTCTCTAAGAAGATTCCCATTCCAGAAACCTTTGACGTCCAACCATTACCAGAGACTCGAGGAAAGAACTATATCACTCTGGAAAAGTATAAGGGTAATAAGGTAGCTGAAAAAGTATAAAAAGATGCTAGTGAAAAAATAGAAGAAGAGGTTGTTGAAGAAGTGGAAGAAGAATAAGGAAGTGATGATATGGTTGACATGATCAAAAAAGTATAATATTATCAAGAAAAGGCTGAATATGCAAAATTAGTCACTCCAAGAAAGGGAGTTGTGAAAGAAAGTAGGAAGGATGATGATAAGCACGAGGAATAGAAGGAAAATGTTTTGTCTAATGAGGAAGAATCCACTGAGAATAATTTTCTTGAGGAAGGATTAGAAAAGGAGAAAATAGATGAATACCATATTGTTCAACTATCAGAGAGTGAGGAAGAATCTCCAGATGATCAAACCATTCCAAAAACAAATAAACGAAATCAAGTGCTCATGGATATACCAATCTAAGATATCATCGGGAAGAAAGAATATGGTGGTTCTTCTAAATGGAAGTTGGTGCATATTGAAGAAGAACAATCCCCAAGAAAGTTATCAGATTTCAAGTCATCAGCACACAGTCATGACATTGTTGTTGAATCTTTGAAAAAGTTGGTGGACACCATTCTGTTATTTCCCACTATAGACTCCAGATGCTAGATGCGGCAACATATCTTGAATCATAAGATAGAATCCTTTTCAAAGGTGATGGATAAGTGTGTGAAGATTGAAGCCGACCATATAAATTTCCTTATCAATTATTATGTACACAGGTAATCAGGAAGCATAATAACTTTTTGGTCTAAGAATGTTGAAGAAGACATCACTGACTTTGATCGTTTTCAGAATGAGGTAAAAGATGCCTTTGAAACTTAGCATAACACGATTAAGAATCTTCAGGATGAGATGATCATTGAGAAAAGTTCACAGAATCAGCTGGTCAGAGATTTGAATGGGAATCTTAAGACGGTTACTCAGAACTAGAAAGGGGAAAGGGATTTCCGAATATAGTTTAATGAGAAGCTGGAAAAGCAAGATGAGTTACTGAAGATGCAGGAAGAGGCCATGAAGGAATAGGAAGAAGTTTTGAAAGCTCAAGATGATATGGTAAAATCTTTGGAGAGGCAAGATGAGGAGGATCAAAAAGATTTGATGAAACTGAAAACGTTAGTGAAGAAGCTAATCCTGAAATAAAAGTAAGACAAATAAACTCAATCCGATCTTTTTTTTTCATTTTTCTTCCATTATAAAAATTTTCTCAACTCTAATGAAATTTTTGGTTGGTTGTATCTTGTGTTGTTATATACTAATGTTTCATGAAACATATTTCTTTTCCATTCCCTTAAATTCTTTTTGAAAATCACAAAGGGGGAGAAGGAAAAAAGAACTACTCAAAAAAAGGAGAAAGAAAATTTTAAAATGGAGAAGGAATAATTTCTAAGTGAAGATATCCTTAAAGTAATGGGGAGTTTCTCATTACGAAGTTTTTCATTACCATTATAATGAAAACCCCACTCCGGAAATTCAGAACACAATCCTTAGAGTTTCAATGCCTAAGGGGGAGTTAGTTGTATTCACTATCATCCATGAAAAAAGGGAGATAAGTTTTATTTTTAAAGTCTAATGAAATTTTTCAATGTCCTTATATTATTTTTCATAAGGATGATTGTATGTTACAAAAAGGGGAGATTGTTGAGTCAATAAGGTTTGCATTATGACTTTTCCATTCCTTATTGTTTCGAAAATCCCAAACACCTTATACTTATGAAAATCTATATTTTACTTCTATAAGGAAAATTTCCTTCTGTAAAGAAATTTACCCTAACCTAGATTTCCTTATACATATCAATATTTTTCTAAAGTATGAAAATAAGACTCATATCAAAACCTCAGATTCATATAATGCTTAGATATGAAGCTTTATATTTTAGGATACGAATTCTGGACATGAACTCTAATAAAATCCACTTAAAATTATGGATATGAACTCTAAAAAAGTTCAGCTCCGAATTCTGAACTACAAACTTTTACTAGTTCGACTCCGAACTTTTATGAGTTCGACTCTGAACATTTACAAATTCAACTCCAAAATTCTACATGTTCAACTTTGAACTCTGTAAGTTCAGATTCTGAAAAGTGGTGAAACCAGACACAGAATTTCCTTAAAAATTTAGAATCAAAATTTCTATAGAGTTCAGGTTCCAAATTCCTATAAAACAGAATCCGAATATCTTTTTATTACAAACTATGAATTTCATTTTGGTTAAACTCGGAACTATTATTTTTTTACATTCTGAACTTCAGTTTTGCTTATAATTATAATTGTTTCATTATAAAACGATGTCATCCATTCTGTTTTTAACTAACCATTGGTTTAGTGACACGTGTATGGGTCCCTATGAAAATTAACGAAAATATGAATGTTGGAGGAGGGAGCTGATCGTTCCAACCGAGCCTATAAAAAGGATCTCATTTGAATGATCTCAATAATTACGTTGATCACTCTAGAGACCACACACTGGTAAGGTGATTTCTAGAGAGAGAAGCTTTTCATTCCTGGTGCGTACAGAACTGCACATTTAGAATGCTTTGTGCGACTCCAAATGCTGATGATTACATTTGAGGGCTTCTGGGGATAAGAAGACAGAGGTGCCAACACCTTGAAGTTGAGGGATTACTTGATGATAAAGACAGAAGTTCCAACTACCTTGAAGTTTAGGGAATACGGGGATAACAAGACAGAGACTCCGATCTTCGTATCGAGGGCTTACACTGGTGTGGATAAGACAGACTTGTTTGAATTTATAAATCAAGGGACCTTTATCCAATGTTGTTGGATAACCTTCTCTTTGGGTTAAAATATTTTTATATTTTTAGTTGCTACAAGTTTTCCACTGCATTTTGTATTGAAAGGAAAATATAACCATCTTATATTTTCTTACACATGTACTCTAATTAATTAGAATCTCATATTGTAAACTTTGGTTAAGTTTCATTTTTCTGGATTGATATTTCCGGAACCAATTTTTCAGAATCACTTTCCAGATATAAGCAAGTGTGTAGAACTAGAACTTTTTAACTTCATACCTTGTTCCAATTCTCCAATTGGTGTTAGAGTTGTTGTGAATTTTCTTAGTTTAACATTGTTAAACTTAGATCTTTCCTTTTTTAAGGAAATTCGTAAAGTGTACAATTCACCCCCCTATTTTATATTGAGAATCTACATCTTTATTCTGATCCTACACGTTTCAGGTATGTTTTCCCTTTTTCTGGAGTTTTTGGGAAAAAAATGTTTCTGGAAATTTTCTAAGTACACACTGTGTACTTTATGAGTACACGCCGTGTACTCTTTTCCTGCTCGAAGACATGTGTTGGCCATGTCGGGGCCACAGACACGGTGTGTAGGGGTGACGTGGAGGTCGATTTTGGCGGAGTACTAAAAAGACCTAGTACACATCGTGTACTCTAAAAGTACATGCCGTGTTATTTTTTTTCATTAAATGCACTGGGGTCGCACCTAACGGACATAAAGCACCCCTTCTCCAGGTTATTTGTCCGAGAGAAACCCGTACAACCGCATTTCTTCTCTGGATCCACATGCTTTTGTTTGTTCTCCGATTTGAGCTCTGTTGGTCATGTTGGAAGCGCAGCGGTGAGTTCTTCCTTCTGCATGAGCCTTGTTTTCCAATAATTTCCCTTTCCCAAGATATCTATGTTTGAACGTTTTGTGCGTTTTCTCAGATCTACGAAGTTCTAGGGAGAATCAGTCATCGTGGTTCAAGTGTATCGATCTCCTAGGATCAAGGTTGGTGGTTTGTGCCTTTCTATAGAAAGTCTTTGAGTATTTTGTGAAAATTACACCAATACCCTTTAACGGGGTTTTGCGTGTTCCTGCTTTTCCTCTGTTAAATTGCATGCTTTTCTTAATTACTATAGTAGATGATTTTTCCTGGGAATATGGTAGTTTTACTATACTTTGGATGTTTTCTATTCTTGTTCTGCTGTTTGGCATTTTTTTAGCTGTCATGCCTAGATGTAGGATAATGGAACTGTTGCTTTGTTATGTTGTTGAGCCTTAGAATGATAGCCAAGTAGTTATTGAGGATTACATGGTCGATACACGCGTGCTATGAATGTTTATTTTTACACAGGGTTGCGAGAACCTAGTTTAGTGGACTATAGTGATAATGGACGGAAGGGCTTCTCTAGAGTGTCCTTAACTACGATGCGAGACCACAGGTGGAATTGATGTTTATTGATTCCTCAGAGAGTCTGTAAATTCTCAACGTGGGCCATAGGGGGAATTTACATTGATTGCTTCCCTAAAGAGCCTTTAGCACGATACAAGACTATAGGGGGAATTGACGGTGACTGCTTCCCTAGAGAGTCTATTATTTAGCTGAACCAAAGGGGTGAGACTGTTTGTTCTTCCCAGAGGGTAGCTAGTTCTTGTAGGTTGAACTATAGGGGTTAGGCTGTGAGAACTACCCATAGGTTACCTTTTTGTTCTTCTTTATTTAGTGGTTGTTCCTTGTGTAATTTATATGTAGAACTATAGATTGTAGCTACTTTTGTTTTCCTGTTTACTGCTTCATTTTTTATTACTACCATGTATTCACTGACTGTTAGGCACATGTCCTTGGGTGATTGACTACTGGGACATTGTCTCACACCCAGTTTGGGTCATGCTTTTTGGCCCAAACAGACTATGTTTTTGCAAGTATATATAAGGTAAAGTGCCCTTCTACTTTAGGTACCTGACTTGCTATGGAGCAGGAGAGAAAGGGACAAAGCTACGGCTTGCGATGCTGAGGAGTTTACTTTGTTTTTCTTTTGCACTACGTTTTCAGTTGTATTTCATCACGTTGGTTTGTTTACTGATTTTTTAGACATATGTACCATGTTTCATCATTATTATTTATACATTGCTTCCGCTGTTCAGTTCAGTAGTTTTATGCTGTTTATTGTCTCCCCTATTGTGTTTGGTTGTTCTTTCACTGAATACTTTAGCTAATGAGGGATTAGTTTCCCCCACTGACTCACCAAGGCCCTTGCTACTAGTCGGAAGCCTCTGGCATGTGGGGAAACATGCTTGAGGTCATGTGACCGACTGGGTACGGGGCACCTCTGGTTGACTTCCAGAACTGGGACGTTACAAAGTGGTATCATAGGAGTTCTTTTCTCTTGCATTACTGTTTGGATCCTTTAACCAGGGATAGGATGGATTCGGTACTTGGTATTAAGGTGTGCATGGGAGTATCTAACCCATATACAGGGAAAATCCATACTACCTCATTAATTCCAGTATATGGTTTTGAGATTTTGTGGTTGAGATACTTTCACCTAGAGTGATCCACATGCTTTGTGTTGTTATTTTCTTGACTATTGTGGTTATACTTCTGTCACAACCCTATGGGATGAGGGTATGCTATCTCATGCATCATATAGGCACTTGTATAAATCACATGCCATGCATTCTTTCCATGCAATCTAGGATGAATTAGCTATTGCATGCTATTTTCATAAACTTTTTGTAGATTATGCATGTTTTTCTGATAGATGCTTGATAGAATCTATGTTGTCTTGATATAGGATTGTTTTTATTCCACTATGCTAAAATGAACACCAAATTTTGATTCTTGAGGTTTTATGGGCCCTCTTGAAAAAGAAATTGGTGGATCATGATCCTGTTTTCTCTTGTCTATGACTATAGGAGATGCCAAGCATTGATTCGCGGGGAGTATGGGCCCTCAGAGATCATAATTTTTCACCTCTTTGCCTTGTTTTCAGGGTTTCTGGGATTCATTGCAGTTTCTGATCTACTGCCCAGAAAAATCCAGAATACACTACGTGTACTTTTTGGATACACGCAATGTACCTTTCAGGCTGTGTCACTGACCGTGTGATCAGAAACACGGTGTCGTGAAAGTAACTTTAGGAACACGCCGTGTACAGAAGGTACACGCCGTGTAGTAGTGATCCGTGTACCCAGCCGTGTCACTAACAACACAGGCCGGGGAATCTCGTGTCATACACGCCGTGTGTTGAATGAACACACCATGTATCCTTATCCTCAGTACCCTACCGTGTCACAAACAACACAGAATGGTGTTCTCTCCTCCTATACATGTCGTGTTCATTCGGAACATGCCGTGTACTTTGTCATGTCACCATCAACACGTGTCGGGAAAAGTCTTCAAGTACACGCCATGTTTTTCTAGAACAATCCGTGTAGTATCAGCCGTTTAGTCGTCCGTTTAACTAACAACACGGGTCATTGACACCGTGTCTACTACATGCTGTGTCCACAGTGAACACGCCCTGTAGACTCAGTTTAAGAAGACCGTGTGGGTTAGTCGTGCAAGGAGACTCATGCCGGAGAGTAGACTACAAGTACAATCCATGTGTGGGGACCACACTGCGTGTCGTCTAGGGTTTTACCCAACCAGGGTTGGAAGAATCACACGTCCATGTCTATGGTTTAAGTGAACACGTCGTGTAGTTTTTATACACACCGTGTAGTCGTGTTTTGTAAAATGTAACTCCTAACCTATTTAGTTTCCGTTTTGTACCGTATGTTCTCTGCCTTTGTAAATCCTGGTCTAAGGCATGCTTTTGATCTTTCAGAGTTATGCCTCAAAGTCATCCTTCGATTGTACGTTAGTCGCTAGGAACTGATCAGATGCCAGATATGGCTGATCAGGGACATCTTTCCAATCCTCCAGTCGGGCCAGCCTTGGCACCGGATGTCATAGCAGTTGCAGGTGCTGATGCGCAGTTCAGGGACGGTTTTATGAGGATGATGCAGACCTTACTGGGAGCACCGCCTCCTTCCACGAATATGGCAGACATGACGAGGGTTTTCCAGCAGTAGCATCGTCCTACATTCTCAGGGGAAGGAGGACCACGTCTTATAGATTCATGGCTAGAAGCCATGCTGACAATCTTTGAGCATCTGGAGACGACTCCAAAGAGGTGGGTCAAGCTCTCTACCTACATTCTATGAGACTTCGCCAAATGGTGGTGGGATGTTATCTCACAGGCGGGTCATCAGCAGTTTATGACTTGGGAGGAGTTCCATGTAAAGACCCGCAAATTTCAAGGAAATTTTTTTCTTAATTTTCTTTGGAATTTTACAAGAGCGCAGCTTCAGACGGCACCTGATTCCGAGGCCCGGTGTGCCCGGAATCAATTTCCGAAGTTTGGCTCGGGTACGTTCAGTGAACGGACGAGCGGGTTTTTTCTATCTTTTGAACCGGTGCCCGGAATCGAATTCTGAGGGCACCGATGAAATCGCAGCGCCGGTATTTGCTTAGAAACGCCTCTTCCGGAGTTGCGTTTGCTCAGACGTGGTTTTTAAATTTTACGGCTTTAAGTCAGAAATAAAATAAAGTTTGTGCGACAACTTTATTTTATTTCACTTAAGCTGCTTGGAAGCCACTTGAAGTCACTTAAAGACGGCTTGAACTGAGTTGAACTGGATAGGATGCTATCCAGAAATATCCTACCCCTTGGTAGGATATTTGTGCGGTGGGACCCGCACGAGCCCCGCCGTTTCTTTCGCTAAGTAACGCACCCGCGAAAACCCGTCAAAGTAACTGAAAAGTCAACCGACGCGTTTTCTTTAATTCTTAACAGACCATTTAATTGGGCGGTTTATTTCGTGAATTAAATGGACTGTTTCTTCGTGAATTAAATGGGTCGTTTCTTTCGTTGAATTAATTCAACGAATTGATGGATCGTTTCTTAACCGGTTTCGTGTTGGCATGTTTATAAAATAAGACCAACCCAAAAATCCTTGGAAAGGATTTGAAAGAATCTTCGTTCCTCCACCCTCTCCGCGAAGAACGCGAAGAACGCGAAGAACGCGAAGAACGCGAAGAACGCGAAGAACGCCGGCGACCGGAATTCGACGACGCACACCAAGATCTGCGACGTCGACGAGATCTACCCGCGACGTTCTTCGGCGACGTCTTTCTTCCGCGGCCGATCCTCGTTCGGCAACAAAGGTGAGAATCGGATCTTTTCTTCTCCCTTTTTAATTTCAATATCAACGGATTTAAACTAATTAAATCCGTTGATCTTGATCCGGAGATTGGCGACGCGACGAGCGATTCCGCGACGACGCGGCGATCTCCATCTTCCGCGACGAGCAAATCCCGCGACGATCCCCCGTTCGGCAACGACAAGGTAAGGGATGTTGGAATTCTTTTAAAAATCCCGTGTTTATTCTTTTGAAATATAGAACCCGATCACGAAACAATTTTAATTTATTTAAAATTGTTGATTGGTTTCTTTCTTGTTTCTTCCGTTGAATTATGACTAACGCGGAGGGTGCGGGTCTAACGAACAAGACCCGGCAACCCTCCGTCGATCTTCCTTTGTGTGCGGATTTGGCGAGCGACGGCAAAAGTGCGACGCAAGGGCCATATGTTGATTCCGCAGTGGAGGACGCGTCCCGGGAGGAACAACGGCGCAGACGGGAGGCAAATCGGGCCACCGGAGCATCTCCGGCGGCCCGCGGAAGGAGGCGGCGGCGCGGGTCGCCGGCGCGGCGGCGCCGGCGACCGGGGGCGGCGGCGCCCGGCGCGCCGCCGGAGGAGTCCGCCGCGGCCGAGCCGCGGCGGCGGCGAGCCGCCGGACCGCGTCCGCGGTCCGGCCTTCCAGCACGCGGGCCCGCGCGGGCCGCGTTTTCTCCAAAGCCGCGGGTTTGACCCGCGGCGGCAGCGCTTCGGCCGCTCGGCCGAAGCCGAGCCGGTCCGGTCGGCCGGGCCGCGCCCAGGCCGGACCGGACCCGGCCGAGCCGGTTCGGGCCGGGTCGGGCCGACCCGGTTCGGGCCGACCCGGTTCGGCCGACCCCAGGGGGGGTTCGGGCCGGGTCGCCCCGGGCCCAGTACCCCCGTTTCGGGCCCTCTACGGTCTTTCGCCCATATCTTGGGCCTGGGACCTCCGATTGACGAACCGTCAGCGGCTACGCGATCCTTGGATCGAGACGGTCGTTTCGGTATATTATACTCAAGGTTTCGGAAGACTTTGGGTTCGGCCGGGTTGGTTCGTACACGAAGCCAACCGGGCCCTCGGAGCGGAAACGCTCATAACTTGAGCTACGGACGTCCGAACGACGTACCGTCAGCTGTGGTAGTTTCCTCTAAGTGAGACGGAACTTTTGGCATACTCCGCCCGAGGATCGGATACAGGCGGAGTACGGTCGGGTTGGTTTTGCCCTAAAAACCAACCGGGCCCCCTGGGACGAAAATGCCAATAACTCTCAGACAGGGCGTCCGATTGACGCGCCGTCTGTCGCGTTTGAGATCCTGTTGTCGATACGGAACTTTGGGATACATCAACTCGGACTACGTGTCAGTTGATGTATCAGCCCTCGGCTCGTGGAGCGGACCCTCCTAAACGAGCTCGCTACGTGCGGGGAACCCTAGCGCTGGCTGTGACCTCGACGACAGAGCAGAGATCCTCCGTGGACTGCGACGACGGCAGAGCAGAGATCCTCCGTGGACTGCGACGACGGCAGAGCAGAGATCCTCCGTGGACTGCGACGACGGCAGAGCAGAGATCCCTCCGTGGACTGCGACGACGGCAGAGCAGAGATCCTCCGTGGACTGCGACGACGGCAGAGCAGAGATCCTTCGTGGACTGCGGCGACGACTGTGCAGAGATCCTCAGTGGACTGCGTCGACTACTGCACTCAGCGATCCCACGTGGATCAGTGCTTCAGGTTCTGTGTGAGCCCGATCCTCCGTGGGTCCTTACTACCGGTTCTGTGTGAGCCACTGCCTACAGGTTCTGTGTGAGCCCGATCCTACGTGGGTCTTTTTGCGGGGGTTAGTACCTATCGATCCTTCGTGGGTCCGACGACTGAGACGGATCAGTGATCGTCTTTGACGTCATCTGAAAAAGTATACCTGGTGAGCTGAATCTTATGTACTCTCCTTTGTGGATTGTGTTGAACTATCTATGTGGATTTACTGTTTACTCTCCTTTGTGGATTGTGTTGAACTATCCTTTGTGGATTTACTGTTTACTCTCCCTTGTGTATTTGGGTCTTGCTTTCTCTTCGTGGATTGAGTTGTCTTGAGCTCGTGAGCAGAGCTAGAATTGGGGACTTAGGTATATGTATGGGCATATACCTAAGTCGAGTCAGATGTTACTTCGTGATTGCATCTTTCTTTTGTGCTATATCCTTTGTGGATTTCGGGAGACCTTCGGGGTCTCGGGGTCCTTACTGAGTAGTTGTACTCACCCCTGCACGGGCTATGCCCGCACTTCGTGGTGTTGGTTGCAGACGACGGACAGCGCTGATCGCGGTTGGGGGCGTGGAGCAGGACGGTACCTGGAGGTGGGACCCACTGGACGGGACGTGCTCAGAGCGGACGTGGGGCCCGAGGAGCTTGGAGGCTATCTGTACCCACCCTTCAGGTGGGATTGCCAGTGGACGACACGAGGCCGCCGTCTTTTCTTCAGTTGCTGTACTTTACTTTTCAGTTGTACTTTACAGTTGGGCTTGTATTTCCGGCCCCTTTACCTTTCTGCACTTTACTTTCCGCTTGCTGACTCTGTGTGGTTGTTACTTATAAAGGCAATGCCTTCCTGTTTACTGGGATTTTACGCCTTGGTGCTAGTCGCCAGCCCCTGGCCTATGGAAGGCGGGCTTGGGGTAGTCACGGCACGGGCCCCGAGGACGGGTCCGTGACAAATTGGTATCAGAGGCGGTCGGTTCTACCGCAGACTCTGATCGTCCTTTCTTTCTATGTGAAGCAATAGTGTTTAGTGTATTGAGTGTGGTTATCAGTTCAGGGAGCCCAGTGTTGGTGCGGCAGGCCGACGTATCGTACACCAGGGACCCTGACTCCTGATTTCCGGACTTAATGCATGAAAAACATTGTTGCGTGTGTTTTTCAAGTTTTCTTTGTGATTACTTATGTCAGCTCACGGGTATACTGATCTGCTTTATGAAAGTCTCAAGTTTCCTTGTGATTACTGTGCCAGCTCACCAGGTATACTGTTCTGACTGTGGTGCTCTTGTTCTCCTTTTCAGGATGGCCCCGCGACGACTGCCAGCTAGGGTTCCGAGTGTAGGCGCGACGGCAGCCCACCGAGCGACGAGGCATCGGTGCAGGGCCCTTTGCCAGCAGTGGCACCAGGCGGTAGCCTTACCCGCCGAGCCACCGATGCTTCCAGTACCAGACGCCGACGATGCACGTCGCCTCAGGGCACTGCACGAGTTTCAGAGCCAGCGACCGCCCAGGTTTCGCGGTGAGGCGGACCCCCAGGCCGCCGAGGACTGGCTAGAGGCGGTGGTACGGATCTTCAGGCTAGTGAGGACACCAGCGGATCTCATGGTGATCCTCGCAGCGAGCCTCCTGCAGGCGGCGGCAGGACGATGGTGGAGCCTGATGCTCCAGGTTCACGATGAGGCGTCTTGCTCTGGACGGACTTCGAGAGCCTCTTCCGCTCTGAGTTCGTCCCGGCCACCCTCCGAGCGGTGCGCATCCAGGAGCTTCTCCAGCTGCGCCAGGGCAGCATGACAGTCGCTCAGTACGCGGCGAGGTTCACGGACCTATCTCGCTACTCGACTGACATGGTACGGGACCCCTTCTTCCGGGCCCGGACCTTCGAGCAGGGCTTGCGACAGGAGATTCGTGCGTCGCTGATCTCCCTCAGCATTCCGACCCAGGCAGGAGTGCTGGAGCGAGCCCTCCTGATCGAGAGCTTCCTGGCAGAGCCTTCTTCAGCGGCGAGACCTAGCGCAGGGCGGCAGGTAGCTGAGTCTTCGGCAGCAGGTAGCCGACGGATGACTCACGGGTCCAGACAGACCAGACCCCCACGCAGACGGCCTCAGGACACCGGCTCAGCAGTACGAGGCACACAGCGGAGTGCCAGCCTTTCGAGAGGCAGGCTGTGCTACTCTTGCGGCGGGCAGGGTCACATGGCTCGTGACTGCCCGACTCGCCGATCAGAGGAGCAGCAGACGGTGGAGGGGCCACCCAGGCAGAGGCAGAGGGTCGACCGTGGCGGTCCGCAGGGAGGAGGCGGACGAGGCCGAGGAGCTGGCCGAGCAGCGGGTGGTGGGCGACGCTTTCAGGCTCTACCCCCCACCACCACCAGGAGGGCCACCTCGACCACAGGGAGCTGGCGGGCAGGGACAGGCCCAGCTCCAGGCAGTGGAGGCCTACGACCCCGACATGCCAGAGATGATTCGAGGTACGATCTGTGTCTATTCCACCCTTGCTGCAGTACTTATAGACACAGGAGCGAGTCACTCTTTCATAGCCTCTGCCCTTGTTCGGAGCTCGGAGATTCCGACTGAGCCGTTGGCTCGATCCTTACGGCTAGAGACTCCTACGGGAGCAGACTCGACGATTACGCACTGGTGCCGGCAGTGTGAGCTTACTCTAGGAGGCGAGAGCTTCGGCTGGGATCTCCTTGTAGCGGCGTCGAGGCCTTACGACGTCATCTTGGGCATGGATTGGCTATCCACGGTTCATGCCCAGATCGACTGTTTTAGGCGCAAGGTACGATGTGTTCGTACCGACGGGAGCAGGTTTACCTTCACCGGCGAGAAGGGAACCTTTGCAGCACAGGATGGACTTCCGCGGAGGAGAGTGCAGCCCATCTCTCATCAGTTGGCTAGCCTCATCCTAGGAGCAGTGGACGTGCGGAGTCCGGCTTTTCCTGCAGTGGTGGACCAGTACGTGGACGTCTTTCCCGACGACGTTCCAGGGCTACCTCCTCGTAGAGAGGTAGACTTTTACATCGACTTGTACCCCGGGACAGCCCCGATATCTACTCCAGCATATCGGATGGCCCCCGCCGAGCTTCGAGAGCTGCGGGTACAGTTGGAGGACTTGCAGAGCAAGGGGTTTATCCGACCCAGTGTTTCACCCTGGGCTTCCCCGATTTTGTTCGCCAAGAAGGCGGACGGGAGCTTGCGACTATGTGTCGACTATCGTCGCCTGAACCAGGTGACAGTGAGGAACAAGTATCCGCTGCCACGGATTGATGACCTCTTCGATCAGCTCAAGGGGGCGCGGTGGTTCTCGAAGATAGACCTCCGGTCAGGCTATCATCAGCTCAGAGTTCGAGACGAGGACGTGCAGAAGACGGCCTTCAGGTGTCGGTATGGCCATTATGAGTTCTTGGTTATGCCGTTCGGCGTAACCAATGCTCCAGCGGTGTTCATGAGCCTCATGAACAGGATCTTCCAGCCATACCTCGACCGATTTGTCGTTGTCTTCATTGACGACATTTTGGTATACTCGACGACTGAGGAGGAGCATGCCTACCACCTGCGAGTTGTGCTAGACACACTCCGAGAGCACCAGCTTTATGGCAAGCTCTCAAAATGCCAGTTCTGGTTACGTGAGGTCCATTTCTTGGGGCACGTCATTTCTGAGGCGGGAGTTGCAGTGGATCCCGCGAAGATCGAGGCAGTGCTAGCTTGGGAGCCACCCAGGAGCGTGACTGAGGTGCGGAGCTTCTTGGGCCTAGCGGGATACTATCGGAGATTCGTGCCAGACTTCTCCAGAGTTGCAGCACCACTCTCAGCCTTGACGAAGAAGGGGAAACCCTTCGTGTGGTCAGACAGATGTCAGCAGAGCTTCCAGGAGCTGAGACAGAGATTGACCAGCGCACCTATCTTGAGGTTGCCTGAGGAGGGAGTTGGGTACGTAGTTTACTGCGACGCATCAGGGACTGGACTCGGGTGCGTCCTGATGCAGGAGCGGGCCGTGATCGCCTACGGATCACGTCAGTTGAGGCCGCATGAGCAGAACTACGCCACTCATGACCTGGAGTTAGCAGCAGTGGTCTTCGCTCTGAAGACTTGGCGGCACTATCTGATGGGCGAGCGCTTCACAGTCTTTTCTGACCACCAGAGTCTCAGGTATATCTTCTCTCAGAAGGACCTGAACCTGAGACAGCGGAGATGGCTTGAGTTCCTCCAGGACTATGACTTTGAGATAGTCTATACTCCTGGGAAGGGGAACGTGGTAGCCGATGCCCTCAGCAGGAGGACGGGCATTCAGCTACTTGAGGAGGCGACGGAGCAGCTAGCCTCCTTGCAGATATCCTTCGTGGATAGAGACGGAACAGCCTTTCTTCAGTCTCTCACAGTCTCTCCTCCACTTCTACAGCGGGTCAGAGAGGCTCAGCGTGGGGACGCTGACTGTGAGACCCGGCGTGCACTGATATCCTCAGGTCAGGCGCCTGATGGTTTCTCCCTTGGAGCAGAGCACGACATCCTTTTCAGAGGACGTACCTTCGTACCAGTCGCTTTACGAGAGGAGGTGCTGAGAGAGTTTCACACTTCTCCCTTGGCGGTACATCCCGGAGTGGCGAAGATGTACCAGGATCTCAGGCGACAGCACTGGTGGCCGGGTATGAAGAAAGCTGTGGCAGAGTTCGTTTCACGATGCCTCACCTGCCAGCAGGTGAAGGCAGAGCACCAGGTACCAGCAGGTTTGGTACAGCCCTTGGAGGTCCCGGAGTGGAAGTGGGACGGCATATCTATGGACTTCGTGACTGGACTTCCACGCACTTCCAGAGGTCACGACTCCATTTGGGTGATTGTCGACCGACTCACCAAGTCGGCACACTTCTTACCCATCAGAGAGCAGGGCTCAGTAGAGAGCTTGGGACGTCTTTACGTCCAGGAGATCGTACGGCTTCACGGTGTGCCATCGTCTATCGTCTCCGATCGAGATGCTCGTTTCACTTCCAGGCTTTGGAAGGGGTTGCAGGAGGCATTCGGGACGCGGCTCCATCTGAGCACAGCCTTCCACCCTCAGACGGATGGACAGACGGAGAGGACCATACAGACACTCGAGGACATGCTCCGTGCATGCGTTCTCGACTTTGGTCGCAGCTGGGAGGACCACCTACCCTTGGTGGAGTTTGCGTACAACAACAGCTACCACTCCACCATCGGGATGGCACCATACGAGGCGTTGTACGGCAGACCCTGCAGATCACCGTTGTGCTGGACAGACCCTGGGGAGTCAGCACTCGTGGGACCAGAGATGGTCCGAGCCACGACAGAGAAGGTCCAGATCATCCAGGAGAGGATGAGGACAGCTCAGAGCCGGCAGAAGTCATATGCTGACAGGAGGCGGAGGCCACTAGAGTTCGAGGATGGCGACCACGTCTTTTTGCGTGTCTCACCTCGACGTGGTTTACGGAGATTTGGCCGAGGCGGCAAGCTGTCTCCCCGCTTCATCGGGCCTTTCCAGGTCCTCAGCAGGATAGGAGAGGTGGCTTATCGCCTGGCTCTACCACCTCAGTTGCACCGGGTGCACGACGTCTTCCACGTGTCTCAGCTGAGGAGATACGTGCACGACCCGACGCACATCATCGACTTTGGGGAGCTGGACGTGGACGATGGGGCGACTTTTGCGGAGGTTCCAGTGGAGATCGAGGATCGACAGGAGCGGGTCCTACGTGGGCGGTCGATTCCTCTTGTGCGCGTCAGATGGCAGCACGGGAACCTCCAGGAGAGCACTTGGGAGCGGGAGGCTCAGATGCGTGCTCAGTACCCCCATTTGTTCCCCTAGTTTTGATGTATCTTTACGGGGACGTAAAGCCCTGAGGTGGGAGTAATGTAAAGACCCGCAAATTTCAAGGAAATTTTTTTCTTAATTTTCTTTGGAATTTTACAAGAGCGCAGCTTCAGACGGCACCTGATTCCGAGGCCCGGTGTGCCCGGAATCAATTTCCGAAGTTTGGCTCGGGTACGTTCAGTGAACGGACGAGCGGGTTTTTCTATCTTTTGAACCGGTGCCCGGAATCGAATTCTGAGGGCACCGATGAAATCGCAGCGCCGGTATTTGCTTAGAAACGCCTCTTCCGGAGTTGCGTTTGCTCAGACGTGGTTTTTAAATTTTACGGCTTTAAGTCAGAAATAAAATAAAGTTTGTGCGACAACTTTATTTTATTTCACTTAAGCTGCTTGGAAGCCACTTGAAGTCACTTAAAGACGGCTTGAACTGAGTTGAACTGGATAGGATGCTATCCAGAAATATCCTACCCCTTGGTAGGATATTTGTGCGGTGGGACCCGCACGAGCCCCGCCGTTTCTTTCGCTAAGTAACGCACCCGCGAAAACCCGTCAAAGTAACTGAAAAGTCAACCGACGCGTTTTCTTTAATTCTTAACAGACCATTTAATTGGGCGGTTTATTTCGTGAATTAAATGGACTGTTTCTTCGTGAATTAAATGGGTCGTTTCTTTCGTTGAATTAATTCAACGAATTGATGGATCGTTTCTTAACCGGTTTCGTGTTGGCATGTTTATAAAATAAGACCAACCCAAAAATCCTTGGAAAGGATTTGAAAGAATCTTCGTTCCTCCACCCTCTCCGCGAAGAACGCGAAGAACGCGAAGAACGCGAAGAACGCGAAGAACGCGAAGAACGCCGGCGACCGGAATTCGACGACGCACACCAAGATCTGCGACGTCGACGAGATCTACCCGCGACGTTCTTCGGCGACGTCTTTCTTCCGCGGCCGATCCTCGTTCGGCAACAAAGGTGAGAATCGGATCTTTTCTTCTCCCTTTTTAATTTCAATATCAACGGATTTAAACTAATTAAATCCGTTGATCTTGATCCGGAGATTGGCGACGCGACGAGCGATTCCGCGACGACGCGGCGATCTCCATCTTCCGCGACGAGCAAATCCCGCGACGATCCCCCGTTCGGCAACGACAAGGTAAGGGATGTTGGAATTCTTTTAAAAATCCCGTGTTTATTCTTTTGAAATATAGAACCCGATCACGAAACAATTTTAATTTATTTAAAATTGTTGATTGGTTTCTTTCTTGTTTCTTCCGTTGAATTATGACTAACGCGGAGGGTGCGGGTCTAACGAACAAGACCCGGCAACCCTCCGTCGATCTTCCTTTGTGTGCGGATTTGGCGAGCGACGGCAAAAGTGCGACGCAAGGGCCATATGTTGATTCCGCAGTGGAGGACGCGTCCCGGGAGGAACAACGGCGCAGACGGGAGGCAAATCGGGCCACCGGAGCATCTCCGGCGGCCCGCGGAAGGAGGCGGCGGCGCGGGTCGCCGGCGCGGCGGCGCCGGCGACCGGGGGCGGCGGCGCCCGGCGCGCCGCCGGAGGAGTCCGCCGCGGCCGAGCCGCGGCGGCGGCGAGCCGCCGGACCGCGTCCGCGGTCCGGCCTTCCAGCACGCGGCCCGCGCGGGCCGCGTTTTCTCCAAAGCCGCGGGTTTGACCCGCGGCGGCAGCGCTTCGGCCGCTCGGCCGAAGCCGAGCCGGTCCGGTCGGCCGGGCCGCGCCCAGGCCGGACCGGACCCGGCCGAGCCGGTTCGGGCCGGGTCGGGCCGACCCGGTTCGGGCCGACCCGGTTCGGCCGACCCCAGGGGGGGGTTCGGGCCGGGTCGCCCCGGGCCCAGTACCCCCGTTTCGGGCCCTCTACGGTCTTTCGCCCATATCTTGGGCCTGGGACCTCCGATTGACGAACCGTCAGCGGCTACGCGATCCTTGGATCGAGACGGTCGTTTCGGTATATTATACTCAAGGTTTCGGAAGACTTTGGGTTCGGCCGGGTTGGTTCGTACACGAAGCCAACCGGGCCCTCGGAGCGGAAACGCTCATAACTTGAGCTACGGACGTCCGAACGACGTACCGTCAGCTGTGGTAGTTTCCTCTAAGTGAGACGGAACTTTTGGCATACTCCGCCCGAGGATCGGATACAGGCGGAGTACGGTCGGGTTGGTTTTGCCCTAAAAACCAACCGGGCCCCTGGGACGAAAATGCCAATAACTCTCAGACCGGGCGTCCGATTGACGCGCCGTCTGTCGCGTTGAGATCCTGTTGTCGATACGGAACTTTGGGATACATCAACTTCGGACTACGTGTCAGTTGATGTATCAGCCCCTCGGCTCGTGGAGCGGGCCCTCCTAAACGAGCTCGCTACGTGCGGGAACCCTAGCGCTGGCTGTGACCTCGACGACAGAGCAGAGATCCTCCGTGGACTGCGACGACGGCAGAGCAGAGATCCTCCGTGGACTGCGACGACGGCAGAGCAGAGATCCTCCGTGGACTGCGACGACGGCAGAGCAGAGATCCTCCGTGGACTGCGACGACGGCAGAGCAGAGATCCTCCGTGGACTGCGACGACGGCAGAGCAGAGATCCTTCGTGGACTGCGGCGACGACTGTGCAGAGATCCTCAGTGGACTGCGTCGACTACTGCACTCAGCGATCCCACGTGGATCAGTGCTTCAGGTTCTGTGTGAGCCCGATCCTCCGTGGGTCCTTACTACCGGTTCTGTGTGAGCCACTGCCTACAGGTTCTGTGTGAGCCCGATCCTACGTGGGTCTTTTTGCGGGGGTTAGTACCTATCGATCCTTCGTGGGTCCGACGACTGAGACGGATCAGTGATCGTCTTTGACGTCATCTGAAAAAGTATACCTGGTTGAGCTGAATCTTATGTTACTCTCCTTTGTGGATTGTGTTGAACTATCCTATGTGGATTTACTGTTTACTCTCCTTTGTGGATTGTGTTGAACTATCCTTTGTGGATTTACTGTTTACTCTCCTTGTGGATTTGAGTCTTGCTTTCCTTCGTGGATTGAGTTGTTCTTGAGCTCGTGAGCAGAGCTAGAATTGGGGACTTAGGTATATGTATGGGCATATACCTAAGTCGAGTCAGATGTTACTTCGTGATTGCATCTTTCTTTTGTGCTATATCCTTTGTGGATTTCGGGAGACCTTCGGGGGTCTCGGGGTCCTTACTGAGTAGTTGTACTCACCCCTGCACGGGCTATGCCCGCACTTCGTGGTGTTGGTTGCAGACGACGGACAGCGCTGATCGCGGTTGGGGCGTGGAGCAGGACGGTACCTGGAGGTGGACCACTGGACGGGACGTGCTCAGAGCGGACGTGGGGCCCGAGGAGCTTGGAGGCTATCTGTACCCACCCTTCAGGTGGGATTGCCAGTGGACGACACGAGGCCGCCGTCTTTTCTTCAGTTGCTGTACTTTACTTTTCAGTTGTACTTTACAGTTGGGCTTGTATTTCCGGCCCCTTTACCTTTCTGCACTTTACTTTCCGCTTGCTGACTCTGTGTGGTTGTTACTTATAAAGGCAATGCCTTCCCTGTTTACTGGGATTTTACGCCTTGGTGCTAGTCGCCAGCCCCTGGCCTATGGAAGGCGGGCTTGGGGTAGTCACGGCACGGGCCCCGAGGACGGGTCGTGACATTCCAGCGCATGTTTTATGAGTACTTCTACCAGGATACCTTGAGGGCCAATCGAGCCCAAGAGTTCACGATCCTAGAAGAGATTACTCTTTATTTTATTGAGTTCTCCTCTTGTTTCTCAGAGATGTAGCATGTCACACCCCTCCGGGATGGAAGTGCAGTGATCTTAGCAAGGAAGTTTGAGGATGGTCTCAGGTGGGAGATCCGCTCGCAGGTGAATCTCTTTCAGTTGACATCTATCTCTTCCATCATCAACAAGGCACTGATTTCAGAGCGCAATCTGAGAGACTCCAGAGCTATGAGCCAGGGCAGTTCTGCTTCCAGAGATAGTGTTCCTCATGTTGACAGCAGGAAGCGCCGTAGGGAGCCTACACATGGTTATCTGAGGAGGTGAGATACATCTGTAGGTAGCTAGGAAGTATGCTACCAGTGTGGAAGTGTAGGGAACATGAGGCTGTAGTGCCAAAGAGACCCAGTGGAGTTCCGATCTTGGGGCATGATGGGTCACCTTCAGCATTTCTGCCATGTTTTCTCACTAGTAGTCGGATATGGGTGTTCTTCCATGACTCCTCATTCAGGAGTAGCACCACAAGTTTCTCTCCATTTGGGAAACTGGAGTTCATCCGACCGTTCGGGCTGAGGTGGAGGTCGAGGCCATGGCAGTTAGTCACCATTACTTCAGTTCCAGCAAGGAGGTTCAACTTAGAGTGGTCAGGTAGGGTCATAGGGCCGCGAGGCAGTCTAGGCTTTTACGGTGGAGCATACCTATCCGGAGCAGGATCTCAGACCTTATACTATTCGAGGTACGATCTTAGTAGCCTCAGTTTTATCTTTATCTCATTAAGAAACTAGTACTATGCATAGCTTTATCTCTGTTGCTGTTGTGGAGAGCCCGAGGCACTGTATCTTTTCTTCTTCCAACTCGTTGACACTAGACACACCTTTGGGGATGAGGACATCTAGTGTACACAAGTGTAGATAGTTCCCTCTCAAGGTTGTAGGGTATCATTTCTCATGGAATCCTATACATCATAGAGATGACAGGATATTATGTCCTTCTCGGAATAGATTGGCTAGTTCCCTTCCAAGCTGTCATCGACTGTTACCGCCGCAGGGTCAGTTTCATCTCACCAGATGGTGAATCCTTTCTGTATAGAGGTGAATGGGACGTTCGGGTGAGTCGAGAAGGACTCGAGCATCACGGTCTAGGTGGGGTGACAACCCAGATAGATAGTCTTTATCTGGATGATCAGGGGACTCCACATTTAGACTTTCCTCATGTGGTGGATCGCTTCAGGGATGTCATTCTAGAGGACATTTCAGGTTTCCCTCCAGAGCGTGAGGTAGACTTCTATATTGAGCTCGTTCCAGGAGCAGCACTGGTGTCCATTCCTCCCAATAGGATGGCCACACCTGAGTTGCAGGAGCTCAAGAAACAGTTGGAGGAGTTACATGTGAAGGGTTTCATCCGACCCAGTACTTCTCTATGGGGTTCTCCTGTCCTGTTTGTGAAGAAGGCAGACGATACCCTTCGGTTTTTTGTCGATTTTAGGAAGATGAACCAGTTGACAGTCAAGAACTAATATCCCTTACTGTGGATCGATGACCTCTTTGATCAGCTTCGAGGATCCCAGGTGTCCTCGATGATAGACTTTTGGTCTGGTTATCATCAGTTGCACGTTAGACCATCTGATATACCACTGACAGCCTTCAAGAGCAGGTATGGTCTATACGAGTATACAGTCAAGCTGTTTGGTCTCACGAACGCGCCTGCAGTTTTCATGGCACTGATGAAATGAGTATTCCATCCATACATGGAATCCTTCGTCATGGTCTTCATTAATGATATCTTGGTGTACTCTCACACTCTACACGACCATGTCACTCATCTTGAGATCGTTCTAAGTACACTGAGAGAGCATCGTCTTTATGATAAACTCTCGAAGTGCCACATCTGGATGGATTAGATTCACTACATAGGACACATCATCTCAGAGGCAGGAGTATTAGTGGACCCAAAGAAAGTGAGAGCTGTAGTTTCCTGGGAGCAGCCGAAGAATGTCTTTGAGGTACGGAGCTTCCTAGGTTTGGCTGGATACTACAGACGCTTCATTCAAAACATTTATCACCTATAATCACCCTTGACTGGTCTGACCATGAAGGGGGTGAAGTTCTTATGGTCAGATTCTTGTGAGTCAGCCACTCTGGAGCAGAATTGGGAGGTTGACGTCAGCACCAATACTAGTATTGCCAAATCCATGAAAGAGCTACATATTCTATTGTGATGCTTCAGGTATCGGGATAAGATCTGTACTTATGCAGGGAGATGGAGTCGTTGCGTACGGGTCTTGGCAGTTGAGGCCACATGATAGGAACTACCCAACGCATGATCTGGATTTGGCATATGTTGTTCATGCCTTACGCTATTGGAGACACTATCTTCTGGGAGAGAACGTTGTAGTCTTCAACGTCCACAAGAATATCAAGTATATCTTCACTCAGTGTGATCTAAATCCGAGGCAGTGTAGGTGGGTCGAATTTCTTGAGTCTTTTGATTTAGAGCTTGGCTATACGCCGGGAAGGGGCAATGCAGTGGCTGATACGTTCTGTAGGAGAACTCAGATTCAGGCAGTCCAGGAGGCCAACAGTTAGTGGCAGCGTATGGCTCTGATCTCTGAGATGCCTCTGGAGCTGCACAACAGACATGGACAAGCTTTCATATCTTCTATAGTTGTTACATCTACACTACTTGATCAGGTAAGGATGAGGCAGATATCAGACTCAGAAGGCTTAGTCCTGTGAGAGAGTCTGTCAGGAGAGGACCCTCTTCCTGGATGGACCATGGGCAAGGATGAGATCCTGTGTTTCCAGGGACCTATATGGGTGCCGGCAGACATATGTTAGGAGCTTATGTGAGATTTTCATTCTTCATATTGGGAAGTTCATCCTGGCGTCACCAAGATGTATCTGGATCTTCATCGCTAGTAATGGTGGTCAGGTATGAAGAAATATATTTTTGGCATTGTCATGAGATGTTCTACTTGTCAGCAGGTGAAAGAATAGCATTATCAACCATCATGCCTTTTACAGCAGTTACCCATTCCAGAGTGGAAGTGGAACGATGTTGTGATGGACTTCGTGACTGGATTGATGAGGTCGCCTTGAGGGAACGATGTTGTTTGGGTTGTCGTCGGCAAACTCACGAAGGATGATCACTTCATGCCGATCAAGGAGACCTTCAGTGTCAATGTCCTGGGATGACTTTATATCAGAGAGATCATACGTCTACATGGAGTCTAGCATTCCATTGTTTTAGAAAGGGATGCGTGATTTACCTCTCAGTTCTTATAGGGACATTAGAAGGCTTTTGGTACAAAGGTACTTTTGAGTACAACATACCGTCCCACGACTGATGGCCAGTCCGAGTGCATGATACAGGTGCTTGAGGATATGCTCCGAGCATGCATTTAAGACTTTGTAGGTTCTTGGGAGAATCATATTCCTCTGATCGAGTTCGCCTACAAAAACAGTTTCCAGGTGACCATTCAGATGGCACCATACGAGGCTTTGTACGATAGGCCATGCTGATCAACCTTATGCTGGCTGGAGGCAGGAGAGGAAGCTTTGCTGGCACCTCATCTGGTTCAGGAGACCTCAGAGAAGATAGAGTTGATTCGGAGGTGAATTTCTACAGCACAGTCTCGACAGATGTCTTATGCTGATCAGCGGAGACGAACTCTGGAGTTCGGGGTTGGCGATCAGGTTTTCCTGCGTGTCGCACTGAGGTTGGAACACAAGAGGATTCAGAGATAGGGCAAGCTTTCACCGTAGTATGTTGGGATGTTTTAGGTGTTGGAGAGAGTTGGGATGGTTTCTTATCGGTTGCAGTAACCTCAGTGGTACCAATACATGCACGATGACTTCCATATCTCTCAACTCCGACGTTACTTTTCAGACCTGTCTCATGTATTTCTGCCCAAGGAGGTTGAACTTGAAGTGGATTCATCATTCGAGGAGCATCCTATCCGGATTGTCAATCTCAGTATCAAGGTTCTCTGCGGGCGGTCTATTCCTCTAGTATTGGTGCTATGGAAGCATGGGAAAGTATTGGACGAGACCTAGGAGAGGGAGGTCGATATACGATCGTAATGGCCGGAGCTGTTCGGGGTTTCTTCTTCTAAGCCTCTCTAGGGAAATTCAGGGATGAATTTTTTTAAGGGGGGAAGTCTGTAAGAAACAAGATCTTTGTTTTAGGTATGTTTTCCCTATGTCTGTAGTTTTTGGGAAAAATAATGTTTCTGGAAATTTTCGAAGTACAGGTCATGTACTTTATGAGTACACGTCATGTACTCTTTTCCCGCTCAAAGCTGTGTGCTAGCCGTGTCCGGGCCACACACATGGTGTGTAGGGGTGGCGTGGAGGCTGATTTTGGCAGAGTACAAAAAATACCTAGTACACGCTATGTACTCTAAAAGTACACACCGTGTACTTTCATTTTTTCATTAAACACACCGGGGTCGCCCCTGATGGACATAACACACCCCTTCTCCGGGTTCTTCATCTGAGAGCGACCCGTACTACCGTGTTTCTTCTCAGGATCCCCAGGCCTATGTTCTTTCTACAATTCGAGCTCTATCGGTCGCGTAGGAAGCTCCACGGTGAATTCTTTATTCTTCTTGAGCCTTGTTTTCCAATTCTTTCCCTTTCTCATGTTATCTAAGGTGGAACATTTTGTACGTTTTCTCAGATCTACGACATTCTATGGAGAATCATTCATCGTGGTTCAAGTATATCGATCTCCTAGGATCTAGGTAGGTGGTTTTTTCCATTATATAGAAATTCTTTGAGTTTTTATTGCAAACTACGGTAACTTTTCCTCAAATACACCTGTCGCCTTATTAATATTACTTTTTACCTGAGATACAGAAACATAATATATACCATACTATTAATATTTATATTTATTTATGTTTACATTGTATATATCATTGAATTAAATACATTATTTTTGATATTTAATATTACTTCTAGCATGAATAACAAATTATAGTCCACTAAACTATTATAAAATTCATCCATTCACAATAAAACGGATTTCATTATTCATTGGTATAAATATTTCAATTACAAAGGGGTGGAAAAATCAATTAATAATTTTCACAACCTTTATATAATTTCATCCTTAAACTTATTAATATACTTCTCCTGCCAAATTTTGTTGTGGAATTTGTTATCTCTTTTTAGGAAACACTATATTCTTAAGGAAGATAGAATACTATTGGATTTCAACTGTTGAATAATGGTTGAAATTTTAGTTTGGAATATTCTGTGTTTTTATTATGAATATATGATGATTTCATTTATTTATGAAAATAATTAAGCTATCATGGAGAATATTTGATTAGGTAAATTACTTTTCAATATGAGACTTTATGAGTAACTGGTGTTATTTGGAGATAAATGTTAAGATGTTTCTTGGAAGTCTATGTAATTAAATACATATGAGATTTGGGTTACAATCTCAGTTTGGATTACATTTGATGAATTTTAGGGATAGTTGTTTATTGAATGGTCATTGTTTATCTTTGGGGTTTTTTGACGGATTTTGGAGATTAAGAGTAGTTTTTCTTCTTATAAATGATTGTCCTTTTTTGGGTATTATCTATTATCTCACTAACTATTTTGGTTTTAGTTGATGTCTAAAGACAAGGGAAATATATAGTTCCTCTATTGTGGATTATGTGATTCTCCAGAAGATGATTCTCATGCTTTTGATGTGACCAAGTCTTTTTGAATGCTCATTTCATGGAGAGATGAATAGTTTAATGTAGAAACTTATTGAATGATGAAACACTACATGAAGGTAAGTAAATTTCTTTATGTTCTTATTATATGTAGTAAATTAATTCCTCAAACGAATGAAAAGAAAAATAAAACAAAAACATTGTTGGTTTTCATTTCCTACTATGTAATCAGTGACCGTTTAAAAGATCATAAGTTTGTGATTTTCTGGTGGTTAACATTCTCCTAATAATTTTTTCTATCACTCCCCATCAAAACATTACCATTTGTTTTCTCTTCTATATCAATGTTTTTTTATATGGAATCCCAGTATGGGTTGTCTCGGGTGACCTTGGTACATCTCTTTCTTTCTTCTAAAGTGACAGTTTTTACTGACTCTCTTCCGATGTGGGACTTTTAATGAAGTTTCCAAGACCAGTTTTAAAATTGCGAGGTGGAAATTCCCAAAATGGTAGAAGGATGTAATATCACAGATAAATAAGGAATAAGACACTTTTCATATTTATTAATATTTGTGAATTAAATATTAATTTTACATTAAAGGGGATGCTATGTTCGATGGAGTACTTGATACGCAACAACTGGTTTCATTGAAATCTTACGTTACACACTAATAATATGATATTATTATTCTAAATGGTAGTTAATTCCTAGTAGTTGTATTTCCAGGAATGAAAAGAACTAAATATAAAATAAATATATATGTTTGTTAGATGTTTTTACAATTATTCAGTAAAATTTAGTGGCTTAAAATATGAATGAATCTAATTTTAAGCATGAATATTCAAATATTCAGTAAAAGGCTGATTTACTGCCTTTTAATGTTGAACCCTATTTAAAATCTGGTTTTGGTCACTTTAACACATTATATTTGGCCAAATAAAATCATTCTTTAGAATGGGGACATCAAAATTTACTTTGTGTAATATTTTGGTATTTTTTCTGATAAAGTTCATTTTTTTATCAATAGTGAAAAATATTGAATTTTAATTCAAAACTATGATTTAATGTAATTTATTTATATGGATTTATTATGTTTTTAATTGTTTATAGAGTGTAATTAGAATATATTTTTACCATTTAAACCAATTTTCGTCATTGGAATTAATTTCACATTGAAATTAAACATAAACAAGTGTCAATCTTTTGATAGTTATTGTTTCTTAAAAACATGCTATTTGTTTTAACAATGGTAATAAATTTTAAAATAATTTATACCACTTCTATGTTTTGAATTTGGAAAAATAGACATCATTTTTAATTCAGAATATCATATAAAGATTAGGCTAAATATTTGGTATTATTATGAAAAACTTCAATTTTTTATGAATAGTTAAACCACAAAGAAGTAGTTAAAAAATGACTTTTTCATTTAAATGAAATTTTACTACTTTTGCGAATTGAATTAAGAAAATAAAACATACATTGTTGTTATTACAAAGTATACTGTGATTCAATAAGATGATAATAATTTTTGGTGAATAGTAACTGTTGACTTTTTTTTACCTCGATTAAAGGTAAATAGGGTAATTCAATGTAAAAAATATTATAATATTTTAAAATTAGCTTAAAACATGTTCAATACTCATTGGTTGAGTCATTTATGGCCATGGTCATCTTTGGGTCGATTTGGGGACCCCATTGAGCCACTTGGGGTTGATAATGACATTTAAGATTAATTAACTTAAAGTAAAGGCAAAAATGACCAAAACAAATATCTTTTAGTAAATTAATTTTTACAAGAGGTTATATAAATTATTGCTTCAACTATAAGTATTAATTGGAAAGATAAAACTATTTAATACATCATGGTATTTGTTTTAAAAATTTTAGACATCAAATAAATTAAATTATTTATGACATAGTAACGATGCAGTATATACCTCATTAATAAATGATTTAAGTAAATTAGATTATAAATATTAAAATAACATCCAAAACCTGTCCAATTATTATTGTATGATTTTATTTAGACCATGAGTCATCGTAACTTCTTCCTTAATTAGTTTTTCACCTTTAGAAACTGAATATCATTATATAATAAAATAATATTTTCACACTTTTTTAAAGAGCCCCTCCTCCCCCTTATAAAAGGACACAAATTCTAACCAATTCCTCACAACTCTGAAGCCTTTTGGCTCATTCAACCTCTTATCAATTAAGCTCCCTAAATCCCTATCCTCCTCCTAGTATCCTTACCTTAGGCATAAGACACTTCAAGATGTCCTTTTTGTTAAAACCAAAGGAAGTTACCCAAATTAAAGGTAATCGTTCCTCTTAACTGTTTTTCTTTTATTTTACTTCTCAAACCCCTAAAATATTTTTATTCCATTATTTTATGACAAAAATAGTGTCCTAAATATTCTAGGATGTTTTTATATGAAGGATATTAACTACACTTACAAAAACCTCTATCTAACGGGAGAAAAACAGACTGTTTCTATGGATGGAAAACTAACGCCTCACAAAACGATGATTGTTTGATTATATCCTAACACCTCTCATGGTGGCCATTAAGATGGAACTATATTTATATATGATATATATTATGTTTATATTTTATTTATTCTTCTATTTTTTACCTTGAATTCCTACATTTATGGTTTCCATAATGGGTAAACATGATACTTACATTTGAGGAAGTGCAGACTACATCCCATTCAAAGTGATATGACTATTTAATGCCATATGTGGGATGTATAAAGATTGTATTTAAAGATATTATATATAATATTATAATGAAATTATAATATAACTATGAATTGTTATTTTTTAATTCCATTAAAATAAGAAAAATAAATGAAAGTAGCGTTCTAGGGTACATACGGCTTACCGTATCCTTGAACGTTGCATTTCATTGCTTACCTCTAAATGATATGAACTGTTATAAATATATATATATATACTGGATATATATGACATATATGATATATATGATATCAAAATAATTAATACCATACTAGATATAATGGACTATTGACCACATGGAAAACTTGTCAATATGAGGAGTTCATTTTTTACTCAAGTACCAAATATCGACCAAATTACCATTATTAACTTTAATGATTACATCATGTTTATAACTTGGTAATAAGTGATATAAAAAGGTTAATAAACATTAAAATGGTTCTTAAGTAATTTTAAGTTAACTTTAGTTTATTTTTCATGGAGAACAAGGAATAAACGAGTCATGTCAGACACGATGTAAGGGGTTTCATATCTCACTCTTAATTCCTTGAGATTTCCATTCTTTGCCACTTATTTAATTAAAGTGTTGTATTTTGTACTAAAATTAGATATATATTACATTTATTCTTTTCAAATTCATGGTATTATGTGTTTCATTTTTTGGTTATTAACTTTTGGTCACATGAATCGATTGATTACAACGAAGTAAGGGTTTTTCATCTCACTTTTTATTCTTGTGAGATTCCTCCTATGTTCGCTAGTTTTTCCTTTTGTGTTGTGTATGTACTATCCATTATTTTATTCATTGTGTAATATGATATATTTTTTAGTGTATTTACATATTTATTTAATGATCCTTCTTTCATGTGGTGTATGTTTTGTAAGTTACTAAATCAGTAAGGGAAAATCACACCCTCCTCTTTTTGAAAGACTTCTTTTTGTTATTTCTTTTAATTTACCTAATATTATATTGAGATATATTTTTAAATATACTATTTGATGTAAAATTAATTTAAAAGTGATTATATACCCTTTTTATATCATAAACTCATTTTCTGAATTTTAATGTGACGTCGTTAGGCGGTCGAATGTTTACAAGTGAACTTCTTAACCCAATTTCAATTCTTTGGGTTCAACTTGTACTTCTTGAATATGTCTTCCAATGAATATGTCTGAATGACATCTAATTGTTTTACACTTAATATCCACTTATATTGGGTGTATTTATATTTTTCACTCATAATTATGTGATTGATTTATCCTTAATTTTTGGATACCATCTTTATAATGAATTTCATCCCAATTTACATTTCCACTGAGACTTCATTGTTGTTATGAACCAATTCACTCTTATATGGTGTATATACTGTAATTTGACATATTATATCATGAATAAATTTATTCTAATTATATTATAAAGTTCTTATTAAACGTTATTCCTCATTTAATTTTATCCAAGAATCTCTCTTTTTGTTAAAAAAACTCTAACTAAAATATCATTTTAAATTTTTTAATGATTTATTCTTCTAAATATATCTCATTATTGTCGATGATTTAAAAATGTGTTTTAGGATTTATTTATATGTAAATTAATGTTTTAAAATTATAAATCATTTAAAATCATCAATGTGTTATGGGACACATTGATTCAAAAATCTCTTTTTATATGGTTTTTAAAACGATTTGATAAAGCATTGTTTATTTCAATATCTTGATTAGATATATTTGGATGTGGAAATATTATCTTTCATTTATACTTGTGTTATGTGTTATGATTATATTATGGTTGTTGGGAATTTTTTATGTATATGGATGGTTCCCTGATAAACCTAGGTCGGGTGAGCCCGAGATAGCTCTCCAATACATTAGGTAACGTGGTAGAGGTAAATGTTAATGTTTCCCTTAATAGATTTAGGGAATATGTTTTGATGGGTATTCCAAATTTGACTCCCTATGTTGTTTTGATAGCTAAAATTTATGTATGTTATCTATTCCATAATTGACCTTTATGATTTATGATTTACGTGTGTTATTCATAAATCTTATGATTTTGTAAGGTATGTTATGATTTAAAAGTTTGGTTTCATTGATTTGTATTTATTGACGGGAGAATGTTTTCATTCCTTATTTTATAACCCTTAATGAGATGTTTATGATCATCAAAAGTTTTTGAAATCTTTTCCACATGAAATAAAGATGAATAGGGTAAATGATGGGATCAAAGAAAATTCAAGATGTCTAAAAAATGGAACCGGACATGTTTCATTTAAGAGTTTTTTATGAACAAAATGGATTATGATTAGTAGTGTATACATGTAATATTCAAGTTGTTATGTATTATTTATGGCCTAATTATCTAAAACACTAAACCTGAAATGACCTCTATGTGAATTATTCATTTAATTCAATATTATGTAGTGTTTTAAGGTTGGGTCCTTATACTTGGTATCAGAGGTCGGTATAGATAGATTTAGGGATTATGAGTTTTACTTAAACACATGGTTAGTCCCTAGTTCTATTATTTTAGTTAAATCCTTGTTTTATAACTTTTTTAGATCAAGTAACATCAGTTACAAATGGATAGAGGAGGATGTCAAACAACATTCTTATATCTTCCTGATGACTTTCTAGAAATAATTATTTCAAAGTCATGTTAGGATGATTGTGAAAATTTCTCTAGCATACTACTCACTTGAAAGTAGTTGTTTGTGATATAAAAGAACTCCACTATACCTCATTATCATCATGGATCATGGGTTGTATTTAAACAAATCATAATTTCACAATATTATCATATTTTCAAGAAAGGTAAATATTATCAAGGCATTTACAAATATTTTACGTTATCACAAGATTTTGAAGCATATTATGATATTAAAAAAGGTGCTGAAGAAGGAGACCCTTGTGCAATATATTTATATTTCATTTTACAATATAGTATCTCAACACATATTTATGGTATTTTTAAAGGACCATCAATTGATAGTTTCATCTCAAATTCGGTCTGACCATTTTATAGAAATAATATTTTATCATATGTTTTGAAATTATATGTCATACATGATTATATTCCAAAAATGTTTTCTGTGAACACCCATATGACCCATTGTGAACATGGTGTATTTGGATGGATGAAGAAAATTATTTTGAAGGATCTCTATATCATTTTTGCTATGAATGGACCATTTAACTACCTGAACAAGATGACAATGAAAGAAGATGGACACCATGATCAGGGTATGATGTTCTTCATTTTGGGGGTAATTTTATTTTATCATATGTTGGTGAAATAATACTTCAATAATTAATATGTTGAGATCATAATTAATTTGGATGAAAATGAGAAGTCTAAGGAAATAATTGAGGTTAAAACATGTTAGGGTTATTTTTGAGTTTTATAAAAAGTATAACCTGTAGGATGGGTGACAAACTGTTGTCGCATCTAGAAAGGCTGTAGGAATTGAACCCACAACTGAAGGGATACAAGGGTGCATCACCTAAAACTACCCTACATTAAGTACCTCTTTACTATGACATATTATTTTAGTAAAATGATTTTATGGAACAAGAATTAGTTGATTTTGGGAACTTAGGTTTTGTCAAATGGATATACATAGTATAGAAAAATGACTTAGTGAATAAGTGATAAAGGTTGTTGTGGAATATGTTCTCTCTTTTGAGGAAACCGTATATGACTAAGGAAGTTAGAATACTATGGGAATTTAATTGTGGAATAATGGTTGAAATTTTAGTTTGGAAGAATCTATGTTTTTATTATGGACATATGTTGATTTCATGTATTTATGGAAATGATTAACCTATCATGAATAATATAAGATTAGGTTATTTAATTTTCAATATGTGACTTTAGGAGTAACTGGTGTTATTTAGAGATAAATGTTAAGATGTATTATTTATGTGTATGAAATTAAATACTTATAAGATTTGGGTTACAATCACAGTTTGGATTACTTCTGAATAATTTTAATGGAAGTTGTTTATTGAATGTTCTTTGTTGATATTTGGGTTTGCTTGACAAACTTTGGAGATTTGGAGTAGTTTTTATTCATGTAAAAGATTATCATTTTTGGGTATTATTTGATCTCTCACAAACCATTTTGGTTTTAGTAGATGTCTAAAGACAAGGGAGATATATTGTTATTCTTTTGTGGATTATTTGATTCTCCGGAAGATGATTCTTGTGCTTTTTATTTGACCAAGTCTTTTTGAATGCTCATTGCTTGGAGAGATGACTAGTTCTTGGTAGAAACTTATTGAATGGTGAAACATTACTAGAAGTTAATTATATTTCCTTATGTTCATATTCTATATAGTAAATTAATTCTTCTAAATTATGAAAAGTAACGTAAAAAACATTGTTGGTTTTTGTTTCCTACTATGTAACGAATTACCATTTAACACATCATAATTTTGAGATTTTCTGATGGTTATCATTTTCTTAATCATGTTTTCTATATCTCTCCATTAGAACATTACTGTTTGTTTTCTCTTTTATATCCATGTTTTCTTATATGGAATATGAGTATGGGTTATCTCGGGTAACCTTAATACACCTTTTTCTTTCTTGTAAAGTGACAGTTTTTACCAAATCTTTTCCAATGAGGGGCTTTAAATGAAGTTTCCCAGACCAGTTTTAAAATTGTGAGGAGGAAATTCCCAAAATGGGGGAAGGATGTAACATCCCAGATAAATAACGAATAAGACACTTTTCATATTTATTAATATTGTTGATTTAAATATTAATTTACATTAATGTGGATGCTATGTTCGATGGCATACCCAATACGCAACAATGGGTTGCATTGAAATCTTACGTTGCACACTAATAATATAATATTATTATTTTAAATGGTAGTTAATTCCTATCCATTTTATTGGAGGGAATGAATAGAACAAACTAATATATGATTTTATATGTCTGTTAGATGTTTTTACAATTATCTAAAAAAATATAGGGACTTATAATATGAATGAATCTATTTTTATGAATAAATACTCTAATATTCAGTAAAAGGTCGATTTATTGCATTTTAATGGTGAACCCTATATAAACATAGTTTTGGTAACATTAATACATTTTATTTGACTGAATAAAAGCTTTCTTTAGAAAGGGGACATCAAAATTTACTTTGTGTAAATATTTGGTATCTTTTTCGGATAATGTTCATTTATTTGTCAATGGTGAAAAATATTGTATTTTAATTCAAAAAAATGTTTTAATATAATTTATTTATATGGTTCGATTATCTTTTTAATAGGTTTTAAAGTTTAATTAGAATATATTTTTACCATTTAATCCATTTTTGGTTGTTTTAATTAATTTCACTTTGAAATTGGACATAAACAAGTGTCAGTCTTTTGATATTTATTGTTTCTAAAAAAACATTATTTGTTTTAACAATGGGAATTACATTTAAATTAATAAATTCCACTTCTATGTTATGAATTTGGAAAAATATACATCATTTTTTAATTTGAAATATCAAATAAATCTTAGGCTTAATTTTTGGTATTGTTCTGAAAAACATCAATTCTTGATTAATAGTGAAACCACTTAGTAGTAGTTAAAAAATTGACATTTTCATTTAAATGAAATTTTACCAATTCTGTGAATTGAATTTTGAAAATATGACATACAAGTTTTTTATTAGTAAGTAAAATGGGGTTCAATTAAAAGAAAATATTTTTTGGTTAATAGTAATGTTTGACTTTTTTTACCATGGTTAAAGTTAAATAGAGTAGTTCATGGTAAAAAGAATATTATAATAATTCAATATTACCTTAACACTTTTCCAAAACTAATTGGTTGAGTCATTTACGACCATTTGCATCTTTGGGTCAATTTTGGGACCCCATTGAGCCACTTGGGTGTGATAATGACATTTTAGATTAATTAACTTAAAGTAAAGGCAAAAATGATAAAAACAAATATATTTTAGTAAATTAATTTTTACAAGGGGTTATATAAATTATCATTTTGACTATTAATATTCATTTTAATGATAATTAAATTTCATACATCATGGTAATTTTTTATAATTTTTAAACATCAAAATAGTTAAATTATTTATGAAACAATAATGATTCAGTATATACCATATTAATAAATGATTTAAATAAATAAGATTATAAATATTAAAATAACAACAAAAACCAGTCCAATTCTTATTGGATGAGTTTATTTCTCACTTGAGTCATCTTAGCTTCTACTTTAATTAGTTTTGGACCTTGAGAAAACGAATATCATTATATAATAAAATAATATTTTCACACTTTCCTAAAGAGCCCCTCCTCCCACTCAAAAAAAGACACCACTTCTAACCAATTCCTGACACCTCTCAATCCTTTTAGATCATCCAAACTCTACCCAATTAAGCTCTATACATCCCTATACTCCTCTTAGAAGACATAACTTAGGAATTAAGCATTTCAATAAGTCATTTTGGTCCAAATAAAAGGAAGTTACCCAAATTAAATGTAACAGTTCCTCTTAACTATTTTTCTTTTATTTTGCTTCTCCAACCCCTAAACAATTTTAATTAATTTATTTTATAAAAACACAAGTATAATTAATATACTAATACAGTTTTATAATAATATTTTTATCTAAACTTACACACACCTCCATATAATTGGTGAAGAACATACTGTTTTTGTGGATGAAAAACTAACGCCTCACAAAACGATGATTGTTTGATTATCTCCTACCTCCTCTCATGGTGGCCATTAAGATGAAATTGTATTTAGATATTATATATATTATTTTTATATTTTCTTTATGTTTCTTTGTTTTACATTTATATCATACCTCTATGGTTTTCATGATGAGTAAATGCGATAATTTCATTTGATGAAGTGCGGACTACTGCCCCATCAAAGTGATATGACTCGTTAATGCCCTATGTGGGATGTATAAAGAATGGAGTTACTGATATTATATATGATAATATACTGGAATTAAAATATAAATATGTATCATTATGTTTTAATTCCATTAAAATAATAAATATGAATAAAAGTAGCATTCATGCATACTTACGACTTACCGTCTCCATGAACGGTGTATTTCATTTCTTACGTCCAAATGATATGAACTATTATAAATAAATTATATATATATACAATATATATATGATATATATTATATCTAAATAATGAATATATTTCTTGATATAATGGACTATTTACGACATGGACAACATGTAAATATATGGTGTTCATTTTTTACTCAAGTACCAAATATCGACCTAACGGCCATTATTTTAATTAAATGACTGCATAATGTTTATAACATGGTAATAAGTGATATAAAAATGAAATTAAACTTGAAAAATGTTCATATGTAAGTAGATATTAACTTTAGTTTATTATTCAGGGAGAACAACGAACAAATGAGTCAAGTTGGACACTGGGTAAGGGGTTTCTTATATCACTCTTAATTTTGTGAGATTTCAATAGTTCACCACTTATTTATTTCATTTGGTATATTTTGTACTTACATTTGATATATATTATCATTATTATGTTTAAATTCATGGTTTTATGTGATTCATTAGGTGGTTATTAACTTTTGGTCACACGACTCGATTGATTACAATGAAGTAAGGGGTTTTCATCTAACTTTTTATCCCCGTTAGATTCATGCTATATTCCTCTATATTTTCTTTTTGTGTAGCGTATGTACTGTCAATTATTGTATTCATTGTGAAATATACAATATTTTTTTGGTATTTACAACTTCATTGAATTATCCTCCTTTTGTGGTGCATATGTTTTGTAAGTTACTAAATTTGTAAGGGATCCTTTCACCCTCCCCTTATTAAAAGACTTATTTTTGTTATGTCTTTTAATTTACATAATATTATATTGGGATATGTTATTCTATATCCTTATTGATGTAAAATTTATGTCCAAGTGATGATATACCCTTTTTATCTCATCAACTCATTTTCTAAATTTTAATGTGATGTCATTTGGCTGTTGAATTTTAACAAGGGAACATCTTAACCCAATTTTAATTCTTTGGGTTTAACTTGTAATTCTTGAATATGTCATCATATGAATATGTATGAATGACCTATTATTGTTTTACACTTAATATAAAATTATATTGTGTGTATTTATATTTTCCACACATAATTATGTGATTTATTTATCCTTAATTTAAGGACACCATCTTTATAAGGGATTTCATCACAATTTACATTTCCACTGAGACTTCATTTTTGTTATGCTTCAATTAACTCTTATATGGTGTATATACAGTCCTTTGACATATTATATCATGAATACCTGTATTCTAATGATATTATAAAATTCTTATTGAACTTTATTCCTCATTTATTTGTATTCAACCATCTCTCTTTTGGTTAAAAAACTCTTTAACTAAAATCTCGTTTTAAATGTTTTAAAGATTTATTCTTCTAAATATTTTACATTAATTTCCAGGTTTTTAAAATGGATTTTAGGATTTATTTATATTGAAATTATCATTTTCAAATTATAATTCATTTAAAAGCCTCAATGTGTTATGGGACACTTTGATTAAAAAATCTCTTTTTAAATGGTTTTGAAAATGATTTGATAAAGAACTGTTTATTTCAATACCTTGATTGCATATATTGGAATGTGGAAATGTTATCATTTTGTTATACTTTTTATATTTGTTATGATTATATTATTGTTATTTGGAATTTTATACATATACGGGTGGTTCCATGATAAACCTATGGCTGTTGAGCCTGAGATAGCTCTCCAAGGCATTGGGTAACGTGACAGAGGTAAACGTTAATGTTTCTCTTAAGATATTTAGGGAATATACTATGATGGGTATTCCAAATGTGACTCCCTATGTAGCTGGGATAACTACAATGTATGTATGTTATGTATGCCATAAGCAACCATTATGATTTATGATTTTCATGTGTTATACATAAATCTTATGATTTTGTAAGGTATGTTATGATTGAAATGTATGGTTTCATTAATTTGTATTTATTAATAGGATATGGTTTTCATTCCTTATATTATAACCCTTACTAAGATTTTTTTTCTCATACCATTTATTTGAAATGTTTTCCACAATACATAAAGATTAATAGGGTCAAGGATGGTATCTAAGAAGAGAAATTATGTCTAAAACATGGAACTAGACATGTATCTTTTTAAGAGTTTTTTATTTTAAGAACAAAATGGATACTGAGTAGTAGTGTCTACATGTAATATTCAAGTATTTATGTAATAATTATGGCCCAATAATCTACAAATCTAAACCTGAAAAGATACTCAATGTGAATTATTTATTTAATTCAATATTATGTAATGTTTTAAGGTCGGTTCTTTATACATACATTAAAAACTAATTTTTTATAGTATTTGTTTTTGTTTTATGTCATTATTTAATTGTATGATGATGAAAATAAGTGATGTATTATTATACATGCTATGGATTAGATTAATTTTTCTTTTAGGGAAATATAATAGTTGGTGATATATAAAGATAATGAGGGTTTGGGTCTTTATGGTTGTTAAATATCTTTTGACTGATTGAAACTAATAAATTCTATAGTTTCCAATGATAATGTTTTTATTCTATGAAATTAAATATAAATTCAAGAGTATAATTTTTCATATTTTTGTATATTTCTTGCTTTGTGACCCTGGATGGTTGATATCTATATTTTTTATATTTTTTAATTTCATGGGTGGTACCTTGTAGTAATGATTTCATTTGATATAACTCTTGAAATCTACATTTTTTTCATCATCATAATATCTCCTTGTTTAAAAAAAGGTGAGATCATAGGATATTGGATAATGTAAAAAAAATAGTTTCAAGGTGGAAACTATACCTTTGTCATTTTGAAGAAATTGTAAAAAATCATTTGAGAGGAAGGTGAAATAGCCACCAACCTACTCATGAACTCCCTTGTTTTCAAGTTCAACTGCACTTGTATTTTCTTCCTGAAATTTGTGTGTTATTTTGTAGCTCATTGATGAGAGGTCATTGAGTAAATGTTCTTATTACACATTCAACATCCATGAGAGGTGAATTGACCCATTTCAGAATGACTAAATAATAGTTGTAGAGTCATATTCAAAAAAATATTATTTGTACCCATTTGTTTTGAAATGGTTAATGTATTAATCAATCCCATAATCTATCTATATAATGTTTTTTTCAATTAAAAATGGGCCCTAAAGATATTCCATTACATCCCATACAATATATATAA
The DNA here is from genome assembly GCA_963277665.1 of Viscum album. Taxonomy (NCBI): domain Eukaryota; kingdom Viridiplantae; phylum Streptophyta; class Magnoliopsida; order Santalales; family Viscaceae; genus Viscum; species Viscum album. The sequence goes on along the minus strand of OY728153.1, from coordinate 1,173,288,149 downwards.
ATATGAAACCACAACTACCTGTCCCTAGGATTCCTTTAAATGCCACATCAATGTTACATTTTACCAAAATAGCAATCAGAGGAGAAAAACATACTTCAAGCATATGATTTGGATGAGGAAAGTACCCAATCACCTATAGTCAATACTACACAAACAAATATTTAACAGTTTTTCTATATAACTCAGAATGAAGGGAGATGGAATGTTTAGTGGCTGAATGAATTTTAGAAGTATAATCGTTGATGTTGAAGGGATCTCTTTCAGTAAAAGCCTTGTTCCGTCCCATCCTAATAACATGGACTAGCTCAGAACATGCCGCCAAAAAATATAGTGGAAATCTGCTTTGATATAGAAATATTTCGAATTGAATTAACAAATTCATTAATAGTAAATGCTTGAGGAGGCCACATCTCAATGATGTAAAAGTGTGAATTCCAAATAGAAGAAGGCATATAACAATAGTATCTATATATTCTAAGTAAATAAGCATCACGATAGAGTGAATTTGTAATTTAAAAATTCAAAAAATACATTCCCACTTCAAGAAATATAATTTTGAAGAACTAGAGATAAGAAATATCATGTTTGATATATTAAAGTAAATAATAAATTTTATGTAGTGGATATATATGATAATAATTATTTGTATCACTTACTGAAAATTATAAAAAAACAGTATAAATAAAATATATAATTCAGAATATATAATGATTTAAATGAAAATAATATTATATAATATTAGCATAGTTGATTAAATAATTAATAAGGATTCTTTAAAAGCATATTGAATTAAAAAAATACAACAAGATAATATATAGAGTACAAAAAATAATTAATCAAATAAAATAGTTATCAGATTAATATTTTTATGTCCCCAACATTTACTTCTTAATTAATAATATAAAAATATCTATCTTGAGAACCCATTAATTTTTACCCTAAGAAAATTATTGTTCAATAATTGAATATAGATGTACTATAATCCCTAATAAACCACCATTAATCTAAAATATTGTAACCAACAAGTTCATACCCCCAATGATTTTAAATTTTATGATCAAAATATAAAATTTAGTATCCTTAGGGATTATTTGATACAAATATATTAAATTGAATAATAATAATAATAATTTCCTAGTTTCTTTTGTAATTATAGACTCCCAAATATAGTGATTAATCTTACTATAAAAACTAATATAATCATTATCACTCTGAATTATAGTGGGCCTCATTAGTTATTGAACATCTATACATCATCAAAATGTATTTTTGCCTATTTAAAACATTCATTAGAGTTTATTATAACTATATTATAGGAAATATTAAAATATCTTTGAGATGAAAACCATAACTCTAATAATTTTAGACACACATAAACATCATTGCAATAATTTTCTTTTATTAAAACATGAGTAATTTCATAGTGGCCATGATTCAAACAAAATAAGTTTCAAAATATTTATTTTCTATAAATCAACAGTTAAATATAAAATGGTATGAAATATTGTTTCCTCACAGATTTCGGGGATGACCTCCTGGACGGGAGATTCAAACGTTCTGATCGGTTTCTAGTGGGTTTGTTCGTAGAACCAGAAACATCCAATGATTCCACATCCGTTTGGACCTACTTTCCAAAGGTAGGCGCTCATTAGCTTGCGGACTGATGAGGCTTAAGAATTTGCATTGGTCGAGAGTATGGGAGGTCGGACTCATCACACCTTTTTGAGGGGAATTATTGTCTACTCCGGGACTCTCTTTATAGATTTAAGTTATGTTCGTGAATCCTTATTACATTACCAAGTATAAAATGTGTTTTCCTTTAGTTTTAACAATGAATGATTAAATATGCAAGAAATTTAGAGAATCTTTTATATGTATTCGAGGTTCTTCATCAATAGAGAATCATCCATATCTGTTTAGAGATTCTTGGTCAATGGTATCCTTCAAAACATTTATATAAAAAAGTCTCTTGGTCATTATGATGACCAGGCTGGTTTTAAAGCCACTCAGTGGGGAACTTGAAGTTTATCGTCATTCAGAAGGACAGAGATTAATTCAAAGTTGGGATCGAACCCAAAAAATGGGCTACCTACGTATCCTTTGTTTTGGAAAAGGAATCAGAACCCACGTAGTTCGAGTAATGGAGTATGATGTTTATGATTGATGTCTCAAAGAAGAATGTCATAATTACTTTTACACTCTAAGCTCACGTGAGTCATTATCGGTGTGAGAAACAAGAGGTATTGGTAAAAAATTAGACAATTTGTGCCATGAAAGATGCAATCATAAGAATTTGTTTGGGGCGTATGTATGTATGACTGCCCAGATAGATGAAGGTTTAGGATTCACTTTTAGGGAGAAAATCCATGAACAGGGTCCATAAAGTTATATGTGATTCATGGAGATTTGAATACTCTAATCTTGGGGCTTACTCCTAAGGAGGATGCCCAAATTAGGAGGGGACTTGTGATTGGGTTTTACTCCTGAAAAGGAAACCCAAATCAAGGGTAAATTAGGACTGGTTAAGAGAAATTTAAGGGGGGCTTGGGGTTTACTCCTGAAAAGGAAACCCAAGATTATTACTGGGACTTACTCCTAAAAAAGGAGGCCCGGGTTAGGGGACTTGGGGCTTACTCCTGAAAAGGAAGCCCAATATTATGACTGAGTCTTATTCCTGAAAAGGAGACCCAGGTTAGGGATTAAGGTTTGGGGCTTAGTCCTGAGGAGGATGCCCATATTTGGGAACTTTAAGAATTTGCAGCTTACTCCTAAAGAAGGATGCCGAGATTTGAAATTGGGGCTTACTCCTGAGGAGGATGCCTAAGTTAAAGGATTATGATTCGGGCTTACTCCTGAGGAGGATGCCCAAGTTAAGGATTCTCTCATCTTAAAAGATGAGGTTTAATGAATGAACTCTCTATATTTAGTGACATAAGGATATTTAAATCACTAGGTTTTGAGAGATATTCCACATAATTCCTTTCAGATAAGGAATTCAAATCAATAAATCATGCCATTAATGGCTTTGAAGAGTGTCTTGAAGATTGAATCTTGAAAAGGAAATGTGTAATGGCTTAAGAGAGGTAAAAATGGGCAAGATGGTCACCCAAAAAGGTAGGGGTGCGCAAGTCTTGAAAGGCGTGCATGTCTTCCGGCGGCGCGCAAGTATTGGTCACGCAAGTATACTTGCGCGACATGAGGGGTACTTGCGCGATTCTCAAACAACATTAGAATATTTGAGCGACTCTTTATAAATCCCTTTAGAATCCTCTTGAGGTTCTTCCAGAAAAGGGACGCGCAAGTTCTATTGAAGGAATAAGATGGCGCGCAAGTGTTGATGAGTTTCAACACTTAGGCCTTCCTTCTTCTCTTTAAATCTTCCATTCTAGGTAATAAATTACCTTTAGAAGTGTTCCAGAAGCTTTGAGAAGAGACTTGGGCGTCGGGAGCTTCAATCCGAGTTTCTGGAAAAAGATCTCCCAAATGGGGGGCCCACAGGGTCTATTTATAGGCAGGAGAAGACCCCTGGCGGTTACCGGGCGGTTACCACTTAGGTCGCGCAAGTCACTTGCGCGACCAAGAGCGTCGCACAAGTGTACTTGCGCGACAGTAAGATAACTTGCGCGGTGCAGTTGATGTTGATCCTTTGTTCATTCCTTTGTCGATTTTTTATGTTTTCTTCAAAGGTTAAATCACTTTGCGCTCAGATATTCCCTTTTCTGATCTTTACATTCTGTGACGAAAGGAGCATCAACAAAAGTCCCCCCTCAGAGTTGGATCCGGAGAGAAATGAGGATTTGAATCTGAGGAAATCGAATCCATTCAAAGGAAAAGGGGGGGCGCACAAGTCTTCAGTGCGCAGAGGGTGGCACGCAAGTTTGCGTCGCGCAGGCTTTAAGCGCTCTAGGTATGGCGCGCAGATAGGCTTCCTGGCCTATAAATACACGGCCTCACCTCCGTACAAGTATCCGGATTTCCGGACTTCATACCTTCTCGAGCTCTCGACGCGCAGGTCACCTAAGCCGCACAAGTCTCTTTTCCACTGTTCCCTCGCTGTGGCACTCCTGTAAAGGTATTCGTACTTGCGTGGTTTATACTTGCGCATCAAGAACTAGCACGGCACACGAAATACTTGCACGCCATTGTTTAGATTTGCGCTACTTAATGCCTTGGCCATTTTTTACGAATTCTTTCACAAATTTTATAAAAAATAAACCCATTTAAGAGTTAAATTTGTTCAACTTTTGTGCAGATTCAATGGCTCTTAAGGGAATTGGAACGGCTGATGAACTGGCTAGCAGGCGGATTGATGACATGATGAACATTATTGGCCATGATTACTATGATATCCGCGACAGAACTTTCCCAGATTTGGATAAGTACTTGAAGAAATATCACCTTAATTTCACACAGAGCATCTACCTGTCTCTGTGTGTTCATGGTCATCTGCAAGGATTAAATGTTCCAAATGCAAACAATTATACATCTGAGATGCAGCTGCACTACTACTTCTCTATTTCGGTTATGCTGTGCATTAAGAGTAACAACAATGGTGTGAACTTTCAAATTCTTCCTCCATGTCATTTCCTTGCAGATATGAAAATGGAAAACCCATGGGCTGAAATGTTTTCCACTAATGGTTGGTGGAGAGAAGACAAACATGGTATTAGAGCAATATCTGAAAAGAATACTCTCTCCAAATGGCTCTTTACTTCCAATGCTCCATTCTCAAATCCATGTATCCATCTTCTAAGTCTCTTGGACAGAAACAGAGCCACTGTTTGATCAGCAGAAAATTTTCTCAAACCGCACTCAAGAACATCCTTTTACAATTGTTCCAAGAAGAGCTGGTATCACTGCATCTCTTATTGTATCCAGTTGAATGAATGAATTCCAGGTGGTTGCTAATGAAGCTTGGGATGCCATAAATCAAATGAAGTGTTATGTTGAAAGCCTCTTGTAATTCTTGAAAAAAGAGAAGAGACTCCAGTCTGTGGATGTCCTTCTAACTCTTGTGTATCAATGAAAAACACTTTTGTCTTCAATCATTTGTACCTGCATTCTTTTCACTAACTGCTTCAAATTTACTTAAGCCAATGGGACTAGTAAGCATAGTTTGATTTTTACTAGGATTATTACAAATAATCCTACAAACTTTGAACCTTTTAATTGCTCAATATTACCTAAATCATACAAAAAATGTATATTTAGTGAGCTGGAACTTGACTTTTATTCAGAGTTCCTTTGTCTTTTGTGTGGGCAGTTTAAAGTCATGCACGCCAGACATAAAGGGGCTAATTTTTAAGGTCAAAATAGCTTTGACCGAAATGGATTAAAATTGATTCAATTCCTTGAAAATTTATCTGAAAACAAATTACCAAACTCAAGTATGAGAGAAAATGTGTAAACTATGGCTTAAGAATATTTGAATCTAAGGAATGATATAAAAAAGAGCAAAAAGGAATTAGAAGAAGTAGTTTCCAAGAATGGAGTTACTATTATTTAACAAAACCCGTTAGGGGGTTGAAATATGCAGGGCCACCTATGGGCATTGGCTGCATGGTCAAATAAATAGTATTTTTCGGCTGACAAGTCTATTATGTGGACTGTTTATGCAAGGCCACCTATGGGCACGTGCTGTATAGTCAGGAAAAAGAACTCCCAGAAATTTACATTCCTAGTGCTAAAAGCCAGTGAATGTTTATGGAGATTCAAATTTTCTAAAGTATAGAGTTTGTTGTATGGAAAGAGGTACTTGAATATGGAGAAGATATTTCCGAACAAGAATATCGAAGAACTGGATGAATATCACTCCTACGAAGGTCTGACCCAAACGTAGGGAAGAAGAATAAACCATAGACTTGAATACTTTTAGATCATGAAAAAGGATATGGGACAAATATGTTAAGGATTACTATTTTTTTCGGATCCCTACATACTGTCGTTTAAGACAAATGAGGACAAAAGAGGTATTCTTCCCAAGAATGGAGTTACCATTGTTTAAAAAAAAACCCGTTAGGGGGTTGAAATATGGAGGGCCACCTATGGGCATTGGCTGCATGGTCAAATAAATAGTATCTTTCGGCTGACAAGTCTTTTATGTGGACTGTTTATGCAAGGCCACCTATGGGCACGTGCTGCATAGTCAGGAAAAATAATTCTCAGAAGTTTGACATTTTTGTGACTAGAAGTCATGAAAAGGGTTATGAAGATCTGAAAATATTTATGGTTAGGATTATAACACATAAAGATGGGTATTTTCCAATGTATATAGAGATACATAGGTCAATGATAACCATAATCATGTTGTGGCTGGGTCCTGAATTGAAATTTTGGACTTCACTACGTATCTCATAAGAATGAGAATCAAGCCATAAGTAGTTCTTGAAATGCAGTTTAACGACGTGCAGGACGAAAGTATGAGAGATCTTAGTTTAGGGTCATAGAATTCAGACCATAATAATGAATACACATTGTGTGTTTTCATGAGGACTTTTCAGCTAAGGGACTGAAAGTGAAATTTGGGGTTAGGCCCAAAAGACTTGGGACTGGATTCGAGGGATACTCGAATGTTCCTACGTATCCTATAAAGATGGGAATCAAGTCCACGTAGTTCTAGAACTACCCTTTGAACAAATTTGGTTTGTACATGTGAAGGGTGAAAGAGGACATTAGTGCAATGATGGTTTAACCTGAGATAAAAAGTTTAGGCATTACCATGTATGCACGTAGTCTTTTGAAATGAAATATGATTGAAAAAATCAATGTCAATAATGGTTCCTTTTCAAATGAGGAAATCAAAGAATATTGTAGTTTATTGTCGTACCGGACAAAAGTGTTGTATAGTTTAACGTCATATAACAAGGGGGAAAGTGAATCAATGTAAAGATATTGATTGTAGGGGCGGTTTCACGAATCAACATCATATGAGATGGTGGTGAACCAATGTGAAGAGATTGTTTTTGGGCTTGAACCCTGGGAGGTTGCCTACATACCCAGCCTGGAGGGCAAGGATCAAAGTCCGTGTAGTTCAATTAAAGAATGAATTAATGATCAAGTTGTTCTTGGGGACAATAATATAATAATAAAAAATGTTGTTGGGACTTACACATGGTTAGTGGCCCAGAGGGAGTATTATGGTTGATGTTCGCTCTAAGCTCACGTGAGTCATACTCGGTGTGAGAAACAAGAGGTAATAACAACCTTAACGATGCACATTTTAATGTCATGTAAGACATAAAAAAGGGACTATGCAGTTTAAAATCTTAGAGTTAGGACTATTGGTGCTGCACAGTTTAGTGTCATGTAGCAGGGACAAAATAACAGTTTAATGTCATGTAGGACATATTAAGGATTTTCTGTACAGTTTAGCGTCAGGTAGTTAGGACGATGGGGATAAAATAGTTTAACGTCATATTGGACGAAAGGGGGACTGTGCACTTTAATGTCATGCAGTAAGGACAAAAGATTTTACCATTTTAACGTCATGTCGGACGAAAGTGCGGATAGTTTAAGGTCATATGCATGGACCGTGAATGGTGCAGTTTAATGTCATACTGGTCTTTTGAGATTATATAGTTTAACGTCTTTCCGGACGTGAGGGACTTTTATACAGTTTAGCGTCATGTAGTTAGGACGTCACAGTTTAACATCTTGCTGGACATAAGGGATTTGCAAATAGTTTATGGTCATATACATGGACCAGGGATGATGCAGTTTAAGGTCATGTTGGACGGTTTAGGGAACGTTTTCACAGTTTAATGTCGTGTGGGACGAAGTTGCAGTTTAAAGTCATACTGGACCATTGCTGTATAGTTTAACGTCATATAGCAAGGACGAACTGGTGGTGTACAGTTTAAAGTCATGTAGCTAGGACTAAGGTGAACCAATATGAGGATATCAGTTCTGGGGACTTTTTACAGTTTAACGTCATGCTGGACGATGAAAGTGCCACACAGTTTAATGTCATGTTGCTAGGACACAATATAGCTTAATGTCATCTCAGACATAATATAGGAACTTCTGTACAGTTTAACGTCATGTAGATATGACATAATACAGTTTAGTGTCATGTAGGACATTTTTTATGAACAAATATAGTTTAATGTCATCTCGGACAATTTTTATGAACCAATGTGATTGTTTTGGATCTGGGAACAATATTTTGGGTTTATAAAAAATACTTCTTCAGAAATCTGGCATTAGTTGGAGTCGTGATGTGTTCTCCATCCATTGAGATTAGAGAATACGCTCCATTGGAGTAGACCTTATGTATTGAATAAGGTCCTTCCCATTTTGTTTCAAGCTTAGGAGGCTTCTTTCCTTGTATCATTGGTGCTCTGAGAACCAATACGAATTCTCCCTGAATGAATGAACGAAGACGAACTTTTTTGTTAAAAGCTCGTGCTATTCGATTCTGATAGATTTCCAAGTGGTGCAAAGTGCACAATCATTGCTCATCTAACTATTACAATTCATTCAACCGCTTTTGGGATTGCTCATCTGTAGATAACTGATCACAAATGTCTATTCTGAGTGAGGGCAATTGAACCTCAATTGGAAAGACTGCTTCTGTTCCATATACCAATGAATATGGAGTTGACCGTGTTGCATTGCGAGTGGTAGTCCGATAATCCCATAAAGCATGAATGATTTTATCAGGACATGACGTCTTATCTTTATCCACCATCTTTTTCAGTATATTTGAAAGAGTCTTGTTGAAGGCTTCTATCTGGCCATTAGCCGCTGCATGATATCGAGATGAATGGTTGGACTTAATGTTGTATTCTTGATACAATTTCTTTACCTCAGAAGAACAGAAGTTGGTGCCGTTGTCCGTCAATATGGTATGAGGGACACCAAATCTAGTAATGATGTTAGACTTGATGAAGCTAACAATGCATTTAGAACTGACTTCATTGAGAGGTACTGCCTCTGCCCATTTGGAAAAGAAATCAGTAGCAGTAAGAATGTACTTAAACTGCTTGGCCGTAGCTGAAGGGTAAGGTCCCACCACATCCATTCCCCATGTGGAAAAAGGCCATGAGTATTTAGCTGTATGAAGCAACTATGGAGGTTTATGAATGAAGATGGCATATACATGGAATGAATGACACTTCATTGTAAAATTAACACAATCTTGTATCATTGAAGGCCAAAAGTATCCAAGCCTTCGAATTTGATCAGACAGTCTATGTCCAGACTGGTGGGCACCACAGACTTCTGCGTGCACTTATTTTATGACATCCATTGTCTCTTCACCATAAATACATCTGAAGAGAACTCCATCAAAACCACGTTTGTAGAGAATTTTCTCGAGGTGGTTTGGGCTATCATAAAGAGTAAAATTGACCACACGTCGCCAAATTTGTTCTTTCTCGGCTCTATCAGGTGGAAGTGTTCCATTTTGAAGGTATTCCCTGATAGGTGACATCCATCCTGTAGTATGACCATACGGTTCAGGAATGGGACTAATTTCATTAATTTCCTCTGTTCTGACTTTAACATAAGGTGAAATTGCACGACGGTGGGCAATACAGATGGTTGTCTCGTCCCGATTTGGATCTGCTAAAGTTGTGGCTATATTATCCAGTGCATTAGCTTGAGAATTTTGTGATCTTGGGACATAAGAAAATGTCGGTTCTGAAGGGAATTCCAACATTAACTCTCTGACGTAATCATACAAAGGGATTAATTCTTCTTTTCTGATGGCATAATCCCCATTGACTTGTTTGATTACCAGGTCTGAATCACCTTTCACCTTTAAGTGATTCACTTGTGCTTGAAGCGCTAATTCCAAGCCTGTAATGAGAGCTTGGTATTCAGCTTCATTATTGGTACCACCTTCCCACAACAAAAAGTAATAAGGTAACACTGCCTTATCTAGAGAAATGAGCACAATTCCTAAACCAACTTTATTGAATTTAGGATTTTCCATTTTCTTCCCTGTTGGACTTCTAGAAGCACCATCAAAATACATTTCCCATGTTTGAGGACTCTCTTGAATAGAGAAAACATCCTCATCAGGGAGTTCGATATCTGAATACGTGTCTTCCACTGAAGGATGTTCAGCCAGGAAATCAGCCAGAGCTTGGCCCTTAATTGCCTTTTGAGACACATACTGAATGTAAAACTGCTGTAGAATAACCGCCCACCTTTCCAGACGTCCTGTAAGCATTGGACGACTAAGGATGAATTTGAGTGGATTATTACGAGATACCAATTGGACCTCATGATGTTGCAGGTAGTGTCTCCGTTTCTGAACTGCAACGATTAATGCTAGGCAGCACCTTTCAATACTTGAATACCGGGTTTCTGCTTCAAGCATTGTTCTACTGAGATAGTAGAGACTATTTTCATTCCCAGTATCATTCTTTTGAGCGAGAAAGACACCCAATGATCGCTCTAAATCTGTCACATAGAGGATAAGAGGTCTACCCTCAACAGGTGGAATGAGTACCGGTGGACTTAAGAGGTATTTCTTGAGAACATCAAATGCTTCTTGACATTCTTCAGTCCACTGGTATGTGACTCCTTTCGACAATAATTTGGTAAAGGGTAAACATTTTCCTGCCAAATTGGCGATGAAACGCCGAATATAGGCTAAGTTTCCTTAAAGTCCTCTTAATTCTTTCAAATTCTGAGGAAGTGACATACCAAGGATTGATTTGGTCTTCTCAGGATCGACTTCAATACCATGATGGCGTACAACAAAGCCGAGGAATTTTCCTGAGGTTACCCCAAAAGCACATTTTAAGGGATTCATCTTTAAATTATGTTGTTGAAGCTTGTGGAATTTGACTTCCAAATCAGCCAAGTGATTAGAATGTTGTTTGGATTTAACCACATAATCATCTACATATAATTCAACAAACTTCCCTAAAAGAGGTTTGAAGATACGATGCATGGCGCGTTGATATGTTGCACCTGCATTCTTTAAACCAAAGGGCATCACCCGGTAACAAAACACACCTTGAGGAGCTCTGAAGGCTATATATTCCCCATCTTCTAGGGCCATTCGGATCTGATTATATCCGGAATATCCATCCATGAAAGAAAGTACTTCATAGCCAGCCTTCGCATCAATTAAGTGTTCTGTAATCGGAACTGGGAAATCATCTTTAGGAAAATACCGATTAAGATCTCTAAAATCGATGCAAACCCTAATTTGTCCGTTCTTCTTCTTTACATGGACAATATTAGCCGACCACTTGGGATATTGAACTTCTCTGACAAAGTTGGCTTTGATCATCTTATCCACTTCAGCTTCAATTTTGGAAGCATATGTTGGATGTGTTCTTCTCGCGGCTTGCTTAAAACCTCGATGTTCTTTTGGTAAACCCAAATGATGAGTAGCAACATCAGGATCAAGCCCAGGCATTTCTGTATAATTCCAAGAAAAAATATCTTTATTTTTCTTTAGAAAAGAAATATACATCTCTTTCTCTTCAAGGGTCATGGCCGCACTAATTAAAGTGGGGTGTGGATCTTTCTCTGTACCCAGAATTACTTCTCTGAGTTCATCCACAGTGGTAGAGATACCCTCTTCAAATGATGGAGGAGCATCTCTAAGATCTTCCTCTTCCTCTTCATCATGTGTTATTTCTTCCGTTTCTACTTGCAAAGTAGATGAGAAAACGAAATTCTCATGATCATAAGAGATGTCAAAATTTTCACATTTTGAAGAAGAAGCTTCCATTTCTGACCCCATTGATGATAAAGGGTCTTCATTGGGAAATAAAGAGGAGATGATGGATCGAGAATCGACATCATTATTCACCTCTGGTGTTGCTATAACTTCTTCTGGCCTGATTAGCGAAGTATAGACTTGTTGGACTTCATCACCACTTATGCTTTCATCACTGCTTGGTAGGTTACCAATTTCTCCCATGTTGTCTGGCTCGATCGCTGTAATTGACATTATGGATCTTTCCATAAGAGTATTTTGATTTGGGCCTATTTTGTCAATTTGACTGATAGGTAACACATAATCTGTACTCATATGTGAAAATGGATTTATTGGAATTTTCTCCAAACCATATGGAGCATTAACTTTGGTAATTTCCTTCATTGTAGATTTTTCTCTTCCCTTCATGTGATAAAATTCCGCCTCAATGTATTGAGACTCACATGTCTTGAACGGGGCTTTATCACCATACAATGTTCCAACTTGACCATCAAAACAGTATTTGAGACATTGATGGTATGATGAAGGAATAGCTGCATGTTGATGTAGCCAGGGTCTTCCAAGCAAGATATTGAAAGCTGAGTCTTGATCAACAATCATGAAATCCGAATTGGATACAAGATCTCCAAACTAAGTTCTGAGTGTAACTTCTCCCAGTGGTTCTTGTTCATTTTTATCATAATCTTGTAACATCATGGTAGAAGGACATAAATTAGATTCCGTGAGGCCCAATCGACGAAGTGTACGAATGGGCATGAGGTTGACTCCTGAACCATTGTCAATGAAAGCTCTTCGAACATCTACACCATTGACTTTGACAGATAAGTACAAAGGTTTTATGTGACCATGCACAACATAATCTTCATCTTTATCAGTAAAAGATATCACTGCGTGGCATTCTGCAGGATTATTCTCTATGTGATAGATTTCAGCTCCAGCATTTTCAGCTTCAAACTCCCGAGGACTTGACAAAGCTTCGATGAGTGCTTCCCAAAGATCTTTTGATAGATTCAAAGCATCCAAAATTGATAACTTGGCTGGTACTTGGGCCATGTGTTTCAATATATCATTCTTTTGATCTAGAGGTCTGTTTTTCCCAATAGGAATATGCGGTTTAGCAGGTACCTTGGAAGCAGATGCTTTGGAAGCTGATGCATCTTGTATTGAAGTTGGAAACATCCTTGTTTTTGGAAGATTAGACTGATTTGATCCATTTACTTGCTGATATAAAGAATATGGAACCTTTAATCGGTCTTCCAAAATAACTGTGCCAAAATTGAGTTGGCCATTGGCAGAAGAACTTGCTTGTTCTTTTTGAGCTCGCTGAAGGGCTCTACCACGAGTTTCTGCTGCATATACAGTGCTAGCAGGGGTAAAATAAGAGTAGTTGCTTCAGAAAGATCCACGTCTTCCCCTGTATCCTGAACCTCTAGAACTTTCTCAGATTCCCTTATTTGATACAAGGAATTCAGGCTCATCAAGACTGGAATATGGATCTGTTAATTGAATCATATTAACAGAACCAAAGATTAACTCTTCGTCTGATAAAGACTCTGCCTGGTTAGCCTGTTTAGGCTGTGCTGTTTGGTGGGACAGTGCCCATGGCTTTGAAGTAGATGGCATGAAATCTTCCAGAGTCAAAGACAATTTAGGCTTTGATACATACTCATCTTCTCCTGATTCCTCTTTCTTCTTTGAATTGCGCTGCCCTTTTGAGGATTTATCTTTTGATGGAGGCTTTACTGCAGCTTTTGTAGGAGACACAATTGGCTTCTTCAATTGTGTTCTCAAAATGGAATGGTTCCGATTGATTGTCTTTCTGACCATCCAATCATCATATTTTTTCGCAGTTTTACTTTTGACTTCCTGCCACTCGCCTCCTTCCTCTGGATCTGTAGCGGTAATACACACTACATGAGCTAAATAACCCTTCAATTTGACTTGTCCCAAGTCGACCATCTTTTCCAGGAGGTCTTTAAAAACAAAACACTCCTGGATGGGATGCCCCAACATTTGATGAAAGGGACAATAATTGGGACGGTCTTCATATCCTTCCTTGTTTGGCCTTTTGGGCACTGGTAATTGAACCAAATTATTTTCCAGAGTTGAAATGAAGTAACCAAGAACTTTCTCACTTCGGAAAGAGTATGTTTTACTCTTCATATCCTCAAATTTTTTTCGTCGTTGATCTTTTTGATCATTTGGATGAAACAGCCTTTGTTGTTGGCGTTCAGGTGGTGGAGCCCTTCGAGAAGATGAAGGTTTTCAAGCAGAAATAGGTACATGTGCTAGTTTAAGAATAACTATAGAAGTTTCCGCTTTACCCATTCTCCTTCCTGGAGCTGATGGAATTATACGAGATTTAACCTTAGCCTGTATAAGGGAATCTTCAATCTGTTGAGCAATTGAAGTAAGGTCTCGAAACCCTCCTGTGTATTTCACAGGGATCAATGGAGTGCGTAATTCTTCACGCAAATTTGCCACACAGATTGGAAACAATTCCTCCTGAGGGAGTGCTAAACTCAGGGAATACGTTAAACCCTTCCAACGAGCAATGAAATCAGAGACTCTTTCATTCTCCCTTTGCTTGCAGTTTGTAAGATCGAAAACTGTCATTTTTGGAAAAGTTGAGCTAAACTGAAGAAGGAATTTTTGACGAAGATCCTCCCATCCGATGACTGATCGGGATTGTAAGCTTGTATACCAGACAAAATCTGGTCCTTGAAAGGTTCGCACGAAGCATCTGAGTTTTACTGCTTCTTTCTGCTCTGGAGTTCCCATCATAGGATCACAACAAGACATGTAATGCGTCAAATGTTGTTCGGGGTCACCTGATCTATTGAAAGTAGGGAAAACAGGGTTTCCAAAACTGGATGGAGGAGAAATTGAATCTACCCATTCAGGGTAATCTTTTTTTTCAGGTTGAACTTGCACCCGTTTCCCTTCCATAGTTTCTAACCGAGCTGTTAATGACTTAATAGTAGTTATTAACTTTTGAGAAACATCAGGTTGAACTTGGTTTTGGGTAGGTGCAATGAATGGAGCTTGGACAGACGTGGTGGTTAGTGCTGCAACTGATGGTAGTGCTGCCAACCGTTGTTGCTTTTGACCCGTAGGATTAGACCTCTTAGGGTGTACTGATAAAGGAGGATATTCCTGATCCATCTCAGTAGTTACAACAAATTCCTTCGGCTGTCGGACTTCAGCATTCTTAAGAAGAAGACTACTCTGAAGTAGTTCTGCATTCAATTTTCTTAATTCTTTCATTTCTTCCTCCTGTTGTGCAAACCTTTTCTCTAATGAGAGTGATTGACCTCCTTCAGAGGAAGGGTGAGACGTAACCTGATTCTTTCCTTTCCCCTTATTGGATCCTTTTCGGAGAGGGGGAAGTGGGTTACTTGAAGTAATACTCAGATTTTGGGTAAGCCTTTGATTACGTGTGCGAACACCTTCTTCATTTAGGTCTGTGTGCACAACTTCTTGAGCAGGAACCTCTTCGTCTGATCCCTATGATTGAGCCTCATCTGGTGAATCAGCAGCAACAGCATTGATGACATTAATGGATGCATATTGCCTGGAATCCTTTCTATCAGCATTTCTGTGATATTGTCTTCTTCCATGTCCATGATGAGACATGGAATTCCGTTGACTTGATCCCTCAGGAACTTCTTGGAGAACCGTCACTTGGAGAGAATCTCCTGATAGCTTGGCTCTTCGTTCCTCTTGAGGCTTATTCCCTAATCGAGAGAATACTTATTTTCTCTGAGGGAGGGATTGAGGATTTGAAAAAGTCCCCAGTCCGGTGGACTGGGGATGTTCCTGCTGCTTCCACTCAACTCCTCGAATCCCATTAGTTTACTCTGAGGGTTGGTTTAGAGAAGTCCCCAGCCTAGCAAGCTGGGGTGTCTCTTGACATGCTATGTCTGAGATCTTCTTAAAATCTCTCTTGATCTTGCGAATCTTAGTTCAGAAATTAGCTGGATGCATTAACCTGTATCCACTTTTTTCGCCTGGTTCAACAAACTGTTGGATGATTTCCGAAACTTCTGTCATTTGATGACGTGTTTACTCCAGACGAGAGGCTTGTGCAATATTCTCGCCTGCTTGATGTAGGAGCAATTCAACAACTTGTTCTCTATATACTTGATTTTGAGAGGAACTAGTTGAAGCCTGTTCTTGAGGAAGCTTTTGATTATGAACAAATCCCATTGACTGTGGCCGACCATGGGCAATAACATTGCATGAGACCATTTTCAGTGGGCTTTGCAGACTGGAAAGCACTGTGAAATGTAGTGCTCCGTGAACACCCCATCCTCTGATATGAACATCAGATGGAGCATTGGCAATTAACTGATGCAATTTTCTTAGTGCGCCAAGGCATGAACGTTGAAGGGTTCTTTGTTGCTTTTCAGCCTTCAGATACCGAGAGACTGATAGAGATTCCAAATCAATCTGGCGTTGTAACCCTTCTATTATCTTAATATTATTTTCATAATCACCGTAAGATAATACTTTCTTCTTCAATTGACAAAGAGTCTTCCATATTTTGAGACGAATATCATGGATTCTATCATCCGTCAACATCTTTGGAATGTCGTACTGGGAGTCAGCCAAAGGCCAAAACAGGACTGGTACTTCACCTTTTGCCAGTTTTTTCCTCATGTTCAGCATTTCCTCTTTATCATTAAATGAAGATTCTTCTACCTGTTTTGACCAGAGTTGGTGTTTCCTTGTTGCTTCATCGGATTCAACAAGATTGGTAGAGAGATCATTAATCAAACTAGAGGATGCATGACTTAGGGGTGGTTTGGAGAATGACCTACACCCTTGGTTATCTTCTGATTGAGAAAGTATTTCACCTGCCGATAGTAAAGCATCAGACATGACTGGTTTTACGTTTGCAAGTTCCTTGAGATAGGAGGGCTTTCTCATCACTACATTTCCTTCTGAAGAATTTTCGAGACAACATGAATCACTACTGCGGAGAGGAATTTCGCAGTGAAGTTCATCACCATGAGGAGGACCGTCATGATGGGTTACAGCAAAAGATGAAATATCTTGCTCTTTGGTCTTATGACCACACAGAGGGTTCCTATGGCTCTCATCTGAAGAAGAAACTTCATGATTGACCGAACTTTCATGAAGCAAGCCTTCATGAGGAAGTGTCTGTTGAAGACCTTCAAAATTAATGTTCCCGTTATTGAGAACTGAGGGAGTAGAATCTTGATTTCTGACAGATAAATGTCTGAGGGCTTCAAGAACTCCAGCATCGAGCAAGGCCTTGTTGCAGATTGGCCTTTGATCTCCTGACTGTGTTGGGTGGATATTTTTCTAAGATGCCTTCTTACTCACTTTAGAAACCACTTGTTGACGAAAGTGGTTACTCTGAGCAGGTGTATGTGCCTGATCAGGAAAGATGGTCAGGTTAGGCTGACGATCTCCACTCAAATCAGGTGTATGTTCCTGACTTGGATGTCCGTATGATATGAGGGAGTATGCCCCATAATCCTCTTGGACTGGAACATATGTGTGTGTCTGTTCCAGAGTGAATCGTTGATGTGTCACTCCACTGCTAGGGATAGATTTATGTGTCTGTCCCTGAGATGATGCTGAAGCTGTTATGATATCCTGGCAAGCATCCAGAATATGAGCAAGAATTTTCTTCTGCTCATTCACCATTGACAAAATATGTTTGGTGACTTCAGCCGCCGGAACGGGGATAAACGTCCATTCCGGGCTTGGAGTAGGTGTATGTGCCTGCTCCTGTCCTCCTTTTCCTGTCGGTGAATCCTGACAGTACTCAAGTGTGGAGGCAGAGAGTTGAGTCTGCCTCCTGTTTGTCGTCGGGGCTTTCCGACTGACTTCTCCGTGAGCTACCAAGCGAGACTGTTGGTAGGCTTGATTAGTATTTGCAGGTGTATGTGCCTGTTAATTACACTTCGCCAAATGCGGTTGACGAGATCCATCATATGTAGTCAGACGAGCCTGCTGACTAACTGATGATGTATAAGCTGGTGTATGTTCCAGCCTATAGTACTCCGCCGGAATTGCCTGGCGGGATTGGGGTGATGCTGCCAGACGAGTCTGCTGGACAGCGGAATTAAAACGGGCAGGTATGTGTGCCTGCTCGTTGTTTGTCACCAAGTTAGGTTGGTGGACTTCTCCGGAGATGGTAGGGATGACAACCTGCCCATTGTTCACCGGATTCCGTCTCTGGCGGTTCATCTTGCCTGCTCGGGTTCGAGGAACCTGAGCTGAATGCCTGGAGTCGGTGCCCTCATCATGTTGAGGGCACACTACCGCACGAGTCTGGCGTCGATTGTTGATGGGAGCCCTTGAGAACGACTCCTATCTTTTTGAATTAAGGTCCTGCCGGACCTGCTCATTCACTTCCTCAGAGTAAGGGAGTGAATGGAAATTGTGTTCCGGGGATAACGACCCGAAACGGTTGGAGACGGTAGTCAGCACCGCCTGCTTCTTGATCGCTGGCCACTGTTGTCCGGACGACCAGATAGTGTTGTTAACTTAGAGGGCTTGATGAGCGGACTCTAGATTTGGGATAGTATTGTTGCGACGGTACTCCTTAACCAGTGCATTAGAAACCCAGCGTTGAATATGATGAGTTGGTGATGTCATCCTCAGAGCGGACGACGTTCCAGCAGGAGTAGTAGCATTGGTTTTCACAGCAGCAGACCTCACAGTAGAGGTGTTCACAGCAGCAGTATTCACAGGGGTGAATTTAAGGAAATACATTTTGCAGAAGATCTTGAGAAAAGAGTGCCTATTCCATATAACAGACATAATCAAGATGAATCCGGCCACTTCATCTTTTGGATGAGCACATGTCAATGATTTCTTTGTTGTCCCAAGGGGCCTAACAAATAAGAAGAACATCAATTTAACTTGGTTAAGGATTCACGTTGGGTTCACCATTTTTGTTTCCTCACGGATTTCGGGGATGACCTCCTGGACGAGAGATTCAAACGTTCTGATCGGTTTCTAGCGGGTTTGTTTGTAGAACCGGAAACATCCAATGATTCCACATCTGTTTGGACCTACTTTCCAAAGGTAGGCGCTCATTAGCTTGCGGACTGATGAGGCTTAGGAATTTTCATTGGTCGAGAGGATGGGAGGTCGGACTCATCACACCTTTTTTAGGGGAATTATTGTCTACTCCGGGACTCTCTTTATAGATTTAAGTTATGTTCGTGAATCCTTATTACATTACCAAGTATAAAATGTGTTTTCCTTTAGTTTTAACAATCAATGATTAAATATGCATGAAATTTAGAGAATCTTTTATATGTATTCGAGGTTCTTCATCAATAGAGAATCATCTATATCTGTTTAGAGATTCTTGGTCAATGGTATCCTTCAAAAAATTTAAATAAAAATGTCTCTTGGTCATTATGATGACCAGGCTGGTTTTAAAGCCACTCAATGGGGAACTTGAAGTTTATCGTCATTCAGAAGGACAGGGATTATTTCAAAGTTGGGATCGAACCCAAAAAATGGGCTACCTACGTATCCTTTGTTTTGGAAAAGGAATCAGAACCCACGTAGTTCGAGTAATGGAGTATGATGTTTATGATTGATGGCTCAAAGAAGAATGTCATAATTACTTTTACACTCTAAGCTCACGTGAGTCATGCTCGGTGTGAGAAACAAGAGGTATTGGTAAAAAATTAGACAATTTGTGCCATGAAAGATGAAATCATAAGAATTTCTTTGGGGCTTATGTATGTATGACTGCCTAGATAGATGAAGGTTTAGGATTCACTTTTAGGGAGAAAATCCATGAACAGGTCCATAAAGTTATATGTGCTTCATGGAAATTTGAATACTCTAATCATGGGGCTTACTCCTAAGAAGGATGCCCAAATTAGGAGGGGACTTATGATTGGGTTTTACTCCGGAAAAAGAAATCCAAATCAAGGGTAAATTAGGACTGGTTAAGAGAAATTTAAGGGGGGCTTGGGGTTTACTCGTGAAAAGGAAACCCAAGATTATGACTGGGACTTACTCCTAAAAAAGGAGGACCAGGTTAGGGGACATGGGGATTACTCCTGAAAAGGAAGCCCAAGATTATGACTGAGTCTTATTCCTGAAAAGGAGACCCAGGTTAGGGATTAAGGTTTGGGGCTTACTCCTGAGGAGGATGCCCATATTTGGGAACTTTAAGAATTTGTGGCTTACTCCTAAAGAAGGATTCCCAGATTTGAAATTGGGGCTTACTCCTGAGGAGGATGCCCAAGTTAAAGGATTATTATTGGGGCTTACTCCTGAGGAGGATGCCCAAGTTAAGGATTTTCTCATCTTAAAAGATGAGGTTGAATGAATGAACTCTCTATATTTAGTGACATAAGGATATTTAAATCACTAGGTTTTGAGAGATATTCCACAGAATTCCTTTCAGATAAGGAAGTCAAATCAAGAAATCATGCCATAAATGGCTTTGAAGAGTGTCTTGAAGACTAAATCTTGAAAAGGAAATGTGTAATGGCTTAAGAGGGGTAAAAATGGGAAATATGGGCACCCAAAAAGGTAGGGGCGCGCAAGTCTTGAAAGGTGCGCAAGTCTTCCAGCGGCGGGCAAGTATTGGTCGTGCAAATATACTTGCGCGACATGAGGGGTACTTGCGCGATTCTCAAACATCATTAGAATATTTGAGCGACTCTTTATAAATCTCTTTAGAATCCTCTTGAGGTTCTTCCAGAAAAGGGACGCGCAAGTTCTATTGAAGGAATAAGATGGCGCACAAGTGTTGATGAGTTTCAACACTTAGTCCTTCCTTCTTCTCTTTAAATCTTCCGTTCTAGGTTAGAAATTAGCTTTAGAAGTGTTCCGGAAGCTTTGAGAAGAGACTTGGGCGTCGGGAGCTTTATTCCGAGTTTCTGGAAAAATATATCCCGAATGGGGGCCCACAGGGTCTATTTATAGGCAGGAGAGGACCCCGGGCGGTTACTGGGCGGTTACCACTTAGGTCGCGCAATTCACTTGCGCGACCAAGAGCGTCGCGCAAGTGTACTTGCGCGACAGTAATATAACTTTCACGGTGAAGTTGTTGTTGATCCTTTGTTCATTCCTTTGTCGATTTTTTATGTTTTCATCAAAGGTTAAATCACATTGAGCTCAGATATTCCCTTTTCCGATCTTTAGATTCTATGACGAAAGGAGCATCAACAAATATATAAAAATCATAAATTGCTTTTTCATTTATCAAAAGAAAATATCTAAAATAATTTACATATAAAAAGCACTTCATTGATAGATTTAAACTAATATATGAATTATCATAAATGATGAGTTTAAATTATATAGAAAATATTATGTGTTATAATTTATGTTTTTAATATGGTAAAATATGTTTAATTATGTAGTATAAAATCCATTTATAATACAATGATGTCAATACTGTAATGATGAAAAAAATAGTGAATTGATTATTAAATGATTAAGAAGTAGAATTTATATTTGTTTGTTGACTTTTATGTTTAATCAATCGACATTATTTTCTTATCAGAGGTAGATGTGGAAGTTGAATAGATGTTATGGTGTGAATATGGGATGGATGTAGAGGTGTTCTGATATAATATGAACAACATGATGTTATTTTTGTGATATTATAAAAAAGAGTAAAATATTTTTAATTCTTATTTTGTAAAAACTAATTAATCTACCTTGTAATAAACCCATATATGTTTTTGGGTACTATGTAAACCAAAAATATCATGGATATCTATTTGATGCATGGATCTCCTCTTCCCTTTACATCCTATCTTGGTCACCTTATGTGGCCATGGTTATTTATTAGTGGTCATGTGCTAGTTGTATGAGGAAATATGGTATGTGTTAATGGTTTTATGTTGTTCTATGTTGATGTAGAATGAGTATTTTTTCTGAGGATATATAATGGGATGTGATTTCTAGGATGTATATCATTGGGCCAGGAATATTACTAATGTATCATCCCAAGTAAGTAATGAATAATAGATATTTTTATCTCTGTCTATTAATGATTAAGATAGTGTTATAGAGGTTTAAAATGAAAATAAATACAATCTTATGCATGGAATACACTAATATTCTTAAAAGATTGTTTTACTGCCTTTTGATGGCAAACCATTTTTGAATCTATATTTTGACAATTTTATAAAATATATTTGTCAAAATAAACTTATCCTTTATGATTGGGACATCAAAATTTACCTTGTGTGAATTTTTGGTATTTTTCTGACAATGTTCATTTTTTAATGAATAGTGAAAAATACTGCATTTTACATCAAAACTGCTTTTTAATCTAGTTTATTTATATGATTAGATTATGTTTTTAATTGGTTTTGAAGTGAAATTAGAATATATTTTTAAAATTTTATCCAATGGTGGCCATTGGAATCAATTTCACTTTGAAATTAGACTTAAACTGGTGTCAATCTTTTGATACTTATTGTTTTGTAAAAACACGCTATTTGCTCTGGAAGCGGGAATTAATTATTAAATTAATTAATGAGACTTATATGATTTGAATTTTGTAAAATAGACTTCATTTTTGAATTCGGAATATCAAATATAGCTTAGGGTGAATTTTTGGTAATTTTCTGAAAAACTTCAATTTTTGATAAATAGTGAAACCACTAAGTGGTAATCAAGAAAACTGATTTTTCAGTTAAATAAATGTTTACCAGTAATGTGTATTAAATTTTGAAAATCTGACATACATAGTTTTCATTAAGAAGTAAAATTTGGTTCAATGAGATTAAAATAATTTTTTGGTGAATAGTAATTTATTAAGTTTTTAATCGCGATTAGTGGTAATTAGTGTAGTTTAAGGTATAAATAATGCTTTAATAATATGGAATGACCTAGACACATGTCCCAACCTTATTGGTTGTGTCATGGCCGACCAAGACAAGACATGGGTCAACTTGGGGACCCCATGGAGACATTTTGGTTGGGAAATAACATAAATAACTTTTTATTTAATGTAAAAGTAAAAATGACACAAACATAATATGTTTTACGAAAACTATTTTTACATAGGGTTATAAAGATTAGATATTTGATTATAAATAGTCTTTGGAAAGCTAAAACGATTTCCTACATCATAGTATTTTTTTTATGATTTTTAGACATTAAATAAATTAAATTATTTATGACATAATAATGATGCAGCGATGACATCATTATTTGATGATTTAAATAAAATGGAAAGATAATGTAAAATCAATGAACTACACATGGAAAAAACCAATTGGATGAGTGGATTTTGAACCCTTATCACCTTATCAACGAATTATATCAATGTGGGACCTTTTGAAACCGAAACACATTTTCAAATAAAGTAATATTTCTTTACTTTCCAAAAGTGCCCCTCCTCTCCTCTTATAAAAGGCCCCCACCTCTACCTCATTTCACACACTCCTCAAGCCTTTGGCTCGGCCAAACCCTGCCCATTTACTCTGTCCACATCCCTCTCCTCATCCTAGAGGATTCCCTTTGGGCAGAATCCTTTCAAAGGAAGCCTTTAGGATCAAATCAAAAGGAGTTACACTTTTAAAGGTAATTCATTCTCTCATGTCCATTTGTTTTATTTTTCTTCTCTAACCCCCTAAACTCTTTTTATTTACTTATTTTGTAACAACACCAGTATATTCAATATACAAGTATGTTGTTATAATATTTATTTGAGCTACAATCTCACACAACTACATCAAATGGTTAAAGAACATACGGTTTCCGTGGATGGCGAAATTCTGCTTCCCGAAATGATGATTGTTCAATACTCATTTAACACCTTCAAAGGTGGCCATTATGATGTCACTATTTTTATATATGATATATAATATGTTTATGTTTTCCTTAAGCTTCTGTTCTTTTCATTTTGTGCATACCTTTATGGTTCCCATTATGGGTAAACACGATATCTTCATTTTAGGGAGTGCGGACTACCGCCCCCTGAAAATGATTTGATTCGTTAATACCATATGTGGGATGTGTAAAGGATAAAGTTAATGATATTATATATGTTATTATACTGGAATTATAATATACTCTTATATCATTATGATTCCATTCCAGAAAATATGAAATAGAAATGGAAGTAGCGTTCATGCGTACGTACGGCTTACCGTCTCCATGAACGGTGCATTTCATTTCTTACCTCTAAATGTGATGTAATATTATAAATGCATGTATATGATGAATATATATGATATCCAAATCATTAATATCATTCTGTATATAACGAACCTATGACCAAATTAACAACATGTAAGTGTAAGACGTCTATTTTTGACTTAAGAACCAAATACCGACAAAATGAACATTATTAACTTAAATGATTACATGATGTTCATAACATGGTATAAAAGGAATAATGAACTTGAAAAAGATTCATAAGCAAGTAGAGATTAACTCAAGTTTATTATTTAGGAGATTAAAGAACGGTTGAGTCAAGTCGGATACGAGGTATGGGACTTCGTCTCAATCTCCTTTCATTGAGGCATATTTTATTTTATACACAACTTTATTTTATACGGTGTATAAAACCCTTTGACTTTTAAGTTTATTCAAAAGGAATCTTTTTTATACGAAGCGTTTACTAAACGACAAAAGGGAATGTTTTTGTCGTACGTATGCGGCGACAACGACTTCTCTGCCGTCGTGACCGTTATTTGAGTTTCAACTTCCTCTACAAGCCAAACCTTCTTTTTAAAAGAAAAATAAATACCATGTTTTACTTTTCTTTTATTTTTGTATTGAAAATGGTTTTCAAAATGTTTTTATATCAATGTGTTGTATTGATATCTTGTGATTGAAAGGTGGATATGTTAGGTTTCCTTTATGCATGTTTTATGTGACATGAATTATGTTATGGTTCTTGGGCATTATTATGAAGACGGGTGGTTCCGTGATAAACTAAGGGCGGGTGAGCCCGTTATAGCTCTCCAATGCATTGGGTAATGCGAAGGAGTGAAACGTTAAGGTTTCTCCGAAGATATTTTAGGGAATATATTGTGATGGGTATTCCAAACGTAACCAAGAGGGTTACTCCCTACGTAAGAATGTTATGAATGCCTCAAGTTACCTTTATGTCTTATGATTTCTATGATTTATTCATGATTTTATGAGGTATGTTAAAGTGCCTATGTTTTATGGGTAAAGTATGATTTAATTCTTATGTATATATGAACTCATGTTTCCTTTCCATGTTTTTTTATAACCCATACTGAGTTTTTATGCTCATCCCAAGATTTTGAAATGTTTTTCACGGGTCAAGGGAAAGGTACATGATAAGATGATAGAGTCAAGGATGTGTCAAGAAATAATCCATGTTTTATTTTAAATGTGTTTCCATTGATGGGAATGAAGAATACTATCTTTATGTAACCACTTTGTTTATATGTGGAATGTAATGCATGTTTTATGATCTAATTCTCTAAAACTCTAAACCTGAAAAGATCCTCAATGTGTAATCTTGTAATAACTCAAGATTTAAGTAAGGTTTAAGGCTGGGGCCTTATAGTTGGTATCAAAGGTCGGTCTAGATAACTTTAGGAGTTAGAATTCTATTAAATTATTATCCAAAAATATTTTTTTTTGTTTTTCGAAATGATATTGCATTTAAAGATTACCATGTTGCTTCATCTAAAAAATGTTTGTTCAGAATCGTTTTCCGCAGAGGAAACAGGGAAGCAGTGCTAGGAAGGCATACAGAAGGAAATAACCTTCCGAATCAGCATCCAGAAATGGTCGGAATTGGAACTGAACAGTTTGTTGCAGTAATGGCGCAGTTGACTCAAGCGATAAAGGGCGGTGGTATCCATACACGAGATCAGCCAGACCAACCGCAGAGGAACATGTCAGTGGTGGAACATTTCATGAGGCAACATCCACCATCATTCGGAGGATCATCTAACACTGTGCTAGCTGAAGGGTGGATTAAAGCACTGGAGAAGATTTTTGATGTCATGGGGTGTTCAGACAATCAAAATGTTAGTCTTTCTATTTACCGTTTGGAGGGTGAAGCAGATCAGTGGTGGTCTATGGTTAAAAATATCAGGGATGCCGATGAGATTGATTCTCTTGACTGGGATGAATTCAAAGGTATGTTTCTTGAGAAGTATTTTCCTAAGGTTGTTCGAATTAGGATGGAAAAGAAATTCATGGAATTGAGGCAAGAGGAAGACTCAGTGGCTGCCTATGAAGAAAGGTTCACTTGTTTGGCAAGGTATGCTTCAAATTTTATCCGGGACCTTGATAGTAAAATCAATCATTTTTACTCAGGATTAAAGCCAAAATTTCGAAGGGCATTAGCTTCTCGTGAGTTTAAAAGTTATGAAAAGCTAGTTTGATGTGTTGAGAAGGTGGAAATGGAGTTTGTCGATGACCAAGTTTTCTATAACAACCAGCAGAAGAAGAGACCTAGATGGCAGGAGAAAGGTAAGAATTCTTCAAAAAAGTCTGATGGTAAGAGAACTAAGTTTCCAGTTTGTGATAAATGTGGCAAAAGGCATGCTGGGGAATGTCTTCTGAATTCTGGGAAGTGCTACCGATGTGGTAATATGGGACATAAGGCTCGTGATTGCACTGAAAAGGATCAAGGTGAAGGTAAGAAAAAATTTGATTTACAGTTAGTGAAGTGTTATAAGTTCAATGAGATGGGTCACTATGCAAACGAGTGTCCGACAAAGAGCTTGAGTGATGGGAAGCAGTTAGACTACAAGCAGAAAGGGGTGGTGAAATCCTTTGCAACTACTTCAGCAGATGTCGGGCCATCAAATGAAGTTGTATTAGGTACTTTTTTTGTTTTTTCAGATTATGCCAGTGTGTTGTTTGATTCGGGGTCTACACATTCTTTCATCTCTGAAAACTTTTCTAGTAAAATGGGAATACCATCTTAAGAAATGACTCCTGAACTTTTGGTAAAAACACATGGGGGAAATGTTGAGGTAAAAAGAATTTATCAGAATCTTCCTATCCTTATCTATGGAAAGAACCTGCTTGCAAACCTTATTGTTCTACCTCTAGTAGAGTTTGATGTTATCCTGGGTATGGATTGGCTCTCTATTTACCATGCTAAGATTGACTGTAGAGCTAAAGAAGTTTCTTTTCAGAAAGACTTTCAGTTTGTTTACAAGAATGAACCCTTACTTTTGATAACATATCAAGAGGCCGAGAAACTTGTAAAAGATGGAAATGAATGTTACCTTGCACACGTCGTTGAAAATAAAGGAACTGTTCAGATTAATGATGTGCCAGTGGTAAATGTGTATCCTGATGTTTTTCCTGATGAGTTTCCTAGAATAATACCAGATCGAGAAGTTGAGTTTACTGTTGACTTAGTTCCTGATGCTAAGCCAATTTCAAAACCCCCTTATCGAATGGCACAAATTGAACTTTTAGAGTTGAAGGAGCAATTGCAAGATTTATTAGAGAAAGGTTTCATTAGAACTAGCACATCACCATGGGGTGCTCCTGTTTTATTTGTTAAAAAGAAAGATGGTTCTATGAGACATTGCATTGATTATAGAGCCTTGAATAATATCACTGTTAAGAACAAATATCCTTTGCCTCATATCGATGATTTGTTTGATCAGCTCCAGGGAGCTCAGTTTTTTTCAAAGATTGACTTGAGATCGGGGTACCATCAGCTGAAGGTAAAGGAGGCAGATATTCCGAAGACCGCGTTCCGTACGAGATATGGCCATTATGAATTTGTAGTAATGCCTTTTGGGCTAACCAATGCACCTTCTGTATTCATGGACTTAATGAATATAATTTTCCATGAGTTCTTGGATAAGTTTGTGGTGGTTTTCATTGATGATATTTTGGTGTTTTCTAAAAGTAAAGAGGATCATGAAAAACATTTAAGGGTTATCTTGCAAACCTTAAATGAAAAGAAACTGTATGGGAAATTCAGCAAGTGTGAGTTTTGGTTGCAACAAATTTCTTTCCTTGGTTACATTGTTTCTAAAGATGGAATAACTGTTGATCCTGCAAAAACAAAAGTTGTGGAAGAATGGCCAAGACCCAAAAATGTAACTGAGATTCGTAGCTTCCTTGGTTTGGCGGGCTATTACCGAAGGTTTGTTTGAAATTTTTCACGGTTATCTAGTCCAATGACTAAGCTAACTCGGAAGGGTGTTAAGTTTATCTGGACAAAAGAATGTGATGATTGTTTTCAGGAATTGAAAAGAAGATTGGTGAATGCTCCAGTTTTGGCACTACCTTCCAGGAATGGTGAGTTTGTTATATACAATGATGCTTCATTGAAAGGACTTGGTTGCGTCCTAATGCAGAATGATCAGGTAATTGATTATGCTTCACGACAGTTGAAAACTCATGAGGTAAATTACCCTACACATGATTTGGAACTAGCTGCTGTTGTTTTTGCTTTAAAAAATTGGAGGCATCATTTGTATGGAGTAAAGTGTGAAATATATACCGATCACAAAAGTTTAAAGTATATATTCACTCAGAAAGAGTTAAACATGAGACAAAGGAGATGGCTGGAATTAATCAAGGATTATGATTGTACAATTCATTACCATCCGGGAAAATCAAATAAAGTGGCTGATGCTTTGAGTCGAAAAAGTAATGCTTCATTAACAGTGTTGCGGTTGGAACATGATCCTTTGGTTAACGATTTGATGAACTTTGGCATAGAAGTTGTTGGTGCATGAAGTCCTTCTGTTTTGTTTCAGGTATCAGTGAGATCTTTTCTATCAGATAGAATCAAGCAAGCACAGAAGCAAGATAGTGAGTTGCAGGAAAAGGTAGAGCTGGTTCAGAAAGGTAAGTTGTCTAAATTCAACATTGATAATGATTGCGTTTTGAGATTTGGGAAGAGATTGTGTGTGCCTTGTGATTCGCAGTTGAAGAGAGAGTTGTTATGTGAAGCTCATAGTTCTCTGTTTTCAGTTCATCCGGGTAGTACTAAGATGTATAGAGATCTGCAGGAGTATTACTGGTGGGATGGAATGAAAAGAGATATTGCTGATTTTACTGTGAAGTGTTTGACTTGTCAGCAGGTTAAAGAAGAGCGGCAGTTACCGAAAGGGATGCTTCAGCCTTTACCAGTTCCAGAGTGGAAATGGGAGAATATATCCATCGACTTTGTTGTTGGATTACCGAAGACATCTCGAGGTAATAATGCAATATGGGTTATTGTTGATCGCTTGACCAAATCGGCTCATTTCCTTGCTATATGAGATAATTTCTCTCTTGATCAACTTTCCCGTTTGTATCTTAAAGAGATAGTCAGGTTACATGGAGTTCCTCTCTCCATTGTATCGGATCGTGATCCCAGGCTTACTTCTAACTTTTGGAAAGGCCTTCAGAAGTCGTTGGGTACTGAATTAAATTTTAGTACAACTTTTCATCCTCAATTAGATGGGCAGTCAGAACGAACAATTCATACATTGGAGGATATGCTACGAGCTTGTTCTATGGATTATCAGGGAAGTTGGGACCAACATCTTTCTTTGGTTGAGTTTTCATATAATAACAGATTTCATTCCAGTATACAGATGGCACCATTTCAGGCATTATATGGGAAGTAGTGTCGAACTCCAGCTTTCTGGGATGAAGCGGGTGAAAGGAAGTTGATGGGACCAGAATTGGTAGAAGAGATGGCAGAAAAAGTTCAGCTAATTCAGAAACACATGAGAACAGCTCAGAGCAGGCAGAAGAGTTATGCGGATAACCGGAGGAAGGATCTATCTTTCGAGGTAGGTGATCATGTTTTTCTCAAGGTTTCTCCTTGGAAACGTGTGATGAGATTTGGTAAGAAATGAAAGCTGAGTCCAAGGTTTATTGGACCATACAAAATTCTGGAGAGAGTTGGATCAGTTTCATACCCAGTGGCTTTACCTCCGATGTTATCTCAGGTACACAATGTTTTTCACGTTTCGATGTTGAGAAAGTATATGCCAGATCCATCTCATGTTTTGAGTCCAGAGGTAGTTTAGCTGGAAGAGAACCTATCTTTTGAGGAACAACCGGTCCAGATTCTTGACCACAGGGAGCAAGTGTTAAGGAATAAGGTGATTAAGTAGGTAAATGTTTTGTGGAAAAACCACATGATTGAAGAGGCAACATGGGAATCTGAAAATGCAATGAGGGATAAGTGCCCCCATTTATTCGATAAGTAAATAAATTGCGGGGACACAATTTTCTAAAGGGGGGAAGGATGTAACATTCCAAGTAAATAATCAATAATAGATATTTTTATGTATGTCTATTAATGATTAAGATAGTGTTATAGAGGCTTAAAATGAAAATAAATACAATCTTATGCATGGAAGACACTAATATTCTTAAAAGATTGTTTTACTGCCTTTTGATGGAAAACCATTTTTGAATGTATATTTTGACAATTTTATAAACTATTTTTGTCAATATAAACTTATATTTTATGATTGGGACATCAAAATTTACCTTGTGTGAATTTTTGGTATTTTTCTGACAATGTTCATTTTTTAATGAATAGTGAAAAATACTGCATTTTACATCAAAACTGCTTTTTAATCTAATTTATTTATATGATTAGATTATTTTTTGATTTGGTTTTGAAGTTAAATTAGAATATATTTTTACCATTTTATCCAATGGTGGTCATTGGAATCAATTTCACTTTGAAATTAGACTTAAACTGGTGTCAATCTTTTGATACTTATTTTTTGTAAAAACACGCTATTTGCTCTGGCAGCGGGAATTAATTATTAAATTAATTAATGTGACTTATATGACTTGAATTTTGTAAAATAGACTTCATTTTTGAATTCAGAATATCAAATATAGTGTAACACCCCAAGCTTCCTCGGTATGTTTCCTTTCGAATAATGCAATGACGTGCATTGTACGCAACTTCGAGATTTTAACACACCACAACCAATCAAACTAGCCGTTATGAATAGTAATACCTACTTTTTGAAATTATATATATTTTATATTTCAAAATGGACTTCATTTTTGGATTCAGAATATCGAATTTAGCCTAAGGTGAAATTTTTGTACTTTTCGGATAACTTTCATATTTTGATGAATAGTGAAAATTACTAAATTTTAATTAAAAACAACTTTTTTAATCAAAATAATTAATAGTGATAAATTGTGAATTTGAGTGGTTTTAAAGTATATTTAGAATATATTTTTTCCATTTAATATAATGTTGGTCATTGGTCATAATTTTACAATTAAACCGAACAAAAACAAGTGTCAATCTTTTGATAGTTATTATCTCTTAAAAACACGCTTTTTGTTTTGACAGCGGGAATTAATTTTAAATTAATTTCTGCCACTTCTGTGTTTTGAATTTAGAAAAATGGATTCCATATTTGGAATCAGGATGTCCAAATTGTGTAAATAGGTAACTTTTATTTTTAGACATTTTGAATAATTACTGCGGTAAATATTTTATTTACCATGGTTAAGGGTAAATCCGGTAAATAAGGGTTAAAAAAATAATATTATAATAATACTAAATTACCCTAAAATGTGTCTTAACCCTATTGGTTGATACATGGTCGACCATGGGAATCTTTGGGTCAATTTTGGGACCCCATGGATCCACTTGTAAGTGATAATGACACTTTATATTAATTAAGTTAAAATGAATACAAAAATGACACAAGCATATATCTTTTAGCAAAACAATTGTTACATAGGGTTATACATGTTGGATTTTAGATTATAAATATTAATTAGAAAGATAAAAGGATTTCCTACATAATTATATTTTATTTATACTTTTTAGACATCAAATAATGTAAAATAGTAATGACACAATGATGATGCAGTAATTACTATAATAGTGAAAAATTAAAATAATTGATTTTATAAATACCCAAATAAATATAATATGACACTTTTAATGAATTAAACTAATTTTCTAGGATAATATGATATATTAGGATTTATGTAATTGACGTTTTTCGAAATAATCAATCTGTTATGAGTTTCACAAAAATCAACTAATGAATAGTGTCAAAATTGACATAAAAGAATTCTTAAAACAAATATTATATTATTAATTGATATTAAATTCCTAAAAATCTAAGGTTCGGCCAAGAGACTTATATCATGATAGGTTAATCATTAATGGACCAATTGGGGGTCGCTTGGATGTATATAGTAAGTTTATTAACCATATTATATAAAAATACAAAGAGACATTGTAAAAGTGAAACTAATTAACTTAGAGTTAATACTTAAAGATAAGGTTAATATAAGTACCCAAACCTGTCTAAATTCTATTGGATGAGTTGTTTTCGACCTATCCCCACCTCATCCTTTGAATAGTCAACTTTTGAGCCTTTGTAAACCGAATATGAATTTATTATAAATTAATATTTCTAGCTTTTCCAAAGGTGCCCCTCACCCCTCTTATAAAAGGGCACTCCTCCTTCTCTTTTCCTCACACCTCTCAAGCCACTTGGCTCGTCCATACTCTGCCCAACTAAGCTCCCCACATCCCTCTACTCCTCCTTGAAGCTTCCCCTTAGGCAGAAAGCATTTCAACAAGTCCTTTGGTTCCAACCAAAGTGAGTTACCTAAATTAAAGGTAACAATTTCTCTTAAATTATTTTCATTTATTTTGCTTCTTCAACCCCCAAACTCTTTTTATTTCCCTTCTTTTGTAACAACACCAGTATCCTCAATATACTAGGATGTTGTTATAAGAAGTATTCAAACTACACATACACACAACTCCATCTAATGGATGATGAACATAATGTTTCTGTGGATGGCAAACTAACGCCTCACGAAACGATGATTGTTCAAAAACATCTTACCGCCTCTCATGGTGGCCATTATGATGGCACTGTAATTAAATATGATATTAATGATATATATTTTATATATAAGCTTCTGTAATTCCATTTTATTTCATACCATTATTCGTTTCATGTTGTATATACATACGATAATTTCATTTGAGGAAGTGCGGACTACCGCCCCCTTAAAATGATATGACTCGTTCATACCACACATGGAACGTATAAAGGATGGTGTTAATAAACTTAAGTAACATATATAAAATATTATATTATACTGGAATAGTAATATACCTATATATCATTTGGATTCGATTCTTTTAAAATAAAAAATTAAATGGAAGTAGCGTTCGTGCGTACGTACGGACTACCGTCTCCACGAACGCGATGAGATTCATTCTCCATCGTAACCATTCAAGTATAATTATCATTTGATGATTTAAAAATTATGTTTAAGGAATAGATATCATTCTGGATATGAATAAGATACAACAACCATGGCTTATGTAACAAAACATATAAAGAAAATGAGTAAGTTAACACCCGAAACGATGATAATTCTAAGATATTATTATGAAATCAATATTAAAAGATCATATATGATATCATATTAATGTATATGATTATTGTATAATTTAATAACAATTATTTCACCATTATACAGGAGGTTAACCTACCCCAACCAAGGAAAAGTACAAGGTAAGGGTTTTCTTATCTCACTTTTAATTCCGTGAGAATTCCATTGATCACCACTTAATTATTGCATGTGGTGTATGTGTACTGCCAATGATCGTATTCATTGTGTAATATACTTTAATTTATGGGTATTTACATCATCATGGTATGATACTTCTTTCATGGGTGTATGTTTCGTAAGTTACCTAATCGATAAGGGAATTTGAGATTTCAATTTCCACTCATTTGGCTTTACACATATTTCATTGATTATATTACCCCAAGATTATGTGTGGAATCACTATTCATTTGATTATGTCATAATTTCCACTCCCCTTCCTGTGGATAGAAGTTTGATACACATAATCACTCCATTGGTAATTCTCAAGTCATTGATATGAATTTGATAAGAGTAATTTTAACTCATTCTCCATTTGTTGAGTTAAACATCCAATTCGTTGGTATTGTTTTTTACAAGAATATGTGTGAATGTCCTTTGATTGTTTTACACTGAATATCCAATCATATTTAGTGTATTTATATTTGTCACACATAATTATGTCATTGATTTATCCTTAACCTAAGGATACAACCTTTTTGAGAAATTTCATCTCAATTTACATTCCATTGAGACTTCTTTGATGATATACACCAAATCACTTCTATGTGGTGTATATAATGTACTTTGACATAATATATCATGAATTCCTTTATTCTCATGATATTACAATGTTTTGATTACCTCAATTATTTGTATTCAAGTGTCTCTCTTTTGGTTAGAAACTCTAACCAAAATACCATTTTAAAATGTTTTAAAGAATTATTCTTCTAAATCATGCTCATTAATGTCCATATTTTAAAAATGGTTTTAAGGATTTATTTATATGGACATTAAAGTTTTAAAATTAAAACTCCTTTTAAAAGTTTCAAAGTGGTATGGGACACTTTGATTCAAAAATATACTTTTAAATGGCTTCTTGACAAATAGTGTGACTTTTAAATGTTTTCAAGAAAATGGGGATATTTCTCTCAAATAGTTTTGATGATTATTTTCATCTATGTCAACATCCTTCATTATTATTGATTGAGGTTAATGTGATACAATACAATATTCCATATTGTATCGAATGAATTATGTTTGACTGTGGATGTGCTATTTTTATACCATTCATGGTTTGTGGTGAAAGTATTGACATTTCGTATGCTAGTTTAATACGAATGTTTACGTTATGTTAAAACCTTTTCATATGGGAATGCATTGGACTTAATAAGTGACGGGTGGAGCCCGCTATAGCTCCTCGATGCATCGGTAGGTCTCATGAGACAAACTAGTGTCTTGGCACAAGGCCTTGACAAAATCTTATTTGTAGTCTTGGCACGAGGCCTTGGCTATGTGGTTATGATAGTCTGGCATTATGCATTCCAACATTATGAAAGTGGTTATTGATTTTTGCATGTGATTATTCGATTAGTAGAATATCCATGTGAGTAAGTAAATGGGATTATTTCATTTTACCTTCACCATTTTATGCTGAAGTTTAAATTTAAAAGGCTTTTGTTTTAGTTATACATTGCCTTAAATGTTTATTCTTATTGATGAAAGTTTCCGCTATATTGTTATCCTTACTGGGCATTTGAGCTCACCCCTTTTCTATGTTTTATTTTTCCCAGGAAGTGAAGATGTAAGTTATGAATGACCTGCAGGGTTATTATGAGGGGATTATAGTGTGGACTGTGGAAACATTATGTTGTTGTAGTAGTTTTTCATTTTATGATGTAATGTAAAACTTATGAATATATCTAGTGTTTCTAAGGCTACTAAACCAATCGGTCTTTCGAGATTTGATCTTTCTTTTGATCATGCCAATGTTATGTAATTAATGCACCGACTCTGGGTAACTGGGGTCGGGGCGTTACAGTTGGTATCAGAGGAAGTTTAGTACAAACCTTGGTAGCTAGATTTAGATAAACTCTGATTAGAGCACGTAGACCTAAGATGAACTTTGAGGATTATTATAAAAGAACTTCCTAGAATTTTGGTATTGTAGAGATTTTGTGAGTTTTCCGAGCAATACATCCCTGTCAGGATACGAGCAGGTAGAGGCGGCTCTGGCACAGATGTACCTAGGGTTAAAACCCGAAAACACCGCTTTGAGCTAGACTCGAACGGGAACTGGTGCACGACAACGGGCCTTGCTGCACTCTTGGTTACGACACTCCCGGGGGATATGCTTAGGATAATTTACATTTTCTTTACAAACCAATTTAAGTAATATATATATAAGATGAGAGTAAATGACCTTGGTTAATCCTAATATGTTTCAAATTGAGAATATGGTGACATTTTAATCTCTAAATGATTTTACGACTACTATTACTCACACAATGCTTTATGGTTTTAGTCAATGGCTGGATTCCAAGGAAGTCATAGTGACTTTGAGAATGATGTACAAGATGGGAACGGTGGTGGAAATGAGCAACAAAATGGAATGTTGATAGGAGTAAAAGATATCGTCTTTATGCCAAATCATTTTTCCAAAAATATGATCAACAACATATATATTAACCAACTCCCAGACTCAACAAGGAAGAGAAAGGTGATAAATGATAAGAGCTCCAGCAATGGAGACCATGGAGAAAAGAACCCTCAATTTTCATCATGCAGGAAATGTGGAAAGAGACACCCAGGAAAGTGTCTCAATGGGACAACGAAATGTTTTATGTGCGGGAAGGAAGGACATAAAGTAAACAATTGCCGAAGAAAAATGAAGAGTACTATGGAAGAAGATAAAAATGGTCCCAAGAGTCCATTTACAGTCATTTTCCGTAAATGTAGGGGACCTGGCCATTACCCGAGTGAATGTCCTATTCTATAGGATATTTTTTTGGTCAAAGAAGAAGCTATGTGGGAATAAATGGTTGGAGAAATGTTTAAAAAGTATTAGCACTCCTTGTTGATGGGTTTACTATGGAATAATTTTCTCTTGTATTTGTAACCCCGCAGTTTGCCATGTGAGAATGATATTTGAGGAAGAATTGTCTCTTCTCTTGTGGATATGGGTATAAATAACCATTTGGATTTATATGATCATTGGGGTTTGAGAGAATTATAAGTTATTCTAATTTGGGATGAAGATTCAAGGTATGATATAACATTTGTGGGTAAATTTATGATATAGTATTTTGAGGAATTTATCTCATTTTGGCAATATTATAAAATATAGTTTTTGAAAAAGGACAACACGTAGACCGTGTGACAACCCGTCGCGTCAGACAAAGCTATGGGAATCGAACCCACAACCAAAGTGCGATTGGGATTTATCGCCTACCACTGGACTACGTGAAGTCCCTGGTTAGTGTGACTTTTTTTTTAGTTAAATGATTTTATTGATCAATAATAAGTTGATTTTGGTTCTTATTTCATATCAAAAGAATACCCTTGGTATAGGAAAATGATTTGGTGATTAAGTGATAAATGTTATTTTGGAAGATGTTCGCTTTGTTGGGAACACTATATGCCCAAGGAAAATAGAATACTATGGGGTTTCATTTGTGGAGTAATGATAGATTTTTATCTACGTTTTTATTGTGGATTTATAGTGATTTGGGTTATTTATGGAAATGATTAAACTATAATAGAGAATATGTGATTAGGTTAATTACCTTTGAGTATGTGACTTTAAGAGTATCTGATGTCATTTGGAGATACAATTTAACATGGGAGACTACCTAATCAAATTCTTCTATGTTTTGGGTTTCAATATTAGTTTGGATTATATTAAAGGATTTTAAGGACAATTGGTTATTGAATGGTATCTATTTAACTTTGGGGTATTGTTGGTTTAATTTTAGAAATTAAGATTAGTGCATATTTATCTCAATGAATATCCTTTTGGGGGATCATTAGATCATTCACTGACCATTTTGGTTTTGATTAATCTTCAAAGACAATGTAAATATATGGTTTATCCTTCATGGATCATGTGATTCTATAGAAGTTTATTCTATCTCTTCCAGTGTGACCAAGTCTTCTTGAATACTCATCGTTTAAAAAAAATGAGTTAGTGGTGGAAATTTATTAAAGAATGAAAATATACTTAAAATGTAAGTATATCTCATAATGTTCTTAGTCAATATCATAAATGAATTCCTCTTCCTTATGTAATGTAACTTAAAAAAAATGGTGTCCGTTTACTTTCCTACTAGAAGACTAATGGTCGTTTGTCCCAACACAAGTTTGTGGTTTTCTCAATGTTAACTTTCTCCTGATCATGATTTCTATCCCTCTCCATCAGAACTTGACACTTAGTTTATCATCCATATCCATGTTTTCTTACATCGAATCCAAGTATGGGTTATCTTGGATGACCCTTATACCTCTCTTTCTTTCTTTTAAAGTGATAGTTTTATTGACTCTTTTTCCGATGTGGGACTTTCCATTATATTCCCAAGCAAAATTTTAAAAATTGCGAGGACGCAATTTATTGAAGGAGGGGAGAATGTAACACCCCAAGCTTCCTCGGTATGTTTCCTTTCGAATAATGCAATGACGTGCATTGTACGCAACTTCGAGATTTTAACACACCACAACCAATCAAACTAGCCGTTATGAATAGTAATACCTACTTTTTGAAATTATATATATTTTATATTTCAAAATGGACTTCATTTTTGGATTCAGAATATCGAATTTAGCCTAAGGTGAAATTTTTGTACTTTTCGGATAACTTTCATATTTTGATGAATAGTGAAAATTACTAAATTTTAATTAAAAACAACTTTTTTAATCAAAATAATTAATAGTGATAAATTGTGAATTTGAGTGGTTTTAAAGTATATTTAGAATATATTTTTACCATTTAATATAATGTTGGTCATTGGACATAATTTTACAATTAAACCGAACAAAAACAAGTGTCAATCTTTTGATAGTTATTATCTCTTAAAAACACGCTTTTTGTTTTGACAGCGGGAATTAATTTTAAATTAATTTCTGCCACTTCTGTGTTTTGAATTTAGAAAAATGGATTCCATATTTGGAATCAGGATGTCCAAATTGTGTAAATAGGTAACTTTTATTTTTAGACATTTTGAATAATTACTGCGGTAAATATTTTATTTACCATGGTTAAGGGTAAATCCGGTAAATAAGGGTTAAAAAAATAATATTATAATAATACTAAATTACCCTAAAATGTGTCTTAACCCTATTGGTTGATACATGGTCGACAATGGGAATCTTTGGGTCAATTTTGGGACCCCATGGATCCACTTGTAAGTGATAATGACACTTTATATTAATTAAGTTAAAATGAATACAAAAATGACACAAGCATATATCTTTTAGAAAAACAATTGTTACATAGGGTTATACATGTTGGATTTTAGATTATAAATATTAATTAGAAAGATAAAAGGATTTCCTACATAATTATATTTTATTTATACTTTTTAGACATCAAATAATGTAAAATATTAATGACACAATGATGATGCAGTAATTACTATAATAGTGAAAAATTAAAATAATTGATTTTATAAATACCCAAATAAATATAATATGACACTTTTAATGAATTAAACTAATTTTCTAGGATAATATGATATATTAGGATTTATGTAATTGACGTTTTTCGAAATAATCAATCTGTTATGAGTTTCACAAAAATCAGCTAATGAATAGTGTCAAAATTGACATAAAAGAATTCTTAAAACAAATATTATATTATTAATTGATATTAAATTCCTAAAAATCTAAGGTTCGGCCAAGAGACTTATATCATGATAGGTTAATCATTAATGGACCAATTGGGGGTCGCTTGGATGTATATAGTAAGTTTATTAACCATATTATATAAAAATACAAAGAGACATTGTAAAAGTGAAACTAATTAACTTAGAGTTAATACTTAAAGATAAGGTTAATATAAGTACCCAAACCTGTCTAAATTCTATTGGATGAGTTGTTTTCGACCTATACCCACCTCATCCTTTGAATAGTCAACTTTTGAGCCTTTGTAAACCGAATATGAATTTATTATAAATTAATATTTCTAGCTTTTCCAAAGGTGCCCCTCACCCCTCTTATAAAAGGGCACTCCTCCTTCTCTTTTCCTCACACCTCTCAAGCCACTTGGCTCGACCAAACTCTGCCCAACTAAGCTCCCCACATCCCTCTCCTCCTCCTTGAAGCTTCCCCTTAGGTAGAGAGCATTTCAACAAGTCCTTTGGTTCCAACCAAAGTGAGTTACCTAAATTAAAGGTAACAATTTCTCTTAAATTATTTTCATTTATTTTGCTTCTTCAACCCCCAAACTCTTTTTATTTCCCTTCTTTTGTAACAACACCAGTATCCTCAATATACTAGGATGTTGTTATAAGAAGTATTCAAACTACACATACACACAACTCCATCTAATGGATGATGAACATAATGTTTCTGTGGATGGCAAACTAACGCCTCACGAAACGATGATTGTTCAAAAACATCTTACCGCCTCTCATGGTGGCCATTATGATGGCACTGTAATTAAATATGATATTAATGATATATATTTTATATATAAGCTTCTGTAATTCCATTTTATTTCATACCATTATTCGTTTCATGTTGTATATACATACGATAATTTCATTTGAGGAAGTGCGGACTACCGCCCCCTTAAAATGATATGACTCGTTCATACCACACATGGAACGTATAAAGGATGGTGTTAATAAACTTAAGTAACATATATAAAATATTATATTATACTGGAATAGTAATATACCTATATATCATTTGGATTCGATTCTTTTAAAATAAAAAATTAAATGGAAGTAGCGTTCGTGCGTACGTACGGACTACCGGCTCCACGAACGCGATGAGATTCATTCTCCATCGTAACCATTCAAGTATAATTATCATTTGATGATTTAAAAATGATGTTTAAGGAATAGATATCATTCTGGATATGAATAAGATACAACAACCATGGCTTATGTAACAAAACATATAAAGAAAATGAGTAAGTTAACACCCGAAACGATGATAATTCTAAGATATTATTATCAAATCAATATTAAAAGATCATATATGATATCATATTAATGTATATGATTATTGTATAATTTAATAACAATTATTTCACCATTATACAGGAGGTTAACCTACCCCAACCAAGGAAAAGTACAAGGTAAGGGTTTTCTTATCTCACTTTTAATTCCGTGAGAATTCCATTGATCACCACTTAATTATTGCATGTGGTGTATGTGTACTGCCCATGATCGTATTCATTGTGTAATATACTTTAATTTATGGGTATTTACATCATCATGGTATGATACTTCTTTCATGGGTGTATTTTTCGTAAGTTACCTAATCGATAAGGGAATTTGAGATTTCAATTTCCACTCATTTGGCTTTACACATATTTCATTGATTATATTACCCCAAGATTATGTGTGGAATCACTATTCATTTGATTATGTCATAATTTCCACTCCCCTTCCTGTGGATAGAAGTTTGATACACATAATCACTCCATTGGTAATTCTCAAGTCATTGATATGAATTTGATAAGAGTAATTTTAACTCATTCTCCATTTGTTGAGTTAAACATCCAATTCGTTGGTATTGTTTTTTACAAGAATATGTGTGAATGTCCTTTGATTGTTTTACACTGAATATCCAATCATATTTAGTGTATTTATATTTGTCACACATAATTATGTCATTGATTTATCCTTAACCTAAGGATACAACCTTTTTGAGAAATTTCATCTCAATTTACATTCCATTGAGACTTCTTTGATGATATACACCAAATCACTTCTATGTGGTGTATATAATGTACTTTGACATAATATATCATGAATTCCTTTATTCTCATGATATTACAATGTTTTGATTACCTCAATTATTTGTATTCAAGTGTCTCTCTTTTGGTTAGAAACTCTAACCAAAATACCATTTTAAAATATTTTAAAGAATTATTCTTCTAAATCATGCTCATTAATGTCCATATTTTAAAAATGGTTTTAAGGATTTATTTATATGGACATTAAAGTTTTAAAATTAAAACTCCTTTTAAAAGTTTCAAAGTGGTATGGGACACTTTGATTCAAAAATATACTTTTAAATGGCTTCTTGACAAATAGTGTGACTTTTAAATGTTTTCAAGAAAATGGGGATATTTCTCTCAAATAGTTTTGATGATTATTTTCATCTATGTCAACATCCTTCATTATTATTGATTGAGGTTAATGTGATACAATACAATCTTCCATATTGTATCGAATGAATTATGTTTGACTGTGGATGTGCTATTTTTATACCATTCATGGTTTGTGGTGAAAGTATTGACATTTCGTATGCTAGTTTAATACGAATGTTTACGTTATGTTAAAACCTTTTCATATGGGAATGCATTGGACTTAATAAGTGACGGGTGGAGCCCGCTATAGCTCCTCGATGCATCGGTAGGTCTCATGAGACAAACTAGTGTCTTGGCACAAGGCCTTGACAAAATCTTATTTGTAGTCTTGGCACGAGGCCTTGGCTATGTGGTTATGATAGTCTGGCATTATGCATTCCAACATTATGAAAGTGGTTATTGATTTTTGCATGTGATTATTCGATTAGTAGAATATCCATGTGAGTAAGTAAATGGGATTATTTCATTTTACCTTCACCATTTTATGCTGAAGTTTAAATTTAAAAGGCTTTTGTTTTAGTTATACATTGCCTTAAATGTTTATTCTTATTGATGAAAGTTTCCGCTATATTGTTATCCTTACTGGGCATTTGAGCTCACCCCTTTTCTATGTTTTATTTTTCCCAGGAAGTGAAGATGTAAGTTATGAATGACCTGCAGGGTTATTATGAGGGGATTATAGTGTGGACTGTGGAAACATTATGTTGTTGTAGTAGTTTTTCATTTTATGATGTAATGTAAAACTTATGAATATATCTAGTGTTTCTAAGGCTACTAAACCAATCGGTCTTTCGAGATTTGATCTTTCTTGTGATCATGCCAATGTTATGTAATAATGCACCGACTCTGGGTAAACACGATATCTTCATTTTAGGAAGTGCGGACTACCGCCCCCTGAAAATGATTTGATTCGTTAATACCATATGTGGGATGTGTAAAGGATAAAGTTAATGATATTATTTATGTTATTATACTGGAATTATAATATACTCTTATATCATTATGATTCCATTCCAGAAAATATGAAATAGAAATGGAAGTAGCGTTCATGCGTACGTACGGCTTACCGTCTCCATGAACGGTGCATTTCATTTATTACCTCTAAATGTGATGTAATATTATAAATAAATGTATATGATGAATATATATGATATCCAAATCATTAATATCATTCT
Organism: Viscum album; assembly: GCA_963277665.1. Lineage (NCBI taxonomy): Eukaryota > Viridiplantae > Streptophyta > Magnoliopsida > Santalales > Viscaceae > Viscum > Viscum album. The sequence continues at coordinate 1,173,245,638 of OY728153.1, read as the reverse complement.
GGATATAACGAACCTATGACCAAATTAACAACATGTAAGTGTAAGAAGTCTATTTTTGACTTAAGAACAAAATACCGACAAAATGAACATTATTAACTTAAATGATCACATGATGATCATAACATGGTATAAATGGAATAATGAACTTGAAAAAGATTCATAAGTAAGTAGAGATTAACTCAAGTTTATTATTCAGAAGATTAAAGAAGGGTCGGGTCAAGTCGGATACAAGGTATGGGACGTCGTCTCAATCTCCTTTCATTGAGGCATATTTTATTTTATACACAACATTATTTTATACGGTGTATAAACCCCTTTGACTTTTACGTTTATTCAAAAGGAATATTTTTTATATGAAGCGTTTACTAAATGAAAAAAGGGAATGTTATTGTCGTACGTATGCGGCGACAAAGACTTCTCCGCCGTCGTGACCGTTATTTGAGTTTCGGCTTCCTCTACAAGCCATACCTTCTTTTTAAAAGAAAAATAAATACCATGTTTTACTTTTTCAATTATTTTGGTATTGAAAATGGTTTTCATAATGTTTTTATATCAATGTGTTGTATTGATATCTTGTGATTGAAAGGTGGATATGTTATGTTTCCTTTATGCATGTTTTATGTGATATGAATTATGTTATGGTTCTTGGGCATTATTATGAAGACGGGTGGTTCGGTGGTAAACTAAGGGCGAGTGAGCCCGTTATAGCTCTCCAATGCATTGGGTAACGCGAACGAGTGAAACGTTAAGGTTTCTCCGAAGATATTTTAGGGAATATACTATGATGGGTATTCCAAACGTAACCAAGAGGGATACTCCCTACGTAAGAATGTTATGAATTACTCAAGTTACATTTATATATTATGATTTCTATGATTTATTCATGATTTTATGAGGTATGTTAAAGTGCATATGTTTTATGGGTAAAGTATGATTTCATTCTTATGTATATATGAACTCATGTTTCCTTTCCATGTTTTTTTTATAACCCATACTGAGTTTTTATGCTCATCCCATGTTTTTGAAATGTTTTTCACAGGTCAAGGGAAAGGTACATGATAAGATGACAGAGCAAGGATGTGTCAAGAAATAATCCATGTTTTATTTTAAATGTGTTTCCATTGATGGGAATGAAGAATACTATCTTTATGTAACCACTTTGTTTATATGCGGAATGTAATGCAAGTTTTATGATCTAATTCTCTAAAACATTAAACCTGAAAAGATCCTAAATGTGTAATCTTGTAATAACTCAAGATTGAAGTAAGGTTTAAGGCTGGGGCCTTATAACTAACATGTTAGAAAAATCAGTTATGGGTACCTAAATTACTATATTTTTATATATACAATATTATAATTATGAAACTATTTTGAGAGTAAAAATATAGTTAGATAGGATATAAATTAACATGGATGAGACATTCTTTCCTTTAACAATATATTCACAGAGGCTTTGTTATGATCCTTCCACCTTGAAATGAGTGTTTTTGAGGAGGTACCTGTTTATTTTACATTTATGCTCACCCCTACTATTGTATATATTTTTTAGATCTACATGATGGTATTATAGAATATGATTGAAATTAATATCTCAAAAAATATTGAGAAGTGTATGTTATGGGATTAATTAATTCCTTATGAGTTTTCACATTTGGTATTCACTATTGAGAAATAATGTTCATTTTCTTCTTATGAAGTTAGATGCATATTTATATTACCAATGTTGAACATTTAGGTTTATTCCCATGTGTTGTTGGTGTTTTTATGTATATTAAATTAATTTTCTAGGATAAAAGGTTAATGTGAGATTCCTCAAGCCCCACACGTGGTGATATGGTACAACACATATATAAATCACATTTAAAACATGAATATTTATTATATTAAATACCTTTTAGACTCCTACATTTAGTGTCTCTAGGAATTATGTATATATTAAATCACATGTAATTATAGTGTAAAAAATTAAAAAAAATCAATTTAATATAAATAATATAATTTTTTTGGCCACTTCATATTATTTATGACCTCCTAAGGATATACATCAAAGAAATGGTGAGTTGAAATATCATTATTTGAAATAAAATTGGAAAATGAATAATATATTCCATTAATAAAAATCATGTGAACATAAATCTAAATGTGGGGTCATATCACATGAGAATTAATGAGATCGTCCTTGTAATTATGAAACTATATCCATTGGGTATTTAAACAAAATAATAGTAACCATAGTAATATATGCAGATAATACCTGGATATTTGACACCTTGAGGTTTGTGAGTGCATCATAGGTTCATTACAAAATAGTAACATTAGGAATGACAATGGAAAATGGAAAATAAATTTAACAATGTGACTAATGAGGAACATGAATAATAATTAAACATTATATGTCATGTTTTATCACCATTATATCATAAAATTATGGATAATGGAAATTGTATAATGTCCAAGAATATCATTGTAGGGAAAGCTAACCATAACATGTATATGTATAAAATTGTGAACAAATATATATTCACCATGAATATAAACATTAATATCATCATATATAATCATTTGAAAAATTAATTAGAGGGATATATAATTTTTAACTCCCTCATTACATCATAACATGCCCATAATCATTTTTCCCCATAGAAATGAACAACACATAGTTCATAGACATGAAATAATATCATGAGAATAAATGTGTTTCATGACACATCCATATAGAATATATATTTCAAAACCTAGAGGATCTTATATAATTTATGGTAAAGATATTCTAACAATTCAATGATAGAATTAAATAGAATAATATAAGTCAGGATAAGGTGGAAACAATGTAGAAGAAGAATAAATAAGGCCTTCAATAGTTTTCAATGTCATTTTTGTTTACTAGGAATTCATCCCCGTCGAAATAAAATCATGAATATCCTAATAATAATTAGTTGTACAACTATATAAAAATAATTTAAAATTATTATAGTTATTATTTAAAATATGCATGGGGAATAGAGATGGTTAATATTTATAATCCCAAAAAATAAAGGGAAGTGTTGAATGTGCACATACCGTAGATCATATTTTGTTTCAGCACATTTACACCTCTATTTTTAAAATATTATATATTTTAAAAGAAATTATATCAAAATATATTACCTATATTAATTTTATTTCGGTTCAATTATAATCATTTGAATTTATTCATTAACGCTTCAATATAGATAATATGGTATTATGACATATTTGATTTAATTATCCCATTTTTATTTCATTTTTTTGATTAAAATTTTTATATAGATTATTCTCAATAAAAAAATACTTAAAAATTAAATACAATTACCCATTTATATATTATATATTTTTTAAATTAATCATTCTTGAAGGTCGTGATAAATAAATAAATGATAATGATGTCATATGAGATGAAACTGACCATTGATTGGACTTTTTCAAAAAGAGAGATACTTATATATAAATGTTTTAAATGGTTTATAATTATTAAATTGTATTGTAATAACATTTATATATTAAAATACAAGTTACATATACAATCTATAATGGTGGTGAAACATAAATAATTGACAACAACATTATAGCATGTTAGAACCCGCCACTAATGGGGAATTTCGAAAACTGGGGGATAAAATATATACAGATATATATATATATATATATATATGTATTTAAAAGATTATATTAAGTCTATAATAGTATAATTGTTTGGTTTTCATTAACTATTTTTCATGAAATTTTATAGAGATAAATAACATTGTAAAATAATTGAAGAAGAAAAGTGAATAGAAAATAAGAATTAATGTTAACACATCCATGTTTTAACTCATTTTATTTGGGTTTATTCCTTGATAAAATTTATTTAAGTGAAATATAATGTACCTAAATATTCTAGGATTCTATTTGGAGATAAATGGATACAAATTCCAAACAATGTCAAAATTTTCATGTTCTTTTCTATAGTGATGATACAAGGTATTCGTTAGAGGAGATGAATTTTTAATTAAAAAGACATAAACTAAATATAAATTTCATCCAATACATGAATAGTGGTTATTTATTTGAATAATAACAATATTATACACCTTCTTTGTTGTACCCAACAATTCATTACATCATGCATGTAGTTTTAATATGATGATGTTATTGTTTCTTGAGTATTGATTAATGTTTTCATATTTATTTACATAAATTATTTTGTTTGTTTAAAAACAAAATAATTTCATGATTACATAATTTATATGACCTAATACCAAAAAAATAGTTTTTTTATGAATACTATTTTATATCTATAATAAAATAAATTTTTTAAGTCAATTAATCTACTAATTATATCATTCTTTTTATAATTTTTTTTTATAATTTTAAAGTTATTCATATTGGAATTATTTATTTTAACATAATTTAGCTATCAAAAATAACATCATAATTAAATTTATTTATTTAATAAATCTGTTTTTATTCATATAAAATATTATTGAACATACTTCATAATGAATTTTACTAGTCACTTAAAAATTATACTATTTCAAAAATATAATAAAAACATACTATATAAAAAATTCATAATACAATTCCAAATTTTCAATCGATTTTATAAATAAATAATTTATATTTTGGAAAACTTATTTTTCAGGGAAGTCATGGTTTTTTCCTACAAAGATTAACCCTTATTATTATTTTTCTCATTCCCGAAAAGAATATTGTTCACATAAGTCAACTGAGAGTTTAGACATATTTTCCAATTTCCATTATGGAAGATTACATCAATATTATATGGGGCCCAACTTTCCCATTATCCAATATGGATTTGATTGAGTGGTAGTGTCTATAACTTAGTTATTAATTATGCATAATTAACATTAGTTTTATCCATATTGATATCCATAAAAAATATTTCCTTGGGATTTTGGACAAAAAATACAAGATGTGTCACAGAGCATAAAATAAAAAAAATTAAAAATCATCAAGATCCTTAGTTAGATATTTTATGAGGTGTGTTAGATGTCATGGTTGATTAGGAGGGGGTAGTAGATGTTGAAAATTGAGTACGATAATTTTTCCAATCTCTGTAAGACCAAATATTATTTTTGGAACCATTTATTTATATTTTTTATATATAAAATTCATTGATTGAAACATTAATTTCACATTCATTTAATGAAATTATGTTACACTTATGATAGTAAATTAATTTGAGTAATGGTAGTCATATATCATGAATAAAATTAAATTGAATAAATTTAATCAATTTATTATTAGTTCATGCAGAACGTTAATTTTTGTAAATACATTATTTTTTGAGATTTTCACATTGATTTTTGGACAAACAAATATGTTTTCAAAAGATAATATTATAATATTAAAAATGAGTTTCTTTATATTATTTGATAAAATGGGTCCCAATGTCTAATCACTATACCGGATAAATCATTCCACTCTGCTATCCATCAAATCATCATCCATAGTGAATGCCATGTTACTTGGGTGAGCATGTTGTGATCCTAGTTAGGGATGTAACTAAGAAGTGTATCATATAGTAAGATGATATCTAAGTGTTTATTGGAAATGGGTAGGAGGATACACTAGTGGGGTTTCCTTAGAAGTGTTCATCTTGGTCAATTCCATCACAAAATGTTTGATTAAGAGTAGTCTACCTTTATTGAAAATCAATAATGGATAATGGAGCCACATGTTACTATTTTACTTACATAATCATCATCGTTTTGATTCAAGACTCACATCTTCTTACATAAACCAAAAAATCACATAGGTTTTACTATTTACCAATAATTTTGACACTAGCCTAGAATTAGTTAATGGGGATAAATCCACATTTCCACTAGATGGTCACAAATCATCTATGAAATCTTTATTAAAAGAATTGGTGAAACTTTTCTAAGAACATGTATCCACTATTAGATATGGGAATACATGGTTTTGATATGTCATCATCTTGTGAATCCACTGTGAAACTGAAAAAAATTATGGAATCATTACACCCTCTTTGTGAAGTTTTGGGTGAAGTAATAGAACCAATAATATAAAGAGTATGTATGATATTACATTGTCATGTCAAAAGGGATGTGATGTTAATGTTGATGTATTGTGGTTTCATCATTTTAAACATCGTTTGAGGTTTTTTATCCATGATATTAATTTCATATTACATTCAGGTAAGTTTATATTATTTTTTAGAGTTTAGACAGGTTTGAGAAATATCCAAATTTTATATAATTCATTTATTTCATTGAATTTTATTTGATGATACAAAATTCACTTTTATAAAATAAGTGGTATTTCATGAGAACATTACACAATGACACTTTAATACAGTTTTGGTTTGATAAGGGAGTTATGAAAAGTTCGTTGATATAGATTGGGTTTACATGTTGAAGGATTTTTTTCATAACATAGAATTGTGAATATAAGGGAAGTTTCTTTGTTTAGTTTAGTTTGTTTCTTGAAGAAATTTCATCATGTAATAAAAATACATCTAGTGATAGTGCATTATTTTGAGTTTTCTTAACCCCACTAATGATTATTGTTAATGACTGATCTATGCATGTCCTCAAATGTCAATTCATGTTGAAGATATATTCATTTTGTATGTTGTAGTTCATAATTGTATTTATTATGAAATGATAGATAAATGTAGAAATATAATTTTCTAATTTCCTCACTATTGGCCATATTTGAGGTATATTTTGAAAACTAATTTTATTTATATATTTTTAACATTATGGAAAAATTTAAGCAATCTAAATGGAGGTGTGTCCAGTTGAATGTAAATGAGATTTCAGTGCATATACATGAATTTTATGCCAATTTAATTTATATATAAATAGTGGAGAGTTATAAAAAAAATTGTAATATTTTCATATGTTTGATGAGGATTATGTATTTTAAGGGAGTTACTTTGGCTAGTGTGTTGTCCCTACTAAAGACTTTTTCATTTATTATTCACACAATCTCTTTGATATAATAATGGCATAACTATTGTGAATATAATTCCTTTTGTTATTTAAAAAAGGATTTTATTTTTTATTTTAACTATTATTTTATCTTTTACTTATTTCTTATGAATGTAAATTATTTAAGGGTGGAGGATTTATATTTAATACATTATAATTAATACTTATTTTATACATGAATATTTACTTACATAGAGTATTTGTATTTAAATATGGTTTGGGTCACCTATTCTATTTATAATATCTGAATACATGACCATAAAAGACAATGTATTTTTTGAATAGAGAATGATAAATAGAACCAAAGAATTATATAAACCCAATTTTTATATAAACATGGATTAGTCATGTGAGATAAAATCTTTAATTCATTTACCTATTTTATATTGATAATTAAAACCCAAATTTATTTATTCCATAGGGTTTAATTGAATGTTTAATGATGTGGTGATTTATATATTTAATTGATTAATTTCATTGTAAATTATTTTAATTGATTCATTTATTTTTTGGGAATTAATTTATTTACGTACATTTTGAACATTTGCCATTTAATTGGTTTGATTCAATTTCAAATTTTTATTCTTATTTTTTTTAGTTAATTCAGTAATTAATTTATGTATGCACAATGAAATTAATACATTGAATTTGATAATAAAAATAAAAATGGTATTAATTGAATGATTAAAAAATATAGTTTATATTGATTGTGACGTGTGAACCTTTTATTCAATTTCAAAAAAAATTATTATAATTCAACTATATATTATTTTAAAGTTTTTTGAGAATGGGAATTATTTTTTAATTTTATTAATTATTTTTATAGGGTTATATCATAAATAAATATTATTTGTGCATTATATGAAGGTCCAGATTTTCAATGGAATGAAGAGACTATTACATTTAATTAGAAATTCAGAAATTTTCTCATGTTACCCTGAGTTTCCACATGCCAATCGAGTACAAGGAATGCTAATTTGGAAATAATAATTCCAATGTTATGTGACGACCATGTAGATAGCTCAATCGACTATTAGAGAAAATATGTAAAATGAATAGAAATAGAAAATAAATATTATTAGTGGGTGATGTTACTTCAATTTCCCTATGAAATATACCACAACATGATTGAAAATTTTCCATACACATGGATTGACCATGACCCTCTACGAAAAAGTGTTTTGAAGGATGAGAATGAACACGTATCCCCATTTTTTACAATATATCCTTAGAAGAGACCCCCTAAACTCCTCCCATGATAATTGCACCCTTCACCAATTAATAGGCCATGAATCCATGGGAGTCTAAAATCTCAACACTTTCCTGAAGGACCCCGGAACACCATGAGAGGGGAGGGGTGAATAAGGGTGTCAACTTTTTCTTTTTAATGTTTTGGATCTTGTTCCCTAATTGGTAATAACTTTTTAAATTTTTCCGACAAATAAAAGTAGGAAGTTGACATAGTACTTTTACTTGGTTCACCACAAAGCGCTAAGTCCAAGGAGCATATGTCGACAGGTTTTCGGTCGTATATAATTCCACTAAGATTCAATAGGTGTGGATTACAATGTTTAGGTATAGTCACTCTATCCCAGGAAAACCGCCTTTACAAAAGTTCAGGGATTGCTCACTGCATCCCTTGGGTAACTCCCGTTGACACCCCCTGGCTCCCTGACTTTGGTGAAGTCTTAGTCGGTTTATAGACGTGAGGGTCACTTCAGTAGATTAGAATTGAATTCATTGTCTCTACTCAACGTGAGACTATTCTTGCATCGAAGTCCTGGATTGATGATCTTGAGCACACTAAACCACTGATCCGGATAATAAAAAATGTGTGAATAAGTTATACTAAAGATTTTGCGCAACTCTTACCCTTTGCGCGAAATATCTCACTATTCCTTAAAATACTTGATTTTCACGTGGAAAATATTTTTCTCAACAAACTCCTTTATGAGCAGATTAATGCCTTAAACCATTATCGAATAGCTTGGCCTTTTTCGTGCAACCCATCCCTCTTCACGCAACTTGAACTTTTTCGAGCAACACAACATTTTTCGCACAACTCCTTTTACATGAACATTTTATGCACATCAACACTCAGATATTCTCTAAGTCTTCAACCCTGCGGAATGAGGGGGGTCACCTCTTTTTTATAGAGATTTTAGACCTCCATTCTTAAAACCAATCCTGGCGTGAAAAATATCTCATTCGGCACACAATACATTTCACGCAGGAATCGTTTTTCACGCACATCTCTAGATTTTTCGTGTTGCCCATGCCATTACCATTTTTCAACATTCCGATTTTGAAAGACTATTTTCATGAAAAACCTCGCTCCACTATTTCATGCACCACTCTGTTTTTTGTGTGTCACACCGGTTTTCACTCACACCGCTATTTTTCGCACACACTGCTGTTTTTCACACACACCGCTTTTTTCACGCACACCTGTGTTCTTCCTGAAAGACTCCTATATTTCACGCACAACTTCCTTTTTCTGTGCACCTCCTCTTTCCAACAACCTATGTCTTCATTTTCTGATTTTAAGGTCCAAAAAACTTTCAAACATTGTAGAATAGTTCCACCTTCATTACTATTGTCTACTTGATCTGTATGAACACTTTACTGGCACACATTCTGAACTCCCACTGAGGATTGACAACAAACACAAACCAAAATCAAATTTCTGCATATAATGACGAGGATTCCAACAATATCCCCCTTTGGGATTGTTGGAAATTAGTAAATAAATTAAATAGAGCACCATCCACATGTGAACCAAAATATGCAAGAATCATCTCATCCAACACTCTAAGTCTACAAGAGAAAAGCTCGGTGTAGAAAAAAAGAGGGGAAGCATGAATTGGGATCCAATGTTTTGGAATTCTGATTGATATCCAAGCAATTCTCCATAAATTTTCCTAGAATCATTACATGTAAAATGTATTCCTTCTTATCATATCACCGAAATCTCATTGTGATACCCAACATGTCCTGATTTGCTTCCTTCTGTCCCATTGGCAATAATCCCAAAGATCGGTATTTGGTCATTGAACATCTCAGTACACCCCCTGGATAGTTTCTCCCCCATAAACCTGCATCATATCAAGAAAAAGATTAAAACCAGTTAATATTACTGGGCATAGGAGTATTTTTTTAACCTCCTTATGCACTGAGTGGTGGCTGAACACCGAGGTTCAAGTGATGCTTCTTGAACACAGCCATGGACAATGGTTTAGTTAGGATATTAGCCACTTGCTCATCAGTTCCGACATTGTCCATTCTAATCATCATTGCTCAAATTTTTCTTTGATAAAGTGATAACTGATTTCAATATGTTTTGTATGAGAATACTGAACATGATTATTCATAAGAACAATGGCGCTCTTGTTATCATAGTAAATTAACATTTGTTGCTTCATCTCATCACCGATATCTGTTTGTTATTGCTTCTTCCATAGTAGTTGATTTCATGCCTTTGTTGTGGAGATATATTCAGCTCCAACTATACTAAGAGAAGTACATTCTTGTTTCTTGCTAAAATAGCCAACACATTTATCCCCAATAGAGAATGCTCCACCACTGGTGGACTTTCTGTCCAGTAAATCGCCAGCCCAGTCAGCACCAAAAAATGCTAATAATTAACTCTCCCTTCCTTCATCATAGTATATCCCCATGTAATGAGTACCTTGAATTTACATCATGATTCTATTAACTACCGCCATATGTTCCTCCTTTGGATTACTCTGAAAGCGGGCCACTAGACATGTTGTAATGACAATATAGGATCGTTTCGCTAACAGGTATAGTAGGCCCCCAATGATCCTACTATACATGGTGGGATCTATAGATGTCCCATCCCAATGCTTTCCAAGTTTGGTTCCAACTACAATCGGAGTTGACATAGGTTTTGATTCTTTCATTTTAAACTTCTTCAGTAGATTTCTTGCGTACATTACCTAAGAAATGACAGTGTAATCCTTCTTCGAATCACCTGTAGCCCCAAGTTATATGTAAACTCCCCAATAATAGACATTTCAAATTCTGATTTCATGTGATTGGAAAATTCATCAACTTATTTCTAGATGTTGCCACCATATATAATGTCAGCAATGTAGACTATAACCCTGAACTAATCTTTTGGAGAATTCTTCACATATATATTGTGATATACTCCTTCTATTTTGAATTCCAGCTTCTTGAGATAAGAGTCCAGCTGGGAATACCACGCTCATGGTGCCTACTTCAAACCATATAGAGCTTTCTTTAGTTTGAAAAACATTGATACATCTGAACCAAGAAGAAAACCCACTGGTTGTTCAATTTAGACTTCTTCTTCGAGTACACCATTAAAAAAGGATATCTTGACATCCATTTGATATAAATTATATCCTCACAAGTAAAATCTATATTCACACTAGTCTTGCCATGGGAGAAAAGGTTTCTTCAACATCAATACCTTAAATCTGGGATTATACTTTACAACACAGTAGTGCCTTGTTTCTAATAACACATCCATGCTCATCAAACTTGCTCTTGAGGATCCATTTTGTACCAATCACATTGTGTCCTTCGGGTCTCTGTACAAGATCTCATGTCTGATTCATGTCAATCTGATCTAACTCTTCATTCATGGATTTCATCCATGATTCATCCTTTGAGGCTTCATCAAATGAGGATGGCTGCACAACTGACAGAAATGCAGATTGCGTGTTACTTCTCATCATCCTTCTTTGTGTGGTTGCATTTGTATCCCCAATTATGTTAGATGGATCAATCTTAACTATTCGATTTCTCCTATGAGGTTCAGTTGGATTCTTTCCAGCCAAGGTTTCCTCTTCTGATTATTCATCTGAGTCATCATCATGATGGTACTGCTAAGTGTTTTGTCCACCTTCCTCTATTCCTGTATTTTTATTTACTCAATGTTCATTTTCTTCCTCAATTTTTATCACATCATAATATGAAATCCATGAAGCATTTGTGGGTTTCTATTCAATGATATTAACATCCCAAATTTTGATGGCCCTTCATAATTTCTTGTTGAAACACTTGATGGATTTTCTATTCATTGAGAATCCAGGGAAAATTCCATAATCTGCATTGTCACCATACTTCCCTTGATTTCCTTCTTTGTTCCAGAGGAAAATTTTAATTCCAAAAAACACGAAAGTATTTAAAATAGTGCTTCCTTATTTCCATAATTCATATGGTGTCTTCATATCACCCATATAAAGTCATGTTCTAATTTAATATACACTGCAACTTGAACAACCTCTTTCATATAATGTTGTGGAATACACCTCTCAATCAGCATAGTTTGTGCCATGTTGTTCACCTGTCGATTTCTACGTTCAACAACTCCATTTGGTTATTGAGTTCTCACAATAGCAACCTGATGTTGTATCCCATGATTCTATAGGTTATTTTCTAATTCAATGGATGTGTATTCCACTCCATTGTCAGATCGCAACACTTTGATTGTTCGTCCAGTATCATTCTCGATGATTCACCGATATGTTTTCATACAGTCAAGCATGTGTCGTTTCCTATGAATTACCATTACACATTCAATTATACTATAATCATCTATGTAAAGGACAGCGTACCTTTCTCCATGAGTTCCAGAAACATTTATCTGCCCTTATACATTTGTCTGAATTAGATCCAGAAGATGAGATTCCCTTTAATTCTTTCGCTGATATGAACTACAAACTAGCTTCCCATGAATTCATGAATCACAAGACATTTCACGCTCATACTTCTAGTTGGGAATGTCAAAGAAAATCCCAAACTTTGATATTTTCTCTGTGTCTTGTTGATTGATGTGTCCCTGTATCCAATGCCACTAACTGTTTTCTTTCTCAACAATCATGTAACAAACATTTTCTTTACTATCAACCAGATACAAGTTTCCTTCTGTTCCGCATCCCTTCATAAGTGAATTTCTTGTCTTTCCCTTGATTGTGCAGCCTTTCTGATTAAATTTAACTATATTTCCTGAGTCACAGAGTTGAATCATGTTTAGTAGATTATGACGTAGGCCATCAACATAAAGGATTTCAGTCTTCTTTAGTTTTCCATTATCTAATTCAGTACGTCATCTACCTTTGATTTTCAGAGCTCCATCATTACAAAATCGCACTGTACTATCCCCTTGATTTTGATGTCCATTAATAGGCATACATTACCTATCATAGGAAACAGGCAACTCCTATCCAGATTCTAGGTGCTATTGTTTTTTTAGCTTTGAGGAAAACCTCTACATGATTGTATTTCTCAATCTTCTTCTTTTCATTCCAAGAGATATTGGATTGAGTATAAGATTTTGATGGACTTCTAATTATTTCTTCTACATAATCAAATTCTTTATTTCCATAATCTTATTCCAGAGGATAAAACATGTTTGTGAGATCAAAACCATTAGGAGGATGAATATTGACACGTCTTTGAGAGTTGTACGAATCTATCCTATCGAATCTCTTCCTGAAATACATAGCATTATGGCCAAAGTTGGAATAATGAAAACAATATCCATAGAAACTATTTATTATATAATTTGGAGGATATGAAGATTTTATTCTTTATTGGCATCCCAGATCTTTCGAATTCAATTATCTCCTTTCCTCTTCAAAATATGACATGGTATGGCCCAGATAGCCACAGAAATGAAACTGTATGAGAAGAAATGTCTTCTCCCTTGAATTTCTCCTCATGCCTTCTTCCATGGGATAATAGTTGTATTTCCTGTCATTTCTGAAAGTTTGAGGATAATTTTCAGTTCTTCATTTAGTTTGGATTGAGGGTTTCTTTTTCATCACTTCAGGAAACGTTTCAATATGTCAATCATTAATCTTGTATTTCTTTTTACTCTCTTCACATCCAGCTGATGATGTCATAGCTTCCCAGCCAATTCCACTGTTTCCCATGCAAGTGAGTCTTTGATCCCTCAAGATATTTCCAACCCCATCTAAAAAACACTTGTCTCTTGCCAGTAATTTTGCATCTAAGAATCTTCCAAAATAATTTTTCATCTTACCCTCATTTGTGGTTGATTGACATTGAATTTTACTCCTATGAGTAACAACTTCTTCCTCAAGTCCCTCAACAGTATTGGGCTTCTGTTCCAGTCTGGATGAAAGGTCTTTTATGACCATTGATTTTTCTTCAATTCTAAGATTTAGTTCCATAACATCATCTTTGCTATCAAGGACTAAAGACTGAACTCTCCCTTGTTCTTCTAGTCGTTCAATTTTTTCTTCAAGATCGTCAACATATTCTGATGATTCTTCCACCATTTCCTTCCACTTATTGAATCTCTTACATTTATTCTCAATCTTTGAAAAGGAATCCTTAATTTGATTCATTGAATCATCATTAAGAGTAATCTGATTATCTCTGCCTTTATTGATCTAGGGTTCTGTCTTTTCAATGGTATCCATCTTGGGAGCATGGTTTCCTATTTTAAATTTAGGTTCTTCTTCTTCACAATATTTAGTATCATCATCTTACTCTTCATAGAAAAAAATCTTCCATAATATTTTTGTTCTAAGTTTGATGTCTCCCTTTTTGAAAAACCTTTCATGAGGCTTCTTGATGTTTTTATCTTCACTATCTTCATCATTGATCTTTATTAAACACTGAGAGGGAATATCCCCAACTTTTCCACAATGAAAACATTCGAGAGGTAACTTCACTTTGAATTTCCCTTTTCCCTTCTGGAACATCATTGCAATGAGAGAAAGAATTTCTTTTTCTTCGTCATCTTCACCAATACTATCTTTTGATATTTTTAGTTTATCCATGGCCTTGAATGCCATTTTCATTCTCACACGAGTCATAGCATCTTATGGTTTGACTCGTATTTCATATGCTACCAATATGCTCAGTAGATCATCCAGAGAATGTTTGGAAAGTTCACCTTACTCAAGGGATGACAACTTTGCATTTTACAGGGGTTAAAGTATTCTTAAAATTTTATTTACAACATCAATGTCTTTGATCTCTTCTCCTAGACCCCGAATTACTCCACCCAGTTCAGTAATTCAATTGAAGAATGAGTCTGCATTCTCGTCTGGATGTATCTTCAAATCATCAAACCGATTGTGTAGGACATGTAATTTTGACTCCTTCACTTTTCAATCCCCTTCTTAAATATTTTCATGTTTATCCCACATGGATTTTTATGAGTTGAAACTCATCACCATTAGAATGATCTGATCATAAATGGCTGCAGTAAGTTCATTTTGTGATTTAGCATCTGCATGAAGAATTTTCCTGTCCGCGTCAGTCAAACCCATGCATGTTGAATCAGTGACTTATATTTCTTGAACAGTAGTTAAAAATAGCCATTCCATGATATCTTAGATGAGATCTCATTCTGTTCTTATAGATCTATAAATTACTTCCATCAAATAGAGGGACTCCTCTAACATTCACTGAATTTTCAATAACGGTAAATGACAGATCAAACACCAGTTATCCAGGCTCTGATACGACTTGAAGAACACTGGAACACCCTAAGAGGGGAGAGGTGAATCAAGGTGTCAACTTTTTCTTTTTAAAGATGTGGATCTTGCTCCCATGTTGGAAGGAACTTGTTAAACTTTCAAACAAATGAATGTAGGAAGTTGACACAATACTTTTACTTGTTTCACCACAAAGGGATATGTCCAAACAGCATACGCTGACAGGTTTTCGATCGTACCTAATTAAAATAAACATCACTAGATGCGGATTACAATGTCCACGTATAGTCACTCTATCCCAGGCACACTACCTTTACAAAATTTTAGGGATAGCTCACTGCGTCCCTCGGGTCACTCATGTTGACTCCCCTGGCTCACTGCCTTTGGTGATGTCTCAGTCAGTTTATAGAAATGAGGGCCTCTTTAGTAGATTTACATTGAAGTTTTTGTCTCTAATTAGCACAAGACTATCCTTGCATCGATGTCCTGAATTTATGCTCTTGAGAACACTAAACCACTCATCTAGATAATAAAAAATCCTTGAATAGGTTATGCTGAAGATTTCGCGCAACTCTAACCATTGCATGAAATATCTCACTTTTTCTCGAAATACTTGATTTTTCGGGGAAACTATTTCACACAACAACCTCTTTTATGCGCAGATTTACACACAACACCTTTTTCATGTAGCTTGGCCTTTTTGCACAACCCCACATTTTTCATGCAACTTGAAATTTTTTGTGCAACACAGCCTTTTTCGTGCAACTCCCTTTACATGAACATTTTACGTGCATCAACACTCAGATCTTCTCTAAGTCTTAAACCATACAGAATGAGGGGGGAAACTCTTATTTATAGAAATTTCAGACCTCCATGAGCAAAACCAATCTTATTTCAAAAAATCTATTATTCGGCGCGCAATAATTTTCATGCAATAATCGTATTTCATGCACATCTCTAGATTTTTCGCACAACCCATGCCTTTTCCATTTTTCAACATTCTGATTCTGAATCACTATTTGTGCATAAAACCTCACTCCACTATTTTGCACACCATGCTATTTTTTGTGCACCACTCTATTTTTCACGCGCCACCCCGTTTTTCACGCACGCCGTTGTTTTTCGTGCACACCGCTATTTTTCACGCATGCCACTTTTTTCACAGACACTACTGTTCTTCAGAAAATCCTCCTTTATTTCATGCACCTCTTCCTTTTTGCACGCACCTAATCTTTCCAACAACTTATGTATTAATTTTCCCATTTTCAGGTCTAAAAATTTGGAAAACACTAGAGAACATCACCACCTTCAATACTGTTGTCTTCTTGAACTGTATGATCACTTTTCTGGCACACATTCGGAACTTCCACTAATGATTGACAAAAAACAAAAACCAAACTCTAATTCCTGCATAGACTGACCATGGTTCCAATATTTACATCAATCAGCTGATGTCACACAACCCTACCAAAGAAAGGGTTTTCACATGATGACAATCTTATGAATCATTTTTCTGATTATTATTTGAGGAATAATTAGGACTTCATGGGATAATTCGAATTTATTTTCATTCCAATCATATTTAATGAGATAGAAGATTGGTGAATTATGATCGTTTCCCTAGAATTAATGAAATTATCATTTAAGAGGGGTGATCTTTGATGATATTTGAACCAAAGAATATGTAGATATATCTAATCATGTTTATTCACTTTCAAACTTTAATTATCTAGTGACAGAATATTAATCCAATAGTGGATGAACCGATGATATCCCCCTTATATCATGTACTTGAATTCAATGTTCTAATATATATTGTTTTATATTGATATCTATTTAATTTTTTGAATGAATTTTCTTTAAGGATATCTTCTTATTGTTATTCACAATATACCCTAACTTACATATAAAAAACATAAGGAAATTTTACTCACTCCATAAAACATTATAGATAGAAGTGGGTGAAGGGGATAATGAACATAGATATCCAACCTCCCAGATAGGTGAGAGTCTTGTTTACTATATTCATTTAACTCTATAACTCAAGATGATTAAACCATGAAAATATAATCTATGTATGATTTCCAAGAGTTATAGATGAAATAATAGATATATAAAATGAAATTATGATTAAAGAGGAAAGGTATGGGTATTATTAATAGATTTTGTAGTATCTACAAATATTAATTAAAAAAAATACAATTTTAAATAATGATTTTAATTGGAAAAATTTAAACTAGTTTAATTATATACAATTTCCACACATTATTCCCATAAAGGAAAGTGAATCACGATAATAAAAATTTTCTATATGAGAAACTACTCGATTCCACTAAATATATCATTTATATAGTATAAAAAATTGGTTTGTTCAATGACATGAAACAGGTGGCCCTCAAACATAGAACCTTCTCCTCCAAGGCCATTATTTTATTCTAACTATGTTTTTAAAATTATTTTAACAATGTATCTAATACAATCTATCACACAACATTTTTTTATTAATTTGTTGATCAAATTTTTATGGTTGGACTGATAACATTAAAAATTACATAATAAGAGGAAAGTTTATTTTGCAAAGTTCCATTTACAAGCCCTCTATCCTTTGTTTATTATTTCAAAAGGGTGAACATAGGGACTGAGAATATTGAAAAAATTAAATAATTGAATCAATCCTTATGAGTATAGTTTTTATATAATTTTAACATTCATAACCAACATTAAGAACATATTAATCAATAATAATTAAAACTGATATCAACTGTGATCCATCTCCTTCAAAAGTTTGATTCCATGTAAATTGTGGATAGTAATAGTTATCTATGATATTTTTATAACTTTTTAGTAATAAAATAAATTTAAAAATATTTGTAGTTTAAATCAAAAGTATGTAATTTCTCTTCCCTTATTAATTTGAAACCATGGAATTTATATTGAATATTAGTCTAGAGGCAGTTACAAAATGGCATATATAGGATAAGGAATTCCTCCAGAAGTCTTTCTCAAACTCAGGGAGCACTAAAATATTGAATGATATTTATGAGACAAAGAAAGAATTTTTAGGAACCCTCTATGTTTTTTAGAGGCTCAATCAATTCAAAAAAAATCATTCCCACAACGTCCCTTGGAGAAATTTTTTTTATTATTCATTTACACAAGGCTAGTAGAAAGTGGCCGAAATATGATAGATGTTTTCGCTTAGAGAGAATTAATATACATGTAACCTACTTAATTTTCAAATTTAATTGAGGGGATATCCCAAAAATTATAATATTTTTAGAATAATATACATAGGATGAGGAGTACAATAAGTAAAAATTTCTATCTGCCCTTTACATGATAATAACATCGATGAAATGGCCTATTTTGTGAGACAACTAGCTGTGAATAATATATAAGAACCATTTTCTCCCATACCTCCAAGGGTATTCAAGATTTAATATTATTATGATAACATCACTGATGAATTCCCTCAAGTATATATAATAGAGTGTTTTGATGATATGTACCAAATGGAATTCTATGAGTTTCCATTAAAAAGAAAACATTTTAAAAAATTCTAATACTCATATTGAGTTGTGAGTTCACATCAAAAAATTGATCCCCTATAGAAATGTTTAGAACCATTATTACAAACTTCATCATTATAAAGAGGCATATCTAAACCCTCTAAAAGGTACGAACCTGTGAAGATTCAATATCCCACCGAGAAGGAGTTACAAAAATAGCTCGTGACATTGAAAAATTTCAATTGATTACTATAAACTAGAATGGATATTCATATAAAGAGCTATAGTTATAGTACAACAAGAGTAAGACTTGTGTCTATAGAAAAACATTCAATTCTCAAGTAATATTTATGATCAATCCATTTCTAAACTTAATTAAAATTATATCTCTATAACCAAAATGAGTAGAAAGTATATTTGAAGTGACGAAGTATCAGAATTTAAAGGTGGAGATCTAAATAGAAAAAAAATGTTTATGATTAATCAACCAAGGTAAAAGAAGTTGGATCATTCGTGCAACCATCCCATTTGAATAATAAAAAAAATTAAATGCAAAAGAGAGGATTTACACCTTCCACAACCATTATTCCCTACAAGGATTAAACTACCCATGAAACACATTAAGGTAACCCTATAAAATTAGACTCTTGAAAATTTCATAAAGGCTGATATCAATATCTCATTAATTGAATTCATCCAAAAATATCATTGTTATGAAAATAATATTAAAAATTATGTGAATTGGGAGAAGGAGATTACAAAGCAATATAAGGGTATGATTATGTAAACATTTTCCTTCCCTTGTTACCTGTAAATCCATATGAAATGTAAAGATCAAAATACTATAACTCTCCCCTATACTACAGGACCATATAAATTTTCCAATGAAATGTATGATTTAGGAGAATAAATAAATGAAAATCTTTATTCTCTTTATTATTTTTTATATATATAGGAACACAAACAAACCCTAGTGGTTTTATAGTACACCCATTGAGGCACTAACTTCCTAGTAGGTTTCCTTTATATTTTCATGGTATGTGTACAATGATTTCCATTCCCTAACAACTTCTATATATTAATCATTGAAGAAGGAAAATGGTATAATCCATATACTATAATTCTATGTATGTAATTACTCGAGACTACTAAATCCATAATAAATATAAATCGTGGATCTCATTCCATTTACATTTGTTGGAAAATAATATAATTGAATGTCATAGGCTCAATAAACAACTGGCATGGTGAGAAACAAAATTATAAAATAAAATATTTGGAATTAAATTTATCCTTTAAGGAGGGAAATTAAAATATTGATGTCTTAATTATATTCAGAGTATATTTAAAGATACATAATCTTCTCAAAGGATCTATTTTTAAAAATGTGTTTAATATGGATGAATTTTGGAATGATAATGTATATAAATGGGTTGGTCAATTTTATTTTTATATTTCACTAAAATATTATTCTAATACATTTTATTTTCTTGTATTGTAATCCATATTAGAGAAAAATAATATTGAAACATAAATAAATGATCCATATGAACTTGAACATTAACTACTTCCATAAAATATTATAAATTATTTTAAAAAATATAGTAAATCCATTACAGTAATAATTTCAAGAAATTATAATCCCAAGATATTGTAAATATTTCCTAATTTTTAATAACAAATGCAGGATAAATTGACTTGATATTTTGGGGAAAATCTATATATTATTGTTACTACTAATATATAAATAGTTCTATTACATATTAAGTCCAAAATAGTGAGAAAAATCATAATAATTCATAATACGACCCCTATAAAATTTGTGTAAAATGAATTTGAAAGACAATTAGGGGATTTAAATATTTACCTCATCTAAGAGTAAAACTGGTGAGTCACAATAAAATAGACTATAAAAATTTTATACATATTATTGAAAATTGGAAATAGTATTCTACTGCATATTAGAATATAGAATAGCTAGAGAATTTTTATTGAATATAGGTTGTTTATATATATGACCAACATATACCACATTCAAATGAAATTTGTGGACCAAATATTTGAATGGCCTTTAGGGAAGGGTCATTATTTCCTTTTTAATCCATTTACAATCCAAATTCATGCAATGATTGCTTCATATGACCATGAAAAGACCACCTTCAGATGCCTATTATGTATTTTCTCATGCATAAAAAAGCCTATTAGTAATTTATTAACTATAGGTTCGATTAAACATTACTTTGTATGTATATTCATAAACCTAATAGAAATATTACTCAACTAATTCTTTGATGACATTACTATTTATGGATGTTTTTTCAATGTTTTCAGATGATTCTAGATTCGTATTAATAAATCATTATAAAACATGGTTTTTAATTTTCTATAATTTAGATTAATGTTAGTAAAAAGAAATATGTTAGGCCTTATAATTTCAAAAAATATAATTGAGGATTAAAAGGACATAATTGATGTTATTTATAAACTTCCATACGCCAGCACTGTGAGACAAATCAAATTTGTTTTTTGATTTTGGCCAGATTGCAACAATTTAGTTCAACTGATAAGGACTGGAAATTATAGGATGTTGCTATTAAGGGAACCTAACTCCATCACAAATAAATAAGTGCTTCAAAATGTATTAAGATCACAACAACAAAATTTGATCATAAGGTCGCTGGTGGTGGTATGTATGTTGTTGGTTCCAATGACTACATAAGAGACATCATGGAGTCAACCATAGATGATTTGAAATATGTATTTAGCAGAATTGACAAAACTGGTGAAGGTATTAATGTTTAGGATTCCACTATTCGAATTCTAGTTATTGGCATATGCATTGGCCCTGTACATAAAAAGGATGCGATGATGTCCAATCTAATTCTTGAAAACTAATTATTCCCTTCGGTGGCATTTGGTGGTGGCTGGGAAATGACTATTTCCCCATTCTGGAAGATGTTTTTTACGGTTAATGATATGACCTAGACATGTTTCCTACAACACCATCTTTTGTTTAGTTTTCCTTTGAAGAATCATATCCCTCCATCAATCCCATTCTGGTGTAAACTCCTTACACAACGTGCTTTCGATGTAAATTTTGATTCTCCTAATAAATTCGTTTTGTTCATGATTTGGGTGACCAATTCATGATACCTATATTATAAAAAAAATATAGAATGAAATATTTTACATATTGAAAATTAAAGACATTTTTAGTAATTATTTTCCAATTACTATACCACTCAATAATGTCACTAAATTGTTTATGATTAATGTGGGTAAAAATATTACATTCTAAAAGAGATCAAAACCACTTCCCACCTAATATTTACACCTATAAAAGAACATCCTTTTAGATATATCAAGTACAAACAAGAATGTTTTAGGATATATACAATCCCAGAAGATTGAGGGATAATAAAAAGTTTATACTTAGACTTCATGGACCATGGACACTATACAATAAATAATACAACTAAATAGGTGGAGTGTTTGTCAATTTTTTTCATTGGGGAAATATAAATATTATCTTCCAAAATTAATTTAAACATCATTTAAGATATTGTAGAATATTGTTAATTGACAAAGAATGATTATACATAGATGGATATATTGACATGGATATTTATACTCTAATAATTTAACTTATATGTAAAAGATTTTTTTTTTAAAATATCATTAATGACCGCCTTAGTATACCTTCCCCCACTACTGAGGTTAAACCGCCATTTGAAAAAAAAAACATTGATGAATCTTCTTTGAGTGAGAAGTTTTGTGAAACAAAATCATGTATTCTGGTAGGTTGATGTATGAAATTTTAGGGACACATAAAATTTAACGTATTTCTTTTTCAGAAAGAATGAAATTAAAATATAATCTGTTAGAAAATTCATTATTTGTAATACTATCATTTATATATGGTCAATACTAATGATGAAATAAAGAGCAATATCCTTGGTGAATAGGTTCAGCATATGATATATTTTTCTATATAGTTACTAATGATGTCCCTTTTAGACATCGAGTAAAAGATAAGAATTTTTTAGATGATGGATTATCTTATCCCTTAATTTTGAGTTCTTCATATGATTTTTGAAAAAAACATCCAATCAAAAACATTAATATTTTAAATTCTAAAAGGTATTAGATCCCAAAAAATCATTTTATTTTAAATATAATATTTCTTCTTTTGGGATTATATTTCATAGGACAACATTCCATGTCATTTTAAATTTCATACATTTTTTAAGAGTTGATTATATTTCGATGTAGATTGAAGAAAAATCTGCATGAACAAATGATTCCAAAACAATGATTTAATTTCAAAAATCAATAATTTTGGTATTTTTGGAGTTCCTTGAGAAATAATAAATTACTAAGGACGACACATATGAAACCATAAAATGTAACCCTACTATATTGATATTGATCCAATCACAAAAAAACAATAGCCTACCTCCCTCACACCAATGGGATAGATAATGTTTCCAAAAGATAGATTAAAATTACTAAGGGAAAGGAACTACAATCCAAATGGATGGAATGGTCTATAATTTTGTGATGCACTATATAAATAATGATCTTTTTACAAAAAAACATAGATATGTATCCTTATAAAATTTAACTTTGGAAAACATGGTCAAATTCATATTGAGTTACCTAAAAAATCCTACTGGGTTAGTAAGAGAGTAAACAATATGTTTGAAAATATATAAAATAAAAGAAGATATATATGTTAGAGCATGAGGATATGAGTAAATAAGAATATGAGAATTCACTACCATATAAAATAAATCATGATCTACCGAAGACATATGTTTCCATAAAATATATTTTAAAATTAGATATAAATGGTTTTCATCTCTTCATGTTTGAAACACATTCCATGTAATGTAAGGACCCAACCTTATTCATCACATAATCAACTATATTTTCATAATAGTTCATATGATATATTTCCAAAATATAATTCTTGTTTTTATTTTTTGATAATTATTTCATTATTCTTCAATTATAATACCATAAATTATATGGTGGAAACATTGACGCAGTCATCATTTTTTTCAAAAATATGAAACATTTAAATTAATAATATCCTTTCTATTATTAAAAAATATTGACAATATAAAATATGGATGATTATTTTCTCTTAACCTTTGTTAATCCATTTGAAAAAAATATATATTAGAAGGGAACAGAAATAAAACTAATGAAAATAAAAATAAATAAATAAATATTTGGTTAACGAATACTTATAAAAACATTCCCATTTCAAAATAATAATTGTTCTCAATATTAAAAGATCTCCTAAATTATAAATAATATTCACTATAAATAATTTTAAAAAAATTCTTTGTAAATAATTATTTAATGACATTCTTCTAATGTTTTTATAAATTTGAGAATCACATTATACGTTCTCAAAAAAATATAGTTTTCAGTCTTACATTTAGAAAAAAATTAATTCTAAATTATGAGAAATTGTAATAACTATTATTGAATATCTTCACGATAAAAATTTTCACATTACCAAATATTTAACAACATTGGTATCCATGGATTTACCATCATATTTAATCTTGTAATAATCATCATAGTATATTCCCATTAACTCGTATGATAAAAAAATTTAGTTAACTTCATCCCATATTTGGAATAACAAACAAGTCAACATCCATGCCCAATGAAATATAGGGAAATAAATGAGCCAAATATATTTAGTTTATAATGTATCCACACAAAATCAATAAATTTTACTATGAACCATTACATGATACATAAAATCATAAATCCAAAAAATAGGAATTCACTAAAACTACACTTATATTGAAGAATAAATTATTTGAAATTCTTTTAATTTAAATTGAAAATATTTCATCGAAAAGTACATTTAAAACATTCCCTATAATATTAGGATAATTTATTATCCCTAATGATATGATATTCCTCTAATGCCATATAACTAAAAAACATTCCTTCACTATTTGTTTTGGAAAAGGTCATAAAGTACCTCATCCAGAAAATGATAAAAAGATTCATTTTATTATTATTTTTATAAAATAACTAATATATATAAATTAATTTTGAATCTAATATGATGATATTAAAATCATTATATTTTTTATAAAATATTTTATATATAAGAAAAGTGGAATTTTAAGGGAAGATTAAAAATATAATTTTTAATTGAAAGTCCCTAATCTCGGGTCAGAATCATCACCTATATTCATTATCTTCAAAAATAATATCAATTTGATAATTTTTTTATTTCATTAGAACATTTTTAAAATTTATCATTCATTTTATTTTGTCTCTAAACATATTATGTTTTATTTAATAAATTTTTGTTCTATTTTTTGATGATATTTTTGTAATTCAAAAATGGATTCTGTAAGACGAATAAGGTAAAAATGATCAAAATTAAATGATATATTGAATAATAAAACTAAATAATTATCATTTATATAAACAATTTATACTTTTAAATTCATTAATTAGAATACATTTTGATAAATGAATGTTTTTACAATCATATCGACAATTGGTTGTATGTACGCATGAGTAACGTTTCAATTTTTCAATGATCGTCATGGAATGATGATAAGAATTATTTTAACATCACATAATTATTAAAATTTCATAAATATAATATTTTTTAAATAAATATAATTATATATATATATATATATTTTTTTTCAGTTATGAAAAATGAATCAGATCGCTTCAGGGAGGTAATACTCCACATGTATGTATGAATGACGGTGTCATGTTTCTGTGAATGGAAATGTAAGAAACAAAATTATATATTACCATTTAATAATGATGAATATCAATAAGTTACATAATCATGATAAAATGTTCACATTGTAACACCCCAAGCTTCTACGGTACGCTTCTCTTTGAATAATGTGATAGTGTGTGTTGTACGCAACACCGAGTTCTAACACACCTTAACCAATCAAACTAGCCGTTATGAATAGTAATACCTACATTTTGAAATCATATATATTTTATATTTCAAAATGTACTTCATTTTTGGATTAGGAATATTGAAATTATCCTAGGGTGAAATTTTGGTACTTTTCGGATAACTTTTATATTTTGATGAATAGTGAAAATTACTAAATTTTAATTAAAATCAACTTTTTTAATCAAAATAATTAATATTGATAAATTATGAATTTGAGTGGTTTTAAAGTATATTTAGAATAGATTTTTTCCATTTAATTTAATGTTTGTCATTGGACATAATTTCACAATTAAACCAGACATAAACAAGTGTCAATCTTTTGATAGTTATTATCTCTTAAAAACACGCTTTTTATTTTAACAATGGGAATTAATTTTAAATTAATTTCTTCCACTTCTGTGTTTTGAATTTGGAAAAATGGATTACATATTTGGAATCAGTATGTCCAAATTATGTAAATAGGTAACATTTATTTTTACACATTTTGAATAATTACTGCGGTAAATATTTTATTTACCATGGTTAAAGGGTAAATCCGGTAAATAAGGGTTAACAAATAATATTATAATAATACACAATTACCCTAAAACGTGTCCTAACCTTATTGGTGGACAGATACCCGACCATGGGCATCCTTGGGTCGATTTGGGGACCCCTTAGAGCCACTTGTATGTGGTATGGACACATTATATTAATAAAGTTAAAATAAAAATAAAAATGGCATAAGATTACATCTTTTAGAAGAACAATTTTTACATAGGGTTATACATGTTGGATTTTCGATTATAAATATTCATTAGAAATCTAAAAATATTTCCTACATAATGATATTTTATTTATAATTTTTAGACATCAAATAATATAAATTATTAACGACACAATAATGATGCAATGTTTACCTCATTAATAAATCATTTAAATAAATAAGGTTATAATGATTAAAATATTATCTAAAACCTGTCCAATTCTTATTGGTTGATGTTATTTAGAAAACGAGTCATCTTATCTTCGACCTCAATGATTTTTGGACCATTATAAACCGAATATAATTATATTATAAAGTAGTACTTTCACACTTTCCTAAAGAGCCCCTCCTCTCCCTTATAAAAGGAGACCACTTCTACTCATTCCTCACACCTCTCAAGCCGCTTGGCTCGTCCAAAACCTACCCAAATACTCTCCCAACTTCCCTCACTACAACCTAGAGGCCTTAGTTTGATTACAAATCCAACCTAAGGATCCCTTTTGATCAAATCAATAGGAAGAACCCGAAGAAGAGGTAATGTTTTCACCACCCCTTTTCAAGTTCCTTTCTTCTTCCACTTCTTCTTTCTTTGTTCTTACCATTCTAAAATAATAACTCCAGTATCTCACATATACTGTGATTTTATTATAAATATGGTACAATCATATTCAGTATTCTATCCACCCTTTGAATAACATGTCACCATACATGCGTACATACGGCTTACCGTCTCCACGTCGTGGTGTAATTGTTATTCAATATATAATTATTTGGATGGGTATAATAATGATGTGAAACTCATGTAAACAATAAATATAACATGTTAATTATTCTGTATATATGATATAACATCCATCTATATATTATTTTAATATCAAAAGAATGATATTGTCGCTCGTGCGTACGTACGGACTACTGTCTCCACAAACGCGATAAGATTCATTCTCCATCATATCCATTCAAGTATAATCATCATTTGATGATTTAAAAATGATGTTTAAGGACTTGATATCATTCTGGATATAAATAATATACAACCTATCCATTACAAACATGGCTTACATAACAAAACATATAAAATAAAACAAGTAAGTTAACACCCGAAACAACGATAATACTAAGATATTATTATCAAATCAATATTAAAAGATCATATATGATATCATATTAATGTATATGATTCTTTTATAATTTAATAACAATTATTTCACCATTATACATGAGGATAACCTACCCCAACCAAGGAAAAGTACAAGGTAAGGGTTATTTGACAATCTCTTCATTACCCGAGGTTGTTTATACGTAATAATCTACTGGGATCTCGTTATCATCCACATCCATGTTTCTTCAAAATGTATTTCAAAACATTTTTAATATTTAAAAGAATAGGGGTTAAAGTCATTTATACCCTTGTTTGAATTTTTATAAGAGGTTTATAAGGGAATCTTTCCGTCGTTTTCCAAACAAGGTGCTTTTAACCTTTTCGACAGAATTAAGATAAGAATGTTTTTTTAACTTATACGGAGGGTGCGGTTATTTTCCGCCGTTATAAAATCGTCAAAGCTTCCCTTAAAAGCTTATAAGAATATTTTCAAAGAAAATGTTTCATTTTATAAATATATGTCTCTTAAATGATTTCAAAATAGAAAGAGATATTTCTTTAAAAAGAGTTTTGATTTCATCTATGTCAACATCCTTTAATGGATTTTACGCTTATTTGAGGATGATATATCATGATACAGAACTTTTATATTGTATTGAAGGTTTTGTGATATGTTTGACTGTGGATGTGCTATTTTTTTTATATACCATTCATGGTTTATGGTGAAAGTATTGAAATTTCGTATGCTAGTTTTAATAAGAATTTTTGTGTTATGTTTAAACCTTTTCATATGGGAATGCATTGGACTTAATATGTGATGGGTGGAGCCCGCTATAGCTCCTCGATGCATCGGTAGGTCTCATGAGACAAACTAGTGTCTTGGCACAAGGCCTTGGAGAAATCTTATTTGTAGTCTTGGCACGAGGCCTTGGCTATGTGGTTATGATAGTCTGGCATTATGCATTCCATCATTATGAACGTGGTTATTGATATTGCATGTGATTATTCGATTAGTAGAATATCCATGTGAATAAGTAAATGGCATTATTTCATTTTATTTATGCCATACTATGTTGAAGTTAAAGTTTAAAAGGATTTTGTTTTAGTTATACATTGCCTTAAATTTTTATTCTTATTTATGAAAGTTTCCGCTATATTGTTATCCTTACTGGGCATTTGAGCTCACCCCTTTTCTATGTTTTATTTTTCCCAGGAAGTGAAGAAGTAAGTTATGAATGACCTGCAGGGATATTATGTGGGGATATGAGTGTGGATTATGGAGACAATATGTTGTTGTAGTAGTTTTTCGTTTTATGATGTAATGTAAAACTTATGAATATATCAAGTGTTTCCAAGGCTACTAAACCAATCGGTCTTTCGAGATTTGATCTTTCTTGTGATCATGCCAATGTTATGTAATAATGCACCGACTCTGGGTAACTGGGGTTGGGGTGTTACAGTTGGTATCAGAGGATGTTTAGTACAAACCTTGGAAGATAGATTTAGATAAACTCTGATTAGAGCACGTAGACCTAAGATGAACTTTGAGGATTAGTATAGAAGAACTTCCTAGAATTTTGGTATTGTAGATATTTTGTGAGTTTTCCGAGCAATACATCCCTGTCTGGATACGAGCAGGTAGAGGCGGCTCAGGCACAGATGTACCTAGGGGTTAAACCCGAAAACACCGCTTTGAGCTAGACTCAAACGGGAACTGGTGCACGACAACGGGCCTTGCTGCACTCTTGGTTACGACACTCCTGGGGGATATGCTTAGGATAACTCTCATTTTCTTTACAAATCATTATGAAGGGTTTATGAGTATATACTTCCTCAAAGAAAACATTTTTATGATTATGGATTATATCCATAAATAGTTCAATTTATATTAAGTGTTTTATAAGTATGGGGTTATGTATTTTGATTCATAAACTGATCTAGTTTACGCCATTGTTTAGAAATGGCTCCTAGTGGAAGAAATGGAAACCGTATCAATGCACGCACTCCATGTAGGGATTTCCCTCCTGATCAAGATAATTATAGTGGAGCTGGTGATGCAACTGGTGATGATCAGCTAATCACCATACTGGGACAACTTACTCAGGTTATGAATAATAACCTTACCCGTATAGAGCACCCTGATCCGCAGTGTGGAGGATCAATGTTAGATCGATTCATGAGGCAACAACCACCAACTTTCAATAGGAATACAAATCCCTTAGTAGCCGATCAGTGGATAAATTCCCTAGAGAAAATATTTCAGGCTTTGGGGAGCAGTGAAAGGGAAAAAGTTATCATGGCAGTTTACCGCCTCACTGGAGATGCTGATTAATGGTGGTCATTGATTGAAAACATGAAGGAATACGATGAATTATCAAATATGGATTGGAAGGAGTTCAAAGATCTATTTTTAGAAAAATACTTCCCTCACGACCATCGAGCAGATATGGAAAGGCAATTTCTAAGTCTGAGACAGAAGGAGGATGAGAATGTCGCAAAGTATGAGGCTAACTTTACAAGGTTAGCAAGGTACGCTGGTGATTATATATGTAACCAAAGAAGTAATATTGATCGTTTCTTTGATGGGTTAAAACCATTTCTCCGTCGAGCATTAGTCTCACAATCCTTTTCATCGTACGAAGACATTGACTCATGTGCTATCAAGACCGAAAAGGAATTCTCTAAGTCTTATGACTTTAAAGCAAAGCAAGAGAAGAAGAGACCTGCTGATCAATCTGGGATTGGAAATAAGGGGAAGAAGGGAAAGGTTGAATATCCATCCTGTGGTAAATGCGGGAAGAAACACCCTGGTACTTGCTTGAAGGGAATGGGAGTCTGTTACAAGTGTGGTGAAAAAGGCCACCAAGCTCGTGATTGCAAGGGGAAGAAGGAAGCTACCAACGTTCAGTGCTACAATTGCAGGGAGATGGGGCATTATGAAAATGAATGTCCTAAGCGTCAGGAGAACTTACCTTAGAAAAGGCCAAGGGATCAAGGTCCGGCTTATGCTATCACTACTGCTGAGGTAGAAGCTCCGAAAGACGTGGTGGCAGGTAATTTAATGGTTTCCTCAAGTTTAGAAAATGCATTATTTGATTCTGGATCATCGCATTGTTTCATATCTTCCCAGTTTGCTAAGAAAATTAGATATTTCCAATTTGATTTAATAAGGGAGTTGTCAGTTAAAACTCATAAGGGAAGTATCATTGCAACAATGTTTTGTGAATCAGTCCCCATTAGAGCACATAAATTTTCTTTATCTGCTGATCTCATCGTCATACCAATGATTGAGTTTGATATAATCCTCGGTATGGACTGGCATTCGGACTATGATGCGAAGATTTATTGTAAGAAGAAAGAGGTTACGATTCTTGATGATAATGATAAGGAACACCTTATTTTTAGAGCAGAATCGTCACCACCTAATTCTTATTTAGATCCACCCTCAATAGCTCAACTAAAATCAATTATTGGGGAGGAAGAGAATGAAATAACTGCGGGTGAGGAAAGGAATGTTCAAATAGGGGATGTACCTGTTGTGAAAGAATTTGTAGATGTATTTCCGGAAGATTTACCTGGACATCCTCCAGAACGAGAAGTGGAGTTTTCCATTGATATAATTCCTGGATCAAGGCCTATATCGAAGACCCCTTACAGAATGGCTACTGTAGAGTTAGTCGAACTAAAGATACAACTAGAGGAATTGAGTGATAAAGGATTTATTCTCCCAAGTGCTTCTCCATGGGGAACCCCTGTTCTTTTTGTTAAAAAGAAAGATGGATATATGAGGTTATGTATCGACTACATGGAGATCAATGCTATAACGATAAAGAACAAGTATCACCTACCTCGTATTGATGATTTATTTGACCAACTACATGGAGCTCAATACTTTTCAAATATTGACCTTCGATCTGGATACCATCAGTTGTGTGTGAAGAAAGAAGACATTCCGAAGACAGCATTTCGAACCAGGTACGGGCATTACGAGTTTACTGTAATGCCGTTTGGATTGACTAATGCACCCTCTGTATTCATGGATCTGATGAATAGAGTTTTCGAGGAGTATCTCGATGAATTTGTGGTGGTATTTATTGACGATATCTTGGTATACTCCAAAACCTATGAAGATCATGAAAATCACTTGCGCATTATCTTGAAGACTCTGAGGAGGCATGAATTATATGGGAAGTTTAGCAAGTGTGAATTTTGGCTTCATGAGATTTCTTTTCATGGCCATATTGTCTCTAAATATGGAATCTCTGTTGATCCTTCTAAGACCAAGGCAATCCATGAATGGCCAGCACCTACGAGTATAACTGAGGTACGCAGTTTTATTGGTTTGGCAGGTTATTATCGACATTTCGTCCAGAATTTTGCCTGATTGGCTAACCCATTAACGAAGCTCACACGTAAAGGGGTTAAATTTGTTTGGACAAAAGAGTGTGAAGAATGTTTTGAAGAACTGAAGAAAAGATTAGTCAATGCTCCTATATTGACTCTACCATCGGGGAATGATGGGTTCGTTATTTATAGTGATGCATCGAAGAAAGGACTTGGTTGTGTCCTTATGCAGAATGATAGAGTTATTGCCTATGCATCACGACAGTTGAAAATTAATGAACAAAACTATCCTACTCATGATCTCGAGTTAGCAGCTGTGATCTTTGCTTTGAATATATGGAGGCACTACCTCTATGGTGAAAAATGTGAGATTTATATTGATCACAAGAGTTTGAAGTATATTTTATCCCAAAAAGAACTCAACATGAGGCAAAGGAGATGGCTTGAATTACTCAAGGATTATGATTGTATGATACACTACCACCCGGGGAAGGCAAACAAGGTGGCAGATGCTTTGAGTAGAAAAGACCATGGAGTTTTGAACAATATGAGAATTGAAAGGGATCCAATTTTCATTGATCTAGTAAAGATGGACATGGGAATAACCAGGGAAGGTGAAACATCAATGATTTTTCAAATGGTTGCCAAACCATCTTTACTATAAAGGATTAAGAGTTCTCAGACCGATGATGAAGAATTTCAGAAGAATATTAAAGCTGTGAATGATGGGAGAATGAGAGACATTGTGTATGAAGATGGAATTTTGAAATTCGGGAAGAGACTTTGTGTTCCCGATTTACCTGATCTGAAAAGGGAATTGTTTGATGATGCTCATAGTTCCAATTTCTCTATACACCATGGGAGCACCAAAATGTATAGAGATTTGAAGGAACATTTTTGGTGGGACAACATAAAGAGGGAGATTGCTGATTTTGTGTCAAGATGTATGGTTTGTCAACAAGTGAAAGCTGGAAGGCAACATCCTGGAGGAGTCATGCAACCTCTTCCCATACCAGAGTGGAAATGGGACAATATTACGATGGACTTTGTCATGGGGCAACCAAAGACTCCTAGAAGGAACGATGCAATATGGGTTATTGTTGATCGTCTTACCAAGTCGGCACATTTTCTTGCTATAAGAGAAGATCTACCCCTGGAATGTCTAGAAAGACTATATATTAATGATGTTGTGAGACTTCATGGAGTACCCCTATCGATTGTTTCTGATCGTGATCCCCGTTTTACTTCAAGATTTTGGAAAATTCTTCAGAAATATCTGGATACTGAACTTCATTTGAGCACTGCTTACCACCCTCAGACAGATGGACAATCAGAACGGACTATTCAAACCCTAGAAGACATGTTGAGATCCATCTCACTTGACTTTCAGGGTATGTGGGATCAATATTTACCACTGGTAGAATTTTCCTATAACAATATCTTCCATTCAAGTATTCAGATGGCACCATATGAAGCATTATACGGAAAGAGATGTCGTACACCAACCTGTTGGGATGACGTCGGTGAAAGAAAACTTGTAGGTCCAGAACTGGTGGATGAAACGATAGAAAAGGTGAAGGTAATCCAAAATCACATCAGAGCAGCTCAAAGTAGGCAGAAGAGCTATGCCGATAATCGAAGGAAGGATTTGGAATTTCAAGTCGGTGATCATGTTTTCCTAAAGGTATCTCCATGGAAGGGAGTCATACGTTTTGGTAAGAAAGGTAAATTGAGTCCCAGGTACATCGGACCTTTCGAAATTCTAGAACGAATTGGGGTTGTAGCTTACCGATTGGCAATGCCGCCAAGTCTCTCCAAAGTTCACGATGTGTTCCACGTATCTCTGTTGAGGAAATACATGCCTGAACCAACGCATGTACTCACCTATGAGGAATTAGAACTGGAACCCGATCTATCTTATTGTGAAGAGCCCGTCAGGATTCTTGATACAAGAAAAAAAGTACTGAGAAACCAGACGACGCGTTTGGTAAAAGTTTTGTGGAGAAATAATAAGATGGAAGAGGCAATGTGGGAACCCGAGGAACTTATGATGAAGAACCACCCGAGTATTTTTATGCAGTAATACCCTAGAAATTGCGAGGATGCAATTATTTGAAGGAGGGGAGAATGCAACACCCCAAGCTTCTATGGTACGCTTCTCTTTGAATAATGTGATAGCGTGTGTTGTACGCAACACCGAGTTCTAACACACCTTAACCAATCAAACTAGCCGTTATGAATAGTAATACCTACTTTTTGAAATCATATATATTTTATATTTCAAAATGGACTTCATTTTTGGATTCGGAATATTGAAATTATCCTAGGGTGAAATTTTGGTACTTTTCGGATAACTTTTATATTTTGATGAATAGTGAAAATTACTAAATTTTAATTAAAATCAACTTTTTTAATCAAAATAATTAATATTGATAAATTATGAATTTGAGTGGTTTTAAAGTATATTTAGAATATATTTTTTCCATTTAATTTAATGTTTTTCATTGGACATAATTTCACAATTATACCAGACATAAACAAGTGTCAATCTTTTGATAGTTATTATCTCTTAAAAACACTCTTTTTATTTTAACAACGGGAATTAATTTTAAATTAATTTCTGCCACTTCTGTGTTTTGAATTTGGAAAAATGGATTACATATTTGGAATCAGGATGTCCAAATTATGTAAATAGGAAACTTTTATTTTTACACATTTTGAATAATTACTGCGGTAAATATTTTATTTACCATGGTTAAAGGATAAATCCGGTAAATAAGGGTTAAAAAATAATATTATAATAATACAAAATTACCCTAAAACGTGTCCTAACCTTGTTGGTGGACACATACCCGACCATGGGCATCCTTGGGTCGATTTGGGGACCCCTTAGTGCCACTTGTATGTGGTAGGGACACATTATATTAATAAAGTTAAAATAAAAATAAAAATGGCATAAGCTTACATCTTTTAGAAGAACAATTTTTACATAGGGTTATACATCTTGGATTTTCGATTATAAATATTCATTAGAAAGCTAAAACGATTTCCTACATAATGATATTTTATTTCTAATTTTTAGACATCAAATAATTTAAATTATTAATGACACAATAATGATGCAATGTTTACTTCATTATTAAGTCATTTAAATAAATAAGATTATAATGATTAAAATATTATCTAAAACCTGTCCAATTCTTATTGGTTGATGTTATTTAGAAAATGAGTCATCTCATCTTTGACCTCAATGATTTTTGGACCATTATAAACCGAATATAATTATATTATAAAGTAATACTTTCACTCTTTCCTAAAGTGCCCCTCCTCTCCCTTATAAAAGGAGACCACTTCTACTCATTCCTCACACCTCTCAAGCCACTTGGCTCGTCCAAACCCTGCCCAAATACTCTCCCAACTTCACTCACTACAACCTAGAGGCCTTAGTTTGATTAGAAAGCCATCCTATGGATCCCTTTTGATCAAATCAAAAGGAAGAACCCGAAGAAGAGGTAATGTTTTCACCAACCCTTTTCAAGTTCCTTTCTTCTTCCACTTCTTCTTTCTTTGTTCTTACCATTCAAAAATAATAACTCCAGTATCTCACATATACTGTGATGTTATTATAAATATGGTACAACCATATTCAGTATTCTATCCACCCTTTGAATAACATGTCACCATACGTGTGTACGTACGGCTTACCGTCTCTACGTCGTGGTGTAATTGTTATTCAATATATTATTATTTGGATGGGTATAATAATGATTTGCAACTCATGTAAATAATAAATATAACATGTTAATTATTATGTATATATGATATAACATCCATTTATATATTATTTTAATATCAAAAGAATGATATTGTCGCTCGTGCGTACGTACGGACTACCGTCTCCACAAACGCGATAAGATTCATTCTCCATCGTATCCATTCAAGTATAATCATCATTTGATGATTTAAAAATGATGTTTAAGGACATTATATCATTCTGGATATAAATAATATACAACCTATCCATTACAAACATGGCTTACGTAACAAAACATATAAAATAAAACAAGTAAGTTAACACCTGAAACAACGATAATACTAAGATATTATTATCAAATCAATATTAAAAGATCATATATGATATCATATTAATGTATATGATTCTTTTATAATTTAATAACAATTATTTCACCATTATACAGGAGGTTAACCTACCCCAACCAAGGAAAAGTACAAGGTAAGGGTTATTTCACAATCTCTTCATTACCCGAGGTTGTTTATACGTAATAATCTACTGGGATCTCGTTATCATCCACATCCATGTTTCTTCAAAATGTATTTCAAAACATTTTTAATATTTAAAAGAATATGGGTTAAAGTCATTTATACCCTTTTTTGACTTTTTATAAGCGGTTTATAAGGGAATCTTTCCGTCGTTTTCCAAACAAGGTGCTTTTTAACCTTTTCGACAGAATTAAGATAAGAATGTTTTTTTAACTTATACGGCGGGTGCGGTTATTTTCCGCCGTTATAAAATCGTCAAAGCTTCCCTTACAAGCTTATAAGAATATTTTCAAAGAAAATGTTTTATTTTATAAATATATTTCTCTTAAATGATTTCAAAATAGAAAGTGATATTTCTTTAAAAAGAGTTTTGATTTCATCTATGTCAACATCCTTTAATGGATTTTACGCTTATTTGAGGATGATATATCATGATACAAAACTTTTATATTGTATTGAAGGTTTTGTGATATGTTTGACTATGGATGTGCTATTTTTTTTATACCATTCATGGTTTATGGTGAAAGTATTGACATTTCGTATGCTAGTTTTAATATGAATGTTTGTGTTATGTTTAAACCATTTCATATGGGAATGCATTGGACTTAATATGTGACGGGTGGAGCCCGCTATAGCTCCTCGATGCATCGGTAGGTCTCATGAGACAAACTAGTGTCTTGGCACAAGGCCTTGGAAAAATCTTATTTGTAGTCTTGGAACGAGGCCTTGGCTATGTGGTTATGATAGTCTGGCATTATGCATTCCATCATTATGAAAGTGGTTATTGATATTGCATGTGATTATTTGATTAACAGAATATCCATGTGAATAAGTAAATGGAATTATTTCATTTTATTTATGCCATACTTTGTTGAAGTTAAATTTTAAAAGGTTTTTGTTTTAGTTATACATTGCCTTAAATGTTTATTCTTATTTATGAAAGTTTCTGCTATATTGTTATCCTTACTGGGAATTTGAGCTCACCCCTTTTCTATGTTTTATTTTTCCCAGGAAGTGAATAAGTAAGTTATGAATGACCTGCAGGGATATTATGTGGGGATATGAGTGTGTATTATGGAGACAATATGTTGTTGTAGTAGTTTTTAGTTTTATGATGTAATGTAAAACTTATGAATATATCTAGTGTTTCCAAGGCTACTAAACCAATCGGTCTTTCGAGATTTGATCTTTCTTGTGATCATGCCAATGTTATGTAATAATGCACCGACTCTGGGTAACTGGGGTCGGGGCGTTACACACATTATTTATTGTGAAATCCAATTTTTATAAATCCACCATAGTGTCATTTTATGGGTAATTGTCACAGTATTCTATTTTAGTATAATATTGAAACTAATTTAAAAAAATTCATAATTTTTTAATTTAAATATTATATTTTTATTTTGTATTTCCCAATAACATTTCAAAAAATAATTTCAAATTTGGAATTAATATTTTTAGTATTACTGATATCTTGGTACATATTTAAACTTTTGGGATCCAAAGATCAAACCATCATTTGGAGGCCCGATATCAGCAAAAAATTCAGGCCATGGAAATTATGGACAGATCTAGACACAATTAAAGAATGGATTATATCCTGAATGAGGCTAGTCCAATGATGTTAGAAATCAAAATTAATCTTTAATAATAATTAATTAATAACATTCATGGAGGATTTATACAATAATATTACATTTTTAAGGTCATTTTGGAATGGAATTATGATGTTTTGGAATACAAAGTGTCTGTCCAGACAAGAAATAGTTCAAATTAAATCAGACATATATCTATCTACACGAGTCAAATAAAGATTTTTTTTGGGGTCGATAGATAAGATGTATGTGAGAATCATTCAAGTACACAATTTCACATTATTTAATTTATTGTGTCTAAAACATAAAAACATTTAGAAGATAATTTTGGAGTGATTATTTCCCCCCTCATTAAAAATGTACTGCTTCTTCATTTCAAATAGTTAGAAAATTAGGGGAAGCCTTTGATGGAAATTTACTATAGATTTGTATTTTTTTTACATTATGTTATATTATTTTTCTTTTAATATATTATTCTTATTATCCATACCCACTTCTTCCAAAAAATTTATTTTAATGTGTTCTCCTACCGTATTTCCCTTCTCAACTCCTTCAAAAATTGAGAACTAACATTGGTGCTGGATCAAGGTGGGTAATGGAGATTTGATAGAGTTATATTAGAAATTATTTTCTATCAAATTATTCTATTATGGGAGTTTTGGTTTTGGTTAAATCAATTACAGTGAGCAGAAAACCTGTTTTCCCTATTGTTTAAATTCTTCTTGTATTGTATCAATCATTCTATCCTATAATATCTAAATTGTGCATATAGTGGAGTATAGAGTAGGTAGTGATGGTTGGTGAAGAATCATCATATATGAAATTCATAAGAGAATTTCCCTATATACAGAGTACTTTCTATGGGGTGATCACATTTCAAATGAGTAGGTTTAGCGTGACAGGTCAGGATCACTACATTGAATTTAATATTGATACTCATTTCGAACAATGATATCAATAACTTGAACCTCATAATATATTTTTTCTTTAATTATATCTTAGGTAATTTTGTGATTTCATTGCATTATTATAGTAGTAATTTATATTTTATGTATTTTATAAATAACTTCATCTCTATATAAGTCAATGTGTATTTTATTAGTTAGAAATAAAATATTGAAAATATGAAATAAGTGCATGTGAGAGGCATCCATGAGAGATCCACTCTAGTTGGTACACTATATTGCATACTTAGGTAAATAATATATTGACTAGGGTAAATTGACAAAACCTCTATCTCTATTCCATAGCCCAAAATCCTGTAAACTGATACAACTCGCCAGGTTATCACAAGACCTTTGGCACACATCATTATACGCTAGAGGCTCTTGAGTAGCATAGATGGTCTGAGTGATGGTATGGGTCTATGAGATCACCTTATAAAATTATAAATGACCCTTTTTTATAGTACGTCACTCTTTTACCCATTACCAGTATACCAGACAACCACTTATTCCATGTGAAAAAATAAAAAAGTTATCATTATTTTAATTTCATCACACAATATATTCTTCAAACTCATTTATTATAGTATCTATGTCATAATAATTCATTTATGCACTTAAAATTTCAATTTCCATGTTCACAAAGCAGCACACCACATGGGTGGCTTTTAACCCGATTCAATAAACCAAAACACATCAAAGAGGGAAACATGAGTGGTTCAATTAAACATTACCTAAAAAATTTATCTTTTCAAAAAAGAAAAACTATTTGGGAAACACAAAAAAACCCAACCACATCCACATACACATAAATAAACAACAAGACTATGTAATATATCTTATAGACAACATACTTCAATCCGAAGAAAAATACTCACTTAAACCTAGCCTTTGATAAAAATTTGAACACCCTTAAACACCCCAACCAACATAGCACTATAAAAATCTTTTTTTTTTTGAATTTTGAAAAAGAATAAAAACTATATAATTATTTATTAAAAAATAGGTAAGTTAGAGGGGTGTTATAATCATCTGGAGCATCAATTCACTTCCACTAGTGCTCCAAAATGCATAAAAAATGATGCAGATCAATCCTTCATAGGCTGGCGGATATTTGATTCATCACTAGGGTTTCTAGGAGAATAATGGAGAAAATTATTGAGTTACAACACTTAAGTATTGAGAATTAAAATGGTAAAATCCCACCTTTTAAGGGGTGCAAGTTTAAAAAATTGTGTGCCAATCGTGCACAACCCATTCTCCACGAAGGTGCATGGAAGCACTATTACCTGGAGATCATGCATAGTCTGAAAAAATATGTGATTACCATGCATGGTGGATCATTCCAAGCCCATAAGGTTTATAGTTCCCCTATCTTGGTTTCATTAACCATTGCACCCCACCTCCATGAATACATGGTTAGGGAGTACAGTTACTAATAACCATCCACCAACCATGTATCATGAACTTGATGACCTCTTTCTCCCTTGTTTCCTATTTGGAGCCCCTAGAACAGTCTTATTCCTCCTCATATACACAAAATAACATTCATTACCCAATGTTATTGTATATAATATATACTTTTAATCAATAAAATGTCTCAAAGGAGTCTAGAATCTTAAAACATCTCCATCTTATAATGGATCATCCTCGTGATACACTCCCAAGCACCACTGATCTTCCAATGTAAAAATATAAGGACACTAGGATCACATATTTATCTCTATATTCCATGATTCATTCTGAACATTACCATGATACAATAAAATACTGCCACAAATGAATAATCTTACATTCCAATACTTTCTCACATTGATTCTAAATGAAAACCAGATGCTCTTAAATGGATTCATTATCCTCAATATCAACACCATCAAAATCAATAACATGAGTTGGGATGGGGTGATACTGATAAATCATTGACACATATAATCCATCGTGAAATATGTTATACCACTATGGAAGATCCAATTGATATGTTAATGGAATGATCCTATCTATAATCTCAAACATCCCCACATACGTAGTTTCTAAATTACCCTACTTTGGGATCCTTTTGTGACCCATCCATGGAGACACCAGAAGAAACAAACGGTCACCCACTATATACTCAATAGGACTACAACACTGATACACATAAATATTCTACATAGAATATTTCATATCCATATATTTTTTAATCATCTAAACAAATTCCATTATTTTCTACATGAGACTCAGCCCCATGAAAAATGGTTCTCCAGCCTCCATCCAACGCATTGGTGATCTACATGGAATATAATTGAATGCCTCATATAGTTCATTTTGAATCGTTTCCTATTAACTATTGTTATAAAAGAACTCACCATGTAAAAATTTCTTCTACCAAGATCCAGAAAATTTGAAAACAAATGACCACAACATTTCCTCTATTAATTTAATGCTATGCTCCAATTTTCATTTCATCTATGGGTAGGATACTTTTTTCAAAAACACCTGGGTACAAAACACCTTTTTGAGCCCCTTACAAAAAACATTAATTAAAAAATGGAACCATATCTAAAACTATATTACATTTAAGTATATTAAACAACAATACCTCCCAGATATACATCCCAGCCAATAGGTTAATGGAGGAGTTTTATTGAATCAGTATGAATTGTTCCACATTTGTCAACTGATCCAAAAATAACCAGATTGCATCATTCTTCCGAGGCACCATCAAAAGACCAACTATAAAACCCATCATCAAATTATCCCATTTCTATTAAAAAATAGTAAGTACTTAAAACATACAACTCAATAACTGATGTTATACCTTCACCTAATGACATGAATCTTTCATCATCTTTTCTCGTCACTAACCACCAATAATATCAATGAAGACCACAATAAAATTTTTCTAAAACTGGATGCACATACCACTCTGACGCATGGATCTCAATCATAAACTCTTCTCACATACAAGTAAAGATGGAAACCTAGAGAGGAATATAAACGTTCTCACCATCACCAAAATTCTAACCATAAGGTGACACAACACCTTCAAGAGCTTACCTCTAGAAAAAACACTCTGGATACTCAAACTTCCATTCAATGATCTAGATCAGATGCACAGACTCAACCATTATGGATGAAATGGTCATTTTTTCATACCCATCCTATACATCCAGATTCATTTTATTAAACGACTCCAACATCCACCGCTCTGAAATGGATTCTTGAACTTCTTGGTTTTGAGTCTTCTGACTCAAAGCATCTGCAATAATGATACCCTTTCTTGATGTGTATATCATCTCAAAATGAAGGAGTGTATATACAAAACCCATAACCACATCTCAATATTCAAATAAAATTGGGATAATATATACTTAAGTATTTTATGATTACTAATGAAATTAAGTCGTCATACAAACAAGTAATTCCCCAAAAACATTAAGTCATAAACTATCACAACCAAATCAAGGTCATTTTTAGCATAATTTCATTCATGAGGCCTCAACATTCATGACCCATACACCAACACCTTATCTTTCAGAATAAAAAAACTCAAGAATGAAAACTAGAAACATTAAAAAACAATTTATACTCTTTATGTGGCTTGGGAGGGATCATAATCATGTAGTAGTTAACCACTTAATTAACTTCTAGAAGGTATTATCACATGCCACATAGCATTCATACATGATTCTATTTGTGGTTGAACCAAAAAATGGTGTCTCAAAGAAGAAACTTTCCTTAATAAACCATGGATAATAACACAACAAAGCTAGAAAACTTCAGATATCAAAAACATTCTTGGTTAGATCTCATGAAATAAATTATTTCACATTCTATGGGCTAGAAATACCTTTCTTAGAGATGATATGAAGTAAAAAAAATTTACCCTGTAAACCCCAAAAATGTCATTTTAATTTCTTTTCATATAAAATTTTCTCTATTATTATACTCTAGATTATAGAGACCTAGGCCTAGATAGCCTGAAGCTAGTGTCTACCATCAATTAAATTCGTATTATGACAAGGAATAAATATTCGAAGGACCGATTAATTTATTTTTCTGGAGAACTCAATACATAAATGAGTATTGTATTAAAATGAATACACTAATTTCAACTACAAATTTCTTATTTTATAATAAAAAAAACTTTTGGAATAACTAATCCATGTAGTTAATTCATGTATATCATTCATAGTATACTTCTTGGATTCCTGGGGATAGAAACATTATATAGGTGAGCTCAAATGCTTAGCAAGGGAAAAATATAGAGGAACCAATAATGAATCATTATGAATAGTAAATATTGCATGGAAAATAATTGAGTACACATGACATTTAATTATTAAACAAAATATAAGTATGTAGAAAATTATGGAAACATAGTAACGACAAATATATGCAATTTAAATCACTAGATAAGGAAAAAATAAATAAGGAATGTTAATTAACTAAAATGCATTCCATTTAATCAATGAACTAAAATGAAATGTATCAATATATATGTTTAAACAAAATCTCATAGATAAATAATAACAGAAACAAAATTGAAGAAAATGATTAATTATTAGATGTCATGTTTCCCAAGCACATGATACCTTTACCGTCTAGAGACAGTATAAGTTTTCTAATTTTTCCAACTAATTCATCCATAAAGACAACTAATGCATTGATGGGATTTTATTAACTTGTACCCTCCCTGTAGGATTTCCTTAAATTGTCCCCAACCCGTGAATTTCATTTGTTAAACATTCCTCACATTAAATTAATAATATTCCTTTTCTAATATTTATATTGAATAATATGCAATGATTTTTTAGTATTTTCCCAAATAATAAAATATTATTAAACGTAAAAACTGTATGAAAATGTTATATAGTTTAGGAAATAATCATTTCCCAGAAAAATGATATGGATATTTAGTGGAACTTCAATGACAACTAATTATAAAAAATTTAATATTTCAAGGGGACTAAAATGAATCAAGGAAGTGAATGTGAATAACATCAGTGGACAAATCAATCATAATCCATCCGTTTTGATATTATGGATGGAATGAATACACCAAATCATAAGTGGAGTAAAATAAAGGGTTATTATCCTTGAAGAATCGAAACATTGTAAAAATATATTTTAAAAATATTCATGAGGAAAATATATATTTGTTTCGAAAACACATTTGAAAATAATTATTCTTCAGAATCATA
Organism: Viscum album; assembly: GCA_963277665.1. Taxonomy (NCBI): domain Eukaryota; kingdom Viridiplantae; phylum Streptophyta; class Magnoliopsida; order Santalales; family Viscaceae; genus Viscum; species Viscum album. Next base: position 1,173,201,520 of record OY728153.1, on the reverse strand, counting down.
TTTTAAAAAAATTTCAGGAAAAATTATCCACTAAAAAATGAAATGGAATCACCAAAGGAATTTTGGATGGTAAATATAAACATTCAATAAAATATAAAAATAACATTCTATTTTAATGGTAAAAAAGTAAGAAATATGCCTTGATCAGAAAGAGACAAGAATATCCCTTTGGAAAAATTAGTAAAAGGGAAAATAGTGTAATATTTGTTTTTTAAAAAAAAATTTAAAAAATTTTGAAAATATTTAAATAAAGTATGTCTTTATAGGAAAAGAGATTCTTTGACTAAAGAATGAAATGAATTTTTGTTTTCCTAAAATCAATTTAAAAACACTTTGCAATCTTAAGAGTGGAAAATGTTAAAAATAAAAGAAAATGGACATGAATAACCAGAATAGATAAAATTAAAGGTTTTATTGATAATGTTAATAAAATATAATTGAATATAAATACTAATGAAATATTATTACAATTGTTGTTGAGGAAAATTATCATTACTCATTTTGAACTATACCATGCCAATTTGAAACATTTTAAATCATAAAACTCATAAGTAAATAATATTAAATGAAAAATTAATATACCATGGAGATAATTGGATTAGTGATATAGTATAAAAAAGGATCAGTAGACACACCATAGAAAATATGTAAGTCTTGTACTTGAAATTTATCTCATAAATGAAAAAATGTGAGATGATAATCCCTTACCTTGCATTTCCTTTTGGGAGAATGTCCTTTAAATTTTTGTATAATAAAATAATGTTAATTTTATAAATTATTCTAAAAGAAATTCATGTTAATTATTAAATTTATTTCACAAATTTCTATGTTGTATTAAACTAGTCAAACAATTAAATTTATATCGGTTTTTTGGACAAAATTTGGTTAATGTGTCAAAAAACATCTTCGGTAGGACAACTATGTTCTAATAGGTCATTACATTACCATATCGAAAATAATAATCATGAAATAATATTATATTTATAATTAAATTATTCTTTTAATATCATACATTAAATATGGTAATAAAATGATATAACCTTACAATCCTAGAAACGGTAGGTCATACCTACGCATGAGTAACATTCCTATTTTTTTATGATCATTGTGGAAAAAATGTAAGTAACTAAAAGATTTAAAATATGATATTAATATATAAAATTCTATATTATTTAATAATATATTCATATATGTATAATTATATGATGTAAAAGGAATCACATCAAGTCATGGAGGCAGTATTCCACATATCCATGAACGCTGTTATCTATATTAAAGCGTAAGAAAGGTAAGAAATAAAATGATATATATTATATTTAAATAAATATTATTATTTAATTAATAATATGTAAAAAAAATTTATTGTCTCATATTATTAATTTTAACCATAATTTTATATTCCATGTATTGTGTGAATGAATCACATGACTTTGAGGGGGCGATAGTCCAAACTTCCACGAATGATGTTATCACATTGGAGTAAAAAGGATGGTATTAAATGTGTTTATTATAAAAGGTAATAATTATAATAAATATATAATAAATATCATATTTAAAATATAAAACTATATTTTATTTACCATGGGACTCCATGAGAGGAGGTAAGGTAGAATTGAACAATCATCGTTTCGTGAGGCAGTAGTTCGCATTATACAGAAACAAAATGTTCATCAGCCATTAGATGGACGTGTGTGTCATTTTAGGTCAAACCCATAGAAAAAAAATAATATATCTTATATAATGGTGTTGTTATTTATTCATCAAATAAGAATATTATTAGGAGTATAGAATGGAAATGATACTAAAAGTCAAGAGAAGGTGTTACCTCTTAATCGGGTAACAACATTTGGTTTATACCAAAATGATTATTTTTATTGATTACGTTCCAAAGGGAGGCATTAAGGATGAACGGTGATTTATAGGAAGCTATTTGTGATGTGATTTTCAAATCCTATGTGGTTTTATAGGTGTGATGAATGTGGTGAGGTGGTGGACTTTTATAGGGAATGAAAATGACTCACTTGGAATATTTGGAAACAAGTTCGATGTACACATTTTATTATATAGAAAGTCTTAAAAACAATCATAAATAAATAATGATAGGTTAATGTCTAAAATTATCAACTACGAATGGGTGTTGGAAAAGTTAATAGGTCATTTGGACCCATATGTTAATGGTTTAGTCCTTTATTATATTTAATTTTACATTAACAATTGTAATTAATTTTAATCACATTCACTATTTTTTTGGATAAAAACAAATCCAGTATTATTAAACATTATAAATTATTATTATTCATAATATGAAATCCCCTTTTCCAATGTACTGTCACATAAGTGGGTGAAATTAAATTATAGTTAATCCTACAAATGGGATGAAATGTTGGATTTTAGAGTAAAAATGTGTTAATGTTTTCTATGATTTTATAATAAATTTCATATTGAAACTGATTAAAATTAAATTAATTAAACTAATATATAGAAATATTATCTAATTAAACATTTAAAACAATTATATGTATAATTTATGAATTTAAATAAATTAATTGAAAAATAAATTTTGAACAAAAATTTGTTACTTTTAACAATATATTTAAAAATTATATGTTTCTAAAATATATATAAAATTTACCATTACCAAATTTTTTTATATATATTGAAAATATGATGTTTATTTTTAAATGTTAAATAAATTAATGTTTTTTATTTCAAATTTAAAAAGGTTTCACTATTAAAAGGCTGTAAAATTACCTTAAAATATAAGTTTTTTTTGTAGAAAATTAAATTTGTTTTTATCTTATGAATATCAACCCTAATGGATCTATATAGGAATTTTTTATTAAACATATTACATATTTATTTAATTTAAATATTTAAATTATTTTAATTACATTAATTTATTAGGATAAAATAGCTCTTTGTGTAAAAAATAGATATATATATAAAATTTCATCCAAATTTATTGGTTCGAATATTCAATTTGATTTTATTTTTATCCAATGATGTAATATTATATTTTTATAAATAATTTATTTTCATAAGATAGTTAATAATATTCATAACTAATATCATAACTTCTAGGTTATATCATATTATATTAAATAATAATATTATAATAATATATAGTTATTTGGTGAAACGTGGTATTGTGTAATAAGAAAGATATTATGGAAGGTCTCTATAGTGTTTAACTAATGATATTGAGGATGTTTCCTATTGAGTGTAACTCAAGCTATCATGGAAGTTCATGCTTGTGTGTAACAAATTCTAACTTGGTGTTTCATGCATCGAAATATATAGAATTTATTTTAAATAGTAAATATATAATAAAGTATATGGATATTATTATACCTTACACTCTAGGTGTCACGTTTCATACATGATATCGAATATAGGGTTCATACATTAGTTTTTCAGGGTTTCACAAGGACAATATTGAGTCATTTGGCATGATCATTATGATTCTTTTAGTTCACTGAGATATTATTATCAAAACAACTACTAATTGATTCAGTTATAGGTGAATGACATTGTTCAATAGGTCCGTTAAAATTGCTAGTGCTTTGACAAACCTGAATGCAATAAAAAAGTCATATAACCCCTAGAATGTATTTAAGGCAGTCATAGGTATATCATAAGGTCTCGCCTTCAACTGATAATAGCCTAATCATAATCCAATATTAGATAACCAACAATATCCTCTCAATTAGTCAAAAAGATCATTGATTCATGGATGATGGATTATTTTCATAACTAACATTTGATTTAACTTTTAGTGTTCGACGCAAAACCAAAATGATTTATCTTCCTTCTTAAAAAATATAACTACTGATCCACAAGGTGACATTATCAAAGTAATGAAACCTTTAATCTCTATTTATTCTAGATGAGTTTTATGATCCTCAAGTTATTCTTGTTCCATTATATATGGTGGAATATAAACTCATTGTCCTCTCAGAAGCAATTATATCATAAACACAATATATCTCTAAGGTGGTATCCTCAACAAGTCCTCATTAAACACATCCTTAACCTGATCCATGAATCAAAGAAAGACAAGCTTCCTTACTCCTCTATCATCAAGAATATGATAAGCCACTTGGGTTGTGAGTTCAAGCAACTGCTAAATAATAAGGCCTGAATAGCATGCTCGAATATATCACTCAACATGATGAATAAAATAATTCCCTTACAAGTAGGTGATGGATCTCCTATAGTGGTAAGATTCAATATGGAACTTGTACAACATTATGAAATTTTTCCGAGTATCTGGTCAAAACCTATCACAAAGAGCACAAAAATGGTCCATAAGAAATGGTAAGCAATAACATCAAGGGAACACTCCTTGCATTATCATATGTCTTATTCTCACACTCAAAATGGTGTGTCAATGGAAATAACCCCATACATTTGTTCCACCCCTAGGACACTAAATCGCATGAATTGAGCATATAGAAAATAATTTGGGGAAACTATATCTAATAAAGGTCTAGAATGAATGGAAGTTATTAGAATCATACCTCACACAGTTGATGGTCCTGCCTTATCCCCCACGATGATTGATGAATGACATAAAGGTGACCTGATCTTATACCATAGGAATTGTTCTATGTCCCCGGTGTAGTATACCATGCTGATAAGGGATCCCTTAATTGGGAGTACCCAGTCTACCACCCAAACTGTTAAGTCCAGTAGAGCTCCAACTGCCTGCCTGATATGGGCTAACTAACTCCATACCTCCTCTCTAGACTGGACTCCACCATCTATAACTTCCTATTTGTCGATGGTTCCAATGGAACAATTTTACATTACCAATTTCTTCACTTTCTCGACAATCAAATTGTTTTTGGGGACACTAAACATTATTGTGTCTTGACATACCACATTGATAGAAGAAAACTCAATCACTACCCTAAGAATATGGTTCTATTTTCCCACAATTCAGTCCACCATTACCCTACTAAATACTCTAAAAGATTCAATTATTATGTTAATAATCTATAACACTGATTTTCCTAACTAGAACATCATGTCCACCACCAAAAAACTCCTTATGGATTCCTTCATAAAATACGGCTTGATCCACCAACTCAAAAACCACATTAAGAAGTAGTTATCCACGTGGGAGTTGATATCCTTTCTATGTTCATCTTGGAAGTGTTTCTATCTATCTAAATCATCCCCTTACAACACGTGAAAACCCCATTTTAGGTAATTGATGTGACAAACATAATCCATCACTATCATATCCCCCTTGGTCAAACTCATAATCATCATAAACTTCCACTACATCATGGACTCTGTATAGATGTTTTCTAGAAACGTTTTTTGGAAACCATTACACTACATACCATGTTCCTATTCAGTCTGAACCAAGACATACCAAAAGTACATTGCATACCCTTTCAACATGTGAGCCTCCTAGATTACTCTCTTCACTGTTGGAGTCACCATTTGATCAAGAATCATCGGTATGGGTTCCATCATAAAATAAAATGATTTAAGACCACCATCTCTAAAAAAGTCAGATTGTGTTGTAGATGAAACTCTATAATCACCTCAAACATACTCAGCAAAAAACTCAATGGGTGTCCTTCCATAATCTATATAAGATGATAAATGTTCTCAAAGAATGTCTCATGTCAATTATTCCCCTATATCACTTATGCTTTTTTCCCCGCAACTGGAAGAGAATTCTCACTAATATCATCTTATCACCAAACTAGAACACATCTTCCATTTGGAATTTATCTATAATTCCAAAAACACATCGTAGACCACATAACACAAAACATCTAAATTTTGTTAAATTTAAGGCTCTCCACCAGCCATAATAACCAATTTTTCAGACACTATCAACAATTGACAAAGTCTTGTCTCAATCTCTACCCTTAAAAATCCTTAACACGGGTCATGGTCAACATGGGGTTAACTAACACACACAATCAAAATACTTTTCAATAAATAACTATTTCATTTTTTTCAATTTTACACTAAAAATAATTATATTTTTATAATATTAACTTCATTACAATATATGACAATAATATTCTAATCCATTTTGAACATTTTATTAAGAATTACTCTTTGATATTTATTTCCCATTCTTTTCATTTTCCCATTTTCTTTACCCTAATTAAACACCACTTCATTAATGTTATCTAGGAGAATTAAAATTATTTTTTTTCTCATGTCCAACACTACATCCCAGTGACTTCCTACCATGATTCATTCCACCTATATCCCTATTTTTCCAAAATTATTCATAAATTATTAATGTTGTCCCATTTCAGCCGAGAAAAATATCATAAGATAGTCACATCACCCAAAAACATTATCACCAAATAGTGAATTATGATTCAAATATAAAAACACACATCAAGAATAATAATCCCACCATCTGTTTTTTTCTTCCATTATAAATGGGTTAACTACTCCCCTAGACGAGTTAATTTCTAAGACATTCAATATAATTATCTCTCATCTACCTTCACCAATTAATAATATAATATAAAATGAAAACCCCCATTGATACTACCTTGCAACACCGCTAACCGAAACCCACTAAACCTATTCCCTAAGGCCGACCATCACATCATCTAGGGAATGACTTCCTATAAAATAGAGGCTACCGACATGTATTGTGGGTCAAAAAGATAATGTGTGCAACTCCCGGACCCGAGTTACCCAGATTCGGTACATTGTTACACAACATTGGCATGATCACAAAAGATCAAGTATTGAAAGAATCGTTAGTATAGTATCCTTGGAAACACTAGATACATTCATAATGTTTACATTACATCATAAAATTAAAACTAAAACAACATAGTATCCATAGTACACACACATAACCCCTCATACTATCCCTATAGGTCATTCGTAAATTACTTCTTCACATCCTGGGAAAAATAAAACATTGAAAGGGGTGAGCTCGGATGCTCAGTAAGGATAACAATATATTTGAAACATTTATAAGTAATCATAAACATTTAAGGCAATGTATAAATTAAAAAAAGCCTTTTAAACATGAACTTCAGCATAATATAGAAAAAATAAAATTAAATAATTCCATTTACTTATTCACATGGATTTTCTACTAATCGAATAGTCACATGCAATATCAATAACCACTTGCATAATGACAAAATTCATAATAAAAGACTATCATAACCACGTATCCAAGGCCACGTGCCAAGACTACAAATAAGATTTTTTTGAGGCCTCATTCGAAGACACTAGTTTATCTCATAAGACCAACTGATGCTTCGAGGAGCTATAGCGGGTTCCTCCCGTCACTTATTAAGTCCAATGCATTCCTCATATTAATCGTTTTATACTTAATAAAAACATTCATCTTAAAACTAGTATACAAAATGTCAATAATTTCTCCATAAACCATTAATGGTATAAAGATAACACATCCATAGTTAAATATATCACAATACCTACAATACAATATGGAATTTTTTATCATAATAAATCAACATCAAATAAACATAAAATCCATAAAATGATGTTGACATAGATGAAATCAAAACTATTTGAGATAAATATTTCTTTTTTGAAATCATTTAAAAGTCACATAATTATGAAAGAAAAAATTTACATTAAAAGTATTATTATAATATTGTAAGGGAAGCTTGGAATATTTTATATTGGCTGAAAATACCCGCACCCTCCATATATGTTAAAAATACATTCTTACGTAAATTTTATCAAAATAGTTAAAAAGGACCTTGTTTGGAAGAAGACAGAAAGATTACTTTCTAAACGTCTTATAAGAAGTCAAACAAGGGTATAAATGACTTTAACCCATATTCTGTAAAATAGTAAGAATGTTTTGAAATACATTTTTAAGAAACATGGATGTGGATGATAAAGAGGTCCCAGTAGATAATTATGTATAAACCACCTCATATAATGAAGAGATTGTGAAATAAACCCTTACAGTGCACTTTTCCTTGGTTTAGGGTAGGTTAACCTACTATATAATGGGGAAATACTTTTTATTAGATTATACAATAATCATATACATTAATATGATATCATATATGATCTTTTAACATTTATTTGTTAATAATATCATAGTATTATCATCGTTTCAGGTGTTAACTCCCTCATTTTCTTTTATATATTTTGTTACATAAGATGTGTTTGTTATGGATAGGTTGTATCTTATTCATATAAAGAATGATATAAAGTACATAAAAATTATTTTTAATCACCAAATGACATTTATAATTGCATGGATACTATGGGTAATTAATCTAATCGCGTTCGTGGAGACGGTAGTCCGTACGTACGCATGAGGGACAATATCATTCTTTTGATGTTAAAATAATATATAATTGTATGGTATCTCATATATAATGTTATATTTATTATTTACATCAATTAAATATCATTATCATACCCATCCAAATAATAATGTTTTTGAATAACAATTTCACCACGACGTGGAGACGTTAAGCCGTACATACACATGTATGGTGACATGTCATTCAAGGGATATATAGAATTCTGAATATGGTTGTATGATTTTTATAATAACATCACAGTATATAGAATATTATGGAGATATTACTTTATAATGGAAATAACAATGAAAGAAGAAGTTAAATAAGAAAGGAACTTGAAAGAGGGTGGTGATAACATTACATCATCTTCAGTTTCTTCCTTTTGACTTAATCAAAATGGATCCTTAGGTTGGATTTCTGATCAAACTAAAGCCTTTACATTGAAGTGAGGGAAGTTGAGAGAATGTTTTTCATGGATTGGCCAAGTCAAAAGGCTTTTATGGTGTGAATAATTGGTTAGAAGTGGTGTCCTTTTATAAGGGAGAGGAGGGGCTCTATAGGAAAAACTTAAAGTAATAATTTATAATAAATTCATATTCGGTTTATAAGGGCTCAAAAGTATATTATTCAAGGTTTATGGTGGGGATGGGTCCGAATCCTTCAAACCAATAGATTTTATATAGGTTTGTGTCATTATATTAACCTTATCTTTTAGTTATAACTCTTACTTAATTAGATTGGCATTTACCATGTCAACTTGTATTTTTATATTATATAGTTAATAAAAATACTATATATATACAAGAAAACTCAAAGTGGTTCATTAATGATACACCTATCATTATATAAGTCTCCTAGCAGAACTGTTGATTTTTAGGAATTGAATATCAATTAATAATATAATATATATATTTAAAACTCTTTTATGTCAATTTTGACATTATTTGGTATTCTATTTTTGTGAAAATAATAACAGAATGATTACTTAAAAAACATAATTAAATCAATAATAACATGTTATATTATCCTATAAAATAAGTGTAATTCATAAAAAGTCCCAGATAACATTTATTTTGATATTTATAATATCAATTATTTTATTATTTCATTAATTAGGTAATTACTGCATCACCATTGTGTCATAAATAAATAAATTAATTTAATTTCCAAAAATTATAAATAATATATCATCATTTAGGAAATCATTATATATTCCTAATGAATATTTATATTCGAATTTATCTTATGTATAACCCTATATTAACAATGTTATAGTAATTAAATGTTGATTTTAACTCTTTTAACTCTTCTTTGAATTAAATAATAATAAATGTCCCAATCTAATACAAGCGGACTAAAATGATAATATTTTATTCCTCAGGTTGTTTTTAGTCGAGATACACTTTTCCGGTATAATTAGGACAAGTGTTAGGGTAATATTAATATAATTTTACCCTTAATTACCCTATTTACTTTTAACCGTGGTAAATAAATGTAAAAAGATACTATTCACCAAAAATTATTTTCATCTTATTGAGCCACATTTTACTCCTTGATATTAACCGGGCCTCTCATATTTTCGAAATTCCACTCACTAAAGCGATAAAATTATGTATTATGTGAATTTGCAAATTCTCCTAGCAGGTGGGTAAAAGTTGGTGAAAGTTCAATAAAATTATTATATAACTAAAATTATTCTAAACTAACTCCAATGAATTAAATTTAAATTATATAAGTAATATGTATCTCTTTTGGCCTTAATTAAATTTTGCTAAAATAAAAAATTATTTAAATAAAAATTCAGTTTTAAACTCTAACTCAGTGTTTTTCACTATTCATCAGAAATTGAATGTTTTCAGAAAGATACCAAAATTTCACCCTATGATAATTTCAATATTCCGAATCCTAAAATCATGTCCATTTTAAATGAAAAAATGTATAAAATTTCAATAAATGGGCATTAATATTCAGAATTGCTAGTTTGATTAGTTGTGGTGTGTTTTAGAACTCGAAGTTGCGTACAACACACGCTACTGTTTTATTCTGTGAGAAGTGTACCATGGAAGCTTGGGTTGTTACATTCTCCCCACTATCAAATAATTTCATCCTCAAATTTTCTAGAATTTTACCATGTGAAAATACTCTGGTGGTTTTTCATCATATGTTCCTCAGGTTCCCACATTGCCGCTTCTATTTTATGGTTTCTCCCTAGAACTTTTACCCGATGAGTTGTCTGGTTTATCAGCACTTGTTCTCTTGTATCAAGAATACCGACGGGATCACCACAATAAGACAGATCATGTTCCAGTTCTAATTCCTCGTAATAGAGTACATGTGTTGGGTCAAGCATGTATTTTCTCAATAGTGATACGTGGAACACATCATGAACTTTGGAGAGACATGGAAGCATTGCCAAACAGTAAGCTACAACACCAATTCATCTAGAATTTTGAAAGGCCATATGTACCTAGGACTCAATTTACCTTTCATGCCAAAACATATAACTACCATCCCTAGAGATACCTTCATGAAAACATAATCTCTTACCTTAAATTCCAAATCCATCCTTCGGTTGTCAACATATCTCTTCTATATACTTTGAGCTGCTTTGATGTGGTTTTGGATTACCTTTACCATTAGCATCGTTTCCTCCACTAGTTATGGGCCTACAAGTTATCTTTATGCAACGTCATCCCAACAAGTTGGTGTGCGGCATCTCTTTACATATACAACTTCATACGATGCCATATGAATACTTGAATGGAATCTATTGTTATAGGAAAATTCTACCAGAGGTATATATTGATCCCACATACCCTAAAGGTCATGTGAGGGAGAACTCAACATGTCTTCGAATGATTGAATAGTCTGTTATGATTTTCCTTCTATTTGAGGGTGGTAGGAAGTGCTCAAACAAAGTTCTTTATCCAAGGCCTTCTGAAGACTCTTCCAGAATCATGATGTAATATGTGGATCACGATCAGAAAAAATCGATATGGGTACTGCATGATGTCTTCAACTTCATTAATATATAGTCTTTCTAGACGTTCAAGTGGTAGATCTTCCCTTATAGAAAGAAAATGTGATGACTTGTTAAGACAACCAACAATGTCCCATATTTCTTCGTTCTTTCTAGGATCATTTAGTAGTCCCATGATAAAGTCCATCATGATATTATCCCATTTACACTCAGGTATGGGAAGAGGTTGCATGACTCTTCCAGGCTGTTGCCTTCTAGATTTAACTTGTTGACAAACCATTCATTTTGACATGAAATCTGCAATTTACCTCTTCATGTTGTCCCGCCAAAAATGTTCCTTCAAATCTCTATACATTTTGGTGCTCCCAGAGTGTATAGAGAAATTAGAACTATAAGCATCATCCAAAAATTCCCTTTTTTTGACCAGGTATATCAAGAACACAAATTCTCCTCCCAAATTTCAAAATTCCATCATCTGACACAATGTCACTAAAACTCCCATCATTCACATCTTTAATCGTCTTTTCAAATTCTTCATCATCGGTTTGAGAACTCTTTTTCCTTTCTAGTAAATATGGTTTGGCAACCATTTGAAAAATCATTGATGTGTCACCTTCAAGGGATATTCCCATATCCAACATTACTATATCCATGAAAATAGGATCCCTCTAAACTCTCATCTTATTTAAAACTCCATGATATTTTCTACTCAAAGGATCTGCCACCTTATTTTCCTTCCTCGGGTGGTAGTGTATCGTGCAATCATAATCCTTGAGTAGTTCAAGCCATCACCTTTTTCCCATGTTGAGTTCTTTCTATGAGAAAATATACTTCAAACTCTTGTGATCAGTATAAATCTCACACTTTTCACCATAATGATAGTGTCTCCATATCTTCAAAGAAAATATTACAGTACATAACTCATGATCATGAGTAGGATTGTTTTTCTCAAGAATTTTCAGCTCTCGTGATGCATACGCAATAACTCTATCATTCTTCATAAGAACACAACCAAGTCCCTTCTTCGATGTATCACTATAAATAACAAACCCATAATTCCCCAATGGTAGAGTCAATATAATATCATTGACTAATCTTCTCTTCAGTTCTTCGAAACAATCTTCACATTGTTTTTTATAAAAAAATTTAACCGATTTATGTGTGATCTTTGATAATGGGTTACCCAATTGGGAAAAATTATAGACTAAACGTCGATAATAACCTGCTAAACCAATAAAACTGTGTACCTCAGTTATACTCGTCGATGCTAGCCATTCGTGGATTTCTTTTGTCTTAGAAGGATCAAAAGATATTCCATTTTTAGAGACAATATCTCCATGAAAAAATCTCTTGAATCCAGAATTTAGACTTTCTAAAATTCATGTCTTCTCAGAGTCTTCAATATAATGCACAAGTTATTTTCTTGATCTTTGTAGCATTTGGAATATACCAAGATATCATCAATAAATACCACCACAAAATCATTGAGATATTCCTTGAAAACTCAATTCATTATATCCATGAATATATAGGGTGAATTAGTCAATCCAAAAGGCATTACTATAAACTCATAATTCCCGTAGCTTGTTCAAAATGCTATCTTTGGAAGGTCTTCATTGTTCATACACAAATGATGGTATCCAGATCGAAGTTCAATCTTTGAAAAGTATTGAGCTCCATGAATTTGGTCAAATAAATCATCAATGTGTGGTAGGGGATACTTGATCTTTATTGGTATAGCTTTGATCTCTCTGTAGTCGATACATAACCTCATAGATCCATCTTACTTTTTAACAAAAAGAAAAGGGGATCACAATGGAGAAATACATGGTATAATAAATACCTTATTACTCAATTACTCTAGTTGTTTCTATATTTCAACTAATTCCACAGTTTCCATTCTATAAGGGGTCTTTGATATGGGCCTTGATCTAGGAATTAAGTCAATGGAAAACTCAATTTCTCATTCTGGAGGATGCCCAGGTAAATCATCCGAAAACACAACTACAAATTCTTTCACAACGGATAAATCCTCTATTTGAACAGTATATTCCTCACCCACAGTTATATCATTCTCTTCCTCACCAATAATTGAATTTAGTTGAGCTACTGGGTGTGGATATAGATATAAATTAGGTGGTGATGATTCTGCTCTAAAGATAAGGTGTTCCTTATCATCATCATCAAAAATCGTAACCTCCTTCTTCTTACAATAAATCACTCCATCATGGTCTGAAATTCAATCCTTACTGAGGATTATATCAAACTTAATCATAGGTATGACGAGGCGATCAGTGGATAAAGAACATTTATGTACTCTAATGGGGACCGATTCACAAAACTTTGTTGCAATGATACTTCCCTTTAGAGTTTTAACTGAAAAATCCCATGTTAAATAAAATTGTAAATATCTAATTTTCTTAGAAAAATGGGATGATATGAAACAATACAATGAAACAAAATCAAATAAAGCATTTTCTGAACTTGAAAAAACCATTAAATTACCTGCCACCATGTCTTTCGGAGCTTCTTCCTCAGCAGTAGTGATAGTATAAGCTTGGCCTTGTTCCCTTGGTACTTTCTGAGGTATGTTCCCCTGAATCTTAGGAAATTCATTTGCAAAATGTCCAATATCTCTACAATTATAGTATTCCATGTTGACAAAAACTCTCTTTCCCATGAAATCATGAGCTTGGTGTCCTTTTTCACCAAAATTGTAACAGAATCCCATTCCTTTTAAGCAAGTACTGAGGTGTTTCTTCCAACATTTAATTAAGGTTGGATATTAAACCTTTCAACTCTTTCCCTTATTTCCATTTCCATATTGATCAACAGATCTCTTCTTCTCTTGCTTTTCTTTAAAGTCATAGGACTTATAGAATTAGTTTCATGTCTTGATAGCACATAAGACAGTGTCTTCATACGATGAGAAGGATTGTGAGACTAATGCTCGACGGAAAAAGGTTTTAACCCATCTATGAAATGATCAATCTTACTTCTTGGGTTACGTATATAATCTCATGCATTCCTTTCTATCCTTGTAAAGTTAGCCTCATATTTTGGGACATTCTCATCCTCCATTTGTCTCAGACTCAGAAATTGTCTTTCCATATCTACTCGATGGTCACGAGGAAAGTATTTTTCTAAGAAAATATCCTTGAACTCCCTATATTCCATATTTGATACTTCATCATCTTCCTTTATGTTTTGAATCAATGACCACTATTGATCAGCATCTCCAGTGATGTGATAAACTACCATGATAACTTTTTCCCTTTCACTACACCATAAGGCATGGAAAATATTCTCTAAAAAATTTATCGATTGCTCAGCTACTAAGGGATTTTTACTCCCATTGAATGTCGGTGGTTGTTTCCTCATGAATCGATCTAACATTGATCCTCCAGCTTATGGATCAGGGTGCTCTATATGGGTATGGTTATTATTAATAACCTGAGTGAGTTTTCCCAGTATGGTGATTAGCTGATCAGCACCAGTTGCATCACCAGCTCCACTATAATTATCTTGAGCCGGAGGGAAATCCTTATAGGGAGTGTTTGCACTGATACGGTTTCTATTTCTTGCACTATGAGCCATTTCTAAACAATTTCATAAACTAGATCAGTTTATGAATCAAAATACATAATTCCATACATGTAAAACACTTAACATAAATTGAAATATTTTTGGATATAATCCATAATCATAAAAAAAATGTTTTCTTTGAGGAAGTATATACTCATAAACCCTTCATAATGGTTTGTAATGAAAATGGGAATTATCCTAATCATATCCCCCAAGAATGTCATAACCAAGAGTGCAGTAAGGCCTGTTGTCGTGCACCAGTTCCCATTCGAGTCTAGCTCAAAGCGGTATTTTTGGGTTTTACTGCTAGGAACATCCTTTCCAGAGCTGCCACTACCTTCTTGTATCCAGACGGGGATTTGTTTCTCAGAAAACTCAGAAAATCTCTAAAATACCAAAATTCTAGGAAGTTCTTCTATACTAATCCTCAATTTCTATCTTAGGTCTACGTGCTCTAATCAGAGTTTATCTAAATATATCTTCCAAGGTTTGTACTAAACTTCCTCTGAAACCAAATGTAATACCCTGACCCCAGTTACCCAGAGTCGCTGCATTATTACATAACATTGGCATGATCATAAAAGATGATGTATCGAAAGATAGATTAGTTTAGTAGCCTTGGAAACAGTAGATACATTCATAATGATTATATTACATCATAAAATGAAAACTACAACAACATAGTCTCCATAGTCCACAAACATAACACCTCATACTATCCCTGCAGGTCATTTGTAAATTACTTCTTCACATCCTGGGAAAAATAAAACATTGAAAGGGGTGATCTCAGATGCTCAGTAAAGATAACAATATAGCGGTAACTTTTATAAATAAGCATAAACATTTAAGGTAATGTATTACTAAATCAAAATCCTTTTAAAATTGAACTTCAGAATAATATGGTAGAAATAAAATGAAATAATGCCATCTACTTATTCACATGGATATTCTACTAATTGAATAATCACATGAAATATCAATAACCACTTTCATTATGATGTAATGCATAATGCCAGACTATCATAACCACGTAGCCAAGGCCTCATGTCGAGACTACAAATAGGATTTTGTCAAGGCCTCATGCCAAGACACTAGTTAGTCTTATGAGACCATCCGATTCATTAAGGAGCTATAGCGGGTTCAACCTATCACTTATTAAGTCCAATGCATTCCTCATATGAACATGTTTAAAAATAACATAAACATTCTTATTAAAACTAGCAAACGAAATGTCAATACTTTCTCCATGAACCATGACTGGTATAATAATAACACATCCACAGTCAAAAATATCACAAAACCTTCAATACAATATGGATGTTTTGTATCATAATAAATCAACTTCAAATAAACTTAAAATCCATCAAAGGATGTTGACATAGATGAAATCAAAACTATTTGAGAGAAATATCTCTTTTTTTTAAATCATTTAAAAGTCACATAATTATAAGAGAAAACATTTACATTAAAAGTATTATTATAAGATATTAAGGGAATCTTTGACGATTTTATAACAGTGGAAAAAATCTGCACCCACCGTATAAGTTAAAAAGACATTCTTAACTTAATTTTGTCAAAAAGGGTAAACAGGACCTTGTTTGGAAAACAATAGAATGGTTCCTTTACAAACTACTTATAAAAAGTCAAACAAATGTATAAATTAATTTAACCCATATTCTGTAAAATAGAAATAATGTTTTGAAATAAATTTTTAAGAAACATGGATGTGGATGATAATGATGTCCCAGTAGATAATTCTATACAAACAACCTCGGATAATGAATAGATTGTGGAATAAACCCATACCTTGTACTTTTCCTTGGTTTAGGGTAGGTTAAAATCCTCTATAAGGGTGAAATTATTTTTATTAAATTACACAATAATCATATACATTAATATGATATCATATATGATCTTTTAACATTGATTTGGTAATAATATCTTATTATTATCATCATTTCGGGTGTTAACTCTCTCGTTTTCTATTATATATTCTGTTATATAACCCATGTTTGTTATGGTGTGGTTGTATCTTATTCATATCCAAAATAATTTCATGTCCTTAAACATTATTTATAATCATCAAATGAGAATAATAGTTTCATGGATACGATGGAGAATGAATGTCATCGCGTTCGTGGAGACGGTAGTCCGTACGTACGAACGAGCAACAATATCATTCTTTTGATATTAGAATAATATATAATTGGATGGTATATCATATATAAAGAATCATTATCATGTTACATTTATTATTTACATCAATTATATATCATCATCATACTCATCCAAATAATAATATTTTTGAATAATAATTACACCACGACGTGGAGACGGTAACCCATACGTACAAACGTATGGTGACATGTCATTCAAGGGATATATAGAATACTGAATATGGTTGTACCATATTTATAATAATATCATAGAATATAGAAGATACTGGAGTTATTACTTTAAAATAGAAATAACAAAGAATGAATAAGTTGAATAATAATGGAACTTGAACGAGTGTGGTGAAAACATTACCTCTTCTTCAGGTTCTTCCTTTTCATTTGATCAAAAGGGATCCATAGGTTGTCTTTATAATCAAAATAAGTCCTATATTTCAAATTTAGGGAAGTTTTGAGAATATTTGGGCCTGGGTTGTCTGATCCAAAAGACATTTAATGTGTGAATAATTGGTTAGAAGTGGTGTATTTTTATAACGGGGTGGAGTGACTCTTTATAAAAAACATAATGTGTTAATTTATAATAAATTAATATTCGGTTTCTAATGGCTCTAAAGTGGATTATTCAATGTATAAGGTGGGGATGGGTCGAAATCCTTTCAACCAATAGATTTTAGATAGTTTCGTGTCATTATATTAACCTTATCTTTTAGTTTTAAATCATAGTTAATTAGATTTACATTTACCATGTCACTTTGAATTTTTATATTATATAGTTAATAAACATGATATATACATCCATGCGAACCCAAAGTGGTTCATTAATGATACACCTATCATTATATAAGTCTCTTGGCTGATCCTTTGATTTTTAGGAATTGAATATCAATTAATAAGATAATATTTGTTTTAAAAACTCTTTTATGTCAATTTTGACACTATTCGGTATTTGATTATTTTGAAAATCATAACAGCATGATTACTTAAAATCAACTTATTTAAATCAATAATAACATTTCATATTAACCTATAAAATTAGTGTAATTCATAAAGTCTCAAATTACATTTATATTGATATTTATAATATCAATTATTTTATTATTTCATTAATTAGGTAATTTCTTCATCACCATTGTGTCATAAATAAATTAAAATATTTAATGTCTAAAAATTAAAAATAAAATACCATCATGTAAGAAATATTAATATATTTCTAATGAATATTTATAATCATATTTATCTTATTTATAACCCTATATTAAAAATATTTTAGTAATTAAACTTTGATTTTAACTCTTTTAACTCTACTTTAAATGAAATAATACTAAATGTCCTAATCTAATCCAAGTGGACCTGAATGATAATATTTTATTCCTGAGGTTGTTTTTGGTCAAGATAAAGTTGTCCAATAGAATTATTACATGTTCTAGGGAGATATTAATATCATTTTTACCCTTAATTACCAAATTTATTTTAACCATGGTAAATAAAAGTTAAAAGTAACTATTCACCAAAAATTACATCTATCTTATTGAACCACATTTTACTCTTTGATATAAACCACGTCTCTTGATGTTTCAAAATTACTCTCACAAAAGTGGTAAAATTATGTTTTATGTGAATTTTCAAATTCTCCCAGGAGGTGGGAAAAAGAAGGTGAAAGTTCAGTATAATTTTTATATATCTAAAATTATTCTAAACTTACTCCAATTAATTACACTGAACTTATATAGTTATTATGTACATATTTTGACCATAATTAAATTTAAATAAAATAAATAAATAATTAAATAAAAATTCGGGTTTAAACTATAACGAAGTTTTTTTCACTATTCATCAAAAATTGAAAGATTTCAGAAAGATACCAGAATTTCACCCATGGAAAATTTCGATATTACAAATCCAAAAATGAAGTCAATTTTGAAGGATAAAATGTATAAAATTTCAAAAAGTGGGAATTACTATTAATAATGGCTAGTTTGATTGGTTGTGGTGTCTGTTAGAACTCGAAGTTGGGTACAACACATGCAACTATATTATTCAAAGAGAAGCGTATCATGGAAGCTTGGGGTGTTAAAATGTGGGGAGACTATCTTATATTTTTCATAATAAGACATAGTAGATAATTCATGATGTATTAAAAAAATGGACAATAACATGAATTACCAAACACAACTGAAAACTGTGTACAAGACAAATTCCAAATAGTAAATATGACATGTCATGTCATACACTGCCATGTGTATGGAAAAATGAAAAATAAGGACAAAAAGACTCATAAAAATGGGTCCGAACTCCATGTCCAAATCCCACACCCATGTACATTCCATACCCATATCGTCCATCTAGCATAGAACATTTTCACTTATCATGGCATACAATCATGAAATATTTTGTGGTACCCAATAGTTTCCCAAGTATGGTGTGAGTAAAACATAGTAGACCACCACCAATATTTTATACAAAATACCAATTCTATACATGAATTTTATGCATGTACTAAATTAATAACATGTTAAAACAATGATAAACATAGACCATTAGTTAAAAAATTACATTAACAACTTTCACCATTTAATACATGGGTTATTAAATTTCATCAATTAAACAATGGAATATGCTGGAAAAACAATATAAATAATGGGATATGTAAATTTCTCTATCTTAAAATGGAATACATTTCACAAACAATTGCATCGCACTTACCTTTAATCCTCAGTCTAGGTATTCTCTTCTAATCCAACCATTAAGGCATAGACCCTCATTCTGGATCCCCCACTTATGTATTTTGAGGGTGTAGTTTATAACCATTGTCCAACATGAATAGTGGGATTAGAACTTCAAGTGAATATCACAAACATCACCAATATATGTTCACATTTCTCCCTAATCACATCACATGTATGAAACATAACAACAAAAATTCATCACATTCAGTGTTCTCAAGAAAATGTCATTCAATACATAGACATCATTATTCCTAAACATATTTACAAATTTTCATTCACATACTATATCCTAATTAACCCATTTATCATTAAAATTCCTTATCCAATTATAAAATGACCGCTTATTATTATCCACCACTCATTTACCCATTATCATTATTCAAAATAAACTCTTATGAAAAGATAAATACTAAACACAATTATAATTTGTTTCATTTTATCACCCATTATAACATTTCAACGCATTTAAAATGGGATCATTTTTATAATAACTCAGTTATTCAAATAAATTTTCATTTTTCAACTTCCAGAGGTGAATGATCCCATGGGTGTATCTTAAATAGTAAAATTTATCTTAGCATATTCCATGAGTAACTATGAATGGTTTAATTAAAAATTACAAAATTAATTTATTTTATAAAGAATTAAATTCAAATGAGGAAACAAAACAACACAAAATCACTAACACATAAACATATATTTCCAACAAGACTATGGAATATATATTTTAGAATATATAAAGAGATTTTGATGATGAGATCTCACATAACACAAGCCTTCGATTCATATTTGAACACCCTTTAAACCCCTTATCTATGATCCGCTAGAGAAAATGGATTTGGGATCTTAAAGATAAAGAAAAAAAATACAAGACCTAAACTGGAATAGATAATGGATAAGTGTGTTATACTCTACTAATGATTAAATTCATAACCAATATTTCTACACACATAATAGAAATGACAATGATAAATCTTTTTGATGTTTGGGGAGATTTTTTTCATCACAGGGCCTATTGGTGGAATAATAGAGGATAATTCCAAATTAGATAACTTATGGATTAATTGGAAGTAATGTTAAAATTTATGTTTTTAAGGGGTGAATGTTTTTGCCACTTGGTTGGAAAACTGTGTGCCAACCATGCACCACCCTCTGTCTAATAGTGGGAGATGCTACACAGTTGCTTGGGGATCCCGCATAGTTCGACAAACCATATGGTGATAGTATTGGATGGATCTATCCAATCCCACATGGTTTATCCTCACCCTTGCACATATTTAATAAAATGTGCACCCTACCTCTGGGAAAAAACCATTTGGGTACAAGGTTACTACTAAACCAACTCAAAATGTGGAACATGCACTAGATCATCATGTTCTCCCTTCTTTCATGTTTCAAACCCCTTAGACACCCCTAAGCTTCTACAAAGACCAAAAAACAATTAATTAACCCTATTAATGGTATTAAAAAAACAAATTTTAAACACGAACGCATCTAAAAGAATACCTAATTATTACACAATATCATTAAAATTTTATATAAACAATAATTTTAGCTTTATAACATACCTTTTGAGAAGGTGGTCTAAAAATAATTCATTAGTTCGTGTAGCGATAGTCCACTATCCATACAAAATATGGTTTCATTTCTAATTTGATGGGACGTGAGATGATTATTGGTCATTAAATTAACATAATGACATATGAGTATATTTACTTTTTTATTATTTTATCATGGTCAAATGATATTTTGTGGTGGTGGAAGAAGAAATAAAAAATGGGTTATAATCTATACCTCATCTTTGTAAAACCTCCATTCCTTCACGCCTTAGTCCTCTAAGGTTCTTATTAATATTAAATTAGATATATAGAATAATTTTATGGATTAAAGTATGTTATTTGGGTAGGATATAGCTGATCCAAATTGGTTTTTATGTGTGAAAGAAAGAGAAGAATATGTGCTCATTTATAAGAGAGTGAATTGAAACTATTGGAAATTTCTAATGATATTTTATTCATGTAAAGTAATTTTCAATTAATAATTAATAAAAAATAACTATTTATAATATATTAATATGATTCATATAAATACCCACATAAAATTAAATTAATACAAGTATTGACTATGTTTTTGTTATTGTCTTTTTTTTGAAACCACTCAATAAGGATTTTTAATCATAGGGTGACAACAAGGGTTTTT
Source organism: Viscum album (assembly GCA_963277665.1). Classification (NCBI taxonomy): domain Eukaryota; kingdom Viridiplantae; phylum Streptophyta; class Magnoliopsida; order Santalales; family Viscaceae; genus Viscum; species Viscum album. The sequence goes on along the minus strand of OY728153.1, from coordinate 1,173,179,556 downwards.
ACTCTTTCAGGACCATGAAAATTATTAAAAATGGAGAAAAGGGACATAATTAAAACATGTTTCATATTATATTATATATCCTAGTCATTTATCCTAACATAACAGTTTTTTATTTAAAATCTATTAGTAAAATAGAATTTATTATAAAATATCAATGATGATTCTTTTTAGATCAATCCAATACATTGACATTAATAATATCCAGAAATAATATAATTCACAATATTTATTTTAAATCATCCAAAAATTTTCATGAAATTATACTAATTCTTTATATCATATTAATTATCCCAAATTTTAATTTTACAAATATTTTCAATTACATTTTTTTATTTTTGGAATAATTAAAGAATTATTTTTTAGCAATGTTAAATCATGATGGTAATTATTTACATAATAAAAATTAAAATAAATTAACTTTAGGAATAAAATGTATTTATATTTTAATGAACTATTTATAACCAAACATTTTTTTTAGTTATCCCTAAGATAAAATTATTATTGATATTAAAAACAATAGTGTGATTTTTTTTACTTCTGTTTACAATCTCATCGAAATTGAAATAAAAGTCCATATAATAGAATAACAGATTATTTTGAATAAAATGGACTCATCAAATATAAATAATTTAATTTTTGGGCAATTTTATTTTTATCATTAATTACATGATTTACATGTTATGTGCTAATAAAAATTACTATGGAAACTGTAAATAATGGATGAAAATAAAATGGCCTTATATAGTAAAATTAGACCCCACTTATTTTAAAAATTGATCCCATTTTTTAAAATTCAAAAAATATAATTTCATGTATTTAATTTCATAATAAACCCCAAAACACAATGCAACGTGATTTTTCAAAAAATGATTTTTTTATTATAAATTTTTTACACTAAATTGTGTAAATTTATTTCAAAAATAATAATTGAATTAATTAATTAAAAAATAATCTATTAAAAAATTAAATCTAATTTATAGGTTAATAATATTTTTTAAATACTTTAAAATAAATTTCCATTTTTAAAAAAATAATATATTTAACTATTCATTGAAAAAAAATATTTTCAGAAAATTCTCAACAATTAATCCTATGATAATATTATCCTGATAATTTCAATAATGTAGTTTATTTTATGAAATATATTTTAAAAAATTTATATCAATTACTTTTATTATTTTTTCATAAAACTAAATAAAACTCATTTTTTCAGAAAATGCATTTTCTAGAATAAAATAATATTACAAAAAAATCGAGATTTTATTTAAAAATAACTAATTAATATAGTATTAATGAATTAGACCATTATAAATTTCAAAATTTTGTTAATACTATTTATTCATACCAATTTTATAGCTACGTTACAACATTGACATTTGAATAATAATAATTTATTGTTCATTTAATATATGTGTTTCGAATCATGCATGTTATCAATCATACTATTTATTTTTAAAATTTAATTATAGAAAATGTAATATTAATTAAAAATATAATAGAATGTACATAATTAAGAAAAATTTACCAATTGGTGCAAATGATATCAAAATACCTGAGTCATAGAACTCCTTTAATGTAATTTGTTATCCATTTATGAATTACTATAAAGATTCATTAAATGTGCTAATAAAGTACTCCAAAACCCTCTCTACCTTGGTTGAATAAATCCCCCCACGTTTTATATTTCATTTAAACTAGTTTATATTCTTTTCTTTTGAATTAATTTTCTTTAACTAATATCATGCTAAAAATTTACTATATGTGTGTTAGAACTAAGTGTGGTGGGAAAATGAAAACAATTTAAGGAAGTAAATACGTGTTCTGATTTTAAATTTAGCCTTTAATAAGGGAAATATTAAAAATCAAATAAAATTGAAAAATAAACAAAAAATTTGAATTATATATGATCTACATGGAAATTATTAAAACATCCCTTTTATAATTTATATTTTTAAAACATCATTGAGATGAATACTACCTGACCTATTTAAATTCCATTCTAGCATTATGAATTTCATTATCTAGAAAGTAGTGATAATTTCTAGAGTTACTAGTAAATCATTCACTCCCTTTAGGGATATCTTGTCATATAACTGTGAAACAGAAATTGAGTAAAAAAAATTACAAATGAATAAGAATTATAATATGAGGTGACTAGAATATTCAACATTTTTTTAAAGAAACATGATCTTTGTAAAAAAACCATATGGAGAAAAATAAAAATAAATTGATATGGGTCCTTTAATCTAATTGTAAAATTAAAAATTATGATCTCATGTTAATGAATAGGGATATTAGGTATCAAGTGCTTGAGTTAATTCTCACTATACATATTAGAATAAGTACTTTTATACATTTTATCACACTCACATGGCTCAGAAATATATGAAAATAATGGTCAAGTGGCTAATGGTAAAAAATAAATTCGGTCAGGTGAGGGGGATATTGAACCCAAATTAATAAGTGAGAAACATAGTTATTTAAAATTTATTTGAGTTTTATCAATAAATAAGAAAATTGAACACTAGTTTCGAAAACACAGGAGAACTACGTAAATGGATCTTTGTTAAAACTCTAATTCCAATTAATTATAATTTTATCCACATATGGACTTGGATATTTAATTGAATTGATAAAGTAAAAGACTTGATATCACGTAATATAAATGATAATTTAATCATTGGATGACCCTATGAACAAATTATTTTTTTATGATTTATCTTGATTTACGTGAAAAAATATTTTAGAATTATATATCAAAAAAATTAATGAATATATTTCCCTAGAGTGAAATTTAAAAGGTCTAGGAAGTCGTGTGAGCTGAAATATTTAAAAAAAATCCAATTTTCATTAATAGATAACCACATTATTGATTTAATCCATGGAAATTATTTGAATTTTTCTATTCCTGTTTTCATGTTTAATTGACATCATACACTAACATTGAGAAAATATTATCATTTGAAATTAACTCATATTTTGGTAACAACGGATTTAAATTAATTTTTATTTTTGATTAATTAATTCAATTGTAATATCAACATTTTAATACATTTAGATATAATTTATATGATTTTTTAGTTTGAGAATTCAATTTGATATTTTTTTATTTAATTTAAAATAAAAATATCACTGAAAACATCGGTGTTTTATATACATGTCTAAATGTTTTATATCCATAATAGACCATTCCATTTAATTGTAAATTATTAAATTTAATAAAGCTAAAATGAAGTTTCATTTCCCACCAACAATATTGAAATCAGTTATGGTAATAATAATTTTTAAGTTTTGATGTGATTGTGAATATGTTTTAGTTAAAAATGACATGAAATATTTCATACCTTGATAAATAGTATATAAAAAAGGGTGAATTCACTATATATTCCCTATATTATAAATAATACACAACTTGATAATCTATCAATCTCTTGATTTTACCATAAATATCCATTATTAAATTTTTGGAAGAATGTTATATAACTTTTATCTCATTATATATACAGATGATCACTCATAGTGACCGTAAAAACTCCTAACCAAGAAACCATACCCATCCCACACCAATCGACCATATATCCATGGGATGATGAACCCACATATCTAGTTATTAAAAATATGAATAATCACCATCCTACTGAATTGAGACTAGATGGTTGACAAATCTTCATAATTTATGGATTCTTGATGAAGAACTATGGTGATTAAACTAAACTCAAAATAAATATAAACCATGATACCCCTGAAGAAGAATATGATCTCAATGCTACACATGTTTATTTGTAAATGCGATTTCACTCATCATGTTGAAACCAATTTTCACCAAACCAAATTCTACTATAAAAGGTGTTCGAGGTAATAATAACCCATGTACCATAATGGAAATTATTGAAAAAAACCTATACCATGAGAGGATGAAAACACCATAATATTTATTTATATTAATCACTATATAATCTGGAAAAATATGATTTTTTCACACCATACTATAATTTAATATTTTTTCACTAAAATGAAGATTAACTATGGTGATTGCTAATGAAAAACACTAGATACAATGTTTAATTTCCCCTTATATTAGGATAAACACATAGAATATCATGATTCCATGATTGAATAAAAATATAAGAAAGAGCTGGGTTTTACCACATTAAGAGATCTAACAAGATCCATTTACTAACTCTGTGAAGTCACATTTGACTGAATGTCAATTCTTAAAGATCACTGGAACAAATTTTGATCCCCTGGTTATCATTAAACTGAGTGGACCTTGCTTTTATAAATAAGTAAATTGAACTCAAATGAAAATTGTAATTTGATGGTCATACAAAAAGGAAAATGATGGATATCCACTAAATTTTAATCAAAGATGCATTGAATTTTTTTATTCCATGTTCAAGGATAAATGTATAAACTGAACTTGTTTTGATGTCATCAATGTTGTAATATGGTGTTTAGATTTTGAACTCTTATAATGTGTATGTGGATGAAACCTCTATTTAATTATACTCTTATTAAATCCCATGAGGAAGTGGGACGAAATATGGTAATTTTTTTAATAATAATTAGTATCGAACCATGAACTATATGATGAAATTTTTTTAGGAATAAACTAATATTCATGAAAACTAAAGGATCATGCATAAAGAAAAATTTGATGGGAATAAGATGTAATGATAACATGAAATGTTTCAATCTAAAATAAAATTTTTCTGTTATATTTTAATTTTTCCCATGAAATTAATTTACCCATTTTTAGGGAGATGAATACAGAGGAGGACATATATCATATCCAACACATTCGATGTGATTTCATTATGAGAAACATTCCATGAACCAAAATTAATTTGGAAATGTGATTTTGTTAAATAGATGAATAACTTCAATTAAACACTCTTACAATGAAAATAGTTTATAAAAACCAAACCAAGAGCTGAGAACATTTATCTAGGAACCATCTAAGATAAAAAAACATTAAGGATTAGATTAATGAAATTATATTTCTATTATTTTAAGTGGAGGCCAAGTAAGGGTATATGTTAATGAGAAAATTATGATCAGATTAAAACTAGAGGATGATATTATATTAGATGAACATAAATGTGATGACTGAAAATATAATATAATTTAACCCCAATTATATTCCATTCATAATTAATGACACCCATTTAATATTCTATATCCCAATTACAGCGACTTACATTAATATTTTAGTTCATGATAAATATATGATGAACTATCAAAACAAGTACATAAAATCCTTTCCCAAGGAGAAATCTTTCATCCCGTGAAACTATAGATAATTTAATTATTAATCATTAGAAATTTATGAAGGAGTATGGAGTTCTATTAAGGTGTAAGAATATTTCATATAAAAAATATTCAAGTACGCTGATTTGGTGAAATTTTTACAATCAAGCTCTGCATATAGTGATAATATGACGAAGTGGAAATATGATTTTAAATTGAGGGTTCATTAAGACCTGTTAGGTTTTTTGGAATGAATTTTCATTATAATCACATTATATGAGATGAAATATTTAAGAAGTGGGACAATTTTCTTATTAAATATCAATTTTTTTCAAAATAGCGGTGTTTTTCCATTAACATTGAACTAGACATGTTGATAATTTATTTTATTATAATCAATAATTTTCAAACTATAATATTTTTGTGATGGGAAACCAATTCATTAAAGAATGTGTTGAGGAGATTTTTACACGAGTATCTCAAGGATATTCTTACATGAACAGAAAACATTTATGAACTACATCAATTAGTCATAAGATACATTCACATGAAAATCTATAGGATAGCCTTACTGAATCATATGTTATTAACCATGAAATAAAAAATATGACAAGTCTTATTTATTATGGAGGGTTTCTTTCTTCATTGGTTAAAATATTTCTATTATTATATTATGACACCATGATTTTCAATTTATTGAATATTCTATTTGATCCTTTTTGTTCCTTTATTGTTGATATATATTCATTTTCATATGAAATTAATTAGGTTACTTGTATATGTTAGCATTTTCTATTTACTTTTTCCTATTTTCATTGGTTTAAGACATTGGTTACATTTTTTTTGTTTCATTAATTTATTACGTTTAGCTTTATCCTCATTCTATTTTCAAATGGGTTTTCATTACAATTGAAGACTAAATATTTTAATGAACCTTATACATTATGGGGTTCTTTTATATATCTACCCATTTGGCATGTATCTTGATATTTACATTCAAAAAGATAGATATGTGTATATTACAATATGAAATGTTTCATTTATACTTATATCTAAAATTATTTAATTGAAATTTATAGATATATAATGTATAGATACACCATAATCGGATTTTTATTCATTAAGATAATGGTTAAAATTTAATAACAGTCTTTCTCTTTCGTTTTTGGGGATATATTTTATACCACTATAATTTTTATTAACATCACTATATAGAAGGGTTCTAAACCATTTCTATATTTGATCATAAATAATTTAGCATCATTTTAGATAGCCATTATTTTTTGTCCATAGTTTCTTACTGGATGCTTAAACAATCATTATATATTATTAAGTTTCTTAGAGGTTAAAATATCCTCAATATCTTTGATAGTTTTTTAGATGAATAACAATTGATAAAAATGAAATAACACTTTGCATCTATGTCAATTTCTAGAAACTCATTAGAATTACCATGATTAAAAATATCTATAACCATGTATTGATGATCTATTTTATTATTTGAGATCCGTGGTGACTTTTATGAAGAATGATATTTGATATAGTTATCACCATTTCAGAATGAAAGAATTTGGAATTCATAAAACCAATTTTTGGAGATACTAAGGAAATAAAGAATATATAGTCTAATGTGGCCTTATATTATAGTCTTTCCATATCATGTATCAATTTTTTAATCATCTAATTAATTATTTTTTAATATTTTTATTAAATTATTATACTTAATTATTTATTTAGTTTAATTTATTAATAAACAAATTTTTATAACTGAACATGTATTTTAAGCCTGTATAAAACTCTATTTGTGTTTTACATATCATAATATTCTATTTACATTTTATAATTTCATTTTTCTTTAAATAAATGTATTTTTTTGTGTTTTTTAATTAATTAACAAATTAAGCGTTTGATTTTCAATTATCTAACATAGTCTTTATTTTAAAATTTTATCTTTTAATTTAGATCAACTAAAATAAATGAACATTATTAATTACTTCAAATCAACATATTTTAAATTTAATTTATTTAATTTATTAGTTTTTATCCTTTAAATTTAATTTAAAAATTCATTTTATAATTGGAGATTTAAATATACTTCTTATTATACTAGTTATTGTTTAGTATATGTTATGTATTTATGTTTTAATTTGATAAAATAATGGGTTTTTCAATTTATATATTCATCTAATCAATTTCAATTTTATAAATCATTAATATCCAAAATGATTTGATTTCGTACTTTTCTTATGATTACAATTTAAAACTAAAGCCACCTAAACATAAATTTTTTTTATTTTTAGGGACCCATTGAGTCAGTGATGTAGTTTCACCTCACTCACCATTGACTTTCCCATTAATTTCATTTTTAATTAATTTCATTGATATATTGAAAATTAGTTTAACCATAATTAATTATATTAATTATTGTGTTTACTATTAATAATTCAATTATGTTATGTAAATGTTATCATTCAAATTTAAAAATAAAATTATAAAATAATCTAGATTCGTTTTATTTGTATTCTTAATTTAATTTTTAATTTGTGTTTTTTGTATATTTATTATTAGGTATTTTAGTATTCAGTTAATTAAATAAATAATCAATTTTGGTTTCTTTTTATGTATTTTCTCTTTTAGTGAGTCACATATTTTCAGTGATCTACCGAAAGATAAATATTAAGTCACTGATGTGTTCCATCGCTTTTTTGAGCTAACGAGGCCACTTCCCTTTCCATTTTTTATTGAGTCACTGATGCCATGTCGGTGCCTCATCTCACCAAAAACCTTTTCCATTGTTTGTGACTCAATGAGTCATTGATGCACCTCTCTTCCTGCAACCTACTGACTCCCTATCTAATTTCAGCTACCAACTCTCATATCCCCGTCGGTCTCTCCTCGATCTACATACGCACCAACTACCACACATTCTCACCAATACCCTATCATTTATACATCCCATGGAAACCTCCTCTATTTTTCCTACTACCATCAACCCTCTGTTCTGCCCATTTCATAACCCAATGTCTCAATAATCCTCTTGGATTTTTTAATAAGTTATTTTTAATATTTTTTTAAACATGCTTGGTTAGAAATATTTCAAAAAATTGATCACAAAGGCGGTATCATGGATGTCGCTTTTGGGACTGGGTGAAAGACGACATCGACGATGCCGCAAATAAACAAAAACACAATTTTTTTTTTTATTTTTTGTTGTTTTGTTTATTTATATATAAAGAAAATAAACAATAAATAAAAATAAAAAAATCAGAAGAATTTATATTCTTTTTAAAATCAAATAGTACTTCCATTAAACCAGTCTAGATTCAGACAGAAGCTCTCACCCAGAGCCACCTTTTATAAGGATTATTGCCCTGAAAATCATTCTACATTTTCGATGTGGGATTCGGGTTCTCCCATTCCTATGCAGAACAATCTGCATTTCCGATGTGCGGTTCAGTTTCAAGTACGCGACTTTGATAGACTATAAAATATAAACTATAAGACCCATATATGTGAAACATAAAACCTTGATTAAACATATAATAAATAGTTTAAAACAAAAAGAATATCAAAACAATTATGATAAAAAAATTGTTACCTTTCAAAACCTCCCACTGGAATTTAAAAAATGTTTCAAGTACATGATTTTGAAAGTCATTAAAATATAAACTCAAAGATCAATATAAATGAAACTTAAAAAAGGATTAAAGATATATGAAATTGTTGAAAACAAAAATAATTTCATAAAAATAATGATAAAAAATAATTTATATGCTTTCAAAACCATCTACATTAAACATAAAATTGGTTCAAGTACGTCACTTAAAAAACATATAAAATATAAACTAGAAAATAAAAAAAAAACTTAATACAAGGATTAAACATATGAAAAATAGATGAAAATAAAATTAATTTTTTTAAAAATGGCGATAGAATAAAATTTATTTGTTTTCAAAGACACCTACATGAAACATAAATTTTTTTCATGCACGTGACTTTAAAAGCCTATAAAATATAAACTATCAGAACTATATTAATGAATCTTAAACAATAGATCTAAAATATAAAAAATAGTTCAAAATAAAAAGAATTTCGTAAAGAATGTTGATGAAAAATAATTTATAAGCTTTCAAAAACACCTACTAGAAATAAAAAAATGATTCAAGTATGTGCATTTCAAAGCCAATAAAATATAAACTATAAGAACTATAGAAATAAATCTTAAAACTTGGATTGAACATATAATAAATTATTTAATTTGTTCATTAATATTATTAATAATAAATTATATAATAATTAATTAATTAAATAATTATTATTAATAAAAAATTATATAATAAATAATTATTTAATTAGTAATATAATTATTAAGTATATAATAGTTAAAAAGTTAATTACTAATATAATAATAAATTATATTTATTCATTATAATTAAAAATTACCAATTATTAAAAATTATTATATAATAATTAATAAGTTAATTTGTAAAATAATTATTAATTATATAATAGCTAATTTGTTAAATAGTAATATAGTTATATATTATAAATATTCATTCATAATTATTATAAATTATTAAATAATAATTAATTAGATAATTAGTAATATAAATATTATTTATAATTATTCATTATAATTATTCATAATAATTATTAATTAATAATTATTGATTGTAATTTATTAACTATGAATTAGTTAATTAGTAATATAATTATTAATTATATAATTATTCATTGTATAATAAGTAGTGTGTTAATTAATAATTTTTAATAATTAATTATATATTAATTAAATAGTTATTTAATTATATAATTATTATTTATTTAATAATTAATTAGTTACATGGTTATATAATTATTAATTATAATATAAATTATTAGTTAATTTTGAAATATAATTATTAAATAGTTAATTATTAATTATTAATAATTTATTATGTAATAATCAATTAGTAAATTAGTAATATAATTATTTATTATATAATTGTTAATTTGTTTATTTTTTTAGAATGATAGAGATGAGGCCCTTTTTATAATTAGTTTATTGGTAATATAATAAAAATTATATTTAATAATAAGTATTTATAAAAAACTAATACAATAATTAATTTGTTACTTTGAAATATAATTTGTAAATATATAATAGTTTATTAGTTAGTTGGTAATATAATTATCATTTATAATTTTTCATTATAATTATAAAATAATATTATTAATAATAAATAATATAATAATTAATTAGTTAATTAGTAATTATTAATAAGTAATAGTATTATAATTAATTAGTTAATTTTCAATATAATTAGTAATTATGAAATAATTAATTAGTTAATTAGTAATATAATTTTAAATTACATTTATTCGTTATAATTAATAGTTATCAATTATTAAAAATTATTATATAATAATTAATTTGTTAATTAGTAATACAATTATTAATTATATAATAGATAACTTGTTAATTAGTAATATAATTATAAATTATAATTATTCATTAAATTATTAATTAGTAATCATTATAAATTATTATATAATAATTAATTAGTTAATTAATAATAAATTAATTAATTATATAATTAGAAATTAGTTAATTAGAAATCATTAATCATTAATTTTATAATAATTAAATAGATAATTAGTAATATAATTAGTAATTCTATAAATGTTAATAGGATAATTTTTGATAAAGATAGAGCCATGCCCTTTTTTATAATTAATTAATTATTAATATAATTATAAATTATAATTATTCATTATAATTATTAATTTGTATTTATTTAAAATTAATATATTATAATTATTTAGTTAATTAGTAATATAATTATTCATTATAATTAATTATTATAATTATTAATTATCATGTAGAAATTAATAATTAATAATTATCAATTTTAAAATAATTAGTTATTTAGTATGTAAATATTAATAATTATTTATATAAATTATTAATTAGTTAATTAGTAATATAATTAATAATTATATATTAATTAATTAGTAAATCAGTAATATAATTATTAATTATAATAAGTAATTATATTAATAATTAACTAATTAGTTATTATATAATAATTATTTAATAATTGTAATTAATAATTTTATAACCAATTAACTAATTAATTGTTAAATAATTAATAATTAATAAATATATTACTAATTAACAAATTAAATATTATAATTAAAAAATTTATTACTAAATAAGTAATTAATTATTTCATAATTGATAATTATATTACTAATTAACTAATTAATAATTATATAATTAATTATTAATAAAAAATAATGAGTAATTATTATGAATAATTAACTAATAAACAATTTTATAAATACTAATTATATTACTAATTAACTAATTAATTATTATATAATAAAAAATTATATTACTAATTAACTAATTAATAATTATATAATTAATAATTATACAACTAATTATCTAATTAACTAACATATAATTAACAAATATATAATTAATAATTATGTTTCTAATTTGATATTATATAATTAGTAATGATATTGCTAATTATCAATTTAATTATATAACTAATAATTTATAATTAATAATTAGTAGTTATATTGCTGATTAACTTATTAATTATTATATAATTAATTATTATATTACTAATTAGTTATTATATAATTAGTAATGATACTACAAATTTACTAATTTGTTATATAATAAATAATTAATAATTATATTATTGAAAGCCTAATTAAATATTATTTAATTAGTAATTATATAATTAATCTTTATATTACTAATTAAATAATTATTTATTTTCTATTTATTATATGTTTAATCCATGTTTTAAGTTTCATTGATGTTGGTCTTATAGTTTTTAATTTATAGGCTTTCAAATTCACGTACTTGAAACATTTTAAAATTTAGGATGAATTTATAAATTTTCTTTTCCATATGCGTTTTTTAAAATATTTTTTTTTCAAAACCTATTTAAAATAACTCGATCCTCTTGGTTGCATTAAATCACCCTTTTTGCAATACAGACAATGAGTCACCAGATCCGATGACACTATTGCAAACCACAAATATCACATTTGATGAAACCAAAATTTTAAAATCCCACAACTAAGCTCGATCAATTCAACTTGAACTCGTCCTGTTCTACAGAACCACCAATCGTCTTCTATTCTACCTAATCTGAAGTGAGTATCATCCCGCTGTGTCAATGTAGTGCCACCAATTGAGATGTTGATGTGTCGTTGCACTTGGGCAGCAATTGTAGAGCCTCTAATTAATGAAACAACCAGGAGAGCCAATCTAGGTCAGTAATCCCCCTAGATCCAAGTCTGCCCAACTGTGGGAGGACAATTCGACCAGTGCCAAGGATGGAAATCCTGGTACCCGCTGACAATCTGGAATCCATAGAGGATGAGATCATCTCTATTATATCATATGGAATATAACACATAGTTGTGGCTCCCCTCTCAAAGCCCAGAAAACCTACATTCTTACGCGGTAATGAGAAAAGGGGAGGATAATAAAAAAATTAATTAAGAAATAAAAATTTAAATCAATACAATACATAATTAAAAAATAATAATATAACAAAATAATAATAAAATAAGTAAAATAATAAAACTAGATAAGTATTGTGTTTAATAAAACTAATTATTAATATAAAATAATAATATAATCAATTAAATAATTAATAAATAATAATCATAAAAATAATATTTTATACCTTGAATTAAAAAATATAATAAGCATAAATAATAATATTAACCAAATAAATAATAAACATAATAATATATTTAATCATATTATAAGTAATTAAAATATCAATTTTAATGATGTTAATAAAATAATTTAAAAATTAATAAGACATATAAATTAAATAAAAATTAAAATAATAAATATTTTATAAATAACTCAATAAATAAAATTTTAAATAAATAAAATTTTCTCACATTAATATATTTATATTTATTCAAATAAATCAATATTTTTTAAACATTTTTAATAATATTAATAAATTAATATTCATTTACTCTATTTTTATTTGAAGATTCACGAAATCCCATAAATGATGTCCAAGTTCATTTTAACATCCTAGAAGTGAGTTAGTTACACGTGTTAAGTTAGAACAAAATGGTTTGCACCAAAAAACGCACATTTGTGGTGCATAAATGAATGACTTACTTATTTCAGTGGAAACCATTTGTCATTTTTAGTGGATGAAAGTTGATTTAAATTCAGAGTAGTAGTTGAAAACTAGGGGAACATCATTCATTCATCATTTAACTCATTCATTCCTTCAACACCCGAGAAGGGAAACCTATTTCCACTGAATCATTAAAAGATGGAGGAGCCCGAGAGTAGAGTATCAACATGAGAATAAAAGTGTTATTTTTTCTTCATTCTTTTTCAAATTCAATTATTTATGATAAATTTTTTTAAATCATTGTAATCAATATGATGTTAGGACATAATTTATATTTTGGGGAATTTAAATCTTCTTGTGATTTCATTAATCATCTTCCTTTGTTTCATTAAAATAAAAAGTAGATTAAACTAGCGATGTTCAATCTTATTCTTAGAATTCAAATTGTTTTCATGCATCATGAAACTAATTTATAAACACCCAATTATTTGGGAGAATAATATCAAGGAATTGTTTTTTCAAAATCTGAAATTAATTTCTACCAGATTAAATCGACAAGATTTATTATAGTAGCTATAATTAAATTACAATTATAGTTGGGTGACTCCTGTGGTAGCGAACATATATCTTCACATAGTTGAGAGATTTATCTCTTGGCGAGGGGGGATTAGTTGATCATTTATATAGGTCATGGATTTAGTTGTACCCAAACGATAAAGATAGCTATTCAAGGGGTATCGTTACATTCCATATGCTTATACCTTGATTAGAAGCTTCTCAGTATATGATCCGAATTTTAATCCACTATTATTTTTTCTCTTCATCACTATACTAGTATAAGGGTTATCCTCATTGTCAAAAATTTTGTTTGTTCATTTCTTCTTATAAATATATAAAAAATAAAAAAAGTAAAATATTAAATATTGTTAACCACTTATGACCACAGTGGGTTAGTTTTTTTGAAAGGAAAATTTTGGTCACTTAACTTCCATGTGGGTTCAACCCTACATACCACTATAAATTTTAGTGAGTAAGAAAACATAAATTTTCAAACTAATATTCGTTTTCAACGAGAAGAGTATCATATTTTTTGGTTCCATTTTTGTGGAATTCTTCAGGTTGCAATTTTTTATTTCTAAAAAAATAAAAAAAATGTAATAAAAAAATGTACTATTTTTAATAATTTGTAATAAAAGTATTTTTTTATTTACTTTTTTTCCATAATATTTTAACTACATTTTTGTTGTTACTACACATATACTTTTTTGAACAATTTTTTTACAATTTTTCATTTTTTTTCAAATTCATGAGCACAATATCAAAGTTTGATATATAATAGTACTAGAACATTGAAATATATAATAACTTAAGTACTCTTAGGAATAAGAACAAAAATGAAATGGAATCTTATGATGATACTGTTCATGTTAACAATTTCCAAAACCATCATCCTTAACTCTTAGAAGAAGTAGTGAGGCCTAGGATGAAGGAGTTCCATCATCATCAAGTTTCAATAATCCCTCATTTCATTAAAAATTCACCTAGTCACAAGAACTATGAACATGAAATTAACACATTTCTCTACTTAATGCTTTCAATAAACACTCTAATGAGGTCTCTTTAGCCTTCAATAGATATTACTAAAATTATCTGCACCATCATCATCTAATAAGAATATTTTAAAATTATCATAGATTAAAGTGTTTTACATTTTACATTAATAAAATGTTGTGAACTAGGATTATGTTTTGTTGAGAGAATATTTGAGAATTAAGACCATTTTTTTAACTCTTTCTTAGTAGTATTTTATCCTCAAAGACATAAATAGGAATTGAGAACTAAAATAATTTTTTTATCAATAGGAAGGAGAATACATTAATGAGGCTTGGTATAGATTAATGGAATATCTTATTTAGTTTCCCCATCAACAACTCTCATCCCACCTTCTCATGGAAATATTCTATGAAGGGTTACCCATATCAGGTCAGAACATAGTATACCAATCAGCAGGGGAAAAATATTATGATAAATTATATTTAGAGTTAAGAAAAAAATTCAAAAACCTTTCCCTTAGCTCTCAACATAATAATTAAAGAAGAAAATGTGGGAACAAAAATCCTAACACCCGTTCTCAAATGGAAATGAAAACTCAACAACATCTTACTGAAATCACTAACCAACCTCAATCATTAATGAACACGAATTCCAAATTGTATGTGAATAAACTGGGCTATCAAAAAACTGAAAAATCACTCAAATAACAACTTTACCAATGTGGGATATTCAGTTACACAGAAAACATCTCTCCCAACATTGACATGTATCCCAACAAGAATACTCAATTTTTTTATACTAGGGTCCTATGATTCTTTCTAAAGAAGTAAAAATTTTTTGAAAATTATTATCCCAATCTACAAGAACCATCCAAATATATATTGAATATAAAAAATATTAATTAAACAATCCACTACCACTAATTACCAAAACAAACATATATTTTTTTTTCAAAATCAATAAATGGAAGAATCTTATAATGAATAAGGAAATAATGATGGCCAATTGTCTTCAAAATTGGATCTAATTTTAAATAGAATGGAATCTTAAGAGGAATGATTTAAAAACCAATTAAATAAAAATAAATCATAATATGAATCTGATAAAATACAAAATGAATTTAGAATGAAAAACAAGGAAACACAATTGGGCCAACACACAAGAGACTTAACCTCTAGGGACAACAAAAGACTATCTAGCACAATTGAACTAACCCCTAGGGAGAATTCCCTGGATGTTTTCATTATTCTTGGACATAATAATTAATCTATATCTAAAAAATACTTTGAATATGCCTATGTAGAAAAATTAAATGAATCAAGGAATAAAGATTTCCCCAATACAGAAAATTAAAATCAACAAAAATGTCTTCAAAATTAACAAAATTTAAAATTTTCACCTATAAATAAGTTGTAAATTTTCATAAAACATTAATTACTAAGGGAAAGGATAAAATTAATGATTAAATTAGGTATATTCCAACTATCCTTATTATTATTTCTCACCAATCCCATTCTTTGTAAATTTGAAACCCTAAAGTAATACCAAGGATGAAATTCTTTAGTTCTGTGGGTTTTTAACAATGTTTCACATGAAAATTCATTTCATTAAATATTTAATTGAAATCCCATATTAATTGAAATATCATAAAATATTTGTTTCAATGGAAAATAATCTTGTAGAATTTTCTACTTAAAACCTAAATAAAGAGTGAAGTGTTTTTCTCCAAAAAAATTCCCAACCAAAAATAAAAGACCAAGGTAGTTCAGTCATACCCTACACATTAAGAAATAATAGCCAACCCAATAATATGTGTGAGTTAGGACCCAATATCAATTTTCTATCATAATCACTATTGTGATTATTGAGACTGGGTGATCTTCATCCCACAACAATCATCCAACAGTTGGCTGACTATTCATTCACTAATTTTTTTGGGTAGGGTAGAAGACTTTCTAGCTAGATCTGGAAGTTGTTTTTGACTACCGATTTTCAAGTCTTAGATAAAGAGTTTTACCAATATGATTCAATCATTCTAGGTAGGCTTTTCTCAGCTACTATTGGAGATTTAATAGATGTTCCTATAATTCAGTTGATAATTAAGATTGGAGAGTATCTAGAAGAACTCAAAGTCATTAAAAATATTAAGTGACCAACATTTTCTGAAAACTAATCAATGATATAAATATTTGAAGATGGATAATCATTAGAAAATTTCTAAGATTCTAAAAATGAATCAATTTCTATTGAAATAATTTTGGAATCTAGTAATCAATTTTTATATAAATATCAATACATTCAAACAGAAAATATTAAAAAATTTCCAAATTTGGACAACTGTAATGTTTTTTCTGTTGCTGGATATTTTCTATCTACTTCCAAACATAAATTATTATCTATTTATCATGAAGTTTTTTCTACTATTAATAACCCCTCTAAAAAATCTAATAAATTATTGTGAGAGAATATTGAACAAATTGTTTCTACTACTTTATTGAATTTTGAATATTCTGAACAGGAATGTTTTGATAGTGATTTGTCCACTTTGGATAGTAGTGGAAAATAAATTTAATATAGTCATGAAATTAAAAACCTTTCATCATTTTAAACTCCTTATATGAAATATGTTGATGATCATGGACCTCCCAGGCCCAAGAGTCTACCATCAAGTGAAAAATCCCCCACCCTTGAACATAAAAAACATCCTTCTCATTTTAAATATAAATTAATGGGTTAGAATTCTGAATATATTGTAATTATTTCTACTCATCTAATGATTAATAAAGATGAATGATTATTTAATGTTATAAAAAAAATTCAAATATACCATAGGTTGTACCGTATCTGATCTCCACAAGATTAGTTCTACATTATTTATGCATAAGATACCTATGGAACTAGATCATAAGCCTAGTATATAATGTAAAAGATGAATAAATCCCAATACAAAAGAGGTTTTTTGAGAAGAAGTTATCATACTACTAGAGGCTGGAATAATATATCCCATATCATACAGTACATGGTTTAGCCCGGTCCAAATTGTTCTTAAAAAGGAAGTTCCACTATCTTAACAAAAACAAAATGATTAAATTAATGTTTGAAAATATACCATATTAATACTCTGTATAGACTACAGGAATCTCAACTCTAACAAAAGGAATGATCATTTTCAAATTCTATTCCATGATCAAATAATTGAGAGATTTTTTGGAATTATTTTTATTGTTTCAGAGATGGGTATTCTAGTTAAAAATAGATTTTAGTTGCTCTAGAGGATTAGAAGAAGACTACCTTTTGTCCCCCTTTGGGACATTTTCCTATTTGTGGATTCCCTTTGGGTTGTGTGGAGCCCCTACTACCTTTCAAAGGCATATGATGGCTACATTATCTGACATGATTTAGAGAATCCTAGATGTTTTCATGGATGAATTCTCTATTGTGGATTTTAAATTTGGTAATTGCATGAAAAATTAGTAGTTAGATCATAAGAGATGTTTAGAGACCAAAAAAGTTCTGAAATGAAAAAAAGTCAATTTATTGTCACAAAGGGTAATGTGACAGGACATAACATTTCTAGAATATGGTTTTGTGGTTTAAACTACTGAAATTGATGTTATTCAAAAACTACATCCTTCTAGGAGTTTTAATGGTGTTAGAAGTTTCTTAGGGAATATAGGTATCTATCAAAGGTTTATAAAAGTATTCTAAAAAATCACTAAGACCTTCTGTTCTCTACATGTTTAGGTCTCTCCCTTTTATATCAGAATTTTCAAAAATAATTTAATCTTCTTATAGAAAAACTCCCTTCATCACATATAATCACTGTACCGGATTGGAAACTCCTTTTTAAATAAACGAGTGATACTAGTGATATGGATGTTGGATCTGACCTTGGATAGAGGATGGATAAGAAGATGCATGTGGATTATTATACTAGTAGACTGCTAGATGAGGCACAAAGTAACTATACCACTACTGAAAATGAATTCTTTGTTGTTGTGTTAACTCTTTTGAAGTATAGGAAATATGTTTTAAGATTAAATGTTTTCATATTTATTGACCATTCAACCTTGAAATATTTATTGTATAAAAAATAATATAAACATCTTCTTATTATATGGATTCTTCTATTACTGGAGTTTGACATGGGAATTAGTTATAATATTAGAGATGAGAACATAGTTTTAGACCACCTTTCATGGCTTCCTCATATCTATTTTGAAGTCCCAAGGGATATTAACAATCCATTCCCAGATGAAAAGTCACTGAATATCTCAATATGTAAATTTTCATGCGTTATTGAGTGTGCCAATTTCTTGGCATCATTTTTTAATCCAAAAGACTTGTCTAATAACCAAAGGAATAAATTTATTTCAGAACATAATTATTATCTTATGGATTATCCTTTAGTATTTACAATGTGTTATAAGGGAATTCTTACAAGTTGACTTCTATAGGAAGATGTTCTTCATATTTTAGCAAGATTTCACTCCTCACCTTGGGGAGGACACCGAGGGTGTGAGAGGACAGCTCATGAAAGTCCATCAATCTGGTTTTTATTGTCCCATATTTTTCAAGTATGTTATGATCTATGATGTTGGTTGTGATTGATGCCAAAGGATATGAAATATTATGGGAAATTTAGAGTTTACCTAAAAGGGTACATTAGAAGTTGAAACTTTTTTTGTATAGTGTTTATAGTTCATGGTTCAATTTCCAACATCTTATGGTAGTGAGTATATTCTTATTGGTGTAGATTATGTTTCTATGTGAGTTATGGAAGTACCTCTACCTAAAAATACAGAAAATAGGTTCATTAAATTTGGTAAATATAATATCATTTCAAGATTTGGAGTACCAAAAGCGTTCATCACTGATAATGGAAAACACTTTAAAAATTTATTGATTATGTATTTAATAAAAAAATATGGTTTTGATTCTATGATTATAATTTCATACCATCCAAAATTTAGTGGACAAGTGGAGATATCAAATAGGGAGTTAAATTAGATTCTGGAGGTAATTATCCCTTATTTTAGGAATGATTGATCTCTTAAATTAAATGATTCTTTATGAAAATAAAGAATAGATTTTATTACCCCAATTGGTATGTGTCTATATTTTCATTTATTAGGAAAATGTATTCATTTTCCTATGGAGTTTCAGAACAAGCCATATTGGGAAATAAAGGCATTGAATTTTCATTTTAAGAGTTTCAGTAAGAGATGATTTCTTGAGATAAGTCAGACAATTGAGATTAGGGGAGATTCATATGAAAATTCTATTATTTACAAAGAGAGGCCTAAAATCATTCATGATCATGTCATCCAAAATAAATAACTTAAACTTATATATAAGTTCATCCTCTTTAATTGAATACATAATCTCTTTCAGGTAAATTTAAAATCCAAGTTCCCTAGACTATTAAATATTGTTATAGTTTTAATGAATGGATATGTTGATATTGTAGGTGAAGAAAATCAACCGATGTTGGTTAATGGAAATAGCTTTAAATTTTATTTTTAAGGATAGCCGAAGGTCTTGGCTACCTTCACTATTCTAGAAAACTAAATTTGAATAAATACTTACTGAATACATAAAACATTGTTCTTTATGGGAATTAACCCATGATTTAGCTTTTGTTCTTAATTTTGTAAATGTTTTTTTTTTTGAATAAAGTAAGGCATTATGTATCTGTAATTTGTTTGTTATAGATTAGTGCTCCTGGTTCTGGTTTTCAGAGTTAGATATATGATGCTGGTGTGATTTTTAGAGCAGAACATTCCCTTTTTCTTTAATTAATATAATTATTAGGCATGACCTTCAATGGAATAAATTAACATCATGGAATTGCATTATTTTAATTTTTTTCCTTCATTTACCTTCTCCAGACTAGTTTAAAACAATTCACTATTAAGTCACTGCTACTCTATTCAATGGTGAGATATTATGTTACACTTGCACTGAGCCACAGTTACACTACTTTCAGTTAGCCACTCAAAAGTGACTCCCTGGTGGCCGTATAAGTGAGTCATTGATTTTGTACTATTTCTAGAAAAATTATACTGTATATGTTTGGTACTATTGAAAAATTATGCAATTTTTTTCTCTTAGAAGAAAAAAAATAGTTTCAAGTGTTGGTTCACTGGATAATATATTGTTTTGGAAATGTGCATGTTTTATTTTGGGTATACTAAAAACATGTTCGGCATGTCACTATGAAGAAAAAAAATTATGCATGTTTATCTTTGTTCAAAAATTTAATTTCATTATTATAGAAATATCTTCACTATTAGAACACAGGTTGTGGGGGGGGGGGTTTCCCATGGATACATGTTTTTAGATTTGTTACTATTTTTTCTATATGATTATTAGCATGAATGTTTCTATTTTATTGAATATATGATTGAATCATATTCTTAAATAGCTAAAATCAATTTATGGTGCACTCAAAAGGTTATATGAAATTGGTTAATATTTATTGAAAATTTATATTCACTAAACATAATGCCAATTCATTTACTTTCATGTGATTCTATTGTAAAATAATTTTTGGGTAAAAAACTAATTTCTGAACTTCACTGGTATCCTTAAACGTTTCTTCAATAGTATTTAATGAAAATATACTTTGAACATTAATTGTGAAAAAATAGATTCTCTGTATTTGAATTCGTATCTAGTGAAACTATTGGGTTTTATGTGTGGGAAAAGGGGTCAATAAATATTGAACTAAATTTTGATTAATGGAATCCCATATATTTTATCCACGATTCAATCATTTAAAAAAATGGGATTTTTTTTCAAAATACAATCATAATTTCATATTATTTAAGCTTCACATTGTATTAAAACAAGTCTTTCCTTAAGAAGATTACATTACTGGTCGTTGAATGTTTCTATGAGTCTGAATCTTTTGATGATGGAAGATTTTTGAGTGATCATACATAGTGATTTTATCAATATTATATTTAGGAACTATTGTTTAGAGTGATATATGATTCTTGTTTTTGGAGTTGAAATCACAAACCTATGCCCTGTAATTTTTATCTTTTACCTTGGGGACTCATCAGTCTTTTTAATTATTAAAAAATATTTCCATTAGTGAGCCAATATGAATGGTTTACAATTGATTTTATTAAAACTAGAGTAATTTAGGCATTTGATAACCCATGGTGATTCTCTTAGACTATAAACAGTGGGTGTGTTTCTGTTAACAAAAATCCCTCTATAAAATATCTAATAAGTTCATATTCGTAGTGCTTAGCACATGATTCATGACCTAGATAATATTATAAGAGTATGTCTGGTGTTAAAAATGAGGTTATTAAGGTGATGGGCATAATGAACCCTAGAGGAATAATGGGACATTATATTTTTACGAAATCATTTCTGTTGTATCAATAAGGGGATTTAAATTAAATTTAATTGTTTTTCTTTTAGAACATAGTCTAAAGTCAAAACACAATTTTATTTTTGTTATGTTCTTGACTCCAATAAATTTTAACCATTTATCACTCATGAATTTAGAACATTGTCTTGAGTTGAAATAAGTCAATTGGTAGATTCATATATAAAGCATCACATCAACAATGGTAGATAATTCCCTATTTTCTTAATCACCAGAAAGAGTATGTTTTAAGAGATATTTCTTTCGAATATTTCATTTTTTGAAGTGAAACAGATGATTTCTTTTCACCTAATTTGTAATTTCTAAAAATATTTCATTTTGAGTTGATTAATTAAACAAACTTCTATTTTTAATAGATAATAAACCATGGAATTTTTTGAATTAAAACAATATTTATTTATGGGGAAAGTTGATGTGGACTTAAATTCACATGAATTACCACATCATGTATCAATGTTGTTAATCTGGTAAATAATTATTTTTGGTGTTTTTATTAAACTATCATACTTAAATAACAATTTAAATTTAATTTTTTAATTAATCAATTGTTATAACTAATATTTTTTTAAGCCTTTATAAAACTCTATTTTTGTTTTACATATCTTAATAATATAATTTCATTTTATGTTTTTATTCTGCTTCAAATAATAGTAATTTATTGTTTTTTTGAATAATTAAGAGATTTATCATTTTATTTTCATTTAATTATCATATTTTTAATTTTGATAATTTGTACATTAATTGTAATCAATTTAAATAAATCAACATTACTAATTTTCCCTAATAAAATTATTTTTAAATGATTTTATTTTATTTAAGAATTATTATGCTTAAAATTTAATTTAACAATTATTTTTATAATTTTTAATTTATATATTCTACATAATAACATAGTTAGTATCTTGTAGAACGTAATTATTTATGTTTTAATTTTATAAAATAACGTGTTTTTTATTTTAAGTCTTCATCCAGTTAATTAATTAATTAATTTTGATTTGTAAATTTTTAATTTCCACAGTGTTTTAATTTCGTAATATTTTTTCATGTTTTTAGTTGAATAATTAAGCCACTGAATCTTCTCTTTTACTATTTTTGGTGACTCAATGAGTCACCAACATAGTTTCACCTCACTTATTGTTTCCTTTCCCTTTAATGTTTTTTTTTATTTAATTAATTGACACATTAATTTTATTTTTAAACTTTTAGTTTTATATTTTCAAAATTATTTTAACCATAATAAATTTTATTAATTAGTGTGTTCACAAGTGAAAATTTAATTATGTTATGTAAATGTTGTCTTTAAAATTTTAAAATAATAATAAATAATAATCTAGTTTCATTTTATTTATTTTCTTAATTTAGTTTTTAATTTTTGATTATGTAATTTTAGTTTTCTTTTTTATTTAATTTCCTAATTAATTACTTTAATTAATTTAAGTTTATGTCTATGTTTTTTTCTTATAGTGAGTCACAAATACTCAATGAGGTACCAACATAAAAATACTGAGTGACTCATGCAGTCAATCGCTAAATTAAATTATCGATACCCTTGTTTCGAACTGTTTCTATTCGGGGAGGGGACCGACACACCCAACAGTCGATCTCATGGAGGATGAAACTCCCCTCAATCGCTAAGTCTGGGTACACCCGTCTACATTTTGAAACCCCCAATGGTTCCATATTCAAGGATACGTGGACCTACTTTCCGAAGGCAGGGGTTCGCCGGGTGATTTGGCCAGAGATGCTTAAGAAATCACATTGGTCGAGAGGATGGGAAGTCGGGCTCATCATACCCTTTTGAGGGGTATTATTGCCTGTTCCAGGACACTATTGCTGATTTAAGATGTAATCATATGTTCTTGAATCGTTGGTTTATACCCAAGCATAGTATCCACAGATTACTCATGGTTGGCAATGGTCAGCTGAACTCAATGATTCTTAATCATTTGGGCACACGGTTTACCATCCCTCATTGGATTAATGACATTGAGTACTTTGGAATTACTGAGACGGAACTGGATTTATTCCTCATGACTGGGTGCTCGATATTTTATTGTCATCCAGGGGGGACAGATAACAACTTGAGCGTTTGGATCAAACCAGTGATACTGACTTCCTACGTATCCTTGGTAGAGGAAGCAGAATCCTCATAGTTTGGTTTGGGATGTGGATTAAACTTTGTGGTAGCTCGAGATGTGGGTAAACTGGCGTAAAGGGAGTCGGATTAACCGGTTGTTGGGATTGAACCATGGAGAGGCTTCCTACATACCCCACCTAAGTGGTAGGGATCAGAGTCCACGTAGTTCAAGAGTACAATTTAGCGTCATGCAGGACGAAGGATGAACCGATGTAAAGGGGGGTCCGAGCAGCCGGGTTGTGGGCATGAACCTCGTGGAGGCTTCCTACGTACCATGCCTTGACAAGGATCAATGTTCTCATAGTTCACATGAGGTTGGGGTTAGGGTCGGTGCATACTCTATGCCCACGTGAGTCATGCTCGATGTGAGAAACAAAAGGTAGTATAGACCTGATGATCATGTCACGAAAGGTGCATTCGTGGGAAGAAGAGTGGGCTTACGCAAAGGGCGGCCTGAGAATTCGGGGCTTACTCCATAACGGAGGCCCGATGGTGACCAAGCCCCGAGGGAGAGGGAAAGGGTACCCCTGTGTCCATCTACCCTCCTGGTCCCTGGCACCAGGGATGTACGAAGGTGTATGGGTGCTACATCTTAAAAGAAAGTCTAGAGGAATACACCATGGAGGATTCCCTTTCACACCCAGAAGAGGGGAGGAGTCCTCACCGCTGGAGTTGACGGGAAATGGAAGCGGGGTCCCCTAATCTGGAGAGTGGAAGGATTTTACCTAACTTGAGGGATGGGAACACCGAAGGAGTTGGAGGGCCACACATATGCATGAGGAGTGGCGCCCTTCGTGTAGGGGGGTGCTACGTAGCTGGAGAGGCTATCCGCAACCCAGGGTGGTCCCGGACTAATAGATATCCCGCGTACCAGTGTGGTACGTGGCATCGGGTTCGGCCAGCGTACCGGGTTTTTACGCGGTGGAGTCCATGAGAGCAGCGGTGGCCAAGGGAAATATCGATCGAGGGTTCATTCATCAGGGCTTCGCCTGCGTAGGAGGGTGATACGTCTGCATCGGATCGAAAAACGGGCATAAACTCCCTGGTATGTGGGGACTGCATCCGCGGAGGGTCCACAGTTCATGGTTTTCTGATTTTTTAATTTTATGTTAGCGGTTCACCAAATTGTAATGTGTTTTCTATTCCTTATCAATTCACTTCCAGTTCCATTCCTTTTCTGGTTCGCGAATTGGAACTTCACTGTTTGCAAAATCCTAAGCTCCTTCCTTCGAAATCCTTCCTCCTGAATCTGCTCGATCTCATCATTTCTCCCTTTTGATGTCCATTTATAGACAGGAGGAAAAGGGGTCTATTGTGGTCACGCGACACCTTTTTCAGAGGCCCGTGACCAATAACCTAGTTTATGGATGACTTGGTCAAGAATCCACAACTCGCGGGGGCATTCAATACACCTCACCCGCGAACCATGTTGGTGCGATGGGTGCTATGCAGCCGCGCAGGGTTCCACCTCTATTCTGCGAACGACATCAGTCCGCGGGGGGCCGGCATTCATGGTTTGTGTCGGTGGACTGGCCTGAAACCCATCCTACTTCACGCCCGCCGAGGATCCCTACCTTTGTTCTGCAAACGATAGCGGTCTGCGGAGGCAGCACCTCGTGGAACTGGCTGTGTACCGTTAATATTGGACCGGTCCATGGACCAGTTCATCTTTGCCAAATTTTGAGTATTTTTCTCGTTGTTTTTTCCCAATTCCTCAATGGAAATTAGGTAGCATCCTATCTTGAATTATGGAGATTCTCATTTTCCTTTAATGATTTTTCAGGACCCTACAAATGCCCTTATTAGAATGGGGTCCGATCGGAATGAAGGGAGACTATTCTGATGTAGAGTGGTCCTGAAATATGGATTGTTTGAGGCAGAGGAATGGACCCTATAGGGGTCCATGCCTATAAATATGGAGGCCCCTACCCTTTTTATTTTATGGGATTCCTCGCGAAGATTTTTCCTTCCGTCTCCGCGTGATTGCTCTTTCGTGAAACTCCCCGTCCGCGAACCAACCTCTACTTCTGCGAACAATTTCTCGATCGCGCCTGTCTTTACCCATGGACCAACCTCCCAGTTGCGAACTTAACACATTAATCAATTACAAATTAAGTTACAACGGGACACGTAGGAACTTTCTACATGGTTCGGATGGTCCGAGAACTGAAATCTTCCCAACATTGAAACATTATTAAGTTTCCGAACATAAATATATAAATTCGGGATTGAGATTCCGCATAGCAGCATGGATCACAGTTTCTGGCCAATGCTTCGAGGGCCAGAGTACCGCAGATTTCTTTTACGTAGGGTTGGTTGGAAGGATGCAACGGTCACGAACAACCTCTTGAGTGCCGCTTGCGGAACCCGTCATGAAGGCCTCTTGTCTCCTCTGCAGAATACATGGTATTTTTTCCAAATTTTATTATTTTGGACTAACCATTTTCCTCGTTTTTATAATGCAGGGAGAAAATATTGTTCCTCCTCACCCTGCACATAAGCCTACTGTCGAGCCTATCTCAATTGGTCCATGGAGACTTCTAGCTATGATTCATTGAGCTGAGAGCATCAAAAAGGAACCTAGTCTCTCCATCATTACCGACGATGGTGTCTTGAATGACTTTTTCTCCCCTGATCTCCTAGGTTATCTAGTATAAAATCAGCTTCCTCTTTAAGGCTTCGGTCTTCAAGACGACGTCCCTATCCCCCCTACTTTCTCAAATGTTCTGTCACCTTGCCTGGAAGCGTCACCGAAGTGCATTCAGGAAAACCTCACACAATCGGGGCAGATACTCTCTGATCCTGATTCGAAACACACATTCATATTGAGAGCCTCTGTCTGGACCCAAAGTGATCAGAACAAACAAGACTTCTCTCAAGAGGCTTTCCTCAAGAGTTACCCCTACATAATCAACCTCGCACGAGTGGATCCGGACGCGGGGTCGATTCTTAGGTGGGATCTTTGGTCTTATGGGATTTTCTCAAATGATTGGGCCAACTCCTTCTGGGTCCATCATCATTGCCTGGAATCTCCCGAGTCACTGGAATCAGTCAATCTGTACTCTGTAGTGTGGTCTTCTCAGTTTTCTATTTACCCACCATCTTCGATCTTGCCTGACCTTCTCAGTCACTGGTGTTCATGCACAAATAATTTTCACCTTACCCAAGGGGAAGTGGGTATTAGATTATGGGAAATATACCAATTGGGAGGGCTTATGATCTTTGGTGCAATATATGATGAGTTTCATCCCACCCATGACACATGGGATGATGTCTAACAGGTGCCTTTGTTGGCGAGAGATCTGCTGGTTATGCCGGAGCGGTCACTAGGTCAATCCATGCGTGCCCGCTCTCCTATTCTCTATAGCACCTAGATAGGGTTATTTCTGAATACCATTGGTCCTGTGCCGAAGATCAAGCTCCCCTTGAATCATCCTTCTCAAAAATCATGATCTATCTCAGGTTCCTATTGGGCGGTTCTGGAGGTAGGCGACTACCTTTCATGGGTTTATGAGGTGCACCTGGATGTGCCGCCTATGCTCTGGATGGCGGGTATATTTTCCATGTTTTTGAGCAAGTTGCTATTTGCTTCTCGGGACATTAACCTAGGCATCAATGCTTGCAATTTGATGATGGCAGTTGAGTTGGCAGAGGGTTGCCCGATGAATTCGGTTATTCCCACTTTGGCTCGTATTTACGAACTACTAAGCCACATGCAGGAGGGCGGGTATACCTACCGGCTGAGTGGGACATTTCAATTATTATATGTCTGTGTAGCAGAACATTTCCACTATTCTGAGTATCATCATAACACAGTCATCCCGCTTCCTACCTTTCGGCATACCCTGCTCGATATAGCTGGAGTTCTCTTGAATTCCATCAGCTCTGATGAAGTCGTCATGCTTCAGAGTGACTTCTCCCGGTTCACTCTCACTCCCTAGCCCACCCCTTCTGGCATCGTGGTTGACAACCACAGGGGGAGCCTAGAAGAACGTTCTTACGTGATTTCATTGTGGGGTGGGTTTTTGTCTGCACAGATTGATGAAGTTTCTCTACGCAAGTTGTACGCCCCATATCATTTTTCTCGCTAGTTTGGATGTATGAAACTCCATGTTTCCCATCCCCCTCATCAGGCTCGTGGACTACACCCAACCACTCTCCTTCAATGGTGGTTAATGATAATGTAGGAGGGATCTAACACAAGCATTCTCTTGCCTGGCATAGGGGCGGCTGCCAGCCTATCTTGGGAGCATGAACGATTGTTGATCAAGCATTATCCCGATGGGATCCTGGGGAAGGTTGCCTGGTAGTTTCCCAAATCTGGTGTTATTGTGGCTGTTGTGCCTACCGCACCTTACTCATCAGCTCTGAGGGAGGACCGATTGATGGCTCATCAGTCAAAGTGACCTAGGGAATTTTCATCTTCCAACCCCTCTGCGGCCGATGTTTTGATAGACCCTACTTTCTTCGATGTGGATAAATATGACCATATGGATTCAGGTCCCAGAGAGATAATTCCTGAAGTTTTGACAGACGAAACATGACATATCAACTTGATTCCCAAGCCTGAACTGGGGCTAGGAGCTTCAGACCTTCCAGCATCAGAACCGTCTTCTAGCATGAACATGTTTGTGTTGGTCAGGATGCTAGACTTCATTTCTGTGCTATCTTGCGAGGATACCAAATATCTTAATGTCATGGTGGACCACAGAGCAGTGCGAAGGTGGACGTGGCCCCAGATTTGTGAGATTATTTCCGAAATTCCACTAGCTGAGGTGGCGACTACAACTGAAGCCCTCTGGCAGCTCTTCTTGGGTTTGGGGTCTGGTTGCTTTGACTAACAGCAGTTTCATTTTCTTGCTTTCTAGGTTTTCATTGCCTGTGGGGAAGTTACCATTAGTTGAAACAAACATTATCACCTCACTGCCTCTCATTGCGGGACCTAAGACAATTAGGAGGCCATGATGAAGCTTCGTCAGATGATATCACAGGACGAGGACTCTCAAGATCAGGAGACCACCCTATCTACCGAGTTGTGTGAATGCGAATCTCGAGCAGCGACATTGATGGAATATTTGTCAACTATAACAGGTAACATTGAAGCCACCAGGAAAGGGATCAATGACCTCCAAATGATAGTGAAGCATACTCATTCGGTGGCTGAATTTTAGGCCAGGGGGAAGGTCGTGCTGGAGAAGACTTGCAACAAACTTCACTGCACTGTTGTCGATCTGATGGAGAGAGCGAGCACGACTCCTTTGTGAGTGTCAGAGCCATTCTTATACACTCTGTTTTACCTCTTTTGTTGTTGTGAGGGAGAGGCCGCAGCTTGTGGACATCCTCCATTTTTTGCAAATGGAATACCATCTATGTCGATCATTCCTTACTGTAAAATTTGATTGTTACTGGAACAATTTTTGCATAAATAACAACTCAATGAATCATAATTGATCATAATTTAGAAAAAATGATAAAATAAAAACAGGCACTAATTTTTTCCTGGACAATGAGATCCAGCGAGCATAGTTTGACTATTGGTGGGGTTTTGTAAAAAAAAACCAAAATATTTTTATCTTTTCAGTTTTTTTATGTGAATACCCTTATTTTTCCTGGGCCCATTTGGTGTGGACCCAGCGAGTATATCTCGTCTTTTTCATAGGATGCACTTTTCAGGTTTTCGGCCTAACAGGCTTTCCGCCTCTTTTTATGAGCGGTTTAAAGTCCCACCGACATGACTATCATTAATGATGTTTTAGGTCAAACAACATTGACCAGATATGGTGGGGTGAGGGCCCCGACAATGTTATTTTGATCAAAAATGTCTCAATACCCTTCAGACGCACGTGAGGAGAAAATGATTAGATCTTGACAACATATAGGGCATATCTCATGGCATGGGAGCCGTATCGGCGTGCCGAGGTAGGAAGAGCATCGCCTAAGGAAAACGTTCCTTTGTTACACGGGACAAGGGCGATCAATATGTAGAGCCACTGATGGAATGGTATGCATAGTCATTCAAAGATGTCCTTAAGTCAATGACCGTCCATTTCTGATGGCCTTAGGAATTCATGGAAGTCCGGCTTATGGAAACCACCCTAGGTGGCTTGGAAAATTATGAAAAATTACATGGGTGGTTTAGAAAAGGGGTGTGATGTATGAAAGGGTTTGATAACACCATTATTAATAAGGAGTGTCGACCCAGGGTCCCTGTCCTACGCATTTTGTTAGCATAGAGGATGATTGGAGCTTGGTGCAGTTTAATGTCATGCAGCTGGGACGTTCTTTAATGTGGGACGACTTCTCCTGGTACTATGTAATCTCATCAAATACATTCCATCATATTTAGGAAGGGTTGTGAAAGAAGTTTTTAAACTTTAGCTCAGAGGGTTTATAAATCCCGGGATGCACATGGGGGCTCAGAGGCCATGATGTGTACGGAGAGAAGCATTGCCTAATGAAATCTTGCCTTTGTTAGACGGGCCAGGGGAAATCAATATGCAGAGCTTCTTGGGACATGTTATGAATAGTCATTAAAAGGTATCCTTATGTCAATGATTATATTCTCCTGATAGCCATGTAACTTCAAAGAAGTTGGGATTCGGGACCACTGGGGGTGGTTTATGGGTGTTCGACTTTTCTGAGTACAGAGTATTGTTTATGAAAAGAGGATGCCTTGATACGAGAGAAACATCTAGGATAAACTTTCTAGAAATGGTTGAAGCCATCCCTTATCACGCTGGTGTGAGACAGTGGTTTATGATGGTCTAGCCCATGCACTGAGGGACGGAGGAAAGCCTCTATTCTCTACTGAACCCAAGATAGGTCTGACCGTGTAGTTTAACGTCATGCGGCATGGACGGGGGTTCATTTTGAATTTCGTTAAGTTTAACGTCATGTGGTAAGGATAGAGGAAATTTTTATATCTGTAAAAATGTTTTTAGTTGGAATCATTTCCCTGGATGTTTAATGCTTGGTCTTTGCAGTTTCACTTCATGAGGCAAAGACATGATCCATGTAGTTTTGGTGTGGTGCAGTAAGGACATAGTCACAAAGGCTAGTCATGATTAGAATGTAACATGGCATGAATATATTGTAATGTACAAGACTTCGAGAGGGGTCAATTTTTTAAATCATGGATCCGTGGATTCTTGGATCAAGAGAGATAATATGGGGGCTTTGAGGCTGGTAGGCGTACGGGGCTAGAAAGAGTACCGCCTGAGGAAATCTTGCCTTCTGTCGATGGGCCACGGGCTATCAATATGCAGAGCCGCTTAGCGCATGGTATGCATAGTCATGCAAAGGTGTCCATGGGTTGATAAATTTCCACTTTTGATGGACATGGATGATTATGAGGATCTGCGATTGTCCGGGCCCCGAAGAATGTTATTTGGTAAGGAAATATCTGGACATGTCGGGGATGTTCATCCCTGGTCACTGTTAAAACTTGAAGAGTTTACCTCGCTAGTTTATTTTGTGCATGGGGGCATACCTTTACTCTATGTAGTTTAACATCATGTGGTAAGGATGAAGTACTCTTAGTTTAACGGTTGTAGAGTTCAGACCATTGGGTGGCTACTACTTCAATTACCCAAAATGCAATAGAGTTAGGAGTATCTGGTATACTTCGAACGAGTGTGAGGGAATGAGGGTGTATACTATAACTCTGGGGTTTCCTGGATCAGGAGGTATGGAATGGGGGATCTGAGGCCGGTAAGCATATAGAACTAGGAATAGATCGCCAGAGGAAATCATTCCTTTGGTAGACGGGCCAGGGGCTATCAATATGCATAGCTGTTGCGGGCATGGTATACATAGTCATGAAAAGGTGTCCACGGGTTGATAACCTTCCACATCTGATGGACATGGATGATTATGAAAATCTGAGATTGCTCACAGTATAGAGTTCAGCATATGGGGATAATGATTTCCATCCATACAGGAAACATCTTCACCATAATTTCACATCGAGTCAAAGTAGCCTAGCCCAGACATGATGTTTGTAGATGCAGATAGTCATGTGTACCACGGGTAGATAGATAGGCTAAAAAGATCAGGATACCCTTGCAATGTTTGGATGTGGGAGGGGAATGAACTTGTAAACCACTGCTCCATAAATTTTTGGATCGGGATGTAATGGCCTGGGTTTTTGGGGTCCATTACTTTGTGAAAATTTCAAGTTGGGTGTTCTGGTCTGAGAATCTTGGTGAATTTTGGCCTAATGGTAGGCCTACCGGTAGCCTGGGCCTACTAATAGCAGACCTACCCGTAGCTCGGTCTACCGGTAGCCGCAACCAACTGGTAGTTTAGTCTACCGGTAGTTGTAGCTAGCGGTAGCTCGGCTACCGGTAGCTCTATCTACCGGTATCTCGGCTACCGGTCGCTGTCAGCCACTTGTAGCTCTTGGCTACCGGTCGTTGTCAGCCACGGGTAGCTCTCTGTTACTGGGGGCTCTCGCCTACCCCCACTGTGTATTTCAGTAGCGGTCCTTTTTGTGCGAGTTGGGTCTTAAACCCTATTTAGACCCGTTTAAGCTTGTTTTAAAGCCCAGTGACACCGATAAATTTCATTTAATTAAATATTTAAATGAATTAACCTTGTGTGTGTGTCAGTTTAAACTGCACGACCCTTTAATGATGTGTGGGGTATCTCAACCTCTTAGTCAACCAACGACCCCATGCCTTAGGCGGTTTCAGGTTCTTTATCTACATATCATAATGGCACGGGGCATGTTGTATCTCACCCTTTATAACCTATGGGATCCCCACTAGGATTTTTTTCTCGATCACCCTGTGCTAGGAGTACCCTTCATTCAGAAGAACCACTTTTCATTTAGACTATCCTCATAGTTATCCGTGGAATTCCGCTCCTAGGCTCAGCATCGATCATTGATCAACAAGTAGGGAATTTTCCTTCGTCTCTCCCTTTTGTGTATCATGTGGGGTGGTCATGCTTTTGATTATGTATAATTGGATGGACTGAACCTTAATGAATATAATAAATCAATTCTAAAGAATGAAGGGGGAGGGTTGTGATTGATGATGCTGCTTTGTTTTATGATATTCTTTTCTGAATAGTGTGGGCTTACACCTTCTGAAAATCATGTTTGTTGGTGGTCTTTATCATTTCACTAACAAACCCTTGCTTCTGGTGATGTTTAAATGGATTGTATTGCAGCGGATAACCATTGTAAAGGAATTTGGTTAATTGCGTATATTCGGATAAATAAATTGGAAGCACCAGGATCAATCCATTATGTGATAACCCCAGTTAAAGTATAGTGAATTTGAAAATTGTGTAGTGTGTTAAATCTTATAAATATGAAAATACCGGTATTACCCTGCTTTGTGTTGGTGGTAGTGGTTTGGTTATATCCTTTCACAGGCCGATTACTGGGTGATGTGGGTGGGGATGGGATCCCCTTGTTATGGATTCAATGGTTGTGAATTTTAAGACTGGGTGGTTACATTGTTTATATCACGAATTGCGGTGGGATCCCTTGTTGTTGAGAAATCATTTTGACTCCTGAATGTTGGACATGGGGCTGTATCTTGGTGTTTTCTTTGGTTTTTGTGGATTTATGAGAGAACTGGGTGGGGATGTTGTAGTTAATGCTTGATTTTTTGCTTTCCTGGACTTGTGCTTATGCTTACTAGTTGCCCATGTAGGTGTAAAACTTAATTAAACATCATTGTTGAACATGAAAATGAATGGGAAAAATGGGTTTTTCTAGGGAGAGTTGTGACTCGGAGTTGAGTGTTGTTTGTGTTCTTTAGGCTGGATGAAGAAAAACCTAAGCTTGGGAGAGTTCTTGTTACCTATATATATACTTTTAGTTTTTGTGTTTCATATTCGTGCCCCACCAAAGTTGAGCACTTAGTGCCGAACACCCTCATTTCATGGGAGATGGTGTTTTTTCCAACAATTCTATTAGTGGCTGGTTATTAGCTCCTTTCTTCTCCCTTTCCTGGATAGCCCATGTATCTTCGGGCAGGCTATGATGGCTTGATGTCCATTATTAGCCCATGAACCTTTGGGTGGGGAGTGTGGTGGTTGGCCCAGTGGTGTGCGGGCATTTGGTTTCCCAAGTGTCTTCAGGATGTGGCCCAGGTGTCTTCGGGCGTGGCAGTGGATCTTCTAGCCCAGGTGTATTCGGGCATGGTGGTGGTTGTTCTGGCCTAGGTGTTTACAGGCATGGTTACGTGTGACATTTGTTGCCCAGGTGTGTGGGGGTGGGGTTTGGTAGTGGGACTGCGTGAGGTAGTGGCTCAGGTGTGTGCGGGCGGGGTTTGACCGAGGGACTACGGTGAGAATGGCAGGATTGGTTTGATGCGTAGGATTTCTTCAATAACTAGTGGGAAAGTGTTGCGGGCTACCAAAACATCGATGTGCTATTACTATAACTTACATGACTTGCGTTATATTGGGAGTGTTCCTTGGTGAGGCTTGGGTGGATAGTGTACCTTGTTAGGTGTTTGGTTTAAACTTTTTCCCACCGGACTTTAGTACGTTCCCCCACTTCTGCATGGGAGTCTTTGGTTTTCCCTATCGAGTATACTTGTATTCTCACCCTATGTATATAAAACTTCTTTCAGGTTTCCAGGAGGACTTCTGGGATCGCGCGAAACCATACTAGCTCAAACCTTTGGAGTAGTTGCAGTTGCTGTTTTTCTTTATTTAGTACCTTACCATTGTACTCACTTTGTACCATGTGGATTTTACTTTTGTAACATGCATTGGGATTGGTTTTTGGATTTACTTTTACTTTCCGCTTCTGCTGTTGTTGGTATTTACCAACATATATCCCGATCCTATTAAATGAATAAATGAAATACCTTCCATATAGTTAGTGATTCTATACCCTTGGCGCTGGTTACCACTCCGGGACCTATTGATGCCGGGTTTCAGGGGTCATTATCTCTCCTTCAACTTGAAGAAGGAAGGGCCTAGCAATCTGCTGACCCTTCCCTCCTTTTGGTGAAGGCGGGTCATGATAGAATGGTATAAAAGGTATGGCTGAGATATAGGATGGATTCTGGAGTTAGGGAAAATTAGGATTTCATGGGATGGTAGGGTAACTGTTTTGGGTGACCTTGGTGCATGATTTAAGCAATTGAAGACCAGCTATAAGACGGGGTTTTAGGGGCCCCCGTGATCTGATGCAAGGAATCTGGACCTACCGAACGACCATGTGAGGCCACACTGATTGTAGGGTAGAGACCCTAGGAATGGTACATGCATCATAGTGACTTGTGTTCTCGTGTTTCTGGGGTGTCTTTGGAATTACTAAAAAATAGTTTAAGAATTTTTAAGAACAATATTATGCACTACTTGGGCTTAGGAATTCCTTGTTTACCTTACAGCTATGGAACCTGGAAGGAGACCACGTTTGGTGCAGGCGATCGAGGCCCGGAGACTACTTTGGACGATCGGCATAGAGCTGATCGAGTGGAGGAGGACGACCAGTGGATGAAGAAACTTTGGTCCTTCCAGCGACAGACCCTCGATAAGTATGAGGGTAGCACCTCTGACGTGAAGAAGAACGGCTCGCTAGAGGAGCTAGTGATATCTTTCGGTCTGATTCGGGCCTCGACCAAGTTCTGGGGTCCTCTGGGCATCAGGCAGATGCAGGGAGAGGCGAGTCAGCGGTGGCCGCTTTACCTGGGGGAGAGAAGAGAGGTTGAGGTGGCATGGGCTTATTTCGAGAGGGAGTTCTAGGCAGAATTCTTCTCTTCGATGATGAAGGAGGAAAAGAGACAGGAGCTACTCTCCCTCCAGGAGGGGAGTATGTCCTAAGGGATCTATGAATAATGTTCAAGTACCTCCCAAATTTTTCTTCGCACCTCTTCCCTGACAAGGAGTCTCGGGAAATACGTTTATAGGAGGCGCTCTGACCTTCCCTCCAATATGTTGTTACCCCTTTTACCCTACCGACGTACTTGGAGGTCCAGAGGAAGGCCAAAGTGGTATAGAGGGTGCACGCTCTAGGAGGTGTGTCCCGAGAGGGGATCCAGCTGGGACCATCGAAGGGGAAGGCCGTCAGTACAAGGCCTCCAGTGTTAGGACCCTCCAGGTTTTGACTAGTAGGGAGCAGGCTGAAGCAGTTTTAGTTTCGATCCGCTGGTCTTTTCCCTTTTCCATCGGGCCCAGGACCACGGTGCTTCGTATGTGGGAGCCATGGGCATCTCTGGAGTCAGTTCCCAGACTGGGTACCGTCCGGAAGTGGCGGACAGCCCCAGCACCCTCCCCAGCAGTAGCTTCCATCTAGGGCTTTCTAGTTGCAGCAGTAGGGACAGTGATCTCCCTCTCCTCTGAGGTAAAACGTTGCATGATGAGGCTGACCTTCGGGCACTCCTCCGGCACCTCGACTGGGGCATGGTATGGGAGGTTTCCGATAGGCGAGGGGCAGAGGTTTTGGGCGTGGACAGTTAAACGTTGTAGAGGCAGTAGTTGAAGCAGGGCCGGAGGTCATTCAAGGTATGATAATTTTGTTTAGCACCCATTCTTATACCTTGTTCGATATCGAAGCTTCGCACTACTTTTTTACACCTAGTCTATCCCATGCCTTTGGTCTAGATGCTGAGGGACTTCCAATTCTCCTGGTTCTGAGTACACCAGTCAAAGGTCAGACTGACTTGTTATATGTCTGTCGAGGATGCATAATGATGATAGGGCCACATCAGTTGGTTAGGAATCTTCTTCTGTTATAGATACACCCATAAAATGTCATCCCAGGCATCGACTAGTTGTTCTCTATGTGTGTCGTCATCGACTACTTCTGAGGAAGGGTCGTTTTCTCAGACTTGGGAGGCCGGCGTGTTACCTTCACTAGCGAGCGGAGCAGTCAGAAGGGCAGCAGGCGAGAGGAACCCCTCCTATCCTTGTTAGATGAGCTGTCAGTAGTGTTAGTAGATGTAGAAATTGTGGAGGTGCCAGAGATCGTCCGTGAGTTTATGGACGTCTTTCCTGAGGAGGTGATGACTCTACCCCCTCGACGGAATATCGAGTTTTGGATAGAATTACAGCTTGGTGCTCGTCCGATCTCGATGGCTCCTTACCGGATGGCTGCTTCGGAGCTACGGGAGTTGCGGATTTAGATTGACAATTTGATGAAGAGGGGTTATGTTTGACCGAGTGCGTCACTGTGGGGTACTCCAGTCTTGTTCACAAATAAGGAAGATGGTGGTCTCAGGTTTTGCATAGACTATAGGAGGCTGAATCAGGTGACGATTAATAATTGCAACCCTTTTCTGAGGATAGGTGATCTTTTTGACCAGCTGAAAGGGGCAGGGTGGTTCTCGAAGAATGACCTGCGGTCTGGGTATCACCAATTAAGAGTGAAAGAGGGAAATATAATGAAGACATCGTTCAGGTTCAGATAAGGACACTTTGAGTTCTTAGTCATTCCTTTCGGTGTTATGAACGCCCTGGCTGTGTTCATGGGGCTTATGAACTCCATCTTCCGGGAGTACCTGGACCAGTTCGTAGTTGTGTTCATCGATGATATCGTAATCTATTCAAGGTCAGAGGAGGACCACACGGAGCACCTGAGGACGGTTTTTGAGGTCCTCATAGAGCACCAAATCTATGGTAAGTTTTCAAAATGCAAGTTCTGTACACGAGAAGTGCACTTCCTTGGTCATGTGGTGTCCGAGGAGGAGGTAGCGGTGGACCCATCAAAGGTTGAGGTAGTTGTTTCTTGGGAATCACCCCAGAATTTGGTAGAAGTTCGTAGTTTCCTCGGGCTGGAAGGTTATTATCAGAGTTTCATGCCCAACTTTTCCCGAGTTGCATCCACTTTGATTGCTTTGACCAAGAAGGATCATGTTTTCGTGTGCAGTGAGCAGTGCGAGGCAGCCTTCACCTATCTGAAGGAGAAGTTGGTTAGTGCCCCAGTTTTGAGGCTACCAGAAGAAGGGGCAACGTACGAGGTGTTCTCTGATGCTTCAGGAAAGGGCCTGGGATGTGTGTTGATGCAGCGACAAGTGGTGTTCTCTTACGGGTCTAGGCAGCTATGCCCTCATGAGTGTAATTATTCCAACCACGACCTGGAGCTTGCAGCAGTCATTTTTGCACTAATGTTATGGCGGCATTACCTCATCTTTGAACACATTGTGGTCTTCAGAGATCAAAAACACTTGAGGTATATCTTCTCCCACCATGACCTAAATTTGCGGCAGCAATGGTGGATGGAGTTCCTCTAGGATTACCACTACGATATTTCCTACACAATAGGAAAAGAGAATGTAGTGGCTTATCTCTTGAGCAAGAGGACGCAGAAGGATGTGGTCCGAGAGTCGTAAGATTCCTAGAAGGAGATGGAGGACATGGCTGCCTTGCACATGGATGCGAGGATGGATAGCGGTAAAGGTTGCCTGTATCATATGACATTGCGGTCTTCTCTGTTGCAGTAGGTGGGGGAGTCTAAGTGGGGACACCCAAAGTGCGAAGTGATGCGTGACTGAGTTGACCAGAGGAATGCTCTGGAAGGGTGTAAGGAAGATGGTCAGAACCAGATACTTTTCCATTGAAAGCTGTTTGTTTCAGAAGTGATGCACGAAAAGGTTCTTAGTGAGTTCCACAACTCACCCCTTGCAGTGCACCCAGGAGTTTACAAGATGTACCAGGGTCTGAGGAGATAGTTCTGGTGGCCCAGAGTGATGCGATAGTGGCAATGTTTGTGGCCAAGTGCTTAGTGTGTCAGCAAGTGAAGGCTGAACAAAGAGTTCTAGGCAGCCTACTGCAGTATCTAGATGTCCCTGAGTGAAATTGGGATGACATCTCATTGGATTTCATCACAGGACTACCCAGGGTTCAAGGGGGGTGTGATTCCATCTGGGTAGTAGTGGACTGGTTGACCAAATCGGCACACTTTATCGCGATCAAGGAGTCAAGTGCATTGGATTCTTTGGCACAAAAGTACGTGGATGAGGTGGAGCGGTTTCATGGAGTTCCGAGGTCTATTGTCTCGGATAGGGATGCATGGATTACCTCGTGATTCTGGAGAGGATTTTAGCATGATTTTAGCACCCACCTACGTCTTAACACTTCTTTCCATCCCCAGACAGATGGACAAACATAGCGCACCATCCAGTCCTTGGAGGATATGCTACGGGCATGTGTTCTAGACTCAGGAGGATCATGGGTGCGACACTTGCCTTTGATAGAGTTC
Source organism: Viscum album (assembly GCA_963277665.1). Classification (NCBI taxonomy): domain Eukaryota; kingdom Viridiplantae; phylum Streptophyta; class Magnoliopsida; order Santalales; family Viscaceae; genus Viscum; species Viscum album. Next base: position 1,173,139,921 of record OY728153.1, on the reverse strand, counting down.
ACCTAAAATAATAGCCATCCCTCTACCATTGGTATGGAACAGTTTGATTCCTTGTACGGGAGGCCATTCTGTTCACCTGTGTGTTGGACCGAAGTAGGATAGGCAGGCATCCTTGGCCCTGAGGTGGTGCATAGCATGACAGAGAAGGTTCACCTCATATGGGAAAGGATGAAGGCGGCCCAGGAACGATAGAAGTCGTATGCTGATATGAGGAGGAGGCCCTTGGAGTTTGAGGTTGGAGACCACGTGTTCTTGAATTTCTTCCCTCAACGTGGACAATGGAGTTTCAGAAAATGAATTATGCTTTATCCGAGGTTCATCGGACCCTTCGAAGTGTTGCGGAGGGTCGGAAAAGTGTCTTATCATCTAGCATTACCACCACCTCTTCTGAGGATACATGATATCATCCATGTGTCCCAGCTCCGTCAGTACCTTCACAACAATTCAAACGTCCTCGGTTGGGGAGATCTAGACATCGAGGACGACATGACCTTTGTGGAGAGACTAGTTATCATCAAGGATCACAAGGAGAAGGTGCTTCGTGGGAGAACCATTCCCTTGGTTCGTGTGTAATGGAGACAAGGTGGGCTTGTGGAGAGTATGTGGGAGATGGAAGCACAGATGCATGCCCAGTACCAAGAGTTGTTTTGAGTTTTGTGATGTTCTATTATACCTTTTGGGGTAGAGAATTTTATCTTGATGGCTTGGAAGTATGTGGTTTTTCTTCCTCTAAATGTGTGTGAAAATCCCTGGCTACGGAGAGGGGAGGACCTGACCCCTAATCAAGATGCATTAAGGTGGTTACGATTAAAACCGTGCGGGTGAGTCACTGCCGCCCAAAGCAGATAATATCTTGACATGGGGAAGGAGACTCCCCACCCCACATGGCTAGGCAGTTGGGATGGTATATTTCCTAGTTCATGACAGTGAGGAGTTCTTAGTTAACAATGAGTTTCACTCTTAAGTGGGATCTTTTGAGATGGTTGTTCGGACCCTCTCTTTCCTTATGGGTTGTTTTGATTCTTGAGGACGAGAATCGTTTAAGAGGTATATGATGTAATGGTCCAGGTTTTTTGGGTCCATTAATTTGTGAAAATCTCTAGTTGGGATTTATAGTCTTGGAATCTCGGTGAAGTTTGGCCTAATGGTTGGCCTACCGATAGCCTTAACCTACCAGTAGCAGGCCTACCGGTATCTCGGTCTACCGGTAGCATCAGCCTACCAATAGCTATGTCTACTAGTAGCTCGGTCTACCGGTAGGTGCAGCTACCAGTAGCTCTGTCTAGTGTTAGCTCAGTCTACCAGTGGCTACAGCCCACCGGTAGCTCGGTCTACTGGTTGCTGCAGCCCACTAGTAGCTCTCAGCTACCGGTGGCTCTCACCTACCCCCATGGGTTCTTTCCAATAGCGCTCCTTTTTGGGCGAGTTGGATCTTAAACCCTATTTTGACCCGTTTAAGCTTGTTTTAAAGCCTAGTAATGCCCATAAATGTCGTTTAATTAAATATATAAATGAATTAACATGGTGTGTGTGCCGTTTTAAACCGCATGACCCTTTAATGACATGTTGGGTGTCTCAACCTCGTAGTCAACCCACGACCCCATGCCATATGCGGTTTCGGGTTCTTTTTCTGCATATCTTAACTTCACGGGGCATGCTGTATCTCACCCTTTATAACCTAAGGGTTCCCCCCCCCCCTTGCCCCTATGACTCTTTTCTCGATCACCCTGCGCTAGGAGTACCCTTCGTTCTGATGAGCCACTTTTCATTCAGGCAAGCCACTTCGCTATCCGTGGAATACTGCGCCCAGGCTCAGCGTCAATCGTTGATCAACAAGTAGGAAATTTCTCCTTTTTCGCTCCCTTTTGTGTATCATGTGGGGTGGGCATGCTTTTGATTCTATAGAATTGGATGGATAGAACCTTAATTATGATAATAAACTGATTCTAAAGAATGAAAGGGGAGGGCTATGATTGATGATGTTGCTTTGTTTTATGATCTTATTTTCTGAATAGTGTGGGCTTATGCCTTCTTAAAATCATGGTCGATGGTGGTCTTTCTCTATGCACTAACGAACCATTGCTTTTGGTGACGTTTAAATGGATTGTATTGTAGTGGATAACCCTTGTAAATGAATTTGGTTAATTGCGTATACTCTGCTAAATAAATTGCAAGCACCAGGATCAATCCTTTCTATGATAACCCTGGTTAAAGTACAACGAATTTGAAAATCAAGGAGTGTGTTAAATCTTATAAATATGAAAAAACCAGCATGGCCCTTCTTTGTGTTGGTGGTAGTGTTTTTCTTATACCCTTTCATAGGCCGATTGTTGGGTGATGTGGGAGGGGATGTGATCCCATTGTTATGGATTCTGTGGATGTGAATTTTACGACTGGGTGGTTACATTGTTTTTATCATGAATTGGGGTTGGATCCTCTGTTGTTGAGAAACCCTTTTGGCTCCAGGATGTTGGAAATGGGGAAATATCATGGGGTTTTCTTTCGTTTTTGTAGATTTACAAGAGATCCAGGTGTGGTTGTTGTAGTTAATGCTTGATTGTTTGCTTTCCTGGACTTGTGTTTATGCATACTAGTAGCCCATGTAGGTGCAGAACTTAATTAAAGATCATTACTGAACATGAAAATGAATGGGACAAATGGGTTTTGATGGCGAGAGTTGTGACTCGGACTTGAGTGTTGTTTCTGTTCTTTAGGCAGGCTGAAGAAAAACCTAAACTTGGGAGGGTACTTGTTACCAATATATATACATGTAGATTTTGTATTTCTTATTCGCGCACCACCCAAGTTGAGAACTTATTGTCGAACACTGCCATTTCATGGGGAAGGGTGTTTTTTCCAACACTTCTTTTAGTGGATGGTTATTAGCTCCTTTCTGCTCCCTTTCCCAGATAGCCCAAGTATCTCTGGGTAGGTTATGATGGCCTGAAGTCCATTATTAGCCCATGAACCTTCGAGCGACGAGTGTGGTGGTTGGTCCAAGTGTGTGTGGGATTTTGGTTTCCCAAGTGTCTTCAGGATGAGGCACATGTGTCTTCGGGCATGGCAGTCGATCTCCTAGCCCATGTGTCTTCGGGCGTGGCCGTGGTTGTTCTGGCCTTGGTGTTTGCAGGAATGGATACATGTAATAGTTGTGGCCCAGGTGTGTGCGGGCAGGGTTTTGCAGTGGGACTGCGTGAGGTTGTGGCCCAGGTGTGTGCGGGCGGGGTTTGGCAGTGGGACTGTAGTGAGAATGGCGGGATTGGTTCGATGCGTAGGATGTCTTCAATAACCAGTGGGAAATTGGCGCAGGGTATCCAAACATTGATGTGATATTACTAAACATTACTTGACTTGCATTATTTGGGGAGTGTACCTTGGTGAGGCTTTCGTGGATAGTTTACCTTGTTTGGTGTTTGGTTTACTCTTTTTCTCATGGGAATTTAGTACGGTCCCCCACTTGTGCACGAGTGTCTTTGTTTTTCCCTACTGAGTATACTTGTATTCTTACCCTACGTATATAAAAATTCTTTCAGGTTTCTAGGAGGACTTTGGAGATCGTGTGGGATCATACTAGCTCGGACCTTTGGAGCATTTGTAGTTGTTGTGTTTCTTTCTTTGGTACCTTACCTTTGTAGTCACTTTGTACCTTGTGAATTTTACTTTTGTAGCATGCATTGGGAATGGTTCTTGGCTTTACTTTTACTTTCCTCTTTTGGTGTTTTTCAGATTTACCATCTTATCTCCCAATCCTATTAAATGAATAAGGGAAATTCCTTCAATTTAGTGAGTGATTCTATACCCTTGGCACTGGTCGCCACTCGAGGTCCTATTAAAGGCGGGTTTTGGGGACATTATCTCTCCTTCAACTTGAAGAAGGATGGTCCTAACAATCTGCTGACCCTTCTCTCCTTTTGGTGAAGGCGGGTCGTGACATGGGAGATTTGATATGGGGGCTCAGAGGCTGGTAAGCGTATAGAGATAGGAAGAGTATCGCCTAAGGAAATCTTTCCTTTGTTAGATGGGCCAGGGGCTATTAATATGCAGAGCCGCTGAGGGTATGGTTTGCCTAGTCATGAAAAGGTGTCCACGGGTCGATAACATTCCACTTCTGATGGCCATGAATGATTATAAGGATCCAAAATTGTCTGAGTCGTGGAGTCTGATGTATGGAGAGGATGACTCCAAATTCGCAAGGAGTATTCCCATCTTGTTTTGCTGTATATCTTGGGTGGGTCTCCACGAAGTCCATGCAGTTTAACGTTGTGTCGAGAGGATGAAGTCCGTGCAGTTTAACATCATGCGGTGAGGAAGAAGATGAACTAACGTGAAAAGGGGATTCCATGTATTTTATCGACATATGGTAAGGATGAGGAGTATATATATCCGTGTTTTCTTTTATCGGTGGATGGGATAGGAAATAAGATCTCGACTTCACTACTTATCCTTCTAGGGCAGGAATCAAGCCACACATATTTCTTTTTGGAGTACACCCCGTGAAGGTCTGATCCTTACTCGGGGGAAGGGGCATGTTTATTTTTTTTATTCGCGATGTTTAACATCGTGCGGTAAGGATGAGGAATACACTCTGTGCAGTTTTGGTCCGTACACAGGGGAAAAGGGCATTTTTAGCTTCCTTTGTTGATGGTTGTGCTATGATGGGGGATCATGGAATCACTACGTATCCTGCGAGGGCATGAATCAATCTGTACATATTTCTTTAAAAGATAATACACCTCGTGTAGGTCTGGTCCTTAAACCAGGGAAAATGGAATTTTTAAATCCTTTTTATCCATTCAGTTTAACGCCATGCGGTAAGGACGAGGAATACACCCCTTACAGGTATGGTTCGTACATAGGGGAAGAGAGTATTTTTAACCACCGTTTTTTTCTTATCCGGTGGTGGATGTTCCAAGATAAAAAATCCCGGCATCACTACATATCCTACAAGGATAGGAATCAAGTCATACGTATCTCTCTGAAAGAGGTACACCCCATGCAGGGCTGGTCCGTACACAGGGGAATGGGACAATTTTTTTAACTTTATTCTATTTGGGAATGGTTGGGCTATGATATAAAATCCTAGTATCTCTACGTATCATGTGAGCGTAGGAATCAATCCGTACATAGTTCTCTAAAATCAGTGCAACTTAACGTCATGCGGTGAGGACGAGGAATACACCCCTTGCAGGTCTAGTTCGTACATGGGGGAAGAGATAATTTTAAAAAATATATTTATTCGAGGTTGTGGCTGGCCCAGGATTCAGAATCCTGGAATTGCTACGTATCCTACAAGGGAAGAAATCAATCCTTACATAGTTCTCTAGATGATGATACACCCTATTCAGGTCTGGTTTGTACACGGGTGAAGGGTGTATTTTTTTGTTTGGGAATTGCTAGGCCATGATAGGGAACCCTGGTGTTTCTACGTATCATACGAGGGTAGGAATCAACCCGTACGTAGTTCTATGATATCCGTGAATTTTAACATCGTGCGATGAGGACGAGGTACTATTTGATTAGGGTCATAGAGTTTGGACCGTTGAGTCTTGACAGTTTAACATCCTGCAGCTTGGATGAAAGGTGCGTGGCAGTTTAACATCCTACATCTCAGACGAAAGGTTCTTGGCATTTTAACGTCTAACAACTCGGATGAAAGTCACTTGGTAGTCTAACGTGTTGCAGCTTGGACGAAAGGCAATTGGTAGTTTAACTTCATACAGCATGGATGAAAGGTGCTTGGCGGTTTAAATTCCTATAGCACAGATGAATAACCCTTGGTAGTTTAACATCCTATAGCTCGGATGAAAGGTGCTTTTGGTTATGCAAATTACTTCTTCAGAAATCTCGCATTTGTAGGAGCGGTAGTGAATTGCCCGTCTATAGAGGTCATGTCATACGCTCCGTTGGAGTAGAACTTGTGAATAACATATGGTCCCCCCCACTTCGGCTCCGTCTTTAGATGCTTCTTTCCGGGTATCATTGGGGTCTGGAGGACCAGCACCAATTCTCCTTCCACGGATGATAGAAGACGAACCTTTTTATTTAAGGCTCATGTGATCCATTTCTGATATACATCCAGATTTTACAAAGTGTGCAACCATATCTCATCAAGCTGTTCCAATTCACATAGCCATTTTTATGATTGATCTTTGTTGGATAACTGATCACAAATGGAAACATGGAGAGAGGGAAGCTGGAGCTCAATGGGCAGGACAACATCTGTTCCGTATACTAATGAGTACGGAGGAGCCCGATTAGAGGTGCAGATTGGGGTTTGATGAGCCCACAATGCATGAAGAAGTTTATCCAGCCATGATTTTTTTACTTTTTCACCCTTTTCTGGAAGATTTTGAACATGGTATTTTTGAAAGCCTTTATCTGCGTGTTGGTCGCTTCATGGTAGCGGGATGAGTGGTTAGCCTTGATACCATATTCTTGGTATAGTTTCTCAAATTCAGCAGAGCAGAAATTGGTGTCGTTATCCGTTAGTATGGTATGAGGGACAACAAATCTGGTGATATTTGTAGGACCAAAATAACAATGCAGATGCTCAATATATATGAGGGGGGGTGAATTGTACACATTAAAAATTTTCTTAAATAAGGAAATATCTAAGATTAAAAAAGTTAAACTAATAAAATTCACAACACCTCTAACACAAATTGGAGAATTGGAACAATTTATGAAGTTACAAACTTCAATTTCTATACACTAGCTTGAAAATGGAAAGCGATTATGAAAAATAGATTCTAGAAATATGATTCCGGAAAGATGGATCCGGAATTATGATTCTGGAAAACTGAAACATAATGAAAGTTTACAATATGAGATTCTACCTTAAAGTGTATAAAATCTAAAACAATCAGAGTACAAGTGTAAGGAAAATAATAAGGTTATACTTTCCTTAAATTACACAATGCGGTGGAAAAACTTGTAACAAAAACAAGTAACAAGATATAAATCTTTTAACCCAAAGAGGTGGGTATCCAAAAACCTTGAATAAAGGTCCCTAGATTTTTACTTCAAGAAAGTCTATCTTACTCACACCTGGTTAAGCCCTTGATAAGAATATCGGAGTCACTGTCTTGCTATCCCCACAAGCCCTCAACTTCAAGGTAGTTGGAACTTCTGTCTTCCATAGCAAAGAATCCCTCAACTTCAAGGTGTTGGAACCTCTGTCTTCTTATCCCCGGAAGCCCCCGATTGTAATCACCAAAAATCAGAGTCGCACGAAGCACGTCTGTAGAAGGAAAAGCTTGAACAAGTTGTTAAAACTTTCTGCACAAAGCTTGAGAGTTGATAAGAGACTCTCTCTCTAGAAATCACATCAACAGCATATAAGTAGAAGTTTTCAATGTTGTCGAATATCAGTATTGATCTTTTCAAATGAAATCATATTTATAGGCGAAGCTCCAACGGTCGGGTCCCTCCTCCAACGGTGATATTTTCGTTAAAATTCTGAGGGACCTCTACACGTGTCTCTCAATCAATGGTTAGTTAAAAAAATGGATGAAATTGTTTTATAAAAAAACATGTGAAAACATAATCTAAACTGATGTTAGGAATGTAAGAAAATAAATGTTTGGAGTCTAAGCAAAATGGAATTCGGAGTCTATAATAAAATGATATTCAGATTCTGTTTTATAGAAATTCAGGATCTGAATTTTGTAGAAGTCTGGAGTATCAATTTCTAAAGAAATTTGGAGTCTGATTTCACCAGAGTTCAGAATCTCAACTTACAGAGTTCAGAGTCGAACATGTAGAAGTTTGGAGTCGAACTAGTTAAAATTTTGGAGTCAAACACATAAATGTTTGGAGTCAAACTTGTAAAATTTCGGAGTCAAACTCATAGAAGTTCAGAGTTGAACTCATAAAAGTTCAGAGTCCAGAATTCGTAGTTGAAGATTATTAGAGTTTGGATCCTTAATTTAGATTGGAACTTTATTAGAGTCCATATCCAGAACTCAGAGTGGATCTTTATTAGAGTTTATATCCAGAATTCAGAGCGGCACTTTATTAGTGATCATATCCAGAATTCGGATCCTAAAAAAGAATGCTTTATATCTAATCATTATATGATTCCGAGATTTTGATATGAATCCAATTTTTACACTTAATAAAAATATTGATATGTGTAAGGAAATCTAGGTTAGGGTAAATTTCCTTAAGGAAGGAAATTTTCCATAAAGAAGTAAAATATAGATTTTCTTAAGTAAAAGGTGTTTGTGATTTTCAAAACAAGAATGAATGGAAAAGTCATAAGGAAAATCTTATTGACATAAAAATCTCCCCCTTTTTTGAAAGGACAAACAACCTTATGAAAAATAGTATAAGGACTTTGAAAATTTTCATTAGACTTTGAAATTAAAACTTATCTCCCTTTGTTCATGAATGATGATAAATACAACTAACTCCCCCTTAGGCATCGAAACTCTAAGGATTATATTATGAATTTCAAGAGTGTAATTTTCATTATCATGGAAATGAAACAACATCATAATGAGAAACTCCCCCTTACTTTAAAGATATCTTAATTTAGAAATTTTTCCTTCCCTATTTTAAATTTTTCTTTCTCCCCTTTTGAGTGATTCTTTTTTCATCTCCCCCATTATGATTTTCAAAAAGAATTTAAGGGAATGGAAAAAAAATATGGTACCTAAAACAATAGTATATAACAACACAAGAGACGAACAACCAAATATTTCATTAGAGTTGAAAAAAAATTACATGGAAAGACAAATACAACAAAAGATCGGAGTGGGTTTATTTGTCTTCCTTTTCCTTCAGAATTAGCTTCTTCAACAAGGTTTTCAGCTTCATCAAATCTCTTTGATCCTCCTCATCTTTCTTTTCCAAAGATTTTATCCTTTCATCTTGAGATTTCAAATCTTCTTATTGAGCCTTCGTGGCCTCTTCCTGCATATTTAGTATCTCATAATGCTTTTGCAACTTTTCATGAAACTCAAGATGAAAATATCTTTTACCAATCAAGTTTTGAGATACTGAGTTATGCTTCCCTTTCAGATCCATTACTTGTTTATTCCGAATATTTTGATTAGTGGTCAGCTCATCCTGAAGATTCGTAATCTTGTTTTCCTCACTGTCAATGTCATCTTTTACCTCATTTTGAAAACGACCAAAGTCAGCAATGTATTCATCAACTTTCTTAGACCAAAAAGTGATTTTGCTGCATGATTTCCTATGCACATCATAATTGATAAGGAAATTTCTATGGTTAGCCTCAATATTCACACACTTATCCATGACCATGGATAAGGATTCTGACTTCTGATTCAACCTATGCTGCAACATCTGGAATCTGGAGTCTATAATGGGAAATATCATAATGGTGTCCACTGGCTATTTCAAAGATTCAACAACAATGTCATGAGCTTGTGCTGATGACTCCAAATCAGATAACTTATTGGGGATTGTTCTTCTTCAACATGTACCAACATTATTTTATAAGTACCACCAACTTCATTATTCATGATGATATATTTTGTTGGTTTCTCCAAGAGAACTTTCTTTCCTTTATCAGTTTTCAGAATGGGTTCCTCACTAGGAGATTCTTCTTCGGATTCTGACAATTGAATAATATTATCTTCATGTAGTTGCTCCTTCTCTGATCCTTCTTCAAGAATATTCTTCTCAAATATTTCTTCTTCAGAAAACTCATATTGTTTTTCTTCCTTTTCCTTATCATCTTTGTTTCCTTCTTTCTCAGCTACCTTTTCCGGAGTGATAAACATTGATTAATCAGCCTGAAAATATTTTACTTTTTTAATAAAGGAATCTAAATCCTCGCTTCCTTCTCCTACTTCTTCTTCTTCTTCAACAATATCTTTACCCTTATACTTTTCCGGAGTGATATAGTTCTTTGTTGGAGTTTCTAGTAATGATGGTTGGACATCAAAGGTTTTTCGAATAGGAATCCCTCAGAAGCCATCTCTGTTGCTTACAAAAGAGATTGAACAATCTCTTATTCTTACATTTTATTCATCATTTTTTTTTGCTTGTTTTTGTAACTCATCTGAAGATCTTTCTATTATGGCCTTAGCCTCAGCATGGTCCAATATGAATTGTGGATCCCCTTCTTTCCTCTTCTATTTGTCTTCTCTCCACTTAGCAGCCACCTCATCAGGATATGCTTTCTATTTTTTTGGCTTGGGAGGTGTGGACTGGGCTTCCTTAGCCTTAGGGGTTTTATCTTCCGCAACCTCTTCCTTAAGCTTACTCTTATTAGTGACTTTCTTCACTGGTTCATCCTTCTCCACATTTTCTAGAATGGTCCTAGTCTCTACCTCTGGCAAATTATAAAACTCTCCTGATTTTTTTTTAAAAAGCCATATTCATTATTTTAAGTGTGTCATTACTGACAAGCATGTCCTTGAAATTCTGAACCATAGACATACATGCAACCTTGAAAGATTCTAAGCATCGAACAATCATATTTGATAGTAAGGCAAGGTATATGATGATTTGATCTCTTAAGTTTCCTTCCTTGATATTCATGATCGTCACAAGGACAAGCCTCATCAGATTTATTTTTCTTAGATTCAACAAGAAGTCTAAGAAATAAATGTAACATTTCTTCAGGGAATCTTTATCACCCTTTCTCGTAACCAAGAATCATTGTACCCAAAGCTGATGAATCATATTATTAGGATACAGGTGACCAATCTTGGATGTCTTGACATCAGCAAGTCCAAGACATTGTAAGGCCTTAACCGTAACAAAACTACCTTGATCATCTGGGAGTTTGTGTGAACAAAATTCATCTTCTCCATTGTATGCAAGCTCCACCAAGCTTGCCGCCTTGGTGTAAGTAAGTTTGTAAGTCTTGCCAAAAGATTTGAAAGAAAATATTTCCCTTCCATCTTCCTCATAGAAATTTTATGATTCATAGAATTCTATAAGTAACTTCGGATAGACATGATCTTGATCACTTGTCTTGGATACACAAACATCTTCCCAACCCGTCAGCCTGATATTCTTGGAAATGTTGGATTCGTACTTGAAAAAGTCCAAATGGACTAAGCTTTCTCTATACACATCACATTTTGAATTTGTCTTTGAGTAGGACATATCTTGGGAATTAGCTTCAATAGACATTTGGAATGGAGAGTTTTGAAGGATTCAGAACGGATTGTCAAATATCAGAACGACCTTAAGAATAGAGTCAGAGATTCGAGACGCGAAAGCATTGAAAAACTGATGTCGGGCGACCCTCAGGGGTCCCCTTTATATAGGCGTTGATATGATGGTTCAGTTTCCACAGTTGATCGAACGATTGAGATACATTGAGATTTGATCTGAGGGTTGAGATACAATCCTCAAGGAAAACATGACTCCAATCTTTTAATGTTTTAGGAAAAACATTATGATTTAAGAAAATTGGAATCTGAAAATTTTTAAAACTCATAGGAAAATACCAGCAAGAAAAATATGACTATGAACACTTAAGAATGGAAGTCATACCATTCGGATTGGCTAGATAGATTGTTCGTAATTCGTAATATTCTTCTTGAGGAAAATTTCACAAAAAAATCACTATGAAAAACATCATTACGAAAAAGTTAAAATTGAAAAGTTTATTATGGAAATTTTGGTTATGAAAATTTCCATTACAAAAATCCCAGTTTCGAAAATTTCCATTACAAAATTTCCAGTTCTGAAGAATTATTTACGAAAATTTCCTGTTAGAAAAATGTCATTCCGAAAGTTCCATTACAAAAATTTCATTAAGAAAATTCTAGTATGAAAATTTCATTACGAAAGTTTCCAGTTCCGAAAACATTATTACAAAAGTTCCAGTAGGAAAAATTTATTATGAAAATTTCAGTTCCAATGATTTCATTACAAAAATTTCATGTACGAAAAATTTCATTACGGAAGTTCCAATACGAAAATTTCCTTACGAAAATTACAGTATGAAAATTTCATTATGAATGTTTTAGTTCCGAAGATTTCATTAATAAAATTTCAGTTCTAAAAATTTCCTTACGAAAGTTACATTATGAAAATTTCATTACGAAAATTCTAGTACGAAAATTTCATTATGAAAATTTCACTTCCAAAAATTTCATTACCAAAGTTCTAGTATGAAAATTTCATTACAAAAATTCAAGTACGAAAATTTCATTAGGAAAATTTCAATTCCAAAAACATCATTACGAATGTTCTAGTAAAAAAATTTCATTATGAAAATTCCAGTACGAGACTTTCATTACAAAAATGTTAATAAGAAAATAGAAAAAAACACTGATTAGGAAAAATTTTAGTTATAAAAGCAAGAAAAACTAATTACGAAAATTTTTATTACAAAAAAAATTTGGTTATACTAACAAGAAAATGTACTCCCCCTTTGAATAAGAGTTTATTACTGTAAGGAGAATTGTTCAACAAGAATTTAATGGAGAAGGATTACCACACGGTTATCATTCCTAACATCTGTTTAATGTATTCAAATCTATCAGAGGGTAAATATTTTTTGAAAATATCAGCATGTTGATCTTGTGTTACGATAAATTGAAGAATGATATCTCTTTTTATTAAGATCCATATCAAATAAAACATTTGAAAAAAAGGTTCTTCCAAGAAGAACAATATACCTATACCAACAATTTCTCCCTGAGCATTATCTCTGAAAGTTACTTTTCCTCCATTCGTCTTGATAATCTTTTTGAAATAGTTTTTTTACCAGTCGTATTATGGGAACATCCACTATCTATGTACCAAGTATTTTTGATGGCGTTCTCACAATTTTCCTGAAAATAATAAAAATTTAGACATTCGGAATCCAAACTTGTTTGGATCCATGATTTTCAGATAACAATATTTTGGGTATCCACATTTGTTTAGAGAAATATTCTTTAGGAAAACGATGAGATTTTACTTTATTCAAAGAACAGTTTTTCTTCCAATGTACACCACTTTGACACTTAGTACAAAAAACAGCTTTAGAAGGAACAAAATTGTTGTTTTTGAAAACGGGTTTTTAGTGAGAATAACCTACTCTAATAGTGTTTCAGAGAGGTTTAATTCTAGAATACATATTGTCAAAATTTTCCATCCCAGAAGTAAATTTTTCAAAGAGCTTCTTAAGAGAGAATTTCATATTTTAGTCTAATGGCTAAATTCCAATCCTTAGGAATCATTTTCTTATAGTTAGATTTTTCCTCAAAAAAATATATCTTTAAAATATAATTCTTAAGATCATTAGAAAGTTCTTCCTTATCAGAATTTTCTTTCTCAAGGTCTTTAGAATGGTTTTATATAAGCTCTTCATTATCATTAAGATCTGAAGAAAGACCTAAAATCTCTTTTGTAAGAATTTCTTCCCTAGTATTTGGCTTGTCTAATTTCTTAGAAATTTTACAATTTTTTCCTTCAAGTAACATGGAAAATATAGATACTTCTTCATATTAAAGTTCATAATTTTTTGAGGATGAAATATCTTCATTATAAGTACTATTTTCGGAATAGTAATTCTTATCAAGAGATAAATTTTTTAAAGCCTCAGTATAGTGTACCTTGGCCATAAGATATGTATGTGGAAAATAAGTATTATCAATGAATCCCATTTTCTTCTGAGATGATAAATCATGTTCTAAAGATTCACATTCTGAAGAATCTCCACTGCTAGCACACCATGTAGTATTAGCTTTCAAACATTTCATAGCTTTAGCTTTGTAAAACATCTTCATGTTCCTTTCATAATTCCTTTCTTTTCTCTATTTCATTTTAAGAATAGGGCAATCATGTCTTATGTGTCCACTTCTCTTACATTCGTAGCATATAACTTATAAATCTTTCCTATCTTTCCTCTCCTTCTTTTTATACTTGGATTGTAAATTTCATTGACCAGCTCTCTTGTTCATTCTTCGAGCAAGATTTTCTAACTCATTTTCTAAGACTTCACTCTCACTAGATTCGGATAGGATAGTAACCTTCTTAGACTTGGATCTAGTTACTCTCTTAGGAGTCTTATCTTTCAAGTGATTAAAAGTGGTTATAAAAGCAACAGTACCATTCCCATTCTTCTTTTTGATGTTTTTAGCATATCTCTTCATCCATGTTTCATTTTGAAGAAGAGTTCTAAATAACCCATCAATAGTAATATGAGAAACCTTTATATTTTCATCAATAGCAGTTCTCTTGGACTCCCCCTCACTGGGCATAATATCAATGATCTTGTCAACAAGGGCATTATCATCCAAAACATTCTCACCCATGGATTGTAAGCTGTACACAATTATCATGAATCTTTATTGCACTTTGCATATGGGTTCTCCATAAGGAAAATTGAAACCATGATTCTCAGTCCTCAACATAGGTCTCCTAGTCTCAATCACTTTAAAGTACCAAAGTGAGTAACTTAATAATTCTTCTAGATACTGTTAGCTGTTTCACAAGAAGAAATTTGGCTATATATATTCCTAGTCATTCAACATAGTAAAGTGTTGTGTACCTTATAATTCAATTGATAATCATGCTTCTCTTGATTTGTATGGGTTCATACTTCGTTGTTAGGAATTTGATATCCACTAATAAGCATAACCAAATTTTCTAATCCAGTATTGATAACAAAAGTCTTCATCTTACCTCTCCAATAATCATAGTCATTACCAAAAAAATTGGTGGTTTTGTAGGATTCAGGTTGTCGATAGAACCAATATTCATAACTGCCATCTATAAGAAAAATTTCATTCCACACAAACATGTTAATAACAAATGTCTGAAATGATGGAAAATATTATTAAGCAAGAAAAAATATAGAACAATGAAAAGTTGAGCGAGAAAAACTTATATGTGAGTATAATTATTTCAGAGACCTGCTCTAATTCCAATTGTAGGATCTAAATAATGATGTAGATACTCAATATACAAGAGGGAGGGGGGTGAATTGTACACTTTAAAAATTTCCTTAAACAAGTAAATATCTATGTTTAACAAAGTTAAATGATGAAAATTCACAACACCTCTAACACGAATTAGAGAATTGGAACAAGGTATGAAGTTACAAACTTCATGTTCTATACAGTAGCTTGAAACTGGAAAGTGATTCCAAAAAAAGGTTCCAAAAATATGATTCTGAATAGATGGATCCAGATATATGATTCCGAAAAACTAAAACTTAATGAATTTTTAGAATATGAGATTCTACCTTGAAACGTATAGAATCTAAAAGAATCAGAGTACAAGTGTAAGGAAATATAACAAGGTTATACTTTCCATACAATATACAATGCAGCGGAAAACCATTTAACAAATACAAGTAACAAGATATAAATCATTTAACCCAAAGAAAAGGGTATCCAACAACCTTGGATAAAGGTCCCTTGATTTTTAATTTCAAGAAAGTATGTCTTACCCACAACTAGGTAAGCCCTTGATACGAAGATCAGAGTCTCTGTCTTGCTATCCCCACAAGCCCTCTGCTTCAAGGTAGTTGGAACCTCTTTCTTCCTCAGTAAGGAAGCCCTCAACTTCAATGTTTTGGAACCTCTGTCTTCCTATCCCAGAAAGCCCTTGATTGTAATCACTAGCAATCTGATTCACATGAAGCACGTCTTCAAAAGGAAAAGTTTGAACAATTTGTTCAATCTTTCTACACGAATCTTGACAGTTGATAAGTGCCTCTCTCTCTAGAAATCACTTCAACGGCATATAAGAACAAGTTTTCAAAGTTTTCAAAGATCAGTATGGAGATTTTCGAATAAACACGTATTTATAAGCTAAGCTCCAACGGTCATCTCCCTCCTCCAACGATCATATTTTCCTTAAAATTAGGATGGACCTGTACACGTGTAACTCAACCAATGGTTAGTTAGAAACAGAATGGATGACATCATTTTATGACAAAACATGTGTAACCAGAAGCTAAACTGATGTTCGGAATGTAAGCAAATAAAATATCAGAGTCTAACCAAAATGGAATTTGGAGTCTATAAAAAAGGATATTCGGATAATGTTTTATAGGAATTCGGAATCTGAATTCTGTAGAAGTCTATAGTCTAAATTTATAAGGAAATTCAGTGCCTGATTTCACTAGAGTTCAGAATATGAAATTACAGTGTTCTGAGTTGATCTTGTAGAAGTTGGGAGTTGAACTAGTTAAATGTTCAGAGTCGAAATCATAAAAGTCTTGAGTCGAACTAGTAAAAGTTTGGAGTCGAACTCATAAAAGTTCGGAGTCCAGAATTCAGAGAAGAACTTTATTAGAGTTTGTATCATGAATTTAGAGTAGAACTTTATTAAAGTTCATATACAGAATTCAGAGTGGAATATTATTAGGGTTCATATCCAGAATTTGGAGTGGAACATTATTAGAGTTCATATCCAGAATTTGGATCCTAAAACAGAATGATTCATATCTAATCATTATATGATTACAATATTTTAATTTGATTCCTATTTTTACACATAAGATAAATATTGATATGTGTAAGGAAATATAGGTTAGGGTAAATTTCCATAAGGAAGGAAATTTTCCTTATAGAAGTAAAATATAGATTTTCTTAAGTATAAGGTGTTTGTCATTTTGAAAACAAGAAGGAATGGATTAGTCATTAGGAAAACCTTATTGAAATAACAATTTCATTGGCTTTCACAAAGATGACAATGTTTCTTTCCCCTAATTCATTAAGGGGTACATCTTCTACCCATTTGGAAAAGAAGTCGGTTGGTGTGAGGATATACTTCAGTTGTTTGGCTGTGTAAAAGGATATGGTCCCATGACGTCCATTCCCCATATGTAAAATGGCCAGGAGTACTAAGCCTGATGGAGTAACTCTGGGGGTTGGTGTATGAAGTCGCCATGAATATGGCATGAGTGGCATGTTGCGGTAAAGTGCTCTCAATATCGTGTCATTGTGGGACAATAGAACCCAAGCCTTCAAACCTGATAGGAAATCTTGGACCCTGACTGGTGTACTCCACATACTCTAGAATGCACTTCAGTCATGATGGCAGTAGTTTCATCTCCATCAATGAATCGGAGGAGGGCTTTGTCGAGGCCTCATTTGTACATGACCTCTCGCTGAACTGTGCTGCCGTATTGGACAAAATTAATTAACATTCTCCGTATTTTCTCTTATTCAGCCCTGTCTGGTGGAAGTGCTCCCTTTTGAAAGTAGTTTGCAATGGGGGTCATCTAGCCAGTGGCGGGACCATATGGATATAGGACAGGATTGACTTCGTTGATTTCCTCCATCTTATTTTGAACAAACAGCAAGACCATTCAACGATGAGCAATGCTGATGATTGTTTCATCCTAGTCTGGGTTAGCTTGGGTTGTGTCCATGTTGGATAATGCACCGGCCTGGGCATTCTGAGACTGGGGAATATAGGTCAATGATGGTTCTGTAGAGAATTCCACTATTAACCCTCAGACATGGTTAAACAGGGGAATCACCTCCTCATTTTTACTACCACAATCACCATTGAATTGCTTGATGACCAGTTCCGAGTCGGCTTTCACCTTAAGGTGCAGTACTTCTGTAAAGAGTGTGACCCCCAAGCCTGCAATGAGGGCTTGATACTCTACCTCATTGTTTGTACATCCTTCTAATAGGAGGAAGGAATATATCAATACTTCATTTTCTTGGGATATGAGTATTATCCCCAAACCCACTTTGATAAATTTGGGATCCTCTATACTTCTACCTGTTGGGCTTCATGATGCGCTGTCAAAGTAAATTTCCCATGTTGGGAGCTCCTCTTGAAGCGAGAAGATGTCTTCATCAGGTAGTTTGATGTCTGGTGTTGTAGTCCCTATTGAGGGGTGGTCTTCCAGAAAATATGCTAATTCTTGGCCTTTGACGGCTTTCTAAGGCACAAATCGGATGTCAAATTGTTGCAGAATGACTGCCCATCCAGATAGGCACCTGGTCAGCAGCATGTAGCTGAGGATGTACTTGAGCGGGTTACTACATGAGACCAAATGGACTTCATAATGATGTAGATAATGTCACAATTTTTGAACTATGAATACCAAGTCCAAACAACTCTTCTCAATGATTGAGTATCGAGTTTCAGCATCAATCATGGTTCGGCTTAATTAATAAAGATTTTTTTCACTGCCGGTGTCATTTTTATCTGCGAGAAAGGCTCCTCGTGACCTCTCTATGGCCGTCATGTATAGGATGAGAGGTCTTCCTTCAATCGGTGGCATGAGCACTGGCAGGCTCAAGAGGTACCACTTCAAGCTGTCGAACACCTCTTGGCAGTCATCTGTCCAAGGATACCCTTTGTCTTTTCAGTGGTGAATTTGATTCCACGATGGCATACGACAAAGCCAAGGAATTTCCCTAAGGTAACCTTGAAGGCCCATTTCAATGGATTCATCTTCCTGTTAGGCTGTCGAAGTTTTTTGAAGATTGCCTCAAGGTCTGATAGGTGATCTGGGTGTTTTCTTGATTTGACCACCTAGTCATCCATGTAGAACTCAAAAAATCTCCCCAGGAATGGATTAATGATATGATACATGGCATGTTGATATGTGGCGTCAGCGTTATTGAGACAAAATGGAATGACCCTATAGCATAATACAACTTGGGGGGCCTTGAAGTCCGCGGCTTCTACATTTTCTTGGGCCATCCTGATTTGATTATACCCATAATAACATTCCATGAAGTAGAGAGCCTCATACATGGCCGTTGCGTCAATTAATAATTTGGTGATCGGGATCAGGACATAATCTTTTAGGCAATGTCGATTGAGATCTCTAAAATCAATGCAGACATGGATTTGTCCATTCTTTTTTTTGACGCGGACAATGTTGGCCAACCAGATGGTGTACTGGACCTCTCGAATGAATCCCTCCTTAATAATCTTATTGACATTAGCCTCTTTTTTGGTAGCATGTGATGGGTGAATTCTTTTGGTGGCCTGCTTATTGCCCCGACGGTCCTCTGGCAGACCTAAGTGGTGGGTCACCACTTCGGGATCGAGTTCCATCATTTCTGTGTAATTTCACAAAAAAACATCCCGGTGTTGCTTTGGGAAAGAGGTTTATACCACTTGCTCCTTGGGAGACATGGCTGCACAAATGAGTGTCATGCTCGGGTCTTCCTCGGTACCCTGGATTATTTCTTTGAGCTCATCCAAAGTGGTGTAGATACCTTCCTCAAATGTGGGAGGTGCATCCCGGAGATCTTCCTCCTCTTGTTCTCCCAGATCCTCATCCTCTTGATCTGGGGGGAGAGTTTTCGGTGCAGGATCATGGGAGTCCTGAGGCGAGGCATTGTGGGAGTCCTCTCTCATGTATACTCCTTCAAATTATGGGTTAGCGGTCGTTTCCACATTGTCACCCTCAAATGTTATAGCTAAAGTCATGAGGACAGCTGATTGTGTGTCCGAGTTTGAACCCCTGCTCTCAACATGGTTGATGGGCAGTACATAGTCTCTGCTAAGCTGCCTAAAGGGGGATTCCGGATCCATCTCTATACAATTTGGAGAAAGGATCCAGTTGACACCATCGAGTGAAGGCTTCTTCTTTTATTCTCATAAAACCCAGCACCAATGTAGTGTGACTCGAAGAGATCTTAAGTTTCCTTGTCAGCGTGCAGTGTCCTACTTTTACATTTGATGTTATACATGATACACTCATGGTAGGATGAAGGAACGACCATGTGCTTATGAAGCCACGACCTTCCAAGAAGGGAATTGAATGGCTTGTTCTACCGGACGACCAGGAATTCTGAGTAGGCCACAAGGTCACCAAAATGGGTCATTATCTAGATTGGTCTCATTGGATTCTGTTCACTCTTGTCGTAACGAAACAAAGTTGTGGCTGATGGGATTAGGTCATCCACACTGTAGCCCAACATACCAAGTGTTTATAGGGGAATGAGGTTAACTCTAGAGTTGTTGTCGATAAAGACTTTGCAGATATCAACATCATTTATTGTGCCAGACACATATAGTGGTTTGATGTGTCCTTGCATGATGGAATATTCATCCTGATCGATGAAGGAATCACCGCATTGCATTTAGTAGGCCAGTCTCAGTTGGGTAAATTTTGGTGGCGTCTACCTCGGCTTGAAACATCTGGGCACTGAGAAATGATTCTATAATATCCTCCCTGAGGTCTACTGAAAAACTCAGGGCATCTAGGATTGACAGATTGGCTGGTACTAATGCCATCTTCTTAAAGATATCATACTTCTTCTCCAACGGCTGACGCTTCTCTAGTGGCAGGAGAGTTTTATCAAGCGGCATGGGAGCTGGAGTATGTGACAAGGATAGACCAGCCGCGAGGTTGGATGTTGACAGTGTTCCCATATTCTGGGGACTCGGCCCAACCAGTATGTTTGTGCACACTCGGCGTCTAGACACTTGTTCCTCCTCTGACGGGTACCACAGAATGACGGGGCTAGAGTGGCCTCTTGTGGAGGTGGATGGGTATTCATTCTCCTGTTGAGTCCGTTGAAGGGCTCTCCTTTCTGTTTCCCTGATATTAATGGTTTGGTCCATAGTAAAACCATAGGGTTGGTTTCGGTAGCGACTGTGCCTCCACTAGTATCCTCTGCTTCTATGATTCCTTCTTACAGCCCCTTTTTTTGGGAACTCGGGTTCATAACCATACCGCTCATCAGGGATCTATTCCAAAAAAAGGATGATGTTGATGGAACCAATGATTGGCTCCTCATATTGATACAGGTCAACCTGGTTGGTTGTCCTTGATGGTGCCGTTTGGTGTCTTGGTGCCCGTGGTGCCATGTTTGGGGGCATAAAATCTAACAGTGTCGGGGCTAACATCAGCCTCGTCACGGACTTCTCCTCTTGTGCTTGTCTGCACCCTTTTCGATTATTCTTGGATGACTGGCTCGTGGAGGGTTTTGAAGCCAATATTGTCGGATGTGTGGAATTAGGGGCTGTTGGAGGCAACACAGGATGCCATAGATGAGCTCGGAGTATGCCCGGAGCTCAGTTGATAGTCTCTCGAATAAACTAGTCATCAAATTTTGACCCCTTCTTACTGGTGACTTCGTTCTACCCCTCCCCTTTTTCCGAGTCGGTGGTAGAAATATATGTCACATGCGCTGGGGGTGGTCCCAGCTCAACCTTCTCAGAGTCTACCTTTCTTTGCAGGAGGTCTTTGAAGACGAATCATTCCCGGATATTGTGCCCCAACATTCGATTATGGGGACAGTAATCTGGCCTATCATCATGGCTAACTTCTTTGGATTTCCTTTGCTCCGGGAGGTGGAGCAAGTAGCAATTCATGGAATCAATGAAGTAGCTGCGGACTTGGTCCTCTCGGAATGTGTATACATTGTGTCTTTGTTCCTCGAACTGGTTCCGCTTCGATCCTCTCTAATTGCCTTGCTTAGGAGGAGGCAGCCACTGATATACAGGGGAGCCCTTGAAGATTGGGTTGAGGCCTGAGTGGTGGAGCAGGCGTAGATGCTGGTTTGAGCGTGACACATGATGTTTCAATTGTGGTTTCTCTCTTTTCATGAGCCTGTGAGGCTATTCGGGACTTCATATTAGTCCACTGGAGGGAGTCCTCAATACTCTGGGAGATGGCCGAGAGATGGAGGAGGCTAGTGGTGCACTCCACTAGTATGAAATGTGTGTGCAGCTCATCTCAACGATTATCGATGAATATGGAAAGTAGCTCATCTTCAGGCATTGGCCTGTTCAGAGAGTAGGTCAGACCTTTCCATCTGGAGATGAAATTTGAGACCCTCTCGTTCTCCCTCTACTTTCAATTCATGAGGCCGCTAATTGTTGTTTTAGGCAATGTCGAGCTGAAGTGGAACAGGAACAACTACCGAAAGTCTTCCCAACTCTTCATTGACTGGGCTAGTAGACTCGTATACTAGACGAAGGTGGATCCTTTCAAGGTTCGTACGAAGTATCTGAGTTTCACTACTTCTTGTTGTTCCGGAGTCCCCATCATATGGTCTCTATAAGATGCGTAGTGCATCCAATGCTATTACCAGATCGTAGGATCCATTGAAAATAAAGAATACAAGGCTCCCAAAATTGGGTGGAGGTGGTGTGTTACTCACCCAATCTAGGTAAGGATTCCGCTCTGGCTGTATCAGAGCGCATCAACCTTCTATCCCTTCCAATTGAGCTGTCAGTGCCTCGATGGTGTTGGTGAGATCCTGGTTTACATCTCTTTAGACCTGGTCATGGGTGGGTATAACCCGAGGCATTCCCTAAGGATCCGGCTAAGCTGGAACCAAGGGTAAATATGATGTTTGTGGAACCTTCAAAGGGTTCATACATACTTTCTCCAGTTGCTTCCTAAGTTGAGGGATTTTTTGGTATTCACCCGAATCCATGTTCAGGTAGTTGGACAGGCCGGGTGCCTCATTAAGAGGGGGCCCTAACCGCGCTTTGTCTGCCGAGGAAAGCATTGGTCTTTGAGGTGCACATGTTGGGAGTGCAAAGTGTGGCTCTTCATGGGAAACAATTTCTATAAGACGGGTCCTCTTGAGTAGTTCGACGTTAAGCCACCTCAATTCTTTCATTTCCACTTTTTGTCGAGCGAATATCTCTTCAAGCATAAGTGGATTTTTTATTGGGAGAAGGAGGCGGGTTAAGGGTAATCGGTCTTTTGATCTTATCCTTGTTTGAAGCTCGCAGGGTAAGTGGAGGAGGGTTAGCTGTAAGGGAAGACATATTGAGGGAGACCCTTTGGTTCCGTGTGTGCACACCTAGTGGTTTGTTGTGAGTCACAGCCAGACTAGAACCATCGTCTCCCAATCTATCCGGATTTTCATCATCTCTGGTGTCACCCGTTGGGTTAACCTATATGGAATTCATGGATGCATATCGCATGGTGGAGGAGATGTCATCTTCCAAATATGAAGAGGATCCCTATTGCCTTTTACTGGTCCTCCCCTTCTTGTCCTGAGATTGCTTTTGGACTCATTGATGAATGGTGATGCGTAGAGTTTTTTGATGCGACCTTACGGTACGCCTTCCCCTTGAAGGGGATAATGATTAAAAAAATGGGATATGACAAGAACCTCCTATTCTGACAGTACTCCCTAGATGAGAAAATGCTGATTCTAATGGAGGAGGTTGTTGTTGAGGTGGTAAAAATTCCCCAGCCCTGAGGTCTGGGGTTGGATCTGTTACATGGACGTTGATTCTCTTCCTGTTTTCATTGGTCTTATGGGGTAATTTGTCGTTAAAAATTCCCCTAGCCCTATAGGCTGGAGTTGACCCTGGATTGCGGCTGCGGCTACTGCTATCGCTACTTTCCTGATCTCGTGTACCCCCATTTGGGCATAAACTGGATCTGATGTTGAGTTCACGAGTGAATCAATCCCTGATGTGGAGGCGAACAATGATTTCTGATAGGCCTCTCTTAGTCGAGAGGCTGGTAGTAATATTTCAGTGGCCTGATTCAGGAGTTCTTGAATGGATTTTTCCGGTTGGGCCTGGCGCTTCTGGGACTTACTCAAGGCCTGTTTCTACTGGGTGTTTTGCCTCTCCCGAACAGGGACCCCACTCGATTGTTTCCTTTTGTTGATGACGTTTCGAGACACTACGCCAAACGTGTTCTTCTAGGTGGGGATCAGAGTGAAATGAGAAGATCTATGCTCTCCCCATAATCTGATATGGACTCCAATCGGGGCGTCACCAATGAGGCGGTGCAGCTGGTGTAGTGCATGAATGCATGCTAACTCCATGTTTCCTTTATGCATCTCGGGTCGTTGTTGTCGTGACGAAGGAAGAGCTTCCAGGTCAATGTGACGTAGGAGGTATCCTATTTTATGGACATGATCTACACACCCATCGTAGGGAAGGAAGCTTAATTTCACCTTGCAGAAGTTTGTCCATATATTGGATCAAATGTCATGCGCACATTCCTCTGAAAACATTCTGGGTATGTCTAGCTGAGAGGTGGTCATGGGCCAAAACATAACTTTTATATCATCCATGGCCAGTCATTTCCTCAGGAGAAACAGGTCTCCATACTCCTCCTCCAGTGATTCCTCTACCTAGTCGGCCCAATTGAGACTCTCACTAATAGTGTGGTCGGAGGCCGTGGGGCTAGTGGGTGTCAAATCATCATGTGGGTGACTCGGAGGTGGTTCAAAAAATGAACATGACCCTGGACCGTCATCGGATTTAAGAAGGGTGTCGTTGGTGACTAGCTGGGAATATGACATGCTCGATCTCATCCTTCTGTGTGCCTCGGCATGTGAGGGTTTTTTTATCTTGATTCGGTAGGGAGGGGGGACTTTCCTATCAATATAATATGTCATTGTGGGGAGGGCCTTCGCAATGGTGGTTGTGATGGCGAGGGATACCATTACAACTATCGTAGGGAGAGAACCTGCGGGGTACACCCTGGGGAGGTCCATCAGAATGTACCACAATGTGGGGATGTACTTCTTGTTGATCAGTGTCTAGGCAGGGAGGGCCTCCGCTATCTGTGTCATAATGGCAAGGGATACCATTAATTATTGATGCCTAACTACATAGAGGACTTTTGCAGTGCATACCCTGGGGAGGACCTCCATGGCATTTCGCAGCAAGGGGAGGACCATCTGGCTGCATAGCATTGTTACGGGGAGGGCCTTCGCAACAACTGCCATCATGGTGAGGATGACCATCATGGTTTGACATTCAATGTGTATCCTGGGGAGGACCTACAAGATACACTATGACAAGGGGAGGACCTTCTTGTTGCTTGGGGCCATTGCAGGGAGGACCTTCACAATGGCGGTAATGGTGGCAAGGTCTACCATCACAGCTATTGTAATGGTGAGGACTATGATCACAACTGTCGTAGGGTGAATATCTGTGGGTTACACCCTGTGGAGGGGCTTTAGAATGTACCACAATGAGGGGAGGGCCTTCTCGTTTCTTAGTGTCTCAATGGGGAGGACCTCCATTATTAGAGTGGCAAAGACTACCACCATGATCTAATGCCTAGTTGCGCATAGTGTTGTTGCAATGTAACCCCTAGAGAGGAATTTCATGGCAGGCCATGAGAAGGGGAGAGCCTTCTTGTTGTGATGAGATGTCACATCGGGGTGGGCCTCCGTAGTTGTGACTAAGATAGAAAGAACTACTATCATAATCTGTGGTCCCACCAAACGGAGAGTGTCTCAAGTGTATACCCCGGGGATGACCTTTAGGGTGGACCACAATAAGTGGAGGGCCTTCTTCCTGCTCGATCTTCTGGTCACATGGAGGGATTTCATGACTCGCCTCAAAAGAGGAGCTCTCATGATTGATCATTATATGCTCGTGGGGGAGGCCCCCGCGGGTGGTCTGGGGAGGACCTTCATAGCTACTGGTAGCGACATTGTGGGGAGGACCTTCTTAACTGCTACTAACACTTCCATAATATGGTAATGGGTGGGATGGGATTCGTTCCTTCGATATGTTATTAGCGGCATGGAAAACCCCATCTTTAAGCAGAGTTGAGTCATGAACCTCCTCTTTATTTTCGGGCAGCATTCAGTGCGTTCTAGGTGCTTTCTTCCGAGCTGCGGGGATCGTCTGCTGTTGATAACGGCCTTCACCTTTGGGTCCCTTTCTAATCGGGTCTTGTGATGTTGTCAGGATATGCCAATGAACATGTTCACTTTTATTAGGGATATATTCCTACTCTGGAGCATCTTTCTTGATGGATGAGTGTCCCCTAATTGGAACGAGTGAAGCTGCTCAATTTGGTTTCCCTTGTGTCGTGGAATATGGCCGACGACCCTCCTGGGCGGAATCAGGGATGCCGATCTACTCTAAGGCTACTATCTCGTCTCTTAGAAGAGTCGCCTCAATTGGGGAGATGGGATGGCGGGCCTGAGTCCTTGCTGTTGCCGCAGATGCAACTACATTCTAGCAAGTTAGCAAGATATGATCTGGGATCGATACCAGCTCCTCGCTAATTGGCAAGATATGCAGAGATACATCTTTGGTTGGAACATGTATGAAGTCCCGTTCCAGTATCAGAGTAGGAGTATCCTTCTGTAGTACTCCATTGGTCAGTGGGTACTAACAATTTTCCTATGTCGGGGTAAGTGAACGAGTCTGCCACTTTGCCGGGATATGCTGGTTTAACTCTCCATTTGCTGCCACATCGGGATGGTGGACAATACTTGCATCCGTAGGGAGCTGGACCTGCATATATTGGTTCCCCTCCGTAACGAGTCGATGACCATTATTTCCAGGGAGATGTTCTTTCCTATTAATGGCCGCCATATCTGGATGGCATACGTTATTGATTGCCACCACATCGGGATTTTAGCAATCAGCAGAAACTTCTAGGAGATGGTCCTATAGGTGCTGGGTCTCCACCATGTCTGGTAGGTGGGATTCGAGACCCTAGGTAGGGAATGGTTCTTGTTTGGCAGGTTCCGTCATGTGTGAGTGACGGGCATAATGGATCTTGGTGGGGATATGAACCTGCTCGTATGATGACACCATATCTAGATGGCAGGATTTGGAGGAGCGAACATGTGTTTGTGCCCGCTTGCAATACTTCTACGTGACTGGGAAGAGGAGCTCCTCCTCATGGACAAGGGTGATTACTGGTCCTTGATTGTCCGTTTTCCTCCCTCCTCAGGCGGTCCGAGGGGCCGGATCTTGGGGGGTTTGGGCCTAGATCCCCGGGGGGACATCCTCCTTGGAGAGAAAATATTGAGTCGTGCCATAACCACGATGACTCCTTCCGGCGGGGGCCTTAGAGCAGAACCCACGTTCAATGGGGATGAAGTCCTCAGTGAGGACCTCAACTGCATCACTATGATAAAGGTGTTGTGTGTTGTCTCGTTCCGAGGATAGAGTCCCAAAAAGGTTCAAGATAGCAATAGGAGTTGTTTGGATCTACTTTCGCGGCCGTTGCTGGGCAGGCGACCGACGGGTCTTAGTGGATTGGAGGGTGCACATGGCTGCCTCCACCTTCGGGAGGGTACCGTTCAAATGGTACTCTCGGATCAGCGCATCCGAGACACAGTGTTGAAGATGCTATGAAGGTGACAAGGTCCTCGGTTAGTGAGGATGTTTGGTCACTACGTAGCTTGAAGCACGTGCCTGTGAGTTCCTCCGTGACGCCATTGGATCGAAGGGAGTCTTGTGTGGTACCTGTAAAATATTTTAACAAGTACACATGGGAAACCCGTGAAAGCATCCTCTCATGATCCCATGCATAATTAATGGCCATTCTTGTCCCTCCTTGTGAGTATAAGGGGGTACAGAGTATGATTTGGTTAAATTTGTCATGCTTGGTCAATGATTCACGTTGGGTTCACCATATTTTTTTCGAACTATTTCTATTTGTGGAGGGGACCGACTCGCCCAATGGTCGATCTCATGGAGGACTGAAATATGCTCAATCTCTAAGGTTGGGTAAACCAGTCTTTATTTCGAAACACCCAATGGTTCCAGATCCAACGATACGTGGACCTACTTTTCAAAGGCTGAAATTCGCCTTGTGATTTGTCCAGTGATGGTCAAGAACTCACATTGGTCGAGAGAATGGGAAGTCGGCCTCATCACACCCTTTTAAGTGGAATTATAGAATTTTCCAGGACTCTCATATAGAATTAAGACATATTCATATGTTCTCGAATCATTATTTTATACCCAAGCACAATATCCATGGATTAATCCAGTTTTGAAATGGTCAGATGAACGCAAGGATTCAGAATCATTTGGGCCTGAGGTTTACCATCTTGCATTGGATTAATGAATCTGAGGACTTTGGAATCACTAAGACGGTGCAGGTTTGATTCCTCATGACTGGACACTCTAGATTCTATTTTCGTCTCTGGGGTATAGATAATGACTTGAGTTTTTGGATCGAACCCATGATATGGGCTTCTACGTACCCCTGTGAGAGGAATCAGAATCCTCGTAGTTCGGTTTGGGACAAGAATTACACTTTGAGGTGGCCCGAGATGTGGGTAAACTGACGTAAAGGGAGTCGTATTAACTGGTTGTTGGGATTGAACTTCAGAGAGGCTTCTTACATACCCCATCTAGGAGGCAGGGATCAAATTTCATGTAGTTTGGGAGTACAGTTTATCGTCATGCGGGACGAAAGATGAATAGATGTAAAGGGGGGTCGGAGCGGCTGGGTGGTGGGCCTGAACCTCGTGGAGGCTTCCTACGTACCATTACTTAACATGGATCAAAGTTATCGTAGTTCAAATGAGGTCAGGGTTAGGGTCGGTGATTACTCTATGCCAACGTGAGTCATGCTCGGTATGAGAAATAAGAGGTAGAAAAGACCTGACGATCACGTCGCTAAAGGTGAGTCTGTGGGAAGCAGAGTGGGGCTTATGAAAAGGGCGGCCAAAGTAGTTGGGGCTTACTCCATAACAGAGTCTCGATAGTGACCAAGCCTTGAGGGGGAGTGAAAGGGTACCCCTGTGTCCATCTCCCCTCTTGGTCCTTGGCACCAGGGATGTACAGAGGTGCATGGGTGCTACCCCCTGCGAGAAAGGATAGGGGCATACACCAAGGAGGCTTCCCTTTCACTCCTAGAAGAGGGGATGAGTGCTCACTACTAGTGTTGTAGGGAAATGGAAGCGGGGGACCCTAATCTAGCTACTGGAGAGGTAGAAAGGGGCTTCTAGGATTGGACCTTGAACTACCGTGGGAATGTGAACCTATGAATGCTTCAGGAATCCGATCAAGGGACGAAGCAACCCCTTTGACCTCGCTTACTGTGGGTATGTGAACATAAGGCAGTGTGCTGATATGCCTGAGGGTTGCATCATATGGTTCTGGTGGCATCGGTGGAGGCCTTGGCTCGAGGCCGATTAATGGGCCAGCGAGGGGGTTGCAAAAGATCAGGCCGAATTGGAAGGATTTTACCTGACTCAGGGGATGGGAACACTGAAGGAGTTGGCCAAACAAGTGGGTGCATGAGGAGTGGATCCCTTCACATTGGGGGGGTGATACGCGGCTGGAGAGGCCTTCCGCGAACCAGGATGATCCGCGGACTGATATGTATCCCATGTGCCAGGGTGGTACACGGCTTTGAGATCGGCCCACGTACCATGTTGGTATACGAGGGAGTCCAAACGAGAAGCAGTGGCCAAGGCCGACACCGATTGGGGGTTCGTCGCTCAGGGATTCGCTCGCATAGGAGGGTGCTACGTGGTGCGTCAGATCGGAAAAGGAGCATAAACTCCATGTTCTGCGGGGAGTGCGTCCCCGGAGGGGCCATGGTTTGCAGTTTTATTTTTTGTTATTTTAAGTTCGTGGTTCACCAAATTGTTATGAGTTTTCGGTTCCTTATCAATTTGCTTCTAGTTCCATTCCTTTTCTAGTTCAAAAATTGAAACTTCACAGTTTGCGAAATCCTAAGCTCCTTCCTTCGAAATCCTTCAACCAGAATATGCTCGAGCTCCTCTTTTATCCCATTCGATTTCCATTTATAGACAGGAGGAATAGGGGTCTATTGTGGTCTTGCGACACCTTTTGCAGAGGCCCATGACCAATAACCTAGTTTATGGATGACTTGGTCAATAATCCGCAACTTGCTGGGGCATTCAATACACCTCACCCACAAACCAAGTTGGTGCGATGTGTGATTTGCGACTGCATAGGGTTCCGCCTCTATTCAGCAAATGACAGCAGTCTGCGGCGGGCTGACTAGCACGGTTCGTGTCAGTGGACCGGCCTGGTGCCCATCAAACATCGCGCCTGCGGAGGAGCCCCACCTCTGTTCTGCGAATGATAGTAGTCCGTGGAGGGGGTGCTTCGTTGAACCGGCCACAAACCGTTAATATTGGACAAGTTTGCGGACCGTTTCATCTTTTCTAACTTTTGACTATTCTTCTCATTTTTCCCCAATTCCAAGAAGGAAATTGGGTAGCATACTATATTGAATTAAGGGGATTCTCATTTTCCTTTGTGGATTTTTCTGGACCCTACAACCCCATCCTTTTCAATTTTTCAATGAGTCCCTGATGCCCTGTCGATAGCTCATCTCACCAACTGCGTTTTACTCAAATGGAGACAGAATTAGTATCTAACGTACATCCCTTCAATAAACCTACCAATTCCATCACTAATTTTAGTTACAGATGCACCTATCCTCATCTTTCTCTCCCCAATCTACTGACACACCAACTTCCAAAATGTCTCACCGATACCATATCATTGAGACATCTCACCGACACATCCTCAAATTTTCCTACTGACACAGACCCTCACATCTGGACCAGTAGCTTGTACTCATAATTACCTCAACCCCACATCTCAATGATCCTTTTTCTTTCATTGACTCTTCCTTTTCTCCATATCTACAATGAGTCACTAGATCCACTAACATTGTTTCCAACATTGAAAACCACAATTTTAAAATCAAAAATTTTGGAATCACACCACTGTCCTAAATCAGTTGAACCTAAAATAGTCTCGTTCATTGAAACCACCAATCCACTACTACTCTAGAAGCTCTGAAGTGAGGATCATCCCGCTATGTCAACGAAGGGTTGCTTGTTGAGAATCCGAAGTGTCGTAGCGCCTGGGATACTATCGTTACACCACCACTAATGGAAAAACCTAGAGAGACCATCAATGTCAAAACATCCCATGAAGCTAAGGCCACACAGTTTCTAGAGGATCGTTCAACACGTTCCAATGCTAGTAACCTATGTACCCACTGCCAATCTGGCTTCTATGCAAGAGGAGTCCATCGCCACTGCAGCACATGGAGAAGTGGACATAGCCGTGGCTTGCTTCATAAATCCCCCATACCCTACCCCACTTACATAGTAAATTAAAAAGGGGGTGGATAAAAAATTTGTTAATAAATAAAATAACTAATTATTTCAAAACATATTTAAGTGATAATAATGTTACATAATAATAATAAAACATATAAAATAATGAATCAAAATAAATATCATATATAATAAACCTAATTATTAATATAAATAAATAATATAATCAATTAAATAAATAATAGATAATAATAATAAAAATAATAATAATTTATATTCTTAATAAATAATTTTAATAAGAATTAATAATAATATTAACAAAAATAAAAAATTATCTTAAAAATAAATTTAATCATATTTTATGTAATTAAAAATATCTATTTTATTGATGTTAATAGAATAATTTAATAATTAATAAGAGTATTAAATTTAACTGAAAACAATAATAATAAATACTTTAATAATAACTAAATATATATATATATATAATATTTTGTTAACTTTATCTATTAATATTTATTTAAATAACTCAATATTTATTAAACATTTCCAAGAATGTTTACTAATTAATTTTCATTTAATCTACTTTTCGTTGTAGATTCAGGCAATGCTCGAATTACTTTCATGTTCATTTCAACAACCGGGAGCGGAGTTTCATATATGGGTTAATTAAGAATGACATGGTTTGAACCAAAAAGGACTGTGTGCGGCATAGAAATGAAGAACTTACCTAGGTGAGTGGAAAACATTGGTGATTTACAGGAGATGAAAGTTTATTTAAATTCAAAGAAGCATTAAAACACCATGGGAACATCATTCATTCATCATTTAACTAGTTCATTCATTTAGCACCTAGGAAGAGCATCATATTTACGTAGAACCACAAGGAGACATAGGAGCCTGAGAGTATAGTAGGAGAACGAGATTCAAAGGGGGATTCATTCTTCCTTAATTTTAAAATTCTGTACTCTGTAATGATATTATTTCAATCTCTATAATAAATACTATTGTATTTACGACATTATAGTTCCAGGAATTTAAATTTGCCTATGATTTCATTTCATATATTCCATTGTTTCTTTTAATCAAAAATCTGATTCATCTAGAGTAGTTGATTATGATTCTTAAAAAAAAAATTGATTTCATGAAACATGAACCTAATTTCTAACCTCAACGTTATTTTGGGGAATCATTCTAGGGTATAATTTTTTGAAATTAGAAATTCATTTCTACTGGATTATATCATCGAGTTTTACTACAATATCATTAATTCAATTTCTGTCATAGTTGGGTGACTCTAGTGGTGGTGATCATTTAGATTCACCTAGATAAAAGATTAATCTGCTATCGAGGGAGATTAATTTATCCTTTTAGAGGTTATGGATTTAGTTGTAGAAAATGATGTTGTTAGTTATTCAACCAGTAGAGTTATATTCAATGGGTTTATACATTGATTTGAAGTTTCTCAGTCATTTATCTAGTTATTAGTACATTTTTATTTGTTATATTCAGTTATACTCATATATAAGGCTTATCCTATTAGTAATTTTTTGTCATTATTTTCTAAAATATATATAATAAAAATATAAAGTAAAAATATTAAAAAGGTAACCATTGTTGACTTAGTGGGTTAGTTATTTTGAAACGAAATATTTTTGTCACATATCATCCCATTTGGTTCAACCCTACAACCAACTGTACACTGTAGTGATTAGGAAAACATATATTTGAAAATAGTAAATTTATTTCAAAATCAACCACCCGTTTGGTATATCATGTGCTCCTATGGTATTTAAGTATTTTAGGAAAAAATATCCCACATTATAATAATTTTTTACTTGTGGTACTTTTGTATGAAATAATTGATTAATCTCAGACCAAGGAGCATGTGATTTATTTGAGAGTAGTTCTATGAGTTTATATAAATCACCAAATCTATTCCATGATATCGAGATATGATTTATATGTTCAGGATGTAATGTTCTTTCAACATGTGGTCCTTAAACATATTATTTTAGTTGATCCGAAGATGGTGAGGTCAGTTATAATAACCGAACAGCCATAGAATGTTTTCATGATTCATATATTTTTGGGTTTAGCATTGTATTATCACTATATTGAATAATATTTCTCATGGTTGGAATCTCTAATGAAATATATAACTCATAAGGGAGTGATGAAATTTTGGAATGATAAATGTAAATGTTATTTTTTGGGGATGAAATCCTTTTTTACATATGTGTTGTTGTTGACTCTTCTAGAGGTTGGGTAGGGCTATGTAGACTCTAATGATGGATTAGTCTTAGGTTCGGGTTGTATAATCATGTAGAATGATCATGTGGTATCCTATGGTTCTTGAAATATTATGACATGTGAGATGTATTATCAAACCCATGTTATCGAACACATATCCATGATGCATGCACATAAGTGATGGTGGAATTTCCTCTCCGGGAAATTTTTACCTTTTTTATAGACTTAATATATTATGTCATATATTATATAAAAATTTTGAACTAATGGAATATGTATTGATTTGAGTTCCTAATTATTATAATTTAGACATTTCCTACACCCTAGGGAAGGGGAATGTCATTGTTGATGCTTTGAGTATGAATCTTCTGACACAATACATGTTAAGAACATTAGATGTGTAGAACTTCAAGAACATTTTGAATAGATTCATTTTGTAGTATGACAGGAAGTAGCTATGGTTATCTTACAGTGTGTTCATCTATTCTCTTCTTTAATCGATACACTTCTTTTGGAGTATTTTCTTGATGATGAATTTGGTGGCATAAGGAAATCTCATTATGGTGGGGAATCAATCGATGAGTTGAAATTCATATAAGATGAAATCAATATTTTTAGAACTGTTTTTTGTGCCTATTTCAATAGAAAAGTTGTGATGTGGGATTTCCATAATTCTGAAAGGCAGTGAACCCTGGAACCTCAAATATTTTTACGATAGGTGGTAATAATTCTGGTGTTCATGTATGTCACAACACATTGTAGACTTTGTTTCACATTGTTAATACTATTTTTTGGTCATGTCCAAGTATCATATACCTTAAAATTTTCATCACCATGTTTTATGGTAGAAATTGAATTGCGAGGAGTTTCTTATGAATTTTTTATCGTGTTTACTTATACCACTATAAAGGAGAATGTGATATGGGTTGTGATCGATAGACTGAACAAATTGGATAACAGATTACTGATTAAAAATATATCCACTGTTGATGAGTTAGTATATATCTATGTGAAAGATATTGTTCAATTCAAAATGGTTTTATCTACTATAGTCTTGGAATGGGATTCCTGATTTACCTCTCACTTTTTGTGAGGCCTTCAAGAGGAGATGATATCTATTGTATTTTGGAGTACAGAATTCCACCTTCAAATTAATGGCCAGACTAACAGTCTTACACTTATTCTTTAGAACATGATTTATGCATTCATCCTTGATTTTGGTGGATCATAGGACCACCATTTGGTACTAGTTGAGTTTATTATAATAATATTTAATACTATTCTATTTAGATCGATCTTTTTGAGAACATGTATTTTAGACCTTGAAAATCTCACTTGTGTTTGTTGGATATTTTTAAAATCTCTTTGGTAGGACCATTCTTTGTCCAAGAAATTATATAAAAGATTCAGTTGATTCATTAGATAATTTTAATAAAACAGTGCTGATACAAATATTATTTTTACTATAGTAGGTGACCATTGTGGTTTTTACTTAGGGACAATGTGTTTTTGAGAGTGTCACCTAGATTGGGTAACCTACATCTTCAGAAGAAAGGTGGTATTTATCCTCATTTATTGGGTCTTTTTATGGTATTTGAGATGGTGGAGAATATGGATTACCATTTACAACATCCAATGATGTTTACGTCGATTAATAATGTGTTCCAGCTATCACATACATGGAGGTATTATTCTAATCCATCTCATGCATTGAGTTTGGAGGATTATGATATTTGGACTGATTTTTCTATTATTGAGAATAATGTAATTATTTTTGATTTAGAGACAAACGATCTTTGTGGGAAGAAGATACTTTTTTTCTTGGTGTTACAACTGCATGGTTCTAAATCTCATGAGACATGGTAGAATTATTAACTAAGGAGAGTGATGTGGAATCATCTCTTTTACATGGAAACATTTTGAAAATCATTCCTTGGACAAATAGTTTTAATCATTTTGATGTTGTAACATCTTTTTAATTTTTTTAGTTGTACTGGTACTCACCTCGTTTAATTTTGGTTTTTTTTTTGTTTCATTCATGGACATTATCTAAAAATTAAAGCTTTATTTGTTTTTCAGATTTGGGGAAAACATTGTCCAAACTATGTGGCCGCTAGGGAAAACTGTTAAACCCATGGGTAGAGTTGAAAGAATGTCTATTGAATGGTTTCATATCCAATGATCCAACCTAGGGGAAGTTGTTCTCTCAAATAATTAGGGGAACATGTATATAGCATTGTTGACCCTCACCATGTACCCCCTCCGACTAACAACATCATGTGTATGTTATGGTTCTGAAAATAAATAATCAATAATAAACCCCTATTTTATGTCCACATCACCACCATTCACACCTAAAATTACATTTCTATCCTTTTATTCTCTCAAGAGAAAACCCAATCCCCTCATCCCCCATTCCTTTGTGGAATGACGCAGTGTTGATCTCGTTCTATCTACCCCGTGTATGTGGATATCCTCTCATGAAGTTTATTCTTCTATCTATTCATATCCTCATCAATGTTTGATAGATCTTCATTTTACTGATGGATTGAAAATCAATTTTTTTAGATAATTATTCTAGGACTTGTTATTATAACTTTAACACATTTATTCTTCATTGGTGAGACCAATTGTTAGTAATTATTTAGGGATCATTGATTTATAATATTTCTAGATCCATGATTTTTTCCATATAATTGAATCATTATAATTCATGATTAAATTAAAATTAAAATTTAATTTTTTTTGAAACATGGAATCCGGATGATTTGATCTATTAATTTAAATGAGTATGATATTTGAAAAAACACAAAATCATATTGAATTTTAATTGCGGGATGAATTTACAAAGAATAGTGTCATGATTTCAAAATAGATCTGGTGATGTGTTTTGATTATTAAACAAAAGAATACTGAATTGAATGAATATAATTTTTTGCAGTTACATGAAATGATGAAGACCTATGATTTGGTTTTTGAAATTATTAGGATTGTGGAAAACTGAAACTGTGATATTATATTTTAAAATGTTTGAAAATGATTGATTTTTAATTTTATTGGTAGATTTCTCTTGTCATATGTTAGAATGGATTGTTTGTGGTAATCAATACTAGAACTATAGTTTCATTCATCAATTTCAATGGATTTATAATAAAAACTATTAAAAAAATGACATGATTTCCTATGATGAGATCTTTAATTAGGTTATATAATTCCCATGATGGGTTCCCCTATTCGGGGTTTTTTATGGAAACGTGACTAAATATGCCATCATTGTGGTATTTTTGAGGATATGATTACATGTAAAACCTAATTTCTTAAAGTATTTTGTACTTGGTTCTTTACTATGCGTTGTTTTACTTTTTAATAAATTCCATTGATTATTGTACTATTTTATTCATTCGAGATGATTTATATGAATTTTTTTACATATAATGTTAGTTTAGGTTTTTAAGTAGTATATTATATATATGATATCCCATGATTATGATTTAATGTATTGGTTTAATAAATAAAAAATTAAATGAAATTCTTTGTTTTATATTTTCAAATAGCATAAGTGGTAAATTTTTATCATATCGACTATGGAACACATGGTGGGACCATAAGGGTTTTTATTTCGAACACCCTTCCTTTTCTATTAGGAATCTATAGAAAAATATTTCTAGGTCTAAGCAGAGGAAATATTCCACCTAGAGGACGATCATTTTCTTGATTCCATGAACTATCAAGTGATTATAGAGGTTTCTGATGGAGATGTTATCCACATTATTCATCATATGTTTGAGTTTTGAACATGTCAGATATTGATTAATTTCATGTTATACTTATTTGAGTATATTATTCATGTTCTTTATTGAACATTATCCTTTGGGAGTGTTGATTATACTGACATTTATATTTTATACTCCACTGTTTTGGGGAAATTTTAGTCCATATTTGATAATGTGTGATTCCATGTTATAGTCACCATCCTGTGAGGATCTATAATTACCTTCAGACTATGTTAGTGTTGGATTTGTTTTTAATGTACCAAGATATTTATCTAGGTTTGTGACATGTCTGGTAGGAAAATAATAACATCCAAACAACCAAGAACCAATAGTGGCCAATCTAGAGTCCTTAGTAATATTCCAATGATCAATAAATATATAATTCCAATGGAATGAATGTCTGTGTGGTGGTCATAGTGTGGGTAGGTGCTACATAGAGTATTAGGTATCAATATGAGTTTCAGATGCGTGTAAGCACTAAAAATGAGTAAAATAAAGAGGGGTGGCACAAGAATTTATCATATAGATTTTTAGGACGACATCATGTGGGAATAAGTTGGGGATTCTCTATTGATAACCGATGATGGATAATTTTTCCATAAGTTACTATTCCTCTAATAAAATCATCATTATTATAATAAGCGACCCATGTATTCATGTATAAATAGAAAATTCAGCTTACTTATACTATCTTCTATTTTTTTCAACAACAGACCACCCTATAATTGGGGTAGTCTTGAATATTCTATAAAAAGGTTGGTAATCCACCATACAATCAACATAGAAAGCCATAGAAACCCTTATATAAGACCAAGAAGTAACTCTAATATCTGAGGGATCCCATGTATGAGATCATGAAGGACTATAATGACACTAAAAACATTGGAACACTATAAAATCTTGATATATCATTTATGAATCCCCTAAAAAATAATGATCCAGACACAAAATGAGAAATCCTGATTCAATATTGTAAAATCCCAATGGAAGGGTTGGTGATAATGTTCTATTAGTGCTATATAATAGCATTCCATGTTTTAGTTCATTAGAAAATGATAGGTATTTTTTTATTTAAATGATGTTTATATAATTTAGATTTGTTTTTATAATGTTTTGGAATTTTAAAAATTATATAGAATTTTTTATTCCATGATATTTTAGATTCATGAGAACATTCATTACAAAAAATATGTAGAATTAAATACATTTTTGGAACACTTTATTAAATAATCTGAAGACCTTTATGGTGTCATAATGAAAATAAAAAAAATGATTTACAATAAGAATTGGGTTTGCATCCTGAGATATCTGGTTTTTAGTGTGTACATTTGAAAGAATGGGATTCATATTTTTTTTGATTTTTTCATGTAACAATAGTCAATTTTAATGCCACAAACATGAAATAATATGTGCTCCATTCATTTTATTTTTTAATCCAATGAAGGATTATGGATATGGGTGTTAAATCCATTCCTAATACTGTTAGTGTGAGTTTAATATCATTTCTGGCCACATATTATTGTTTGTGTGATGAATAAATGATATATGTTAAATAAATTTTAACATATTATTGGTTGACTTCCTCTATGCTATATATATAATGTATATTCAAAAATGGATTCCATTCATATTGGAGGAGTTGTAATATATATTTCAATGTAATTTATTTTATGATAAGATAAGATAAATATTAGAGATGATATAAGAATGAAATCATAATGATATTTATCTATAGTTGGATAATGAGGATGGATATGAAAAAAATGATCTAAATCATATTAGTTATGATGGAAAAAATATACTATATTAATTCCTCGATCTATATCGTTATTTATTATAGGGAAATGTTCTTTCATTTTTACACTCTATCATGGATATGATAAGGTGGTGAATGTATTAAATGAAAACCATTTAGTAAAGGTGTATTTCTATGAGTGAATCATTGTTTATATTATTTATAAAATTGAAGATATTGTGTTATTAGTTTATTACATTATATCATCTATATTTATTATTAATGATGATTGTGTATTGGTTAGGGAGTTTCGTTTAATACATTATCCAATAAGAATTTGTTATTCATAAACATTGTGTGTATTAGAGTAGTTGTTTTGAAACATTGTTTCGGGTCAAATATTCCATGAGAATACCTGAGTTCATATAACACCCCAATAATTTGTTGTATATATCCCTTTAAATAAATTCTTTTGAGTCCTTATTTTTCAAGCATCGAGCTTAAAAAAAGTAATATACTATAAAATAGTAACATGCCAGTTAAAATAGCAATGTGACTATAAGGAATAGTAATGCGACCACTAGAAAAGTAATTTCACATATTAATGAATAAATAAAATTAATGTTTCTTATAATGAAAAATATGATATATCTATATCATGTAATAAGTAAAAAATTGTTCTCAAAATGATAAAATGAGTGTTTGTATATTCATATGTCATAAATATTTAATTACACATTTATAATGAATATAATGATAAAAAAAATATATTTTCATAAAATTTACTCATATTACTATTTTTCCCTTATTATTGGAAGATAATTTTTTGAGGCCTTAATTAATTTCTCAATGTGTTATAAAAACAGTTATAAATTTAAAATATGTATTTTTTATATAAATGATTATTTTATTTAAAAAATAAATTTATCATATTTAATAAATTTTATTAATAAAATAGGGTTCATTTTTGAATTCAAAACATCAAAAATGGTTATGGTATAATTTAGGGATTTTTAAAAAAATTTAGAATTTTTTGTGAATATTGAAAACATTAAATTATCGTATTTAATAAATACATTAATTATTGAGTCATATATTATATATGGATGATGTAATCACATATTATCGAAATATAATTAATTATTTTAATATATTTAGTTATAATTTCAAACTATTTGTAGTTTTGTGAAAAATTAATAAGCAAATAAATAAAATATTCAAAAAACACCACTCTCCTCCACTATAAATACCACCCTTCATCACCTCTTCTCTTTACAACATCAAATCATTGAATATTGTCCGATTTCTCCAAAATACTCTTTATAATTCCATTATCCTAGTTTAGTAGGTTCATGTATAAAAAAAATACTAAAACCAATGTCCTTAAGGAGGTTCTCAATGAAAGGAATTAAAGAGGTAAAAACAACTAACATTTTCTTTTAATTTATTCACAATATATTTTATTTTCTTATGCTCTTATATCGACCATTTTCTAGACCTTCATGATAACTATATTAACTTATATATAATGAATTTTTATTATTTTAATTGAAAATCCACCATCAATTCTTCTCTTCTCATTCCTTCTATTCTAAAAATGAAATCATCATTCGTGAAGTGCCGATTTACCACCTTCATGGATGGAATGTTTTCATTTTTTCAATTATACCATCAACCATGGGCATAAAACCATTTATATAGATAAAAATATTATAATATATGTATTAAGTATAATAATATATTTATTAAATATTATTTAATGTTTTAGAGAAAATATATGAATAATGTTAATTAATAAAACAAAATTTGTTTGTGATGATCAAAAAATTCGATAATATTATGAATAGATATAACTAATATTTATTTAATGATTCTTCCGCATCGAATATTACCGAATAATGTATACAAAAATTTAAATATTATTGAGTTTCATAAATAAAATATTATTTCAATTATAGGAATATATTCTCATTTACCACGAATTCCCATACATGTATACAAGTATACAGATCATGAAAACAAAGGAAACAGACACTACTGAATGATACAATTATATCCGATAACTCATAAAAAAGTCCACAAATGAGCATAATAAAAGTAAAATATGTAAAATAAATTTAAATTTTTTTTATATATGAATTAATTTGAAGATTTAATTTTATTATCCAGTACATGAAGATAAAGTGCAGAACACATTCAAACATATGGTAAGAGATTTTCCCCAAACATCAATTTTTTATTTAGGTCATGATTTCTCCCTCACTACCTGGTTTTAATTCTTAATTATTATTATGAAATCTTCTTGAATTAGGGGATTTTGTTCTAAATATAATTACTTAGCTTAATTCATATATCTTTTGGTAAATATAATTTTTATAAGGACCACTTTTCAATCATTCCTCAAAAGAAATCCCAATTAAAGGCAACTTCCCGATCTCGTATGAATTTTCACATACAATCCATAATATATTTAAATATACCAATGTATTTCCAAAATAACTAAATTTTATCATGAAAAACTATGTTTTTTCATTTCTGGTTTTATACAAAAAAATTGGCATTTTCCTGTTTTAATGTATCTTTAGTATTTTCCCTTAAACCACACTATGGTGGCTTATTTCAAAAGTTTCTTAAACAACCTTTTTACATGTTTTCACATCATTTGGACTTAATTTATCATGATAAATTCCAATTTTCACTTATAAATTCCCAATTATGATTTATATTCATTCTTTCATGGACAACATTTTGATATTCCCTTTGGTAATGCTTTATTCACCATTAATTCCTTGTGTGGTCTTTATATATTCCTCTCTTAAATTCCTGATAATAATTCATTAAATATACATAATTCATGTGTCATTGATATTGTTAATTTTTTGTCCTTGACTTCTTTTTTATACTTATGGTGTGTTCTTTGAATGTTGTCTTAATTGGGAAAATATTTATGAATCCATATCCTCTACTCAATAACTATGTTTTGATAATTCATTTTTTGTGATTTAAATCTATGTATGAATAATTATTTGTCCTTGTAGTGATGGGTAGGGCCCATTAAAGCCCATCAAGGCATCATAATAAAGAAAAAATAATTACTTATACCCAATTGTGACAATAGCACTGCTTAAATAATTATATATTCATATAACAAAATGATAATCACGTGTTTACTATATTTTGTATGTATTACTATTTATAAAATACTCATATTTTTTACGTTGATATAAATCATCACAAATACATTATGGTTTTGAATATTTATTTTCTATTGAGTTGAAATTAGTCTTCTATATCATGTGATATACTCTTAGTAGTTAGATAGAAGGTTGAGCCTTAAAAATTATAAAATCATTTTCTCAAAGGACTACTCAACAACCTATGGGTGTAATAATAGTATTCCACTTCCCTTAGTAATAACTAATCTATTTGAACCATTTTTTATCAATGTTGTGCTAGTTTTGAGAGAAAATCATAGGGATTTAATAATTAGTTACTGAATTTGTTTATCTAAATATGAAACTTTAATGTTTTATACATGGTATAGAGTAGTTTTATCCTAAATAAACTATCAATAATTTCTATTTAATTTGAGTATTTTTGTCTGATATATATGGTATTCATGATAGGTTCATTAGAGAAATATATTATTTTATTAATTACAGATATTCTGAACATATATTATCTTAACTATAGAAAATCATATTGAGCACATTACAAGAGAGTGAATTTCTTTCTAAGAGTTATTGTAGAGGTACCAAATATTTTTCCTAAATAGGTTTTAAAGCGACCCCATAGACATATGATCATGTTTGGAGATAAATTTAGGTTTTTATTTATCTTATTTCACGGTCTCATTATAAGTGGTTGAATTTAGAGTTTTGTAAATTTAAAATATTTTTTTATTTTTTTGTATAAGAAATATATTTTCCACAAAAAATATATTCATAGAGAGATATAGTTTTTGTAAATAATGTGGATCTTTGTATATTTATTTTTATAGATTACTGAGGCTAAAAACTTGTGATAATAAAATAATGATACACACTATAGATTATTGAACACTTATTATATCACTTTAATGTACATAGATGGATCCAAATGATTGGTCATTGTTGTTCATATCATTAGATGAGGGTGAAAGAGAAGGTGATTTTTCAGAATTTTTTATGTTTCTATATTGAAAGGATTTATTCTTGATGATTTTTTTCAATGTAATGGATTTTATATTAGAATACATTATTCTAATAAGCTAAATGTTTCATGATTTTCTAGTAAACATTGTGATAATGTTCATAAATGTTATCCTTATATATTAGACATCTTATAAGGATCTGAATTACCATTTTAGTGTTTCAATAGTTAATATTTGATTATAGTCTGTATATAATAAGTTTTATATGAAGATAAAACTATTATGTGAAAATTAAGGTATGTTTTCAAAAGTATAAATATGTCAACATGTGTTGGATTATGATTATTTATTACTTTATATAATAGGATTCATGGTGAGATGTGTTTTAGGATTTTATATATCAATAATTTTGATATGTACATTGTTTTGATAAATGTAGATTGATATTTGGTGATGATATCTCTATTTACTACATAGTCTTTTAGTGTTTTAGATATTGACTGTGATGGAAGTGGGAAAACAAGTCTTTTATAAGGAGGGGACATCCTATTTATAATATAATGAATAAATATATATGGAGAAGATGACAGTGTTAGTTGAAGATAAAAATTGATCTACGTGTATATAAGTTTGGCGATGCAATAATTTCATATATATTTTAGAATAGTTTTTGAAAATATTTGTTATTAAATTAATAAAATTAATTAATCTATGGTAAGCATAATTATTTTATTCAAGTTTTGTTATAATTTATAATTATGAAATTTAGTTATGTTAAATATATTTGAAAATATCCTTATGAATTATCTAAAGTTAGTTGAATCATATTCCAAATATTTAAGGTGACTGGGATCATATTAATGATTTTTTGTGAATCATTAAAAATTGATTTGGATTTTATGAAACTAATTTTTTTTGATTTTTAGAATTATTATTGTCATGGATTTTGTTAATTTTGGATTTCCGTAGGTTATTTATGAATAAACTAGTGGATTCAAAATCGATGTATGATTAAATCATGTGTTATATATCCCGTGTAAGATGAACTGTGGATTATAAAAAATTGTATATGATAAAAAATTTATTTTTATGATATTTAAGGATATTTATAAGAAATTGTGATCATCTTAGAATAAATTAAATTATTTTTGATATATGTGTGGAGTCCAATGGGGTTTCAAAGATCACATATAAATCATAATTAATCACATGGAATTAAACATTGAATTCCCACAACTTTGTATGATAGTTTTATGAAATATGATGAATTATAAACTCTATGTACGATAATCCAATTTTAAAATAAGTTTAAATATGATAGATTTAAAGGCATGGGTATGTGATATGTTGGGATATGGTGAAATTAATAACAATAAGAAGGGATTTTCATTGACTATGTATGATTAAAGTAAGTGTTATATAAGATTATGATGGAAATTTTTTCTTTCAAAATAAGATAAAATTAATAAAATATATTCATTTTCTAGATATATCATATTTGAATTATATGATAAAAGTTGATATTTCAAAATGATTTTAAGGATTATATTATAAAAATTTAAAATGATCCCAAAGAGATAAGTTGTAGTGAATAAATTATATGATGATGAGCGACTCATTCATTGTTCAAAAATAGAAATAGTTCAAATGGATCATGATACAAGATTTGTTTGAACATGTTTTATTTTCACTATTTGAATCAGTAATAAACAAGGCTGAATTCCATGAATGATTAAATTATGGGAGATAGTTGGAGCTGGTTCTCCTAAAATCAACACAGCTACTTTTTAATGAGATAGTGATGTTGAAATATATGTTGTTGAAATATTTTTTGGGAGTTGCTTTTCCAAAATGATATTTGTTATTAATAAGTTATTTTTTGGTCTATTTTGAATAACAAAACCATACC
The DNA here is from genome assembly GCA_963277665.1 of Viscum album. Taxonomy (NCBI): domain Eukaryota; kingdom Viridiplantae; phylum Streptophyta; class Magnoliopsida; order Santalales; family Viscaceae; genus Viscum; species Viscum album. The sequence continues at coordinate 1,173,095,454 of OY728153.1, read as the reverse complement.
ACCTAATGTGTTCTCCAATATGACCACACAAAAACTAGAGAGAAGTGAGATGAGTAATGTTTGGTGAGTAGATATTGAACTCCAAGAGTTTACCTAACCTATATTTACATTGACCATGATTTAAAAGAAGATAATTTAAATTAAATTTATACGATAATATAACTGATATTTAAGAAATAATTAAATAGATATTTTATGATAATATTTTAATGATATTTCTTTTATTCCAAATAATTTTTTTAATAATTAATGATGATTATGTATTGGATATTCCAAGCAGAGTCTATTCTCAAGGGTTAATGAGAATACAATATATATTTGTGGAAAATCATTAAGTGTATGTTATAATGAGAAATATATTATTCAAATATCATTGGTTTCAAATCCCATATGATTTGTTAGAAAATTTTCTATGGATCATGGATATTCTAAATTTCGAAAAATTATTGAGATATTTTTTTACCAATATGTAATGAAAAATACGATAAGATAGAATTAATGAATTTATATATTTCAAAATATTTAATATCCATGAATTAATATTGAGTATAAAAATAGATTACCATATTTTTTAGTGTGTGTAATGTTTCTCAAACCAAAAGTGATATATTATTTAACAACTCATGTAAGAATGAAATTGTAATGAAATAAGGATAATCTGATGATATTATATTACAAAAGATCATGAGAATCGAGGGTGGATGATGAAGAATAATGAAATAAGATGAAAGAATAATATCCTATGATAATACCATATTATGATAATATTATATCCTAAGGGATTAAGAGAATGAAGAACACTAAAAAGGGAATAATGATTAAAATAACCATGAAAATAATATCGCTACCACATATCATATGTGTTTATATTTTTTAAATGGAACATGAAGAGTGATTAAGGACAATTAATTTTTTATCTCATCTATAATTTCTATTGGATTTTGAATATATTATTACTGAGTTTGAAAAGAAAAAAAATATGTTTTTTATTATATAAATACATAGGTCATTCTGACAATGAGATGATGAGATAAAATATAATCAATACGATATAGGTGAAAAATTCTTATTAAATTTCAATGTTTTTTTGGAAAATGATGATTTATCAGTAGATTATATATTTTCTTATAATATAAAAAAGATCATTCCCATCAGTGACCTTGGGAGAACCCAATATAGTCGTCCTTAATCATGAATAAATGAAGATATTGAATACAATAAAACTATAGAGTGATATATATATATTCACTGTTATTTATTAGGAAATCAATACATCACAATCTCTTCCTAAACACATCACGGAGTAGATAATCACATTTGGGACCGAACATTGAAAAACTTCTACAAGTGATGATTTCCATTTCTTTTTTGTTTCAAATATTGTGAATTCTTATAGTGGAAAAATGAAATCAATTCACCCTAATAGGTTTTTTGTGACAAATATTATTAGGGGAAATTATAAGGTAAATTTTTAGAAAATGTGGTTCAATATAAATCATCCATATCATATTGTGACAACATGATCCTACTGGAAATATTAGTCCATGTGAATGTTTTGGATATGTGAGTTACACATACTTCAACATTGAATGTCTTAATAGTGTGTTGTTATTATACATTGAACATTTATTTTGTTTTTTCATAGATATAACCAAAATAAGTTTCATGTCCTATATTCTCGAAAGGCATACGTGTTATCATATGGGGTAATGTTTAATTTCACCAAGATTATGAAACCTTATATAGATTTGACCACATATTATCAATTTTTAAAAGATTTTCCAATTTCAAATGGTGTGAAAATATAAAAGTTGTATTCTAGTAAATTATAATGTCCTCAAATATCTATTGGAAGGAGTTCCATTTGTTATTTTTTGTGATTCTTAACATATTGGATTCAACTGCGTGTTGATAAAATATAAAGAAATTTCATAAACAGAATTATTCCACCCATGAATTAGAAACTCTTTTGCAGTATTTTCCATGAAATTATATTAATATTTCCTCATAAGGGATTAATTTTTTGTATTTATTGATCATAAGGTATTTTATAATATCTTCTCTCAGTTGGATAAAAATTAGTGTCAACGGGTATAGGTATATTTCATGACATTTGAGAACACCTATATTATTTATTTGATGTGGATTTTAATGTTGTAGTTTATGAGATGATGTGGAAAATGTAGGCTGATATCATTCAATATTCTATATCTGATTCTAGGATGATGAACGAAATTATATATTTTTTTAAATATCGAGTATACTAATGGATATGTATTCCTATATCGAATGAAAATAATCTCACCTTTTCTAATTGGTAAAATTATCTCATCTCGTAAATTATGAGGGGTTGTGTGTTGAGATCATTTCATTCACATTGATGAATATATGTTATGGATTTTAGATGGTGATTATTGTTTTTAATTCTATAAAAATATATTTTTTCATCCTGGAATACAATAGATTGTTATGGGTGAAATGTAAAAGATACATCTAGTGATTAATCATGGTAATTTATAGATATATCATGCCTGGATGGAATAGATTAAGTGATTTGGTAAAACAATTAAGCAAAAAATATCCCTTCTAATTACTATGTTTTCTATTGGGTTAATGATGAGCATCATATCGTATCATTCATATTGTAATAATTGAATGATCTATAGTTGTAGTGGGAGGACACATAAATGGATTTTGGTATTGGTTTTCCTTGATTATTGGTAGTAAATTTCACCATATTGGCTATTATGGATTAACAAATGAAGTTAAATAAAATCTCGGTGACTAAGGATTATAGTGTAGTAGATCTATTTGGGGGCCGGTGTGTCTAAAATATTATGATACATCAAATTTTATTTGAGTACAATCATCATTGATCCTGATTCTTTCTTTATTTCATAAGAATGGTTGATATTTTTACATTATTTAATCTATCTTTTATACCTTAACGCAACATTTTATCCTTAATGATTGTGGAAAAGAGTGAATGAAATCCATATATTAGCGTTTAAAATATTTTTATAGGTTCATAAGTTCATTAGTTTCTAGGTGAATAAATTATTCCTAGATTATATTTTCGAATAATAATTACTAATAGTTAACTATTAAAATGAAATGGATTGAGGTTTTTTTGATGTATATAAAAAAATTAAAATTATATTTTTGTGGGTATGATAGTTGTGATGGATTTTATTTATAGTGTATGTCCCCCCCCATTAACGGTGCATAATCCTGTCATTTTAAAATTACATTTCCATTATTTACACAATTAACCTTTATGTGTAGTTTTTTAGAGAATTAGTTAAAAATATAATATTTTAAACCCATATATTAAATATGTAAAATTATATAAAGAATTTATTTATGCAATGAAAATAACCCCTTTAAAAAACATGTCTTTTCTCATAAAATACCATCATAAATTTTATATTTTCCGCATACATATCCCTACTCTTCATTATAAAACATTTATTTATTTTATATGTGGGATGAGCACAAAAATATCATCATAGGAAATAAAATAAAGTGACATATTTTTATATTAAAAGTCCATAAAAAAGTTTCTAAAATACACAGATTTATACCTAAAAAGGAATCATTTCTAGAAAAAGATCATTATCTGACCATTGAAAATTAAAATTATTTCCTTCAATACTCATTTTTAATAATATAATATTCTCATAGCTTCCTTAGAAAATAATAATTCTAAATTCCTAATAAAATTATTAGAAGTTGGAATGACCATAGATAAAAATTATAGTATAATTATCAAGAGGAAAAATCAATAACCAATGCACTGGAGCACTATTTTGGTGTACCCATCATATTATCAACAAATGTCTAACTTGATACTATCTGGGCACACTCAATATATTAGATACAATAATCCCACAAGGTGGTATATTGAAAAACCCATCATAAATAATTTTTAAGGATCATAACTTTAATAATATCATGAAATAAACATTAAACAAATTTTCAAAACAATTTTTGATAAAAAAATTCCATTTTCTTGTACAAGAACTTTAAAATATAAAATGAAAAAACGTAATAATGAAACCCTTTTCATTTATGATTACTATAAATACAAATTCTAAAAACATTAATTAAATTAATTTTCATGAAATGAAGAAAATAATCTCATTACATATATGAAAAAAACATTCCTTTAAACTTTTGTAAAAAGAGTGGAAAAATGAACATTAAAAAAAATTTAAATTTATGTTCTTTATATATAACCTTAAATAAATTTCAAAACATTTGAGAAAAAAAATTATTTTCTATAAAATTCATGTCCATATAATATTTATTTAAATTGTGTTAATATATTGTACATTATAGTGAAATATTTATAAAATAAATCAAAAAATCATTTAAAATAATGTTTTTTAGTTAGAGTCTCATAGTTCGAGTCTGAATAATCATATTTGTTTTTATCATCTTAGATAGTAAAAATGTAGTATAATTTATACTTTCCAAAGAACCTTTTTTACGTTTATTTTTTCTTTTATATAACTCATTTCTCTATTTTTTCAATTAATTAATAATTTAATATTGCGCCTAATGATTTGATGATATTCAATACATATATCAAAAATTGATTTAGTAAGTCGATTGTTGTTAAAGAGTACATAATTAAATCTTCTCCAAAATAATTGTAATCATATAAATATCTTATTTATACTTCAATTATACCTTCAAACACATAAATCAAATATGGTAATAAAAAATTAACTCTGTTACAATCATGTATGTAGTTGACCGTACGTACACATACACTACATTTTCATTTCCCAATGATCTGTATGAAATACATTTAGGTATTATTTTATCATTAAAAATGAGAATAATATAATATATATCATATTGATATATTAAATATAATTATATATTTCAACCAATTGATGTGGTGATGAAAAACAAAGTTAATCACTTCTTGGAGGTGGTAGTCCAAACATACTCATGAATGATGTTATCATTTTTATATGAGTGAAAAGGTATGAACTTTAATTTAATGTTACATTTTAATAATGATATAAATATCTCATTAATATCATATATAAACCTTAATTTCAACATCATAACAAGTATTAAGAATCATTTTTGAAAATTGAATTACATAGGATTGCGATGCAGTTTTCCACTGTATACATGACTGAAGAATTATTTTCCCATATGCCAGAACAGAGTATGGATATGGGTTATAAATCTAAAAAAATAAATACTAAATATATGGATTATAGTGGATTTTTATTTTATAATATGTAAATAATATTCTTAAAATGTGGAATAAGAAATAAAATCTAAAACCTTTAAGCATAAAGATTACCTCTTCTTCAGACAACCTCTATTGCTTAACTCCTTTAGTTCATTATGGTTCTTATTATTCTAAAAACATGTACTCTACGATGATGGGAAAGATTATAGTTATAAAATTTTGTAGAGACTTGATAAAAAAATGGATTTGAAGTGTGAAGAAAATAGAAGAATAGGTGTCATTTTATAGTAGAGGGATGATGAACTTTTGGAATTTCTCAAAATATTAAATGAACATAAAACAATTATCAATTACAACTATCTCCATATTGATTTAATTAAAATAAAATATTTTTATCTTATAAATTATATTATAAAATAATTTTCACATAGTTTTAGGTCACCTTTTTCTGTAGTCATTTATTAATATCCCTTATTTAAACTATTTAAACTATTTCGTGAGAACATTGATTTTTACTCATTTAGGGTCAATATTGCTAATATAAAAGTATAAAAGACCCATAGTTGGATAATGGATTTTATTTTCAACCACATAAAAATTAAATGGACAAATCTATAACTTTCATTGTTTTTTATATCATTTAATAACATGTTATCTACTTTGAAATACCATTCATGTCATTTTTACACGATTCAGTACACTGATTTTGAAAAACATTAATAAAAATGATAACTCCAAAAAAATTATTTTAATATAACCATTTATGGTAAATTTTTTCTATAAATGTTTTTATTACATTAATCATGTAATATTATATTTATTATAATATTTTTGAAACCATTTATTTTATTTTTTAATTAAATAATAACTATATTATTATTCTTTAAGACTATATTGTAATTATTTCTTTAGTAAAATTTCAAAATAAATAACCTTTTTTAATAAAAATCAATTACAAATAAATATACTACATATAGTAAAAAAATAATCTTCTGTAGAACATCATATTTAAAATATTAATCTTATTAAAAACAATAATGTGACATGTTTGAATTTTCTATATGTGAAATATTTTAAAGTTATTTATCTAAAAAAAGTTGGAAATAAATGATCATATAAGCGAACCAATAATGATTATGGATGAATATAAAAAATAAAATAAAATTCAGTCAATTTTTAGGGTCAATATTTGTGTACTTATCATTTTATTATTTCCCTTAATTACCTGGTCAAGCCTTTACCGTGACCACAAGTTTAATAAGGATACAATTTATATTGTACAAAAATAAAGGTAAATTCTTTAATAAATATATAAATATTCATTCCAAATATGAATCCATTTTTTAAAACTGATAACATAGTATTTTCATCAATTCATTTAAAATTAAATTGATAAAATACAATGAAAATTATTTATAAAAATGAAATGTTTTTATTCTAAATTAAAATATATAATCCATTTGAAAAATAGTAATTGGGTTATTTAAATAAAATTGAATTAATGAAGATTAAAAAACAATCTAATGCATAATTTTACATTATAAAATGTTTTATTATAATTTACTTGTTTCGATCAAAATAAGTATGTTTCACTATCCCATGAAAAATGTATTCTTTTTTGAAAATTTTAAAAATTTGAACAGAAGATATTTTTTATTTGATAACATCAATGAATATATTTAGTCATTTGAAAATTTTTATAAAAATTTCAAAACATAAAATTATATTCCACTCAAAAAATAACTAAAACTCATTCTTCAAAAATGTTCATTTCAAGAATGAAATCACTTTACTAAAATTAGGTGCTTAATTTTCTAGGAATTAATTTACACAATATTAATGAGTAGGGATATAATTAAAAAAAATTTAATCAACGTAAATTCATTTATTATAATTATGTAACATATAATAAATCTCCTACATCACATATAGAACCTAATAAAAGAATTATTCTCATAAATGAATAATTAAATAAGTTGTATTTATAAAAATAAAGGTACTTATAGCAAGGTAATAGTAACTTTCCCATTTAAATAGTAATGTGGACATTAAGAATTGTAATTTGTAAAATAGAATAGTAACCAAAGCTATGATGTAAAAAATAACATATTGGTGTCTTATCAGTGAATATATGATATATTAATATGAAGGTATAGGTAAATAAATGTTTTCAAAACAATAAATTAATTGATGGTACATTCATAAAACAAGAAAGTTCCTTTGAAATTAAAATATTAACATAATGATAAATAAGTAAAGTTATTAACAGAAAATATATTCATGAATTAATATTTTTTTTCTTCTATTGATTCTAAGATAATTTTACGATACCTTATTTATTTATTAAAATTTTCATAAAATCATTTACAATATTAAAATAAAAAAATTTCAACTAAATTATGATTTTTTTATAAATTATATTTCTCATATTTATATAATTATTTTCAAAAAATGGATTCCATTTTTTAAATAAATGGTTTGCGGAATTTTTGGTATTTTTCTAAAACACCTGATTTATTGTGATTAGTGAAATAAGATAATTCATGGTATTAAACATTTTAGGTCAAGAACATGAATTTTTGGGCCATGGATGATTTAAAAATCCATTAGTTCAAAATTAATTATCTAGTTATTATATGTAGTCCCAAAAATCAAAACTATTTATAGTCTGGATCCAAAATCAAAGAAAAATGAATAAACTAATAAAAAACCCTGTCCTCTCGCTATAAATACCACCCCTCACAACCTCTTCTCCTCAAACATTCTAATATATTTATCATGGCTAAATTATGAATCATCTCCCTTCCAAGTCTCATACCCACATTCTAGTTTTTTTGGTATCTTGAAAAGGCCATTTCCATGTTCCTTGAGGAGGTTCTAAAGGAGACATTATTCAAGAGTTAAAATCCCCCACCCTTCTCTTTGTAATTCATTTTTTCTTCTACCTCATAATTTTTTCCACATTAAAAAATTACATGATAACACCAGTATCATACATATAAAATAATATAATAATTTTATTGGGATACCTATCATCGATTATGTTTTATTATACGTTTATTCTTAAAAACAAAAAAATCAATAATGATATATCGATTCACCAACATCATGGATGAGGATTATACATTTTATATTACTTCCAGCATGGGTGTTTGAAAAAACCATTATTATAGATAATTTTTTTTAACAATGTATACAATATATTTTTATATGATCTTTATCTAAAGTATATACATGATATTATATAATACAACTAAACTACTTCATGATGATAAAAAATTCACCAAAATCAACTAACGTTCATCATTATCATTTTATACAATAAATAATTATAATATTTGAAGAAAATGTATATGGAACCATTTAAAATTATATACATTAAAAGATATCATATAATTCCACTAATTAATTTTTTCTTCTATTGGACAATAAATACTACAATTAAACGCAAGGGAACCAATCATAAAGTCAAAAAATGAATGCTCCCAGATTAATGATATTAACTGTTATTACTCATTAAAAAGGCTATAAATATACATTATTAAATTACAATATGTCACGTACATGTAAAATAGGTTATTAATTGATAAATTAGTAGAACTAATTTGATTTTATGGGACATTAAGTTTAAGTCCAGTACACATTCAAACATAAAGTCAGGGATTTTCCATGAGCCATCATTTTTTCCTTCAATTTTCACATTATATCGAAATTAAAAAAAGTATTTCATCATTATTCTTATGAAAATATTCTATATTTTGTTTAAATTTTCCCAAAATATGAATCTATATTAACTTTTCCTTATTTTTTGGGGAAATACATATTTTAAAACGTTTCCTTTTCAATTCCACCTGATAAGAAAGGCCAATTAAAAGGAACATTCTAATTTTATACCGATATTATAGCACATTTCACAATATGTTTTAATCCACCAACATTTCTTTTCTAAAATTACTCATTTTATCATGAAAATATATGTTAGTTCATTTATACTTTTGTGCAAACAATTATTCCTTTTTATGAATCATTAACATTTTCCCTTAAACTACACTTAAGTGGATAAATTTTAAAAATTTATTAAACATTTTTCTACATGTTTTCACATAATTTAGAAGTCATTTATCCTTATATATTCATATTTCCCTTATTAATTAACATGTTTGATTTAATTAATATTCTATCAAGTAAACTTTTATGATATGCCCATTTTTTATTCCATATAACATGATTATAATACCCATTTCCTTCCCTGGGTAACACTTATATATATTCCATATGATTGATTATTTATGTGGAATAAATATTTATAAACATGTAATGATGTTTACTGCTAGATATCCCTCCAAGTTATTGAGTAACGTGTTATTCTCATGAGACATCATGTTTGGATACGGAGTAAACCTATTTCTTTTATTGTACATTGTCAACTATGTGATATAGTTCTGGTTTTTATCCTTAACTCATGTTTATTACATGTTGTATGTTTCTTCTATATATTAATTATTCCATGATTAGATGATTTCATGTTTTTCATATTATGATTTTATATGTTAATTCATGTTCTATTCCATTTTATGACATCACATTTTACCATCTAATATATATGCCTTGATGTATTCTTATGTTGATTCCATTACACAGATTATTATCTCTTCCCTTTTTCAGGTAATCCCCATGTTATCCTATGAATATTTAATAGATCTATGGATATTAATATATCATTATGGTGATTAAATAAAAGATTTTTTTCAATTGGTTTCTTTCTTCCTAATTATGTACCAAATATTCCAATGACAGTAGAATTTTTTATCATTGGATTGTAGATGAAGTTTTATTATGATTAAAATCATGTTATAATATTTCTGAAAGACTTGGATCACTATAAGGGAAACTTTATATTTGATAATTCATATAATACTATTCATTCTGACCAATTTTTCATATGTGTTATAATGTTCAAATAATAACAATATATAGTTTTTAATTTATGCTCTGTGTTGTGTATATTCTAAAGTGTCATATATATTATATCATTAAAAATAGGTTAATATACAATATACCACCTTTATAAATTCGATCCTAAAAATTTTTAACTTGTGTTTAGTAAAATGGTTTGGAAATTTGAAAATATATTTATTAAAATATCATATCAAAAACTTATTAATCAATATTATATATATAATGAATGAAAGGGAAGTATGACGTTAATTTGGAATAAATAAACATGTTTTACCTACAATGGAAATGTACATGGATGTGCCTGTAATCCATTTCTTTTTAATTTTTTAAAAAGTTACATTGAGGGTTAGTGGGAAGCTCATATTCCAGATATCCAAAACAAACACACCAAATTCCAAAATTCAAAACACCCAACAAAAAAAAATAAAAATAATGAGAGACATTATACAAATCAATAATCAATAATGATATTGAAATAAAACCTGCAATACCAATCACCTCGGGACACCAGTATGACCACGAGTCACCACCGTCTAATGGTCTTCATCCCAATGTCTTCTTCATTGACCACACACTACACTAGTATGCCAAAAAAAATAAATTTGTCCATGCCAGTGAGTGTTGCCCCCGAAATCCCAACGCCACCAAGGAACATTAAAAAAGAACCCCTCAAAGACACAACAACCACCAGTAGAAGAATATCACAGCCCATACAATATCATTTCAAACAAATATAATACAGAATACATTGGAAAAACTATCACAGAAGGATGCAACCAAATGAAAACAAAACCATCCATCATGAACATAAGATTAACAAAAAAATTAATATCTTGGCACAAAGACAGATGTCATCAACCAGAAACACCATCCATGATTCCTTCTAATGTCATCGAGGAGAAACCATGAACAGATCCAAAACATCATGACTATAAACATATATTGATATAGAATTGAAAACTACCAGGATCGAAAAAAGAACTAGAAGACATAAGGCTCAAAGAAAACCCTATGAAGAAGACATAAAACCAAACCAACCACCACGAAACATAGTTCCAGGAAAACCAAAGATCTCTCAACTAATACATCCAAAAAAACCCATCGATATCCACTGTATTAGATTAATATGGAGTCTACTGTAGTAGATATTTGAGCAAGAGAAGAGATTAAGAAGACCTAGGCCTTGATTTTGATCCATGATCGCGAAAGAAAGGATACATGAATGTGAATGGTGGAAAGAGAGAAGATAAGGCATAGATGATCAGAGGAAGTGGACCTGGTGAAAAACTAGGTCATTGAAGGAGAAAATAAATTCTAATAATGAGAATAAAAATAAAAACAAAATCAAAGAAAATGGTGGGGGTAGTTGATGAAATAAGCAGCATTGACAGAAAGGAGAAACAATAGCCGGAAGAGGATGCTTCATCGCCAGTGGGAATCCTTAAATGGAGGAGAGGAGCTGTGCACTCAGGATGGCTATCCCAATGGACATGGTTGAGAAAATATAACACTTAAAAACTAATATTGATTGATAAATTACATGTTCTTGAAAAAATTAACCATCCAAAAATTCTAAAAACGTGATAGTATAAAATGATATTAATTTTTCAATAAAAAATGAAAATAGATGATATATTTTATTTATCATTTTAATAGAGTTGAGGAATTATTCTACAGTGTATAATAATATTATAAGGAAATATATTAGCATTAAAATAAGATCTCCATCCTTTACTGTCTATGTTAAAAGAATAAAGAAATATGACATTTCACACACGTTATTTATCTTCATAAACAATAAAATTTTATTAATTTATAAATTATTGAGATATGTTTTCTTGTTTATTATTCATTCTATATCCCTTAACCTTTTTTTATAAACAATTACATATTCATTTATGTTCACACCACCAGTTTTGACGATATTCGGCACCTTCATCCAAAATGGCCTCGGAAATTCGACTATAGTCAATGATGTCATCATTCCATTATCTCTATAATACTGTTAAGTACATTAATATCATTTTTACATAAAAATTATACATTAAAATAATTTCATTAATTGTGGTTTTTGAAAAATGAACTTTGTTATAATCATGGGGATGATATTTCATTCGTATGCATGCGTAACATTTTTATTTTTCAATGATCAAAATTGAATGAAATAAGTATTATTTTATCTTTAAATAATTTTAATAATATAATATATTTCATATTAATTATTAAAATGTGTTTATAGGTATCATTAATGTTACTTGGTGATGAAAAATGAATCACATCGCTTCATAGATGTCGTATTTCACATGATGGCACGAATGATGTCATCATTTTTCTCCTCATGGATATGTAAGAATATAGTTGAAATATTTTATTTTTATAATGATAAATATGTCATTTATATTATATATAAAAATTAATTACATAATTTTTCCTATTATTGTGATATTGTGATGGAAAATTTATTACATTGGTTCATGATGTGGATGAACTCCGTAAACCGAATTGACGAATTATTTTGCTTTTTGATGGAATCGTAGATGGATATAAGTAATTACTCATAAAAAATAACATTTAAAAATATTCAGGATTTTAGAGTTATTATTTTATAATGGTTCAATAAATCTTGGATTAATTGTAAGAATAAATAAATAATAAACACTTAGTTAAAGATGATACCTCTTATTCTAATAATCTTTTTTTCTTAACACCTTAATACAACTAAGTATATAGTTATCAATAAACAAAGGATTCAAGAATTCAGGTGGGGATTATAATAATATATTTATGAATATATTGTATCTTAAAATATGGGTTTTAGGTATGAATATATGAGAATAATATATTCCATTTATATGAGAGGGGAGGGGCACTCATGAAATTTTTAAAAATATTAAATTACTATAAATTAAATTTAAATTTGAAATGGAAAAAAGTTATTTATTTTTAATAAAATAACAAAATGGGTAGATATAATTTAATCCATTATTTTATATATAATTCTATGTCACTTTCATACCCTTGTCATCTAGTATTAACACATATTTAATCCATGTAACTCATACCATGACAATATTAATAATTACTCTTTCAGGGTAAATTTTGTTACAATATAATTAAAAAGCCCTGTAATTGGATAATATATTATATTTAAAACATAATAATAATATCTAGTCCAATTTTATGATTTTTATAAATTTTATAACATTTTTTAAAATATTATATATTTTAAAATATCATTAATGTCAATTTTGAAACTATTCATTACAATCGACTATTAAAAATATAAACACAATAAGATAACTTCATATAATATATTATAATGAATCCATAAAATTTAAAATTATTTTATGAAATTATATTATTAAATTAATTATTTCATTTTATATTTATTTTAATATTGTTAATTTTATTTAATTAATTTTTCATTATTTAAATCATTGTTGTATCATTATATTACTAGAATTTACTATAATTATTTATTCCCTAAAAATATAAAAACAAACAATCTGGTTGATTATTTATAAATTATATTTAATAATACTATTTATTGATGAACATATGTTCTATTTAACAACATATTATAAATATTATACTTATTAAAAATAAGAGGGTTACATGTTTGACTTTTCCGTAAATAAAATATTTTAAATAACATAATTTATTCCAAGTGTCCATAAATAGTAATATAACTGAAAAATTATTGGTAATGGACAAATATTAAACATCCACTAATATTGGGTTAAGTGTTAGGGTTATGTTCTTGTCATTATTGTTATATTTTTATCCATAATTACGAGATTTACCTTTTACCGTGGTAAATATATAACTATGTTTTCTACTCATATAGTCGAAAAAGTGAACTATTTTAAAAGAGAACTATTTAAAATTCCAAACCTAAAATATTCCTGATTTAATTTTTTATAATATTTTGTAAATGAAAGAAAATATATTTTTTCAGAAAAAATTCAATAGTTTAATATAAATTGTTTTTATACTAAATTCAAGAAAAGATTCATTTCAAATACTAAAATTATTTTATTTTATATATAATTAAATTAATTAATAATTTAAAATAAAATAAAAATAAACATAATTTTATATTTTAAAAAAATTAATAATAAAATATAGTTTTATAAAAATATGTATTGTTCACTATTCCTTGAAAAACAATATTTTACGAAAAATGTTAAAATATCACATTAAGGTAATTAAGATATAATAATTTATAAAATTTTATTATTTCATTAAATAATATTTCTATAATTTATTGAAATTATTTATATTAGTCAGTCACTTAGTCAATATAAATCATTCTTTGAGAAACTGTATTTGAAGAATAAGATGACTTTTCTAAAATTTAGTGTATAATTTTATAAGAATTATTTAATAAATTATTAATGAGTAAGATCATTTTATATTTCATAATTAAGTAAATTATATCCATTATTTCTAATTAAATGGGAATGTTATAATTCTCACATAATAAAAATGTTTATTTTTTAATTTAATCATGGTGTTGTGTATCTTGTTTGACATCAAACAGACTCTTTACTTATAAAAAACATAGATTTTACATAAAATATGAAGAAGAAAGTGAAATTAATCTTAGGGTATATTAAAAATTATTAAAAAAATTATAAATATATTATATAAAAATGAGAAGAAAAATTTATCTACAGATTAGTGAAAATTGTTTTTGATGGTTTCTCCTAATTATGAGAAGCATATGTTTGGTTGATATAGATAAAATTATCATCTGTTTATTATACATTTAATGTTAATCGAGTAAGTTATAAATATTACATGCATCATAGTAATTTCACCCCATATCATCATATGTATATTTTTTTAGTAAATTTAATAATGAAAATTTTTATAACACTTAAAAACAATATCTTTTAAAAAAATTAATTTTAAATTCAAAAATTAATTTATTCTGTATATTCGGATGATTTCATGATTTTGTATAATTTTATGTTACTTATTTTCATCCAAGATCCATGAAATATTACAGTTAAAACAATTAACCTAGGAACTATAATAAATATCTCACCCACCATTCAACTACAATGAAGTTTAAATTGTATCAAAAATATTATGCGAATTTAATTAACCTTTATCTGAAGATATATTTGATTATTAGAATTATTTTATCAACTTCCAAATTTGAATAAGAACTTTAGGTCCATATTTCATAGACCAAAGTAATGGTTACAAATTTTTTCACAACTACACCATTTACTATACAATTATAATTAAATATTTTGAAAATTTATAAGAAATCCATATATATCATTTATCTTCTAAACATATCCCCAAAATCATTTATCTTCAATGATGATTATTTGAATTAATGATTAGATATAATATCTTTCATGAAATTTTTTGAATAATGAGATATTTATTTTTAAACTTTTTTCAATCACCATTTTGACTACCCAAATTAATATAGATTAATTTCAATGGTAATATATGTATATAAAAATGGCTATTTATGTTATAATTTTTTTACAATAAGGGTACTTTTATTCATATCTTGAATTTTAATGATATATTTATTTTTTTATTTTAACTGTGTTATACATTTGTATGTTGCCCAAAACTATTTAAAAAAAATATTTTATTATTATTCATTTTTATTTATATATATTGAAATTTGATTCAATTATATCAGTGGGTGAAAATTATCACACAAAACGTGTATAATTAATCATATAATTGTGGATTAATCTTTCTGTGAATAATCATTCCAATTATTTATCACTTCTATTATTCAACATCTATCTTTTATTACAACATTTTCCTAAATAGAGAGATAATACTCTTATTGGTTGATTTTAGGTATTTTCATTTCCTAGATTTTATATTATTTAATGTGATTTATACATCAAATATGTTAATTGAATTGAGATATCAATTTAGTGACTTATTTTCTTCTTTACCTTTAATTTCCTTTATAATAACTTATTTTATGTTATAATATGATCCTTTACCTTGGAGGGATCAATAAATTTTTGTATAAGTGTTTAAGATATTATATATGCAATTTTTTAGTGATCAATTCAGTGAATGACAATGTAATTCTTTATTACATTGTAAACATACTTCTAGAATCAACGAATATTAAATTTCTTAAAATAAATTAATCTAATATATCCCTTGAAATTACCATAGATGACTACATAATCATTAATGAGATTAATTTTTATCTTATTATTTTTCATTATTATGAATAACTCATTCTAGTACATTGATATTTTTTCCAAATATCATTAGAATAACTTTTTATATTCTAATTACTTATCAAGATTATGTTTAATCAACACCATAGAAATACAAAAGGATACTATTTCATCCAATAGGGTAAATTTTTTTAATCCAAATTTTCATACTAATTTTTGGGACCAAAAGAAGAAATATTAGAAAATTTTATTCTATTATCTAACATATTTAATATTTCCCACCACAATATCACTATCCTTTCTGTATTCATTTCCTTTAATTTATGCCTTGTGATAACAAACAACATTGAAATCTATTAGATATAGTAGATAATATTAGGGGTGTGTAAATAAGAAAAGCAATGGGGTTTCACCATTTATAATGAAATCTTCTTAAGACTCCATAATCTTTAAATGAGATTACTCCTATAGACGATCTACCACATGAACCCATCTTAAATACTTCTAAGAAACAGTGGGTTAAAATAAATAAAGTATCCTCTAAATTGGGGTTTTCATATATAAATCCATAGATGAATACATCAATCTTTTTCTGTCCAATACCACATCATTTATCAAGCTTGATACCCTTGGGGAACTACTATATGTCACAAAAAATCATTTCTCAAAAACCCATCCCACTAATAATGGCATATATTTATACATTCGACAACATTATGTCAACTAGTTTAATTAAATAATTGTGGGTATGTTCCCCCATTATATAATTAAGACATCCAATATTATACTATTTTTTATTTTTCACAATATATTATGATAATAAATGGTTGAATGATTTTATACTAGAATATATTTGTTAATTAAAAAATATACAATTGTATTTTTATAAAAAAATATCCTTCCCCCACCACAATATAATTGTACCTGAAAAGAAAAATAATTAATTATTTTTAGAAAAATAGGGTGAGCCTTTTCATGGGTCATTTTAATAGTTCAAAAATATCCTGAACGTGGTTCCTTACAATGATATTTCAAACCTAAAAAATTAATATTCTTATAAATTTTAGGCCAATGAATAAAATTATTGGCAATGTCGTTACTTGTAAATTCAAAAATATTTCCCCATTAATGACTATGATTAAATATATGGTCATACGAAACAAACGTTTATGTGGAATTTCATTAATTTTTTTGAAGCTAGAAAAATTAGGTAGGATACACATCTCTAGTAATGATAAAACACTTAGATTTACACCTTCGACACTATATTGGAGGGTTTAGGGAACATATCTCATGAAAATCAATGAAATTAATTATAATTTACTTTTTTTTGGAATTTATGATCAAGATTATTATATAATTGATAGTTCCCCAGACATTTTATTTATTAAAGAAGTTATTCTTATGGGACTATCTACAGATGTCAATTATTAATGATTATATAAAATTAGTTCCCATACGATTCGTTCCGAAACAATTAGTTCCCAACATTAGGAGGAGAAACAAATATCTCTAATTGAACTCTCAAAAAACCCAAATATGTGACCAACTCAAGGAGTGGTAAATCTTTTGAGGGACCTAGGCTAGTCATTACTAAATAATTTGAGCCTCGTACTCTAACATTAACAGAATAGAATAACCCTTTATATATGATAAATCTACAGATTATATGTAGGAACTATTATCTCCTCAAATACTCATGTTTCTTTATTTCATAAATTGATAAGATGAAAATTGTGACATCATATGAGTGAATCTTATATTCAATCATTTTAAGCTCAATATTCCCATTCCTTGTGAAATCAAAATTATTCATCCATACTTCACAAAAAATAATAATTTCAGTACATTTAAATATAATGTAATGCATTAAATCCAAGTCCTTTGGCTACTATTATGTGGAAAACCATCCAGAAACCATACTCATTTGAAAAATGACATTGATTATCCTTACGTAAATGATGAACTATGAGATAAAATAGATTTCAAAAACCAATTTCTTCTTAGAGATTGTGTTGAACTCTGTATACATTCTTCATATTATTGATTTCGGTTTTATGAGACACAAACCATATCTTCAACTCTTAAATTATCTTTTCTTTCTGTTCTGGTTCCTAATTCTATATAAAATTATTTCCCAGTAATATTTAAAAACATAATTTTACCTACTGACATAAATTTCCTTGAAAATCATTTAATCTTACATTCCATGTAGAAAACTCTTTTTCATATGTTTACATCCCTTTCATCCCCTAATAAACATATTCCTCCAATATAGTAATGAGAAGATGATAATAACCTCCAGTAACATAATTATTGATCACAAAATTTGTCATGAAGGAACATAAATCAATAATGATAAGAAATATCACGAGTTGAATTGCATTTATAGTGCTAAAAATATTTAATTATATGTAAATGTTCTGATAAGGGATGTGTAAATAATGAATAAAATGATTTATTGGATCATGAAGGTGAAATTTTTCTGCATTGGTAGAATCTACATCATCTACCAACTATAATGATTTTTAGGATCATTATTTTATCTACCAATGGGAGAAATTATTAAATTTTAGTGTATACATTTCTAAAAAATAACTTGACCATTTTAGTGGTTAAAGAATCTATTCTGAACGAACTATTAAAGCATGAAATCATGAGAAAATGATGTTTTTTATTATTCCCAAGATGAATCAGGTAATTAAAACCATTTGAAGCTTGAATTCATTGTTTTTCCTTTATCACTCAATTATTGATTCAAAGGGGATGAAAATAAAATTCATTATTATATTCCACATTGACTCATAGATATAAAATATAGAATAATTTATGACACCTTGAGTACTGATATGAGAGAAATTAAATGGATCAATTTTGATATCTATTGGAATAGCTCAATCATGAAGATGTAACCAATTTTTATTGAATTTTTTTTAATATTTTCATATATTGCTACGGGATTCCCAATAATTATATAATTGATGTTGTGGAAAATGAAATAACAATGTTTTTTAAATAATGTATAAAAAACTACATTTCTCAATGTGAGTGGGTGACCCAAATTCATGTAGTTCATAATAGGGTTATAATTACATTTATTTTCAATGAGGATTGTTATCCCCTTTTTGTATGACTTTTTGATGGATATATAGTTCACATAAACTATATGAATATGAAACATTTAGTAAGAAAAATAATTATCTTTTAACATTAAATGATGAATTTTATAAGTTAGTGGTAGAAAATGAGTTAACATATTTTCTAGATGATAATATAAGTTATAATAAAATTGATATTTTATTAGAAAATAATGGAAAATATATTTCAATTTTCAATTTGGAACTTTTTCACATAACATATATTCTTTGGGATATGAAATGCCTCAGGTACCATCATGCATTGCATAATGAGTATTTTCATGACATCGTGAGGATTTTTTTATGTCTTCGTGGATGACTTATCTGTTTGTATAACTAAATTTGAGTAATTTTTTAGTAATCTCAAGAGGTTTTTATAAATATTTATGTAATTAATTTTTCATAAATTTTAATAAATTTGATTTTATTGGAATGGAAGGATTTGTTATTCAAAATAGTTTCCTTTCTAAACAGATCATGGATGATAATTCAATGGTATATATTAAGGTAAATAATTTTCTCGGGATTAACTATTCAATGATTGTACCTAAATGATGTAGTAATAGTATTACCCATGGTTTTCTTTTTTCTTTTTGGTCCTTGGAACTAAATATAGATATTCACATATTTTTTATTTTTATTTTATAATAAGATAAGAAAAATGATGGTTTTTTCTGTATATGATACATTTTTTAAAATAAATTAAATAAATTATAAGAAATATGTACTCAGGTTTTTGCTAAAATCTCGGAACTAGTTCTGAACCTTTTGTATAATGTTCATCATTCTTAATAATGAGTTATCATATTTTAAATCCTCAATATAAACACTATTACTATAATGTCTTCAAAAAATTATATAGGAAGTTACACAAAACCCAGTGTGTGTGATACTCTTCCTATTAATATTATATATTTAATCAATGACCACCATGAAATTTTATATAATTTAATTTATTATATATATAAAAGACCTTTATGAAATTTTACCACTATAAAAAAATATTATACATCCAATAGATAATTTGAATACATATTATAACAGTTATTGGATTGGAGAAAAAAACAAGATTCATTCAATAACAATATATCCTAAAATAATTCATTCAAAATAAAGTGGAAATCTGGGACTCCAAATGGGTTATTTAAGACAATGCTATTTAACTATTGACATGGTTTTTAGATTCATGTAGAGTATTAACTTCACACCCTATATATACTACTCAATACTTTGACTATATATACAGTCATACCCTTTCTCTAATCCAACTATGTCCCTATAAGTTATCATATTTTACTTCATGATAAATAGTAACATTTTAATTCTCAACCCACCACTCTGTTTGCCCTCTAATTTCCTATTATTTGGAAACAACCCACAACTATAATTTTACAATCTTCCAATAGCATTAATCCTATTTTATTTCACACTTATAAATTGTTCTCACAATATCCTTGGAATGAAATCATGTGATTAACTTTAATGGATGAGAATACAAGAATAGTATTCGTAGATTATATGCATGATCTGAAAGCAACTCAATGTGATGAAGGAAATAACAAGTTCATGAATCATATAAATATTTATGAATCATCAATCTCTAATATCCCATCAAATTTATACAATTACAATCATGGATTATAATTTAATTTATTTTTATAGGTTTCTATTTCCCACTATTTAGTGTTGTACATTTACATTATGTGTGAACCTCAAAATTTGATGTAGAAGTAATAATATCATATACTCTAGATGATGCGTTCAAAATTACCAAAATATGATCTTTATATTATTTTTACTTATGTATTGGGATTGATAATATATTATGAAAGAAAACATGGGATAATGAAATGAATATTTATTTTCAATATTTTATAAAGTATAAGTATTTTCTAGAATATCTTGTTCAAAATTCACCATGTAATTGAAATATATATATACATATTTTTTTTATAATGAACTTTATGAATAATCAACATAAATTTTTATTTAGAAATTCCTAGACATTCAGTCCAATATTACTCAAAATTATTAGAAGTGTTAGTTACATATATACAGGTAACTATATTCCTTTAAAAAATTTATATTCCTTCCAAAAATATTTTGGTTTTCATTTTATTCAACACTATGATCCATAGAGAAGACCCTTATGTACAATTCTATTTCCTTTACACAAATGAAGGATGAATGTATCTTCACATCTAATGAAGAATGCATTACTCTAATGCATGAAGTGATAAAATTTATGTATTATGTTATGTACCTCTATTCATGCCCATAAATTTTTAAATTCCAAGGTCAAGAGTAATGATGACTCTTTCGTATTTAATTTATTTACTCTTACACATTTTATTTATGTTTTTTAAGACCATTACATTTGATACATAAGACTCATAAATATCCATAGAGGCTCTAACACTTAAAAATTATCATCTCCAAAATGTTATAAGGACATTTAAATATCTTGAAAATGAAAAGGATGTATTAATTTTTAAGAGTGCTTGACTGAGATCTACATTCTATGTATATTCTTAAATATATCTTACATACATCAGTAGATGAAAAAATAAAGAAAATTGTACATTGTTTTATTTGACCATATTTATCATATTCAATTATAAGAATTATTCTTCACTTTAATTGTTTTAATGTTTTAATCACAGTCATTGTAGAATGGACCTTGTGTAATAGTTGTTTATATAACCTAAAACCATCCAAAATGAAATTCCATTGTATGAGTTCTCCAAATATTTGATAATATTGAAAAAAACAATTAAATGTGTTGAAAATTGATATTTTCAAAATAAAAAACATATTATTATAAACTAAAAATACTATCATTTATTTTTTATCATATTTTTAGAGACAAATTAATTTATTTTCATTGAATGAATAATGAAAATATATGATATATCAACCCCCTAACTTAATATAAAGATTGGTAGTCAAAATTTCATCAAAAAATGTTTCCAGAGAAAAATTAAAAACACTATCTAGGGAGATTTTATTGTTTAACCAACATGACACCCAAAAATTATCATCCACAATTATCTTATTTAAAATTACTCCATTATGTATGTTTTATCCCTGTAGACTGCTTCAAAACCCCAAACACATTATTACTTACTTCCTTATAATTATTCCCCTTATCATATAAAATATGAATTTTATTAGATTTTATCTAATTCTATACACATTCTACAGATACCATAGGGTTGTTGTGTTCTTAAATATCTACCTTGTAATTCTTCTACATTTTTTAATCACCAGGATAATTTAGTTTCATTATTTGATTAATGGTAGAAATGGTTTAGTTGATAATTTGTTTGATCCATATTGATATGGTTTTTCTAAATTTGAAGTTAAATACATGATTTTATCATTATTATTAGGGACGGAATCCATCGCAATCCACTTGGTAATGATAAAACACCCAATACATTTATATTAAAATATGTTTCACACCAGTGGAATTTTAGATTTATCACATTTTATTTTTACATTATCAACCTCAAAAACATTATTTCATATTTATTTTTTTAATATTTTATAAATATTTCTTGAATTTTGATTGTATATTAAATTCCATGAATATTAAAAATTGTTAAGAACTACCATGAAAAATTTTCAAAGGATAATTTCCCTACCATTTTATCATTCATGTTATTCTCTATTTTCTACAAAATTCAAAAATAATAACTTATGTATAGGAATTTTGTTATTCCTTCAATATGTATTCATATAATATTATTTTATTCCCAAATTAGCCATATATAATACAACACTAATAAAACAACATCCTCTTATACACATGATTTATTTTTTATCATAAAATTAATTCATGAGTAGGTTGGAGAAGGATTTTGGTTTGTGATTTGGATCCATAATAAGGTTGTACATGGTTAATACAATATTGAAAAGGTTAGATTGAATTTTATTTCAAATTAGATATTTAATTCTAAAAATTTAACTATAACTAAAAAATATTCCTCATTCATATTAAACGCATGATCTCTTATCCTCCATGGTTTTAATAGAATTCACATTCAATTCTAGAAAATATATCAGGTTATGGATATGTCATGATTTGAGGTGAATTTAAAGATCATATTAGAAATATTTAAATGACTCAAAAGAAATTTATATTGAAATTATGAATTATCCCATGGATTGGAATTCAAAAATAAGTCGTTATTTTATTCCTTTCCCAATCTTGGAATAAAAAACAATGCTTATTTCAACATTCATATAAACTTATCTCTATATGATACACATTCTCACACAGTGAAATATATTCTAAATGATAAAAATATATTATATTTATCCAAATAGGTGTTATAAGTCCCTGTATTATTCTAATATACCCTCTTTAATAAAACAAACATTTCTCAAAATATCATATTTTTCATTACTAATGATTTTTTAATGACAGTTTTGGACAAATTTTATAATGTTGTAAATAATTTTATGTTAATATTTAAAAAATGATGAATAATTTTAATCTATGTGTAATTTCACTATTTCATATAATAAAATATGTTGAAGATATATGAAAAATTCATGTTCTCTAATCAATTTCATTTTATAAATATGTATGATCTAGAAGATGTCTAAAAATAAAGTATTATGACTAAGTCAAATAATGCGAATAATGTTATATGATCATAAAGAATACATATAATAATTTCATGTGTTTTTAATGGAGTAATATTATCACAAGAGAAGTAATAAAACTATGCGAAATGCCATATAATCCTATGAAAGTCCTAATATTAATAATTACACAAATTAATGAGTTTTAAAAATACTATTAATGTCATAAAAAATCATTAAATTTACACAAAATATAATGATAAAGGATATTATGTCTAATGATGATAATTTCTTATGAATAAGATTTTTTTTATATTTAATAATATATTTGAGTAATAAATTACAACTATATTTTAACAATAGTAGTTCACTAATTATTTTGTTTCATCTAAAATCAAGATGTACAAATAAATAATGGTTGAGTAAATTAATGAATTTATTACCATTTTGAAAAATAAATCAAAGGGACCCTATAACTATACTAAATAACTACATATGATCTACTAATATCATGGGATAATGTCATATTAAAAAATTATAGAACATATTTTTATGATTTTTATATATTTAAACACGATTATTATAAATAAGAATGAAGTTAAAATACCATGATTTGTAGTGGTCATGTTAAGAGACAAGAACCACATATCATATTTTTAAGCTTATGCATGATGTGAACAGTAAAATGCAAAACAATTTATTTTGTTATTACATAGTATATGAGTCCACTAAAGATGAATATCCTTTCATAGAAACACATTGATGGCATATTGATCATATAAATATTCATTGTATATTTTTATTTAATGTATCTAACTATGTGATGAAAAATATTTTATTTCTACATATCTATTTATGAAATAGAATACACTCATTTGACTATGTGTAATTATATATATGTATAGGTCTACTAATTTGGTGGCTTACGTAAAAGATATTAAACCCATTATATTATGTGACAAATATTTTATGTTATCTCAAAGGTCCATAAGAAAAATACTAGATGATTAAAAATTACCAAATGTGTATTGAGTGTTTGTATAGTGGATACGGGACAATTTATATTACCGTAATCCACTATAAGAATGACTCTCTCATGCTCTTTATTTTTCATTGATTCATCATATATATAAAATAAGATTCATAAAAATATTCAAATATACTCTTTTAAGGTGGTTTTATTTCAGTGAATATTTTAATAAATTAACCCACCACACTCTTTATGTACTGAGTGACACAACTGGGAAAATAATTTAAATTAGTGTGTTGGAATTTGTGTTATTGTCTTCAAACAATTCAACTACAAAGGTCAATTTCTGTGTTTCTAAAATGGTTGACGTGAAAGAATGAATTTTCATTGGTAGAGATCCATTTTTTAATTAAGATATATATAGTTTAAGAAAGTAAATATGATTATATGTTAAATGAAACATAGAAAATAGTCTAATTCTACATTTTATGAATTTACAATACTTTTAATGTTAAGCCTAAATTGTAGATTTATAATATTGACAAATAATAATATTTTAATTATAAAGCTAAAAATTTTGTTATGTATGAATTAGTGAAGGATGAGATCAACGGATTATAAGATTTTCTTTTAGATAATGAATCATAGGAAACAATTTTACTTATATATTAAGAATAAAATAAAGTTATAAAGCTGACATATAATACTTCCTTGAATAAATATATAGACTTTATAATATATGTCGATGAGAATAAACTTCTAATGAATTGATGGGCTACAAAGATTATAAACTATGTTACTGACTTGAGAACAGATGTTCCAATATCAGATCAAGCATCAATGATTCATAAATTACTACCATTGAGATAGATGATTTATCCTACAATAATTAAACACACACCCATTAATGGCCAGAATATAAAAGTCTTAAATTGAACACTAATAATGTACGGATCCAAAAAACTAGAAGAATATTAATATTAAATCATGAATATTATTGAAAATTTTATCCTCAAGGTTTCAAGTTCAAATGATCCGAAGATAACTCATGGAATATTATTTTTTGAATCATCTAATGAATGAATGTGAAATTGTTTTATTTATGATGATTGTGATGCAAAATGTGAAAAATTGTTAAATATGTGTCACGATAAGGGAAGTAGGATCATGAAATTATTTAATAAATTCTATAAGAAAAATTGAAGTATCAAATAGTTTTATTATTAGAAATATAAAAACTTTGGACATAAGGAAATTTATTATCCAAAACCAAAATTGAAGAAATACATTAGTATGGGTTTAACAGAAAATAAAATTAACATAAGATATATGAGAAGAAAAAAACATTGATTTCATCCTATGTCTCCAATGACAACTCTTATTCTTATCTAATTTTTAAGTAGTTAATTAAAATAAATAATATGTGATTCATGGCCCAATCTAAAGAGGTGAAAAATATGTTCTTCTGGTAATGAATTTTACTCTGAATATGAATACTACTCAATTAAATAATTGAATTAATCTTTTTTAATGTAATATGAGAATTAAAAATCATATAAAAATATTGAAAAATAACATTAAATGAAATATGATGTGTTTATAATGTAAAAATATGAACTATTTAATTGGATATATGAACCTAAAACCAAACATGATAAATGTAATTCTAATTATTTTTTCCATGACGAAAAAATTGAAGAATTAATAGAATATGTATAATTCGAAAATTATTTTGCATGACTATTTATAAATTTAGTGGATTGCCACATGAAAATTTAAAAGATAAAATAAATCAATCTATGAAATATAATTAATGTGATGTATTGCTGAAACAAATGGGTATATATATAGATACTTTCATTTATTTGAAATTAAATATATATAATTCTAATGTTATATTCGGTCACATTCAAATAAATTTCTGTAATTATAATTAATGAAATCTAAGAAAACATTTTGTAGTCATAAAAATTCATTATTTTGAATAATTTCTCAAAAAATAACTAATTGATACTATGGACATATTAATAAAATGCATAAAACAAGATTTTTTGTGGCTACCACTTATATAAAATGATTTTTTGTGTACCAAAAATATTATTTTTTATTAATTTTTCAGGGTAAAATTCAAATAGAAAACTTTTAAAATCTGTACATGTGTAGTGGATGATCATGAAATATGAGTACATATTTTTAGAACATTAACTCACCATTAAATATTCATTATGTTATATCACATTTGGAGAAAATGATAAATGAACAATAATTGTTATTAAATCAACTGAGGAACCATAATATATTATCATAAATAAGGTTTTTACGTTATTGTATTAAAACATAACATAACACATATCTAATAAAATTTTGATGATGTATTTTTATTTGATTTTTTAAAAATGATATAACTATTTTTAAATACAATTTTTTTTATTAACAACATCATATACTAAAAATTTTCACAACATAGATATAAATTTTTTATGTAAAAAATATACACTATTTGAATAATGAGATTATTCAATTGTGGATATATAGTAGAAGAAATGATCATTACAGTATTTATTCTTTGGGAAAATAATTTTATAGGAATTGTATTTTTGAAATTCCTCAAATAAAATTATATAAAAAACACTATAATGAATCATAAATGGGAATGAATCATAGATAATATTTTAAACTAATTAAAATGTTTTATACTTCTATAACACGAGGAGATATCCACATGATTTTCTTGTCCCATCTAGACATGTAAGACTAGGTTGAAAATAATATTTTACATAATTGTTAATGATTTTCAGTATTTCATTAGTTTCAATTATAGAATTCAGACTAGTTTTTTGGGTGGAAGCTATTAACACAACATGATTGGTCATTGACATATCTTTACTAAGTCCTATATTGATGAAGGTAGTTTATATATTATGAAATTTGATAAACATTATATATATAAATTATCTTTAAAAAAATATTATATTGTTAACAAGATGGGTAATATTATTATTTCTGATTAAAATGACGATGAAGTCATATTCTTAGGTTACTTGACTACATCCATGTATATTGTGTGTTTATTAAAATGTCAATGAATTTTTATGAATTTAATAGGGCAATATATGATGAAATTGTACTATTTGATAATAGAAATGCTAAAATATATGACCATATAGATTATTTAAATAAAATAAAGACATGAACAAATTTTCATTAAAAAAAGGATGATGATGTATAACATGATCAAAATAAAATTATTCTTAAATTATTGGAATGTAGTAAACCTGAGACTTAACTTATTATATTACAAAATCATTATAAACCAATCCATTTGAGACATTCACATGATGATTAGTTAGGTGAGTTATAGCTCGAATAATTCTAGTAAATATTTCTTATTTTTCAAAACTTATAAATAGAATATTAATATATTGATGAGAGCTGGGTACTAGTAAAATAATATGTTTTAATCACGTTTAAAAAAACAATAATTTTGAATTGGTTGATATAGCATTATATTATCCTATAATTGCAATTAATTACATATTCTGAAATAGATTATTTTATAAAATTTTAATTATTATAAATAAATATTAATTACAAGATAATGTTTAAAACCCAACAAAACCAATATATTATGAAGAATAAATCAACCCCACTACTAGACTATAAGACAAGGGGATTATATTAGATTAAGTATCTCATATAAATTTTAATCATTTCTATATTGAAATTAATTAATTATTTTTAATTTGTGTTAACCCCAAATTTCAAATTATATTTTCACTCTTTCTAAGTCTCTATATGTTTTCAATAAAGAACCAAGGTCTTTATGTGAAGCAATATGTTCTTTTTTACTCTAAAACTTATTTCATATTAGTATTATATGCCCCATTTAGTTTAATAAATCCTCATTAAAAGATAATTTTCATGTGATAATTTATTTATGATGTGATTTTTAGCTCATAAAATATACAATTATGCATCAATATTACAAAACACATGTAAAATAATTATATACGAGAAAAATAGGTCAGTTAAATATCATTCATGGTTTCCATATTTATCAAATCTATTTTCAGAATGTCTTCAATCGAAATATATATATTCATGATTTACATTAAAGGATTTGACTTCAATATAATATGACATATAAAATTCCAATCATTTATAATACAAAATATTACTTTGATAAAGTCATAAATTTGGTGGGAAAAATTTTCTTTAGATGAATAATTCAAGGAGTTATATATAAAAATTCTAGTTGGATAGATATTGTGTTTTCATTTTATATTTCTATATTATTTATATGAAATGATAATGAATCACATTTAATAATTTATTATGAAATTTAAAATAATTTATATAATTTTTCTTACTATATAAAAATAATAATGTAATTGATTTGATTTAATATTATAGTGCTAATTTAGGATGTTTTATGTTAGATTGAGAATGTAATTTATGAACATACAATTTTTTTTGAAAATAATAGGTCTCTTGTGAAAGTATAAAAAACACATAGTCGCATTATCTACATCTGAAGTGAATATATATCAGAAGGTAGTTACTATGAATAAGTGTTTTGGGAGAAACATAAATTAATCAGTTTTAGATTTCGTTATTATAATATTATAATAAAATGTAATTACAACACAACTAAAGAATTGTCTAATAAACTGATAATCCATTCAAGAATAAAATATGTAGATATAATACATCACTTTTTATGACATCACATAAAAATGGGTGATATATTACATAAATATAAAAATATTTAAACATTATTACTAGATATATTTTCAAATCCATAACCTGTTGAAATATTTTATTTCATTAAAATTCTTGTTAAGGTTTTCTAGGTTTTAATAATATTAATTTGAAAAAAAAATTCCCAAACATGTCAATTGATAATTTATTCATGGTGATTAAGGAATCATTCATTTTAACTATTGGTATATTTTATGATATTTAATTTATTTATCTCTTAGTTATATTTTATTTCATTTCCAACAAAGCATACCACATCCCTTAGTTGACACTTTTATTTATTCTCCATTCATATGATTTTAGCTAGTGTTTATTAATCCTTGGATCAAACTAACTCAATTATAATCATTCAAAACATATTATATTCATCACGTAAATAAAAACCCAAAATATTTCCTTTTTAAAATATTTAACCATATATGAGTATGATAAATTTTTAGATAGTAGATTATGGATTTTTTCGAAGCACTATGAAAAAAACGTTCAGTAGTGGAGAATGATGATTGATTCCTAGATAATCCATTGACATAAATTCATTGAATTATACAGATATATTGTTAATTAATGTGTTTAGTTTTCATTATTTATAATTTATGTGTTATGTGATTAGTAATGTAATTTTTTTTGGAAATGGTAGTCTTTGAGTATAATAGGAATGATCAATTTCATTGTTCTTAAGTTGAAGATGTAGTTTAGTTGGAAGTGAATGATTGTGATATATCCATTTATTTTATGATCAATATATTTGAGAAAATAATGAGGATTATGATGTAGTGGATGCTGGAAATATTTTTATTATGAAAATCATATTTTTTTCTTATGTGATTCCAATAGGTTTTGATGATTTATATTTTATAAAGGATGGAGGTTAAATATTTTATTCACATTTTGTTATCTTTTCTGATGATGTTTTCTATGAATTTAATAATAGTAAGGGCTATATTTTTTTATTAATCACTTTTCTTATTGAAAAAAAATATTTGATATCTTATAAGTAAAATTCATTTTCAAAATCTCACTGTATTGATTTAATGTTTTTAATTTTATATATTTTCACTGTTGAGGCAATAAGAGATGAGTATATTTCCCAAACTACAATTGATTTAATGAAAATATTGACAAAATCTATTTTCATTACATATACATATGAAACATCGAAATTAACTATTATATTATTATTTTTCACATAGGATATAAGGTAATTAAAACGGTTTAAAATCAGTTTCATTAGATATAATTGTTGTAAATGAAAATACAAGTTCCGTTAATTGAGATCTTGTTAAACTTGATACACATTAAATGTTTTAAAAGTGAAATTATATAAGGAATCATTGATTACCATGTGGATTATAGAAAATGGTTCAAGATCATGATAAATAATTAACTTCATTTAATTTTATTGTTCAATGCTATCATTGTTCTTTGAAAAAAATAAATCGATAAATATAAATCCAATAAAAGTAGTATAAAAATTATAAAAATGTGGATTTTATCTATAAAAATAATTTCATATTATATTTGATATGGTTAATGATACTAAGAAAACTATTGATAATTATCATACTTTTGTGTATGGATCTTCAACATATAATGAATCATATCTTGTGAAAAAAAATTAGGGAGATGTAAAAAATAAAATTGTAGACTACTATTATAGAAACATAGTTTTGAAGAATTATTATAGTATTTTTTCAATATTTTCGGATTATTTGGGTCTAGTTTTGTTTTAATTATGCTTGGGTGTTCTTTATAGTCCACAAAACATCAATGAGTCAAAGTGTTTGTCTAGAATAATTTACAAGGATTCTCAATCATCCAAATAATCAATTTAGAGGATATTAATCATGGTATTCACTTTTATTCAAGAAATATTATATATTATAGGCATAATATCATTTTGTCATCTTTATGTTTATATATATCATGTGGACAATATGAATTTAAATAATAGTTTTTACTCTGATTTTGAATATAAATTTAATGAAACGTTGTTTAGGATTTCAAATTAGACTATAAGTCAGCATTATGTACTAGTGTCTCTTCTACTACTAAAAATAATTATACGAATGATAGATATATGGATATTATTTCCTAAAAAATTTCTCCTCTATATATGGTTTCTGGAAAATAATAATGTCAATGTTGGAGGAGACTCACGTTCAGTTTTACTCTTTGATGTTCTTTTCCCTCTGGATCCTTATATCGTACCTACTATTTCCCTTTTATATCATTTATTAATGAACCTCATTTAAATATAACTATAGATCCAACATCATTATAACCATCAAACCAAAAAACATCAAACTACTAATTTTTTAATTTCATTCTTATCTATATTTCATTTAAATGTTTTATATTCCTTTTTAAATTTATATTTTATATAAATGATATTTTCAATGCTAAAAAATGATTCATTTCACGATTTATATAATTATATTATACTAAATTTAGTGCTATATATGGAAATAATTCTGCCTCACACCATTATATTTTATTGATATCTAAAAAGGGTTATAATTTATAAATTAGAAAAACATTATATCTGATTCTAAGCTATCTATACTTTTATATTAATATTTTTTTGTAGATATTAATAGTTAGTTATTGAAAATAAAAAATTCATTTGGATTCCATTTTCATAATGTATATTTAATAAATTAAAAAATATATAATTTTATGTGAATATAAATTCCCTAATTTATAAATTTATATTCATTTATTGAATTTTATTAAAAAAATTCATATATTTTTTCTAATCCATTAATGTGGAAGATATTTGTAAAAAATAATTTGACCCAACATATTCTATTTAATAATAAATTTAAAAACTAAAACCCCTTATTTTTATTATAAATAATATTTCATTAATTTTTTATAATAATTTTATATTGTAAAATTAATATTTTTAACAATATTATATAATGGTTATTGAAAACTTTTCAATGTATTATGTCAAATGTTACAGTTATATGATGATTTTATGTTATAAACTAAAAAGAATTCTATAATTTATCTAAAAATATATAACATTATGATCTAGAGGAATTCTCCTGATGATTTCATATTATTATAATGATGTCATGTGTTTGTGAGGATGACATAATATAAAATCATATGATCAAAATGAAATCGTAAAATTAAATACATAAATATATATATATATATATATAATTAGAGGAAATGAGATAACTTCATATAAAATGGATACCCTAAAAGTATATATGGTGATAGAAGACCAAAATAATTTGATAAATTCATAATGTATTTTTAATTCCAAAAAAATATAATGATTTAAGAAATGAAGTCCTATGAAGATGAAGTTTTATGAATCCTCTAATTTTTCATATATAATTATATTTTCATGTACATTATTAAAATTATATCATTATATGATATTTTAACATGAACTTTAATTTTAACAAAAATGGAAATTCTAGAATTAGGAAGGGCTCTGAAAATTATGTCTTTCAATTCTATGAACTCATATAGTTCCAAGGGATACTGTAGAAAAACAGTAGTCATACCTTTGGTTTACTATTTTCAGAGGATAATTTAAAATGAAAAAAATGAATAAAATAATATTTTTGACTATTATATATTTAATATTGACCATTTTAATTATTGTAGAGGTTTGAATATAAATTTTTTTGATATTGTTTAGTTATTAAATAATAGAATGCCATATTTTTTAAACATAATCATGCTATACGGGAAGAAAAATAAAAAATATAATTATTTATTTTATGAAATAAGAACATATAATGAGTTATTTTAAGCATCAAGACCAAAAATTCATAAACATATTCATCCTATGAATATTCCCCATCTACTATAAATTTATTCTTGATGATATTAAGACATAAAACATTCTTTTTAATATCTATTTCTATATAAATGAATACAATCGTTCTACCGATTGTATTGAGTTATATTTATAATACATTTAAATAGGGAACCTCCATAAAAAAACATACATCCATTATACAAGGTGAAACTTCATTCAATCGATTGGGCTTTCCCTATGATATTGGGTCATTGATCAAATGTCACTAAACTAGAATTTATTACTAATATAGTGTGTTATGGGATGTCTCTTTTTACATGATCTACTATAAAAATAAGCTATGTACTATAATAACCTCAACCATATTATCCTAAATCAAGTAGTTACATTAATATATTATAAATATATATAAAAAATTACATACCAATGGTATGGATAGTTTAGTATACCTCGAGAACTAAATACAAACTTGAATGTGAAATTAAATTTTATAACATTAAAAATAATATAATATTTTCAATGAGAACCTCATATCATATCCATGTGTATCAATTATAAAACAATTATTTAGTATCACGATGAAGGGAAATGTAAAAAAAATGTTGATATAGGATACTCGATATTGGTAATAATACAACAGAAGATAAATAATGCAAAAATAGAAAGATAATAATAAATTAAGACTAAAAAACCCAATTTAAATATTCTCATGATTTTGAAAATTATCAATTAACGTCATAATAAATAAAATAATCGAAATAAAATCCATGAATTATTTCATAATGAGGAAATGAAATATATAGGCATGTAAACATACTATCAAGGACTTATTCCAAGAAATTTATACCAACAAGGTCTCATTTAAAGATAAATATACAATTAAGGCCTCATTCCAATCTATTATACATAAATGTGTGAGGCCTCGACCAAATACCAAAGATAGTGTGTCTCATTGGGCCCACTAATGCATCGAGTGACTATTTAATTACATTCCATAACTATGTATTAATATATAAAATTTATTTATAATATAAATAAATAACACAACTTAATCATCATTCATTGAAGTCATTAACTATTCAAATAGAATAAACTACCATACGTAATATCTATAATTTTCCCCATAAAACTGATCATAAACCATCCAAATAAAGAATAAGTATGGTACCAATAATATGTATCCTTATTGCATAATATATATCCTAATATGTTTATATATTTGATGAATATAAATACCATTAATTTAGGGTAAAAAATAATCTTTAGGAAAGTATCGTTCAATCATTTAAAAATAAGATTTAAAAACTAATAATTACCCAAATATTTATGGGAAAATATTGTTTGAAAATAAACATATAATCATTTATAGAGAGTGTCAAATAATTTACCCTTAATTATTTTCGGAAATGTCATTAATTTTATATAATTTAAATGTATTCCTTTCACAAATTCAAAATGTACCTAACTATAAAAATGTAAAAGGATTCCTTTTAATATTTTTTAATTCCATACATGGGATAAAATGAAAATATAGTTAGTTGAGAATATTAATAACATTATATAAATAATATATAGGAAATATTTATTTGTAATATTATGATAAAACATTTCAGTCAATGGATACATAAAATTAAATGATCCTGAATATGGACAAGATTGTGAAATAAACACTTAATTTTTTGATATATATTTAATGATTACCACCATCAAAGAAAAGAATAAGTTGAAATATTATATACCATTAATATAAATAGATTCATGGTATCATATATCAATGCTTATTATATAAACCTTATATTAATAGGTTGTTGTATAATATAACATATGTCCCAAAGAATACTATTTGAGTTGGAGACACTTACCACATGTCTGAAATCCTTCATATGTGTTATAAACTCTAGTATATTAAATATATTATTATGAGAAATATTTTATTGAAAAATATTAATATATATAAAAACAATTATTAATGACATATCACTTTTATATTTCCCAATTTTTAACAATTCATTTCTCAAAAAACTGTTTCAGGTGATGACTCTTTTTGTATTCTTTTATGTTTTGTTTTGGAATTTTCGTACTTGTACTTTTATCATGTATATAACATCTCCAAAATATTAGCAAAGATTTATTTATCATTTATATTCACTATATACAGATTTATTGTCATCTTTAAAAGTAGGAGACATAATAATGAATTACACGGTTCATGGGGATAGTAGGTCGTATGTATAGATGGAAAAAAAATTCAATTTTATATATATGGAATGAAATTATGGTAAATAATAATTATCATATAAATAATAATTTTTTATATAATAAAAAACATATATATTCATCAAAACAATCCTTATTACCATCCATGTAAAATTTAAATAAAGAAGAATTTATATTTCTTCCAGGAGGTGGTAGTCCACAATTACACATGAGCGATGTTATTGTTTTCCCATATATTTTATTGTTTAAAGGTATATGTGAAATTAAAATTATAAAGTTTTAATTATTTCATTATATACATATATAAATATCAAACTCATTATAACACCCTTCCATTAAATATGGTGGGTGAACATGAATTTATTGCTGCATCAATAGAGTAAGTTGTATGTATGCATGAGATATACATTCACATAAAACATGATTGATAGATGGTAGATAAAGGTGATTTTATAGTATAGTATCATTTTGGTATATTTATGTTAAATAAGATATTATTTTATAAAATGATCCTATACTAAAAAGAGGTAATAGAAGAAATAAATTGAATGTGATCGGTTAAGGATATTACACTCCTTTGAATGACCTCCTTATAATATCCTCTTAAGGATTATTGGTTTGGTATTTTGGGTTTTCTATAATATAACATGTGAATATAAAAAATTATAAAATAGGTGTTTTGAGGAAAGGGGATCTTTTGCAATTTATTATAATATTAAATTATAATAATTTCATTCTCAATCAAAATGAAACCAAATTGACATGGATTCATATATAGGTTAATTTATGGTTGAAACCCATCATACAATAATATATATATATATATATATCCTTTTGATGTTTTTTAAACCAGAAAACATTGATTTACCGCTTAGTTAACGTATTTTACGATAAACTATGGTAACACATTTTTAACTATTAAAAGTATATAGTTTACTTATAATCATAAAAATGATTAATATATAGATAATAGATATCATTTTAAAACGAATCTTCTAAATATTTTACAATTTAATTATTTTATTTATTTTTAAATAATTTTATTTCATTAAATTTTAATAAATAATAAGAAATGTTAATTTTTAAACTTTTTATTAAATATATTTTAAATATGTCCAGAAAAAATCATATTTATAACATCATTCATGTAAAAATTACTTATATTCCATATTCATCTAAAAAACATTTTACACAATAAATCAATCATATAATTACATTTCTAAGATATTTAATATAAATTATTATATATTTATATTAATTTAATAAATAGTGTATTTGGGTTGAAAAAGAGTTTAAGACAATTATATAATCACAGATAAATTTAAATAAATCATAATCATAAATATAATTTCATTATTCACAAAATTTATATTCATATTCATTTATCACTTTCTCTTTTCTCTATATAGACACAAAATTTATCATCAAAACTAAGAGAGTGAAATTTTATATCTTTTGTATATTTAAATTATATATAGGATAGTTTAATGGGAAAGTCTACATTAAAGATATTTAAATCCACAATAATAAAGTAATGTTTGAACTAAATTCATCAATTAATAATAAGTATGAAAACTATGAATTTATCTATTATTGTTTTATCATGAATAACATAATTTACCCTCTCCTTAGTTTTAGTTTTACCATATTGAAAATTACTGTGTAACAAAAATAAAAGTTGTCTTGTTACGAAATTTTTTCATCTCAATTCAAAATATATAATCTTTTTAATTAAATTATACACCAATCCGATGGAAATTTAAATATCAATTCTAAACACAATATAAATTTAAACTAAGTTATTCAGAAAAATTCAATTGCATGTATAATATTTTTTTAAAACAAAATTTAAAAATTAAATTCATTAAAAGGATAGTAATTTAACTATATAATATATAACATAAATAATTTTTTATGTATTTAAATAAATTGTTATTTGAAAATTCATGAAACAAAAAATTCAAATTTCAATAAAAATCGATAAGTTTTTTAATAACTGAGAAAATAAAAAATATCTTAATAAAATAAAAAATTTACCCTAATATAATATTAATATAATTATATTTGATATGATATTACTTATATAATATATATATATATATATTATTAATAATAATTTGAAAATTTTCTAAAAAATTGAATAATTTTTTTAAAGAAAACGTATTACTAATTAAAAAGTAAACATAATATAAATTGGGTATATATTTAGTGTGAATTAAATAATGGAAATATTTTTATTAAGTACCTTATAAATATATACCTAATTTTTTTAAATACTATTCATACACTCCAATTAAATGGATATGTTATAATGTCCATATTTAAATAATATTATTTTATATATCAATTAAACTCTGTGTTTTTAATGTATAACCAAAAGAACATAGTGCCCATTTAAAATATAATGGAGTTAAATTATCCCCTACCCCATGAATAATTTATTCCCACTAAATTTGAACATGTTCTCAATGCGTTACCATTTGAAATTTCATTTATATAAAATACACATCATAAATTATGTTAATAAAAAATTATCATTAAATTATTAAAAATGAAGTATGACTCTCATAAAAAACAAGGTTATGATATAGGTTAAAATCAATGGAAGTGAAAATATGGTCAAGGTGGCAAAAAAAATTATGTTATGATAGAGTTTTATTAATAACATGATTATTAAAATGATAACCATAAAAAATTTACTAATATATGATGGGTTAAAAGGCCATTTATTTCATAATAATAAATGTAAATGTATAATTTTTTAATTTCAAAGTCATTTTCTTAATGTAAAGGGATTCATTTACAATCAAAATAAGTTACTTTATATAATAAATACTCATTATTTCTTTCTTTATCTAAATAATATATCATCTGTTGGTGGCCTTTAGATAATTTTTTTATCATAACATATTACAATACATAGATATCACATATGACATTTTATACTAGAATCACTAAAATAATATATTAATGAAACATAAGATCAATATGTTAATTTTTTATCCTTTGAACATTTTCCAAATCCTATATTTTTAGTATAAATTTTCATGAATTTACCTCAAACAATAATATACAAAGACCATCGTAATCGATTTCATATGTATTTAACCATATGGATCATCCCAATTATATCCCACCCAATTAAATAAATAAATAATTTTAGGAAAAATGTTACAAAATTTACAAAATAAAATTATTATTAATCCTTAAAATCTTGATTCTTATTTTCACATATAAATACCTTGTTCTCATGATAATAATTTGAATCTCCATTAAACCTTAATGAAAATATGAGTTCTTATATGAATTAACTCTCTCTTTATTCCATTAATAATCTCTAAAATGTATACAAAAAAAATACTATAAAATCTATAGCATTTCATTAAATGAACAATAATTTTTTGGGTTAATAATAGCGTATAATTGACTTCCTTAGTTCCAATATTCTCTTTATCAAAACATTAGGAAAAAATCAAGGATTATATTTGCATTTTTCAATTATTTTCTAAAAAATATCACCTTAATGATAGTCAATTTCAATGGTTTTTAGTACCATTAAAAATATTCTTTCAAATACATAAATTGATACTAATAGATTATAATATTTGTATATTTTATGATTTTTAAAACAATAATATAATTGTTAAATTACATCTATAATATAATTTGTGAATAAAACTGAATATATACTGTAATTATTCTAATTCTGTGGTAGTTTTAGCATAATCATAACATAGATTACTTTGTTTCTTCTGAGGTATATTACATTGATAATTAATGAATTCATTTACATAGTTACCTATCCCCTTACATTGGAATCACTGAGAATTATAACTTTTTTTGTCCTGCCCCTATATTTATGTTTGTGATGGCCTTTATTTCTACACATGATGAAATATCTCGTTATCTTCAACAAACTACCATGGTGTTTCATTCCAAAATTATAATATGTTGGAAAATACTTCTTCAACTTCATACCCTTATCAAATTATTGTTTTTTCATCCTTTTTTTATTATTTTAATTAGAAACAATATGACATAGTGAAATATTTCCTTTTATTGATACCACAATATACTATAACCCAATTTAATGAGAATGTTTGATAAATTAGTTCCCATGATGGATTAGATTAATTCCCTCTTATAAATTTCAAAAAAAATTATATTATTATTACTTATGTCATACGTAGAATGCCTAGATAATAATGTATTGTTATCTTCATAAGAAGAAAAAATTGTCACAATCTTTTTTTCTCAAAATCATGAATTATCCCCCTATATCAACTCATTTCTCCAATGGAAAATAATTTTTAATGGAATGTTTTTTAAATTGTTCTTATTACATTCTCACTATTTCCACCTCATATATATAGATTTTTAAATCAATCGCCAAAAATTATTTTCATCCATTGAGTGATGATACAATTCTATAAAAATGATATCTATATCATTATATCCCACTTTGAGAAGTATTTTCTATCAGGAAATTATTTATTGGACTTCTAAAAATTGATCTATAGTCCAATTGAATTACGGTGGTTTCATATATATGAATCCTTCCAAAATTGTTAGTCAACATTGTGTATCAACATGATACCAAATTCATGAAATTTTTTTCCATATAATTGATGTCGATTTCCCCAATAAAATTTTAATTTGTTCATCTATAGATTATACTCTAGTTGCAACATCATTATCATTCATCTATGGAAACATTATACGTGTATTATGTCCATTGATATGGTTTCCATTTCATCCACTCTGGACCTTGTATAAAAAGATTCATAAAATAGATAAGACAATAACATTATGAATTATAATTTATAATTTCAAAATTAGTGAACCACATAACATAAATTGACGATTTTATTCATTTATAAACACAGAATCATAGGAATATATTCCTTTATATTATTCAAAAATTACGTTATAGGGTTAAATGAAATAATATATGTTTTTCCAAAATGTAGTTCCCAATGTTTGAATTAATATAACATTGTTAGTAATTGTAAATACCCTGGTAATGTAACCTAGAGCATTAGGTTAATCATTATCTTTGGGAATATAGACAACTGATCATGTCCCAAAAGACTGAGTAGATTATTAGTCATGGAAGACAAGATACATACATGATATTTTTAGTACATTTGGAAGTATAAAATACAAAATAATATTTAATTTCAAAATATTTGAGTTACTATTACCATAAAAATTCATTTGAATAAGAAAACACTTCAAATTATAATGGGGAAAAGTTACATATAAAGGATTTGATCTCAGATTCCTAGTATGGTTATGCATACAAAAGAATATAAATAAGGCATAAATAATAATGATAGATTAAATGAATATCAAATAATGCCATATAACTAATATAATTAGCTAAAAAAGTATCCATGGAAATCGTAACAAATAAAATATCCACTTGGGAATCAAAAACTGATTTCATAATGATAGAATCTATAATGATAGACATATGAACATTATATTGGTACCTCATTCCATTACATCAATATAATGAGGTCATCATTCCATGACATATATACCTCAAGGCCTTGTTCCAAAAAATAATACATAAATGGGTAATCCCTCAGTAAAATACACAAATCATTCATTATAAGGAATTAAAGGGCTTCATAATTATGATCTCCATCCATAAAAATGTATTTACAACTCATTATTCACATGAATAAATAACCCAACATAAACAAAATTCCTTAAAATCCAATATATATCGGTATAAAAAGAACTTCCATATATAATATAAATAATCTACCCATTCAAACTGATCATAAACCATCTGATAATATTGGGTGTATCAATACAACATATCCTTAGAATATCATAAGTAAAATAAGGTTTTTATATTGTTTATGAATAAAAATACAATTAAATGATCCAAAAAAATCATTCTTGAGGAAAATAACCTTTCCAATTTTGAAAATAAACATTAACAACTAAAAATGTAAAGACACGACCCTAGTTTCCTAGAGTTAGTGCCTTATATAATTATATTGGAATATATATAAGGAATATGAGTCATGATATACTGGGTAGCTTAGTATCTTTGGAAACAAGTTACATACATTAGTTCAACTTTACAACTTGAAATGAAATACAACATAAAAAATCCTTTATAAACAACCATATCTACAAGGTTATTCAATGCAATTCATTTATAAAATACATAATTACATCATGGGAAAAGTAAAAAATAGGAATGGGTTGAGAACAAATGATTATTTATG
Organism: Viscum album; assembly: GCA_963277665.1. Classification (NCBI taxonomy): domain Eukaryota; kingdom Viridiplantae; phylum Streptophyta; class Magnoliopsida; order Santalales; family Viscaceae; genus Viscum; species Viscum album. The sequence continues at coordinate 1,173,053,385 of OY728153.1, read as the reverse complement.
GTCAGAAATATAGTGGAAGTTGTCATAAACTTAAACATTAGTAATGGTGAATGGCTGAAAACAAATGCCTTTAAAATATAAACATGAACATAATATAGATGGAATAAGACATGAATAAATAATTTTATAATAAAATATAATCATGGATATTATATTAGTCAAATAACAACATGAAATATCAATAAATAGTTTCATAATGTGGGAATTCATAATACCATACATCATAACCAACATGTCAAGGCATCCTTCCAAGACCATAAATAATCATTTTATCAAGGCCTTGTGCTCAGACCGTAGTTTTGTCTCATGAGACCTACCGATGAAATGAGCAGCTATAGTGGGGTACACCCATCACATATTATGTCCAATTCCTTTATCATATAAACAGAGATAAATAAGAAAACAAATACATTCATATTGAAACTAACATATGAATTGTAAATAACATTCCCTAAACATTAAGCCTAAACACTAACAATTCAGAGCAAATTGTGGAATAGTATTAAGATAGTAAATATAAAGTAAATATAATAATAAAACATTAAATTAAATATTTTAAATGTTTTCAGACATAATAATTATAATGAATGTTGAAATAGATGATGATATGCCTATAAAACCATTGTATAATTCTTCAGATAAATAATATTTGAGTTGAAAAGAAGAGTTCTTTTGGAAAAGTATTTGTATAAAACTAGAAGTGAAGTAAGATAGTATTTTAATAATAAAATTAGTTATTATATAAATATCATTTTTTATAAACACCTATTATACAGTTCCCTTGAAAATAGGTAAGAATTTAAGAAATTCCCTTGAAACTGGCTTGTATTTTGGGATGAATTTTTGAATGATCCTTTTAAAAAATATAACTCCCAAAAATGGAAGTTGGATTATTGTTGGTAAAAATATATAGAACATTATAACAGAATATATGAGGAGTAAATATTAATAACTAAGAATTTAGATCATCTATATAGAGAGTAAGAGTTACCTGAATGAAAATGCATGTTCGGGTCTGAAACCATAACCTTAAAACCGAAGGTATTCCTCATTTGTTCTTAATAACATGAATAATGAAATTTAGGTTCATAAATTAATAATTATTGAACCATCACAAAATATAATTGATTTAGTATAACCTTATTAGTTCATTGACGGAATTTTTATGGGTTAATATATTCATTTTCATTGTCTGGGAGAGTTTTCTTTCTTGGATTTCAACACCAGTTTACTTATATTCATGTACAAATAAACATCTCGAATGAGAATGGTTGTCAATAATAGAATTTTTCTTTCATTAGCAGACAACCAGAATATTACATGGTTATAAAATTTCATTTGGTTATTGGGATTGTTGATGAATCATTATTTAAAACATAAATGATAATTTCCTGGGTTAATTGGGGGTTTTTTATCACAAAAAACTCATTTTGATTTATAAATTAATATCATGTGTACAAAAGGATTCCAGAAACATATATAAGTTATAATACATATATTATTTCTTTGAACATTAAAATTGTTTCATGGCCACAATTTAAAACAGTAATAGAAATTTAAAACTCTTCCTTGAATGTGATAAATTAACACATCTGAGATGCTGTTATCATTTCTAGTCTAAAATATGTGGAAATGAGAGATTATGAAGAATAATTATCTATCCTAAAAAATTCATGTAAATTTATGGTACTGGATTCATCATAAAATTTGGATGAAAGGAGGCAGGGAAAGGAAAAGAAAATAAAGGTACATGAAATAAATTAAATGTAAAGGGGAATTTACCTATTGAAGAAATATTCCTTAAGAGCCTCTTTAGGGTAGAGGTTTTGGTATTTTTAGGAGGCCATGGGATTTTTGATTTGGAGGAGGAGCACAGTAGTATTTTTTAATATATTTTAGAAAAGTCACAATGCATGTGAGGAGTGATGAGAAGTGGGAGTGGGTGGTGTTATAGGTGAGTAGAGGGGTGATTTGTGAATATCTTATTCATTATTTTATTATTTCCCTAAAGACAGCAAATATTGTTGATTCATAGAACCCATAATAGTAGTAAGTTCATTTGACTTAGAACCATTTCTGCTTACATTAACCATGATTCTTGGAATAGTCAATTTAACTAATAATGTATATTTATGATAAATTATTTTATTTTAATATTCTTAAATAATTCAAGTATTTATAAACAATCCCAATAATTCACCCTAATAATTTTTCAACAATTAAAATAAAAAAATGAAAACCATTTTTTGAAAATAATTTTCAATGTATTCTTATTGTGATTTTTTAAAATCATAATTTATTAAAAAAATAACAATTTTAAAACAATAATTTGTTTTATATCACCTTGAAAATTTTATCATGATCTCATTATCTTATAACCTTAATAAAATAAGATAATAATATGATTAAATATTCTTAAGGGTCATATTAATATTCATATTACTATCTATAAGGGTATGTTAATATTTACAAAATATTATGATTGTCTTATCAGACAATAAATTTCTTACTAAATGCAATCATGTATGTCAGATTTTTTAAATTCAAATCCCAAAGGTGTAAATATTTTATTTACTATCATGGTTATAACAAAGAGATGTTTTTGTGGAGACTCAATTTTCTATGAATTTATTTATAAATCCTTGGTGTGTGACAACAAATTTTCCAATTAATAAGTAAAATTTTTTAATTTAAATTAACCTTGAATACATATATTGAATGATTAAAATTATTAATTGGTCATGAGAGTGAAATATACAATTCACATTTAATAAGATAATAAAACATTCTTTATTTAATGACAAAAAGTACATTGTTTTGGAAAAAATAGTATCAAATATATTTTGAAAAGACAATATTATGTAAAAACATTTTTAAAAACATAAAATAATAGAAAACACTTATTAAATATTTATTTAATATATATGTAAATGAATGACATTGAACAAATAATTCTCCCAACCAGGTCATAGATGTAAACAATCATGAATATTGATGATATTATGACCTTAACTCATACCGATTTTTTAACTATTGTATCATAAATTCCTTGAAATAAATAACATAAAATGAAACATTAAATACCATTATGGAAAATATATTCGTGATATAAAATATAAATGGTTTCATAGATACATGTTTTAAATTGATACAGCTGTATAACACAATATATTTCCCAAAGAAGACAACTTGTGATGAAGAACCATTACATCAGTTATGAATTCCTTCATATGTGTCTGAACATCCTATTTAATAAATTTTTATTTCTGATAAATATATTAAACGAACATATTAATATATATTATACAATTTATGTTTTACTTATTTCTTTTTATCACAAATTTTTTAGTAATTTTTTAATAAAATAATTGTTCTGTTTGATAACCGCTTTGTTTTTTAAGTATGTTTTTTATACTGTAGAACTTATATATTGACCTGGTTTATATCATCTCCATAATGTTACTAATGAAATAATTATAACTTATATAAATTATATACTTATTGTGGTTCATTTTAATATGTTATATATAAAAGAGATAATCACATTGTTCATTGGGATAGTATGTCATTCGTACACATGGATGTTGTTTTCATTTTTCTATGGATTGAATGAATGAATTTTAAATTATAATTATATCTTAAAAATCATTAATAAATAATTTAAATCATATATATTTATCCAATCCATCATTATAAATATTAATTTCAAACTGAAATGAAAAACAAATCACATGGTTACAAAGAGGTAGTAGTCAACATGTATGGATGAGCTACATTATCATTTTCCAAAATATTGGAAGATGAGAATGTAGAGGTGATATATAATTCCTTAATATTACATTTATCGTAATTATCAAATATAAAGATTTAAATCATCAGGATAATAATACATAAAATATGTTGGTGAAAATGAATTGTAATAGTATTTAGAGACGGTATGTTTTCCATAGGCATTAATGATAATTTCACTTCCCAATTGATAAAAAAGTGGGTGGATAATGGTTATTACATAATAAATATACCATTTATATATATTGGAGACAAATAATTTATATATTTATTATAATATTATATATTTATAGTGGATAAAATAAGAAATAAATTCAATGTGATCGGTTAAGGGGATTTCCTTCATTTGATAGAACTCTATTAATTATCTAATTATTAGTGTCAATGATAGAATCTTTGGAACAAGAAAAAGCAATTACTTGTAAAAGTATCTTTGCATTTAATTTTTTAAATTTATTTTAATATAAAATGATTTATTTTTTGTAATCAAATGGAGGAGGAGGTTCCCTTTTATAATTTAGGTGGGGGAACTTTAAGATTTTCTTAAAAGGATAAATTATAATAGTTTCATTCATAAAAAAGTGCACCAAAGTTAAAAGGGATTAGAAAACAAGGTAGAATAATGTTGAAATATAATCATCCAAAATAATTTTTATAGGTTTTGGTTGTGTTTTTTTTCTTATAATTTTGTTTAACCCCTTAGTGAACCTATTTTAACATTAATCATGGTCACGAATTTTTCAATCTAAAAAGCCTAAAGTTTTTTATAAAATATATTAACAGAATGTAAATTGAATAAGGTTTTAATATTAAACAATATCTTATCTATCTTTTCCACATTCATTGATTGATTTTTTTAAAAATAATTTAAATAATTATTATTTTGATAAATTATATTTACTGTCAATTTTGATATTATTGATTTCATTTTAAAACAAATACATTAATATAATTAATTTTTTAGAAAATAAGTTATCTAAACATAATTATTATGGCATGTTAATAAATTTAATTCAAGGCACACATTAACTGATTCAAATTATATAACTTTTAGTAATTTTAATGTCATGAATTTTATTTTTCTATCAATTTAGTAGATATTATATTTTAATTTTACCGGAATTGAAGGAAATGTATATTCCATAAAAATGGAAATAAATTTTCATATTTAGGAAAATTTCATTACTCATAATTTTCAAAATATCATTCATTCAAAAAAATCCTTATATGGACACATAATATTTTTTATTCTAAGAGTGTGATATTGTGTATCTTTCATTGATTTATATATTATATTGATCCTTTTCATGATCATGTGTCTATTAAACATGTATAATTAGATAAAATGGTGATAATAGTTCAGTTCTCTTCATCCAGTTTGAATAAGGATGAGAAAGCTTTACCTTATCAGTATATTTAATCCTATATTTGGGTGATATACCATTTACCATGGTGGTAAATTATACCATATATGTAATTCATAATGACCAAAAATAAAAGGGTAATATTTACTAAATTTTATACTTATAATTGCAAATATGTAATATATTGTTTTAAATGAAATATTTATAAAGGATGTAATATTATTTAAAATCAAAATAAATAACACAACGAAAAATTATTTTTAGAGAAATTAATTTATATATATATAATTGATTTCATAATAAATTAAAATTTAAAATCCATTCAAGCCGTATAATATGATTATTGACAATATAATATATCAAGTTTTATTTTGATTCAATTTTTTAAAAAATAGGAATTTTTAAATGATTTAAACAAGAATAATGTTTTAAATATAAATTAGCATTTTTTTCTTTTCACGTGGAAAATAATTATTTTTAGAAAAATTGAAATATTTATCCATAATATAATTTTAATATAATGATTTAAAATTTTACGTTATTTATATAAAAAAATTATTATGTTATAATAATTAATTATAATACATTTTCAAAAAAACTTATAAAAATCTTTTGGGATGAAAAAATATTTATGGAAAAATTATGTTTCATAAAAATTGAAAACTTATTTTATATTTATTGATTAATACAGTTTCGTTGTGAAATGCATTTTTATAGTTATTTCATATTTTAGGTAATACTATTCATACATTCCAATTCAATTGTTAGGAGATAACTGTTGTATTTAAATCATAATATTTGATATTTTATTCTGGCTCAATGTTGAAATTCATATACATAATCAAACATAGTGTTTTTTAAAATATCTTTGTATTATATATGAAACTATTTATTTTTCTTTTATTGCACATCCTAGATGATATAAGAGATAATGAACGAATATAATATGCTTATAAGAAGGTGGGTATAAGTAGTTGTAAATCTTATAAACTCTTTTCACTCCATGATGTGGTATTAATAAGAACATTAGTGGTAATAAGAATGAGATAAAAAAATACATATATATATATAAATAACACGAAGAAGATAAATAGAATAATATAATGAAAAAATAATACAATTATTAATCTAAATGATTATTTTTCTCCCCTTCATAATTTTATTAATGAACTCTTTAAAAAAATTCATATGAGAATATTAAAACTATTGTTATAATAAAAACTATTATAAATTATAAGTAATGACACAATATATCCTAATATATTCTCATAATTTGAAATAAGAATAATATTTTCCTTTGATAGATCTAATAAAAACTCTCTAACAGATTACAATATAAGAACTTTGATGGAAAATATTTCCTAAATCATCATTTGAATAATTATTATAAAAACAAATGTAAAGAAAATTAGAAAAAATTAAAGTTTAAGACCCTATATAAAGAAAATTACATGAATACATGTTGTGTTTTGAATCATAGATCCACAAATTCTCAAATTATTTAAACTCTGTTATAATTAATATTTCATTATGATAATATTTTTTATTATCCTCACAAATCCAATTTACTTTATAATGAATTATCATAATTTATTATAAATATAGAAATCATAATTTCTATTTTTTTCAATTATATAGAATTATTTTGTTTGAAATTTTGGAAACCAAAAGTATTTCCATTCTAATTCAAAAGTAAAATGATATTATCTTCCACATACTAACATAAAAGTACATTTCTAAATATTCTTTTGAAATCATTAATTTAATTCCACATGACATCATCCAATCTCATTATCTAATCATTTCTATTTGGTTGAACATTTTTCTTATAACATAGTTAATCTATCTATTAAATAATTCATAAAGTGAAATTTATTTTATTATTGTAATTTATAGATAACATGTGATAAAATCCATATTTTTAAAATAAATCCCCAAAAAGCTAATTTAAAAATAGTTCTTTGGTATTTGATGATAATCTTGGGATGCCTAAACCTAAATTCAAATTAATTATAAAATATATGGAAATATATTTAGTATGATTAGTTCTATTGGGAATTTATTCTAACCACAATGGAACATAACCAATAAATAATAGGATTTATTTGATTCCAAAGGAATTGTAAATTGAGGCATTGAAATCCAAACCCCAATCATCAATGATATCTTAAAAATATGGGATTTTATGATATGAAATTGTAAATTTAACCATTACCTTAAATTAAAAATGTTTTACTTGTTTTCTAAACTCAAAATTACCCATCATAATAGAGGTATTATAAAATCATTAATAATATACTTTCCTAGTTTTTCTAATTATGTTCTATTTTATCCACCACGACTCAAAAAATGGAAACATTAATGAATTTATCATACTTTATAATATTGAAGTATTCTCCTAATTATTTATTCACGTCCATGGTTTAATAAATATGGATCATTACATATATACATCCTTAATTAACACACCAAATAAAAAAATCATTGAAAACACTGCTGTAATTTACTGTTTTCCAATTAGTTCACAGTAATGATAAACGTTTTCAAACAACTGTCAGTAGCATTGTGTTCATCAATGGGTAAGGTTTCCTTAAATGGTGGACTAATTTGGGTAATTCGTATAAAACCATGGATTTTATACTTAAATTTTCAAACAATATGTTTTCAAAACCCTGCATATCCTATATGTCGAGATGATATTATTCCTGAAATAATATATATCATATCATACTTGGTTTTGATTCATGTTTCATCGCCAAAATCTGATAGAAGTATTATTAATGAAGGATCTCACATTGAATACTGTGAAAAAAATCTAAATTCTTCTAGAGGAAAAATAATAGCCCAAAAATCATCTTAATAGCTATTAATTTATATTGGGATAAATATATAGTTCTAGATTAATATGTTATGACATGATACCATATTTATTTTTTTTCCAAAAAGGGTCCCTAGAAATCTATTTTATCTATCGATCTTTAGTTCAAAGGGTATGTCCCCTAATATTTGATGGATAATTGACATGGATCCAAAATTATGGTTTAAATCCATATATATATATACTTAAAAATTCAATAAAATAAAAATATATAATATTTTTTATCATTATATAGTCAATAGTAAGTCCATCTAACAAAAATATTCCCTAAGCCTCCAATATAACCAAACATGGGTAAAGAAAATGTCACATATAATATACTATTTATGGATAGGAAAATAAAAAAAACATAAACATTGGAATTATTAAATTATCACATCCCCAATATTTATGTTTCATAATAAAAAATGTATAAAAATAATAAATTTCTATTTCACATAGTTTATAAGAGAGTTTTTATCAAAGAATAATTTGATATCAATAACAAGAATAATTAGAAAACTCTCAATAGATTATATAGATTCAGTGGTCTATTACATAAAAACCTAAATAAAATCCTATAAAAACTTAGTAATAATTATCACAATCCACCTCTAAAATGTTTCTAGAGAATTAACTAATCAAATGGTAATTCTCTTATAAGAAAATTTACCAATGGAAAAGGTAAATATGGTCATTTCATGATGTTAATTTGTCATGTTAGTATGAAAATATCCTAAATTCCATACAATTCTTTTGAACGGTATATCCTCGTATGTCTCATTTTAATTTGTAGATGGAATAAGAGAGGGAAATGATATTTCCTTGTCACATAGTTGAGTACCCTATAGTCTATTTAAACTCTCGGTTAAATATGAAATATAATGGGGAAAGGTAATCTAAATCCATTCTATTAAATAGAAAAACCACTCAATGAAGACACTATTTGGATTGATCTCGCCCATTTAGTATCATAAATTAGATAAATTGTCAAATTCTTCATGAAATATATAACTTTTTTCATTACTACATCCAAATTAAAGGATTTAATAACATTTGACGCAACTAAATATGATTCTAATCATAATTTAAAAAGATCCCCTGATTGAAACTAAACAAATAAGTCTTTGATACCCTATTGGAGTTCATCCTATAAAATTCATTTTATCTTTAAATAAAACATATATTTTCCTAATATGTGGATAACCATATACTAATAATAGTCATAAGTCTATCATCCTAGAATGAAAAATGATTATTTAATATTATTTAGTAATGGTTTTAGGTTTAAATTTGGCAGGATCTTTTATCTTGTAATATATAGTGTATTGATTTAAAATCATCTATCTTTTCTACTAAAACTCTACCAAAACAAATAAATTTTTTACTACTTCCACTAACATAAAATGTTCAATATTATTTTAAAAATATTAATCTTTAAATCAAATAGCTAATTCAATAAGGGAATAATGATTTGAATAAAACACATCTATTTAAAGATTTTTAAAATAACCATATTATTGAATGAAATGGAAATTAATCAATATTATTAATAAAAGAATATTTAGGTTCATTGCATGAATGATTCATAAAACTTTTAATGAGATAAAAGTCATTATTTTCATAAATATAACATGTATTACTTTTAAAATACAAATACTCATCACATGAATAGAATTTAAAATAATATAAATAATTCTCAGTGGTACGAAATTTTTTTAGAAGAACATATTGGTTGATCCTTAAAATATAAAAATTAATAACTCTATAGATATCTGAGCAGTCATATGGACTTCTTGGGATGAGCGATCCACCATGGATATTTCATGAATTCAACAATGATAATGTGAACCAATTTTTTTCCTAATTCTTGTGATACTTTTCCATTATGTAAATTTATGAATACTTAATATTTTTTTTGAAATGTTATTCCTATAATTAATGTTTTATTCGTACCAAAACTATAATATTCTATATCTAGTTCATAAAAAATTATATATAAAAACATGTCCCTTACTATTCAAAATTCAATGACTCTAGTAGACATGGAAGATCTTGTATATGATAATTATATCAAATTAGTAAATGGTTTGAGTTATCTAACAAGTAATATAGATTAAATAGAGTTAATTATCAAATTTATAGAATATATTAAATAGTACAAAACATCAATAAATTGAAATAACCCTATAGTACATAGAGTGGTAAATGTTCTTGGATATTTGCACATGATTTCATGGAAGTATTGACCCATGGAGAAACAATTATTCCCAAGTATCCCACCCCCTAGTACCTTTGAAATACCATTTTAACCGAGAAAAAACATTATTATTTTGTAATATTTGGTATTCTATTTCAACATATCCAACAGAGGAATATTAATTTATAATATTTTAACTGTTTTAAAAATTTCCTTATCAAATTCTCTATTAATAGGCTTCTTAATTGGTGGGGTTACCACTGGGGAGATAGTGCTTGTATGTTAATTTAATATTCATAAGATTAATATCATATATATAATGTTACTAATGACATTATTATAACATATTTTAAACATATACTTATTCAGGTTCATTTTTTATGTTATATATTGAATATAATATCACATCGTTTATTGGGATGGTAGGTCATTCATACACACGGACGTTGTCTTCATTTTTATACAGATGGAATCAAAGAAATTTATATGATGATTCTATTTTAGAAATCCATAATAAATAATTTAAATCATATATATTTATCCAATGCATCATTGTGAACAACAATGTAAAACTAAATGGGAAAACCAATCACTTCGTTTCATGGAGGAGGTAGTCCATAGGTATGGATAAGCTAAATTATCATCTTCCAAAATATTGGATGATAAAAATTTAAATGTGATATTATAATTCCTTATAATTAAATATAACATAATTATCATATATAAACATTAAAATCATCATAATAACAATCGATAAAATATGGTTGTGAAAATAAATCGTAACACTATATGGAGACGGAAGGATGTACGTATGCATTAAAGATAATTTCTCTTCCCATTGGAATAGAAAGGTAGTTATTAATGATTATTTCATAATAAAAATACCATTTTTTTATATTATAGATATATAATTTATAATTTTATTATATGATTATAGATATAATGTAGATAAAATAAGAAATATATTGAATGTGATCAGTTAAAGAGATTTCCTCAATTTGAATGAGCTCCTTTAAATCTACAACTATTGATGTTAGGGTTTGAATTTTTAGTGAAACCTATAATGTGTATAAGTAACATTGAATATTATATTTTAAGGGGTTTTTAATATAAAATGATTAATTTGGTGTAATCATGTGATAGAGGAGGTTCCCTTTTATAATTGAGGTGGGGTATCTTTTAGAATTTCTTAAAAGACTAAATTATAATAATTCATTCTTAATAAAAATTCTCCAAAATGGATTGATATTAGAAAAATATTTATAATAATGTTGAAAGATCATTATACAAAATAATATTTATAGGTTTTTGTGGTGTTTTAATTCCAATAATTTTGTTTTACCCCTAAGTAAAGCTATTTTAACAATAATCATGGTAACTACTTTTTCACTCTAAAAAGTATAAAATTATTCAAATAATATATAAAATTAATATAAAATGAAGACGAATAAAATATTAAACAATATATTTTCTAAATTTTCCACTTTTATTATTTTATATATTTTAAAATAATTAAAAAATTATTTCTGAGATCATACCAATATAAAACCAACAAGATCAAAAAAAAAGTAGAATGGAAACTAGATGAGGATGATCTCATGAACCCTAGGAGATGGTAAGGGGACACAGTTCCAACTATGCATGGATAAAAGAATAAATAAATAGGGGATAAATTCCCCTACTCCAATTATATTAAAAAATGATACATTAAAAGTTAGCTTCATGCATCTAATACATGACATGAACCAAATTCATGATGATTAATAAATAAACATCCCAAATCTGTGAGGATATTCCCCACCACCAATATTCACTTCCTATACTCCTTCTGATACATCTTATGAAATATGTTCCTATCGTGTATTGATTACATGTTGTGAACTATCATCTTCATTATTTTTATTATCTTGACTATTCATTTATCCTCAATTGTTTACTAGAACCCATGCATATCCACTGAAAATTAAACCATGTCTAAAAACACCATTTCTATAGGATTGACTCCTCAAAATAGTACTTGAATTTTTGAAATTCAGAATGACCCATCTATCGAAGTAAAAGTTTAAATACATTTTTTCACTTCAACCCTATCCAAAATAAGGGAAATTAAGACCTCTGTAACTTAGAGCATCTCAACCCCAATAAGCCTTTGGAAGAATAATTCCACATCATAAGACCAACCTTGGATGGACACCCCTAACTCAAATGGAAAATTTTCATTTATGTATATAGTGTTTCCATAAATAATTACCTTACACTTGTTTTACATAGTTGTTAGAATCTGGAGTAAATACTAGTATTGAAGATATGAAACAATGAGATGATTCTTACCTTAAACCAGCATTCTCAAGATATAATCATGACATTACACTACTAGAAAAACAGGTATTCGCGACGGGGCATTTGCGACGGGATCCCGTCGCAAATGGCTGGTTGCGACGGGGGCCCGTCACAAATAGCTCGTTGCTGAAAACGTCATCGCAAATACACTTATTTGCGACGGGCCCGTCGCTAAAGCCTTTTTTTGCGACGGTCATTCTCCCCGTCGCAAATAGTATTCCGTATTTTTGTAAAAAAACTTTTAAAATAGTTTTTGCAACGGGACCGGTCGCAAAAGCTATTTTTTAAAAAAAAATAAAAAACTATTAATAATACTAGTATTTGCGACGGGCATAGTATCCCGTCGCAAAGACTATAAATATTATTTGCGACGGGACCCGTCGCAAATATTATTATTTTTAAAAAAATAAAAAACTATTAATAATACTAGTATTTGCGACGGGTATAGTATCCCATCGCAAATACTATAAAAAAATAAAAAAAATAAATTATTAATAAATTATTTTAATTAATATAATAATAGAATTATAATTCACAAATAAAAATAATAAATTATTAATAAATTATTTTAATTAATATGATAATAATAGAATTATAATTAAGTGAACATACGTATGAGCTCTCTGATGTTCATCATCTGAAAGCCAGCGTTCATAAACTCCACCAAAACCAAGCTCTGACTGGTTGAAAATAGATAATTGATTGTCGACTTCATCAATATTTCTCTCGTTCCGTCCCATTCGGTTGTGTTTTGAATGATACTCAGATTCAAAATAATGGGAGCAGAAAAAAGATATTTCCTCTTGCAAATAAGATTCTTCAATAGATCCTTCAACAGATGCTTTGTTACGTACTTTTCTTTTCAATTTTTGCATGCATCTTTCAAATGGGTACATCCATCGAAACTGTACCGGACCTTCACATTTGGCTTCATATGGAAAATGTAACATCAAATGTTCCATTGAGTCGAAGAAAGACGGCAGAAATATTTTTTCCAGTTTACATATAATTACAACAAAATCTTTTTCAAGTTTGCCTAGAGCATCATAATCTGCCGTTTCCGCAAAAATTTCCCAATAAAAAAGAGACATGTCAGTTATGGAATCCCAAATCACAGAATTCAACAGACCTCTTAATCCAATGGGTAGAAGTCTCTTCATTATAACATGAAAATCATGACTTTTTAATCCAGTAATATGACCATTCTTTACACATCTACCCAAATTGGAAGCACAGCCATCTGGAAGTCTCAAATCTGCAATCCACTGACAAAATAATAAATGGTTTTCTTTAGACAATGTATAAGCTGCTTTTGGTTTCAGTAACCTTTCTGTTCTGACATTCTCAAAGAGTTCCAATTCTGGACGCCTGCAAATTTGGGCAAGATCTAAACGTGCATTTACATTGTCTTTGCTCTTTCCTGGCGTATCCAAAACTGTATGAAACAAATTATCAAAACAGTTCTTCTCAATATGCATGACATCCAACATGTGGCAGATCAACAAATCAGACCAATATGGAAAATCTCAAAATATGCTACGTTTAATCCAATTGTGTTCTTTCCCAAATCCAGAAATTTTCTGTTGGTTTATTGTGGGACCAAAAGTGATGAGAGGTAATGAAAATAAAATTGATTTTAACTCCGCACCTGATAGCATTTTTTGGAGGTCCATCCATTTCAACTGTTCCTTTTTTGAAATGAGATCTGTTTCTACGAAAAGGATGATCAGCTGGAAGAAATCTGCGATGACAGTCAAAATAACAAAGTTTCTTTCCATGAATGAGCATAAATGCTTTGTTATCTCCCATACAGTAAGGACATGATTTCTAACCATGTGTACTCCAGCCAGATAACATCCCATAAGCCGGGAAGTCACTTATTGTCCACATCAATGCGGCTCTCAGTATGAAATTCTGTTTCGTTGCAACATCATATATACTGACACCAGTACTCCACAATAAATTTAATTCATCAATCAATGGCTTCAAATAAACATCAATATTTTTCTTCAGATGTCCTGGAATTAGTAAAGTCAAAAGATATATGGCACCTTCATCAACATCCATGGAGGTAAATTGTACGGAGTTAAAAAAACAGGCCAACATGAATATTGACTACCATAGGATCCAAACGGACAGAAACCATCAGTGGAAAGGCCCAGTCGAACATTTCTAGCTTCTAAAGCAAAGGATGGATGCACTCTATCAAAATCTTTCCATGAATCACCATCGGCTGGATGATTCAAGATTTTATCAGTTGAAATATTCTCTTTATGCCATGACATCATTGTCGTTGTATTCTTAGACATGAATAAACGCTGAAGTTTGGATGTAAGCGGAAAATATCTCAACTGTTTTACAGGAATCAAACCAGAATTCCCGTGTTGTCCTTCTTTATATCTCAGTTGCCCACATGTGGGACAACTATCCAACGACTCATTTTCCCCAGAATATAAAATGCAGTCATTTGAACATGCATGAATCTTCTAACAAGTAAGTCCCAAATTTCGAACCAGCCTCTTACTTTCATAGTAATTTGCAGGTAAAACATTTCCTTCGGGTAACTGTGTTTTCAGCAAAGAAAATATCTGGTCAAAACAGGTGTTTGGAATTCCGTTATCTGATTTGATAGCCATAAATTTTGCAACTGCTTCTAATTTGCTCATCTTGCAGCCAGGATATAATGCATCCTCAGCAGACTTCAACAACTCATAAAATTCAGACGGTCCCAACTCAGGATTTGAAGCTATATCAGCCGGAGATTCTGTATGTTGAACAGATGAACCTACAACATCATGTACTAAATCTTGAAACTGGGATGGATCCGGAATCATGTTGGTATCACCTGATCTGGAACTACGTTCACCGTGTTGATACCAAAAAACATAATCTGCTTGAAAACCAAAATGCAAGAGATGTTCCCCCACTTTTTCAAACGTGTCAAACGTTCTCAATGCACATTTTCTACAAGGGCATTTTATTTTTCCTTCTGAAACAAATTCTGGATTTGATGCCGCAAATGATAAAAAAATCTCCACACCCTCTATATATACTGGATTTAAACCAGAACCATTTGGATTTCTACATTGATTTATCCATATGCGGTCTTCTAATAATGACTGTTGAATACCTCGTTGTTCCATATTTTTCTATCAAATATAAAAGCATTACTGATTTTGAATAATTTGTTAGAAAAAACACTCAAGCAAGGATTTAATATATTGATAATAAAGCATAACATGTTACAAATATTGATAATTTTAATATTATATTGATTTTTTATTTTTCTTAATAATACTAATATAATTTTTTCATAAATATTAATTATATAATAATAACATTATTACATTATTAGTATATTTTATTATTAATATTAAAATAATATAATTTTCTATATTATATACAATTATCCTTTCATCTGTGTGTTTAACATTCTGTCTCCACATGTAATATTGAAATTCACTTTCACCTCTCCATTGGCGAGTAGGTTGATAATTTTGAAAAAGAATGCCAATATTACATGTGGAGACAGAAAACACACAGAAAAAAAGAGAATTGTATATAATATAGAAAATTATATTATTTTAATATTAATAATAAAATATACAAATAATGTAATAATGTAATTATTCTTAATTATAACTAATTATTGGTAATTATTCATAATTATTACTAATTATTGGTAATTATTACTAATTATTGGTAATTATTACTAATTATTCCTAATTATTAGTAATTATTGCTAATTATTGCTAATTATTGCTAATTATTGCTAATTATTGCTAATTATTGCTAATTATTGGCAGTTATTGCTAATTATTGGCAATTATTGGTAATTATTGCTAATTATTGCTAATTATTGCTAATTATTGCTAATTAATACTAATTATTGCTAATTATTGGTAATTAACACTAATTATTGGTAATTAATACTAATTATTGCTAATTATTGGTAATTAATACTAATTATTGGTAATTAATACTAATTATTGGTAATTAATACTAATTATTGGTAATTAATAATAATTATTACTAATTATTGGTAATTATTACTAATTATTCCTAATTAATACTAATTATTCCTAATTAGTACTAATTATTCCTAATTAATACTAATTATTCTTAATTATTGGTAATTATTCCTAATTATTGGTAATTATTGGTAATCATTGGTAATTAATGGTAATTATTGGTAATCATTGGTAATTAATGGTAATTATTGGTAATTATTGGTAATTATTGGTAATTATTGGTAATTATTGGTAATTATTGGTAATTATTGGTAATTATTGGTAATTATTGGTAATTATTGGTAATTATTGGTAATTATTGGTAATTATTGGTAATTAATGGTAATTATTGGTAATTAATACTAATTATTGGTAATTGATACTAGTTATTACTAATTATTGGTAATTATTACTAATTATTCCTAATTATTGGTAATTATTACTAATTAATCCTAATTATTCCTAATTATTCCTAATTAATACAAATTATTCCTAATTATTACTAATTATTCCTAATTATTACTAATTATTCCTAATTATTACTAATTATTCGTAATTATTACTATTTATTGGTAATTATTCCTAATTATTCCTAATTATTACTAATTATTGGAAATTATTCCTAATTATTGGTAATTATTCCTAATTATTCCTAATTATTCATAATTATTCCTAATTATTGCTAATTATTCCTAATTATTGGTAATTATTCCTAATTATTTGTAATTATTCCTAATTATTGCTAATTATTCCTAATTATTGCTAATTATTCCTAATTATTGCTAATTATTACTAGTTATTGCTAATTATTAGTAATTATTTCAAATTATTACTAATTATTGATAATTATTACTAATTATTGCTAATTAATGATAATTATTGCTAATTATTGCTAATTATTGCTAATTATTGGTAATTAATACTAATTATTGGTAATTAATACTAATTATTGCTAATTATTGGTAATTAACACTAATTATTGTTAATTAATAATAATTATTACTAATTATTGGTAATTATTACTAATTATTCCTAATTAATACTAATTATTCCTAATTAATACTAATTATTCCTATTTATTGGTAATTTTTCCTAATTATTGGTAATTTTTCCTAATTATTGGTAATTATTGGTAATTATTGGTAATTATTGGTAATTATTGGTAATTATTGGTAATTATTGGTAATTATTGGTAATTATTGGTAATTATTTGTAATTATTTGTAATTATTTGTAATTATTGGTAATTATTGGTAATTATTCCTAATTATTCCATTATTCCTAATTATTCCATTATTCCTAATTATTCGTAATTATTCCTAATTATTCCTAATTATTCCTAATTATTCCTAATTATTCCTAATTATTCCTAATTATTACTAATTATTCCTAATTATTACTAATTATTCCTAATTATTACTAATTATTCCTAATTATTCCTAATTATTCCTAATTATTACTAATTATTACTAATTATTACTAATTATGACTAATTATGACTAATTATTATTAATTATTACTAATTATTCCTAATTATTCCTAATTATTACTAATTATTACTAATTATTACTAATTATTACTAATTATTACTAATTATTACTAATTATTAATAATTATTACTAATTATTACTAATTATTACTAATTATTACTAATTATTATTAATTATTGGTAATTATTGATAATTATTACTAATTATTGTTAATTATTGGTAATTATTCCAAATTATTAGTAATTATTACGAATTATTGGTAATTATTACTACTTATTGGTAATTATTACTAATTATTGGTAATTATTACTACTTATTGGTAATTATTACTAATTATTGGTAATTATTACTAATTATTGATAATTATTACTAATTATTACTAATTATTGGTAATTATTACTAATTATTACTAATTATTCTTAATTATTGATAATTATTGATAATTGTTCCTAATTATTAGTAATTAAATGAATAATTATCAATAATTAGAAAGAATTACCAATAATTACAAATAATAACATTATTAATATATTTTATTATTAATAATAAAATAATATAAATTTCTAATTTATATACAATTCTCCTTTCATCTGTGCGTTTGCTATCTCCACATACAAATAATACATGTGAAGACAGCAAACACACAGATGAAAAAAGAATTGTATATATATAAAAAACTATATTATTTTAATATTAATAATAAAATAAACTAATAATGTAATAATGTTATTATTCCTAATTATTGGTATTTATTACTAATTATTAATATTTATTCTTAATTATTAAAAATTATTACTAATTATTCCTAATTACCATTAACTATAAACAATACTAATAATTTAAATTTATTAAGTAATAAAACAATGTAAACATAATTTAATTACAACTAATTAATAATAATTGAAACTAATAAAAAATTAAAAATAAATAAAAAATTAAAATGAACATAAATACCTTGAAATTTGATCTGCTCTAATCGTTCTTCAAAACTTTAATATCAGCTCCGGAGAAAAAAATTAAACTGGAGAAAAAATGAACTCTAGAAATATAATCTTGAGAGAAAGAGAAGATAAGGAATGAGAATGAAATGAAAAAAACGGATGGGGGTATTTATAGGTTAGATTATTTGCGACGGGCCCATTTGTGACGGGATACCCGTCGCAAATAGTATTATTTGCGACGGTGCCCGTCGCAAATACCTTAGACAACATTTATTACGGTCAACCGGTAAATAGTTATTTGCGACGGGTCCCGTCGCAAATAACCACCTGCTGAAATACTATTTGCGACAGGGGAAGATACCCGTCGCAAATACCTTTTACCGCCGCCGGTTATTTGCGACGGGAATATTCCCTCATCGCAAATAAGTTTCCCGCGATTTGGCGCGCAAACCGCGCCAGTCCTTTTGCGACGGGGAAAGCTGTCCCGTCGCAAAAGGCTACTTATTTGCGACGGGTAAATAACCTCGTCGCAAATAAGTTTTTCACGGGACTATTTGCGACGGGATTAAATCCCGTCGCAAATAACCCGTCGCAAATGCCCTTTTTTCCCATAGTGTTATCCCATTAATCCACCAAACCATGGTACTAATGACTATAGTTTCCGATAGGAATGGATAATTCCAATCCATGGTATATAAACCATATAAATTGCATAATTAATCATGCTCTTAGAGATATAACTATGATCCCAATATGATCCTAAATTGGGTTAAATGGTAAATTCCAAATTGACCAAATTTTTTATGATTGAGATGATTTTTACAAGAAAACCCCATATCGACCCTTAATTGAACATGTCTCATTATAATGATGTACCTGATGTGGTTATTCATTAGACACATTAGATGAATAAAATGGATGGAATGACATGACACTACTGGTTGACTATATGGAAAATGGGAATCATTAGCAATTTATGCAACAAAACTCAAACCTGATTTCTTTTAACCAAGGCACACATTCATTCATGGAAGAAATCATTGAAATTCCCATAACCACATTTTGCTAACATCATTATACAAAAAAATTAATTTATATTTTCATTTATCTAAAGTAAAATATTTATTTAATTCATTTATCACAAAAGGGGATCCATACATTAAATAATCATATGTGAGCCCAAATTCATTCAATGGTAACCTCGAAATCCTTAAATGAGGTCTATAGAGCTCACACAATGTTGTACATACACCATAACTTGCAAGTGATACAAAAGTACATATTCATGAATTCCATATATTATGAACATTTACCAGGCCTAGTGGTAATCAATTTAGAGAACCATCCAGTGTTCAAGAGTCTATCCATGTTGTTCCTACTCAGGAACCAAAATTCCACTCCAAACTAACATCACTCCTATCAACAACGTTTCCCTCGAAATGAAACTTCCTCATAAAATATTGATTGAAAAAATGGGATTATAAACATTTATCTTGGTTTATAAACAACAAAACCTTTGTGCACATTGGATGATGTCAAGATAGGGGGTATGATCATCTATGAATCTAGAGTACACAATGATTATTTCTATAAATTAACAATAGAAGGAACACACTCTCTGAACACATAGAATGAAGATCTCAGTATTGTTTCAAACCAATTATAAGCAGTTTGAAGAAAGATAATCTGTTAAAAAATATCTATTTGACATTAATTGAAAAGAATGACTGTAATTTCCAATGCATCCTCATCAAATGACAATGATGACATTCACTCCAATATAATTTCTGGATCATTCAAGAAGAACCACTGATGATTAACAAAACTAATTGTGTTTCTGAGGTTTCTCTATAAAGCCTTCAAAATCATCATCATGTTTCCATACAATCAATTCCATGTCCAAAACTCATGATCCGAAGGGATCTTAAAAATCATGTTTGACCATTTCCAAATGGTACTTTCATTATTTCTCTCCCACAACATGGAGTATATGTCTAAAAATGATCAATGTGATTCTCCCAAACATATGTTTTTCACTATTTTTGTTTACTAAAAAAGATGACTCGTCCTATATAATAAGATCCATAAACCATTTAATAGGGTTCTAGAGATAGATGACAAACTTTTACCAAGTGACAAAATGATGTGAGAGGAAAAAAAAATGACGAAAAGTATGTTGGGATAGATTTACTCTAGAGTCACATGTAAAACACTTCTTGAGTATGTTCCAAATGTGCTTTAACATTAGGCATAAAAGCCAAAATGAACAGACTAGCATGTTAAAACACCTGATCCTCCATGAAACATCATCCAAAGAATTTGGATGAGTCTGATTTCCTTTAACACCCTGGTCATTATACCTTGAATATGACATGTGTTAAAATCCTAAAAGATCAAAACATAAACTATTTTTATAAAATTTATTTTGTTTGTTTCACCATTTTTATGAATTCTATGGTCTCCATGTGTAACAATGAATAAAACATTAATATTTCACCAAAAAAAATATATAATCTTGATGTTATCCCTAGGCACATCATCCCTACACCTTCTATTATTTGTGGGCAGGTACATTGGATTTATAATAAGAATCAATCTATCCCATATGGTTGTAAATTAAGTTGATGAACCCATGATTTTTCTTCGAGTAAAAAAGAAGAAGGTTCATATAACCAAATATAAAACAGGCCATGCTGTAGGAATTTTCAAACCACCATATCGATGATTACATAATACTCACACTCGTAACATGTAATAAAATAGAAAATGTCTATCTGGAAAGATAGGCGTGTCTCTTTGGAAATTAATAATACTAAATGTGTAAAAGGGAATCCATGTTGTACCAAACAATAAAAATCTCATTTGATCCATTAGAAATACCACATGGTTCTATGGGAACTACCTACCTTGGCCTTGCCCATTACTGAACCATAAACCATCAATCATACCAAGATTTCACACTTCAAAAAGTACATTTACACATGGTGCCTATCATTTTTTATCATAAAAAGGAATATGATACCTATATGAAACACTCACATTCCTGTTCCAAGTAACCTTTCCAAGATTGATTTTATCATCCCTTACCCAAGGGTCACAACTAAAAAATAGCATTAATGTTTTATTTTATCCATTTCACTTATTTTCATTATATAATTAATCATTATAAAAATAAATTTAAACATCAATTATTATTTATAAGTTGAAAAATTCTTGTAAATATATTTATTTATATAACACAACGAAGAAAAAAATAATGTTTTATCAATCATTCCTTCATGAATTAAATATTAAATAAAAATCATATCATAATTGATCATTTTATCACATTAATTCAATTTATCAATTATATTTATCAATATGGTTCTCATGATTATGATTAGTTATAGATTATTTCAATTCTAATTTATAATGGAAATAACCCTTTAGGTTTTAATTGGAATTTTAATTAACTAATAGCACTTATAATTATATTTGAAAAGAAGATATCAAGTCTATTATAAATTAAATAGGGAATATTAAATTGTGATTCCACCATATGTCTATATATTAACCCATATATGTGTATGAATACAATTTAAATAATTGTCCCTATATAACATATACATAACCACATGCAGTTAGGTAATAAAGAATGTACTATGCTAAAGGTGACATAAGAGTGTCCTATTAATTTAGTCAAGGTTTATGTAAATGAAACCTAAAACATTCTAATCGTTTAGAATATGAAACAACCATAGTGGATAATCATATTTGTAGAATTCCTGGCCAAATATACATTATCCTAGTTTCACAATTAGAAACAAATCCATATGATTCATCATTCCCATGGTATATAGTTACAAACCATAACAAAATAATAGAGATTATTTCATACAGAAAATTAAATTGATTTTATATATGCAATGATCTCAATGTATATCATGCTCCTATATGATTTTTCTATAATAGGCATCATAATTTTCATATTTCTAAATATTCAATAAAATTTAGAGATTTTTAATTGGCATCTAATTAATCTCAATCAACATGATTCATCCCATGAAACCAACAGTTCATGGTAGAAACATTCTAGGATTGGTTTTTTATGGTGATACCAAAAGGATATATCTAAAAAATCTTTTAGTATCTTGATGAGATATTAATAACCAATCACATATAAAAATTATATTAATTTATTGTATCAAAAGATTTACATGAACCAGTATAAATAGGGAACCATATAATCATGGAAGATATTGTCAAAGATGTCACGACTCGTCCTCGGGACCCGTGCCATGACTAACCCAAGCCCGCCTTCCATAGGCCAGGGGCTGGCGACTAGCACCAAAGGTGTAAATCCCAATGTAAGGGATGTCATTTCCTTTATATAGGATAATAAACACCACAGATTAAGCAAGCAGAAGTAAACACTAAGTAAACTGAGTACAAAGATGAGTGCTGGAAGTAAATGGGCCAGAATACAAACCCATCTGAAAAGAGAGTACACCAGTAGAAAAGTAAAGCAGTAACACCGAGCCGTCCACTATAAATCCCACCTAAAGGGTGGGTACAGATAGTCTGCTCCGCTCCTTGGCACCAGTCGTCCGCTCCGTGTACATCTCATCCAGTGATCCACCTCTAGGTATCGTCCAGCTCCACGAGCTCCTACCTCGATCAACGTTGTCCGTCATCTGCATCCAACACAACGTAGTGCGGGAAAATCCCATGCAGAGGTGAGTATATGCTACTCAGTAGGGACCCCGAGACCCCCGAAGGTCTCCGAAAATCCACGAAGGATAAACCAAAAAGTAAAGATACAATCACAAAGTAACAACCAACTCTACTTATGTATATACCCATACATATACCAAAGTCATCAATTCCAGTTCGGCTCCATCATTTGAGCCCATGTTCGATCTAGTCCATACAAGATAGCACAATCCAATCCACATAGAAAAGCACAACCTAATCCATACAGGATGTCAAAACAATCATATCGAAGATAATGATTGAAATTCAAGAATCATCTCACACATGTATACATCTTCGTAAGACGATAGATATGATCAGATGTAGCCACTGATTAATCTAATCTGTCGAACCCACAAAGGATACAAGACCAGCTAAGCTGTCAGACCCAAAAAGGATACAAGACCAGCTACTCTGCCGGACCCTCGTAGGATACAAGTACATAGTCAAATACTACCTGACCCACGTAGGATACCATAACACTAGTCAAATACTACCAGAGCCGCATAGGATACATGAATAGTAGTCATCACCTTCAAACCCATAGAGGATATCAGTACAGTCATCGTCACTGCCGAACCCACGGAGGATCCCAGTACAGTCGTCATCGTCTTCGCAGTTGCAGCCAGCTCTAGGGTTTCCACACACAACAAGCTTGATTCAGGGAGGGTCCTCTCCACGAGCCAAGGGTGTCAATTAATAAACTGACACGAAGTACTGAGTTGATGTATCCCAAAGTTCCATCTCACCAAAAGGAACCCAATGCGACAGACGGCGCGTCAACCAGACGCCCGGTCTGAGAGTTATTGGCCTTTTCGTCCCAGGGGCCCGGTTGGTTTTAAAGTCAAAACCAACCCAACAGTACACCAACTGTGTCCAAAACTCAAGTTGAGTTATCCAGAAGGCCTGTCTCACTAAGATGAAACCAACAATGTCAATGGCACGTCAATCAGACATCCGAAGCTCAAGTTATAAGCGTTTCTGCTCTGAGGGCCCGGTTGGTTTCGTGTTCGAGCCAACCCGGCCATACCCAATGTTTTCCGAAACCGTGAGTATAATATACCGAAACGACTGTATCGATACTCGGATCTCATCTCAATTGACAGTGCGTCAATCGGAGGTCGGTAACCCCTGTTATGTCCCTTTTAACGGAGATGTCCGATTTTAGGGGGTTTTGGGCCCTGACCTACGCGGCCCAAGACCCCCTGGGTCGGCCCGAACCGGGTCGACCCGACCCGGGTCCGGATCCGGCTCATTAGGGAGTGGCCCCGCCCGGCACGGGTGTCCGGCCCGATGCGGGGGTCCGGACTAGCGCGGGTGGCCCGGCCCGGCACGGCGCGGCCGGTCCGGCTCCGCGCAGTCGGTCGGCGTGGTGCGGGCGCGGCCCGCATGGCCAGCAGCATGACCATGTTTTCCGAGCCAAAAAGGGTGGGCGCTACCCCATTGTCTTGAAACGGTGTCCCCCCACATGGAGGGGGACCACATGTCTACCACCGGGGGTTACGACCCCCGGCCTCCTCCGAACGGCCAGCCGGGTTGGCCGGCCGGTACCACCACCACGTGACCCCACTGTCCCGCCCTTCCGAAGTGCTGATAGCCGGAGATTCAGGCTACCCTCCCCTGCATATCCGCGGCTTAGGCCACGACCCTTGTCCATCTAGCGGGCGCGACGGTGCCACGCCCCTCCACCGCGACCCGACCTTGGCCAATGGTTCTTCGACTTCGGCGTGCCACGACGGCGCCGCGGTTCTTTTCTGGGCCCACAATGGCCGTAGTTCCCTCTTTCCCGCGTGGTTCGACGGCACCGCATTTCATCCATTCCAATCCGCAACAAGGCACAACAACAATGAAGAGGAGGGTCAGCCATGTTTGTGCGGTTTGGCCCCCTTCCATTAATCTGATAACATGCGTCCAAGAAATAAGGAAGAGAGTCAATGAAAATTCTTGAACGATGAAAAACCCATACCTCAAAGTAATTGTTGAATGAGGATCGTCGTGGGAAAACGACATTGCGGGGGTGGTTTTGATGATGTCATTGGTGAGCGTCGAAGAAGATAATGACATATCACACCGGCTGCAGAGAAAGGAAAGATCGGCACGCTGTCTCTCCATGGTGCTCCGGCGTTCTTCGCGTTTTCCAACAAAGAAGATGAAGACTCCTCATATTTTGAGTATTCTCTCCAAATTCTTCTCACACAACAACCCCCAAATAAAATAAGGTTCACCCTTATTTTATTAATCCCAAGCCATGAATTCCAAAGAATTCAAAATTCAACTCTTAATTAAATTCATTGAATAACTTAATCAAATAATTTAATAAGTGAGTTGACTTGTAATTAATGAGGGAGAGAGGATGAGTTACACATTAAATCTTGAGGGGGTGTGTATTTAATGGGGTGTTAGGAAATTTATAGTGGTGGGGGCTCATGTGGGCCCCATACCAACTTCCTCATAACTTCCTTTTCCCTAACACTTAAACCACTGGTGGTATAATAGAATTATATTTGTAAAACAACTATAATTTTATTCTTCACATTTTTAACAACTCCTCCAGAGCAAATGCTCCTTTAGAAAAAGGTTCTCCTTAGCAATTACCGGTGTTGTGGTTTCAGTAGTGCCCTCAGATTTCAATTCCGAGCACCGGTTCAAAAGTTAGGAAAACCTGCTTGTTTGTTCACTGAACATACCCGATCTAAACTTAAAAAATTTATTTTGGGCACACTGGGCCTTAGAATCAGGTGCCGTCAGAAACTGCGTACTCATAAAATCCCAATGAAATTAGGGAAAAAACTTTCCTTGAAATTTACGGGTCTTTACATTACTCCCACCTCAGGGATTTACGTCCCCATAAAGATAGAACACAAACTAGGGGAACAAATGATGGTACTGAGCACGCATCTGAGCCTCCCGCTCCCAAGTGCTCTCTGAGAGGGTCTCGTACTTCCACCTGATGCACACTAGATGAATCAACTTCCCACATAGGACCCACTCCTTTCGATCATCGATCTCCATCGGTATTTCCACAAAATTCACCCTGTCATAAATTTCTAGCTCCCCGTGGTCGATGATATGCGTCGGGTCGTGCACGTATCTCCTCAGCTGAGATACGTGGCAGACGTCGTGCACCCGGTGCAGCTGAGGTGGTAGATCCAGACGATAAGCCACCTCGCCTATCCTGCTGAGGACCTGGAATGGTCCGATGAAGCGCTGAGATAACTTACCGCCCCTGCCAAATCTCTGTAATCCACGTCGAGGTGAGTCCTGCAAGAAAACGTGGTGGCCATCCTCGAACTCATGTGGTCTCCGCCTCCTGTCAGAATAAGAGTTCTACTAGCTCTGAGCTGTCCTTATCCACTCCTGGATGACCTGGACCTTCTCTGTCATGGCCTGGACCATCTCTGGTCCCACATGTGCTGACTCCCCAGGGTCTGTCTAGCACAGATGTGACCTGCAAGGTCGGACATACAATTCCTCGTATGGTGCCATCCCGGTGGTGGAGTTGTAGCTATTGTTGTACACAAACTCCACAAAGTGTAGGTGATCCTCCCAGCTACGACCAATGTTGAGGACACATGCACGAAGCATATCCTCAAGAGTCTTAATAGTCCTATCCATCTGACCATCTGTCTGAGGGTGAAAGGTAGTGTTCAGACGTAGCTGCGTCCCGAATGCCTCCTGCAACCCCTTTAAAATCTGGGATGTAAAGCGTGCATCACTATAGGAGAAGAAAGATGGTGGAACACCATGAATTCGTACAATATTCTGACATAGAGGCATCCCAAGCTCTCTATAGAGCCCTTCTCTCTGATGGGTAATAAGTGGTCCGACTTGGTGAGTCGGTTGAAAATCACCCACATGGAGTCGTGACCTCTAGAATTACGTGGATGTCCAATCACGAATTCCATAGATATCCCATCCCAATTCCACTCTGGGACCTCCAAGGGTTGTACCAAGCCTACTGGTACCTGGTGCTCTGCCTTCACCAGCTGGCAGGTGAGGTATCGAGAAATGAACTCTGCTACAACCTTCTTCATACCCGGCCACCGGTTCTATCATCTGAGATCCTGGTACATCTTTGCCACTTTTTGATGTACCGCTAAAGAGGAAGTGTGGAACTCTCTCAGAACCTCCTCCTATAATGAAACGAGTATCATGGTTCATCCTCTGAAAATTAAAACGTGCTCTCCTCCCACATAGAATTCATCAGGTGCCTGTCCTGAGGATATCTATGTACGCCGCGTCTCAGAATCAATGTACCCACGCTATGCCTCTTTGACCCACTTTAGTAGTGGATGATTGATTGTGAGTGACTGTAGAAAGGCTCCTCCATCTCTATCCATGAAGGATATCTACAAAGTGGCTAGCTGCTCTATCGCCTCACTAAGTAGCTAAATGCCCATCCTCCTACTGAGAGCATCAGCTACTACCTTCCCCATTCCATGAGTATAGACTATCTCAAAGTCATAGTCCTAGAGAAACTTGATCCATCACCGCTGTCTCAAGTTCAGGTCCTTCTGCGAGAAGATGTAACTGAGAATCTGGTTATCAGAATAGACTGTAAAGTGCTCGCCCATCTGAAAGTGCTGCCACATCTTCAAGGAAAAGACCACTGTTGCTACCTCCAGGTCATGGGTAGCATAGTTCTACTCACGCTTCCTCAACTATCGTGATCCATAGGATATCATTTCCCACTCCTACATCAGGACACACTTGATTCCGGTCCCTGATGCGTCATAGTAGACTACGTACCCTACTCCCTCCTCTGGTAGCCTCAAGATGGGTGCACTGGTCAATCTCTTTGTCCACTCCTGAAAGCTCTGCTGACATCTATCTGACCACATGAAGGGTTTCTCCTTCTTCATCAATGCTGAAAGTAGTGCCGCAACTCTGGGGAAGTTTAGCATGAATCTCCAGTAGTAGCCAGCCAAACCTAGGAAACTATGCACCTCTGTCAGGCTCCTAGGTGGCTCCCAAGCTAGCACTACCTCGATCTTCGCAGGATCCACCGAAACTCCCCCCTCAGAGATGATGTGTACCATGAAGTGGACCTCATGTATCCAGAACTGACACTTTGAGAGATTACCATAAAGCTGGTGCTCTTGGACTGTGTCCACTATAACCCAAAAGTGGTAGGCGTGGTCCTCCTTAGTGGTCAAGTATATAAATATGTCGTCGACGAAGACAATGAAAAATCAATCGAGGTAAGGATAAAAGATCATGTTCATGCAACATATGAACACTGCTAGAGCATTGGTTATGCCTAAATTCATAACCAAGAAATCATAGTGGCCTTACCGACATCTGAAGGTCGTCTTCTGCACATCCTCATCCCGAACACTGAGTTGATGATAGCCTGACCTGAGGTCTATCTTTGAGAACCATTGTGCTCCCTTGATCTGATTGAAGAGGTCGTCAATCCTTAGTAATGGATACTTGTTCCTCACGGTCAACTGGTTCAGGCGACGATAGTCGACACACAGTCACAAGCTCCTGTCCACCATCTTGGCGAACAAAATCGAGGAAGCCAAGGGGGAACACTGGGTCGGCTGAATCCCTTGACCTGAAAGTCCTCCAGCTATACTCGTAGCTCTCGAAGCTTGGTGGGAGCCATCCGATATGCTGGAGTAGATATTGGGGCTGTCCCGGGGTACAGTTCAATATAAAATTCCACCTCTCTACGAGGAGTTAGTCCTAGAACATCGTTAGGAAAAATGTCTGCATATTGATCCACCACTACCGGAAAACACGGACTCCACATGTCAACTGCTCCTAGGATGAGGCTATCCAACTGATGAGTGATCGGCTGTCCTCTCCTCTATGTGATTCCATCCTGTGCTGAAAGGCTCTCTTCTCGCCGGTGAAGGAGAACCTGCTCCCATCGGTGCGGGAACACCACACCTTGCACCTAATACAATCGATCTGAGCATGGAATGTAGATAACCAATCCATGCCCAAGATGACGTCGTTAGGCCTCGACGCCTCTACAAGAAGATCCCAGCTGAAGCTCTCTCCTCATAGTGTAAGCTCACACTATCAGCACCAGTGTGTAATCATTGAGTCTACTCTCGTAAGAGTCTCTATCCGGAAGGATCGAGCCAAAGGCTCCGTTAGAATCTCTGATCTCCGAACAGGGGCAGCAGCAATAAAAGAATTACTCGCTCTTGTTTCTATAAGAACTGCAACAAGGGTGGAGTAAACACAGATAGTACCTCAAATCATCTCTGGTGCGCCGTGGTAATAGGCCCCTGCTGCCTGAAGCTGAGTCCGCCTCTGCCCGCCAGGTCCCTGTGGTCGGTGTGGACCTCCTGGTGGTTGTGTTAGTAAAGCCTCAAAGCGTCGCCCACCACATGCTGCTCGGATGACTCCTCTTCCTCGTCCGTCTGCTCCCTGCGGACCCCCACAGTCGACCCTCTACCTCTGCCTATATATTCCCCCAACCTTATTCTGCTCCTTTGCACGGCAGGTCGGGAAGTCACGATCCATGTCTCCCTACCCGCCACATGCAAAGCACCGTCTTCTCCTCGTAAGACTGGCTCTACGTCGTGTGCCCCACACCTCTGAGCCAGTGTCATGAGGTCGTCTTCCTGATGGTCTGGTCCACCTTGACCCCTGTGAAATTAGTCGACTTCCAGCTGCAGAAGACTCTGCTACGTGCCAACCTGCGGTAGGTCTCGCTGCTGGTGTAGGCTCAGTGAGAATGCTCTCTAAAAGAAGGTCTCGTTCCAGTACTCCTGCCTGTGTTGGTATGCTAAGGGAGATAATCGAAGCCCTGATCTCATGCCTCAGTCCCTTCTTGAAGGTCTGGGCCCGGAAGAATGGGTCCCATACCATGTCTATGGAATACCACGAGAGATATGTAAATTTCACCAAGTATTGGGCTATCTCCATGCTGCCCTTCCACAGTTGTAGTAGCTCTAGAATGCACACTGCATGGAGGGTGGATGGGACGAACTCTGAGCATAAGAGGCTCTCAAAGTCCTTCCAAAGGAGAGATGCCTCGTCGTGCACTTGGAGCATCTGGCTCCACCATCTGTCTGCTTCCGCATGAAGGAGACTCGCTGCAAGGATCACCATGAGGTCAGTTGTTGTCCCTACTAAACTGAAAACTCATACAACAGCCTCCAGCCAATCCTCGGCTGCCTGAGGTTCCGTCTCCCCATGGAACCTGGGTGGTCTATGATGCTTAAACTCATGCAGTGCACTAAGGCGACATGCACTCTTAGTGGCTGGGGCTGGTGGCATCGGTGGCTCGGTGGGTAGAGGTACAGCTGGTGCCTCTGGTATAGAAGGGCCCTGCACCGAGGCCTCGTCACTCAGTGGACTGTCGTCTCGTACAAAGCTCTGAACCCTCGTTCGATGTCATCGTTGGGCCATCCAGAAAAGAGATAGTTGTGCCACGGTCAATACAGTATACTTAGTGAGCTGACACAATTTAATCACAATGAAAACTTTTGAAAAATACATGTAATCAATGTTTTCATGCACTGAGTCGGAAATCAGAAGTCAGGGTCCTGGGGTATGGATATGTCGGTCGCCGCACCAACGCTGGACCCCTTGGACTGATAACCACACTCAATACCCTTAACACTATTTCTTCACATAGAAGAAAGATCAGAGTTCTGAGTTCTGCGGTAGAACTGAACTCCTCTGATACCAATTTTTCATGACCTGTCCTCGGGACTCGCACTGTGACTACCCCAAGCCCGCCTTCCATAGGAAAAGGGCTAGCAACTAGCACAAAAGGCGTAAATCCTTATGTAAGGGAAGGAATTTCCCTAATATAAGATAACAAACACCATAGAGTAAGCAAGAAGAAGTAAACAATAAGTAAACTGAGTACAAAGATGTGTGCTGGAAGTAAATGGGCTAGAATACAAACCCAACTAAAAAGAGAGTATAGTGGCAGAATGGTAAAGCAGCAACACCATGTCGTCCACTAGAAATCCCACTTGAAGGGTGGGTACAGATAGTCTCCTCCTCTCCTCGGCTCCAGCCATCCTCTCCCTATACGTCTTGTCCAGTGATCCACCTCCAAGTACAATCCATCTCCACAAGCTCCTACCTCGATCAACGCTGTCTGTCATCTGCATCCAACACAACGTTGTGCGGACATATCCTGTACAGGGGTGAGTATACGCTACTAAGTAGGGAACCCAAGACCCCAGAAGGTCTCCCAAAATCCATGAAGGATAAACCACAAAGGAAAGATACAATCATGAAGTAACAACCAAATATACTTATGTATATTACCATATATATACCTAAGACATCAATTCTAGTTCGACTCCATCATCTGAGCCCAAGTTCGTTCTAGTCCATACAGGATAGAACAATCCAATCCACATAGGAAAGCACAACCCAATCCATACAGGATTGCAAAACAATCATATCGATGATAATGATTGAAAGTCAAGAATCACCTCACACAGGTATACTTTTTCATAAGATGATAGAGATGATCAGATGTATCCATTGATTCATTTAAGCTGTTGGACCCACACAGGATAAAAGACCAGCTAAGTTGTCGGACCCGCAAAGGATACAAGACCAGTTACACTGCCAGACCCACGTAGTATACAAGTATTGAGTCAAATACTGCCAGACCCAAGTAGGATACAAGAAAAGTAGTCACGTGCTACCAGACCCACATAGGATACCAGAACAATAGTCATCACCGCCAAAAGCACGTAGGATTTCAGTACGGTCGTTGTCGCTGCCGAACCCACAGAAGGTCCCAGTACAGTCGTCATCGTCGTCGCAGTCGCAGCCAGCTCTAGGGTTTCCGCACACCGCAAGCTTGATTCTGGGAGGGTTGGATCCACGAGCCAAGGGGATCAATTCATCAACTGACACGAAATACAGAGTTGATGTATCCCAATGTTCCGTCTTGCCAAAAGAAACTCAACGCGACAGATGGCGCGTTAATCGGACACCCGGTCTGAGAGTTATTAGCTTTTTCGCCCCAGGGGCCCGATTGGTTTTTAAGTCAAAACCAACCCAAACGTACTCCAAATGTGTCCAAACCTCTAGCAGAGTAATAAAAAAGGTCCGTCTCACTTTGAGGAAACCAACAAAGTCAATGACACATCAATCGGACGCGCGAAGCCCAAGTTACAAGCGTTTCCGCTCCGAGGGCCCAGTTGGTTTCGTGTTCAAGCCCACCCGGGCATAATAAAAGTTCTTGGAAGCATTCAGTATAATATACTGAAACGATCGTCTCGATCCAAGGATCACATCACAATTAACGGTGCATCAATCGTAGAAAAATAGCCTATGTTATGGGCCTTTTAACGGAGATGTCCTATTTTAGGGGGTTTTGTGCCCGGCCCAAGGCCCCCTAGGTCGGCCCGAACCAGGTCGACCCGACCCAGTTACAGGTCCGGACCACTACGGCGTGGGCCGACCTGATGCGGGGGTCTGGCCTAGCGCGGTAGGCTCGGCCCGGTGTAGGCAGTCCGGCCCTGTGCGGCCCGTCCAGCTCTGCGCGGCCGGTTGGCCTTGCACGGGCGTGGCCTGCGTGGACAGCAGCTCAGCAATTTTGGCCTAGCGGAAAACTGAGGGAGCGACCCCCTTGTCTTGAAACGGTGGCCCCCCAGGTGGAGGGGGCCCACCTATCTCTCAGCGGGGGTTACGACCCCCGACCTCCTCTGAACAGCCGGCCCGGTTGGCTGGCCGGTGCCACCTTCGCGGGACCCCGAGGTCCTACTGTTCTGAAGCGTCAGCGACCGGTGATTCCGGCCACCCTCCCCTGCATAGTCACAGCGTAGGCCATGTCCCCTATCCTTCTGGGTGGTGCGACAGAGCTGCGCCCCTCCGCAGCGTCCCGACCTCATCAGCGTGTTCTTCGGCTTTGGCAAGGCGCGACGGCGCCGCGCTTCTTTGCCACGGCCCGCTCCGGTCACAGTTTCCTCATCACCGCGTGGTGCGACAACACCGTGTTTCCTCCGTTCCAATCCAAAACAAGACACTACAACAAAGGAGAGGAGGGTCGACCATGTATGTCCTGTCTGGCCCCCTCCTGTTAATTCGATAACATGCGTCCAAGAAATAAGGAAGATCATCAATGATAATTCTTGAACGGTGAAAACCCCTACCTTGAAGAAGTTGTCGAACGAGGATCATCGTGGGAAAATGGCATCGCGGGAGTAGTTTCGATGACAGCATTGGTGAGCATTGAAGAAGTGGATGACGTCTCACACTGTCTGTAGAGAAAGGAAAGATCGGCATGCCATCTCTCCTTGGTGCTCCGGTATTCTTCACGTTCTCCAACAAAGAACATGAAGACTCCTTTGATTTTGAGTATTCTCTCCCAAGTATTCTCACAAAACAACCCCCAAATAAAATAAGGTTCACCCTTATTTTATTAATCCCATGCCATGAATTCCAAAGTATTCAAAATTCTACTCTTAATTAAATTCATTGAATAACTTAATCAAATAATTTAATGAGATAGTTTACTTGCAATTAAGGAGGTAATCAAGTCTATAAATATAAAATATAGAAGTGTATAGATATAATAAATACACAGTGAGTGAATAAATTCAAACTACCCAAGAATAGTGTTTAGAAGGACACCAGACCCACAATACATATTTTTTATTTAGATTTAATACCTCTGAATATTCATATATGTGTGTTTATAGATTTATAAACATAATCACTATAAATGTTGGAATGTTTATAGAGATATATACTAATTCATAGTATTTCCTAGGATACGTGTAATATATCATGTGTCCATGCATTTTTATACTCATATGTATAATATGTGTTTGAAAAAAATAATAAGGTTCATCATAACTATGGATTGAAATCAAAATAGGATAGCTTGTTAAGTATCATAATAAAAATTGGAATTTATGCAGAGTATCATCAATAATATCAAGGAGGGTCTTATCCAACCTTATAATAATGTGTGTGTGGAATGTATTTCCCATGAACCCATGTGATACGGATTCCATGCCAACATC
Organism: Viscum album; assembly: GCA_963277665.1. NCBI lineage: Eukaryota > Viridiplantae > Streptophyta > Magnoliopsida > Santalales > Viscaceae > Viscum > Viscum album. The sequence goes on along the minus strand of OY728153.1, from coordinate 1,173,018,694 downwards.
CATGACCAAGGGGTGTTAAATGTTAAGAACAACCACCAAACTCATGTTCCCATTAGTAATTATGTGATATAATGTTTTCCAATTTTGTTATGAGCCTATATCATGATGTTCTATAAATAGAAAACTCACATCACTCAAGGCATAGAAGATCCCTTTCAATATCATTTATTTAACATTTTTTAGAGGAAACATTTTTATTATTATCCCATATAACAACAGAATTATAAAATAAAATGGAGGGAAATATCCATAAACATTCCATATACCATTCCAAATAACATAATTTTATTTTCTCATTTTCTTTTAGGATCATTCCACATAAAAGGTGGTTTTATTATAAAACGGGAAGAAATATATCAGAATATGTTTATCAAATTAAATTTAAATTTTCCCTTATATGATTGATCAATAGTACAATATAAATTATTATCAAAAGAAATAAATACAATGCATTATATTTCAATATGTTAATGTAATATCCTCCAGGATGAGTTAATTTACATCGAAAAATTTAGGCCACTGTCATATAAGTGACACAACCAATTGGGTGGTTTGAATGGAGTTAAATAAATTCTAAAAAATCATAAAATCTCACTAAAAATATATTTAATGTAATTCATTAGTTTTTAGCAACATATTATCACATTTAAAAGGCATGGCGGAGAATGTTTTTCATGAAACACTACTATGTAATCTATATAATTGTGATATAATAAAAAAATCATGAGACTACCTACATTGTACCATGGATGTTCCACCCAATCATTATATGCCCTTTACATAAGCTGAATTGAGAAATAATGAATGTAATGAAAAACACCCTAATATAGGGTGAATTAGGACACACAAAATGAATTCGAAGGTGGTAAGATAAACAGAAAAAATGAAGCAAGAGGAGTTTAGTGATTATCACTATGAAACCGATGACATGGAATGAGTATGTGAAGGAAAATATGATGGTGTTGTCACAATAACCATAGGATAAGAAAAATTGACACTATCAAGACCACTTATAAACCCTTGATTCCTAGAGAAAGGAAAAAATGAGTGGTTCAGAGCCCCATGTTCCACTTGGGGAATGCCCTCCCAAGATTCACATCCTGTAGTTTCCTACTACACCCCATGAACTAGGTTCACATCATCTATTTGAAAGATTTTGTGAACACTATAGGTTTTTCTAGTATCTCAATCATCTATTCTTCCTATAGTGTGTTCATGAACCCTCAGGACCACCAATAAAACATAAAACATGTCTAAAAATTCAACATCTAGACATTAAATACCTCAACAAAACACATGGACCTTCATAATATAAAAATAATGATATAAAAAACGATTAGATTAAATTCCTTTAGAAATTTAAACCCAATCCAAAAAAGTGTCATTGCAACTTCATTATTTTCTTCATTAACCATAATCATCCATTAACCCTCAATACTCGTCTTTGATTCCACCATTTCCCAATCTATAGTTAGTTATTCAAGACATATAATCAAACATACATTCTTGAAATTCTTAGCATGCTTCCTCTTCTCACATGCATTTTTGATTTTCATAGATGTACATGACTTAACTTTTCCTTAAATTAATACTATATTGGGTATATAGTCATTCATAACATAGAATTGTGAACATAATTTACATAAATACCATATGAATATTCCAAATTATAAAATATTTTTGGAGTGGATATGTATTCTGATGTCTTAGTTCATATATTATTCTTTGGTAATTTTTCTATGATTTGACTATACAGTCTCCCCCATGGTTCATGACTCATTCCTTGTACTAAAATTATGTATCAAAAGAATAATATTTTTCCATACCCAATATAAAACTATATAAACCATTGATAAATTGATCTTCTAGATTAATCAATGATATTTACATCATTACATTCAGTTATTCATTCTATAATTCATTTCTTTTTTATTATAATAGAGTATCCTCCATGGAAAATTTTATACTTATTTATATTTGATGAATTGACTCTCATAATTTTTTATAGTAAATGATTATAAATTCTACAATTACATTGATATGAGATAGATGTGTATTTCATCTTCTCATTACAACTTATCTTATCATTAGTTTGGGAATATTATCCATTGACCACATCTTCCATTATGAGTCTTGGATAACAATATTCATCTATATTTGAACTATGAAACATATAAATATTGTCTCATTAAGTTATTATTCCCATACAAGAAAACTATATTTATGATTATTTATAATCTCCCGTTCTCTAGTTTCATAAAATTTATACTTCTTAATCTCATCAACATGGACTCCTTTTTTATCAATAGGGAAACATTTTTCATTTACCACCATTTCATTTCTCCGGAATCTCTTTTATATTTTCACTATCAATAAGTATATTATGAAAATAGTAATATTATATCATTCATTATAGATGCAAATCATGTTTTATCCAACTTCGTCGTCATCATTACTACTTGATGAGTGAAGACCATTGTATATTTGTAAAATGATGTGGCATTATTATCAAACTTCTAAATGAGTCACCCTTTTATGTTGTTATAATAATGATTATTATTTTCTTGTTTGAGTGATTATTTTTATTATTACTCATTTTATGAATTTTTGTATTCTATTTTTATGAAGGAGATTCATGTTCTACAACTTTATTCTTTGTTAAATATGATTAAATATAAATATTATATTCAAATGTTTAAAATCAATATAATTATTTCCTATTTATTTTCCATTTTTTCTTCTTTAAATGATTACATAAAAATTTTATTATTGCCTAAAGTACTCATCATTTTCATTATAATCAAGAACATATTGTACATTAATAACATATTATTTTTTCATTGTAGTTTAGAAGGGATACAATGTACATATCATCTTATTATTTCCTCATTAGGTATGATACTTTCAATATTTTATGGAAAATGTTTATATTAGGTAACATATTCATTTTAATGTGATCTCTTTAATTCAAGGAATATATTGTTGAATCATCCCAATCTAGATAATTATTTTTCTTCTTTATTTGAAAAATAATTCTATCCAATATATTATAACTCAAGAAATAGATGTTCCCAATAATATAATTTAACCCTTAGATCTAATCAAAAATGGTCTCACCATCACCAATTTTTTTTTCATTTACTTATCTACGCTTAAACTATATATAGGATTCCATGACTTCAACATTATCTTTGTAGGCACTTATCAATTTTAATAATACCTTAATTAATGGATGAAATATGATAAGAAATGTATATATATTCTATGATAGGGAAATCAAGATGGATTGTTTTGTGTTTCTATATAACTTATTATTTCTATTAATTTCTTCTATTATAGAAAAATGTTTATCAGTGGGTGAAAAATATACTGTAAAAGTATCACAGAAATCTATGTCAAGTAAATTTGGGTAGGGAAACATCTTATTATATTAAATTTTGTATTTTGTTCCATTTCATGTAGGAATTATTTATCAATTATGAGAATTCATGTGCGTAATTTGTCAAAAATTTCATTATGATATTTAGATGGAACATAGTGTGATACAACATTTTATTTAACAGTTATTCATTGAAATGAGGTTATCCAACCGCATAAAAATGTTTTTCATGTAGATATACTCAATTATTTATCATATCATCACCTTAATTCACATTAATTCTATATAAGGAAAAAATAAAAATATTTACAAGGTTTGGTTGATAGTCCTACCCATTTTTAGGTTAGTTGTTCAATCCAATAAGAATGAATCCATATCATCAATTAGTTATTTAAAATATAGAGTATACTACTATATCCATATATTATGGGGTCCACTATATGATAAAATGATTAATCAATAAAATATACCATGAATTGATACACATAGTGAGATCCTCATCGACATTTTATATTTGTCCTCCTCAACATCCAGATGGATCAGTGCATTTGGATGTGTTGCTCCTTAATATCCCCATTAGTAGTTGTGGTCACAAAAATACCTCAAGATCTTGATATTCCTAGACTATCCCAAGACATCATGAATACCTTAGTTAATAGTATATCTCATTCATCTTCAATTTCTCATCTCATTGAATCCAATATTCTCTCTCCTCGATATGATTGAGAATTTGGCACTCATAATTCTCAAACACCGTATGTGAGTTATCAATATTCATACAAAAAATTGATATATCATTACCATTACATATTAATAATCAAATATAATAAAAGAAAATTAATGTTATCCTTATAATTCTATATCTAATCTTCTCACACTTATGTTATAGAAACTCCATGATATTCGGTTGTAGGTTCTCGATCGTTGTTTAAATGAAATCTAAATCCCTTATCATGAATGTATTTAAATATTAGGAATAAATAAGGTTTTAATTCATGGGTTTACTGAATAAATATCATATATTATTAAATAGATAGTCCTCCTTGTATACACTCATGTCAGAATTCATGGTTCTACAATTTTGTAGATTCTCTTAGAACCATCAATATCATTTCTAGTTGAATTATAGTTCACCCAAATTAATATGATATGTATTTACATAAATATATAATCCTGAACATTTAGTAATTTAAAAATATATTAATTCATAAAACTATATATTCTTAAATTTCAGGATTTATTTTACCTTAGATAACCTTATTGAAATTCAGTTCCCCTAAAATATCTATATTTAATGAATAAAGCATGACATGTGGCCAAGACACATCAATAATGCAGATTAATCACACGATCATTAGAACAATTATATGATAATTAACCTTGTATCTTTATAACGTCATGTATCCTAAGTATTTATCCCTATGACTGTGGTGGTTTCTTTAACTCAAATAATATTATGATGACATAGAAAATATTTAAATTTATAAAACATACCAATTCACATGGTAAAATTAATTCATTTCATACCTGACATTTCAAAATATATGTTCCATCCAAAAATTGTCTTCAATATGTAATGTAACACTATGTAAAACATATCATAACTTTTGAAATGGACAGGTTACCTTTCCAATAATTCATTTAATATTGATTTACAATTATTTATATCTAGTTTCTTTATCAAAGGGTTAGAATCCCTCAAAATTACATTTCATTAGATCTAAAAAATTTCATATGACCTCTCATAGCTAGTGGAGTTATAGATAACACTTAAATAGTTGTAGGAATATAATACAAAATTTATGAATCACCTATGATGCCTTTATGTTTATAATGAAATTCAAGAACTATCCTTTCAGTTGTAATGTAATTCATAAATTATATTACGTAGGTATATAATTTAAAAAAAATAATCTTGGTAATCTTAAAAAAAACTAAACAACCTAAAAAATTTCTTAAATAAATATGAGACCTTACTTCTTCATCAAAATTTTGTTTAAAACAATCTAATGTTTAATATTTTATTTCAAAATTAAGATCCACACAAGAGTTATATTATGCTATAGGAAGAATTTTAGGTCTTTTATTTAAGATAAAAAATATTTATCTTCAATTTTGTTGTTTTTTTCTTACCAATCCAAAAATCCCAAGCCAACTCATTATTTTATATCAATACACAAATAACCCCAACATCATCCACCAAACACATATTGATATATTTTCATCAAATTTAATGAAATAAATCTGTGAAAATTAAATCAATTATTAATGGTATTGGAGATTTTTTAAGGGGCTTGAAATAAATTGTATATTTTAAGGTGGATAGTTGGTAACCATTATATTTATTTAAATATTTGGGTTTGTGGAACCCTATTTCTGTGTCTTTATATTTTTTGTATTTTTGGGTGGGGATTGATGTATATATAGATAGATTGATTGAAGAAAAAGTATTTTTATTGATATAATGTCAGATCATATGGTCAGTTATCTTTTATCATTTATTATGGTTTTGTTGATTACCTATTTTTTCACCTTATTGTTTAGTAATGGGAAACAATATGGATTTAGAGGAAGTAAAAACATTATGACACACTATATAATCACACAGTAATTGTTTCTCTTTATAAATTTATAGGCTACTTTATAGATCCCATAATAATGATGAGAATATGTTTTCAAGTGGGAAATTAATTGATACAATATAATCCAAAATTTGATCTTTTAAAGTCTATCACAGTATATCATTAAGGAAAATGGTAAATCCCTAGACACTTATTCCTTGGTCGATGGTTTATACATAAGATTCTCTTGATTCTCCCCTATCCTAAATATATGTGATGCACCGTTAGTGATCATAATTATTTTTTTGTGGATCTGACAATATGGTGCTTTCTATTTTATCATTTTATTTGTGTAGTGTGATTAAATTATTTAAAGGATTACAGAAAATGGTTGTTGGGTTTTTTTACAAGATGTTTCAAATTTTTGAAATAATGTTTAACTAATATGTCTATTTTAAATGATGGGTTATAAAAAGTTTCTTTTTAAATATAAAATTTTACCTTCAGTTTTCTGAAGGAAATTTATTTTTTTTATAAAATAGAAATTGGATATTATTATTTATACTATTTGAAATATATTTTTATATTATAATTAAAATGATAAAAAAGATATTGTTTTTAATGGAACATTATAAAATATATAGTTAAATCCTTCTAGGTGTGGTTTTCTCACACAATTCATATATTATTGGTTAGATGAAGATCTTATTGATTTAATTTTTGTTTACCTAGAATTTAATTTGTTGGCTTGGGTATTTGTGATGTTTATGTGGTTGAATTTGGATTTGTAATATTACTATAGTAAAAAAAATTTATTGGTAGATGTTTTTGTTTATGGTTCATTTTTTAGGTTATATATTTTTATAATTTTTTTAAATACTTTATTTCTTTTGGGTATAACCTTTACTCATGTGATGATGATGATTATATATATTATTTCATATATTTTGTTGGATTTTATGATTCTTATTCATTTATGAAAAAATAATTTAATTATATATTCCCCATTTAATTATTTATGTGGAAATAGTTCTAAATAATGTTTTCATGATTCCTTGGTGTAATTTATTATACAATAGATGTGTGGAATGCCCTTCTGGTCTTGTTTTGTATTCAATTGAGTTCCCACTTTAGGGGTATCCATGTTTAGTTCATACCAAATAATTTCTTTTGAAAATGTATCATTAAAAGGGTTATGGGATAATGATATTTCCATAAATTATTCTAGGAAGTGTATATGATTAATGTATATCATCATCATCTAGATGTGATGGGTTAATCATGTATTAATTTTCGATCACCACATTTTATGATTAATGATTACCTTTGATGGGAGGTCAGTGTGTTTTTTTTCTCAAATAGGATAAATTGCATGAAAGTGTGTCTGTGTGGGGGGTGAATCATGGTATGTAATTATAAAACAAATGTATCGTTAGACCTTGTTTCATCTTTTAATAGAACACAATTCTCTCTGTCCTTCCCATAAAATTGAATAATATGATAATTATAATATGAAAATGATACAAAAAATAGTTGGTTTACCGTCATTTGGAATTATCCAAGGAGCATATAAAGGAAATTTTACTATGTATCAAATCTATTAAATCTCAATACTGATAAATGTTGTTCAGTTGACTCACTATCCATCCTATTTAAAAAAAATCAGAATTTGAAATATCACATCCCTCTCAACTGAAGTGTTCTCACTACTTCATCAAATGAATATTTTGTTGTTCTAAATTTCCTTTGAAATTATTGAAATATAAATGTTATATTAATCTCTATTTTAACTGGAAAAATATAGTACACTTTACAGCATGGAGTTTTGCTTATATTGATAACATTAAAAACTATTTCATCCCCTTAACAAACATCTTATGACCCTTCAAAAAACACTTAGAGTTTGTAGTATGAGTGGTTCTTGAGACATCTTTTCTTCATAGACATCTATCACATCATTGAATTCCTTTTCCTTTGATTTATAAGGCTTCCTTCAAACCCCTTATAAGAACTATCATCATGAGATATGACCTTCATGTAATTTATCTGTAATGAACCAATTCCTTTGAAAAATTGTTCCATTTCGAACAACTTAGTACATAGCATAATTATTTCAGTGATGATATTCTCTAAATAATTTCTCACATTATAATAATATCATTAGTGTCCATTGTATATGAAAGCATCAAAGAAAACACGCTAATTATATTTAGCATAAACTCTATTGTGGATTATCCATCTACATTTACTAATCTTTCGTGTGAACAATATATTGAATTTATTCTTTCACAATTACCCTTAAATAATTGTATTCATCACACAAATGATGATCCCATTATGCTGATCTTAATTTACTACCTTCACATAGTAGATGAATGGATACCCATAAACTGCTCCCATTGTGCATTCCACATAGTGCATAACCCAATTTGGAAGAGTTAATTTACCACCATCCTCTGAATTATACCAAGACTATTTTTTTTCTTCTTAGAACAACTACTATGTGAAATCCTTTCCTTTTCCAAATTTTCATTTTTATTCCATATACTTCATATGTTGTTCCCTGAATATTCTATGCGGAGACACTACATTTTTCATAAAGATAATATTGATTTGGGGGCCCAAATTTTTTGACAACATTGGGAAACTACACCTCCTTCAAGACATCTACTTTGATAGAATCAATACTGGAATATTGTCAGCCATCTTTTTCAAAAAACACAAACAACCCAAGGACATCGAATTGAAACCATGGTGGAATATTTTCCAAAAATCTACTATTTTCGATTTGTTGAAAACACATATAAAATTATCAAACACTATTACTCATATTCACATCATTTGATTATAGATAGAGATCAATGATTTATCCAACACACACTAAAAGACCATAAGATCCATGTTCATTATGACAAACAAGATTATCCTGTAACATTTATCAATAAAAAATTCATTCCAAACCAATCAATTATACTCATCTCTTCCCTTCTCTGTCATGATATGATTCCATTGATAGATCATCTTTAATTTCACAAGATTTAAAATGCCCAATAATTCAAGGATCCCCTTTCGATATTCTCCCCCTAACAGGATAAAGATATTTTTTTCCACTTTTCCAATAAATTCAAATGTAGTCCATTATGGCTGAAACATTATCAATAAAAAATATCATTATGTTAATGAAAAACACATCATAAATCAGGGATAGGGGGACCCACAACCACACATATTGTGTGTGGGGATTACAAAGAACTCCATGAACATGTTGATGCCACTCCCACAACTATTTCAGTAAGGACTTTCTCATAATATCTACAACTTATAGTTTTATAAGAATATAATCTATCTTCACAGTCCCATGCACTACCTTCACTTTAATAAATAGTAATTTATTTCATGGTTATTATTCCATGATGTCTGAACTATATTTCTGGAATGATTTTTAGATATTTAATTATTGTAATCGATTCCAAATTAGAGACATTACATAAACTCCCATATCATCAAGTTGTTTCCACATCCAAAATAATTGTGTTTATGATTCAGTAGATGCAATATATTCATCTTGATCAGTGATCAATCAAATTAAGTCTTTTTTCATGTTATCCCATGAGATACACATCCCCCTATGATATATTTCACCACTTGATATTGATTTTCTATCATCTTCTAAACTTTCCCAATTTGCATCAGTGTGACCCAAGAATTATTGTCATTATTTTCATTTAAATGGAAACATAACTTCACTATTCCTAGGATAAATTTATGTATTGATTTTAAAGATATAAAGGGGAATATTTTTTATTTCAATGAATCAATGAAACATGGAATGTAGAAAAATATTGGGTGTGTCAATTTTTAGTAAAACATACTACCAATGGTTTGTCTATATTCTGTGATATTAACTATTTTTCCTTTATCATATAATTTTATTTTTATCAATGTAGCCCCCAGAGTCATCATATCCACGGAATTATTTATTACAAATATTCTCAAAATAAACATGGAATATTTCGTATGAGATATAAATATGTCATCCCTTAATTTTTTCCTTCAATAAATAATGGAAATCATCAGTTCACCAATCATTGAAATTTCGCGCTCAATTTTCATGAATTTTAAAAATTGGTAGAAATATTTTTTATCTGATCCACCAAAGATTATTTCATTGAAAATAACAAAAAAAATCCTTTTACTTCATAAATGTTTTTTAGAAGCTACTATTATCAACTCCACTATGCATAAATGAACTCTTCAAAAACTGATCCAATCATTAATACCACACAATCGATTCATGGATCAACCCATAAAGTTCAATTCATAGTAGAAACCCTATATTCTCATGTTTATTAAGGATAAAACCATATAATTACTTAATATAAACTTCAACATATAGAACCACATTCATAAATTCAGACTTGACATCCATCTGGAAAACATTAAACATTCTTATCTCTATTATGGGTATAAATAATTTGATTTTATCCATCATCACAATTGGTGAATATTTTTATTCAAAATCAATATCCTCCTATCTAGGAGTAACCTTTGAGAAAATGTCATTCTTTATTTCAAATAACCATTTTATCTTCATTTAATGTTTTCCAGAATATGCATTTTTTCTTGATGACATTATTATCTACCATTATAGAAATAGTCTCCCATGTATGATCCATTTCTATTTTGTGTTCTTCTTCATTAATTTAATTAACCTATTTCTAATCTCATTATTCTTATTCAAAACACTTTTTATCTACCTATAATAAGAATCAATCTTATTGTAGAGTCTTCAACCTCCATATCTACACTGATGTTGTCTGATCGCTAACTATGTTTTATCACTCAATTTTAGAGCAAATATTATGTCTCTATTCAAATATAGGTTTATGTTCACCATTTTAATTATATTATTTTTCTACTAAATCAATATCTTATACAGGATCATCTCCTGATATTCTTTTCTCATCATCACTATCTTCTAAAATTGTTCATTTGTTTTCCATGGATTCTATTCATTTTCTATCACAACCTCTTATTGAAACATTTATATGATTATCATTTTCATGAGAAGACAATAAATATCCCTTCACAAACAGAAGATTTAAACTTCCAATTTTTCATCCTTTTGATAATGTATTATTTAGTTTTGAATACTTGAAGGTACATTAATGTTAACTTCTTCCCATACCATATCTCATACTATGTTTTTTCTTCATTTTGACACAATAAGGATCTATTTGATGTATAGACTAATGTCATAATTGTTTCCATCGAAGAAAATTTTGGATGGTCTTCCATAATGAGAATAGATATTTCCATGTTGTTGATAATTTTATTTATTCTCAAAATGAATACATTTGGATGTGGAGTTCTTATTACTAAATATTGGTGCCTTATCCAATGAATATCGAGATAATCCTTCATTTCGATTTTTTTCAACTTCCTTCAATTATCTATTTGGAAAATCAATTTTTTTAAAATATCATATTTTCAACATCCATTCAATTACGTGCTTTAATATTTAGCACATCATACATGCAGGTGATGACTAAAACTCATACCATTATACTAAAATCATCAATAAAGTTAATATAATATCCCCTCCCAAAAATAGTTCTTTATGAAATAGGTCCACAAATATCATTATACACCAACCCAAATAGATAATTATTGACCTTTTATTTTTTCTATTATATGTATTAATATTGATCTTCTCTTGCTAATAAGCATCACATGTATGGGTTCATAGGGAACGTTACTAGAAAAAATCACTATAGCCATGTTTTTTTCATAAAACATGGCTATAGGCCCGACCTATATCCATGGTTTTTGGAAAACCATGAAAAAATGTCATTATTCATTCTATATTGCCATTGGTTTATAAAACTGTGTATATAAATGGTTTGTATATAGTGGTTTTACATTAATAGTCATAATAGATTCCACAGGGAAAAACAAATTCCCACCTGAAGTTAGCGAAAAATGATATATCTATATTTTATTGATAAATCAAGGATATATTTAATTATTAATTATTAATTACCATGGTTTTATGGAATTTTTTCTATAAACCATACCTATTTCCACATTTTCATAAAACCATGGCTATTGTGACACCATGTACAAGGTATGGTCATTCATTTGTAAAACCATAGCTATATTGTCTGAAATTATTAGATTCAGTCCCAATTTTATATAACCGTAGATTTATCCTACAATTATAGCCATGGTTTCAATGAAACCATGGGTGTAGGTTCTCTATATAATGGTTATATCTATAATTTCAAAGAATCGTTGAAATTGGGTCACTATGTAATCACGGGGAAAAAATATTCACATGGGAATGGGTTGAGAACAACTATTGGGATAATATTACTCCAATATATTTGTTTTTAAAAAGTATATATATATATATATATATGAATCATTAATAGTCAATTTCATAGTGCATAAAAATATTTGTGTAGTTATAGGAGGCATGGGGATCAAATCCATCAAGTCTTATTTTATATCAAAATATCTATAGCCAAGGTTTCAAGAATCGTGGATATATATACTTTCTCCAGGATGGATAACTGTGTAAATATCCCATCGAACCATAGTTATAGCCTTTTACATGGTGGAAAACATATAGGTCTATTTCCGTATTTTAAAAATACATGGTTATGGAATCTAATTCCACGGTTGATACCCATAGAAATAACATATGCATCCATGGAAATATCCCATACCACAGTTGATGGATATTGATATTGTTTTTTAAAAAAGGTTATAGTTTCTATTTCTATGGTGTAAAACCATGGAAATATCCATTTCAATATTATGTATAACCTTTCCCTATACCCCTGCCAATTATAGCCACATTATAATAGAACCATGGTTATAATCTATAACCATAGTTTCTAAGCCTATAGCCAAAATTATTGATCATGGATATAGGTAAAATTTCAGGTTTTTTTATATCTTTATCAGCATAAAACTTCACAAGATCTTTCTAGGACAATTGGATCAAATGAACAAGAGCTTTATGGCACATACTATTTTCTACATCGTTGGACATAAATCATGTATATTTTTGCCACTAATAAGATATAGATTACTCTTCCTATACATTAACTATAAAACAACATGACAATACATTTCCATGATGATAATTAGTATAATTGAAAAGTATTTGGAATTTATTGAGTTACACGATTGAATAAAACTTAGCATGTTCTGACAAAGACCATTAGCAATAAAGACATCACAAAATCACATGAATCTACCATAGACTCAATTTTTGTCATGCCAATAATCTTTAATACTTAATCAATAAAAAATCACATGATATCGTCCTTTTTGTACATGACTCTTTTAAACATATCCTTATTTCAATTCATATGATTTGTGCATCCACTATAAATGAGACATATTCATGTTTGATTAAATTATTTAAAAGAAATCTCTTCCATCATATTCTTCTCATAATTTTTATTTCCAATCTGTTTCATCGATTTTTATTCATGATCATCCTCATTCTATGATGGATGAAATTATTCTTACAAAACTACAAATATTTTTTTTTGTCATCTCATTGGATAGTTCTTTGAGATGTTGTTTATGAACTCATTGATTATGTTTTGGAACATTCCCCATTGAAATTGATATATAGTATATTATGACAGGTGAAAATACTCTACACCAAAAACAATGATATCAAATGATATATTATAATATTGATGTCTATTTGGATGCCCTCATTTCCCTTGTTCACTTCAGTTACTCTTAAAAATGGAAGGGACATTTTCTGAGTGTCCCATATTTATGTAGTAATAACATCTAATGCAGGTTGACTTTCTATGTGCCAACATTGAACCACATGTTGTTCCTTAGTTTCTCTAGATCATTTATTTCTAATTTATACCCAAATCATTCATCCACATCATAGTGTGTGCCAATTTTATTACATCAACAATTACTTCTTTATATTTGTGAGCAATAAACATACCAACTATAATGTTCACATTTATTATATTATTATATTCACATTATTTTTTATATTTCTATAAAAATAAAAACAAAAATTTATATTTTTTGTTTCCATTGTATCCTACATTACCGTAGAGAATAGTTTCTCATAATATTTTACCTTTCATCATAGGTTCAGAACCTCCTCCTCAATATCTATTGTGTGACTAATTTAAACTTTTACTATATTGGTCGGACTATAGAAATTTTTATTCTATCCATAAATATTGTTCTTTTACTAACGATATAATATGAGGTTTAAAGATTTAAATATTTAGGAAATTTAGTTTTAGCCTCCATTTAAAACATATATTCTTCCTGCTGTCACATATAGAGTTTTTCATCATTAACCACTCTATTGTATTTTATTTTCTTTTAGATCAGAAAACATATATCTCTTCATGTGATGATTATAATTCAATATGAATTTCCATTATACCTTCAACATATCCTTCATCATTGTCACATTAGTAATTTTTTGGTAATTTCTATAGAATTCCAATATATTATTTTCTTCATGACCCATGTAGTCCTCCAAACATACTCCCTAAAATTATTCTAAACTGATATCTTTTTTAAAGAAGATTCATTTTCATCATGAAATTTATTTTGGGATCACTCTTAACATTATATTCGATAAATACTTACTCTGAATAATTTTTTCTTCATCAAAATCATAACATTTAAGGTTCATAGGACACTTTGTTGAAAGTTGTCCAATATTTACACATCGATAGAATGGATGTTGATGTTTCCCTTTTCACTATAATCATTCATATTTCATATTTGAATAGATGAAGTACGTGGTCTCATCCAAATTTTATTCTTATATACTATCATCAATAGTGAGTTTATTCATCAACTTAAATTTCCACTTCTTTGGACAGACACTTTCCACATCATCATCATCATCATCGTTTTTCATATTGTATGTGACAAGGGTACTTTGAAAGATTTAAAATGCATGTTTGATAGGATCATTATCCTCCCATATAGAAAATATTTGATTGAATGAAGGTGTGATATATCTTATGAGGATCATAGAAATATTCATATCATCGATAATTTCATCAAGAGCGTGCTTGTATTCTATAATAACATTCTACGGATCAAATAATGTATATTCCGACACATTGCGTGAATTATGAAGTCTATATATTTTTTATATACAATTTATATCTTTTATTCTCATACATTTGAATCATTTTAATAGATATTTAGAATCATCTCCAACATCACATTTGATACCATAGATGACATCATCATCCTATAGAATTTATTTGGATAAGGATCCCCCTAAAGAAATTATTCATTTGTCTTCAGAATCAAATTATCAGTGTTATTAATCTTATAAAACATTAATCTCTATATAGGTAGACACATCATGCATTTAATATATATTTAAATCCATACCCAATGATCTAAAAGTGTGTTACATCATATTCTTCCATAGATGAATATTGATTCCATAGATGATTGGAAACCCTTTGTGATTAATATCTTCTCTTTATTTTGTTGTGGTAAAATTGATGCATTTATATCATTTCCTATTATACCAATTATTAGTGAATAAATGTTAAATACCCTATTATGGGGGTTAAAACAAGGTATAAATTATTGGATCAATTTTATATTTGGATCATGGTTCATCATAAAAAACACACTTCTCTCCCTCCTTCCCATAATATATAATAATATGATATTTAAAGGGTGAACAAGACACAATAATATTATGTGGTTCACCCTCATGAGGCTATGACTATGGACCATAAAAATGTAGTGTTCATATATAACAAATCCACAAAATATTGCTTCCAATAAAACGTTTTATGTAGAATAATTGTCCCTTATACATTATAACCAATTGTAAGTGAAAATATCACTACCCTCTCCACTAACATGTGATCACTGCTTATATATAAGAATCATTTTTTGTTCTGAATCACCTCTTAAAAATTTCACAATGTTCTGTACCATTATGCTATTTTCTCATCAAATAGATGATATAAACTTTGGAATGTGGCATTTTCCTTATTCAAAGACCTTTTTTGAAATATTTATTGTCTTTCGTGAACTTCTTAAGGACCTACAAGAAAATAATTTCGCCATATATCATGATTACTTCTCAATCCTCATCTGATTCTCAGAAATCCTTCACATAGTGGAAAAACATTTCTTTAAAAACCCATCTGTATTTGTGAGATACATTTCTAAAAAAAACCCATTCTGTGAACTATCCCAACAAACTAACAACTTCTTGGAATTTTTCCTAACGACCCTCTTCATCAAAAAATTTTTCCTTCATTAACAACTTCAGGAATAGCTTAATTCTTCTTACGATTATATTATATAATGATTTTTTCTCTCCCAAATAATTTTATCAAGGTCATTTATATTTGAAAAAATATTCCCTAAAAACAACTAATTTAATCATATATAAAATCCTATGGGGATTATCCATCACTGCAGACTGAACATGTTATACGGACTGCACACCATATTTAATCATTCACAATAGCTCTAAAATAAATATCTTCCTCCCAAAAGCTATGATCAATTTGAAAAAAAAAAATTAATTATCAAACTGAAATATGAATATGATTTATTATTAGTTGGGTATTATTATTTATTTATATATTGAACATTTACACTCTATGTCATAATTTTTTATTAATATGATATTTGGAGAGATAAATTTTGGAACCAATGAAACTCTACAATTTCAAATGATCTACAGAACCAAATGGATCTCCTAGTCACATGTTTCAGGTATTTCAATTGAAAATGAAACATTATGTGAATATTTATGGAGAACCTATATGCACTATCCATAACACATTTCAATTTATTCAATTGAATTTTCATTTTCCTCCATTATTACTCATAACAATCCAAATGTATTTTACAAATTTTTATTTAAACTCCAAGATATTATATAGTGAATATATACAATTAAATGTTGTTTTATATGACAAAAATGTTTTAATGTTTGGATTCATCCATCAATGACTTGTTTACAATTTTAGAAAATGGTTTTGAATTTAAAAGGTGCTTTGATAGGAAGAAGGTTAAGGGATTGGATTTAGGGGAAATGGAGTTTTTTGTATGAAATTTGTAATTTTTGAAATATTTAATTCAGAAATGTGAAATTATAAAACTTTTAGTATTAATGTTTACAAAGTTATTAGATTTCAAATTGAGAAGACATAAATATTTCAGGATGGAAAGAAAGGGGATTTGGTAGATGAGAGGTTTTTTGAGTTTAAATTGCTATTTAATTAAATTAATATATATTAAATTTTTATTGAATAAAATGTTTTGGGTTTGTAGTATTATAATGGAATCAAGGTTGTTTTCACAAAAGTTATAGTTATATTATTCATGGGATATGTGAATTTGATTGAATCCCAATTTTTTGAATAGGGTATTAAAATGTTTTCTTAGAAAACTAGAATTGGGTGTGAATATTTTATTATATGGGTTTTGTAAATGTTTTAGTTTGTTGTATTATGAAATGGATATTTTTATAGTTTTTATAGAATTGTGTGATTTGATTTATGGATCATAGACTATGTGAAGTTTAGTTTTTTTTGTGACATGTTAGATGCATATTATAATGTTTTTTATGAGAGATTTGTTTTTTATCATTAATAATGATCTTGGTGTTGTTTCTTCCATTTTCTAGAATTATAATTTTCATGTTTTTTACTATTTAAATACTCAAAGTAGATTCGTGGTACCATGACTCAATTTTAAACCTAGAACAGATTGGATTAGTTCCCCTTATCCATTTTGTGAATAAATTATTCAGTATATATATTTCATCATTGAGATATTAGATTATAATATATAATTAGTGATGAGTCTTGTTTCTGATTGTTATGGCCTGATGAGTTTTTCTTTAATTGAAAACTTATTTTGGGAGACATCCTTTTGGGTGTGCATCAAGGATTTTTGGGTCTATTCTATAAAGGATAATGTTTTATAAGGGAATGTTTTATTATTTTTTATGAAGGATAAATTTTTTCTTAGAAACTTAATTTGGTACGATTCATGATTGGTTAAGAAAGGGTGATATTGAATCATTTCGTGGGTAATTTTCATTAGGGATTCAATTGGGATGCTGACAAATCGAGGTGTATGGTTTTTTTTACAAGAAATTTTCCTAGATTTGAAGTAATATTTTACCAATATTAGTATTGTATTCTAGGTCTAGAGCCCATATTGGTTATTATTGTGGTTCTATTGTGAATTATTCTTCATGATTTTTTTGTTTGGGATGTGTTGTTATTTTATAATGGTTTTAATTATGGATTTTTATTTATTCTCGAGTTTTATGTTTATTTATGTTTTAGTATTAGGAATCTCATTATTCATTAGATTTGGTATTGGTGTGAATGTTTAGGTAATTTGTATGGTTAATTCTTGTAAATGACCACTTTTTTTGGTTTGATGGGGTGTTCTCTTATTGTTATACAAATTGGTGAATTTTTTAATTGTAGGGAGACCTATACTATGTCCCCATACCTTTTAGTATCTTATATTATGATTATGAAAAATATTTATTAGAGACATCATCTAATTTTTTTTAAATTATCTCATTGATCTGGGTGAGTTTAAATTCATTTTCTAGTTTTATTTTTTTGGAATTTATTTTTTTGTATCACGTCCCAACCAACCTATTTGAAATATAGTTATAGATCAATTTAATCTGGTACTCAAACATTTTATATGATATTATAGGCACAATATTGGTTTAATGGTGATATTTTATGTCCTCATGTAACTATATATATATATATATATATATATATTTAGATTTGTTTTATGGAATATTTAAATTTAAAGAGTACCATGTTTGTATTATTATGTATTTAGAATTTTTCTCCCTACACATTTCACACAGGATCACAACATGGTTATGAAAAATCATGTTGATGATCATTCTATAGAACTCATAAGTTGTATTGTTTAGGGAATATGGTTTAGGAGATACCATTATTTTTACCCTTTTATATGTTCATTTTATGTTATTTTTAAATATACGTGGTCAATATGTTTGAGGGACTCCCTTTTATGGGAGATCATGCATGGTTATACTATAGTGGACGTTTTATAGCACATGGTTTGAGAAATATTAAGAGAAATTATTCAAAAATTGTGTGAATTTTACTATAAAATTAAAAAAACAATTATATATGGTTAGAGTGTAGTTTATCAAACTATGTGGCAACTATATGTGGTTATATATTTCAAAAAAAAATGTATATTCATATTTATCCACTATCAAATTTTAATGTTGTTTTTCTAAACATTCCCTTATCCACATTCATTTGAGGTTATCAAAGATTTGTGACCATCCATCCTTCCAAAATAATTGATCTCCAAGATCCCCCTCCTAAATTGCAATTTATCCTCTAAGGTATATCCCCTATCATATATTTTTCCCTCTTTTTCGTCACTATACACCCTCTTTTCCCTATTTTCTATTCTTCCCCAAACCATAGGGTTTTTTGAGTTCATATTAATTCTCAAGGATATCTTATTGGTGTTTTTTTTGTAGGTATTGTTGCTATACCTATTTTGATTGTTTAGTAATTCTCTATCGAAGGTGATGACATCCCACTTGATTGTTGTCGAACCGATGTGTGTGTTCTTATGATCATATTCATTAGGAATTTTATTGTGTTCTTGATGGATTTAAATTATTTATTTTAAAAATTATTATTTATTATAATAGATCTAAATATTTTAAAAAATTATTCATGATTCATTTTAAATTGGAATAATGATTTTCTTATATTTGAAATGTTGTTTGAAATGATAAGAGATAAGGGGGAATACATTTTAGGTTTTCATATATTTGTTAATGAAATATAAAGTGATTTGACCCTATTTGGGTCAAATTATATAATAATTACTTATATATTATGATTTTTATGATATTTGTTAAAAAGAAATTTTGATTTATAGATTGATTTAATGGGTTATTTCTAGTGTGTTATTTTAAGAATCAATTAGAAATGTATTTCTAAATTTCATGAAACAAAATAGAATCCTAGGATGGATTTCATGAATAATTGATTGGAAAATTTGTATGGTTTTTGAAATGGATGGGTGTGTGAAACCCTATTTATTCCTCTTATGATTATTTCCCATTGTGGGTGGTGGTTTTTTTATTTGGAAGCTAGGTGATGGATTAAATTTTCTATTTTGTATGATTTTGGTGGAGTTTATTGTGAGGGATGAAACCCACCGATTGTGTATTTGAAATTATATAATGTAAGAAACAAAAATATCATTGGTATTATGTTCTCCTCCAAAAAATGAATGGAAGGCCGTTGAATTACATAGTTCTCATATTCATTAGGGAAAGTGACTTCATGAATTTTTAAATCACATGGAAATAGAAAAGACACATATCATGATATATATAAGTTAATATGAAGCCCATTTAATAATCCATCATATTAGTGAAAAGACATCATGATAAGTGTTTATGATCATGTGAAGTCTTCCAGATGAGTTCCATTGATCATGTGGATTTTTCAAAGAATATATGCTTGAAAATCATACAAAACCCCTTATAGATAAATGATGAAAAAGTTGGAATACATAGTTTGATGGAGAGTTTTGATTATTCATAATAAAATTTGAATCATTTAGTTTCATATCATCTTTTTTGTTTATGATCATGTGTGAATCTCACTATCCTCATGTGAAGGACCTCAAACAAAAACATTTTTACATGTGATTAACATGTGGTACTACAAATAATAAGATAGATTTTCTATGTCAATGATCATGTCTCATCAAAAAATCAATCATTGATCATGTGATTAATCAGTGTAATGTATAATTAATATTTAGGATAATTCCCACAAATCATCATAAGACCCCCAAAACTGTAAAAATATGGAATGAAATAAAATGGTAAAAGTGTAACTCATCCTGTAAAGGGATGATACATTTATTTTCATGAGATAGGTGTTATACTACCCTGGTGATCGTCATAATTCATGTGAATACCATTACATAAGAAATCATGATCTCTAAAGAGTCCCCAGATAATTCTTCATGATCATACAAATTTCCATTAAATATACTTCTAAACACCAAGAAGGACCCAAACAAGTACTATTAAATCATGAACGAGGCATTCCAAATGAATATTAATCTTATGAACGGTATAAAACATGGAATCTCAAAGATGGAAATGAACATTGACACATCAACATGGTAATGTGAAACCCATTGTTCAATCGTGGTCAGATAAATATGTTAATGGAAGAACATTCTCAAGGTCGTCGCTTATCATTCAATGCATGGAATGATCCAGCAAATGATCATGTGAAGAATTTTATTAAAGCATCCCTTCACTAGCTCCAACTCATGTTTGTGAGATTCAAAAACCAAAATGAGACATATATCCATTGAGGCGAGTCAAATAAATCCCACCCCGTCAGCAAAAAAAGTGATACATACTGTTACGCAGACTCAATAAGTAGAATTATAGAAGAGAAAAGATACATGATCAGCATGTTATTCTTACATGTAAATGTTACATGATCATCCTATATATCATAAGAAGGACTTCTGGATTCCATCGATAATTTTTTGATGGATATTTTTCATATTAATTATGTCATGCGAGAACTATATAATCTAATTCTTGATAATACATGATTAACATATAAAATAAAGACATAAAGGGATTAAAAATAAGGAATTTTACATGAATAATTATACATTTATAGTAATGTTATTTTCATGACCAACCCAAATCATGCAACATAACCCAATCATGTCACCCAAGTCACGTGACACCCTCCATACATGTTATTTGGATAATGTGTTGTACATTGGACTTGTCAACAATTTAATTTGAAATCCTCTATAATTTTCATTCATGTCTTTTGATTCACTCCAATCATATCACCCAAGTCATGGTGATGAATCTCGGCATGTCATATGGGCCATACGAAGACCTCCTGACATGTTAGCTAGATCATGAAAAGTACTATAGACATGTCATCCATGTCATGAAATGCTCTTCAAATATGTAATCCATATCATAAAACAACATCTAAAAATGTCATCTAGGTCATAAAATATCAATCAGATATGTCATCCAAGTCATTGGGAACCCACATACATGTTAGTGATGTCATGGGACACCATCTACTTATTCTATCTAGATTATGTGACGTCCTCCAGAAAATTCAACTATATCATGAAATATACATTGTAAATATCTGTGATTCCTTATAAATATTTGGTAATCAATCAATACTTAGTACGATGATGTCCCAAGACATAATTACCATTCAAGGTTGAAATTTTTTGGAAGACCCTCAAAATGAACTATGAGAACTATGATTCCTATAGAAACAACATACTTAAGATTTATACATATTTCCTAAAATACAATGGGAATCCACTTCAGTGTATGTCACTCTATGTATCAGATATTCGAATCTAGTTGACCCAAACAATCATTTGGATTCATCGGCTACCTCATCCATCAGTGAGTTGAGAATCCAATTAAACAATGAGAAGATTAATTTCAACTAATGGTAGATTACATAGATTTCCTCAAGAACTGAGATTCATAAGGGACACCCCCATACATATGTAGTACAACTATTTATAGAGTGAGTTATAAATTTATATCCCTTTTGGAACACATTGACCATGGATCATGTGAGAATAAGGATATGCAGCAATCATATCATTAAAAAAAATTCTCCCCCAGTAAAGGGAATCTTTATTATGTAATCCTCATTTAGTGGAATGATGTGACCTCCCCTGGAGTGGGTAATCAACCTTAAGGACAGTCCTGAGGGAATAATCAAATTATAAATACTCTAATTCCTATATGAATACATTATAAAGGACACCTTCCAAAGTGTAATGCTCGATACCCAGTGCCCATGTGCCTTAAATATTTTCTTTTTTTCATTATGTAAAGCTACATTAGAAAAAAGAAGAGTGTTTTTTTATTCCTATTATGAACATGATACATAGATAACCCTATAATCATTAAACCCCAACAATTAAATATCAATATCCTCCATGGATAGATGTAAACTCAATTGTTCCATGTTATATGGATTTATAAAATAAGAATAATCACATTCTGACCAATAATAAGAAATAAATGAAGAACCTCCAGTACATAGTGTTGGTATCATTAATATAACACCTTTAAAATAGTAAGGATTAAACACGTGATCATTTTGTCAGGGTAACCTATTCCATATTAGGATTATGAAAAGATTCTTGAACATATTGTAAATTTATAAGATTTTCTGGTAATAGGAACACCCCCAACGTGTTTAATGACTTAGAACACCCATTATATAAACACATTTGAGACCCTAAGATCAATTTCTTATAAATCCCTAATTGGGAACCTGGAATTAGAAATAAGGTTTATACCTTTTTATGAATATGGGATTCATAGGAATTTTCTATGAAATGAAGATAGTGAACCGGTAATAAGTGATAGTGAAATCATAGATGATCCCATAAAATAAACCATTAAAAAGAAACAATAATTGTAGACCTAGTGTGAAGGCATGTAATGGATGAATAAATAAATCATTATTGATTTGGAAGACCCTCTCTCCTTAATTTGAGGCACCACACATTATCAGAGTGATGAAATCTAAGATAGATCTGAATATCTAAAATAAAAAAAATACAGTTGATCAATTATAACTACGGTTCCCATGGGATAATTCCATCCACAATATGACAAGACCATATAAGTAATATATTTATTTAATGAATATAAAAGAAATTTTTGTTACATGTGTGTATCTGATTGAGAATGTATCATACAAGAAATTAGGCACTAATCAGTGACCCTATTACTTGTTGTATTAAAGATAGAAAATACTAATCTCATAAAAAACACCTTTTCCTATGGCCATGTCTTCCAAAAAACATCATTGGAACGTCTAATATGATATAAACCATGGAATGTCTCCAAACCAATTCACAACCCAAAACCTTCATCATCAATTGTAAAATGAAATTTTTTTGAATACCACTAATGTGGTATAATATAATCCCATGAGGTTCTATGTGAGTGCCTCCAGTTTCAAAAGATGATGTGTTATGTTGCATTCAGAGAATGTTACAGTGAACCAGAAACACTCATTGACACCTCTAATAACATTGGAATATTTTTCCCAAAGTACGAAAATTAGTACCTTTCATATTTAAGATAGGTGGATCATGGAATTAACTGATGCATCATTCTAGTTTAGGAGTTTTTGAGAATGGATCATACTAACCACTATCACTAGAATCATCCCACACGTTTCCCTTATTATCCTACTGAGGGAATCACCCAACACATTTCCTCCACGGATACTCTTGAATGTGTGATAATGAAATCATGAAAGCAATGAAATGGTGTTGGTTATAGGGAGTGGGATCATATCAATTCTTCCTATAAAAACACTTAAAAACATATTCAGGTGGTTTCATATGGGCATGATCATATACCAACACCATTTGATCAATCCAGAATGCACATTACTATAGTAATAATTATGGAAGAATGTATCTCTTTCCTCACACATGAGACCAATAAGAATATTTTTTTGGAGAATTGATGAAAACAGTGGTCTTATATCCTCATATCAATCATATATATCTTCCAGTACATACTATTGATTGAAAATGGATAGGCCCACATTCATTTGAAAAAAATTCATAAATTCCCCTACATTATAAGAATATCAAAATAACTACATCCAGATATTCGGATAGTAGAATAGATTCATGGATTAGCATATATTCCTACCCGGATGACCATAGTATCAGGACACTCTGACCAGTATAAAAAGGATTCTACTCTGATTTAAGTGTGTATTCCTTCTCTCTTCCAGGATAATTATAAGCATAACTAGGTAAAGGAAAAGTCACTAGAAAAGGATAAAATATACATTCCAAATGGAGATAACCATGTGAGAGTAGAACATGCCTTTGGATTGGCATATATAGCAGATGAAATATGCCAGATGAATACCCCTATAACACTAGAAAGGGATCATATTATGCTCTATAAAGGGACCACAAATTGGGAGTGGAAAATGACTAAGTATATGTTCATATTAATATTGAAAAAGATAGGTGTTATACTATAATGGAAAAAAATTTGGTTCATATCCATAATGCAAACATGGATCACCGTGACAGAGCAGTGCATCCAATGAGGGAGGTTCATAGTCCTATTAGTGAAGCTATTTGAAATATTCTAGCAACTAAAAAGATCTATGATCATATCCACACATTGGTCGATGAATTAATACACCAGTTTCTTTCAGAGGCTATACAATAAGAGCCTCATAAAACTTATACCATTATGGTGGTCTATTTTTAAATTCTTTTGGGGTGATCATATTTAAACTGGGATCATATCCCCACATCATCCATGGTTGATGGAAATATTCAGGATACCACACATAAGTAGGCTCATATTCTGACTGAAAACATAGTATATCATTGGTATAATCCAGTAGATTCTCATAAGTGACACCATATTCCCACATCACCCGATCTATATCTACATATTTAGAAATATATCATGGATAAGGATCATTTAATTGATCAACCACAAAATGATGGTCGAAATATTCCTTCCACTATGTGGAATGATACTCATGTCCCTAACCTTCTCAATTATAGTTTCTTTCATGTTTTTCAATGCATATATGCAACACCTTAGGGTTTTGATGACACTTTTACAGATGTAGAAGGTAATAATTATTGCAATAGACCTACTTGTCATAGTTTGGATACCTATCACATAGACTCTACTCCTAAAATCCTTAATGGACAACCTCCCAAAAGTTATATCTCCCCAATATAAAGAAATAATTCTCTTTCCCAGAAACCTCCATGCAGGGAGGTTCCCAAAACACATAGTCATTTGTACAGAGACATTCATGAAACCCCAAGTTAAAAATATATTATACCCTTTCAACAACAATAACCTACTCACAATGACAAATAGAAGACTATGAGAAGAATATTATGTGGTCAAAACCAGGTGAAGGAATGTAATTACAATGAAAATGAGGCCAACATATATATATGGGGAGATATTTCCACAGATAACCAACCCACCATGTTCTATCCCCTCACTAAATTCAACTATGAGATCCCATATGAGAAAGAAAATGAGGCCATTCCTTATATATTGCAAATTTTGTTTAGATATTGAGCACAGTTAAAGTCATGAAACCCACGTATCTAAGACATGGGGTTATACTTAAAAAGAAAATTTGATTTTGTTTTCAACATGATATGGTCACCTTTTCCAAAGCCCGAAACCATTGAATAGAAGTGAATGATAATCAAACACACAATTTTTTATCCACATCCTTAATACACTTAGGCGACTGATTTTCGGATCCCTATCATATGTACATCTCTAGGTATGGGGATAATATGTAGAAATTTACTACAATGTGTCTCCTTAAGATCCCCCACATAAAGCGTCCCATAACATAATATCCTATAGATAGATCTACAAAGTGGTTATATGATATCCATTTTGTCACTACAAGGAAATTCCACCACATTAATTTTGTAATGTCCTCATGAACGGAAGGAGGGAAATGACACCAACTTCATAAACTAAGACCCTAAAAAATGGGGACACATTTCAAAAACAGAAGCCAATGTTTCATCCAACCCAACAACTTCACATAGAGAATACCCCCATCACAGGCTTCCATTTCATCCAAATAATACATGAACCTACTTGCACCAAAATAAACAGGTGGCAATAGAAGTGTCCAAAATAGACATCCAAAAGTGAACATACCACACTGGGATAAGGAAATATTTACCACCAAATAGATCATTAATACTTATGGGGATTCACTACTTATTGGTAGCATATGAAAACAAAACTGTTTCCCCCATGGATGGGGGTATTGTTGTCACAATCTCCATCACAACATTCATCACACCCTAAGAGGGTCCTATATAAATCAACATGGGTCTTAGATAAATTCCACAACATAGGGATATGGGAATTTATAACTCATTTCTCATACCTGGAGATATTTTACCTAGGACTGGAATGATTAAATCCTCAACAGTATAACTGTAAAATTCCATTAGTGGCCCCGAATTGTCCCCATCCTAAAGGGATAGATTAATTTTCAACATCTTCACTATAATAGAAAGAATTAGTCTTCCCTATGTTTTGAGGTAAATATTTATGATTGGAATCACATCTATTCCTCTCACAGTATGACAATCCATTTATATTTTGGTCTTGTTTGGAAATCATTATAGAAAACTCCATGGAGGTCACTTTTCATAGACATAGATGGATGGGGTGTATAAAAAAAGTAATCATACCCTATATGGGTCATAATATTAATTTCTATAATATGGATATGAGTTACCAAATCAAACATGATAGAAGAATTATAGAATAACCCTATTATGCTGAGTGTAATGGGACATCTATTATTACCTTATACACCTTAGTCAATTTCATCACCGTCAACATAATAGATAATGTGGATATAGATGGAAATGTTGAGGGAGTAAATGTGGAAAACATACATTGGGATGATTGTGATATGGATGAACCAATTGAGGATACATGTCCATGAAACTAGGGGTGAATCTGAAACATATCACCTCTGAATATTCAGTATCCACCTCTATGGTGTAACCATAACAATGTTAAATGTAATGAAGTGGTTATATCCCACTCATCACCCAGAAGAGATGAAATAATTCCATGGTAGAACATTTGGCACTGTATAATAATGAGATACAAAATATTAGACATCTCAATGAGAATCTATAGAATTGAACATGACCTATATGTATTATCTTTATGAAGAGATAAATATCCCTCAAACCACAAATCAATAATTATCTGATATTCCAACAAAAGAAATATCTAAGAGTCAGGTTGGCTCTAGATCTCGGAATATAGTCTATATAATCAGGGAAATATAAGATGATCATGACTTCCCTACATTATGGTGACTACCCATCACATGTTAGGGTTATCAGCTAGTCTTATAACGGTTCTATATTGAGATGGAGATAAATTCATTACCTGTTCATCAATCCATTCCCGCTCTATATAGATGCGAGGAGGAACAGACAACAGTACCTGTAAAAATGATCAACACCATTGAATCTGTGGCTGCTAAAAAGAATCCATGGAAGGTTGAAGTGAACCAATGTTTCTTGAAAATAATTAATATCTTAAGATGGTGGATGAATCATTTTCCCCACTATATTTTTTCAATCCTACCATCTCCACATTTAATGAAATGAATTATCCTAGATAGTTTCTCATACACTTCTTAACCAGATGTAGTCCAATGATGGGCCCTCAATATCAGTAGGATGAGAAAATGATGATACTATTTCTACAAAATATTATATGGGTATCCTTTTTTGGTATATTATTCTTCCAGAAATACCCATTTTAGGATAAGAAGACCTTTATTGTCAATTACATTACATGTTCATCGCTACACTAACTAAAAGGGGTGATTTTTTTACCATAAAAACTCTATGAAATGAAAAATCATGAGAGTTTATGATTCCATATCTAGATAAAAAGGGTTAACATATTCACTAATTATCATTTTATTAAAAGATATATATATATATATATATATATGAAATGAAAATATGAGGGATGTGCTATAGAAACATTTGATCTAGATAAAGCATCCTAGATGATTCTGTGAGTTTTCATAAATGGGAAAAAAATTTAACGACTCCAATAATTGGACAAGAGATAAATCTCAACAAGTCCCCTTGGTATTGGTTAAATGTCATGTTAAGGAAGATAATTACTTTTTACCCTCATATAATAATTTTTAACTATTTATAATCCATGGAAAACCCTAAATTGTCCTGTAACTACTGTCTAGTGGAAGAAATAAAAAAACATCCCTTAGCGAGAGGAAAAATGAGATTATGACCACCTAGGATTTAAGAATTGGATAAATAAACATTTATACTTACTACAATGTTCTGGACCATTGATATATTCAATCATTAATAGAAAATAACCATCTTGAGTTACCATAAACAAGGAAATCCAATGACTTCAACCTCACTAATAATCCCTAATACATATCCTTCTCTATAAGGTAGGTTCACACCATCTACGATTACATCAAATTCAAATACATCTTCTAAAGAGTGGGAAATTTTGGAAATGTAAATCTTGAAAATTCATAAAAAAGATTAATTTTGTATTGGTTCCTATTAGAAGAAGTTGATGATTAGAAATAACATCCCTCCACGTATGTAAGAAGTTCAATAACTAGATGACTCAAAATACCATCGACCGAGATCATGCTACCCTGAGAGAACAGCTTCAAAAACCCATAATGATCCCATAACATAGAGTGGTGATATCGAATAGTCTTATATGTCACACACATAACCATCTTACATTGGAATATGTAGAAAAGTAAGAGTCTTATTTAGCTAAAACATAATCTTTGACCCTTGAGAACTTATTTCCTACAATTACTAATGCTCATGCATTACCCCACCAAATAAACGTCCTAAAAAACAATTATTTGGTTCTATTAATTTAATAGAATTAACAGACCCCTTATCTGATGAAGAATACACCACCAAATATGAGTCCCTTATACAAGACTTAGAAACTATAGGATTAATGCATAGGTGAATAGGACAAAGGGGATAGTGTGGGCATCGTCGAATACAATATATTGTTCTGATCCCTAAAAGATATATATATATATATATATATTCATCTAGGACCCACAGTGAAGAACACTAGTATGCACAATGGAAACCTGATGGTTACCCAACTCCCTCTAGTAGTTAGCCATGACTAATATTGATACATGTTATTCTTGTAGGGGTTAAATTATCTGACAGTTCTAACATAGGGGAAGGGCAACACAACCAACACCATTAGAATAAGATGCTCCGTAAACATCTATTCAACCACCAAACCCATCCATCAAAAACAGCTTAACTCCCAAATCACATAATAGGTAGGGACACCATAATGGGAAGAGCCTACCCCTATCTCAAATGTATTAAAAACTGATATAGTTGGATATTTTCACTTTCAAACTCTCAATATTGGATATGCTCAAAATTTCAATAAAATATAGAGAGGAACTCATTAACTACACCTAATGTACCTAATAATTTTAGATATAAGTCTTGGATGATATGGTTTATTGAGTGGATACTCTAATATTATAATTATAGATACCCATTTATTTCATAGAGATTGATTAGGATGAAATCGTCCAAGGAAATGTCATACCCATATATGTTTCAATTATGATCAATGATGTCGACATATGAAGCGATATACTTCACAATGGTTATGGGATCAACCTCATCCCATTCAAGACCCTTCAACAGTTTTTATATATCATGGAATATTTATGTCCTATAATGGTAACCATTCATGTGTAAGATATATGTGAGAAAATTCATCTCAAGAAGATCATGTATAATGGTCAGTTCGGTGATCTCATATTTAATTTTGAGTATTGGGTAATCAAGAAAGGCATAGAATATAATTCAGATCTCAAAATTCATTTCCATTATAGCCACATGGTGGTACCTTTATCGTATAATTAATTTCTGAAATACCTACTCGATGAGAAGGTTGTCATACTTCATACTAACTATACCCCATTTTAGTATTTTGAATATTTATATGATGAGGTAGGATTCAATATTAGGTTAGTAAAAAACCAACAGTGGATGATAATATACAATTCGAAGCCCAAATATTTTGAGGGACATCCCAATAAAACAATGAAGTATGGTTTATAGTGATTATGTGCATCTGATAAATCTGATTGAGGTGGTGGGATTCATCCCAGATATCAACGATCCATCTATCTCTAGTTAAGGTATACAAGGAAACAATAAATTACCAAATCTCTCTTTAATGACTCTGTCAGTTCTGGTATACAATGTATCTTTGCATGGCCTCTATGATTATGAATGTGATACAGACACCCTAATATTACCATCTATTAATAATTAAACCCCACACTCTCAAACATTGAGAAAGACGAGTATGAACATAGGGATAATCTTTCTTCATTTGAGGAAGGTGTTGACACCACCTTAGATGAGATAAGGTTGGTGAATCTAAGAATAGAATATGACATGAGGTCAATATTGATTATGAATTTTAGTCCTCTTGATGAAAAAGAGGTGTAAATTTCATTTCTAAATAAACATCGATATGTGTTCACAAGGAATTATTTAGATATTCATATTCTAAACCCCAATGTTGTTACACACCATTTGGGCTTACATGGTGGCCATTAAGTCATCATGATGGTATACGAGGCTATGTAAACCTTTAATTATTATAATATAGATACAAATTTTGATAGTTGTTTTGAAGAAAAATTTATCTTTGAAGAAAAATACCTAATATGGATTTCCAAAATCATCCATGTTAAGAAAAATAGCATGAAAAGTCTAGTATGAATCAATTTCAAATAACATAATAAAAATTTCTTGATGGAGATATTCCAAATGCCAATCAGAAAACAATTTATCGATGCAACTAGTATCTTCTAATCCCATTACATCATGGAAGATAATTCATAGTACAATAAAATATTCATAGTCCCTGATGATGAGTAATCCACTATCATCAGAGCACCCTAGAGGATCTATTTATACCGGGTAACTACCTTTTTATTAAGTTAAATGGTGCTACATATAAACATGATATGAATAATATCATTATTCCCAGCATGGGATGAATATAAAAATTTTAATTCAATGGAATAATAATCTATTCTTGATTGCGAAGTTATCAAATCATAGATCTCCAAAAATCTTAGAAAATTTGCAGCAATATTTTTTGAAGATGATCCCAATGAAGTATAGATTTTGTATGACATTAGAATATTTATAATGATACATGGTATTTCACTATGGAATTGAGTTTTCCCTGAAATAATAGTCTAAATATAGTATTTTAACCCCATAAAAAACAAAAATAACTCATGGCCTCTCAAGGAAAATCACTAAAATTCAACATCCCATATATAATTTGGCTAGAAAATACTCATCTTCACCATTCCAATGATGAATTGAGTAACATTAAACTATAAATATGATCTCTAAGATTCATTTGGAATTATCAAGTAATACCAACTACACCCATCGGTGTTTATGTCACTACTGAAGGGATTTCCAATCATTATATATGTGGCATCTCTGGAACAATCAATTTGAGCTATCCTAACATAGAAAATTTTTACAGGGAATGAGAACAATCATTATCACCTCAAAAGAATGATGCAAAAAAATATGACAATATTTTATGATATAATGATAAACATATTCATTCATATTTGGGAGGAAGAAGTAGAGACATTACACAAAGAACAATAATGTCCATTGGGTATTTTGTATTAACTAACCAATATACATCCATTGTTGTCCAATGTTCAATGGGGATTTTTCCTAATGGGATATTATTTAGTAGTAGTTTGAAACATAGTTCATATTAAATAATTTAGTGATAGGGGATGAAATGGATGACTTATTTGCGGTATGTCCCAGTTGTAAAATTACACCATTAGATAATGGATTTATATGGAAAGAGTTTTTCTATACCAATTACTCACCCCAAACATGGGAGTTTCATTTTGATTGATCATCATTAATATTGATTAGAAAGAGGATATAAAACCCATTTCTCAGTCTATTTGTCCTATGGATTGTATTTGTTTCTCTAAAAAAGTAGTTTTTCCTCCGTCATTTGAAATTTCTGAAGGATACAACAATGACGGTGTTGAACACCAACCCTCATTACTTGATGGGAATTATCCCTATAGCTACAGATATCCTACATGAATATAAAATGAGATTAATATCATGTAACAAAGGAGATCAACGGCGAATTTGTCATAATAATGATGAATTTTCTCCTCTCATCTGCTATGTTATAAAACTAATTTCAGAATTCTCTTTTGATCTTATGTCAGATCATGTTAATAAATAAAATATATTTTGATACATATCACTATCAAATATATCAATAATTCTAGAAAACCTTAATCGGGATGTTTTGGTATTCCACATTACACATCAATGGATTATATCCTTTCTCATTGACCTTGAAATGGAAGAAATCAATCATATCAACCCTACCCCACTGTGTGATAAAATGATGTCCAAACATATATGGATGTAGGACATAATGGATTATCATAAAAATGTGACTTTCTTAATTGAACAATTTGGATGAGGATAAAATCATTGTTGAGTAATGAACATTTCTATTTAGGATGGTCTGGATGAGAAAAAATTCATTTATATGTGAGGATTTCATAGAATCTTCTATATATATAAAGAAGAAAAAAATAAACTTAATGTAATGGAATATTTCTTTTTTAGTTCACACATCACTCATCAATATAGGATCTATCTCTCACAATAAATCAGAAGTTTAGGATAACATTGGAAAAAAAATCTATACTAAGTGGAATTCACCAATAAATTCCATGCATGCCTAATTAATTAAAACACCATCCATCAACCCTTGGAAAATATTCATAGTGAATTATATTGTTTTTTGTTTTCTGTATGGGGGAAGGATGATGTGGGTTAATATCCCCTAGTCATAACATAATATATTATGTACATCCTTAAAAATACTGACATATACATTAAATGTTCTTATGAAATAACCCTCAAGGAAGTAGGGACAAAGAATATCATTATCATCATAATGTCCAATATCAAAACTTGATTCAGAGTCCCTCCAACAATATTGATAGAAAGTTACACATAAATTTGTTCAACAGAGTTTAATTTTTTTTACTAGAAGTAAAACAATGAGTCTAACTATTCACCATTCTATCATGTAGTAATGAATGTAAAAATTGAGGCCTTTAAAATGACTATGTCAAATATTCTAAAAAACAAGGAAATTAAGGAAAGTAATTCCTAGATAGGGAGGATCGTATATTCTTTATGGTCCTACCATACCACCATTCGTATATTTACCCAGGAAAATTCATTTTTATTATTGTAAATAATCGAGGAAGTGTTTCCCAAAGAAGTTTAATTATCCTCACATAAAATAAATTTCTTTTGACAACTCTTAGACTATTATCAGTTACAAAAACTAGCTCGATGAATTAGAATGACCTGATGATGAAATGTTGTGTACACTAAAAAATCATGATGTTTATCAGAATCGGAAAATTGGAGCCTTCAATAAAAAGGTTTTCCACAATTTATTTTTTCAAATAGAACTAGTATTTCCACTTCTGTCCCCATTGATACTTATAAATAATACACCAAATATAGAACCAAATTGGGAATGGAGTTACAATATAAATAATGTGTATCCCTGTGGAAATTACTCTCTAGACACTACAGATAGGTAATGAGTTACTCCCACACCAATGAAGGGTTTCTTAAGAAATACACTGCATATCCATTTTGAAATCCCCTCACATCATGACAATATGATGTTAAATGTTATAGATTAAGTCCCAATAGATAGACATTAAACATCATATTATCTATTATCCGAGTGACATGATATTAAATTTTTAGACATGTCCACACCACATGATGTTGAACTATACAAAATACTTCCTCACCTGACAAAGATAATCCCTTAGGGGAAATCATCTCACAAATGATACACTAAACAAGAGATATATCTATTTAGAAGTTAAAATATGTTCACCCTCCTAGTGTGAAAGTCGTATCCTCATTGGGAATCCCCCCATTGAAGAGATATTTAAGGCTCCATTCCCACAATTATATGTTACATGTTGATAATAAGAACTATGTTCATTATATAGCTTCAAAATTACTACATTTTCCTGTTAGTTCACCTACAAATGTATCACATGAAATTACACTATGTAGACTATTTCCTTGACATATGATGTTAAACTGCATGGCATACAGGTTTTCCACATGATGTTAAATGAAACTATTTTTAAAAAATAAGATGGATTGATTATCTATCAAAAGAGATATATAGAAATTTCTAGATCATATATCATGGCCCAACCTCCACAAGATACAAAATTCCCATGTCAATTCCATTAACCTCCTCCATGTGGTGAGATAAACATTTTTCATTACTTGTATCTCACACTAAGCATATCCCATGTTGTTTTGTGAATTTTAATGAAGGCCTCTACACATAACTGAGAAATATTAGTTCATGATAGGTTTGGAATTGTCTTAGATGAAATAAATTAAAAGTAACACCATGAGTCAATGCTGCATGGAGTTAAAATCTTTGTTTAATGTCTATTTCATGTCATAAAACTACACATTATTGTAGAAATTTTCTAAGAGGACCACTATCATTATAATTTTTTCCCTAACAAGCCTCATTTTAAGAACATGAATTTTGTTGATTATAATAATGGGAAGATATGTAGTGACACCCAAATCACTAATATTGGGTGTAAATATAGTAATAAATTGGAATGGTACACCAATAAACCATATTTTATGATCTTTAATTTTTTTGATTCTTATCATGAGAAGATACATAGTGAGACCCACATCCTTAATATTGTATGTAACTCCAACAATAAATGGGAATGTTGTCGCAATCTGTATATGGATCAGAGATGCATGGAGAGTTTCCCATTCAAGAATTACATGTGACTTTCTTCTTTTCATCAAAGGATATGCAGTGATGCTCAGATATCAATCATGGTTTCAGTTGTAACAATCGATGGGAAAAATTAAACCCTCTATATATGGGTTAAAGCAGTATCGAGTGTTTTCCATTCAATAACATTGTGTGGCTTGATTCCTTTCACAAACATGATACAGACTAACTCATGGATATCCAATCCTAGTTCAATCTGGCATAGTCTATGAGAAGAACACCCCATACATCATATGGTTCAAACTTATCTACATAGTTTCTCATTTAGGAACTATGTGTGGTTTGAATATTATTATCCTCAGATACCTATAGATTCTTTGATATCCAATCATGGGTCCTATTTTAATAATAAATTAGAACAATTGCCATCCTAGTGTATGGTCTAGACATATATAGAGATTTTCTTGATCAATAACTATGTGTGGATTTATTAATGTCATCACATGATATGTATGAATTCTAGAATCTCTAATGTTGGGGTTATTAGAAACATATTGAATGATAAAATAAAATTTAAACCACTAACTTCATATGCACTGGACCTATGTGGCGATCTACATGAGTTCTACTCCCACATGAGAGAGTTGACTATGATGTCGTCACATGATTCTCACCCTAAACATGGAACATGTGATCATAGGGAACCTAGAAAGAAACTATAGCTGATAGGACCAAGATGCACCACATATTAGAATCCATGTATTAGCTTCATGATGATAAACTACACTGAAAATTTCTTTATGTTGAACCGATCATAAAATTATCATATACATATATTTAAATAGGTTCGAGTCATATATGTCCATTCATCCTACCTACGATCCAGATCTATATTTATCACTCTTAAGAATGTGAAAAATTTACGCAAGGACAACAATATATAGCTACCCAACAATAATCTTATATGTGGAAAAAATGTACCCTATATCAAAAAACCCCATGAAATGGATTGTTTCCCTAATTTTATATTTTAAAATTTTCACATCAGTTACTATAACCTAACCACATGACACAAAAATATACGGAAAATGTCATTATTTCATGAAATTAATCTTTACAGAACATATGTTCCCACTACATGATGTTATAATTTTCATGCCATCAACCATCATCACACTTTATCAATGGATTACTAGAACCAAACCATAGTTGACCAGAGAAAATGGTGATTCTATCATCTTTTAATATCCTCATCCCAAAAATAACACATAACATATGGAACCACTAGGGTTATGAGAAATATTTCATGGACCTTATAATGGAAAAAATAGAGATATATTCTTTACAATTTTTCCTATGTATATGGCCTTTAACATATCATTTGGAAAAATCCTGGCCCATAGAGAATGGATATCTGATCCTTGTGAACCTCACATTACTATGGAAAAAATCAGTTCCATAGGGTGTTTTGGGCCACCACTAGATTTTTTTCCAATATCAATACTCATGGAATGAGAACATTGATCCATTATTAAATTTTTTTAATATAAAACTCAAAAGTATGTTGAATTTTCCTAGATCTAGGATATCAAAATTAGGTTATTTCCTAACATTACCCTATACACAATTCATGTACATCACTAACATAAAACTACATGCATATTGGACAATATTGTATGATATTACACATTATCAGTTGATGGTATAAAACAAAAGAACCAACGATTATATTAAAATAGACCTATTATTTTGGAAGAAAACTTTTATAGGGAGTAATGAAAACTTTCAAGCCTATGCAGGCTAAAGAAATCATCTCCATAGTTTAGGATGAATTTAGAGCATAAATGAACAAGTCCTAAAGCTCGTAGGGTGAAATTTATACACCTAGTACATGTAAATCCTTGATCACTACACCCTCGCGTACAAGAAAAATTTAATGTTAAGGTGTTTTATATTTCTTCACTGTTACAATGTTTTCACTAGGTGGGGAGAAAAAAAATTTGGGTCCTTAAACACATCATGAATATTATGTTTTATATACAAAGCCCCAATTAAATCAATACGGTTTATATTTTTATAATTATGTCATATAGTGTAAATCACATAAAAACAACAAGAGAACACAATAAAAAACCAATAAATGAATAATGAATGAAATATGAAGTATTTATAAAAATCAAGCAACCCAAACCAAGGAAATAATAACACGGCCTTTAAAATAGTAATATGACCCTAAAGAATATACATATGGACAATAGAATAAGAAAAAACTGATACAAGTAGAAATAAAATTTAGGTATCTTATAAATGGAAATTTTATGTAGTTATATCAAAGTACAAGTAAATAAATATTTTTAAAATGATAATTTTGTATGCAGATATTTTTATAAAAAATAATATTTTATTTAAAATTTTCTAGTTTCCAAATTGACTTAGAAGAGAAATTATTTTAATAAAATTCATTCATATATTAATATATATTTTTCCTTATGATAATAAGATAAGTTAATTAAACCTTAATTAATTTGGTCAATGTGTTAAAAAATCAGTTATAATTATAAATGTAGTAATTTCTAAATAAATGATAATATTAAATAAAAAATAAATTCCATGTGTTTAGAAAACTATTATCATAAAATAGAGGTCATTTTTTAATTATATATTCATTAAATGGTATGTTATAATTTTTAGGATTTTTCCAAAAAATTTGATTTTTTTATGAATTGTGAAATATGTTAATTTGTGGTAATTATCATTTTAATATAGTTATAAGAATTTTTGTGTCATGCCTGATATAAGAACACATTAGTTCTAATTAACATGAAATAGATAATTTATTTTTTATAGTAATCCACACTATTCGTAGTCTTGACACAGAAAATGAATCTAATGAATAAAATAATCAAATAAATTTTCACTCCCAAACTATAAATACTATCACTCAACACCTATTATCCTCATGCAAAAAAAAATCCATTATTCTTGATAAAATTATTCCCAAAACTCTTCTCATGTATTTCCCCCATTTCATGGATCATTTTTTCTAATTAAAAGTCAAAAGTCATGTTCCTCAAGTAAGTTATCAATGAGTATACTTCATGGGATAAAAACACATTCTTTTTTTTATTTCTTTTCAATTTATTTTCCTTTATATTTCTCTCCTCAACTCCCCTTATCCATGAGACATGGTAAATCTATTATATTTTTTTTCCTAGAATTTTGTTTGTTAATTGGACAACACATTAACATTTCCTTCCCCCAACAATTTCTCTTAAAAATTAAAACACTACCTATCATGTGTTAATTCATCACATTCAAGGAAAACTAGTTTTTAGTTTCCATTATACCCTTCATTGATTGACATATAAACATTTTTATCATAAAAATAGATTATTATATATGTATTTAATCTTATTTTATGTTCATATAATAATTATATATAAATATTTTTGATTAATAAATCAAAACTATTTTGAGTTGATTGAAAAAACACTAAAATAATCTAAATTGTTATCATTTATGTTTTATCTAATGAATCATCAAAACATCTTGAAAAAATGACATATAATAAAATTTAATATTATATAATTTCATTAATAACATATAATTTCAATTATGGATAACTATTATCATTTTCCATTATTTTCCATATATGAATACATATGGATCAATCATGAAAAACAAAGTAAACAAACACCCAAGGACAGTTTGATTGAGTATCGTAATTCATAAAAAAACCTACATGAACATAATAAAATTATAATAAACCAAATAAATGTTAATTATACTTGAAATTAAATTATTAATAATTCTTATTTGATTATCAAGGATATTAATTTGAAAGGCATAATAATTTTGGACCTAAGCTAAGGGTTTGTTTTTCTGGTTATGCTTTATCTCATTATACCCCAATGTAATTATTTTAATATAATTATTCCAAATTATGTACATATTTTACAAAAACCTAAATATTGATAATTTAATCCATATTTTATGGGGATGTACATGTTTTAAAGAGCTTACCTTCTCAATTCTTCCATATAAGAAGGATAGATTAAAGCAAACCTCCTATTATCATACCCTTTTTCAAGTGCAGAAAACAATATGTTTTAAGAAAGCATTATTTTTATAGAACCTATTATTTTATCCTAAAAAACTATCATGGTTAATTTTTGGTTTTTTTGAAATATTTATTCCTTTTTCTTTTAAAATACTAATTAAACGTTTCACTCAAACTGCACTAATGCGTCTGGTTTGAAAAAAATTTTAAAAAATAATTTTATATGTTATTACTAGAGTTTGACATAACTTTTTATGTTTTATGATTCATTTCCCATATTAATTTCAATGTATGATATAAATCAATCCTTTCATGGACACATTTATTATACACAAATTTTTATTCCTTATGAAATGGTTAAGATACCCATTCCATTCCATGGGTATCCTTTTTGTTTATACCATATGTATGATTTATCTTGTTTAAATGTTTGTCATGAAAATGTTATGATGTGTGATCATAGAAAGAACTATAATTAAATGTTTAACTATTATACTCATGATATTTCTTGTGTAATGGTCTTTGTGGTTATCCATGACCCATGCTCCTCCATGTGCAGTGGTCTTGGTGGTTACCCTTGACTCATGCTCCTATATGGGAAATGGTCAGGGTGGTTATCACTTACTAATACTTATGTCATGTTTTATACTATTTCAACATTTCATGTATTCCTTGATTATGGGATCCCATTTTCTATATGTAATTATTCATCATGTCTATTCATTTTCCATGCATTTCTGATATCATAATGGTATTCCTCATAACACATGTGTTATGCTTTATTCTTAAGCTTACTTCCAAACGTATATTTTTATCTCTACCCATTGTTAATGTATTCCTAATAATACCATATAAATATTTAAGGTCTCAAAGGATGTTAGCACCTCATTATTAATATTAAATATTGTTTTTAAATTTCAGTTCCATTTTTACAATTTTATATAATTTATATTCTAGAGACAAAAGAAATTACAATCCATTTTTTATATTTGAAGTCTAATTATGGATAAAAACATTAAAAAATATATGTAAAAGGATTTGTTCATTATTATTGGTATCAGATAATAGTATCTTTATTTTGGGATTAGGGTTAAAAACCCTTATTAATAACCATAAGGATAATTTGATCACCATGGAAAAAGATGATTAAAACACATGGAATCTCAAGTTTGGATACACTATTAATTTACATGTTTCTCTGGATATTTTCGAATTATTAATTTTATATTCTTATTTTCTATGTATTGAAGCCCCTCTAATTATACATTATATTACACATTTTATGGATAGAAATATGAGAATGCTTTCCAACAGTCGATGTGATATGCAATGTGAATGATTACCCAAATGAAATGCCAAATCATATGGGAATAGGTTTTCAAATATTCATGATAGTACATGGTCAATTAACTCAAGTAATAAATAATAACATAAATCACAATGGAACTACCTCCTTCTCATGAGAGATATAAAGTTTTGGTTGAATCATTTCTTCTTCAAACTCCCCATGTATTTAGTGGATCTTCAAATCTTGTACTTAAAGAACAAAGGATTAACTCGACTAAGAATGTATTATTTTTTCGTCCATTGCTTAGGAAACGAAATATTTGTGTTTCTGGTCTATAATTTTTATGAGGAATACTATTAGTCATAGAAAATTATCAAGAACAAAAATTCCAAGGATGAAATTGATTCCATGGATTGGGCGGAATTCAATAAAATATTTTTCAATAAATATTTACACTAAAAACTCTATCTCAAGATGAATTGACATTTACTTAAACTAAAGTAAAATTATGATGAGTCTAATAGGATATTTGAAGAAAATGTCACAAGGTTTTCATAATATGCCCCCATATTTTTCATTAACACTGAATTCAATGAGGATATCTTCTTTTTTGGAATAATGATGAGTCTACAAAAATTATTAGAGATTTGTGACATCAATAGATATGAGGATATTTTATATTATGAAATTATGTTTGAAATTGTGATTAGGTACTATCAATGGTCTCATGGTCCTAGATATAAAAAGAAAAAAATGGATTTAAATTTGGGAGGACAAATAGATAAATCCCATGATGGAATGAAAATACAATAAACCACGGGTTGAAATTGTGGGAAGAATCATCTAGGGAACTGTATAAAGGGGATAATAAATTACATCTAATGTTTAAGAGTAGGTAATATAGATAATAATTATCGAAGGGAAATGAAGAACGCCACTAATGAGGAAGATTAATGGAAGGCTTAGATCAACACTCAGTCTATAGAGAAATGGTTCAATAGCATAAAACATGGGATTTTTGTAAACAAATTCCCTAAGCCAAGGGTTTTCAAGAGAAATCCACAACATCCTCAAAGGTATTAAGGGGGTAATAAAGTGTCACTGCAACTATGGTGGATATTATATATGATGTTGTCATAAGTACACTAGTTATTTATTCAATAATATATACCATTTTATTTTATTATTGTTCTACATATTTTATTATTTGAAAGACATTAAGTAGATCAATTCAAACAGTACCTCAAATATGGAGGTTGCATTATCTGTTACAATATAAAATGGGGAAATTATTACATCCAATGTATATAACATCTCCTAATTTAATGTTTGTGGACTGTAACACCCAAAAATATTGTCTTACTTAATTTTGTGTAGTTTGATACTATATTAGATATGGATAGAATAACATTATACAAAGCCAACATCAACTGTCAGGAAAGGGATATCACTACTCACATCCCGAAGCATCCTCAAATTCTATATAGGTTTGAGGATGATGATAAATATTCATCATAATAATTATCTCAGTTGTAGATATTATTTACATATGGAAATGTATATATGTCACTAAATGATTGTGTAAAATGAGATAATCATGATTGATGTCATGCCCACTGTTATGGACTACATTGATGTGTTACCTGAAGAGTTGTTTGGTCTTCCTCATGTATGATAGGTTCAGTTCTCAATTGAACTTATTTCTGGATCTATTCATATATCAAATACAACTTATATAATGGCCAATTTTGATCTAGAATAACTATAAAAAGTAATAGGGTATTCTAGATGGGGGTTGAATACACCCATGTGTTTCAGAATGGGGAGAATTGCTCCTATTATTTAATAAGAAGAAAAAATAATTTCTTATCCCCATTAATTATAATGAGATCAACAAAATAATGATAAATAACATGTATCCACATCCATGGATACATTAATTAATTGATTAACTAATTTTGATCAAGTATTTCTCTAAGGTGGACCTTTTATTAGGATATTAGAAATTATAGGTGAAGATGAATGATATTCCATGGACTCCCTTTGAATAATGAATGGCCAATATTAGTTCCTAGTAATTCCCATCCGAATCACTAATTATTCTGAAATATTCATGCCCTTAAAGAATATAGACAGTATAGATTACCTCTATAAAAATTTTGTTACGTCTATTAATGAGATTCTGGATATAATTAATGAGTAAGGAAGAAATTGAGGATTATATGAATACTATACAAAAGAATTTTTAAGGGAAGAAACTATATGCAATTTAATGTAAATGTGTGTTGTAGATTGTGTAATTATCATTCTTTGTCTATGTTATATCCAGTAAATAAATATATATGGACCTTTCCATGATAAAGGAAATATAATACTACACCAAGATAGTATATATAACAGATATACATATTTTCCTAGGTTTAGGTGAGTATTAAAATTTATTTTTGAATAACTTCTCATGATGTTCAAACCCATTAACCATGTGGACTCTAATGGTAGTAATGTTTTTATTGATTTGTGAATTTTTATACTGCTTCAAACAATTGAAAAATTATATTGTCATTACATCATTACACACACTACAAAAAAGTGTGGAACTCATTATGGAGTAAATTTATGCTTCAATGAAATGATTAGGATGTTTAATTATGAAAAATGACAAAGTGATAACATATTCTTCAAGGTTTTATAAAATTTATGAGAATAACTATATCATGCATTATCTATATGTGGTTGTTGTGATCATTACATTAAAAATATAGAGGCATTATGTCTATAGGGAGAAGTGAGAAATATATACAGATCATAAGAGACTAAAATGTATATTCACATTGAATGATATAGATATAAGCTAGATAAAACGGTTGGATCCTATAAAATATTATGAATATTCAATCCACTACCACCATGGTAAGTACAATACGGTGGCATGTTCTCTTATTATAAATTGTCATCCATCTTTATCAATGATGAGAATTTAAAAGGATACAATAATGTTATACATAAAAAGGGTGTCCATGGGAATCCATTAGGATGAAATATCATCAATACTTTCTCAATGAATTTCTCAACAATCACTTATGGAGAAAATAAAGGATGCTCAATGAAATGATGTGGAAAATTAGAAAAAGGTAAATGTTGTTAGAAACAAGATATCATTAGAGTTCAAAATGGATGAAGAAGAATTCGTGATATTTGTGTCATGACTATATGTACCATAAAATACAAGTAAAAATAAATAAATTCTAAATGATACACATTTAACAACTATCTATATTCTCTCGTGGAGAAAAATGATCTATCAAGATCTTCTAGAGCATTATTTATGGAATTATACTTAGATGGAATACGCTGAATATACATCAAAGTGCCTGGTATGTTAGCCGGTGATGGTTGAAAGCAAGAAATCTAAAGAGATGATGTGGAAGTTATGCATACCAACATAGAAGTGGTAGAAAATAATGATTAACTTTTTCATTTTATTTTCAATGAAATAAATAGGAAACAATGTTATATGGGTTATTATGGATCATACTATAAATAAAGATCATTTTATCACAATT
This sequence comes from Viscum album, assembly GCA_963277665.1. NCBI lineage: Eukaryota > Viridiplantae > Streptophyta > Magnoliopsida > Santalales > Viscaceae > Viscum > Viscum album. The sequence continues at coordinate 1,172,974,187 of OY728153.1, read as the reverse complement.
CCAGAGGTCTTCTCAATTGATCAACAGACCTGAATATTCATCAAATAAGTGGTGTGGAATCATGGAGTACCACTATAAATTTTATTCAATTAATATCCGATCATTACCGATATGTTAGGGAAAAGTCTCCAACATGTTGTAAACACTTAGCTGAAATTTGGTATGGTTTATCATCCTCAACCTGATGGCCAATCTAAGTGGACTATTTAGATAATGGAAGATTTTTTTAGAGTGTTTTATATTTATATCATGGGGGGAAGGAAATAACACCTACCTCTGGTATAGTTGTCCTACAACAATATTTTCCACTCAAGAATCCAAATGGATACATATTAAGTCTATTATGGGAAAAGATGTAGAACACTGGAATGTTTGGATGAAGTCATTGAACATAAGCTCCTCAGACCTAAAATGGTCAAAGAAGTTATGGAATAGGTGAAAACCATTCACCATAACATCAAGGCATCCCAATGTAGAAAAAAGATCTATATAGTCAATCACTAACGTGACTTATAGTTTATGGTTGGAGACATGGTATTCCTCCACATATCCCAATGGAAGATCATTATGGGATCTTGAAAAAACAGAATGAAAATTCCACGGTACATCATCCACTTTTAGTTTTTTGATAATGTCGATGTTGTGGACGGTCGACCGACACCTACAATAATCATGTCTTATGTATATGATGTATTCCATTTATCCCTCTTAAGTAACTACATACCGGATCCCTCGTATATAATAAATTCAATTTGGTAAAGTTTGAAAATGATCTTTCTTACGAGGAGAAGCCAGGTAAGATCTTAGATCATATGGAAAATGTTATCTCAATGAGACCACTCATCATATAAAGTAACTATGGCTGAATCTTAAGAATGAAGAGGAAGCATGGGAACCAGGGGAATCAATTAAGGAGAAGTACCCTCACCTATTTTCAAAATTATTTTTTAAAATTAAATTTATGGGAAGAAATTTCATTAAGGTGGAAGAATTTAATTAACTAGAATTGTATCAATGAAATTTCCATTCTTATTACAATGTTTTATAATATAAATTAAATAAATTAACGTATAAAAAATAAAAACATTATAAATGAAGAATGATGAAATAATAATTATTTATAATATTTAATAAACCCAAACTAATGGAATAATAACTTTAAGTTTGAAATATAATATGACAATTATAATAGTAATTTGGAAAAAAGAATTGTAACCACACATTTGAATGTTTATATAAAATTTTTGTATCTTATTAATGGAAATATGATATTTTTATATCATATTATATGGAAATAAATTTTATAAAAACGATAAATTAGGTGATGGTTTTTTTATAAAATAATAATTATTTAATTTAAATTTCATAATTATTATAATGATTTAAAGGAAAAATTATTTTCGTATAATTGATTTAAAAATTAATATTTTGTTTTCTTATGATGATAATAATGTTTTATGACACTTTAATCAATTTATTCAAATTTTTTTAAATTCAGTTATAATTTTTAAAATCAGTTTTTTTTAATTAATGGTAATATTAATTAAAAATTTATTTTACCATATATTGAGCATTATTTTAAAAAATGGTGTTCAATTTTTCATTATAAATTTTAAAAAATGGTTAGGGAGATGTTTATTGATTTTTATAAAATAGTTAATTTTTTTGTGAATAGTGAAATATAGTAATTTACTAAATATAGAATTTTCATCCAAATACATGACTTTTAGGATCATTTATGATGTAATAAACCATTAGATATAATTAAATTTTACTACACACTCTCTCTAGTAACATTAATTCTAAATTTTTTATATTCTTCATCCAAAATAATAAACAAATGAATAAAATAAAAAAATAGCCCGCTCGTCCACTTTAAATACCAACTGTCACCACCTCCTCTAAATAAATCAAAAAATCCCAAATCTTAAATGAATTAATCCAATCCTCATACCATGTCTCTCAGATACATACATAAGACAATGTTCTCATTAAATGTTTAAACACAAGTTCCTCAAGGAGGTTCTCAAGGAAAATAATTTATGAGGTTAAAACCTCTTTCTTTTCCCTATAATTTATTTTCAATGTATTATATTTTATTTTAACCTCACCACCTCCCATTATCCATATGATAAGATAAATACCATAAATGATAGATTATGTAATTTTTTTCTATTAATGTAATGAACAATCCGCATTTATTTTCCAATCCCTTTTTTCTATAAAGGAGAACATCATTTGTGATGTGTTAATTTATCACATTCAATAATGTTATGTTTTAAATTTCAACAACCACCATCAAGTCTAGTCATAAATCTATTTTTATGTTCAGTTCATATTATAATATAATTAGTAAATCTTATTTAATCTTCTATAACTAGTTCATGTATATATTATCATTTAATAAAAAAACTACTTTCTAGTGATGGAAAAAATCCCAAAAAAAACTTAACTATAATCATTAATATATAATCTAAAAAATCATCATCATATATAGACAGAAAATTATATATAAGACCATTTAAATTATTTTATGTTCATTAATAACATATAATTTATATTTTAGGCATCTATTCTCATTTTACATGATTTTCCATAAATATAATGAAGTAAATCAATCATTAAAACCGAAGGAAATGAACACTCCTGAAAGATGATATTGAATCTAATAAATCATAAAAAAGACCATAAATGACCAAAATAAATTTATAATAATTAAAATACATGATAATAAATTTATTAATAATTTTATAAAATAATTTTATTTTATTATAAATGATATTATGTTCAAGTCGAGAACACTTTTAGACATAAGGTATGGTATTCGTTCTAAACCACTATTTTCTTTATTAGGTTAAGATTTATTTATATTTACCTCAATTTTAAAATTATTTATATTTATATAAATCATATAATTTTTTTATATGTTCCAAAATCACGTATCTGAAACATTTTCTCATTCATTGATAGGTAAACACATCGTTTAAAAAGGTTTTATTCTTAATTCTTCCAGATTAGCAAGGTAGATTAAATTGAACATCCGGATTTCTATCCCATTTTCAAATAAAATGAATAATTTTTTAAGGTACCATTTTTTTTATAAATTATCTATTTTTTGGATGAAAAATTATCATTGTTCATTCATGGATTTATACAAAAAATTATTCCATTTTATTTAAAAATATTCATTAATATTTTCCCATAATTTACACTAAAGTGAATAATTTATAATGTTTTCTAAACACTCTTTTTAAATGTGTTCACTTCATTTTGAAATCAATTGTCTTTTTTTATTCCTAATTTGCATTATATATTTCCATGTATTATTTAAATCCATTCTTTCATAGAATCCTTTATGATATATAGAATTTTTATGCCTTATCACATAATTAAGATACCCATTTCTATCTATGGGTTACCCTGATGTTTAAAATTTCTCTTTGATTCTTCAAAGGGATCAAATTTTCATGAACACGTTATAATTTTTGTCCCCAAATAGTAATCCAATTCAATGGTCTATGTTTAGCCTCATTATATGTCATGTGTAATGGCCTTCATGGTTATCCATCACTCATGATCCTCCATGTACAATTGTTTTGGTGGTTATCCTTAACTGATGCTCCTCCATGTGTAATAATATTTATGGTTATCCTTAACACATGATTATTTCATGTTATATTTTATTTACAAATTTATATGATTTCATGATTTCATGATCCCATGTCAGGTATGTTATGTTACCACGTTTTTATTCATGTTTCAAGAATTTTATGTCATTATATTATGCATTTTACCTCATGTGTTATGCTTTATTATTATGTTTATTCCCTTATTGGGATATTTATATAATCCCTTTTTTCATGTATTCTGTAGGATATCCCATGATTTTTCAAAGGGTTAGATTTTTAATGAAAATCATTATGAAGATTAAATAAGTTATGTTTTGATTTTGGATCCATGTTTTCCTTTTTATGTACATAATCATCAAAGACAATAGACATTACAATCATTGGTTATTATTTGATGAATAATTATTACTAAAAACATGTAAAATATGTGTAAAACTCATGGTTCATTATATTTTCCAAAAATAATATATCATCATTTGAGAACCTCGATTTACTGCAACCATCCATGGACGATGGGAAGGAAAATAGATCTATATATTTGAATGTGCTATAAACGCACAAGGGATTTGAACTACCAATTCAATAAATATTTTATCTAAAATTAGGGCTACTAGATCCATGTGATATTTATATCCCCATGGTATTTCTCATCAAATTAGGGTGTTATATGTTATCCCATTCATGATTTTTATATACCATCCTCTGGACCAGAGATCATTAGACCTCAAATTATTATCCCCATAAACAAACTATTCATGTGGATTTAATAAACTCAATGAGGTGTCCTCATGTGTTGTACCCTTTATAAAAAAATAATGTGAAAATCCATTCTGGATTGTTTTTATGACCCAATCCTTGGGACTTAGGACCACATAGCGTATGGACCAATCACCTCAATCTACTTCTCAAATTCCTTAGGGTTATAGAACACTTCTGGGATATCCCTTTATATTAAACCCAACATCATCATACAAAAATTTGAGCCTTCAAAAATCATTCATGGACTTCATAAATTTATTGGGATCCCCATTACTTGGCCATGCAAGTAAGAACTCTGACCTTAGGAATATGAACTTTAATCCTCCTGAGTCCCAACAACAATACAGCATAAATCAATACCCTAGGGTGTTTTGGAACATCCCAAGTATGTAGTCACCATTCCATATTCATCTACTAAACATTTTGGATTATGAATTACTAACCCCATATTCAACCTTCCTAGTTGGATTCATCTTCCCAAATATTAATCCATTAACTGATGTCATCCTAAAAATCATTTATGGCCCATATAAATGGGTCGGTAAACAAATATTTGTCCATTTTACCAATACATATGGATATTTTCTACCAACTAGATAAATCTCTTTCTAGTAATAAATGATCTCTAATGCTAATGATCCACATCAACATTTTGGTAGAACTCAGCACCTTATAGTGTTTAGAGACATACCTAGTAAGTCTACCAACTTATATATGTTAATAATAATGTCCTAGAATGACACCATAAGCCAAATATAATACAAAATTCCATAATAGATTTTATTGAACTACATAGAATTCATCATCACCACATGAAATTTTAAGGAATGGTGTAAGTCCTTATAACATGAAATTAAATTTCATGGATAACATTACTTCACAAATGGTAAATTACTTGAATGAGATGTTCCAATCCATAAGACCATGAATTAAAAAAATAGAAGGTCCATGAAATAATATTCTAAACAAATGTTAGTAGATATTCTGAGTTAAAGTACTAAAAACTATCACAATATAATGTACATGCTAAAATAATTTAAAATATTCCACAATAATTGTCTAGATGAAGACGGTAAAAGAACCAAATAAAAGAGACACAATTCTTAGTTGGTTGAAAAACCAAAAATGGAATCCTATGAAAATATCATGTCTCTAATCATAGAAATAATAAGAGGAACTATATTGTTAAAAAAAGAGTCTACATGATAAAAATCCATGTCTATCCCCACTAATCTTTACCTTATTTAAGCCATAGGAAAAAATTATTGAAATGTAAAAGAAAATTATGTGGATCTTGTATGGTTAATTATTTATTCCAAGGAAAAATCATGCTATACTCACTATATACACTGGAACCAACCAATGAATGATAATTCTCCATTAGGTATATATAATTTCCCCAAATTATCTGTTCACAATAGATGATCTTACAAAACATTGAGTAGGAACATCAATAATGAATCTCATGTTTATGGGAATTTGGGAGTACTTATAAAAGAAATCTAATTTTATTTAAACAATGAAATCAGATATTCTAGGTTTATATTATATTATAAAAATGATAGGTATAATTTATGATCTATTTGACGTCACACAAATAATATTTCATGAACATAAAGAATAATAGAATACTTGAAAATGATATATAATGTTTGGAATATATGTTCCTTTGATTCATGAAGAAAGAGGAATCCCCACATACCATAGTCTCTACCATGAATATGTATGTAATGGATTGTTCATGAAATTACATTACCATTACAACATGTGTTTAGGGGAGCCCATTATCTTGGACAACATTTTCTCCATGATGGAAATGGGTTGATGAAATTGATCAATAGATTTAGTTTTGACCTCTGTGATCTGCGAGAGTGCCTATGCACTAGAAACTACTACATTCTTAGACATATCCTCCATGAAAAAGATCCTCTTAGGATCTATAATTATTTCCCCTAAAATTGTAATTATATGATAAATATGAAATGTCTTTTCATAAAGATAGAAAGTTTAAGTATGTAAATGGATGATTTCAACTAACCTAGAAATGATTACATCTCGGTGAGATGACACCTCAACCATTTTCTATGAAGGTTTTTTTATAGCCTCTTCAATAATTTTTCTTTCTGAAGAGGAAGACACAACAAATAAAACCCTCAATTTGCGGTCCATCCATTGTTCCCCAAGATAGATTCCTTCCTTCACATGATCATGAAGAGTAGTATAATAAAAACCCTTATAAAAAATGATGGTGATCAGAACAAAAAATGACCCAAATGGTCCTTCAACCCTTATAAATGGGACTCTAAAATTAATTTTCAACTCTCCCTCTAGACTTACCAATTAATTAGATAATAAAATGGCATATACTCCAAATCCTGACATTAAAAAATTTGGGAAGATGAATATATACTAGGACTAGGGCACTATGATAGAGAGTTTTTATTTTGGTCTTTAAGAAAGTGGAGTCAGATCTACCCTCATTGTTGTTTGACTGGATTTGAGGAATTCTAGGGGAGGACAGGACACAAACAATCATGTTCCTGGTTGAAGGAACTGCAAGTAGGGCTGAAATGGATTATCAGTCATAGGGTATATTGTGTGGTATCATTTGGTAATAAATAGATATGATATATATTCGGAATATACAATATAAAATTGTGTATCTAGAAATATATATATCCCCAAAACCATCATTCTATGAACATGAAACACCATCCTATGATGGGTGTCTTGTTGTATCCAACAGTACTTTCTAATAATTCATTCATTTCTCCCAACAACTATTGGATGCATGAGTGGAAATAATGTTGGACAACATGGAAAAAAGAGAACCATGAGTCTAGTTTCTAAATAATTGTCCTCCTTCTTTAAGGCACACATCCATCAAATAACAATCAATTGAATACTAGTTAACATCATCTATTTATTCTAGTAGTGTATTCTACCATGCTTGGTCAAATGGAATGACTACAAGGATATTATTTGAAAGAACCGAGTCTAAATATGATGGCACATCAAATGTATCCACATAGTGATGGTTCAGTCCCTACAGTGAGTGTTATACTATTGAAATAGAATAATCACCAGTATTCATAGTAAAAATTTATTCACCTCAAGGACAACTTTGTGAGTACCAATAAGTTTTGAGAAAAAACAAATAAGTTACAAGAATGGCGAAAAATATGGAAATCGTAAATTTCAACACTATTTTTGGGTTTATAGATTACCTTGAGTTATTAGGGATTAATTAAAATATTTTTTTCAAATATATCTTCTATATTTTAATTTTTGAAAAATTATTAACATAAATACTATAAAAATCGGTATTAATGGTATTTAAAAAAAAAATATTTTATTTAATGATATAAATTTCCTCAAAATATTAAATTCATCCAAATGATGGGGTTATATTTGAAAATTACATAGATAGTATATTTAGGGATATTTTTAATTTTTATATTTAAAATAATTTACCTTAAAGAATAATCTCCATGATATCACACTAAGAGATAGAGGGGATAAATAATGTTGAGAACGAAATGGAAAGGGTAATAATATGACCTAAAATTGGGTAAATTTATTTTATGTGAGGATTTGGACCCAATTTCTTATTATCCATGAAAAATAACATTGGGGAAATTTTGAATTTATATTTATTCATATGAATTGAATATTTTTAGAGTTTTCATGAAGATACCCATATATAAATTATAAAAGGGAACCTCCTCCCTCATTTCATCATACACACGTGGAGCATTATCTCTTGAAAAAACTCTACCCATTTATCTTAAAATAAACATTATCCAAATATTTGAGTTCATGGTATTCCAGAAAGGCCAACCTTGGATCACTTTAGAAGTTATCTCAAGGATGTCTTCTAATGAAAAGGTAATCATTTTTACTAACTCATTCTATTTCATTTCATCTTTTAGTTTCTATTCAGGTTTTGATTCCATGATAATTTAATAAGTAAAATATTATTTATATAATGAGAAGTTATTATGATTATTATAAAAATAATATCTCACTATTTATCCATCCTATGAATAACAAAAGCATTGTGTGTGCGTACACACAACTTATAGTCTATATACTGTGGTGTACCTTGTTTTACATCACCATATTCCAAGGATTGTTGAATGATTGAATATATATATATATATATAATATATTTCATGATATGGATTATATATAATTAATATTTCATCCACCTTTTTACCATTTCAAACATATTAAAATGATAATGTCTGTTAAGCATAAGTACAACTTACTGTCTCCATGAAGCGATGTGATTAATTTTATGTGTTCAACACTCAAGAATGGTGAAAAAATATTTAATGGTTAAATATTATATTATTAAATTAATATTATGGGGGTTATGGAACTATATCATAAAAATGTGAATTATGACTTTCACGAAAAATTGGTATGTGAAAACATGGAAATTAACACCCAAAACAGCAACATGAATAAAATATTACTAAAAAACTTGTGAAATGATTTTATAAGTTGATGTTAAGTGATATTATAAATAGTAATAAAATTATATTATAAGTTAATAATATATATATAACTACTATATGGTAGGTTCAAACATGTATGAAGATAATTGGACCTAAGGTAAGGGTTTCTTGGCTCACTTTTAATTTTGTGATACATATGTCATATTCACCACTTATTCCTTTTCTCTAGTGTATTTTATATCCATTTATATATTATATAATGAATATCATTATCATTACTGTATATAATATTTCATTTTATGTTATTAATTTCATGGGGAATACGATTAAACTAATTACAAATGTGTATGGGTTATTTCACATTCTTGTTATTATTTGGGATTATTTATATTTATGTCTCAAATCCGGAATATTTATCTTCCATGTCCATGTCTTCTAAAAAAAATCAAAATGGTTTTAACTTTTTCCCTTAGAATTTTTAATGGATTTTTCTTACCCATGTATTACATTTTATAAAATAGTTGAATGGATTATTATTTTCATTTTCCAAATGAAGTATGTTAGGACTGTTTCGACAAAAATACAGAAAGAATGTTTTTTGATTTTATGTGGAATGATTATATTTTCCTACCGTTATGATTTCATAATGTACTTATGATTCCTTTACAGGTTTAGTAGGTTATTTTCAATGATATAATTATATTTTATTGTTTTATGGATTTTTAAAAAAATGATTTAAAAGTGGAAAGGGTATTTATCTCAAAAAAATAAATGATATTTTTAGTTTATTTTCATCTATTTCAACACCATTTGAATAATATTATTTTTAATTTATTTTATCACTTATGATATCTTATGCCATATTTTGAATGGTTTTTTTAGTTTGGATATCGATTAGTTATTTTGATACCATTCATGGTTTATGCTTAACGTATTCACATTTCATATGCTAGTTTTTAATGAGAATGTTAATGTGTTTTATAATTCACACAATTTATATGAGGAATTCATTTAACTTAGTATATTATGGTTGGGTCCCACTATTATCCCTCGATACAGTAGTGGGTATCATGAGGCAAAATGGTCTTGGTATTGGAAATGGCCTTACCCTTTTATGCTTGGTGTCTTGGTCGAAGCCTTGACAATAAGTTCATGATTTCCCACATTATGTATTGCTTAATTATGATATTATTTATTATTCCCCATGTGTTTATAAGATTATTTCTGATATCCATGGATATGTTCTAGCTGATGTAATTTTGTTAATATTTTATTTACATTCCTTTATTCCATGTTAGGTTATAGTTATTTGATTTGTAGTATGATTTTTAGTTATTTACTTTTCCATTCTTTTTTATTCTTATTTATGAATTTTTCTACCATATAGATACCCTTACAAAGTGCTAGAGTTCAATGCATTTTTTTGTCTCATTTTTTTCTAGGATTCCAAGAAGTATAATATGATGGATATTTTGGGTAATGTAAAGAGAATAAAGGTGTTTTCCAAAGGAGTTACTATGTTTTTCATTATATTGAAGTCGTAATATATGATTTTTGTTTATATATCATTTATCAAAATTACTAATCTCTTTGTTCCTTCAATATGTGATTCCAAATGTATTATGTAAATATAATAATGTAATCATTGAATAAATCCAACTAGAGTCGTGTTATTTACACTAATATCTCAGATAATGTTATTTTCCCTTGCGTATCCATTGATAGCCCCCCCAGATGGTGATATGGCTGGAGGAATTGTTATAGGGATGATAGAATATACCCTCATCAGTGACAACAAACCTAGGGAACTCTCGTTATCAGTCACCTAATAACTAATAAATTCATCCTAAATGGTCAACCCCTAGTAGAATTCACTAGGGATAGTGGGAATAATTGTTCTTCATCAGCCTCGTACTATATCAACAGAAATGAAAAAGTATTTTCTACAATAAAAATAACACAATGGCCCTCCCAATATAGCTACAATACAAACCTTACCATAATGTAGACATAATAAATCCATAATTATCCATGGAAACCTCCAATTTTCACTGATCAAACATTTTTTCACCATGGGAAAGTAGTGTATCCGAACATTTAAACATTCCACCATTGCATCACGGCCTCGAATGAAATCCTTGACCTATGTGGTGTGTAACTTTACAATGACACCATTATGATATGTAATATGATCAAATCTTTCTGAATGTTTCTTGGCTTGGAAATTTTTTCCCCATGGCTTGATTTAGTATTTTGTTCTCCTCCTGGCCATCTATTATAGAAATGAAGTTTTTATTAATAGTGAAAGATTAAATTCATTCCCAAGAACTATGTTCACTATAACCATTATAATATATCCTTTTATTGGAAACCAAAATAATTTTAAATATTTAAAATCATTGTGAAGAACTATCATGGATGTTGGTCCTATTGAAATGAGATTCTTTCTAGGCCTCATATTGTATTATTCAAACAATAGAAACCCTAATCTTGTAGGTATATATTCCCATAATTTCCTATTTTGAAAAAAATCCAATCTAGATATTAGTATAATTTCAGGAAATAACTATCTTGGAATCTCTTTCTGGGATGTCTATCTGCATATGATTATCCTCCACGGAGAATATCAACTAGAACTGGTGAGTCCATATCAAGTGATTCATAGATCGAATGTGAAGAGGAAGAGAACATTTCATATGAATACACTAAAACAGATTTTTGAACCATCACGATAAATACCATTCTCATAGAATTATATAATTATGTTGTGTAGAAAAGTCTCCTTGATATACAAATATCATATATGGTCGAGCATTCGGAAATCCCCTATTAATACCAAGCAAATGATAATGGTGACTTTGTTCTGGTATTTTCTTTTGTTGTCAATAATGTTTTGTAAAATAAGGTTTCATTTATACAGAATGTAAAATTACTTTATTTGGTAAAACATATTTCTAACATAATATTCAAAAGAATCAAAATCATGTTTCTTTAAAAGGTCCAACATATAGATAAACAGTTGGATGAAAAAATGTCTCATAATATTCACAATGAATCAAAAATGAAAAATTTTATCATTTTGAGGAGGAATATTGCTAGATGTAAAGGATCATCAAATTGAATATGGATCTTTTATGGATGATGTGATCATATTAATGTTGAATTAGAGTCTTCAGGACTATGATAAATTAATTATGATGATTATTTACTATTTTATAATTATAATAAATCATGAGACGATGGTAAAACATGTGAAGCAAGACAGATAATAGAAAGGGAGTGAAACTGATACTAACAATCATATTCAGATTGATCAGATATGGATGATGAGTGAAAAAGATGCTACAGACTGTACTCAGGAAAGTTATATTCTGAAAAATCACAGTTAAGATGAATTTCTAATAAATTATGGTTTTTGTAAATGACGGTAAGTTACAATTCATTCCGTTGTCAGTCATTTTATGCTATGGATTATCCTTAAAAATTTAAAATTCAAAAAAGAAGTCATTATACAAGATTATGTTTGTGACAGAAAAAAATTAGAGAAGTCAATGAACATCAGTATTAAGGTCATCATAATGAGTTCATCAGAAGCATATTGGCTAATTAGAATTATTATGTAATTTTAATCAGAGGATTATTTTCTTGAGATTGATGATTTAAAATAATAAAAAATAATTCAATCTATAATGTATTTAACCATTTAAAAGGAGTTAAATTTCATTTTTTCTTGATAAAGTGTTTATATAAAAGGAAATAAAAAATAACATGTCTATTAAAAGTGGATCATGAAAGGATATGAACAAAAGAGATGGATATATTGTCATGCGAAATATTGATTTTCAAATATTGTATCATTTCAATTGGGTTAGTTCATCATATTGATGAAATCAAAATGGTAAATTGAAATGGAATTGGTATTGGAAAATAAATTCTGATGAAGTGATGTTTTTTGAAGAATACTAGAGAATCATTGATGAATTCATAAATGCACATGAAATTTATCATAAATTATTTATTTTTTTACATTGTATGGGAGATAATGTGTTGGGGATTCCAACTAAAACTACTAATGTGAAACCAATAAAAGAAGAAAATATTTGTTTACTTTTAACTGACTAAATTATTTTTCAAAGAGTAAGGGAAATAATCTCTGCATTTCTAAGGAGGGAGAGAAGTTTTCATATTATGTTGAGTAAAATAAGTGTTGGATGATTGAAATGTAATAATTAGAGACAATATCACTTCTTTTTTATGTTAATCATCATATTCAGTGATCATCATATTCAGTTGTCTATTTTATTCTTCTTGTAAGGGTATTTGGTGGTTCACCATATCACGAAGGATAATCATATTGGGATCTCTGTATTGGGATTCCATAATAAGGAAGTATGTGTTTGGGATTGTCTTGATTATTTTTTTGAAGAGTCATATCTAATGTTTTTGGTAATTTTATTTGAAGAATCGGACTGGGGGATCAGATTGGGACAATCGGTCAAAGAAATTGGATTGGAATTCTATATCAAATTCCTTGAAGCCGATTACATTTTCTGGGTAGGAAATAAATTACTATTTCAAAATAATATATTTGCGGAATTTGAAAAGAATCATAGGTAAAAAGAGTTTTTTACACGACTAATGTTTTACATTATTCATGATAAAAATGGTCACACACATTTGTATTGTTTTCAAAGTGCTATAAATTTGAGAGGGTATATAATAATCATTATATTACTCCAAAACGATTTATTTCTAGTGTATTTTTTGTATTGAATCATTTCCATACCCAACCATGGATGTATATATTTATTTTGAACAATGAACCTTATAAATTAATGATCCCATGTGGATGTGTGTTGGAGTTATTTTCAGTAGTGGATGAAATCATTGAAATGTGGTGAAGGTTTTTTCATTTATAAGGAAACATAAAAGAAAATTTATCACTGATTCACCCCTCCACATATCAATCATAAAATTATCCTAAATGGAAACTTCTAACTAGTATTAGAGTGTATGTTTCTTTCTCCATTTCTTCTCTGATTAAGAATTTTAATAGGGTGAAGAAAATGGTATTCCTATTTTCGATGGAGCGGATTATCATATATAGAATTAGATAATATTTCCATATATTATTTCTATTGGATATGATGTTATTGAACATGAAACATATGGGTTCCCTCATATTGATTATAATGTCCTTTTTTGGATAAAGAGAATCTTGAGAATTATGGAAGGGAAATGATTGATTTATTACCATCACTTTCTGAATTTGGACTCCTAAGGATGAGTGATGTTTCTATAGCCAAATATATATGATATATTTAAAAAAAATATGAATCCAATAAATACATGAAGAAAGAAAAATTACGAATCTGGAGATTTCATAATATATATTTTAATATGAGTGAATACAAATCTATTTGGGACTTCTTTACAAGATTTAATTTCATTATCAGCACTATTATATGTCTTGGTAGAAACGTTATATGATTCCTTAGTTGTTGAAATGATTTTGATAATCTAGCCCTAAAATTTTGATGAAAAATATTCTTCATTAAGATACATAGATACTAAAACATTAACTGTAGTTGATATTTCTATAACTAATGATACTTATGAAATGAGAATTGGAAAGCTATTAGAAGTAAGAAAAATTATGAAAGAATTTTTTTCAGGGATACTAAGAAACAATTTCAAGTAAGATTCATATTCAAGATGAATCTAGTGAATCTGATTTTGAAAATTTGGTAAGTAAAAATTTCAATGAAATTTTCTCATTATTTTCTAACAAGGTGAAATGTCATATAAGTATATACAATGTGACAATTCCCCTAAAATGTTTTGAATGTGGTGTCATTTTAATTTTGCGGCTAGTTTTCCTCAAAGAATGAAAGAAGCTGATATTTGTAAACAATAAAAGAGGCCCTGAATATTGAGGAACAAATAATGAGATAAAATAAAAAATAACTCCCTAGGTAAATATTAAAAATTCATCAAATCTAAAATAATATTTTTATTTATTTAATGATTACAAATAAGAAGGTAATGAGTCTAACACTTAAAAATATATAGATTATGGTATTGAGAATACATATATTTCAATAATAGATGATAAGAAATGTAGAAGCATCATTATAAATAAATAAGAAACTCAACGTGAATTTCATTTTAAACTAGAGTTGAAAAAATTTCGGGGAAATATTATCAGGATTTAAAAGAAGACCAAAAAGATAGGAGATGAATGTTCATAAACAAGAAATGAAGAATGGTTTCTCTGATGAAAAGGTAAAACTGGTAAAATAAATTGATGAATTGAATAAATCTCTTGAATAAGAAAATAACATTAACTAGCAACTAAAAGTGAAGATAAAAGAAAAAGAAGAAGAGTTGGAATCTATCCAACAAAAAATCTAAATATGAAGAGAAAGAAACAAATTTCAACAAAATGATCTATGAATTTAGTAATATTTCTCATATTGGGAAACTGAATAACTATCAACAAAATTTACCTTCAAATCTTGAGAAGAATGATGTAATTGATTTTATAAAGTAGATATATGGTAATATTATATTTGTTTCAAATACCAACAATGATCGAAATTTTGAAATTTCAAATTACCCATTGTAATGAAATGTTTTATCTAGATCCAGAAAAGTTTCAAATAATTCTGAATCTATTAAGGCTAAAAAATGAAAAAGGTGATTGATAATGGACATTTTGGTAGCACCCAAAATTAATTGATGAATGTTTTTGAGAAAAATATTTATAATTCCGGTCAGTATGGATGTTTCAAAGGAAAATAAACATTCTATGGATACCACTGGTATTGAGGTGGATTTGGACACACAACTAATTTTGATTGTTCATATAAAACATTACTATTACTCCTCAAGTTATGAAAGGAATGATTTGAGGGGGATTCAATAATCTTCAATAAAGATGTATGAAATTTTTGTTTTTGAATAAACCTATGAAGGTTGTTGTGAATGTTGGAAATCGATTCCAAACATTGGAAGTTATTTATGAACGATGTGAAAAGCATGAATACATTTCAAATGAATTTTTTATCTACCAGTTCAACCAATGTTTCTTAACTCTCTGAAGCCGAATGTGAAGAATGAAAAGGAAGAAGAAAAAAATATTGTTTTTGAAACTGATTTGAATGATACAAATGGAGAATGAACATGGATTCATGATAGTGGGTGTTCTTCTCATAGGATAGGATATTTTAAATTTTATAGGAATTTGGATGTTTTTAAGAAGGAAATATTAAATTTTGTAACTATGAATCACTAAGAATAAAAGGATTCAGATCTTCCATCACTAGATAAGAAACGTTGAAATCTAAGAAAAATTTTCATATGATAGGCTGAAACACAATTTCCTAATTGTTTTACAAATTTTTTATAAGGGTAACAAAATTATCCTTAGAAAAGATGTATTTTTATAAAATGTGAAGAATATGGAAAGATAATATCAATAATTCAGTGTACAAAAGTGAAATTATTTCACATTGGTGGAATACAAAACTCTTGTTACATGAGTGTGGTATAAGAGGATCAATTGTGCCATAAAAGGATTGGAATCGTTTTTTATAATGAAACATGAAAAAATCTACAAACTTTAATAGTGTATGAGACATTTCTTATTTTCCTAGAATAATATATTTTTGTTTTACTATTTTCCAGAAATGAATGATTACAAATGTTGTGCATCAGAAAGTTGAGATTTGTTTATAAAAACCACTATTGATTATTCAATATGATATCTATGGTGCAATGAGAAAACAATCAATAATTTTATATAATTTAATCATCACCTTTATTTATGATTTAACTCACATTATTTTTGTTATTTATATGATCCAAAATTCATATTCATTGAGAATTTTTAAAATATTTATAAGGAATACTAAAAATGAATTTGGAAATTTAGTAAAGTAGTTGGGAACTCACAGTGGAGGAGAATAAAAAAGTATAGAATTTAAATTTTATCAAGATAATAATGTTATTTTTCAGGAGTATAGTCCCTAATACATTCCGAAAAAATAGAGTTTTTGAAAGATATTATAGAAGTTTGGTGGAAATGGGAAGAAATATGTTACAAGAACACGATCTTTCTAATTACTTTTAGGGGAAAGACATTAATGATTCTATTTATATTCAAAAATGATGTTTATAAATTTGTTTTTCAGATATGACTCTTTACAAAAATAAATGAAAAAACTCTATTTTTATAACAATTACTAATTTTCAGGTGTCCATGTGTTATAATGAAGAAATGTAAAAACATTTAAATGTTTCAGAAGTAAGGTGTATAAGGGAATTTTTTTTATTATGATCTTAGGGGAAGATGATATATTTTTTAGAAAACAAATAGGAATACTTCTTTATTCTATTGATGTTAAAGTTATTGATATATTTGTTGAAGAAAAGTGTATTTGGGAAGACACAAACGTTTAGTAGGATAATGAAAATGTTTAATACAAATCTAATAAGAATATAGAAAATTATAGTCTTTCTCATTAAGAAGAATCAGACTTATCTATTTCCATAAAGGATAAATATACTCTAAAATATCTTCATATGATGAAGATGTAAGTGGAAAACCATAATATAATTTAGGATTAACCTGATAATGTTCAAAATTGAACATGAAATTACACTACACATACTTCATTGTTTTCAAAAGTGCAATTGTATGATTTAAAAGCAACGTTTGAGTATTTGTAATGGTAATAGGGAATGAATGAAGGGTTGGAATAGATTGAAATGAAAGATAAACAGGAACTCATACCCAATCTAGAAAACAAAATTATTATTGGAACAAAGTGGGTCATCTTAAACCGGAAGAATGTATAATATTAAGTGATAAAAAACAACATCAGAATAATGGTTAAATCATATTCATAAAATTATGTAATTTATTTTCATGAAACACATTCACTGGTTGGAGGATTTAAAATAATCAAAAAAATTCTTGTTATTTCTTCACAATGAGTGTTCAATATCTTTCAAATGGATTTTAATCCAAATTCCTGAATTGTGATCTTGATGAGTAATTATAGAATGAAAAACCTTGTGTATTTGATGTGTTTAAAGAAGAATGTTTTGTATGGAGGTTGAAGAAGTCTTTGTATAGTCTAAAATAATCTTTGAGGTCTTGGTATTCCAAATTATATACATACATAAGGATGGAGAGTTTTAAGAAAGGATGAGTTGAAAGAAATCTTTATATTAGATAATTTTAGAGTATTACCTAAATATAATTTTTCATGTTGATGACATTATTTTTTCTACGAATGCTGAATGATGTTATTAATGATTTTGGGAAGATATAAAAAAGGGTTTTCAAATGTCCATGCTAGGTGAAATGAAATACTTTCTTTGGATACGAATTTTTTTAAAAATTAAATATATCATTCATTAACAAGAAAAATATTCTAAGAAACATCTAAAGATGATTGTCATTGAATACTCAAATCATGTCTCCAAACTGATGTTAGTGGGAACAAAGTTATGAAAATATGGAGAAGGAAAATAAGTTTATCAGAAATAATTTTGAAAGATGATTGGAAGTTTAATGTATTTGGAATCTTCAAGACACGACATTGTTTATGTTGTTATCTTATATGACATATTTTAGGGTTCTCCAAAAGAATCACATTTACTTTTGAGAAAAATAATTCCCAGGTACATCAATGTGACAAATATATTTTAGAATCAAGTATGGCAGATTGAAATGTTTTGATTTTTCTGGGTTTTCAGATGCGGATTCGGATTGAAATGTGTGTGATAGAAGATCCATAAATTGTGTTTAATTCTTTCTAGGAAATAATTATATTTGTTAGCATAAAAAATAGAATTTATTAACTCTCATTACAACTGAATCTAAGTATTTATTTTCTACTCAATACACTACTCCACAAATTTGTAGGGAAACCCAATTAGAATACTTACTTGTTTATGTGAATTTACCCTTTATATTGGGTTTTGAAAATCAAAGTACAATCAATATCACCAATAATATTGCTCAACATTACCATTTAAAATATATTGATATCAAATATCATTTTATCAAAGTTCAATTTGAGTGTAATGAATTGAAGTTGGAGTATGTTCCAACATCAGAACAACTTGGTGACATCTTAAAAAATCATTAATAAAAGAACCCATTTCTAAATTGAGGTAGATAATTTGTGCCCATCATATTTTTGTTCGTGGTTGAGGTATGTGTTTCTATCACCTCAATCATAAAACAATTGGATAGTGTTTTCAAGGGGTATAATTGAATGGATTCTAAAATATATCCTTAAAACACATGTTAATGGGGGAGTTGTGGGTAATCTATGAATGTAGTCTTTTTGTGTGTGAACTATTCTGACCATATGTTGGGGTGAAAAAAATCTACGTTTTCCCTAAATATTTACAAAATAAAGAAATCCCGAGGAAGTAATTTCTGAGATGTTTTTATAATCACAAATAATGGAAAATATGGATTTTCTATCAAATAGTTTTTTATTCCTATAATGAGTTAGCTTAATTTTTTTTAGAAATATGTATATGTGATCCATTTATTGAGAATAACAGGTTCATTTATTTATGAATCATTATTGATAAAAAAATTAATGGGGGATATTGTTAGGATCATGCTGATAATAAAACTGGTTATATTCAGGTATAGTCATTTTTCAATTGTGTATTATAAAAGAATGTGTATTTTAGAAGAAATTAAAATCCTATCATGTTGTATTTGGTTAAATTATTTTGACCATCATATTCAAAATAATTGAAATTACTTCGCTTAAAAAGGTCCATTATTTTTAGGAGAGGGCGACAGGAAGAAATGTTTCATTGGATCCACACTAAATTCAGAATTTAAAATAATATCATTTTGAGGAAAAATCATAATGGAACTAAAGGGTCATCAAATTCACTATGGATCTGGTATGGAATATGTGATCATATTGAAGGATAATAAGAGTTCTCATGACTATAATTAATTAAATGTGATGATGCTTTGTAGTTTTGGAATTCTCATAAATCTTGAGTTGGAGGTAAAAAATGTGATGCAAGGTTGATAAAAGAAAATGGGAGTGAAAGGTATTATTAAAATCGTATTTAGATTGATTGGATCTAGTTGATATGTGAACGATATATTTTAGATCACACTCATGCAAATGTTATTCTGAGTAATAATATACATTTTGGATTAGAAAGGAATATTGGTTGATCGAATGGATGGGATGTTACAATACATTCCATTTTATGTCAGATGATGCATAAGATTATCTTCAAATAATTCAACATCATGTTAGAATTCTCGATACAATCCTAAGGTTCTGATAAAATAAATTTAGAGATTTCATTGTATTCCAATCATATGATCTTGTTATAGGTTTCTCAAATTCATAAAGTCTGATTAGAATCAGTATTTCATCATAATTTGATAAATAATTTCTTGAGATGGATTATTGAAAATAGGATAAAATAATGTAATAAAAAAGTATTAAAACCCTTAAAATGAGTTAAATTACTTTTTTTATTGATCAAGTTAGTCAGGAGAAGGAAATTAATAAGAATATTTGTATTAATAGTGGATCAAGAATAGTGATGATGGAAAGAGATGGATGTTTTGTTGAGGGGGGTGCTTCAAATTCAGATAATATTTCTTTTCAATTGATATATATCAATATATTGAAGTAATTGGAATGATAAATCAAATCTAAACTAGAATTTGGAAAGAAAGTATTATAAATTGAAGATGTAGGATGATGATTTGAGAGGCATTGATGATGTCATAAATGCACCCAAATTTCAAGATGAAGTTGAGATTTATTGTAATTTGGTTTAGCAGTAATGTTTTGGGGATTCCTACCAAAACCACTCATGGGTTCTCTATAAAAGGAAAAAAGTACATTCTTATTTTAAATAACTGATTTACAACTCAAATATGAAGAGAGAGAATATATACATTTCTAGGGAGAAAATGAAGTTTCCATATTGTGCTGCATTGAAAAAGTTTCAATGGATTTAATTGAAAGGATACGAGAATATATCAGAACGTTATTAAGATGATCATTATATTACATGATAAATGTATTCAGATGACTATAATATTCTTCCTTTCAACATATTTTGATTTTCACTGTATTATGATGGATAATTAGATCATGGTTTCCATATTATTATTTCTGAACTGAAGATGGAAGCATTCTGAATTAACTTGATCACTTTATGTTCAAGTCATATCTTTTGTAATGTCTAATCATGTTTGAAGATTCTTACTAGGATAATCAGATTGGGATAATCAGACATAGAAATCGTATTTGAGTTATATATCAAATTCCTTGAATATATTAACATATTATAGGTAATAAAATGAATAATTTTTTTTGAATAAATAATTGTGGATGTTAAAAAGAAGAATTGGTTACAAGAGTTGTAACTAAAATATTGTATTACATTGTGTATGCTAAGAGGGTGAACACACACTTTTGGATTGATTTCAAAGTACAATATGAGTGAAATGGTATATTGTACTCATTATATTCCACCCAAATTATTGATTTTTAGTTTATTGTGTGGCATTGGATAATTTCCAAACCATAATAAGGAAGTAGCTATTTTTATTGAATAGTGAACCTTGTAAACGCTAATGTTATTGTTGATGTGTGATTGATTTATTTTGAGTAGGGAATGAAATATTTAATAGGAGGTGAAGGTTGTTTCATTTTCAAGGATACATAAAATAATAAATATAAATATTTCACCCCTGCCCCTATAAGTGAATAAATTATCCCAACTGGGAAATTTCATCCCCAACCACTATTAATAAAAATATCACTTGGAAATGAACCATACATTATTAAGAAGAAGTGGTTATGACGTATAGGGTAGGCCTTGACATCCTAATATTTAGTGATGGACATCACTCATCTCTTTCACTAGAAAACTATTTAAATGAGAATTGATGATGTTCTAGATTCCTAGGTACTCGTAGATTCTCAGGTGAACCCCCATACAGCCCCATAATACCTAAAATAGTTCAACGTTTTTATTTGTGGTTCCTCCAAAATACATGTGGTTCTATAGGAGATATATATTAGCTAACTCAGGAGTGGATAACCCAAAAAACGTCCATATTACAACGAGTCCTCTATCATAATGGTGGAGGCCTTGAATCAAACCTTTTCCTTTTTCAGGAGAGGGTTCCTGCTTAGGTACATAGGGAGAAACCTGACCAACCGAATGGTCTGATAAATGTCATGAATAACCTTCAATCCTCATCTAGTGAAGGAGTAGTTATCCGCTATTATACACTAGGATCCGTCAGTGTTGTCGTTGTCATCCATCGGGTAAGAGGTAGGCCTCTTGGTTTCATGCTTAGACAATACATTATTGATGAAATAACCAACCCATTTCTTAAACGAGATAGGAATAGGGTCCATCTCATGGTCTATTTTAGCTATCCTAATAAATTGTCTTCTGATACCATGGGTCAACTCTAAGTCATAACACATAGATTATGGGGAAAAATCATCATGTAATTATACTAAAATGGGGTCTCCCCAAATCTAATCGACATCTTTGAGATTAATTGGGATCTCTCTAGGATTTAGGATATTTTCTTATCTAGGCTCCACCAGCTATCAATGTCCACCATTAATCCCTTGATAGAGTTGGTGGTGTTTTTGGGGATTAATAAACCCTCGTACATTATTATATTCTTTATCTTGAGGGAAAATTTGTTGGTTATATACTGCACCCATAAAGGTATACCCCAATCCATTCTAAATCCCCATCATGTTTGAATGTAATATTTGTGAAACCGCCAAAACCTCCAAATGACAACCCTGCTTTTTATTACAACGTAAACATTCTTTATTACATAAAACTTCACTTGATACAACAAACAAGATCGAGAGGTTTAGTGTCTTTGGGGATTAGGATCATTACATGAAAACATAAAACATGAAATACAACATATTTATTGAAAACATCCTTTACATGACCACTACATTCCCTCGTACTTAGCATTGCATGGGATAACCTGAAGACATGCATAAAAAAGGGTGATCTATAAAGCCCAGTAAGGGAGTACACATGGAATAACATGATAAGTACAATACATGTCAGACAATATGAATATCAATAGATCATAAAAGAAACATTAACATAAATGCATGATAAATCATAATAATCATAACATGGAAATGTGGCAACAACACTTAACATGGATTTAGCATGAGCCAAGGCTAATTGCACCTAAAGCATGAGTAAAACCTCATTGCACATGAAGCATGAGTAAACCCTCGTTGCACATGAATTAGCATGAGTCAACACTCATTGAAAATGACGTATCATGATACTATACTTTACCGAATGCATTGGAGCGCTATAAGGGTGCACCCTTCTTAAACATTTCATTTCATGTATAAGTTTTTCCACATAGATCATAAAACATGGATTCATAAAACATAATAATTTATTCCATGATAAAGGAATGGGGAATTCATACATGAAAAATTATAATCAATAAGTAAATGTGCATAAAGGTGAATACCCTTGATGGAGAAATGGGCATGGTATTCACTACAAAATGACATTGTCTTAGAAAATCGGTGCGATTTCGGCAGCGTAACGACGTGTCATAAAAATTCATAAAAAAAGGTTGATGAGGGGGAAAGGGGTTCCTCATAATATTTACATGTAATGGACAGTGAGGAGGTAAAATATATACATGTCCCAACAATTTTAATGGAATTTAGATTCATGATACAAATGTATTGCTTGAATGTAAAAGAGGAGAGAGAAGTTCCTTTCAGAATTTTGACATAGTAACGCGTGTACATGGGAGGCATTTAATGAGAGATAAAGGGGTATCCAATCATTCAAACAATAATAGGGCAGTATGGGGGAGGTGCGAAACCATTCCCCAACATTCATAATTGAAATTAAAAGGGCAACACAACTTAAAGAAAATTGAAAAAAATGAGAAAGGAAGAAAAAACCCTTACTTGGAAGTGTGCTTCCAAAGGCTAGTGAGAGGCTTGTGAGAGGCTTCTTGGGAGCTTGGGGCACCTTGGGAGGATTATAGAGAGAGTAGAGAAGATTTTGGAAGAACTCCAAAGGATTTTAGTGAGGAGTAAGTGGGAGCGTGGGTGGGTTTATATAGGAAAGGTGAGCGAATTCTTTATTACTTAGGTTTGGGACCCCTTATATTAAATAATCCAAACCACAAAACATCCCGTGGTTTTTGACCATGGTTTTTGGAAAAGGGAAGAGGAAAAAATATTTTATAAGGACCAAGTCTGAACTTCTTAAAATAATTAGGTTTCTTATGTGGAGGTGAGTCACACTCCCATGGAAATTAATTTTAAAAGGAAAAGTGTTGAATATGTCTTGACGGGTCCATTAATGCTTTGAAAAGTAAGTCAAACAAACCCAAAATCGCATTATTTTAATTTCAAAAAATATATTGGCCGAACATAAGGATTATGGTATTTCATCACATCACCATTGGGTCATTATGATGTCATAAGTTACATTATATATTTAAACGGAATTTAATTTTTACCCAAAAATTTGACTGTCTCAGAAAATTATGAAATATTCACCGTTGGAAAATTTCGACGTCCTGATTCCAGAAATGATAATTATTTCATCTAAAAAAATTTCTAAATATGTTAATTTTCACTTTTAAAATAAAAACCATCATTTATCAAAAATTCATGGGTTTTGACAGAAATGGATTTCAAACCATAATATAACATTTTAATTGCATTCATAAAATTATAAGATCATTTATATATAATAAAAAATTAATGTAATAATAATTTTATTATTTTATTAAAATATTACTTAATTCAAAAGTCCCTTAATTTAATAAAATAGATTTGTTAATTAAATAATAACTAAAAACACCATTTGTACTTTAAAAACTATTTACAATGTATCAAAAATGACTAGAAATTATATTCATTATTATGTAAAAAAAATAATGTACAAGAACATTGTACTACTTATTTGTTACATAACCTCTTAAAACAGCCGCATAAGACCTATGGGTAAGGTATGCGATGGTGATATAATATTGGGGTGGCTCGGATAACATCGCTCGAGTGGTAATCTCAATCAACTTCCACTTTTCCCGTAGACAGTCACGTTTGAGCTTGAAATAATGAAGCTCATCTTGGGCTTGGTCAAAGGAGAAGCCGAAAGACGCCACCTCTTTTACGAGCATCGAAAAATGGGCTTCGTATGGGGCAATTCTACAGGATGAGGCCATCGCTTCCTTTGTCTGAGTAAAATTGGGTTCGTTAAAGACTTATATTTAAACTAATCATGAGATCATTGTTTGATGGCTATAAATGTAACGGTCACAATTATTATTATAAAACCAACGAAGTTGAAATGTTATAGAAACATTTTTTTTATAAAGAGACATTTATCTGGATCAAGAGGGATTTTCCATTAATGAAACTTTGGGTCATTACAATATTCCCCCCTTAAGAAAGTTCACCCTCGAAATTTTCCTTTTCCCACACTAAAACAAATGTGGGTAATTCAGCTTCATCATATCATCCGACTCCCAAGTTGCTTCTTCAAACTTGTGGTTTCTCCACAACACCTTGACGACGGGAATTGTCTTATTTTGTAGAACTTTTTCTCTATGATCTAAGATCTTCACTGGTTTCTCCTCATAAGATAGATCATATTCCAATTGTACCACCTCAGAAGAGAGTACATGTGAAGTGTCTCATATGTACTTCCTTAAGAGGGATACATGAAATACATCATGCACCTTGGCCATAGTAGGTGTAAGTGCTAGTCGATAGGCCACATCCCCAACACGATCATGAATCATGAAGGGACCTATGTACCTTGGACTTAACTTCCCTTTCTTTCCACACATCATGACCTTCTTCAATGGAGATATGCATAAAAAAACCATGTCTCCAACTTTAATCTCAAGGTCTCGTCAACGATTATCTGCATAACTATTCTGTCGACTATGGGCTGCCTTGATATGATGTTGAATGGTTTTCACCTTCACCAGCATTTCTTCAACCATTTATGGTCCAGGAAGCTTACGTTCACCGACCTCATCCCAACATGCTGGTGTTCTGCACCTTTTCCCATAAAGGGCTTCATATGGTGCCATTTGGATGCTCGAGTAGAAACTGTTATTATAAGAGAACTCATCCAGAGGAAGATGTTGATCCCATCCTCCTTTAAAGTCCATTGAGAACGCTCTCAACATATTCTCAAGTGTTTGGATAGTCCGCTCGGACTGGACATCAGTTTGAGGATGATAGGTCGTACTGAAGTTCAGTTCTGTATTCAGAGCATGTTGAAGACTCTTCCAAAACATAGAGGTGAATCTTGGATCTCGGTCAGACACAATAGATAGTGGTACTCCATGCAACCTTACCACTTCCCTAATATATATCTGTGTCAGTTGATCCAATGATAAATCTTCTCGAATAGCAATGATGTGTGCTGTCTTTATAAGATGATCCACAACAACTCAGATTGCATTGTGGCCTTTGGATGTCCTTTGAAGTCCGGTGACAATGTCTATGGTGATGTTCTCCCATTTCCATTTTGGTATGGTCAATGGTTGCATCATCCCCTTAGAATTTTTCCTCTCTGCCTTCACATGCTGACACACCAGGCACTTTGATGTATATTTGACGATATCCTTCTTCATATTATTCAACCAAAAGTTTTCTAGGAGATCTCGATACGTCTTTGTGCTCCCTGGGTGAATAGAGAAATTTGAACTATGTGAATCATCCAAAAGTTCCGTCTTCAGCTCTGGACTTGATGGAACACATAGTCTTTTCCCAAACCGCACAATTCCTTCTTCATTAACATTAATCTCTGAGGATTTCTCCTTTTTGATAGCTTCCACTTTTTCTTGAATTCCCACATCATCCTTTTGAGCATCCTTTAATCTTTCCAAAAGAGATGGTTGAGAAATCATTTTTGAAAGGATTGATGATGTTACCTTTATTATGATTCCCACATCCATATTCATCAAGTCTAAGAAGATTGGATCCTTCTCAATTCTCATCATTGATAGAATCGCTGGATCCTTTCTACATAGGGCATCTTCCACCGTGTTCACATTTCCTGGGTGGTAATGTATTGAACAGTCATAATCCTTGATGAGTTCTATCCATCTTCTCTGGCCCATATTAAGCTCTTTATATGTAATATATATTTAAGACTCTTGTGGTTAGTATATATCTCACATTTCTCTCCATAGAGATAATGCCGCCAGATTTTCAAGGCAAAGATCACCGCTGCCAACTCCAGATCATACATTGGATAGTTTCGCTCATGGATTTTCAACTTCCTTGAGGCATAGGATATCACTTTATCATTCAGCATCAGCACACATCCTAATCCCTTCTTCGAAGCATCACTGAATACCACAAAAAGCTCCCACTTGTGGGTAATGTGAGCACGAGTCCAGTGATAAGCCTCTTTTTCAACTCCTTGAAGCTTTCTTCGCATTCATCATATCAAGCAAACATTGCTCCCTTTCGAGTTATCGTGGTAAGAGGGTTGGACAATCGTGAAAAATTTCTCACAAATCATCGATAATATACAGCTAATCTTAAGAAGCTACGGTTATCCGTTACTGATGTTGGCCTCGGCCATCCCTCAATTGCATCTGTTTTGGAGGGATCCATAGATATCCCATTTCTTGGGATGATATGGCCCAAGAATGATACCTCAGTCAACCAAAACTCACACTTTCTATACTTTTCATAGAGCTTCTCCTTGCGCAAAGTCTCTGGTACAGTTCTTAAATACTCCTCATGGTCCTCCTTGGTTTTGGAGTATATTAGAATATCATCTATAAAGACTACCACAAATTTGTCAAGGTAATCTCTAAATACTCTATTCATCGATTCCATGAATATTGCTGGAGCATTGGTGAGTACTAAATGAATTACTATGAATTCATAGTGCCCGTACCTTGTACAAAAATTAGTCTTGGGGATATCTTTCTTCTTCACCCTTACTTGATAATACCCCGACCACAAGTGCACCTTCGAAAAGTATTGTGCTCCACGCAATATATCGAAAAAGTCATCAATTCATGGGAGTGGATAGTTGTTCTTTCTCGTGATTTTGTTATGTTAACGATAATCTATGCAAAGCCGCATTGACCCATCCTTCTTCTTGACGATGAGGACTGGTTCACCCCATGGTGAAGAACTTGGGTGTATAAACCCTTTATCTAGATTCTCCTGTAGTTGTTTTTCAGCTCTTCAAGCTCATGAATAGACATTCTATATGGAGTCTTGGATATTGGTATCTCCCCAGGTATAATATTAATTGAGAACTCAACATCTCTTCATGGAGGAAGATTAAGAAGTTCCTCAGGAAACACTGCAGCGAATTCCCTCACAATAGGCATTTTTTCAAAGATGGCTTCTTCCTTGGACTAAATCATCTGAGCAAGATATGCATGCTCATAGGGTAGTAATATCCATGCATAAGATGATGGAGATAATGGTGATTCATCTTCCTCCTGACACTTGTAAAGAATTGGGGGTCGATTCTCCATATGGAGTGTGATTTCCCTCTCCCAAAAAATTATGTTGGCTCTATATAAGGAAAGCCAATCAATGCTAAGAATTGCATCAAATTCCAACAAAGGGAGTATGAAGAGGTTCTCCGGGAAATTCAATCCACCGATTATAAAAGGGGAGGACTTATATTCATGGGATGCAAGGATTTCCCCATTTGTCGTACTCACCGACATATTTACATCCATGATTTGTGGTGGTTCTGGGATTGTTCTACTAAACTTTTGAGATGTAAAAGAATGTGTAGAACCTGAATCAAAAAGTAAGTTCGCTATTCTTGAATGAATAACTAGCGTATCTATCAACACTTCATTTTCGGGGTTCACTTCGGCAGAAGTGATGGAAAAGTCTCTTCCTTGCTGTCTTGGAGGTTGTTGGTTGCCTCTGATAACCCTTGGATTAGGGCACTGATTTGAAAAATGACCCAGTTCTTTGAATTTTTAGCATTGAACAACGCGTTGAGGTTCAAACATAAAATTCCTCTCCTCTATCACAGCCACAGGTCCTTCTTTCCTATAGTTAATAGCTAGGTTCCCTTCTCTTCCACACCTGAAGCATTTTCTCATCCACTTAAGGCAATTTCCAGGGTGCTTCTTTCCGCACTTTGGGCAAGTGGGGTGTTGGAACTTCTTAGCATCGTTGGATTTATCCATCGGACCACCGACATTGAAGTCCAACTTACGCTTGTTGTCCCCATGATACCCCTGTGATTCTCTAATCTCCATTTCGACCTTTAGGGAACATCAGACAATTTCCTCATAGCTGTTGAATTCACGGATCGCTAATGCTTTCCGCAATTTAGGCTTCAGCCCACCAAAGAAGAGGTCAACCTTGCATTCGGGGGTAACGACTAAGCCGGAAGCGTATCGTGAAATCCTTGTGAAGTTTTCCTCGTACGATCCCACAGATTCTTCAACTTTTTTCATGAGGGAAAGGAAGTCCCTTTCTATCTTAAGACGGAGGGTGCGCGAAAAATATTTATCAAAAAACATCTTCCGGAATTCATTCCATTCCAAAGCCTCGATCTCCTCCTGAGGCATCGTATTCTCGATCAACTTCCACCATTGATCAGCTTCACCCTCCATACGATGATCCTCTAGGAGAACCTTCTCTTGTTCAGAACATTGAAGGATGGAGAATATCTTTTCAATGGAGTTGATCCACTGTTCAGCGATCGTGGGATCAGATGATCCACTAAAAGTAGGAGGCCTTTCTTTCATGAAGCTCACGATAGCGACTTGTTCTTTCTTAGGAGGGGTTGATCATTACTCTTGACCCATGTTTCTATTCAAAACATGAGTTAGATGAGAGAGAAGTGTAAAGACCCGTATCTTGACGTACATGGACATTACATTACTTTTGCGGAATACTTAGTACATAACAAAAACACACACTAAAGGATCGTAATAGTTTAGTGTCTTTGGAAACTCGGAACGTAATCTTCTAATCTTGGTGAAAGATCTTCAATATATCCCATAAAGATCTTCCCTTTTTTTAACTAAAACCTTTATTTATATCCTGGGGAAAAGAAAACATAAAAGGGTGAGCTCAAATGCTCAGTAAGGGTATACAAAAGAAATAAAAATCATATCATATCTTTTTGAAAATCATAACCTGCAAAAGAGATCATAATATCTTAACATGGAACAAATCATAGAAGTGAAAATGAGATCACCATAATCATAACATGAAACTTGATACTTTGTGGCATGCACACATAATCATGGAAAATCATTTCTTGTTAGTCATGACTCATTGCCAAGACTATCTTAGTGGACAAAGTCCCTTTCTGAACCGAGTTCACTCCTCGTTTCTGTCCTGTATCACTGAACCGAAATAACCTTCCGTTCCAGCCATGTCTATCTCATGAGATATAAAATCATTACCCAATGCATTGGAGGGAGATAAAGGTCCCACCCATCTTATAATGAATCCTTTCTTATGTGTGCCACATAATCATAAAACATACATCATCGCATAACACATGTAACAAAAATGGGATTCTTGAAATATCATGACATCATAAATCAATTCATATAAGATAAAGGAATTCATAAACATAATTCCATCACAACATAGTCAAATCAATGTAAAAATATGGATAGAAACAGAACCCTTTATTATCTTAGATGGAAAATAATTTTGATAAAACACTTGAATTGAATTCTTGAGGAAAATATCCTTTCTTCTTCAAAATCAATTTCTTTTCACAAAATATCATGCAATTTTAAAAGAAAGAGATTTTATTGAAAATAGTAATGAAATCTTTTAGAGGAAGATTCATTAAAA
Source organism: Viscum album (assembly GCA_963277665.1). Taxonomy (NCBI): domain Eukaryota; kingdom Viridiplantae; phylum Streptophyta; class Magnoliopsida; order Santalales; family Viscaceae; genus Viscum; species Viscum album. Next base: position 1,172,943,434 of record OY728153.1, on the reverse strand, counting down.
TAAGGCTTTATAAAACAGTAGAAATCCGTTCATGCCGTATAAGTTAAAAAAACATTCTTCGTACTTTTGTCGGAAAAGTCAAAAAGTACCTCGTACGACAAAAGATTCCTTTCATACATATTACTAAAAACTCACCGAAGGGTAAAAATGGTTTTAAACAATTGTAGGTGGATGGAAATAATATTACATTTTGATGAAACATGGATGTGGATGATAAAATACACCCCAGTAAATACTTACGAATAAACAATCTCGGATAAAAATGAGATTGTGATATTTCCCTTACCTTAGGTCCGACTTGCTTTGTAAGTGTCCGAACCTCCTGTATAATGATTTAAATCATGTTATTGACTTATTACAGAATCATATTCATTGTTATGATATCATATATGGTTCACTTATGACATTATATTACCCGTTCTTTTGTAAATTCCATGTTAAAGAAGCGTTTTGGGTAAAATCGTTTCATTTATTGTAGGTGTTTTGACTTGTTGTTCTTGACATCATTATTACTTATATCATGATTTACTTACTTACAGAATATAAAATATGATTTATATATCATATATATTCAGTATATATATATATATAATAGATAGATAAATAAAATGAAAAACACCGTTCATGGAGACAGTAGTCCGTACGTACGCATGAACGCTGTTTTTCTTTCCTTATTGTCTTGAAATGGAAGTAACTAGATGACATACATATGTATATATATACATAAATCCAGTAGCTTTATAATGTCATATATTTCATTATTATTTCTTATATATACATTATAATCATTCTTAAATGGTTAACATAGAGAATGAATCTCATCGCGTCGTGGAGACGGTAGTCCGTACGTACGCACGAGCGATGATATCATTTATATAAATATTGAATTGAATTGGAGTGGATTATACAATATATCAGAATCAATATGATGTTGTAATAACTATGTATAGTTATTCTTTACACCATTATACCCATCCATGTAAGGTGGTGGTGGAAAATAGATTACACCACGGCGTGGAGACGGTATTCCGTACGTACGCACGCGCGGTGATTTCTTTTTCCGTAGGATGGATAGATGGTGAAATAGGGTTGTTTCATACTTATAATAACATATCAGTATATGAGTGATACTTATGTTATTACTTCATAATGAAACAACCTAAGAAGAAGAAGTGGAAGAAGAAATAAAGATGAAAGAATTGGTAACGGTAATTACCTCTTCTTTGAAGTGACTCTTTGAGACCTCCTCTTAGGGCACTAAAATTGGTCTTTGAGGAAGACCAGAACCTCTAGGATTTTTTTAGGGAAGTGGAGATGAGATTTTGGCAGGGGTTGGCCGAGATTGAGTGCTCAAATTGGTGTGAGGAGGAGGGGGAGGAGGTGTCCTTTTATAGGGGAGGAGAGGGGCACCTTAGGAATTCTTAAAAATATTAATTTATAATAAATATAAACCCACTTAAAAACCTCCTAAAATGACTCATATTCGAAGCTTAGATGAGATAGGGTTGTAATATCATCAACCAATCAAATTTAGACATGTTTGGATCTTATTTTAAACCTTATCAATTAGATTTAACTCTAAGTTAAATAATTTAACTTTTACCGTGTCTTTTTGTTTTCTTTCACTATATGGTTAATACACTTACTATAACATGCCAAACGAACCCCAAATTGTTTATTATTAATATATATATCCTTATCTAAGTCATTTGGCCGAACCTTAGATTTTTAGGAATAAAATAACAATTAATAATATAATATTTGATTTAAAAACTATTTTGTGTCAATTTTGACACTATTTGATATATGATTTTTTGTGAAAGTCATAACAGAATTAAATGTTCGAACAAAGTTGATTAAATAAACATTAATATATCATAGTAACCTAGAAAATTAGTGGAATTCATAAAAAGTCTCAAATTACATTTATTTTTGTGTTTATAACTTCAATTATGTAAATATTTCATTAATAAGATAATTACTGCATCATCTTTGTGTCATAAATAAATTATATTATTTGATGTCTAAAAATTACAAATAAAATATCATCATGTAGGAAATCTTTTTAGCTTTCTAATGAATATTTACAATTGAATTTATCTTAAGTATAACCCCATATTAAAAATGATTTACTTATTAAACTTTGATTTTAACTATTTTAACCCTTCTTTAAATAAATTAATAATAAATGTCCTAATCTAATCCAAGTGGGCCTAAATGGTCATATTTTATTCCTAAGTTTGTTTTTGGTCGAATTACACTTGTCCAATAGAATTAGGACATGTGTTAGGGTAATATTAATATCATATTTACCCTTAGTTACCCTATTCACTATTAACTGCGGTAAGAAAAGTAAAAAGTTACTATTCACCAAAAAATTATTTTCATCTCATTGAACCACATTTTAGTCCTTGATATTAACCGTGTCTCTCGGATTTTCGAAATTCCAATCACAGAAGCGGTAAAATTAAGTTTTATGCAAAATTCAGTTTTTAACCTACCACTTAGTGGTTTCACTATTCATCAAAAATTGAAGTTTTTCAGAAAAATGCCAAAATTTCACCCTAAGCTATAATTGATATTCCGAATTCAAAAATGATTTCTATTTTACAAAATTCCCAACATATAAGTTGCATTAATTAATTTTATAATTAAATCCCGCTGTTAAAACAAATAGCGTGTTTTTAAGAAACAATATCTATCAAAAGATTGACACTTGTTTATGTCTAGTTTAAATGTGAAATTACATCCAATGACCAACATTGTATTAAATTGTAAAAATATATTCTAAATATACTTTAAAACCACTCAAATTAATTATTTATCACTATTAATTATTTCGATTAAAAAAGTTGTTTTTAATTATAATTTAGTAATTTTTACTATTCATCAGAATATGAAAGTTATCCGAAAAGTACCAAAATTTCACCTTAGGCTAAATTCGATACTCCGAATCCAAAAATAAAGTTCATTTTGAAAAATAAGATTTACTGGATTTCAAAAAGTGGTTATTACTATTCATAACGGCTAGTTTTAATAATATTTTTATAGCATATCGTTGTTTAGTGAAACTCGGTATTGCGTACTACACACGCTATCGAGGAAGGTCGCGATTGCGTGTAATGCAAGTCAAGTCAAGGATGTGTGTTGTGCAAGCTCCTTTTGGTGTAGCGTACAACACAAGACATTAATAAAATTAAAAAGAATATTTTTTTATAAAATCTTGGGCTGTTACATTCTACCCCCCTTAAAATGAATTTCGCCCTCGAAATTCGTCGGGGTTATAAATGGTTTACTATTTGAAAGTTTCTTTAATAGAACCCCACATCGTAAAAGGGAATAACAAAACTTGGCTTTAAAAACTAAAGTATGAAATGTAACGATTACCGAAATAAACTAATCACTGGGTTTCCATATAGGTGAAAATATGGATATGGAAGAGAAATCTAACCATCATGTTCTGATGGAGAGTGGTAGAGAACATGGCTATGGAAAAGCCAGTAATCACAAATCCATAAATTTGTGACGATCTAAGGTACCATCTGATTCATCAGGTATAAGATCACTAGGACAACATTTTTGGTTTTCAAGATCATTTCCCTAAAGTTGAAAATTTGAATTAGAATAAATACTTACTTTATTTTGATACAATATCACTGTTGTTCGTTCTTTGAACAATTTCCACTTCATCTCTTAAATAAATGAAGTTGAATTTATTATTCGTGAAGTGTTAGCAGATCATGTGATAGAATGACGGGTCATTCCATCTGTCTCAATCAAAAGGTAAGCAAAAGTTATTAAATATACATAAGTCATTCTATAGTGAGATTAATCATATATAGTTCCTAAAATGGACTTATACTTCATATATCATACTGCTTAATATAATAAAACTAGTTTCTACTAAACAGGGACTTCCTGTAGGCCAGTGGTAGGCGATAAAGGCCAGTCGCACTTTGGTTGTGGGTTCGATTCCTACAGCCTTGTCCGAAGCGATGGGCTGTCGCCCGTCCTGCAGGTTGTCCCTTTTTCTAAAACTACGTTACTATAACATCGAAAATCTTCTATCCTTAAACAATACTAACTTATGTCCAACATAATCCAGTCTAATATTTAGGCTTATACATAATACTGCAATCCACTCTCATAATATAGTGACAACGATTACCAGAGATTTAATACTGTCTTTGATCCCCACATATCCTAAGATATGTCTTGTTGGTCACATTCCAAACATTCAAAGTCCTTAATCGTGTATTCTCTTGAATACCTTAGTGAAAACATGAGTGCAGTTAAAAGTTAACACTTTCCACATACCAAAATCCTCAAAATTCTATATACTCAAACCATGATATCACTTAGTCCTTATATAAATCATGAGCTCATGAATACTATTAAACATTTCATTTTCTCGTCTTCATTATGCGCATATCATCTTATTTCCAAAAAATATCTCAATCACTTTGAATACCACATCAATAAATATTGCAATACTCAATGATACAACATTATTTTGGAATCCCATTACATAAACACTTAATCATTCCACCACATCGTTGTCATATTCAACATTGCCAATAGTGATCGCATGTGATTTCCCTTTGTCCTTTGCCTTCAGTGGTTTCTCATGTTGATCATCACTAACCCTTGGATTAGGGAAATTATTAGCATAATGCCCCATTTCCTTGCACTTGAAGCATTGAAGTGTTGGCGGTGCGTTCTCTGCAGTGTTTGCTTTATTCACATCATTAGAAACCCTTTTTCCATTACTTCGACACTCAGCTGCTCGATGACCTTCTTTTCCACACTTAAAACATTTTCTAGTCCCTTTTAGACAATCTCCACCATGCTTCTTTCCACACTTTGTGCATAAGGAAACATTCATCTTCTTTTCACCATTATTCTGAGATTTCTCCTTGAACTCCATCTTTTGTTTCTTGTCAAAACCATGAGATGGATATGTAACACCAACTTCCATTTCTACCTTGATAGCACAACGCACAATTTCTTCATAGCTACTGAAGTCTCTTATAGCTAATGCCCTTCTAAGACTTGGTTTTAAGCCACAGAAAAATCGATCAACTTTACTTTCAGGTTGGATGATAATTCCAGAAGCATACCTTGCAAGTCTTGTAAAATTTGCTTCATAGGTACCAACAGATTCATCGTCCCTTTGCTTCAGTTCACGAAATTCTTTCTCCATCTTTGTTCGAAGAATACGAGGGAAGTACTTACTGAAAAACAAGTTCTTGAACTCGTCCCATTCCATGGACTCAATTTCATCTCTTGGCCTCGTATTCTTGATAAGATTCCACCATTGATCAGCTTCACCTTCCAAACGATATACTGCTAAGATGACTTTATCATGTTCAGAACATTGAAGAACTGAAAATATCTTTTCAGTAGTACTAATCCATTGTTCAGCAACTAATGGATCAGTAGACCCACTGAAAGAAGGTGGACGTTGCCTCATGAAGGACTCAATAGAATATTGTTCCCTTCTCTGCCTATTTGGAAGTCCAGAATGATTCATAGCTTGTGTAAGTATAGCAATAATATTTTTCACTCCATCTCCCATAACATTTGTTTGTTCAGGAGGGCAATAATTTCATTGTCCATTGCATTGATCAACACGGTTCCTTCGGGTTCCAGCCATCGTCTAAAACCCAAAAAGAATAGTGTGAGAGGAAAAAATCATGCTAGGGAAAACAACATAATAAAGGGGGAGTACCTTCAATATCCAACATCTTAGGTTTAATTCTATGATCGTTAGCGTAATTCTATTACTATAACCTATACGTATACTTATCCCTAGGGACATCCCTAGACATACCTTAGAAATATATCTAGGGATCTCACTAACGTTTTCGCATCCTAGTTTCCAAAGGTTGACTAAACCATTCCTCTGATACCAACTGTAAAGACCCGTATCTTGACGTACATGGACATTACATTACTTTTGCGGAATACTTAGTACATAACAAAAACACACACTAAAGGATCGTAATAGTTTAGTGTCTTTGGAGACTCGGAACGTAATCTTCTAATCTTGGTGAAAGATCTTCAATATCTCCCATAAAGATCTTCCCTTTTTTACCTAAAACCTTTATTTATATCCTGGGGAAAAGAAAACATAAAAGGGTGAGCTCAAATGCTCAGTAAGGGTATACAAAAGAAATAAAAATCATATCATATCTTTTTGAAAATCATAACCTGCAAAAGAGATCATAATATCTTAACATGGAACAAATCATAGAAGTGAAAATGAGATCACCATAATCATAACATGAAACTTGAAACTTTGTGGCATGCACACATAATCATGGAAAATCATTTCTTGTTAGTCATGACTCATTGCCAAGACTATCTTAGTGGACAAAGTCCCTTTCTGAACCGAGTTCACTCCTCGTTTCAGTCCTGTATCACTGAGCCGAAATAACCTTCTGTTCCAGCCATGTCTATCTAATGAGATATAAAATCATTACTCAATGCATTGGAGGGAGATATAGGTCCCACCCATCTTATAATTAATCCTTTCTTATGTGTGCCACATAATCATAAAACATACATCATCGCATAACACATGTAACAAAAATGGGATTCTTGAAACATCATGACATCATAAATCAATTCATATAAGATAAAGGAATTCATAAACATAATTCCATCACAACATAGTCAAATCAATGTAAAAATATGGATAGAAACAGAACCCTTTATTATCTTAGATGGAAAATAATTTTGATAAAACACTTGAATTGAATTCTTGAGGAAAATATCCTTTCTTCTTCAAAATCAATTTCTTTTCACAAAACATCATGCAATTTTAAAAGAAAGAGATTTTATTGAAAATAGTCATGAAATCTTTTAGAGGAAGCTTCATTAAAATAAGGCTTTATAAAACAGTAGAAATCCGTTCGTGCCGTATAAGTTAAAAAAACATTCTTCGTACTTTTGTCGGAAAAGTCAAAAAGTACCTCATACGACAAAAGATTCCTTTCATACATATTACTAAAAACTCACCGAAGGGTAAAAATGGTTTTAAACAATTGTAGGTGGATGGAAATAATATTACATTTTGATGAAACATGGATGTGGATGATAAAATACACCCCAGTAAATACTTACGAATAAACAATCTCGGATAAAAATGAGATTGTGATATTTCCTTTACCTTAGGTCCGACTTGCTTTGTAAGTGTCCGAACCTCCTGTATAATGATTTAAATCATGTTATTGACTTATTACAGAATCATATTCATTGTTATGATATCATATATCGTTCACTTATGACATTATATTACCCGTTCTTTTGTAAATTCCATGTTAAAGAAGCGTTTTGGGTAAAATCGTTTCATTTATCGTAGGTGTTTTGACTTGTTGTTCTTGACATCATTATTACTTATATCATGATTTACTTACTTCCAGAATATAAAATATGATTTATATATCATATATATTCAGTATATATATATATATAATAGATAGATAAATAAAATGAAAAACACCGTTCATGGAGACGGTAGTCCGTACGTACGCATGAACGCTGTTTTTCTTTCCTTATTGTCTTGAAATGGAAGTAAGTAGATGACATACATATGTATATATATACATAAATCCAGTAGCTTTATAATGTCATATATTTCATTATTATTTCTTATATATACATTATAATCATTCTTAAATGGTTAACATAGAGAATGAATCTCATCGCGTCGTGGAGACGGTAGTCCGTACGTACGCACGAGCGATGATATCATTTCTATAAATATTGTATTGAATTGGAGTGGATTATACAATATATCAGAATCAATATGATGTTGTAATAACTATGTATAGTTATTCTTTACAGCATTATACCCATCCATGTAAGGTGGTGGTGGAAAATAGATTACACCACGGCGTGGAGACGGTATTCCGTACGTACGCACGCGCGGTGATTTCTTTTTCCGTAGGATGGATAGATGGTGAAATAGGGTTGTTTCATACTTATAATAACATATCAGTATATGAGTGATACTGATGTTATTACTTCATAATGAAACAACCTAAGAAGAAGAAGTGGAAGAAGAAATAAAGATGAAAGAATTGGTAACGGTAATTACCTCTTCTTTGAAGTGCCTCTTTGAGACCTCCTCTTAGGGCACTAAAATTGGTCTTTGAGGAAGAACAGAACCTCTAGGATTTTTTTAGGGAAGTGGAGAAGAGATTTTGGCAGGGGTTGGCCGAGCTTGAGTGCTCAAATTGGTGTGAGGAGGAGGGGGAGGAGGTGTCCTTTTATAGGGGAGGAGAGGGGCACCTTAGGAATTCTTAAAAATATTAATTTATAATAAATCTATCCCCACTTAAAAACCTCCAAAAATGACTCATATTCGATGCTTAGATGAGATAGGGTTGTAATATCATCAACCAATCAAATTTAGACATGTTTGGATCTTATTTTAAACCTTATCAATTAGATTTAACTCTAAGTTAAATAATTTAACTTTTACCATGTCTTTTTGTTTTCTTTCACTATATGGTTAATACACTTACTATAACATGCCAAACGAACCCCAAATTGTTTAGTATTAATATATATATCTTTATCTAAGTCATTTGGCCGAACCTTAGATTTTTAGGAATAAAATAACAATTAATAATATAATATTTGATTTAAAAACTATTTTGTGTCAATTTTGACACTATTTGATATATGATTTTTTGTGAAAGTCATAACAGAATTAAATGTTCGAACCAAGTTTATTAAATCAACATTAATATATCATAGTAACCTATAAAATTAGTGGAATTCATAAAAAGTCTCAAATTACATTTATTTTGGTGTTTATAACATCAATTATGTCAATATTTCATTAATAAGATAATTAATGCATCATCTTTGTGTCATAAATAAATTATATTATTTGATGTCTAAAAATTACAAATAAAATATCATCATGTAGGAGATCTTTTTAGCTTTCTAATGAATATTTACAATTGAATTTATCTTATGTATAACCCCATATTAAAAATGATTTACTTATTAAACTTTGATTTTAACTATTTTAACCCTTCTTTAAATAAATTAATAATAAATGTCCTAATCTAATCCAAGTGGGCCTAAATGGTCATATTTTATTCCTAAGTTTGTTTTTGGTCGAATTACACTTGTCCAATAGAATTAGGACATGTGTTAGGGTAATATTAATATCATATTTACCCTTAGTTACCCTATTTACTATTAACCGCGGTAAGAAAAGTAAAAAGTTACTATTCACCAAAAAATTATTTTCATCTCATTGAACCACATTTTAGTCCTTGATATTAACCGTGTCTCTCGGATTTTCGAAATTCCAATCACAGAAGCGGTAAAATTAAGTTTTATGCAAAATTCAGTTTTTAACCTACCACTTAGTGGTTTCACTATTCATCAAAAATTGAAGTTTTTCAGAAAAATGCCAAAATTTCACCCTAAGCTATAATTGATATTCCGAATTCAAAAATGATTTCTATTTTACAAAATTCCCAACATATAAGTTTCATTAATTAATTTTATAATTAAATCCCGCTGTTAAAACAAATAGCGTGTTTTTAAGAAACAATATCTATCAAAAGATTGACACTTGTTTATGTCTAGTTTAAATGTGAAATTACATCCAATGACCAACATTGTATTAAATTGTAAAAATATATTCTAAATATACTTTAAAACCACTCAAATTAATGATTTATCACTATTAATTATTTCGATTAAAAAAGTTGTTTTTAATTATAATTTAGTAATTTTCACTATTCATCAGAATATGAAAGTTATCCGAAAAGTACCAAAATTTCACCTTAGGCTAAATTCGATACTCCGAATCCAAAAATAAAGTTCATTTTGAAAAATAAGATTTACTGGATTTCAAAAGGTGGTTATTACTATTCATAACGGCTAGTTTTAATAATATTTTTATAGCATATCGTTGTTTAGTGAAACTCGGTATTGCATACTACACACGCTATCGAGGAAGGTCGCGATTGCGTGTAATGCAAGTCAAGTCAAGGATGTGTGTTGTGCAAGCTCCTTTTGGTGTAGCGTACAACACAAGACATTAATAAAATTAAAAAGAATATTTTTTTATAAAATCTTGGGCTGTTACAAGAAGCATGACAAACTTTGTGATTCCTACTCCCATTGGATTGGGAATCTCATTCGTACAATCATCACACTGATCTTCATAACGGTTGTTAGCCCGAGTCCTCCTATTACCGGCCATTGGATGGAATAAAAGGATAGTTAGTGGTAACACATAAAGGGTAATCCAAAGACAAAAGTCGATGAATTATAAATAAACTTTAATTTATTTAACTCATGAGTCTATAGGAATCAATCTAGGCATTTCATGATCTACCTTCTAACATATATTCTTAGGGGCATTTTTTCCCTTAATAAGGGTTCATACCAAGATTGTGAATTTATCAAAACATATCCCCCGAGAGTGTCGTAACCAAGAGTGAATCAAGGCGCGTTGTCGTTCACTCATTCCAATTCAATTCTAGCTCAAAGCGGTGTTTTCGGGTTTTACCCCTATGATACATCTATGCCAGAGCCGCCTCTACCAGCTCGTATCCGGACAGGGATGTATTTGTTTGATAAACCACTTACATAGTATTTACCAAAACTGAGGGATGTTTTTATTATACTTATTCTTGTATCTAAGGCTTTACTAGGGTTTCCAATTCCCAAAAATAACTAAACCTATCCTCTGATACCAACTATGACAAACCTGCTTTTTATTACAACTTAAACATGCTTTATTACATAAAACATCACTTGATACAACAACGAAGATCGAGAGGTTTAATGTCTTCGGGGCTTAGGATCATTACATAAAAACGTAAAACATGAAATACAACATCTTTATTGAAAACTTCCTTTACATGACCACTACATTACCTCGTACCTAGCATTGTATGGGATAACCTGAGGACATGCATAAAAAATGGTGAGCCATAAAGCCCAATAAGGGAGTACACATGGAATAACATGAGGAGTACAATACATGTTAGAAAATAGGCATATCAATAGAGAATAAAAGAAACATGAACATAAAGGCAAGATAATTCATGATAATCATAACATGGAAATGTGGCAACAACACTTAACATGGATTTAGCATGAGCCAAGTCTCATTGCACATAAAGCATGAGTAAACCCTCATTTCACATGAAGCACGAGTAAACCCTCGTTGCACTTGAATTAGAATGAGTCAACACTCATTTCACATGACATATCATGATACTATACTTTACCCAATGCATTGGAGTGCTATAAGGTCACACCATTCTTAAACATTTCATTTCATGCATAAGTGTGCCACATGGATCATAAAACATGGATTCATAAAACATAATCATTTATTCCACGATAATGGAATGTGGAATTAATACATGAAACATTACAATCAATAAGTAAATGTGCATAAAGGTGAATACCCTTGATGGGGGAATGAGCATGGTATTCACTACACAATGACATTGGCTTAGAAAATCGGTGCGATTTCGGCAGCGTAACAGCATGACATAAGAATTAATAAAAAAGGTTGATGAGAGGGAAATGGGTTCCTCATCATATTTACATGTAATGGGCAGTTAGGAGGTCAAATAGATACATGTCACAACAATTTTAATGGAATTTAGATTCATGATACAAATGTATTGCTTGATTGAAAAATAGGAGAGAGAAGTTCCATTCAGAATTTCGTCATAGTAACGAGTGTACATGGGAGGCATTTAATGAGAGAGAAAGAGGTCTCTCGTCATTCAAAAAATAAGAGGGCAGTATGGGGGAGGTGCGAAACCATACCCCAACATTCATAATTGAAATTTAGAGGGCAACAAAACCTAACAAAAATTGACAAAAATGAGAAAGTATGAAAAAACCCTTACTTGGAAAAGTGCTTCCAAAGGCTAGAGAGAGGCTTGTGAGAGGCTTCTTGGGAGCTTGGGGCACCACAGGAGGATTCTAGAGAGAGTAGGGCAGAACATAAGGATTATGGCCAAAAAAACCCAAAATCTCATTATTTTAATGTTAAAACATATATTGGCTTAACATAAGGATGATGGTATTTTATTAACTCACCATTGGGTCATTATGATGTCATAAAACACATTATATATTTAAACGGTATTTAATTTTTACCCAAAAATTTGACTGTCTCAGAAAATTATGAATAATTCACCGTTGGATAATTTCGACATCCTAATTCCGAAAATGACATTTATTTTATCTAAAATTTTTTCTAAATATGTTAATTTTCACTTTTAAAATAAAAAACTAAATTTATCGAAATTTCATGGGTTTTGATAGAAATGGCTTTCAAACCTTGATATAACATTTTAATTGCATTCATAAAATTATAATATCATTTATATTTAATAAAAAATAATTTTATAATATTATTATTATTTTATTAAAATATTATTTTATTCAAAAGTACCTTAATTTAATAAAATATATTTCTTAATTAAATAATAACTAAAATCACCATTTGTACTTTAAAAACTATTTACAATTTATCAAAAATGACTAGAAATTATATTCATTATTATGTACAAAAAATAATGTACATGAACATAGTACTACTTATTTGTTACATAACCTCTTAAAACAGCCGCATAAGACCTAAGGATAAGGTGTGCCATGGTGACAGACTCTTGGGGTGGATCAGAAAACATCCCTTGAGTGGTAATCTCAATCAACTTCCACTTTTCCCATAGATGGTCATGTTCGATCTTGACATAATGAAGCTCAGCTTGGGCTTGGTCAAGGTAGAAGCCCAAAGATGCCACCTCTTTTCCGAGCTCTGAAAAATGGGCTTCGTATGGGGCAATTCTACTGGATGAGGCCATCGCTTCCTTTGTCTGAGTAAAATTGGGTTCGTCAAAGCCTTATATTTTTACTAATCATGTGATCACTATTCAACGACTATAAAAGTAACAGTCACAAATCTTATCATAAAACCAAAGAAGTTGACATCTTATAAAAACATTTTTTTATAAAGAGACATTTAACTGGATCAAGAGGGAATTTACATTAATGAAAATTTGGGTCGTTACAATCCATCTAATGGAATATTTATTCTATGTCGAGAGGTAAATGTGGAAATATTATTTTGGATTATGATAGTTCTTCCTAATGTATGTGCGAATACATATTAACAAATACCTATCTGGGAATTCCTCCTCAGAAATTGAATGACCTATTTGGAAGATGATTTCGCAAAAGGTATGATGGCTCTCCATAATCAAATAGGGATGAACATTTTATGACTATGAAGGAAGTATAGGTGTGTCTATTGAATGTACGGACCATTATAGTGATTGGTAGACCGATATATTGAAATCCATACTATTTAACCCCATAAGAGACATCATGCTTGTTTGTGATGACTTGACAACTAAATTCTAGTTCACATTGACACACATGATAATATCGTTCTGATGAGCCTATCATTCCGAATCCTCCATCATTAATTTATTAAAAAAACTAGAATCCATAAATATAAAAAATAAGAACTTATTATAGAATAGATAAAGTTATTCAAAAAGTGGATCATCAATATGACAACATCATGTATATTGCATGAACTATAATGGGATTTGTGATCGCATGAACAGATATGTGTTTCCAGAATCACATGACCCATAAAGACCTTGTAAAATGTATAACCCATAGGTAATATCATGATTATATGATTATTCATATGTCTTTTGGTCTTGTGAACCTAAGGGTATTTCCCGAAGTACATAATGATCAAGTGATCACACGATCAGGTCATTGTATCTTGTAGAGATTGCAAAACAACCATCCATCAGTGTACTCTGTTCATTGTTCATTCAATTACTTATAATATATTTATTATTATTTTAATAAATGTTGAGGAAATAAATTATTTCAATTAGATCATGTGAAATAATTATTTTGAAAAAGTGATGTGAAATAGGTTGGGTGATCGGTTCTTGTAGAGAGGTCTTGAGAAATGGATATAATGATGATTTATTTCTAAAAAATAAATGATTATAGGATTCCAAAAAGATCAGTAATTCAATTTCAATATAGAATTTATCCACCCCCACACCACTATTTAGATGGGTCTCCATAGAATTCCAATGGACACTCAAGAGACCAAACTGCTCCTGAGACAACAATCCATAGAAGTCCCAAAGACTCAAGCTTGAAATTATTATCCTTAAAGATGATTTCTCATCCATGTGGATGTAAATCATGATGGGGGATTTATAATTCCAACAAAATGCACATCATAAGTTCTATAATGGAATAAATACATGAATATTGATTAATAGTTTCTACAAAAAAATGGATGGGATGGGGATCGAAACATGTAAATCCACAAATAATCAAAAGGAAATGTGATCTCATTACCTTTACTTGGTAATTATAATAGATCACGAACTTCACAAAAACTAATTTTTCTCATGTGAACTAAAATTGAAAAGTCATCATGTTCTTGTAAAGATGTCCTGAAAAGCAACGATGACCATTTGTAAGTTAGAAGATGAGTTCCTGTAGTCATTAATCATTTCAATTGATAGATGAAAGACAATAATCCAAAACCCCTTATGAAATAATGGAAGAAAAATTCCTAAGCATTATGAGATAGATAGTTATGATGATTAAAAATACCCTATGATTACCTAGGATAAATTTTCACGTTGTTGTGTGGGAGCATGTCGGCATGTCACCTTCATCATGTGAGGGACCTAAGTCACGTAGATTCAATCATGTGATACCATTATAGATCCATATAAATATAGAGGTATTGTCTATGGAATATATCTCATGTCATCATAAGATCTATCATTAGAATATGATGCATCATAGACATATAAAGTGATTTTCCTTGAAAATTCTCAAAGGATTTCTATAGATCCCCTTTCCTTGTAAAATAAAGAATTATATAAAATGAAAAATTAGATAGGTTTAATACAAATGCAATATACATTAATAATTATATGAAAAAGGTTATGCGCCCTAGTAGATCACAATTGATCAAATGAAGACCCCTTGACAAGATAGCATGCCCTCTCCAGGGTCCCCTGAAAAATCATATTGACCAATAAATGGCCTTTGATAGGCCTTATTTACTCCCTGCATGATCCTAAACATGTAATATTTTATCACGTGATATCCATTATGTGGAAAAATGTTTCTCATATATATTGTTGGACATATCATGTCAATGGTGAAAATGGCCTTTGACACATAAATGTGGTTCTGTGAAACCCTTTAGATCAGCTGGGCTTCAATATATATGGGGATGGAATAATTTTCTTGAGTTCATTTCTTGACATGTGACACCTAGAATGAACAAATATAGCATCATGCAAAGTGTTTTATATGAAAATAAATCAATTGACTCCATCCCATATTTGTGATATACACATTATAGAAGGTGGAATATAACTGAGGAGATGAGGCCTCTAAATCCCACCCCCCATCTACATATAAAACCCACGCACAACATCGACTACTAAATAGAGTACACGGGTTGACTTGTCATTGTGGAATTTTAGGAGATCACAATGGTCTTCTTCCAGGTACAATCCAAGGAATGATGTAATGGATTATAGGTCATGAATATGTGCTTCACATGTTCATCATATAAATCACGTGAATGAGTGTGCCATCCAGATCGTGCAAAGTATTTTCTGCATGTTGATTGGGTCATGTGAGACCGATATAATACAACTTTTCACAATCCATGAGGATCATACACAATAAATACTAAAATTGTTTAAAAGGATGTAAGGATTATGTGAAGGCATGCACGTTAATCTTCAAGTACTTCACTTTAACAACCCAAATCAAATGATAGCAACAAATCATGACACCCAAATCAAATGAATCCCTCTGAATATTCTATTTGGATCATACAACATCCATCAGATATGTAATATGTAATGTCCTAATGTATTCAATCGTAATTTAAATATTATAATTATGTCATATAATCACATGGAATCACAACATAATGAACTACTAATTAATATTTGACCATTAAACATAGTTTTTACACTTTTGTGTTTGGAATTTAAAAAATCTGACATTCCCAGTTGTGATTTGTAAGATGTTTTGAGTTCCATAAGAAAAGAATAATTTTTTGTGAATAATTACATACCCATAAGAATAGAAATGTTATACAGATGAATACTGACATACCCTAGTAAATATTAAAGTTAACTATGATATTATAAAAATAATATTCATGTGGAAGTATAATATTACTATATTTTGTAATAACAAAATAAATAATTTAAAATTTTAACTTTCCATGTCAATTAAGATATTAATCAAATATTAAATTATTTATATTTAATTTTTTTTGAAAAATGGATAACATTTTTGTATTCTACACATCGAAAAAAATTTAGGGTAAATATTTGGGATTTTTTAAAAATACATGATTTTTTATGAATAGTAAAATACCATAATTTACGTTAAATGCTAAATAATGGATTTACTGAGTCATTGATGATGATATGCTGATGTAATCCCCTTGGTTCGAAATATAATTATTTTATTACTAATCTTGGTCATATAATACTCAGTATTTTCTGTCTTGTGAAGAAATAATAAATTAATTATTATAATATTATGAAAACCCTCCTCCCAACCACTATAAATACAACCAATCCTTACCTCTTCTCTTCACTCCTCTAAAGCCTTGTGACTTTCCATTATTTGACACAAATATATAATAAATCTCCTCCCCAATATACAAAATCCCATTGACTCTTCAAAATACCAAATCCTCTCTCCCTAATAGGATCTCAATGGTTGTAAATCCAAGAGGTAAATTACACTTTCCAATTGATTTATTTATTTTGTGTTCTTTTTTATTGTTTCTATCCTCACCTCCCAACACAAAAATGTTATGATATCTCTAGTAAAATAAATGTACTAGAATTATATTGTTCTAATGGGACAAATCATTATATTATCTCCCTTCCCCATCTTTTATTTGAAAGAAATGAAAACATCATTTGAGATGTGTTAATTTAGCACAATTAAGGATGACATATTATCAATTTCCATTACAATCTTCAATACTGGTCATGAAACCATTTTAATAGTTTTAAAAGACCATAATATATGTATTATGCCTCATATAAGGTTTTCTAATCCTTTTTTACTCATGGTTTTGGTTTATAAAACACATGTTATCTTTCTGTTAAAAAACCGCCAATTATCCCAGAAGGATATCACTAATGTACTTATATAATGATTCAACATCACATCAAGTAAAAGAATTATGTTTTCAACATTGAAACATTCTCAATGTTCAATAATAAAATATCAATTCAATTAAATAAAACATCCTTCATCATGCATGTTTTTTCTAATATGAACGGATCATTAAAACCAATCAAGCAAAAGAGACCCAAACAACGAAATTGAACCTCTTAACCAATCAAAATGGTAATAAATGAACCTAAAAAGGTTATAATAAATATTTTAAATATATAATAGGTTATGTTATTATTAATTAATAAACCTATTTTTATTATTCATACTATTAAGATCATGAGAAAATCACCACTGGACATAACGTAAGGGATCCTCTCGATTTTACTTATATACAAGAATGTCCTCTATGATATTACATTTTATGTGAAATCTGTAATGATGAGGTATGATTTCTCACCTCCCCCATACTTTCCCCATGATGTATATGTGATGAGGAACCCCTTTATCTATCATTTATCCCACTTATTTACACCTGATACCATGCTGATAATCCGTATGGAATTTTACCCGAACTTCCTTTATTACTTTGGGTTTCCCTATCATTGTTTTTTCCAAAATTAAGTGGTCATTTATTTTTATTTAAAACTTCTACAAGTCTTACATATGATCCAAACACTTGTTTCAATATACATCCCTCATTCACTTTCAAATATATAAATGTATTTATGTGATTCCCTCCTCGATACTCCCAAATAAGCATACTCATTTTAAGGGAACATCCCAAATTTTTAAATAATTTCAAGTGCATCATATCCTATGTTTGAATCCACCATTTCATTATAAAGACAGTTTTTTATATTGAAAAAATTATGGGTTCACTTCTGGTTTTATTTAATTTATTGTTCCTTTTTTTATTTTGAATGCTCTATAGTCTTTTTCTTAAAACCGCACAAAAATGTTTCGATGATAAAAATTCACACAATTCATTTATTAAAGGTTTTCAATTCATTTAACATCACATATGATGATATTTTTCAATTTTACATCCATGTATTTTCTACATACTTTTTTCGTGGACACTTCCATGATACGCCCATTAGTTATGATTTATGTAATGATTATGGTATCCAATTCCATCCAAGGGTAACCCCTAAATTTAGGAAAGATTGATTAAGTATAATTCTGTATGTGGAAAACATAATAATTGTAACATCCCAAGCTTCCACGGTGTGTTTCCCTTTTAATAGTGTAATAGCTTTCATTGTACACAACTTCGAGATTCTAACCCACCACGAACAATCAAACTAACCGTTAGGAATAGAATTACCCTATTTTTAAAATTTTATAAATTTTATCTATAAAAATGCAATTTATTTTTGGATTCGGAATATCGAAATTATCTTATGGTGATTTTTTTGTATTTTTTAGAAAAGATTCAATTTTTGATGAATTGTAAAAAACACTGAGTTATAGTTTAAAACTGAATTTTTATTTAAATAATTATTTATATTATTTATATATATTTTATGTCAAAATAGATACATAATACCTATATAAGTTAAATGTAATTCATTGGATTTAGTTTATAATAACTTTAGATATATTAAAATTATATTGAACTTTTCACCGTCATTACCCAACTCCTATGAGAATTTGAAAATTCACATAAAACATAATTTTACAGCTTCTGTGAGTGGAATTTCAAAAACCTGAGAGACATGGTAGATATAAGTAAAAAAAATTCATTCTATAAGATGAAAATAATTTTTGGTGAATTGTATCTTTTTAATTATATTTATCATGGTTAAAAGTGAATTGGATAATTAAGGGTAAAATGAGATTATTATGACCCTAACACATGTCCCAATTCTATTGGATAAGTGCAATTCGACAAAAAACAACCTTAGGATTATAATACAATCCATTAGGTCCACATGGATTAGATTATGACTTTTATTATTATTTTATTTAAAGAAGAGTTAAAAGAGTTAAATTTTATGTTTAATAACTAAAACATTTTTAATATAGGGTTATATATAAGATAAATTCATCTATATATACTTATTTTAAAGATAAAAATATTTCCTACATGATGATATTTTATTTATAATTTTTAGTTATTAAATAATTAAATTTATTTTTGACACAATGATGATGAAGTAATTACTGTATTTATGAAATATTAAAATATTTGATATTAATAATATCCAAATAAATGATATTTGTGACTTTAAATGAATTAGACTAATTTTATAGGTTAATATAACATTTTATGGTTCGTTGGAGGAATTTTTTTCGATGTAATAATTCTTTTATCAATTTTTCAATAACAAAATACCATATAGTGTCAAAATTGACATAAAAGAGTATTTTTTAAAAATATTATATTATTAATTGATATTTTACTCCTAAAAATCTATTGTTCGGCCAAAAGACTTATATAATGATAGTTGTATCATTAATGAAACACATGGGGTTCTCTTTGAGTTTATAGTATTTTTATTAACCATATAATATTAAAATACAAAGAGACATGGTAAATGTTAAACTGCTGAACTAAGAGTAAAATCTAAAAGATAAAGTTAATATAGAGACTCAAACCTATGTAAAACCTAGTGGTTGAGTGTTTTTTCACCCATAAAAACCTTATTCTTTAAATAATCAATTTTTATCCATTATAATCCGAAAAGTATTTTATTTTAAAATAATATTTCTATTTTTTCTTAAGGTGCCCCTCACCCCTCTTATAAAAGAGCACTCCCCCTTCTCTCTAATTCACACCTTCAAAGCAATTTTGATCGGCCAAAACCTGCCCAAATAATTTCTCAACTATCTTCATTATATCCTAGAGGCCCTCCTTTATTCAGAAAGCCAACTAATGGATCCCTTTTGATCAAATCAAACATAAGAACCCGACGAAGGGGTAAATATTTCATCACCTATTTCAAGTTCCTTTTTTCTTCCACATCCTCTTTCATTGTTGTTTACATTCTATAATAATAAATCAAGTATCTTATATATATTGTAATGTTATTAAAGATATGGTACAACCATATTCATTATTTTATCCATCCATTTAATGACATGTCACTATACGTGCATACATACGGCCTATCGTCTCCACGTCGTGGTGTAATAGTAATTCAATACATTATTATCTGGATGGGTATAATAATGATGTT
The DNA here is from genome assembly GCA_963277665.1 of Viscum album. Lineage (NCBI taxonomy): Eukaryota > Viridiplantae > Streptophyta > Magnoliopsida > Santalales > Viscaceae > Viscum > Viscum album. Next base: position 1,172,923,017 of record OY728153.1, on the reverse strand, counting down.
TAATTGATGTAAATAATAAAAATAACATTATAATTATTCTTCATATATGATATACCATCCAATTATATATTATTTTAATATCAAAAAATTATATTTTCGGTCGTGCGTATGTACAGATTACCATCGCCACCAATGCGATTAGATTAATTCCCCATCGTATCCATTCAATACTAATATTCATTTGATGATTAAAAATAATTTTTTAAGACTATATATCATTATTTATATTAATAAGATACATACCATCCATAAAACATATGACTCACATAACAATGAATATAAAGGAAATTGAATCTGTTAACACCTGAAACAATAATAATACTAAGATATTATTAACCAAGAAATGTTAAAATATCATATATGATATCATATTAATGTATATGATTCTTTTATAATTTCATAAAAATTATTTAACCATTATATAGGAGGTTAACATACACTCGACCAAGGAAAAAGTGCAAAGTAAGGGGTTTCTTATATCACTTTTAATTCTGTGAGATTTCCATTGTTTGCCACTTATTTATTGGATTTGGTGTGTTGTGTACTGCCATTTGATATATATTATCATGATTCTCTTTATATTCATGTCATTATATGATTCATTTTGTGGTTATTAAAATATGGTCATACGACTAAGTTTATTAAAATGATCTAAGGTTTTTTTATCTCACTTAATATTCCCGTGAGATTCATGCTATATTGGCCACTATTTTCTTTTGTGTGGCATATGTATTGTCTATGATTATATTATATGTATAATATAAATTAATTTATGGGTATTTAAATCTTCATTGTATGATCCTTATTTCGTGGTTGTATGTTTGATAAGTTACCAAATTGATAAGGGTATTTTAAATTTTAATTTCCACTCATTCGTCTTTACGCATACTTCATTATTTATTTTACTCCAAGATTATGTGTGGAATCACTATTCATTGTCTTATGTCATAATTGCCCCTCCCCATTCTGTGGATATACCTTTGATACACATAATCACTCCGTTGATATATTATCATGTCATTGATATGAACTTGATAAGAGTAATTTTAACTCAATATCCATTTATTGAGATAAACATCCAATTCATTGGTGTTGTTTTTACAAGAATATGTTTGAATATACTCTGATTTATTTAAATTGAATATCCAATCATACTGAGTGTATTTAGATTTTTCACACATAATGATGTCGTTGATTTTTCCTTAACCAAAGGATAATTTTTTTATAATAGATTTCCTGAATATTTACATTCCATTGAGAATTCGTTGTTGTTATACACCAAATCACTTTTATAGGGTGTTTATAATGTACATTGAAAAGTATGTCATGAATCCATTTATTCTCATGATATTATAACGTTTTTATTTCCTCAATTATTTGTATTCAAGTGGCTCTCTTTTGGTTAGGAACTCTAACTAAAATATCATTTTAAATGTTTTAATGATTTGTTATTCTAAATCATTCTTATTAATGTCCATGTTTTAAAAATGGTTTAAAATTTTAATTATATGGACATTATAGTTTTAAAATTAAAATTCATTTTAAATGTTTCAATGTGGTATGTGACACTTTGATTCAAAAATATATTTTTAAAAGGCATATTGACAAATACTGTGACTTTTAAATGCTATCAAGAAAAAGGGGCATATTTCTCTCAAATAGTTTTGAGGATTTTTTTCATCTATGTCGATATCCATCATTATTCTCAACTGAGGTTAATATGTTATAATAAAATTTGTTATATTCTATTGAATGAGTTATCATTGACTGTGGATGTTCTATTTTTATAACATTTATGGTTTCTGGATAAATTATTGACATTTCATATGCTATTTTTCATAAGAATGTTTAGATTATTTTCACCTATTTCATATGAGGAATGAATTTGACTTAGTAAGTGATGGGTGGATCCCATAATATCTCCTTCATGCATCGGTAGGTCTCATGATACAAACTAGTGTCTTGGCACATGGCCTTGACCAAATATTATTTGTATTCTTGGCACAATGCCTTGACTATGTGGTTATGATGTCTGACATTATGCATTTCAACATTATGAGATTAGATATTGATATTTCATGTTGTTATTAGACTAGTATAATACACATGACTATGTTTTTTATGGAATTATTTACTCAACTCATATTCCTACCATATAGTGTTCATTTTAATTATTTGTAAAGGAATCTGTTTTCAATTATTCACCATGTCTAATTTTTATGTCATCTTCCACTATATTTCTTACTCTTACTGAGAATTTGGGCTCAACCCTTCTTATGTTTCATTTTCCCATGATATGAAGAAGTTAGTTATGAGTGTCATGCAGGCATAATCTAGGAAGCATGGATGTTACTAATTGAACAATTTAGTGTTGTTTTCTTTTCAAGTTATAATGTTGACCTTATGAATGTATATAATATATACAAGGTTACTAAACTAATCAGTCTTTCGGGAAATTATTTCCATGTAACATGCCAATGTTATGTAACAATGCACCGACTCTTGGTAACTAGGGTTGAGGCGTTACAGTTTGTATCAGAGAAATATTGGTACAATCCTTTGAAACTAGATTTAGAAAAACTCTTATTAGAACACACAGTAATATGATAGACATTGAGGGTTAGTATAGAGAAGTTCCTAAAAATTTGTTATTGTAGAGATTTAGTGAGTTTTGCAAGCAATACATCCATGTCTAGATATGAGAAGGTAGTGGAAACTCTGGGAAAGATATACCTTAGGGTAAAACCTGAAAAAACCGCTTTGATCTAGACTCAAAACGGAACTTGTGCACAACAATGAGCCTTGTTGCACTCTTGGTTACGACACTCCATAGGGATATGCTAAAGATAATTTAATTTTTCATTACAAACCGATTTAAAGTATTTTAATATAATACGATAATAAATAACCATGGTTAATATTGGGTGTTTTTCACTGAAAAAAATGTGTGATGATGTTTTCTAAATAATTTTATGACTATTCTTACTCACACAATGTTTTCTGGTTTTAGTTAATGGCTGGATGCCAAGGAAGTCATAGTATCATTTAACATGATGTACAAGGTGGGAACAATGGTGGAAATTAAAAATTAAATGGAATGTTGATAGGTGTAAAAGATATTATCTTAATTCGGAATTAGTTTTCAAAAAATATGATCAACAACATATATATTATCCAACTCCCAAACTCAACAAAGAAGAGAAAGGCAGTGAATGATAAGATCTTAAACTGTGGAGACCGTGGAAAGAAGAATGCTCAATTTCCATCATGCCAGAAATGTGGAAGGAGACATCTCGGACAGTGTCTCAATGGACCAATTAAATTCATTATGTGTGGGAATGAAGGGAATAATGTAAAAAATTGCATAGGAAACATGAAGAGTATTTTGGAAGAAAAACAAATTATCCTAATATTCCAATTATGGTCATTTGTCGTAAATGTAAGGGACATTGGCATCACCCAAGTCAATGCCCTACATTATAAGATAAACTCTTGGTCATGGAAGAACCTATGTGGAAATAAATGGATGGAAAAATATTTAAAGGTATTAGTGCTCTTCGTCATTGAGATTACATTGGATGAATTTTATCTTATATGTGTAACCCCACAATTTATCATGTGAAAATGATATTTGAGGAAAAATTAACTTTTATCTGGTAGATATAGTTATAAATAATCATTTGGTTTTATATGATCCTTGAATTTGAGGCAACTACATGTTATTTTATTTTAGATGGGAAATGCAAGGTATGACATAAAATTTGTGGTTAAATTATGTTACCGTTATTTTGTGAAATTTATCTCATTTTGGTAATGTTATAAAATATAGTTTCTAAAAAAGGAAAACACACATACCATGTGACAACCCGTCACGTCGAACAATGCTGTGGGAATCAAACCCACAACCAGTGAGTGATTGAGATTTATCACATTCCACTGGACTATGTAAAGTCCCTTGTTAGTGAGAATAATTATTTTTATTTAAATGCTTTTATTGATCAATAATAAGTTTATTTGGGATCTAATGTCTCATCTAATGAATACACTTATTACAGAAAAATGATTTGGTGATTAAATGATAAATTTTATTTGGAAGACGTTTGCTCTATTGGGAATACTATATACCTATGGAAAATAAGATACTATGAGATTTCATTTTAGGAGTATTGGTGAATTTTTATCTATGTTTTTATTGTTGATTTATAGTTATTTGGGTTAGTTATGGAAATGATTAACCTATAATGGAGAATATGTGATTAGGTTAATTACTTTTATGTATATCACTTTAAGATTAGTCGATGTCATTTAGAGATAAAATTTTACATGGAAGACTACAAAACCAAATTCTTCTATGTTTTGGGTTTCAATATTAGTTTGTATTATTTTGATAGATTCTAAGGACAATTCTTTATGGAATTGTATTTATTTAACATTGAGGTATTGTTGGTTTAATTATAGAAATTCAGATTACTTTTCCATTCTCTAAAGAAATATCCTTTTAGTGGATCATCTGATCTTGTACTAACTATTTTGGTTTTGATTAATCTCAAAAGACATGGTAAATATATATTTCATCCTTTTTGTATCATGTTATTCTCTTGATGTTGATTATAGCTCTTCCGGTGTGACCACATCATCTTGAATAATCATCATTTAAAAAAATGATCTTGTAGTATAAATTTATTAAATAATGAAGCTCTACTTAAAAATTAAGTATATCTCTTTATTTTCTTGGTCAATCTCATAATTAAATTCTTCATCTTAATTAAATATAACTTAAAAAAACGTTGTCTGTTTACTTTTCCTAAACGTAAACTAATGACAGTTTGTCCCATCATAAATTTGTGGTTGTCTTGTTGTTAACTTTCTCCTGATCATGTTTTATATCCCTCTCCATCAGAACATGACACTAATTTTATCTTCCATATCCATGTTTTCCTACATGGAATCCAAGTATGGGTTCTCTCGGGTGACAGTTGTACTTCTCTTTCTTTCTTTTAAAGTGATAGTTTTATTGACTCTTTTTCTTATGTGGGACATTAAATTATGTTCCCAAGCCCAAATATAAAATTTGAGAGGATGAAATTTCCAAAAGGGGGTAAGAATGTAAAACCCCAAGCTTTCACAATATGTTTCCCTTTGAATAATGTATTAGCTTTCATTCTACACAACTTTGAGATTCTAACACACCGCGACCAATCAAACTAGCCATTATGAATAGTAATACCCACTTTTTGAAATTTTATAAATTTTATCATTCATAATGGACTTCATTTTTTGATTCAAAATATCAAAATTAGTTTAGGGTGAATTTTTGGATTTTTTCTAAAAACATTCCAATTTAGATGAATAGTGAAAAACACAGAGTTATAGTTTAAATCTTATTTTTTATTTAAATAATTATTTATTTTTTTGTAATTTATTCTTGATCAAAATAGATACATAATACCTATATATGTTTAATGTAATTTATTTTATTCAGTTTATAATAATTTTAGATATATAAAAAAATTATTGACCTTTTCATCGTCTTTTACCCACCTCCTAGGAGAATTTGCAAATTCACATAAAACATAATTTTACCGCTTTTGTGAGTGGAATTTCAAAAATATAAGAGACACGGTTGATATCAGTAATTAAAATGTGGTTCAATAAGATGAATGTACTTTTTTATAAATAGTAACTTTTTACTATTATTTACCACGAATAAAAATAAATAGGGTAATTAAGTGTAAAAATGAGATTATAATTACCCTAAAACATGTTCTAATTCTATTTTCTAAGTGTAATTAGATAAAAAAAATCATAAGAATAAAATATGATCCATTAGGTCCACTTGGATTAGATTAAGACATTTATTATTATTTTATTTAAAGAAGAGTTAAAAGAGTTAAAATCAAAGTTTAATAACTAAAAAAATATTAATATATGGTTATAATTAAGATAAATTCAACTATATATATTAATTAGAAATATAAAAAATTTCCCAAAAAATGGTATTTTATTTATAAATTTTAGACATTAAATAATTAAATTTATTTATGACATAATGATGATACAAAAATTACTGTATTAATTAAATATTTAAATAAATCATATTTTTAATATACAAATAAATGTAATTTGAGACATTTTATGAACTCCAATAATTTTATTGGTTAATATATCATATTACGGTTAGTTAGATGAATTTTTTTCGAAGTAATAATTCTATTAAGAATTTAGCAAAAACAAAATACCAAATAGTGTCAAAATTGACATAAAAGAGTTTAAAAAATTATATTATTAATTGATATTCTATTCCTAAAAATATATTGCTCAGCCCAAAGATGTATATAATTATAGGGGTATCATAATTGAACCACTTTGGGTTCTCTTGGAAGTATATAGTATGTTTATTATCCATATTATATAAAAATGCTAAGAGACATTGTAAATGTCATACTACATAACTAAGAGTTAAATCTAAAAGATAATGTTAATATAGTGATCCAAACCCGTCTAAAATCTATTGGTTGAATGGTTTTCGACCCATCCACTCCTTAGACTTTAAATAATCCATTTTGAGATAATATAAATTGAAAATGATTTTATTATAAAATATTTTTTCTATCTTTTCCTAAGGTGCCTATCACGCCTCTTATAAAAGGGCACTCCACCTTCTATCTAATTAATACCTTCAAAGTCATTTGGATCAGCCAATGCCTACCCAAATACCCTCTAAACGTTCCTACCAATATCCTAGAGGCCCTCGTTTAGTCAGAAATCCAACCTATGGATCCCTTTTGATCAAATCAAAAGAAAGAACCTGAAGAGGACGTAAATATTTCATCACCTCTTTCAAGTTCCTTTCTTCTTTCAATTCCTCTTTCATTGTTGTTTCTATTCTAAAATAATAAGTCTATTATATTCAATATACTGTGATATTATTATAAATATGGTACAACCATATTCGTTATTCTATCCATCCACTTATTGACATGTCACCATACGTGTGTACGTACGGCTTACCATCGCCACGTCATGGTGTAATTGTTATTCATTACATAATTATTTGGACGGGTATAACAATGATGTATAATTGATGTGAAAAATTAATATAACATGATAAGGATTCTGCATATATGATATACCATCCAATTATATATTATTTTAATATCAAAAGAATGATATTGTCGCTTGTGCGTATGTATGGATTATCGTCTCCACGAATGTGATGAGATTCATTTCCCTCCATATCCATTCAAGACTAATTTTCATTTTATGAATAAAAATAATGTTAAAATACCTGATATAATTTTCGATATGAATATTATAAATATCATCCATAACAAATATGACTCACATAACAAAGAATATAAAGTAAAATGATTCTGTTAACACCTGAAAGGTTTCTAATACTATGATATTATTAACAAAGCAATGTTAAAATATCATATATGATATCATATTAATATATATGATTCTTTTATAATTTAATAACAATTATTTTACAATTATAAAACAGGTTAACCTACCCTTGACCATTGAAAAAGATAAAAGTAAGGGGTTTCTTATTTCACTTTTAATTCTGTGAGATTTCCATTGTTCGCCACATATTTATTGGATGTGGTGTGTTGTGTACTGCCATTTGTTTTATATTATCATGATTCTCTTTATATTGATGTCATTCTATGATTCATTTGGTGGTTTTCATTTTTGGTCATACAACTCTGTTTCCGACACTTTTGTCGGGGCACATGTAGCTGTTACCCCGCATTTCTGCTTTCCAAAGGTGGGCGACATCCACTACTTATTTAGGGACGTCTTCTCATTAATTGAAACTGGGATGATGGGATGTTGGTTCTTCCTTCTCGGGATTCCTCCTCAGAAATCGTCACAAAGTCCAGGTCTCCCTCGTAGATTTAATACGTGGTTCATGAATCTCATTCTCGGTGTCATATCTTCATAGACGCTAGTTAATTACACTACTTCCATCAGGACTTTCCATGTTGTCCGGACATGGTAGCGACCTTCGGTCGGAGTATATGACAACATCAAGCATGTCGGGGCATCTCTGGGTGCGTGGACATTGGGGAACCTGTATTCGTCCTCATAAGAGAGCATCTCAAGGGTGTAGAACCTGAGGCATCCAACATTGAATGCGGGGAATCACATGTCATAGGCATGTATCTGAGGTTTTCCTCATCTTCCTATGTTTAACATAGTATATGCAGCATGTTTACCATCTTATAAAGATGGTTACACCAAAGGCGTGTCTTCTGAGGTTTTCCTTTGGAATCTCTTGATTATCATGAGGTAGTCCATGAGTTTAACGTCATGCAGAGACAAAATGAGATTGATCATAACGTCCCATAGAGACAGATCAGTATGATTCATCCCAGGGAGGGAACACCTGGAATATGGATGGATCAGAACGCCCAGTGAGGACGGATCCGAGGTGGTGTGATCCAAGTAGCGGAGATGTCACACTGTAACGACTGATCTGAACACCACTGAGGGTGGATCAGGAGGTGTGCACCCCAGAATGGGGGAAACCATGGGTTACCATTAGTTGGGATTGAATCTCATGGAGGTTTCCTACATACCCTGTGTAGTCAACACGGATCAAAACCCACGTAGGTCAAAGGGGTGATAAATTGGGGTGTACATAGAGGACAACGACCCATAGACATGCTAGGGCTTATGCATGGATTGCGGCCCATGTACTGCTAGGAGCAGCGATGATGGTGGATTACATGATCCCACCGGGGTGTGGTGGCCTGGGTAGGAATCAGGATGGATGGTGGAGGATTGTGTGGAGTGGAGGGGGAATAAAATGGAGCAGTCATGGAGATGAAGGTGGTGATGGGATTGAGCCTCGAAGAGACTTCCTACGTATCCCATTGGGAGGGAATCAAAGTCCATGTAGTTTGATGATACGGTGAGACACCTGAGGAGGCTACCCATGAGGATGGATGCATGGATGGGTCCCAGAGGAAGTGGAACTTCTGGGTTAAGGCATGAACATCCTGAGACACATAGGCTCGAGGGAGAGATCTGGATGAGACATGAGTGATGTGATTGAGCCTCATGGAGGATTACTACATATCCCAGTGGCAGAGAATCAAAGTCTGCGTAGTTCGGTATGGAATGGGGCTTACACTCTGAGGTGGCCCAAGGATATGGGGTCAGTGAACCGACGTGAAGGGACTAGGGGTTCATGTGGGCTTACAACTCATGTAGGACTCCTACGTACCATTCTTTAGAATGGATCAAAGACCATGTAGTTTAAATTGGACGCTGGGAGGCCGACATGAAGGGATGAGGGGTCCAGGTGGGCTTCATCCTCATGAAGGCCTCCTACGTACCTTGCCTTAGCACGAATCAAAGACCTTGTAGTTCTGGTTGGACACCGGGAGGCCGATGTGAAGGGACCAAGGGTCCAAGTGGGCTTGAAGCTCATGGAGGCTTCCTAAGAACCATGCCTTAGCACGGATCAAAGACCACGCAGTTCAAATTGGATGCCGGGAGGCTGACGTGAAGGGACCAGGGGTCCAGGTGGGCTTGAACCTCATGGAGGATTTCTACGTACCATGGATTAGTACGGATTAAAGACCATGTAGTTCAAATTGGATGTTGGGAGGCCGACGTGAAGGGACCAGGGGTCCAGGTGGGCTTGAACATCGTGGAGGCTTCCTACGTACCATACCGTGACTTGGATCAAAGACGACGTAGTTCAGGAAAGGTCACAACAACTTACCGCTAGACAGGGATGTAGTTTAAGGTCAAGCAGGACATAAGGGTATCGGAGAACTGATGTGGAGAAGGACCATGGTCCATATGGTGTGTGGCTTACACTCTAGGCTGCCCAGGTGCCGGTGAATCGACGTGATGATGGTCACAGTGACCAACTGGTGGTGGGATTGAACCTCGTGGAGGCTTCCTATATACCATGCCTTAGCATGGATCAAATACCATGTAATTCGGTAGGGTTTCGTCGGTGAACCGACATGAAGGTGAACCCGGGGGGTCTACTGGTGGTGGGATTGAACCTCGTGGAGTCTTCCTATGTACCATGCCTTCATACATATCAATGTCCTCATAGTTCAGGATGGTCACAATGGCTTACCGCTGGACCGGAATACAGTTCAACATCATGCGGGAAGAGGGATAACCCTGATCTGAAGCAACGACGGGTGGTGGGCTTGAACCTCATAAAGAATTCCAACGTACCATTCCATAGAATAGATAAAAGACCACGTAGTTCTGGAGTGCAGTTTAACGTCATGCTGGATGGGGGCATACAGATTAACGTCATGCTGGATGAGGGAGGAACTCGACGTGAAGGAACAACCGAGTGATGGGCCTATACATCGTGGAGGATTCCTACGTACCATGCCTTAACGTGGATAAAAATCCCCATAGTTCTCTTAAGGTGGGGGTCAGGGTTAGTGTTTACTCTAATCTCACGTGAGTCTTGATCGGTGTGAGAAACAAGAGGTTGCAGGGACCTGACGATCATGTCGAGAAGGGTGCATCCGTGGGAAATTATGAGGGGCTTGCGCATTAGGCGGCCCATGGTGTTGGGACTTACTCAAGGATGGAGGCCCAGGGTGCGGCTATATAGAGGCACTAGTGAATGGGGCTTACGCAAGGATGTTTCCCGGGTGCCGCTATGGTGTGGAAATGGTGAATGGGGCTTACGCAAGGAAGCTTCCCAGGTGCTTCTATGGAGCAGAACTCGTGAATGGGGCTTAAGCAAGGATACTGCCCAGCTGCCGCTATGGAGCGGCACTCATGAATGGGTCTCAAACAAGGATTATGCTCGAGGGCCACTATTGAGTGGCACTGGTGAATGGGGCTTATGCAAGGATGCTACTCGGGTGCAGCTATGGAGCGACACCGGTGAATGGGGATTAGGCAAGGATGTTGCCTGGGTGCCGCTATGAAGCGACACCGATGAATGGGGATTACGCAAGGATGCTTCCTGGATGCCCCAATGGAGCGGCACTGCTGAATCAAGCATACGCTAGGAAGTTTCCTGGGTGCCGCTTTGGAGCGGCACTGGTAAATGGGGCTTAGGAAAGGATGCTGCTCGGGTGCCACTATGAAGCGGCACTGGTGAATGGGGCTTACGCAACGATTCTTCCTAGGTGCCACTATGGAGCGGTACTGGTGAATGGGTCTTACGCAAGGAAACTTCCTCTAATGTCTTCCTCATGACTGGCCATGAGGTCATCCCAACTCCCTTGTGGGTTTAGGCCTTTACCTAAGCGCTAGCGCAGAAGAGGCATAATGCCGAGGGGCATTGTAATCGGTCTGAAGAAAGGGTGATGAATATTGTGAATTATGTGCCCGACATTCAGAACACAATGAGGGTGGTGTGGCGATAGAGGATAGCACTTGACAGTGGCAGAAACACAGCATCCAAATCGCATTAGCCTGAAATTGGGCAGACAAATGAGGGTCGACTATTGACCGTGTTCGAATCATAGGACATGTCGCAAAGGACGTCCGAAGTCTTCTGGGACGTTGGCCCAGGATGGTAGGTGAGCCGATGGGGAATGGGACTAGGCCATTAGGGGGTCCCTCCAGACATGGAAGTGGATGAGGATTTGAATGAAGGACATGAAAAGCGTGAGGTGGAGTGATGGAATGTTTGAACGAATTCCAACACTCACAAAATTATGCCACTTTAATCATGGCATTAGGCATTCCATGCTTGTGACATAATGCATATCTTATTTGGAACAAGAGGCATCCTATCATGGAATGATAGGCAGTGATATAGTTTAGAGTCATGCAGAAAGGATTGATGGCATCTCATGCTTGGAGCATAAGGCATCTCTTGTTTTGGGCAAGAGGCATCCTATTATTAGAACATAAGGAGAACTACAATTTAGAGTCATGTAGATAAGACTATGGGAATATCATGCTTGGAGCATAAGGAATATATTATTTGGAGCAAGAGGCATACTATGTTAGGAACATAGGGAGATCTCTACAGTTTATAGTCATCTAGGTAAGACTGTTGGGCATCTCATGCTTGGAGCATGAGGCATCTCTTGATTGGGGCAAGAGGCATCCTATGTTAGGAAAATAGGGAGATCACTACAATTTATAGTCATGTAGGTAGTAATGTTGGGCATCTCATTCTTGGAGCATGAGACATCTCTTTATTGGAGCAAGTGACATACAATGCTTGGAACATAGGGAGCACAACAGTTTATAGTCGTGTAGATAGGACTATTGGTATCTCAGGCTTGGAGCATGCAGCATCTCTTGATTGGAGCAAGAGGCATCCTATGCTTGGAAGATAGGGAGAACTACAGTTTATAGTTGTGTAGACAGGATTGTTGGCATAAGGTGCCAGGTAATGGATGATGTTGGGTCTTATGCAAGGGAGGCCCTTTCTGGTTCAACCTGGCATAGGAGCCAAGTGATTGGGTTTGGAGGAGTTGCCTGAGGAATGGTTCATCTCAAGGTACTCAGGGAATTGGTGATGGGAATCTCAAATCACGTCATGAGAATGAAACCAAGAGTAATATGACGACTCAAGGTGTTTCATGGTATGCGGAGGAGTATCTCAAATCATGGTGTCCAATAGGTGGAAGGTGGGTGTGCATAAGGGTGCAATGGAAAATCCTGACATCCCGGGCTGAGAAGTTTGTGGTGCGACTCTCTATTTTTCATGGGGTTGTGGGATGGTAGCGAAGGGACTTGCCCTGTAGTGACCCCGAGTGGGGGTGCGAAGGTGCAGGCCCCATGCTATGGTCCGACGGGCGCGAATGTTAGAGCCTCCCAAAAGGATAGGTCATTGCGACGTAGCATCGCGGTGCAAAGGTCTCGTGGAGCAAAGGGATCTCGCGGAGAATGGGCCTCTTGCGGAGCAAGGGAGGATCACGGAGCAAAGGGATCTCACGGAGCATGGGCCTCTTGCAGAGCAAGAGCATCTCTTAGAGTACTCACGGAGCATCATCGCGGATCATTGGCTCATAGAGCATGGACTCGCGGAGCCTCGGCTCGCGTAGCAGCAACGCAAAGGAAGCTGCTCGCAGAGAAGGGACTCGTGGAGCAGTAACCAAAGGAAGCTGCTCGTGGAGCATGGCCTCACGGAGCTGCTTCGCAAAGGAAAGCAAAGCTTCGCAAACTGGGAGATCAGCCTCCCAAGGGGCGAAGTGACCGTCCAAGGGGTAGAGTGGCCTTTCAGAAAAGGTAGTGTGATATGGGTATTTATAGGCAAGGGGCACCACGAAGCAACGCCCACACGACGCAAAGGGGTGCTTCGCGAACATCAGGGGCGTTTGGGGAGCGTTACCGCCTCCTTTTCTTCGCTGTAGGTTTGCAAACGTCATGTTCGTTCACGGAGCATTACCGCCTCGTTTTATTCGTAGTGGTCGTGTTGCATGGGGGGCTCCGTGTCGGGGCTTCACGAGGCAGTTTTCCTGTCCAACATCAAATGTCCATAACTCCTAATCCGTAGCACTGTTCGGGCCCTACGACCTATCAAATCAAAGCTTCTAAAATAGACTACGATCTTGGATCATGTATGAAAGAATTTGGAAGTTTTTTTAGGGACGGGTTTTCTGGTGCCAACAAACTCGATTTATTACAATGAAGTATGGATGTTCATCATCTCAATTTATATTCCTATGAGATTTATGCTATATTGGACACTATTTACTTTTGTGTGGCATATGTACTATACATTATTGTATTATTGGTGTAATATACTTTAATTTATGGGTATTTACATCTTCATTTTATAATCCTTATTTCATGGTTGTATTTTTCATATGTTACTAAATAGATGAGGGAATTTTAAATTTCAATTTCCACTCATTCGGCATTACGCATACATCAATGATTATTTTACTCCAAGATTATGTGTGGAATCACTATTAATTTGATTATGTCATAATTCCCACTACCCTTTGTGTGGATATACTTTTGATACACATAATCTCTCCATTGATAAATTCTCAAGTCATTGATATGAACTTGATATGAGTAATTTTAACTCAATCTCCCAGTATTGAGTTAAACATCCAATTCATTGGTCTTGTTTTTACAAGAATATGTCTGAATGTCCCCTAATTTATTTACACTAAATATCCAATCATACTGAGGGTATTTATATTTTTCACACATAATTATGTCGTTGATTTATCATTAACCAAATGATACGGTCTTTATAAGAGATGTCATCTCAATTTACATTTTATTGAAACTTATTTGTTGTTATACACAAAATCACTTTTATATGGTGTATATAATGTAATTAGACATAGTATATCATGAATCCATTTATTCTCATGATATTATAAAGTATTTATTACCTCAATAATTTTTATTCAAGTGGCTCTCTTTGGGTTATTAACTCTAACTAAAATATCATTTTAAATGTTTTAATGATTTATTATTCTAAACTATTATCATTAATGTCCATGTTTTAGAAATGGTTTTAATGATTTATTTATGTGGACATTAATGTTTTAAAATTAAAATTCCTTCTAAAATTTTCCATGTGATATGGGACACTTTGATTCAAAAATCTATTTTTAAATGTCTTCTTGACAAATAGTGTGCCTTTTAAATGTTTTCATGAAAAAAGGGGATATTTTTTTCAAATAGTTTTGATGATTATTTTCATCTGTGTCAATATCCTTCATTATTCTCAATTGAGGTTAATCTGTTACAATAAAATCTTCCATATTTTATTTAATGAGTTATGATTGACTATGGATGTGCTATTTTTATATCATTCAGGGTTTGTGGATAATATATTGACATTTCGTATGGTATTTTTAATAAGAATGTTTATATTATGATTCACCCATTTCATATGAGGAATGCATTAGACATAGTAAGTAATGGGTGGGGACCTCTATATATCCTCAATGAATCGGTAGGTCTCATGATACATACTAGTGTCCTGTCATAAGGCCTTTAAAAAATCATATTTGTAGTATTGGCACAATTCCTTGACTATGTGGTTATGATGTCTGACATTATCCATTTTATAATTATGAGATTAGATATTGATATTTCAAGGTATTATTAGACTAGTAGAATACCGATGACTATGTTTTATAATTTCATTATTTACTCAGCTCATATTTCTACCAATAAGTGTTCATGTTAATTATCTGTAAAGGCATGTATTTTCAATTATTCACCATGTCTAATGTTTATGTTATTTTCTGCTATATTGCGTTCTCTTACTGATAATTTGAGCTCACCCCTTTCTTATATTTTATTTTCCCCAGATATAAAGAAGGTAGTTAAGAGTTACTTTCATGCATAATATAGGAAGCCTGGATATTTCTAATGGAATTATTTAGTGTTGTTTTCCTTTTCAAGTTGTAATGTTGACCTTATGAATGTATCTAATATTTCCAAGGCTATTAAACTGATCGATCTTTCGGGATATGATTTCCTTGTAACATGTAAATTTTATATAATAATGCACGTACTCTGGGTAACTAGGGTTGGGGCGTTACAGTTGGTATCGGAGGAAGTTTAGTACAAACCTTCGAAACTAGACTTAGAAAAACTTTTATTAGAGTACATAGCCCTATGATAGAAATTGAGGATTAGTATAGAATAACTTCTTAAAATTATGGTACTGTAGAAATTTTTTGAGTTTTACAAGCAATACATCCATGTTTGGATATGAGTAGGTAGATGCAGCTCTGTAATAGATGTACATAGGGGTAAAACCTGAAAACACCACTTTGATCTAGACTCGAACAGGAACTACCGCATGACAACAGGGCTTGCTGCACTCTTGGTTACGAAACTATCGAGGGATATTTTTAGGATAATTTCCTTTATCATTACAATCCAATTTAATGTATTTTAATATAATATGAGAATAAATAACCTTGGTTAATACTAGGGTGTTTTTGATTGAAATGTAGGTGTGATGATATTTTCTAAATAATATTATGACTATTCTTACTCAAACAATGTTTTCTAGTTTTAGTTAATTGAAGGATTCCAAGGAAGTCATAGTAACATTGAACAAGATGTAAAAGGTGAGAATAGTGGTGGAAATGAGAAACGAAATGGTATATTGATAGGTGTAAAAGATATTGACTTCTTGCTGAATCAGTTTTCTAAAAATATGATCTACAACATATATATTAACCAACACCTAGACTCACCAAAGAAGTGAATTTAAATGAATGATAAGAGCTCCAGTTATGGAGACCATGGAGAGGAGAAAGATCAATTTCCATCACCCCAGGAATGTGGAATAAGAAAACCAAGAATGTGTTTCAATGGAACAAAGTGGTGCTTTATAAGTGGGAAAGAAGGGAATAATGTAAGGAATTGTAGAGGAAAATTGAAGAGTACTATAGAAGAAAATAAAAATGATACTAAGATTCCTATTACAGTCATTTTTCATAAATTTAAGGGACTTTGGACTCACCCAAGTCAATGACATATTCTATAGGATAACCTCTGGGACATGGAAGAACCTATGTGGATTTAAATTGTTGTAAAAATGTGTAAAGGTATTAGTGCTCTTTTTTGTTGAGATTACTTTGGATTAATTTTCACTTATAAGTGTAACCCTGCAATTTATCATGCGAATATGGTATTTTAGGAATAATTATCTTTTCTCTTGTGGATATAGTTATAAATAACCATTTGGTTTTATATGATCCTTCAATTTGAGGCAATTACATGTTATTATATTTTGGGATGAAAATTCATGGTATGGGATAACATTTGTGGTTACATTATGTTGTGGTTATTTTGAGGAAGTTATCTCATCTTGGTAATGTTATAAAATATAGTTTTTGAAAAAGGACAACACACAGACCATGTGGCAACCCATCACGTCAGATAAAGCTGTGCAAATCAAACCCACAACCAAAGTGCGATTGGGATTTATCAGCTACCACTAGACTATGTGAATTCCCTGGTTAGTGTGACTAATTATTATTAGTTAAATGATTTTATTTATCAATAATAAGTTTATTTTGGATCTTATGTATTATCAAATGAATACCCTTAGTAGTGAAAAATGACTTGTTGATTAAGTGATAAATGTTATTTTGGAAGACGTTCACTCTGTTGGGAACACTATATGCCTAAGGAAATTAGTAAACTATGAGATTTTATTTAAGGAGTAATGGTGGATTTTAATCTATGTTTTTATTTTGGATTTATTGTGATTTGGGTTATTTAGGGAAATTATTAACCTATAATAAAGAGTATGTGATTAGGTTAATTACTTTTAAGTATCTGAAATTAAGTGTTGTCTATGTCATTTGGAGGAACAATTTATCATGGAAGACTACATAACCAAATTCTCTTATGATTTGGGTTTCAATATTAGTTTGGATTATATAGAAGGATTTTAAGGATAATAGTTTATTCAATGGTATTTTTTTAACATTGAGATATTGTAGGTTTAATTTTAGAAATTATGATTATTTTTTCTTTCTATAAAGGAATATCCTTTTGGGGGATCATCTAATCTTGTACTAACCATTTGGGATTTGATTAATCTCTAAATACAAGGTAAATATATATTTTATCCCTTGTGAATCATGTGATTCTATAGAAGTTGATTTTAACTCATTCAGTGGGACCAAGTCATCTTGAATACTCATCATTTTAAAAAATGAGATAGTGGTAGAAATTTATTGATGAATGAAGATATACTTAAAAAGTATGTATATCTCTTTATGTTCTTGGTCAATATCAGAAATAAATTCCTCATATTTATGAAATGTAACTTAAAAAAACATTGTTCGTTTACTTTTTCTACTGGGAAACTAATGGCTGTTTGTCCTATCACATTTTTGTGGTTTTCATGTTGTTAACTTTCTCCTGATCATGTTTTATATCCCTATCCATCAAAACATGATACCTAGTTTATCTTCCATATCAATGTTTTCCTACATGGAATCCTAGTATGGGTTATCTCGGGTGACAGTTGTAGTTCTCATTCTTTATTTAAAAGTGATAGTTTTATGGAATATTTTTCTAATGTTGGACATTCAATTATGTCTCAAAACCAAAATATAAAATTAGTGAGGACAAAATTTCCAAAAGGGGGTAATAATGTAACACCCCAAGAATCCACGATAGGTTACCCTTTGAATAATGTTATAGCTTGCATTGTACATAACATCGAGATTCAAACACACTACATCTAATCAAACTATCCATTATGAATAGTAACACCCACTTTTAGAAATTTTATAAATTTTATCATTCAAAATGGACTACATTTTTGTATTTGGAATATCAAAATTATCTTCGGGTTATTTTTTGGTATTTTTCTGAAAACATTCAATTTTTTATTAATCCTGAAAAACACTAAGATATAGTTTAAAACTAAATTTTTATTTAAATTTTTATTTATTTTATTTAAATTTATTTAAGGCCAAAATATATACATAATACCTATATAAGTTCAATGTAATTCATTTTATTTAGTTTATAATAATTTTAGATATATAAAAATTTTATTGAACATTTCACTGTCTTTTACCCACCTCATAAGTGAATTTTCAAATTTACATAAAAATTAATTTTACCACTTTTTTGAGTGGAATTTAAAAAATCCGAGAGACACGGTTGATATCATTATGTAAAATGTGGTTCTGTAAGTTGAATTTTTTTTGGTGAATGGTAACTTTTTTACTTTTATTTACCACGGATAAAATTAAATAGGGTAATTAACGGTAAAATTGAGATTATTATTACCTTAAAACTTGTCCAAATTATTTTGGATAAGTGTAATTCGACCAAAAAAAACCTTAGGAATAAAATATGATCCTTTAGGTCCACTTGGATTATATTATGCATATATTATTATTTTATTAAAAGAAGAGTTAAATGAGTTAAAATCAAAGTTTAATAACTAAAAAAATTTAATATAGGGTTATACATTAGATAAATTCAAATATAAAACTGATTTAGAAAGATAAAATTATTTCCTACAATAAGGTATTTTATTTATAATTTTTATTCATTAGATAAATAAATAAATTTATGACACAATGATGATTCAATAATTACCATATTATTGAAATATTAAAATAATTATTATTAATAATATCCAAATAAATATAATTTGAGAATTTTTGTGAATTCCAATAATTTTCAAGGTTAATATAACATTTTATGGTTGGTAAGATGAATTTTCTTTGAAGTAATTACTCCGTTATGAATTTAGCAAAAACAAAATACCAAATAGTACAAAAATTTACATAAAAGAGATTTTAAAACAAATATTATATTATTAATTGATATTCTATTCCTGAAAATCTATTGTTCTGCCAAAATACTTAAATAATTATATTTTTATAATTAATGAACCACTGGGGGTTCTCTTGGAAATATATAGTACTTTTATTAACCATATAATATTAAAATACAATGAGAAATGGTAAATGTTAAACTACTTAAGTAAGAGTTAAATCTAAAAGATAATGTGAATATATTGACACAACCATGTCTAATACCTATTGGTTGAGTGGTTTTCGACCCATACCCACATTATCCTTGAAATAATATATTTTGGAGCAATTATAAAATGAAAAGAATTTTATTTTAAAATAATATTTCTATCTTTTCCTAAGGTGCCCCTCACCCCTCTTATAAAAGGGAACTCACCCTTCTCTCTAATTCACACCGTCAAATCCATTTGGATGAGCCAATACCTACCCAAATACCCTATCAATTATCCTCCCTATTTCATAGAGGTCCTCTTTTAATCATAAAGACATCCTAAGGAGCCCTTTTAAACTAATCAAAAGGAAGAACTCGAACAAGAGGTAAATATTTCATCACCTCTTTCATGTTCCTTTATTCTTCCACTTACTCTTTCTTTGTTTTTTACATTCTATAATAATATCTCTATTATATTATATATACTGTGATTTTATTATAAATATATTACAACCATATTCATTATTCTATCCATCCTTTTAATGACATGTCACCATATGTGTGTATGTACGGCTTACCGTCTCAACCTAGTGGTGTAATTGTTATTCAATACATTATTTAGTTGGATGGGTATAATAATGATGTGAAATTGATGAAAATAATAAATATAACATGATAATTATTATGCATATATGATATAACATTAAATTATATATTATTTTAATATCAAAAGAATGATATTTCTGCTCGTGCGTATGTACGGATTACCGTCTCCACAAACACGATGAGATTCATTCCCCATCGTATCCATTCAAGATTAATTTTCATTTGATGATTAAAAATAATTCTTTGGTACTTTATATAATTCTGGATATGAATATGACACATACCATCCATAACAAATATGAATCACATAACAAATAATATAAAGGAAAATGAATCTGCTAACACCTGAAACGATGATAATACTAAGATATTATTAACAAAGAAATGTAAAAAAGATCATATTTTATATCATATTAATGAATATGATTCTTGTATAATTTAATAACAATTACTTATTCATTATAAATGAGGTTAACCTACCCTCAGCCAAGAAAAAAGTACAAAGTAATGGCTTTTTTATTTCAATTTTAATTCTATGAGATTTCCATTGTTCGACACTTATTTATTGGACGTGGAGTGTTGTTTACTGCCATTTGTTGTATATTATCATTATTCTCTTTATATTCATGTCATTTTGTTTTTCATTTGTGGTTATTAACATTTTCTCATACAAATCGATTTATTACAACGAATTAAGGGTTTATTTCATCTCACTTTATATTCTGGTGAGATTCGTGCTATATTGGCCACTATTTCCTTTTGTGTGGCGTATGTACTATCAATGATTATATTCTTGGTGTAATATAATTTATTTTATGGGTATTTACATATTCATTGTATGATCCTTCTTTCATGGGTGTATGTTTCGTATGTTACCAAATAGATAAGGGAATTTGAAATTTCAATTTCCACTCTTTCGGCTTTACACATAATTCATTGATTTTTTTACTCCAAGATTATGTGTGGAATCACTATTCATTTTCTTATGTCATAATTTCCACCACCCCTTTCTATGGATATACTTTCGATACACATAATCACTTCATTGATAAATTCTCAACTCATCTATATGAACATTATATGAGTAATTTTAACTCAATCTCCATTTATTGAGTTAAACATCCAATTAATTTGTATTTTTTTCACAAGAATATGTGTGAATTTCCTATGATTGATATACACTAAATATCAAATAATATTGAGTGTATATATATTTTTCACACATAATGATGATGTTTATTTATCCTTAACCTAAAGATTCGGTTTTTATAAGAGATTTTATCTCAATTTACATTCACTTGAGACTTCATTGTTGTTATACACCAAATAACTTTCATATGTTGTATGTAATGTACTTTGACATAGTATATCATGAATCCAATTATGCTCATTATATTATATATTTTTATTAACTCAATTATTTGTATTCAAGTGGTTCTCTTTTTTTAGGAACTCTAACTAAAATATCATTTTAAATTTTTAAAAGAATTTATTATTCTAAATCTTTGACAATAATGTCCATGTATTAAAAATGATTCTAAAAATTTATTGATATGAACATAAATGTTTTAAAATTTAAATTCCTTTTAAAAGTGTCAATGTGGAATGGGATACTTTGAATAAAAAATCTATTTTTAAACGACTTCTTGACAAATAGTGTGACTTTTAAATGTTTCCAAGAAAAAGAGGGATATTACTCTCAAATAGTTTTGATGATTATTTTCATCTATGTCGATATCCTTCATTATTCTTGATTGAGGTTTATATCTTACTATACAATATACCGTATTATATTGAATGAGTTATGTTTGACTATGGATGTGCTATTTTTATACCATTCATGGCTTTTGGATAATGTATTGACATTTAATATGGTGTTTTTAATACCAATGTTTATATTATGTTTCACCCATTTCATATGAGGAATGTATTGGACATAGAATGTGATGGGTGGAGCCCGCTATGGCTCCTCGATGCATCGGTAGGTCTCATTAGACAAACTAGTGTCTTGGAACAAGGTCTTGACAAAATCGTATTTTTAGTTTTGGAATAATGCCTTGAGTATGGGGTTATGATGTCCAACATTATGCATTACATCATTATGAGATTAGAAACTGATATTTTCATGTGGTTATTAGACTATTATAATACCCATGACTATGTTTTATTATGGTCTTATTTAATCATTTCATATTCCTATCATAAAGTGTTCATGTTAATTATTTTTAAAGGCTTCTGTTTTAAATTATTCAACATGTCTAATTCTTATGTTATCTTCTGTTGTATTGCTTACTCTTATTGAGAATTTGAGATCACCCCTTTCATAGGTGTCATTTTCCCAGGATATGAAGATGTTAGTTATGAGTGACTTTTAGGTATAATCTAGGAAGATTGGATGTTTCTAATGGAATAATTTAGTGTTTTTTTTCTTTTCAAGTTGTAATGTTGACCTTATGAATGTATCTTATATTTCTAAGGTTACTGAACTAATCAGACTTTCGGGATATGTTTTCCTTTTAACATTCCAATGTTATGTAATAATGCACAGACTCTGGGTAACTTTGGTAAGGGAATTACAGTTTGTATCAGGGGAACTTTAGTACGAACCATGGAAACTAGATTTAGATAAAATCAGATTAGAGCACATACCCCAAATATAGACTTTTAGGATTGGTATATAATAACTTCCTAAAATTTTGTTATAGTAGATATTTTGTGTGTTTTACAAGAAATAAATCCCTACCTGGATTTGAGCAGTTATAGGTGGCTCTGGTACAGATGTACCAAGGGGTAAAACCCAAAAACACCACTTTGAGCTATACTCGAACAAGACCTGGTGCACGACAATGGGACTTGATGCACTAATGGTTACGAAACTCACAAGGGATATTCATAGGATAAATTATATTTTCTTTACAAACCAATATAATGGATTTTAATATAATATGAGAATAAATAGCCTCGGTTAATACTTTGGTGTTTTGGATTGAAAATAAGGTGTGATGATATTCTCTAAATAATTTTATGACTATTCTTACTCACACAATGTTTTTTGGATTTAGCTAATAGCTAGATTCTAAGGAATTCATAGTAACATTGAAAATGATGTACAAAGTGGGAAAGTGGTGGAAATGAGAAAAGATATGGAATGTTGATAGGTGTAAAAGATATTATATTAATTCCGAATTGGTTTTCCAAAAATACGAGCAACAAAATATATATTAACCAACTCCTAGATTCAACAAAGAAGAGAATGGAAGTGAATGATAAGAGCTCCTTATGTGGAGACCATGGAGAGAAGAATGCTCAATTTCCATCATTCTAGAAATGTGGAAGGAGACACACAGGAAAGTGTCTCAATAGAACAAAGAAATGCATTATGTGTGTGAAGGAAGGGCATAACGTAACGAATTGTAGAAGAAAAATGAACGAGTACTATGGAAGAAAATAAAAATGATCCTATGATTCCAATTATGATAATTTGTCATAAATGTAAGTGACCTTGGAATAACCCATGTCAATGCCCTATTCTATTGGATAACCTCATGGTCAAAAAATAACCTATGGAAAAATAAATAGATGGAAAAATGATTAAAGGTATTATTGATCTTTGTTGTTGAGATTACTTTGGATGAATTTTCTCTTATATGTGTTACCCTGAAATTTTTCATGTGACAATTATATTTGATTAGGAATTATCTTCTCTCTTGTGGATATAGTTATAAATTACCATTTGGATTTATATGATCCTTGAATTTGAGGCAATTATAAGTTATTATATCTTGGGATGAAAATTCAAGGTATGAGATATCATTTGTGGATAAATTATGTTATAATTATTTTGAGGAATTTATATCATTTTGGTAATGTTATAAAAAATAGTTTTTGAAAAAGGAAAACACGCAGACCGTGTGACAACCCATCACGTTGGACAAATCTATGGGAATCAAACCCAAAACCAATGTGTGATTGAGATTTATCACTTACCACTGGACTACGTGAATTCCCTGGTTAGTGTGACTAATTATTTTTTGTTAAATGAATTTATTGATAAATAATAATTTCATTTGGGATATTATGTCTTATCAATTGAATACCCTTAGTATAGAAAAATGATTTTGTGATTAAGTGATAAATGTTATTTTGTAAGAAATTCGCTCTGTTGGGAACACTATATTTCGAAGGAAAATAGAATACTATGAGATTTCATTTAAGGAGTAATGTGGGTTTTTTATTTTTTTATTGTGGATTTATAGTGATTTGGGTTATTTACGGAAATGATTAACCTATAATAAAGAATATTTGATTTGGTTAATTACTATTATGTTACCGACATTAAGTGTAGTTGATTTTATTTGGAAATTCAATTTAACATGGTAGACTACATAACCAAATTCTTATAAGTTTTGGGATTCGATATTAGTTTGGTTTATATTAAAGGATTTTAAGGAAAATTATTTTTTGAATGGTATTTATTTAACTTTGTGGAATTGTTGGTTAAATTTTAGAAATTAAGATTATTGTTATTTATCTAAAGGAATATCCTTTTGTGGGATCATATGATCTTGTACTGACCGTTTTATTTTTATTTAATCTCTAAAGACTATATAAATATTGATTTTATCCTATTTGAATAATGTGATTATCTAGAAGTTGATTATAGCTCATTCGGTGTGACCAAGTCATCTTGAATACTAATCATTTAAAAAATGAGTTAGAAGTAGATATTTATTAAATAATGAAGATCAACATAAAAAGTACGTATATCTCTTTATGTTCTTGTTCAATCTCATAAATAAATTCCTCATCTTTATGAAATGTAACATAAAAAAAAGTTGTCCATTTACTTTTCCTACTAAGAAACTAATGACCATTTTTCCCATTATAAGTTTGTGTTTTTCCTGTTTCTAACATTCTCCTGATTATGTTTTTTATCCCTCTCCATCAGAACTTGAGACTTAGTTTATCTTCCATATACATGTATTCCTGCATGGAATTCTTGTTTGGGTTATCTCAAGAGACCGTTGTATTTTTCTTTCTCTGTTTTAAGGTGATAGTTTTTTTGACTCTTTTTCTGATATGGGACATTCAATTATGCTCCCAAGCCCAAATATAAAAATTGTGAGGATGTAATTTGCCAAAGGGGGTAAGAATGTAACACCCCGATCTTCCACAGTACGTGTCCCTTTGAATAATGTAACAGCTTGCATTTGTACACATCTTCGAGATTCTAACACACTACGACCAATCAAACTAGCCATTATGAATAGTAATACCCAATATTTGAAATTTTATAAATTTTATCTCACAAAATGGACTTTATTTTTATATTTGGAATATTGAAATTTTCTTAGGGTGAATGTTTTGTATTATTCTGAAAACCTTACATTTTTTATGAATAGTTAAAAACACCGAGTTATAGTTTAAAACTGAATTTTTATTTAAATAATTATTTATTTTATTTAAATTTATTTTTGGTCAAAATAGATACATAATACCTAAATAAGTTCAATATTATTCATTGGATTCAGTTTATAATAATTTTAGATATATAAAAATTTTATTGAACTTTTCACTGTCTTTTACCCAACTCCTAGGAGAATTTTCAAATTCACATAAAACATAATTTTACCATTTCTTTGAGCGTAATTTAAAATATCCAAGAGACATGTTTGATATGAGTAATTAAAATTTGGTTCAATAATATGGAAATAATTTTTTATAAATATTAACTTTTTTACTTTTATTTACCATGGTTAAAAGTAAATAGAGTAATTAATGGTAAAAATTATATTGTTGTTACCCTAACACATGTCCTAATTCTATTGGAGAAGTTTAATTAGAAAAAAACAACCTTAGGAATAAAATATAATCCTTTAGGTCGACATGGATTAGATTAAGACATTTATTTTTTTTAATAAGAGTTAAAAGAGATAAAATCAACGTTTAATAACTAAAAAAATATAATATATGGTTATACATAAGATAAATTAAATTTTAAATATTTATTAGAAAGATAACAATATTTAATACATAATGGTATTTTATTTATAATTTTTATTCATTAAATAATTTAATTTATTTATGACACAATGATGATGCAATAATTACCGTATTAATGAAATATTAAAATAATTGATATTATTAATATCCATATAAATGAATTTTGAGATTTTTTATGAATTACATTAATTTTATAGTTTAATATATCATGTTAGAGTTGTTGAGATAAATTTTTTTCGAAGTAATAATTCTATTATGAATTTAAGAATAACAAAATACCAAATAGTGTCAAAATTGACATAAAAGTGTTTTTAAAACAAATATGAAATTATTAATTGATATTCTATTCCTAAAAATCGATTGTTCCACAAAAAGGCTTATATAAGGAATGGTGTCTCATTAATGAACCACATGGGGTTCTCTTGGATGTATGTAGTATGTTTATTAACCATATAATATAAAAACACAAAGAGACATGGTAAATGTCAAACTACTTAACTAAGAGATAAATCTAAAATACAATGTTAATATAGTGACCCAAACTTGTCTAAAACCTATTGGTTGACTGGTTTTCGACCAATCCCCACCTTATCCTTTAAATAATACATTTTTTAGAAATTATAAACCGAAAATTATTTTTATTATAAAATAATATTTATATCCATTCCTAAGGTGCCCTTCACCCCTCTTATAAAAGGGAACTGCCCCTTCTCCCTAATAAAAACCATAAAATCCATTTGGCTCAGAAAACCCCTACCCAAATACCCTCTCCACTGACCTACCAATTTCCTAGTGGTCCTCCTTTAGTAAGAAATCCAACCTACGGAGCCCTTTTGATAAAATTAAAAGGAAGAACCCGAAGAAGAGGTAAATATTTCATCATCTCATGCATGTTCCTTACATCTTCCACTACCTATTTATTTTTTGTTTCCATTATAAAATAATAACTCCATTATATTATATATTGTGATGTTATTATAAATATGGTACAGACATATTCATTATTCTATCCATCCTTTTAATGACATGTTACTACACGTGCATACGTACAGCTTACCGCCTCCACGTCGTGGTTTAATTGTTATTCAATACATTATTATTTGGATGGTTATAATAATGATGTGTAATTGATTTAAATAATAAATATAACATGATAATTATTCTTCATATATAATATACCATCCAATTATACATTATTTTAATATCAGAAGAATGATATTGTCCCTCGTGCATATGTACGGATTACCGTCTCCATGAACGCGATGAGATCCAATACCCATCGTATCCATTCCAAACTAATTTTCATTTGATTATTAAAACTAATTTTTTGAGACTTGATATAATTCTGTATATTAATATGATACATCCCATCCATAACAAATATTAATCACATAACAAAGAATACAAAGGAAAATGAATCAGTTAACACCAGAAATAAGGATAATACTAATATATTATTAACAAAGCATTGTTAAAAGACCATATATGATATCATATTAATGTATTTGATTCATGTATAATTTAATAGAAATTATTTCACCATTGTACAGGTGGTTAACTTACCCTCTACCAAGGAAAAGGTACAAAGTAAGGGGTTTCTTATTTCAATTTTAATTATGTTAGATTTCCATTGTTCGCCACATATTTATTGGATCTGGTGTGTTGTTTACTTCCATTTGTTGTATATTATCATGATTCTCGTTATATTATTTTCATTATAGGATTCATTTGTTGGTTATTAACTTTTTTTCATAAAACTCGATTGATTATAATGAAGTAAGTTTTTTTTCAACTCACATTATATTCCCGTGAGATTCATGCTATATTGGCCACTATTTCCTTTTGTGTGGCGTGTGTATTGTCTATTATTGTATTCTTGGTGCAATATAATATAATTTATGGTTATTTAATCTTCATTTTATGATCCTTATTTCATGGGTGTATGTTTCATAAGTTACCAAATAGATGAGGGAATTTGAAATATCATTTTCCATTCATTCGGCTTTAGGCATACATCATTGATTATTTTACTCCAGGATTATGTGCGGAATCACTATACATTTGATTAACCCATAATTTCCACTCCCCATTCTGAGGATATAATTTTTATACACATAATCACTCCATTTATAAATTTTCAAGTCATTGATATAAACTTGATAAGAGTAATTTTAACTAAATCTCGATTTATTGAGATAAACATCCAATTCAGTGGGGTTGTTTTTACAAGAATATATGTGAATGTCCTATGATTGATTTACACTGAATATTCAATCATATTGATTGTATTTATATTTTTCACAAATGATGAGGTCATTGATTTATCCTTAACCTAAGGATACTGTCTTTATAAGGGACTTCATCTCAATTTACATTCCATTGAGTCTTCCTTGTTGTTATACACCAAATCACTTTTTTATTGTGTATATAATGTACATTGACATAGTATATAATGAATCCCTTTATTTTCATGATATTATAATGTTTTTATTACCTCAATTATTATTTTTCTAGTGGCTCTCTTTTGGTTAGGAACTCTAACTAAAATATCATTTTAAATGTTTTAATGATTTATTATTCTAAATCTTTCTCATTAATGTACATGTTTAAAAAATTGTTTTAAAGATTTATTTATATTGACATTAATGTTTTAAAATTAAAATTCCATTTTAAATCTTCAATGTGGTATGAGAGACTTTTATTCAAAAATCCATTTTTAAACGGCTTCATGACAAATAGTGAGACTTTTAAATGTTATCAAGAAAAAAGAGGATATTTCTCTCAAATAGTTTTGATGATTATTTTCATCTATGTCGATATCCTTCATTATTCTCAATTGAGGTTAATCTATTACAATAAAATCTTCCATATTGTATTGAATGAGTTATATTTGACTGTTGATGTTCTATTTTTATACCATCCATAGTTTGAGGATAAAGTATTAACATTTCGTATTCTAGTTTTAATACGAATGTTTAGATTATGTTTCACCCATTTCATATGAAGAATGCATTGGTGTTAGTAAGTGACGGGTGGAGCGCGCTATAGCTCCTCGATGCAATGGTAGGTCTTAGGATGCAAACTAGTTTCTTGGCATAAGGCCTTGACAAAAACTTATTTGTAGTCCTTGTACAAGGCCTTGACTATGTGTTTCTGATATCTAACATTTTTTATTCCATCATTATGAGAGTAGCTATTGATATTTTATGTGGTTATTAGACTAGTATAATACCCCTGACTATGTTTTATTGTGGCATTATTTACTCAGCTTATATTCATGCTATAAAGGTTTCATGCTAATTATTTGTAAAGGCATGTGTTTTCAATTATTCAACATGCCTAATGATTATGTTATCTTATGATGTATTTCTTACTCTTACAGAGCATATGAGATCACCCATTTCTTTTGTTTCATTTTCCCTGGATATGAAGAAGTTAGTTATGAGTGACTTGCAGGCATAATCTAGGATGCTTGGATGTTTCTAGTGGAATAATTTCGTGTTGTTTTTCTTTTCAAGTTGTATTGTTGACCTTATGAAGTTACCTAGTATTTCCAAGTCTACTAAACTGGTTGGTCTATCAGGATATTATTTCTTTCTATCATGCCAATGTTATGTAATAATGCACCGACTCTGGGTAATTGGGTTCAGGGTGTTACAATAATGAAATGTAATATGGTTGAACTAAGATAGCACTCTAATGCATTTAGTAAAGTTGAGTCTCATGAGACGTTATGTGTGATGATCATGGAAGTTATTCATGGCTTATGCTACTATGTTAAACAGTCATGGTAGAAAGCCTTGGCTTGGGATACAATAGAAAACAGTCCTGGAAGTTAGCCTTGACTCATACTAAATTCGTGTTTTAGGTTTCTTTTTCATTTCTATGATTCCATGTTTAAATGGTCCATCTTTTATATGTTATGATTCCACATTATACATGCCTTTTTATATCATCATTGCACGACATCTATCCCAGGTCATAAGGCTTTGTTCTTATGGTTATTCTCTTACTGGGATTATAGCTTCTCCCTTTGTTAATGTTATCCCCAGGTTATCCTCTGAAGGTGTATGAGCACAATGGAATATAGAATCTCATTAATGTGTTTAAATAAAAAGTTGTTTTT
The DNA here is from genome assembly GCA_963277665.1 of Viscum album. NCBI lineage: Eukaryota > Viridiplantae > Streptophyta > Magnoliopsida > Santalales > Viscaceae > Viscum > Viscum album. Next base: position 1,172,892,881 of record OY728153.1, on the reverse strand, counting down.
TATAATGTTTGATTATTTCATAGTAATCAAAGACACTAGAAATTACAATTTATACCTTTTACTCTGATGTATAATTATTAATTAAATCATTTAATGTTATATGTAAATGGATAGGTTCACTATAGTTTCTATTAGAGGGATTTATAGTTATTTTTGGGGATTAAGAATAGATCACCTTAGTGATAACCCTAAGGATGAGACAAAGTATAAGAAAACAACGCTTTGTTTTTGGTAAGTATAGAGTAAGTGGTTCATCAAGAAAAAACATCCCTATCTGGGTAGAAATAGATAGAGGAGGATCTAGAACTTATGTACCTATATGTGAAAACTCCAAAAATAAGTTTCGGGCTTGACCCGAGGAATCCTAGTACATGAAAACTTGCCTTGTTGAACTCTTGGTTTGATAGTCCTGGGGGATATGCTTTGGTAAATTCATGGACTTACTACAAATCATTGTTAAGGGGAAAAATCCTATAAGAATATAAGTAATTAAATAGATCGAGGATAACCTAGATTTAAACCTATGGAGTCACAAGTTAGGATATAATTCTCCTTCACATGTTTATCCTATTGTGTTCAATGGAATACTTTTTATATTCATTGTCTATTTATTAAATCCCTCTAATTGTAATTTCAGTTTCTTAGTAAATGGTGGGAAATTAAAGAACACGTTCCAACAACCAATGTGATAAGAAATGTGTTGATTTACCTAAGGATATGCCTGATATTATTGGAATAGTTGTGAAAAACTTCATGACAGTACTTTCTTAGATGATCAAGTTAGGAATGATAACTTGGATCATTTGGAACACCCTCCTTGTCCAAAGAAAAATCAATTTGTCGTAGTGTCCGTCACGCGATAAAGGTCTACCATGTTTAGTAGATCATTTGATCCCCTCCTCAATGAATAGTCGATCAAATCCATTGAAATGATATTCTTCATCCTCTAGTGATTGGAAGAAGTGAAAGTTGTACTATCGGTCTATAGGCCCGATGAGGAAGTAGATTAGTGGTTGACACTAATCAAGAATACAAAGTCCTATGTGGAAATTGAATCCATCTATTTGGAGGAATTCAAGAGGATGTTTTCAATAAATATTTTACATGAACCTTCCGTCACAATATTGAATGAGAGTTCCTCAGACTCAAGCAGATGGAAGATGATTCCAATGAGTTGTTTGAAGAAAACATTACAACGATTGTAAGACACACTTCATGATTTTATAACAACACTGAAATCAAGGTTGATAGTTTCTTTATCAGGCTAAAATTGAGTCTATAAAAGGTGATGGAAATCTGAGGCTTTGATAGTTATAAGGATATTATTCATGGTTCCCTCAAGGATGAAGTCAATAATGGAGACTCTCAATGGTTTCGAGGGCCTATTGACAAGAAAAGTAAAATGTAGAAGAACATGGATGGTTAAAAAAAACAAATCCCATGAAAGAAAGAAGCCCAAATATCCCAATTGTAAATGTTGTGGGAATAAGAATTCTAGAAATTATCTAAACGTAACCAGTAATTGCTTCAAATGTGGAAACCTAGGACATCTATCCAAGAACTGCCAAAGGGTTATGAAAATTTTAGTTAATGTGAGAGATGAATAGAAGGATCAAATTAATAATCATCCAGTGGTGTAGTGTTATAGCTGTAAGGATCATGGTTATTATGCAAACAATTAACCTAGGCCAAGGGTTGTTAGTGGAAATCAAAAACAACCTCCAAGGAAACAAGGAAGGGAATATTCTATCACTACTGTTGACATGGTGATGTAGAAAAATGTGGTGACATGTATGCTAGTCATTAATTCAAGAATATAGAATGTATTATTTTATTGTGGTTCTATACATTCTCTCATATAAATAAATTTAGTAGAACTATTCAAACACCACCTCAAATTTTTTTGGAGAAGTCATATGTGAGAACAACTAATGGGAAAATAATTGTGTCCATGGTTTATAACTCCTCCCTAGTTAATATTGGTGGATTAAGCATCCCTGTAATTCTCAACATACATCATTTAGTGGAGTTCAACACTATCTTGGGAATGGGTTGACTATCTTCTTACAAAGCCAACATCAACTGTTGGGAAAATAGAGATCACTCTTCAAATCCAGAAGCATCCTTCGATTCTTTACAAGTGTAAGGAGGAAGATGAATCTCTTTTAGAATCATTTTCTCATGTGTTGATATTAATTTCTTTTGAGAAAGCGTTTATAGTTTAAATGATTGGAAGAAATGATATAATCATGTTTGTAGACATTCCCATCATGAGGGATTACACTGATTTATTCCCTAAAGTGTTCCCTGGTCTTCCTTCTGATCAAAAGGTTGAGTTTTCAATGGAACATATTCCTTGATCTCTACCAATATCAATGAAACATTATAGAGTGGCCACTGTATGGTTGGAAGAGCTGAATAAGTCGTTACAAGATAATTTGGAGAAATGTTTTATACACCCGAGTGATGCACCATGTGGTGCGATAATCATCTTATTCACGAAGAAGGACAGATGAATGCACCTATGCATTGATTATCATGAGCTCAATAAAATCGTGATAAAAAAAAGTATCCCCTACCACGGATATATGAATATTTTGATCAACGTTCTTGGTGCTAGTTATTTTTTAAGATGGACCTTCAGCTGGGATACCACCAATTAAAATTGAGGATGGAAGATATTCTGAATAATTCCTTTCGAGCGAGGTATGGACACACTGAGTTCATAGTGATGCACTTCAGACTCACAAATGCTCCAAAACATTTCGTGGATTTAATGTATAGAGTCTTCAATGATTACCTCGACATGTTTGTGTTAGTCTTTATTGATGATACTCTGATATACTCCAACAAAAAGGAGGATCAGGAGGAGCATTTGAATACTGTGTTAAAAACATTGCAAAGGGAGAAGCTATATGCAATGTATAGTAAATGTGAGTTCAATATAGAGTATGTATCATTCTTAGGGCATGTGGTCATGAGAAAAGGGATATCTGGGGACCGTTCCAAGATAACGACAATCGAAGAGTGGCCTAGGAAAACAACTTTAATGGAGATCTGCAGATTTCTGGGTCAAGCTGGGTATTATCGAGGATTTGTGAAGAACATTTCAATATTTTCAAATCCCAATGGCCAAGTAGACACGGAAGAGAGTAATGTTTATCTTAACTCAGGAGTGTGAAGACTGTTTCAAGGAGTTGAAAAATAGGCTTATCACGACACTAGTCCTCACACTCTAAACTGGTGGAGAACTAATTATGGTGTATAATGATGCATTACAGAAGGGATTAGGGTGTGTTTTAATGAAAAAATGATAAATTAGAAGCTTAGGCCTTAAGGAAGCTGGAAATATAGAGAAATAATTATCCCACACATGATATGGAGTTGGCGGTTTTGATATTTACATTGATAATATGGCATCATTATCTCTATGGGTAGATATGTGAGATATATACTGACCAAAAGAATCTCAAAACTGATAATTGATATGACACCTCTCAAAAATATTATATTATCATGAAAGGGCCAGTGTATCTTGGATATATCTTCCACTACTTCCCATAACATTGATTTCCATGCCTTGTAGATACCCTCAAGAACAAATTATCACTTACCACGAATGAAAAAAGTCTTCGGTTATGATTTGTATATGATTTCTAACAACTATGAGCTATCTCTAACCTCTTTATGATCAAATGAATCATCTTCATCATTTCAGGGATAGGCCTTTCCATAACTAGTGAAATATCACATGTTTCCACCCTTCATTGTGGAGAACGACATGATGGACCATAAAATGCTTTGAAACGAACCATATGTATTGAGGCTTGAAAGATGTTATTATACAAGAACTTTGATGGAGGCTCATGATCTTTCCATGAGCCACCAAAATTCATTACATAGTCCCACACGATGTCTTCCAATTTCATTATCAATCCTTTGGATTACTCATCCATCTAAAAAAGCATACGACATGAAAATAGTCAACTATGTCTGAAAGGATTTCTATAAGGATTTCTAGAAATGATATGTGAACCATGGATATCTCTCTAACATGATTGACACTAGTATTACATGTATCTTCACAAAATCTTGGATATTGATTCTCGAATGATCCTCCAATGTATGAGTTTCAGTAATTGGAATTAAATGTGCCGATTTTGTGAGTTTAACCACTATCACCCATATGGAATCATGTTTCCAAACTGTTCTTGGGATACCTATACAAAATCTATTTCTATCTACACCCCTTTACATAATGGGATTGGTAAGGACCGCATTACACATGTTGGTTGTTGATTCATTGCCTTATCTTTCCAACATGATAAGAATTTTTAAATGAATGTTTCCAAATTCTATTTTAAGCCACTCTACTAAAACTGCACCATCAACACCTTTTATATATTAAATATAACTGGATGAAAAACCCATATCAAGTGGTGGTATGCATGAATAGTTTTACTATAAAAACCAAAGGTGCAACCATATGATATTTGAGTAAGAACAATGAACACCCATCACGTTTCTTAACCTCAATGGTCTCCCCACAACTATGTTTTAAACACATAACCTGGAAATCTGCATCAGATGTTTGTGCTCATTTGACCATCATTACAAAATAAGGAACCTAAGAAAATGAAAATAAAACCACAAAATCACCTCAGTATTAAACTTCCACATCTATGTTGTCTTGGGATAAGATAAACAGACATTCATCTAAAACATATTTTTTCAACTGAATGAACAAATTTCTGTTTAATGAATCACTGACAATATTGCATTTACTCAGTGTATACATTTAGTCAAATTCAAACATCTATAGATACTCCATCAATATTCTATTCCTAATATTAATATCTCTATGTGATAAAAATATTTTTTCTGATCTTATAATATGTGAACACAACAAATTTCACACCAAAGAGTTAATGTTGTCATGTATTCAAAGCATGAATGAATGTAGCTAACTACAAGTCATGTGTAGGGTAATTGATATCATTAACTCTCAAATTCTGTGAACCATAATCAATTCAATGATACATTACTTAAAAGACTCACTAGCTGTAACTTCTGAAGAAAATTCTACTAAATGCAAGAATTTAGAGACATAATCAATAGAGATATATTCTTGATTCAGGCAAAATAAATCTATCATTCTCTAGATCTTGATCATGTGAAGATAGAATTGTTAGTAGAAAATGCCTTAAAATCTCCCATGTAATTCCTTGATATTTTTTTTACATGTATAACTAGTTCCCACTAGTATCATGTATGATCCTCAAGCAAAAATGTTTGCATATCGACTTTCTTCTATGATGGTGTTCCAATGAAATTGATGATAGGATTCATCATGTTCATCCCCAACTCTACCATTTCCAATTTTGGATCACCCCAGATGGTGGGTGGATTCTGCTTCATGAGAACGATATAATGTTCCACATTCCTTAAATCATCCATCTGGTTCCCTATATCCATATATTGAAATGCTTTAATTATACTATTAACCAACTCTTTGTTCAACCATGGATATAGTAAAACCACATTCTTAATAGATTCTTTTGGTTGGTTTCTACAATGCCTATTAGGTACCATTTTCTAAAAATGAAATAAGCTCGATATGTCTCACTCTTTATAAACATATATCCTAGAATTTAAAATTAAATTACACACACTATCACTATATTTCATTCCAAAACCAACCTTTTTCCATTCAAATTATTTTGAAAAATTTCCTTCTTACTTTTAAAAATCAATGCATTTTCAAAATATGTCAATCATTCTCTTTCCAAAGTCATTCATTTGAAAATAATTTCAACATTTTTCAAAATTCAACTTGATGTGTCACGTCAAATATTATTATCCTAAAATGAAATATGAAATCAGATTGATAATTAATTCCTCTAATGAATCTCATGCGCGTCTTATTTGAAAAACCCAAGAAAATGATATTTCAAAATCCTATATGTGTCACCAAATCACTTATGTACCCATCTCCTTGGTGACATGATGTTAAACAGAAAATGGTTAGATATTTCATTTGATGAATTACATTTCATGTCCTTAAAATTTTAATCTTTTCTAATATAAAAATCCAAGGAGTAGACAAGAACAACATTTAACTCCATGACTAAGAAAATAATGACAAATTATTCTACAAGGGGAGGATCAAGATGATACCACATATATCAAATATGATTTTGGATCAAACAAAATGAAACAATTTCTAATGAAACTCTTATTCCCATTTTCATGTAAATATAATTAATGACTACTTAGACATAGGTGGTAAACCCATGATTGAAAGGTCTGGAAATATAAGCCCATGGGTTTCAAATTTAAGGTGGAGAAATTTACCCTTTAGGAACTACAACCTTAACCCAAAAATCCATAACCAAACAACTCACTATATGATGCATGAATAAAAGAAAGACAACTCAAAAATTATCATTATAAAAAAAGACATCCAAAAAGTGATATAATAGAATCCAAATGAAAACCCATGTAAATAGTGGAATAGAAACTAAAGAATCCAAGATGACCTCAAGACTCTAAGCATCAGAAGCTCTGAGCTTCAACGTCACTAAACAGCTCACTTATCATGAGGTGGTGGTACAAATGTGTGACACTTTACATTTTCACATGTATCGAAAGATAAAACCTGCAAATGAACCAAGGTTCCAAAGTAGGGATGAGTATAAACCCAGTAGGCTTTATTTAAAGGCTTTCCTACTAATGCCACTATGATAGAAAAGATAGAAAAATTTATATAAAGTAGATTATATAAAACAATTTCACTAATGTATTTATAACTAACTCTAAACAATTTTGAACCCCTTTTAAAACCAAATGTAAATAAGTTATATTTTCAACCAATTTCCATTAAGTTATATTTCCAGAAAACTAATTGAACAAGGATATAAAACCTTTTCTCATTAATTTTTTGGAATATCCATTCCATTATATTTATTCACTAATCAAACTATGCATTCTTCATTCTGATAGTTATATCCTAATGAGCGGTCTTGATTCTCGCTCAAATTTACCCAAGAGAAGATGGTAAGACGATCCTTGTAGTTTAGCTTGGGTTATCGAATCCACAGAGACCTAAGAAGAAACCAATAGACACGTACATTCTATGGACTATTTTAGGATATAAAGTTGCCATCTTGGATTGATTTTGGATGGGTTTGAAAGATATCTCATATATTTAAGTGAATTCAATTTAAAAGAATGGGTTGATCCTATGTTATCGCTCGGGGTGGATTGGACTTATTTCCTTTTTAATGATTTCATTTTCATATATTTGAGATGGGTTTATTTATGGAGATAAAAAAACATCATCACTTAATGGTTTAATTCCTACACCCTTCAATACTAATCACCTATACACTTGAAGGATCAATGTTTTGAGAACATCAAGGTAAAGGTTCGTATTAGCACTTGAAGTGTGTGGCCATAAATTCAAGAAGGACGATGGAGATTAAAAATCATCAAATAAAAATCTCAATTAAAGAAGTGATTATACATTAATGAGGTGATAAATAACATCCAATCCTGCCCATTTATAATCCCTTGTATAAACCCATAAGTGGGTTAGCCCTCCATTGATTCTATGGTTTCAATGGAAGCGGAAATTAGACTCATGAGGGAGGAAATGGAGAAGTAAAAAAACGCAATAAAATAACAATCACTTCACCGTTGTGTAATAATCTCAAAGGGTTTGGTATGAACAAGTTAACACCTTGAACCAAAGGTATCAAAGTGATAAGTAGAAGAACAAAATAATAAGAGAATAAGAACTTGTATTAAGAAACTAGGATGAATTAAAACAACTTACGTGTGAAGGAAGAACATTACAAAGATAAATTGGCCGCATAACATTAAGATGAAAACAAGATCAAAGATTATCAAATCCTCTACAAAAACTTCATTAAATAGGCATTTGTGAGCCATTGGGTCGATCCTAAAACAGTACAAGTCGTCCCACTTGAGTATGGAAGGTCTATGGTGGTGGAAATTTGTGGAAAGAAGACTTTCCACCCTTGACCAGAAAAGGCATCCTGCTTTCATGCACCGAACAGACGCGCTTTAAATACCATATATATGGCTGAATTTGGGTGGGCCATAGAAGACTTAAATTAAGATCAGGTTGTCCCTTAATATCCTGTAAATTCTCAGACCAAAAGGAAATATGGGTGTAAAGATATGGTTTAATTAGTGGTCTGTTGTTCTGGGACACAGAATCTGGACCAGAATGTTATATCTAACTTGGGCCGCCTAAATGACCACCATGGAGGACTAATTAGCATTCTCTCCTCAAGAGTTATTTGTTCCTATAAATTGCTTATAGAATCCCGTGAAATGTGGGATTAATTGGGCATGTATGTTGGGCCCCACAGTCTCATTAGTGGTCTAGTGTCCAATCTGCCTTCTCTAGAATTGCTTCCATTCATCTCCAAATATCTCCATCATCGTTTATGAATCATCCATTGATCCCTGAATAAAAAATTTTCACATTTATGTTTATCTATAGTTAAAAAAATATCAAATTAATATATTGATAATTAAATTCCTTATAATCAGATGACTCATTGGGCCTAAATTGGTGTATATTAGGCATGATGTGCACAAATGATGAGAATGGATGTTCATAATGAAAATGCACTAACTCAGGCCCAGAATATCAAAAAAGAACATTTATTACCATTAAAATGTAATTAAAATAAATCTTTTTATTGGATAATCACACCCCCCAACTTGAGATTTTCTAGTCCCGAGCAAATAATTCAATGATTTTATTTGAATTCCTTTCTTCAAACACATTATAACAAACAGTGCTCACAATGTAAACTGCACACAAATATATTTTTATAACCTATCAAGATAATTTAAAACAAGATGAATTTAAAAGCAGGTCCCAATCCCAAGCCCATTCCTTTGATCAAATCCATCATCAAACTTCATCCAACTCAATTAGGTGTAATGATGTGTTGTGAATCACAATAGATATGGGGGTTCATTTTCATTCAAGGGGGAAATCATGGAAGCGCTAGGGGGAATCAAATTTAATCCAAATATGAGTATTCTTCATTCCATTTTTTTGGATTTTTTTGCAATATTTCCATAGTAATTGAGATTGCAGTTAATCAAATTAACCCATGTAGCAAGACTTTGCTGATGACTCCCAAACTCAAAGGCCTTACGGCACCAAGTGAATCCCACATACTCGGGCATCGACTTGAGTTAACTTAATCAAAAACAAATTCATTTGAACATTAATAGAGATATATTGACAAACTCAGAACTAAACAACTCTGGAGTCACAATCCCCAAGTGCCTAAAGCCTCACATTTTATCAATACATTACTCTATACGAAATTTTTCTTCTTTTTATATTATTATATATATATCTATATAAATATTTGGAATACTCATATAATTTATAAAAATCAAACCACCCTATGCTATTTATTATGGGACCCAAAAAATTCAAATTAGTACCCCACAGTCTAGAGGACGTGCATTATGGAATTTTGAATTAATGGATAAAAATAAAAAGGATGAAAATTTTCATTGGACAACCAAACTTCCAAAATCAATGCTTTTAAACTTAATCACGAATTAAATTAAGAGTCAAGGAAATAAAAATTATTTTCTATGTAGTTTTAATGTGAGAAAAGATGTTATTATATGAATGATAATGGAATTTTAATTATTTTTTTTATCATTTTTTTAAAACAAATATTTTGTTTCCATACCCCCCAACATAGAATGAAAATGTCCCTAGTTTCGTAAAAATAAAATTTAGAATGGGGTAGAGGAATAAAAGGGGAGTTAAATAAAGAAATTGAAATTTAAGGATCATGGAATGATGTCACCTTGTGGTTGAAGTTGAAATTCATGCTGCTCCAATTTAGTCCTTTGATATCCATGTCGCTTGAAAAGTTCCCTAGTGGAAAAAGGAAAACAGACAAACAAAACAAAAGAGTATATATAGATATATAATTAAAATATAAGTAAATATATATAAAATAAAATAAACTGATGATACATTGTCTTCTTTTTAAATTTCTGGGTAAGGCATTACTCAAGGACCACACCACGTGACACAAATGAATATGGTGCTCCCCTTTCATACCCATCCATACTCATAATAGAAGAACTTTTCAACAGTATATTTTATATTTTTATATATAAAAATGATTAATTAATATATAAATTTTATTAAAACAACAAAATGATAGGAATCTTGAAAAACCATGGGTTTCCTTCTATGCAGCGCTTTGTTTAACGTCATTATCTTGACTTGAACCCCCCAACTTATCCAATACCAACTTTCAACATTTTAAGGACCACATGCTTCACCACTTATACTAGGTTGAAATTGATTCTATATTTATAATTTGTTTCATGCACAAACCTCTGTTCTAAAATGATCATGTAAATCCAAGGAATATCGGAAATGATAGATTCAATTTCTTTTGTAGTGTTTTCTATGACATTAAGAATCATTACCTCTTTATTGGTTTCAATATAAGAAATGGTGAAAACTAGAAGTTTTTGGCTATCCCCAGTGAATAGAAACATAAGGTTGGATGGAATGTCCTTTTGTTCATGTTCTGGTAGGCTAAAACTTTCAAACATAGGTTGGGTCTTTGAATTGAACTCAGTTTCATTTACAAAATTGGTCAACAGAATTGGTTCATTTTGAATAGAAGATTCAACCACCAAATTGGAAAGACTAGTTTCAGGAATGGGTATAGACTCAAATTTTGTGATTTCTTTTAATGGTTCAGTTATTTGTGTTTTTGAAAAATCATCAATGGAGTTATATTCATGAGACTCAATCCATGATGTCAAATTCTCCGCTTTTGAATCCAAAAAGTCAATTTCCTCTTGATTTAAAGACCCTTCAACAATTCCTTGATCCACTTCATCTATCCCAAATCCAAAGTTTTGTTCTTCAATAAATTCATGTGGGGTTTGTGGGAAACTAGACACTTCACATAAGGTTATGGAAGAGACAGTTTGTGTAGGGATGGGTTCCTCACAATTTTTAATGCTTTGTAGTTCTAACCTCAATGATGAAACCTCTATATTCATTATCTCCTTTTGTTGACACAACATTTCAAGTAATGGTTTTGGATTAGGATGGATAAGGGGATGAGAAAGATGTTCAATTCTAGGTGGATAAATATGTTGCTGGAATTCCATATGAGGATGATCAAATTGGCATTGTGAGGATTGAAACTCATTATATTTTGGAATGTTTTGTGGATCATAGGAGTAAAAACATTGTGTTTCAGTAGGTTGTTGATGATCCCACAAGTAGGGATTAGTATGGTCATTGTAAATCATACATGGGGTTGAGTGATCAAGGTAAGGAGTGGTTCCCCATGTATGGATTTGTTCAAAAGGGTTTTCCATAGGAATAAAATTGGGGAGGAGATAAGAGAAGTGGGATGAAACAAAATGATAGTGTCTAAGATAACTTACTTAGGTCCCTGGAAACGTCACCAAAATATGATTCTCGCTCAAATTTACCCAAGAGAAGAAGGTATGACGGTCTTTGTAGTTTAGCTTGGGTTATCGAATTCACAGAGACCTAAGAAAAAACCTATAGACACGTACATTCTATGGACTGTTTTTGGCTACAAAGTGGCCAACATGGATTTATTTTGGATGGGTTTGAAAGATATATAATAGATTTAAGTTAATTTAATTTAAAAGAATGGTTTGATCCTAGGTTATAGCTCGGGGTGGATTGGACGTATTTCCTTTTTAATGATTTCAATTTCTTATATTTGAGATGGGTTCATTTAAGGAGATAATAAAACATCATCACTTACTGGTTTAATGCCTACACCCTTCAATACTAATCACCTATACACTTGAAGGATCAATGTTTTGAGTACTTCAAGGTAATGGTTCGTATTTGCACTTGAAGTGTGTGGCCTTAAATTCAAGAAGGGCGATGGAGTTTAAAAATCATCAAATAAAAATCTCAATTAAAGAAGTGATTATACATTAATGAGGTGATAAATAACATAAAATCCAGACCCTTTATAATACCTTGGATCAACCCATAAGTGGGTTATCCCTCCATTGATTCTATGGTTTCAATGGAAGCGGAAATTAGACTCATGAGGAAGAAAATGGAGAAGTAAAAAAACACAATAAAATAACAATCACTCCACCGTTGTGTGATAATCTCACAAGGTTTGGTATGAAAAAGTTCACACCTTGAACCAATGGTATCAAAATGATAAGGAGAAGAACATAATAATAAGAGAAGAAGAACTTTTATTAAGAATCAAGGATGAATTAAAACAACTTACATGTGAAGGAAAAACATTACAAAGAGAAATTGGCAGCATAACATTAAGATGAAAACAAGCTAAAAGATTATCAACTCCTCTACCACCACTGCCTTAAATAGGCATTTTTTATCCCTTGGGTCGAGCCTCCAACAGTAAATGTCATCCCACTTGAGTATGGTATGTCTATGGTGGTGGAATGTTTTTGGAAAGAAGACTTTCCACCCTTGACCCGAAAAGGCATCCAGCTTTCATGCACCGAACAGACACACTTGAAAAACCTTTTAGATTGAAGAATTTGGGTGGGTCATATAAGACTTAACTTAACCTCCGGATGTCCCCTAACAGCCTGTAAAATCTCAGCCCAAAAAGAGTTATGTGTTTCGAGATATGGTTTAATTGGTGGGCTGTTTTGCTAGGCCACAGAATTTGGCCCATAATTTTATCTCTAACGTGGGACGCCTAAATGACCACCATTAAGGACTAATTAGCATTATATTATGAAGTGTTATTTTTTCCTATACATGTCCAATATCTTCCCATGAATGTTTGGATTAATTGGGCTTGTATGTTGGGCCCCACAGTCTCATAAGTGGGCTACTGTCCAATCTGCCTTCTCTAGAATTGCTTCCATTCATCTCCAAATATCTCCATAATCGTTTATGAATCATCCATTGATACGTGAATGAAAAATGTTCATATTTAAGTCTAAATATAGTTCCAAAAATATCAAATTAAGATATTGATAATTAAATTCCTTAGAATCAGATGACTCATTGGGCCTAAATTGGTGTATATTAGGCATGATGTGCACAAATGATGAGAATGGATGTTCATAATGAAAATTCACTAACTCAGGACCATAAGATCAAAAATGAACATTCAATACCATTAAAATGTAATTAAAATAAATGATTTTATTGGATAATCAAGTCTCTTGTCAATCAACCATGTCATCACATTATAGATATACCCCATGTTCCATTACAACATTGGCACTGATCAGAAGTTCATATTCCTACCCAATCTAATAACTGAGATCTACACAAACAACACTATTATGTGAAAATGATTTCAAATAACCATTTCAAACCATTTAATAAAACTGTTCTTCTATTGATTCACATTTAAATGAAAAATGTTCCAATCACCAATTATATTTCAATAAAATTATTGCTTTTACTAAGAAACATTTATATCAAATACATTAACCATTATTCTAGGGAAATCCCATATTTAAACCCACATTATATAATCAAAAATAAAAAAATTTAATCAAAATCTTCACATTTCCATATTTTTCACAACCATAAGAAAAGAGGGTTTCTGGAAATCATAAATCCAGTAATTCATAGTCAGACCCCAAAGAAAAAAAATTTCGAAACCATGACATTCAGTTCTATAACTTGGATTCAAGAGTGAAGAAACATACCATGATGGGTTTGAAACAACCTAAATTGGACGAAGAATGCTTATGAAAACTAGGAAGATTCGTCCTAGAACTACATAATATCTCTTCTCCAAACTAGATAAATACCATATATCAACTTCTTTGTCATAAAAACTGATATAAATACACATAATAGTTGTATACATATTGAATAAAAATATATTGGATATGTAGATCCAATAAGATCTAAGAAAAAGTGAAAATTACAATGGATAACATCACTTACTACAAGAATTGTGCTCGAAAACACCAATGGAGGGATAAATATTTACTCCAATATGAATTAGAGAGCATATCCTACCTTCAATGTAGATAAATGCCATGTTAGGGGTGATTAATAGAAAAAAAGAAGGAGTTTTGTAAAAAACGAATAAGATCTTGTTTTTAAGGATCTAGATTTGTTAATGTGACCGGTTAGACCGCATGGTTAGAAAAACTGTGCACTAACCATGAATTAGATACTACCATAAGAAAAAATAATAGAATTACTCCTTATATGGTCTCACTAAATATATGTACACCGTGGAGAATCTTTTATCCCAAATATACTAGTGTGCACAGTTTCTCCTAGGATTTCGTCACTGTTAAGAAAAACTATGCATAGAACTTGTACAACTCATTTTGAAACCAAATCATATTTAATGTTAACAAAACCCTCTCATCCTTCATCCTTTTGAATAAAAAAATGAGGAAAATGGTTATATACTGGAATATGGGGGTATTATATCTATTCTACATTGTCAAAATATGGTGTAGAAAACAAGAGAACTAGTTAATACCAAAATAACTGCCTATTAGGCTCAAATACATCCACACATTTCATGTCATCATAAACCATTTACTCCTATCAATGAATTATTCCATATTAATTCTTCATATCTTGTGATTAACTTGATTATTTTGATATTATGGAGCACATCACATAACTATTTTTCATCTATTGACACCACTTCCCATTCGGATCATATGTCCCCTTGAACTTGAAACACTTGATCATCATTTAAAAACATTTATACATATAGGGTGATTGGATTCTATGAAATCCATAAGAATAGTAATGTGGTTGATCTTGTTTGATCAACCCATTGATGATTTCGTGCAAAGAACTATAATAGTTATATGCTTGTTCCAACATCCCATCCATCTTCAAGAGTTCTGGCCATTCTACTTGACATTATTTACCTATATTCTAATTCATCTTCTTATAATTATGTTCTATAGGTTTATCCTCTTTCACAATTTGGGGTTCATAGATACTAGTATAAATCTCCGTCATTGAGTCGCCACCTAAATTCCATTTTCCCTTATTCATTCTCTAATTAGGAATCCCTCCACTAGTCTTATTCTATTTTATATTCCTCCATTGGAGGGATCATTCACCTTATTTCACATCTATCCTTGTGAAATCTTTGATATTATGGAGACAATATTTATTATTTTTTCTTTTATCAGCTAGTCAATTATCCACATTGCCTTCTTATGCTTTTGGGTTATTCACTAAATTTACATTCTTCTTACATGATATAAAATAATCTCCTCTATTTTTATTTCTGGATCATTCAAATTCTTTTCCCAGAGTGTTGTTGTGATTATAGAAGAGTATGTGATTAACACTCATTTAATTGAGATCGTTTTGTTTCACCTGAGGTTGTAATTTTTTTTTCAACTTCTCACGTTGTCTTCAAAAATAGTCTTTCTCATTTTACACCACCAGAGTCGGGGATCTCCTTTAAATTACCTTTTCCTTCCATACATTATTCCTAGTGAAATATCGTTCCAAATTCCAAATATTACAACATATAAAAAATATCTCTTTAAAAACATACCTCGTGTAATAATTTATCATCCATGATTTTGATACAAAATGAATTTTTCTTCTATCATTGATCACCTGGGATTCTTGTCATATATTCATGGCGTTTCCCCAAATTCCAATATAGTATCATTTAATTGAAACATTCATCATATATACTGTTCTTTTAGATATCAAAAGACACTTCTACTTATTATGATATTTGGAAACATATATATCTTGAAAGCATGAAATATATACTGATGCCTCTGAAAAAAGCATGATATTTATTTATGAATCCCACAAAAATTTGAGATGTTGTCATTTCTTCTTATAAAAAACTATTTAGATCTTTTTTGAGTATCTATCAGATTTTTCTTATTTCAAGAACCGTTCACAACACTTTTACTATCACGCATGAGAGAGGGTTCACCATATCTGATACCAGGTTTTACAAAACACTAAGCCCTTTGGGATGAGGCAATCCTTTCATGATTTTCCTGTGAGGTAGCATATTTTCTTTTTTATTTCATTATCACCTATTTAATGATAATCAAATAAAAAGTTCAATGAATCTTCTAGTTTTAGTCTCCCTTTGACTTTAGATTTCGCAACTTCAATCTTCACTAATTCTAGATCATCTCTCGATCGTTAAATCATTATATACCATGATTCTAGTTGAACATTATGATCTCTCTGAAGATTATTCCCCCTAATCATATCATCTTCTAGTTAACATGTGAGATTATCCACCATGCAACTTTACTCAATTATCTTAAATTTTTCATTAGGAAAAGAATCAAAAAATCGTACATTATATTTTTGTATCCTTTGGTTCTCATAAACATGATTAGACAGGTGTGTAGCATAATAATTATTTGAGTATTTTAGATTCTAAATTTCATTTGAATTCTGATTCTCTTCATTTTCATCAGATTTTTTTCTATATTTCTAGAAATATTTTGTAGTTATTAATTTTTTGAATAATTCTTCTCTCTGAAATCAATATCCATGTCAATAAGCCTTTTATTTAATCCTTTATGCTCATTGACCTCAATTTTAAGTTAATTGATCCAGATATCATTATATTTAATATATTCATCCAATTTCTAATCCAATTCATCTGTTTCATGGACAAATAGAAACTTTTGTACTTATTAGAGTTTATTCACCATCAATAGTTTCAATGTCACATTCAATGTCATGTTTTTAAATCATTCCAATAGTAACATTTATTGGGTATATCTCTTCCATATCAGATTCATCCAAACCGTTCTTCAGTAAATGATTGGATTTCTAAAACCTAATCATAATTTTTCTATAAACACATCCAGATTGTGGAATAACAAATTACTTCTTATTATTATTTAAAGTTTCTCTCTTTACCTTGACACACTAATATAATTGAATAAAGTACTTTTAACATTAAAAATTGACTGAACAAAGATAGAGAAAACAAATATTTTAAAATAATCCGTCCACCTAATGGAAATTGTTAAGTCCAAATGGGGCCTCGATTCTGTAATAGGGTGGAGTGAATCTAGGTATGAATATTATTTTAAAAATTATTACTACCCCATTGGATCTTGAACACTTTAAGGGTAACCATTTATGAACATATGTGTTAATTATGGTGTCATTATTTATCTATTTATCTGATTATGATGCTTCGAATTTAATGCAAGAATGAAAGAACAAGGATGCAATAATTTTTTCATGGATCACCTACACTGAGATACATCCAAGGAGCATAAAATGGAGATGTGTTGATTGTATCAATTTCAAGAAGTATTATTTCTAATAATTATTGTTCTCTCTAGATCTTGTCTATTTCTCAGATCACATAATTTATATGTTTAAGGGTTTACAGACTACATTCCCAAGGGTCACTCCCAATATACCTTTATCTAGCTCTCAACTTGTGGAAATGATCAATTTCTTCATATTCCTTCACTCACTTCCCTATGAATGGATCCACAAATAGTTTATGGTCATCTATTTCCATTCATTTTCATGAATTCAACATCCTAAAATGTTGATATATGATTTGTTGATGTTCAATTTTCATCCACTCTGGAATACCATATGACAATATATATACTAGGAAACATCCAACATTCACACAACCCTAGGGTGACTTGGAAACTACATTAAGCACGATGTGAAAGTGTTACATTTTTCATAGAAAAAAACTTCTGTGGTACTCAAAAAATGCATGAAACAACCTTCTTCTACTCATAACTTGCGCTATATAGATCATTTTACCCCCAACTCAATATTGGTGTACAACTACTATCTAGCACGCAACTTGTGAATAACTCACTACTTGTATTGCCTCCTTACTTGTTTGACCAGAGCACCAATTTTCTCAACATGATGAGATTCGGTAGAATTAAATGGGTAGACATATATTTATACTAATTTGAACGACCCAACATTTGAGGTACAGAACTTTCACAATAATTCTCTAGTCCATTCTACCATGTCTATGTCGCACAACTCACCTTGCATGTCGTGCCATAACATGTGTGCCCTTATTTCATTTTCCTTGTTTTGATGTTCTAATTTTTTAAATATGAATGGTGTACCACATTACATGTCTCCTTGAAATTGGTGTGTAACTCACTTGTCTAAAATCAATTTTCCCCATTCTCCATGTTTTGGACCGAAAAATTTGGAAAACACTAGAAAATGGCACCACATTATATACATTCTTTAATTACCACCTCAATATCATCAATTCATTCATCATTATTCATTGTCAAAATTGATTGTCAACAATATCTCTATAACATGAAAACTGATGATGGGAACCCTATATTTCAACAATCACAATTAACTAAAAAATTCTTCAATGTTTCCATGAGGGATCTTTTCCAAAAAAATAACAATAACACAATACACTCTATTGATAAAATTCAAAAATTTCATGCATCGTGGATAAAAATTGTTATCATATTGAATCATGATATAATAATTAAATTCTAAAATACAACAATCCTTCACTACCTTTATTTAATTCTCCCTCAGATTATTGATAGCCTTTTATTTCTTGATGATGTATTTGAGGCTACTCATTCCCTATTTAAAACTATACATCTTCTCGTTATTGATCAGGATGTATGTAATCAATGAAAAATGGAACCCAAATGATGAGAGTATATTTTGATTGAAAGAGGGAGTCCAATCTATCATCAAGCAATGAATGAAAATCAAGCATTTATAGATTAATGTGTCATATTAACATCCACTAATGGAATCACATAAAAAACCTCCACAATTAAAGAGGAATTAGAAGACATCCATTCTAATGGTCTTAAACAAATGAATCTCACTCCACCTACATTGGACATCACTTACGTCTAATAAAGTATTCATCACCTTCGTTATTTGGATATTTTTTGAATCCACCATAAGATCCCTCAAAAAACAAACATCCCTTTAATGGGTGAATTTTTCATCTTATGCATTATAATTATCTAGTGTTTATTTATTCTTGTAAATAAATTGAATATATTCAATTCAATACTAAATTTATTATTTTTATATATTACCACATACTCATAGAGAAACCATAAATACTTCCTTTCATTGAGAATTATACCACATAGCTTCAAGTAGATCTAAAATTACCTCAAATATATGAGGATGAATATAAGTTCTACCACAAAGAGAATGTTTATTGTCTATATCCAATGGATATATAGCGGTATGAGGGGTGGCATATTTTGTATTAATCTATAGATTCACATTATATTTCCCTTCCAAAACATAATAATAATCCAGAAATAGGTACAAAATAATCTATAATATATACGAACCACATGACCATCACTCTCATTCATTTCTTTTTTAATAATTCATTTCATACTTTATATATAATTTAAAAGATGTTAGAATCATTTTTTTAAATATAAGAATGAATCCACTAACTAATAGTATCGATAAATGGGGTTACTAAATAAATTCAATAAATTAATAAGTTATTTAACTGAATTATCACTAGTAAATAACAAGAATTAAATATTTATTTACTGTTATTTTTTCTATGAATATAATTTCACAATTTATTATTGAAAAATAATAAATACACATTAGAATATGAAATTTCATATATTCTTACTAATTCCTACATATAAAATCTTAATTAAGAGGTATGAGACTCTAGAAGATAAATCAATAATAAGTCATATAACACACCCTACCTTGATAAGGATAAACCACACTTCCACAATCACAAATTAAAAATTACAATCATTATGTTTCCCATTGTATAATTAAATGAAGACCCTTAAAATAGACACACAATAGAAGAAGGGTATATATAATCAATGAGGATCATCAGGGAAAAGAACAAAAATAAAAAAATGTAAAAGAACCAAAAACTATATTACCATGTCGCAACTGAATCCACATCTAAAAAATAAATATACTAGGATGGGGTTTCAGAGAAAAAAGGTTCCATGTTCCCTAATTGATTAAGATTATGGTTAGAGATTGAATCAATTTGAGTCTCCTCTAATAGAAGGAAGAAATCACTAAGAGGGATATCCTAGGAAAGAAACCCTATACTACTTTATTTGAACATTTTAGGATGAAGAAATTAAATAAAAGTAGAAATGAACTCACTATTTAATATCTAACATATAAAACTAAGAATTCCCTCCAAGACTATAGGAAAACCCCAAAATCCAAAAAAAAAGAAATCAGAAATTTATAAAACATCTTTTTCTTGAAAATCACTAACTTAAAAAAGGAGTATTAAAATAATATAGTCAATTAAAAATAAAACTAAACAATTTGTATAGTTATTTAGAGATTGAATAAATTTTTATATAAAGCTGGTTCATTTTAAATCATTTCCATAAAAATCTATATTTGTTACAAAGAATTTTTATAAAACCTAATAATTAAATCTATAAATTTTTTAAATAAATTTTTCCACCTAATAAATAAATTTAAAAATATAATGTTTATAAATATTTTAGAAACTAAAATTTGTTTAGAAAATAAAAAAACTATTTTAACCAAAAAACATTTAAAATTTTCAAAACACTACACAACATTATATCAAATTCATTTCAATACTATAAAATAATACAAACCCCCATTTAATTCACCTCCCATAAGTGAGAATTCACTTCAAGAGGAATTCAATAATTATAAGTGGTTTAAATAATTATAAAACGTAATGGAAAACTTGTTTTGGTTTTAGTGGAGTCCTTAGATGTATCCATATGGGCTCTCTGTGGTTGCATAGACCTTGGGGACCAGCCCTGTGGATCCATATCATCATCCACCATCACTCCAAGATCAACCAAATCCCAAAATTACTTAAAACTCATTTGAAATTTAGATATAAATTCTCATATCCAACACACAAAACTAATCGAAATCTCAATCAAATTCCAAGAATCAAGCCCAAACACCCCTAGAAATTAATTTCTCCAAATAGAAGAGAGTTCATTTCACTCTCCCCCAGATGTACCTACCATGTTCTGACAGCCTAAATCTATATTACCCTTATTATTAACATAAAATTTTCACTTTGAATATTTGGTACCCTGAATAAATTATGATCAAGTATAATATACTAGAAATTTACAATGTTGTTTGACAATGTTAAGGGATGTAGATAACAAGCTTGAGAAACTGGTTAACCAATTCAATGTTAAACTAAATTTAATTTGTTCATGTAATAAATCCAGCACAACCTTTGTACAATCATGTGATGAAAAATCATTTTTATTTATCGATACAGGACCATGCACATATATTGACTAACCTTGCCACATGAAAACATCCATACCATTCTTGGAAACCATTTTCTATGGAGGAAAATAATGAAATAGAACAACTTGTTGTATTTCATTAGTGAGAATAGGAGATGTAGTGTTCGTCATGGTTAATAACAAGGCAATAAAGGAAAATGTGGAACCCAAAACATCAAACAATGATAGTTGAAAAATAGAAAAATAGATACATTGTATTTTAGCATTAATTAATCTGAGGGAATGTTGAGGAGTCTCACCAGAAGCATAAGAGTTCTGCAAGATCATGACATTATGGGGTGACTTATTCATGGTTAAGGGTTTTTTAAACATACTGGGTACAAATTTCACATTAATTTCAAAAAATCCCTAATAAATATCCTCGTTTCCAGGGATAAATTTATAAGTGCTGATAAAAGGAATAGTTTCTTGTGCTTTTTTAGAGCTATCAATTCTCAATATTTACCAGTGCTATCATTTTAGCGCTAATAAATATCGCTTTTAAGAGTGCCTTTTAGGGTTGATAATGATTGAACATTATTAGGGGTAAAAAATTAGTTATAAAATATTAATTATATTAATTATTTTATTAAATTTGATATAATTTAACAATTATTTAAATAAATTTATTATAATTTTATAATTATTTAAATATATATAAATATTATTTTATAATAATATAAATACTTATTTATGAAATAATAATAATATATTTATTATAATTATAAATATAGTAAATTTTCATTTATATATATATTTATTAATAAATATATATTTTAAAATTTTATTTTTAAAAATAATTGTGGATATATAATCTAAAATACAAGCATTCTAAAAATGATTGAAATTGAATAATTCAAAATTTGTAAAGATTAAAAATATTTACAAAATGGATATGTTTTTTTAATTAAATATAAGTTATAATATATATATATATATTGATGTGGATGAATATATATTGAAAATACAAAAATATGTAAATTAAGATAGATAAATAAATAATACCAAATGAACAAATTGAAAAATAAAAAAAATAATTAATACACTAACATTAGTATTAAAAAAATAAATACAATGGACCAATTAAAATCATATTATATATTAAATGTGTCATGTCATAACTACATTCTAAAATATACAAAAATTTGAGTAAATTACATTAATATTAGTTGTATGTGTTTCTATATAATGCGTAGATATATATGTGTGTGGGTTTGTGTATTTAAAGGAATTAATCTATATATATGTATATATATATAAATATATATTTGTGTGTGTGTACATGAAATAATGAAAACACACGACATTTGATATATGATAAATTGAAAAAACAAACAATATTAAAATTGAATAAGACATTAATATTATTTTAATTAATATTTTATATATATTATACTTATTGATTTTATTTATTTTGATTTTATATATACTATCTATTAATATTTAAAATATTTAAGTATGTATGTTAAATTTATTCATTTTTATCAATATTTTTTTAATTAATAAAATGTTTTATATTTTTTTTAATTTACTAATTTTATTTGTATTTGTATAATTTTCAAATTTATTCCCCACCTTTATCTGCGCTTAAAAGTCATTGATAAAGTGAAAATTTTGTTAGTTCTAATACCATGATAAATGTCACCATTTATCAGTGGTAAAATTAAATTAATGATAAATGTGTTCTTTATCATTGTTAAAATAATGTGCTAATAAATGTTAACATTTATCGATGCTAAAACATTATGATAAAGGGAACCCTTAATTATATCTTTTTTAGCAATGATAAAGGGAATCCATTATCGGCACTTACATTAAAACTAATAAAGTTGGACTTTACTAGTGACTTTTTCTAGTGTTAATAAATGGGAGCGCTGTTATAAGCATGTTTTTAGTAGTGTTGTCTTAGCCCTATGTTGATTGAAGAAATTATTTAAAACTATCCTGATAGGTAATGTAATGTTTTTTATAGAAAATATATTATACATATGAATTCAATATGAATGTAAAAGGAGAATAAATTTATATTTAGTTTATAAAATAACAACATATTGGCATGCTTCATAATGAAATAGTCTATAAATTCATTATTTATGTTAATGAAGTTGTGAAATTTTGAAGAGTTTTTAAAGAACTCTATAAGATCATATGGTGGTTGAGAGGATATATTTTATCTATTTAGTAAAATGTGATGAAAATATTTCTATACTTGAATTTCATGATTTGACTAGAATATAAATATAATATTTGTCTACTACATTGATTGTGTATGAGATTAGGAAATTAGTTTCATTTAAAAAGTAGAGTATTAATGTTAATGAAATAGTTTTTTAGTCTATGAAGTTAGAGATTATTCAAAATAATTCCTTGGATAATGAAGAATATTAATATTAAGATGTTTACATCTGGGTAATATTTATCAATATCATATCACCAATTTTAATGCATTTCTAAAATGTAAATGGGATATACAATAATTAATTCCAATATAAATGATTCAATTATGTTGAAGTTATTTTCATAAATAATTTTTTTTATAATCCAACATATAGAATGAATGTAATGGTGTTTATGAGTTATCAATAACATTTAAAAGGTTTAAGATGTATAATATTGGAAAATTAATGTTTCTATACTAATGAAATGAAATAAATTCATCTAAAATAATAAAAAATAATATCTTCTTAAGAATGGATAATGATGAATGTGATTAAATATATATATATATATATATCCCCTATATGATTCAAATAGGGGGATTTATTTGGGTATGGAATCCTGGGTTTGACTATTGATTACTTTTGTTATCCCCACTTAATGGAGGGGGGTAGTCATTTTTGATGTATAGGAGGGGCGGGCTGCATCCCGTGGCCAAATAGATAGTGAAAAAGGGAGAGGGAGGTCAGTGGGTTCATCATATGTCATGTGCTAGTATTTTATATTCACAGGGGTCGATTCTCAATCGACGATTGTGCAACGACTAATTAATTCAATCTGTATTATAGATATAAAATATAGATTATGAGAATGAATAGTTAATTAAAGCATGTCAAACATCTAAGGGGTTGATAGAATTCAAGTAATGAATTCAATGATTCTATAGAAAGAGGTCAAGAGATTGAATGATCTTCATACCAATAAAAATAGAGTTATGGATGAACTTAAAAATAATGATATCCTATTGGAATTATTAAATTAGTGTATGTATCCAAGGTTTTTAGTTGATAAATTTATTTGAAGAACTCAATATTTTCATTGAAAAATATATATAAGTTGTTTTTTATTATTTGATGACTAATGAAATGGGAAAAATATTATTCAATGTTTATGATGATATAATTAATCCTGAATTGCCTAATGCTTTGAGTAAAATAATTATAGGATTTTATTTTGATGTGGTTAGAGTTCAATGAAAAACAATTTCCTAAATTGTGTAAAATAAATTTAAATGTCTAAAAATATATGACATGTTTAAATTTCAAGATCATGTGAAAATATTTTATAAATAGTAAAGAAAAATGTATAATAAAAATTTTGAAATGAAATTGTTAAATGTGTAGAACATCTCAATGTTTTAATTGATATATATAAAGTCAAAATATAGTAGTCAAATGGTAATAATGTCATGTATTTCAGTATAAAAAATTGGATTCTATTAAAAAAATTATTTTCAGGAAAACATTGATTATGCTATACATTTAGTCACATGGAAATGATACTATTGTTTAATGGAGTGAATATCTTAAGTTATATATGATGTAAAATATATGATTTATGGGGGAGATAACATACTCATAGAAGACGGAATATTTCCAATGAAAGCAGAAATTTTAGAAGTGAATGTGTAGAATCATATTGAGTTGCAAATTAATATTTTTAAATTTTTTGAAAAATCAGGTAATTATATCCAATATGTTCTTACTTTTTTTCATGAATATTTCATTGTGACTAAATACACCACATTGTTTTAGATTAAGAATATATAAAATGAGATGGTATTTTTGTCCAATATTTATTGATGGTTTTAATAATGGTATGACCTTAGATACTGGATAATGATTCTCCATATCACATGAAAAGTGTATAATCATTTTTATGAAATCTATAATACCTTTAAAATGTTATTTTAAAAAATTTATTGAGTTTCATCTCAAGTTATTTTTTTTCTCCCAAAAATTCTTAGTTATATGAGGATAAAATTAATATTCACTTTCTTTATTTATTGTAGAAAAAAAAATTAATGTGTGCTTCTCATATATATAATGAAATAAATAAATATATAGATTTTGGAATAATTATTATTTTTAAATTTCTGTGATATTTTTTCATTTATTGATTATCTAAAATCAAGGATGAGGAATATTATTTCACATAAGATATGGGGAAAACCCATTTAATTTGTTTTTGATGGAAGATATGTATTTTTACAATTATAAACATTATAAAAATGGGAAAAAGAGTTAGAATAAGTTCAGTAGAAAATTGGTTCCAAGATATATACCATTTTTAAAGAAGAAGAATAAATAGATATGTATGACATGATACAATGGGGATGCAATTAATAATTCCCACAATAATGTAATTATTTATATAACTTAACCTTTTGTGTTTATTCACTCAAATATATATTGATTTCTTGAGAATAATTTAAATAATATATTTTATTATTTTGTCCAGTATAATGTTGATTTTACTCAAATCATATATGTTATTTTATATGTTAATTTATGAGGTGCATAAAAGGATTAATAAATTAAAAATATTTTTAAATGTGATTTAATATATCTTGTGTATATGTTCACATAAAATGTTGGGGTTGAATTGATGATGTAGATGTATGACACATACATAGTGAAGAATAAAATTCAGAAAGAGTGCGTTGAATCATAGAACAAATATAAAAAATTTAATTACAAAGATAATTATTTGAGGTATTTTTTAGATATATCGAACCATGTTAGAGGAACATGACCTGTTTCATTAAATTTAGTGGCATGTGAAAAGAGAAACAATTCACACAAAAAATAATTTTTATGAATATTAGGAAACTTCTTAGTATGATTTTAATTACTTGAATACCCAATTTTTGAAGTACACATTGTTTTTTAATGGTAATTGTAAAATCATGTTGAAATTGTTTAGCGTGATAAAATTTTTGTACCATTGAACTGGTGAAATATTATGGGGATACTAACCAAATTGAAAATAAAATCACTATAATATCATGAAAATGGTAATAAATGTCATTATCATATATATAAAGGTTATAAAATACTATCTATAAGATTATTCCAAGTATGTTGATGGTGAGGGAAAATATGATGGCTTTATTTCATAGTAAATTAGAAATTTAGTAGCTATTCAATTTTTTAGTAATGTGTGGAGATGTTTTCAATGTCGATGATGGGTCTTCATTCTCAGTCTCTGATGATGAAATTATTTGATAGGTGTAGTCTATATATGTTTTTTAGTGGTGGATTTAAAACCATATAATGGTTTGTTATTTATTTTATTATATATAATTGAAATTAATTTCTAGAACCATATAGTGGGGACCTGTAATCATTTAGATCCAATTATTGTTTTATTTCCCAATCAATAAGGTATAAATCAATATGCTTTTTCCAAAACGAGTCTACGTTATCATCATTTTATCATGTTGAATATACCAACTAAGATACCTTAATTTCTTATGCTTGGTTCATTCCAATAGTGTCTTTTTTGTTTAGTTTTTGATGTCTTCAAATGGGGCATGATTCATTGAAAATCCCCAATATTTTAATGTAAAACATTATATATGATAGCATGCATGACATGCACCACCAAGCACGTAAATGGATATAATATCCTAAGACTCTAATATAAATTTGATAATTTAAATATATTAAAAATACAATATATCTTTTAATTGATGAAACACCTAGATATATTTAATTTCATGCAAGAGCAACCTTCATCTACTCCTTGCGTAACACGCAAGACTATGTTTCAATATATAACAATGTATTATTAAAACATTATTATTTAATATAATATCATATATCTGAACCTTTTTTATAGGTGTTGAGAATAGTATAAACTAACTTATGATAATTTATGTGTTTTTAAAATATATATATAATTAATTAATCAGTTACCAAATAATGATAAATGAAAATAAGAACCAATTGGATATAAAAAAAATGATTATTATTTCTATGATTTCAAAGGAATTTTTCTTAATAAAAATAGATAATTATAATTACTGAATGATTTTAATGAAATATATATTTTATATGTTCATTAAAAATATTATTTATATTCATACATTAGGATTGATATGCATAAGATAAGAGAAAACCATATTTTACACATAGAAAAAAACTATTTTTAAAAAGGCAATTTTGATATCTTTTGATGGAGAACCAATTTTAAATATAAATTTTGAAACTCTAATTTTTATAATATGTAAAAATAAAAATCATATTTGATGGTGAAGCACATTAATTATGTTATGGGTAATTTTTAATATTTTTTAGAAACATATTATTTGTAGATGAATAGTTGAAAATAATGCAATTTAGTTCATAAATGCTTTTTTATTTGATTTGTTTATCTATATAAATTATGTTTGATAATAGTTTTAATGTTTAATTAGGTAATATTTTTATCCATTAATCCAATTTATGTTTTAATAATCAATATCACACTGAAATTGACTATTAAAAATAATAATCTTTTGGACGTTTTTAATATAAAAAGTCATGTTGTCATCATGCTTATGAGAGGAATTTTAAATTAATTTCTACCACTTATATTATTAGAATTTGGAAAATTTGATTACATATTTTTAATAAGAATAATTTCTAATTTCTAATATGGTCAACATATTTTTTCAATAAAATTAATAGTGGATGTAATTAAAAATTATTAATATTATTTAGCCAATAGTAATATTTTTAAAGGATTAATCCTTTAACATAAGTGTCCATATAACATATCCACTTGTCTAAAACCTATTTGATGGAAATATCTCAGAAATAAATCTTATATTGAAGGTTTGTTTTGGTTTTTTATGACTTTTTTATGTAATAACATGGGTACACCAGACATGTTTCAGAAAATTCCAAGTGAGTCCTTTTCTTCCCTAAAAAAGGCCACCACATATAAAACTTCTTAAAAACAATAAAACCTATTAGGTTAGGAAATTATCTTCCAAAATAGATTACCAACATCCCTAACCTATACCTAGAAGTCTCCCTTTGGTCATTAATTCTTTCCATGAAGACTTTTGGTATAAACCAAAAAAAGTTACCCAATTAATATTGAATGTATTCTCCCTATCTTTTTAGTTTCATTTCCATTATCAACACCCAATAATCATATTATTCTATTATTAAATAAAAAAACCATTATCATAAATATACTAGTACGTTTTTATGTTAATATTGTGACCTACACTTAAGCACGCCTCTATGTAACGAGAAACGAACATACTGTTAATGTGTATGGAGAACTACTGCCACACGAAACGATGATTTTTCATTTTTAACTTACCACCTATCACAACAGAAATTATAATAGAAAATATATTTATATATGATATATATGATATTTAAAAATTATTTATTACTCTTATTTTTTAGAACATTCCTTTATTCTTTCCATCTTCTATATATATGATAATTTCGTTTCAGGAATTGTGGACAAAATTCCCCTGAAATTAATATGACTCATTACTACCATAAATATAAATATAATGGATTATTTTAATAAAACTATGTAACATATATAACATATATATATATATATTATTCAAAAATTATAATACTTGTATTTATCATTTAGTTTTCATTATTTTAGTACAACAATGAAATGGAAGTAGCATTTGTGTTTATGTACGACCTTCCATCTCTAAGAACATTGCACTGCATTTATAATGTCCAAATATAATAGAATAATATAAATAAACATATATAATGATTATATATATCATAATTAAGTCATGGTTTACATTTTGGACCACGATCTAGTTAATGATGACAATAAATAACAAGTTAAAACTTACTCGAGAAAACTTGGTAATTATTACCCAAAATAGTAAAATTAATTAAAGAATGTTAACTAAAGGTAATAAAATATTGTAATTAATTTATATATGATATTATAAACATAATTATGGTTATGATATTTTTTAGTAACTTACTTTAAATTACTATAAAAGAGTATACAGGTGAAAACAAATGAAGGATTGGGTAAGGGATTTTCTTGAAATTTACTATCCACTAAGGCTAATTTTTGTTATGTACCAATTAATATTTATTTGATGTATATACCAATATTTGATAATTTATGTCATTAATGAAGATATTCTCATGATATTTAATGATTCATTTAATTCACTAGGTATTATGTCTCAAATGTTTCAATGTGGTATGGGACACATTGGAATGTTTTAATATTATTTTTCCTCGGGAATGTTTTAATGTCAACAACCCTAATTATTAATTATCCCTCTATTAGGTATTATTGATAAATCCATATTCTTTAAGGATATTTGATAATTAAAATTATTTATTTGATATATGAGGAAATCCTTAGACTGTTATGACACAGGTGGGTCCTGGTTATATATAGTGTCTCGATACGTCAATAGTCTGATGAGATGAATATCTTGTAAAAATAAGATGAGTTTTTACCATACTTGTTATAAACCCTATTGTGAAATGTCTTCATGGTAAAGTTACCATATACACAGGAATCATGAAATCCAATAATTAATCATTTCCATCATTTAGATTCAATTATTATTTAACCATGAGATTCTTCATCAACAAATATATTGATACATTTCATATTAATTATGGTATTATTTATCCCTTGTATTTTGGATTAACATATATATGAATACAATTATTCTCTTTTAATTAATTTAGATGGAATGATTTTCAGTTTCATACCATAATAAATTTATATTTCTTTATCTAGTTATTTTAAAGTAATGTGTTATCAGTTATTTAATTTTTGATGTTATTATATTCCAATTGATTCTTTATTACTTCCTCTTAACATACCCTTACTGAGAATTTGAACTCACCATTATTATGTTACATTTCATCAGGTAAGGAATAATATATCTTTGAATAAAATTTCAAGGATGCAGGTTAATTCATTTATTTATGTATCATGTTTATAAGTTTTATTTCCCAATGTATTACGAGTATAGTGATAGTAATCTAAATGTCCTAGATTACGAAATTGATCTGTCATTCGGGACTTGAATCCTTGAGATACAGAAAATGTAACGAAATAATTCACTGGCTCTAGGCTTCTTAGGATGGGTTGCAATAATTGGTATTATTTTATTTCTAGCAGCAACCATGGGAACTCTTTTTTGAAAGAAGTTATTAGGGAGCACAACCCTAAGATATACATTGAGGATAAGTTTACAAGAACATCTTAGAATTTTGGTAATGTAGTGATTAAGTAGGTATTCAGAGAAATACTTCTATTTCTAGATACTACATGTGGATGTGGTTCTGGAACAGATGTACCTAAGAGTAATAACTCTAACAAGGTGTTCTGGGACTAACATGGGGTAACCAAGTTCATGAAAATTGGCTTTACTACACACATGGTCTGACACTCCTAGGGGACAGTCATAGGATGGTTCACATTTTCTCTACCTTCCATTCTGATGGATTCACAATTAATGATTACCATAATGTAACCAATGATTAGGATCATAGTATTCTTGTTATATAATTTTAGGATCTATAACGTATTTGTAATTATACATTATCTTACAATTTAATAGTGTATATTCCATTATTTAGAAAAGGCACATTGTTGAAAGAATGTGAACCTCACTATTGAACATGGTCTAAAGTGTATGAAGGATAAAATATTTTAGGGAATTAAACCAATATTTCCAAGGGAAATATAATTCAAATAATTCTCATCTTATGAGGACATCGTATCATGTGGCAATGATATGGGTAAATAATTCTCCATGTATTCTGTCTTTGATGGAATCCAATATACAAAGAGGCTATCTAAGAACCATGGAAAAGGGAATGAGTAAAAGAAGATGAAGGGAACAAATGAATTTCAGACATGTGAATATTATGAACTAAAACACTATGGTATTTTCTTTAAGAGAAAGGTATTTTGTTATAAGTGTGGAGAAAAATGACACCATGTTTGTGATTGTAAGGGAATGAATTTATTTTCTAATGTACAATGCTTCAAATACATGGAGTTGAAAAATTATGTCAATAAATGTCCCAAGCATAAAAATAATATTACCCAAATTATGGTGTTGGATATTGATCATGTAACAATACAACAATAGTTAAAAAAGAATGATTCCTATTCCTATTGAATAATTGTGTCATTCTAAATATTTTATTAGAGTTATACATATTATAATAATTGTTGAATATATGTAAAGATTATATTACAATAATTTTTCATTAATGATTTGTGATCATATTCACGATGGTACCAAGAATCTTTTTTCAACATAAAGTTAACATTTTCAAGAAACACGTGATTGAGGGAAATTTAACCCTCAATATCATCCTAATGTTGTGATAATAATGAAGAGATGATTGATTTTGATAGGTGAAGATTACTATGGAATTCATAAATGACTTATCAAAACTTGTTCTATGCTATCATTGGTAGATTTTTCAACACTTATGTATTAAGGGAATATATCCAATAACCTATGTATTACATAATTAACAAGGAATAAAGGTAGTTTTAAATGATGTTTTAAGGTGATTTGAGTTATTACTATATATTTAGAGGATATATGATAATGTTATTCACATGTTTTGAATGTGAAAATTTAGAGAAACTTCATGTTGATTAATGGATAATGATAAGTTCATTGTGGAAATTTAGTGACTCTCTTTCATAAGTCACTGGGATCACAATCTGTTGGAAATGTTTACCATATATAAAATAGTTTAAGATTATCATTGGATGAGATTTTATAGGTTAATGTATTAATTCAGCATATGGTATATCTTGTAACAAGAGATGATGTAGAAATAGTTCAAGTCATAATAAAAGGAAAATTTTATGTTTATATAAATGTACATTTACATATATACTTATAAGGTGAATGAATTCCTTAAATATAAAAATAAAATGATTTTGAAACAAAAATGTTATCCTATTATCATCAATTTTTATGATATCAAATACAATTATTTACACATATGGTTTATGATTTTTTGGTAAGAATCATTAATCCAAACATGTTCTATGTAACTCTCTATGAAAACATGATTATTGTAATTTTTCTTTAATTCCTTGTTTCCATTTCTCACCTATGCTCTCCTATTATGGAATCTAGTTACGTGAACGTTTTACATTCTATTCTCTCATATTATGAAGAAGTTATATTAGCACATTTTATGATGTGATTGTATCAAAAATATTTTATTTTCAATCTCTAGATTACTAAGGTTGGGATTAAATTGTGAAGACGCAATTAAATTATGGTGGGGAAAATGTAAGACCTCAAAATTCAAATATACTACTTTTTATTCGATATCGTGCATGACATGAATCCCCAAGCACGTAAGGGAATATTGTATCCCAAGACTATACTATATATTTACAGTTTTAAATATATTCAATACCTGAAATTTCTTGTAATGAACACAACAATAAGATAGCTTGTGTTTTTCACAAAATGACGTTTCCTCAATAGCTTCTGTTACACATAAAACTAATTTTCACCAAATAAAAATGTATTATTAAAACATTATTATTTAATATAAAATGACATATACTAGACTTTTTGTTAGATGTAATGAATAGTATAAACCAAATTATAAAAATTTATTATTTATATATATAATTAATTCATCGGTTACCAACTAATTATACACAATAATAATAACCAATTGGATATTAAAAGAAACATTCTTATTTATATGACTTCAAATGAGTTTTTCCTTGATAAACATAGTTAATTAAAATTATTAAATGAAAAAATGAAATATAAATGTTATATATTCATTCAAATATTTTTTATATTCATTAATTAATTTTGATATGCATCAGATAAAAACAAACCCAATTTTACACATAAAAACTATGTTTTTATAAGGGAATATTTCCCACCTATTAATGGATAACCCATGTTAAGATTTAATTTTAACACATTAATGGACATAATATGTCAAAATAAAAATTATATTTGAAATACAAACATATTAATTAGTTTATGATCAATTTTTTTTATTTTTTATAAACATATCATTTTTATTGAATAGTTAGAAATCCTTCATTTTAGTTCAAAACTAGTTTTTCATATGATTTATCTAGAATGATAAATTAAATATTATATTGGTTTTAATGATTAATTATATAATATAAATATAAATTATGAAAATTTGGTTATTATAATCAATTTCACTATGAATTTGACTATAAAAACAATGTATTCTTTTGGATGTTTTACTCTATAAACATGTGTTGTCTTCCCACTTACAGGATGAATTTTAAAATAATATCATCCACTTATGTGACTGGAATTTGGGAAAATGGATTCTGTATTTGGAATCCTTATAAATTATAATTTAGGGAATGGTTAACTAAATTATTTTAGACAAAATATTTTTTAATGTAATTAAAATTAATTACAAATAAAGGGAAAATTAATCTTAATAAAGGACTAAACCTTTAATGTTAGGGAATAAATGACTTATACACTTGTCAAAAATCTACTTTCTAGCCATATTTCGTCCATAAAACTTGAATTAAATAGTGTGGTTAGTTTTTTGTGACTTTTTTTATTTAATAACACATGTACACCTAACTCGATTCCAAAAATTCCATGTGAGTCCTTTACTTTTCTTATAAATGGCCACCACATGTCCTACTTCTTCACAAATATAATACCTCTTAGGTTCAGAAATGAATTCATAAATTTATTCGTAATATCCATCTCCAGGACCTAAAGCCTTCCATTGGGAATAAATATTTCTAATAAAGAATTTTGGTATAAACCAAAACAAGTTACCCAATTTAGAGGTAATGTTTTGTCTCAATCATTTTAGTTTAATATAAGTTATACACACTCTATATTCATCATATTCTATGATTAAATAATAAAATAGAATCACAAACACAATAAAAAAAACTATGTTCATATTTCGATATACAATTACACACACATCTAATTAATCGGTATGAAACAGATTATTTCACTATATGACAGACTAC
Source organism: Viscum album (assembly GCA_963277665.1). Lineage (NCBI taxonomy): Eukaryota > Viridiplantae > Streptophyta > Magnoliopsida > Santalales > Viscaceae > Viscum > Viscum album. The sequence goes on along the minus strand of OY728153.1, from coordinate 1,172,858,324 downwards.
TGCCTCCCGAAATAATGAATTTTCATTTTTCACTTACCACATATCATAGTGCTCATTATGTTGGGAAAAATATTTATATATGATATATAAGATATTTATAATGTCTTTTTTATTCTATAATTTATTTTATAAATTTTATTTTCTTCTTATCTTTTGTAAATAAGATAATTTTGTTCGAGGACATGTGGACTACGATCCGCTCCAAGTGATATGAATCATTCATACCAAACATGGAACATATGAAGGATGGGTTTAATAAACCTATATAAAATATGTAATATTGATATTATTATGGAATTATAATTTATATATTTATCATTTAGGTTTCATTCTTTTAATACAGTAAGGATATGGTAGTAGCATTCATGCATACATAGGAAATAACGTCTTTATTAATGGAGAACATCATTTAAAATCTAAAAAATTTAATTAACTAATATAAATACATTTATATTCTGATAATATATGATAATTAATCCATTGTTTATATTTTTTACCATGATATAATTAATTATAACAACAAATAAATAGTTAAATCATACTCAAGAAATCTTGGAAATTAACCCTTGAAATAGTGAAATTAATGAAAGAGGGATTATAAATGTGTAATTAAAATATTATAAGGAATTAATATATGATATTTTATAAATTATTATGGTTATTATATTATTTAGTAAAATATTTTAGAGAAATATATAGATGGTTAAAGACCACACAAACATGAATTGTATGTTAAGGGATATAATCTCAATTTACATTCCATTGAGACTTAATTTTTGTTATGCACCCATTTTATTTTTTTGTGGTGTGTATACATCCATTTGATATGTTATGTCATGAATATAATTATCCTCATGAATAATTAAGTTTCATTTAATTCATTTTGAATTATGATTTAAAATTTTCAATTTGGTATGAGAAACATATGAATGTTTAAATATTATTTTTCATCAGGAATGTTTTAATGTCGACAACCATTATTGTTGATTTCCTCATATTTGGTATTGTTGATAATTACATATTATAAATTGATTTTTGATAAGAAAAATTATTTATTTGATATATCTGTTATTATTTGAACTTGTATGTCATGGGTGGATCCTTGTTATTGATAGCCCCTCGATGCATCAATATTTTATTGAGACAAATCACTTGGCCATACCAGATGGGTTTTTAACCTACATGTTCTAAACTAACAAATGAAAGGTATTTATGGTAATGTTTCTATGTACATAGGAAACCAAGAATCTATAATTTTTTTTTTTTACTAATTTAGGATTATTAATTATTTATCCATGATATTTTGCATTGACATTTCTATGGATACATATATTATTCATTAACATATTATTTATCCTTGATATTTTTGCTTGACATAACAATGGATAAATTTTTTCACAATTTTTTTATTTATATTGAATGAGTTTCAATTTCATTCCTTTCCATATTGATAATAACATATCTAGTTATTTGAATGGTATGTGTTATCATCAATTTACCTTGTCACGTTAATGTATTCCTATTTATTTATTATTGTTTCTGCTTAATATACCTTTATTGAGAAATTCATATCACCATTATTTTGTTTCATTTATCCAATTAATGAAGAAGAAATATATGAATAGTATTTAAAGGATATAATTTATTTCATTTATTTTTGTATCATGTTTTTAATTTTTATTTCCTAATGTAATATTTGTATTTTTTATGTAATATGTTTCTCCAAAACTGAAAAACTGACTGGTCCTTCTAGATTTGATTCCTTTTTATAATTCCCATGTTATAAAATAATGCACCATATTTGGGCTTCAAGGGTTGGGGCATTATATACTATGAGTTTTTCCATTATTTCATATTTAAATTTTTTTTCGATAGTTTATTACATAGATTACATTCCAGATTTTTTTATCATACATTAATTCACTACCTCTAGTGTTCATGTATACCTATTTATGATGCTCGATACTCTCATGTTATTAGTTCTCCACCATGATGAATTTTTTTATTGTATCCCTTAATCTCTTCACAATCCGTATTCCCCATGGATTTTTCCCAGTCCAAACTATATGATATTGACGACTTAAGGTGATGGGGGTTTAATACATGTGAGTAACTCCATAGTACCGTACAGTCCTTCATATGGTTAATCTAAACTGAACACATTTACAGGTGATTTGGGTTTTTAAACCACTCCCTAGTGATATTCAATGTCCTTGGGAATTATTCAGATAACATGAACCACTTTTTAGAAGTGTCATGTACCTTATTCATACACATCATACTTCCCGCACTATCATGACCAACCTAATGTCCCAAAGATTCTTTTTCGGACATTTATCTCACAGGTTACAATCCTATATAAATTATTTTGTATTTTTTAAAATTTATCAAATATAGAATCAAAATCTCTAGGTGATGATGTGTAGACCATGTGAACCCCTCCTTGATGATGTTGAATATCTTAGTGTGGTGTAGCTAATATAAACTCCCTACTCAGATGTGGGGTTAGTGTGCATCTCTTTTGGATTTCATGAAATTATTTATCATTGTGTGTCCAGGAAAAATCACATCATTGAAATAATTTTACCTCCATATTTTATTCCTGATTCACCTTGTAATTAATTTTAGTATTCTATAAATTAAACATGTTTATAAATAATTGTTATGGGTGATTATGTTTTGTTGTCTCAATTGGTAGTGATATTACTAGAATTGGTACCTCTATACCTTTTCAAATGTGAATTGTTAGGGTTATGATGGTCTTTGGTTTTTTGATATCATTTTTTAAAACAATAATACTTTAACAAATCCGTAGATGTCCAATTTTCATGTATTTTCTATTTTTTTATAATAAATTAAATGTTTTATTATAAAATAGTTGTTTGATGTTGATGATATCTATAATAAATGTGATGGGGAGTAGTATGTTTTATTTTAAATTCAATTGAGTGAACAATAGGAGGGTCATAAATTATTAGAGATCATAATTAAACAGTTTTAATTAGAATTTCATGAAAGGAAATATCTCATAAAAATTTTATTTCACATGTTAATCCCGAGGTTGTTAATGAATATTTGAAGGATTATGAGTTTAAGTGAAGTGGATAAATAAGTGATAGATCTGATTCAGAATAATAACACTGGGATTTTAGTTATGATGATATGTGATAAGATTTTTATTTGAGTATTTGATATTTGATAAGAATGATAATAAAAAAGTGGATTTGAAAAAACAATGAGATTTTAGTGTTGAGAAAATAAATTAATAATCATTTGATAATCTAATGAAAAAAATATAAAGAGAATAATTGGATATGAATCATCTACTTTCCTTTGTAGTTAACACATAAATAATTTTGGAAGTCATGTTTTATATTGTTCTTAATTTGATGTGATGTAAATTCGTATGATCTGGGGTATTTGAGGGTGTTTGGAAGAATATTATATGTGTTTCGAGATGTTTTGATGAATTTTAGAGTTGAGCTTAACTGGGACATAAAACTGTTTATGGCCTCAATCTATATGATTTTTAATATAAGACGATATCCTGAAAATAAATAAAGGAAAAAACATATTTGATATATAATATTTTAATATATGACTATTCTTAAACATGGAAATTATAGAGGAATTATCATTATAGTTATATTTTATTTTTATATTCATAAGAGGCTACAATTTTTTATTGTTGAAAATCATTAACTAATTAATATGATATTTTTTGGATATGTATAATTTTAATCAACGAGTTGAAATGTAAATTTACATACTATTGGGATGATACAAATAGTTTTTTTGATTTATAAGGACATATTATTGATATGTATTTTCATAGTTGGGAGCATTAAATTTTCAAATCCCATGAACATAGGGTAGATTCATAGGATTTTTAAGATACATAACATTTTATATGTAATACCAAATAAATCTCTATAAAACATAAGATAATTGGACTATATAAAATGTGAAATATCCAGAAGATACTCTGGTGTTTTATAAGATTTATTTCCAAAATATAAGACATAAATTAGGCATGATATTCCCCATTTACATTAAATTATATGGCTAGATACAAGTTTATATATTTTTGGTGATTTTAAATAACACTACTATTATGATTTTTTTCAAAATAAATATTATGATATGAAATCATGAAACAATAAATTGTAGAATATTGGATATTCAATGAATAAAATAATTATATCATGATAAAATCCATGGGGTTGGGATTTCAAATAAGTTACGTCGTTCCACAATCAATGATTAATATTATCTAGTAATTGTTTTTAGATAAATCACGTTTTAATTAATGTATTTAGAATCTGTTCATCAAGAATTAGGTTATAAGTGAATAATATATCATAAAATCAAGAGATGTTCAATTCCGTGAAAAGTAATGTTCAAATTGTGTGCCTAGTTTGTCACACTGTAACCTACAAAAGTCATTACTTGTTATCATAGATAGATGTAATAAAAAAGTAGTGGATGGATTTTTCAGTATATGTTAAATTTAATTAGAATTATGACTGTCGTTTGAATTTGAATTTGAAATTAAAATTTAAACTAGGATAAGAGTCTCTTTATAAAATACACTATCTAGAAACATAGAAATGGTGGTTATGTCACTGCATTGGCATAATATCCAATATATGACATTTAAAAGGATCTAATAGTTTAGTACCCATAAATACCATGTATATACTTGATTCTCATATTTATTTTAAAATTATTAAATAAATCATAAATTTATAGTGACTAAATTATTATTAATACTAGAATATCACTGAATAGATTCATAGAATCATTCATGATATCCTATAAAAATTTAAAAAAAATAATTGTTTTTCAAAAATTCTTTGTAAGGGATAACATAAAAAAATTATATCATAGAATAAATAATTCATGAATTATTTTTCTGTGACATAAAATAATCCAATATTAAATATACAAAATATCATGAAAGGGAATATGTACATTCATTGAATAAAAAATATCACATAGTTAACAATTTCTATTTTTTTACAATGGACTTAAAAATTTCATACATCGTAATATTAAATTTATGGATTTTTTTCGACATCATGACATACTCTCAAGGCCTCAGGTCATGACATCATATATAATTGAGCACATATACAGCAAATACCTAGACTAGTTTTTCTCATGAGACGAAATAATGCATCGTGGGGATATAATAGGTTCGATACATCATATACAATGCCCAATGAATTCAAAATATGAATGGGAATAATAATCAATACAATAAATAATTAATAAATATATATGAATTTGAAAATTAGTATACATAATGTTAACATCTTCCCCTTTCAAAAGTTTAAAATCATGATCATAAGCCATCAACAGTGATATAGTGTATGGTATCATTCTATTATATCCCTAGTAAATTATAATATATAACTTTTCATATTCACATAGATGAAAATAATTTTAAATAATATTTGATACCTTCTTTGGAAAGATGATAAAAACGAATTTTATTGATAATATTTTATATGAAAAATTTCAAAATATAAAGATAATTTATTTCATTGAAAATTCAAATAGAAAATTGTATGGTAATTATCATATAAAATAGTTTCCATGAAAATGGTAATGTCTATTCATTCTGTATACATTAAAATAGAATATTTATGTCACTCTTTTTAAAAACCATTATGTGAGTCATATGAAAAATATTTGAAATGATTGCTTTTAATAATTTTTAAATAAAAACAATATTTTAGATATGAACATTATAAATCATTCAAAATAATAATTGTTTTGTAACATTTATGGAATGTTGACATGTGGAAGAGTGATTCTGGATTGAAATGATTAAAACATTTTTTTAATGGAAGATATATTATTGTTTTAGTAATTTTTTAATCCAAGGAATGTTGAATATATAAATGGAATAGATTTGAGGATAACATTAATTTGGATATAGAAATGATAAAATGTATCCACAATGAAAATTAAAATTCCACACTAAATAAAACATATTGTGAAAATGACGTATTCCTCAAAAAAAGTAAATTAAGTGGTGAAATTATTTATCATATGACTCACATTATTTATAAGCTCTCTAACCTCTGACATTATTTTTTATGGTTTTTTATAAATCTATTAAAGAGTCATAAACATATTGAATATATCATATATGTTCCAATTAGTAAATTTAAACAATCTGTTATTAAAACATTTAATGAAAAAATGGACCCAAATATGTATAATTAAAATATATTTTGAGGATTACTTCAAAATCACTAAAACAATAATATTTGGATGATATCTAGTGATTTTTCAACTCTAATTGGTTTATTTTAACCCACCATTAACATTTTTTAACTATTAATGATGTTAATGAGTTATTCTCTATAGGGATCATTAATTTTAGAATAAAAGAAAATGTTTCCAATAAATTGAACATGGTTTATATTTCAAACCATTTCCCATTAATTTTTTTGATTAAAGTTTTTTGAGAAAATTTGACTCATTTAATAAAATAATTATTATTATAAAATAGAATTAATGTCAATTTTTGATCATTTCAACTAATTTTTTTATCGAAAGAACAATGGAAAAAATAAATTTCAGTATAATCGATTAATAAATCCATAATATGTTATTTTTATAAATTAAATTCAAGTAAGACTATATCATAAATAATAAATATTAGTTTTAAAAATTTTAAATTCATAAATATCCTTTTATGTTTAATTCACAAGCGTAAATTAAATAATCAATGGAAAAATCACCATAATCAAAATTAATTAATTAAGTTCAATATAAAATATTATTTTAGTAAAATAGGTATTATTACTCACATATTTTTTAAGAAAATGTATTTAATGTATTAATTTGACTATTATAGTGTCGTGCAAGAATTGCACTGGTATTCAGATATGTTAATAGTTATATCAATAAAAAATTAGTACACATACATAAAAATAATATATTATACATCATTTTTATTTTTAATGTAGATAAAATACTTCTTTCATAACAAATACTATATTTGTGACATCATATTTTACTTCTCTAATGTTGCGTAAGAATTGCATTAAGTATGAAAATCATTTCTATATTTATCTTTACATAAATTATAAAATATATATTATGAATTACACCTAGATTATATTTTTATTATATTATACTTTTTTCAACATGATTGAAAATTTCATATATTATATTAATTTATTGGTGATATCTTAAAAGATACTTTATTCCATAAAAACATTATTTTTTTACTATTAACAAAATAAATTTAATTTCATTAGAAAAATATAAAATATTTAACCAAGGATAGTTTTTAATTAAAAAAAAAATTAATATTATTTTAATAATTTTATATATTATATGTTATGGAAAATATTTATAATATAAATTCGTAAAATTATAAAGGAACATATTTTCTTTATAAAAAATCATTTTTAATCCCAATAATGATCTTATACTAAAATCATGTATAAGGATGGTTTCGTGGAAAATAATTTTATTATTTCTAACTAAAAGAGAAAATATATTATTTTAATATCAAATTAAAAATATATTGTTTATTTTTAGTTCATAAAAATTAATGATTTACCAAAAATAGTATTTCTCACTATTCACTAAAAAATTTAGTTTTTTAAAAACATAAAGAAATTTACTGTATTATAATTTATATATTATTATGAAAAAATTATATTAATTTTATCAAATAATATTACTATATGTGGTTTAAATTAATTATAATATTTACACTCAATAATAAATAAAATTATATTTTTAAGAAAACATATTTTTGATGAATGAAATGACTTTACTAAATATTGGATACTTAGTTCTTAAGAACTGATCAATACATATGTATGGACCAAGAATGTTAGAAATATTTAATAAAATTATTAATTGTATTCACACACTCCATTTTGAGGGTTACTCTATAACTATATCATCTAAAAATTATAAATTCTTATTTGTTTAAGCTCGGTGTTGTGTGTTGTATTTGTTAGATAACATAGTGTTCGTTTAAAATATAAGGGTGTTACAAAGAAGATAATATTCAATAATTAATAAAAAAATTATTACATTATAAATATCATATTTATTTGGTATACCCATCATTATAACAATCCATGATGAGTGTGGGTGGAAAATGATTCACTTCATTACACGGAGCTTATATTCCACACATAAGAAAAGTCAACACTATAACATTTCATATGATATAAAGGTGGTGGATATTAGTAATACCTAAATCTTAATAAAATATTATTATATTCATGTTAATAAATTCTTTATTTCATGATGGTTATGATATATTTAGAGGTTGTAATAGATGAAATAATCTTTGAAATAGTCAGTAATGTTGGTTACCTCTACCTTAAGAGATCTCATTCAGTTTACACAATTATCCTTTTTTAGGATAGACATAAGAGAAGACTAGAAACTCCAAAATTATTTGAAGGGAGATAAAAAGGTATTAGTGATGTGTGTTTTATATCTATAATTATAATAAATTTTAAATAATGTAGGATAGGAGGATACCTTGTATAAATGATGGAAAATACAAACGTGGAATTACATAACAGATTAAAATATATTATAAATATCATAATATTTTAATGTGGATTCACGGATCCCAAAATTCATAAATAATTTTTTATAGGGTTTAAATAAACTCAAAAAGAATTATTAATTATAATATTGGAGACATTATAAGAACTACCTAAAACATTGGCCCCCATTAATCTCAATTTAATATAAATCATAATAATTTATATTTTTATCCTTAGAAAATAATTATATGCCAAAACATGAATGGGGACATAGAAATCAATATTGATATGAAAATTAAGTATTTCTATTCTGTTTAATTACATTCAAAATATTTAATTGGGTGAAACAAAATTTAATATAAATATGAAAAACTCATTAAAAATTATTTTTAGGAAAATACATGATGTGAAGGTAAAAAACATTTCAACATGGAAAAAAATGATAGAGGTTGATTCTGATGAAACATTTTTGGAGAAAAAAAAGTATTGTTTTTATTTTTTAATGTAAATAAAAAACCAAATGTAACTGTCCAACAATACCATTAAATAAAAACCCAATGAAAATTGTTCTATATTTGGATAAAACATAACTAATGTTTATAAAAGTAAATCATGGGTTCCCAAATTTAGAATTTTTTTTAAAAATATATATTTTCCACTCCTTAAAAAATGTTCAATCAAAACCCACAGACCGTTGACTATATAGGCATATTATAAAGATATTTTAGTGTATTACCCCATCATTTAATTCATTTTTACCTATTTTACCAACACTATGGTGATAAATCATTACCATGGTTTCTATTCATAATAATAAGAAATATAATTCCATAATTTAAAAAACCAAAAACTTATTATGAATATGAAATCCATTTTTCATGATTAAATTTATATAAGTAGAATAAAACAATATTATTTTAAAAACACAAAATGAAATGAATAATTTTTTTTTGGAAAAATGCATTCCTAAACCTAAAAAACAACAAATACCATGATGAACTATAATGATGATAAATATGTAATAAATTAATTTATCTATAATTAATAGATACATATTTGAAATTAATATTAAATTCAATACATAATGATATTATTAATTTTCTCTGTTTAATGAAAATAAATGACATTTTTTCGGTCCACTAGTCTAGATACCCAGAGGGGGTGTTAATATAGGTATGAAAAATTCAAACAACTACCCCTTTGATATTGTTTTGTTGTTCGACAAAAATATCTTATCTCTCTCTTTCTCGTTGCAGAGTTTGAATGAATCTTAAAGAATGAGTAGGACATATCAATTTTATTTGGTTCACCTGCCACGTTTTACGTCCATGGAGAATACACCAGCAATGTGCCGATGTACCAAATCCACTATAAGTGAACTACTATTTAAATGTTCAATGTGGACTCGCATTCCCTCCTGGTATACAACCATTCAAAATTTGAGAACTCACTGCTCTCTCAACTAAAGTTAGATCACTATTTCTTTAGAATATCCACTAATAGTTTAGATAACTATTGGTCTCTTCATTTTCACTAATGAATACTTCATCAATTATAGATATATGCTCTATTAATGTTCTACTTTTATCCATTAATGAATATCACTTTGACACTGATCATCGGGAAATCCCATTTGAATCTCTTTCAGAAACCACACTGCATTCGTGAAGCTCACACTTTTTCAAATCTCAAACAAGCATTTTCAATACATCAACCTCTTTGCAAAGCTCAAAGGTTCACAGAGCTCACAAGATCTCAGAGCTCACAGTTTTTGAAAGATCACTCACTCTTAGAGATCTCGAGATCACCGAGATCACTACTTCATAGAGAACACTCTTGTATTTGTGATTTTTCAAAGATAAATAAGCCTTCGAAAAGTGTGCATCCTCCCCAAAGGCAAACTCGCATTCATAGTGCTCCTTTTTTGGCAGAGCTCAAATGCCTCATAGAATCCCCTTTTCATTCACGGTGTTCCCTGCTCCATGAATCTTCTTCTCAACTTCAGAGCTTAATGTGTTTTGTTTAGTCTCTCTACTTCTCTTGAGTAGGTCATGGTCTATTTATAGGTCATTCCACCTACTTGAGAACCTTATGTGCAATATTAGTGCTACATCTTCTCAAATCGAAAAGCGAAAAAATTTCTACTGAAATTCTCACTAAACCATGAAATATCGTGGAACCTTTCGGATCGTGGAGCTTGTCATAATGATGAAGCATTCCATAAATTTCTTTTCACCACCACTGAAATGCTCCCTTGCAATGATCTTCATCTGTTCCACTCGTGAATCTTGTCATAATCATAGATCTCACCATTAACATTATTTTAGTCTCTGTGAAATCGACTTCAAGAAGTCCATCATTGAGAAACTCACACATTTTCTATATATTGTTGATATCTTCAAGGAAATCCACTTTTCACAACACATACCAAATTCAAAATTTTTGACCCCGAAAATTTGGAAAACACATTAAAATAGTGCCACCTTCTATCTATTTATTTGTACCACCTCCCGATATTCTCTTCAATTTTCATGGTTCTTTGTCATCATGGATTTTCAAAAACATCTCTAGTAATCGACTATTCACCATTAAATCCTATATTATTAACAAACACAACCAACCCAAAAACATATCCATGTTTCCTTGATGGATTGTTTTCCCAAAATTCACCCCTTTTGGGTTTGTTAATAACTCTTATGAAAACAATTCACTACACATTAATACCTCACTAAATCTTCTTTCATTATTTTCCATAATTCGATTCTTGTGATTCAGGTAACAACTAATGATATAATCAACACATACTCTAAGCCAACATGAGCAATGCTTGGATTGAAAAACAAGAGTATTATGAAAACATAATCATTGATTCACATCATTTCTGACACCAATTTTTGATACCATACTAATACCCATAAACTACTTTCTTCACAAACCACAGATATAGTGATATATAATCTTTGATCAATCACTTCAGGCATCGTCAGATTTAAAACTCTCCCCCTATTTTATTGATCCCCTTATCTTGCTTCTCCACCTGTCAGCTTCTCCTCGTCTCATGTATTAAGAAATTTTTCCCCTGTAAAAGACACACTTTCTCCCCCTATAACAGTCAAATTTTCTAGTCCATATCAATGAACCTAAAGGTCACTCCTTTACCGTATGAAACATGGTAGGAATTAAGATAATAACATTAGGGAAAGATATTCCATACTATATAGAGATTGTGAGGGTCCCAAAACAACTCTTTTTTATGTGGAGAGATTCGACTGAACTATTAGAGTCAGTCAATGCCTCTCAAAAGATTCCTTGGGTTTAGCCTTTTTCAGAATGTTTGCAACATGTAGTTCTATAGGCACATAATCCAACTTCACAATTCCGTATTCTAAATTGTTCTTAATAAAATTATGCTTTAGATCAATTTTATTTTTCCATGAATGGTGGGAGGGATTTTTGCGGAGAATTATAGCACTTGAGTTATCACACTAGATTCTTATTGGAGACTTCACTTCTTCTCCCATATCTTCAATCATCTGCTTCATCCAAAATAATTTTGTGCATTATTGAGTGGATGTAATATACTCATATTATAAACTTCTCAATGAAATGAAATATTTCTTCATTCGAAGCTATGAAATACACAATGCACCAAAATAGAAGGCACATCCTGACGTTGCTTTCCTGTCATCCGCTGAATTGGCTCAATCTGCATCTATATATCCCAAGAGCTCTGGCTGATATTTTTAATAATACATCAAAACAAAATCTACCATTACATTGATATATAAAAGTATCATTTTTACCGAAATAATTTCTCTCTCCTTGGTGTTGATTTGATATAATGATGCATGGCATGTGGGGAAAACAATATCAGGTCTCGTTGGTGCTAGGTACAGTGAACTTCCAATAGTCTGCATGAATTCAATGATATTAACAGTCCTTCCATCATCATATTTTTATAATTTATTATGGGTAACTACCAAAGTCTCTATCTCCTTTAAATTTTCCATTATAAATCTTCTCAGAACCTCCATGGAATATTTGGGTTGAGAAATTAATGTGTCATTCCTTCCTTGTAACACCAGTAAACCAAGGAAAAATGTCATCTCTCCAATAATTGACATTTCGAATTAAATTTTCATTAATATAGAAAATTTACTGCACTATGCTTCATCTGATTTCCCAAATATTATGTCATTTTCATAAACTAGAACCATCATTCTTTGTTTAATTTCATTTTTGAAATATAGTTTTTAATCTACTCCACAACACTAGAAACCAAGCATCTTTAAATACTAATCAAGCCTCAAATACCATACTCTTGGTGCTTATTTCAGAATATATAATTCCTTCTTCAGCTGAAAAAATATGTTCTCATACACATGAATGAGAAAAAAATATAGCTAATCGATATACACTTCTTCCTCCAAAACCCCATTCAAGAATGCAGATTTGACATCCATATGGAACACATTGAACATCTATTGCACTAGAATGGCTAGGAAGAATCTAATTGTCTCCAACCTTGAATCCAATGAGAATTTATCACCAAAATCCATTCCTTCAATATGGAAGTATCTTTAACACACAAGTCATGCTTTGTTTTGAATCAATGTTCAATCTCCATTCATATTTTTTCGATATACCCATTTAGCCTTGAAGACATTCCTATCTGCTGGACATGAAACAATCTCCCATGTATATTTAATCAAAATATGATCTATCCCTTCATTCAAATCACAAACCAAGTTTTCATCTTCATAAAAATAATTTACCATCTACTTGGGATAGAAAAGATATCTATTGTAGTGATTTCATTCTACATTTTTGAACTAGAGTTGACTGATCCCCAATTATATTCTTCCTATCAATTTCAGCTTTACCTCTTCTCTTCTATCTATATAAGGATTTTAATTTCTCGTGATTACCATTAATATTTTCTTCTAAATCAGCATCAACCACTTCTACTCCACATGTGTTACATTACTCTTCATCACATTCATCAATAAACCATTCACTCTTCTATTGAGCTCTCTCTTCGTTTTCCACAGCATTGACCTTATTTATCTCAAAAAACGTTTCCCAAACTCTTGTTAAATCATTTGTATTTTTTTATTTTTCTATGTATACAAAGAATATCCCCTCATCTCCAAGTGACTCAAATTTACCATGTTTCTTATTGTTTAGGATAAAGCACTCACTTCCAATGTTTCAATACTATTTAAATGTTGGTTTCATTCCATATCACATCTTATACATAGTCTTTTCTTCCTTCGGACACAATAGATCTATGTTATAAATGTAGACTAATGTCAATACTTCTTCCTTCTAGAACATATATGGTAGGTCTTTTCTATAAGCATCATCCTGGAAATGATTTTGATGATCTAATTTCTTCTTTCAACAACAACATTCTATTGGGGAGATATCACTGTGGAATTTTGATGCATTATCCTATGATTCTTGAGATAGTTTTATATAGGAATGTTTGTTAATTACGTACCATTATCAGTACAAAACATTCGAATTTTCTATTCAAGTAAACTTTCACACTCCCTCTCGTACTCATTTATGCAGCTGAACACATCAGATTTAAGTGAAAAACCAAATAATCAGGCCATTCTTCTATAGTTATCAATTTAAAGAAAATAGTACCTCTCTTCGACAATTTATCTAGGTGAGAGAGTCCAACATACATCAATATGAAACTATTTGAGCACTGTTGTTTTTTATTTTACTTTGAGTTTTTAGGTCTTTATGATGAGATTCCTTTTTTGGCATACATCCCACATATGAGTATGATCTTTTGATAGCTTATAGAGGTCTCTAGATGCATCACACATTACAAATATTTCTAAGGATGGTTGGAATAGATGACTAAATCGTTTATACCACAACTTTTTTTCATCCTCTCTGGATAAAAAACATATCTTCTTATCCACTTACTAGGTTGAGATTCCAATTTGGTCTATTTCCCTATAAAATCACTATACCATATCATCCCTTGAAGACAAACTTATTCATGGTAAACCGTATTGACTCCCCTCAGTTTCACAGTTGGTTGACGCTAAGAAAATTGTGAATGAGACCTTCTACAAGAAAGACATCAGTACATCTTATTTAGTTTCCCCATAACCTATACATTCCTGATCTAATATTCATGAAGACCCCATCATTTTCAAACTTGACAACTCATTCTTTGTCATATTTTATTCTTGTATCAATATCCTTTTTTCCTATCATGTGAGATATTCAACCACTATCAAGGATCCATATACTTGAATAGTCTGATGCATTAAAAGTAATTTGAACAACCATTGCCTTCTCTACTCTCTTCTTCTTGGGCTATATTTATGTATTCAAACTGATAATAGATTCAGAATGTTGATATTTATCTGAGTATGATGGACCGACATCATATTGAAAAGATGAAAATCTATTTATCATTTTTAACTATTCTATTGGTTCAATGATCTTCTACTTACAAACATTTAGATTATTTTTTGGCACATTATTCTGTATGGTTGATGTGGAGTATCTAGCAATGTGCCCAAATCCACCACACCAAAAATGGTTTCCTTCAAAATATATTCTAGTGAACAATTCTCTGTTTTCCTGCCACCTTTTTCCTTGTTCCATTTTGTATCTTCTGGATATAGAATACACATAATGTGACATTTCCATATTTCCATAGCAATAACAGATGATGAAAGGATCATTTTCACATGTCACTTCTCTTCTTCCAGTTGTCCCGTGGGTTCTATGAATTTCCTGATTCTTCTTTATACCCACATCAATTTTTATCCTCGGAATAGGAGCTTCTGGTCTGAATTAAACCATTATTGCTTTCTCTTATTCATCATGCCCCCAATCATCCAAAACATATGAGCTTGATTACTACTTCTTTCCTTCATAACTACTAGGCTCCTCTTTCATCTTTTCAGTTATCAAAATGTTCTTCTTTCCCAAAAACATGTTGGGAATCAGCTGTTTTTTATATTACCAAACTTTTTGTTGCAGACTAAAAAAATATTTTCATGATCTTCGATATGCATGTCGTGACCTTCCACTGTGTCATTCAAGCCATCAATCTTGCTCTTCTGATCTTCAACCTTGATTTTATACTCACGTACCGATTGTGAGTTATTTGTTTCTGATGACATCAGTTTCTCAATTTCTTCCATTATCACCGAAATTTCTTTATCTTATTGTTTCATGAATAGTCTAGATTCATGGATAAGTATTTTGGATTTCTTTTTTTTCTCTCCAAACATCTATAGCTTCAATAGAGGCTTCTAAAAAAAATTTCATATCAATTACTCCTTCTACTTATTCTTCTCTATCAATATAGTATAATTAATTTTCCTATGATCTACCAAAAAAACCCACTATAGAATATTCTCCATGATCTTTGTGGTTTTCAATTTTATTAACCTCTTCATCCTCGAAATCATTTACACTACAAAATTCATTTCAAAGAAGATTCTTCTTCAAGAATAAAATTATCTTGAACTATTTTTCCCTTTCACATAGGCTAAAGACTTCTACATGGTAATTTCAAATACATAATCATCATTATCATCACTTTGAAAACTTTTGGGGGAACCTTGCTGCAAGATGACCAACAATTATATATCCAATTCATGGTAGTGGTCGTTTCTCTTTAATCATTCCTTTTCTACTTTACAGATTTGATGGAAGGAATGTTATCACCTAATATGTCTCTTCCTTTTCCTAGGTATCATCAATGGTGTTTTTCTTACTGACCTTAAATTCCACCTATTTTGATTTTCCCATTTCCATAACCTCATTATCATCATTCCTCATTTCATTTACAACCATGGAACTATTCAAATTGTCCAGTGTCAGCTCTTTGGGATCTTTATCTTCCAATACAGAAACATTCAGATCAAACTGAGGTGGATGTTTTATCAGGATGCTCTTCACAATTTTTATGAATTCAATGACTTCTCCAAGACCATGGATATCTTAAAAAACAATATTTTTCTTGTCAAATAATTTATCAACAGACTCATTCAGGTACATTTTATGATCTTCATAATTTTTCCACAAAACATAATGCTTTGCCACTCTAACCTTTGTATCTCCTTTATTTATATTTAATAGTTTTTCCCATATAGCATGTCATGTTTTTCATGAAATAACCTCGGTATATATAGCATTGGATAGCGGTTCCCCTAAACTATTGATCCTAATAATATCAGCATCCAATTCTCTTCGATCGACTTCCAATAATGCACCACAATTAATATCAGCTATTATACCGTGCATTTCTACTATATATAAGTCCATTCCCAAATATTAGAAGTATTGTTGCATCTGATTCATCCGTAGCTGATAATTTTTCTCATCGAAGATTAGAATCAATTTATGATTGGTGACCTGCATTTTAGAGAGAAACATTGATATCTATATTTCTAACTGATACAAATTGTTAGGTCCACATGGCTAGATACTCTGAGATGGGGTGAATCCAGGTATAAAAAATTAAAACAACTGCCCCTTAAGATCTTGTTTTTTTGTTAGAAAAAACACTCTTCTCCCTCTCCGTCCTATTATAGAGTATGAATGAATATTAATGTATGCACATGACACAAAAATTTTACTTATCTCACCCACACTTAGATACATTCAAGTAGCACACACTGGCGATGTGCCAATGTACCCAATCCACTATATGTGTACTAAAATTTAAATGTTCAAAGTGGAATCATTGTCCCTCCTAGTTTTACACCATTCAATGTTTGAGAACTCACCTCTCCCTCAACTGATGTGAGCTCACTACTTCTTCAGAAGATCCACTAAATGTTTGTAAACCTATAGGTCATTAAATTATCACTAATGAATACATCCTCAATTATAAATTTATACTCTATTGATGTTCCACTATTATCCTTTGATGAATATCACTTTTCCACTAAAAACTAGGAAATACCTTAGAAAATCTTTGGAAAACCACATTTCCTTGACAAAGCTCCCACTATTTCAAATCTCAATCTATCGGTTCCAATAAACCAACTTCTTCGCGATGATCACAGGTTTACAGAGATCATTGGTTCGTAAAGCTCACTAGATCGAAGAGCTCTCTAGAATGAATTGCTCACTTTGGTCTTTGCGATTGCGAAAATCTAAAAAAGTCTTTGCGAAGCACATGTCCTCTATAAAGACAAACTGGCCTCCATGTCATGCCTTCATTTTACAGATCTAAACTGGCTCTGTGAATTCACTTTTCTTTCGTGATTCTCCATACCCCTGCGGATATCCTTCTCAATTAAAAAGATTAATGTCTATCATTTTATCTCTCTACTTATCTCAAGGGTGTCGAGGAATATTTACAGGTGATTCAACCAACTCTAGGACCTTCATCGCAGAGTCACCACTATTCCAGCTCAAATCACAATGCTCTGAATTTTCCACTAAAATTCCATCTAAATTAAGAAGGCTTCCGAAAACTTTCAAATCACATAGATCGTTGTAATCACAGAGTATTCCTTCAATTTATTTTCACCACCACTGCAAAGCTCCATTTCAATTCTCTTTATCTCATCTGTTTGCAAAAATAGTCATAATCGCAGAGCTCACCGTCAACATTCTTCCAGTCTCTGCAAAATCCACTTCAAGAAGCCCATCATCACAAAACACAATCCATTTCCAAATTTTTTTTAGTTCTTCAAGGAAATAATATTTTCATGATGCTAACCAAATTATAAATCTTATATTCATTTGGCATGGTTCATTGTCAACATGGATTTTCAACAACATCTATTGAACTCAACAATTCACCATGAAAACATGCATTGTCAAAAATAGAAAGGAACAAAAAATTATTGTAATGTATCCTTGAAGGATTTTTTCCCAACAACATTATTAGAAAAATTGGCCTTTTCCATCATTAACATAAATTTATTTTGTTTTTTTAAAAAATTACTACAATATAATATTGAACTTATTATTTAAATAAATACATTCATTTACTCAAATAAAATCTCCAAATAGTTTGAATAAAATTAAAATTCTAATGTTGAAATATAATAGATTCAGTTTTTAAAAAAATCATATTTCTCTTGAATAAAATGACTTTAGTTATAGTTGATTTCTTACATATTATAAATCAATCAATACATTTTAATTATAAAAATATAGATATTTTCTATAATATGGAAATTCTTAACCATACCTCCAATTTGACATCTAGGTATTAAGGGTATCTATTAAATAATAATATTAATATTGTATATTTTAGTTCCCATAATTATTAGTGTTGATTATTATGAATTCTATTGAGATTAATATTCTTATAGACTAAACATTTTTTTATGTTTCAGACATTCTATATTAAATATATGTGAATAAAAGAATTTCCTTGATATTAGAGAAGATATACTCATTATGAAATTTTAGTATTATACAATCAGATAGAATTTTTTATCATTATTTAATATTTGAAATGCAATTTAGGTGTGACCATGGTCATTTCCAAGGACCATATATGGTTCAGTTCATCAATACCATAATCAATGGTAAATTTTTTTTACTAATTTTTAAATGAGATGGAATTGATATTTTTTTGGTTTTAAATTGTTATAAATTAAGGAAATAAGTTTAAGACAATTTTGAAAGAGGAAAATGTCATTCAAAGATTTGGAAATTAATAATTTTCATTATAAATTATTATGGTTTTAAATAATTTTAAATGAACTCAACATAAATAATATATCACCTTCCTCTTCATAAATTTAATGATTATATTCAATTTCATTAATCTCTATGTCATATTGAATTTTTCACTGTAAATAGTTGTATTCGATGAACTTGCCAAAGTTGTAGAAAATCCATCAAACTCCACCAAACTCCCTAAAATGTAGTTCAAGCCTACAATACCGATATTTCAACACATAGTAAAGGAATCAGGACAAGGGATAATGGATCATCTAAAAAAGGATTGAGATTTCAAAAAAAATCACATAGAAGGTGGAAGATCACCACACCCATCCCAAAAACATACCCCGTATCAAAATAACTAAATACAAACAAAAGAAATTTGATTGAGGAATAGGGAAATAGTTATCATACCCCATGATTTCACCCTTAGTTCAATAATCCATGTTCACATCGGTTAAAGGATAACAATCAAATTAACATAGGTTAAAGAAAACATGAAAAAAAATTGGTGGAAATAAATAAAAATTATTAAAATAGATTTGATTCATAATTAAAAACTCTTAAGACAATTAATGATGTTCTTAACTATGATTAGTATATGACAAATATATTTATTGGGAAGAGGAGAACTAGTTATATAAAGTGGATTTAATCTTCTTACTTTTTTTTCTTAGTGTTGAACATCATCATTAATGAATTATATATTGAATTGCTTCAAAGAAAATGATCACTTATATTGAGTTTGTATTATCTATTTGAATACTTTTCAAATATCATGCTTGTATGTTTTTTATAATGGGAATTATATTAATCATTTCTATGTAGGTACAATTAATTTTTGTTTAGTGAGTTTCTATAGAATGAGTTTACCACAAGACATACTGATCAGTGGGTCCATTTTAGATTTAGGGTTGGGATTTTTGAAAACTTGTTGAAAACATCATGGGACTAGAATATGAGGTTAGGGATAGAATGTAAAATATTATTTATTATCCAAGATTCATTATTATCGTGTAGATCTTGAAATGATCAACATTATTTTTAATTTTTAAATTACATCTATGAAGAATATAATCCTTGGACCAATTTAAAAGGATAGAGAAACTTGATTTTATTGATGAATTTTGAGAAAAAACCCAATGTTGAACACTTCAGTTGACTTGCATCTACACCCATGGAAGACAATGAGGGCTCTTAGGTCTTCAAATTAACTTCACATAGACAAAATTAAATCCAGTATAAAATTATTTGGGAATAATTTTTATTAATATTTTTTCTTCATGTGTGGAATAAGGTGGAAGGGTTGTGTCATAATCTGATTCCATATTGGAAACTCATTGTGGTTTCATGTCTAATGGGAAATTGGTGTCGTATTATGTATATGATGTTAAAAAATTATTCAAAAACATTGACTACAATTTAACACATGGGATATTAATTTTGGATAGGATGTATCTTTGGGAGAACTTCATATTCAGCCTCAATAGATAACCTTGATAGTGGAAAAACAACCTATCGAAGGGAGATTCAAAAACATATTCACAATATATTGTTTTCTGTAAACTAATTCCCAACATAATGATGAACATGGGTGTGACATGTGTAGAAGGATGGGTGATGTTTCAAACAATATCGTCTTGATGTATTTTATAAATAAGGCGATGTTTGACAGATCACCTTCATTAAAACATTTTTGAAAAAGACATTATCCTAGATATCACCATCTTCCAATATTTTCTCCAAGAGGCATTGTCACACACAACACATTCTTCACAAATTACTTATATGGGGCATTGTTTGTGAAAATTCCTTCCCCTATATTATTTTAAATTTTTTCTGTTTATATAAATATATAACACATTTTAAATAAATAATAATAATGATTCATACTGTTAAAATAATAAAAATGAAATTAAAAATATGTATTATTAAATAAACAAAAATATAAAATAATAAATATATTATTATAAAATACAAAAATAATTTTTCATATATTAAAAGGATTAGTAATTTTTTTTAATTTCAACTAGATTACAATTATATTATAATTAAATATTATTAATATTAAATAATTATTATGTGCATATAATCATTTACATTTACCGTTTATTTTTAATTAATTATATTATTAAAAATATTATTATTTAATATTATCAAAATAAAGAAATAATTAGATAATATATAATATTTTAAATTATTATTTAATAAATTTTTTATTAAAATATTTGTTTTGATACAATTAAGGTTATTAAAAATAAGTAGTAATTTTATTATAATATATTAATAATAATATGATTATATATAATTTTATTTATTATATAAAATATTAATTGAATTTTAATTTAAAATATATTACTTACTATTTTTGTTAAATTTGAAATTTTATAATTTACATCATTATTCATAATTACTATTTTAATTCTTGTAAATATTTTAAATTTAATTATTATTTATTATAAATTTAATTCGTAATATTAAAAAATAGTAAGATAGTTAATAACTATTATGATTTATTTTTTTTACATTCCGTTTCTTTTCAATTAATTATTATTTTCACAATCAGTATTTTAAATGTCATATAGATTTTCTTTTTTACTATATATTATGTGCATAAATATTTTGTAATGATAATGTTATGTTTTTATTCAGTAATGTTTCTACAGGGTAAATTGTCTTTCATTTATTATATATATAATTTTTTTTATTTTAAAGGATTGATTAGATATTTAATATATGTTTTAACTTTCTTTTATATTAGTCACATAGATTATATTTTGTAGGCTTCCAAATTCAACAACATGAAATATAATTATGTTTAATGTATGTGTCTTTAAAAGGATATAAAATGTAAACTATATGACCAATATAAATGAAATTTAAAACATAGATTAAACATATAAGAAATTATTTGAAATAAAAAAAATCACAAATAATGTTGATATAATAAAACATCAATGGAAGTGAATATTTTTTGTTCAGAATTTATCATTTATATTAAAAATATATTTATTACAAATAATTTTTGTAAAAATTAGTTTGCTTTATTTTTTTATGTCATAGTTTTTATTCTCAATTAATGTTTTTTCCTTTCCAATATTTCATATATGTTTATTCTATTTTTTTATTTAAACTTACTTGGGTGATATACTTTATATTTTTAAGCCTCCAAATCATATACTTGTAAAGTAATAATTTTTTTAATAAGTGACTATGAATTATTTAAAAATATAAATTATAAAACACATATAAATGAAACATATAACATATATTAAAAAAAATAATAAAATTTAAAATTTAAAAATAATTTCATTAAAAAGGTTGATGAAATATTGTTTCATTGGAAATAATATTTTTGTTTTAAAATAAAACATTTAAACATATAATTTTTATTAGAGCAAAAAATTATATCCTAATTAAAATTATTTATTCATTTTTATAATATTAATTTTTTCCATTTTTTTATTATCAATGTCAAATTGTAAAATTCCACATTTATTTTATTTATACTAAATTTCATGAGCATTTTATTAAATATTAAATCTTATATTTGAAATCAATAATTTCTGTGACATTTAATTTGGTGTTTTTATATTTATTATTTTTTTAAAATTGTAAAATATATATTATTTTTTTTATACTAGTTTTAAGATTCATTTATATTTTTTGTATCATTTTCATTTTACATGCATCCAACATAACCTACATGAAATATAATAATGTTTCATGTGGGTTACATTAAAATCCTATAAAATGTCCAATATAAATGAAACATAAATAATGGATTTATCATATATGAAATTCATGGAAATAAAAATAATTTCACCAGAAATGTTTATGAAAAAAAAAATTAATGTTAGAGAATATTATTGTCTAAAAAAAATATTTTTACATATAAATGTTTTTTACAAAAAAAATTTAAATCAACAATTTTTGTTTATTATTATTTTTACTTCAGTTTAATTATTCATGGTAAATTTATAAATTCATAGAGTTATTATTTAATAAAAATTGTTTAATAATATTATTATTTTACCTTATTGGAGAATAAAATTAAAATCTGATTTATTTTACAAACTAAGAAATTAATTTTATTTTTAATAATAATTTTTTTTATTTTAAAATTATCTTAATAAATAATAATTATATTGAATATTATTATATAAATAATGATAATTATTATTAATATATATAATAATCCAAAAAACTTTTTTAATGGAAAAGAAAAATATTTCCTAATAATATTTCAAAAAATTATATTAAAATTTTATATTTTTTATATTGTGAAATGTATTTTTTATATTTATTATTGGAAACAACTAATTATTTTTAATCCACCCTCTAGTCTATTTCTATGTATTAAAAATTTTATTATTTTCTACATTTTTAATTATATTATTAATTAAGAAAAAACAAAAACAATTTCATTATTAATTTTAATTTTAACAATATTACTGATATTATTGGGATTCATTACTATGTATTTATCACTTAATATTTGTTAATAAATATTTATTACCATATTCAATAATTAGTATTTGTTAAATATTTTTTATCATTGATCATTTTTATTAGTAACATTAAATTATGGAATATTGTTTTATTAACCCCATCTCAAAAATTTGGATTGTTTTTCAATGATCAGAACATTATATAAGGTTAGATTATGTGGAATTTTATTTGATAATTTCACAATATATTGATTAATTAAATATAAAATATAAAAACTATTACATAAAATTTTATATTATATATAAATATATAGAAGAACAAAATTAAAATAATTAATTTGATAAAATTATCTAATGGAAGTAGTGAATGGGTCCGCTCTTTCATTAAACATTTCTGGATAGTGCTGACTCATTCATCACTTTCTTTATAAAAATTATAAATAAGTGACTATATCATTTATTTCCTACCCATTTATTCCAACACAATTGAAATAATCCCAATATCATGAAATATTTTTAAAATTTATTGATTTTTAGAAATTATATCCTATTTTACATTGTTTTTTTAAAATTTATCCTAGACCTCTACAAGTTATTCAATGTATTTTTTCACTTACACATACGGTGTATCATTAACGGATCTTCTAAGTTATCTAGTTTTCTTACAACAGGATTTGATGAAATCTACCAGATCTAGGCATTCTTGGGGAGACCTCATGTAGTGCTTTTTGTATTTAGTTACTTTTTCCAATGCATCATTTAATGATTTAATTTAAAAAAACATCACCAGTAAGCATGACGATCATCAATAAAAAACGGATATTCAATCTTAATCTTAGTTTCTTAAATATTTAAAGGGATTTAGTCTCTATAATTTTCTACATCATTGGTGTTTTCTTTGTTCTTATATATTTATTTGACAATTGAATTTGATGCATTGGTTAGATTTGTGTACACTTTTATTTTAGAGGTTATCAGTAGAATAATCATTGGTGGTGTATTATGCTGAGGAAAAAGTGAATGATTCACAATATAGGTCAGTATACCTTGATGAATGTTTCTGTAAGGGTTACTCATTGTTATTATAGAGGATATGGGGGGTTGAAAGAAAATTCACATTTAATTTGACAGTGGGAAGGGGTTGCATCAGGATTCAATAGTGTTTTAGAAATATGGTTATCATTTTTGATAGCTTAATGTAAAATGACCTTCCTTCCGTTCACTATACAAGCCATTAGTGTGAAATCACATGAAATTTTTTCTACGTTCATGGTTAGTTGTATATATTTTAATGGAAGTTAGTTACTGTGAATGTTCATTAATGTGTACGTTCTTTTATTATTATTTTTAAAACCTATATAGTTAATTCTAAAAACATAGAATATGTTTTTTTAAATTAAATTTAAATTAAATATAAAAAAAAAAATAATTTGTAAAATTCAATTTCAATAGAAATATGTATTATTTTCCATTTAATTTCAATCCAAATCTATTTTTAAAATTTGAAACATCTTCATTATTTCAAGACTAAAAATAATTTCTTGAAAAAATTTAATACTTTCTTAACATAATCAGTCGACAAGAAAAATTTAAACCAAATTTTTTAAAATGAAATAAAAATAAAAAATTATTTAAATTATTAATTTTAGTTCCAAAATCAAATCAAATAAAAATAAATTTGTAGTTTCAAATTTATTAAACATTCAAATTAATTTATATAAATTTTAAATTTAATTTTATTGATTAATATAACATTAATAATAAATAATTTAATCCAACTACCATTTCATTGTAATGTTCAAAATGTACATAAAATTCACTATTCAACATACTATATGGATTATGTTTGGGTTATTTTAAATGATCGATATGAAATAACGGATATTATTTCGACCCACATCACTCCAAATAAGCCTGAACTATTACTCTATAGGGTAATTTATTCATTTAATTTCATTTATTAAAGAAGAAAGAATTCTTTTAGCCTAACTAGATATAAATTTACCATTCTAAATTGAATGAATACTTTGATTTATCTAATATTGATAGTATTTTACCACTTTTGTGATGTTAATTCACACCTCACATTATTCTAATCAATATACCATTTCATGTAGTGGATCAAAATAGAATAATGTGGGGAAAAATTTTCAATGAGATAAACCTCCATTAATTCCAAATTTCAATTTTTCATAATATAATGATCTTTTTCAAACACTATTGATACGTCAAAATTAATTTTATATAAGTTAATATCCTTGTTTATAGATGCAATATTCTTGATGAAAAATTAATTCATTTTTGAGTAATGTGATATTTTTTCCCAATATTATTATTCACAGAGAACAATTAAAATACACAAATTTTAATATCTAAAAAATAAATAAATTTACACATCTGGTGACATTATCATAGAGATTTATTATAGGATCCCAATTTCCCATTTTACTTGTTATCATTATTTAAATGAATTCATTTGTCAGGGAGGCTCAGTTAGGTGTTATTAAATATTAAATGTCATGTTACTCGAGATTATATATGAAATTATAGTGGCCACATATTATAACATAGATTTGAAAATTTTATTTTCAATAAAAAAAATTATCTATAGTTCTAAGACTTGATTTCAATGAAAAAGTGGAAAATTTAACTCAAAGACCATCTGTGTATCCAAATTGAGAAACCACTAACATCATAAATATATAAGTGTATCATCAAAATAATCAACCATGAAATGATTTTCAGTAATTTTTATAAAAAAAAATAAAAAACCATAACAATAACAATGTATAATATTAACAAATGAAATAAGATTTGGTTTTGTATTTTTGGGAACTAATTTAGTATGCTTTTAAAAATAGTATATTTTTTCATATATTAAAATAAATTAGATAAATATAATTAAATAAATTAATCATGATGAGTTCGTTACCATAATATTATTACATAAACTACCCTCTCTGATTTTAAGAAATTGGTTTTTAAAATTAATATAGAATATTAATTTTTAATTGTAACAAACATAAAAAAATGAAGGACACAACCTGGTTGTTTTAATATTAATTTTGAAAATTATAGTTAATATTCCCCCCTAATATTTTATGAACTAAAATTTTCTACAATCCAAGGAGATTTAATATAATAGGAAAACCTCTTTTCTCACTGAAATAGAAATTAGAAATTTTATTTTAAATTAATGAAATGAAAATTAAAATGAAAATTATTGTAAGAGAGTTAGGGGATTTCCTCTCTAAATAGGGTAAATTTGTAAGTGTTTGTGTTTATAATACATAAATACTTTATATATTAAGATTTTTATTCACAACATTACACAAATACACACACAATTCCCATAATGTTGTAGTGTCTTTTGAGTCTGTATACACAATATTATTGATTCATGAATTTCCTCCAGCATATTCCTTAATAACCTACCCATTTACTAATCTTAAAACACATAACCTACATAATCATTTCTTCATAACCTATGGAATTAAATCATAATAAACTTTGAACTCATATTCTCATTAAGGATAAACATGAGAGATGTCAATAAATCATTATGTGAAATCATAGGATAAACATAAATGTATGAGATCATAATTATAAAATATAGTATTCATATCAAATCTATCAATGATCATAAATATGAGTCATGGGGTAATGAATTGACATCATAAGATCAATGATCAATGAGATTTGGAAATCATCATTAATCAATCATGTACAACAAGGTCATGTGATTAATATGTTGCACTGTCAAAGGTGTAGAAACCATTTCATATACAAGGATAACTATAATGACCATAAAATTAAAATGGACAATGCATAAACATTTTATTCCTAATAGGGATCAAGTACATAATCTTTTTCTGTTTAATGGAATAATAAAATTAGCTTGTTTCTGCTAATGGATAGTGCACCTCGACCTGATACCTGTAGTTATCTCATTAGATATAACACATTAACCAATGAATTAGATGGATATATAATTTTGGGAACAACCATAACATAAAGAAAAATATACATATTTTTCTATAATATCATTAAACATTCACTATATATTTATATCATAACCCTTGTAATGAAAATGAGTTTCATAAAAATTTTATAATATCCTTATATAAAAACATGGAAAATCATTAGGATTCATAATCCTGTCAAAACTAATAATCATAAACCATCTATAGAAAGAATAATTACGGTACTATAGGATCATATTCCATATAATCACAATACTTTTTTGTCAATGACTAATAAAAATACTATAAAAAGATGATTAAAAACATTCTTGAAGAAAACTGACCTTCCCTCTTAAAAAAAATTCATTAAAATAGAAAAACATAAAACATTTAATGTGGAATGTTTTATTATAAATGAACTATAGAAACATGAGAATTAGTATTCAGTGAATTGAATGGTTATGATTATAGGTAATTCTAATCATGGTTTATAATTTATATCAAAAATTCCTTTAATTGTTTTTAAACAGAAAATATATACCTCATTATGAAAAAAAATATAATTAAAAAATCTTTTAAAAAGATAATATTTGAGAATTTTCATTTTAAAATAATAATTATTTATTTTAAAAACTCTTCAAGGAACATTTAAAACACATGGATATGGAATAAGAAGGTTTTTTTATCAAAGAAATAATTAATGTTGGATTTCCTTTAAAAAAATTCTTTTAATAGATAGAGTATAGAATTTGAGGATAATGAAAGGAAACAAATAAACAGCAGAAAGATATGGACAAGAATAATAAAAAAATGTCTTCAAATATGAAAAATTTAATTTTATTTTCACTAATTCATGCATGAACAATCCCCTTTAAAATCTAGTTGAAATATAAATTCCTTATATCAAGTTTATCATCCTTCGTATGCACTATTGACAACTGTATAATAAATATAAATTTATTTTAAATATATTCTAGGACCATAATAATATCTATAATTCCTTTTATAATTGACTTGATTTATGTTATCAATATTTATTAGATTTTTTGTTAATAGAACATTTAGGGGTGATAACAACATCATTTTTCAAGAATGTTTATGTTCTATAGTCTTGGCCTTTATACATTGATCATGGTTCCAAATATTACATAATGTTAATCAAGATATAAAAATAATATATATTAATTATAAATACATCTATATTTATCCATAAAATATATTGGTAGAAAACTGTATTATAATATTCAGTGGGATGGTAAGCTTTACATACCTATAAATGTAATTTTAACATTTCTATTGATGGATAAAATTAAAATAAATATATTTTTACCGTTCAAAAATCATTATTATAAAATATAAATCATATATATTGGCAACATACAACCTTATTAAGTTGATTTTAATGTGGAGAATAAAAATTATTCACAAAGAATCTTGAGTTGGTAGTCCACACATATGTTTGAGGGACAAAATTATTTTCCAACTATATTTGATGGGAACATGATTGATTTTATAATATTGTTATGAAATCGTAATTATTCAATAACAATAACTTAAAAACAGTGTACCCATCATTATTAAATTAAAAAAAATAGTGATAAAAATTGATTGTTTCGTAATGTAGAGATCATAAGTTGTATATACACATGAATGTTACATTCACTTATTATTTCAAGAGAATATTGGTTGGTAATGATGGTTTCCTACTAATAATATCTTTTTAGTGTATTTATGACACATAATTAAATATTATATAATAATTAAAATATTTTTATATCATGTAAAATTATAATTTAAAATAATGTAATCAGTTGAGTATGTTACATGTTCTTTGAAAAAACACTATTAGATCTTCTGTTAAGGACCATATGTTGGTATTTTGGGATCCTAAGTGATGTAGACATTAACTCACATCCTTTTTCAACATCAATTATTTTTTCTCTATTTTTTTATATTATTATTTTTATTAAATTAGTTATTTATTGTTTTATGGTAATTTTTTATAAATTTTGAAATTGATCAAATTTATATTGAATTCATTCTTTTATGTTTAAATTATAATATTCATACAGATTGCTTTTATTATTTAATTTAATTTTTTCTTTAATATAACGATTTTTAACATTTAATGGTTTTATTTAATTTTTTTACATTTTAGCTAATTAAATAGTTCATTTAATTTGGTATTTATTTTTCAATTAATGACCTTACTACATTAATAATAAGTTAATATATTTAATAGGTAAATTCATTATTTATTTTAAAAAACCTTTGATTCTAATTTACAATATAATAATTTAATTTAACATGAAATAATTTTTTATTATTTGAAATTTTATATTTAGTGACATTGGGATATTGAATATATATATACATATATCAAGGATTTATATTAATTAAATGAATTTATAAATTATTTATTTTCACCATCTTTATTCTTAGTATCTATGTAATTTCTACATAGACATTATCATGGAACTACATTCCCATTTACAGTTTTGATTCAACATAGCTTGATTCATAAATTTCCATTATATAACCAAAATTACACTATATTACATAACCGAATTTGATAAGTATCAACTTAAGAAAATTAAATCATGTAGAAAATTATTTGGGTCACCACAACTAACTATCCCTTAAAAATAGATCACCCTATAATAAATCTATATTTTTATGAAACATTATTTTCATTTTTTGGAAAAGTATAGTGGAAAACAAATAGTCATGAAAAATATGAATGGAAAACCAAGACTGTGGATATCAACCTAAGAATCACCCAAACACAAATCAATATGGGTTAATGAACACGATGACTGACTAAATGTCCATCATTTATCAATATGATGATATGAGCTAGAAATATTTCTTTCATTCAATGGATTATCAGATAAACTATTAATCGAACTGACTTTTTGAGATATTATTAATCGATGAATGGTCAGGAAATCATCTGGTGAATAGATGAAGACGTTGATGATGATATTTTCGTTTTTATATTGAATTATTGTTTTATACCAGATAATTATTATGATTAATTGAGATATTTTTTATGAGATGGCTTTATAAATACTTCGGATATTTTGATGAATGAATGAATGGTATTTGAGGATGGAAAAACCAAAGAAATTTGGATTTGGATTTTTTATTCATTGATATCAAGTGTTGAGGATATCGGGTGATGTGGATTTTTACTGGATCTGATAAGTTTAATGAAATGGAACTGTGGATTCCCACTAAACTATGATAATACAATAATATATTTAAGGATATTTTAAGTTTTTTTTGTTTTAATTTTGAAGAATAAAAATCAAAGTTTTATGTGGTTTCGATTTATAGTTTGGAAGATGACATGTGTTAATTTTATTTTCTATACACATGTTCGAGTTGAAGGAAGCCTTGGATAGTCATGAATTTCTAACTAATCACCTAAAATGTTAAATAAAAGTTATCACATGATTATTGAGGCTTTTAACATGTGATTTGAAGGATTTAGAAGTCATATATTCAAATAATATATTCCCAATGCTCATATATAGGATGTTCTTCAGTCCATAACGCATGCATCAAAACTAGGATCTTGAAATAGAGTCATATAATGTTGATTATAATGATGATGTCATATGATGTTGGGGTTCTTAATTAGAAGTATAAATATGATGACATGTTTTTCTTCTTTTGAATATTTTTTTACAGCACTAAATGCGTGAGGTAGACAATTTATATCATTTAACTAGGTATTTTTAAGGTGTTGATGT
Organism: Viscum album; assembly: GCA_963277665.1. Lineage (NCBI taxonomy): Eukaryota > Viridiplantae > Streptophyta > Magnoliopsida > Santalales > Viscaceae > Viscum > Viscum album. The sequence continues at coordinate 1,172,826,930 of OY728153.1, read as the reverse complement.
ATGACCATATCCCAAATAAGACTGATTGTATTGGTTTTTGGAATTACAATCGGTTTTGATCAAGTATCTCATAATGAAATAAAATCATACATGTTTTTTATATCCACTAACATTTAGTAGAAAAAGTGTTCTTCCATGTTTTCATGTGACTCATAGGCTAGTAAAACATAAATTCAGAAATTTCAAAATGATGATGTAAGTATTTACATCTACTGATATTTCTATACACCAAGTATTCTAGGGATAGAATGGAATTTAAATTTTCTATTGAGGGTAAAAATTGCGTTGAGTATCTTGGAAATTCCCTACAAGTAAATTGGATCCTCTGTAATGTTAGATAAAGATGATAATTTTTTAAAGTTTCTTGTGTTTTTTCGAAAGAAAATTTTTTATAGGGAATTATAATCATGTGAAATAAAAGAGGATACGACGTTGTAAAGTATAGGAAGTGGTGTTCTATTTTTATTTGTCATAATTAAATATAATACGTTTATTTAATTATTATTAAAATGGTTAGGGAACATTAGTAGGACCACTTCTGGATATCCTGTGTTCTGTATTTTCTTCTAACTCTCAATTCTCCATCTTCTATTTATTTTACTCACTTATATAGCTATCAAATTGTAAATAAAAATTTATAGTTTTTTTCAGTTTCATTCTCCATCCAGTATCTAATACCTGCAATGATATTCAATTGATTTATTGACTTATATTCGTGAGTGGAATCTCATTGATTTATAGAGATCAAATGTTCAATTTTATAGTAAATAACATGAATGATATTGGAAAAAATACTTCACGAACTAAGGAAATATTACCACAAAATTTATCATATAAATAGTTTACTACAGTTAACTCCATTAAATGATCCTATTATTCTATTTTATATTAAAAATTTTCATGAGATTTAATGTTATTTTCTTTGCTTAGTGATGATTGGTTTTTAATGGAATATATTCTCTGAGTGTTTGACTCCGCAAATAATTATTTTCATATTTCAAAGAGTGATTATGTATAGGAAGAGATTAAGTATTTTTTTCATTTTTTATAGTGATATGTGTATGTGTTGAGAGATCTCTCAAGAAATATGTGAGAATTTTCTTGGTTTTTTATTACTAATTGATCAGTTATTATTGGTAGAGAGTAAATATTGTAGGATATAGTTCATGTTTGTACTAATTTTTTGTTGTTTCTTCTCTATTTCATTCTTTATTATTATATTTTATCATTTAATTCATATTATTCCATCAATATTTTATATTTTAATCTTCTATATACAAAATAAATAAAAACACAACATTAATTTAATTGAATTACATTTAGGAACAAATTGCCTCCTTTTGATGGACCCCTGATTAATCCATTGGTCTATGTTTGGGGAATAATAAATTTATTCATGATAGTTCAAATTATATTCCATAAAAAAAATTTGTTTCACTTCCAATGTTGAAATCTTGTTTTAGTTGTTCTTCATTTTATAATTTAAAACATTAAAAATAAATGGAAAAACATCCTCAATGATTAGAAGGTGTGGTTGGATTTCATTCCAAAATGTTTCAGAAAGTTTTTTGTCTTTTTTATGAAATTTTTTATTAAACTTGTTAAAGATTAGAATATTTTTAGAAACCTAAATATGATATCTTATCTATGGTATAAAATAATTTTCAAATATATTCAATGAGTTTTATGCAGAAGAGGTACAACAAAAATAACTTATTTCTCAAACATTTGTAGAAGAGGTTGAGGAGGGTAAATTTTTGTACATAATAGATGTTTCTTATAATAGAAATTTTAATATGTTTTAGAGAGAGAATTTTCATATATAAATTTTATAATATGGGCATATTAAATATAAAAAATATTTATAATGTTCATTTTGAGGATTTTTTCTACACTAAATTTTCTGTTATTTTTTCTTATGACAACATATGTTTAACTAGAAAAAGATACTCACTATGTTTTGTGGAAGAAACCATAATCAATTTTTCTTATTTTAAATAGGTATTGGATGAGGTTGAATACATTACTTCTTCCTCATAATTACACACAAGGTCACTAAATAGATTTTAAGAAAAGTAAACTGAAACATATTATAGATTTTTATTCTAAATTAATGATGGTATGTTTATTTATTATTTTTAATAATTTTTACATGATCTTGTTTCTACTACTCCCATTGTAAATGTTGAATTATTAAATGAACATTGGGGGATCATTTAGTGTCAAACTATATTTGAAACGCTACCTTTAGAGTAATTTTTTATGATAAAACAATTCACTATAAATATAGATTTTTAGGCTACCAAAAATGAAAATATTGATGCCAAAACTAAGGTGGTTCACAATAATAACATAGTTTTCTATAAAAATTATATGGTATCTCAATTTCCATTGGTTTGATTTTGTTATGTTAATTTTTAAATGGAATTACTTGATTATATTTTAAATTATAGATTTTACAATTTGTTTAGGCCGAGGATCCCTGATATTTTCCATCGCATTCCTTTCCCTTCAATATCTTAGTTTGATAAAAAGACATGGTTCATATATATATATATATATATTAATTTCAAAAATATGGATTGAAAAAATATTTTTTTACACCAATAACAAATAACCAATGTATAAGGGAATACACTAGGTAAAACGCTTAAGGTGGGTTCTATAACAAAATCCACATCCATTGTCTGATCTGGGATAGTACAATAGGGTTTATGATATGGAAAATGTAGATATGGAACCCCGAGGGGGGTTGAACCCATGATTTTATAGTTTTAATTCAATTTATTTCCCTTTGATTTTTATTTTAGTAATAATTATCTTTATTTCTTTTATAGGAATATAATATGATTTTTATATATCCCACCTTATGATAATCCAACTCTTATTATATGATTAATTTCAACCATATATTAAATTTATTTCCCTTAAGCCTAGGATTTTAATGTATTTAATTTTATTTTCAAATTTATATATAAAATGTTGGGTAGGTGTAATTTTTAATTTCATTTCTACTCTGGTATTATTTTTTGGGTAATTTTTATTTTAAAAAAAATGACAAAATGATACAAAAATACATTTTCTGAAAATATTTTATGATTTTCAAAAGCTATAATGTATGTATATATTTAATTATATTTTATAAGTGTTGTGATGATATTGTTTTTATATCCTATCTATATAGAATCATTTTTATTTTAATTTCAATAAGTATCTACATGTATGATATACATGAAAATTAATATCATAAAAAAAGATTTTTTATTACTTTTAATAATTAAATTCATTATTTTAGTGAATGTTCATTTCAATATATAGGAGTTATATATAAGAAATTTGGGAGAAATAATAAAAAATAATAGAATGGGTGGGGTCATTTACAAAATCATAATTGAAAAAACATTGAACATGGGGACTGATAATTCATATTATTCATCATTACATGGATCATTCTTAGGGCATTCAAATAAGCAATTATTCTAGTTTTTTATTTGATAAATTATTCAAAAATAATTCTAGAATGATAAAATGCATTTTAAATTTTTCTTATTATTTATTCTTATTATAACATATATATAAACCCCATTTGTGTGATGAAATATTGGTTTTCATGTATGTTTCAATTAATTTCATAAAATCGTTTTTGAAATGTAATTGTTTATAAGAATCGTCTCTATAAACATTTAAATTTTATTTATTTTATTAATGTAGTAACCAATATGTTTTTCTAATCATGTTTATAAATTTTCTAGTCACTTTAAATTTTTGGAAACATAATTTTTGAACTTTTCTTATAACCCTTTATATAGATCATCATTTCTGATTATCATCATCATTCAAAAACAAAACTATCAAAACTATTTCTCACAATTTGGAGTTAAAAATTGGTGACAATAAAGAGTTTTTCTGTTGTAGGGAGGGGAATTTTATAAGTGTTTAACAGTATTCCCATGCATTCCTATAAAAACCATATTTTTTTGAAATTTTATTTTTTTATCATCACTTTCGTATATCCACTGGGTTAATTTTTTTTCTCAAAATTGTGGATTGTAAATACACATTGGAGATTTTAATCCTTATTACTTATTGATATGATTGGATAAATCATTTTTTATGTATTATTCGAAAAATGACTCTTGGTATCACATTTTTTTTAAATGTTATATAATAATCATTCACATTTGAACTTAAATAAAAATAAGACACATAAATTATGCATCAAAACTAAGTGTGAAATGAAGACACTAATACAGATTTGACTCATTCCATTGTTACATTCATTAATATTTCATCATTTCTATGGATGGGTTATTTATTCGACCAACATATTTTCCCTCCAACCCATCTAAAGATTATACACATTATTATGTATTATTATATTATTCTTTTATGTTCAATTAAAGGTGAAAAGTGGATTTTAATTTCATTTGAATACATGTTTACACATATTAAACTTATTTTAATATTAAAATAAAAATCATTTTTAGAAAATAATAACCAAGTATTCAAAAAATAATCATAATCTGAGATTGTCTTCATATTTTACTACTTGAGAAACATCATGATGTAAAAAGAATCTGAAAATAAATTTATAGTATAATATTTGATTTTTAATCTATAGATTTATTTTCTAGAATTTAATGTGACTAATTTTTTTATTAAGACGTATAATATATTAGGAATGGGATAATTTAATGTGGACATTATTTCATTCATTTTCCACTCTACATTATTGTTTAAATAATTTTTTTAAATGAAAACTTTTGATAAATTAATTATTTTTTATCACGTGAGATGTTTTATTATAAATTGTGATATTAATGAATTTTAGATTTAATTTATTCATTAATTTTTAATTTATGAAATTCTTTGAGTTTTTTTCTAATTATTGAAAATTAAAAATTTATTTATGATGTTAATATTTTAGGAAATATAGTTTTATTTCAATGTTTCTATTTTTAACAAATTAAACACACAGTTAAAGTTTAAATTTAATATAATTTAATAAATATAATGAATTATTAACTATTAAATATTATTTATAATATTATTCATTATTATTTTCATTGATCCTTTGGTTCTTATTAACCACTTAACAGTTTAATTTAACGTCGATTAGTTTTTTTTTGGATTTTTAATTTTAAAATTAGTTTTTATTTTGAATATATATACATTTATTTGATGAATTTATTTCAAATAATGGAATAAATAATTTATTTGGAAGCACTAGATTTAATCTCAAAATCTAAGAAACTGTTATATAGACAATTCGGAGGTTCAATATCTCAATTTTTTGTTAGTCATCCATATAGTGGAAATCATAAACGGAAATTATTTATTCAAAATAAAACATCCTCCCACATCCAAATTTGAGATGTATTACATGAATAGAAAATCACACACATATCAATTTATATGGGTCACCACGTACACGATATTCTCTCAACCAAAGTGAATATTACATAGTCAATTGTGCTTATTAAATAATAATTAGTTCAAATTTCAGGAGAATTTTGAAGGAGACCAAATATTTAAGAAATTTAGAAATACACAACCAACAATGAGAAACTCAACCTGGGAATTTTCCAAACTCGAATCAATTAGTTTTGATTAATGTAATGACCAAATAACAATAATTTAGCTCCACAATTCTGGAAAAAAATATTGATTTCCTGAAATTTTTTGAAGACATTTATGATGAATTACTAACTAGACCAATGTGCTGAGACTAGATCTATCTAGGTGTGAAATGGAAAGCATCAACTGAGTTGTTAATGAACATGATAACGATTTTTTTATTTTTTAAATCTTTTGAAGTGTGGATTCATCTAGTTTCTTGATGGGGATAAATTTATAAGTTTATATAAGAGAATTTTCGATGAATACTGTGGTTGTATTTATGAAGAAATGATGAGTTATTATGGCCAAAAATCCCTCAGTGCCATAAATTTGAATTTTAAAATCATGGATATTAACTATTGAATTTTCCAACTGACATGGCTTTTCATTGCCAATAAAAAGTACAATGGAATAGAGACACTGGTTCTTACCTAACCTTTATGAATGAATAATGTATCTAAGGATATATTTCTCAAATGGGTATGGTTTATTAAATAATAAAATGGTAAGAATACAGTGATTTCAAATTTGAGTTTGGAAGAGGATTTTTGTGCTTATATTTTCAGGATTTATATTTAAGTGGAAGATGACCAAAGTCCTTTCAGTTTCCCTACACATCAGTTTCATAGTTTATGTGGTATGCACACATGAGGCATGATGTTTTCCACATGTGAGATTTGTGATTCTACAATCACTGATGCGGATTTTATTATCCATGAACTTTATCATTTATAGTTCATGATATGATGACCCAAGCATCCGAACTAAATTATTTAAATTGAGTCGAATAATGTTGATAATTAAGTTTAAAAAAATGATGTTGGAATTCATTATTTTAAGGATAATAACGTTACAATATTGTTTATTCATTTAATAATTTTATGCACTGTAATTCATTAGGTATAACACTGTTAGAAGCAACCTTTATTAGTGAAAGGTAGTTATTTTTTACAATTTCCCATATGTGTTCAATGATGTTATTTTATTATTCCAATCGATGATTAATATGTTTCTAATTAGGTATGAAAAACATACCGACTATTTTTTTCCAGTAAAATTTAGAAACTAATTTCTTTAGTCTGATGAAAAGTGGAAATGGGTGTAATAAAATATTAATTGATCAATTTTAAAATAATGAAATTATTAATCTCCTCAAGTTATATGTTTGGGTACAAAAGATTCAAGTGATATGATGGGACTAAAATTCTATCATCATAATAAAAATTATGATGAGGTGATAAGAAAAACATTGTATGTAACTATGAAACATCAATAAAAATAGATAGTGATTAAATTTAGTCAGGATTAATGTGTATCTAGGAAAGTGAAATATTAAGATGGGATTTAATTCACATCACATTAAAGAGGATTCAACATGTTTAATATTTACATGTGGAGTACGCATCTATTTATACATCTTTGTAAATATTATTTTTATTTTATTTTCTATATATTAGTCAGGATTCTATTGTAGGTGTGCCTTTGGGAGATCCCATATTCTATATTTCCATTTTTTATCTCTCTTTCTCTCATCTTCCTTTTCTTTTCTTTCTTATATAAATCATTTTAAGTAAAAAAAAATCTTGTTTTTTCATTCCCATCTCCATCTAGGAGGTTATACCTAAAAAAATGGGGAACTATTTTATGAACCTTGTTTGGGATGGTGAAGCATGTTTCTTTTTAGAGATAAATTTTTTGGTTCAATCCTCTCCATATTCTTCTACCTAGGAAATTTTAATTATGAATTGAGGATATGGGACCAAAAACCATCTTTAAAGAATAAATTCGTACTCTCTACTCCATATCATTTTCCAATTATTATCCTGTCTACTCGGTGTTTTTTTATTAATATGGAATGTTATTTGTTAACCTATTGACAATCACTTTTTCATGAATTTGAATCTTTGACAAATTTAATTAAAATATAAATTATTTTCAAAATTAAGAGAGATGTCATGTAAATGAAGTGATTGTGTATATCTTCATTCATTATAGGAGAGTGAGGGACGTATCATTTTTTATTAAGATTATATTGTGTGATTTTTTCCATGGTGTTTTAATCTGTATTTAGTAGTGAAAGGAATTAGAATTTAAAAATCTGTAGAACTAGTTTATGTTTTTTGTAACTTTAATTTCTATATTTCTTATTTGTTTCATTATTTCTTCTTCAATGTCCCCACGTTTTTACATAATTGATTAGAAATGTTGTTTTTTTCTCATTCTTAATAAAAAATAAATGTAATGTGAAATGGAAATTAGAGGAATTACATTGATAAAAAAATATTATCCTATGACCTACCCCAAGGTTACTAACTATGTTATATTTATGTTACTATAAATCTATTCTCGATAATTAAACTAACATGTTATCACTAATCAGATCTAAAATGTTTATATGTAAGTAGAGAATATAATGTATAAGGATTGGTCAAAATAAATCTCAATGTGGTGTGATGAAAAGAATGGAGGGGTCCCATTTGTAATTAAAGGGAGGGACATTCTTTGTATTTCTTAAATGATTAGAATATAATAATTTTATTCTATATAATAATTATCCTAAAAATCCTTTTATTTTATGTTGTGATAGGATGGGGTTGAAACACCATAAAATAATAATATTTTGGATTCTTATGTGGGGTTTTAGACCATATCATTTGGTTTATCCCCATGGTTATCATTTTTTAAATTTAAATGTTATAACGTCTTTCTCACTCTAAAATAGTAATAGTTTTACATAAATGGTTAAAATTGGCTCATAAATTACAAAGGAATGAAATTTTAAAAATAATCATACCCTCCATGACCACAATCCTTTTTATGTTTTTTACATAATTTAGTCAAATAGAAATTTCAATAAAATATAATTATCATTAGTTATGAGGTATTTATTAAATTTTACATAAAAGACATAAAGATAACTTTAGAATCCAAAAATAAGCTATTACGAAAATACTAGTTTATTACATTCAGTTATAAAATATGTGGAACACTATAACTATTTCAGATTATATTACATTAATTATTTTTAATGGAATATATTTTCATTTTCCAGTATTTGATGAAATACAGTGTTGGTATTTAAAAAAATTATTATATTTATATTATTAATATAGATAATAAATTAGTTTCCATCATGAAAAAAATTATTTATTATCAAAATATAAATTTATATTTTTGTCATAATTTTTTCCCCTGTTTGGAAAAATTATTGATATTTAAAATTAAGAGAGAAATTTTTTTTTCGTTAACTATTATATAAATCATTTTAATTTACATGTGACCACTAAAAAATTAAATTTCAAGAAAATTGTCATAAGGTTAGAATTGTATTCACCTAATAAGTTTTAATATGAAAAATGGTGACTTATAAAATAAAATTTAACCAATGTTTACCCAATTTATACATTACCAAGTGTGATAAATGTAACTGTTATTACTATTCAATATGCATAAAAATAAAAGGGGCCTATTTATCTGATTTGAAATCATTATTTCAAATATATAATCCATTTTATAAAATAAAAGAAAAATTATTTGATGAAAATTATTTTTAAATGGCCATTCTAAAGGAGACAAAAACCACATTTTAGAAAAACATGTTTTTAAGCGCAATATTTGATTTACATTAAGACTGTGTTTAGAAAAAATATTTTATAAATGATAAATTTATTTATTGAATATAAAATAGGAACATTTAATTACATTCATTAAAAATAATTCCTAATTTATTTTATTATAATAAAACATTGTGCATGCATATGAAAATTTTTCTCAAACATAATTATGTTTATTATAAAATGAATTTTATTTTCAGTTATATTTAACAGATAAAGAGTGTACTTATTTTATTAAAATATAAACAACATATTTTACATAATTTAGTTACTCATAGTCATACCCTATAATCAATAATCTAGGAAATAAATGCAACATTAAATAACAATTTTTAATTATATATCATGGTTCATTAAATCTATAGGTTTTGTGTAACAAAATCTACAAAAGAAATAAAATATATGTATTGGGAATTATATAACAAAATATCATGGTCTTTGTTTTGACATCATATTATATTTACTAAAAACTATAAATTCTATCACTCTGATACAAACATTGGATGAAACATATGCCTTAACGTATCCTCTAGTTCCCACATTGTTTTTTTAAATTTTTAATTCCATAAAAAAACATTAAACGAGTGAGAGGTCTTGTTTCATATCACTCTATCTCAATGATCTAAAATGACCGCATTTTGTTTTTCATAATAGGTATCGTGATCTATTGGTATGAACATTGAGTTCAATATATGTGAAGGATAATATGTTATCTTCATAAAAATAGATACATGGAACACATCATGAACCTGATAAAGAAACAATGGAAGTGAAAACCAATTATACAAATTCATGATACATGAAAATATTTAAATAAAATAATATATATTGGGACTGAATATCCATTCATTCCAAATATTATAACCTTAATCCATTTATTAATTGATATATAAACCATCTCATTATCTTTATATTGTTGGTCATGTCGATGATTGTCAATATAATTTTATTTTCAACTATGAAGTGCTTTAATGTGCAGTTGAATTGTTATAACATTTTCTACCATTTCCAAACAAATCTATTCAAAATTTCATTGTTTCTCCAACTCTATTAGATCATGATGGAGTTTTACACATCATTCAATATATCTATTTATAAGAAGAGATCTAAATGCTCAATTTTAGGCCATTATTGTTAACAAAAACTATACTAAAGGGTTTTATTATGCCAAAAAATTTAAAATCCTTAGAACATGATCATATAATATCCAATATTTTTTAGTTGGTTATATCAGACTAACCATCCATATGAAGATGATGCACTGTATTAAAACTCAACTCGGTATCTAGATCCTACATGAAACGTCATCAAAATGAAAAGTTTAATATTGGATCCAAATTAGATACAATGAAATATGGTAGTTTATGAATCAACACACATTCCTTTATATATATAGGAAATATGGTCATGAGGGAAATATTATATTATAAAAATTATGTTTTTTGACTTTAGAAGAAAATTTTATACAACAAAATTAACATTATAGGAATTTAGAGATTTCTGGGATTCTAATTATGAAATCTGTAGTGTTCACTGGCAGCATGGGAACCTCCAGGAGAACACATGGGAGCGGGAGGCTCATATGCCTGTTCAGTACCCCCTTTTGGTTTCCCTAGTCTGTATTGTATCTTTACGGGGATGTAAATCCCTGAGGTGGGAGTAAATGTAAAGACCCAAAAATTTCAAGGAAATTTTTTCCTTAATTATTTGAATTTTTACGAGTCTGTAGTTTCTGACGGTGAATAATTCTGAGGCCCAGTGTAGCCGGAACCAATTTATGAAGTTATTTCCAGGTACGTTCAGTAAACATACATGAGGATTATTCTATATTTTGAACTGGTGCTCGTAATTGAAATCTGAGGACAAAGATGAACTCTCAACACTGGTATTCGCTTAAGGGGAACTTTACCGCAGTTTCATTTTACGCGTGTTAGAAGTTATTATTTGGGGATTTAAAATAAGTTAAATAAAAATTTTTACTGAATTTTATTTACATGAGTTGGTTATTTCTTATAAGGGGGAGTTAGGGGTGGGGCCCACACCTACATAACCTCCCATGAAAGGATAAAGTGTGGTGGGGCCCACACAAGGCCCTATCTCTGGAACTCCCTTAAACTCCCCATTAACACCCCCTTTAATTTATTTGACAACCCCCGCCCTCATTTAATTTGGTGGAGCCTCTCCACATTCCACCATCCTCTCATTAATATGCCAACCTCATCAATTTAATTTTATGAGCACCCTTAATTAATTGATTCGATTTGAATTAATTCGAAAGGCATGGGAATATTATTTTAATATAAGAAGGCTATTGTTTCATTTTGGGTCGGCAATTATTCTCTTTGGGAAGGCTCTAGATAAATAAAAAGAAAAGTGTTCCTCTACGACAAAGAACATGAAGAACGCTCCACGAATCGAAGGATGTGAATCAACTTCATCATTTCGTCTTCCCCTGATGTCAACGAAATCAATGACTCTTCCTCCAACGTAGACGGGACGACACCGTTCTTCTGCGACGAACGACTACCACGACACTCATCTTCCGCATCCCAACGATGTGCGACATCAATTTTGAGGTCGGGGTTTTTTATAAATCTACATGAATTAATTATCACATTCATGTTGAATTTGTTGGATTGTCTTTGGCCAACTGCTACCGCCTAACATAGAGGCCTCATGCTGAACGAACATGGCCTGACAACCCTCCAATGATTCCGGATTTTAATTCGTGATAGAGGCATGTTGGAAGATGTGGTGATTAGTGAAGGAGGCGGCTACACGCCGGCCACGTGAGGAAGAACAGCGGCCCGAAACCATGGGACGATCGGCAGAAGATGAACTGACAGGCCGTGGCCGACCTGGCTGGTGGAACCACGGCGCCCCATGGCACTGCGCTACAGAGATCTGTGGCCCGCACTCCATGGGCCAATTCGGTGGGCAAACCGGCTGGATCATCGGCCGGCCGGGTTGGTGGAGGCCATGTCACCACCTGGCACTGTGTGTAGAGGACAAAGGCCCGCCCAAGAGGGCATCTCCCTGGAGAAGCCGGCCAGGCAGGAGGGTGGTGCCGCTCGGTGACGCCGATTTGGGAAGTTTCCCCCCACACCCCCAACCCTCCCCCTACTCACTATCGCTCGGCCAGCATGCTGAGAAGTGACCAATAGCCGGACGGGTCGTGCCCAGCCAGGTCGGGCCAAGCCAGCCAGGCCGGGCTGCGCCTGCTGGGCCAGGCCATGCCCAACAGCCGGTCAGGCCGCACCTCACCGGTCCCAGCTGGGTCGGCCCTTCTGTGGGTCGGGCTACCTGCCACGGGACGGACCATGTCCCACAAGACTGGGCAGTGCATTAACAGGTCGGGCCATCCCCTTATCTGTATCGGACCCGCCTAGCCAGGACGGGCCTGGCCTATTTCACTTAAACACGAATTACTTCACGACCATGCGTCTGATCGACGCGTCGTCAGCGGAACTATGACCCTAGCAATGAGGCGGTATTTTTGTGATACTCAAAGTTAGTTTTGGGCAACTCTAGAAAACATCCAGGTTTGGAATGAGTGTATTTCCAACCGGGCCCCTGGACTATAAAAACCAATAACTCTCAGACCGGGCGTTTGATTGACTCGCCGTCTATCGCGTTGGTTTTTTACCAGACGGAACTTCTCGATACATAAACTCTATACTTCATGATATTTGATGTATCAAGCCCTTGGCTCAGGGAGTGGACCCTCCTGGAGTCGAGTGTGCATTGTGCGGAAACCTTAGAGTAGACTACAACTGCGACGACAACATTACTGGAATCCTACGTGGGTTCGGCAGCGATGAAAAATGTACTGGAATACATCGTGGGTTCGGCAGTGATGAAAAACTGTACAAGAATCCTCTGTGGGTTCGGCAGTGAAGACAACTTTACTAGAATCATCCTTGAGTTCGTCAATGATGAAAATTGTACTGGATTCTTCCGTGGGTTTGGCAGTGACGAAAACTGTAATGGAATCCTCTGTGGGTTTGGCAGTGACGACAACTGTAATGTAATACTCCGTGGGTTTAGCTGGGATGAAAACTGTACTGGAATGCTCAGTGGTTTCGGTAGCAAAGACTACAATATTGGAATCCTCTATGGTTTCAGTAGTGATGGCGACTGTACTGAAATCCTCGATGGGTTCGATAACAACGAGACTAGACTGAATCCTCTGTGGGATCGACAACAATGAGACTGGACTGAATCCTCCAATGATTTGATAGTAATGAGTTACTGATGTTTTAGGTTTCTGTGGGTATTTCTCGTTTGACAGTGATAGATGATTTATTGGCTACCACTAATCATCTCTTACTCTCTTCATGTTGTGTATACCCGTGTGAGCTGAGTCTGGACATTCAAACATTATTATCGATGTGATTTACTTGCTTTCCTATGTGGGATGGGTTGTACTTGGGCTCGAGAGTTTGAGACGAATTGTGATTGATAACTTTGATAAATGTATGGGAATATACCTAAGTAGAGTTGGATGATACATCATGATTGTATCTTACTTCTGTGGTTTATCGTTCATAGATTCTGGGAGACCATTGGGGGACTTGTGGTCCCTACTGAGTATCATATACTTACTCCTGCATGGGCTATTCCCGCACTATGTTGTGTTGGATATAGACGACAGAAAACACAGATCGAGGTGTTGACTTTTGGAGTAGGACAGTACCCAATGGTGGACCACATGGATAGATGTACACATAAAGGACGGTCGAACCCGAGGTGCTGAGGATTATATCTATACCCACCCTTCAGGTGGGATTCCCGGAGGATGACTCAGTGGTTTTTGTTTTACTTTACTGTAATTGTATTAGCTTTTCAGTTGTACTATACTTACTATTGAGCTTATATTTCTAGCCCCTTACCTTTCAGCACTTACATTTGTATTCAGTATTACTTAGTGTTTCCTTTAGTTGCGTACTCTATTGTGTTTGTTTACTTTGATGATGGCAATGCCTTCCCTTTTTATCGGGATTATGCCTTTGGATCTAGTTGTCAGCCCCTTGCCTATTTAAGGTGGGCATGGGGTAGTCATGACATGGGCCCCGAGGACAGGTCGTGACAAATTGATATCAGAGGAGTCGGTTCTACCACAGAACTCAGGACACTGATCATTATTTTCTATGAAGAAATAGGTTTTAGAGTATTAAGTGTGGTTTTCAGTCCAGAGAGATTAGTGTTGGTGCAGCGATCGACGTATTCATAAACTAGGACCCTAACCTCTGATTTCCGACTTAGTGCACAAAAATACTGATTTCATGTGTGTTTCAGAAGTTTTCATTGTGATTACTTTGAGTTTTCTCACCAGGTATACTATTTTAACCATGGTGCACCTTTTTCTTTTCATGATGGTCCCATGAAGGAAGCCAGCTAGGGTTCCGAGTTATGTACGAGATGCTAGCTCACCAAGCGACGAGGCCTCGGTGCCAGGCCACATCATAGCAGAGGTACTAGTGGCACCTCTACCCGCTGGACCACCATTACCACCAGCTTCAACAGTAGAGAGTGCACGCCTCCTTAGTGCATTTCACGAGTTTCAGTGACAGATGCCTCTGATGTTTTGAGGCGAGATAGATTTTCAGACAGCCGGGTGCGGGCTGGAGGTTGTAGCACAAGTTTTCCACATAGTTGGGACACCCATTGACTTGATGGTGTACGTAGTAGTTAATCACTTTCAAGGAGCATCTGAGAGGTGCTGGAGTCAGATTCTCTAGTTTTACGATGATGTGACTCTCGCCTGGGGATAATTCGAAGGTCTTTTTGGGGCGGATATTGTACCAGCAAATCTATGCTCTTTGTGGACTCACGAGCCACTACTCTATCCGTAGGACTTTCTGACTGTAGCGGAGTCTTCTACAGCTGGCAATAGACAGATGACATAGAAGTCCAAGCAGACTAGCAAACATGTGGGTGACCCCATGATACTGGTATGGTTGTGCATGGAACACCAATTATAGCCACACATACGAGAAGCAGGCAGTGCTATGCATGCAGAGAGCAGGGTCACTTGGATCCAGACTGCCCGACCCGCCCTGCAGATGAGTAGCAGGTAGTAGAGGGACCTTCCGGGAAGAGGTAGAGGTTTGACCATGGTGGTCTGTGGGGAGCAGGTGGACGTGGCAGAGGAGGTGGTCATGCAGTAAGTGGAAAGGAGCGGGACTAGCTATAGACTTGGAGGCCTTTGTTTATGATGCTTCTAGCTTCATTGATGTCGTTGTTTCTGGATACTTTGTGTCTATGTAATTTGAGCTGTAGTAATAAAAGAGACTTGTTCTTGTGACATTTGCTTCCCTATTTTTTATGTGGTTGATAGTGACAGGTTCCTGTTAGAAATGTTGACTTCACCCTCGCATTCAAGATTTCTACTAGAGGAGACCCAGTGACAACACACTGTTGTAGATAGTGTGACTCGCCCCTTGGAGGAAAGAGTAACAGTTGGGTCTCTTGGTAGTAGCATCGAGGCCTTACGACGTCGTCAATGGCATGAAATAGTACCTCTCATGTCAGGACTGACTGTATTAGGCAAAGAACGTGGTTCATCCATGAGTTGAGACCAGATTTATATTTTTGGAAAAGGAGAAATCTTAGAAGCTCTTGTGAGACGTATGCTAAATAGGGTGTAATCGAATTCTTTACAAATGTCTAGTCACACACATAGTTTGTTGAGTGAACAGTTTACGGTTTACTCTAATCTCAAAAGTCTCAATTGTGTATTCTCGGAGAAGGACATGGACCTGAGACGGTGACGTTGGCTCATGTTCCTCTAGGACTATGAATTCGAGATAATCTATACTCTTGGGAAAGGTAACATTGTAGAATATTATCTCATCAGAAGAACGGGCATTCAGCTGCTAGGAGAGGCGACAGTGCGGTAGGCCGCGTTGTAGATATCCTTTTTGGATAGAGATGGAGAATCCTTTCTTCAGTCTCTCACACTCACTCTTTCACTTATTCATCGATTTTGGGTGGCTCAGTGTGGGGACATTGACTGTGAGATGCAACGTGCTCATATATCCATATGGTAGGCTCCTAATGGATTTTATGAAGTAGGGGAGCACGTCTTTCTCTTCAGGGGATGTACCATGTAATCAATTGCATTACAGGAGGAGGTGTTGATAGAGTTTCACACTTCCCCTCTCGCGGTACATCTAGGTGTGGAGAAGATGTACTAGGATCTCAGAAGACATCACCAGTGGCCAGGTATGATGAATGTTGTAGCAGAGTTTGCTTCATGATGAATCACTTGTCAGCAAATGAAGGTAGAGCTCCAGGTACCAGCAGGCTTGGTACAACCCTTAGAGGTTCTAGAGTGGAAGTGGGATGATATATCCATGGATTTCGTGATGGGAATTCCATGTATAATTATAGGGCACAACTCTATATGGGTGATCATAGACCGACTCAACAAGTTGGACCACATCCTACCGATCAGAGAGCGGGGCTCGGTGGAGAGATTGGGACTCCCCTATGTTTAGGAGATAATACGACTTCATGCTGTGCCATCGACTATGGTCTTTGATCGAGATGCTCGCTTCACTTCCCGGCTATGGAAGGGGTTACAGGTGGAACACAGCTTCTCTTGAGCACCACTTTCCTTCCTCAGATGGATAGTTAGACTGAGAGGCCCATTCAGACTCTCGAGGACATGTTTCGTGCATGTTTCAATGACTTTGGTCACATATGGGAGGATCAACTACCCTTGGTGGAGTTTTGGTACAACAATAGCTACCACTCCTCCATCAGGATGGCCCCTTACGAGGCACTGTACGACCGAACTTGCAGATCACCACTATGCTTGAATGACCCTTGGGAGTTAGCACTTGAAGGACCATAGATGGTTCAGGCTATGACGGAGAAGTTGAAGATCATCTATGAGTGGATGAAGACTGCACAAAGCTGACAGAAGTCCTATGCTGATAAGAGACATGGACCACTAGAGTTCGATGATGGAAACCATGTTTTCCAATGGGTCTCATCTCAATGAGGTCTAGAGAGATTTAGCCGGGGTGACATGTTATCTCCACGCTTCATCGGAACATTCCTGGTCCTCAGTAGAGTTGGAGAGGTGGCTTACTGCCTGGCCCTTCCAGCTCAGTTGCACCGGGTGAATGATGTCTTCCATGTATCTCAGCTGAGGAGATACGTGCACGACCCATCCCACATCATCGACCACGGGGAGTTGGACATCTAATACGGGGTGACATTAACGGAGGTTCTAGTAGTGATCGAGGATCGACAGGAGTGGGTCCTACGTGGATGGTTGATTCCTCTGGTGCGCGTTCGCTGGCAGCACGGGAACCTCCAAAAGAGAACGTGGGAGCGGGTGGCTCAGATGCATGTTCAATACCCCCTATTTTTTCCCTAGTGTGTGTTGTAGCATTATGGGGACATAAATCCCTGATGTGAAAGTAATGTAAATACCCTGAAATTTCATGTAAAATTATTTTTGAAAGTTTTTTGGAATTTTATGAGTCCATAGTTTCTGAAATCGCTTGATTTCGAGGCACAGTGTTCCCGGAATCAATTTTTGATGTTTTGATCAGGTACGTTCCGAAATCATATGTGCATGTTATTCAATCTTTTGAACTGGTACTCAGAATTGAAATCTGAGGACACAGATGAACTCGCAACACCAGTATTTTCTTAAAGGGACATTTACCGCAGTTGTGATTTATGCGGGTTGGAAGTTATTATTTGGGGATTTATAATAAGTTAAATAAAATTGTTGTACACAATTTTATTTATATGATTTGGTCATTTTCTACAAGGTGGAGTTAGGGGTGGGTCCCACACCCACATAAAATCCCATGAGAGGATAAAGTGTGGTGGGGCACACATGAGGCCCTAACTCCTCAACTCCCTTAAATTCCCCATTAACACCCCCTTTAATTTATTTGACAACTCCCCATAATTTATTTTAGTGAAGCCTCTCCAAATTCCACCCTACCCTCATTAATGTGCCAACCTCATCAATTTAATTAAGTGAGAACCCTTAATTATTTGATTCAATTTGAATTAATTCGAAAGGAATCACAACATTATTTTAATATGATATTCCTATTGATTTATTTTGGGATAGAAAATATTCTCTTTGGAAAGGCTCTAGAGAAATAAAAATGAATAGTTTTCTTCTCTATGGAAGATCATGAAGAATGTTCCCCAAATCAAAGGATGTCAGGAAACTTCCTCCTTTCTTCTGCACCCAACATCAACGGAATCAACGACTCTTCCTCCAACATTGAAGAGATGTCACCTTTCTTTCGCGACAACCAACAACCGCGACGCTTGTCTTCCACATATTGATGATGTGCAACATCAATTGTGAGGTGGGTTTTTTTATAAATCATCATGAATTAATTATCTCATTCATGTTGAATCCGTTGAAATGTATCGGGCCAACTGCTACCGCCTAACAGGAATGGCACGATCCAAATGAACACAGCCCGATGACCCTCCAATGTTTCCTGATTTTAATTCATGATAGAGGCATGTTGGAAGAGGCGACGACGAGCGAACGCGGTAGCCGCACACCGGCCACGTGCGGATGAACCGCAGCCTGTAATCGCGGGCCACTGGGCCGAAGAAGAACCAGCCCACCGTAGCCAGCCGGGTTGGTGGAACCATGGCGCCCCATGGGGCCGCACTGTGGAGGTCCGTGGCTCACACTCCGCCGTCCGCTTCGACGGGAAAACCAGTCGGCTCATCGTATGGCTGGGTTGGAGGAGGTCGCGGCGCCGCCTGGCACCGCATACGGAGGACAGCGGCCCGCCAATGCGAGCCGTTCGCGCTAGAGAAGTCGGCCCGCTTCGGCAGGTCGGGCAGGCGGGCAGTGCCGCTCGGCACCGCTGGTTCTAGATGCCCCCCTCTTCACTCCGTGTTGCTCAGCCAGCTGGCGGATCCGTGGCTAACAGCCGGCCAGGCTGGACCGCGCCCAAAAGTCAGTCAAGCCGCGCCATCCAGGTCGGGGCGCACCCCGCCGAGCCGGGCCTCCTGCCACAGGCTGGATAGTGTCCCACCTGGTCGGGCCATGCATTAACAGGTCGGGCTATCCCCTTATCCGGGTTGGACCCACCGAGCAAGGATGGACCGACCCGCCATCCCATAGGGCTTGACGGGCCGGGCCCGTTTCGCTTAAATGTGAATTTCTTCACAACCTTGAATCTGATCGATGCGTAGTCAGTGACACTAGGACCCTTGAGACGAGGCTGTCTTTTTGTGATACTGTAATTGAGTTTCAGAAAACATTGGAAAATGGCTGGGTTTGGAACGATCATATTTCTAACCGGGCCCCTGGAATGGAAAAGCCAATAACTCTCAAATAGGGTGTCTGATTGACGCACCATATATCGCGTTAGGATTCTTTTGATGTGTCGAAACATCATGATACATCAAATCTGGACTTTGTTATAGTTTATGTATCTACCACTTGGCTCGAGAAGCAGACCCTCCCAAGAATTGAGCCTGCTGTGTGCAGAAACCCTAGAGCTGGCCGCGACTCTGATGACAACTGTAATATAAACCTCCGTGGATTCAGCAGCGACAACAACTGTACTAGAATCCTCCGTGGGTTCGGTAGTGACGACAAATCTTCTAGAATCCTCTGTGGGTTTGAGAGTGAGGACAACTATATTGGAATCCTCCGTGGGTTCGACAAAGATGAAAACTGTACTGGAATCCTCCGTGGGTTCAGCAGTGACGACTACTGTACTAGAATCCGCCATGGGTATGGAAGTGATGACAACTGTACTGGAATCCTCCGTGGGTTCTGTAGCGGCGAATACTGTTCCAGAATCCTCCATGGGTTTGGAAGTGATGACAACTATACTGGAATCCTCCTTGGGTTCGACAACAACAAGACTGGACTGAATCCTACTTGGATTAGAAAACAATAAGACTCGACTGATTCCCCATTGGATTCGACAGCAACGAGTTACTGCTGTTTTTGGATTCTGCGGGAATCTGTCACTAAACAGTGAGAGACGATTCGGTGGCTACAACTAATCATATCTTTCACTCTTTCTGTTTTGTATACCTGTGTGAGCTGAGTCTTGACATTCAATCATTATCATCGATGTGATTGACTTTATTTTTTGTGTGGACTGGGTTGTTCTTGGGATCATGATATTGAGCCAAACTGTGATTCATAACTTCGGTATATGTATGGGCATAAAACTAAGTAGAGTTGGATGATACTTTGGGTTTGTATCTTACTTCTATGGTTTATTCTTCATGGATTTTGGGAGACCAGACGGGGTGTCGGGGTCCCTACTGACTATCGTATACTCTCCCCTGCATGGGATATGCCCTCACTCCGTTATGCCGGATGCAGACGATGGACATCACTAATCGAGGTGGAGACTTGTGGAGCTGGACAGTACTCGGAGGTGGACCACTTGGCGAGACATATGCGGAGCTGACGGCTGGACCTGAGGTGCTGAGGAGGCCATCTTTACCCACCATTCAGGTGGGATTCCCAAAGGACGACTTAGTGGTTTCTGTTTTACTTTAATCCAGTTGTACTATATTTTCAGTTGTACTATACTTACTATTGGGCTTGTATTTATAGCCCCCTTCCTTTCAGCACTTACTTTTGTATTCAGTATTACTTATTGTTTCCTTTTTTTGCATACTCTATTGTGTTTTTTTACTTTTATAAAGGCAATGCATTCCCTTTTTATCGGGATTACGCCTTTGGTGCTAGTCGCCAGCCCCTGGCCTGTGGAAGGTGGGTTTGGGGTAGTCACGGCATGAGCCCTAAGGATGGATCGTGACAGAACCAAAAACAGTTTTACATTATTGAGATATTTATAAACATTTTAATTTGGATTAATCTCATAGATATTATATTTTAACCATATCCATCAAAATTTATTTTTCACTCATAATGGTTAAAATATAGCAATTAATGTGAAAATTAACATTAAAATTGAAAATGGATGATATTTTGGACAATATATTGTCATCTTAATAACATTTCATGTTTTTTTTAATTTTTAGATAATTTAAAAAAATATTTTATTGATAAATTATTATCAATGTAAATTTTGAAACTAATAATTTAAATTTATAGACAAGACATAAATGCAATTATTGAATAAAAATATAGTACTTTAATAGAAAAATTGAATGTCATGTTCATGATTACATTTATTATAACAGACTCGCTCATTAAAATTATTATACTAATCATAATTTTAAATCTAATTATTTATTTTTTATTAAGTGAATAAACATTTTCTTCAGGATTCATATTAATTTAAGGATAATATACATTTACTAAGAATTCTAAATAAACTTCCATCATGAAATATATAATTTTTCTCATAATATATATTTATAAACATTGAAAAAATTCAAATATTGGGTAAATAATATATATTTAAATGTAAGAGAGTTACATTTTTTAACATTTAATGAATTAATTACTATATATGTCATTTTCATTAACAAGTGTCCCTTGAATAATCTAATTTAATTACTATGGTTATTAGTGTATAATTTATTTCATCGAATAGGAATTTATAGGAAAAATTAAAACCTTAAATTTTAGTTTCATACTAGTTTAATCCTATATACCCTTTACGTTGGTATAAATTTTAAAATTATTATTATTCATGATTTCTAAAAATAAATTGTACCAATTTACCTTATTTAAACCTTATAACAAAAAAATCATCTAGGTAATTAAATTTAATGTATAGATTTTGAGGAAATTAATAATGTCACATGATTAACATACATGGAAATTATATAAGTTTTTGTGAATATTCATTACATTATATAATTAAATGCATGAGGACCATTGTAGTTTAGTGTCTTTAGAATCTTTGAACCAAAAAATTATTATCTAGTGAAATACCTTCAATGTTCCCAAAAAATATATTCCCATTTTCTAATACAAATTAAAACAAATCTTAATTGCTTGGGGAAGAGGAAAGATAATAAAGGTGAAGACAGATTATTATTATTAGTAAATATGGGAGATATTTGACCATAACATGAATGTAAGAGTGTGAGAACATGATAATAACATTTAAAAATCATACCCATCAAGTCATAAATCATAACCGTGAAAATTTGAATAAATATTTTCATATAATATGACAAGAATTATAATATAATAATTGGAATGTGGTATTAGAGAACAACACAGTAATTCAAAATGTCATAGTGGAAGACATATAAGCTAATATAATAATTACAATAAAGTTATGGGTCATTGTAAAAATGTAATTGGTAAATTTATGGGGCTACATCTACTAGGAGGTATACACCACCATCTCTATTGGAATCCCTTTCCTTTTAGTAGAATGGGTTCACTCCCCAATCTATCATAATTTATATAGTCTCTTACTGTACTAGATTTACAACCCCTTCAATGAATGTTTATATCATGATATATAAAACATTACCAACTGAAATTGAGGGAGACATAGGTCTCACCCTTCACATTATTAAAACCATATTTATTTGTGACAAAAGATCAACAAAATTATTCTGATCATAACCCATGGAATTAAATGTGTATAAAATTTATCAAATTCTAACCTATGTAAAAAAGAAATGTTTCATAATCCTTTATTCATCAAAAAATCCATGAAAAAAATATTGTTTCATATCATTTTACAATTATATAACCTCGGGAATGAAAACTATTTTTATTAAAGTAACTATATAAAAACATATAAAATTAACATAATGGAAATGAATGGTATCCTTGGATCATATCCTCAGAAAAGAATAATAATCCTAAAAGAATGTAAAAATAGGTGGAAAATTATTTTTAAATAGTACACGGGACATTTATAAGAGGGAAATATGCATTCTTGAGAAATAAACTTTTAAAACATGAATCATTATGAAATTCCACTTCCAATAAAATAACATTGATAACCTATAAAAGAATATTTTAAAAATCATTAAAAATAATATTTTGGGAAAATATCATTTCCACTTTGAAAAAATATATTTAAAATATAAAAAATTTATGTTATAATTAATTGGAAATAAACATTAAAATCACTTTAGAAACATTTATTTTGAAAAATAACTTTCCTTTAAATAATTACTAAGAAATTCAAACATTTTTAAGATTAATTTCAATGAAAATAAATTAAAAATTATTATATTTCAAACTCTTATAAAATAATACTATTGAAATTATTATTTTAAATATTTAAAGGATGTAATATTTATTGAATTTTTCATGATGGTGGAGAATTATGTACATGACACATATGTAAAAAATGAATCCTTTCAGAATGTCAGTAGATGTCGAAATATCCTTGGCTGAAAAATGAAACGAATATTTTTTTTAAAAAAATACTTTAAAATGATTAATCAAGTGTAAAATTTTTGTTCAAAAAATCATTGGGGAATAGTAGAATGGTTTTTATTTTTTTAATAAAATGTTTTTGGAAACAAAAATTTATATCTGACCAAAGAAAGAAACAAAGTCAAATTATATTAAAAACATTTTAATAACTATCAAAAATACCAAATGTTGGGAAACATTATTATTAATTGAAAAAACATTGATATACAAATTATAAGAAATATTATGTTGTTATTTTGGAGATGTATAATAAGATGTTATCAATATAATAATAATTATACATAATCTAGATATATAATGAGATTGTAACATTTAATATTATCCACTTTGTAAATTTGAATCATAAGCCCCGTGAATTAAAAATCCTGAAATTATACCTATCGTATTACTATAGAAAATAAATTCACTATATTACAATTCAATGGGGTAGTGTATGCATTTCTCAAAATAGGATATGTGACTAACATAACATTTTTCTCAAATAAGGAAAACTGAGAAAAGAATCACTTTCTAATTGAGTAACTTTAGATTCATGATTCTCAATAAAGAATAACATAAAAAAATATAATATCATGAAAACATTTATACTCATGATATAAATTTTCATAGGGTGTTACACACCCCACACAAAAGAATAGTGTGGTGAATATGATATATATATCATAGAAACTAAAGTGAGACTATAAGTCCCAATAACATAAGACTTAAATTTTATAACACATGTTCAAACTAATTTAAAATATATACAATCTTTTTTAAAATTTATAACAGATCTATATTCTTATATATTATATCATATATGATTTCCTTATCCATCTTATTACCCTTTTTCTTCACTTTTAATGTTATGTTTTGGTTAATAACTGTTTATTATATCTTACATGTATTTACATATTATTCATTTTACTATTAAATTTGTAATGATTACGTATTATATATAATGAAAATATTTATGTAAATATAATTATATATGTAGTTTATATGTATAAATTGTAAACTATAAAATTTATTGATAGGAAATTAAATGCACCAATCAAAGAGAAGACATTAATTACATACGTATGAAAAATACATTTCATGGTCATTTTTAGTTTGAATGAAATTAAATTAATGATATATATTATAATTACATAATAACATTTATTTCAAATGTATCACATATCTGTATTAGAATTATCCTTATTACATTCCATGTAATGCATGAATTATTCACATTACTTCTCGTGGCAGTAGTCTACTGTACACACGAGCGATATTATAATATTTTGAATATATAAAAATCCAAATGCTATGTGATATATAACAATTATATAATAATAATAAAACCATTAATATCATAATATGATAAAAAACAATATGTAAATCAATATTCCTAACATAGAAAGGTTTTAATAGAAAAATGTATGACATCGGTTCGTGAGGTGGTATTCCACCATACACATGAAGGAGGAATTCATAACCCATTTGATAAAAGTTTTTTTGGTTGTATATTATACCCTTATAATAAAACAATATATTATATATATTATACATTTTGTATTATATATGAAAATATAAATATAATGGAAATGGTATCATGAATAAATAAAAAACCATTTGTTGATGATTGTTGTGTCTTCTTCTGGTATCCTCATTAGGTTTGAACTAATAGACTTCCTAAGATATATTTATATAAAAAATTAGGAATATTAGATTAGGGTATTTCATTTGTTATGTTATTTTGTAAGATATTTTTCGATAAAAATGGCTTTGGAGGTGTGAAAATTGGGTGAGAGTGAGTTACCTTTTGTAGTTGAGGTGGAGTGAAACCATTTTTAGTTCTCAAATGTATTAACTATTGGGTGGTCTCCCATACCAAATTTGGTTTAAAAATTCAATAATAATTTAGTTAATGGTATATTTTTTCTAGATAAACTTTTACAATATATGATTAATTGCATTTTTAAAATATTCTTATTAACATTTAAGTTTCCATATTTTATCTATTTTGGGATTCTATTATGGTAACTAATATTATAACATAGTAAATTCATCTTTTTTGAAAACATCGGAGTTATAAATATTAGAATATTTATAGCCACTTATTCTAAATATGATATTTAATTTATAAAATAATAACTCCAAGTGTGTTAGAAATTAATTTTAACAAAACCACATATAATGCTCGAAAACACTACTTTAAACATAATCACGAAATAAAATTTTTTAGTATTAAGTGGCTAATATTTTAATTTAAAAATAAAAATCGATCTATAAATGGAAAATATATTTTATTTTTTTTATTTAAAAATATTTATTCATAATATAGAATTTTAGTAATTTTAAATGTTTTAATAAAATATTATTTACTATAAAATATGATTACTGTCAATTTTGACATTATGCATTTTATTTGAACAATAAATATATCAATATAATGATAAAATTTTAGTATATTAAGATTAATTCTTTGAAAAAATATATTTTCATTAAAAAATATGTAACATAATAATTAATGCAATTTACGTAACATTCATTATTTTTGTATCATTCATTTTATTTTATTGTAATCTAAACAATTAATTTAATGGTGTATCTTATGAACTTTAAGGTAATTATCTAACCTCAATAAATTTAAAATTAATTACCATTTAGAAAATAATTTACCTTTAAAAATAATATTTATTACGGAAACTATTCTTTTTCCCCAATTCAAAATCATTATAAATATTGAATGGATGAATGTTTCTTTTTTACTCTTTGTCGTTACATAACTTATTATATAGGACACATTCAAGAAATATTATACCAATAACACATAAAAATAAATACTATCATGGTAATTGTTGATATATATATATATAATTGTTTTTTGAAATGATTTAAGGCATTTTTAATCCATATATTATATCTTCAACCACATAGTAAACAATTATTTTTACCTTAGTCACTACAATCAATTTTAAATGATTTCACTTATAAATTTTGTTAAATTTAAATTTAGGAATATTAGAAATTATAAATTACTCTTATTAAAAATATTCATTACATTTTTTAAAATTAAAATTAAATTATTGGTATAATTTAACATTAATTTAATCCAATTAATGTGGTGAGAGAAATTTTTTTATGTGAAAATGTCTAGAATTTTATAGTTGTTTTGTATAAAATTTCAATATTTGAATGATTAAAAATGAAATAAATTATTAAAATATATTTAATTTAACAATTTATACATTGAAACCTATTAGAAATATAGTTTAATAATCTAAATTAAATATATAAAAAATGGAGTTTTAATTTTTAATTTATTATTTTTACTATTCATTAAAAAATGGAACACCTCAGAAATATTCCAAAAATTACACATAAGATAATTTTGATATTAACCCTTATAAAATGATTTTTATTTAGTCAAATTATTTTTCTAAATGTGAGACATTTAATTTTAAATTATTCACTATCTGAAATAATTTCCATCTTTAAGAAATATATTGTTCTACAAAGGCATTTCATTAAATGATTCTTATTTAAATTATAATAAATAGATAACTAATTAGAAAAAATAAAACTATATATTTTCATGATATAGTAAATTTTATTCATTCTATATATTCCAATGGATATGGTATAACTATAATATAAAATAACAATATTAATAGTATATTACAGTTCAATGATACTAGGTCTTGTGTGAAACACAAGATATTAAAGGAAATTTGAACTGTAGTAAAAAAATCCAAACATAGTGTTTCATGTACAATAGGATAAACTCATTTTATCATGTAGAGAAATCATAACTCAGTGTTTTTTCAAAATCAACCTTTAAATAGTGTAGTGTTCAACACAACCCATTAATGTATTTTAATTTATTCATGAAAATAATTCCAAAAAACTATGGGTGTTTAATTATACAACCCATAGATTGAATATTACCTTCAAAATTATCCTCTTTCATGAATGTTTTCATACATTAATTTCCATTCATATAATCCACAAATTAAAATTAAATAATAAATCCTCCTTTAAAATAGAATGTTGGAATCATATTAGTTACCCAAAGATAATCAAAACTAGGATTCCATATAGTGGAACATAGGTGGGATATAAAGACTTTAGTATGGAAGAAACCCACAAATTACTATACAGGGTTATAAAGACCAATAGTGAAATAAATGTGGGTGATCAAGAGAAATCTGACAATCTGAAATCCATAAAAAAAATTTGGATCTAAGGGAACTTTTGACTCATTGAAAATTATTGTACTATGATATATTTTTTTCAGGATCCTTTTACAAAATTTTAATAATTTTTAATAGAATTCATACATCCTTTATTTTATTTTATTTCATAATATTAACTTCACCCTCATATAGTGACTTGATGAATTAATGCTTCTAATATTACTCCATGAAATGAAGGTTGATTTTTTTACTAGAAAGACACACTTATCAAATGATCCATTAAAAGAATGATAATTCATTCTGTATATCATTCATTAACATGAAATAAAAATTTATATCATAGGTTATCAAATATGCATAAATATTTATATGGAAAAATAATTCATTAATCTATAAAACAACATTCAATGTTCAATTTAATCCATTTCTGAAATGGCCAGCCTTAGGGCCCTATCAAAATATGGAAATCCATAACATCTGAAAAAAAGGTGAATTAATTTCTTGAAATCAACATATAATTAATCCCTTATATACCTAAAAGTAGATATTTTTTAACATACCCAACATGTGAACACCTTCATCATGAATTTTATTCAAACATTGTAATAACATGAATTACCAAAAATAGATACTGAAAAAAAAATCTTCCACATTCCTTGAATAAAACAACAAATTATTGATTATATTCTATATCTTGAATTATTTTGTAAAATAATTCAATGATATCATAATCAACTTTTTCAAAAAATGATTTATCTATTTTGAGGTGATTGATATTATCATATTTACATTATCCAAATCAATCATCTCTTCATAAAAAATTACTGTAGTATAATAAGAGGCTTCAATGTCAACATTTTAATGTCAGTTTTTTATAAAATTATTTTACTATTTTTTTCATGGATACTTGACATCGAGTGTTATTAATGCTTATGATAAAAATAAATCATGTAATCATTTTAATTCTTTTTTTAAATGGATGTAAAAATATTTTGAAATAAATTTAATGTTGGTTTTTATTAAAAAAGCTGCTAAAAATTATATGCCAAAAATTTTAATGCCTGTTTTAAAAAAAATTGACATCCACTAATGGTTTTTAAATAACGTTGTTTTTAGAAATATCCAGAAAAAATACTTATTAAAAAATATTACATCATATTCTGTAAAAAATTATGTTACAATCCTTTTCATAAAATTACCGATTTTTAGGACATTAGTTTTTTTTTCTCAAAACTCTCTCTCCCTATCGATTTTTAACCGAAAAAGATTTCTACAACTTTTATGACCATAAATAACCTATTGATGTTGATTGACATCCATATTTCATCTTTGTATTTCATTGTAAACCTTCCCTTATCTTATTCGTGATAGAATATCAAATATATAATGAAATTTCTGGCATCGAGGTCCTCGACCACCTTTTATATTATATCAAAGAAACATTTTATCCATTATACACCTTGTATCTCTTTGATATTCGACACTTGATACTTATTCAATGATCCTAGAGATATTAATGTCAACCTGCACACCTATTTGATGTTATTTTTTCAATTATTTTTTTTACCGTCATTTTTCATCAATCGGGTTATATTCACTCTACTTCCACAGTCATCTATAGAGTATATTGGAATTTCAGTGAAATTTTGAATTATCAATACCCAAAAATTTTATTGGTTTTATTTTTTAAAATAAATTCTTTTTTATAAATTTTATTCATAATTTTTCTTAAATTATTTCTGAACAAAATTGGTATTCCATGAGGAACACAATGTTCTGGCGAAGAATTTGCACTACATAGGTTTTATATTTTGAAACACAACACCAAGTTAAGTCATTCATTTTGAGTTAACCATTTTGTTCTATTAGAATTTGGGCCTTATGATGATTTTTTATTTTCAAATAGTGTCCATTGGGTTTGTTTTTGGAGCAAGAAACACCCAATGGTTCTACATTTAATGGTACCTTCCTTTCAAAGGAAAGAGAGGTTTAGGGATTTTTTCCAATGATTCTTAAGAAATCATAGTTCTTGATAGAATATGAGGTTTGGCTCATAGCAAAAATTTATGGGAATTTTTTCCCACTCCATGACTCTCTTATATAATTAATACATATTCAAAAATACCTTATTAAATCACTCCTATAATTAGGATGATCGTAGAATTAAAAATCAATTATTAGAATATATAGAATATATAATTATATATATGTACATGATGTTTCTCATCAATGGAGATATTAGAATGTATCTGAGGTTCTCCATCAAATAAATCCTCTTATATCAGTATTAAATATTCTTTATTCATGATAATTATAGTTTTATAGCCACATATTGGGTCACTCTAGAGTATATCATCATCCGTCGAGAAAGAGGTTACTCTAGAGTGCATTATCATTTAGGGGGAAGTGAGTTGTTTTGATATTGGTATGAACCCTATTTGATAGTATTCCTACATATGATCATGAAATTATGGTAACCCACATAGTTTGATTCCCCTTAATGGGTAATAGAATACCTTTTAAGATCATGTGATAAGTCATAGACATACTATTTAACGCCATGGGGTATGGATGTTTAAGAAGAAGATGCCTAGTCAACGTTTGGTATGGGACTTATGATCTAGAAGCCTAAGGACATAGAAGGGATTTGAATTACTTGAATTAATTATAGCTTTCTAGAAATATAACCTAGAGAGAAAATGGTTGATTTGGCGTCTTTTTTTTAACCTCATAGAGGGTTCCTACATATCCCCATTAGATGGGAATCTGAGGCCACATAGTTCAGGTATGCCTCGTTTGGGAGTATGTCACATTGAGAGAATTATGTTTGGGAATTATTATTGGAGATGATTCCCTGTAAATGAACCATTATGAACGTTTTAAATCATGTTGTTGTGGGCGTTAACTCAGGGATTACTCTTAGGGAAAATTCATGAATTAAGGGAATTATAAATACAGCTTACACCTAAGGAGGATTCCAATGAGATCGGGGATTAATTAGGCTTTCTGCATATCATGGTTATTAAAAATAATATTTCATTTAGTTTAATACATTTCATGGATAATGTGGATGTCATGGTCAACATAAATACCTTATCTCGTGTGTGTCATGCTCCGTGTGAGAAACAAGATGAATTTAACAATCCGAGGTACCACACAATCTATTTTTCCCCGATGAAAGATTTATAGAAAATATTGGGGAATAATCCTCATCTTGATTCCCTTGTACTAGTTGGAGAATACATCATAATTAGGATTTGCATTCTATTTTTAGTTGGGAATTACTCCTCTATAGGATTACTATTGAGCTTTTTTCGAATCTTAATCCTAAGGGGGATATACATTGAGCATCTGTTTGGGATTACTCCGAATGTGGGTTCCCATTGAGTTTTTGTTACGGATTAATCCTAAGGAGGATGGCCATATTGTATTTTTTTAGGGTTAATCATAAGACATATTCCCATTTGGTTTGATTGGGGATTAATACTTAGGAGGATTCCAATTTGGATGGATTGGGGATTACTCATAAGGAGGATTCCCATTATGATTTAGTTTGGATTAATCTTAAGGAAGACTACTAGTTGGTTTGATTGGAGAATACTCATAAGAATGATTTCCATTTGGTTTTATTGGGGCTGAATCCAAAGTAGTATTCTCATTTGGTTTTATTTGGTCTTACTTCAATATAGGATTCCCATTAGGTTTTATTGGGGCTTACTCTTAAACAGGATATCATTTGGTCTTATTAAGGCTTAATACTATGGATAATTCCTATTTGGTTTTATTGGGGATACTCTTAATTAGTATCCTTATTGGGTTTGATTGAGGCTTAATTGTAAATATGATTCATGGTTGTTTTTATGGAGGATTACTTTTAAAGAGGATTCTCATTTGGATCGAATGGAGATTACTCTTAATGGGGATTGACATTTAGTTTAAAGAGTTTCTTTAAGAGTTTATCATCTCATGTTACATAAGGAATCCAAAAGGATAATCAATACATGTACATGTTAAAATAGAAAATAAAATAATATCAATTCTAGGAATTTTCACGGAGTGTATAAGAATATGTGAAATCATGGTATTCATGTGGTTGATGTCAGGATTGCATGTTATGAAACCCCAATGGTCCTTGAACATTCATGAAAATGTCATGGTGTGACTGTCCATTTTTCATTGTGTTTAGTGATGGTAGTAAAGGAACATGTCAACTGGGCTAGGACTGCATCCTGAAACTAATGTTGAGTGTGGGTGTCGGGGAGTAGCTGCTGTGGTATAGACTAATGGGATGGCATAGGGGGGTCACACAAGTGGGTCGTGTAGGTTGGATGCCCGGGTACGGGTCACCAATGTATGCATCACCTTGGTGGGTCACCTAGGTATGGGTTTCCCAGGTGTGTCTCCCATTTATTGGTTTCCCAGGTTGGTTTCACATAAGTTTTAGGCTGGGGGCATTCCCAAATGAAGGCATTCCATGGTTTCTCAACCAACTAGTGACATACTACTTGGGTGAGGGAGCTGTGCAACTATAGAACTCTCTAGGATTCACCATAGAGGAGTTTGAAAACCAACAAATATTTGAAGTGGGTGTGTATTTGTAGACCCTGGTGAACCTGAATGGATTTACCTGCAAGGATGTGTCATCGTGGATCAACCTACGCTGATGGGAATCACTGATGGTCTTAGGTGGATGGGCCTGCACAGATGGACCTACGCATATGGATCTACGCAGATGGACCATCGCAGATAGGCCTATGTAGATGGGCCTATGAGGATAGGCCTCATTGGATGGTGTATATGAATTTATTTTGTGGATTGTCTTCATGATGATTCCTAATCCTTTATAAAACATTTCCATCTTCTGATTTCCATAATATTTATTATGTGTGTCTGTTTGGGATCCATTACCTATCAAATCAATGATCATGAAGAGATATATATTTATTGGTAAGTTTAATACACCAAATATTATATAATAAAACTCTTATATTTAATTTTGATTCATTGAAATGTTTTTATCATTGATCATGGAAATCCACAACCTACTCCATGAGGGTGGATCTATCCACTTATCACTCATTGTGATGTAGTTTTATTCCACACAGAAATCCATCCTACATATTATTCAAGCATGGAGGTAAGATATCTATTATTAATAAATATTTTTTTCCTATTTTATTTTCATATCAATTATACTATGGAAAAGCTCGTGAAATGAATTTTGTGGTGTCAATAGAAATGTAATAATCATATTTATGTTTTACTATCTTTTTGTAGAAGATCATCAAATGATAATGTAAATTGAACATGTTAGAAAATTATTAGATTATTTGCTTTCATGGAACAACAATTTCTATTATAAAATCCTAATTAATACTATATGAGAATCATAAGTTCTCACACACAAAGCATTAATTATTCTTAAAAATTCCATGAAATCTAGTGATTTGGTGGTGAACTCATTCCATTAGTAGTAGGGCACGTATTCATCCTGATGATGAAGTATGTGAAGGATTATTATTTTCAATATAATCATGATAAATTCATTAAAAATTATTTAATATTTTTTAAATTACATCATTATTTATTATGGGTGAATCATGTGTTAAAAGCTAGAAAAGTCCCTACTAGGATTAATTGTTGTTTGATTAAGCATATATGATGTTCATTCAAATATTTTATAGTTTTCATATCCAAAAATTATGTATGAATTAAAATACAGTCTCCATGACACAATGATACATATTCAATAAGATCACCATCAAATAACGATTATATTAATGAATATAATGAATAAAGAGGATCTTAATTTCATTAATTATGTGGAGTAATTGTATCATAGGCATAATAATCTGGACATATATGACTAAACATGCATGGGAAAATGGAGCAGTTAACACCCAAAAGTACGGTTATAATGGTATATTAATAAAAAAGGGTAATAAGATAACCATGTTTGATATAATAAATATAAAGATGGTTTTTATAAATGATTAATATTATTTCAACCACTATACATGAGTTCTAGATATGTGAAAATGAAATTATACCTAAGGGAAGGGTTAATGTCACAATATCATTTTTCTCAGAGATTGTTTACACATAAGTATTTACTAAGGAAATCATATCATTAATATCCATGTTTCATAAAAATATTCTATAATAATTTAAATATTATTCTAATATTTTTTAGAGGTCTTTTTTATCCATTCATGAATTATTACTAAATCGTATAAAGCGAGTATTTTTCTCATTTTCATATTGAGCAACTTTTTTAATTACCCTTATAAATTATGAGGAGAGTTTTTAAAAAAACTTTATTGAATAAACATATTTTTGATAATTAATGGATAAATTATACCTTGAAGGATCACTTATAAGATTGTATTGTTATTTTTTTAAAACATTATTTAAATGTTCTAAGATGTTTTAAGAATTGGAATTTTTTTCAAAGAATAAAGGATATTTTCCTCAAGAATTATTTTTGAGTGAACTCTCATAATTATTTTCCATATAAAATAACATTATATTATGTTACAAATGATTTAATGAAAATATTTTTCAAGGGAACTATCTATATTATTCACGTGGTTGGTATATGTCTATTAGGAATGAAAAATATAGAGATAATTTCTTTGCAATGGGTTATTCTATTATCGAAGGATATTTAGGAAACACATATTATTTTATGGGTTATGATATAATGAAATATTTATATTATTATAGAACACATATTTATTGTTTTCTTCATGTGATGGGTGGGAAATATATCTACCACCAAGTCATTGGGTGAAGATTTATATCTCATGAGAAATACATGAATGGAATGGGATGTTAACCTGGTTCAGTAACACAGGGAAAAATGAGGAGTGAACTCGATTCAATAAAATAATTTTTCCAAAATGATGGTCTTGGAAATTATCTTGTACTAATATAGAAGTGATTTATTATTATAATATGTTTTCCAAATATCCCAAGTATTCTGTTACGCTATATAGGAATTTTTTTCTTTTATGAACATATGGGATTTATCCCTTGACATGCTATCATTATCTTGATATGTAGGATTTATTTTACAAATGTTATGTTAATATTATTATTTATTATGATTATGATATCATTGGTATCACTATTTTTTTACCTTACTGAGCATCTGAGCTCACCCTTTCTTATTTTTATTTTCCACAGGATATGAAGAAGTGTCTTAAGTATGATGTGTCCAAAATGGTTCTTGAAATGGAGGAATAATCAAGAGATGACATAGATATATTATGAACTAGTTGTTTATGTTCCCTTTCATCTCAATACACTAAACTTATATGGTCCAGTAATTCTTTATCTAAATTGTTTAATTAATAATATTCTATTTATAACAAATTTCTATAGTTTAAATGTTTGGGATGTTGAATTTGGTATCATAGAAAAGGTTTATATATCCTTTGGAAACTACGATGACAAAATAATAAGAGGAACCCTATGGATAATTATAAGAATATGATACAATCCTAATTTTTTGTTATGATAAAAAATAACATATGATAAAATATAAGGTGTACTGAATTGAAATTTTATATGTAACTTATCATGATAATGTAGTTTTCAAATTATGATTAGTGTTTCCCACACTATGATCCTAGGAATTGAATAATTTATAAAACCTAAAGGAACTGAGTCAATACTAAATATGGTGAGAAATGAAATGATTTTACTCCTATGTAAACAAATGCAATGAGAGATATAATGGAAAATATTTTTTCATTACTCACTTATATTTCATAGGTTGTGAGTTATACAGGACATCCAAACGATCAATAGAGGGAAAACAATCTGTTGAGTCCTTCAAGAGGAAGCACCCAACTTCATTCAATGGGAATTATAATACACTAGTAGATGAAAAATGGTTCAATACCACAGATTTAATATTTTTAATTCTCCAATATATAGTACATCATGGATTAATCTTTGCAGTCCATCATTTGTATGTTGAAGTGGATCAATGGTGGAACCTTATCTTGAATACAAGGAAACAAGATGAAATTGAATCCAACTATTGGGATGATTTAAGGAACATATTATTCAATAATAACATTCCACGTATTCATTATAATAAGATGGATAATTATTTCAATGAGTTTATGAAGAAAGATGATGAATATATTGGTCCCAAAGAGAACATTTTTACAAGATATTTACGGTATGCTTCTGTAATTATCATTTTACCAAAGAGTAAGATTTATAGATTCTTTAGTGGAATAAAACCATGTATCTAAAGGTAGTTATTAATTGCGGACTTTAGTATTAATGTGTAAATCATTCTATGTTCTTTTATGGTTTATATAGAGATTGAAGTTACACATCAATCTCATGGGTTTGATAAAAAGTGGAAAAAGGATTTCCAGGGGAATTTTGAAAACCATAGTGAAAATAAGATGACAATTACATTAACCTCAATGTGTGGAAGGAAACATAGAATAAACTATATTAAACGTACTGGTAAATGTTTTATGTTTCCTAAAGAAGGACTTAAGGTAGTTGACTACTATTGTTATGGGTAAATATATCTAATTAAGTAAATAGTTAAAAGGCTACAAATAATGGACCTGCCACACTTCAATTCTATAAGTGAATGAAAATAGGGAATTGTGGAAATTAATACCCTAACTCAAGGTTTATCAATGCTGATCACTTTCAAACACTTATTAGGAAGAGAAAAATTGGAAAAGATCATGATATCACTATTAGTGATATAGTGTATCATAATAAAGTGGATAATGGTATATGTACCATCCAAACTAAAATATATAATGATTTATTTGATTTTTTATTAACCCAATTTAATTTCAAATAAATTACATAGATAATCCCTATATTACATAACCATTCAGATGTATAGATATCTATGAAAACTAATAATGCCATAATGGTCACATCAGATGTTTATTATTCTTATCTGATAGATATTTTTGGGAAACTGCTTCATGAAAATCTGATAATCCACCCAATAGTCTAATTTTATGTGATTCTTGACATGGGTTGTATTTCCTTATATAGTGCTCTAATCAATTTTTGTTGAAGTCACATTTCATATTTCGATAAAATATATTATCATCTATTAATAAAAATATTAATATGAACTTCTATTGGAAATTTATTTAATTTTATAGGTATTTATTCCTATAAATGAAGGTTATATATCTTTTATGTTTTGGGAGAAATAGACAATTGAGGATACAAAAATTGTAATGGAGTTTTTTGATATCTTTCCAGATAAATTTCAAGGCCTTCCACAAAATCATGAAGTTGAATTTTCATAGAACTCATAGTGGGTGCTTTTTCTATTTCAATTACTCATTATAGATTTATCCAAATTGTGATAAAATAATTGAAGAATAAACTCTATGATAATATTTACAATGGATTTAAATACCCTAGTGAGTCGCATTGGGGTGCACATTTTCTGTTTCTTTAGAATAAAAATAGTTGAATGAGAATCAGGATTGATTATATAGAACATAACAATATCACTATAAAAAAAATATCATTTTCCCGGTATTAATGAATTATTTGTCCAATAATGCAGTGATCATTACTTTTAGTAGATTTATCTTCATTCATGTTATCATCAACTAAGTAGCATGAAAGATAATATAACTAAGATGGTATTCCATAGATGGTCTTGAAACTATGAATTTATTATGATGTTTTTTGGCCTTACTAATTCTCGAACTATCATCATGGATAAAATGAATTGATTCTTTAGAGACTATATTGATCATTTTTTTATAGTCATTAAAGATGATATTATTTTATATTCAAAGATAAAGTAGGAACAATTATTTCACTTGATGATTATACTAAATACACCAAGAAAGGTTAATCTTTAATCAAAATTTTAAAAGATTAAATTTTGGCTTAAGAAATATTAATATTTTGGTCGCTTAATCTCATGAGATGGGATATTTGTTGATATAGAAAAGAAATATGTTATTAAACATTGTCCTAGAATAACAACAATGAATTCGGTGCAAATTTATCTTGGATTGGTTGGATATTATCGATGTTTTGAGAAATTTTTCCCATGATTATATAATCCACACACCATGTTTACATGAGAAAGAGTTCATTTGATATAGATGGATAAATGTTAATAGAATTTCATGGATCTAAAAATAAGGCTACTTATTGAAATAGTACTCATGCTACCATATAGTAGAGAGTGCTTTTTGATCATCAATGATGCATAGAATAAAGGGATAGAATATTTTATCATGAAAAATTATATAGTGATATCTTATACCTCATGAAAATTGATAATCCAATAGAAAAAACAACCAACCCTTCAATTGGAGTTATGTGTGGTAATCATTTCATTAATGATATAGAGGCATTATCTTTATAGAGAATAATTTAAAATATATACTGATAATAAATTATTAATGAAATTCTTCACTCAAAAAGAGTTGAATATGTTCCAATGGTGATGGTTTGAGTTGATTAAATATTATGACTTCATAAAACATTACAACCATGGTTTTGAGAACAAGTTAGTATAATCATTGTGTCAAAAGGACAGTACTATCCTATCTATGATAATGATCACAACGATCCAATATTTATGGTTTGGGAAGGAATGGATCTATAATTCTTAATAAAATGGGAGGAAAGATAACATTCTGAAATTACTATTAAAATATATATATAGTAAATGATTATGGAGGTGTGGAAGGAATATGGGGAACTATAAAAGATGGTGAAGAATTTTAAATGTTAAACATTGATTGTGATAGAATAATAAGGTTCAAACCCCAGGTTTGTATTCCTAAAATACAAGAATTAGGGAATGATCTATTCGTGGAGTCTCATAGTTCATCATTCACGATTAATCCTAGATGTAAAAATATTTATTGATACCTAAAATATTATTTATTAAGGGATGAAATGAAGAAATTTATTACAGAATAATTTTCTCAGTGGTTGATTTTTTTGCTAGTTAAGGATTAGTGACAAGAAGTATAAGGGGGTGTTACTACCATTACCCATACCCAAATTGAAATTGTAAAACATCACCATGTACTTTTTCATCAGACTCCCCAAAACATACAATGAACCTAATGTTATATTAGTTATAGTTTATCACCTTACGAATTCAAAACACTTCATTTATATTATAGAATATTTCTATCTTCATCATTTTTCTATGATATACATAACATGATTGTTATGATTAGGGGGTGTACCACATTCCATTATCTTTGATCTGGATCTATGGTTTACATTTATATTCAAGAGAATACTTAATAAAAATCTTGATATAGAGTACTGTTTTATAATTACCTATCATCATAACAAATTGTTAACTTGAGAGGAAAATTAAAAAACTAGAAGTAATATTGATATCATTATCTCTGTATATAAATGGTGGTTGGGATTAACACTTACCTTTGGTTGAATTTTAATATAATAATATCTTTTACTAGAGTATTCAGAAGGATCCTTATGATGCCCTATATGGTATGAAGTATAGAACAAAAAATTTCTAGGATGATGTTCGGGAAATAAATATATCAGGTCCAGCTATAATTAAGGTGATGGGTCATATGGTTATACATATATATTAAGAAAACCCAAAGTGTTGCTTATGGTCAAGAAAATAGGTATTCTGACCGTCGATGAAAAGGCCCAGAGTATGAATTTTGTGACATGTGTTTCAATGAATATCTCTTGTGACGAGATTAATGAGATTTGGAAAGAATAAAAAGATATTCCATAGGTATATGTGTCCTTTTGATATCATGTATCATGTTGGTAAGTTATCTTATTGATGGTATCATCTATCAAAAATATCTTATGTTCATGATTTCTTCCATGTATCTCCCATGAGAAATTATAGACTAGATCCTTTAAATATAATCAACTCATAGGTTGTAATATGGGAATGAGATATTTCATATGAAGAATAAATGATAGATATTTTGTAATGTTGTGAAAATTTGTACAAAACATGAGCACTAACTTGGTTAATGTATTGTGGTGAAATCACCAATTTGTAGACGCAATGTGGGAACCTGAAGATTTTATGAGGTAGATGTATCATCATCTATTTGTATTGATTCGATGAATTTTGAGGGTGAAATATATTTTAATGGGTTAAAATTTATATCCCTGGTAATCTAAAAATTATTTCTCTTTAAATAATTTTAATTATTTAATTACTTTCATTACACGCAATCAAGATTTTACGGGAATAGTGTGACACTATTAGTATAAAATATCTATTATATCCTGGAAATTAAATTAATTATAATAAATATGAATATATAATTTATGAAATAAACATAAAGGTCAATATATATATAAATTTATTGGAATGTGCCTTTAAAATAATAATGGAAATTTTAGTTAAATCAATATATTCTCCAAAATTTGGTTTTCTTCAAAATGATTTTATTTTATTTATATGATTGAATATTTATTTCTAAATGTTATATAAAATTTTCTTGAAAATTTGAATTTAATTTGGGAATTCATAATGTTAAAATTATCTTAAAATTATTCAATCATATTTTTTTGAAAACAATTAAAGAACAATGAATATATTAATTTTTATGAAAAACTGTATTCTTTATTTAATGTATTAACATGTACAAATTATCTTTCATATTAGTTATAAATTTTATTTTGATTATTTCTATCAAATTATGGTATTCAAAAAATATTTTTTAAATGAATATGTTACAAATTATTTTTGTTTTAAAGAAGATTTAAAAAAAATCATAAATTTTTATGAGTTTTATTTTAAATTAAATTGTATGACATTTATTTATGGAATTTTAAAAAATGTGTGAACAATATTGATTCATATTTTATAATATTAGTTAATTGTTCATATTTCTAATTCTTTAATTATGGCGCACCACCTCCACATGTTCACATTCGTCAGTGGTGCATTGTAACCCACATTCCCTCTTTCTAATGACAAAAGGAACTCATCACATCATTAGAAATGTATTCTCCATGATCAAAATAGGTTTTTGGGATTCAAATTAATCTTTACATGGATTCCTCCTAAGAATCTGACACCTTATACATGTCTCCCTTATAGATTAAGATGTTGTTCGTGAAACTCATTCTTATTTCCATCTCTTCATGGATACTGGTTAATTACATTCCTTATGTCTAGAAATTTCAAATGGTCAAGTTAAGGTAGAAAAAATTAGTATGGAGTGTATTCATGTTGGGCATCAGTTTTAGGTCTAGGCACTAGAACATTGGTCCCCTTTATTCTTACTTTAAAATAGGTCTTATCAAGAGTGCAAAAACCTGAGGCATCGGGCGTTGATCATATGGTATCTTATGTCAGAGGAATGTCTTACAAGGATTTCCTCAAGAATCTCATTTTTAACACAGGGTATGCCACAAGTTTATCATATAGCAGAGATGAATAGATTGATATGGATGCCTGATGTTGGCGGATTAGAGAGGAACATCCCTCGGAAGTATCACCCCAAGTGATTAATAGATTGATGGACCAAAATTCCCAATGGGGGAGGACCCGGGGTGGTGCACGTCATGAAGGGAATGTTTCAAACCATAAAAGGATGCATACCAATGAGGAAGGAACTAAAATATAAAATTGGACAGGTGGTAGTGCCACTTAAGTCGGGCCCAGGTGATGTGTCCCATGAGAGGAAAGATTTCAAACCATGAAGGCTGATCTTGAAAAATCCGAGGGAGGATCCAGGGATGGAACTTATACACTGTGACACCAATTTAAAACATTGGATGGGATTGAACCTCGGAAAGACATCCAATGTACCCTTTGTAAAAATATAGGGATCTAAACCCATCTAGATCAAGGGTGCGATTTGGGGATTACACGTGATTAGCTACCCCATCGGATGAGGAGAACACTTATATGGATAAATATGAGTTGGGTGGGGATTATTCAGGGTTTTGTTTCTAGGTACTACTAAGAGGAGTGATGTTGTGGATGGAATGATCCTATCGAGATGTGGCATCCCATGTAAGAATCTAAAGGCATATGAAAGAAGTTCTGATGGAATTGATGAAATGGATAGAGTATGATGGGCTGATGGGGTTTTCAACGATGAACCTCAGAGAGGATTCCTATTAATCCTAGTGGGTTGGAATCAATGTCCAAGTAGTTCAGGTATCCCAACAGTTAAACATCATATGGTAAGGATGAGAGTGAACCAATTTGAATATGATAGTTTTGGACTTGATCCTCAGGGAGGTTTCCTAAGTATCCCAGATGGTTGGGAATTATATTCCACATAGATATTATGGTGTCATTAGGTTTTACACCTGATTAGTAGATCATGAATGTTCATTGGGGCATACACATTCAAGATAACCAAGTCGACCCAAAGAATATATGACCTCTGGGTGAGGTATGATCCTCTTGAGAAATAGTTCATTGAGGGAAAGACCGGGATGAGAATAGATGATGGTGGATGCTAAGATCTGAGAGGTTCACAACTAGGTAGTGGGAAACAAGGATTACTAATGGCTGGGATTGAACCTTAGAGAGCTTTTCTACATACCATGCTTAGATGAAAGAGTTCAAGACCCATGTAGTTTTTTGGTTTGTTGCTTATGCATGGTTAGAAACCCATGAAGTTGGAAGCTGAGGATTACTCTTGGATGGATGTACAAAAAGGAGCTAATGTCACTACAAACCTCAAAGACCAAACAAGTCATGCATAGCCTGAGAAACAATCAGAAGCAATAGACCATATGGTCTCATTGTGACTGATGTGCCAATGAGGGACGGTGTGGGGCTTATGCGTAGAAGTGAAATTGGGGATAACTCCCTATGGGAGAGGCACAGGGTGTTGAGAGTCACCAATGACCATCCCATCTCTATTAGTTGTCTCTAGTTGAGTAAAAGTGGATCAAGAGTGCTACTTCCTTCATGAAAAGCTATGTGAATACACCCCTTCCCCATCGAGAGGGTGTCATTCCATGTGAGATGTATCTCATTCCATCTGAAGAATATATCACTCTAGTGGACATATAAAATTCTTGAGGCAGAGCACCCCATGTTCAAGACACAGTTTTAGGCTATATCATGACAACATGTGTTGAGGATAATTTCACTTCACAGTTTAAAATCATGCAGTACATACGGGGAGGACTCATTCCTCACCCCATTGGCATACATGACCCATACCCACCGACATGAGTGGATGTGAAGGAATCAGCAATGCACAAAAATGAAGGGTGTAAGATTGTTCATTTTTTGGGATCCATGTTAGTTTGGCTATGCAAAAATTCATGATCCACAAGCATAAAACTGTCAAAAAGTAAGAGATATGACAACTCAACATGGGATTCCACTGAAGGGACCAAGAAATCACAACGTACAAGCCTAAAAGGCAACAAAGTTGAGGTGAAATCAAGATGTGGGTGTTACGTGAAATATGCGATCAAACATTGTGTTTGGGGGAAAGGAAAACACATAGAGACTAAGGGAAGGTGCATGTGCAATATTGTAATTTTTCATGCAAAGGGAAGGGGATTAATGGAATAGATGATGGACAAGTAAATGTGTTGGGCATGATAATGGTATTTTGTGCACACATTCCTTAGGGAAAAAATTATATTAGTAAGGGTATTGGCCTCACGGACGCGCCTAACAGGAAACACATATGGGACCTTTTACGATAGATCATGTACCATGGATCCATGGATTGCATGCTACCATGGAAGTGGTTGACTTG
This sequence comes from Viscum album, assembly GCA_963277665.1. NCBI lineage: Eukaryota > Viridiplantae > Streptophyta > Magnoliopsida > Santalales > Viscaceae > Viscum > Viscum album. The sequence goes on along the minus strand of OY728153.1, from coordinate 1,172,783,429 downwards.
TGCACGTGGGAGATATGGTTCGTCTTCTAGAGTATTACCCTATTGAAATGGGGTTCCCTTACATTTATAAGAAAAATAAAAGGAAGAAACATGTAAAAACACATATTTTTAATTGGGAATTTGACATCATATATGGGTGTATAATATTCTTACATGTTGGATGGATGTTGTGAGAAACCTCTACCCTTGCGCGCATCTTCCATAGACATTTGTTAGAGGTTGGGGTGTAAGACCAGATTTGACATCTCATTTACATGTAATATTCATACTCCTTATTTTAGACTTTTCTTGAAACTCGTTTATATTGCATGCGGTTACTTCTGTATTTTCTTATTGTGCCTGTGAGTTAAAGAGTTCCAAAAAATTTCTCAAACATGACCATTTTCATATTCATGAAGAATTCGGGGCCCAAAAATGCCCCTAGGAATCTGATATGAAAGTGAAATTGAAGGATGGGTTTAAATATAAAAAACAACTAGAATAATGTATCTAAAGAGGTGTGTGAAAATTCCATGGGATAGCGCATAAGGTGTCTTGTGTGTATAGAAGGACTACTCCTCACCTATAAATATGTGGGGGGGGGGGATCTTCATAGTACATGGAATTTTTGAATGAAAATCCTATTTTCTATCATACGTGTAACATCCTGGTTATTTTTTGAATGACATAAATTAGTTCAGTGATTAATACATAGCCTCAGAATCTTGACTGTTATGGACTCTATTGTATCTTCCACAACCATCATCTAATTTACACGTAGTAAATCATTTTATGCATCTGCAGTCAATATTTCATGCCCCTCCCTTAATATTTTTAATAATTGGATGATATGGATAGAGAACATAGTACTGCTGAGAGTGTGGCTGCATTTCCTGCATAGAGGGAAGAGGTGATTGGGAATCCCTAAATACTAAAGCTAGATGGGTGATGTCAGAAAATCATAAGCTCTTGGGCATACTAACATGGCCTCAGAAGAACTACCTCTTGAGTTTTAATCTTCCTATATGGGACTTAGGTATTCTATATAATGTATCCATTCTGGGATTCAAGACTTACTCAACATCATCATTGGTTATGCATGAATATAGTATCCACCGATACAACAAAACTGCAAACAACAATAATGTTAGGGTGCATTAGGACTTTGATGTTTATGTCTTGAACCTAATAACCAAGATGATCTTGGGAGATGAACAAGTTCTAGAGGGAACCCCTTCCATATATCTGACCACCTTCTATATCAATATCATGAATGAACCCATGGGATGCAATAAGGAATGCGACTAATGGTTCGGGGAAAACATTACAACTGAATGGGCATGGGGGTACTGAGTGCACCACACATGTGGTGAATTATGGGTAGAGTTGTTCCATATTAGGTTGTTCAATGTTGTATAGACATTGTAATTCAACTTCCAACACCACCACGAACTGGTACTGGAGCTGATCTTCTAGTGGTCCCCAAACACAAACATGTTCCACCTCCACCATGGGTAAGTCGGTATTAGTCATTGGGACATTAATTGTATCTATTGCAATCCTATAGATTGAATTCAATTTTAGGAATTCTTACCACTTTAGAATATTTAGATAGACATTGAATGAACCCAAATCATGAGATTACATATCCTAGATGTAATTAAAGAGATCCTGGGGATCTAGAAAATCTTGAAGGACATATCCTACTCAATGTGGTTCATCTTGTTCCACCTGATGGATAAGAGGGTGAGGATTCAAGGTTGGGGGAATCAATGGATGAATAGGTCATAGAGGGTAAATTCAGTATCATATTTGTTTGTATTGTAGGGGGTACAATATTATACATGGGTGTTTCATCATGGGTAAGATCTAGAACCTACAGAAACACTAGGATTCCATTAATGCTAACATTTTAAGTGGGTGGTTGTTTCCATTGAGGGATACAAGGTTGGGGGTCCACCAATGAACATTTGTGACAGAAGGGATCATGAAGGCATGAAATAAGGTCAATCTTGGAGTTCCTATATTGGTGGATCATTAATGTATCTTTCTGTTCGTATTGAGGGGAAGTATGCCCAAAATAATTTTTGGATTATATCAGATCCATCATGGTTGGGTTTTATCCCACCGCGATGGATATGATTTCCCAAATTCAATTTGTCCTCTAGGAAATGGAATGTTTTCATTTCATCTTAATATTGATGGGATTGTTTCGCTGAATCTCAATGATGAAGGGGTTAAGACCTTGATCGTTAATCTTGAAATTTTAAACATTTGACCTTTCAAAACACTGGTCGGCCACATTGTGGATGTCCTTCGATTATCAATGGGGGAAAAGGAATATCTTCATAGTATCTCGGGTGGAATTAAAGTAAATTGGATTGATGTAAAAATCATTTCTGAATGATATTTCTCATCCTTCTTTGATAGAATGTTCTTATACCTTTATAAAATGTTGAATAATGTGTATGAATATGTTCTTGAAGATAGATACCATTGCATCTTCCGTCATTTGTGGTGTTTTTTTACAACGTCTAGATTGGGTGAAACGATCCCAATACAACAGAAGATGTTAATGGTAGCATATATAAGGAATATGATATCAACATAGTAGTGGAATACCCAAATGAAAACCTATGTAGGATCATTCAGAAAATTGAGGTAGTGGAGCCAGGGTGGAGGGAGATCATGTGGGATTCCATTCTAGTAGAGTTCCATGAGGAAAAATAGGTAGTGAGGATGACATGAGGTGGAACCTAGCAGTTATGAATATCATATGGTGTGGACTCACCTATTCTATATATAGAGGGGTGGTCCCAAAGGTGTCCTCGAGGACCAACTATAGAGGCTCCTGGAAAAATAGTTATGTATATCATATAGTAAACTATCGACACCATTATCCTGATTCTATTGTATGCTTGGAAGACGTTGTGATAATCTCTATCAATTGATGACCAATAGATAAGGTTGACACATAATGGGATTGATCACTAGAATTTGGGATCATTCAGGTGGTAGAAAGGGTGTAATTTCATCATCATTATGCATACCTAACAGCCATGGATGCTTAAGCATACCAACGTGGGAAATATGGATAACTAAATATCCTAGTGAAAATGATTCTCTTTAAAGAGAATTATCTAGAAGAGATAAAACACAAGGATGATAATGAAGAATAATAAGAATAAGAATAAAATAAGAAAAATATTCTTAGGAAAATCAGTAAGTAGAAGAGGATATGGAGGAGGATGCTGAGAATGGAGAGCTTTGTAGTATGGAATCCCATGGGACAGTGGCTCATCCAAGGATTACCCATGATAGTGGTGAGATTACTCACTCCAATGAGGGTCTCTTTGAGAATATAAAAGAATTCCATAACATACATATACCCAATCAATTCTCCTTTCAAAAAAAATATATACAAAACAAAATCGGGCTAGTGTTTGAGAATATTGAAATTTGACATGATGATCCCACTATAGTGGTTATAATATATTAATGGACATGGAGAGACATGTCCCTAGGCCTATATGAAGGGGTGATCCAAGAAATGGTCCCATCATGGTCGAGATAGCCATAGGTGGGCCAACTGAGGGTGTAGGTGGGGAAGGAAACATCCAAATATCGGTTTCTTCCCATTTTAAATAAGTAGCATGAGACAATAAAAAATTTGACAAGAGTGGATGGGTCCCCCATGGTGGAAGTTCCTATGGTGACACAAACACATGATCCACATGTACTTACCTATTGTAAGTCTATACATTCATTGACCCATATTTTTATCACAGTATCTTGCTACCCAAGGTGAATTATTCCGCGTAGTGATCATAATACCATAGGCCTGATAGACTAAAGTGTCTAGTATATCTGCAGGAGCTCTTCTGTTGAATGTAGCTACCCATGAGGAGATGGTCACTGAAACTGATCAGGACATTATTTCTGGAGGGAATGATGTTGAAACCACAAATGATACCATTAATATGGTTGTTGAATCTCTAGTATATGTGGCTGCAAGGAAAAAATGTGTGAAGATGGTCGCCCCCATGATATAGAGTTGAGTCCCATGGAGAGGATTCCATAGGGAGATCCTATTGCTGAAAATCTATACATATTTTTAGGGTTAGAACATGTGTAACCTAAGGATATTGATGATTCTAATCTGGATTTAGTTGACGAGAGAAGCATGAATCAGCATAAATAATTGATGGTAATCAATAATGGATAATTCAATAGGGTCACTCTAAACCTTCATGTGTTGTATCTCATCCAGTGGGGCGGTTTCTCACAATCTTGATGTTATAATCTACGACTACCTTGTAGGGAAGACGTAGGAAATCATATGTCACTAAGATTACATTCGGTTCTTGAAGTAATATTATAGTATCTAAATGCTCAAGGAGTCTGAACAAAAGATCCAATTATTATAAGTAAATTTGAATTAGTGTTACACATTTTTCAACAGTCAGTCAAAACCCATTTACCGATTGAATGTTTATCTGGTGGATACCCAATAGTTGCTAAAATAGGTGAACTGTCATGTGGATAACGTCTAATTTGAGAGATACTGCATTAATATCAGGATTTATGTGCTCCCTGTCGTGGTTGTTTATGAGGAGAGGGGACTTCGGAAGCATCATGAGACCCTGGAATCCACATTCCAAAAAGTGGTGTTTTTGAAGCGTTCCATAGAATGGGAAGATCCCTAAGGAGCATGTTTTTCCAAACACGTGACACATACATTCCTATGTACTAGTTTTTTTGAAATGCATGTATATAAATAATAATTCTTATTCTAATTATCAAACAACAATGATATCAAGGATGTATCTAATTATCAATCCCAATGTTTATGTGGGTCATTACCAATGTAAAAAAATGCAGAAAAACATAATCATTCATTTGGTATGAGAGTGTAGGATAGTCATCGAATAATCAATGACTTATTTTAGTGAATGAATACTCAATGTGTTTGGGCTATGAGAGGATTTGACTAGAGAATAAAGATCCAAAAATGACCAACACACCTTTCCCAATGAGCACTAATGCACGAGAAATATAACTCTAGGGGTGATTGAATCAATCTAAACTAAGGAAAATGTAATGTGTGAAACATGATACACATAATTTAGAACACAACGGTAATATTTTCCCACTCTATAGGAAGACTGATGACCATATAAGAAACACAAAATCCATATCTCTAAGCCTAGAATGGGGACTTACAAAAAATGGTCTATCACTGGCAATGTTCGAAACGTGAGACAAATATTGATTTGTCTTCAGATTTATTAAGAAATTTAAGCTCGTGATGGTATGTGAGATTGAGCAGAATGGGTCCAAGACATTAGGGGGTCCCTTTAAGAATGAATGTGGATGAGGTTATGAATAATGGGGGAAAAAAAGAAACGGTTGGAGTGATGGAATGTTTGAAAAGATTATGAAACTCTTGAAATTACGACAACAAGAATAAAGAACACTAGTTTAAGAGAATTGGGATGAACATATATCAAACCCTCTCCTTCAGAGTAGCTCTATGATGAAGGCATGTGATTTAGTTTTACATGATACAAAACAAGGGTGATTCATGGAACTGTTTAACAACTTGTGATCCGGATGCCTCTTGCAGTTTTACATCATTTTACTAGGACATTTAACATACTTTATTGTTATACTACATAGACCATGGACAATATATTAAAGTCATTATGAATGTAAAATAATTTCTATTCATAGAATTTATTCAAGGAATTGAAGAGATGGAAACAACATGAATGGTACACAATACGCTTGTCACGCTACATGTATCGTGGAATATACGGAATATAAGCACATGTGATATGAGAAGGGGAAAATCAATATGAATCTCTCAGCTTAAGGTCATAATGATTGGAATAAATATTGGTGGATGTTCCAAAAAAAAGTTTCTGGGCATCGCTACATATCCCATAAGGAAGGGAATCAATCCATATATATTTTTGGATGATCCATTTAGATTAATGTCATGTAGTAAGGATGATGAAAGAGGTGTTACAAAATGGATTTGAATGCAGTGGATGATGGAGACCCAATTTGAATGGGAAATAATAAGGTCTACATCCCATCACACGCTTTCAAGAAAAACAAGTAAAAGTTCTTAGTTTCAGGTAATAGAATTTGGACCACAGGGCTCCTAGTTTAAGGATATATTTTTCATATTTAGGGAACCTAGTTTAATGTCATTGATATTGGACCGTATGTATCCTAGTTTAAGTTCATATGTTTTGGACCATACAGATCCATGTTTTAGGTCATAAAGATCAGAAAATAGGGCTACGTAGCTATTCTATTTGGGTACAAACACTACAAATAATCCTTATCCCATGAGATACATGATCAGTGTGGGGAACAATGAGTGAGGTTTGGATTTCCCTATCACATGTAGAATCCTATAGCAGTGGGATGGATATGATGGGATGAGGATGTCTCTATGATACTTATATGGTTTCTCATTCCAAATGGTGCATAGATGGGTAATACTATGGTGTTGGAGTTCTGTCAAAACATAAAGATGTGGAATGTGTGGGTCACATCAACCGATATCTGGGAAAAATTATGGTGGTATGATGATTGATGAAAACATCTAACCATGTTTGGAACAGATAATCCATATCAGTTTACCTGTAGTGGGAACAAAAAAATATGAGGGTGCACTATTGAATATATTTTTAATGCAGGGCCTATCCAAATATTTCCTTTAATGCCCTCATGAGATATTGAATAGGATGGTAGGTGAGCCATGTGGCCAACAACAAGACCATTATGGGGTATATTCATACATGATTGAGGTTGGGGACCCAAATAAAATGAATCAAGAAGCATGGATATGGAATGGGGGAATTTACACACAAATCCAGCCCTATATGTTCTATTCCAGAGTGCATCTGATCTTGTCAATAAAGAATACTAGATAGAGGTATTTAAAACCAATATTAATGATAGGGGTCTCAAGATAGCTTATGGATATTGAATGATAGTAGAATAGTGCCATATGAAGAGGGTGATGAGAATAGGTAAAAAAGGTTACAGAACCTGGTGATGGACTCGAAGACTAAATATCTTGTCATCGCTAAATATCCTATATGGATGGGAATCAATACATTCTTATATCTTTAAGATATATGTAGTTTAATTTCTTGCAAGGATGATGATAGTGACAATGCAGTTTATTATCATGCGTCTAGGAAATTGGGGGACACATATCTCAATAGGGATTTGAATGGTGTGATAAAATAACCCAATGTGAATGAGGACCGAAAAAGTCGACAACACACACTCCCAAGTGATAACTCAGAATAATAGGATGAAAGAATGAAATTATGGATGGTCTCAATGGCTAAATTTCTGGTTTATCCAACGAGTCTCACTAGGGTATGAATTATTCCATACATAGTTCTGAAAAATAACATGATAAGTGATAGATTCTAGGGGAAATATTCTCTTTAGTGAATACATCGTAGTGTTGTGCAGTTTATCATCATATATCCATGACAAAAAATTCATTGTTTAACCATATACTATAAGTATGGTGAATGATATATAGTTTATTGTCATTCCATAAGGACACTGGAGGACATAGATTAAGGTGATAAGTCTTAGACCATATGATGAGGCTTCTAAAGTGGGAATATGTCATATGGAACCATGAAAAAACTAAACTTGAATATGGAAAAAAGATATCCACATCAAACAAAACTTTCATAAGAATAAATCACACATATATTAACCTTATAGAGGATGAAGAAATAGGTTTGTAAGAATTTCTGGATAGGCCTAAAGATGATGTGTCTAGGAATCTCTACATATTACATTAGGATGGGAATAATTCCATGCATAATACATTATGATTCATTAAATTTAACATCATGTGGTAATGATAAAGGTTATAGTTTAATGTCATGTATGATGGATAACATTAGCATCATGTAGTAAAATGGGTACATGCCTTTTAAGGACATGCATAAATGGCAATAAATGATGTGCAGTGTAACATATTGAAGCTAGAACAAAAAAATTTAACATTTAATGGGATGAGTTTGAGCATATTAACATTATTTTTCATGGATGAAATAGTTCATGTGATGTACATTTTGAGAAAACTGGAATTTCTGGGAGGAGTAATTCTATCACTACTCCATAGTGAACATAGAGTAAGCACCATTGGGATAGACCATGTGAAAGATGTAAGGTACTCCCCATTTTGGATCAAAATTTGGTGTTTTATTACATAGTATAATTGGAGTATATGCATCCAATACCATTCCACATTGGAGGAAATAGATGAGGCAAATTAACTTTTTGAATGATCTGTCTATATTGTCCTGGTGCCTCGTCAAACTATGCAAGGCATAAAACATGTTCTTGTCGAGATGTTTCAGTTTGGCTAGATGGACTTCTTCTACACTGTATGACATATAATGATCATAAACAACATCATGGAACTATGGAAACTATATATTGATATGGATTACTACCTCTTTTATGTACACCAGAGAATATAGAGTGACCTGGGTGGAATGGTGAGTCGTCATAAGATAAGCCTAGAGAGAATTCAAAATCTATTTTGGCCAACATCTATTGTTCTGACCAACCAAAATCTAAGAAGATTTTGATATTTTCTTGATTAATGCATCAATCTTCACATTTTATTATTCATGGATGATATATGTGTGGATGGACCAGATTTTATACTTAGCGTACAAATTCTCCAACACAATTTCCAAGAATTTGGTGATGTTATCAGTGAGATTAGAGTGAGAGTTTCAAAATTGATCTACTATGTTGGATCTGACAAATTAAAAAATAATATTGTCCTTTAATTCTTATATAGGAATATATTCTCTCCATTTTAAAAAAATATATTGTGGTAAGAATGAACTAGCACCGCTAAGATGTTGCTGGTCTATATGGTCCCAGAAAATTGAATCCCCAGCCCACAAATGGGCCAAGGATACATTATAGTGTAGATAGGATATGTGGGTGAATGCATGAAATTATAATGGATCAGACACATGTGAAACCTATTAGGGAACTTGATATAGTCATGGACTATAGTGCACCAAAAATATTCCATCTTTCGAATCTGGTAGGAGAGCTTAATTCCTACCTCAAGAGAACCACCTGGCCTCAAAGAAACATCCAAAATAACCTTTATAATATTGTATCCTTGAATATAGGGTATGATAATTCCATCAATCCCACACTTTTATAGAATATGCCCCAGTCTAGGACCACTATGATGGTTAAAATAATCTTCAAGCTGAAAGATTCACTCACATTCAGCCCTATCTGGTGAATGATTTCCATGATGTAGATATATGATGAAAGAAGTTGTCCAATAATAGGATTCATTTCCTTCAAGGGGATCCAGAGGACTCGATATGGAATCATCAGTGGTAAGGTTTTTATTTGATGATTTTTTTCTTAGTTTAAACAAATAGGGGAAATGACTCTTCGATGCACAACATGAATGAATAGATATTCTTGGTCAGGCTCGGTGATATAAGGGGAGAGTTCGACTAGGGCACCATCTCGAAAATTCTATGACAAGGGAACATGATTCACCTATGGATGAGAATGGAACTGGGCCATCATATGGAGATCTTTCTTAAGAAATGGCACAATCTTGGGATTTTAGAAGATTTAGTCATCATTAATTATCTTGATGACTAGCTCAGAATCCCCCTTTATATGCAGGTGGGGAAAATTAATCCGACGAGCCAACTCCATACATGATTTGTGATCTTGTTACTCTTCCCCATTCTTAGTTAAATCTCTGATAGTATGATAAAGTAGCGAACGACAACCTATAGTGGCATGATAAAGAAAATCCCAAGAACTACTCAATTGAGCATGGGATCATTGATCTTTCTACTAGTGGGACTCCAAGAGGTTCCCTTAAAGTGAATCTTCCAAGATGGAATAGTTTGATCCACTGAGGGGATAACCCGGTTTGTAAAATCAATATCTAGATATTTCTCAATAGTGGATGGATGAGCCACCATGAAATCTTCTAATGCATGACCCTAGACAACCGTATGTTGAATGAATATAATGTTGAACTACTAATGATTCACAACACATCATGCTAGTTTTCCTTACAACAAGGGTCATTTTAGAATATACGTTAGTAGATACACTCATGAAACCATCTATATCTCAATATGCTGCAGGTATAGTATTATTCTGTCCACTATGAAAACTAATGCAAGGTATATCTTATCAATAAGATATTGTATGGATTCATTGTCTTGGATAATGAAACTGAGATTGTACAAAAAGTTGTATATCCATTCTTTGTTCTTCATGGTGAGAAGGGTGTCGAGGGATTGTTCATGGTATGTCACATAATGGACCAATGGATTCATGGATATAGGTGGCATCTAAACTAGAGGCTATAATGAATACTTCTTGATATCCTCAAAAGTTGTCAGGGAATCTCCAACCCAGTAATAAAAAACACTTTTTTCATAATATTTTAAATGGGATCATAGTTGCTAGCCATATTCATGAGGAATAATATTTTATTTGATAAGTTTCCTTGAATGTCTCAAATCTCATAGAGGTTTCTCGTAGGGGGAACCTAAGAGATATCCCTGATCTTATCATTTCCAATATTAATGCCAATATATCTAAAAATGAATCCAATGAACATTCTATAGGTCACCTAGAAAGATTATTACAAGTGGTCCATCTTCAACATCTGAGAGTGAAGGAATCCGAACACTTTCTCAAGACCTCTAATATGGTCCATTTGATGAAATATTCTTTTTACCAAAATAGCCACTTATAATTAGACATGTGTTCTTAGAAAAAGTTTGAATATGTGGATTATAAAATGATAATAAGTGGATCTTAAATTCTTCTGAATAAAATGAATTACATGATAACATAATGTACCCTACAATGCACTAAATGGAATATTTTTCTCATATATAGGAGCCATCTAGATCTTATTTTAACCAGAATAAACATCCATGATGGAAAGATCATGAAATCATATGATTGAATCAATCATTATCTATGTCATCGAATGTGGGAAAACATCCTTTGGGATATGGAGATTGAGATCTCAAATGTCAATTCAGACTCTAACGTATCTTTTTTTGTTCCTATTGGGAATGACTTTCTCTAAGCACTTACGGTAAATAACTACCTTTACCATTTTTTTAATTTGTGGGTTTGTCAACTTCGTCCTCTGCCAAGGCACTATGAGAGGGGTGCATCTTCCTAGGAGACTTCTTGAACCCATGATGACTCACTGGGGGGCCAAGCTGATGGATATCGACCTAAGGGTATAACCCTATCATCTGATCATATCTCTAGGAAAAAATATTGTGATGTTGATTTATGAAGTCCAAAAAATATTTTTTTCCTCTACAGGCATGGTTCTACGGTTCATCGTTGGCCTCAGATCTATCTCGATGGTAAGAATCACCTAAACAATTCATCAAAAGTGGTGGAAATACCTTCTTTGAATGCAATAAAAGTATATTACAATTTATATCAGTCATCCAATATAAAGGGAATTAGAGTTAGGTGATGATTTACCTTGGATAATTGATTCTAGAGGAACACTAGTTCCCACTTGGGAAGAGGTGGAATCTTTATAGGGAGACTCATGTATTACTGAATCCATGGTGAAAAAGTGCGATTGGCCAGATTCTATCAGGCCTACTACAAGGGGGTTCATGATTGATGATGTCAAAGAATTGGTGGTAGGTCGGTCTGTGTCGATTCAAACCAGCTCAGAGGAATAAGATGGTATAGCGTACCGATGTTTTCATGGGGTGAAAATCCTGATACCTCACATGGGTAAGAGGTTATGATATAATGCATGAGTATCCTACGTAGGAGTATGAGTTAATCTTCATGTCTTCCATGTCCCTAGGAACAAATCTTCCCCTCATCTTGAAGACGATGAAACATTGTCCCAAGTCTGGGGTCGTGACCTCTAACTGATGATTCAAGAGTATGAATGCATCATCCATGTCATTCTAGAGGTCGACCATAGTAGCTATGTGCTCAACATCATTGGTGTAAACCCATTTCTCTTTTTCTATTTTAATAAATGGAATCCAAATATAGTTTTTCACAAAAGGAAAAAGGAAATTTGTCCCCTTATAGAACACTTGCTTGGTCATTAAAGGAGTACTTGAGGCATTGGTTATATAAGGAGGGAAATTATGCATGAAGATGGAGCTACGGTTTACCCATCCACACATTCTATGCAGTATCCTATGTGACCACCATTAATTTAGTGATTTAAATTAGGCTACCGAACTAGGTCATTAGGTAGAATTTCCCCCACTAACATTGCATTTTCCTTTCATAATCGTGAATCTTCATTTCATAGGGACTCAAATCCTAATTTTTAAGTCTATTATTGTATAGTGTTTGGGTTGGGATGATATTGTTCCTAGAACTTATTTCTATGAGACAATGGTGGGCTTCCAAGACATTTATCTAGCTAGTGATGTACAATAGAAGGATGTACCCCTATATGGTATAACCATCATCTTTTCCTGAGAATAAAATGATGGTTTGGAATTATTCTCTATTGAATTACTCAATATGGAAGGACTCTAAAACTTCCACCTCTTTCTGAAACTGTAGGGGGATCTTAAAGGAATATATGTGGCATTATCTCATAAATTCTGATAGATGGAGAGGCTCTACTATCTATTTTATTTATAGAATGAGGGAATGATTCTTAAGAACATCAAATTATATTTAAGATTCACATTTCTACTAGTGGATGGTGGCTATTTGGAAGGAGGTATGACAACTGTTTCTGGTCTAACTAGTGCATCATGGAGAGTTCCTTAGAGTATCCCACTACTCAATAGCTGAAAATGAAAAATTAGTACTATCTAACTATTGGAAAACTAACGCCTGGCCATAACAAAACTTTAATGATCATGATGTGGTCATGGTGGCTCTTCATATTCATGCAGCACAAATGACAATGACAATGAATCTAAAATGATGTAATGAAAGGGAAACACCTATTGATCCTTATGAAATACCTGATATATTGTCTCAATAGAGTGCATGGATTTTCAGGAAGCACTAGACAGAGCATTATTTCGACTCATGTATCCAGGGCATCATCGATGATTGTTTAATCCAGTAACATTTGGAGGACCAAGCTGAGTCTCTTCATCATTTGGAATTGTATATGGATCCACAAAATCAATAATATTAAGGAAAGTGTACTCTTTCTCATCATACAATGAATCTTACCGTACTTATTATATTAGGGGGTCCCCATATCTAGAGGCATGAAATTTCCAAGGGTGTAATATGGATTTTGCAATGGGGAGGGAATTTTATTTTCCCGTATGACATTATATTATACTCTTTTGAGAGGTAATAGTAAGATATGTGGATGTAGATTTAATAGTTATATGATTTATGAAAACATTAGGTGGTTCATACCGAATAAAATAGGAACACATGACACTATGGTAATGAGAAACTTCCCTATGATACAACAAATCATCATACTTATAAGACCCGTAGTTGGAGACCCATTACAATTCACTTCTACTATCATGTTTTTCATAAATACATGCCACCTCTTCCTAGGCAGAGCCTAATGAGACTATATTATTATTAAACTGGTCTTGATTCTAATCCTTGAACACATAAATTTTTTTATGGTATTTCTAAGGACCCTGTGATAAGTTATATTGGTAGGGTGATAAATGGGATGATACTCCTAGGTAATTATAAATTTGGGAAGCTTTCGAATCTCCTGATCAATGAAACAATGGAAATAATTGGGAACCAGCTCTTTATTGAATGAATAATTCTATAATCTCATTTATAGAGATGTAATTATTGGAGAAAAGCATTGATGAGGGACCAGATAATATTATGAGACCAAAGACTGATTTTATCATCTAGGTGATAGTAGTTCATTACATTGTAGCACCTACTGACTCAATGTTTGGTGATTTTGAGCCTGAGGATGGACCTGAGGTTGTTTCCATTAGAGACATAGTGAAATAGTCTATGATGGTAAAACATATAATGGCATGAGAGCCTCTATTTGAGAAATTACATTAGTATCATCATTTTCATCTCTCCTTTCTAGAGATGGAGGTAATGGACACACCTAATTATCCTACTTCATGGATTACTCTCGGCTCTATGATCTATTCGAAATGTCTTGAAGGCCACCTAGGATGTGAAAAAGTAATTAGTGAGGGAAATAATTCAGTATTAAAATATCTTACGCACATATTCAGTAGTTTCCATTGAGTCAGCAGCATGTAGAGGGAATATGTGAGGCCCTCCCACCTAGAAAAAATTTATGCAACTCACTCTTATGGATGTTTTTTTCACTTGAAGAGGCTGGTAATACTCATATTATGTGTGGTTGAGCTGAAGTAATAGAGGAACTATTAGTGAAGATATTCCCAACCAGAGATATAACCAATAGGTAACTAGTTGTACATCATAAACACAAGATCATACAAAGTCTATATGAAACATCAAATTATGGTGGCCCTCGGCTATGATGGAGTTACCAAAATGGGTCCACACATTGATATGAAGTTGGAATTTTTTTTACAGGTCTCGCATCCCATTTTTGGAAAATACAATTGGGTTGAGAAAATTAAGGGGGGCAGGGGCCTATGTAATGCCCAGGGTTGGTGAATTATATTAACACATTGACGTGATTACAAAGAATCATGCCCCGACGTACCAATCAGTTTAGCAGTCTTGGAAAATAGATTACATATATGAACATTACATTACATTTTCTAAAATAAAACACAACATAAATAATCCATTGAGAGTGCCATTATTCCCAAAGAATAACCCAATATATCAATCATAAAACACATATTTTCATCCTGGGAAAAACAAAACATAATAATGGGGTGAGCTAAGATGCTCAGTAAAGAAAAAAAATAATTAAAAAACTATCATAAATATGCATAAACATTTAAGGAAATTTATAAGAATAACAAAAAATTATTTTATACTTAAACACCATCAAAATATGGAAAAGCTAAATCCAATAATTCCATTTACTTATTCACGTTGATATTATACTAGTCTAATAATCACATTTAATATCAATAGCTAATTTCATAATGATGGAATGCATAATGCCATCATAACTACATAGTCAAGGCCTCGTGCCAAGACTAAAAAAATATTTGGTCAAGGCCTTTTGCCAAGACACTAGTTTGACTCATGAGACCAACCGATGCATCGAAGAGCTATAGAGGGCTCCACCCGTCACTTACTAAGTACAATTCATTCCTTATACGAAATGGATGAAACATACCATAAACATTTGTATTAAAACTAGAATAACAAATTTCATTAAATTAACCATAAACCATGAATGGTAAAAAATATAACATCCATATTCAATCATATCATAACTCTTTCGATACAATATGGATGATAATATTATAGTAAACCAACCTCAATCAAGAATAATATCTAATAAAGGATGTAGACATAGGTGAAAATAATCAATAAAACTCTTTGAGATAAATATCCCTTTTTACGAAATCATTTAAAAGTCATGATTTTATAATGGAATTCATTTAAAAGTGATTTTTGAAATAAAGTGTCCCATAAAACTTTGAAACTTTTGAATGGAATTAAAATTTCAAAACATTCATGTCCATATAAATAAATCCATAAAATCATTTTTAAAGCTAGGACATTAATAAAAACAATTAGAAAAATAAATTAGTAAAACATTTAAAATGATGATCTTGATAAAGTGTCCCATCCAAAAAACCATAAAATATTTATTTTGAAAAATAAATTATGAAACATGGATATGGATGATAAAAATGTCCCAGTATATACTTACACATAAACTATCTTGGATAATAAAGAGATTGAGGAATTAACCCTTGCCTTGTACTTTCCTTTGGTCGATGGTACGTCTAACCTCTCTATATAATACCATAATATGTTGTTAAATTATACCAGAACCATATTAATATTTATTATTTCATAATTTATTCATTTATGTATTTATACTACCCTTTTAATAATAATTTCTATGTAAAAATATTATTTTGGGTAATAATCGATTTCTCTATCGTACATGTTTTAACTTGTTATTCATGATTATATCACTTATATCACGATTTAATTGATTCCAAAAAATAAAACATTATTTATGTATCATGTATATTCAAAATATAAATATATATAATAGATAAATATATTAAATGGAAAACACCATTGATGGAGACAGTAGACCGTACATATGCATAAACGATGTTCCGTTTCCATATCGTATTGAACAGAAGTATGTGAATGAGATATATGTATATATATTTATTTATTTATATTTATTTACGGTAGCTTTATTATTCCATATATTAAATACATATTAAGAATATATATTTTTATAATCATCATTGAATGGTTAACGTGGAAATGAATTTCATCGCGTCGTTGAGGCGGTTAGCCGTATGTTCACACGAGTGACTATATCATTCTATTTCTGGTAAAATCGTACATAAATGGATGGTAAATTATTTATAAAGAATAATTAATAGGTTAAATTAATTATTTAAATAAATTATACTCATTATTATATCCATCCAAGTAAAGAATTGTTGAATAACAAACCACACCATGACGAGGAGATGGTAATCCGTACGTACCCACGTATGGTAAATTTTTCACTAATAGGATGGATATAATAATAAATATTGTTTTAACATATTTATAATAACATATTAGTATGTATAAGGTACTATATTATTTATTTTATTATGCCAAAAATCAAATAATGTTTTAGTGGATGAAGAAAAGAACTTTGAAAGAGGTGATGAAGTAATTACCTCTTCTCCGAGTTCATCATTTTGATTTGAACAAAAGGGCTCGTTAGGTTGTCTTATGATCCATTTAATGCCTATATGATGAAGTAAGGTTATTTTGGAGGATATTTGAGTAGGTTTTGTCCAATACAAACAGGTTTGGTGGTTTGATTTGTAGAGAAAGGGAAGTATAGTTTTATAAGAGAGGTGGGGGTCACTTTTGGAAAAGATTGAAATATTATTTTATTATAAAATCCATTCGGTTTATAGTGGCTAAAATTGGATTTATTTAGAGGAAATGGTGGGTATGGGTAGAAGTACTCTCAAATCATAGGTTTTAGACATGTTTAGGTAACCATATTACCATATCTTTCAGAATTAACACTTAGTTAAATAGTTTAACTTATACAATGTCTTCTTGTATTTTTATATTACATTGTTAATAAAATTACTATAACATGCCTTGATAACCTAAAGGGGTTATTTAATGACATATATATCATTATATAAGTGCTTTTTCCGAAACATATATTTTTAGGAATATTATACCATTTAATAATATAGTATTTGTTCTAAAAAACCATTTAAGTCTATTTTGACCCAATTTAGTATTTGGATTTTGTGGAAGTCAAAAAAATTATTAATTCAAAAAAATACATTAAATAAAACCTAAAATATCATATTAACCTATAAAATTAGTGTAATGAATCAAAAGTCTCAATTTACTTTTATTTTGATATTTATAATATCATTTATATTAATCATTCAGTAAAAAGGTAATTAATGCCTCATCATTGTGTCATAAATAAATTTAATTATTTAATTTATAAAAATTATAAATAAAAAACCATGATGTTTGGAATAAATGTATATTTCTATATAATATTTATTGTTGAATGTATCATTTGTATAACGAAATATTAAAAATGGTTTAGATTCTAAACATTGAATTTAGCACTTCTAACTCTTCTTTAAATAAAATAATAATAAATTTCCTAATCTAATCCAAGTGGAAAAAAATGATAATATTTCATTCCAAAGTATTATTTTGGTAAAAATAAACTTATCCAATAGAATTTGGACATTTTTTTGGGAAATTATAATATCATTTTTACCTTTAATTATTGTATTTTCTTTTAACCGCTGTAAATAAAATTCAAATGTAACTATTCACAAAAAATAATTTTCAACATATTGAACCACATTTTACTTACGGATGTCAATCGTGCCTCTTGATTTTTTTTATATTCAATTCAATGAAGTGGTAAAATTCTATTTTTTTGTAAATTCTCAAATGTGCATAGAAGGTGGGTAAAAACGTAAACAAATTCAATAAAATTTTATACATGTAATCTTATTATAAATTTACTCCAATGAACTACATTGAACTAATATAGGTATTATGTATATATTTTGAATTTAAAATAAATTTAAATAAAAATATTGATTATCTAAATAATAGTCGGTTTTAAACAATAACACAATGTTTTTCACAATTCAATAAAAATATAATGTTTTCAGAAAAATAACAAAAATCCCCCATAATATAATTATTATATTCCGAATACAAAAATTATGTCTATTTTCCCAGATTAAAAACTTATGATTTGAATTAATTATTTTAAAATTAATTCCAATCCTCAAAACTAGAAAGTTAATTATTTAATAAGTAAAAACAATCAAAAGATCGGCATGTGTTTGTGGAAACTTTTAATGTAAAATTACATCCAATAACCTATATTATATTAAATGATAAAAATATAATCTAATTATACTTCAAAACCTCTAAAATTTAAAATTTAACACAATAAATAAATTTTATTAAAATATATATTTTCTGTTAAAATGTACTATTATTCATTGTTCATAAAAATATTAATGTTATCAGAAAAGTACCAAAAATTTATCCAAAAATTTTTTTTATTGTCCCACATTTAAATAAGAAATTAATTCCATTTAATTTAATATACAAAAGTATAAAATATAGGATTTAAAAAGGTTTCTCCATTAAATGGTGGGAATTGTTTTTTAAAAAAATACTTCTTTTATCAGAAAAAAGTAATTTGTTCTTATATAATGTCTAAGAAACCCATAATATAAATTATAAAATTATGTGGAGTATATAAAATTAAAAATTTTGTAGATATTACTCATAACCGATTTTTGAACGACTAGTTTGGTAAGTCGTGGTGCGCTCGATCTTCTTGTTGCGTTTATCATAAGCTATTGAATTACTTCCAAGAGACAACGTAATATGAAATCTTGAGGTATTACATTCCACCCTCTATCAATAAATCATGTCCTCACAATTTGAAATTGTCCATCTAAAATATAAGGTTCAAAATAGAAAATACCTTTGTGGAAAACCCACATCTAAAAAAGGGTTAATAAAATTTTCTTTTAATAATACGGAAAGGGAAATGAAAAAGTCACTAGAAAATTAGATATTTGAATATGAGAACATTAGTTGAAATTATAGACACTTAATTCGAGAAAACATGTAAATATTTATAGGGTGTGATTGATGTCCTCAATCACAATCAAGTGAACAATAAATAGAAAATTGAGTTCCACAAAGCAATAAATCTATGATGACTTAAAATATTATTGGTTCATCAATACATAAGGTATTTGGATAAGAAATTTTTTGTTTTAATATTCTTTCTCTAATGTTTAATTATTAATTTCATTATAAAATAAGGAAAAACTACCTGACAAATTGAGTTCCATCCATTAACTAATTTCTACCACAAACATATATTTCACACCAAAAAGATTATAGAACTCAAAAATATTCTATTAATCCAAATAATATATGGTTTAAAAAAATGAATTTATAATTCATATATCAGACCATTTAAAAAACTACATTAAAAAATCCTAGACATCATGTAGGCTAGTGGTAGGTGATGCACCTTTTTCGCCCATTGACATTGGGTTCAATTCATGCATCCTGACTGGACGCGATGGGTTGTCACCCGACCAACGGGTTGTACTTTTTAAAAAAATAAAAAAATAATCTTAAGAAATTATTTATCCTTATAAATAGTATCCAATGTAAATCCTAATCTATTCCAACCATTAGACTTATCCATCACACTTCTGTCCAAACTCACAGTCCATAATTCATATGGATGGTCGCATAATATAAATGTGTAGAGATTCGTTGTGTATTCTCTTAAAACGTGGTAATAAGATGAATTACTGGAAAACCAAATTTTAATAGGTATGTACATTCTTATTCCTTCTGTAAAACATAGAATACTATATATACTCCTTAAATCCAAAAATGTTGTAATATCCAACAATGATAGAAAAAAACCATTAAATAGTTCCAAGGTAGTCAATAATATCTAAAATAACTTATCCAAATCAATCATCTCTTATTCCAAAATCAATACCTCGTTATCAGGACCATATTAAAGTTTACCTTTCCAACAACTATGTATTTTCAAAATGTTTATCTTGATATTGAGTCAAATTTCTGGATACCACAAAATCTCAAATCCTTAATGAAATTGTACAACAATACCATCATTATATACTACATAATTATTATAATGATTACATCATTGATACAACACTCAAATGACATAATAATTTAATATCACCTTAAGAAAACTAGTCATTCCTCTTCATCTGCAGTAGTATCATAACTTAATTATTATCCAACAACATCATTTGTGGTATACTCTAATGAATAGGAAATTGATTCATGTAGTGTTGCAACTATTTGATGATGAAGCATTGTACATTTGAATGCGTTTTCTAACCACTGCAATCACGTACCTGGTGTCCTTTTTCTCCACACTTATAACAAACTCTCATTCCCTTCATGAATTTACCAAGGTGATTCTTTCCAAAGTTATCACATATGGAAAAATTCATCATTCTCTTCTTCCCATTATCCATATTTCTCTCTACCATCCTTTTCTTCTCTGTCTTCCCTTCAAAGCCATGGAACTTAGAGAATTATTTACTTATCTTATTAACACATGATGTTTCTTCATTACAAAATGAGAATACATGGGAGAGTATTTCCCTTCTAAATTTTATCTTAAGACCCTGAAAGATATGATCCTTCTAACTCTGTGGATCATGCGAATTGTTGGAGTTATAATACCTTCTACTAGGCACCATTTAAAAAATATTACATACACTAGGTTAGTTTTATGAACTACAATTCATAATTCCAAACATGTAAAATACCTAACATAAATTGAATTGTTTATGCCTATAATACATTATCATTTAATGAAATTTTTCTTTGAGGTGGTATTTACTCATAAATCCTTCAAAATGGTTTTTAATGAATATGTGAGTTCTCCTTAGCATATCCCTCGATACTGTCATAACCTAGAATACAACAAGGCACATTGTCATGTACCAGGATACCCTAGGTCAAGCCCAAAACTCCTTGTTAGAGTTTTTAAACCTAGGTACATCTGTTCTAGAGCAACCTCTACCTACTTGAATCTAGACATGGATGTATTTTTTGGAAAATTCACAAAATATCTACCTTAACAAAATTCATGGAAGTTATTTTGTACTAATATTCAATGTCTTTCTTAGGGAAATGTTTAAAAATTAGTGTTTATCTAAATCTATTTCCAATGTTTTTTCTAAAATCCCTATGATACCAGCTGTAATTCCACATCCCCAATTACATAGGTTTGATGCAATATTTTAATACATTATCATTATTAAGATGAATAAGGTCCTGAACGACTGATCATTTTGGGTGTCTTGGAAAATAGATAACATATATCAACGTTATTTTAAAATTTCTAAAATAAATCCCAATAAAAATAATCCTTTGAGAATGCCATTATTCCCCTAGCTTAATAATGTATTTCAATCATAACACACTTTTTCACATCCTCGGAAAAATAAAATATAAGAAAGGGGTGAGCTCAAATGCTCAGAAGGATAACTATATAAAGGAAACTATAATATATAAGAATAAACATTTAAGGAAATGTTTAAGTTTCAATCAAAATCCTTTTAAACATAATCATCAGCATAATTTGGAAAATATAAGTCAAATAATTCCATTTAAATATTCACTTGTATATTCTACGAGTTGAATAATCACATGTAATAACTATATCTTATTTCATAATGATGGATTATATAATATCGGACATCAAAGCCACATAGTCAAGGCCTCATCCCAAGACTAAAAATAAAAATTTTGTAAGGCATTGTGCAAAGGTGCTAGTTTGTCTCATGAGAAATACCGATTCATCAAGGAGCTATAGCGGGCTCCACCCATCACTTACTAAGTCAAATGCATTCCTCATATGAAAATGTTGAAACATAACATAAACATTTGTATTAAAAATATCAGAAGAAATGTTAGTACTATAACTCTAAACCATGAATGGTATAAAAATAGAAAATCCACATTCAAACATATTATAACTCATTAAATACAATATGGATTATTTTATTATTGTAAATCAACCTCAATCAAGAATAATATACCATAAAAGATGTTGAAATAGTAGAAAATAATCAATAAAACTATTTTATAGAAATATCCCTTTTTGGGAAATCAATTAAATGTCACGCATTTATAAATAAAGTCATTTAAAAGATATTTTTTAATAAAAGTGTTACACAATACATTGAAACATTTTGAATGAATTAAAATTATAAAACAATCATTTCCATATAAATAAATCAATAAAATCATTTTTGAAACATGGAAATTAATTAAAAATATTTAGATTAAATATTCATTAAATCATTTTAAATGTTTATCCTAATAAAGAGTCACATTAAAAAAATCATAAAATATTTATTTTGAAAATAGTGTTATGAATCATGGATATAGATGAGAAAAATTTCCCAGTAAATACTGACACATAAACAATCTCGGATAATAATGAGATTGTTGAATTAACCCTTTACATGTACATTATTTTGGTCCAGGGTATGATTAACCTCTTTTATATTGACCATAATATGTTATTAAATTATACCAAAAGCATGTTCATATTTATGATATCTGACTTTATTCATTTATCGCTTTATACTACCCATTTCATAATAATTTCTTTGTTAAAATAATATTTTGGGTAATAATGGCTTTCTCTATCGTACATGGTTTAACTTTTTATTCTTGATCGTATCAATTATATCATGATTTAATTTTTTCCATAGTATAAAAAATTATTTATGTTTTATATATATTCAGAATATAAATATGTAAAATAGATAGATATATGAAATGGAAAACACTGTTTATGGAGACGGTAGGTCGTACGTACGCATAAACATTGTTTCTGTTTTCATGTTATATTGGAATGAAGTAAGTGAATGAGGTATATATAAATAAATACATATATATATATATATATCTAGTAGAATTATTATACCATATTTTACATACTTATTTAAAATATACCAGAAAAGCTCACCCAGAGGTAAAGTCTCTGACCGTTTATTAAAATAAAGGAAATGTTCAGCAGGCAAGCATAACAAACATGATCATACAGTTAAATGTCATAGAAACCATAACTGTCACCATACTCGTTGCCATATCCATGATCGATTGCCTCATCTGCGGTAGCCGACTCCCATTTCTAGCATTCATATTGCTTCAGAATCTTTGCATACTTTCGTCTGAGATTTAATTTCTCCAAATACAAAAAATCCTAAAAAGAAATCATCCCTTTTCCTTTGCTGGTAGAAGATCTAGTAGACATAGGATTTGTCATAGATGAGTAATCTTTCCACTACTTTCTTCTTGGTGGGGTGTTCATAGCACCCTCATTCCCTGCCACAACCTTCTTTCCATACTGAACAACATCACTAAAAGAGGTTCAGACTCGGCCCTCATTCTTCTTCTCGCTGTCACATATGTCCCCCCATTTCCCAGGGGAAGACACCTTCTTGTTACTGTTATTCACACCCTACTCATGTTCAATGTGATTGTTAATGTCAATCAGTGATAGAAATTCTGGTTTCACCATAGGCTCATGATCTTCAAGCACCCCGGTCTGCATAATTCCTTCTCCAGAAATAACACCTCAAGAAATCAACCCAACCTGCATGTTACCACATTAAAACCTTAGAGAATATTCACCAACATGAGTGATTCCACAGTGATCCAATTCCTCAACACAATGGCAAGATCCCTACCCTTGCACCTAATCATTTTTTCTTCCATTTTGACCAGAAATCAGTCCCAGACCCATCACCCTACTACCATGGACCTCAACATCTTTAACAGACATCTGGCCATGAGACAACTCAAAAGAAATCAGATTTTTACCCACTTACAGTTCTTCATACATCAGAACATCAACTAAATTAATGACATCAATACTCTCCATGTGCTTTACATGATGTTTCCTCAGCCTAGGTGAGGCCCTCACCCAACCACTAGTTTCATCTGCAGAATCCCCTGCCTGTATGTTAATAACAAATCCATCCACTTCCTCATTACCCCCCGCTGGCACCATGTCTTGGCCTCTTGTCCCCCTAGTAGATTGGACTGTTTGCTTCACAACAGTCTTCAACCCTCCTGCATGAGTCACCGCAAGATCACTCTGAAGTCTTCTAAACACCTAATAAACCCTCGGGTTCATAGACTCATTTATTTCCCCCATTCATCTTCTATTCAGGGAACTAGAGCTCCTAGGACAAGGTTCTATCCAAATTCCATTACCCAGATCCTACTTCCCTTGTTGAGGTGTTAATGCCACCACCTCTGCATCCTTTGGAGGCAAAATCTCAGGCAAAACTACCCTCCTACCTCTGCAATCCTCACTCAAATTCCTGACATTAAGACACTCAGATCAGTAGTCAAACAGGATTCAAAAACAACAGTTATTTTTTATCTAAATTACTCACTGATAGAAATAAAGATCGACTTATTATAAATATATATTTTTATAATCATCGTTGAATGGTGAACATGGAAATTAATCTCATCACGTCGTGGAGACAGTAATCTGTACATACGCATGAGCGTCGAAATAATTCTATTGATGAAGAAATCATATGTAAATGGATGGTATATTATATATACAGAATCATTAACAAATTATACTTATTATTTACAACAATTATACTCATTATTATACCCAAAAAAATGATGAAGTGTTGAATAACAAACTACACCACGACGTGGAGACGATAAGCCATACATATGCACGTATGGGGACTTTGTCATTCATAGGATGGAAATAATATTTAATATGGCAATAAAATATTTATAATAAAATATTAGTATGTATACAGTACTGTATTTATTATTTTAGTGTGGAGAAAATCACAGAAGGGGGATGTGGAATAAGAAAAAAACTTTAATGAGGTGATGAAGTAATTACCTCTTCTTAGGGTTCTTCCATTTGATTTGATTAATAAGGCTATTTAGGTTGTCTTATTATCAAATTAAGGCCTCTAGGATAATGTAATGGTAGTTTTGTAAGATATTTGAGAAGGTTTGGCCCAGCCAAATGGCTTTGGAGTTATGATTTTAAGAGAATGATTAGTACCCTTTTATAAGAGAGGTTAGGGACACTTTAGGAAAAGCATGAAATAATATATTATTATAAATTTTTTTTGGGTTTAAAATGGCCTAAATTGGATTTATTTCAAGTATAAGGTGGTGATGGATTTTCATACTCTCAAACAAGAGGATTTAGACAATTTTAGGTCACTATATTAGACTTATCCTTTAGATTTAACTCTTAGTAAAATAGTATAATTTTTAAAATGACTTCTTGTATTTTTATATGACATGGTAAATAAAAATACTAACAAATTCCAAAAGAACCACAACTGGTTCAATAATGACATATTTATCAATATATAATTCCTTTGGTGGATCCTTATATTTTTTTTCAATTTTATATCATTTAATAATATAGTAATTTTTTAAACACTCATTTATGTTAATTTTGACACTATTTAGTATTTGGTTTTTGTGAAAGATTGGAAACCATGATTACAACGAACAAAATAAATTAATAAACCCTCTGATGTAATATTTATGTATAATAGTTTTTTAATTCATAAAATTTCTCAATTTAGATTCATTTTGATATTTATAATATCAATTATTTTAATCATTCATTAATAATGTAACTACTACATCATCATTGTGTCATAAATCAATTTATTTATTTAATGTCTAAAAATTATAAATAAAATCTGATGATGTAGGAAATATTTTTATATTTTTTATTAAAATCCATAGTATGATTAATCTTATCTATTACCTTATAGTAAATAGGGTTTTATTATTTAACTATGAATTTAACACTTTAACCTCTTCTTTAAATAAATAATAATAAATGACCTAATCTAATCCAACTGAACCAAAAGGATCATATTTTATTCCTATGGTTTATTTTTCTAGAAATAAAATAGTTCAATTGAATGAATACAATGGTTATGGTATGTATAATAACATTTCGACCTTTAATTAACCTATTTACTTTTAATGGTGGTAAATAAAATTCAAAAGTTATTATATAACCGAAATTATTTTCATCTTATTAAATCATATTTTACCTAATTATTTCAATCGTATCTCTAAGATTTTGGAAATTTAATTCACAAAAGTGGTAAAATTACGTTTTATTCAAATTTGCAAGTGTGCCTAGAAGGTGGGTAAAAGACGTTAAAAATTTCAATAAAATATTATACACCTAATATTATTCTAATATGACTCCACGGAATTATATTGAACTAATATAGGAATTCTGTATCTATTTGTACTTTAAAATAAATCTAAATAAAAATAATAATTATTTAAATAAAAGTAGGTTTTGAACAATAAAGCTGTGTTTTTCACTATTCACTAAAAATTGAATATTTTCATAAAAATACCAAAAATTACCCTTAAGATAATTTTTATATTCTTAATACAAAAATTATATCTATTTTACCAAATTCCAGACATATAATTTGCATTAATTATTTTAAAATTAATTCTCGTTGTCAAAACTAGAAAGCAGGGTTTTAATAAGTAAAAACTATCAAATGATTTACATGTGTTCATGTACAATTTAAATGTAAAATTACATACAATTTCCCACATTATATTAAATGATAAAAATATAATCTAATTATAATTTAATACCATTCAAATTCATAATTTAACCCTATAAATTATTTCAATTAAAAAAGATGTTTTCAATTAAAATTTAGTATTTTTCACTATTCATAAAAAAAAGAAAGTTATCGTAAAAGTACAAAAAATTTATCCAAGATTCATTTTTATGTCCTTATTTTAATAAATAATTTAATTTCATTAAATTCAATATACAAATTGGTCAAATATTGTATTTTAATAAGGTTCTCCATTAAATGACGGTAAAATTAAATGTTTTGAAAAATAATTATTTTCTCTGAAAAAATTAATTTGATCATTTATTATACCTATGAAACTGATAATCTGGATTCTATAATTATATGGTGTATATAAAATTAAAAATGTATTTAACACTATTCATAACATTGTTTTGAACTGCTAGTTTTGTATGTCGTGGTGTGCTCGAACTTGTGGTGGTGTGTATGGTAAGCAATTGAATTAATTTAAAGTGATACCATACTATAACTTCTTGGGGATGTTATATCCTTCATGTCATCCACCCATGCCAGATACAACATTTAATCAGGTAATATTTTCAACTATCGTGTCACAATGGCCTCTATGAGGGATATGAGAGTGGCCATCCAATCTACCTGACGTGGACTCTATTCTGAGAAATGATTCACTATCTACAGTTCATTGGAAGGTTCATTAACATGATAAGTGGGCTCAGTGACTCTTGGAAAATCTAGATAATCCTATAGAGCTATTGGATGAATAAAATGTGCAGATGCTGGAAAACAAACCTATACAGGGTCTCAAGGAGGGTTCTTATAACGAACCATACTTTACATACATTGTTAATACTTCGAAATTGAAGTACACTTATTACAACATATGAAAAAACCACAAAGGACCGTATAGGCATAGTGTCTTTAGAAACTGGGAAACATAAACAACTGGTTCATAAATCTTCTACAGTGTATCCCATTTATTTCATCATATCTAGGGTACCTTTTAGCATATTCTACTTAATATCCATCTTCCTGACCTGGGGAAAAGAAAACATAAAAGGGTGAGCTCAAATGCTCAGCAAGGGCAAATAAAGGAAATAAAAATCATATCATATCTTTTTGAAAATCAAAACCTGCAAAAGAGATCATAATATCTTAACATGGAATAAATCATAGAAGTGAAAATGAGATACCCATAATCATAACATAAAACTTGAAACTTTGTGGCATGCACACATAATCATGGAAAATCATTTCTTGTTAGTCATGACTCATTTCCAAGACTATCTTAGTGGACAAAGCCCCTTTCTGAACCGAGTTCACTCCTCGTTTCAGTCCTGTATCACTGAACCGAAATAACCTTCCGTTCCAGCCATGTCTATCTCATGAGATATAAAATATTTACCCAATGCATTGGAGGGAGATATAGGTCCCACCCATCTTATAATGAATCCTTTCTTATGTGTTCCACATAATCATAAAACATACATCATCGCATAACACATGTAACAAAAATGGGATTCTTGAAACATCATGACATCATAAATCAATTCATATAAGATAAAGGAATTCATAAACATAATTCCATCACAACATAGTCAAATCAATGTAAAAATATGGATAGAAACAGAACCCTTTATTATCTTAGATGGAAAATAATTTTGATAAAACACTTGAATTGAATTCTTGAGGAAAATATCCTTTCTTCTTCAAAATCAATTTCTTTTCACAAAACATCATGCAATTTTAAGAGAAAGATATTTTATTGAAAATAGTCATGAAATATTTTAGAGGAAGCTTCATGAAAATAAGGCTTTATAAAATAGTAGAAATCCGTTCGTGCCGTATAAGTTAAAAAAACATTCTTCGTACTTTTGTCGGAAAAGTCAAAAAGTACCTCGTACGAAAAAAACAAAAGATTCCTTTCATATTCTTTACTAAAAACTCACCTAAGGGTAAAATTGGATTTAAACTATTGTAAGTGGATGGAAACAATATTACATATTGAGGGAACATGGATGTGGATGATAAAATACACCCCAGTAAATACTTACGAATAAACAATCTCGGATAAAAATGAGATTGCGGTATTTTCCCTTACCTTAGGTCTGATTTTCTTTGTTCGTGTCCGAAGCTCATGTATAATGGTTTAAATAATGTTATTGACTTATTCCAGAATCATACATATTGATATGAGATCATATATGGTCATATTATTAGCTTCTTGTTAGTAATATTTCATTGTTACTTGTTACTCGGCTCTTTATAACTTTTTGTTCTTATGCGTGTTTTGTCGAATAAATTCTTATTCTTATCTTTAGGTTATAGATAATTCATTTCCAGAATGGTATTAGTGTAGTATATACCATATTCATTCATTCAATTCATTTATATAATCATTATGAAATGAAGATCATGTAGAACGAGTCGCATCACATCGTGGAGACGGTATTCCGTACGTACGCACGAGTGATGATATCGTTCCTATGATCGTGGAATTGTATTGGAGTATATATATATTATTTAAGTATCAATATTACTTCATAATAATCATATATAGTTACTCATTACACCATTATACCCATCCTTGTAAGGTGATGGTGGAAAAAAGATTACACCACGGCGTGGAGACGGTATTCCGTACGTACGCACGCGCGGTGATTTCATTTTTCCGTAGGATGGATAGAAGGTGAATTAGGGTTGTTTAATATTTATAATAACATATCAGTATGTAAGTAATACTGATGTTATTACTTTATCATGAAACAACTAAAGAAGAATAAGTTGAAGAAGAAAGAAATTGAAAAGATCGGTAATGGATATTACCTCTTCTTTGGAACGCCTCTTTGAATCCTCCACTTAAGGAACTAAGATTGGTCTTTGGAGAAGACCAGGACCTCTAGGATTATTCTAGGGAAGTGGAGAGGAGAAAATGGCAGGGGTTGGCCGAGCTTGAGTGCTCAAATTGGTGTGAGGAGGAGGGGGAGGAGGTGCCCTTTTATAAGGGAGGAGAAGGGCACCTTAGGAATATCTCAAAATATTATTTTATATTAAAGTCAAAATCGGTTTATAATGGTTCCAAAGGGTCTTATTTCGAAGATAAGGTGGGGATGGGTCGAAATCCTATCAACCAATAAGATTTAGACAAGTTTATGGTATTATTTTAACCTTATCAATTAGATTTAACTCTAAGTTAATTAATTTAACTTTTACCGTGTCTTTTTGTTTTCTTTCACTATATGGTTAATACACTTACTATAACATGCCAAACGAACCCCGAATTGTTTATTATTAATATATATATCCTTATCTAAGTCATTTGGCCTAACCTTAGGTTTTTAGGAATAAAATAACAATTAATAATATAATATTTGATTTAAAAACTATTTTGTGTCAATTTTGACACTATTTGATATATGATTTTTGTGAAAGTCATATCAGAATTATATGTTCTAACCATGTTGATTAAATCAACACTAATATTTCATCGTAACCTAGAAAATTAGTGGAATTCATAAAAAGTCTTAAATTACATTTATTTTGGTATTTATATTATCAATTATGTCAATATTTCATTAATAAGATAATTATTGCATCATCTTTGTGTCATAAATAAATTAACTTATTTGATGTCTAAAAATTACATATAAAATACCATCATGTAGGAAATCTTTTAGATTTCTAATGAATATTTACAATCGAATTTATCTTATTTATAACCCCATATTAAAAATGATTTACATATTAAACTTTAAATTTAACTATTTTAACCCTTCTTTAAATAAATTAATAATAAATGTCCTAATCTAATCCAAGTGGGCCTAAATGGTGATATTTTATTCCTAAGTTTGTTTTTGGTCGAATTACACTTGTCCAATAGAATTAGGACATGTGTTAGGGTAATATTAATATCATATTTACCCTTAGTTAACCGCGGTAAAAAAAGGTAAAAAGTTACTATTCACCAAAAAATTATTTTCATCTCATTGAACCACATTTTAGTCCTTGATATTAACCGTGTCTCTCGAATTTTCGAAATTCCATTCACAGAAGCGGTAAAATTAAGTTTTATGCAAAATTCAGTTTTTTAACCTACCACTTAGTGGTTTCACTATTCATCAAAAATTGAAAGTTTTCAGAAAAATACCAAAATTTCACCCTAGGCTAATTTCGATATTCTGAGTCCAAAAATGAAGTCCATTTTGAAAAATAAAATTTATAAAATTTCAAAAAGTGGTTATTACTATTCATAACGGCTAGTTTTAATAGCATATTGTTGTTTAGTGAAACTCGGTATTGCGTACGACGCAAGCTATCGAGGAAGGTCGCGATTGCGTGTAAAGAAAGCAAAGAAAGTGTTGTGTAGAAAAAGATTCCTTTGATGATTTATATAACATAAAAGTCTCGGGTGTTACATTCTACCCCCCTTAAAAATAATTTCGCCCTCGAAATTCGTCACTTTGTTACAAACAGATGAGGATACTTCTCCCTCATCATATCCTCGAGCTCCCATGTAGCTTCTTCAAGTTGGTGGTTCCTCCATAAAACCTTCACTAAGTGAGTGGTCTTGTTTCGTAGGACTTTTTCGCTACGATCCAGAATCTCTATCGGTTGTTCTTCATAAGAAAGATCTTGCTCCAGCGGTACAACTTCTGAGCTGAGTACATGTGAAGGATCTGGTATGTACTTTCTCAGGAGAGATACATGGAACACATCGTGAACTTAAGAGAGATTCGGTGGAAGCGCCAATCGGTAAGCTACCTTCCCAACACGATCCAGTATTTCGAAAGGACCGATATATCTAGGGCTCAACTTCCCCTTCTTTTCAAATCTCATAACCCTCTTCTAGGGAGATATTTGTAAGAACACTTTATCGCCCACTTCAAACTCTAGGTCTTTTCTTCGGTTGTCGGCATAACTTTTCTGTCGACTCTGAGCTGCTCTTATGTGTTGTTGAATAGATCTGACCTTTTCTGCCATTTCATCAACGAGATCAGGTCCTAATAGCTTTCTTTCCCCAACTTCATCCCAGCAAGTTGGAGTCCTGCATTTCTTTCCATAGAGAGCTTCATAAGGAGCCATCTGAATACTGGAGTGAAAGATATTATTATAAGAAAATTACACCAAAGGTAGGTGTTGATCCCAACCTCCTTTGAAATCCATAGAGCAAGCTCTCAACATATCTTCTAGGGTTTGAATTGTTCTCTCAGACTGACCGTCTGTCTGGGGATGATAAGCAGTGCTGAAACTCAACTCTGTATCCAGAGTATGCTGAAGACTTCGCCAGAACTTCGAGGTAAATCTCGGATCTCGATTAGATATAATAGAAAGTGGTACTCCATGCAATCTTACCACTTCCTTTACATATATCCTGGCAAGCTGATCTAGAGAGAAATCCTCTCTAATAGCAATGAAGTGTGCAGACTTTGTAAGACGATCAACTATGACCCAGATAGCATTATTGCCTTTGGATGTTTTAGGAAGTCCTGTGACAAAGTCCATAGTGATGTTTTCCCATTTCCATTCGGGTATGTGTAATGGTTGTAACATCCCCTTAGACTTCTGTCTCTCAGCTTTAACAAGTTGACAAACCAAGCATCGAGAGACATATTCAGCAACATCTCTTTTCATGCCATCCCACCAGAAGTACTCTTTCAGGTCCCTATACATCTTCATGCTTCCAGGATGAATAGAGAATGATGAACTATGAGCCTCATCCAGCAGCTCATTCTTTAATTCGGGGATGGGAGGAACGCAAACCCGATTCCTGAACTTTATTATCCCATCACAATCAAGGTTGAATTCAGGAACATTTCTCACCTTCTTTTGTAACTCGACATCTTCTTTTTGTGCCTCTTTAATCTTCACATGTATAGATGGTTGAACATTCATTTGAGAAAGATAAGATTTTTCCCCTTCCATTATAATTCCAAGATCCATCCTTTGTAAATCCATAAATATTGGATCTTTTGTGATCCTCATCATGGATAAACTAGCATGGTCTTGTCGACTTAATGCATCTGCCACCTTGTTTGCTTTCCCAGGGTGGTAATGGATTGAGCAGTCATAATCCTTAATCAGCTCCAACCATCTTCTTTGACGCATATTCAGCTCCTTTTGTGTGAAAATATACTTTAAACTTTTATGATCAGTATAAATATCACACCTTTCACCATAAAGGTAATGCCTCCAAATCTTTAATGCAAAGATTACCGCAGCCAACTCCAAATCATGTGTTGGGTAATTTTGCTCATGGATTTTCAACTGTCGTGAGGCATAATCTATCACCATATCATTTTGCATAAGAACACACCCCAATCCCTTCTTGGATGCATCACTGTAGATCACAAACCTTTCTCCACTACAAGGCAGTGTGAGCACAGGTGCACTGGATAACCTTCTTTTCAACTCCTTGAAATTCTCTTCACATTCCTCTGTCCAGAGAAACTTAACTCCTTTCCGAGTCAACATGGTGATTGGATTAGATAATCGTGAAAAATCTTTTACAAAACGTCGATAATATCCAGCCAAACCAAGAAAACATCGGATCTCAGTTACTGTTGTTGGTCTTGGCCATCTTTCGATAACCTCTGTTTTTACTGGATCCACAGATATCCCCTCTTTTGAGATTATGTGACCCAAAAATGCAACTTTTTGAAGCCAAAATTCACACTTGGTAAATTTGGAATAAAGCTTCTCCTTTCTCAGGGTCTTCAATATAATTCTCAAGTGATCTTCATGCTCTTCCTTGCTCTTTGAATAGACAAGAATATCGTCTATAAAGACTACCACAAATTGATCAAGATAGTCTCTAAAGACTCTATTCATTAGATCCATGAAGATAACAGGGGCATTAGTAAGACCAAATGGCATCACTATAAATTCATAGTGTCCATACCTTGTACGGAAAGCCGTCTTTGGTATATCCTCCCTTTTGACCCTTAATTGATGATACCCTGAACGGAGATCAATCTTGGAAAAGTATTGAGCTCCGCGTAGTTGGTCAAATAAGTCATCAATGCGTGGGAGAGGATATTTGTTCTTGATAGTGATCTTGTTAAGTTCTCGATAATCAATGTAGAGTCTCATTGATCCATCTTTCTTCTTTACAAATAGAACAGGTGCTCCCCAAGGTGACGCACTAGGGCGTATGAATCCCTTATCAAGATTCTCTTGGAGTTGCTTCTTCAATTCCTGCAACTCAATTGGGGCCATTCTATAAGGTGTCTTTGAAATAGGCAAAGCACCCGGTACGAGTTCTATTGAAAACTCAACTTCACGATTTGGTGGAAGACCCGGTAATTCCTCCGGAAAGACATCATCAAACTCCCGTACAATGGGCATATTCTTAATCGTGAGTTTCTCACCAACCATTTGAGATAAATAACCTTCATTTAGGGGAATCAAGACCCATAAGATGGAAGAAATTTCCACTGGAAGGTTATATTCATCCTTGCATCGATAAACGATCGTAGATTGATCTGGAATATGAAATGTGACTTTCCTTCTTTGGCAATCGATATGAGCTCCATGTAGAGAAAGCCAATCCATGCCAAGAATCACATCAAATTCCACTAAAGGGAGGATCACAAAATTTGCAGGAAGCACTTTCCCACAAACTTCGATCGGAGAAGAATTATAAACTTTTGATGCGATTGATGTGCCATTAGGTGTTGTCACAGCTAACTCAACAACTAATTGTTGAGGTAATACGGTGATACCCTTAGAAAAGTCTTCAGAAATAAAAGAGTGGGTGGATCCAGAATCAAATAAAACATTTGCTACTTTAGAGTGGATGGTAAGTGTACCTTTCACCACATCGTTATCGTACTCCACATCGCTGATAGAAATTGCATGTGACTTTCCTTTGTCTTTATCCTTAAGAGTTTGTTGACGTCGACCATCATCATCAAACCTTGGATTTGGGCATTGATTGGCATAATGCCCCATCTCCTTGCACTTGAAACATTGAAGTGTAGTAGGTTCATTCTGTGTATCCCTTCCTTTGTTTGCGTCATTAGACATCTTCTTCCCATTATCACGGCATTCAAATGCCCGATGACCTTCTTTTCCACATTTAAAACATTTACTTGTCCCTTTAAGACAACTCCCTCCATGTTTCTTTCCACACTTTGAGCATAAGGAAAAGCTCATCTTCTTTTCTGTGTGCTCTTTAGATTTTTCTTTGAATTCCATCTTCCTCTTCTTATCAAACCCATGTGACTGATGGGTTACTCCAATCTCCATCTCAACTTTGAGAGCACATCGAATGATTTCCTCATAGCTATTGAAGTCCCTTATGGCTAACGCCCTTCGAAGACTTGGTTTTAAGCCACTAAAGAATCGATCGATCTTACTCTCAGGTTGGATAATAATACCAGAAGCGTACCTTGCCAGTCTTGTAAAATTTGCTTCATAGGTACCAACAGATTCATCATCCCTTTGCTTCAGTTCAAGAAACTCTTTCTCTATCTTTGTTCGGAGAATACGAGGGAAGTACTTATTGAATAATAAGTTCTTGAACTCGTCCCATTCTGTAGACTCAATTTCATCCCTTTGCCTCGTATTCTTAACAAGATTCCACCATTGATCAGCATCTCCTTCCAAACGATACACTACTAGGATGACTTTATCATGTTCAGAACATTGAAGAACTGAAAATATCTCTTCAGTAGTACTAATCCATTGTTCAGCAACTAATGGATCAGTAGACCCGCTGAAAGAAGGTGGACGCTGCCTCATGAAGGATTCAACAGAATGTTGCTCCCTCCTTTGCTCGTTTGGAAATCCTGCATGATTCATAGCTTGAGAAAGTTGTGTGAGAATGGCTACAAGATTTTGCATTCCAGCTCCCATATCGTTTGTTTGCTCAGGGGGACAATCATTGCATTGCCCATCGCATTCCGCATTAACACGGTTCCTTCGGGTTCCAGCCATTGACTAAAACCAAGAAGAATAGTGTGAGCAACACTAATTATAATAGGAAACCACATAATTCAAGAATAAAATTTTCATGCTTATGGTCTTATCCTAGGTTATTCAAGGCCATTTCTAAAACACTAAGATTGTGTACTATGCTTAGACTTATCCTTAGGGTTCTTACTAAGGCTTTCACATCCTAGTTTCCAAAGGTTGACTATACCTTTCCTCTGATACCAACTATAACGACCCATACTTTACATACATTGTTAATACTTCAAAATTGAAGTACACTTATTACAACATATGACAAAACCACAAAGGACCGTATAGGTATAGTGTCTTTAGAAACTGGGAAACATAAACAACTGGTTCATAAATCTTCTACAGTGTCTCCCATTTATTTCATCATATCTAGGGTCCCTTTTAGCATATTCTACTTAATATCCATCTTCCTGACCTGGGGAAAAGAAAACATAAAAGGGTGAGCTCAAATGCTCAGTAAGGGCAAATAAAGGAAATAAAAATCATATCATATCTTTTTGAAAATCAAAACCTGCAAAAGAGATCATAATATATTAACATGGAATAAATCATAGAAGTGAAAATGAGATCCCCATAATCATAACATAAAACTTGGAAATTTGTGGAATGCACACATAATCATGGAAAATCATTTCTTGTTAGTCATGACTCATTGCCAAGACTATCTTAGTGGACAAAGCCCCTTTCTGAACCGAGTTCACTCCTCGTTTCAGTCCTGTATCACTGAACCGAAATAACCTTCTGTTCCAGCCATGTCTATCTCATGAGATATAAAATCATTACCCAATGCATTGGAGGGAGATATAGGTCCCACCCATCTTATAATGAATCCTTTCTTATGTGTGCCACATAATCATAAAACATACATCATCGCATAACACATGTAACAAAAATGGGATTCTTGAAACATCATGACATCATAAATCAATTCATATAAGATAAAGGAATTCATAAACATAATTCCATCAAAACATAGTCAAATCAATGTAAAAATATGGATAGAAATAGAACCCTTTATTATCTTAGATGGAAAATAATTTTGATAAAACACTTGAATTGAATTCTTGAGGAAAATATCCTTTTTTCTTCAAAATCAATTTCTTTTCACAAAACATCATGCAATTTTAAAAGAAAGATATTTTATTGAAAATAGTCATGAAATCTTTTAGAGGAAGCTTCATGATAATAAAGCTTTATAAAATAGTAGAAATCCGTTCGTTCCGTATAAGTTAAAAAAAACATTCTTCGTACTTTTGTCGGAAAAGTCAAAAAGTACCTCGTACGAAAAAAAACAAAAGATTCCTTTCATATTCTTTACTAAAAACTCACCTAAGGGTAAAATTGGATTTAAACTATTGTAAGTGGATGGAAACAATATTACATATTGAGGGAACATGGATGTGGATAATAAAATACACCCCAGTAAATACTTACGAATAAACAATCTCGGATAAAAATGAGATTGTGGTATTTTCCCTTACCTTAGGTCCAATTTGCTTTGTTCGTGTCCGAAGCTCCTGTATAATGGTTTAAATAATGTTATTGACTTATTCCAGAATCATACATATTGATATGAGATCATATATGGTCATATTATTATCTTCTTGTTAGTAATATTTCATTGTTACTTGTTACTCGGGTCTTTATAACTTTTTGTTCTTATGCGTGTTTTGTCGAATAAATTCTTATTCTTATCTTTAGGTTATAGATAATTCATTTCCAGAATGGTATTAGTGTAGTATATACCATATTCATTCATTCAATTCATTTATATAATCATTATGAAATGAAGATCATGTAGAACGAGTCGCATCACATCGTGGAGACGGTATTCCGTACGTACGCACAAGTGATGATATCGTTCCTATGATCGTGGAATTGTATTGGAGTATATATATATTATTTAAGTATCAATATTACTTCATAATAATCATATATAGTTACTCATTACACCATTATACCCATCCTTGTAAGGTGATGGTGGAAAATAGATTACACCACGGCGTGGAGACGGTATTCCGTACGTACGCACGCGCGGTGATTTCATTTTTCCGTAGGATGGATAGAAGGTGAATTAGGGTTGTTTCATATTTATAATAACATATCATTATGTAAGTAATACTGATATTATTACTTTATCATGAAACAACTAAAGAAGAAGAAGTTGAAGAAGAAAGAAATTGAAAAGATCGGTAATGGATATTACCTCTTCTTTGGAACGCCTCTTTGAATCCTCCACTTAAGGAACTAAGATTGGTCTTTGGAGAAGACCAGGAACTCTAGGATTATTCTAGGGAAGTGGAGAGGAGAAAATGGCAGGGGTTGGCCGAGCTTGAGTGCTCAAATTGGTGTGAGGAGGAGGGGGAGGAGGTGCCCTTTTATAAGGGAGGAGAGGGGCACCTTAGGAATATCTCAAAATATTATTTTATATTAAAGTAAAAATCGGTTTATAATGGTTCCAAAGGGTCTTATTTCGAAGATAAGGTGGGGATGGGTCGAAATCCTATCAACCAATAAGATTTAGACAAGTTTAGGGTATTATTTTAACCTTATCAATTAGATTTAACTCTAAGTTAATTAATTTAACTTTTACCGTGTCTTTTTGTTTTCTTTCACTATATGGTTAATACACTTACTATAACATGCCAAACGAACCCCAAATTGTTTATTATTAATATATATATATCCTTATCTATGTCATTTGGCCGAACCTTAGGTTTTTAGGAATAAAATAACAATTAATAATATAATATTTGATTTAAAAACTATTTTGTGTCATTTTTGACACTATTTGATATATGATTTTTGTGAAAGTCATATCAGAATTATATGTTCGAACCAAGTTGATTAAATCAACACTAATATATCACAGTAATCTATAAAATTATTGGAATTCATAAAAAGTCTTAAATTACATTTATTTTGGTATTTATATTATCAATTATGTCAATATTTCATTAATAAGATAATTATTGCATCATCTTTGTGTCATAAATAAATTAAATTATTTGATGTCTAAAAATTACAAATAAAATACCATCATGTAGGAAATCTTTTTATCTTTCTAATTAATATTTACAATCGAATTTATCTTATGTATAACCCCATATTAAAAATGATTTACTTATTAAACTTTAAATTTAACTATTTTAACCCTTCTTTAAATAAATTAATAATAAATGTCCTAATCTAATCCAAGTGGGCCTAAATGGTGATATTTTATTCCTAAGTTTGTTTTTGGTCGAATTACACTTGTCCAATAGAATTAGGACATGTTTTAGGGTAATATTAATATCATATTTACCCTTAATTAACCGCGGTAAAAAAAGGTAAAAAGTTACTATTCACCAAAAAAATTATTTTCATCTCATTGAACCACATTTTAGTCCTTGATATTAACCGCGTCTCTCGGATTTTCGAAATTCCATTCACAGAAGCGGTAAAATTATGTTTTATGCAAAATTCAGTTTTTTAACCTACCACTTTGTGGTTTCACTATTCATCAAAAATTGAAAGTTTTCAGAAAAATACCAAAATTTCACCCTAGGCTAATTTCGATATTCTGAGTCCAAAAATGAAGTCCATTTTGAAAAATAAAATTTATAAAATTTCAAAAAGTGGTTATTACTATTCATAACGGCTAGTTTTAATAGCATATTGTTGTTTAGTGAAACTCGGTATTGCGTACGACGCAAGCTATCAAGGAAGGTCGCGATTGCGTGTAAAGAAAGCCAAGCAAGTGTTGTGTAGAAAAAGATTCCTTTGATGATTTATATAACATAAAAGTCTCGGGTGTTATAGTTCTCATGTAGCCCAGTTGGATTTGGTGATAAATATTGTGTTATATTTCTATAGGCTCTAGTATCTACCCTACCAAGATGCATAGTATTATCCATGTTGATGGGAGGAAAATTTCCAAGGAGGACCAGTGGCATCCCATGTTGACCCAGTGGAGGAGGTACATGATCATATCGAGGGTCCCCATAATTCGGATGTCACTCGGGAAGGTTCTCATTGAGGATCTATAAAATAAACTTTCTGTTACGGAAGATTCTCGACCAATGTGGCCTTGACACGATGAGCATATTTCATCTACACTAGACCAGATGGGTCAAAGGGATTAAAGGCCTCAGTATTTCTTTTACCATTATTGGTATCTTGGCCAAGGGGAAATGAATTCTAGGGATCTTCAAGGGCAATTATCTTCCTTTTTTAGGAGTTAGTAATGCATATATGAGTGTCCACATTGTACTATGATACCCTAGGAGGCGACTCCTTTTCAAAATTCATTTCCTCGGTGTCTTTATCCTTGAGAAGATTAAGGTCATCCATGTTCACTACGACTACACCTCGCGACATATCCTCGATATCACCCGACATTTCACCATTGAGAATGATAAGACTAAATTAAAAGTCATCAGACTAAAACCATCCCCTTATATGAACATGTGGGATTTTCTCTTAAATAATTATTCATAGAATGGTGATTCTACAAACTTTTCATATGCTGAAGGTTTCGGTGATGCGTGGGTGATGTCGAGTGTTGCTCCAAAGGAAGAGTGATTTACTCAACCATGTGGCACTGATAGCCAATGTTATCATAATGATTCTCACTTATTATATTGTCCAACTGGTGGAAAAATATATTGAAATGTGTCTCTGTTAGGGCTTAGTGGAAGCAGAAAACCTCATTCTAGGTGAGAGACCCCATAATGTCAATTCCAACATTAGTGATCGACGAAAACATCTCAGAAAAATGATCGGTGTCTAGATTATCAAACACGATACTATGCCCAGAAGCAGGGTCCTACTCATTGTTTCCCCACTCTGCAATTTGTGATGGATGATAAACTGGTAGCAGCATTGATATGGAATATTTTTTCATTCGACTATCTAGTGGAGAAAACATTGCATGAACTAACTAGCTGACTCTAACTGGGTCATCTTTAAGAGACAGTAGTGAACAAGTCATCATGTCCATATAGGATGGAGTATTTACCACTACCTCAAGTGAATGGAATGTGTATGGTGGTTGTGAATCTGGTGGGTTCTTATAATCTTCCATACCTCAGAATAATTCTCCATGATCTCGTGTCAAGATAGAGAATGAAACTCGTGATGATATAGATGGCTACATAGTAAGACACTAGAAGAGAGCCAAATCATCCTCCTCATTCATGTACCTCAAAAATGGATTTTAGTATCTGGTGCATCTCATCTTCTGGGATAGATAATATCACAAGTCAGGTACCATCCCCAAACTCTAATACAGAGGATCCGGGTGAAGGATCCATCATTTAGTTTCATTCCACTTCAGAATTTGAAAATAGATCTAGATGACAATTAATTTATGTGTATTAGAGTTCACCCTTCACCGGTGATAGTTCTCATTTCTTCATCCAGAAGGAATTTTAGGACATGGTAAATTTTCCTCCTAGGGAGTACCTCCATGCAGGTTGGTGTGGGAGTGGGGAGGACGTCCACATGAGGTGGTTGGAATGCGAGGAGGTCATCTGTGTTGGTTACTATTTAATGGGGGATGTCCTCAGCTGGTACTATTGTGGGACTAGGGAAGACATCTGCATTAGGTGATGACAGAGAAGGGAGAACCTATTCTTTGATAATTGAGGAAGTGGGGAGGACCTCGATGTTGGGTATAAGATCATGGAAGAACTTCACTCTAGTGAGATTAGGTTCAAGGAGAAAATGAGAATATATCAAATGGAACATGAGGTGGAACATTGTGTTTAGTATGATATATATAGGGAGGAATTATGTACTGGTGGGTTAACGCATGGGGAGGACCTCTATTTTTGGGAGTGCTGGACTGGAGAGGACCTCTGATGGAGCTGGTCAAAACATGGGGAGGACCTCCATGTTGTCTTCTTATAACTCAAGGAGGACCTCTGTACTAATCATTTGCAGAGTGGGGATGAACACTTCATTGATGGTTGTTAGAGATGAGAATAAAAACACTACATCTAATGATGAAATGAAGAGGGATTCGACATGTGTGTCCCATGAAATGGTAGGACCTTTGAATCAATTACCATAGGCATGAGGAGGACCTTCATGTTGTATGTACGTAATGTAGGGATGACCTGCACTTAATTAGGTGTTGAGGACATGTGAAGCACCTCCATAGTGAGTGTGAGAGTAGGGAATACCTCTACTTTAGATGGTGATGGTACAAGAAGGGCCTCTGTACTGGATTTCATCAACAGAAGTCATTCTATAATGACAACTGGATGGATCGATGATCAAAAGTGTCAACACAACCTACCCATGGGGTGGCTAAGGTCTTGATCC
Organism: Viscum album; assembly: GCA_963277665.1. Lineage (NCBI taxonomy): Eukaryota > Viridiplantae > Streptophyta > Magnoliopsida > Santalales > Viscaceae > Viscum > Viscum album. Next base: position 1,172,741,259 of record OY728153.1, on the reverse strand, counting down.
AGATAAGGAATTGACTTTACCTTTATCTACATTATCACGTAACTAGTAGTTTGTTTTAGTTGTGGAATAGGTCACAGTAATCATGAAAGATGAATCCCCCTTAAATACATCTTCCTGATCCTACACCCTACATTATGGCAGGTCATCCAGATTGAGGCAGAAGAACTAGGTGTGTAGGTTACCATATCTTACTAATCATTTCTGCTGTTTACGTGACTTGTTGGGAGCCTTTTATGGTCATTAATAGGTGGTATTCAGAGCTTTAATGACTCATATATCCTATACCTCTTCATTGTAGGGGAGTGAGTCATAGTAAATTTCAAGTGAGACACCCCTGAAGTGATTGGATGTTATTGTGGGGAGCAGTGTATCCCTGCCCAGCTCCTGGGGGTGGTAGTGACAGTGAGGCATAGAAGCCTCCAGGTAACAGTGGACCATGTTCCTTGTCTTAATGACACCCTCATACTCATACAATCTTATGGGGATGTCCATCACCCTCCATTGAACAATCTCTGAAGGTGAGGCGGGGCAAGGTCCCCCAATATCCATGGTCATTGATGAATTCCTAGTAGAGGTGGAATCATGTAGGACTACCACATTGTCATTCCTCCAACCTATATATATGTTGGAAGAGGTTGTTTTATTTTTCATGAATTTGGTCCTACAAAGTACGATGATTTATCCATCATTATAGAGAATTGGTAAATAATGACCAATACCATTACATATTTCAGTCTTCCATGTTTGGATAGGGAGATCAATTCGGATGATGCCGCAAAATGGAATTACCAATGATTAACCACACCAATATCTGGTGAGTTCCATGCCAGACCCACAATTTTCATGGAGGGATCTGGCACAAGATTGTTGGATCAAATAAAAATCTCTTCTGATAATGTCTCAAACATTACTAATCCCATATTATGATGAAGAGTTAACATTTCGATCACCATTTTTCAGATAAATTTATTAGGGTGTTTTATCTCCCTTTTTTCATGTTCATCAATGGTGGATTTTACCTTTCATTCCATCATTCCAATGGTGGGTTGAATTTATCTCATCTTCAGCGATGTCTTCTAATTGATCAACAAGAGATGATAGGTTTTTAGTTCCTCCTTCAATGGATTCATCCTTGAAATTCATATCCCAATCGAGGTCTCCCTTATATATTAAGTTGTTGTTAGTGAAACTCATTACCAGTGCCTTATCTTCATGGAAGCCCTTTAATTATTCTATGTATGTTTTTACTTTACATGTTTCATGTATGGGAACCAGCCTTTTGTTAGGAGTGTACTAACATTGGTAATCTATGGAATGTCAAGATACTAGAATATTAGACCGTTGTATTCTTCCTCATTAGAGGGCTTATCTAGGGCAAGAATACTCATGGAATCCCACATAGATCATAATTATATTATTATAGAGTCATGAATTTCTATGTTTCATCATGCACCCCATTTAGATAACAACATAGGCCATGATTTTAAAATCTAGTGGAGATGAAGATGTTGATCGAGATTCCTAATGAATGACGATCCAATAGGTACATCCATATGATGGAGGACCTAGATGGTTGACCAGATGGATAGATCAGAACACTAGATGAGGGAGGACCCAAGGTGGGGCATCTCAAGAAGATAATTTTTCACACCATTAAGTGATACATCCCTATAACGGAGGCATCGAGGTTTACCATTGAATTGGAGGGGACACCTATGAATATGTACCCAAGTGATGTGTTCCATAAAGAGAAATATTTCACAACATGAATGAGGATATGGACACAAAAAACGGAGGATAAGGGGGTGGACCCCAATGAAGGGACGCTAGTGTTTACCATCTTCTAGTATTGAACATTGGATAAGATTCTTACATACGCTTTATAGAAGTTATTGATAAAACCCAACGTAGTTTGTACGTGTGATTTGGGGAATACCAATGGTTAGTTTCCCATAGAAAGAGGATAAATATTATTGGGATAAATATGGATTGTGTGGGGCTTATAGATAGTTAGCTGACTGGGTGCTTCAAGCAGAAAAAGTAATGTTAAGGGAATGATCCCACTAGGATGTGGTGGCCCCGGAAAGAATCATTATAAATATGGATGATTTGTTGATGGAATGGATGTAATTTATGGATTGTGATGGGTTGATGGGGTTTCTTGGATTGATACTTAGAGAGGTTTTATACATATCCCAGTTGTTTGGGAACCAATATCCACATATTTATGGTATTCTATGTAGTTTCACATCATATGTAAAGGATGATAGTGTGCCATCTTGAATATGACAATGTTAGTCGTGACCCTGGGGGAGGTTTCCTAAATATTCCAGCTGATTGGGAATCAAGGACAACATAGATATGATGGGTTTGTTGTGGCATAAACATGGTTAGAGACCCAACAATGTGGTCTGGGTCTTACACATTGAATCTACCCTGAAGGAACCCATGAAGATGTGACCACCATGTGGTGTATGATCCTCCCTAGGGAAGGATCATGATGGGGATGGATGATGGTGGATGATAATAACTGGGTGGTGCACCCCAAGGAGGAGAGATCCAAGGACTACAAATGGTAGGGATTGAATCTTAGTGAGTCTTCCTATATACCATATTTGGTTGATAGGGATCAAAACCCATATAGTTTATATGTTTGGGTATTACACATTATTAACAACTGTAGTGGTTGAATATGGGGTTCATTGTAGGTTGGATTCCTAAAAAAATGGTTCCACAGTCAGTACTAACATCTATGCTCATGGGATTCTGGAAAATTGTGAGAAACAATAGGATGGAGTAGACCAGAAAGTCGTTTCATGAATGATGAATTCTTAATGAATGATATGGGTCTTACGTGTAGAAGTATCCTATGAAAACAAATCCCAAAGGGAGATGAATACGGTGTTGAGAGTTCTTGATGATCATACCCTCTCTGGTATTTGCATCTAGAGGATGCAAGGATGAGCAAGAGTACTTCCTCATTCAAGAATGGTCAGGGGATTACACTAGGATGGATGACTTCCCCAAGGGGAATATTTCATTCAATATGAGGAGGATCTCATTAAATGTGAGGAATATCTCAATCCCATAGAGATGAGTAGAAATGGAAAATTTTCCAAGTGGGGAACACCTTGAAAATGAAAAAAGGTGTGGATACAGTTTAATGTCATGTGCTAAGGATAATGGTACTTGTTATTTTAACATCCTGCACCATGGATGGGGAAGAAACAACCCTCAGCCCAAGGATTTACATGAATTCTACCCACCCACACATGGTGATGGTAAGGCATCATCAATGACTGACATGAGATACTTGGAGGACTGTTTAGTTGTGGGGTCTACATTAGTGTGCATATGCCAAAAATCAAGAGCCTTTAGAAAACTTATGACAAAAATCAAGAGGTAGGACAAGACTAAATGGGACACCACATGAAGGACCATGAAATCACTATGTGAAATGATGGAGGGACACAGGGAGGAGGTTCTCACAAGATGTGGGTTTAGTGTGAAAGACGGGACCAAATATGGTTTTTTGCGTACATTAAAACACATGGATCCTATGAGAAGGGGTGAACACAAGATTAGAATTTTTCATGTAAAATGATGGGGATGAGCAGAAGATATGATGGACATGGAAATGTTTTTCATTTAAGAAGGGTCTTTTGCACTCACTTACCATAGTAAAAAAGGAAATGAGGAAGGTTCAATATAGGTCCCCATAATTAAACATTACATAATATTGAGTTACCTAAATAATTCACAATAAGTATCTTTGAAGGTTTAGAGTTTTAGAGAATTAAACAATAACTATTAGACTACATCTCAAATATTAAAAACTAGACACTAATAATCTGTCCAATGATTTTCAAAACAATAAAACTCCTTAAATAAAACAATAATTCTTTTGTTTATATAAATATTCTTTAATTTTACTTTCTTATTTCCTTCCTTATACCCTGTGAAAAACATTTTAGAAACCTAGGATAAGCATAAAAAATTCAATAAGGGTTATAAAATAAGGAAAGAAAACATTAGTCCATGAATACATTCAAATTAATGAAATCACGCTTTTCAATCATAAAACATAAGCTCATTAACATACCTCATAAAATAATAATATTTTTTAATTACTCATATAAATCATAAATCATAAAGGTAAAATTTAGCATCAATACATTATTGATTTCACATCCACAAAGGGAGTTACGTTTGGAATACAAATCGCAGTATATTCCAAAAATCTCTTAGGAGAAACATTAACTTTCTCCTATGTCATGTTACCCAATGCATTGGAGAGATATCTCAGGCTCACCAACCCAGTATTTATCCTGGAACCACCCATATTTCGTTTATCATGTAACCACCTGTCAAATTTCCATGTACCATGACATAGTAATAACACTTAAAAGAAGAATAAAAGAAAGATGACATGTCCATATTTCAATCAAAAGATACCAGTTTAAGATATTGACATAATCAATTTGTTCTAAAGAATTTAAAACATTTTAAAAGAATATTTTTTAATCAATGTGTCCCATACCACATTGAAACTTTTAAAGAAATATCATTTAAAAACATTAATGTCCATATAAATAAATCTTTAATACCATTTTGAAATCATCGAAATAAATGAAAAAGATTTAAAAAAATAAATATTTAAAACATTTAAAAATTTGTTTTAGTTAAAGAGTCCCCTAACACATGATAAATAATTGAATAAAAATAATTACAGAATAACATGAAACAATGCTTATATAATTAGGAGAATAAAGAGATTCATGATTTAATATTTTAAAATGTAATATTTAAACTGTATAAAAGTTAATTGGTTCATAATGACCAATAAGTGTTAATGGAATGTAAATTGAGATGAAATCCCATACAAAGATCGTATCCTAAGATAAAGGATCAATCAAAGACATAATTATGTTTTAAAAATAAAAATACACCCAATATAAGTGGATATTTAGTGTAAAATAATAACAGGTAATTCAAACATATTCATGGAAAATGAAAACAAATGACATGGATATTGAACTCAATGAATGGAGATTGAGCTATGATGTACATTACAAAGTTTTTATAAATGACGTAATAATTTTTCAATGGGGTGATAATGTGTTGAAAAAGTATATACAAAAAAAGGAAGTGGAAATTAAATAAAAAATAAATATATTGTAATTCCACACAAAATATTGGCATAATATAATCAACGAAGTATGCGTAAAACCTAATGAGTGGAAATTGAGTTTAGAAATTCCCTTATGAAGATTCTCTAGCATAATGATGTCACATAAAAATTCAGAAAATTAGTTGGTGATAAATAAAAGGGTTTCTTATCACATTGACATAAAATTTTGTTCAATAATTATATAAAATAACCTATCCCAACATAAGAGAATACAAATTAAAATAAATTACAATAAAGAATTCTTTGACTAAAAGAGGATGGTGAAAGGTTCCATTACCATGAGTCCAACTTGTCTTGTATATTATTTATATCCCAAAAAAATAAAAATATGTTAATTTATACTTTCTTCAGAAAAATATTCATGTTTAAGATTCCATTTAAATTAGTAATTACCATATTTTAAAAATTAAATAATTATTTATGTTAATATCAATCGTTTTGTAGATATTTAGAACTTGAGTCAAAAATGAATTTGTTTTGATATAAATTGTACATTTATTCATAATTAAATAATTTGATGAATGATATTATGGACTTAAATATAATATATATCAATTATATATGTATATATAATTGTCTGTAACATTTGGATATAATAAATGAAATTCACCGTTCATGGAAACCGTAAACCGTATGTACACATGACTGGTACTTTGATTTATTTTTCATAATTAATGGTATGAATAATAAATTATACATAGGTATATTATAATTATTTTATAATATCATATTTTATATATGGTAAATATTTTCATTAACTATATACATTATATGTTTGATGAATGAAATGAATGAGTCATATCACTTTGAGGGGGTGGTAGTCTGTACATTATCAAATAAAATTATCGTATTTACACATTATGGAAAGCATAAAATTATGTTGTAAATAAAAATACAGAATCATAGAGAAAATAATAATATCATATATATATATATATAATTACATCAAAATGGACACCATGATAGGTGGTAAGGAAAAATTGATCAATCATCATTTCAGGAGGCAGTAGTTCACCATTCACAGAAACAATATGTTTGAATCCATTAGATGGTTGTGTGTGTGTATAGTTATTATAATTATCATAAGAAAATCCTTAAATGTTTAGGATAATGTTTTTATTATATAATAAATTAATATGAATAGAATTTGGAGTGTATAAGGAAGATAAAAGAAAATAACATGAGAGAAGACGTTGCCTCTAAAACAGGTAACTTCTATTGTTTTGTACAAAAAGGCTTTCTGGAATGGCCTTATATCCAAGGATTGGCTTCTAAGAAGAATGAAGGGATGCTGGGTGCTTATTTGGGATGTTTTTGGATGATGTAAGGAGCTTGCAAGGTGTTATTAAATGGGTAGAGGTGATGCCCTTTTATAAGAGGGAGGAGGGACACCATAGGGAGGTATTGAAATAATTTTTATTATAAAATGATGTTCATTTAACAAGGTCCCAAAGTTAGCTATTTACAAGATAATATCTTTTTGTGTAGAAACAATCTCATCCAATGTCCCAAAGTTAGTTATTTACAAGAGAATATCTTTTTGTGTAGAAACAATCTCATCCAATAGGGTTTACACAAGTATTGGTCACAAATTTAACCATGTCATATAGCATTAAACTATAGTTAACTAATTTACCTCTTACACTATATTCTAGTATATTCATACTACGTCGTAAATATAGTTACTATTAAATTCCAATAGAACCTAATGTGGTTATTTAATGAAATTTTAAACATTATATATGTCATTTGGCCAAATATTAGATTTTAGGACTACTATATCATTTAATAAATTTGTTTTTTTAAATACTCATATATGTCAATATTATACTATTCATATCATGACTTTTTAAAAATCCATAAAATCATGATTATTTCAAAAATACATCATCAATTCAAAGATAAAAATTCATACACGAACATTAAATTTTTAAATGTCCTTAAATGGCTTAAAATAAAATTATTTTAATATTTATAATCTTATTTATTTAAAACATTCATTGATAAGGTAATCACTACATCATCATTTTTTCATTATTAAATTTATGTATGTGATGTATGAAAATTATAACCAAAATACCATGATGTATTAAATATTTTTATATTTATAATTAATATTTATATTCAATGAAATGAATTATATATCCATATATAAAAATTATTTTAGTAAAAGATACATGTTTATGTTAGATTTCTCTTTACATTAAATTAACTAATATAACATGTCATTATCACTCCAATGTGGATCTATGGGGTCCAAAAATAGAGGCATGGACGAACATGGTTGGAAATATATTATAAAATAGGATTGGAATACATTTTATGTAACACCCCAAGATTTCATAGTACGTTATTTTTTCAAAATAATTCAATAACGTACACTACACGCAACACCGAGTTCAAGTGCAACATGACTTTCCAAACTAGCTGATCAAAAGCGGGTATGAATAGTATTAATAGAATATTGATTTTTATATAAAACATATAAGTTTAGAATCATTATTATGAGTTTCATAGAAATAATTTAAGGACAAATTCAATTTTTCGGATAAAAGAAGTATTTTTAAAAAAATGCAATTTTACAAACTCTAAATGGAGAACACTTTTTAAATCCAATATTCGAAACATTTATATATTAAATTTGAAAAAATCAAATAATTCATCAGGATCTAGACTTAATAATTTAGATTCAATAAATTTTTGGTGTTTTTCTAGTAACTTTCATATCTGGGTGAATAGTGAAAAATAAAATATTTTAACCGAAAACGACTTGTTTAGTCAAAATAATTTTTATTGTTCAAATATACATATGAATTGTTTTGATGTATAATTAGATTATATTATTACCATTAAACCAAATGTTGGTCATTAGAAGAAATTTCACTTTGAAATTTGACATAAACTAATGTTAATCTTTTTGTATTTATTATTTCTTAAAAATACGCTTTTTGGTTTTGACAATGGGAATTAATTTTTAACTAATTAATTAAATTTCTATGTTTTTAATTTGGTAAAATAGACTTCATTTTTGAAATCACAATATAAAAATTTTCCTAGGGTTAAATTTTTGTATGTTTCTGAAAACTTTTGATTTTTGATGAATAGTGAAAAACACTGAGTTATAGTTTAAACCAGAATTTTTATTTAAATAATTATTTAATTTATTTAAATTTAATTTAGGTCAAAATATATACATAATTCCTATGTAATTTCAATTTAATTCATTGGGGTCAGTTTATCATAATTTTAGATATATAATAATTTTATTGAACTTTTATCCATCTATTACCCACGTACTAAGAGCATTTGAAAATTTGAATAAAACATAATTTTACTTCTTCTTTTAGTTGAATTTAAAAAATATGAGAGACACAGTTGATATCATTATGTAAAATGTTGTCCAGTAAGATGAAAATAATTTTTGGTGAATAATAACTTTATAATTTTATTTTCAATGGTTAAAAATTAATAGGGCAATTAAAGGAAAAAATTATATTATTATTACCCTAACACATGTCCTAATTCTATTGGATAAGAACTTCTTTGGTACACTTAGATTAGATTAGGACATTTATTATTATTTAATTCAAAGAAGAGTTAAAAGAGTTAAAATAAAAGTTTAATAACTAAAACATTTTTAATATAGGGTTACACATAATATAAATTCGACTATAAATATTAATTAGAAAGATAAAGTGATTTCTTATATAATGGTATTTTATTTCTATTTTTTTAGACATTATATAATTTAATTTTTTAATGACACAATGATGATGTAGTAATTACCTAATTAATGAAATATTAATATAATTGATACTATAAATATCAAAATAAATTTAATTGGAAACATTTTATGAATTACACTAATTATATAGGTTATTATGACATATTAGGGTTGGTTAGATGATTTTTTATGAAGTAATAATTCTGTTATCAATTTAGCAAAAACAAAATACCAAATAGTGTCAAAATTGGCATAAAACGGGTTTTAAAACAAATATTATATTATTAATTGATATTATATTCCTCAAAATATAAGGATCAGTCAAAAGACTTATATAATGATAGGTGTATCATTAGTAAACCATTTGGGGTTCTCTTGGAAGTATATAGTATGTTTATTAACCACATAATATACAAATACAAAGAGACATGGTAAATGTCAAACTATTTAACTAAGAGTTAAATATAAAAGATAATGTTAATATAGGGACCCAAACCAGTATAAAAACTATTGGATGTGTGTTTTTCGACCCATCCCCACCATATCCTTTAAATAATACATTTTGGGGATATTAGAAATAGAAAATGATTCGATTATAAAATATTATTTCTAGCTTTTACTAAGGTCTTGTCAACCCTCTTATAAAAGGGCACTCCCCCTTCCCTAAAATTCATAACATCAAAGCCATTAGTCTCAGCCATCCTCTACCCAAATACCTTATGAAATTCCCTACCTTCATCCTAGAGGACGTCCTTTAGTTAGAAATCCAACCTAAGAAGCCCTTTTGATCAAATCAAAAGGATGAACCCGAAGAAGAGGGTAATATTTCATCACCTCTTTCATGTTCTATTCTTCTTACACATACTCTTTCTTTGTGGTTTCCATTATAAAATAATAACACCAATATATTCTATTTTATATGATGTTATTATAAATATGGTACAACAATATTCATTATTCTATCCATCCTTTGAATGACATGTCACCATATGTGCGTACGTACGGCTTATTTTCTCCACGTCATGGTGTAATTATTATTCAATACAGTATTTTTTGGATGGGTATAATAATGATGTTTAATTGATTTAAATAATAAATATAACATGATAATTATTCTGTATATACTATATACCATCCAATTATATATTAATTTAATATAAAAAGAATGATATTGTCGCTCGTGCGTACGTACAGATTACCATCTCCACAAACACGATGAGATTCATTCCCCATCAGAATCCATTCAAGAAAAATTTTCATTAGATGATTAAAAATAATTTTTAAATACATAATAGCATTATGAATATGAATATGATACATCCTATTCATTACAAACACTACTTATGAAACAAATCATATAATGGAAAACAAATCTGTTAACACCCGAAACGACGATAATACTAAACTATTATTAACAATGAAATATTAAAAGATAATATAGGATTTAATATTAATGTATATGATTCTTATATAATTTAATAACAATTATTTTACCATTATAAAGGAGGTTATCCAACACTTGACCAAAGAAAAGTAGAAAGTAAAGGGTTTTTATCTCACTTATAATTTCATGAGATTTCCATTGTTTGCCACATATTTATTACATGTGATGTATTATGTATTGAAATTTGATATATATTATCATGATTCTCTTTATATTCCAGGTATTTTGTGATTAATTTGGTGGTTATAAACTTTTCATCATACAACTCGATTGATTAAAATGAAGTAAGGGTTTTCATCACAGTTTTATTCCCATGAGATTCATGCTATATTGGCCACTATTTCCTTTTCTGTGGGTACTACCCCTGATATTATTCTTTTTAAAATATAATTTAATGTATGGGTATTTACATATTCATTGTATGATACTTCATACATGGGGTGTATGTTTCCTAAGTTACCAAATTGCTAAGGGAATTTCAAATTTCAATTTCCAGTCATTAGGTTTTATGCATACTTCATTGTTAATTTTACTCCATGATTATATGTGGAGTGACTATTAATTATTTGGGTAGAAATTTCCACTCACCATTATGTGGATTTACTTTTGATACACATAATCACTCCATTGATAAATTTTAAGGTCTTCGGTATGGACTTGATAAGTGTAATTTTAACTTAATCTCTATTTATTGTGTTAAACATTCAATTCCTTAGTGTTCATTTTAAAAGAATATGTGTGAATGTACTATAATTGATTAACACTGAATATCCAATCATTTTTAGTGTATTTATATTTTTAACAGATAATCATTTCATTGATTTATCCTTAACCTAAGGATATAGTATTTATAATGGATTTAATCTCAACTTACATTCCACTAAGTCATCCTTATTGTTATGCACCAATACACTTTTTTTAGGTGTATATAATGTACTTTGACATAGTATATCATGAATCCCTTTATTCTGATGATATCATTATGTTTTTATTACCTCAATTATTTACATTCATGTGTCCCTCATTTGGTTATGAACTCTAACAAAAATACCATTTTAAATGTTTTATAAATTTATTATTCTAAATCATTCTCATTAATGTCCATGTTTCAAAAATGGTATTAAGATTATATTTATATGGACATTAATTATTAAAATTCAAATTACTTTTAAAATTCTCAATGTGGTATGGGAATATTTGATTCAAAAATCTATTTTTAACAACTTCATGATAAATAAGGAGATATTTATATGTTTTCATGAAAAAGTTGGATATTTCACTCAAATATTTTTTATTATAATTTTCATCTATGTCAATATCCTTCATTATTCTCTATTGAGGTTAATCTATTACAAAACAGTCTTCCATATTGTATTGAATGAGTTATGTTAGACTGTGGATGTGGAATTTTTATACCATTCATGGTTTGTGGATAATGTGTTGACATTTTGTATGCTAGTTTTAATATGGATGTTTATGTCATGTTTCAATATTTTCATATGAGGAAACCATTAGATTTAGTAAATGAAGTGTGGATCCCACTATATCTCCTCGATGCATTGGTAGGTCTCATGAGATAAACTAGTTTCTTGGTATAAGGCCTTGACAAAATCTTATTTGTATTCTTGTCAAAAGGCGTTGATTATGTGTTTATGGAAGTCTGGCATTATGCATTCCATCATTATCAAAGTGACTACTGATATTTCATGTGATTATTTGACTAGTAGAATATCCATGTGGATATGAAAATGGAATTATTTGATTTTATCTTTTCCATATTATGCTGAAGATAATTTTAAAAAGGCTTTTGTTTTAGTATTATACACTGCCTTTAATGTTTATGCTTATTTATGAAAGGTTCTACTATAATGTCATCCTTACTGAGCATCTGATCTCACCCCTTTCTATATTCTATTTTTTCCCTATATTCCATAAGGTATATTATGACGGACCTGTAGGGATAGTCTTTGGGATCTCAGTGTTGTCGATGGAAACATTTTTGTTGTATTTTTCAATTTATTGATTTAATGTAAACCTTATGAATGTATCTAGTACTTCCAAGTCTACTAAACTAATCGTTCTTTCGAGACATGATCTTTTATGATGATGAAAATGATATCTAATAATGCATTGAATCTATGATTATGGGTCGGGGCATTACAGTTGGTCTCAGAGGAATTTTAGTAAATACCATGGAAACTAGATTTAGATAAACTCTGGTTAGAGCACATATCCCTATGATATACTTTGAGTATTAGTATAGAAGAACTTCCTAAAATTTTTGTATTGTAGTGATTATGTGAGTTTTCCTAGAAATACATCCCTGTATGGATACAAGTAGGTAGAGGTGGCTCGGGAATAGATGTACCTAGGGGTAAAACCCAGAAACACTACTTTGAGCGATACTCAAACAAGAAATTGTGCATGACAATGGGCCTTTCTACTCTCTTGGTAACAACACTCCCTGGGTATATGCTTAGGATAATTTACATTTTCTTTACAAACCGATTTGAAGTATTTTAATAAAATATGAGAATAAATGACCTTGGTTAATCCTAAGGTGTTTCAAATTGAAAATATTGTTTCATGATATTCTCTATATGATTTTATGACTACTGTTACTCACACAATGCTTTCCAGTCTTATTCAATGGATGGATTCCAAGGACTTCATCGTAATTTTGAGAATGATGTACAAGGTGGGAATAGTGGTGTAAATTAGAAACAAGATGGAATGTTGATAGGTGTAAAAGTTATCGTTTTCATGCAAAATCAGATTTCCAAAAATATGATCAACAACATATATATTAACCAACTCTTGTACTCAAAAAGGTAGAGAAAGGTGATGAATGATAAGAGTTCAAGCAGTGGAGACCATAGACAAAAGAATCCACAATTTCTATCATGTAGTAAATGTGGAAGGAGACACCCAGGAAAGTGTCTCAATGGAACAAAAAAATTCTTTATGTGTGGGAAAGAAGAACATAAAGTGAAGAATTACCGAGGAAAAATGAAGAGTACTATGGAAGAAAATAAAAATGGTCCCAAGAATCCATTTAAAGTCATTTGTCATAAATGTAGGGGACCTGTCCATTACCCGAGTGAATGACCTATTCTATAGGATATTTTCTTGGTTAAAGAAGAATCCAAGTGGAAATAAATAGTTGGAGAAATGTTTAAAATTATTAGTGCTCGTTGTTGATGGGATTACATTGGAATAATTTTCTCTTGTATTTGTAACCCTGCAGATTGACATGTGAAAATGATATTTGAGAAGAATTATCTTTTCTCTTGTAGATATAGTTATAAATAACCATTTGGTTTTATATGATCATTGGGTTTAGGGAATTTACAATTTTTTATAATTTGGGATAAAAATGCAAGGTATGAGATAACATTTGTGGTTGTATTATGTTATGTTTATTTTTAGGAATTTTACTCATTTAGGTAACGTTATAAAATAAAGTTTTTGAAAAAGGACAACATGTAGACTGTGTGACAAACTGTCACATCAGACAAAGCTGTGGAAATCGAACCCACAACCACATTGTGATTGGGATTTTTTATCACCTACCACTAGACTATGTGAAGTTTCGGGTTAGTGTGACTAATTATTTTTAGTTAAATGATTTTATTTATCAATAATAAGTTGATTTGGGATTTAATGTCTTATCAAATGAATACCCTTAGTATAGGAAAATGATTAGGTGATTAATTGATAAATATTATTTTGGAAGATGTTTTCTTTGATGGGAACATTATATGCCCAAATAAAATAGAATACTATGTTATTTAATTTGAGTAGTAATGGTGGATTTTTATCTATGTTTTTATTATGGATTTATATTGATTTTGGTTATTTATGGAAATGATTAATCTATAATATAGAATATTTGATTAGGTTAATTACTTTTATGTATGTGACTTTAAGAGTTGTTGATGTAATTTGAAGATACAATTTATCATGGAAGACTGCATAACCAAATTCTACTATGTTTTTGGGTTTCAATAATAGTTTGGATTATATTGAAGGATTTTAAGGACAATTTTTTATGAATTGTATTTATCTAACATTGAGGTATTGTAGGTTTAATTTTAGAAAGTAAGATTAGTGTTTCTTTCTCTAAAGAAATATCCTTTTGGGGATCATCTAATATTGTACTAACTATTTTGGTTTTGATTAATCTCTAAAGACCAGGTAAATATATAGTTTATCCTTTGTGAATCATGTGATTATCTAGACGTTGATTATAGCTCTTACGGTGTGACCAAGTCATCTTGAATACTCCTCATTTATAAAAATGAGTTAGTGGTAGAAATTTATTGAAGAATGAAACTCTACATAAAAAGTATGTATATATCTTTATGTCCTTAGTCAATCTCAAAAATAGATTCCTCATCTTTATAAAATGTAACTTAAAACAAAAAAAATGATGTCCATCTACTTTTCCTACTGGGAAACTAATGACCGTTTGTCCCATCATAAGTTTCAGTTTTTCTTGTTGTAAACTTTATACTGGTCATGTTTTCTATCCCTCTCCATCAGAACATGACACTTTGTTTATCTTCCATAACCATGTTTTCCTACATGGATTACTATTATGGGTTATCTTGGATGACCTTTGTACTTCTGTTTCTTTCTTTTAAAGTGATAGTTTTATTGACGTTTTTTTGAATGTGGGAATTTCCATTATATTACCATGATCAATTTTAAAAATTGAGAGTATTAAATTTATTGAAGGAGGGAAGAATGTAACACCCCAAGATTTCATAGTACGTTATTTCTTCAAAGTAATTAAATAACATACACTAAACGCAACACCGAGTTCAAGCACAACACGACTTACCAAACTAACCGTTCAAAAGCTGTTATGAATAGTATTAATAGAATTCTAAATTTTATATAACCCTTATAATTTTAGAATCAATATTCTGAGAATTTTAGACATAATTTCAGGACAAATTTATTTATTTAGATAAAAGAAGTATTTTCAAAAAATGCAATTTTACTTCCTTTTAATGGAGAACCATTTTTAAACCCAATATTTGGATCTTTTATATATTAAATTTGAAAAAATAAACTTCTTCCTTTGGATATGGACATTAGAATTTAGTTTCAATATATTTTTGGTGTTTTTCTGATAAATTTCATATTTGGGTGAATAGTAAAAAATTATATATTTTAACTGAAAACAAATTTTCTAATCAAAAAAAAATTATAGTGTTAAAATATACCAATGATTGGTTTGGATGTATAGTTAGATTATATTTTTAAAATTTAATCCATTGTTATTCATTGGAATTAACTTCACTTTGAAATTGGACAAAAACTAATGTGAGTCATTTGGTAGTCATTATATCATAAAAATACGTTTTTTGATTTTGACAACGCGAATTAATTTTAAACTAAAAAAATGAAATTTCAATGTTTTTAATTTGGTAAAATAGAATTAATTTTTGAATTAGAAATATAAATATTATCTTTGGGTGATTTTTTGGTATGTTTCTGAACACTTTTAATTTTCGACGAATAATGAAAAACACCGAGTTATAGTTTAAAACCAAATTTTTATTTAAATAATTAATTTTTTTATTTAAATTTATTTTAGGTAAAAATGGATACATAATACCAATATAAGTTCAATGTAATTAATTAGAGTCATTTTATAATAATTTTAGATATAAAAAAATTTTATTGAACTTTTAACCATCTTTTACTCACCTCCTAGGAGCATTTGCAAATTTGAATAAAACATAATTTTACCGCTTCATTGAGTTGAAGTTCAAAACTCTGAGAGACATGGTTGATATAAATAACTAAAATTTTGTTTAATAACATTAAAATAATTTTTGGGGAATATTAACTCTTTACTTTTTTTTAACACAGTTAAATGTAAATACGGTAATTAAGGGTAAAAATGATTTTATTATTACCATAACACATGACCTAATTTTATTGGATAAGTATAATTCGACCAAAAACAACCATAGGAATAAAATTTGATCCTTTTTTCTCCACATGGATTAGATTAGGACATTTATTATTATTTATTTCAATGCAGAGTTAAAAGAGTTGAAATCAACATTTAATAACTAAATATTTTTTAATATAGTGTTACCCATAAGATAAATTGGACTATAAATATTAAATAGAAAGGTAAAAAAATTTCCTACATAATGGTAGTTTATTTATATTTTTTAGACATTAAATAATTTATTTTGTTAATGAAACAATGATGATGTAGTAATTACATAATTAATAAATTATTAAACTAATTGATACTATAAATATCCAAATAAATGTAATTTTAAACATTTTATGAATTCCACAAATTTTATTGGTTAATATGACAGATTAGGGTTGGTTTGATGAATTGTTTTTGATGTAATAAGGCTATTTTGAATTTATAAAAAACAAAATACCAAATAGTGTCAAAATTGACATAAAAGAGTTTTTAAAACAAATATTATATTATTGATTTATATTGTAATCATAAAAATTTAAGGTTCAGACAAAAGACTTATATAATTATATTTTTATCATTAATTAACCACTTAGGTATCTCTTGGATGTATATAGTATGTTTTTTAACCATATAATATAAAAATACAAAGAGACATGGTAAATGTCAAACTATTTAACTAAGAGTTAAATCTAAAAGATAATGTTTATATAGGGACCCAAAACTGTCTAAAACCAATTCATTGAGTGGTTTTCGACCCATCCCCAACTTATCTTATACATGGTTCATTTTGGAGCCATTAAAAACTGAAAATGATATTATTATAAAATAATAGTTCTATCTTTTCCTAAGGTCCCCCTCACCCCTCTTATAAAATGGCACTCCCCCTACCCTCAAATTTACATCTTCAAAGCAATTTTTCTCGGTCAACCTCTACCAAAATACCCTCTAAACTATCCTAAATTCATCCTAAAGGACTTCCTTTAGTCCGAAAACCAACCAAAGGATCACTTTTGATCAAATCAAAAGGAATAACCTGAAGAAGAGGTAAATATTTCATTACCTCTTTCAAGTTCCATTCTTCTTCCACTTACTCTTTCTTTGTTTTTCCATTCTAAAATAATAACTCCAATATCTTCTATATACTAGGATTTTATTATAAATATGGTATGACTATATTAATTATTCTATCCATCCTTTGAATAACATGTCGCCATACGTGCGTACGTAGGACTTACCGTCTCCACATAGTGGTGTAATTGTTATTCAATATGATATTATTTGGATGGGTATAATAATGATGTTTAATTGATGTAACTAATGAATCTAACATGATAATGATTCTGTATATATTATATGTCATCCAATTATATATTATTTTAATATCAAAAGAATGATATTGTCGCTCGTGCATTCATACGTATTACCGTCTAGAAGAATGCGATGAGATTCATTCCCCATCGTAATCTAATCAAGAATAATTTTTATTAGATGATTAAAAATAATGTTTAAGGACTTAATATCTTTATGAATATGAATAAGATACATCCTATTACGGAAAAACACAACCTATGAAACAAAGCATATAAAGGAAAAAAAATCAGTTAACACCTGAAACGATGATAATACTAAAATATTATTAACAAAGAAATATTAAAACATCATATATGATATCATATTAATGTATATAATTAATGTATAATTTAAAAACAATTAATTTACCACTATAATGGATGTTATCCAACCCTCTACCAAGGAAAAGCACAAAGTAAGGGGTTTCTTATCTCACATTTAATTCCTTGAGATTTCCATTGTTCGCAGCATATTTATTGCATGTTGTGTATTGTGCAGTTCCATTTGATATATATTATACTAATTCTCTTTATATTCACTGTTTTTTGTGATTCATTTGGTGATTATTAACTTTTTTTCACATGACTCAATTGATTACAACGAAGTAAGTGTTTTTATCTAAATGTTATTCCCGTGAGATTCATGCTATATTGGACAATATTTCTTTTGTGTAGAGTAGGTACTGCCCCTAATGGTATTTTATTTATAATATACATTAATTCATGTGTATTTACATCTTCATTGTATGATACTTCTATCATGTGGTGTATGTTTCATAAGTTACCAAATTGGTAAATGAATTTCAAATTTCAATTTCCACTCATTGGGATTTACACATACTTCATTGATTATTTTACACCATGATTATTTGTGGAGTCACTATTTATTATTTTTTTAGTAATTTCCACTCCCCTTTATTGGGATGTAATTTTTAAACACATAATCACACCTTTGATAAATTCTCAAGACATCTATACGAACATTATAAGAGTAATTATAACTCAATCTCTATTTAATGAGTTAAATATCCAATTCCTTGGTGTTTTTTACAAGAAAATGTGTGAATGTCCTCTGATTTATTTACAATAAATATCCAATAATATTGAGTGTATTTATATTTTTCACACATAATTATGTCCTTTATTTATCCTTAACATAAGGATACGGTCTTTATAATGGATTCCATCTCTACTTACATTCCATTGAGCCTTATTTGTTGTTATGCACCAATTCACTTTTATTTGGTGTATATAATGTACTATGACATAGTATATCATGAATCCATTTATTCTCAGAATATTATAATTTTTTTATTACCTCAATTATTTGAATTCAAGTGTCTCTCATTTGGTAAATATCTCTAACTAAAATACCATTTTAAATGTATTCAAAATTTATTATTCTAAATATTTTTCATTAATGTCCATATATCAAAAAAAGGATTGACGATTTTATTTATATGGACATTAATGTTTAAAATTGAAATTCATTTTAAAAGTTTTAATTTGGTATGGGACACTTTGATTAAAAAATCTATTTCAAACAGCTTCATGAAAAGTAGTGAGACTTTTAATAGTTTTCAAGAAAAATGGGGTTATTTCTCTCAAATATTTTTTATGATTATTTTCATCTATGTCAATATCCTTCATTATTATCAATTGAGGATAATATGTTACAATAAAATCTTCCATGTTGTATTGAATGAGTTATTTTTGACTGTGGATGTGCTATTTTTATTCCATTAATGGTTTGTGGATAAATTATTGACATTTCGTATGCTAGTTTTAATACGAATTTTTATGTTATGTTTCAATCTTTTCATATGAGGATTTCATTTGTCTTATTATGTGATGGGTGGAGACCACTATAGCTCCTTGATGCATCGGTAGGTCTCATGAGACAAACTAATTTCTTGGAACAAGGCCATGACAAAATCTTTTTTTTTGTCTTCGAACAAGGCCATGACTATGTGGTTATGAAAGTCTAGGATTATGCATTCCATCATTATGAAAGTGGCCATCGATATTGCATGTGATTAGTCGACTTGTAGAATATCCATGTGAATAAATAAATGGAATTATTGGATTTTATCTTTGCCATGTTATGCTGAAGTTCAACATTAAAGGGCTTTTGTTTTAGTCTTATACATTGCTTTAAATGTTTGTTCTTATTTATGAATGTTTCCTCTATAATGTTATCCTTACTGAGCATTTGAGCTAACCCATTTCTATGTTTCATTTTTTCAAAGATGCAAAGAATTATACTATGACTGAACTACTGGGATACTCTATGGGATCATAGAGTTGTATATGGAAACAATGTTGTTGTCATTTTCCATTTTCTGATGTAATGTAAACCTAATGAATGTATCTAGTACTTCTAAGGATACTGAACTAATCGGTCATTCGAGACTTGATATTTTATGCTCATGCTAATGATACTTAATAATGCACCGACTCTGGGCTTCTGGGGTTGGGGCGTTACATTTTAGGGTATTTTAATATTATTATAATATTATTTTTACCCTTATTTACTAGATTTATCCTTTAACCGTTGTAAATAAATTAACTACTAGAGTTACCATTCATAATGTCTAAAAATAAAATGTAACTATTTACACAATTTTTACCTACTTATTCAAAATATAAAATAAATCTTTCCAAATTCAAAACACAGAAGATGCAGTAATTAATTTTAAATTAATTTCCATTGTCAATACAAAAAAACATGTTTTTAAGAATTAAATACAATCAAATGTTTGACATATTTTTACATCCAATATAAAAGTACAATTACTTACAATGACCAAATTTTTTTTGAAAGATGAAAATATAATCATATTAAAAATTAAAACCCCTTGAAATTACAATCTACCTCTATAAATAAATTAGATGAAAATGAAGTTTTGGCCTAAAATGCTGTATTTTTCCCTATTTATTAAAAAACTATCTTTATCAGAAAATTAGAAATAATTTAACAAAATTATATATTGATGTCCCACATAAATATAAGAAGTTTATTTTGTCAAATAGAACATATAAAAGGGAGATGAACGATATTTAAAAAGGATTCCTTTTCAAAAGGCGGTAAAACAGCCTTTTTAAAATATTAGACTTTTTCATTCATAAAATCAGATTCATTCTTATTTTAAGCCTCTAAAATATATTGGATAAATGTAAAAACATTTATCAAATAGGTGGTATCATAATTTAGGTCGTTATTTTCACTCTTGGAAATAAAATTTCTATGCATTAACAACCATTTAAAATAAAAATATTATTATATTATTATTCGGTATTACTAAAAATTGTGTGCAACATATGATTTCAATGAAACCTGTTATTACATGTGGAGTACACTATTAGATAAATTTCACAATTTAAAAGAAAATTAATATCTTATTCACAAATATTAATTTATATGAAAATGAATAAATCTATAAATACATGGGTTAATAAATCCTTCCCCCCTTTCCGAAATTTTGTCCACACAATTTTAAAACTAGGCTCAGAAACCTCATTAAACATACAACATTTGAAAGAGATTAAATATAAGTATCACATTAAAAGAAATAAAAACAAGTAAAGAGGTTACCCAATATAACAACTAATAAGATTACTTGTAGAAAAACATAGATATAGAAGAAAAACTAACCATCGTGTTCTTAAGAAGAGTGATAGAAAACATGATCATGAGAAAGTTAACAACCAGAAAACCTTAAAATTGTGATGGGTTATATGGGATTTGATTCCCCAGTAGGAAAATTGAACATTCAAATTTGTTACATATAATTTCATAATGTTTTGGAATTGATTAATGATATTGAAAAAGAACATTAGGAAAATTCATTGAGGTAGAAACTATAAATAAAATACTTAAATAAAAAATAATTTTGAAACAATGTTTTTTCATTGAATATTGTTTTGTCAAACATTAAGGGTTATCACCAAAAAAATTGGAATTCCTCTACGATTTCGATAAGAAATCTCCGAAAAATGGTGATGGATCATGGATCAGAAATCAATGCATAGCTGATTCGAAGGAACCTTGTCGACGATGATGACGATGAAATGATAATCATTAGTCAGTGACTGATCAGAATTTGGGTAAGGAAGTTATTTATTTTTGATATTTACTCATTAATTATTTTCACGATAAATAGGTGTCAATCCATGAATCTATTAGTCATCGGTTTGATCATTGTGGTATGGTTATAATTGCTGGGATTATTTCTACTAATTTTTCTTGAATTCGCTCTCCATTCTCTCATTCTTGGAAGATCAAATTATGGTCGACATGAACATGGTTGAAATTAATTCATCAAAGATTTTTTTTATATGTCTATCCCAGTATCATGGCGTTCTTCACCATTGGATCATTGTGCTCACGGATGGACCATCTAGGAGGCTCTAATCACAACTGTACCACAAGATTGGAGGAAATTCTACAAAAGAGGCCAGATCAGGGTATATCAGGACCTGAGGAAACCAGATCAACAAGAGGTTTGAAATTTTGGCATTGAAGGAATAATGGAAGATCGAAAAAGTTGAGGGAGTAGAGACCGACAACAGGACAACAGTGGTGAACATAGGACATAGCAGTTCCATCGAATATGGTGAAGAAACCATACATGGAGAGACCATGAAATGTGGTGGGGAATCCATGTAGCAGGGAGACCATGCACAGTGGTGGCAGTCATCACAGGTGACTGCATGTAGTGTAGGATGCACTCAGGTTGGGAAAAAATGGCAGAAAACGTGGAACTCACATGAATGATATGGGTGAGGGGCAATGCGATGGGAATATGAAGAGCAGGTCATTCCCAGGATGTGTGGGCTAGTTCAGCCTAGATAGAGCTGTTTTGTTCTCCCCTGAAGATCGGGCTAGGTCTGGGTCGGACATTGGGCCAACCTAGGGAACTTGCATGATCGACCATGGATGGTCTACCATGGAGTTCAACCACCACAGAAGCTCGATCTATCGTAGTATGGTCACACAGATAAACCGTGGGGCAGTTCATCGTGGAAAGGACCGACTACAACAGAAATTGGAACGAACACACAGTATGACCTTATCCTAGTGTTGCTCCCTTCATTGAAATGTGAAACTGTAATAACATCCAGTTGGATTGAATGTTTGATGTGTCTTCTGCACCGGTTGGACCATGACGATAATACAGTCCTTCTGAAAAATCTTTTTAGATTAAGGATTGGTCCAATATATGATGAGAGTGTTTCCCTTTTTCCTTTTTTAGAGGGTTCAGTATGGTATTACATCTAAATAATTGGATTTTAATTACCTCTAGAGGGTGAGTCCCATATAGAGTTAGGAATCCCTCCCTGGTACTATAATGAGATCTTATATCACCCTGATTATTTTCTGTGGAATATCATAACCTCCATGACCAGGGTGTTGATCCTTCACATAGTGATCCATATCGATAGGGAATATTGTATACCATAGTGTGACAAAGTTTGATACCCTACATTGTGAATTGATCATGAATGGGTTATAGTTATCCCCTAATGTTGTTAGGAATGATTCCCTCTTGGTGGTATCATAATATTCCTTGACTAGTACATTTTCATTTTGGAAGGGCCCTAATGAGCTAGACCTCTTCATGAGTGTCTCTGATGATATCATTGTTTGATGAGTGAGTTCTACTTGAAGGAGTGGTCTTCAAGCTGAATCATGTGGATGGAGGTTGGTTAAGACTACACGATGTCGTGGTGTTTCTCATGTTTATATCTAGATCTTCTTTGTTATATTTTGTGTTTACATATCACTGTGTGGAGGTGATTAGTATTTTCTTTCAGTCATTAAAGAATTTAACGAATTTGATAACCCTTTGAGATACAAAAAAATATATGTTTTGGTTTATTGAAAATATATTTTTGACATATTAAAAAAATGATTTTATAAATCCTAAATTCAGATCATCTAAAATGGGGATATTTTTTTCATTAGACTAGATCCTCCATATTTTAATGATCCCAATTCAAGATTATAATTTTATTATTGAATTTTGTGATTTGTTTTAATCAAATGTATTTCTGGATATCTTTTCAAAAATGTTTATGTGTTGAAATAACAATGTGTACCTACTGCATGAAATATTTATACTATCCATAAAGGTCATGTGACCATCCGGTAAAGACACCATGAAAAAATACCTACAATGTACTGATTTTTGACTATTTCTTGTTTAGAACGTACATTGATGATCATGTGACTCTATGAAGTAATGACCTACCCTATGTTGAGATTAACGTTACTGCATAAAGAAAACTACCTACCACATGAAGAAAAATGTTTACTATTCAAGGATAAATAAAATTAATTACTAAAATATTTGTTACTTGTGTTATTGTAGCGACCACCTGAGGAGATATACCTACCGATTGAAGAGATAAACTGACCATGAGAAGAAAAATACCCATCAAAGGAAAGAACTAGTGGGGAAATATATATATAAATTTTGTTATTAAATTTTATCCTTGTTTTTATAACTAATTTTTATCGATGATATCTTATAACTAATCATTTTTAAATCATATTTAATAAAATAGATGTCTAAAAAAATTAACAGATAATTTAATGGGTCATTGATCTTTATTTTTTAAAAAAAAATATGCTGAACATTTATTTCCACAACAATTTAATATGAAAACTGATTTGGAAACTATCTCATGTACATTTTAATGTTTATTATATAAAAATCATACATTAAATTTTATATTATAGTAAACGTGGCTAAATTGAAAAAATATTAAAAAATTAACTTCCATTAAAAAATAACCTTGAATTACCCTTTAAACAAGTATTTATCTAGAAAACCCAATGATTAAAGACACTTTCAACATTCATTTTTATAGGAATCTTTTGTTCAAGGACCAACTGGAAGATTTCATATTTATTTAAGTATCGATATTTTTAATCTATCCGTGAAAGACACTTTCAACGTCAGTTATGTTGAAACAAAATCATTCAAATACTTTTACAATTCAACTTTCAACCTCATTTTTTAGTAATAACTAATGTCAATTTGATTCCACGCCGATTAATAAAAAAACATGTTGAAAGATAATTATTTTTTAGAAATTTATAATTTATTCCACTAAATTTCCATATATCCAAAATATTATAAACAACATATAAAATAATGAAAATAAAAAAATTAAATGTTTCATTATTATTTTTTATCTTGGATTAATTTCCCTTGTACAGCACTAAAGACTCTTAATATCATTCATAAATCCAACCTATGACCTATCTAAAATCAACAATCAACAGAGAATATATATTCTTTATAAATTCTGTAAACAATATACCATATATCAAACCATCATCTTATGGGGACATGACGTACAACACAAACACCATGATAAATTATCAATAATTTAAGTAGAAATTAACATTTATATTCCTCAAATACTATATATGAACAGTATGTCAAATAATGTGATCATTCAATGTGTGAGAGTGAATACTCAATAAGAACCATCAAGAGGCTTCAAATATGAAAATAGAAGACTTAATTGATTCCATGTGATAGTGTCTTTGGGATTTATATAACATTTTCAATTTTAGATAAAACAATTTCATATATATAGAAAAAATAAATAAATTTTACCCAACAAAATAGAACAGTATAATTGAAAATTTGTCTTATTTTTATTTTTAAATTATTTTTAAACTCAGCCAATTCAAAATAATTGTAAAGACATTTTAAATCATTTTTAATCACATTAAAATCATAAATTCAATGATACGAATAATAATTTATAATAAAATAATTACTTTTTGAACACTTTTTATTTTGAGAATGTAATATTAAACATATACATCAAAACAAAAACTCTAAACCCTTAAGAAACTTGTTAACATTTAAAATTAAAAAAGAAATATGATGATGGTTTCACTCAGCATTTTTCTTCTATGGAAAATTCTTGTAATTACTTATGTGATATCCATCGTTATAACCACATATTGAAATTTTGGAAGGTGAATATGTATATGGGTTTGTTGAGTAATCGTAGATGCATATCATAATCAGTATTGGACATCTATCTATAAATTTTTTCATGCCCATTATTTATAGAAATGTGACCTTATTAATGTATATATATCTATAAAATGTTATCTATGTTCAATTTTTGTCCAATATCTAGGATTTTCAAGGTGTATTTTGACACCATAATTTATAATTTCGATAAAGAAGTCATCTGTATTGATTCACAGATGGTTGTAGAATTTTTTTTGTCTTCATGCATTATTTCCTCATGAAACATTAGAATAATGGAGATATTTTCACTATTTAAAAAAACAAATTATTTATTCATTGAAATCCATAATGACTAGACTGATGTTAGTATAATATCTAAATTATTTTAAAATTTACTCATTTGACTGATACAGATACAAAAAGGTACATTGAAATCCTTATATTTTTTTGAAACCCCCGACTCCTCAAGAATCCAATAGGCACAATTTATTTTCTAGTATTTAAATGATTTAACATGAATTTATGAACATTATATATACATTATCATATCATCTAATATAGGTCAATGATTGGGGATAATTTTAGATAAATATTATATGTCTTTATGGGGACCTTCTATCATAGGCTACCAATTGGTATAATAAAAAAACCCTCATAGAGTTCTAAAAAAGATCAATTAATATAATTCAATTCTCTAGGAGAATTATAATGATGATAACATTTATATCTTTTTAAAATGTAATTATTTGTGGTTCAAACCCCACTATAATTATCACTAATTATTAGGGATAATTCATGAGATCTATTCCTCATAGAGGGAGAAAAAAACATAAAATTTGTTAATTAAATTATACTGTCTTTGATTTACCCATTTAATTTATTAGAATTTTTTTGAAATGATTTTGAGACCAGGTGTTCAGATTGAATTTGATTCTGAGGCATGGTTTACCCAGAACTATTTTTTGACCAGTATATATCTTTTAATAGCACGAACGTGTAGTTTTCCTGAATGGTTTAATAATTATTAAATGGTTTCCAAGTTTAGAAATATGTGGGAACTGGGGAGCTTAGAGCATTGTCTTTACCCTTGGCATGACATAAATTCTTCCAACAAGGGTTTTCTGTAGAAAAAGTGGAGGAGGGTGAAACTAGAAATAAAATATCTTAATAAAAAAATTTATGACACAACAACGTTTATTTTAATACATATATGTTAGGAATTATGGGTTATTTACATAACTCTAGAATTACAATAATATATATAGAAACCCTCTATCAAAAAATAGTGACAGGTTATGGATCGATGATCGATGTGTAGCTGATTTGAATGAACCCTACCAATGATAATGAAGACTCAACGATCATTATTCATTAGTGACTGATCCTAATTGAGGTAAGGTAGTCACTACTTTTTGATCTTTTTTAAATGATTATTTTCAAGATGAACACAGGTAAATCCATGAACAGATTAATATGTGGTATGGTAGTTGTGGGGTTGTTATAATTTTGGGGACCATTTCATGGGATTTTTCATGAATTGGTTCTTTGTTCTACCATTTTAATGAGAATGAATTGAGGCTGACGTGAACAATGATGAGGTTCATTCCTCAGGGTGTTCTTATGATTTTTTCCCATGTTTTTATCATTCTTCACCATTTGACCAATACTATCTCATTTGGGTGGGGCCCAAATGAGCTACACCTCTTCATGAGCATCTCTGATGCAATCATGGATTGAGGAGTGAGATCTCCACGAATGAATGTGCATCGAGCAGAATCCATTCTTTGGAATTTTTTCAAGACCGCCTAATGGGGTTGTGATTCTCAGGTGTTTATCTTAATATTTTTATATGTGTTTTAGATATATAACTATATGGAGGTGGCTGATATTTTTCTTTCATGGTATTTCAATTATGGTATTTCAACTCTGTTTTTGGGGAATCCAACTTACTATTTTTTAAATCACCCTTGCGTGTTCTTTTCCTGCACATGTCATGTCTTGTGCATATGATAAAACATTCAACAATGTTCCAGAAAACCATGACAAGGAGGAACCTTGGGAGAATCGATAGACCAAGGTGTGTCCCAATAACGTTATAGATGGAAATCCTAGTACCACGTACTGTGTAGGATAGACATGAGGTTGCAGACTCATTTCATTTTGTGGGGTTGTTTTTGGACATTCCTACATTCTATTACGTTCATTATTTTACTCTGTTTTGGGGGATATAGTAGTTTTCGTGAATTATTTTTTTGATGTTTTATATTTCATCTCTTTTGGCCCGAAAAAGGGTGTGTGCATACAGGTACTATAAGAAAATTCCTCCCATATGTGGGATATTACTACATAGTTCTATTCACCAGCCCATGTCCTCTTAGATGTTGGATAAGGGTAGTCATGGAATGGGAACCTCTAGGATGGGTTGGGATAGAGTGGTATCTGAGCGGGTCGGTTATACTTTAGGACCAAGAGATTTTGAGGTTGGTTTGGGAAAATAGTGTTATGTGTCTCGAGTTTGGATTTCAATCTACAAACACCAGTGTTGGTGAAAAGACTAACATATCCATACACCAGGACATTGATTACCTGATTTTTTGACTCGGTACTTGAAATAACTAGTGACAATGAAAAAAAATGTAACATGCATCATTTAGGAATGGTTTTGTTTTCAATTCCATTATTTTTTCATCCTCCCAGATATGATCTATTGACAATGTAATATCATGTTTCTTATTTGGAATCCTTGATGTAGGAATCTATCCTGGAATCCACCGTGTGATAGTGAGGATGATTTGCCTAGTGATCAGGCATTAGTACATGGGCATGTACCAAATATAGAACCTCTAGGGGGATTAGCAGTTATACTAAAACCTATCATGAAATGTTTAATATCTGCACTACCATCGGAGGACGCACCTAGGATGAGTGCATTGCACAAGTTCCAAAGGAAGTGACCTCTTAGGTTTCAGAGTGATCCAGATCCCCAGTTGTCTGAGGATTGGCTCGAGGCAGCCACCCGTGTTTTCTACCTTGTGAGGATTCATAATGACTATATGGCAGTCCGTACCGTGATTCTTTTTCAAGGATCCATAGGGAGATGGTTGAGCATGGTGACATAGTATAGTTATGATATATCTTTATCCTGGATAGAATTTGATCATCACTTTAGAGATGATTTCTACTTGGCCACGTTGCGATTTGTACACATATCAGAGCTTCTGCGTTATCAGTAGGGCAACAGGAATGTGGTGGAGTATTCAATGATATTTACTGATCATTTGAAATACTCCATGGATATGGTGCGAGACCAGTTTATAGGTGATCAAGCCAAAGATAAGATCTTACATTGGGACATTATGGAATCGATGGTATCAATTAACATTCATACTAATAATCAGTAACATAACATATCCCTGGTAGTGGATAGTTTTCTAGTGGGAAGACACTGGTAGCTGTAGCTAATAGTTGAAACCGGGTAGTTGAGGCCTTTGAAGTCGACATCTGACAGTAGGAGGATGGATCCAAGAGGGTCAAGCACTTTAGGGGATAATCCCATGGCTTAGGTTCAATAGTGCATGTCTCTTAGGGAAGGTCGAGTCAGCCAAGAGATAAGTGGTGTTACACATGTGGTGGTCAGGGACATCTAGCTTGTGATTGACTGACCCATCATACAGTTGATCGAGGAAGGCTGAAAAACCATTGATACTGTTATGGAGACCAGAGAAGGGTTGTCTACAGGGAGGTAGATATGAATGATGAGAAAGCCAAGTAACAAGAGGTTTTCATAAATTTGACATATTTTATAACCACCCCCTGGTGGTCCATGCCAGGCTCAAGGAGCTGGTGGAGTGGGATGAGATCACAAGAAGGAAATATATTAATATGACCCTAGAAATATATGCATTATTTAAGATACAATATATATCTTTTCCACATTAGCGTCTATTTATACAGAAACATGTTCTTTGATTCCCTTAATGTCATGATCCTTGTTCAGTAATAAAAGATTCCAATTGAACCATTGAATCATCCCATAAGATTATAGATTCTTATGGGTGGGTATTAATTGATCACAAACCGGTTCCAATAGTGTTTCCAAAACCTTTGAGACGAGAGTGTCGGTCGGGATCTTATAGATGTAGTGTCGAGGCCTTATGATTTCATTCTTGTAATGGATTGGTTATCCATAGTTAATGAATAGAATGAATGTTTTAGGAGTAGATTGTGGTGTTTCCACCGTTATGGAATCAATTATTCCTTTTTTGGTGAAAAGGAATCACATGTTGCATAGGATAGACTCCTGAATAAGAGGAAGCATCTGATAACACAATAGTTGGGTATCACCACGCTTGGTGCAGTGGATGATATGATTCCTTAGTTTCATATAGTGGTGGCAGAGTATAATGCCCTAGCCTGAAACATTACTTAATCTTGAGTTATTACAAGATTACACATTGAGGATCTTTTCAGGTTTAGAGTTTTAGAGAATTAGATCATGAAACTGGCATTACATTCCACATTTTAAAAAAGTGGTTACATAAATGATAGTATTCATTCTTCCCATCAACGAAAAAATATTTAAAATAAATCATGGATTCTTTCTTGACACTTCCTTAACACTATCATCACATCATGAACATTTCCCTTGACCTGTGAAAAACATTTCAAAAACATGGGATGAGCATAAAAAGCCGAGTAAAGGATACACAATGAAGGAAAACTGTTAGTTTTTCAAAAAAAACAAGTAAACCATGAGTACTTTTCCAAAGTAATACTTTTCACCTTTATGAAGTAGTAAAAACTCTTCACTGAATAAAAGATCATTACTTACCCTTTTGTAACCAAAAGATTACCATAAAACCCATATAATGAACACATAACATATAATGGTAACTTGGGACATAAACATACGTAAATGGAATAACCATATGGTCGAATTCCACACATACTTAATGGAATAGCCATACGGCCGACTTCCATACCCAATGCATTGGAGGTTATAACGTAACCACCTGTCAGGGTATTCACGGCACGACCCGTCATGTGGTTTATCAAGTAACCACCCGTAAAATGTCCAAGTACCATCATTACACATAAAATTTTGAAAATATAAACATTTCAATAACAACATTCCATTTTCAATCACAATAAGTAATTCCCAGATATTGAATTAATCAATCCATTTTGAAAACCCATTTAAAAGAGATTTTTGAATCAAAGTGTCCCATACCACATTGAAGTTTTTAATGGAATTATAATTTTAATCAATAGTGTCCATATAAATAAATACTGAAAACCATTTTGAAAACATGTACATTAAAGATAAATATTTATAATAATAAATCTTTAAAATATTTAAAATGATATTTTTGTTAAAGAGTTTTTAACAAAATCAGATACTCTTGAATACAAATAATAGCGGAATAACATTTAATCTGAACTTTATAATATCATGAGAATAACGGGATTCATGATATTATATGTCAAAGGACATTATACACACCATATAAGAGTGAATTGGTGCATAACAACAATGAAGTCTCAAAAGAAATGTAAAATGAGATGAAATCCACTATAAAGAAGGTATCCTTAAATTAAGGATAAATCAATCTCATAATTATGTGTGAAAAATATAAATACACCCAATATAAGTGGATATTAAGTGTAAAACAATCAATGGTTATTCACACATATTCAAAGGATGAAATATTCAATAAATACATGTTGAACCCAAAG
The DNA here is from genome assembly GCA_963277665.1 of Viscum album. NCBI lineage: Eukaryota > Viridiplantae > Streptophyta > Magnoliopsida > Santalales > Viscaceae > Viscum > Viscum album. The sequence continues at coordinate 1,172,709,844 of OY728153.1, read as the reverse complement.
AAATCAAAATTGGGTTAAGAAGTTCCCTTGGTAAAAATCGACAGCCAAACAGCGTCACATAAAATTTTACAAAAAGGGTTGATGAGTGAGATAAAAGGGATCTCATCCCTTGGAAATAATATTTTCATAAATAAGGATATATAATAACATTTCCCAACATAATAGTATGTGAATTAAAAGAAATAACAAAAGAAGTCATTTAAAAAAAGAGGGTGAAAGGTCCCCTTACCGAGTTGGGTAACATTATTAAAGTACACCCCATGGAAGAAGGGTCATACAATGAAGATGTAAATACCCATAAATAAAATTATACTACACAAAGTGTATAATAATGGGCAGTACATACACCACTAAAAGGAAATAGTGGCAAACGTAGCATAAATGTCACGAGAATAAATGTGAGATGAAAAATCCCTTACGAAAACTCGGCAGCCTAACGACGCCACATAAAACTTCCAAAAATGGATTTATGAGATAAAATAGGGTATCACATAATATGAACATAAAAAGTAAATTATGAGTAATATAAAAGAACATCCCCAAACATAAGAAATATGGGCTTAAAAGAAATGACATAAATGAGAGTACTTAGAAAGAAATAGAGAGGTTGGATCCCTTACATCGAGTCCGACTTGACTCGATCGTTATTTAATGTCCTGAATAATAAAATTGAGTTAATTTATACTTTCTTAAGAACCTTTTTCATTTTAATTATTACTTTTATATTACTTATTACCATGTTATAAACATTATGTAATCATTTACATTAATAATGTTTGTTTTGTCGACATTTGGTTCTTATGTCGAAAGTGGGCTTCTTACAATTACATGTTGTTCATGTGGTCAAAGTTTATTATATCCAAAATTATATTCATGATTTGGGTATCATGTATATCATATATATCCATAATATTCATGTATTTATAATATTACATAATTATTTAGGGGTATGAAATGAAATGCACCGTTCATGGAGACGGTAAGCCGTACGTACGCATGAACGCTACTTTCATTTCTATTTCGTCTTTTATAGAATGGAATCATAATGATATAAAGTTATATTATAATTACAGTATAATATAATATATAATACCATTAATTACATCCTTTATACATCCCACATATGGCATTAACGAATCAAATCACTTTGAGGGGCCGGTAGTCCGCAATTCCTAAAATGAAGTTATCGCGTTTACTCATAATGGTACCATAAAGGATATGCCATAAATGAAAAATACAGAAGATTAAGTAAAACATAAACATATTATTTATAATATATAAATATATTTAAATCTTAATTTCCTCCTTTGATGGTGTTAAAAGAATATGGAACAATCATCATTTCGTGAGGCATAAAATCACCAACCACAGAAACAGTATGTTCATTAAACATTAGATGAAGGTGTGTGTAAGTGTAGCCCAAATCCTTATTATAACAACATTCTAGTATATTTAAGATACTGTATTTGTTACAAAATAAATGAATAAAAAGATTTTAGGGGTTTATAGAAGCAAAATAAAACAAAAGGACTCAAGTGAAGACATTACCTTAATATCTGGTAACACCCTTTGGTTTGAGCTCAAAGGATTCCTTAGAAAGACTTCTTCCCAAAGTGAGGCTTCAAGGGGTTATAGAGGGATGTGCAGAGACAAAATGGGCAGGGTTTGGCTGAGCAAAACGCTTTGGAAGTGTGGGTAAGGAGGTAGAGGTGGGGGCCTTTTATAAGAGGAGAGGAGGGGCACTCTTGGAAAGTAAATAAATGTTACTTTATTTTAGAATGCGTTTCGGATTTTAATGGTCCCAAATTGATGTGTTTCTAGGATAAGGTTATAAGGGTTCTAAATACATCCATTAAATAGGTTTTGGACATGATTAGGTCTTAGATTTTACATTATCTTTCCATTTCATTTAAATTGTCAAATAATGAGGTCATCGCTGCATCATCATGATGTCATAAATAATTTAATTTATTTATTGTCTAAAAAATTATAAAAAAAATAATATGATGTATGAAAGCTTTTTATATTTCCAATGAATATTTATAATAAAAAATATGACTTATATAACCCCATGTAAATTTTTTTTAGTAAAACAGCTCATGTTTGTGTCATTTTTACTTTAACATTAAATAAAACATTATTTATGTGATTTTCCAACCAATGTGGCTCCATGGGGTTCCCAAGTTGACCCATGGTTTTTCTTGGTCGGCCATGACACATCCAATGAGGTTAGAACATGTGTCTAGTTCATTTGATTTTATTAAAACATTATTCTTACCTTAAACTACACTAATTACCTCTAATCGCGATTAAAAACTTAATAAGTTACTATTCACCAAAAAATTATTTTAATCCCATTGAACCACATTTTACTTCTTAATGACAACCATGTATGTCGGATTTTTGAAACTCAAAACACAAAGATGGAAAATTTTCATTTAAACGGAAAATCAGTTTTTATAAGTACCACTTAGTGGTTTCACTATTCATCAAAAATTGAAGTTTGTCAGAAAATTACCTAAAATTCACCCTAAGATATATTTGATATTCCGAAATAAAAAGTGATTTCTATTTTATAAAATTTAAATCATATAAGTTGAATTAATTAATTTAGTAATTAATTCCCGCTGTCAAAACAAATAGCGTGTTTTTATGAAACAAAATGTATCAAAAGATTAACACTAGTTTAAGTCCGATTTCAATGTGAAATTAATTCCAACGACCACTATTGGATTAAATGATAAAAATATATTATAATGTCACTTTAAAACCTATCCAAAATATAATCTAATCATATAAATAAATTAGATTAAAACGAGGTTCTGAATTAAAATACAACATTTTTCACTATTTATTAAAAATTGAACTTTTTTGGAAAAATACCAAAAATTTACACAAAGTAAATTTTGATGTCCCAATTCTAAATAAGAATTTTATTTTGTCAAATATAACACATAAAATTGTCACAAAGTGGATTTAAAAGAGGATCTCCATCAAAGGTAGTTAATCGAACTTTTAAAGAATATTAGAATGTTTATTCTTAAAATTTGATTCATTAGCATTTTTAATCCTCTAACATTTATTGGAAAAAGTAAAAATATTTGACAAAAATATATAATCATTTTTTAGTTAGTTTTATTCATTCCCACCACTACAACAGTTAGGCGTTAACTACCATTTTAAATAATATTATTTTATTATTAGAGTGCAACATAAGATTCCCAAGAAACTCATTGTTGCGTGTTGGGTACGCCATCAAGCATAGCGTCCCCTTTAAAGTTATATTAATATTTTATTCACAAATATGGATAAATGTGAAAATTTAATACTCTTTAATTACCTGGGGTGTTACATCCTTCCCCTCTTTTGGGAATTGCGTCCTCGCAATTTTAAAATTGGGCTTGGAAACTTCATTGGAAATCCCACATCGAAACAAGAGTCAGTAAAACAATCACTTTAAAAAATAAAGAATGATAAGTACAAAGGTCACCCGAGTTAACCCATACTAGGATTCCAAGTATGAAAATATGGACATGGAAGAAAAAAACAAAGGGTCATGTTCTGATGGAGAGTGATAGTAAACATGTCTGGGAGAATGTTAACCATAAGAAAAGCACAAACTTGTGATTGGTTAAACGATGTTTGATTACCCAGTAGGAAAAGTTAATAGACAACATTTTTGTTTTATGTTACATTTTATTGAGGAATTTATTCATAAGGAAGCATAATCACTTATCATGTTGACTTTCATCTTTTACTAGATTCCTTAATCAAACTCATATTTTCTCTAAAAGACGAGTATTTAGGAAGACTTGTTCACATTAAGAGTACTATAATCAATTTCTAGAGAATCTCCTAATCCAAAATAGAGAAATATATACTTCCCGTGTCTTTAGACTCTAACCAAAAACAAAACCAAAAAGGTTAGTACAAGATCAGATAATCCAAAAAAGGATAACCCTTTATAAAAAGAAAATCTATTCTTAATCTCCAAAATTTTTCCAACAAAACCCAAAGTTCAACGAGGACCATTCGATAAACAATTTGTCCATAAAAATTCTTCAAAGTAAACCAAACTAAGATTGAAACCCAAATATTTGAAGGATTTAGTCACATAGTCTTCTAAGTTAAATCGTAACATTTAGCTCCAAACAGCATCATTTTCTCTTAATGTCTCGTATTGAAAAGTAATTAACCTAATCACATATCCTCCATGATAGGTTAATAAATTCTATAGATAACCCAAAATTAACTTACTATTAATTCATAAAATCATCGAACTAAAAAGAATCAGTCAAACTAACCAGGGACTTCACGTAGTCCAGTGGTAGGCGATAAATAGCAGTCGCACTTTGGTTGTGGGTTCGATTCCCGCAGCTTTGTCCGACGCGATGGGCTGTCACACTGTCTGCGTGTTGTCCTTTTTCCAAAACTATATAATTCTAAAATCATTCCCAAAAATAGATAAAATCATCAAAAATAACCATAACATAATTCAACCTCAATTTAATCTCATGCCTTTCACTTCCATCATAACATATAGTAACCCATAATTACCTCAAAAGTAAGGATCATATAAACCCAAATGGTTCTTTATAACTATTTCCACAAAAGAACAGATAACTATTCCTTTAATAAAATTTTCATATATTAAACATAAGGGTTACACATACTATTAAAAGTCTTCCAATGTAACCCCATCATAATAAGAGACTTAATACTCTTAAGAATTTCACCATGAATCTTGAAGCCCTTATATGCTGACTTCTTACTCATTCAACATTCTGCATGATCCATTAACCATTCCTTTCCATATTATTCTGAAATACTTCTTTCCTACAAACAAAATCATGAATCATATCCTAAGATTCCAAAATAGGAAAACAAAAGTTATGAAATAATCCATACCTTTGATTGGTCATTGTCAGTTTCTTCATCCTCAACCGGAATTGCATTAAGTATTGGTAAAAGAATATTTGTACGATCTTGGTGATCCCATTCACGAAACTTCTTCATAGGACATGTGTTTGCATAATGACCATGCACACCACATTTAAAACATTCAATCGATCCCTCAGAAAAAACATATTTCCCTTTCCTCAAGTCAACTGGATGCTTCCTTTTTCCATGGCAGGTTATTCCTTTATGACCTTCATTTCCACATCTATAGCATATTGTTTTCCCTTTGAAACATTTTCCTAGGTGTTTCTTTCCACATCTTTGACACACAGGTTTTTGAACATACATACCTTTATGATTTTTACCCGTAGTTCCATAGCGATTTGTTTCTCGCATATATGATGCCTTATAGAAATCACCAAGTTTTAGGTGGTCAATCAAGACTCCATATACTTGGTTGAGGATAAACACAAGAGTTCTCATTGTAGCCCCCATATCATTCAGTTTCTTGCTCAAAAAACTGTCACAGTTTCCTTCACATCCACTGTTACTTTGGTGCCTGCTAGATCCAGCCATTTACTAAAACCAAAAAGGTCAATGTGAGTATGTCAACAAAACCATCATGTACTAATGAGGAATCTAAACACTAATATATACTTAATAATTCACTTTATCTAAAACTAGGACTCTTTCTGAATTCCTAACCATTATGGTAATGTCACTTATGCTTAAAGAATACCCTATCCTCTAAAGTTATCTAAACCGACCTCTGATACCAACTATAAGTCCCTAGCCTTAAACCTTACTTAGTCTTTAGTTATTACAAGATTAAACATTGAGGATCTTTTCAGGTTTAGAGTTTTAGAGAATTAGATCATAAAACTGGCATTAAATTCCACATTTTAAAAAAGTGGTTACATAAAAGACAGTATTCATTCTTCCGATCAACGAAAACATATTTACAATAAAACATGGATTCTTTCTTGACACATCCTTAACACTATCATCACATCAGGAACCTTTCCCTTGAACTGTGAAAAACATTTCAAAAATGTGAGATGAGCATAAAAATCCCAGTAAAGGATACACAAAGAAGGAAAACAGTGAGTTTTTCAAAAACAACAAGTAAACCATGATTACTTCACCAAAGTAATACTTTTAACCATTGTGAAGTAGTAAAAACTCTTCATTGAATAAAAGATCATTACCTACCCTTTTGTAACCAAAAGATTACCATAAAACCCATATAAAGAACACATAACATATAAAGGTAACTTGGGACATAAACATGCTTAAATGGAATAACCATACGGTCGACTTCCGCACATACTTAATGGAATAGCCATACGACTGACTTCCATACCCAATGCATTGGAGGTTATAACGTAACCTCCCATCCTGGTATTCACGGCACCACCCGTCATATGGTTTATCACGTAACCACCCGTAAAATTTCCAAGTACCATCATTACACATAAAATATTGAAAATAAATACATTTCAATAACAACATTTCATTTTCAATCACAATAAGTAATTCCCATATATTGAATTAATCAATCCATTTTCAAAAATCATTTAAAAGAGATTTTTGAATCAAAGTGTCCCAAACCACTTTGAATATTTTATTGGAATTATAATTTTAAAACATTATTATCCATATAAATAAATAATGAAAACCATTTTGAAAACACGGACATTAAATATAAAGATTTAGAATAATAAATCTTTAAAACATTTAAAACAATATTTTTGTTAAAGAGTTTTTAACAAAATGAGAGACTCTTGAATACAAATAATAGAGGAATAACATTTAATCCGAACATTATAATATCATGAGAATAAAGGGATTCATGATATAAAATGTCAACGGATATTATACACACCATATAAGAGTGAATTGGTGCATAAAAATAATTATGTCTCAAAAGAAATGTAAAATGAGATGAAATCCATTATAAAGAAGGTATCCTTAAATTAAGGATAAATCAATCCCATAATTATGTGTGAAAAATATAAATACATCCAATATAAGTGGATATTAATTGTAAAAAAATCAATGGTTATTCAAACATATTCAAAGGATGAAATATTTAGTAACTACATGTTGAACCCAAAGAAACCGAAATTGGGTCAAAAAAGTTCCCTTGGTAAAATTCGACAGCCTAATGGCGTCACATAAAATTTTACAAAAAGGGTTGATGAGAGAGATAATGGGGATATCATCACTTGAACATATTATTTACATAAATAAGGATATATAAGAACATATCCCAACATAATAGTATGTGAATTAAAAGACATAACAAAAGAAGTCTTTTAAAAAAAATAGGGTGAAAGGTCCCCTTACCGAGTTGGGTAACATTCGAAAAGTACACCCCATTGAAGAAGGGTCATACAATGACGATTTAAATACCCATAAATAAAATTATAATACAAAAATATTATAATAATGGGAAGTACATACAACACTCAATGGAAATAGTGTCAAACGTAGCATAAATGTCATGGGAATAAAAGTGAGATGAAAAATCCCTTACGAAAACTCGGCAACCTAACGGCTCCACTTAAAACTTCCAAAAATGGATTTATGAGATCAAATAGGGTATCCCATAATATGAAAATAAAAATTAAAGTATTAGGAATATAAAATAACATCCCCAACCATTATAAATATGGACTTAAAAGATATGACATAAATGAGAGTACTTAAAAAGAAATAGAGAGGTTGGATCCCTTACCTCGGGTCTGACTTGACTTGATCGTTCTTTAACGTCCTGAATAAGAAACTTGAGATAATTTATACATGATTAAGAACATTTTTCAAGTTCATTATTACTTTTATATCACTTGTTACCATGTTATAAACATTATGTAATCATTTCCGTTAATAATGTTTGTTTTGTCGACATTTGGTTCTTAAGTCGAAAGTGGACTTCTTAAAATTACATATTGTTCATGTGGTCAAAGTTTAATTATATCTAGAATGATATTCATGATTTGGGTATCATATATATCATATATATCCAGAATATACACGTATTTATAATATAAATAATCATTCAGGGGTAAGAAATGAAATGCACTGTTCATGGAGACGGTAAGCCGTACGTACGCATGAACGCTACATTCATTTCAATTTCATATTTTATAGAATGGAATCATAATGATATAAAGGTATATTATAATTCCAGTATAATATAATATATAATACCATTAATTACATCCTTTATACGTCCCACATATGGCATTAACGAATCAAATCACTTTGAGGGGGCGGTAGTACACACTTTCTAAAATGAAGATATTGCATTTATTCAAAATGGTAACCATAAAGGAAATTACATAAATGAAAAATACAGAATCTTAAGTAAAACATAAACATATTATATATATTATATAAATATAGTGACATCTTAATGGACACCTTTGAAGGTGTTAAAAGAATATGGAATAATCATCGTTTCGTGAGGTAGAAAATCGCCAACCACAGAAACAGTATGTTCTTTAACCATTAGATGAAGGTGTGTGTAAGTGTAGCCCGAATCCTTATTATAACAACATACTAGTATATTGAAGATACTGTAGTTGTAACAAAAGAAATTAATAAAAAGAGTTTAGGGGGGTGGAGAAGCAAAATAAAACAAAAGGACTCAAGTGAAGACATTATCTTAAAATCGGATAACACCCTTTGGTTTGAGCTCAAAGGATTCCTTGGGAAGACTTCTTCCCAATCTGAGGCTTCAAGGACTTATAGAGGGATGTGGAGAGACAATATTGGAAGGGTTTAGCCGAACCAAAGGCTTTGGAAGTGTGGTTAAGGAGGTAGAGGTGGGGGCCTTTTATAAGAGGAGAGGAGGGGCACTCTTGGAAATTAAATAAATGTTACTTTATTTTAAAATGATTTTCGGATTTTAATGGTCCCACATTGATGTGTTTCGAGGATAAGGTGATATGGGTTAGAAATAAACCCATCCAATAGGTTTTGTACATGTGTAGGTCTTATATTTTACATTATCTTTTCATTTTATTTAAATCGTTAAATAATGAGGTCATCGCTGCATCATCATGATGTCATAACTAATTTAATTAATTAAATGTATAAAAATTATAAAAAAATACTATGATGTAGGAAATCATTTTACATTTCCAATGAATATTTATAGTCAAAAATATTACTTGTATAACTCCATGTAAAAATTGTTTAATAAAACATCTCATGTTTGTGTCATTTTTACTTTACCATTAAATAAAAAGTTATTTATGTCATTTTCCAACCGAAGTGGCTCCATGGGGTTCCCAAGTTGACCCATGGATTTTCTTGGTCGGAGATGACACATCCAATGATGGTAGGACATGTGTCTAGGTCATTTCATTTTATTAAAACATTATTCTTAACTTAAACTACACTAATTACCTCTAATCGCAATTAAAAACTTAATAAGTTACCATTCACCAAAAAATTATTTTCATCCCATTGAACCACATTTTACTTCTAAATGACAACCATGTATGTCGGATTTTTGAAATTCAAAACCCAAAGATGGAAATATTTCATTTAAACGGAAAATCAGTTTTTATAAGTACCACTTAGTGGTTTCACTATCCATCAAAATTGAAGTTTTTTATAAAATTACCCAAAATTCACCCTAAGCTATATTTGATATTCCGAATTCAAAAATGATGTCTATTTTACAAAATTGAAAACATTTAAGTTTAATTAATTAATTTAATAATTAATTCCCATGGTCAAAACAAATAGCGTGTTTTTATGAAACAAAATGTATCAAAAGATTGACACTAGTTTAAGTCCGATTTTAAAGTAAAATTAATTCCAACGACCACTATTGGATTAAATGGTAAAAATATATTCTAATTTCACTTTAAAAACAAATCAAAATATAATATAATCCTATAAATAAATTATATTAAAATGAGGTTTTGAATTAAAATACAACATTTTTCACAATTTATTAAAAATTGAACTTTTTCGGAAAAATACATTAAATTTACACAAAGTAAATTTTGATGTCCCTATTCTAAAGAAGAATTTTATTTTGTCAAATATAACACATAAAATTGTCACAAAGTGGATTTAAAAGAGGTTTTCCATCAAAAGGCGGTTAATCGACCTTTTAAAGAATATTAGAATGTTTACGCTTAAAATTGGATTCATTCGCATTTTTAATCCTCTAACATTTATTGGAAAAAGTAAAAATATTTGACAAACATATATAATCATTTTTAGTTAGTTTTATTCATTCCCGCCATCACAATAGCTAGGCGTTAACTACCATTTAAAATAATATTAATTTATTATTAGTGTGCAACGTATGATTCCCAAGAAACTCGTTGTTGCATGGTGGGTACGCCATCGAGCATAGCATCCCCATTAAAGTTATATTAATATTTTATTCACAAATATGGATAAATGTGAAAATGTCATACTCTTTAATTTCCTAGGGTGTTACATAGAGTATGAGCAAATCCTTCCTGAATATGTTTGTCATTTACCACCACATTGGTTGATAGGCTTCGATATTTATCTAAATGATAGGATTCCACCGATATGTTCACCACATATCAGATTTCTCCCACAAATCTTTTTGACATAAGGATTTAGTTGTAGGACATTCAGAGGAAGGGATTCATGAGACCCATTCTCTCACCCTGGGTAGCCCCAATTTTTTTTCCATGAAGGAAGACGAGAGCTTTATTTTATGTGTGGATATCAAACACATGAAGCAGGTGACTATGAAGAACATGTATCCACTACCAAGGATCGAATACATCTTTGTTCAGTTGAAAGAGGAGTGATTGTTCTCGAAGATCAACCTAAAACCAGTCTATCACCAGTTCTGTGTTCTAGAAGAGGATATACCAAAGACAAACTTCATGTGCCATTAAGGTCACCATGAATACATAGTGATTCTATTTTCCATAACACAAACCCCATACCTGATCACGAGGCACATGAACTAGATATTTTAGCCTTAGTCCAATTTGTGGTGGTATTCATCGATGAAATCCTAGTGTACATGATGTATATGGAATTGCACATGATACACTCTAGGATAGTCCTGGCCTCACTCTGATATCAATAAATATATGGCTCAAACTGTCAATTCTAGGTCTGAGAGGTCCATTTTTTTGGAGATGTCATCTCAGAGCCATGAGTTGTAGTGGATCTAATGAAAGATGAGGAATTGAATTCTTAGGAACTTCCCAAGAGTAAGGGTACTATCAAAGGTTTGTTCCTGACATCTCCAAAGTAGCAGGACCCTAGAAATCATTGACATGAAAGGGTAAACCCATCCCAAGTAAATATAACTTTTTGTACTACATTCAGTAGTTGAGGAAGAGGATGATGGACTCTCCATTCCTGAAGCAACTAGAGGAAGGCATTGATTACATGGTTTTTTGGATGCATCTAGGAAGAGGCTTGGTTATTTCCTACTATAAGGGAAAGGACTGATTGCCTATGGTTCATGCCATCTTAGATCGCATGAGTAGAACTACGTGAAAAATGATCTTCATCTTGAATTGGCAGTCTTCTAATTGAATGTGTGGCAACACTAAGTGATGAGAGAGAAATTTATCATCTACTCTAATCACTAGAGTCTAAATTATATATTGTGTAATAAGGATCTAGACATGAGGAAGAGTCAATGTCTAGGGTTCCTCTATTTCTATGACACTAAGATTTTCTATACTCTAGGGAAGTGGAATGTGGTGGATGATTCTCATAGTAGGAAATCTATTTTTCAGTTGTTGAACGAGGTATCAGAGTAGTTGACCTCGTTGATGTTATCCTTCATGGATGGATATGGTTCGTCATACCTCCTTCCAATGGTTTTCACCCCTCAACTACTACATCGTGAAGGAGAGGAATAAATTACGAATACCAAATATGAGGTCCAAAGTGATCATTTGTCCATAGATAATGATCTTAATGGATATTCAAAAGGTGGGGAGAACATAGGTCATTGAATGTGGCACATAGTTGTACTAGCAGTGTTGTGGAAGGAGGTTATGGAAGAGTCCCACACATCCCTTTTGGAAGTAGGACAATGTGTTGAAAAGATGTACTAGGACCTCCGATGTTAGTTTTTGTGGCCAAAGATGATGAAGGTAGTTGCAGAGTTAGTCTCTCAATGCCTCACTTATCAGCAGGTGATGGCTAAGAACCAGTTTCCAGTGGGTTTATCACAACCCCTTGAGGTTCCAGAATGGAAGTGTGATGGAATATCGATGGACATCATGATGAGATTAATTCTTTCATCCAAGGGACACAATACCATAGGGTGATCAATTACCAACTAACCATGTCAGTTCACTTCCTAGATGTTTTAGAGAAGAGTTATGTAGATATATTTAGAATGCTCTATGTGTAGAAGATAGTTAGACTCCATGGAGTCCCATCGACAATATTTTCATATCCTGAAAATCAATTTACATTCTAGTTGTTCAAGGTATTATAGGAGGTGTTTGGGGCTGAGTTGTGCTTGTCATAATTTTCCCCCAACAGAAAGATGACTAGACTAAGTGGATCAATCAGGTTCTAGAGGAAATGATACGATCATGCATGTTGGACTTCATCCAGGGTTGGAATGATGAAAAAAAACTAGTGGACTTTTCATACAAGAACAACTATCACTAGCCCCATTGGTATGGAACCATTATTGTCCTTGTATGGGAAATGTTGTAGGTCACCACATTACTGGACTAACTAAGGAGAGTCAACACTCATTATCCTAGAGATATTGTAGGGATACATGGAGAAGGTTCATATAATCTAGGTGTATATAAAGACTACACAAAGCTGACATAAATCCTATTCGGATAAGAGGTAGAGGCCATTGGTGTTTGATAAGGAGGCAACATAATCCATCGGGTCTCACCTCAATACAGATTATGTATATTTTTATGTGGTGGAAAGCTATCTCTGAGGTTCATTGGCCCATTAAATATTGTCTGTATTGTTGGATCGGTGGCGTACCACTTGTCATTACCATCAGAGTTCTTTCTTGTACACGTATACTTCCATGTGTCGAAAACGAGGAGGTACATGCATAACCCATCACACATCATCAACTTGGGAGAGATGGAAATAAAGGATAGAGCAACCTTTGATGTGTACCGAGTAGAAATAACGGGTTGGCATTAAAGGATCCTTGATGGTTGGTCAACTCCTTTGGTGTGTGTCTAGTGGTAGCACAATAATCAGCACGACAGAACATGGGAACGAGAGGATAATATTTGTTCTCAGTACCCTCTTTTTTATGATTACCCGTTGTTCTCACTTTTGGGGACATAAATCCCCAAGGTTGGGAAAATATAACATCTAGTATTTTCTGATATATTGTTTTTATGAATAATAGGGAATGATATTGAGACTAGTCGCTGAGACCTTGTGTGTTTCTGAGGCCCAATTTTCCTAGAACTATTTTATGAGAAATATTACAATTTTAATAGTATGTGCATGATGTTTTCCTAAAAACTGAAATAACTCTAAAAAAGGTTCCCAAATAAAAAATTTAGGGACCCCAATGAGCTAAAAGTAGTATCATTACACAAGGGGTGATATAACTATTGTCCGCATGGGTCTTCGGTAGAAAATTCATTGACGTAGAAACTATTAATAAAACACTTTATTAAAAAATATTTTTGAAACAATGTTGTTTCATTGAATATTTTTTTGTTAAACATTAAGGGTTATCACAAAAACATTGGAATTCCTCTATGATTTCGATATTAACTCTCCCAAAAATGGTGAAGGATCATGGATCAGAAATCAATGCCCAGATGATTCAAAGGAACCTCGTCGACGATGATGACGATGCAATGATAATCATTTTTCAATGACTGATCAGAATTTCGGTAGGGAAGTAATTTATTTTTGATCTTTCCTCATTCATTATTTTCAAGATAAATAGGTTTCAATCCATGAATTGATTAATCCTCGGTTTGATCATTGTGGTAAGGCTATAATTGCTAGGATTATTTCTATTGATTTTTCTTGAATTCCCTCTTTATTCTCTCATTATTAGAAGATCAAATTATGGTCGACATGAACGTGGTTGAAATTAATTAATCAAAGAGTTTTTTACATATCTTTTGAAGTATCATGGAATTCTTCACCATTGGACCATTGTGCTCACGGATGGACCATCTGGGAGGCTCTAAACACAATTATACCACAATATTGGAGGAAATTTGACAACAGAGGCCAGATCAGGGTATATTAGGACCTGAGGAAACCAGATCAACAAAAGGTATGAAATTTGGGCATTGAAGGAATAATGGAATCTTGAACTAGTTGAGCGAGTAGAGACCAACACCCGGACAACAGTGGTGAACATAGGACATAGTGGGGCCATCAGATATGGGGAGGAAACCATACATAGTGAGACCATGAGATGTGGCAGGGAAACCATGTGATGTGGAGGGGAGACCATGCACTGTGTTGGTGGTCATCACAGGTGACCGAATGTAGTGGAGGATGCAATAAAGTTGGCAAAAAAATGCACAAAATGTGGAACTCACATGAATGAAATGGGTGGGGGGCAATGTGATGGGAATATGTGGAGCAGGTCATTCCCAGGATGAGTGGGCCAGTTCAGCCTTGATAGAGTGGTTTGGTTCTCCCCTGAAGATCGGGCTAGATCTGGGTCAGACATTGGGCCGACCAAGGGCAATTGCACGATCATCCATGGATGGTCTACCATGGAGTTCAACCACCACAGAAGCTCGATCTATCATATTATGGTCACACAGATCAACTGTGGGGAAGTTCACCGTGGAGAGGACCGACTACAACAGTAATTGGAACGAACACACAGTATGGCCTTATCCTAGTGACACTCCCCTCACTGAAATGTGAAACTATAATGAAATTCAGTTGGATTGATTGTTTGATGTGTCTTCTACACTGGTTGTACCATGAAGATAATACAGTCCTTTTGAAAAATATTGTTAGATTAAGGATTGGACCAATATATGATGAGATTGTTTCCCTTTATCCTTTTTTAGAGGGTTCAGTATGGTATTACATCTAAATCATTGGATTGTAATCACCTCTAGAGGGTGAGACCCATAGAGAGTTAGGAATCCATCCCTGGTACTATAATGAGATCCTATATCACCCCAAGTGGATTCTGTGGAATATCGTAACCTCCATGACTAGGGCGCTGATCCTTCACATCGTGATCCATATCTGTAGGGTCCATTGTATACCCTAGTGTGACTAGGTGTGATCCCCTACAATGTGAATTGATCCAGAATGGGTTATAGTTATCTACTAATATTGTTAGGAATGATTCCCTCTTTGTTGGTATCATAATATTCCTTGACTAGTACATTCTCATTTTGGTAGGGCCCTAATGAGCTAGAACTCTTCATGAGTGTCTCTGATGTTATCATAGTTTTAAGAGTGATTTCTAATTGAAGGAGTGTGCTTCAAGCTGAATCATGTGGATGGCGGTTGGTTAGGACTACATGTTGGTGTGGTGTTTCTCATGTTTATATCTAGATATTCTTTGTTATATTTGGTGTTTACACATAACTGTGTGGAGCTGACTAGTATTTTATTTCATGGTATTTCTCTTGTGGTTTTTCCTGCGTTGTTTTGTTGTTTCATACTATGTATTTTTTTTACTCTCCCCTAAATGTGATTTTCCTACATGAGGTATGTCTATAGAATCTCGTATCCCAAAAAAGAAGAACTATATATTTCCTATGTATTTAGACATTACCTAAAACCAACATGGTTAGTAAAAGATCAGATAATTCTAAAAAATAATAATCTTTTATTTGGATAAGGACTACTTTTAATATTATAAATTCAAAAATAACACTCATGTTCTATATAAACTATTCAACGAACAAAATTCATCAAAATTATTCTATGTAATCCCAAATAAAATTTAAACCCAATAAATTCAGAAGGATTTGTTCACCTAGTCTTCCATGATAAATATTAATATTTACCTCCAAATAACACCAAAAAATCTTAAAGTCTCATACTGAAATGTAATTAACCTAATGACATATTCTCTATAATAGGGTAATAATTTCTATAAATTTCCCAAATTTCCTTATGTCCCCAACAAAAACCTTGATTCATCAAAAATAATATTCAACCATTACTCCTCAAATGAAATTCCATAGTATTCAATATCCCATAAGTTTATAGGTTTCTCCAAAGTGAAAATGTCTTCCAAAATAATATTTATCACTTAATCACAATATAAGTATCCTATACTAATGAAATCCATTTAATAAATCATAATTTCCCAAAATCATCTTATAATGAATCCATAAATTTATTTTACAAAAAAATAATAAGTCATACTAAACATGGACTTTACATAGGTCGGTAGTAGGTGATACACCCTTGTTTCCATTTAGTTGTCGGTTTGATTCCCGCATACTTACTAGATATGATGGGTTTTCACCCATCATGTGGGATGTATATTTTTATAAAACTCAAAAATTTCCCTAACATGATTTAACCTTAATGGTTGACTTATAATAGTAATTTTCATCGCAACACATAATGACTTCAACATCTTAATTCATGATTTTTTATATATATATTGACATTTTCCCCCTCCAAATGATAAAATAACAATATTCCCAGAGAAATAACATTGTACAATGATCATGGTGTCCAATTGGGTTCATTGTTATCATGTTCAAGTATATAGAAGGTTCGGACATTGAAACAATGATTTAATGATTTCTCAAATTAATTTTCCTGCTTTATCCAAATACACCTTGTACAAATTGGGTCATTTGGGTATTTATAGAAAAATAGTTTCATAAAATAATCATGTACGACATATAATATCAAAACATATGATTAAACCTGATTTTTATAAAATGTCGAATAGATTTTGAGTTGAAAATTTCAACCAATAGAAATTTTAAAATACCATATGTTGTGCTGAAAGACTGTATTTTAAAAGAAAATATAAATAGGTTTCTCCGGTGTATCCTTCTTCAGCCCTTTTTTCAAAATCATAATATAAATAAAAATCATGTGAGAAGGTAAAATATTTTAAAATCCCTTGTTAATATATAAATTTCGTGAAAATATGATAATATTGTGAAAATAGGATTTGATTAAGTAAAACCCATAATCCATAGTGGTATTTTTGAAATAGTGGCGGTGTTTTATATCTCAAACAACTACTTGCATGTGACTTGTATAATATAAAAAGTTTCAAAATCTTCTGAACATGAATTTGAAATAATTATTGCATGCATTTCATCAGGTAAAGATAGGAATGTTGTTTCAGATCCTCCTCCTTCTATTTGTAATTGACTTTCCTCATGTCGGAAAGATTTATACTAAAACGATTTTTACTAAAATAATAGACGCAGAAACATACCATGTGTTTCACAAAAACTTTTAATCCCTAAATAATTCTAAAATATTCCTCTGATATGAACTATAAGTCCCAAGCCTTAAACATTACAAAATCTTGTGTTACTTCATAAAATCACAATGGGGAACTTTTTCAGTTTAGAGATTTACAGAATTGTGAAATAACTGTTACACTACATCTCAAATATTAAAGGATGACACTTATATGCTATCCAATTTTTTTACCACAATTAAACACCTTAAATAAAAAAATATTTATTTTTTTGATATAAATCTTCATGAATTATTCATTTCTCATACCCTTCCTTATACCCTATGAAAAATATTTCAAAAACTTGGGATGAGCATAAAAAAGTCAGTAAGGGTTATATTATAATGATAGAAAACATTATTCCCTGAATTCATAAAAATCAATGAATCATTCTTTTCAATCATAAAACATAATCACATTAACATACCACCTAAAATAATAAGAATTATGAATAACACATAGAAGTCATAAATAATTAAGGTTAATTTTGGATTACATAACATAATTAAATTGTAACATTCACAGCCTCAAAGGTAGTTAAATTTGGAATACCCATCACAGTATATTCCCTAAAACTCTTAAAAGAAACATTACATTTACCTTTTCCATGTTAACCAATGCATTGGAGTCTTACCTCGGGCTCACCCACCCTAGGTTTATTAAGGAACCAATCGTAGTAGGTTCATCACGTAAACACCCATAAAATGTCCTAGTTCCATTAAATAAACATTAGACATAAATATCATAAAAGAAAATATCACATTTCCATATTGCAATCACAAGATATCAGTTCATGATAATAACATAGTCAATTTATTCTAAAAAACACATTTAAAACATTTAAAACGAATATTTTTGAATCAAAGTTTCCCATACCACTTTCAAACATTTTAAAAAAATTCGCTTAAAATCATTAATGTAGATATAAATAATTCAGTAAATACATTTTGAAAACATGCACATTAATGAGATAGATTTAGAAAAATAAATCATTAGAACATTTAAAATGAGGTTTTAGTTAAAGTGTCCCTTACGTCAAGATAAATACTTGAATCACATTAATTAAATAATAACATAGAACATATAATATTTTCCTATTAAGGATAAAAATGATATTATATTTAAAAGGGAACTATATAAACTTTATAAATGTTAATTGGTTTATACCAAGAAATAAGTCTCAATGAAATGTAAATTTTGATGAAATCCCGTACAAAGATCGTATCCCTATATAATTGATAAATCAAGGAGATAATTATATGTGAAAAATATAAATACACCAAATATAATGGATGTTCAATCTAAAACAATAAGAGGTCATTAAAACATATTCTTCGAAAAATAAAACCAATGATAGGGAAATTTATGTCCATTAATGGATATTTAATAAATATTTCACATACAAAGTTCGTATAAATGACGTAAGAATTTATCAATGTGGTGATTATGTGTTGGAAAAATATATCCAAACAAAGGGAAGTGGAAATTGAAAAATATATAAATAAATAGTTATTCCACAAAAAATCATGAAATAATATAATCAACTAAGTATGAATAAAACCCAATGAGTGGAAATTTAGTTTAGAAATCCCCTTACGAAAATTCGGCAGCCTAACAGGGTCACATAAAAATTCAGAAAATTAGTTGACCAGAGATAAAAGGTTCTCTCATCACATGGAAATAAATTGTACAAAAATATGGACATAGAAGAACATATCTGAACAAAATAAAATGGAAATTAAAAGACATAACATAAAATAAGTCTTTGACTAAAAGTGGTGGGTGAAAATTTCCTGTACCTTGAGTCTGACTTGTCTTGTTCATTCTCTATCTCCCTGAATAAATTTTTTTTGCAAATTTATGCATTCTTAATAACCTTTTTCATTTTTATTTTTCATTTTATATCAATTTTTATAATGTTATAAAACTTAAGTAATTATTTATGCTAATATCGATCATTTTGGCGATATTCAGCACATGAGTCAAAAATGAATTTTTTTTGATATAAATTGTACATGTAATCAAAATTAAATTATCTAAATAATGATATTCAGGATAAAAATCTCAAATATATCCATTATATATGTATTTATAATAGTCCATAACATTTACATATATGAAATTAAATGCACGATGCATGGAGATGGTAAGTCGTACGTATGCATGAACGCTACTTTCATTTATTTTCATTATTTAAAATAATGAAAACTAAATGATACATAGGTATATTATAATTCCAACATAATATAAAATTTATTATATGTTACATAGGATCATTAACTCCATCTTTCATACATTCCATGTATGTCATGAATGAGTCATATCACATTGAGGGGCGGTAGTCCGCACTTCCTCATGAAATGATGTTATTTACACATTACGAAAAGAATAAAGGTATGTTGTAAATAAGAACCCCAAATAAAAATAATAATATAAATATAATATATGTCATATTTAATTACATTTCCAACATTATGGCCCCCATGAGAGGAGTTATGGTAAAATTGAACAATCATCATTTCGTGTGGTAGTAGTTCGCTGAACATATAAAAAGTATGTTCGTATCTATTAGATATAGGTGTTTGTAAGTGTAGATCGAATAATTCTTGTAAAAACATCCTAGTATATTCAGGATACATTCATTATTATGTAATAAAATAATAATAATTTAATAGGGAGTGGAGACGGATGATAAATAAAATAACTTGAGAGAAGATGTTACCTCAAAATCAGGTAACTTCTTTTGATTTGAGCAAAAATGAATTCTTAAACAAACTTCTTACCAAATGTAAGGCTTATAAGAAGATTGTAGGTATGCTGATAGATTATTTGGGAAGAATTATTATTTGAAAAGGGGCTTGAGAGGTGTGATTAAATGGGTTGGGTGACACCCTTTTATAAGAGGCAAGAGGGTCACGTTAGAAAGGTATTGAAATGTTATTTTATTATAAAATGATTTTCGGTTTCAAATGGTCCTAAAGACATTTATATCAATGATAAGATGATTTTGGGGGGGAAATACTCAAAAAAGTGGTTTTGGAAAATTCCAGGGCACAAATTTAACATTATCCTATAGATTTAACCCTGGGTTAACTAATGTAACTTTTATCATGTCTTCCTTTATATTCATATTATATGGTTAATATAGTTAAAATAAAATGCCAATAGAACCTAAAGTGGATTATTAATGACATTTTTAACATTATATATGTAATATTTCCTAATAATAGATTTTTTAGACTATTATATAACTTAATAAATTAGTATTTGTTTTAAAAACTCATTTATGTCAATTTTTATAGTATTCATATCCTGACATTTTAAAAATTGATAACAACCTGATTATTTCCAAAAAAAATATCATTAATTTAAATATAAAAAATAATAATAATACATAAAATTATTTTGTTGCCAAAAATTATTTAAAATAAATTTATTATAATATTTATAATCTCACTATTTTATGTCATACATTATTAATGTAATCACTACATCATCATTATCTCATAAATATTTTTTTTATGATGTCTAAAAATTATTAATAAAATACCATGATGTAGGAAATACATTTATATTTCTAATAAAAATTTATAGTTTAAGAGATCTATTATATATATAAATATAGAAATTATCTTACTAAAAGATACATGTAGATGTTATATTTCTGTTTACATTAAATTAATTAATATGACATGTCATTATCACTCCCATGTAGATCCATGGGGTCCAGAAATCGACCCATGGATCCCATGGACGAATATATCCCATCAAATATGATTAGGACACATGTATGGGTAGTTTAATATTATTATAATATTATTTATTGCTCTTATTTACCATATTTACCTTTTAACCATGATAAATAAATTAATTAATGATGTTAACATTCATAATGTCTAAAAATAAAATATATATATTTACACAATCTATACCACCTAATTCCAAATATTGAATCAATTTTTCCAAATTAAAAACACATATGTTTGAGTAATTAATTTAAAATTATTTCCCGCTATCATAAACAAAAAGTTGTGTTTTAAAAAGTATTAATTATCAAAACAATGACATGTGTTTATGTCCAATTTAAGAGTGAAATTACTTCCATTGACAAAAATTGGATTAAATGATAAAAATATAATCCAATTAATTTTTAAAACCAATTAAAATTACAACTTAAATATATAAATAAATTAAATGAAAAGGCAGTTTTAACTAAAAATGCGGTATTTATCACTATTCATTAAAATTTTATCTTTATCATAAAAATACAAAAAATTTATCCATATTAAATTTTTATGTCTTGATTTTATAAAAGAAGTTTATTCTACCATAAAATAACTCATGAAAGTGACAAAAAATAGATTTAAAAAGTGCTCTCCTTCAAAATTTAGTAAAATGACCATTTAAAAATCTTAGAGTTATTCATTCTTAAAATCGAATTCATTCTTATTTTAAGGCTCTAAAAGTTATTGGATAAATATAAAAGCATTTAACAATCATGTGTAATCATAATGCAGTTAGATATGTTCATTACCTTCAATACTACATCTATACGTTATCAAACATTTAAAATAATAATAATGTTATATTTGTTTTGATATAACTCAATGTTGTGTTAAACGTAAGATTTCAAAGAAACCCATTGTGGTATGTCAAGTATACTATCCGACAAAGGGTTCTCATTATCAAAGAATTAATATCTTATTGATTAATATTAATAGATATGAATATATATTATTCTATAAATACATTGATCGTTACATTCAAGCCCATGTTGAACCCAATGATTGGGAACCCATAGGGGACCTCTTGCGCATGATCATGTAAAATAAATCAATTTCCTACATTCTATCGTGGAAGAGGTTGTCCTTTTCACACTGGATCAATGGTTTTACTTTGATAGAGTTACCCTAGGGAAAGGGGGTGGCCTTATATTTATTGGAAGAATCATGGGAAGTGTCACATAAAAAGACTGGCATGGTAGTAAGTGTTTGAAACTGCATTGGGTTCATAATATTTTAACATGCAGGGTGGTATTTAAACATATCATCTACCTTTTTGGACCACTTCCATAGCCATTTTTAGAAGGTTGAGGTGCGTGAATGGATTTGATGTCGCATTGATAGTTTAAGATTCAATACACAAAATTTTCCTCCTTGTTCACAAACCTTGTATCATTATCATTGTTACCTTAGGATTATTGAAATTTACTGGTGTATTAAATGGTGCATTCTATTTTCTGAAACGTGAACATTTTCGACTTCATGTAGAATTCATTTCTAATTGGTCCATTCTTTTACAATATAAATAGTAACCTTAGTAAAAAATTTAAAGCACAACAATGGTAAATTTAGTAATTTGGGGTAAGAAAATTATAAAAACAATAAAATGACCCCAAAAAAAGTTAAAATATTATTGGATGAACTAAATTTAACCCTAAATAGTTAAGGATCAAAATTAACTCATTTAATGGAAACATATCCAGGAAAATTACTTATATAATAATTGCATTAAACAATGAAATAAAATATCATCTTCATTGTATTAAATGACTCTTATGTATCTACATACAGGATTTGGGGGATTAACCAAGTGGTAAAGACTCTGTAATCCTACATGAAATCTGGGTCAATAACATGTTGGGAGTGAATTTCTATGTGTACTGTTTCAGCACTATAACATTGTAGAAGTGTCGGTAATATAGAATTTACGATAGTAGGGTTTTATACCACTATTATTATTCATACATAATGGTTTTTAAGCCATATAAAATGGTCTTTCAAGCTATAGGTCCAACATGGCATCCAAGGCCTTCGGTCCATAGGGCCTTTGAGCAATAACAGTGGGAATGCTAGATATATGAAATTTGGTACATAGAGAATCTAGGTCATAAAACATGATATGTAGGCCTAGAAGAAGAATTAGAGAAATTTCAATCCACCACTAGAGCTAACATGATTTTTAGAATGAGAGTGTATGATTACTTCCATCTGTACCAAGCACTATACTGGTTTGTGTGGGGAAATGCTAGCTGATCATCCAAGCGAGGTAGGGAGTAATGCGCCATCATTGAAGAAAACACTAGGGATGTGTAGTTAAAGTGTAGTAATTTATTTGGGTCTTCTGAACATCTTTTGAGAATTGTACAAATTGGCTTATGTTTCATGTAAGGGATTCCTCACAACCCATAAAAAGGTAGGATTATCCAGAAAACCAATAAAGATCGATGACCTTTGGGATTTCGGAGTACGTGTACAAATTGGGGAAAAATATGTTGTGAATTAATTTCAATGTAAATTATTATTTTAATATCATAGTTTCATGATATAACCTTATTTTTTACATTTTAGACCACTTGGTGAAATTATGAAATTTATAATATTTTATTTAACATGAATTTATATATGTCACATTTTTATTTTTAATAGCTATATCATTTTATTATATACTTTTACAGTATATTATTTATTTTATAAATATTGTTCTGAAATGTAATATTTTTATATTCATCAAGATATTTTATTCGTAATTTTTTAAAATAAATTATTAAATTACATAATTTCATAATACTGATGTAATAATTATTTTAATAATGTAAATACCAAATAAACGTGGTTCTAAATATTATAATAAGTTTAATTTGATATAATTAAGGTGAGAAACTAATTTTCTAGATGACCTTGACCTCTTATGAATATTTAAAATATTTTTTTTGAAGATAAATTGTTATTGTGCAATATATTAACAATAAAATAAATGACTAGGGTCAAAATAGACACAATTGATAATTTTATGAAATAATGTTTTATTAAATTATTTATAAATAATAAAACATATTTAAATGTAACAAATAATTATAACAGGTTCTTTTTTTAGCTTTTTCATTACGCTCATTTTGACATCATATAAGTAAAATCTACAGTTTTTAATATTGAAAAAGGTGTTACATTAGTTAAAATTAAAACATGTTATGTAAGGGAAAATAAAAATGATAAGGATCAAAAAATTGACAAAACATTTCAATAATATATTGGTTGATGAGATTAAAACATTATATCATATTATATTCCAATCCATGGAATTTTTGAGGCATTTGGATTAATTTTTAAATTATAATAAATTAACATTATTAGAAAATCCAAAAGTGCCCCACTTAAATTATAAAAGGGAACTTCTTCACTAAATTATGAACATCCATTTCATAAAATAAGCTCGACCACCACCTTCCCATTTCACTTATCAACATACTTATTCACCTTTTATAAGTGATGGTATTCTCAAAAGAGAAGCTCTAGTGTCCCAAAGAAGTGATATATAGGGAACTCATTGAAGAAGATGTAATCCCCTTCACCGACTCTTTCATGATTATTTATTATTATACATCCATTTAATATGTATTTCACAATATAATGTAATAAGTACAATATCTAATATATTCAGGAATTTTATTATGATTATGTAAAAACCACAATCCACCTTTTATCAGTCATACAAAAAAATTGAAGTACTGTGCAATCATACGTATGATTGCCATCTCTACATCTTGGTGTAATATATTTTTCATAATCACATTACATGGATGGATTTTTTATTGAAAAAAAATATGTATGAAAATTAAAACATGATATTTATTCTAGAAAAAATATTAAACATCTACATCTATATCATTTCACCGTTAAGGGAATTATATCATCCCTCGTGCATACGTACAACCTATCTTCTCCACGATGCGATGTGATTCATTTTCCATGATTACTATTAATGAATGACTATATTAGTGTATATAATAAATAAATATGATCTAAATATTTTTTTAAGTGATTGAAAAATATATTTTTCACAGGAATATGGACTTATATGACAATACATTTATGTTAAAATGACGTTGTTAACACCCAAACGAAAGGTAAAAATGATTTTTTAAAAAAATAGTTAATATGGTAATCATGTATGATATCATAAATATAAATATGATTTTAGTGTAAACATGTAAACTTATTTAAACCATTATATATTTGTTTTTTATTTGTAAAAACGAAATCAAACACATTGTAAGGGTTAATTTCATAGTCTCGTTATTTTCTATGATTATATAGTCATATGTATTTTCAGGGGAACATTTTTCTTCCATGTTGAACTTCCTAAAAAATTTCCATATAAATTTTAAAATACTTATATATATAATTTAATTAATTTTCCCTCATGTATGACATTTTACTAAATAGTGTGAGATGGTTATTTTTTTCATTTTCCTAATGAGAAACTTTTGGAATTGTCAGGAAAATGCATGTGGGTATTTTTTTTCTAAAATATATGGTGTGGATGAATTTTAATTCATTCATAAAGACATAATTATTCGAATCTTACACATCAATATTACTAGATTATTTAAAAAACTTTTTTAAATATGTGTGGTGTTTTAAGAAAATAGATAGATTTCAAATAAAAAAGGATTTTTTCCACATGAATTATTTTCAACTGAAATCTCAAAAATATTTACCACCTTTGATAAAATTAATAGATGTTACTTATATTTTAATGGGATTTTTTTCAATATTATTATCCTTCTTATTCTAATGGTTTGATTATTTTTATTATGTAATGATATCAATTAAAAACATTTTTTCCATGGGTTATATTATGATTTAATGATGTTTAAAAATCCCATTTAATTTTATTGGTTATTATATGATGAATGTTTTATGATCTTGTAGAAAAAATATGTATTGTTTTCATTATGTAATTGGTGGGACATATATCATACTACCATTCATGGGTAATGATTTATATCTCCTAAGAAAGATATGACTGGGATGGGAAATGATCATGAATCTGTAATATTGTGCTAGAATGAGAAGCAACCCTTGTTCAGTAACTCATGGATGAAATAAAGAGTTAACTGAGTTTAATAAGCGAATTTTTCCACCATTATGGTCTTGTGATTAATCCTTTACTAATATAGATGTGATTTTATATGCTTATCTCTATGCCACAAATTCTATGTCGCATGTTATTCTCTTTAGGAATATATTCTTTTATGAACTTCTATGATTTATCCCGCGACATGATATCACGATCATGATATGCATAAATTTCATTTTTGAATGATATGTTAATGTTACATTGTCTTATTATTATGATATGATTGATATGTCACTTGTTTAATTTTTCTGATAATTTGAGATCATGAATTATTATGATTATTTTCCCCTAAGTATGAATAAAGATATAATTTAATATGGATATATGAAAATTACATAATTTAATGAATAAGTAGGATATGATATAGATATTTTATGAAACATTTATTTATGCTTCTTATTTTCTAAAGGCAATAACTTTATATGGTCCTAGTGTGTTTTTTCTATATATCTTAATGATGATTATTATTTTTATATTTAATTTCTATGTATGAAATATATGTCCTGTTATAGGGATTCCATGTTTACTTCATACTTATGGAATGGACCGTAGAAAGAATTAGGTATACAGGTTCTTCTGAGTACAACATACCACCCTCATACCAATTTCTAGTCAAATCACACATTACTAGTGCTTGAATACCTGATGTGAGCTTGCATCCAAACTTTTGGGGGATCATGGGGGAAGCATATACCCCTATTCAAAAACTCTTATAATAATAACATGAAGGATAACATTCAGACAAGACCTTATGAGGATTTATGTTGTAGGCTATGTAGATCACCCATGTTTTGGTTAGAGACTTGAGATGTATCTATGCTTGGACCTTGTCTTGTTTTGTAGACTACTCTGAAGGTTCTACTGATTTAGAAGTGTGTGGATACTGCACAATCTTGATAGAAATCATATTACAAGCATCGTAATTGACCTCTATGGTTTATGGTTAGGGATCAAGACATTTTACATGTATCAACATGGCTATGAAGTAAGAGGATCATGATACAGTGTCAGCTTTCTCCAAAATATTTCAATCCATTTTTGAGAAGATAGTTTGGATGGTAGACTATCAGTTGTAATTAACTATGAGTTAAAAATAAATTCATTACATTTTTCATGTATGTCATTTTCACCACTATAATTTAGACACATCCCATGGCTTTTATCCTTAGGAGGTAGAGTTACTGGTGGATGCATCCTTTGGGGAGAACCTATTCACATTATTGAATATCGAATGATGTTTTTCTAAGGCCAGAATGATAATATAGTATGAGTGTCATGGTTTCACGATAATGTATAGGATGATTCATGGGAGTGGGAAGATGTTTTTTGAGTATTGTGTCAGGAGTAGTTCTCTAGCGATTCATGACCACCGTTGAGATGGAATGTTGGGGAATAATTTCTTTAAGGGGGAAGTTAGTATGGATTTATTTAATCGTGGAGGTAAAAAATCGTTTACATAAATAAAAAATGAGTTAAAATTAATTAATATTCTCTAATATAAATTCTCTTTGAGGATATGAACGTGTGACGGGGTGTTCGAGGAATTTATGATACCGAAAACCATCATTTTGGGTGAAAATCATATTGAACGATTAGTAAAAACCATGTAGGGTAGACCACATGGTTTCTTCTAACAATGTGAGGGTGGAAAATGGGGTCATATAGGCTGTGTGGTTAGAAAAACATTATATTTGAGGCCAATGACCATATGGAGATGTCTGTAGTTTTGAAAATGTATTGGGGCATGATTTGTGCATGGGTAGTTAGCTCATGCGTATAGACCTTGCAGGGTTCCCCTTTCCAGTACCAAAGGGTGCATACTTGGTGCATGGTTATACCAACCTTATGGATAAACCATGTAACCCTATATATTGAGTGAATATACTAAATCAACCTCATTTATTCATTTAAATAAAAAAATCCAATTATTCACACTGGATAGTCATATAGTATGAAGAGTTACACATTAATGACAAAACATGGAATCAAGAGAATTTATTCCCCCAATCATGGACTCAAGAACCATTTTTCTTCGTGGATTTATCTTAGTATGATATCAATTAATTTTTTCATTCCTCAATTTTGTCTCGTATCATATTTTCTATTAATGTGAAAGAAAATTTGATATATTTTTAGGGTTCTCAATTATTATTCAGTTTTCTCACAATCTGATTCGAATTAAGAGATAATATTGGATGATGTATCCACTAATGACCTATTGTATATGGTCTCATTCTCTTAATTAAAATTTTATGTGTTTTTATATATATGATGTGGTACTACATGATCAATAATAAGAGTATCCTCATTTAAATATAATTTTTTACTTTGTGTTAAATTTATAGTAGGGGCCTATGAAAATAGGGGAACATGTTTTAATTTAATTGTGGTTAAGAACCACTAATTGTAACTATCACATGGTTTTTTTTGTTCAATTAAATGATATTGAATGTGTTTGGATACATTTTAGTCTTTACTTTTCCCCATGCCATGAGAGTTTCAATAATCAATTTTAAAATGATGTAATGTATTTAATTTAAATTTACATTATAACATGAATTGTGAGTTTAATAGATTAAAATATGGGGTGGATGACCGTAACCCTAGTCTTAGACCATGTATTGGATTTTTTATGCAATTATTTCTATATTATATGAGTGTTACACATGTGTAATTTGAGGAAATCCTTTAATATTAAACATGTCTTGAGACACAATCTGAGGTGTGTTTAATTTGAGTAGAATGTGGTGATGACCATATATATAAGTAAATGATATTGAATGAGTGTTTGAAAAATAAACTGTTAACACATGTGTTTTTATTCAAACCCCATGGATCGGATAGCTTTTTTATTCATTGCTTTCAATAAAATGAAACTTGGACTCCCTATCTTAATTCCATGGATAGTCCCAAAGGGGATGAATGGTATATTAAAGAGTGATACATGGACACCTTATCGATTTAAAAGGACAGACTCAAATGGGTAGTGGATCAAATAGCCATGACTGATACATAGGCTCCCTTAGTGGTCCGATAAGGATGGAATCGAATTGAAGTGAAATTATACCACACCTACAGAGATAGATGGGTTCCTTTATGGATCATCGTGGATGATATTTTAAGACTCTTTATTTAAAAAATACATGGAGAAATAACTAGTTTCTAATTGAGGAATTCCAAGTACGGTCTCAGGTTTTATGTTGATTATATAATGAAATTACTTACATGAAGTTTCTTCTTTTCCAATGCAGAATAACGGATCTGGTCAGTGTCATAAACTTCTTTGATGGTTTGTTTATGAGTTTTCTATTTACATACTCTTATAAGAAAAAATGGGATGTTGTTTTTTAGAGACTTTTCCATTGAATAACAATAGTTAATTTAATGCATATAATTAAAATTGATATAGGATTAACTGTTGTTCATAGACATTACTAGTCAGGTCAAGGTTTGTAATAGTGGATGTGTGTTCATGGTAACTCAGTCCATTAGGGTTATTTACATTCAACACTTCCTTACATATCATACTAATAAATTCTAAATATTATACGAAAATGATCACTTAATGGATCTTACTAAACCTTTATGTTGTGTAATATTGTGATTATATCTCAAACCTTTTTCAGTCCCTAAATGAGTACCTGAACAGACTATATGATATCTTGTATAGAAAAGGGTAGGAATCTTGCTATAGTATCTTGATTTCTCCTTAGGAGAAAGGGAGAATATTATTCAATTGAGGCTTGTGATGCATGCTGTATTGTTTTTTGACTTCTTGGTTTTTTGTTTACACGTGTAGTACAATTTCCATGTATACCTAATTTTCTATTTTTCATAGATATGAAATTCATCATCAGAATATATATATTTATGAGATTTCTTATTTCATTATTTTCATATTCAACCCTTTTTCATTTATCATTTAGATGAATGATTTATTTCTTCAACTATTTATTTATTATAATTTTTATACTATGCAACACTCTGGTAATGAGGGAATAGTCTACCCATACACACCTAGCCCCTCACTACTAGTTAGATGTATCTAGAGTTTTTTGAGCGGTGCTTGAGGTGATGTGGTCATCATAGATCAGGGAACATTTTAGTGGAATCAAGGTCTAGGATGTTGTAGGGATCAAATTTTGGAATTTTTTCCCTTTATATGGGAGTGGTTGATGGGTTTCACTATATTTTACGGAATCATTGACAACATTGTGTTATCCTGAAATGATAAAAAAAATTATACCCACATTATATGTTGGCATAAATTAACAATTGTATTTTACACCAAACTAGAAAAACCATGGGAAAGCCTTAAAATAATAATAAATTAAAAAAATAATGTAAAAAATATGTTTAAAAATTCACAATAATCGTTGAAAAACACTAAAAATTTATAAAAAAATTTAATTCCCTATAAAATTTTATTCTTCAATGTATTTAAATTTATCATAAAAATGTTCAAACTAACCATCTTTTTAATATAAAAAAACATTACACTTCTTAACCAAAAAACCACTTCCAAATCTATAAAACCATACACAATTGATTTTAAAAAACTATTCTACTAATAATTTAAAAAATATAAGATAAATAAGTCAAGACATAGAACCACATAATTAAAAATAATTACACAATTAATTATAAAATGTAATATTAAAGTAATGTCAAACAATGATTTTGAAATATAAAATTTTTCTATTTCATTTTTGAGAATTATATTATAAACAAAGACAAATAGCGTTTAATATAAAACACATTAACCACACCCTTTCTATCAATGAATAACAAGATAAAATGAAGGCATGAAAATTTTAAAACATCTAAATATTTTAATTGAAAACTGTTTTACACCATTTCAAAAATTATCTCAAACTACTCTAATAAATGCATTATAAAACATCAAATTGAATATATATCATTAAAAACCTAAACCACATATAAATCTAAATCAAATGAACCTTTTAGGGTAAAAATAGATTTTAATACCTTTGTTAATCGATCTAACTCTAGTAAACATCATATTGTAACTCTTAATGTCTCTATATATTTATATATCAAGTAGAAAAATAATATCATTAAGGTGAATCATCTGTTGAAACTCAATAATGTAAATTTTTTTATAACACCTATTTTATTCAAAATAACACATGAGAAGTGGAGTAAAGTGTATACTACAATAAATTCAAAACACTCTTAATATGTGTTATCCAAAACAAAACAAATGACCAAAGTAAGTCATAATTAAATAAAAAATCATAACATATGAATGAAAAATGAATTTATATTTCCATTTTAAATAAATCATAATTTTTTCATAAAAATTATAATATACCCATATCATGCCGAAAAATGTAAATATAATTTGACACATTCACAAAAGAATCTTCATCTTCATCTTCACCTACTTCTTCTTATTCAAAAAATTTAAAAAATTAATCTAATAGTTTTAAAATAATATATTATTTGAATAAAAAAACATTTTTAAATAGATAAAGGCCCTACTAATATACCCAAAAAAATTAAGATAAAAAAATCCTCTAAAAATAAATATAACCTACATTTTTTAAAAATAATATACATTTTAACACATAAATTATTAATATTATAGTAAATAAATAAATAAAATTAAATAAAAATATTGATATAAAATGAAATTTGTATGCATGATTATCAATTATATTAAATACTCCATAAATAAAAATTTATAATTTATGGAATTGATAAACTAATAAAAAATAAATATAATCATAAAATAAATTAATTATAAAATAAACGAACTATAAACATGAATTATAAATTCATATCATCAAATATAAAATCCTAAACCTCAAATTGCAATTCGGAAACAACATATAAGACGGAAAATTTAGAAGTGAAACTGAAATTGACATATTTTATAAAAACAATATTAACAAAAATGCCATTCATACACAAAAAATGATTATGAAAAAAACCATAAACTATAGGTAAAAGGTAGAACATGAGTGAGGGATCTTGATAAAGGGGGTGAAAGCAGGACGTGTCATGCACATGTACTATTACAAGCTCAATCTGTTAGGAATGATTGGAGAAGTGTGATATGGAATTCTGATGACCATCGAGATCCGAAAAGTGACCCATTTCCAATATATGGGGGAAGAGTTGAATAGGGAACTGTAGCAGGGGGAAAGTACGGTTTGTGACATCGATGCATTGCAGTAGGACATTGTGTGGGAGATGGAGATTCAAAGTACTGCATATGCATCATGCATGGTGGTGAGGTGAGTGAAGAATATAATATTGAGTGATTTTAAGGTGTAATATTTAGATTGTTAGGGTAAATTAATAAATTTAGTGGGGGTGGTTTCCCCAACATGTCAGGTTACCCATGCTGAGGGGCCATTTTTCATTTCCCCATGGTTGTCCCTACCAAATAATGATTTTTTCTTAAGCTCAGAATATGGAAAACAATTAAATTATGTGTTATATATAAATTGTCACGACCCGTCCTCGGGGCCCGTGTCGTGACTACCTCAAGCCCGCCTTCCCTATGCCAGGGGCTTACGACTAGCACCAAAGGAGAAAAATCCCGATAACTGGGAAGGCATTGCCTTTATAAAAGAAAAAGAGCACCACAGAGTACAAGAAGAAGCAAAACAGTAAGTACAAAAGAAAATATGAAAAGTAAATGGGCCAGAATACAAACCCAAAAGAAAGTACGACTACAACTGAACGAAAGTACAACAGAAAAAGACAAACAACTAGAGGAGGGAAGCAGCTTGTGGGTCGTCCTCCTCGGATCCTACCTGAAGGGTAGGTATAGATAGCGCAGCTCCTGGATCGTCCGCCACAGATCCTACCTGAAGGGTAGGTATAGATAGCCTCCTCAACGCTCTCTTCCGCCAACCTCCTCTGTGTGTCGTCTCGTCGTGTAGTCCACCTCCGGGTACTGACTCGTCATGTAGTCCACCTCTGAGTACCGTCAAGTCCTCGAACACTCGGCCTCCGTCAGCACTTCCTGTCGTCTGCAACCAACACAATGAGGTGCGGGCATAGCCTGTGCAGGGGTGAGTATAACGATACTCAGTAGGGACCCCGAGACCCTCAAGGTCTCACTAAACCAACAAGGATAACCACAAAGAAGATCTCAACATATAACCTCTACATAGGTATATGCCCATACATATACCTATGTTATCAAGTAACCCATCTCAATCATGAGGAAACACAAGGATTTTGAAATCAACGGATAACCACTACCCAGGTATATGCCCATACATATACCTAAGTTAGCAAGTGACCCATCTCAATCATGAGGTAAACACAAGGTCAAAAGTCTCAGCTCAAACCAGTATATTCATTATCGAAACTGTAACTGCTGAAGAGCTCTGTCTCTGGAGTGTACAGTGGTCATGTCACGACTCCGAGGTACTGCTCACTAACCTAAGACTGCTGAAGTACTCCTCCTATCGAGTACCGTGGGTCAGCCACCCAGACATAGTAGTGCTTCCCGCCGAGGTATGTCACCCAAACACAGTAGTGCATACCCCCAAGTAGCCTGCTAAGGTACTCTCCGGACGAGTACTGCGGTTCTGCACTGTCACATAGGTAGTGCTCCGTCTTCCATGGGTCTGCACCTCAGAAAGTAGTGCTTCGTCCACTGGGCTAGTCGACTCACTCCAAGTCGAGTCGGTCAAGCAGTCGTCAGGTCACAGCCAGTTACAGGGTCTCCGTACTCCGCACGCTCGTCACTGGGAGGGTCCCCTCCACGAGCTACAGCTCGATACTCCAAGTATCTCAAAGTCCCACGGAGAAGTATCTCAAAGGACCGCCTCGTCATAGGGGTCTCAACGCAAGAGGCGGCGCGTCAATCGGACGCCCGGTCTGTGAGTTATTAGCCTTTTCGTCCTAGGGGACCGGTTGGTTTTGTGTGCGAACCAACCCGACCGTATATCAACTGCACCTCAAACTCTCATAGGGTATACTCATAGGGACCGTTTCTCAACGAGATCACCAACGCCGCTGACGGTTCGTCAAACAGACGTTCTGTCAGAAAGGTATCAGCTTTTCCGTTCCAGGGGCCCGGTTGGATTTCGGTGCGATCCAAACCGGCCACTATCCATCTGCATCCAATTCTCAGGAAGAGGATGCCAAAAGTTCCGTATCGTCAACCGGAACTCAATGCAACAGACGGCGCGTCAATCGGACACCCGGTCTGAGAGTTATTGGCTTTTTCGTTCCAGGGGCCCAGTTGGTTTTAAAGGCAAAACCGACCCGACCGTACTCCACCTACGTCCAAACCTCGGGCGGAGTATGCCAAAAGATCCGTCTCACTAAGAGGAACTCAACAAAGCTGACAACGCGTCAATCGGACGTCTGTAGCTCAAAATATGAGTGTTTCCGCTCTGAGGGCCCGGTTGGTTTCGTGTACCAACCAACCCGGCAGAACTCAAAGTAATCTAAAACCTGGAGTACGATATAACGAAACGACCATCTCGATCCAAGGATCGCATCGCCGTAGAAAGCGCGTCATTTGGATGTCTGTATCCTGAGTTATGGTCATTTGAATCCAAACCGCTCGGTAACGGGGGTTTCGGGCTCGGGCCGTCCCGGCCCGAGACCCCCTGGTTGGCCCGACCCGGGTCGACCCGCCCCGGACAGGGTCGACCCGGCCTGGCACGGCCCGGCCCGGCCCGGCCTGGCGGACCGGCCTGGCACGCCGATTCAGCGCAAGGCAGCGCGTTGGGCGTGGTGCCAGCTCGGCCGAAGGCCGAGCTATTTGGAAAAATGGGGGGCCGCCTGCCCCCCTTTGTGAAACCGGCCCCCCTCATAATGGGGGGCCATTATGGCTGGCCGGGGGAAATTATTTTCCCCGGTTTTCTCCCTTCCGGCCGGCCCGACCTGGCCGGCCGGTTCTTCCTCAACGGGACCGGCAAAGGCCGGTCCCCCTTCCGGCTTCCGACACCGGCGGCCCGGCTGGCCGCCGGTCTTCTTGTGCCGCCGCAGCTCGGAACCGGCCGCGGCCTTCGTTGTCCAGCACAGCGCGACGGCGTCGCGCCCTTCCGCCGCGGCCCCGCTCAGGCCGCGGTGTCTTTGACTTTCTTTGACGCGGCGGGATGGCATCGCGTCCTTGCATTATTTTACGACGCGGCGCGACGGCGCTGCGTGTTCCTTTCCATATGATCCTACGCGGTGCGTCAGCACCGTGCCACACCCATATAAAACCACAACCGAATTAACATGAAAAAGGAGGAGGGTCGGCCGTGTTCGTGCGGTCCGGCCCCCTCGCGTTATTTGCTAACAATTGGACAAATTTCACGAAGTTATAACACGGGTATAATCATGAACAAAAGAATAATAAAAATAAACCCCTACCTCGGCTTCAAGAACGGTGTTCTTCAACGACCCGTGGAAGGCAAGCGTCGCGGAGGTCGGGCGTCGTTCCGTCAAGGTTGGTGGGAGAAGAGATCGGTGAAGTCGAGCTGAGACGTCACCCTCTGTATGCTTTGTAGGAGGTTGTTCTTCCCTTCCTTACTCCGGTTGAAGATGGTCGGAGGTGTTGCTTCATGTTCTTCGGAAACGTGGAACGTTCTTCCTCGAGAGGTTGGTGATCTTCCAAGAGTTCTTCTCCTCTTCATAGTTCTCCCCAGAAGGTTTATGCCAACCGAAAAAGAAGAATATAATCTCTCTTTTTATTGTTGGCAAAATGAATTGAAAAGAATTCAAACACTCAAATTACTTAATTAACTTGGTTCAATTAATTAAATGCAAGGAGTTGGCAAGAAACTCAAAGGTCACATTAAGAGGGAAGTTCAAAAGTTAGGTCTCGTGTGGGCCCCACCACACTTAATCCTCTCAAGGGAGGTTATGTGGATGTGGATCCCACCTCTAACTCCCTTTAGGAGGAGTTAACCAACATGTTAAAAATAAAATTGTGTTCCATAATTTTATTTCACTTCTTCTAATTTTTTCCAAAACTAACATTCATTTCGCATAAAACGAAACCTCGGAAAAGGTCTCCTTAAGCGAATATCGGCGCTGCGAGTTCATCGGTGTCCTCAGATTTCAATTCTGAGCACCGGATCAAAAGATAGAAATTCCCGCTCGCTCGTTCGCTGAACGTACCCGAGCCAAACTTCGGAAATTAATTCCGGGCACACCGGGTCTTGGAATCAGGCTCCGTCAGAAACTGTGTTATTGTAAAATTCGAAAGAAAATTAAGAAAATAATTTCCTTGAAATTTCCAGGTCTTTACATTACTCCCACCTCAGGTCTTTACGTCCCCGTAAAGCTTCAACACAAACAAGGGTCACAAAAGCGGTACGGAGCACGCATCTGAGCCTTCCGCTTCCATGTGCTTACCTGGAGGTTCCGTACTTCCATAGAAAGTGCACCCGAGGAATCGATCGTCCTCATAGGATCTCCTCCTGTCGATCCTCGATCCCCACTGGAACTTCCGTGGAAGACACCCCATCGCCATCGTCCAGCTCCTCGTGGTTGATGATATGCGAAATGTCGAGCAAGTATCTCCTCAGTTGAGATACGTGGAAGTTGTCGTGCACCTGGTGAAACTGCAGTGAATGGGTCAAGGGGTAAACCACCCCGCCTACCCAGCTGGGGACCTAAGAAAGTCCGCTGAACCTCGGAGATAACTTGCTGCCTTGGACACATCTCCGTAAACCTCATCGAGGTGAGACCCGTATAAGGACGTGATCGCCATCCTCGAACTCCAGAGGTCTCCATTTTCTGTTAGAACTGGAACTCGAAAGGCTGCTGCCACAAGGGTATGGTTGACTGACTCAAGAGTTGTCGTTCGCACCCTCCTGTGAAAGAGTTTATCCCGTGCTGCCTATGGTTTCCTTTTCGCCGACCAAGGAAAACCCATCCCGATGTTTGCCTAAATCCGTCAATTTGAGTATGAACAGTTATTGCCCATTCCATACTCAAACTAACATCGTAAGGCCTCGATGCTGTCACCAAGAGATTACAACCGGAACTCTCGCCTCGAGGGTCTGACCACACTGTCGGCGTAAGTGTGATTATCGAGTCTCCTCCCAAGGTATCTCCAGACGTGAGGGTCAAGTCCACTGCTTACCGGAAACTCTAGGTCTGGAACAAGATTTGTGAAAGCACGAAATGATTCACATCGACGTCCGTTACTACAGCAGCTAGTAGTGGACACAAACTGTCCATTAAATTATTTCTAGAGCCATTGGGTCACACTCCTTGACCGCATGCAGCCGCACTCTTCCTCCACCCTCCAGCTCCCTGATCCTTGCAGGAATAACTAAGGCGGGTGGTTGTACAATGTTAGGATGTACACCACCTCATGATTATCTCCTAGCTCTGCCTCTACGTTTGCTGCTTCGTAGACTTATCTCTCCTTTAAGGTACCTCTTCTTTAACAATTAACATGCCCGAGTCTCTAAGACTGGCACCGGTTTCTTGTTTCTTACTGCACTGTGCAGTCTTCATCCGCTTTTAGATGACCTGGACCTTCTTTAGTCTCACAAGAGCTGCTATGATTTCTTCCTTGCCGATAAGAGAATTCCGGTCTCATCCCCTGGATGAAAAACATTCGTTACCTAATATAGTCAATCCTGACATGAATGATGCATTCATGCCATGGATGACGTCGTAAGGCCTCGACGTAACTACTAAGATATCCAACTGTCACTCTCGCCTCCAAGGGTCGAGTCACACTATCGGCATCAGTATGAGGTCACTGGGTCCCCTCTAGTAGAAATCTTGAAAGTGAGGGTCAAGTCAACAGTTTAACCAGGACCACTCAGTATCAACCAAACAAAAGGGCAGGAAAGCAAACAAAGATAAGTGTTTTTTATTACTATAGCTCATAGTACAAAGACACGAATACAAAAGCAACATGGAACTATAAGTACAAAGGACGTATCCACTAGTTCCTCTCCTGCCCACCTGCTCTCGGAGCTCTAATGCCTTGTCCACTGCTAGGCTGTTGCTCAAGCACTCATCGCTGCTTCTGGCTCGGTGGCTCCTCCAATGCTTGCGGATCAACTGTACGAGGAGTCAGACAGTCACGTGCCAGGTGACCCTTTCCGCCGCATGAGTAACACAACCTGCTTCTGGCACGCCTTGCTCTGTTCCCACCCCGGGTGTCCCACACCATCGGTCCTAAAACCCGAGATCGTCCAACTGCTAGTCTGGTCCTCCTGGACCTCTGCATCATCTGTCTACTACCCACAGATGACTCGGATACTGATCAAAACACACGTGGAAAAGGCAGAAGCTCCTATACATGATCGAGGTGTAGAGCTACTGGCACAAACTCCACCCTGAAGAAGGTCTCGAAGTCTTCCCAAGCGAAGTTCATCCTATCGCAAAACTGAAACAAGTGGCTCCACCACCTGCCTGCTGGTGCCTGAAGGAGGCTGGTATCAAAGATCACCATGAAAGCTTCCGGCGTCCCCACTAGCCTGAAGACTCTCACCACAGCCTCTAGCCAAACCTCAGCCGCCTGTGGGTCCGTCTCTCCCCGGTACCTGGGTGGCCTCTGGCACTGGAACTCGTGCAGCGCGCTCAAGCGTCTTGCATCATCTACTACTGGGGCTGG
The DNA here is from genome assembly GCA_963277665.1 of Viscum album. Taxonomy (NCBI): domain Eukaryota; kingdom Viridiplantae; phylum Streptophyta; class Magnoliopsida; order Santalales; family Viscaceae; genus Viscum; species Viscum album. The sequence continues at coordinate 1,172,671,031 of OY728153.1, read as the reverse complement.
TGGCATCGGTGGCCCAATGGATAGTAGTACCGCTAGTGCCTCCACTGCAAGAGGGCCCCGTACCGAAGCCTCGTCGCTCGACAGGCTATCAGCACGCACATCCCTCTGGGCTCTAGCTGGTCGTCCGTGAAAAGGAATCCTGAAAGAAACATCATGACACGGTCAAACTTTTATACCTGGTGAGCTGACCTGGTTTGAGCTGTTTTAAGGGAAAACCTTTGAAAACACACACACAATCAGTGTTTTCGTGCACAAATTCAGAAATCAGTTGTCAGGGTCCTGGTGTATGGATACGTCGGCCGCCCGCACAAACACTGGACTCCCTGAAGTGAAATCCACACTCGGTACTCTTAACACTATTGATTCACAGAAAGAAAAATTCAGATTCTTAAGTTCTGCGGTAGAACCGAACTTCTTTGATACCAATTTGTTACGACCCGTCCTCAGGGCCCGTGCCGTGACTACCCCAAGCCCGCCTTCCATAGTCCAGGGGCGGGTGACTAGCACCAAAGGTGAAAAATCCCGATAACTGGGAAGGAATTGCCTTTATAATAGAAAACAAGCACCATAAAGTACAAGAGGAAGCAAAACACTAAGTACAAAAGAAAAGCTGAAAAATAAATGGGCCAGAATACAAACCCAAAAGAAAGTAAAACTACAACTGAACGAAAGTACAACAGAAAAAGACAAACAACTGGAGGAAGGAAGCAGCTCCTGTGTCATCCTCCTCGGATCCTACCTGAAGGGTAGGTACAGATAGCACAGCTCCTGGATCATCCGCCACAGATCCTACCTGAAGGGTAGGTACAAATAGCTTCCTCAACGCTCTCATCCGCCAACCTCCTCCGTTTGTCGTCTCGTCGTGTAGTCCACCTCCGGGTACTGACTCGTCGTGTAGTCCACCTCCGGGTACCGTCCAGTCCTCGAACACTCGGCCTCCGTCAGCACTGCCTGTCGTCTGCAACCAATACAATGAGGTGCGGGCATAGCCCGTGCAGGGGTGAGTTAAATGATACTCAGTAGGTACCCCGAGACCCTCAAGGTCTCACTAAACCAACAATGATAACCACAATGAAGATCTCAACAGATAACCTCTACTTAGGTATATGCCCATACATATACCTAAGTTATCAAGTAACCCATCTCAATCATGAGGAAACACAAGGATTGTGAAATCAACGAATAACCACTACCCAGGTATATGCCCATACATATACATAAGTTAGCAAGTGACCCATCTCAATCATGAGGTAAACACAAGGTCAAAAGTCTCAGCTCAAACCAGGATTTTCATTATCAAAACCGTAACTGCTGAAGAGCTCTGTCTCTGGAGTGTACAGTGGTCTTGTCACGACTCCGAGGTACTGCTCACTAACCTAAGACTGCTGAAGTACTCCTCCTGTCGAGTATCGCGGGTCAGCCACCCAAACATAGTAGTGCTTCCCGCCGAGGTATGTCACCCAAACACAGTAGTGCACACCCCCTAGTAGCCTGCTGAGGTACTCTCCGGAGGAGTACCGCGGGTCTGCACTATCACACAGGTAGTGCTCCGTCCGCCATGGGTCTGCACCTCATAAAGTAGTGCTCCGTCCACTGGGCTAGTCGACTCACTCCAAGTCGAGTCGGTCAAGCAGTCGTCAGGTCTCAGCCAGTTACACGATCTCCGTAATCCGCACACTCGTCACTGGGAGGGTCCGCTCCACGAGCTACAGGTCGATACTCCAAGTATCTCAAAGTCCCATGAAGAAGTATCTCAAAGGAGCTCCTCGTCATAGAGGTCTCAACGCAACAGAAGACGTGTCAATCGGACGCCCGGTCTGTGAGTTATTAGCCATTTCGTCCCAGGGGCCCGGTTGGTTTCGTGTGCGAACCAACCCGGCCGTATCTCAACTGCACCTCAAACTCTCATAGAGTATACTCATAGGGACCGCTTCTCAACGAGATCATCAACGCCGCTGACGGTTCGTCAAACAGACGTTCTGTCAGAAAGGTATCAGCTTTTCCGTTCCAGGGGCCCGGTTGGATTTCAGTGCGATCCAACCTGGCCACTATCCATCTGCACCCAATTCTCAGGTGGAGGAGGCCAAAAGTTCCGTATCGTCAACAGGAACTCAATGCAACAGACGGCGCGTCAATCGGACGCCCGGTCTGAGAGTTATTGGCTTTTTCGTTTTAGGGGCCCGGTTGGTTTTTAAGGCAAAACCAACCTGACCGTACTCCACCTGCGTCCAAACCTCGGGCGGAGTATGCCAAAAGATCCGTCTCACTAAGAGGAACTCAACAAAGCTGACAGCACGTCAATCGGACATCCGTTGCTCAAAATATGAGTGTTTCCGCTCCGAGGGCCGGGTTGGTTTCGTGTACGAACCAACCCGGCCGATCTCAAAGTAATCCGAAACCTTGAGTGCGATATACCGAAACGACCGTCTCGATCCATGTATCGCATCGCCGTAGACGGCGCGTCTTTTGGAAGTCTGTAGCCCGAGTTATGGGCATTTGAATCCAAACCGCTCGGTAACGGGGGTTTCGGGCCAGGGTCGTCCCGGCCCGAGACCCCCCGCTTGGCCCGAACCGGGTCGACCCGCCTCGGACAGGGTCGACCCATCCCGGCCCGGCCCGGGCCGACCCGGCCTGGCCTGGCTGACCGGCCAGGCACACCGGTTCGGCGCAAGGCAGCGCGCTGGGCGCGCTGCCAGCACGGCCGAAGGCCGAGCTGTTTGGAAAAATGGGGGGCCGCCTGCCCCCTTTGTGAAACCGGCCACCCTCATAATGGGGGGCCATTATGGCTGGCCGGGGGAAATTATTTCCCCCGGTTTTCTCCCTTCCGGCCGGCCCGACCTGGCCGGCCGGTTCTTCCTCAACGGGACCGGCAAATGCCGGTCCCCCTTCCGGCTTCCCACACCGGCGGCCCGGCTGGCCGCCGGTCTTCTCGTGCCACCGTGGCCCGGAACCGGCCGCGACCTTCGTTGTCCGGCGCAGCGCGATGGCGTCGCGCCCTTCCGCCGCGGCCCCGCTCCGGCCGCGGTGTCTCCGACTTTCTTCGACACGGCGCGACGGCGTCGCGTCCTTGCATTATTTTACGACGTGGCGCGACGGCACCGCTTGTTCCTTGCCATATGATCCTGCGCGGTGCGTCGACACCGCACCACACCCATTTAAAACCACAACTGAATTAACATGAAAAAGGAGGAGGGTCGGTTGTGTTCGTGCGGTCCAGCCCCCTCGCGTTATTTTCTAAAAATTGGACAAATTTCATGAAGATATAACACGGGTATAATCACGAACAAAATAATAATAAAAATAAACCCCTACCTCGGCTTCAAGAATGGAGTTCTTCAACGACCCGCGGAAGACAAGCGTCGTGGAGGTCGGGTGTCGTTCAGTCTAGGTTGGTGGGAGAAGAGCTCGGTGAAGTCGAGCCAAGACGTCACCCTCTGTATACTTTGTAGGCCGCGGTGCTTCCCCTCCTTACTACGGTTGAAGATGGTCGGAGGTGTTGCTTCACGTTCTTTGGAAACGTGGAACGTTCTTCCTCGAGAGGTTGGTGATCTTCCAAGAGTTCTTCTCCTCTCCTTATTTCTCCCCACAAGGTTTATGCCAACCCAAAAAGGAGAATATAATCTCTCTTTTTAATGATGGCAAAATGAATCAAAAGAATTCAAACACTCAAATTAATTAATTAATTTGGTTCAATTAATTAAATTCAAGGAGTTCGCAAGAAACTGAAAGGTCACATTAAGAGGGAATTTCAAAAGTTAGGTCTCTTGTGGGCCCCACCACACTTAATCCTCTCAAGGGAGGTTATGTGGATGTGGGTCCCACCTCTAACTCCCTTTGGGAGGAGTTAACCAACAAGTTAAAAATAAAATTGTGTTCCACAATTTTATTTAACTTCTTCTAATTTTTCCCAAAACTAACATTCATTCCGCATAAAACAAAACCCTGAAAAAGGTCTCCTTAAGCGAATATCGGTGCTACGAGTTCATCGGTGTCCTCGGATTTCAATTCCGAGCATCTGATCAAAAGATAGAAATTCCCGCTCGCTCGTTCACTGAACGTACCTGAGCCAAACTTCGAAAATTAATTCCGGGCACACCGGGCCTCGGAATCAGGCCCCGTCAGAAACTGTGTTTTTGTAAAATTCTAAAGAAAATTAAGAAAAAATTGTCCTTGAAATTTCCATGTCTTTACATTACTCCCACCTCAGGGCTTTACGTCCCCGTAAAACTTCAACACAAACTAGGGTCACAAAAGCGGTACAGAGCACGCATCTGAGCCTTCTGCATCCATGTTCATACCTAGAGGTTCCGTACTGCCAAAAAAAGTGCACCCAAGGAATCGGTCATCCTCATAGGATCTTCTCCTGTCGATCCTCAATCCCCACTGGAACTTCCGTGGAAGACACCCCATCGCCATCGTCCATCTCCTCATGGTCGATGATATGCGAAAGGTCGAGCACTTATGTCCTCAGTTGAGATACGTGGAAGTCGTCGTGAACCTGGTGCAACTGCAGTGAATGGGTCAAGCGGTAAACCACCCTGCCTACCCTGCCGGGGACCTAAGAAGTTCCGCTGAACCTCGGAGATAACTTGCCGCCTTGGCCACTTCTCCGTAAACCTCGTCGAGGTGAGACCCGTATAAGGACGTTATCGTCATCCTCAAACTCCAGAGGTCTCCATTTTCTGTTAGAACTGGAACACGAAAGGCTGCTGCCACGAGGGTATGGTTGACTGACTGAAGAGTGGTCGGTCGCACCCTCCTGTGAAGGAGTTTATCCCGTGCTTCCTGGGGTTTCCTTTTCACCGACCAAGGAAAAACCATCCCGACGTTTGCCTAAAACCGTCAATTTGAGTATGAACAGTTATTTCCCATTCCATTCTCTAACTAACGTCGTAAGGCCTCAATGCTGTCACCAAGAGATTCCGACCAGAACTCTCTCCTCGAGGGTCTGACCAAACTGTCGGCGTAAGTGTGATTATCGAGTCTCCTCCCAAGTTATCTCCAAACGTGAGGGTCAAGTCCACGGCTTACCAGAAACTCTTGGTCGGGAACAAGATTTGTGAAAGAAAGAAATGATTCACATCGACGTCTGTTACTACAGCAGCTAGTAGTGGACACATACTGTCCATTGAATCATTTATAGAGCCATTGGGTCACACTCCTTGACCTAATGCAGCCTCACTCTTCCTCCGCCCTCCAGATCCCTGAGCCTGGCAGGAATAACTAAGGCAGGTGGTTGTACTATGTTAGGATGTACACCACCTCATGCTTCACTCCTAGCTCTGCCTCCACGTTTGCTGCTTCGTAGACTTATCTCTCCTTTAAGCTACCTCTTCTTTAATAATTAACATGCCTGATTCTCTAAGACTGGCACCGGTTTCCTGTTTCTTACTGCGCTGTGCAGTCTTCATCGGCTTTTGGATGACCTGGACCTTCTTTAGTCTCACAAGAGCTGCTATGATTTCTTCCTTGCCGATAAGAGAAATCTGGTCCCATTCCCTGGATGAACCACATTCATTTCCTAATACAGTCAATCCTGACATGAATGATGCATTCATGCCATTGATGACGTCGTAAGTCCTCGACATAACTACTAAGAGATCCAACTGTCACTCTCGCCTTCAAGGGTCGAGTCACACAGTCGGCATCAGTGTGAGGTCACTGGGTCCCCTCAAATAGAAATCTCAAAAGTGAGGGTCAAGTCAATAGATTTACCGGGACCACTCAGTATCAACCAAACAAAAGGGAAGGAAAGCAAACAAAGATAAGTGTCTTTTTATTATTGCAGCTCATAGTACAAAGACACGAATACAAAAGAATCTTGGAACTAGAAGTACAAAGGACGTATCCACTAGTTCCTCTCCTGCCCACCTGCTCTCAGATCTCTACTGCCTTGTCCACTGCTCGGTTATTGCTCAATCACTCATCACTGCTTCTGGCTCGGTGGCTCCTCCAACGCCTGTGGATCAACTGTACAAGTAGTCGGACAGTCACGTGCCAGGTGACCCTTTCCGCCGCATGAGTAACACAACCTGCTTCTGGCACGCCTAGCTCTGTTCCCACCCCAGGTGTCGCGCACCACCGATCCTAAAACCTGAGATCGTCCAACTACTAGTCTGGTCTTCCTGGACCTCTGCATCATCTGTCTACTACCCACAGATGACTCGGCTACTGATCGAAAAACACGTGGAAAAGGGAGAATCTCCTGTACATGCTCGGGGTGTAGAGCTACTGGCACAAACTCCACCCTGATGAAGGTCTCGAATTCTTCCCAAGCGAAGTTCATCTCGTCACAAAACTGAAACAAGTTGCTCCACCACCTGCCTGCTGCTGCCTGAAGGAGGCTGGTAGCAAAGATCAACATGAAGTCTGCCGGCGTCCCCACTTGCCTGAAGACTCTCACCACAGCCTCCAGCCAAACCTCAGCTGCCTGCGGGTCCGTCTCTCCCTGGAACCTGGGTGGCCTCTGGTGCTGGAACTCGTGCAGCGCGCTCAAGCATCGTGCATCTTCTACTGCTGGTGCTGGTGGCATCAGTGGCCCAACAGATAGTAGTACCGCTGGTGCCTCCACTGCAAGAGGGCCCTATACCGAAGCCTCGTCTCTCGACAGGCTATCAGCACGCACATCCCTCTGGGCTCTAGCTGGTCATCCGTGAAAATGCATCCTGAAAGAAACATCGTGACACGGTCAAACGTTTATACCTAGTGAGCTGACCTGGTTTGAGCTGTTTTAAGGGAAAACCTTTGAAAACACACACACAATCAGTGTTTTCGTGCACAAAGTCAGAAATCAGTTGTCAGGGTCCTGGTGTATGGATACGTCAGCCGCCCGCACCAACACTGGACTCCCTGAACTGAAATCCACACTCGGTACTCTTAACACTATTGCTTCACAGAAATAAAAAGTCAGAGTCTTAAGTTCTGCGGTAGAACCGAACATTTTTTATACCAATTTGTCACAACCCGTCCTCGGGGCTCTTATCGTGACTACCCCAAGCCCTCCTTCCATAGGCCAGGGGCGGGCGACTAGCACCATTGGAGAAAAATCCCGATAACTGGGAAGGCATTGACTTTATAAAAGAAAACAAGCACCACATAGTACAAGCGGAAGCAAAACACTAAGTATAAAAGAAAAGTTGAAAAGTAAATGGGCCAGAATACAAACCCAAAAGAAAGTACGACTACAACTGAATGAAAGTACAACAGAAAAACACAAACAACTGGAGGAAGGAAGCAGCTCCTTGGTTGTCCTCCTCGGATCCTACCTGAAGGGTAGGTATAGATAGCGCAGCTCCTGGATCTTCCACCACAGATCCTACATGAAGGGTAGGTACAGATAGCCTCCTCAACGCTCTCGTCCGCCAACCTCCTCCGTGTGTCGTCTCGTCGTGTAGTCCACCTCCGGGTACTGACTCGCCGTGTAGTCCACCTCCGGGTACCGTCCAGTCCTCGAACACTCGGCCTCCATCAGCACTGCCTGTCGTCTGCAACCAACACAACGAGGTGCGGGCATAGCCCGTGCAGGGGTGAGTATAACGATACTCAGTAGGGACCCCGAGACCCTCAAGGTCTCACTAAACCAACAATGATAACCACAAAGAAGATCTCAACAGATAACCTCTACTTAGGTATATACCCATACATATACCTAAGTTATCATGTAAACTATCTCAATCATGAGGAAACACAAGGATTTTGAAATCAACGGATAACCACTACCCAGGTATATGCTCATACATATACCTAAGTTTGCAAGTGACCCATCTCAATCATGAGGTAAACACAAGGTCAAAAGTCTCATCTCAAACCAGGATTTTCATTATCGAAACTGTAACTGCTGAAGAGCTCTGTCTCTGGAGTGTACAGTGGTCCTGTCACGACTCCGAGGTACTGCTCACTAACCTAAGACTGCTAAAGTACTCCTCCTGTCGAGTACCACAGGTCAGCCACCCAGACACAGTAGTGCTTCCCGCTGAGATATGTCACCCAAACACAGTAGTGCACACCCCCCTAGTAGCCTGCTGAGGTACTCTCCGAACGAGTACCGCGGGTCTGCACTGTCACACAGGTAGTGCTCCGTCCGCCATGGGTCTGCACCTCATAAAGTAGTGCTCCGTCCACTGGGCAAGTCGACTCACTCCAAGTCGAGTCATTCAAGAAGTCGTCAGGTCTCAGCCAGTTACACGGTCTCCGTACTCCGCACGCTCGTCACTGGGAGGGTCCGCTCCACGAGCTACAGGTCGATACTCCAAGTATCTCAAAGTCCCACGAAGAAGTATCTCAAAGGACCGCCTCGTCATAGGGGTCTCAATGCAACAGACGACGCGTCAATCGGACGCCCGGTCTGTGAGTTATTAGCCTTTTCGTCCCAGGGGCCCGGTTGGTTTCGTGTGCGAACCAACCCGGCCATATCTCAAATGAACCTCAAACTCTCATAGGGTATACTCATAGGGACCTTTTCTCAACGAGATCACCAACGCCGCTGACGGTTCGTCAAACGGACGTTCTGTCAGAAAGGTATCAGCTTTTCCGTTCCAGGGGCCCAGTTGGATTTCGGTGCGATCCAACCCGGCCACTATCCATCTGCACCCAATTCTCGGGCGGAGGATTCCAAAAGTTCTGTATCGTCAACAGGAACTCAACGCAACAGACGGCGCGTCAATCAGACGCCCGGTCTAGGAGTTATTGACTTTTTCGTTCCAGGGGCCTGGTTGGTTTTTAATGCAAAACCAACCCGACCGTACTCCACCTGCGTCCAAACCTCAGGCGGAGTATGCGAAAAGATCCGTCTCACTAAGAGGAACTCAAAAAAGCTGACAGCACGTCAATCGGACGTCCGTAGCTCAAAATATGACGTTTCCGCTCCGAGGGCCCGGTTGGTTTCGTGTACGAACCAACCCGGCTGAACTCAAAGTAATCTGAAACCTTGAGTTCGACATACCAAAACGACAGTCTCGATCCAAGGATCGCATCGCCGCAGACGGCGCGTCTTTTGGAAGTTTGTAGCCCGAGTTATGGGCATTTGAATCCAAACCGCTCGGTAACGGGGGTTTCGGGCCCGGGCCGTCCCGGCCCGAGACCCCCCGGTTGGCCCGAACCGGGTCGACCCACCCTGGATAGGGTCGAACTGGCCCGGAACGGCCTGGCGCGGCGCGGCGCGGCGCGACCTGGCCTGGCGTACCGGCCCGGCGCGCCGGTTCAGCGCAAGGCAGCGCGCTGGGCGCGCTGCCAGCACGGCCGAAGGCCGAGCTGTTTGGAAAAACGGGGGGCCGCCTGCCCCCCTTTGTGAAACCGGCCCCCCTCATAATGGGGGTCCATTATGGCTGGCCGGGGGAAATTATTTCGCCCGGTTTTCTCCCTTTCGGCCGGCCCGACCTGGCCGGCTAGTTCTTCCTCAACGGGACCGGCAAAGGCCGGTCCCCCTTCCGGCTTCCGACATCGGCGGCCCGGCTGGCCGCCGGTCTTCTCGTGCCACCGCGGCCCGGAACCGGCCGCGTCCTTCGTTGTCCGGCGCGGCGCGACGGCGTCGCGCCCTTCCGCTGCGGCCCAGCTCCATCCACGGTGTCTCCGACTTTCTTCGACGCGGTGCGATGGCGTCGCGTCCTTGCATTATTTTATGACGCGGCGCGACGGCGCCGCATGTTCCTTGCCATATGATCCTGCGCGGTGCGTCGGCACCGTGCCACACCCATTTAAAACCACAACTGAATTAACATGAAAAAGGAGCAGGGTCGTCCGTGTTCGTGTGGTCCGGCCCCCTTGCGTTATTTGCTAACAATTGGACAAATTTCACGAAGATATAACACGGGTATATTCACGAACAAAAGAATAATAAAAATAAACCCCTACCTCGGCTTCATGAATGAAGTTCTTCAACGACCCGCGGAAGACAAGCGTCGCGGAGGTCGGGCGTCGTTCCGTCTAGGTTGGTGGGAGAAGAGCTCGGTAAAGTCGAGCTGAGACGTCACCCTCTGTATACTTTGTAGGCGGCAGTTCTTCCCTTACTTACTCCAGTTGAAGATGGTCGGAGGTGTTGCTTCACGGTCTTCGGAAACGTGGAACGTTCTTCCTCGAGAGGTTGGTAATCTTCCAAGAGTTCTTCTCCTCTCCTCAGTTCTCCCCACAAGGTTTATGCCAACCCAAAAAGAAGAATATAATCTCCCTTTTTAATGTTGGCAAAATGAATTCAAAAGAATTCAAACACTCAAATTAATTAATTAAGTTGGTTCAATTAATTAAATTCAAGGAGTTGGCAAGAAAATCAAAGGTCACATTAAGAGGGAAGTTCAAACGTTAGGTCTCGTGTGGGCCCCACCACACTTAATCCTCTCAAGGGAGGTTATGTGGATGTGGGTCCCACCTCTAACTCCCTATGGGAGGAGTTAACCAACAAGTTAAAAATAAAATTGCATTCCACAATTTTATTTAACTTCTTCTAATTTTTCCCAAAACTAACTTTCATTCTTCATAAAACGCAACCCCGGAAATAGTCTCCTTAAGAGAATATCGGCGCTTCGAGTTCATCGGTGTCCTCGGATTTCAATTCTGAGCATCGGAACAAAAAATAGAAATTCTCGCTCGCTCGTTCACTGAACGTACCCGAGCCAAACTTCAGAAATTAATTTCGGGCACACCGAGCCTCAGAATCAGGCGCCGTCAGAAACTGCGTTCTTGTAAAATTCCAAAGAAAATTATGAAAAAATTTTCCTTGAAATTTCCGGGTCTTTACATTACTCCCACCTCAGGGCTTTACGTCCCCGTAAAGCTTCAACACAAACTAGGGTCACAAAAGCGGTACAGAGCGCGCATCTGAGCCTTCCACTTCCATGTGCTTACTTGGAGGTTCCGTACTGCCAAAAAAAGTGCACCCGAGGAATCGATCGTCCTCGTAGGATCTGCTCCTGTCGATCCTCGATCCCCACTAAAACTTCTGTGGAAGACACCCCATCGCCATCATCCAGCTCCTCATGGTCGATGATATGCGAAAGGTCAAGCACGTATCTCCTCAGTTGAGATACGTGGAAGTCTTCGTGCACCTGGTGCAACTACTGTGAATGGGTCAAGCGGTAAACCACCCCGCCTACCCAGATGGGACCTAAGAAGGTCCGCTGAACCTCGGAGATAACTTGCCGGCTTGGCCACTTCTCCGTAAACCTCGTCGAGGTGAGACCCGTATAAGGACGTGATCGTCATCCTCGAACTCCAGAGGTCTCCATTTTCTGTTAGAACTGGAACTCAAAAGGATGCTGCCACGAGGGTATGGTTGACTAACTCAAGAGTGGTCGGTCGCACCCTCCTGTGAAAGAGTTTATCCTGTGCAACCTGGGGTTTCCTTTTCGCCGACCATGGAAATCCCATCCCAACTTTTTCCTAAAACCGTCAATTTGAGTATGAATAGTTATTTCCCATTCCATTCTCAAACTAATGTCATAAGTCCTCGATGATGTCACCAAGATATTCCAACTGGAACTCTCGCCTTGAGGGTCTGACCACACTGTCGGCGTAAGTGTGATTATCCAGTCTCCTCCAAAGGTATCTCCAGACGTGAGGGTCAAGTCCACGTCTTACCGGAAAATCTAGGTTTGGAACAAGATTTGTGAAAGCAAGAAATGATTCACAACGACATCTGTTACTATAGCAGATAGTAGTGGACACAGACTGTCCATTGAATCATTTCTAGAGCCATTGGGTCACACTCCTTGACTGCATGCAGCCCCACTCTTCCTCCGCCCTCCAGCTCCCTGAGCCTGGAAGGAATAACTAAGGCGGTTGTTTGTACAATGTTAGGATGTACACCACCTCATGCTGCTCTCCTAGCTTTGCCTCCACGTTTGCTGCTTTGTAGACTTATCTCTTCTTTAAGCTACCTCTTCTTTAATAATTAACATGCCCGAGTCTCTAAGACTGGCACCAGTTTCATGTTTCTTACTACATTGTGCAGTCTTTATCCGCTTTTGGATGACCTGGACCTTCTTTAGTCTCACAAGAGCTGCTATGATTTCTTCCTTGCCAATAAGAGAAATCTGGTCTCATCCCCTGGATGAACCACATTCGTTGCCTAATACAGTCAATCCTGACATGAATGATGCATTCATGCCATGGATGACGTCGTAAGTTCTCGACGTAACTACTAAGAGATCCAACTGTCACTCTCGCCTTCAAGGGTTGAGTCACACTGTCGGCATCAGTGTGAGGTCACTGGGTCCCCTCTAGTAGAAATCTCGAAAGTGAGGGTCATGTCAACAATTTAACCGGGACCACTCAATATAAACCAAACAAAAGGGCAGGAAAGAAAACAAAGATAAGTGTCTTTTTATTATTGCATCTCATAGTACAAAGACACGAATACAAAAGCAACATGGAACTAGAAGTACAAAGGACGTATCCACTAGTTCCTCTCCTGCCCACCTGATCTCAGAGCTCTACTACCTTGTCCACTGCTCAGCTGTTGCTCAAGCACTCGTCGCTGCTTCTGGCTCAGTGGATCCTCCAACGCCTGCGGATCAAATGTATGAGGAGTCGGACAGTCACGTGCCAGGTGACCCTTTCCGCCGTATGAATAACACAACCTGCTTCTGGCACACCTAGCTCTGTTCCCACCCCGGGTGCCCCGCACCACCGGTCCTAAAACCCGAGATCGTCCAACTGCTAGTCTGGTCCCCCTGGACCTCTGCATCATCTGTCTACTATCCACAGATTACTCAGCTACTGATCAAAAAACACGCGGCAAAGGCAGAAGCTCATGTACACGCTCGGGGTGTAGAGCTACTGGCACAAACTCCACCCTACAGAAGGTCTCGAAGTCTTCCCAAGCAAAGTTCATCCCATCGCAAAACTGAAACAAGTGGCTCCACCACCTGCCTGCTGCTTCCTGAAGGAGGCCGGTAGCAAAGATCACCATGAAGTCGGCTGGCGTCCCCACTAGCCGGAAGACTCTCACCACAGCCTCCAGCCTAACCTCAGCCGCCTGCGGGTCCATCTCTCCCAAGAACCAGGGTGGCCTCTGGCGCTGGAACTCGTGCAGTGCGCTCAAGCGTCGTGAATCTTCTACTGCTGGGGATGGTGGTATCGGTGGCCCAACGGATAGTAGTACCGCAGGTGCATCCACTACAGAGAGCCCTAAACAGAAGCCTCATCACTCGACAGGCTATCAGGACGCACATCCCTCTGGGCTCTAGCTGGTCGTCCGTGAAAAGGAATCCTGAAAGAAACATCGTGACACGGTCAAACGTTTATACCTGGTGAGCTGACCTGGTTTGAGCTGTTTTAAGGGAAAACCTTTGAAAACACACACAAAATCAGTGTTTTCATACACAAAGTCAGAAATCAGTTGTCAGGGTCCTGGTGTATGGATACGTCTGCCGCCCGCACCAACACTGGACTCCCTGAACTGAAATACACACTCAGTACTCTTAACACTATTTCTTCACAGAATGAAAAAGTCAGAGTCATAATTTCTGCGGTAGAACCGAACTTCTTTGATTCCAATTTGTCACGACCCATCCTCGGGGCCCGTGCCGTGACTACCCCAAGCCCGCCTTCCAAAGGCCAGGGGCGGGCGACTAGCACCAAAGGCGAAAAATCCCAATAAATGGGAAGGCATTTCCTTTATAAAAGAAAACAAGCACCACAGAGTACAAGAGGAAGCAAAACACTAAGTACAAAAGAAAAGCTGAAAAGTAAATGGTCCAGAATACAAACCCAAAAGAAAGTACAACTACAACTGAACGAAAGTACAACAGAAAAAGACAAAAAACTGGAGGAAGGAAGCAGCTCCTGGGTCATCCTCCTCGGATCCTACCTGAATGGTAGGTACAGATAGCACAACTCCTGGATCGTCCGCCACAGATCCTACCTGAAGGGTAGGTACAGATAGCCTCCTCAATTCTCTCGTCCGCCAACCCCCTCCGTGTGTCGTCTCGTCGTGTAGTCCACCTCCGGGTACTGACTCGTCGTGTAGTCCACCTCCGGGTACCGTCCAGTCCTCGAACACTCGGCCTCCGTCAGCACTGCCTGTCGTCTGCAACCAACACAATGAGGTGCGGGCATAGCCCGTGCAGGGGTGAGTATAACGATACTCAGTAGGGACCCCGAGACCCTCAAGGTCTCACTAAACCAATAAGGATAACCACAAAGAAGATCTCAACAGATAACCTCTACTTAGGTATATGCCCATACATATACCTAAGTTATCAAGTAACCCATCTCAATCATGAGGAAACACAAGGATTTTGAAATCAACAGATAACCACTACCCAGTTATATGCCCATACAGATACCTAAGTTAGCAAGTGACCCATCTCAATCATGAGGTAAACACAAGGTCAAAAGTCTCAACTTAAACCAGGATTTTCATTATTGAAACCGTAACTGCTGAAGAGCTCTGTCTCTGGAGTGTACATTGGTCCTGTCATGACTCTGAGGTACTGCTCACTAACCTAAGACTCCTGAAGTACTCCTCCTGTCGAGTACCGCGGGTTAGCCACCCAGAAAGAGTAGTGCTTCCCGCCGAGGTATGTCACCCAAACACAGTAGTGCACACCCCCTAGTAGCCTGCTGAGGTACTCTTCGGACGAGTACCGCAGGTCTGCACTGTCACACAGGTAGTGCTCCGTCCGCCATGGGTCTGCACCTCAGAATGTAGTACTCCGTCCACTGGGCTAGTCGACTCACTCCATGTCGAGTCGGTCAAGAAGTCGTCAGGTCTCAGCCAGTTACACGGTCTCCGTACTCTGCACGCTCGTCACTGGGAGGGTCTGCTCCACGAGCTACAGGTCGATACTCCAAGTATCTCAAAGTCCCACGATGAAGTATATCAAAGGACCGCCTCATCATAGGGGTCTCAACGCAACAGACGGCACATCAATCGGACGCCCGGTCTGTGAGTTATTAGCCTTTTCGTCCGAGGGGCCCGGTTGGTTTCGTGTGCGAACCAACCCGGCCGTATCTCAAATGCACCTCAAACTCTCATAGGGTATACTCATAGGGACCGTTTCTCAAAGAGATCACCAATGCCGCTGACGGTTCATCAAGGGGACGTTCTGTCAGAAAGGTATCAGCTTTTCCGTTCCAGGGGCCCGGTTGGATTTCGGTGCGATCCAACCCAGCCACTATCCATCTGCACCCAATTCTCGGGCGGAGGATTCAAAAAGTTCCATATCGTCATCAGGAACTCAACGCAACAGACGGCGCGTCACTCGGACGCCCGGTCTAAGAGTTATTGGCTTTTTTTGTTCCAGGGGCCTGGTTGGTTTTTAAGGCAAAACCAACCCGACCGTACTACACATGCGTCCAAATCTTGGTCGGAGTATGCCAAAAGATCCGTATCACTAAGAGGAACTCAACAAAGCTGACAGCACGTCAATCGGTCATCCGTAGCTCAAAATATGAGTGTTTCCGCTCCGAGGGCCTGGTTGGTTTCGTGTACGAACCATCCCGTCCGAACTCAAAGTAATCCAAATCCTTTAGTGCGATATACCAAAACGACAGTCTCGATCCAAGGATCGCATCGCCGTAGAAGGCGCGTCGTTTGGAAGTCCGTAGCCTGAGTTATGGGCATTTGAATCCAAACCACTCGGTAACGGGGGATTCGGGCCCGGGCCGTCCCAGCCCTGGACACCCCGGTTGGCCCGAACCGGGTCGACCCGCCCCGGACAGGGTCAACCCGGCGCGGCCCGAACCGGCGCGCCCCGGCGCGGCGCGGCGCGGCGCGGCCCAGCCCGACCCGGCCTGGCCTGGCGGAGCGGCCGGGCGCGCCAGTTCGGCGCAAGGCTGCGCGCTGGGCGCGCTGCCATCTCGGCCGAAGGCCGACGTGTTTGAAAAAACGGGGGGCCGCCTGCCTCCCTTTGTGAAACCGGCCCCCTCATAATGGGGGACCATTATGGCTGGCCGGGGGGAATTATTTCCCCCAGTTGTCTCCCTTCCGGCCGGCCCGACCTGGCCAACCGATTCTTCCTCAACGGGACCGGCAAATGCCGGTCCCCCTTCCGGCTTCCGACACCGGCGGCCCGGCTGGCCGCCGGTCTTCTCATGCCGCCGCGGCCCGGAACCGGCCGCGGTCTTCGTTGTCCGGCGCGGCGTGACGGCGTCGCGCCCTTCCGCCGCGGCCCCGCTCCGGCCGCGGTGTCTCTGCCTTTCTTCGACGCGGCGCGACGGCGTTGCGTCCTTGCATTATTTTACGACGCGGCACGACGACGCCGCGTGCTCCTTGCCATATGATCATGCGTGGTGCGTCGGCACCGCGCCACACCCATTTAAAACCACAACCGAATTAACATGAAAAAGGAGGAGGGTCGTCCGTGTTCGTGCGGTCCGGCCCCCTCGCGTTATTTGCTAACAATTGGACAAATTTAACGAAGATATAACACGGGTATAATCATGAACAAAAGAATAATAAAAATAAACACCTACTTCGGCTTCAAGAACGGAGTTCTTCAACGACCCGTGGAAGACAAGCATCGCGGAGGTCGGGCGTTGTTCCATCTAGGTTGGTGGGAGAAGAGCTCGGTGAAGTCGAGCCGAGACATCACCCTCTGTATACATTGTAGGCGGCGGTGCTTCCCTTCCTTACTCCGGTTGAAGATGGTCGGAGGTGTTGCTTCACGTGCTTCGGAAACGTGGAACGTTTATCCTAGAGAGGTTGGTGATCTTCCAAGAGTTCTTCTCCTCTCCATAGTTCTCCCCACAAGGTTTATGCCAACCCAAAAAGAAGAATATAATCTCTCTTTTTAATGTTGGCAAAATGAATTCAAAAGAATTCAAAGACTCAAATTAGTTAATTAAGATGGTTCAATTAATTAAATGAAAGGAGTTGGCAAGAAACTCAAAGGTCACATTAAGAGGGAAGTTCAAAAGTTAGGTCTCGTGTGGGCCCCACCACACTTTATCCTCTCAAGGGAGGTTATGTGGATGTGGGTCACACCTCTAACTCCCTTTGGGAGGAGTTAACCAACAAGTTAAAAATAAAACTATGATTTTTTAAACCATTTTATTTATGTGTGTGGGTTTTTAGATCATACCCATAGTTTTTAAAATTCAAAAATTTTATGATGTTGATGTCAATATATATGAAACATATATAGATAATTGAAAGGGTTTGAACTATTAAAATTTTTTTTGATGAACGTTACCACTTCTTCAGGTATCTTCTACAGGTTTTTACTAAAATCCTTTTTATAATGGTTTTATTCCTTTAAAATGGCTTCTTTCATGAGGGATGTTATGTTGAGAAGTGATTCAGATATAGCTTAGTAAATCCAAATGGCTAGATAGGTGTGATGAATAGTATAGAGTGAGTTCCATTTTATTGTTGAGGAGGAGTGTAATCCTTGTAAATAATCAAATTTTTCACTATTGGGAGATATCTATTACCTCATGTGGATAAAAATATTAATAATAATATAGGATATGATTGTATGGGTAGATTATCCCCACAAAAAAATGATAACAAATTCATTTTTATATTTTTATTACTCACCTTCCACGTTTCTCTATTTTTACCAATTTTGGGATTCAACACGGTTACTAATATTGTAACCAACATAATTTATCAATTAAGAAAAAATTAAATAGAGAAATAATATTAATTTTAGACATAATTATTCTAAATATGATATATATATTTTAAAATAAATATCCATTGACTATTGGAAATGAATTTTAAAAAAAAATCATGAAATGGATAATAGAACCACTTTATCCCTAAACGTCCCTATATTATTATTACCAATTTGGGGTAAATATTTTCGTTATAAAATATTATTTAGTCTATTAATGTACCATTGATTATATTTATTAACAGTTAATTCTATTTTGTAATAAGATAGCATTTTTTGAAATTAAAAATCCTTCAATAAAGGATAGTTTATTCTAAAAAACATTAATGTCAATTATGACATTATAATTTAACATGAATTGAAAAAATATAATGAAAATGATTGAATTTTAATATATTAAATTAATAGTTGTTTAATATGATATATTAAAAAAATAATGTAACATAATAATTAATTTCATTTAAACTAAATATAATTTTTTAGTATCATTTATTTTATTTTATTGTTTACTCAATAATTATAGTCATGGGTTTTATTAAGAAAATTAATATAAATATTTAATAACAAAAATATTAATTGAAATAATCCTGATAAAATACTTATGTAACTTTTGAAAAAATATTTATAACCAATCATATTATTCTTTCATTATCCATAATATTTAAATTATTAAAGATAATGATGGTTATTGTTTCATTACATAACTTCTTATATAAATCACTTTCATGGAATAGTGTCCCACTAAATCATAAAAAACGATCCTAAAGTGTTAAATGTTGGGATATTACATGAATAATCATGTTTTAAATTTTTCTATAAAATTTTAAAACTTATATTAGATGTTTAACCACTATTATAACATCCCAAGCTTCCACGTTACAGATATCATTGAATAATACAGTAGCATGTGTTGTATGCAACTTCGAGTTCTAACACACCACAACCATTCAAACTAGCCATTATGAATATTAATACCCACATTTTGAAATTATATAAATATTATTTTTGAAAATGGACTTCATTTTTTGATTCCGAATATCGAAATTGGCCTAGGGGAAATTTTGATATTTTTCTGAAAACAATCAATTTTTGATGAATAGTGAAAACAGTAAGTTATAGTTTAAAACCAAATTTTTATTTAAATAATTATTAATTTTATTTGAATTTATTTTATATCAAAATAGATAAATTATACCTATATAAGTTCACTGTAATTCATTGGAGTCACTTTATAATAATTATATATATATATATATAATTTATTGAACTTTTCGCCGTCTTTTACCCACCTATTTGGGGAATTAGAAAATTCACATAAAACATAATTTTACCACTTCTATGAGTGGAATATCAAAAATCCAAGGCACACAGTTAATATCAAGGAGTAAAATTTTGTTCAATAAGATTAGAATAATTTTTTGTGAATAGAAACTTTTTACTTTTATTTACCACGGTTAAAAGTAAATAGGGTAATTTAGGGTAAAATGGTATTATTATTACCCAATCACATGTCCTAAATCTATTGTATAAGTATAATTAGAAAAAAACCTTAGGAATAAAATATGAACATATTTGGTCAACTTGGATTAGATTAGGACATTTATTATTATTTAATTCAAGGAAGAGTTAAAAGAGATTAAATCAATGTTAAATAACTAAAACATTTTTAATGTATAGTTATACATAATATTAATATGATTATAAAGATTAATTATAAATCTAAAAATATTTCATACATAATGGTATTTTATTTATAATTTTTAGACATTAAATAATTTAATATATTTATGACACAATGGTGATGCAGTAATTACCCAATTAATAAAATATTAAAATTATGGATATTATAAATATAAAAAAAATGTAACATGAGTGTTTTCAGGAATTCCAATAATTTTCTAGCGTAATATAACATATTAGGGTTGGTTATATGAATTTTAATCGAAGTTATAATGCTGTTATGAATTTAGAAAAAACAAAATACCAAATAGTGTCAAAATTGACATAAAAGAGCTTTAAAACAAATAGTATATTATTAATTCATATTCTATAACTAAAAATATAGGGTATGGAAAAAGGACTTATATAATGATATGTGTATCATTAATTAACCAAATGGAGTTTTCATGGAAGTATATAGTAAATTTATTAACCATATAATATAAATATAAAAGAGACATGGTAAATGTCAAACTATTTAACTAAGAGTTAAATATAAATCATAATGTTAATATATTTACCCAAAACATTCTAAATATATATTGTATAAAAGGGTTTCCACCCATACCCACCTTAAACATTAAAATATTCACTTTGGATCCATTAGAAATTGAATATGAATTTACTATAAAATAATATTTCTAGCTTTTCTAAAGGTTCCCCTCACACCTCTTATAAAAAGGCACCCCCCTTCTCCCTAATTTAAACCTTCAAATCCATTTGGATTGGCCAAAAACTACCCAAATATTCTAGAAACTTCCCTCACATCAATCTAGAGGCCTCAGTTTGATCAGAAAGACAACATAATGAGCCGTTTTGATCAAATCAAAAGGAAGAACCCGAAGAAGACGTAAGGTTTTCTCCACCCTCTTTCAAGTTCCTTTTTTCATAAAATTCTTCTTTATTTGTTATTTCAATTCTAAAATAATAACTCCAGTATCTTCTATATAATGTGATGTTATTATAAATATGGTACAACCATACTCTATATTATATCCTCCTTTTAATGACATTTCACCATACATGCATACGTGCGTCATACCGTCTCGACGTCATGGTGTAATTGTTATTCAAAACGTTATTAATTGGTTGGGTATAATAATGATGTGTATTCATGTAAATAATAAATATAAAATGATAATTATTCTGTATATATGATACACCATCCAATTAAATATTATTTAAATATCAAAATGATGATATTGATGCTCGTGTGTACGTACGGATTACCTCTCCACTAATGCGGTGAGATTCATTCCCTATCATATCAATTCAAGAATAATTCTCATTTGTTTATTAAAAATAATTTTTAAGGACTTGATATCATTCTGGATATGAATAATATACAACCTATCCATAACAAACATTTCTTAAATAACAAAACATATAAAAGAAAACGACTAAGTTAACACCCGAAACGACGATAATACTAAGACATTATTAACAAAGCAATGTTAAAAGATCATATATGATATTATATTAATGTATATGATTGTTGTATAATTTAATAACAATTATTTCACCATTATATGGAAGTTTAACCTAAAATTGATCAAGGATAAGTACAAGATAAGGGTTTATTTCACAATCTCTTCATTATCCGAGGTTGTTTATACGAAATTATCTATTGGGACCTCTTTTTCATCCACATCCTTGTTTTTTAAAAATTAATTTCAAATCATTCTTAATAATTTATAGACAATGGGTTAAAGTCATTTATATCATTTTTGACTTTTTTTATGATGTTTATAAAGGAATCTTTCTAAAATTTTCCAAATAGGGTCTTTTTTAACCTTTTCGACAGAATTAAGGTAAGAATATAATTTTTAACTTATACGGTGGGTGAGGCTATTTTACACCATTATAAAATCATCGAAACTTCCCTTACAATCTTATAAGAATATTTTTAAATTAAATTTTTTCTTTTATAATTATGTAACATTTAAATGATTACAATAAAAAGAGATATTTCTCTCAAATATTTTTGATTTCATCTGTGTTAACATCCTTTGATGGATTATAATTTTATTTGAAGTTGATTTATTATGATAAAATACATACATATTTCATTGGAGGTTTTTTGATATGTTTTATTATGGATGTGTTATTTTTATACCATTCATGGTTTATGGAGAAATTATTGACATTTCATATGCTCGTTTTAATATGAATGTTTATGTAATGTTTAAACTTGTTCATATGAAGTATGAACTAGACATAATAAGTGATGGGTGAAGCCTGTTATAGCTCCTCGAAGCATCAGAAGGTCTCATGAGACAAACTAGTGTCTTGGCACCAGGGCTTGACAAAATCTTATTTGTAGTCTTGGCACAAGTCCTTGACTATTTGGTTATGATACTCTAGCAGTATGCATTCCATCATTATGAAAGTGGTTATTGATATTGCATGTGATTATTAGACTAGTAGAAAATCAATTCGAATAAGTAAATGAAATTATTTCATTTTATTTCATCCATATTATGTTGAAGTTCAATTTTAAAATGCTTTTGTTTTATGTATATATTTTCTTATATGTTAATGCTTATTTATGAATGTTTCTGCTATATTGTTATCCTTAATGGGAATTTGAGCTCCCCCCTTTCTATGTTTTATTTTTCACGGGATGTGAAGAATTATTTTATGACTGACTTTCAGGGATAGTCTGAGGGGATATGATTGTTGACTATGGAGACTATGTTGTTGTAGTTTTCATTTTATGATGTAATGTAAACTTTTTGAACGTATCCAGTGATTCGAAGGCTACGAAACTAATTGGTCTTTCGAGACTTGATCTTTTGTGATCATACCAATTTTATGTAACAATGCACCGACTCTGGCTAACTGGGGTTTGGGAATTACAGTTGGTATCAGAGGTAGTTTAGTACAAACCATGGGAGCTGGATTTAGATAAAATCTGATCAGAGCACATAGTCCTAAGATGGACTTTCAGGAATAGTATAGAAGAACATTCTTGAATTTTGGTATTGTAGAGATTTTGTAAGTTTTTAAAGTAATACATCCCTGTCTGGATACTAGCAGGCAGAGGCGGCCCTACCAGAGATGTACATAGGGGTAAAACCCGAAAACACGACTTTGAACTACACTCGAACGGGAACTGGTGCATGACAACGTGCCTTGGTGCACTCTTGGTTACGACACTCCTTGGTGATATGATTAGGATAATTCTAATTTTCCTTAAAAACCATTATGAAGGGCATATGAGTAAATACTTCCTCAAAGAAAACATTTTTATGATTATGGTTTATATCCATCAACTGTTCAATTTATTTTATGTGTTTTAGAAGATTAGAATTATGTATTTCGATTCATAAACTGATCTAGTCTATTCCATTTTTTATAAATGGCGCCTAGTGGAAGGAATGGAAACCACACCAATGCACACACTCCATGTCGGGATTTCCCTCCTACTAAAGATAATTATAATGGAGATGGTGATACAAGTGGTTCTGATCAGCTTATCACCATACTGGGAAAACTGACTCAGGTTATGAATAATAACCTTACCTATACAGAGCACCCTGATCCATAGTGTGGAGGATCAATATTAGATCGCTTCATGAGGCAAAAACCACTGACTTTCAATGGTTGTAAGAATCCATTAGTGGTTGAGTAATTGATAAATTCCATTGAGAAAATATTCCATGCTTTAGTGAGTAACGAAAGAGAAAAAGTTTCCATGGCAGTTTAATTCCTTACTGGATAAGCTAATCAATGGTGTTCATTGATCCAAAACACAATGGATGATGATGAAGTATCACATATAGAATGGAGGGAGTTTAAAGTGATTTTCTTAGAAAAATAATTTCCTCATGACCATCGAGCAGATATGAAAATACAATTTCTGAGTCTTAGACAAAATGAGGATGAGAATGTCGCAAAGTATGAGGCTAACTATACATGGTTATCAAGGCATGAAGTAGATTATATATTTAACCCAAGGAGTAAGATTGATAATTTCTTTTATGGCTTAAAACAATTTCTATGTTGAGCATTAGTCTCACAATCCTTCTCATCATACGAAGATATTGTATCATGTGCTATCAAGACAAAAAAAGAATTCTCTATGTCTTACGACTTTAAAGAAAAGAAATATAAGAAGATATCTGTTGATCACTCTAGAAATGGAAATATGGGGAAGAGGGGAAAAGTTGAATATCCATCTTGCAGTAAATGTGGGAAGAAACACCCGTGTACTTGCTTGAAAGGAATGGGAGTCTGTTAGAAGTGTGGTGAAAAGTCCACCAATCTCCTGATTTCAAGGGGAAAAAAGAAGCTACCAATGTTCAATGCTATAACTGCAGGGAGATGGGACAATATGAAAATGAATTTCTTAAGCGTCAGGAGAACTTACCTCATAAAAGGCAAAGGGATAAATTCCAAACTTATGCTATCACTACTACAGAGGTAGAAGCACCGAAAGACGTGGTGACAGGTAATTTAATATTTCCCCCAAGTTTAGAAAATGCATTATTTAATTCTCGATCATCGCATTGTTTCATATCATCCTAGTTTTCTAAGAAAATTTGATATTTCCATATATGTTTTAGCAAGTGAGTTGTATGTCAAAAATCCTAAGGGAAGTATCATTGCATCAAACTTTTGTGAAACAGTCCCCATTAGAGTACATAAATGTTATTTATCTGTTGATCCCATCATCATACCCATGATTTAATTTGATATAATCCTTTTTATGGATTGGCTATCAGACCATGATGCAGAAATTTATTGTAAGAAGAAGGATGTTACTATTTTTGATGATGATGATAATG
Organism: Viscum album; assembly: GCA_963277665.1. Taxonomy (NCBI): domain Eukaryota; kingdom Viridiplantae; phylum Streptophyta; class Magnoliopsida; order Santalales; family Viscaceae; genus Viscum; species Viscum album. The sequence goes on along the minus strand of OY728153.1, from coordinate 1,172,646,967 downwards.
AACAGCTTATCTTTAGAGCAAAATCATCACCACCTAATTCTTAACTAGATCCACCCTTAGTAGCTCAACTAAATTCAATTATCGGGGAGGAAGGGAATGAAATAGCTGTGGGTGAGGAAAGTATTGTTAAAATAGAGGATGTACCTATTGTGAAAGAATATGTAGATGTGTTTCCAGAAGATTTACCTGGACATCCTCCAGAATGAGAAATATAGTTTTCCATTGATTTAATTCCTGGTTCAAGGCCTATATCGAAGACCCCTTATAGAATGATCACTATATAATTAGTGGATCTAAAGAAAAAAATAGAGGAATTGAGTAATAAGGGATTTATTTTCCCAACTATTTCTCCATGGGGAGCCCCTTTTCTTTTTGTTAAAAATAATGATGGATCTATGAGGTTGTGCATTGACTATAGGGTGATCAATGCTATAACAATAAAGAACAAGTATCCCCTACCTCACATTGATGATTTATTTTACCAAATACATGGAGATAAATACTCTTCAAAGATTGACCTTCGATCTGGACACCATCAGTTGTGTGTCAAGAAGGAAGGAATTCCCATGACAGCATTTCGAACTAGGTACAAGCATTACGAGGTTACAGTAATGCCTTTTGGACTAACTAATGCACCCTCTGTATTCATGGATCTAATGAATAGAGTTTTCAAGGAATATCTTAATGATTTTGTGGTGGTATTTATTGATGATATATTGGAATACTCCAAAATCTATGAAGCTCATGAAAATAATTTGTGCATTATCCTGAAGACTCTTAGAATACATGAATTATATGCGATTTTTAGCAAGTGTGAATTCTGGATTCAGGAGATCTCTTTTATTGGCCATATTGTCTCTAAGGATGGAATCTCTATTGATCCTTTTAAGACAAGAGAAATCCAAGAATGGCCAGAACCAATGAGTATAACCAAGGTACACAGTTTTATGGGTTTAGCAGGTTATTACTGACATTTCGTCCAGAATTTTTCCTGATTGGATAACTCATTAAGAAAGCTCACACGTAAAGGGGTTAAATTTGTTTTGGACAAAAGAGTGTGAAGAATGTTTTGAAGAACAGAAGAAAAGATTAGTCAATTATCCTATATTGACTCTACCCTCAGGGATTGATGGGTTTGTTATTTATAGTGATTCATCAAAGAAAGTACTTGGTTGTTTTCTTATGCAGAATAATAGAGTTATTGCCTATGCATCACGACAGCTGAAAATTCATGAGAAAAAATATCCTACTCATGATCTCAAGTTAGCAGCTGTGATATTTTCTTTGAAGATACGGTGACATTATCTCTATGGTAAAAAATGTGATATATATACCGATCACATGATTTTGAAGTATATTTTCTCCAAAAAATAACGCAACATTAGGAAAAGGTGATGGCTTGAACTACTCATGGATTATGATTGCACGATACACTACCACCCAGGGAAGGAAAATAAGGTGGTATATACTTTGAGTAGAAAGGATCCTGGAGTTTTGAACAAGATGGGAGTTGAAAATGATCTTATATACATGGATCTAGTAAAGATGGATATGGGAATCATCAATCAGAAAGGTGAAACCTCAATGCTTTTACAAATGGTTGCCAAACAATATTTACTAGAAAGGATAAAGTGTTCTCCAACTAATGATGATGAGTTTAAAATGATTATTAAAGCTGTTAAAGATGGGAGATTGGGTGACATTGGGTATGAAGATGGAATTTTGAAATTTGGGAAGAGAGGTTGTGTTCCCGATATACCTGATCAAAAAATAGAATTGTTGGATGATTATCATAGTTCCAAATTATTTATACACCATAGGGGCACCAAAATGTATAGATATTTGAAGAAACATTTTTGGTGGGAAAAAATGAAGATGGAGATTTCTGATTTTGTGTCTAGATGTATGGTTTGTTAACAAGTGAAAGCTAGAAGGCAACAACCCAGAGGAGTCATGAATCCTCTTCCCATACATGAGTGGAAATGGTATAATATCATGATGGACTTTATAATGGGGAAACCAAAGACTCCTAGAAGGAACGATGCAATATGGGTCATTGTTGATCATCTTACCAAGTCATCACATTTTCTTTCCATAAGAGAAGCTCTACCACTTTAATGTCTAGAAAGAATATATATTAATGAATTTGTAAGATTTCATGGAGAACCCATATCGATTGTTTCTGATCGTGTTCCACATTTCAATTCAAGATTCTGGAAAATTCTTTAGAAAGCTCTGGATACTGAACTTCATTTGAGCAATGCCTACCAACCTCAAATAGATGGACAATCAGAATAGACTATTCAAACCTCAGAATACATGTTGAGATCATGCTCACTTGACTTTCAAGGTATGTGGGATCAGAACACACCTCTGGTAGAATTTTCATATAACATTATCTTCCATTCATGTATTCATATGTCACAAAATGAAGAATTATACGAAAAAAGATGTCGCACACCAAATAGTTGAAATGATATTGGTTAATGAAAACTCGTAGGCCCAGAACTAGTTTAGGAAATTTTAGAAAAGGTAAAGGTAATCCAAAACCACATCAAAGCAGCTCAAAGTAGGCAGAAGAGCTATACCGATAACCAAAGTAAGGATTTGGAATTTTAGGTAGGATATCATGTTTTCTTCAAGGTGTATCCATGGAAGGGTGTTATACGTTTTGGTAAGAAAGGTAAATTGAGTTCCAGGTACATCGAACCTTTCGAAATTATAGAACGAATTGGGGATGTAGTTTACCATTTTGCAATGCTACCAAGTCTCTCTAAAGTTCACGATGTGTTCCACATATCACTATTGAGAAACTACATGCCTGAACCAACACATGTACTCACCTATGATGAATTAGAACTGGAACCCGATCTGTCTTATTCGGAAGAGCGCGTCAGGATTATTAATACCAGAGAACAAGTGTTGAGAAACCAAACTACTCATCTTGTAAAAGTTCTATGGAGAAACCATAATATGGGAGAGACAAACTGGGAACCCGAGGAACTTATGATGAAGAACCACCCAAGTCTTGTTATGCATTAATATTCTAGATATTTTGAGGACAAAATTATTTGATGGTGGGGATAATGTAACACCCCAAGCTTCCATGATACGCTTATTTTTGAATAATACAGTAGCATGTGTTGTACGCAACTTCAAGTTCTAACACACCACAACAAATCAAACTAGTCGTTATGAATAGTAATACCCTATTTTTGAAATTATATAAATTTTATTTTTTAAAATGGACTTCATTTTGTTATTCAGAATATTGAAATTAGCCTAGGGTGAAATTTTGGTATTTTTCTGAAAATTTTCAATTTTTGATGAATAGTGAAAAACACTGAGTAATAGTTTAAAACCAAATTTTTATTTAAATAATTATTTATTTTATTTAAATTTATTTTAGGTCAAAATAGATATATAATTTATATATATGTTCAATTTAATTAATTGGAGTCAGTTTATAATAATTGTAGAGATATATAAATTTTATTGAACTTTTTTATCATCTTTTACCCTCCTCCTAGGAGAATTTAAAAATTCACATAAAACATAATTTTACCACTTATGTGAGTGGAATTTAAAAAATCTGAGAGACATCGTTAATATCAAGGAGTAAAATTTGGTTTAATAAGATAAAAATAATTTTTGGTGAATAATAACATTTTAGTTTTATTTACCACGGTTAAAAGTAAATAGGGTAATTAAGGGTAAAAAAGATATTATTATTACCATTACACATGTCCTAATTCTATTGGTTAAGTATAATTTGACCAAAAAAAATAGGTATAAAATATGATTCACTTTTCTCTTCTTGGATTATATTAAGACATTTATTATTATTTAATTCAACGAAGAGTTAAAAGAGATAAAATCAATGCTAAATAACTAAATCATTTTTAATATAGAGTTATACATAAGATATATTCGATTATATATATTAATTAGAAAGCTAAAAATATTTAATACTTAATGACATATTATTTATATTTTTTAGACATTAAATAATTTAATTTAATTATGACACATTGGTGATGCAGTAATTACCCAATTAATGAAAAATTAAAATAATTGATATTATAAATATCAAAATAAATGTAATTTGAAACTTTTTATGAATTAAACTAATTTTATAGGTTAATATAACATATTAGGGTTGGTTATTTGAATTTATTTCGAAGTAATAGTGCTTTTATGAATTTATAAAACACAAAATACCAAATAGTGTCTAAATAGATAAAAAAGAGATTTATTTAAAAAAAATTATTATTAATTCATTTTCTATTCTTAAAAATGTAAGGATTGGAAAAACGACTTATATAATGGTAGTTGTATCATTAATGAACCACTTGGGGTTCCCTTGGAAGTATATAGTAATTTTATTAACCATATAATATAAAAATACAAAGAGTCATGGTAAATGTCAAACTATTTAACTAAGAGTTAAATATAAATGATAAGGTTAATATAGTGACCCAAACATGTCTAAAATATATTGGTTGAAATTATTTAGACCCATACCCACATTAAAGTTTAAATAATTCACTTTGGAGTCATTATAAACCTAATATGAATTTATTATAAAATAGTATTTCTAGCATTTCCAAAGGTGCCCCTCACCCCTCTTCTAAAAGGGCACTCCCCCTTCTCTCTGTTTCACCACTTCACAAACATTTGTCTCAGAAAACCCCAACCCAAATATTCTATAAACATCCATAAATTTATCATAGAGGCCTTATTTTTATTTTAATGAAAATTTAAGAGCCCTTTTAATCAAATCAAAAGGAAGAAACCAAAGAAGAGGTATTGTTTCCCCACCCTCTTTCAAGTTCCTTTGTTCTTCAACTTCTTATTTCATTGTTATTTCCATTAAAAAATAATAACTCTGTTATATATTATATATACAATGATGTTATTATAAATATTTTACAACCATATTCAGTATTCTGTCTATCCTTTGAATGACATGTCACCATACGTGCGTACGTACGGCTTACCGTCTCCACGTCATGGTGTAATTTTTATTCAAAACCTTATTATTTGGGTGGGTATAATAATGATGTGTAATTCATGTAAATAATAAATATAACATGATAATTATTATGTATATACGATACACCATCCAATTATATATTATTTTAATATCAAATGAATGAAATTGTCACTCGTGCGTACGTACGGATTACCGTCTCCATGAACGCGATGAGATTCATTACCCATCGTATCAATTCAAGACTAATTCACATTTGATGATTAAAAATAATGTTTAAGGAATTGATATCATTCTGGATATGAATAAGAAATAATCTATACATAAAAAACACAGCTTATGTAACAAAACATATAAAAGAAAATGAGTAAGTTAACACCCAAAACGACGATAATACTAAGATATTATTAACAAAGCAATGTTAAAAGATCATATATGATATCATATTAATGTATATGATTCTTATATAATTTAATAACAATTATTTCACTATTATACAGGAGGTTAACCTACCCATAACCAAGGATAAGTTGAAGGTAAGGGTTTATTTCACAATCTCTTCATTATCCGATGTTGTTTATACGTAATTATCTATTGGGACCTCTTTTTAATCCACATCCATGTTTTTTAAAATTTTATTTCAAATCATACTTACTATTTTATAAACTATGGGTTAATGACATTTAAAACATTTTTTGCATTTTATAAGATGTTTATACAGGAATATTTCTGTCATTTTCCAAACAATGTCTTTTTTAACCTTTTCGAAACAATTAAAGTAATGATGTCTTTTTTAACTTATACGACAGGTGCAGCTATTTTACGCCATTATAAAATCATTGAAGCATCCCTTAGAAGATTATAAGGATATTTTCAAATTAAATGTTTTCTTTTATAATTATGTGTCTTTTAAATTATTTCAAAAAAAGTGATATTTCTCTCAAATTGTTTTGATTTCATCTATGTCAACATCCTTTGATGGATTTTAAAAATATTTGAAGTTGATTTATTATGATACAAAACATCCATATTGAATTTAAGATTTTTTGATATGTTTTTCTATGCATGTGTTATTTTTATTCCATTCATGGTTTATAGAGAATGTATTGACATTTCGTAAGCTAGTTTTAATTCGAATATTTATGTTATGTTTAGACCTATTCATAAGAGGAATGAATTGGACTTAATAAGTGACGGGTGGAGCCTACTATAGCTCCTAGATGCATCGATAGATCTCATGATATGAACTAGTGTCTTGGAACATGTCTTTGAGAAAATATTATTTGTAGTCTTGGCATAATGCCTTGACTATGTCGTATTGATCATCTGGATTTATGCATTCCATCATTATGAAAGTGGTTATTGATATTGCATGTGATTATTAGAATAGTAGAATATCCATGTGAAAAATTAAATGAAATTATATCATTTTATTTCTACCATATTATTCTGAAGATCATGTTTAAAAGGCATTTTTAGTTATACATTGCCTTAAATGTTTATACTTATTTATGAAAGTTTCCACTATATTGTTATCCTTACTGGGCATCTGAGCTCACCCCTTTCATTGTTTTATTTTTCCCTGGATGTAAAGAAATATTTTATAACTAACCTGTAGGTATAGTCTGAGGGGATATGAGTGTGGATTATGGAGACTATGTAGTTTTAGTTATCATTTTATGATGTAATGTAAAATTTATTAATGTATCTAGTTATTCCAAGGCTACTAAACTTATCGGCCTTTTGAGTCTTTATCTTTTGTGATAATGCCAATGTTATGTAATAACTCAATGACTCTGGGTAACTCGGGTCAGGGCATTACAACTATGTATATTCATTTTTAACTTAATCCTTGTAATTAATTTTTACTATTTTCTTTATTTAAATTGGACAAAAATTAGGTTATCCTTATTATAAATTATATTTTATTATAATTCCAAATATGCAATATATTTTTCCAAATTTAATTAACTGACATGGACGTATTTTGTTTATTATTATTCTCACTGATGTGAAGAGAAACTAGTTTTTTATAGAAAAACATTTTGAAAATTTTAAAACATTTTTAAATAAGAATTAAATTTTAAAATGAATCCAATAACCAAAATTGGAATATTAGATTCATAAATTAACTATTGTGACATTGAATAAATTTTATATATAGTTTTACCTTATAAATTTTTTAAATACATAGGATTTTTTCAATTAAATTCATATTTTTTCTGACTATTAAAAATATAATGTTACTTATCATAAAAATACCAAATATTCAACCTATTGTAATTTTGATATTCGAATATAAAAGTTTAATTATATTTTTTATAATATATTTTTAGATATTTTTAAATTTCAATATAAATTTATGTAATCTATGCCTGATTAATCTAAAATTTTGAAAAGAATCCGTTTTTTAGAAATGGTTTCTCTTTCGTTTCATTGATTATTATTATTTTTTGTAATCAATAAAGAACTAATAAACATGTGAAGACTACATATTTTAGAAAATTATTTAATATTATTCATTTTCTTCATTCTAAAAGCTAATATATTCATACCAAATAAAATAATTAAAATAATTGTATATTGTAGTTCTATAAGACTTAGAATTTCATAAAATGAAGATATAAAAGGAACTTGTTAGTGTGTAATATTATCCAAACATAGTTTTTTGTTAAATTAAATGTAAAACTAGTGTTTTGATAGTGTAAGATTATCTTGGGATTCATATAAATAAATATTAACATAATTTAGTGAAAATGAAAGGCATCAATGAAATGTAATTTATTCAAAAAATAATAATTCATAAAACCTCATGGTGTTAGAAAATTAATTTTAAATTAACTGTGGAAAACATGAAAAAATTCTGATTTTCAAAGTACCATTTAATGAAAAATCTAGATTTATTTTTATTTCATTTTTAGAAAAACAATTATTTGATAAATTATAAATTTACTAATAAAATATATAATATATAAATTTTATTGAAATTATTTTATAATAGTGAATTTATTTATTTATTAAGTTAAAAAATAACTTTTCATGTAATCTTTCAAAAAAACTCTTTTAATTTCAAATTTTGGTTAATTTCTATTATTATTTATTAATTTTCAATTAATTAATCTTATTAATATATAAACCATATCTATTTCTTAATTTAGTTATTCAAAATCATGTCAAATAATATAATGTATATGAGGTAAATGTTATATTAAGAAATTATATTTTAATAGAATATCATAGTTTTTTAGACTTATTATTTAATTTAATGAAAGATACCAAAGAAATAAAACATATTCATATATAACTCTTTCAATGAATATTTTTTGTTACATTTTAGTGAGACAATATATAGATGGGAAATCATGTAATATTTCCCAATATTCTGAAGGATAACGTTTCTGTGAGGAAAACCACTACATTTTTATATAAATAGAGGTATTTATCTCTATTTTTTGTATCCCAATTGAATTATGTTTTTCAGAAACACCCCCAACATTGTGATATATTATTTAAGGTGGGGTTGGAAGAATTATGCATGAGGTCCCCTCTTCCCCTTCAATAAATGGTGTCACTTCATTATCTTCTAGTGGAAGCTCCATTGACATCGATTCTTGATATTATTCAATAGGGAAGACAATAATTCTTTAATGATCAATAAATAAAAAGAATTTTTATTTGAAATAATTATACTACCGTGAATATAAAACATTAACATCAATCTCTTCATGAGTATCCACTTGTAATTCTTTTTTTATTGTTAATTCTCACTCTAGTTAATGTTTAAAGTTTTGTTGGGACAGTAGTAGCTTCACCATAGGTCCCATAGATTCTTCATCATGATTAGTAGACACATCCTTTTTTCATAACCTTTATAATCATCAAAGGTAAATTTTATCATATTTCCAATGTATTCTTCATCCAATAATATTTACTCCTCAGTCATTGAAGTCTCTTCTTAGTAAATTTCTAGCTCGAATTTTTCGCCTAAAAATATACCTCTAGTTCATCATAATCTTCCAGGGTTAATAAAATAGTAATGGTTCTATAATTTAATAATTACAATGATCATGTTATAGATAATTTTATGAAAAAAATATGTTATGTACTGATTTAGTCCTTCATATAGCCCAGGATGAAACTGATGTTCATCATGAAACAATATTGTATAGTAATTTTGTTATTTGTAGTGGAACATTGCTGAGGGGATGAATTATGATTACAATATGCATTTATATTAAAAATAATTTAAAGCATAAATAATATAATTTAGAATATACACCCTGTAAAATTGAATAATAAAAGAATATAATTATATATTTCAATTATGTTCACAAAATAATGATTAGAACTCAGCTAAAATGGTTTTATAGACATCTTAACATTTAAAATTACTTTACTTGAGTCAAACATAGAATAATAAACAAAATATTAACATTAATTATAAAAGAAATGTTACATTAAAATGTATTTAATAAAAGATATTGTTTCATTTTAATACACTGTAATTATATATGGAAAAAACAGTGGAATAAACATGACATTCCAACTCAATTTGAGACGTAATTCCATCCACTTGGATATCATCTTTTCCAAAGAAATACATTATAACATAACCTTACACGCTACTAGGATATGGGTTTATAAAAAAATTTACTGCCATTTTAGAGGACATACACAATTATATTCCTAATTTATATATAGGATTATAGAAGTCTATGTCCCAAAAAAACACTATCGATTATTAAAGGGTTTACAGATGAAAGGAAATGAAGTTTAGGGTCTTTACACAATCCATTTCAGTACAAGAGATTATATTTACATATAAACAGATTAAAAACACATAAAAATTAGACTTAAAATTAATATAAATAAGTAATGAAAGTAAATATTTTATGTTTCTTAATTTAATTTGTTTCAGTTTTTCAAAAGTCTACTAATTTTTCATCGAAAGGGATTAAATACGATTTCTTATAAGATTTAAGAATACAAAATTTCATAGAGGGTTCGGAACGATTACTTTGTTCATAGGTGGTTCATGTGTATCATAATCTATTATAATAAATGAATTTATTTTTTTCCCCATAAATGAGTCTATTTTATTCATAAAATATATCAATCCTAATATAGTTATGAGGGAACATTAATTACCATAATAATTACACTAACTCGGTACTTAATTCAGGAAAATTATCTTCTTGAGGTTTAAAAATACTCCATTGATTACGTTAGACATGGTAGGTTGGACATCACATAGGCATGATCACATCACCCATGGTTACTAGGAATAGTCAGTTGGTAGGACAACATCATTCACTAGTCTAGAAAACGTTATTTACGTCACTATTTTTTACATCGGTTATATATAACCGACGTGATAATATGTGAAATGAGGTTTTTTAGGTCGGTTATAAAATAACCGACTTAAAAAATGTGGTGAGTAAATTTTTAATGTCTGTTATTTTAATAAGTGACGTTAAAAATCGATCGCATTCATTTTTTACGTCGGTTATAATTTAACCGATGAAAAAAAGAGTTATATACGAATTATTTACATCGGTTATTAAATAACCGATGAAAAAAAGTAGCTTTTGAGGCCCTTTTGACGTCATTTAATTGACAACTGACATACAAAACAACCCGCAGAATTTTTTACGTTGTTTTTAATATAACCGACGTATAAACCTTTGATTTTTGATGTATTTTTTACGTCGGTTATTCTATAACTGATATAAAAAACCAACACGCGTAATTTTTTACTTTGGTTATAAAATATCCGATGTAAAAGCCGTATCTGATACATTTATAATGTCGTTTATTAATTAAACGATGTTATAAATGTATTAAAAAAAGTTTATAATGTCAGTTGTTAAATAAACGACATTATAAAACATTTAAAAAATAAACACGCCTCATGGATTGTCATTTACAATTTTTCGATTGACAGTCCAGTGACTTGCCTCTCTTGCGGTAAACCCTAATCGACTCATCGATCTTGTTGCGTTAAACTCATTTTTCTATCATATTTTATCATATTTACTCTCCTCTTATCTATCATCTCACCTTTACACACTCAGGTAAGCCTCCCACGACTTTATTTCGTTCGTTTTTTTCCCGGATAGTCTATATTTATGTTTTGTGATTTTTTTTTAAACTAGGTAAGATTCTTCGATTTCGAACCCTCTTACCTTGTTTTTCCATCATCAACTTATTTATTATCCCCGAATCTTTTATATCGACTTGCAATATTAACATAATCCTCACCTACTTATATTTCGTTTGTTTTTGTTTCACGAATGCTCGATAATAAAGGTAATTTTTGTTTTCATTGACAACTAACGATCTCATTCACCTATATTACTTCAATTTTTAAGTAAACCATTGTGATACACACATTTCGTGTACTTGTGTGATTTATTTTATAAGTATATATATATTTTTTCATGGTAATGTTTGTTTTGGATCCTTGTTTGATTCTATTTTGGGTATCACTTTTTTTTGTTCTATAATCTATTTACATCACTTATTTTCGTGGACTATTATAAGTCTTCATATGCTATTAAAAACTGATTCATTTCACAATAGAGAATTTTAGACTAGTAGGAGATACAATTCATGGTTCCCATTTTGAATAATGGCATGATACCAAAACTAGTTGATTGAGGTTAACACCCCATGGTTTTGGGGGGCTGTCAAGAGGGCTGGTGGCTGTCCAGGGGGTTGGAGGCTATCCAGGGTGTCCATGGAGGTGGGGAGGGGGGGTAGTCCAGGGGTGTGTGTGTGTGGGGGGGGGGGGGGGGGGTGGGGGTACAAGGGGGTGGGTTGGTGGGGGGGGGGCTATCCAAGGGGGTGGTGGCCTGTCCAGAGTGTTTGGATGGTTGTCCGGGGGTGGGGGATGTCCCTAGGGTTGGGGGGTCCAGGGGTTGTCCAAGGGGATAGGGGGTAGGGGTGGTGTTCAGGAGGGGTGTTGTGTGCTGTCTAGAGGGGTGGGGGCTGTCCAGGTGGTGAGGGGATGTCCAGAGGGTTGGAGGGTGTCCAGGGGGTGTCCAAGGGGTGGGGGTGGGGGGTGGCGTCCAGGAGGGGTAGGGGTGCTTCCTAGAGGGGTGGGGGACTGTCCAGTGGGGTGTAAAAGAGGGTAGGGGTGGGGTGATGTCCAAGAGTGGTGGGGGTGATGTCTAAAGGGGTGGGACTCTACTGGGGGAGGGGGCTATCCAAAGGGTAGGGGGTGTCCAAGGGGGTGGGTGGGGGGGGGGGGGCTGTCCAAGTGGGTGGGGGCCTCTCCAGAGGGTTTGGGGGGTTGTCCGGAGGGGGGGTGTCCAAACGGTTGGGGGGGGGGGTCTACGGGGGTGGGTTGGTGTGGGGGGGCAGTCCAAGGGGGTGTGGGTCAGTCCATAGGGTTTTGGGGGTTGTCCGGGGGTGGGGCTATCTAGAGGGTTGAGGGGGTGTCCAGGTGGGTGTCCAAAGGGGTAGGGGTGGGGGTGGTGTCCCAAAGGGGTGGGGGTGCTGTTTAGAGGGGTGGGGGCTATCCACGGGGTGGGGGGGCTGTCCAGAAGGTTGGGGGGTGTCCAGGGGGGTGTCTGAGGGGGTAGGAAGTCGGGGTGGTGTCTTGGAGGGGTGGGGATGCTGTCTAGAGGGGTGGAGGGTTGTCTAGGAAGTGGGGGGATATCCATAGGGTTGGGGGTGTCCGGGGGGTGTCCACAGGGGTAGGGGTGGGGGTGGTGTCCAGGAGGGGTGGAGGGTGCTGTCTGGAGGGGTGGGGTGCTGTCCAGGGGGGTGTCCAAGGGGGTAGGTGGTGGGGGGTGGTGTCCAAGAGGGGTGGGGGTGCTGTCTAAAGGGGTGGGGGCTGTCCTGGGGGTGGGGGTGTCTAGGAGGTGTGGGGGGGGGGGGGGGCTGTCCAAGGGTGTGGTCGTGTCCATGGGGTGTCCAAGGGGGTGGGGTGTGGTGTCCAAGGGGTGGGGGGCTATACAAGGGAGTGGTGGTGTCCAGGGGGTGTCCATGTGGGTGGGTGATAAGTGTCAGTTGGGATTGACTATTGCATCGTGGTTTTTGAGATTATGACATGATGGTTCTGTTGTGATTATTGTCTTTACATTTTTATTTTCTCCATCTGATTTTTTATTTTAAATGTGATTTGATTCTCAGGTTTACTCCATTTTCTCCAATTTTCTATCAACCATTGTAGGACCCATGGTTTTCTATGATTCAACAGAATTTAAAACTATTAAATCTAACAATATAAGGTTTTTAAAATAATATTTATGCATATTTTTTTAAATACGCATAGATTTTCTTTATATTTCAAAATTCTTTTACATTCAAATTATGATTTTTTTCATATAAACATATATTTGTCTAATCTTAAATATATATATATATATATATATATATATATATTATATCTGTTATAGGTAATAATGAGTCAAAGTTGGATTAAGGAACATTAAATGAGCAATGAATATGATGAAGGTGTTGATTCCTTTTTGGAATTTCCAAAACGAAATGTTCCAAGTAGTGAGATTTTTTTCTGTTCCTGCCTAAAATGTTTGAATATGAAAAGTTGAAAAGTTGAGAGATAAAAGATCATCAGATTTGTCATGGTTTTTGTCTATGGTATAGCCCTTGGATTTGGAATGGTGAAAATGGATGGAATTTCACTAATTATGATGATTCTCAATATGGTAACTCTAATGGAATTGGAGAAATGATTAGCCATATTTTAGCAGAACAAATTGAGATAGTACCGACAGTTGCACGTCTATATGGTGATGCTGAAAAACCATTATAGCCTGGTTGTATAGATTTTACGGTTTTGTTTGCCGTGTTAATATTGATTAACCAGAAGGTGAAACATGGATGGAGTGACAAAAGTTTAACAGAGCTGCTACAATTGATGAAAGAAATTCTTTCAAAAGATAAAATTCTTCCAAATTCACATTATAAGGCCAAGAAAATATTATTCCCTATGTGATTGGGATACAAGAAAATACATTCCTATCTGAAAGACTGCATTATATATAGTATGGAATATGAATTTCTATTAGAGTTTTCTAAATGTAGGACATCACGGTATAAGGTGAAAGAAAAATCATAGGCGGATGTAGAGATTACTATGATCCCTTCAAAGTTATTTTGGTAGCTTACTATAATTCAACGTTTCAAACGTTTATTTGATAATTCACATTAAACAAAAAGTTTAAGATGGCATGCTAATGAGCGGGTATGTGATGGAAAAATTCGTCATCCAGATGATAGTCCACATTGGAAGAAAATTGGTGCGCAGTATTCTACATTTAGAAATGAAATTAGAAATCTCATACTAGGGTTGTCCATAGATGAAATGAATCCATACCTAACCCTCAGTAGAACACATAGTTCATGGACTATTTTATTGGTAATTTAGAACCACCCTCCCGAAGTGGGTATGAAGTGAAAATATGTCATGTTGAGTATAATGATCTCTGGTCCAAAGAAACCCTGCATTGATATTGATGTTTACTTGTCACTGTAGATTGATGATTTGAAATTTTTATGGGATGATGGTATTAGGGTGTATGATTCTTATAAAATGGAATATTTTCAACTGCATATTGTGCTTCTGTTCACTATAAATGACTTCCCAACATATGGAAATTTATCTGGATATAGTTTAAAAGGGCATAAAGCATGTCAAATTTGCGAACAACATACGTCATATTGTCAATTGCATCTTGGGAGGAAAATAGTGTACATGGGTCATCAAATGTTTTTGCCTATAGATCACCCTTATAGAAGACTAAAAAATTCATTCAATGGCTCACAAGAGTTTTATAATTCTCCAAAACCATTATCCCCTAATCTGTATTTTGAGAGGGTGAAAACCCATGATGTGACATTGGGAAAGGCACGAAAATCTGGTAATGATAGACATATTTGGAAGAAAAGGTCAATAATTCTTGAGCTGACATATTTGAGGTATCATGAAGTTAAACATAATATTGATGACATGCACATGGAGAATAATATCTATGATTGTTTGATTGGAACATTGTTAGATATTAATGGAAAGACAAATGACGAGTTGAATGCAATATATGACTTACTATCAATGGGAATACATTTGGAGTTTGCTCCCACTCTTAAAGGATGACCAAAATTTCTTCCCCCGACTTGTCATGCATTATCGAAGAGGGATAAAATTATCTTTTGTTAGTGTCTTCATGATATCAAAGTTCCTCAAAGATATTCTTCAAATTTAAAAAATTTTGTCTCATTGAAGGACTTGAAGTTGATAGGTATGAAATCACATGAATGTCACATCATGATGCAACAAATTATACCAGTTTCATTGCGTGGAATATTTCCCATCCGTGTCAGAAAGACCATAATGAAGTTGTGTTATTTGTTCAATTCAATTTGTAACAAGGCGATTGATGTGAATGCATTTAACATTTTGGAAAAGGATTGAATTTTTATACATTGTCAATTGGAAATTTATTTTCCTCCAACTTTTTTTATATAATGGTGCATTTAATGATTCATCTGGTTCAAGAAATAATGCTTTGTGGACGTGTATATCTTCGTTGGATCTATCCTTTTGAAAGGTATATGAAAATATTAAAGGGGTATGTTAAAAATCCATATCGGCCTGAAGCATCCATTATTGAAAAGTATATTTCTGAGGCGGTATCAATGTTTTGTACGAGCTAGTTGGCTGAGGTGCAACACATAGGTTTGCCTCCATCTCGCCATGAAAGAGTTAATAATGAGGGAAATGGGATTCGTGGATTGAAAGTCAAATCATTGTCAGTTGAACTGATGAAGAAGTTAGAATCATACATCTTGAATAAGATAGCTTATGCTCAACTGTATATCACAATGCATGTAAATGAGATGCAACAATGTCATCCAGAGAAGAAAGAAATGTGGATTTTGAATGATAACAACAAAACATTTTTGTCATCGTTTGAAAATACATTTCTTGGTAGATCAGATGTATCATAGAAAATAAAATGGATAGTGGGTGGTCCATGTTTAAATATGATAACGTGGTCCGGTTATGACATTACTGGCTATACATTTCATATGAAAGCTCAGGACAACAGAAGTGTAGTTCAGAATTGTGGTGTATTGGAGTTTGCAGAAGAAATGCATTTTTCGAGTTCAAAGGAAAAAAATCCAATTTCTGCATCAAATGCATATTATGGAGTGATTAAAGACAAATGGTAGGTTGATTAATTTAAAATTAAAGTTCTTGTTTTTAACTGAAAATGGTTTATTAGTAACAATAGTGTCAGACACGATGAATTTGGAATGACACTTGTTAATCTGAATAGATTGGAAGACACAGCTGATTCTTTTATAATGGAAACACATGAAAAACAAATTTTATATGTAGTAGATCAATCAGATATACAGTGGGCTGTTGTTTTACAAAGGAAAAAACAATATTTTGGTGAGGATGAACTTGATGAAGATGCTGATTTATGTGATATCCCTACTTTCACGGAAAGATTAACAGAACATAATGATGATCATGTTGAAGACATGGTTTGTTCCATAATGAATGATCACAACGAAGGAATTTGGGAAAATAATCCATTTGTATATTCCTAAAATTTCTGGTAACATATGTTTATTTCTTTTTTAATTTCATTAAATTTCAGATATTGTAAGTTTTTTCTTTATTAAAACATGTATTAAAACACAATAAGTATAAGTTTTTGTTCATTTTATGTTTTTTTAGTTTACTTTATCATGTTTACCATTACATGAATTATATATCTATTATTTTTTTAAGTGAAAATTACTTTAATTTTTTTACCAAGTTTACCATGTTTACCACGTTTACCATGTTTACCGTGTTGACCATCTTTACCATATTTACCATTGTTTTACATTCTTACCATATTAACAATGCCTACTATTATGTAACGTAGTACACTTTTCTATTTTCTGATTACAGCACTATTAAAATATTTGATGTTTTATATTTGTGAACTAATGTTTGTTTTTTTGATTTGAAGGATAATGACAGATCATTCAGTTGATGAACCACATGATTATAGAGATGAGCATATTGGTCATACCTCTGGGGAGGAACATTCCCATGCTCCTATTACGACAATGAGTTAAAAAGTTGGTAAAAGTGGGTGCACATGTTTACCAAAATTAGCACTTTCCCATACGTAGGATCAGAGGATACTCGTTGATTTTTATGATGATGATATTCCTAGAGGTCTAAATGCAAAATATTTTAAGGGTTTTGTATCAACTCAGGCTATAAGAAAAGTAAACATTCAGTATGATGACTTTAGAAGTGTGGATAAAGCGATAATCTCTTAGTTGTGGGAGACGATATTGGTAAGATCTTTTTCTATTGTTTTAGTAATCTTTAGATGTTTCTAGTATATATTATATGTTTAACCTCTTCTTAATCAGATGACATTTGATATTCCTGACACTGGAGGAGTCAGGAAGAAATGCTTATCATTGGCTTCCAAAATATGGAGGGATTTCAAATCAACACTCTCATCTAATTTCCATTATGTTCATAGGATTCAAGAAAATCCATGTCGTATATATCCTTCTATAGATGAAGACACATGGAGACAGTTTTTTGAAAGTAGAAGAAAATAGTCATTTTTGGTAATGGTAATGTAACATTTTATAAGATTTCTAATATAAATGATCTTATTATTATTTTGTTAATGATTTATTATTCTTAATTTACAGCAAACTAGGAAAGCTCATCAAGAGATCCAATAAAAAAATTTATACCCTCATAGTTTATCTCGGTGAGGGTATGCATTTTTGGAAGAAAAAATGATGGCTTAAAAGTTTCAACAACTAAGAGTTGGGTCTTCAATATTTGGAGAGGTGGACCCTCCATCCCCTCCAACTAGACATGAAAAATGGAAGAGAGCTCAGAAGGGAAAATAAGGGAAATATCTTTAGGAAGAATTGAGAATCGTAGTTGAGAGGATTGAAAGATATATATTTTATTTATTTAAGATAACTATTTTATTCATATAATTTCAATAATTACAGAAATGATCATTTCATTAATACAGGACTCCCTTGAGGAGTAAAATTCACAAGGGGGATTTATAGCTACTGGGAAGAAAGATCGTTTATTTGTTGCATTGGGAAAGCCCGAACATCATGGTCGTGTAAGAGGATATATGGTAGGTGTATCGGTAAAAAAGTGTTTCCACGTTATTCAACTTCTAACGTTGAGGGGGTTTATAAAAAATAATAGAATCCTTGGAGGCTGAAGTTTATAATATTAATGAAAAAATGGAGGAAATGATTAGAGCATCGATACAGTCTATGTTTGAAGACATGCAATGAAAATTTTAGACTATAGCTCCCACTCCTCCACCTTTCCCTACAGACCACATTATTTATCCTCCACCTCCGCCAGTAGCTCCCCCTCACCCACCTCAGCCTTCGGACCCCATTTTTTATTATACTCCTCTGCCGCAGCTTCGTACTTATTGCGAGTTGTATGTGGATGATCCACAACATCATATAGATTAATATTGGGTTGGTATATTGTATAGTAGATATAGTTCAACATAAACAATTAGTCGTAGAGAATCAGAGGGTCACTATACAAGATATTATAGATAGATTAACTCGAGTACCATTACCTACAGTTGAGGTGACGACAGTTGGACTTAGTATCAGCCATTTTTTAATTTGGCCATCCAGACTTCTTCGACTCATTACCATCGAGGTATGAATGTTATTTTTTTTATTAACGTTGTTTTATCATTTTAAAACTAATATATTTTTCAAGTTATTTTTATAGGAATACTTCAAAGGTAAAGAAATATTGTATAGACAACAACAAAGACAAATGTCTATGACATCAGATACAGATTCAAGTAGACTTGACAGATTGTCATGATATTCAAACTTTTTGGCGGGTCATTATGAGTTTCCAATGGAAGCTCATGTTTTTGAACGTGAAATAATTGTGGTGTTTATGAAAACTGATATCATGGAGCTTGTTACTGGAGATAAGCTGGTCATCAACGTGGTGGAAATTTCTTCCATGTAAGTATTAACACCTTTTTCCTGCGTTATACATATTAAAAATGTATACTTCTTCCTCTTTTGTATTAGGTATCTTTATAAAATTTGTGAGAGGAATGACCTAACAGATGTATATGGATTCATGGACCTGCAACTAATTTTCTCTAAAGCATGTCCATTGGATGAGGAAAAAAGAATGCTTTATATTGCTGAAAGACTTGAAAAGAATATAGTCACACAATGTTGGATGATGCCTTTTTATGAGAGGTATGAAACACATCTCTTTCAAAGAGTTCGTTATCTTTTAACATAAAAAACCATTATCCTTATATTTCCTTTTATCAGTGATCATTGGATGATAGGGGTTTTTTTCCAAAGGGAGAAATCACTTTATTGGATATGTTTTTTCCATGATGATGTGTGGGAAAGTTTTAAGAATATATTGGAAAAGTATGTTTCATTTTCTCAATAGTTTTATATATTATAATGAATTTTAAATTTTCCCCATTACTATTATTTTCTAACAGGGCATGGGCCTACTTTCGAAAAATCACAAAGAAAAGGAGTTAAAAGATCAAATTTTTAAATTCGAAGTAAATATCCATTTATAATGTTTACTTTTTGATTTATTACATAAAAATAATATATTGAATTTACACTCATTCAAACAGAATTGTCATGAATAACAAGGCGTCATCGAATGCAGATATTATATGTTATGAGTTATGTATGAAATAATAACAATTGAGATAGTTGTGAATTTTTACCTGGTAAGATTTCCTCTTTGAAATTTCAATAATATTTCAATTTGATTTATTCATTATATACATTAACTACTATCCTTTTCATTTGTAGATTTTTTATGACCCTCAAACCTATACTGTTGAATACATCAAACACTTACAAGTGGAGTGGTCAAATTATTTTACAGGTTTGATTAAATTTTAGCTGTTTGTAATGTAAAATGTAATTTAGAATATTTTTGTTATAATTGTGTATTTGGTAGTCATTTAGGATAGATTTATTTTTTTTGAAGTTGACAGAGTATGTTTTGAATGTTATATATGTGAATTTTTAATTTTGCTATACTTCTTGTTTTGGTCTACTCATGATGGTTTTTCTTTTATGGATTCTGGTCTGGGGGGAGGGGTTCCAAGGGTGTGGGGGTGTTCAGTGGGGTGGGGGTGTCCAGGGGTCTGGGAGGGCTGTCTGGTGGGGTGGGGGGTTCTGGGTGTCCCTGAAAGGGGGGGAGGGCAGTCTAGGGGGTGGGAGCGTTTCTTGGAAGGTGGAAGGGTTTTCCAGGGGAGTGGGAGGCTATCCCGGGGGTGTCTAGGGGTGTGGGGGTGTCTTGTGGGGTGAGGGGGTGTCCTGGGGTGGGGTGGTGGGCTGTCCAGTGGGGGGTCGAGGATGTCCATGGGGATGGGGGGGAACCCAGGGGTGTAGTGGGGATGTCTACTGGGTTGATGGGGTTCTGGTCTATTTTTAGTAACTTTTTGGTCTGTTTCAAGGGTTTGGGAGGGATGTCCAGAGATGTGGGAGTGCTGTCCAGGGGGTGGGGGGTCTACAAGAGGGTGGGGGGATGTCCAGGGGGTGGTGGTGATGTCCAGGGGTGTAGTGGGGGCATTCTAGTGGGGTGAGGGGGTTATAGTTTTTTTCGGTAACATTTGGGTCTATTTCAGGGGTGTGGGAGGGTTGTACATTGGTGTGGAAGTGCTGTCCAGGGGGTGGGGGTATACATGAGGATGGGGGGTTGTTCAGGGTTGTTTGGGGATGTCCAGGGGGTCGGGGGAAGTCCAAGGGTGTGGTGGGGGCTCTAATGGGGGGAGGGTTGTCCATGATGTAGGGGGTATACATGAGGGTGGGGGGGTTGTCCCGGGGTGTTTGGGGATGTCCAGGCGGTCTGGGGCAGTCATGGGTGTGGTGGGGGCTCCAATGGGGTGGGGGAGGGCTGTCCAGGGTGTGGGGGGTATACATGAGGGTGGGGGGGTGTCCTGGGGTGTTTGGGGCTATCTAGGGGGTCAGGGGGCAGTCCAGGGGTGTGATGGGGGCTCCAATGGGGTGGGGGAGGGTTGTCCAGGGTGTGGGGGGTATACATTGGGTGGGAGGTTGTCATGTGGGGTTTGGGGTTGTCCAGGGGGTCGGGGGTAGTCCAGGGGTGTGGTGGGGGCTGTCATGTGGGGGCAGGGCTATACAGGTTGTGTGTGTGGGGGGGGGGGCTCCAATGGGCCGTGGGAGGGCTGTCTAGGGTGTGGGGGGTATAGATGAGGGTGGGGCAGGGGGGGGGGGGTTTCCACAGTTGTTTGGGGCTGTCCACGGGTTCGGGGGGCAGTCCAGCGGTGTGCTTTGAGGCTGTCCAGGGGTTTGGGGCAGTCCAAGGGTTGGGGGGGTATACATGAGGGTGGGGGTTATCCCGGGGTGTTTGGGGCTTTCCAGGGGGTCGGGGGGCTGTCCAGGGGTGTGGTGGGGGCTGTCAAGTGGGGTGAGGGGTGATGTTCAGGAGGGGGGTGTCCCGGGGTGTTTGGGGATGTCTAGGGGGTCGGGGGCAATCCAGGGGTGTGGTGGGGGTTGTCAAGTGGGGAGAGGGGGTGATGTTTAGGGGGTTGGGAGTCCAGTGAGGGGGGGGGGGGTTCCCGAGGTGTTTGGGGCTGTCTCCAGGGTCGGGGGGGGTAGTCTCGAGCTATGGTAGGGGCTGCCAAGTGGGGTAAGTTTTATATGTTATCAATGTAAATGCTTAATTTTTTTTAGTTCTTGTTTTGATCTACTTTTGTTTTTGTGGTATGAATTCTTGAATTGGTTTCTGGTTGTTTCTGGGGGAGCGCAGAGGGTTGCATTCAATTTTTTTGAAAACATTGTCTTCAACATCGGTTCTTTTATAACCAACGTGATAAAGAAATCGAGAAGGATTTATCACGTCAGTTTTTTTAATAACCGATGTGATAATCACCTATGGAATGGTTTATCATGTTGGTAATTTAATAACCGATGTGATAAAATCCATGTTAAATGGTTTATCACGTTGTTTATTAAATAACCAATGTGATTAACGGCCTGGGAAGTGGTTTATCACGTCGGTTATATAAGAACAGACCTGATAAACCCCCATGGACTGGTTTAGCACGTCGATTATTATATAACCTACGTGATAAATTGTATCCCCGGGGTTTATCATGTTGGTTATTAAATAAATGACGTGATAAAAATCCCCCGCATGGGTTTATAACGTCGGTTATTATATAACCGACATGATAACCCCCCTGTTTATCACGGTGATTTTTTAATAACCGACGTTATAACCCCACCCCCAGTTTTTGCACGTTGGTTATTAATTATCCGAAGTGATAAACACAGCGTTGTTATTTTTTTTACATCGGTTTCTAAATAACCAACATAAGAAACGTTATTTATAATGTTGTCGATATTAACATCGTATAAAAATTGATGTAAAAAATGAAAAACAACCGATGTAAATAACATTTTCTGCACTAGTGATTCCCTTCAAGTTGCAGGTAATATTTTTCTCACTAAAGGTACTTCAATTCCAAAATTTAGCACTCTTCTTCAAAAGAAATGTATATAGTAGTATTATTATATTTAACATCATAGATATAACTTTGGTTTTCAATTACAAATTGAAAAAAATTTTATCATGAGATTTTTAACTTATTTTCCCAAATAAACATATTGTAACTGTTCATGTATTTGACCATTGTCATGAGTTTTATGTAAATTTCAATGATAAAGTAGTTACAATGGAACTATTTATGTTGGTTTCGATAAAAATTGATTGTAAAAGTAAAAAATAATTATTATTTTATTTTTTGAAAGAAAACATAAAATTTAAACTAAAAAACATTTCAACATTTGTTTTTAAAAAAATTTAGATCGAAACACATTTAAAAACACACACCCATCCAGATCTCGGACTCTGTGTTTTCAAAATTGTTACTTCCTCCAAAACTTCGATGTATCCAACAATAAAAAATACTCGTAGATCTCTATTTTATTAATATTATTCATTATTAATTACATTTTTTAGTTATTTAACCCCTCCCTCATACTTTTTTATTTTTTAACTATACAGAAATAGATTTCTTTTAAAAACGCTATTTTAGTCGATCCTCAAACTATTTTCCAGCTAATGTTATTATAAGATAATATTAGCCTTTTTTAATACTAATTGAATAATAATTCAAAATTATTATTTCATATTTCATTATTATTTCATGATCCATCAACAAATTTTAATCTTGTAAACCCAATTACATTTCACTAAAATTCGTGGTAGAAGTTGTTTCATGGATTATTTTTATTTTATTTACAAACATGTTTCTTCAATTATGTAGTGTTCACCCTATATCAATGTTAGAGTGAGTAAAACTATATTCAAAATCATTAATTCCTTGTTGAAATCCTAAATTTTTTTGTTATTTTTTTTAATATTAAAGATCAATTTTTTTTTTCTTTTAGTAGAAAAATTATTGATAATGTCATTTGATTATATTTATTTGATTGTTATCTATAATTTTTAAAAAATTTGATTAAATTTATAATTTCATTATTTTATAAAAAAATATTCCTATGTGATTTTTAATTATTATTATATATATATATATATATAATAGTTGAAACATATATCCATCCACTATTAATGAAATATGCTGAATATTATAACATGGTAGTTGTTATCCTAATGATTTTATGTAAATAATAGCTTGGATAGAATTATATGTTCAATATTTAGGAAGATTCATTTTTTTCTAAATGTTTTATTATTACATTATGGTGAAAATTAATGTTTACTTGACATCGCTTCTATATTACCAAATGTGTTTGGGGACATCAATAAATCAGTTCTTTCCATTTTCTTCTTATTATATTTAATGGATCCATTGTCCTAGATTTTAACCATATGAAATTTACCTTTATATTTTATAATGAAAATTTAAAATTTATATTTATTATTACTTAATTTTAGTTAGATAAAGATAAATATTGATGACTATGTTGAATGATCAAGGAATAACAATAGTAGTGTTGTGTGACTGTGGCTTTAAAAAAGAATATAAACATAAAAATATTATCGCTTTTCCCTTAGTAAGATCGTCACAAAAAACATATAATTAATTATTAAAATTAGTTAAATGCCTAGAGTTATTTTATGAACTTTATTTCTAATGATAATAGATTTTTCCCACCTCATAACCATACATTTTGATTATATGTTTCTTTTAGTTTATCGTTTTTACATAAATTTGTCAATGTTTATATGATGTATTATATTCATCATTAGTATTATGATCATAGATATTTAACGGATCATAATAGTATAAATTTACTATGATCCAGTGATGAATATGAAAAAGGATTTGATTATTTATTTTAATTTTATAGATTAAATCATCAAAACATATATTTTATTTTCTTTCAATGAATGGTTTGTTGGAATATGATAATGTTAAATTCAAATAAAATCATGGATCAAATAATTTTATATGGTTTTATACATAATAATACATATTCCATCTCTATTTGTGATTAAATAGAAAATTCATCATCTAATGTTGATGAAAATATTATGAATTATATAGTGGATCATATTAAAAAAATTAATTCTGGATGTATGTGGTGAAAACATCGAAAAAACAGCGACCATGAATTATTATATAGATATTTTGAGAACATATTATTATTAAGTTGAAATAAATAATAAATGTTATCAGTGGTTCTGATATTAGTTATAATGAAAAAATGATATTAGTGGAGTGATTAAAACGTTTTATGAGATTTTTTAAAATTTAATAGAGAAACTTCAAGAATCTAACAACCACTTGGATTCAAATTATCATGCATGGAAAATATTATTCCCCATTGTATTGAATTATAAAAAGATACATTGTTTCCCCAATGAATTGGTGTTGTATATGAAGGAATATTAATATTTATCAAAATTCCCAAAATGTTGGTTATCACAGAATATGTTTGATGTTAAATTAAATTCTAATCTAGTTTTAGGTATGGGAGTCTGACCACCTACTAAATCAATTTGTCCCCTTCTTATAATTTTATACAAAAATTTGAAATGTTAAACTCTAATTTATTCTCAAGAACAATAATCATACCTCTTGATAAATAAGTTTGGTACATTCCAATAGCTCATCAATTGATGCATCTATTTAAAAATTGAAATTATGAAAAAACATTAAGTCACAAGACAGATGAGTTAATCCTTCATGGTAATATAGATAAACCTATTGATTCACCACAATGGAATAGATTTGATAAACTATTTCTTTATTTTTAAAGTTATGATGTAAATTTTTTAATGGTATTATTCAATAAAGTAGTGAATCCATATTAAATCATAAGTATATACCATATATCAAGGCCTATTTTGTTTATAGTTTAAAACATGTCCCAAAAAATGTATGATAAAAATTGTATTTTTATGTGTACGATAATTTTTGAAAACAAAATAACAATGAAAGGATATTTATGTGTTTTTCCTATGCAAATTGATATTTTGAAACTTCTATGGTAGATGGGTGTTACTGTTATTGATGCATACAAGAAAGAGTATTTTTTATGTCATGCTACGATACTATTCACTATAAACGACTTTCCACAATGTGGAAACATATCTGTAAACATGATTAAAGTGCATAAATCGTGTCTAGTTTTAAAGTTAAATAAATTATAATATCAATTTCATAATTGAATAATGGTAGTATACATGGGAAATCAATGATTCATTTTCAAACTTATCATCCTTTTCATATATTGATAAATGAATTTAAGAGATTATAGTAATATAATATTCCCCCACATATATTTTTAGTTAAATACTTTTATGATTGTGTGAAAAACATTAAATTAAGATTTTTAATTGAAGGAAGTTATTTTCCTTGAAAAATATTTGGAATAAATAGCCCATATTTTTTATGTTACCTTATTACCAATTTCAATAGATAAAACAAAAAATTGAAATAATGATTTCTGAGAAAATAGTATGTGATTGTTTTATTGGACCATTTTTATACATCAAGGGAATGAAAAAAGTTTGATTACATGCTTGTCTAAACATGATAGAAATGGGAATATGATTGGAGTTATATCACAATATGAAATGAAATAGAACATATTTATCTCCATAATGTCTCACATTATGGATATGAGAAAACCTAATTTTTCTCATTATTGTCATGTTATTAATGAAACCAGTGTATATTCAAAAAATTTGAAAAGGATAGTGTCATTGATGGATTTTAAATTAATAGTTAATAAATATCATGATTGTATTGAATTGGTGATAAAAAACTACCCATCGCATTACATGGTATATTTCAGACACTACATATCAATAATATCATCATGTTTTTTAATTTTATAAAATCCATTTATAGTATAGTTGTTGATAAAAAATGTTATATGTATTGGAGAATTGAGATTCCATAATACGTTTTCAAACACAAATATCTTTCCAACCAACATTTTTTCTATATAATGGTTTCTCTTGTGATTCAACTGGTTCATGAGATAATAATATATGGGATTTTTATTTACATTAGATGTATCATATTAAAAGTAATTGAAAATTTTAAAATGATGTGTTAAAAATATTTATCTACTAGAGGTTGATATTGATCAAAATTAATTATCGGAATATGTGATTCGGTTCTATACTAATTCTTCCTTAGAAGTGTTACAATATATTTCTCCCTATATCTCAATATATAACAATTTATATTGAAGGTAGAGAGATTCAAGGCATAAAGGCAAAATTTTATTCCACGTGATGGAGTGCCGTAACAAATTTTATAAATTATTTTCAATAGAGATGAGGTATACGTATATATATATTCCCATATTACTAAATTAAAGATAATATATCCCAAAAACAGTTAAAGTGGTTGATTATTGGGAATAAAATGACATTTTTTCATTGACTAAAGAGAAATTCATCACACATAAATCTTCATCAGAACCATTGAAATGGTTGCTATGTGACCTTATCTTAATGTGATCACACGTTTAGGTTTTGATATTCAAGGTTACACATTATCCCAAAACATTTAGGATGAAAATAGTATAGTTCAAAATATTTGGTTGATGGTCATTGCTAAATAAATTCATTTTTTGATTGATAATATATAAACCAAATTACTCATCAATAGTATATTTGATAGAAATAATGTATTGATGGAAAAAAATTTATACTATATTTTATGTCACATTGTATATGTATAATAGGGTTGATATTAATAGTGGTGTTAAATTTGTTGATTTTGGGATTAAATGAGTTGATTTGATAATATATGGTTCCAAAAATAGAGTATTTATCATGGAAACACATGAAAAGAAACTTTTTTCTATCATTGGTCCATCAATTGATTAATGGTGTGTCTTTTTGAATGGGACAATGAACTCATTTTGGTGATTCGGCTGATGAGGTTATGAATTTATTTGAGTTGTATTCTACTATTATGTGATTTCTAGATAATAAAAGTTACTATGATGTAGGTATAGTCCATATTTTAGGAAATTATCTTGCAGAAGGGATATGTGAATGAACAAAATTAAATTCATAATTATACAAGTAAGTATTTATATTTTATAACATTTTTAATATTTACATGTGTAAAAAACAATATTCATTATTAATTATTGAATTATAAATGAAATATATAGATATATATATATTATTGTTGGGATATTTTTAATGTTACATACAATAGTTATTATTATACAATTTTTGATTGAAACACCCAACATACATTGTTGTGTTTTTGTTATTTTTTAGAATATGAAAAAACTGTTTATAACTATTACATTTAAATATATAAAAAATTACATCAATATAAAAGTTAATTTTTTATTTAATGGGATAACTTTAATATTTGATGTTTAATAATGAAGAAATAATTGTTTTGAAACATTAAAATATCTAACACTATTTCTTAATTTAATATTGTTGTAGTCATTATTTTTAAATATTCTATTTTTTAATTACACAAAGATACCCAAAATTTCAAAAACAATTATTCTTTGCTGATGGATACAGAGCCAAGAAGATATTTAATAAGTTATAGTTATTTTTACATATTTATTAATATTCAGTAATATTATTATTTAATGAAATAAAATTTTTATTTTATAAAAAATATATACTGGCATACAGTTGCAGCTCCCATGGAGAGGTATTTTCTCTCTTATACAGATAAATTTATTTATAGAGTTGGTGAATGTGGGATTACATATTTACCAAAATTTTAAATTTCTCATTGATTCCAAAGAATTCACATGTATTTGGATTATAATTATAATCCTACTGGACCAAATGCAAGGCAGGCTATCTGTTATATCAGATTTTGAGTCATTAAAAGATTATAATTTTATATTTTTATTGGAATTAAATCTATATGGTGGAGAAAAAGTAGAATTGGTACATTTTAATGGATAAATATATAAATATTTAGATATCTATATCTCAGTTATTGAAAATTATATATTTTAAATTACTACTATTTAATTAATTAAATTAAAGATAAAATTAAATTTTTGAGAAATGATAGAAATTAATAAAATATTTCTATATTTAGATTCAGATTCATAGATAAATTTTAAAAGTAAATTCAAAAATAATTTGTTTGGTTAGGTTATTGAATAATAACCCATTGATCATGTATGTGTTTTAGATGTAGATTCATGGAAGACATTTCTTGCTAGCCGACATGATAAATAATTTATTGTATGATAAATATTTGATATTATAATATTTTATATTACTTGATTACTTTTGAGTATGTTTTTATGTAAAAAGCCTCTAAGATATTTCATGAAGACACCCCGTTATAGAACATAATCCACTAAACTTTATCATGTGGAGGTTATCATTCTTTGGGGGAGAAAATGTTTGTGGAAAAGTGTTATTCAATAAAAGATCATTCTAATATTAAATTATAAGTGGTCCAATTTGGTCCTCCATCTCCCACACTCACCATGAAAATGGTTATGATAATTAAGGGAATTCAAAAATAAGAATATAGTGAAATATAAAAATAAAACAGATAAAATTGTAAGAAATTAATTTTTATTATCCATGTTTTTTTTCTACATAAAATATAATATTTTGTTACATTTTTTAATTTTAGGAGGAACATCAAGTGAAACACAGTTTGAGATTTTATGAGTCATTTTTTAATTATCAAACTCATCAATATTTAATTCTTACAAAGGTGTTTACCATTGTCTGAGATCGTTTGAGTAATTTTTTACTTGGTCCAGCAAGCCTTATTCACTATATGATTTATATGGTATTTATTTTTTTTAATATTATTTACATTTGAATAAAATTAAATATAATATTTTGTGTAATTTTATTTATATAGTTGTATCTAATAAATAAATTTGTTCAGAATAAACAAATGGTTCATTCATAAACATATTTGGATACTATTAAGATTTTTGATGAGATAAAAATATTATACAAGGGTTGTTCTTTATTTGATAATATTTACGAGTATTATAATATTTCAGATATATGTGTAAGAGTCTATTGATTGAGTATATTTAAAAATGATATCAATGATCTTGTTATTTTTGATGAGCTGAGAATTCTTATGTTTCAATTGTTTTACATTTAATAAAATTAATTTTTTTTTCTTTATTTAAATACAAATTATTTAAGGTGATTTACTATATTAATTATTTAACTACTTATCTATAAAGGATTCTTATTCCAAATAATACTACTAGTGTTTATGGTATTATAGATCCATTATTTATTTCAAAGACTGTTCAATATCTAAAAATCATGTTGGGGTTGTATATATACATATATCTATGAGGTTATAAAATATATAGAATGGTTACTAGTCCTTTCCTTTCATGATGTGTATGGAAACTAATAGGATTATGAAGTAATATTCATTATATTTTTATTAATTGTGATCATATTATAATGTATAGGTCAATAAATTTTAGGTGTATTCATCTCAAGAGAATGAAAATCATATAAGTTTTTTTTATTTATTTTGTGTTGTTAATAAAAAATTTAGAATCTTTTTGGAAAAGTGAGTTTTATTCTTTTTATATTATCATTTTCAATTATTTTTACTTATACTAGTATTGTTAGTTGATATATTTGTAAATGATCATCATGGAAAAAGTAAAACATTGATCAGTTGTCGATAATGAAACAAATGTTAATCCAATACATGGATGTAGTTGTAACAATATTTTATATTTTATAATAATTTTTATTGATATATATATATATACAAAAAGTTTTATTTTTTAAATTTTTGGTTTTAAACCCATAATGACATCTTCAAAAAAAAATTTAATGTGGTCATTATATTTTATGATTCATGTATAGGTAATCACAAGTAGGTAAATGATAGAATTTCATAAGCTTAGAAAAATCAATTATTTTATGGTTTATTTCTGAATAATATGTTATTAAATCTTATATCATTCATTGTTATTATATATTTTCAATAATACTGAGTCATATACGAATGAAGAACAATATTATCTTCATAGTTTACATCCAAACAATATTTATGTATAATATCAATTTAAATTATTAGGTATATCTTTTATATTACAAAACTCATTATTTTATCAACCTCATCTAATTCAGCTACTAGGTATTATGAAACCCCTCTTTTGTGACATTGATATAATTTTAACAGGTTTATTCTTATTTTATGTTTAACTATTCTTCTTTCTTTGTGTTTCAAGGTATTTATTACAAGTCATTGACAATGATGAATCACAAAATATTTATAATTTTTACTCCTTTTATATCAATTAATAATTATTAAATATACCTTTTATGAGTTTATTTTAATTGTAATCTTATCTAAATATTGCATTGGTAAAATTTATTCTTCATTTATTGTAACCTAGGAAATATGTTTTATAAATAATAGTAACATACTATATATTTCTTTCAAATTTAATACAAAATATGTTCCTCGTGTGTAATTTTTCTATTCATGTGATTTTATGTTTTCATTAAAACTTTTTCCTTGCATTAATCAAGTGATATATGAATTATTTAAAAATTTATTATCAACTGAATGAAAAAATTTAAAATAAGGAATCCATATATGAAAAGGATTTTCTCATTCTGAATTTGAAGCCAATTACAGTAGTTATTTTTTGTGAGTCTTGTTTGATCTGTATGACTTTGGAATATTTTAAATGTCAGGTGTTGAGTTAGTGTAGGATTTTTTGCCTTGGGTTATCTCGGTGTCGTGATTTTAAAAATATTTAACATATGTTTTCACATGTGGGATGTTTATATTGATTTGTGGAATAATACCCATGTGTATTCTCAGATTAAAGTGTTGAGGATGAAGTAGATTTATGAATTTCATGTTTACCCTATGCATGATATAAAGTCGTCAGTTCCAAGAGTTCAGATGAAGGTTAGTCAGTGGTGTGTTTAATGTAGATATTATTATTTATTTTAGATTTAAATTAATAAAATTAACATAATCTATCCCTACTATCATATTGGGAGAAAAAGTCAAAGTATTAACTACTCCTCTCCATCTTTCACTGAATAGATGAAAACATGTCAGAAGAAAAGCAATGAAGTGCTACCGATAATTGTTCATAGTGACCATCATCCTCAGACCATTGAGTAGTATGATCTGGGAGTTTTTCTATACTCAAATCTTATTTCCCCCTGGAGGTAAATTTTTTTGATTTAGGTCTCAACAACCATCATTTTTCATTTTTTTAAAGTTATATATCCCTCTTAAAAACGATAAAGATACCTCCTAATTCTATCATTAAGATTCATGGTAAACTGGGTTAAATTGAGAGAATATCGAGGTAATTTCAATATGAGATTACCATCTACACAACATGTAGTCAGGAGAGGCACATAATGTTTCTATTTCTGTCTATAGTGGAAATATTTTTGGAACTACATGTTGTGTTCTATGGTTACACACCATGTAACGACCCCTTGTCATGTGTCCAGAGGTCATGGATTAGTTTTTCCATGTAATAAAACTTGGTCATGTAAAAGTACATGTCCAAAGTACATGGGCATGTAGTGTTAGACACGAGCATAAGAAAAATACATAACCATGTTACAATCTACCCAAATAGCACCACACAATATGTAATTGACATGTCTCATAAAACCATGATGAAAAATAACTTCGCCAGGGGCCAAGTAATCCAGAACACACCATGTATGAGAAGTATACACCATGTATCATATCATGGCCATGCCGGGCCATGGGAACAAGATACATGACTAGGTGCATAGGTGATTTCACATTCCGTGTGGACTCTAGTGCATGTCATTTACTTTTCGGATATCTTCATTTGATCATACTCTTTTCTTGTATCCTTATCTTGGACTATAATTCAATATTTTTAGTATCCTATCCTATAAAATTTTTTATTACATATGTGATCGTGGCCTTGGTTCTATCTATTGAGATGTGATGGGTTATATTTTGAGCACGATTTTTATGTAGTAGAGCTTATCCATTGGGAGAGGTCAAGGAGTATCACCACGATGACATTGTTATCAGTACCATTCCCATTCATCATAGGATGTGGTTCCCTGGGAATCATCAGACCAGTAGATTAGTGCTCCAATTTTATATCAGGGCATGAGTCCCATACCATAGTAAGTGTTTCGTCGAGATGTATGATAAGTGTGATTCTCCTTTCAATGGTTCTTGACTGATGGTGTAGATCATTGTGGTTCATAAAGAGAGATGATGGTACTAGTACTCCAACGTTTTTCTAGGGTGCGGTTTTCATCAACCTATCTTCATTGGTAGAAAAGTGACTCCCAATGTTGTGGGGGTGGGTTCTATGTATGTGGGGTATTTTCTTCAGGGGTAGGTCCTCCATTGTCGTTTAGGGTGTAGTCTCTCTGTATCATTCATAAAGTTGGACATTTCACTATTCTACTATGCCAAGGTGTAGACCCTCTATAATTGTTGGTCATTTAGAGCAGTTACTACCATTTTGGACTAGAATGTGGGTCCTCTGTATATGGAATTGGTACTCTCATGTCATGTCAGAGTGCAGGTCTTCTATATGTGACATATAGATAGAGTGGGTGCTCCCCTATCATGTTTGGGGTGTTTTTCATCTATCCTTGGAGTAGGAACTCTCCAATCAATCCAGGTTTTGGGTCATCCATATATGTTATTTCAATAGAGTTCGTAGTAACCTATCATACCAGGGAGTGGGTCCTTAAGTTTTGTGTTGGTAATCCCCTGTCGTGTCTGGTTGTAGGCCCCCAATGTTAATTGAGATACTACATTAGAACTCCCCTTTCATAACACGGTGTGGGTCCTCTAGAAATATATTGTCACTCCCCTGTTGTACTAGTCTATAGGTCCTCTATCACTGATTACTTATCCCCAAATAAAACAGGGTGTTGGTCCTCACCTACAGAATATATATCCCTTGCCTCTGGGTAGCAGTAGGGAGTGGGTCCTCCATTAGATTTAGTGCTCTAGCATCTATTGAGTATAATTATGAGGAGTAGGCCCCTACACTTATTATGTATGATACCTTATAAGAATTTATTTATCATTATATGGGTTGAGGAATGGGCCACTCCATTTGTAAAGGTATAAGATTCATAGGATGGTTATGAGAAAGTAATCCATCAACTATAGCAATGTGGCGAGGTGTAGATACATCATATCTCTATATCTTATTAGAGAGAATTCTTATGGTGCGTAATCTAGAGCAGTGCACCCTGAACTATATGAAGATTTCAGGAGAAGGACACTCCACTTGGGTACTTATATCCCTGCGTAAGGTGAATTCATTAGTGTAGAGAACGTTATTTACATCGGTAATTTTTCATTTTTTACATCGGTTTTTAGCCGACGTTAATACGCATGATGTTATAAATAACGTTTTTGACATCGTTTATTTAATAACTGACGTAAAAAACATAACATCGCGGTGTTTATCATGTCGATTAATTAATAACTGACGTGCCAAAACCAGGGGGGTTATAACGTCGGTTATTATAAAACTGTAGTGATAAACCGGGGGGTTTATCACATCAGTTATATAATAAGCGACGTTATAAACCCGTGCGGAGGATTTTTATCACGTCGGTTATTTAATAACGGGAATTATAAACCCTTGGGATATGGTTTATCACGTCAGTTATATAATAATCGACATGCTAAACCAGTCTATGGGGGTTTATCATGTAGGTTATTTAATAAATGACCTGAAAAACCATTTCCTAGCCATTTTATCATGTCAGTTTTTAGATAACAGATGTGATAAACCATTTCCCAGGCCTTTTATCACATTGGTTATTTAATAACCGATGTGATAAACCATTTCCCATGACTTTTATCATGTCAGTTATTAAAAAAACCAACCTGATAAACCCTTCCTGATTTCTTTATCACGTCGGTTATAAAATAACCGATGTGGAAGGCAAATTTTTTAAAAAAAATTCAAATGTTGTCCTCTTCTCTCACCTAGAAACCACCAAAAACCAAATCAAGAATTTGTACCACAAAAACATATGTAGATCAAAACAAGAACTAAAACAAAATTAAGCATTTCCATTGATAACTTATAAAACTTACCCCAGTTGACAGCCCCCACCACATCCCTGGACTTCCCCCCAACCCCCAGGATAGCCCCAAACACCCCGGGACAACCCCCCCCCCCCCACCCCACTAGACTCCCTCCACCCCCTGAACATCACTCCTCACCCCACATGACAGCACCCACCACACCCCTTGACTGCCCCCATCCCCCTAGACATCCCCAAACACTCGGGGCAATCCCCCCCCACCCTCCTGAACAACACCACCTCACCCCACTTGACAGCCCCCACCACACCCATGGACTACCCCCGACCCCCTGGATAGCCCCAAACACCCAAGG
Organism: Viscum album; assembly: GCA_963277665.1. Lineage (NCBI taxonomy): Eukaryota > Viridiplantae > Streptophyta > Magnoliopsida > Santalales > Viscaceae > Viscum > Viscum album. The sequence goes on along the minus strand of OY728153.1, from coordinate 1,172,612,043 downwards.
AGAACCCCCCACCATAATGTATACCCCTCCCCCTCCCCACCCCCACACCCCTAGACTACCCCCCGACCCCCTGGACAACCCCAAACCACACCCCTGGACAACCCCTCGACCCCCTGGACAGTGCCAAACACCCAGGGACAACCCCCACCCTCATGTATACCCCCACACCCAGGACAGCCCTCCCCACCCCATTGGACCCCCCCACACCCTGGACAACCCTCCCCCACTTGACACCCCCCACCACACCCTTGTACTGCCCCCCGACCCCTGGACAACCCCAAACACCCCGGGACAACCCCCCCCCCCCTAACCTCGTGTGTACCCCCCCCCCCCACACTGTAGACATCCCTCCCCCACCCCATTGGAGCCCCCAACACACCCCTAGACTACCACCCGCCCATTGGAATGCCCCAAACAACCCGAGACACCCCCACCCTCATGTAACCCCCCCCCCCCCACACCCTGGACAGCCCTCCCCTACCCCATTGGAGCACCCACCAAACCCCTGGACTGCCCCCCTGACCACCTGGACAGCCCCAAACTCCCCAGAACCCCCCCCCCCCCACCCTCATATATACCCCGACACCCTGGACATCCCTCCCCCACCCCATTGGAGCCTCCACCACACAGCTAGACTGCCCCCGACCCCCTGGACAGCCCCAAACACCCCTCGACAACCCCCACACCCTCATGTATACCCCCCCACTCCCTGGACAACACTTCAACACCCCTAGACAGCCCTCCCACACACCTGAAACAGACCAAAAAGTTACCGAAAATAAAACAGAACCCCCTCACCCCACTAGAACGCCCCCACCACACCCCTGGACATCACCACCACCCCTGGACATCCTCCCACTGTCCTATAGACCCCCACCCTCTGGGAAACACTCCCAAATCCCTGGACAGCCCTCCGACACCCTTGAAACAGACCAAAAAGTTACCAAAAACATACGAGAACCCCCTCAACCCACTAAACAACCCCCACCACACCCCTGGACTCCCCCCAATCCCCATGGACACCCTGGACCCCCCCGGACAGCCCCCCCCCCACCCTTGGAAACCCCCTCACCCCACAAGACACCCCCACACCCTTGGACAACCCTTGGGCAGCCTCCCACTCACCTGGACACCCTTTCCACCCTCCTAGAAATTCTCCTACCCCCTGGACTGCCCCCTCTCCGCCACTCTCATGGACACCCAGGACCCCCACCCCATAGGACATCCCTCCCAGACCCCTGGACACCCCCATCCCACTAAAAACTCCCACACCCTTCGAACCTCCCCCCCCCCCCAGAATAGAATCCATACCATAAATACCATCATAAGTATACCAAAACAAGAAGTGCATAAAAATTAAACATTCACAGATATAACATTCAAAATTTACACTAAAAACATCAAAAAAACAAAATCCAAACAAAATGACTACCAAATATAGAATTACAACAACAATATTCAAAATTACATTTTACATTACAAATAAATAATATTCAATCAAACCTGTATAATAATTTGACCTCTCCACTTGTAAGTGTTTGATGACATCAGCAGTATACAATTGAGTGTCATAAAAATGCTACAAATGAAAAGGATAGTAGCTAACATTTATAATGAATAAATAAAATTTAAATATTATGGCAAAGTTTAAGAGGAAATATTACCAGGTCAAAATTAAAAAATTTCCCAGTTGTTATTATTTCATACATAAATCTTAACATATAATATCCACATTCGATAACGCCTTGTTGTTCGTGACAATTCTGTTTGAATGACTGTAAATTCAATATAATGTTTTTATGTAATAAATCAAAAGGTAGAAATTATAAATGGATATTTACCTTCACATTTACATATTTGAACATTGCACTCCTTTTCTTTGTGTTTTTTCGAAAGTAGGCCCATTCCCTACTTGAAAATTATATGAATGGGGTAAATTTAAAATTCATTATAATATATAAAACTATTGAGAAATTGAAACTTACATTTCTAATATATTCTTCAATCTTTCCTGCACATCATCATGGATAGAGCATATCCAATAAAGTGCTTTCTCATTTAAAAAAAACACCTAACATCCAATGATCACTAATAAAAGGAAATTTAAGGATAGTGGTTGTTTATGTAAAAGGTAATTAACTCTTTGAGAGAGATGTATTTCATACCTCTCAGAAAAAGGCATCATCCAACATTGTTTGACTATATTCCTTTCAAGTCTTTCAGAAATATAATGCTTTCTTTGTTCCTCATCCTATGCACATGCTTAAGGGGAAACAAATTGTGGGTCCATGAATCCATATACATCTAACAACTCATTCATCTCACAAATTTTATAATTATAACTAATACAAAATTGACATAAGTAAACATTTTTAATAAATATAACATATAGAAAAGGTGTTAAGACTTACATAGAAAATTTTTTCACAACGTTGATACCCAGCTTATCTCCAGTAACAACCTCCATGATATCGGTCTTCAGAATCCCCACACTTATTGCACATCCACAAACATGAGCTTCTATGGGAAACTCATAATGACCCACCAACAAATTTGAATATCTTGACAATCTGTCAAGACTACTAGAATCTGTATCTGATGTCATAGCCATTTTGTTTATTTTTTCTTATACAATATTTATTTAGCTTTGAAGTATTCCTGTAAAAATTAATAGAAAAATATATTAGTATTCAAATGACAAAACAACTTTAATAAAAAAAAATAAAAGATATAACATTCATAACTCTATGGGAATGAGTTGAAGAAGTCTGGATGCCAAATTAAAAAATGGCCAATACTACATCCAATTGTCGTCTCCTCAACTTTAGGTAATGTTATTCGAGCTGATCTATCTATAATATCCTGTACAGTGACCCTCAAATTCTATACCTCTATTTTTTGATGATGAGCTATATCTCCTATACAATATTCCAACCCTTATGAAACTATATGATGTTGAGAATCATCAACATACAACTCGCAATAAGTAGGAAGCTGCAGCGGAGGAGTAGGATAAAAAATGGGGTCCCTAGGCTGAGTGGGGGAGTGGGAGCTAGTGGCAGAGGTGGAGGATAAATAATGGGGTATGCAGGGGGAGGTGGAGGAGTGGGAGATACAGTCTGAAATTGTCTTTGCATGTCTGCAAACATAGAGTATACCAACGCTCTAATATTTTCCTCCATCGTCACATTAATATTATGAACTTCAGCCTCTAAGAATTCAATTTTTTTATAAACCCCCTCAACGTTTGAAGTTGAAGAACATGGAAACACTTTTATTACCGATACACCTGCCAGATATCCTCTTACATGACCAGGATGTTCGGGCATTCCCAATGCTACAGATAAAATATCTTTCCTCCAAGTAGATGTAAATTCCCCATGTTAAATCTGCTCTACATGAGAGTCCTGTATTAATTAATTGAATATTTTTGTAATTATTGAAATTATATGATGAAAATAGTTAACTTGAATAAATAAAATAGATATCTTACAATCCTCTCAGCTACGATTCTCGATTCTTCCTAATGATATTTCCCTTTTTTCCCTTCTGAGCTCTCTTCCATTTTTCATGTCTGGATAGAGGGGATGGAGGGGCCACCTCTCCAGAGCTTGAAGACTCAACTCTTAGTTGTTTAAATTTTTTCGCCATCATTTGTTCTCCCAAAAATGCATACCCTCCCCGAGATAAACTATGAGGGTATAAATTTTTATATTAGATCTCCTGATGATCTTTCCTTGTTTTCTGTAAATTAAGAATAAGAAATCATTAGCAAAACATCAATAAGATCATTTATATAAGAAATATTATAAATGTTTACATTTCCCTGACAAAAAATGACACTTTTCTTCTACTTTCATAAAACTATCTCCATGTGTCTTCATCTATAAAAGGATATATACGACATGGAATGTCATGATTACTATGAACATAAATGAAATCAGATGAGAGGGTTGATTTGAAATTTCTCCATCTCCTGGAAGCCAATGATAATCATTTCATCCGGACTCCTCCATTGTCAGGAATATCAAATGTCATCTGATAAAGAAAAGGTTAAACATATTATATATACTAGAAACATTTAAAGAATAGTAAAACAATAGCAAAATATCTTACCAAAATAATCTCCCACAACTGAGAGATTATCGCGTTATCCACACTTCTCGAGTCAACATACAAAATTATTACTTTTCTCTTAGCCCGAGTTGATAAAAAACTCTTAAAATATTTTGCATTTGGACTTCTAGGAATATCATCATCATCAAACTCAACGAGTATCCTCTGATCCTGCATACGGGCAAGTGCTAATTTTGGTAAATGTGTGCACCCACGTTTACCAACCTTTGAACTCTTTGTCATAATAGGAGCATGTGAATGTTCCTCCCTAAAGCTATGACTAATATGATCATCTCCAAAATCATGTGGTTGATCAATTGAATGATATTTCATTATACTTCAAATCAAAAAAAACAGTCATTAGTTCACAAATATACAAATTAATATATTTTAATACTACTGTAATCAGAAAATAGTAAGGTGTACTGAGTTACGTAATAATAAACATTGTTAATATGGTAAGCATGTTAAACAATGGTAAAGATGGTCAAGATGGTAAACATGGTAAACATGGTAAACATGGTAAACATGGTAAACCTAGAAAACATGGTAAAGTAATTTTCACTGAAAAAAATAATAGATATATAATTCATGTAATGGTAAACATGATAAATTAAACTAAACAAACTTAAAACAAACAGAAACTTATACTTTTTTTGTTTTAATATAAGTTTTAATAAAAAAAACTTATAATATCTTACATTTTATGAAAAAAATAAATGTAAACAAGAAATAAACATATGATACCTGTAATTTTAGGAATGTACAAATGGATTTTTTTCCCAAATTCCTTCATCGTGATCTTTCCTTATGGAACAAACCATGTCTTTAACATGCTCATCATTATGTTCTGTTAATCTTCCCAGTTAGTAGGGATCTCACATAAATCCGCATCTTCATCAAGTTCATCCTCACCAACATAATGTTTTTCCCTTATAAAACAATATCCCACTGCATATCTGATTGATCTACTATAAAGAAAATTTGTTTTTCATGTGTTTCCATTATAAAAGAATCAGTTGTGTCTTCCAATCTATTCAAATTAACAAGTGTGATTCCAAATTCATCGTGTCTGACACTGTTGTTACCAATAAACCTTTTAAATTTAAAAACATGAACATTAATTTTCAATTAATCAACCTCCCATATGTCTTTAATCACTCCATAATATGCACTTGATGCAGAAATTGGGTTTTTGTCCTTATCACTCGAAAAATGCATTGCTTATGCAAACACCAATACACCACTATTCTGAACTGTACTTCTGTTGTCTTGAGCTTCCGTATGAAATGTATATCCATTAATGTCATAACCGGACCATGTTATCTCATTTAAACATGGACCACCCACTATCTATTTTAATGTCTATGATACATCTGATCTACTGTCACGACCCGTCCTCAGGGCCCATGTCGTGACTACCCCAAGCCCGCCTTCCATAGGCCAGGGGCTGGCGACTAGCACCAAGGCGAAAATCCCAAAAAAAGGGAAGGCATTTCCTTTGAAAAGTAAAAAAGCACCATAGAGTAAGCAAGAGGAAAAGTATACACTAAATAATAACTGTACAAGCTGTGCTGAAAGTAAAAGGGGTCGGAAATACAAGCCCAACTGTAAAGTACAACTGAAAGGAAAAAACAGCAACTGAAAGGAAAAGACGCATCGTCGAGCCGTCCTATGGAAGTCCCACCTGAAGGGTGGGTACAGATATCATCCACTGCTCCTCGGGTCCACCTGACCGCTCCGAGTATGTTCCGCCCAGTGGTCCACCTCCAGGTACCGTCCTGCTCCGCAAGCCTGCACCACGATCAGCGCTGTCCGTCGTCTGCAACCAGCACCACGAAGTGCGGGCATAGCCCGTGTAAGGGTGAGTATAAGCAACTCAGTAGGGACCCCGAGACCCCCGAAGGTCTCCCGAAATCCACAAAGGATAATCCACAAAGGAAAGATACAATCACGAAGTAACATCTGACACGTCTTAGGTATATGCCCATACATATACCTAAGTCATCAATTCCCGTTCGGCTCCAGCGTCCGAGCCCAAGCACAACCCAGTCCACATAGGAAAGCAAAACGTATACCCACACAGGATAGCACAACACAATCCACAAAGGAGAGTAAACAGTAAATCCACCCAGGATAGCTCAACACAATCCACAAAGGAGAGTAAACAGTAAATCCACATAGGATAGCTCAACACAATCCACAAAAGAGAGTAACAGAAGATTCAGCTCACACAGGTATACTTCTTTGGATGACGATAAAGATGATCACTGATCCATCTAAGTCGTCGGACTCACAAAGGATCGATAGGTAACTAACCCTCGCAATGACCCACACAGGATCGGGCCCACACAGGACCTGTAGGCGCTGGCTCACACAGAACCGTTGAGCGCTGACCCACACAGGATCGGATCCACTCAGGATCGGGCCCACACATGACCTGTACCACTGATCCACGTAGGATCGCTGAGTGTTGTAGTCGTCGCAGTCTAGTGAGGATCTCTGCACAGTCGTCGGTGCAGTCCCCTGAGGATCTCTGCACAGTCGTCGCCGGAGTCCACTGAGGATCTCTGCACGGTCGTCATCGCAGTCCACTGAGGATCTCTGCACGGTCGTCGTCGCAGTAGCAGTCGCAGCCAGCACTAGGGTTCCCACACACAGCAAGCTCGTTTCGGAGGGTCCGCTCCACGAGCTGAGAGGCTGATACATCAACTGACACAAAGTCTGAGGTTGATGTATCCAAAAGTTCCGTATCGCCAGCAGGAACTCAATGTCGCAGATGGCGCGTCAATCGGACGCCCGGTCAGAGTGATATTGTCTTTTTCGTCCCAGGGGCCCGGTTGGTTTTTAAGCCAAAAGAAACCCGACCGTACTCCACTTGCGTCCAAACCTCGGGCGGAGTATGCCAAAAGATCCGTCTCACTTAGAGGAATTCAACAAAGCTGACGGCACATCATTCGGACGTCCGTAGCCCAAGATATGAGTGTTTCCGCTCCGAGGGCCCGGTTGGTTTCGTGTACGAACCAACCCAGCTGAACACAAAGTACTCCAAAACCTTGAGTGCGACATACTGAAACGACCGTCTCGATCCAAGGATCGCGTTGCCGCTGACGGCGAGTCATTTGGAGGCCCGTAGCTCATGTTACGGGAATTTGAACGAAAACTGTCCGAAGACGGGGGGTCCCGGCCCGGGCCGAGCCGGCCTGACCCCCCCCCCTGGGTCGGCCGAACCGGGTCAACCCTATCCGACCCGGTCAGACCGGCCTGGCTCAACCAGCTCGGCTCGGCTCGGCCGAGCGGCGCGGGGGGGGGGGGGGGGGGGGGGGGAGCCGCCACCCTCGCATGACACCCCCGCAGCACCCGTGGGGTGTCTTCCTGGCCAGCCGAGCGACGCGGGGGGGGGGGGGGGGGGAGCCGCCGCCCCCGCGCGACAACCCCGCGGCACCCGCGGGGTGTCACTCAGACAACTGGACGCGGCTTCAGTCGCGTCCCACGCGCGCCGGACCCATGCGGCCGTAGATCCGCGAGTGCCGCCGCCGCGGCTACTGCTGCGGCGGGCTTGTCTGGCGGCGCGCCGGGGCGCCGCCGCTCCTAGCGGGAGGCGCCGCCGGCGGCTTCCGTGGGCCACCGGAGTCGCTCCGGTGGTCCGATTTTGTTCCTGTCTATGCCGCTGCTCCTCCCGGGACTCGCTCTTCACTGCTGAACTATCAAACTTCCGTTGCGGCATGTTCTCTCGTCGCCCTTCAAATCCGCACAAAACGAAGAACGACGGAGGGTTGTCGGGCCGTGTTTGTTTGGCCCGCACCCACCGCGTTAGTGATAAACAACGGGAGGAACAATATTCAACATATGAAATCAACAATTTTAATGGAATAAAATTGTTCTCATTTTCCGGTTCTTTACTTTAAAAAAAGAACGATCACCAAAAAAAAGGAATAAGTTCACTACAACCCCTACCTCATTGGTCGTCGTTGAACACACATCCTTCGCGGAATTGTTCGTCGCGGAAGAAGGGGATTGTCGCGTCTCCGCGGAAGGGCGTCGCTTCGTCGCGGAAACCGGCGTTGAGTCGGCGAACTCAACGGGCCATGAAACAGCATATTTAATTTAATTAATTAAATCCGTGTTTTGGTAAAAACCAAAAAGGAGATTAAAAAGAAAAACCGAGACTCTTACCTCAAGCAGTTGATCGAAGATCGGGGCGTGGATGGACATCTCGGATGAAGCGTCGTCAAATTCCGAGGGTGACGGCGTTCTTCGCGCTCTTCGCGTTCTTCACGTTCTTCGCTAAGGAGGATGAAAGCTCAAGGATTCTGTCAAGCCTCTCAATGAGTAATCCTTCAAAAGACCTTGTTGGCCTTATTTTATTATTACGCCAACAAACAAAAAAGGGTAAGTAACGACCCATCAATTCGTTGAATTAATTCAACGAAAGAAACAACTCATTTTATTTATGAAATAAACCACCCAATTAAATGGTCTGTTAAGAATTAAAGAAACGTGTCAGTTGTCTTTCATAAAGACGGGTTTTCACGGGTGCGTTACTTAGCAGAATGAAACGGCGGGGCTCGTGCGAGCCCCACCTCACAAATATCCTACCAAGAGGGTAGGATATTTCTGGATAGTACCCTATCCGGTTCAACTCTGTTTAAGCCACTTTTAAGTGGATTCAAGTGGCTTTCAAGTGGCTTAAATGAAATAAAATAAAGTTGTCGCAAAATTATTTTATTTCTTAACTTTATGCCCAAAAATTAAAAACCACACCCAAGCAAACGCAACTCCGGAAAAGGCGTTTCTAAGCGAATACCGGCGTTGCGATTTCATCGGTGCCCTCAGAATTCGATTCCGGGCACCGGTTCAAAAGTTAGAAAAACCCGCTAGTCCGTTCATTGAACGTACCCGAGCCAAACTTCAGAAAATGATTCCGGGAACACCGGGCCTCGGAATCAGGTGCCGTCAGAAACTGCGTTCTTGTAAAATTCCAAAGAAAATTAAGAAAAAAAATTCCTTGAAATTTACGGGTCTTTATATTACTCCCACCTCAGGGCTTTACATCCCAGTAAAGATATATCATAAACTAGGGAAACAAATGTGGGTACTGAGCACGCATCTGAGCCTCCCGCTCCCATGTGCTCTCCTGGAGGTTCCCATGCTGCCATCTGATGCGCACAAGAGGAATCGATCACCCACGCAGGACCCACTCTTGTCGATCCTCTATCTCCACCGGGAACTCCGCAAAAGTCGCCCCATCATCCACGTCTAGCTCCCCATAGTCAATGATGTGCATCGGGTCGTGCACGTATCACCTCAGCTGAGATACGTGGAAGACGTCGTGCACCCGGTGCAACTGAGGTGGCAGAGCCAGGCGATAAGCCATCTCGCCAATCCTACTGAGGACCTGGAAAGGCTCGATGAAGAATGGAGACAACTTGTCGCCTCAACCAAATCTCCGCAAACCACGTCGAGGTGAGTCCCGCAAGAAGACGTGGTCGCCATCCTCGAACTCTAGTGGCCTCCGCCTCCTGTCATCATATGACTTCTGCCGGCTCTGTGCTGTCCTCATCTGCTCCTGGATGACCTGGACCTTCTCAGTCGTGGCCCGGACCATCTCTTGTCCCACAAGTGCTGACTCCCCAGGGTTTGTCCAGCACAAAGGAGATCTGCAAGGCCTGCCGTACAACGCCTCATATGGTGTCATCCCGATGGTGGAGTGGTAGCTGTTGTTGTATGAGAACTCCACCAAAGGTAGGTGGTCCTCCCAGCTGCAACCAAAGTCGAGGACACATGCGTGGAGCATGTCCTCGAGAGTCTGAATGGTCCTCTCCGTCTGACCATCCGTCTGAGGGTGAAAGGCGGTGCCCAGACGTAGCCACGTCCCGAACGCCTCCTGCAACCCCTTCCAAAGATGGGAAGTAAAGCGAGCGTCCCAATTAGAGATGATAGTCGAAGGTACACCGTGAAGCCTCACAATCTCCTGAACGTAGAGACGCCCCAAGCTCTCCACTGAGCCCTGCTCTCAGATGGGTAAAAAGTGTGCCGACTTGGTGAGTCGGTCAACAATCACCCAAATGGAGTCATGACCTCTGGAAGTGTGTGGAAGTCCAGTCATGAAGTCCATAGATATCCCGTCCCACTTCCACTCCGGGACCTCCAAGGGCTGTACCAAGCCTGCTGGTACCTGATGCTCTACCTTTACCTGCTGGCAGGTGAGGCACCACGAAATGAACTCTGCCACAGCCTTCTTCATGCCTGGCCACCAGTGCTGTCGTCTGAGGTCCTGGTACATCTTCTCCACTCCAGGATGTACCGCCAAAGGAGAAGTGTGAAACTCTCTCATCACCTCCTCTCGTAAAGCGACTGGTACCAAGGTACGTCCATTGAAAAGGATGTCGTGATCTGCTCTAAGGGAGAAACCATCAGGTGCATGTCCCAAGGATATATGTGCACTCCGCATCTCACAGTCACCGTCCCCACGCTGTGCCTCTCTGACCTACTGTAGAAGTGGAGGAGAGACGGTGAGAGACTGAAGGAAGGCTGCTCCGTCTCTATCCACGAAGGATATCTGCAAAGCAGCTAGCTTCTCTATCGCCTCCTCAAGTACCTGGATACCCGTCCTCCTGCTGAGGGCATCGGCTACCACGTTACCCTTTCCAGGAGTATAGACTATCTCAAAGTCATAGTCCTGGAGGAACTCGAGCCATCACCACTGTCTCAGGTTTAGGTCCTTCTGAGAGAAGATGTACCTGAGACTCTGGTGGTCAGAAAAGACTGTAAAGCGCTCGCCCATCAGGTAGTGCTGCCATGTCTTCAGGGCGAAGACCACTGCTGCTAACTCCAGGTCATGGGTAGCGTAGTTCTTCTCATTCGGCCTCAACTGAAGTGATCCATAGGAAATCACGGCCCGCTCCTACATCAGGACACACCCGAGTCCGGTCCCTGATGCATCACAGTAGACTACGTATCCAACTCCCTCCTCAGGCAACCTCAAGATAGGTGTGCTGGTCATTCTCTAACTCAGCTCCTGGAAGCTCTACTGACATCTGTCTGACCACACAAAGGGTTTCCCCTTCTTCGTCAAGGATTAGAGTGGTGCTGCAACTCTGGAGATGTCCGGCACGAATCACCGATAGTATCCGGCTAGAACCAAGAAACTTCGCGCCTCCGTCACCCTCCTGGGTGGCTCCCAAGCTAGCACTGCCTCGATCTTCGCGGGATCCACTACAACTCCCGCCTCAAAAATGACATGCCCCAAGAAGTGGACATCTCGTAACCAGAACTAGCACTTCGAGAGCTTTCCATAATGCTGGTGCTCTCGGAGTGTGTCCAGTACAACCCGCAAGTGGTAGGCGTGTTCCTCCTCGGTGGTCGAGTACACCAAAATGTCGTCGATGAAGACCACGACAAATCGATCGAGCTATGGCTGGAAGATCCTGTTCATGAGGCTCATGAACACTACTAGAGAATTGGTTACACTGAAAGGCATAACCAAGAACTCATAGTGTCCATACCGACACCTGAAGGCCGTCTTCTGCACATCCTCGTCTTGAACCCTGAGCTGATGATAGCCTGACCTGAGATCTATCTTCGAGAACCACCGTGCTCCCTTGAGCTGATCGAAGAGGTCATCAATCCTTGGTAGTGGATACTTGTTCCTCACTGTCACCTGGTTCAGGCGACGATAATCGACACACAGTCGCAAGCTCCCGTCCGCCTTCTTGGCGAACAAAATTGGGGAAGCCCAGCGTGAAACACTGGGTCGGATGAACCCCTTTCCCTGCAAGTCCTCCAACTGTACCCGTAGCTCTCGAAGCTCGGCAGGGGAATCCGATATGATGGAGTGGATATCAGGGTTGTCCCGGGGTACAGATCAATATAAAAGTCTACCTCTCTGCGAGGAGGTAGCCCTGGAACGTCGTTGGGGAAGACGTCCGCATACTGATCCACCACTGTATGAAAACTAGGACTCCGCACGTCAACTGCTCCAAGGATGAGGCTAGCCAACTGATGAGTGAGGGGTTCTCCTCTCCTCTGCGGAAGTCCATCCTGTGCTGCGAAGGCTCCCTTCTCACCGGTGAAGGTGAACCTGCTCCCGTCGGTGCGCACACATCGCACCTTGCGCCTAATGCAATCAATCTGTGCATGGACCGTAGATAACCAATCCATGCCCAAGAGGACGTCGTAAGGCCTCAACGCCGCTACAAGAAGATCCCAGCCGAAGCTCTCACCTCCTAGAGTAAGCTCACACTGCCGGCACCAGTGCGTAATCGTCGAGTCTGCTCCCATAGGAGTCTCTAGCCGTAAGGATCGAGCCAACGACTCTGTCGGATTCTCTGAGCTCCGAACAAGGCCAGTGGCTATGAAAGAGTGACTCGCTCCTGTGTCTATAAGAACTACAGAAAGGGTGGAATAGACACAGATCGTACCTCGAATCATCTCTGGTGCGTCGTGGTCGTAGGCCTCTGCTGCCTGGAGCTAAGCCTGTCTCTGCCCGCCAGCTCCCTGTGGTCGGGGCGGACCTCCTGGTGGTGGTGGTGGCAGAGCCTCAAAGAAACGCCCACCACCTGCTGCTCGGCCAGCTCCTCTTCCTCGTCTGCCACTTCCCTGCGTACCGCCACGGTCGACCCTCTGCCTCTGCCTGGGTGGCCCCTCTACCGTCTACTGCTCCTCGGTACGGCGGGTCGGGCAGTCACGAGCCATGTGGCCCTGCCCGCCGCACGCGTAGCACTGCCTGCCCCTCGGAAGACTGGCCCCGCGCTGTGTGCCCCGCACTTTTGAGCCAGTGTCCCGAGGTCGTCTGCCGGAAGGTCTGGTCTTCCTGGAACCCTGAGTCATCCGTCGGCTACCCGCTGTCGAAGACTCTGCTACCTGCCGCCCTGCGGTAGGTCTCGCTGTAGACTCTGCCAGAAAGCTCTCGATCAGAAGGGCTCGCTCCAACACTCCTGCCTGGGTCGGGATGCTGAGGGAGATCAGCGACGCCCTGATCTCGTGTCTCAAACCCTGCTCGAAGGTCTGGGCCCGGAAGAAGGGGACCCATACCATGTCGGTCGAGTAGCGAGAAAGGTCGGTGAACCTCGCCGCGTACTGGGCGACCGTCACGCTGCCCTGCCGCAGCTGAAGAAGCTCATGGATGCGCACCGCACAGAGGGTGTCCGGGACGAACTCTGAGCGGAAGAGGCTCTCGAAGTCCATCCAGATGAGGGATGCCTCATCGTGCACCTGGAGCATCAGGCTCCACAATCGTCCTGCTGCTGCGTGCAGTAGGCTCGCCGCGAGGATCACCATGAGGTCTGATGGTGTCCTCACTAGCCTGAAAACTCGGACGACCGCCTCCAGCCAGTCCTCGGCTGCCTAGGGGTCCATCTCCCCATGGAACCAAGGTGGCCACTGGCACTAGAACTCGTGCAGAGCTCTGAGGCGTCGTGCATCGTCAGTGATCTGCGCTGGAAGCATCGGGGGCTCGACGGTTAAAGGTACCGCCGGTGCCTCTGCTGTCAACGTACCCTGTACTGAGGCCTCATCGCTTGGCGGGCTGTCGTCGTGCTCTACTCTCGGAACCCTAGATGGCTACCGTCGTGGGGCCATCCTGAAAATGAAACAAGTGCGCCACGGTCAGAACAGTATACCTGGTGAGCTGATACAGGTAATCACAAAGAAAACATGAAACACAAATGCAATCAATGTTTTCGTGCATTATGTCGGAAATCAGAAGTCAGGGTCCTGGTGTACGGATACGTCGGCCGCCACACCAACACTGGACTCCCTGGACTAATAACCACACCCAATACGCTAAACACTATTGCTTCACATAGAAGAAAGATAAAAGTCGGTGGGAGAACCGACCCCTTTGATACCAATTTGTCACGACCCGTCATCTGGGCCCGTGCCGTGACTACCCCAAGCCGGCCTTCCATAGGCCAGGGGCTGGCGACTAGCACCAAGGCGAAAATCCTAACAAAAGGGAAGGCATTGCCTTTGAAAAGTAAATAAGCACCACAGAGTAAGCAAGCGGAAAAGTAAACACTAAGTAAAAACTGTACAAGCTGTGCTGAAAGTAAAAGGGGCCGGAAATACAAGCCCAACTGTAAAGTACAACTGAAAGGCAAAAACAGCAACTAAAAGGAAAAGCCGCAGCGTCGATCCATCCTCTGGAAGTCCCACATGAATGGTGGGTACAGATAGCCTCCACTGCTCCTCGGGTCCACCTGACCGCTCCAAGTATGTCCCTCACAGTGGTCCACCTCCAGGTACCGTCCTGCTCCGCAAGCCTCCACCACGATCAGCGCTATCTGTCGTCTGCAACCAACACCACGAAGTGCGGGCATAGCCCGTGCAGGGGTGAGTATAAGCTACTCAGTAGGGACCCTGAGACCCCCTAAGGTCTCCCGAAATCCACAAAGGATAATCCACAAAGGAAAGATACAATCACGAAGTAACATCTGACACGGCTTAGGTATATGCCCATACGTATACCTAAGTCATCAATTCCCGTTCGACTCCAGCGTCCGAGCCCAAGCACAACCCAGTCCACACAGGAAAGCTAAACGTATACCCACACAGGATAGCACAACACAATTCACAAAGGAGAGTAAACAGTAAATCCACACAGGACAGCTCAACACAATCCAAAAAGGAGAGTAAACAGTAAATCCACATAGGATAGCTCAACACAATCCACAAAGGAGAGTAACAGAAGATTCATCTCACACATGAATACTTATTCAGATGACGATAAAGATGATCACTGATCCATCTAAGTCGTCAAAATCACAAAGGATCAATAGGTAACTAACCCCCGCAATGACCCACACAGGATCTGGCCCACACAGGACCTGTAGGCGCTGGCTCACATAGAACCACTGAGCGCTGACCCACACAGGATCGGACCCACACCGGATCGGGCCCACACAGGACCTATAGCACTGATCCACGTAGGATCACTGAGTGTTGTAGTCGTCGCAGTCCACTGAGGATCTCTGCACAGTCGTTGGCGCAGTCCACTGAGGATCTCTGCACATTCGTCGCCGCAGTCCACTGAGGATCTCTGCATGGTCGTCGTCGCCGTCCACTGAGGATCTCTGCACGGTCGTCGTCGCAGTAGCAGTCGCAGCCAGCACTAGGGTTCCCGCACATAGCAAGCTCGTTTCGGAGGGTCTGCTCCATGAGCCGAGAGGCTGATACATCAACTGACACAAATTTCGAGGTTGATGTATCCAAAAGTTCCGTATCGCCAACAAGAACTCAACGTCGCGGACGACGCGTCAATCGGACGCCCGGTCTGAGAGATATTGGATTTTTCGTCCCAGGGGCCTAGTTGGTTTTTAAGGTAAAACCAATCCGACCGTACTCCAACCGTGTCCAAACCTCGGGCGGAGTATTCCAAAAGATCCGTCTCACTTAGAGGAATTCAACAAAGCTGATGGCACGTCATTCGGACGTCTGTAGCCCAAGATATGAGTGTTTCCGCTCCGAGGGCCCGGTTGGTCTCGTGTACGAACCAACTCGGCTGAACTCAAAGTACTCCGAAACCTTGAGTGCGATATACCAAAACGACCGACTCGATCCAAGGATCGTGTTACCGCTGACGGCGAGTCGTTTAGAGGCTCGTAGCTCATGTTACGGGCATTTGAACGAAAACCGTCCGAAGACGGGGGGGTCCGGGCCCGGGCCGAGCCGGCCCGACCCCCCCTGGGTCGGCCGAACTGGGTCAACCTGGTCCGACCCGGTCGGACCCGGTCGGACCGGCCTGGCTCGGCCAGCTCAGCTCGGCTCGGCCGAGCGGCGCGGGGGGGAGCTGCCACCCCCGCGTGACACCCCCGCGACACCCGTGGGGTGTCTTCCTGGCCAGCCGAGCGACGGAGGGGGGAGCCGCCGCCCCGGCGTGACAACCCCGCGGCACCCGCAGGGTGTCGCTCAGACAACCAGAGGCGGCTTCAGCCGCGTCCCGTGTGCGCCGGACCCGCGCGGCCGCGGGTGCCGCCGCCACGGCTTCTGCCGCGGCGGGCTTGTCCGGAAGCACGCCGCCACTCCCGCCTACCGGTGCCGCTGCGCCGGCGACCCGCGCCGCCGGTTGCTTCCGCTTGCCACCGGAGTCACTCCGGTGGTCCGATTTTGTTCCCGTCTGCGCCGCTGCTCTTCCCGGGACTCGCTCCTCACTGCGGAACCATCAAAATTCAGTTGCGACATGTTCTGTCGTCGCCCGTCAAATCCGCACAAAACAAAGAACAGCGGAGGGTTGTCAGGCCGTGTTTGTCTGGCCAGCACCCTCCGCGTTAGTGATAAACAATGGGAGGAAAAATATTCAACATATGAAATCAAAAATTTTAATGGAATAAAATTGTTCTAATTTTCCGGTTCTTTACATTAAAAAAAAGAACGATCACGGAAAAAAGGAATAAGTTCACAACAAACCCTACCCTGTTGGTCGTCGTCGAACGCACGTCCTTCGCGGAATTGTTCGTCGCGGAAGAAGGGGATCATCGCGTCGTCGCGGAAGGGCGTCGCGTCGTCATGGAAACCGGTGTTGAATCGGCGAACTCAACAGGCCATGAAACAACAGATTTAATTTAATTAATTAAATCCGTGTTTTGGTAAAAACCACAAATGAGATTAAAAAGAAAAACCGAGACTCTTACCTCAAGCAGTTTATCGACGATCGGGGCGGGGAAGGACGTCTTTAATGAAGCGTCGTCAAATTCCGAGGGTGACGACGTTCTTCGCGTTCTTCGCGTTCTTCGCGTTCTTCGCGAAGGAGGATGAAAGCTCAAGGATTCTGTCAAGCCTCTCAACGAGTAATCCTTCAAAAGACCTTGTTGGTCTTATTTTATTATTACGCCAACAAATGAAAAAGGGTAAGTAAAGACCCATCAATTCGTTGAATTAATTCAACAAAAGAAACATCTCATTTAATTTACGAAATAAACCGCCCAATTAAATGGTCTGTTAAGAATTAAAGAAACGCGTCAGTTGACTTTCATAAAGATGCGTTTTTGCGGGTGTGTTACTTAGTGGAAAGAAACGGCGGGGCCTCGTGCGGGCCCCACCTCACAAATATCCTACCAAGAGGGTAGGATATTTATGGATAGTACCCTATCCGATTTAACTCAGTTTAAGCCTCTTTTAAGTGGCTTCAAGTGGCTTCCAAGTGGCTTAAGTGAAATAAAATAAAGTTGTCGCAAAATTATTTAATTTCTTAACTTTATGCCCGAAAATTAAAAACCACACCCGAGAAAATGCAACTCCGGAGAGGCGTTTCTAAGCAAATACCAGCGCTGTGATTTCATCGGTGCCCTCAGAATTCGATTCCAGGCACCGGTTCAAAAGTTAGAAAAACCCGCTCGTCCGGTCACTGAACGTACCCGAGCCAAACTTTGGAAAATGATTCCGGGAACACCGGGCCTCGGAATCAGGTGCCGCCAAAAACTGCGTTCTTTTAAAATTCCAAAGAAAATTAAGAAAAAAAATTTCCTTGAAATTTATGGGTCTTTACATTACTACGACCTCAGGCTTTACATCCCCATAAAGATACATCATAAACTAGGGAAACAAATGTGGGTACTGAGCATGCATCTGAGCCTCCCGCTCCCATGTGCTCTCCTGGAGGTTCCTGTGCTGCCATCTGATGCACACAAGAGGAATCGATCACCCACGCAGGACCGCTCCTGTCGATCCTCTATCTCCACTGGGACCTCCGCAAAAGTCACCCCATCATCCACGTCTAGCTCCCCATAATCAATGATGTGCGTCGGGTCGTGCACGTATCTTCTCAGCTGAGATACGTGGAAGACGTCATGCACCCGGTTCAACTGAGGTGGCAGAGCCAGGCGATAAGCCACCTCGCAAATCCTACTGAGGGACCTGGAAAGGACCGATGAAGTGTGGAGACAACTTGCCGCCTCGGCCAAATCTCCGCAAACCACGTCGAGGTGAGACCCGCAAGATGACGTGGGTCGCCATCCTCGAACTCTAGTGGCCTTCGCATCCTGTAAGCATATGAATTCTGCCGCTCTGTGCTATCCTCATCCTCCCCTGGATGACCTGGACCTTCTCTGTCGTGGCCCGGACCATCTCTGGTCACACAAGTGCTGACTCCACAGGGTCTGTCTAGCACAAAGGAGATCTGAAAGGCCTGCCGTAACAACTCCTCGTATGGTGCCATCCTGATGGTGGAGTTGTAGCTGTTGTTGTATGCGAACTCCACAAAGGGTAGGTGGTCCTCCCAGCTATGACCAAAGTCGAGGACACATGCGCGGAGCATGTCCTTGAGAGTCTGAATGGTCCTCTCCATCTGACCATCCGTCATAGGGTGAAAGGCGGTGCTCAGACGTAGCCACATCCCGAACGCCTCCTGCAACCCCTTCTAAAGATGGGAAGAAAAGCGAGCGTCCCGATCAGAGACGATGGTCGAAGGCACACCGTGAAGCCGTACAATCTCCTGAACGTAGAGACGCTCCAAGCTCTCCACTGAGCCCTGCTCTCGGATGGGTAAGAAGTGTGCTGACTTGGTGAGTCGGTCAACAATAACCCAAATGGAGTCGTGAACTCTGGAAGTGTGTGGAAGTCTAGTCACGAAGTCCATAGATATCTCATCCCACTTCCCACTCCGGGACTTTCAAGGGCTGTACCAAGCCTGCTAGTAACCTGATGCTCTGCCTTCACCTGCTGGCAGGTGAGGCACCGCGAAACGAACTCGGCCATAGCCTTCTTCATAACTGGACACCAGTGCGGTCGTCTGAGGTCCTGGTACATCTTCGCCACTCCAGGATGTACCGCCAAAGGAGGAGTGTGAAACTCTCTCAGCACCTCCTCTCGTAATGCGACTGGTACCAATTTACATCCTCTGAAAAGGATGTTGTGATCTGCTCTAAGGGAGATACCATCAGGTGTCTGTCCGGAGGAATATATGTCCACGCCGCGTCTCACAGTCAGCATCCCCACGTTGTGCCTCTCTGACCTGCTGTAGAAGTGGAGGAGAGACGGTGAGATACTGAAGGAGGGCTGCTCCATCTCTATCCACAAAGGATATCTGCAAAGCGGCTAGCTGCTCTGTCGCCTCCTCAAGTAGCTGGATGCTCGTCCTCCTGATGAGGGAATCAACTACCACGTTCCCCTTTCCAGGAGTATCGACTATCTCAAAGTCATAGTCCTAGAGGGAACTCGAGCCATCGCCGTTATCTCAGGTTCAGGTCCTTCTGAGAGAAGATGTACCTGAGACTCTGGTGGACAGAAAAGACTGTAAAGCGCTCGCCCATTAGGTAGTGCCACCATGTCTTCAGGGTGAAGACCACTGCTGCTAACTCCAGGACATGGGTAGCGTAGTTCTGCTCATGCGGCCTCAACTGACATGATCCATAGGAAATCACAGCCCACTCCAATATCAGGACACACCCGAGTCCCGGTCCCTGATGCATCGCAGTAGACTACGTATCCAACTCCCTCCTCAGGCAACCCTCAAGATAGGTGTGTTGTTCAATCACTGCCTCAGCTGCTAGAAGCTCTGCTGACATCTGTCTGACCACACAAAGGGTTTCCCCTTCTTCGCTAAGGATGAGAGTGGTTCCGCAACTTTGGAGAAGTCCGGCACGAATCTCCGATAGTATCTGGCTAGACCCAAGAAACTCCGCACCTCCGGTTACGCTCCTGGGTGGCTCCCAAGCTAGCACTGCCTCGATCGTCGCGGGATCCACTGCAACTCCCACCTCAAAAATGACGTGCCCCAAGAAGTGGACCTCCCGTAACAAGAAACTGGCACTTCGAGATCTTGCCATAAAGCTAGTGGTCTCGGAGTGTGTCTAGTACAACCCGCAAGTGGTAGGCGTGTTCCTCCTCGGTGGTCGAGTACACCCAAAATGTCGTCGATGAAGGCCACGACAAATCGATCAAGGTATGGCAGGAAGATCCTGTTCATGAGTCTCATGAACACTACTGGAGTATTGGTTACGCCGAAAGGCATAACCAAGAACTCATAGTGGCCATACCGACACCTGAAGGTCGTCTTCTTCATATCCTCGTCTCGATTTCTGAGCTGATGATAGCCTGACATGAGGTCTATCTTCAAGAACCAACGTGCTCCCTTGAGATGATCGAAGAGGTCATCAATCCTTGGTAGCGGATACTTGTTCCTCACTCTCACCTGGTTCAGGCGATGATAATCGACACACAGTCGCAAGCTCTCGTCCGCCTTCTTGGCGAACAAAATCGGGGAAGCCCAGGGTGAAACACTGGGTCGGATGAACCCCTTGCCATGAAAGTCTCCAACTGTACCCGTATCTCTCGAATCTTGGCGGGGGCCATCCGATATGCTGGAGTGGATATCGGGGCTGTCCCGGTGTACAGATCAATATAAAAGTCTTCCTCATAGCGAGGAGGTAGCCCTGGACGTCGTCGGGGAAGACATCCGCATACTGATCCACCACTGCAGGAAAACTAGGACTCCGCACGTCAACTGCTCCAAGGATGAGGCTAGCCAACTGATGAGTGATGGGCTGTCCTCTCCTCTACGGAAGACCATCCTATGCTGCGAAGACTCCCTTCTCGCCGGTGAAGGTGAACCTGCTCCCGTCGGTGCGCACACATCACACCTTGTTCCTAATGCAGTCAATCTGTGCATGGACCATAGATAACCAATCCATGCCCAAGATGACGTCGTAAGGCCCTCGACGCCGCTACAAGAAGATCCCAGCCGAAGCTCTCACCTCCTAGAGTAATCTCACACTACCGGCACCAGTGCGTAATCGTCGAGTCTGCTCCTGTAGGAGTCTCTAGCCGTAAGGATCGAGCCAACGACTCTGTCGAATCTCTGAGCTCTGAACAAGGGCATCAGCTATGAAAGAGTGACTCGCTCCTATGTCTATAAGAACTGCAGCAAGGGTGGAATAGACACAGATCGTACCTCGAATCATATCTGGTGCGCCGTGGTCGTAGGCCTCCGCTGCCTAGAGCTGAGCATGTCTCTGCCCCCCAGCTCCCTGTGGTCGGGGCAGACCTCCTGGTGGTGGTGGTGGTAGAGCCTCAAAGCGTCTCCCACCACCTGCTGCTCGGCCCGCTCCTCTGCCTCGTCCGCCTCCTCCCTGCGGACCACCACGGACGACCCTCTGCCTCTTCCTAGGTGGCCCCTCCACCCTCTGCTGCTCCTCGGTATGGCGGGTCGGGCAGTAATGAGCCATGTGGGCCCTGCACACCGCATGCGTAGCACTGCCTACCCCTCGGAAGACTGGCCCCGCGCTGTATGCCCCACACTGCTGAGCTAGTGTCCTGAGGTCGTCTTCCAGAAGGTCTGGTCTGCCTGGAACCCTGAGTCATATGTCGGCTACCCGCTGCTGAAGACTCTGCTACTTGTCGCCCTGCGGTAGGTCTCGCTGTGGACTCTTCCAGAGAGGCTCTCGATCAGAAGGGCTCGCTCCAGCACTCCTGCCTGGGTCGAGATGCTGAGGGATATCAGAGATGCCCTGATCTCATGTCTCCAAACCCTGCTCGAAGGTCCGGGCCTGGAAGAAAGGGTCCCGTACCATGTCGGTCGAGTAGCGAGAAAGGTTGGTGAACCTCGCCGTGTACTGGGCGACCGTCAAGTTGCCCTGCCGCAACTGAAGAAGCTCCTGGATGCGCACCGCACGGAGGGTGGCTGGGACGAACTCTGAGCGGAAGAGGCTCTCGAAGTTTGTCCAGATGAGGGATGCCTCATCGTGCACCTGGAGCATGAGGCTCCACCATTGTCCTGCTGCTACGTGCATTAGGCTCGCCGCGAGGATCACCATGAAGTCTACTGGTGTCCTCACTAGCCTGAAAACTCAGACGATCGCCTCCAGCCAGTCCTCGGCTGCCTAGGGGTCCATCTCCCCATGGAACCTAGGTGGTCGCTGGCGCTGGAACTCGTGCAGAGCTCCGAGGCGTTGTGCATCGTCAGCGATCGGTGCTGGAAGCATCGGGGGCTCAGCGGTAAAGGTACCGCAGGTGCCTCTGCTGTCAACGAGCCCTATACCGAGGCCTCGTCGCTTGGAGGGCTGTCATCGCGCTCTACTCTCGGAACCCTAGCTGGATGCCGTCGTGGGGCCATCATGAAAAGGAAACAAGTGCACCATGGTCAGAACAGTATACCTGGTGAGCTGATACAAGTAATCACAAAGAAAACTTGAAACACACATGCAATCAATGTATTCGTGCATTAAGTCGGAAATCAGCAGTCAAGGTCCTGGTGTACAGATACGTCAGCCACCGCACCAACACTGGACTCCCTGGACTGATAACCACACCCAATACGCTAAACACTGTTGCTTCACATAGAAGAAAGATCAGAGTCTGCGGTAGAACAGACCCCTTTGATACCAATTTGTCAGGACCCGTCCTCGGGGCCCGTGCCGTGACTACCCCAAGCCCGCCTTCCATAGGCCAGGGGCTGGCGACTAGCACCAAGGAGAAAATCCCAACAAAAGGGAAGGCATTGACTTTGAAAAGTAAACAAGCACCACAGAGTAAGCATGCGAAAAAGTAAACACTAAGTAAAAACTTTACAAGTTGTGCTGAAAGTAAAAGGGGCCGGAAATACAAGCCCAACTGTAAGTACAACTGAAAGGAAAAAACAGAAACTGAAAGGAAAAGCCGCAGTGTCGAGCCGTCCTCTGGAATTACCACCTGAAGGGTGGGTACAGATATCCCCCACTGCTCCTTGGGTCCACCTGACCGCTCCGAGTATGTCCCGCCCAGTGGTCCACCTCCAGGTACCGTCCCTGCTCCGCAAGCCTCCACCACGATCAGCGCTCTCCGTCGTCTGCAACCAACACCACGAAGTGCGGGCATAGCATGTGCAGGGGTGAGTATAAGCTACTCAGTAGGGACCCCGATACCCCCAAAGGTCTCCCGAAATCCACAAAGGATAATCCACAAAGGGAAAGATAAAATCACGAAGTAACATCGGACACGGCTTAGGTATATGCCCATACATATACCTAAGTCATCAATTCCCGTTCGGCTGCAGCGTTCAAGCCCAAGCACAACCCAATACACACAGGAAAGCAAAACGTATAACCACACAGGATAACACAACACAATCTACAAAGGAGAGTAAACAGTAAATCCACAGAGGATAGCTCAACACAATCCACAAAGGAGAGTAAACAGTAAATCCACATAGGATAGCTCAACACAATCCACAAATGAGAGTAACAGAAGATTCAGCTCACACAGGTATACTTCTTCGGATGACGATAAATATGATCACTGATCCGTCTAAGTCGTAGGACCCACAAAGGATTGATAGGTAACTAACCCCCACAATGACCCACACAGGATCGGTCCCACACAGGACCTGTAGGCACTGGCTCACATAGAACCGCTGAGCGCTGACCCACACAGGATCAGAACCACACAGGATCGGGCCCACATAGGACCTGTAGCACTGATCCACATAGGACCGCTGAGTGTTGTAGTCGTCGCAGTCCACTGAGGATCTTTGCACAGTCGTCATCATCGCAGTCCACTGAGGATCTCTGCACAGTCGTCGCCGCAGTCCACTGAGGATCTCTGCACGGTCTTCGTCGCAGTCCACTGAGGATCTCTGCACGGTCGTCGTCGCAGTAGCAGTCACAGAGCTAGCACTAGGGTTCCCGCACACAGCAAGATCGTTTCGGAGGGTCCGCTCCACGAGCCGAGAGGCTGATACATCAACTGACACAATGTCCGAGTTTGATGTATCCAAAAGTTTCGTATCGCCAACATGAGCTCAACGTCGCAGACGGCGCGTCAATCGGACGCCCGATCTGAGAGATATTGGCTTTTTTGTCCCAGGGGCCCGATTGGTTTTTTAAGGCAAAACCAACCTGACCGTACTCCACCTGCGTCCAAACCTCAGGGGGAGTACGCCAAAAGATCCGTCTCACTTAGAGGAATTCAACAAAGCTGATGGCATGTCATTCGGATGTCTGTAGCCCAAGATATGAGCGTTTCCGCTCCGAGGGCCCGGTTGCTTTCGTGTACGAACCAACCCGTCCGAACTCAAAGTACTCCGAAACCTTGAGTGAGATATACCGAAACGACCGTCTCGATCCAAGGATCGCGTTTCCGCTGACGACGAGTCGTTTGGGGGGCCCGTAGCTCAAGTTACTGACATTTGAACGAAAACCGTCCGAAGACGGGGGGTCCGGGCCCGGGCCGAGCCGGCCCGACCCCCCCTGGGTCGGCCAAACCAGGTCAACCCGGTCCGGCCCGGCCAGGGTGTGGCCCGGCTGGTCGGACTGGCCTGGCTCGGCCATCCCGGCTCGGCTCGACCGAGCGGCGCGGGGGGGAGCCGCTACCCCCGTTTGACACCCCCGCGGCACCCGTGGGGTGTCTTCCTGGCTAGCCGAGCGACGTGGGGGGGAGCCGCCGCCCCCGCGTGACAACCCCGCGGCACCCACCGGGTGTCGCTCAGACAACCGGACTCGGCTTCAGCCGCGTCCCGTGCGCGCCGGACCCGCGCGGCCGCAGGTCCGCGAGTGCCGCCGCCGTGACTTCTGCCGCGGCGGGCTTGTCCGGCGGCGCGCCGGGGCGCCGCGGCTCCCGGCTGCCGGCGCTGCCGTGCCGGAGACCTGCACCGCCGGTGGCTTCCGCTGGGCCACCGGAGTCGCTCCGGTGGTCTGATTTTGTTCCCGTCTGCGCCGCTGCTCCTCCCGGGACTCACTCTTCACTGCAGAACCATCAAACTTCCGTTGCGGCATATTCTGTCTTCGCCCGTCAAATCTGCACAAAACGAAGAACGAAAGAGGGTTGTCGGGCCGTGTTTGTTTGGCCCCCACCCTCCGCATTAGTGATAAACAACGGGAGGAACAATATTCAACATATGAAATCAACAATTTTAATGGAATAAAATTGTTCTCTTTTTCCGGTTCATTACTTTAAAAAAACGATCACGGAAAAAAAGGAATAAGTTCACAACAACCCCTACCTCGTTGGTCGTCGTCGAACACACGTCCTTCATGGAATTGTTCGTCATGGAAGAAGGCGATCATCGCGTCGTCGCGGAAGGGCGTCGCGTCGTTGCGGAAACCGGTGTTGAGTCGGTGAACTCAACGGGCCATGAAACAGCAGATTTCATTTAATTAATTAAATCCGTGTTTTAGTAAAAACCACAAAAGAGATTAAAAAGAAAAACCGAGACTCTTACCTCAAGCAGTTGATCGAAGATCTGGGTGGGGAAGGACGTCTCAGATGAAGCGTCATCAAATTCCGAGGGTGATGGCGTTCTTCGCGTTCTTCGCGTTCTTTGCGTTCTTGGCGAAGGAGGATGAAAGCTCAAGGATTCTGTCAAGCCTCTCAACGAGTAATCCTTCAAAAGACCTTGTTGGACTTATTTTATTATTACGCCAAAAAACGAAAAAGGGTAAGTAATGACCCATCAATTCGTTGAATTAATTCAACGAAAGAAACATCACATTTAATTTACGAAATAAACTGCCCAATTAAATGGTCTGTTAAGAATTAAAGAAACGCGTCAGTTGTCGTTCATAAAGATGGGTTTTCGCAGGTGTGTTACTCAGTGGAAAGAAACGGCGGGGCTCGTGCGGGCCCCACCTCACAAATATCCTACAAAGAGGGTAGGATATTTCTGGATAGTACCATATCCGGTTCAACTCAGTTTAAGCCGCTTTTAAGTGGATTCAAGTGGCTTCCAAGTGGTTTAAGTGAAATAAAATAAACTTGTCGCAAAATTATTTTATTTCTTAACTTTTAGCCTGAAAATTAAAAACCACACTCGAACAAACGCAACTCCGGAAGAGGCGTTTCTAAGAGAATACCGGCACTGCGATTTCATCGGTTCCCTCAGAATTCGATTCTGGGCACCGGTTCAAAAGTTAGAAAAACCCGCTCGTCCGTTCACTGAACGTACCCGAGCCAAACTTCGGAAAATGATTCCGGGCACACTGGGCCTCAGAATCAGGTGCCGTCAGAAACTGCGTTCTTGTAAAATTCCAAAGAAAATTAAGAAAAAAATTTCCTTGAAATTTACGAGTCTTTACATATACCATGAATGGTATTTTTAAACCATGACAAAAAAGTTGTGTTGTGCTCATTCAAAATCCACATTTCTTTCTTCTTTGGATGACATTGTTTCAACTCAATAATCTACAATGTGATATACGGTTGAGCATAATCTATGTTATTAAATATGTTTGATTCTAACTTCTTCATCTGTTCAGCTGAGAATGATTTGAATTTAAAGCCACAAATCCCCTTTCCCTCATTATTAACTCTTTCTTGGAAAGATAGAGGAAAACCTATGTGTTGCGCCGTAGGTAACTAGATCATACAAAACTATGTTACCTCCTCAGAAATATACTTTTCAATAATGGAGGCTTTAGGTCGATATGTTTTTTTACATACCCCTCTAATATTTTCATATACTTTTCAAAGGATACATCCAACGAAGTTATACAGGTCCAAAATGATTTATTTCTCGAACCAGATGAATCATTAAATGCACCATTATATCAAAAAAAGATGGAGGAAAATACATTTCCAATTGATAAAGTATATAAATTGCATCATTTTCCAAAATGTTGAAAGTATTCACATCAATCAACTTGTTACAAATTAAATTGAAAAAATAATACAACTTTATTATAGTCTTTCAGACACGGATGGGAAATATTCCATGCAATGAAACAGGTAGAATTTATTGCATCATGACGTGATAATCATGTGATTTCATACTTATCAACTTCAAGTTTTTCAATGAGACAAAATTTTTTACATTTGAATAATAACCTTGAGGCACCTTGATATCATGAAGACACCGAAAAAAGCTAATTTTCTCCCTCTTCGATAATGTATGACAAGCCGGGGGAAGAAATTTTTGTCTTCCTTTACGAGTGGGAGGTAATTCCAAACATATTCCCATTACTAGTAAGTCTAATCATACATTCAACCAATCTTTTGTCTTTCCTTTAATATATAACAATTCTCCAATCAAACAATCACATATACTCTTCTCCACATGTATGACATCAATATTATGTTTAACTTCATTATACCTCCAATATGGTAGCTTAGAAAATATTGAACCTTTCATCCAAATATGTCTATCATTACCGGATTCCTGTGTCTTTCCCAATGTCACATAAAGGTTTTTCACCCTCTCAAAATGCAGATCAGGGGATAAAGGTTTTGGAGCAGTATCAAATTCTTGTGATCCATTGAAGGCCTTTTCTAGTCTTCTATAAGGGTGATCAATAGGCAAAAAATTTTGATAACCCATGTACATTATATTACTCCCATGATGCAATTGACAATATGACGTCTGTTGTTCGCAAATTGGACATGCTTTATTCCCTTTAACACTATATCCAAAAAAATTTACAAATGCTGGGAAGTAATTTATAGTGAACAGAAGCACTTCATGTAGTTGAAAATATTCCATTTTAATAAGAATAATACACCCCAATACCATCTGCCCATAACAGTTTCAAATCATCAATCAACAATGACAAGTAAACATCAAAATCATTACTGTGTTTCTTTGTACTAGAGATCATTATACTCAACATGACATATTGGCGCTTCATACAAACTTCAGGAGAGAGGTTTTAATTTTTGAATAAAACAAGACATGAACTATGTGTGCTACAGAGGGTTCGGTATGGATTCATTCCATCTGTGCACAACCCAATAATGAGATTTCTAATTTCATTTCCAAATGAAGAATATTGCACATCAATTTTCTTATATTGTTGAAAATCAGCTGGATGACATATTTTTTCATCACATACCCCCTCATCAGCATGC
Source organism: Viscum album (assembly GCA_963277665.1). Taxonomy (NCBI): domain Eukaryota; kingdom Viridiplantae; phylum Streptophyta; class Magnoliopsida; order Santalales; family Viscaceae; genus Viscum; species Viscum album. The sequence goes on along the minus strand of OY728153.1, from coordinate 1,172,584,179 downwards.
CATACTTACCTTTTTTCAACATGTGAATTAGAAAATGAATGTTTAAAATGATGAATTATAGGAAGATACAAAACAAACATTTAAGGGATCCTTGCAATCTCTACATCAGCCTGTGATTTTTCTTTCACCTTTACCTTGATGTCCCACATTTAGGACACTCTGACAGAAATTCATATTCCTTCCTATATATAATGCAGTCATTCAGATAGGAATGTATTATCTAGTATCCCAATCCCATTGGGCATAATATTTTCTTGGCCTTATAATGTGAATCTGGAAGATCATTATCTTTTGGAAGAATGTCTTTCATCAATTGTAACAGCTCTGTAAAACATCAATCACTCCATCCATGTTTCACCTTGAGGACAATCAATCTTAACACCGCCAACAAAACCGTAAAATCTGTATGATAAGGATATACTGGTTTTTCAGCATCACCATATAGATATTCAACTTTCGGTTCTATATCAGTTTGTTCTGGTACAATATCGCGAATCATTTCTTCAATTCCATATGAGTTACTGTCTTGTGAATCATCATCATCAGGGACATTCCATCTAGTTTCACCATTCCAAATCCAAGGGATGTAACTCGGATTAAAACCATGAAAAATCAGATGATCTTTTATCTATCTACTTTTAAACATATTCATATTCAATCATTTCAGGTATGGACAGAAAAAAATGTCACTACTTGGAATTTTTCATTTAGAAATTTCAAAAAAGGAATCAACACCTTCCACATATTCATTGATCATTCGATGTGCCATAATCCAACTTCGACTCATTATTACCTAAAACAGATATCAATAATATATATATTTTTAAGATAAGACAAATATATGTTTATATAAAAAAATCATAATTTGAATGTAAAATAATTTTGAAATATAAAAAAAATCTATGGGTATTTAAAAAATATGCTTGAATATTTTATTAAAAACAAAATATAGTTAGATATAACAGTTTTAAATTCCATTAAATCAGAGTAAACCATGGGGCCTACAATGGTTGATAGAAATTCAGAGAAAATGTAGTAAACCTGAGAATCAAATCAAATTTAAAATAAAAATTCAGATGGATAAAATAAAAATGTAAAGCCAATCATCACGACACAATCATCATTTCATTATCTCAGGAACCATGATGCAGTAGTCAATCCCAACTGAAACTTATCCCCCACCCCCTTGGACACCCCCTGGACACCACCACCCCCTTGTATAGCCCACCCCCTGGACACAACCCCCACCCCCTTGGACTCCCCATGGACACGACCACACCTTTGGATAGCCCCCCACCCCTCCTGGACACCACCCCCACACACTACCCCCTTGGACACCCCCTGAACAGCACCCCACACCTATAGACATCACCCCCACCCCTCCTAGACACCACCCCCACCCCTACCCCATTGGACACCCCTCGGACACCCCCAACCCTATGGACAATCCCCCACCCCCTGGATAGCCCCCACCCCTGTAGACAACACCCCTGCCCATCATGGACACCACCCCCACCCCCTACTCCCTTGGACACCCCAACCTTCTGGACAGCCCCCAGCCCCTGGACAGCCCCCACCCCTCTAGACAGCACCCCCACCCCTCTTGGACACCACCCCCACCCCTACCCCCTTGGACACCCCCCTAGACACCCCCCAACCCTCTGGACAGCCCCACCCCCCGGACATCCCCCAAAACCTCTGAATATGCCCCCAGCCCCTGGACATCCCCCACACCCAACCACACCCTTGGACACCCCCTGGACACCCCTACCCTTTGGACAGCCCCCTCCCCCCAGAAAACCCCCCAAACCATCTGGACAGGCCCCCACCCCCTGGACAGCCCCCCACCCACCCACCCCCTTAGACACCCCCAACCCTCTAGACAACCCTCACACCCCATGGGCAGCCCTCCACCCCGCTAGACAGAACCCCCACCCCTCTTAGACACCACCCCACCCCCCCTACCACCTTCTACACCCTTCTTGACTAGAACCACCCCTCTAGACAGCACCCCCACCCATCCTAGTCACCACCCCCCACCCCCTACCACCTTGGACACCCCCTGGATAGCCTGCAACCCTCTGGACAGCCCCCCACCCCCTGGACAGCCCCCACCCCTCTAGACAGCACACCCCACCCCTCCTGGATACCACCCCCCACCCCCTAGTCCCTTGGACACCCCCAGGACCCCCCCAACCATCTGGAAAACCACCCACCCCCCGAACAACCCCCCAAACCCTCTAGGCATGCCCCCACACCCTTGGACACCCCCACCCACCCCCGTGGACCGCCCCCCCATAGACACACACACACCCCTGGACTGCCCCCCCCCCCACTTCCATGGACACCTTGGACAGCCCCCAACCCCCTGGACAGCCACCAACCCTCTTGACAACCCCCCAAAACCATGGTATTTTAACCTCAAGCTACTAGTTTTGGCATATCTAGAGATTTTAACCTCAAGCTACTAGTTTTTGGTATCATGCCATTATTCAAAATGAGAACCATGAATTGTATCTCCTACTAGTCTAAAATGATCTATTGTGAAATGAATCTTTTTGTAATAGTATATGAAGACTTATAATTGTCCACGAAAATAGGTGACGTAAATAGATTATGGAACAACCAAAAGTGATACCCAAAATAGAAACAACCAATGATCCAAAACCAACCTTACCATGAAAAACCATATATATACTTATAAAATAAATCACACGGGTACATGGAATGGGTGTATTAGAATGTTTTACATATAAATTGCAGTAATATAGGTGAATGAGATCATTAGTTGTCAATGACAAAAAAAATTACCTTCAATGTCGGGAATTCGTGAAACAAAAAAAAATGAAATAGAATTAGGTGACGCTTACATGAATATTTCAAGTCGATCTAATAGATCTAGGGATAATAAATAATATTATGATGAAAAAACGAGTTAAGAGGGTTCTAAATCGAAGAATCTTACCTAGTTTATACAAAAAAATGCAAAACATAAATATAGACTATCCGAAAAAACGAATGAAATAATATCGTGGGAGGCTTACCTGAGTGTTGCGAGTTGAGATGATAGATCTGAAGAGAGTAAAGATGATAAAAGATGATGGAAAAATGAGTTTAACGCAACGAGATTGACGAGTCGATTAGGGTTTATGCTGCGAGAGAGATGAGTCACCGGACTGTCGATCGAAAAATCGTAAATGACAATCCACGGGGCATGTTAATTTTTTAAATGTTTTATAACGTCGTTTATTTAATAACCAACTTTATAAACTGTTTTTATTACATCTATAACATCAGTTATTATAATAACCGACATTATAAATGTATTAGATACAACTTTTTTTTACGTCGGTTATTTTATAACCGACTTAAAAAAACCGGGTGTTGGTTTTTTACGTTGGTTATAGAATAACTGACATAAAAAATACATCTGAAATCACAGTTTTTTACGTTGGATATTGTATAATTGACATAAAATATTCTGCGGGTTGTTTTGTTACGTCGGTTATCAATTAACTGACATCAAAAAGGCCTCAAAAGCCGCTTTTTTTACGTCAGTTATATTATAACTGAAGAAAAAAATTTGTAGATAACTCTTTTCTTACGTCGGTTATCAAATAACTAACATAAAAAACACCGCGCTTTGGTTTTTTACATCAGTTAATTTATAACCGACGTAAAAAACAAATGCGCTCTATTTTTAACATCGGTTATTAAAATAACCGATGTTAAAAATTTACACACCGCATTTTTTACGTCGGTTATTTTATAACAGAATTAAAAAAGAACGTTTCATAGATTATCACATTGGTTATATATAACCAACGTAACAGATAGTGATGTAAATAACATTTTCTGAACTAGTGAGTTTAGTGATGGAAAGTCTTCTACTGCCGGGAACTATAGCAGGATCTAGTCAGTTGTTCTCGATGGATCATATCTCTCAGATGGGTACTATTCAGGATTTATGTGCTCTTGTAGTGTACTCTCTTGGCCTTCATGAAACCTTTAGAGTCATATATTAGAACCATGTCATTGGATATGATTTCATAACCACTGGATACATGGAGTCTAATATGAGTACATTTGATTGATTCTGGTTTTCCTTATGGTGTTTTCATGTGATTGGTTTGAAAAGACTTTTGTAATGTGCTCATTGGACTTGTACATTCGAAGATGGTTTGAGGTGGATTATCTATCTCAATTGGGATCCCTTTAGATATTTCCAAAAGAATGTTTCCTTTATGTTTTTGTCTTTTGTTTAAGGTTTTGGGTTTCCTTCTTAGTAATATTATACTCACCAATAAATTAGATATTACCATATGTGTTGTTTATTTTCTTGACCAAAATAGATTAAAAAGGACCATAAAGGACCTAGGTAAGTGTATCTTAGTGATCTACAATGACCATGATGATTACTGAAGCTGGGAAGAGGATAATTCATGCAGTTTCATTTTAAAGTGATCCCCTCCTGAGCAGGTTGGACGAATTTAAATTTTTTTGGGCCGATGTTTTTTCAACTATTATTATTTTTAGAACATATATTTTATAAAATATTGGATAGATAAATACATACATTTTTAGTTTCTATATTATTATATATCTACACTATTTTATTGAGGTGTTTGTGGGTGCTTGCATACAGGTTCCTTTGGAAAAGGCCACCCATATGTGTGATATTACTACTGGGCAGTAGTCTATATCCCTTGTAATATTCTATGAGGTCTTGAGAGTTGTGACATGGGTCTCATCAGGTTTCATCATGATAGTGTCATATAAAATATGGTTTCACTTTTAGACCTCAATCTTGTGATATTTTTTTTGGTTGATTTGCAAAAGTGTTGGGGTGTCTCGAGTTCATTTCATTGGAAAAAGGATCATGTGTTGGTGTGGCGACTGACATATCCATTCACCAGGACTCTGATAACCTTATTTTAAACTCTATACTTTATTAATCTACTTTGAGGGAAAAAATGTAAATACATCATATTGGATCATGTTTTGTTTTTTCCTCATCCTTCTTAAGTCATCTCCCATACATACTCTTTGACCATAGTGTGTCTATATTCTTTTTTAGGATGACACCATAATGACAAATAGATAGGGTTTCATGGTGGGATTTCAATGATGTTCCTCCCCATAACGAGGCTTTAGTGTAGGCTCTATTTTAGAGGTAGTACCTATGTTTGGTCATCCAGTTGATCCACTACTTGTTTAGAATCTGGTAGTACTGGAATTCTAGGAAGATGATGCATGTAGGATAAGTGTGACTTACAAGTTCCTATGGATGTGACAACTAATTTAATGGGGTGATCCAAAAACTAATGCAGCTGATCACTGGATCGAGGTTTCCACAAACATTTCCACCTAATGAGGACACCTCCATTTCTAATGGTGGTCCAAGAGGAAAGCCTTCTATAGGGTTTGATCAGGCAATGATGGAGTATAATAACATAGTCCCATGATGATAAAATTCTCACTTGGCGGTGTTCGAGAAACTCTTCTTATAAGAGTTTTGACTATCATAATAGTGATTAGTGCATATCAATGAGTATCTTCTACTTCTATAGGGTAGCATGACTGGGGTGTACTACTCAATTATTTTCAAAATCCAATGTCATTACTCCTTGGATATAGTGAAAAGCCCATTATATGGAGCCCAGACCGTTGAGACGATCCTCCGATGATATGTTAAAATAGGTGTGGTATCCTTTTATATCCCTATTATGAGAGGGTACTAGAGTGACCACAAGTATTAGGGAGCTCCATGGTAGAAATACATGTTTATGTATCCTGCAGTGGTGGTCATAAAGCTAAGTCATCTACCATGATGGAAGAATTTAGATGTCAGAATCATGACGCAGGAGGCATACCCATTCCTAGACCTAGAACAATAGACATGTTGTGGAGGATCCACGTTAGAGGTCATGTCATCAAAATGAGACGTGACACGATTCTTGTGATAATCGGGATATCATACAAGTTATTTTCTGACCCATTGTGCTACTATGAAGGAACTAGTTAATGGGACTGCTTGGAAGAGTGAGTATTTAGAGTTTGGATTTCTACAAGTTGAAAGATGTGGAAGAGGAGTAGAGAGATGTAGTATGTCCCATGTAGTTTGAGAGTCTTCCATCTCCACCCTATGTTGTACATGTTATGCACAAAGACATAGATGATGTGGGAGATTATAGTTTCTAGCCATAGATTCCTTTTATAAAAATTATTTGAGTATGAATATTGATATTCTGTCTCTCCTTTATACTTTCGAATGTATTAATTTTTAAACACTATTCTAATGTACTCATTTCTCTTCGCTCCATGATCTAGGATTAACCAGGGTGATGCATGGCATCGATTGAATATAGTGCTGGTGTTATTTAATGTATATTTTAATGCATGTGTAATATGGAAACATTCCCACACAAAGACCATTTTTTTGGAAGTGATTAAAAACATGTGGATGAGTCGGTACCACCCAAAGATGATAATATTGAGGTGTGGCTGATGATTCTAGCAAACATTTGTTTTCAGGACCTGGTATCATTTGTGTAGGTTGCCGACAGAACATGATAAGACCATGTGTGAGGGTTTGGGAATCCATTTTTTTCTAATAGTACCCTAATGTACTTTGAATCATATTTTTATGTGTGATTATTGAGGAAGACAGAGCGAGGCTTGGCATATATTTAGACTCATGATGAAAATAGATTCTTTCCACATTGATATACATTTTTTTTGATATGTTCCAAAACATGCGAGTGATCCATTTCTATGAAAAAAATTACTGTTGCGGTTTGGATGATGGGCTTCCTAGACTGGTTTGTTCTAGTTGGGGCTGTGTGATGGATATTCAGACTTGGTACTACAATATCTAGTTGATTTTTTCATGACCCATTAACCCTTGGTATCCTTAGTGGAAGGAGATCCTTTCATATAACCATTACTTAGTTGACGGGTTGGACCCTAAGATGTTTTCATATTGTGGATTGGATAGAATCCATTTATACTTAGTGGGGCTACAAATAGATGGTGTGGATATGTCTATGGTTCGATGAGATGTGTTACAACTAGAGGTTTTCATACAAAGGGCCTAGTGAGACCTAGTGTTTACACATTTACGACAATGTTTTGTTCATTGGTTACCTCACATTATAGTTTTCAAATATGAAGGAGATATTCATGAAGGGTTTTTGTTGCAATTCATTCAGGGGTGGCTGTGAACACTGTGGTTACATTGGTATTTGTGTTATGTTATCAAGCTGGTGTACCACTTGACCCTATTACTATAGAGGGATCATGGTGCTTGGTGTTTTCCCACTTTCATAGCTGAGAAGACAAGTTCCCACTTGATTCATGATGTTATCTTATATGGATTTAGACATGGGTGTGGATTGGACATTGTGGTTCTCCTAAGTACATGTTTGAATGATGAACATGAACCGTTAGTGATCCTACAGCTATGGGATTTCCAATGGAAACATTAGTTTTCTTTCCCTTGTGCCTTGGAAAATTATTTTTTGGGATTACAAGCTCTAAGGTTGAGAGAATATAGTTACCTGGGACTTACCTTTATGAATTTTCAATATTACAATGAATATTTCTAAATCCACAAGCTATGTTAGTATAGTGTTCTGAAGCTTGAGGATCCTCAGCGCATTGATTTTAAAAATATAAAATATTTTTTTTCATGCATTCAAAATTTTTCGTGAAATGTATATTAAAACCTATTTAGAGTCTTGAATCATATTTTTGATGTGCAGATGAGTTTAGAACATCATGTTTAAAAAACGCAATTCATAATGTTATCTAAATTAGGATTTTTGACGGTGGTGAGTTGGTCAGGTGTTGAATGGGGATATTTTTAATTAACTGTTAATTTATCTAATAAATTTATCCAAATATCTACCACCCACTCTCATATTGTATTCGGAATGAAAATGATGAATTTTCTTTCCTCTCAATCCTTCATTTTATGGAAGAAAATATGATGTAAATGAAGCGATGAATCATTGTTGATCTCCAGTCTTAGTGCCCATCATCATCGGATTGAGGAGAAACATGATTTGGGCATCATTATAGTCATCAAATAATATCTTTTTGTCACTCATGTAATATTTTATATTTTTTTGTGCTTATCCCCTTATTTTTTTATGTTTGTATACCCCTATTACAAATCATAGAGATCCCTCCAAGGAGGAACTATAGATTTTGGGGTATAATAGGGTGAATCGAGTGAATGTAAAGTTAATTACCATATATAATTATATTCTAGATGATTCGTAGATTAGTGAGACACAGTGTATATATTTTACTGTTTTGGGAAGATGAATATTTGAGACTATTGTTCTGTACCGAGCGTCCACGCCAAGTAGTGATCCCATGTCATGTGGCCAGAAGACATGGAATGAGTTTGTAATGTAATAGTAAGTGGGTGTGTAAAAGTAAATTTCAAATAAAACATGAACACTATGCTCCATATATGGGAACTACCAATCTAGATAACCAAGTGGTCATTTAGACCAATCACACCGTGTAGTATGGGATACATGGAATGTGAGGGGCACGTCATCTCGGGCATGTGGAAGAACTGGAATGGGGGTCGTGTAAGAAAAAACATGTCATTTACCTGATGTATAGATTGTCTACCCCAATATTTCCAAGTCAATCCATGTGTACGAGGGACACAGACATGTGTAAAACCATGTTAATATGCCATTTGGGAACCAGTTCACACCACATACTTTTTTTTATCTCCCTAAGATCATCTACCATAAATATCTCATTCTGTAGAACATTGATTCAAGATTATGAATACCTTATCATTAGATTTTTTCAACATAGAAGGATATGGTGGCCTCTTTTTTTTCCTATAAGATTAGATGCGGCATGTTTCAAAGATAGATGTTTCATGGGAGTACTCAAACTAAGGCAATGATCAGGTCGTATCCCTGGATGATATTAGGGTCTGAACCCTTCTCTTTCAAATTAGGATATGGGTCCCCTAGAGTCCTTAGGCCTGTATATTAGTTCTTCCTTTTTGTATTAGGGTACAGGTTCCCTACATGAGATACTTTATTGATGTGAGTTATGATAAGCGTCATGCTCTTTATTGAGGCACTTGAATGATGCTACAGATTAGTGTGGTTTGTAAGGAGATATGTTGGGAATTTTAATCCACTATTAATCCATTGATTACGTTTAAATTTCCTCTATACGTTTGACAAAATTGGACTCCCACATTATAAGTATAGGTTCTATATCTATGAGGTAGTTTTTTCCAGGGTCAGTACTCCCATATCATCCAGGGCATGAGTTCCCTAGACCATTCATGTCGTTGGAGATATTTTCCCCTTTAATGGTAGGGTGAGGTACCTCCATACATTTTCTCAAAAATAGATCTTATTACCCTATTAGAACAGGGTATGGGTCCTCTATCTATGGAGTTGATACAACCATACCATGTAAAAGTGTGGGTCCTCCAAATATGACATATATATAGAGTGGGTACCCCATATTATCTTACATTGTGGATCCTCTATCCATGGAGTATGAATTACTACATTTTTTCATGGCTTAGGTTCTCTATAAGTGTTATTCCATTAGAGTTGTAAATCCATTTCCATACTAGGGAGAATGTCATATATAATGGTTTATGTACTACCCTAACATATCAGGATGTGTGTTCCCCATATAAAAAAGAACTGGTATATTATTACTCCCCTATCATACCATGGTGAGTTTCCACTAGCTTTAGAGTGCTACTCCCCTATTGGACAATGTTGTGGGTCCTCTATATTTGATTTTTAATTCCCTATTAGACCACGGTGTAGGACCTCACCTATAGAGTAGTACTCCCCCATATATGAGTAGCGGTAGGGAGAGGTTATTCAATTAGAGTTAGTTCTCCGTAATTTTTTGGGTAAAGTTATTAGGAGTGGGTCCATCTTATCATGACATGTGGTACATATTTAGAAGTAAGTTCTCCATTGATGGTTTTTGGTGAGGGTCACTCCATTCTGGAGAGGTAGAAGTTTCACAATTTTTTAAGAGAGAGTTCTCCATCAACTGTAAGGAAGTTGGTTGTTGCATGTCCCCACATTGTCTCTATATTTATATAGAATGCACATGCTGCATAGTCTAGAGAATTTCTCCCTTAACTATGTGTAGTGGTGATGGGTTGTTCTCTTAACATGTGTTATTTTAGCCATGTGTAGGGAATAAGTTATCAATTGGAAGACCTTTGGTGCAAGGAAGTATAGTTGGATATATTTAGTTATTCCCGATGGAGCATATCTCTCATACTAGTGCCATTAGGGATAGAAAATAACGTGTCGTGTGTTCAACTAGTTTCATGTTACTCATAGATTCTCTGAGTAAAATCCTATCAACAAACATGGGTATAGAACCAAATGATACTTGAATTCTAATACGAGTATATTAGGGCGTTTCTAGTATTCCTAGTGATGTTCTCAGATGTTTGGGTTGAAACACCTTGTGGACCAATATGACTAGTCATGTATAGATGAGGATGATTTAAAATGGGGTTTCTCTCTTGACTGGGTACTCTTATGATAAGTCAAGTGGATTGTTTCCATTTACATTTCCCCTTTAATTATTCTTTTTTTAGGATGCGTACTGATTATTTTTATACTCTCCACTCCAAGGAATTTTCTCACATGTATTGAATATTTTAAAAACCATACATATTTCGATGGAGTGGTAGGAGGACCTGAGGCTGGAGAATCTTAGTATGAATGACCAACTGAGGTGTTTACCATAGTTGGGATAATGATAGTTCTAGAAGTTTCATTTGATTGTGATCCCATCCTATTGATCAAGATGGATGGATTCACTATTTTCTATTGGTGGGAGTTTGTTTTAAAATTTCACATTTTATTACTTATGTTGTACTCTAGTTTCGGATAGATGTATGCATTCATTTTTTGTTTCCCTATTTTTTATGTATCTACACTATTGCATTGAGGAGTTTGTGGGTGTCTATGCATAGGTACATTAGGAAAATCCCTCCCATCTATGTGATGTTCTTACTCAGTGCTAGTCTCCATCCCATGGCCTATTGTATACGGTCTTGAGGTGTTGCGACCTGGCCCCTAACTGTTTCGATCATGACACGATTCATATTTTATCTTACAATAAATTCTTTAATAAATTATTATTTTATTCTTTATATCAATGGAATTTTATTATCTCAAAGAGGTCAGTCTATGTGCCCTAATGTTCATGTAATATGATGATTATATATATTTCTAATAGTTTCTAGTAGTGTACAAAAATTCCTTATTCATAAATTTCTCTTAAATGTAGAAAAAACTCTTCTCATAGTAGATAATTGAGTTTCAAAATCTAATAGCAATCATCATTTGTGATGATAAATGTCACATTGATCTGTATATTTTCAAAATTTTGTTAATTTTCAATGTTTTCTATCAACATAAATTTCTTATTTAGTAGATATAAAAATTCAATTTATTAAGTGAAATCTATATTTTTTTTTCAAAATATCACCTTTTTAATTTTCCATATTGAATTGCATATTTTAAAATATATATTCATTTATTTATTTAATATTTATGGTTTTTTACTTTTCTATTTTGATTCGTCATGCATTAAAAAAATATTTTTTATTTTACTACATCAATTGTGTTTTTTAGGTTGTGTATATTAATTCAATATGTTTTTTTGTACAAATAACCATTTAAATTTTCCCTTTATTATTTTTAGGTTATGTTTATCATGGACTTTTTCATTTGTTTCATAATCCCACCATTATTATGCTGCATAAGAAACCCCATAACCATGATTTATTCACCCTCCAAGATCACTACATCCCTCACTTCCTCAACTAAGATCTTATTCCTAGATTTTTATATGCCTCTACATCCCAAACATCATGTAATGGAATTTGTATAGAATTGTTGGTTGAATTGGTTCAAATTTTACTTAAGAAATAATGATGTATTCCTTGATTGGTAAAGATGGCTCTAAGGTAATATATTTCATTGATTATATAACACATTTTGTTGTATGTTTTTATATATTGATAAGTGATGTTATTAATGTTTTATTTTCATATTTTCAACCAAATACATATGGGAAAGTCATAAAAGAACATTTAGTTGACATACTGATTATATCCCTACGGTTTCCAATAATTAATTCTTCTAGGGTAATTTAATGATTCTTACACATTTTTTTGTTTTCATTTTACCAAATCAATTATAACCCTTATTTCCAATTTTTTTATGATTTAGAAAATAGTCATGAGCCAAGATGATGGGTGAAGTTACTAATTCACTCTACCTGATTATGTTATAGAATTATATATATTTTCTTAATAATCATTCCTTTGTTTTCACATAAATGTATAAACTTGCTTAATGTTATTTTATCAGTTGCACAAGGTTTAAAGAATGTTATAGAAATATTTGGGTCTCCCATTGAATTAAAATAACTCACATATATGTAATAAAATTTATCGAATTAGGATCAATCCCATAATTGAAAATTCAAAGAGCCTTATGGGTAATTATTCAACATGATGAAGGTCTCAAATTTATTAGGAGAGAACAAATGTTTTTACTACAAGGGAGATCTATAATCAAAATGATAAAAATTAAATGAGTGACAATATTAAAATAATTCTTTTAAAACATAAATGTATTCATTATTTATAAGATAATGTTATATTCTATCATATTAAATGCCTTATCGATGTGAAATTTTATAATTTTTTTCTTACTAATAAAATTTATTGTTGATATCTCCCATAATTTCCTACCCCATCCCATTAGCTTCGTATATTCCCAAGCACACAAGGATGGAATGTTGTCACATTGTTATAATAAAAAGATGAAGGATTGAATCCCTATATTGTATAATAAGTAAAATATTCTGAATGATTAATAGTGGTAAAAAGAACTCAGATTTTTGTTTCTACATATAAGGAAGATTGTTAAAGTTCAAGAAACTATAGGTTGATACACTATTTAAAAATTATAATAGAACTAAGATATAGTCCTTTTTGATGATTTTGGATGTCTAAACATATAAGGAATTTTGAAATTCATGACGACCTGGAGAAAAATTTTGGATGAGAATAGAAATGAAATTTCTAAACTCAATGACTTATAGATATATCATGATTATATTATTATACTAAAAATTAAATATACTCTATATGTTATTAATTATAGATATAATAGGTTCTATCCTAGTCTATCCCACCACCAAGCTTCACCACATACATATGAGTATGGTTTTAAAATAATTAATGATAAGCTAGAAAACTGTAGAGACCCAAAGCTTGACGTACATGGACATTACATTACATTAGCGGAATATTTAATACATAACAAAAACATACACACAAGGACCGTAATAGTTTAGTGTCTTTGGAAACTAGGAACGTAATCTTCTAATAGTGGTGAAAGATCTTCAACATATCCCATAAAGATCTTTCCATTTTTTTATTACTTAAAACCTTTCATTATATCTTGGGGAAAAGAAAACATAAAAATGGTGAGCTCAAATTCTCAGTAAGGGTAAGCATGGATAAAATAAAACATACCATATACATTTGAACTTAAAAACATGAAAATAATGTTTAAACATCAAAAGCTTGAGAAATGACATAAAACATGGAAGTATGAATGGCATAGATCATAAAGAAACATTAAGAATGAAAAAATAGCATGGGAATAAAACATGTAATTGTGGCATCTATTAAGCACATGTAATGATTTCCATTGTATCCAAAGCATTGCTTCCAAGACCATCTTAGTGGAAAAAGTCCCATTCTGAATCGAGTTCTCTCCTCGTTTCAGTCCTGTAACACTGAACCAGATTAACTTACCGTTCCAGCCATGTCTATCTCATGAGATTTAAAATCTTTACCCAATGCATTGGATGGAGATATAGGTCCCACCCATCTCATAATGTAATCATTCATACTTTTTCTACAAAAAAACATACATCATTCATAATAACCCAATAAACAAAATGGGTTTCATAAACATCATTCCATCATCACATAATCCATATAAACAATGGATCTCATTTCATAATAAGAAAAATGAAACCACGTAAATCATAGAGACATGATACTTGAAACATACACATATGAAATAATGTCATCTTAGATGAAAAATGGGTTTGATAAAACACTTGAAATGAATTATTGAGGAATACATCCTTTCTTCTTGAAAATAATTTTCTTTTCACAAAATGTCATGCAATTTTAAAAGAAAAAGATTTTTTTTGAAAATAGTCATGAAATATTTTGTAGGAAGCTTTATGAAAATAATTCTTTATAAAACCGTAAAAATTCATTCGTGCCGTATAAGTTAAAAAACATTCTTCTCGTACTTTTGTTGGAAAAGTCAAAAAGTACCTCGTAACGTAAAAAAAGAAAGATTACTTACATACCATGTAGTAAAAGTCAAGAATGGGTAAAAAGGACATTAAATATATATGAATACACTTTTATAAAACATGAAAAATGATGATAGCAATAACCCCGGTAAATACATACGAATAAGCAATCTGGGATAAAATGAGATTTGCAAAATTTATCCCTTACCTTATGTCCGATATGCTTCGTATGTATCCAAACCTCCTGTATAATGATTTAAATAATGTTATTGACTTATTAAATAATTATATTAATTGTTATGATATCATATATGGTTCACTTATGACTTTATATTACCCGTTCATTTGTAAATTCCATGTTAATGAGCGTTTTGGGTAAAATCGTTTCATTTGTCGTCCGTGTTTTGACTTGTAATTATTAATATGATTACTTAGGTCACGATTACATAATTCCAGAATATAAAACATGATTTATATATAATATATATTCAGAATATAAATATATAAAATAGATCGATTAATGGAAAGAAGTACATCGTTCATGGAGACGGTAGGCCGTACATACGCATGAACGCTATTTTCGTTTCCTTATTGAGTTGAATGGAATTAAGTAGATGAAATACATATATAAATAAATAAAGTATCTTTATAATGTCATATATTTCATTATTATTTCTTATATATACTTTATAATCATTCTTAAATGGTTAACATGGAGAATGAATCGCATCGCGTTGTGGAGACGGTAGTCCGTACGTACGCACGAGCGATGATATCGTTTCCATAATTATTAAATTTAATTGGAGTCGATGATACAATATATAAGAATCAGTATGATTTTATAATAATAATGTATAGTTATTCTTTACACCATTATACCCATCCATTTAAGGTGTTGGTGGAAAAACAGATTACACCACGGCGTGGAGACGGTATTCCGTACGTACGCACGCGCGGTGATTTTGTTTTCCGTAGGATGGATAGAAGGTGAAATGGGGTTGTTTCATATTTATAATAACAAATAAGTATATTAGTGATACTTATGTTATTAATTTATAATGAAACAACTATAGAAGAAGATGTTGAAGGAGAAAGAAGCTTGAACGAATCGGGAGAATAAATTACCTCTTCTTCGATACGCCTATTTGAAACCTCCTCTTAGGGCACTATGATTGGTCTTTAAAGTAGACCAGAAACTCTAGGATGTTTCTAGGGAAGTGGAGAAGATAATTTTTCAGGGTTTTTCTGAGCTTGAAGGCTCAAATTGGTGTGAGGAGGAGAGAGAGGAGGTTCCCTTTTATAAGGGAGGAGAGGGGCACCTTTGGAATTCTTAAAAATATTAATTTGTAATAAATATAAACCCACTTAAAAACCTCCAAAAATGACCCATGTTCGAATATTAGATGCGTTAGGGTTGTAATATCTTCAACCAATCAAATTTAGACATGTTTGGATCTTATTTTAAACCTTATCATTTTGATTTATCCTTATTTAATCTATTTAAGTTTATTTGTGGTAATAAAATTATAATTTTTAAATTATAACAAATAATTACTTATTTTTGTGAATTTTCCATAATTGTTTAATTTATAACATTATAGACCATATAAATTTAAAATTATAATTTTTAAATATTTTTGTTATTTTTTAAACAATTTTATAATATGTTATTTTTATAAAATAACAAGTGTCAATTTTGACACTATTCATTTATTTGAATTTAAATAAAATATATACAGAAGATATGTTCGAACTTAAATATTAAATAGATTAATAAAATTTCATATGTGTCTATAAAATAATTTTATCCCATTAAATAGTTCATATAATATTTATTTTATTATTTTTAAAACAATTTAGTTGGGTTATCTCTTAATAAAATAATTACTACAACACTTTTGTATAATTATTTAATATAATGATTTGTTGCATAAAAATTTAAAATAAAATCCTATGATGAAGATAAATCTATTAAATTTCACAATAATACATTTACTCGAATTTATAATCTTAAAATCATAATATTCAAATTGTTATATTTATTAAATTATGAAGGTGACAACTTTGGTATCATTTAAAATAAAATAATATAAGTGTCATAATTTCTTGTATAAGACAAAAAATGGTCAAATATTCGACGATTGGATTATTATAGTTTAAATTTACATGACCAATAAGTTTTGGTCAGGGTTTTGTGCCTTTTATGGTCACTATTAGTTTCATAAAATCTATATTCTTGATTTTTCACAAGATAAATAATTTCTGCATCACTATTGTGTCACAATTAATGATAATTTTTTAATCCCAAAAAATTATAAATAAATTCTCATGATGTAGGTAATTTTGTTATCTTTCTTTAGACTATTAATTTTCTAAGTTTCATGATGTTTATCACTAACTTAAAATTATTATACTTATAGTATTTAAGAGAGTGACATGTTGTCACTTTCTTTGGTTTTAATAATAATTAAATTATTTTCATGGAAAAAAGTCCATTAAATGAATCTAATCTGACCCTTAGGTGATATGGGTCGACTTTTAGTCATCCAATAGGATTTTTCCAAGTGTTATTGTAATTTTATAATCTTATATTTACCCTTAATTACCCGATTTACCTTTAATTATAGTAAATAAAATTTACCGTAGTTACTATTCACAATGCCCAAAAATAAAAAGTAGCTTATTAACATAATTTGGACACACTGATTCCAAATATGGAATCAATTTTTCCAAATTCAATACACAAAATTTGCAGAAATTAAATTAAAATTAATCCCGTTGTCGAAAGAAAACAGGTTTTTCTTTAAAACATTGCAAAAGATTGGATTGATTTAACCTACGAATTCAATTTAAAATCAATGCTAATGACATAAATTATATTAAATGGTAAAAATATATTCTATTTATACTTTAAAACCATTAAATATTATAATTTTACCACATAAGATATTACGATGAAAAAGTTGTTTTTAATTAAAATATAGCGTGTTTTTACTATTCATTAAAATATGAAAGTCATTAGAAGAAAATGAAAATTTTATCCAAAGTAAATTGTAATTTCTTGATTCCAAAGAATAATTTTATTTTGTAAAATGGAAATTATAAACACGTCAAAAACTATATTTCAAGTGGGTGCGCCATCAAAATGCGGCAAAACTGCATTTTTTGAAAAATACTTATTTTACCCGAAAAATTTATTTTGTTCTTATACCATGTTCTAGAAAATTTGTAAGATGAATAATAATGTTATAAAATTCAAAATTTAGTTATTACTATTCATAAAGGCTAGTTCATAATAATATTATAATAATATATCGTTGTTTAGTAAAACCCGGTATTGCCTACAACACATGCTATCAAGAAAGGTCGCGATTGCGTGTAATACAAGCCAAGTCAGGGTTCACATGTTGTGAAAGAATCCTTCGTGGTTTAGTATAACAGAATCCAACCATATTTCATTTATACATTGAATATATATATATATATACTCAATGTTGCGTAGAATAACTATTGTCAAAATTGTGTGTAACACGATCCAACAATATTGTTGTGTATACTGCAAGCTAATACAGTGTTGCGTATAGCGCAAGGTAATCTTGGTGTAGCATAAAACACAAGAAATTAATGAAATTAAAAGAATATTTTTCATAAAATCTCGGGGTGTTACATTCTACCCCCCTTAAAATGAATTTCTCCCTCGAAATTCGTCGGGGTTATAAATTGTTTACTACTCGAAAGTTTGTTTAATAGAAACCCACATCGTAAAAAAGGAATACCAAAACATGGATTTAAAAACTAAAGTATGAAATGTAACGGTTACCCAAATTAACTCATCACTGGGTTTCCACGTATGATGACATAGGTGAAAATATGGATATGGAAGAAAAATATAACCATCAAGTTCTAATGGAGAGTGGTAGAGAACATGGCTATGAAAAATCCAACAATCACAAAGCTATTGATTTGTGATGATCTAAGGTACCATCTGATTCATCGGATATAAGAGAACTAAGACAACATTTTTTGTTTTCAAGATCATTTCCCTAAAGTTGATGAAATAAAAGAAACACTAGCATGATTTTGGTAAAATCTTACTATTGTTCGTGAATTGAACAATTTCCACTTCACCCCTTAAAGAAATGAAGTTGAATTTGTTATTTGTGGTGTGTTAGCAGATCATGTGATAGAATGATGGGTCATTCCATCTCTTTTAAACAAAAGTTTATCAAGAGTTATAAGTCCATATTATGGTTATATTAATCGTATATGGTTCCAAAAATGAACTTATACTTCATATATCATACCGCTTAATAAAATAAAACTAGTTTCTACTAACTAGGGACTTCCTGTAGGCCAGTGGTAGGTGATAAAGTCCAGTCGCACTTCGGTTGTGGGTTCGATTCCCACAGCCTTGTCCAACGCGATGGGCTGTCGCCCGTCCTGCAGGTTGTCCTTTTTCTAAAACTACATTACTATATCATCCCATCAATAATATCAAAAAAAGGTTCTATCCTTAATTAATACTAACTTATGTACAATATAATCCATTCCAATCTTTAGGCTTATCCATAATATTGCTGTCCATTGTCATATTATAGTGAAAACGATTACCAGAGAATTCATATAAGAAGCATGTTAATACCATCATTGACCCCCATATATCATAAGATATGTATTGTTGGTCACATTACAAATGTTCGAAGGCCTTAATCATTTATTCTCTTGAAAAATGAATACCCATTGAACCTTATTGAAAACATGAATGCAGATAAAAGTTAACACTTTCCACATACCAAAATCCTCAAAATTCTATGTACTCAAACCGTGATATCACTTAGTCCTTATATCAATCATGAGCTCATGAATACAATCAAACATCTCATTATCTTCTTATTCCTTCATTATGCGCATATCATCTACTTTAAAAAAATATATGAATAACATTCCATGGTTACTGGTACCATTCAATATATACTTTCAAATACTTTAAGGAAAAAAATAGTGTAACAATCCGTAGATGATTCTTTATTCCATAGTACCATTAACTATACAACATAACTCTCGATAAACATACAATCATTCCACTACCTTCTAAAACAACCGACTGAGATTCAACACTTCTTTCAGCTCATATATCATTTGTAGTCTCCTCATCATCATCCACATAAATACTACCCATATGACCATGCTGATTCTCTTCATGAGATTTTCCATTAGGGAATTGGTTTGCATAATGCCCATACATTCCACATTTAAAACATCTAATCATTGTTGATGTCATAGCAATACCATTATCCTTGTCCATGGTGTTAACTAAACCTTTTCCTTTGCACTTACTGGCTTTGTGTCCTTCTTTTCCACACCCAAAGCATCTCTCAGTTCCTTTGAAACAATCTCCCTGATGCCTCTTCCCACATTATTTACATGAGTGAAATTGAACATTCTTTCCTCTATGATCATCATGAAACTCCATCTTTCTCTTATTATCTGAGTCGGGAAACTTACCAAAGTTGAGATTACTGAACATATTATGAGATTGATTATTAGGAATAATAACGATGTTTGGACTTCCAGATCATATTTCATTTGGTTTCTCATGATGAAAATCATTCCATTGTCCGTCATATCCTCCATTATCATGAATCTTCCTGTTTCCATCCATTTTCTAAAACCCAAAAAGAATAGTGTGAGAGGCGAAAATCCTGCTAGGGAAAACAACATAGTAAAGGGGGAGCACCCACAATATCTAACATCTTAGGTTAAATTCTATGTTCGTTACCGTAGTTCTAGGACTATATCCTATACGTATTCTTATCCTTAGGTACATCCCTAGACATACCTTAGAAATATCTCTAGGGATCTCACTAATGTTTTCGCATCCTAGTTTCCAAAGGTTGACTATACATTTCCTCTGATAGCAACTGTAGAGACCCAAAGCTTTAAGTACATATACATTACATTACTTTATCGGAATACTTAATACATAACAAAATCATACACATAAGGACCGTAATAGTTTAGTGTCTTTGGAAACTTGGAACGTAATCTTCTAATCATGGTGAAAGATCTTCAACATCTCCCATAAAGATCATTCCCTTTTTTCTTACCTAAAACCTTTCTTTATATCTTGTGGAAATGAAAACATAAAAAGGGTCAGCTCAAATGCTCAGTAAGGGTACGCATGGATAAAATAAAACATACCATATACATTTGAACTTAAAAACATGAACATAATGTTTAAACATCAAAAGCTTGAGAAATGACATAAAACATGGAAGTACGTATGGCATAGATCATAAAGAAACATTAAGAATGAAAAAATAGCATGGGAATAAAACATGTAATTGTGGAATCCATTAAGCAAAAGTAATGATTTCCATAGTAGCCAAGGCATTGCTGCCAAGACCATCTTAGTGGACAAAGTCCCATTCTGAATCGAGTTCACTCCTCATTTGAGTCCTGTAACACTGAACTAGATTAACTTACCATTCCAGCCATGTCTATCTCATGAGATATAGAATCTTTACCCAATGCATTAGAGGGAGATATAGGTCCCACCCATCTCATAATGAAATCATTCTTACTTGTGCCACAAGAAAACATACATCATTCATTATAACCCAATAAACAAAATGGGTTTCATAAACATCATTCCATCATCACATAATCCATATAAAAAATGGATATCATTTCATAATAAGAAAAATGAAACCATTTAAATCATAGAGACATGATACTTGAAACATACACATATGAAATAATGTCATCTTAGATGAAAAATGGTTTTGATAAAACACCTGAAATGAATTCTTGAGGAAAATATCCTTTCTACTTCAAAATCATTTTCTTTTCACAAAATGTCATGCAATTTTAAAAGAAAAGGATTTTGTGGAAAATAGTCATGAAATATTTTTAGGAAGCTTTTTGAAAATAATTCTTTATAAAACCGTAAAAATTCATTCGTGCCGTATAAGTTAAAAAAACATTCTTCTCGTACTTTTGCTGGAAAAGTCAAAATGTAAATCGTAACGTAAAAAAAAGAATGATTCCTTACATACCATGTAGTAAAAGTCAAGAATGGGTAAAAAGGACATTAAACATACATGAATACACTTTTATAAAACATGGAAAAGGGTGATAGAAATAACCCCAGTAAATACTTACGAATAAGAAATCTCGGATAAAAATGAGATTTGAAAAATTTATCCCTTACCATATGTCTGATATGCTTTGTACGTATCCGAACCTCCTGTATAATGATTTAAATAATGTTTTTGACGTATTAAAGAATAATATTAATTGTTATGATATCATATATGGTTCACTTATGACTTTATATTACCCGTTCTTTTGTAAATTCCATGTTAAATAGCGTTTTGGGTAAAATCGTTTAATTTGTCGTCCGTGTTTTGACTTGTAATTATTCATATGATTACTTAGATCATGATTACATAATTCCAGAATATAAAACATGATTTATATATAATATATATTCACAATATACATATATATACTAGATCGATAAATGGAAAGAAATACACCGTTCATGGAGACGGTAGGCCGTACGTACGCATGAATGCTGTTTTCGTTTCCTTATTGAGTTGAATGGAATTAAGTAGATGAAATACATATATACATAAATAAAGTAGCTTTATAATGTCATATATTTCATTATTATTGCTTATATATACTTTATAATCATTCTTAAATGGTTAACATGGAGAATGAATCTCATCGCGTCGTGGAGACGGTAGTCCGTACGTACACACGAGCGATGATATCGTTTCCATAATTATTGAATTGAATTGGAGTGGATGATACAATATATAAGAATCAGTATGATGTTATAATAACTGTGTATAGTTATTCTTTACACCATTATACCCATCCATGTAAGGTGTTGGTGGAAAAACAGATTACACCACGGCGTGGAGGCGGTATTCCGTACGTACGCACGCGCGATGATTTTGTATTCTATAGGATGGATAGAAGGTGAAATGGGGTTGTTTCATATTTATAATAAAAAATCAGTATATTAGTGATACTGATGTTATTACTTTATAAGGAAACAACTAAAGGAGAAGAAGTTGAAGAAGAAAGAATCTTGAAGGAATCGAGAGAAGAAATTACCTCTTCTTCGATACGCCTCTTTGAAACCTCCTCTTAGGGCACTAAGATCAGTCTTTAAAGTAGACCAGAACCTCTAGGATGTTTCTAGGGAAGTGGAGAGGATAATTTGGCAGGGGTTGGCCGAGCTTGAAGGCTCATATTGGTGTGAGGAGGAGAGGGAGGAGGTGCCCTTTTATAAGGGAGAAGAGGGGCACCTTTGGAATTCTTAAAAATTTTAATTTATAATAAATCTAACCCCACTTAAAAACCTAAAAAAATGACTCATATTCGAAGATTAGATGATATAGGGTTGTAATATCATCAATCAGTCAAATTTAGACATATTTGGATCTTATTTTA
Organism: Viscum album; assembly: GCA_963277665.1. NCBI lineage: Eukaryota > Viridiplantae > Streptophyta > Magnoliopsida > Santalales > Viscaceae > Viscum > Viscum album. The sequence goes on along the minus strand of OY728153.1, from coordinate 1,172,561,316 downwards.
AAACTTATCATTTTGATTTATCCTTATTAAATCTATTTAAGTTTATTTGTGGTAATAAAATTCTAAATTTTAAATTATAACAAATAATTACTTATTTGTTGTTAATTTTCCATAATTGTTTACTTTATAACATTATAGACCATATAAATTTATATTTATAAATTTTATATATTTTTCTGAATTTTTAAACAATTTTATAATATCTTATTTTTATAAAATAACAATAGTGTCAATTTTGACACTAATCATCTATTTGAATTTAAATTAAATTTATACAGAAGATATGTTCGAAATAAAAGATTTAATAGATTCATAAAATGTCATATGTATCAATAAAATTAGTTGATAACATTAAATAGTTCATATAATATTTATTTTATTATTTTTAAAACCATTTATTTGGTTTATCTCTTAATGAAATAATTACTACAACATTTTTGTATAATTATTCAATATACTGATTTGTTGCATAAAAATTTAAAATAAAATCCTATGATGAATAAAAATCTATTAACTTTCACAATAATACTTTTACACGAATTTTTCATCTTAAAATCACAATATGAAAATTGTTATATTTATTAAATTATGAAGGTGACAACTTTGGCATCATTTAAAATAAAATAATATAAGTGTCATAATTGCTTGTATAAGACTCCAAATGGTAAAATATTCGACCATATGATGATTATAGTTTAAATGTACATGACCAATATGTTTTGGTCAGGGTTTTGTGCCTTTTATGGTCACTATTAGTTTAATAAAAACAATATTCTTGATTTTTCACTAGATAAATAATTTCTGCATCACAATTGTGTCACAATTAATGATAATTATTTAATCCCAAAAAATTATAAATAAATTTTCATGATGTAGATAATTTTGTTATATTTCTATAAACTATTAATTTTCAAAGTTTCATGAAGTTTATCACTAACTTAAAATTATTATACTTATAGTATTTAAGAGAGTGACATGTTGTCACTTTCTTTGATTTTAATAATAATTAAATTATTTTCATGGAAAAAGTCCATTAAATGAATCTAATCTGACCCATAGGTTATATGGGTCTACTTTTAGTCATCCAATAGAATTTTCCAAGTGTTTCGAGTAATTTTATAATCTTATATTTACCCTTAATTACCCGATTTACTTTAACTATAGTAAATAAAATTTACCGTAGTTACTATTCACAATTCCCAAAAATAAAAAGTAGCTTATTAACATAATTTTCACCCACTGATTCCAAAAATGGAATCCATTTTTCCAAATTCAATACACAAAATTTACAGAAATTAAATTAAAATTAATCCCGTTGTTGAAAGAAATCGGGTTTTTCTTTAAAACATTGCAAAAGATTGAATTGATTTAACCTACGAATTCAAGGTAAAATCAATGCTAATGACAAAAATTATATTAAATGATAAAAATATATTCTATTTAGACTTTAAAACCATTCAATATTATAATTTAACCACATAATATATTACGATGAAAAAAGATGTTTTTAATTAAAATATAGCGTGTTTTTACTATTCATTAAAATATGAATGTCATCAGAATAAAATGAAAATTTTATCCAAAGTAAATTTTTATTTCTTGATTCCAAAGAATAATTTTATTTTGACAAATGGAACTTATAAACATGTCAGAAACTAGATTTAATGTGGGTGCGCCATCAAAAGGCGGCAAAACTGCCGTTTTTGAAAAATAATTATTTCACATGAAAACATTATTTTGTTCTTATACCAAGTTCTAGAAAATGTGTAAGATGAATAATAATGTTATAAAATTCAAAATTTAGTTAATACTATTCATAACGTCTAGTTCATAGTAATATTATAATAATATATCGTTGTTTAGTAAAACCCGGTATTGAGTACAACACATGCTATCGAGGAAGGTCGCAATTGCGTGTAATGAAAGCCAAGTCAGGGTTCGCGTGTTGTGAAAGAATCCTTCGTTGTTTCGTATAACTGAATCCAACCATATTTCATTTATACATTGAATATATATATATATATATATATACTCAATGTTGCGTAGAATAACTATTATCAAAATTGTGTGTAACACGATCCAAGAATAGTGTTTCATATACTGCAAGCTAATACGGTGTTTCGTATAGCGCAAGGTAATATTGGTGTAGCATACAACACAAGACATTAATGAAATTAAAAGAATATTTTTCATAAAATCTCGGGGTGTTACAAAAACTACTTCAATATCAATAATATAGGAGTATCCTTCTTGAATTATCTTAAACTACACCCCAAAAAAAATATTTTATTATATAAGTTATGTTAGGACCCATCCTAGTGTGTCATGATCTATGACTACCTCAATCCCAACCATAATAGGCTAGGGGATGGTAACTAGAACAAAATAGGAATATCACACAAATGAGAGGTTTTCTCATAATGTACCAATATGAATGCACACATATCCAGACCTAAATTTTTAAATTACAAAAAAGTAAAAATTCCACACAAACCACTATATCCCAAAAAATGGAGTACAATATATAATGTACATTTAAAGTAGATAGGTCAGATACAATCCACAAAAAGAAAATATTTTGAAACCACAAGTCCAACATTTAAAGTAAGAGGTAATAAGACTATCGCCTAAAATTCCATCGGGACACACCTTTTTCTACCTAGTATCATGTGGCACTTCATTGTTCTAGTCTTTTGCGAACACCATCAAAATGTCAATAATCTGCACAAGACATACCACCTGCAGGAAAATCACATTCTATGGAGAGTAAAAAAATAAATAGTAGGAAACCACAAAACAACCCTGTAAAAACCACGAGGGAAATACCATGAAATAAAATACTAGTGATCTCCACACAGTTATATGTAAACACCAAATATAAAAAAGATGATCTAGATATAAACATGAGAAACACCACGCCATCGTGTAGTCTTAACCAACCGCCATCCACATGATTCAGCTTGAAGCACAATCCTTCAAGTAGAACTCACTCGTCAAACAATGATAACATCAGAGACACTCATGAAGGGGTCTAGCTCATTAGGGCCCTACCAAAATGAGAATGTACTAGTCAAGGAATATTGTGATACCACCAAGAGGGAATAATTCTTAAAAACATTAGGGGATAACTATAACCAACTCTGGATCAATTCACAGTGTAGGGGATTACACCTAGTCACACTAGGGTATACAATGGACCCTACTGATATGGATCACTATGTGAAGGATCAACGCCCTGGTCATGGAGGTTACGATATTCCACAGAAACCACTCGGGGTGATATAGGATCTCATTATAGTACCAGGGAGGGATTCTTAACTCTATATAGGAGTCTCCCTCTTGAGGTCATTACAATCCAATGATTTAGATGTAATACCATACTGAACCCTCTAAAAAAGGAAAAAGGGAAACACTCTCATCATATATTAGTCTAATCCTTAATCTAACAATATTTTTCAAAAGGACTATATTATCATCACGGTCCAACCAGTGTAGAAGACACATCAAACAATCAATCCAACTAAATGTTATTACAGTTTCACATTTCAGTGAGGGGAGCATCACTGGGATAAGGTCATAATGTGTGTTCATTCCAATTACTGTTGTAGTAGGTATTCTCCATGGTGAACTGCCCCGCATTTGATCTGTGTGACCATACTACGATAGATCGAGCTTCTGTGGTGGTTGAACTCAATGGTAGACCATCCATGGTTGATCGTGCAAGTGACCTAGGTCAGCCCAATGTCCGACCCAGATCTAGCCCGATCTTCAGGGGAGAACCAGACCGCTCTATCTAGGCTCAAGTAGCCCACTCATCCTGGGAATGACCGGCTCTACATATTCCGATCACATTTCCCCTCACCCATCTCATTCATGTGAGTTCCATGTTTTGTGCCATTTTTTCCAACCTAAGAGCATCCTGCACTACATGTGGTCACCTGTGATGACTGCCACCACTTTGCATGGTCTCCCCGCCACTTCACATGGCTTCCCCACCGAATCTCATGGTCTCTCCATGTATGGTTTCCTCACCATATCTGATGGCCCCACTATGTCCTATGTTGACCACATTTTGTCCTTTTGTCGGTCTCAAATCCCTCAACTTGTTCAAGCTTCCATTATTCCTTCAATGCCCAAATTTCAATCCTCTTGTTGATCTGGTTTCCTCAAGTCCGGATATACACTGATATGGCCTCTGTTGTCGAATTTTCTTCCAATCTTGTGGTAAAATTGTGTTTAGAGCCTCCCATATGGTCCATCTATGAGAACAATGGTCCAACGTTGAATAAATCCATGATTCTAGGATAGATATGTATAAAAATATTTGATGAATTAATTTCAACAATGTTCAGGTTGACCATAATTTTATCTTCCAAGAATGAGAGAATGAAGAGCGAATTCATGAAAAATCAATAGAAATAATCCCAACAATTATAACCATACCACAATGATCAAACTGAGGATTAATAAATTCATGAATTTAATCCTATTTATCATGAAAATAATGAATGAGGAAATATCAAAAATAAATTAATTCCCTACCCAAATTCTGATCAGTCACTGACTAATGATTATCATTGCATCATCATCATCGTCGACAAGTTTCCTTCAAATCAACTACACGTTTATTGTCGATCCATGATCCATCACCATTTTTGGGAGAGTTCTTATCAAATTCATAGATTAATTTCAAAGTTTTGGTGATAAACCTTAATGTTTAACAAAAAAATATTCAATGAAACAACATTTTTTCAAAAATATTTTTTAATAAAGTATTTTATTTATAGTTTCTACCTCAATGAAGTTTCTACAGAAGACCCATGCGGACAAAAGTTATATCACCCCTAGTGTAATGATACTACTTTTAGCTCATTCAGGTCCCCAAATTTCTGATCTGGGGACCTGTTTTAGAGTTATTTTAGTTTTTTAGGAAAACATCATGCACATACTATTAAAATTGTAATATTTCTCAAAATGTAGTTCCAGGAAAATCGGGCGTCAGAAACACACAAGGTCTCAGCGACTAGTCTCAATATCATTCCCTATTATTCCTAAAAACAATATATCAGAAAATACTAGATGTTTTATTTTCCCAACCTTGGGGATTTATGTCCCCAAAAGTGATAACAATGGGTAATCATAAAAAAGAGGGTATTGAGCAAAAATTTGATCCTATCGCTCCCATGTTCTGTTGTGCTGATTATTGTGCTACCACTTGACACACACCAAAGGAGTCAACTAGCCATGAAGGATCCTTTCATGCCAACCCGTTATTTCTACTCGGCACATAGTAAAGGTTAATCTATCCTTTATTTCCATCTCTCACATGTTGATGATGTGTGATGGGTTATGCATGTACCTCCTCATTTTCGACACATGGAAGTAAATGTGTAAAAGAACGAACTTTGATGGTAATGACAAGTGGTACGCCACCTATCCCACTATACAGACAATCTTTAATGGGACAATGAACCTCAGAGATACCTTTCCACCCCATCCAAATATACATAATATATATTGAGGTGAGACCAAGAGGAATATGTTGCCTCCTTATCGAACTCTAATGGCCTCTACCTCTTATCAGAATAAGACTTATGTCAACTCTGTGCAGTCTTTATCTACACCTTGATTATATGAACCTTATCCATGTATTCATACACTATATCTGGGACAATGAGTGCTCACTCTCCCTAGTTACTCCAGTAATGTGGTGACCTACAATGTTTCCCATAGAAGGAAAAAAATGGTTCCATACCAATGGGGGAGTGATAATTGTTCTTGTATGAAAAGTCCACTAGTTTTTGGTGATCGTTCCAACCTTGGTTGAAGTCCAACATGCAAGATCGTATCATTTCCTCTAGAACCAGATTGATCCACTCAGTCTAGTCATCTTTATGTGGGGGGGAACATTATTCCAAGAACAAATCAGTCCCAAACACCTCTTATAATACCTTCCAGAACCTGAATGTAAATTGATTATCAGGATATAAAAATATTTTCTATGGATCTCCATGGAGTATAACTATCTACTACACATAGAGCATTCCAAATATCTCTACATAACTCTTCACTCAAATATCTAGGAAGTGAACTGACATGGTTAGTTGGTAATTGATCACCCTATGGTATTGTGTCCCTTGGATGAAGGCTTTAAACTCATCATGATTTCCATCAATATACCATCCCACATCCATTCTGGAACCTCAAGGTGTTGTGATAAACCCACTGGAAACTGGTTCTCAGCCATCACTTGCTGATAAGTGAGTCATTGAGAGATGTATTCTGCAACTACTTTTATCATCTTTGGCCACAGAAACTAACATCAGAGGTCCCAATACATCTTTTCAACACATTGACGTACCTCCAAAAGGGATATGTGAGACTCTACCATAACCTCCTTCCAAAACACTGATAGTACAACTATGTGGCCCATTCAATGACCTATGTTCTCCCCAATTTTTGAATATCCATTAGGATCATTCTCTATGGAAAATTGATCACTTGGGACCTCATATTAGGTATTTTTAATTTATTCCCCTCCTTCACGGCGTAGTAGTGGAGGGGTGACAACCAATGGAAGGAGGTATGATAGACCATATCCATCCATTAAGGATACCATCAATGAGGATAACTACTCTGATACCACATTCAACAACAGGAAAATATATATCCTACTATGATAATTATCCACCACATTTCACCTCCCTGTAGTAAAGACAATCTCAGTGTCATAGAAATAGAGTAACCCTAGACATTGACTCTTCCTCATGTCTAGATACTTATTACATAATATATAATTGAAACTGTAGTGATTAGAGTAGATGATAAATTTCTCTCCCATCACTTAGTGTAGCCACACATTAAATGAGAAGACTACCAATTCAAGATGAAGATCATTTGTCACGAAGTTCTACTCATGCGGTCTAAGATGGCATGAACCATAGGCAATCACTCCTTTCCATTGTAGTAGGAAATAACCAAGCCTAGTCCTAGATGAATCAAAAAAACCAAGTAATTGATTCCTTCCTCTAGTTTCTTTAGGTTGGGAGAGTCCATCAAGATCCTCCTCAACTACTGAATGCAGTACAAAAAGTTCTATGTCCATGAGATGGGATTAACCTTTCATGTCAATGATTTCTATGGTCCTGCTACTTTGGAGATGTCAGGAAATAACCATTGATAGTACCCTTACTCTTAGGATGTTATTAAGAAATCAATTCCTCGCCATTCATTAGATCCACTAAAAATTATGGCTCTGAGATGACATGTCCCAAAAAAATGGACCTCTCGAAACTATAATTGACACTTAGAGCCGTAGATTTGTTGATAGTAGAGTGAGTCCAGGACCATCCTAGAGTGTATCATGGGATATTCCATATACATCATGTACACTGGGATGTCATCGATGAATACCACTACAAATCGGTCTAAGGCTAAAATATCTATTTCATGGGCCTCATGATCAGGTATGGGGTTTTTGTTATGGAAAACAGAATCACTATGTATTCATGGTGACCTTAATGGCACAAGATGTTTTTCTTTGGTATATCCTCATCTAGTACACACCACTGGTGATAGACTGGTTTTAGGTCGATCTTTGAGAACAATCACTCCCCTTTCAACTAAACAAAGATGTACTCGATCCTTGGTAGTTGGTACATGTTCTTCACAGTCACCAGATTCAAGTGTTGGTTATCTACACATAAACTCAAACTCTCGTCTTCCTACATGAAAAAAAACTGGGGCTACCGAGGGTGAGACAATGGGTCTCATCAATCCCTTCCTCTGAAAGTCCTTCAACTAAATCCTTATCTCAAAAAGCACTATGGGAGCAATCTGATATGCTGGTGAATATATCAGTGGAATCCTATCATTTAGATAAATATCAAAGTCTATCAACTTATGTGGTGGTAAATGACAAACATATTTAGGAAGGATTTCCTCATACTCTACCACCACTATATGAAACTAAGGAATCCTATCATCCACTGCACCAAGGGTGGTGATACCCAACTATTGTGTGATCAGATTCTCCCTCTTATTCAGGAGTCTATCCTATGCAGCATGTGATTCCTTTTCACAAAAAAGGAATACTTGATTCCATAACTGTGTAAACACCACAATATACTCCTAAAACATTAATTCTATGCATGAACTATGGATAACCAATCCATACCAAGAGTTATATCATAACGCCTCGACACTACATATAAGAGATCCCAACCGAAACTCTCGTCACAAAGGTTTTGGAAACACTATTGGAACCAGTTTGTGATCATTTAATCTCCACCCATAAGAATCCTTAATCTTATGGGATGAGTCAATGGTTCAATTCGAATCTCCGATTACTGAAGAAGGTTCATGACATGATGGGAATCACAAGAACATGTTTCTATATAAATAGATGATAATGTGGAAAAGATATATATTGTATCTTAAGTAATACATATATTTCTAGGGTCATATTATTATATTTCCTTCATGTGATCTTATCACAATCCTCCAGCTCCTTGAGCCTGGCATGGACTACTAGGGGGTGGTTATATAATATGTCAAATTTCTGAACACCTCTTATTACTTGGATTTCTCATCATCTATATCTACCTACCTGCATACAACCCCTCTCTGGTCTCCATCGCAGTATCGATGGATTTTCAACCATCCTCGATCAATTGTATGATGGGTCATTCAATCAATTGCTAGTTGTCCCTGACCGCCACATGTGTAAGACCACTTATCTCTGGGCTGACTCGACCTTCCCTAACAGACATTCACTATTGAACCTGAGCCATGGGATCATCCCCTAAAGTGCCTGACCCTCTTGGATCCATCCTCCTATTGTCAGATGTCTACTGCCAAGGCCTCCGCTACCCGGTTCCAACTGTTAGCTACAGCTACCAGTGTCCTCCCACTAGAAAACTATAAACTACCAGGGATATCGTAAGTTACTGAGTATTAGTATGAAGGTTAATTGATACCATCGATTCCATAATGTCCCAATGTATGATATTATCTTTGTTTTGATCCCCTATAAACTGGTATCGCAACATATCCATGGAGTATTTAAAATTATCAGTAAATATCATTGAATACTCCACCACATTCCTATTTCCCTACTAATAATGCAGAAGCTCTGATATGTGTACCAATCACAACGTGGCCATGTAGAAATCATCTATAAAGTGGTGATCAAATTCTATCCAGGATAAAGATATATCATAATGATACTATGTCACCATGCTCAACCATCTCCCTGTGGATCCTTGAAGAAGAATCGCGATATAGACTACCATATAGTCAGTAGGCATCCTCACAATGCAGAAAATACGAGTGGCTTCCTCTAGCCAATCCTCAGACAACTGGGGATCTGGATCACTCTGAAACCTAAGAGGTCACTACCATTAGAACTTGTGCAATGTAATCATCCTATGTGCATCCTCCGATGGAAGTGAAGATAGTAATCATTTCTTGATAGGTGGTAGTATAATTGCTAATCCCCCTAGAGGTAACATATTTGGTACATGTCCCTATAATAATGCCTGATCACTGGGAAAATCATCCTCATGATCACATAGTGGATTCCTGGATGGATTCCTACATCGAGGAATCCTAAAATAAAACCCGATATAACATTGTCAATAGAGCATATCTGGAAGGATGAAAGAAGAATGGCATGTAAAACAAAACCATTCCTAAATGATGCATGTGACATTATTTTTCACTATAACTAGTGATTTCATGTACCGAGTCAAAAAATCAAGTAATCAGTGTCCTAGTGTATGGATATGTTAGTCGCTGCACCAGCACTAGTGTCTGCGGATTGAAATCGTAACTCGAGATACATAACACTATTTCCCCAAACCAACCTCAAAATCTCTTGGTCCTGAAGTATAACCGACCCTCTCAGATACCACTCTATCCCAACCCATCATAGAGGTTCCCATTCCATTACTACCCTTATCCAAAATCTAACAGGAAATGGGATGGTGAATAGAACCATGTATTAATATCCCACATATGGGAGGAATTGTCTTATAGTGCCTGTATGCACACACCCTTATCCGGGCTAATAGAGATGAAATATAAAACATTAACAAAATAATTCATGAAAACTAATATGTCCCACAAAACAGAGTAAAATAATGAACGTAATTCAAAGTATGAAGGACCAATGATAACCCCACCAAAAGAAATGAGTCTGGAACCACAAGTCTATCCTGCACAATACGTGGTACTAGGATTGTCATCTAATAATTTATTGGGACACACCTTGGTCTGTCTGTTCTCCCAAGGTTCCTCCTTGTCATGGTCTTTCTAGAACATCGTTGAATGTTGTATCATATGCACAAGACATGACATGTGCAGGAAAAGAACATGCAAGGGTGATTTAAAAATAGGAAGTTGGATTCCCCAAAAACATAATTGAAACACCATAATTGTAATACCATGAATGTAAAATACCATCTATCTCCACATAGGAATATATCTGAAACATATATAAAAATATCAAGATAAACACATGAGAAGAACAACCCCATTAGGCGGTATTAAAAAAATTACCAAAATTGGATTCTTCTTGATGCACGTTGATTCTTGGAGATCTCACTCCTCAATCCATGATTGCATCAGAGATTCTCAGGAAGAGGTGTAGCTCATTTGGGCCCCAACCAAATGTGATAGTATTAGTCAAATGGTGAAAAATGCGAAAAACATGGGAACAAATCAGAAGAACACCCTTAGGAATGAACCTCATCATTGTTCATGTCATCCTAAATTCATTCTTATTAAAATTGTAGAATGAAGAACCAATTCAAGAAAAATCCAATGAAATGATCCCCAAAATTATAACAACCGCACAACTATCATACCACATATTAATATTTTCATGGATTTACCTGTGTTCATCTTGAAAATAATGATTTTAAAAAGATCAAAAAGTAGTGACTACCCTACCTCAATTAGGATCAGTCACTAATGAATGATGATCATTGAGTCGTCATTATCATTGGCATGGTTCCTTCAAATCACCTACACATCGATCTCTGATCCATAACCTGTCACTATTTTATGACGGTGTGTTTCTCCATATATTATTGGATTTCTATTGTTATACAAATAACCCTTAATTGCTAATAAATGTGTATTAAAAGAAACGTTGTTGTGTCATAATTTTTTTTAAGATACTTTATTTCTAGTTTCACCCTCCTCAACTTTTTCTAAAAAAAACCCGTGTTGAAAGAATTTATTTTGTTCCAAGGGTAAAGCCAATGCTCTAATCTCCCCAGTGCCCGCATATTTCTAAACATGGAAACCATTTAATACTTATTACAACTGTCAGGAAAACTACAAGTTCATGCTTTTTAAAGATATATATTGTTCAAAAAATTGTTCTGGGAGAACTATGCCTCAGAAACACATTCAAACTGTTCACCTGGTCTCGAAATCATTTCAAATAATTTATAATAAAATAAATGGGTAAATCTAAGACATTACAAGTTAATTATCAAATTTTATGTTCTTCTCTTCCTCTATGAGGCATAAATCTCATGAATTATCCCTAAAAATTAGGGATAATTATAGTGGGATTTGAACCACAAATAATTAGATATTAATAAAGATAGAAATGTTATCATCATTATAATTCTCATAGAGAATTGAATCATATCGATTGATCTTTTTTAAGAACTCTGTGAGGGTGTTTTTAATCTACTAATTGGTAGCCCATGATAGAAGGTCCCCATAAAGACATATAATATTTATCTAAATTTATCCCCAATCATTGACCTATATTGGAGGATATGATAATGTATATATAATGTCAATAAACTCATGCTCAATCATTTAAATACAAGAAAATAAATTGTGCCTAATGGATTCTTGAGGAGTCTGGGGTATCAAAAAAATATAAGGATTTCAATGTCCCTTTTTGTATAAGTATAAGTCAAATGAGTAAATTTTGAAATCATTTAGATATTGTACTAGCATCAGTCTAGTCATTATGGAATTCAATGAATAACTAATTTGTTTTTTTAAATATTGAAAATATCTCCATTATTCCAAAGTTTCATAAGGAAATAATTCATAAAGAGAAAAAAATCTACATCCCTCTGTGAATCAATATAGATGACTTCATTATCGAAATTATAAATTATGGTGTTAAAATCCACATTGAATATCCTAGATATTGGACAAAAATAAAACGTAGATAACAATATATATATATATATATATATATTATTTTAATAAGGTCATATTTCTATAAATAATGGGCATGAAAAAATATATAGATAGATGTCCAATACTGATTATGATATGCAACTATGATTACTCAACAAACCCATATACATATTCAGCTTCCAAATTTTCCATATGTAGTTATAACGATGGATATCACACAGGTAATTACAAGAATGTGCCATAGAATAAAACTCCTGAGTAAAACCATCATCATATTGTTTATTTAATATTAAATGTTAACATGTTTCTTAAGGGTTTAGAGTTTTCGTTTCGATGTATACGTTTAATATTACATTCTCAAAATAAAAAGTTCTCAAAAAGTAATTATTTTATTATAAATTAGTATTGGTTTCATTGAATTTATTATTTTAATGTTATTAAAAATGATTTAAAATTTATTTACAATTATTTGGAATTGGTTGTGTTTAAAAATAATTTTAAAATAAAAATAAAACAAATTGTCAATTATATTTTTCTATTTTGTTGGGTAAAATTTATGTTTGTTTCTATATATATGAAATTGTTTTGTCTAAAATGGAAAATGTTATATAAATCCCAAATACACTATAACATGGAACCAATTGAGTCTTCTATTTTTATATTTGAAGCCTCTTGATGGTTCTTATTTAGTATTCACTCTCACACATTGAATCTTCAAATTATTTGACATACAGTTCATATATTGTATTTAAGGAATATAAATGTTAATTAAGATGTCTATTTAAATTATTGATAATTTATCATGGTGTTTGTGTTGTACGCCAGGTCCCCACAAGATGATGGTTTGATATATGGTATATTGTTTATAGAATTTATAAAGAAAATATATTCTCCGTTCATTGTTGATTTTAGGGAGGTCATAGGTTTGATTTATGAATGATATTATGTGTCTTTAGAGTTGTACAAGGGAAATTCACCCAAGATAAAAAAAATAATGAAACATTTATTTTTTTTATTTTCATTATTTTATATGTTGTTTATAATATTTTGGATTTAGGGAAATTTAGTGGAATAAATTATACATTTCTAAAAAATAATCATCTTTCAACATGATGTTTTTATAAATCGGCGTGGAATCAAATTGACATTGATTATTATTAAAAACTAAGGTTGAAAGTTGAACTATAAAACTATTTGAATAATTTTTTTTCTAAATAACTGATGTTGAAAGTGTCTTTCGAGGATAGATTAAAAATATCGATACTTAAATAAATATGAAATCTTCCAGTTGGTTCTTGAAGAAAAGTTTCCTTTAAAATGAATGTTGAAAGTGTCTTTCATCATTGGGTTTTCTAGATAAATACTCGTTTAAAGGGTCATTCAAGGTTATTTTTCTATGGAAGCTAATTTTTAAATATTTTATCAATTTAACCACATTTAAAATAATATAAAATGTAATGTATGATTTTTATGTAATAAACATTCAAATTTACATGATATAGTTTCCAAATCAGTTTTCATATTAAATAGTTGTGGAAATAAATTTTCAGCATATGTTATTTTATAAAAAATAAACATAAATGACCCATTAAATTATGTTTTTATTTTTTTAGACATCTATTTTATTAAATATGATTTAAAAATGATTAGTTATAAGATATCCATAATAAACATTAGTTAAAAAACGAGGATAAAAACTAATAAAAAAAATTTGATATATATTTCCCCACTAGTTCATTCGTTTGTTGGGTATTTTTCTTCTCATGGCCAGTTCATCTCTTCAATCGGTAGGTATATCTCTTCATGTGGTCACTACAATAACACAAGTACCTAATATTTTAGTAATAAATTTTCTTTATCCTTGTATAATAAATATTTTTCTTCATGTGGTAGGTAGTTTCCTTCATGGAGTAACTTTAATCTCAACATTGGGTAGGTCATTACTTCATACAGTCACATGATCATCAATGTATTTTCTAAACAAGAAATAGTCAAAAATCAATAAATTGTAGCTATTTTTCATGGTGTCTGAACCAGATGGTCACATGACCTTTATGGATAGTATAAATATTTCATGCGGTAGGTACACATTTATATTTCCACACATAACCATTTTTGAAAAGATATCCAAAAATACATTTTATTAAAACAAACCACAAAATTCAATAATAAAATTATAATACTGAATTAGGATCATTAAAATAAGGAGGATATAGTCTTATGAAAAAAATATCCCCATTTTAGATGATCTGAATTCAGGACATTTAAAATGAAATGTTTTGAATATGTCAAAAATATATTTTCAATAAACTAAAACATATATTTTTCTGTATCTTAAAGGGTTATCAAATTTGTTAAATTATTTAATGACTGAAATAAATTTCTCACTTTTGCCCCCCATTTTGGTATTATCAAAACGTGGATTATAGAAATAGAAATAATTATTATAAACATATTAGATAAGGAAGGGGATTATTATGGAGTTATTTCAAAAGAGATTAGAAAAATGGGTCACAAGTAGTCCTTATCTAGAATCGTACATAGAATCTAAAACTGAAACATCATATACATTAACAGGAATGATTTGATCCCTTAGATATTTATTAGAGGTATGGAATAAATATATAGTCTATGGAGAAGAGGTGGAGGTAGTATCACCAATGAAAACACAACTAGAAATTGGCTTAAGATGCTAGACCACATGTCTAATAGAAAAGAAAAAAATTAATAAGGGTATAGAATGTATGGATAGGAGTTGAAGTAATGGGTATTAAATTAGGGTACAACACATCTATATCATTTTTGTAATGGTAGCGTTCCATTATCCTAGTGAAATTACTCACCACTTGAGATTCATCTTTAAAATCCTAAAAATAATCTCTATTTTCCATTAAGTCTTTTAAAACATGAGTATTTTCCTTCAGCATTGGAACATGATACTTATAAAATTTAATAAATATTGGAATCATAATTCCCCTAAAAAGAGTTCCAATCATACCCTTTATGATCGATTTAGTAATGATCTAGATTTGGTAGAAATAAATGCCCTTCTTGATAGTTTCTCTAAATTTCTTATATTATTTGACATCATCAAGGACCATTTTCAATGTTATATAAACTTGGGATTGAAATACATCAATCAAAACTCCCCTTATATACATTAAATAATCAAACAAAAAATTAAAAACTATTATATTGATATATCTCATTCATATTTCATATGTAGATAGTGTTATGTGAGGAGAAAACCATAAGATATTGAATATTTAATCAGTAAATGTCGATACCTTTGGTATATATTCAATATAATATTACATAAATCATCATGTAAAGAATGATTTTTCATTTAAATACTCAATCTATTTTATAATTAAATCCATCTTGATATTGAGTTTATTTTGAAGATGAATAATTACTAAGAGGACACTTAGATAAATATACTTATTTTATTTGTTCCAAATAATCTCCAAAATCATGAAATAAATCATTCATTATCGCTATAAGATCAAATTTGAATACTTCCAAATCAAATTCAAAATTATGGGATATTGGAGGAATATATATATATATATGTTAAGAGGTACATGGATCATAAATCTGGATTCATACCATCTTACTCAGTTATAGAATCCACTGAAATACTACTTTTAGTATAATCATAAACTCTATCATCATTAATAATGGATTTAAGGGAAACAATATCCATATCTCCATATCCTTGTTACTTGAAATACCTTTCTCAGTTTCCTTACAAGCCATAGTGGGGATAGAACCAAAAAATATATTTAACAGTCTTGTCATATTTGTGTCTCAAAGGGGATATATGAATTTTATATAGTGAAACAATATAATATATTAGAGACCCATTTTTCATCATCTATGATGATGGGATGGAATGCCCACCATGTCTTACTGGACTTCCCATATTTTTATCATCCTGAGATTCTGAATATTCTAATAAAAAAACGTATCTTTGGGATTTCTTCCCCTTAGTATAAAAATATTTAATATACATTCTACGAGTTCTTCCAATCATAATAAATATATGATTGATTTCTTCATCCTTTTCATACTCAGTAGAGGCATCCCATTAAGGATTATCCATATAGCCCCTAATATTTAAATGGTACAAATTTCTGATGTAACTTTTATGGGTCAACCACCATTTCATTCTTCCAGGAGTTCCAATTTATTCTCAATTTCCAATATATACATTGAGATAAGACCATTCTATATGATGATGTAATTTTTAACTACCCTCATGCATTATACAACTATATCAAAAATGCCCAATATGATATCAACATAAAGGATGGAACTGAATATTGAATAAGGATAATATAAATATTACATCTTCCTCTTCACATATAATTCAAAAATTTATATGGTCCCCATTTTCAATCAGGAAAACAATATAAATAATCATGATTCTATAGGTTACTGAAGTCACCTTCCAATAGGGAGATCAATTATTTAATAAACATATAATAGAGCATTCGCTCATAACATAGATTTATAATAGTTGTTCTTCTATGTGTTCCATTCATATTCAACTATACATGTACACTCAATAACACTAAATGATCACTGTTGATTAGATTCAAAATTTTGGATCTTTGAATTCCTCTTTATGAGTAACATTTAAATACTTCTCTCAAAATTTTACAAAATATTCCAAAATTTACCTATTTACCATAGTTCTAATGAAATTAAAATTCTCTATGGGGATAGAGAAAAAATACTATTAAACTCCTAATCAAGACTTTGGTTAAAAGTATTACTACTATCTTATAAAAAATTTACACATACTTTACATTACATTGATTTCTAGAACTTTAATTTTCAAAATTGAATCCATTGTTCATAAAAATGTTTTATATATAGATAATTTACGATCTATCAAATTTTAATTACATGGATTATGATCAGCACATGGTCTTCCATTATCTGTCATTGATGTTTTCATAAAAGGTACATCGATAAGAGGTGTGGTATTGAACACTTTTTTTCTTCTCATCATTTTAATGATTTGGTTCAATCTCAAAAGGTGAGTGTTGGAATGAAATTTCTTCAAAGAGAGAAAACATATCATGTTAGCATTCAAAAAATAAATGGGGTTTTAGGATAAATATGTGTGTTGAATTAGATTCATATTAATTTTTTAAAATAAATTATTTAGGTATAAATTAATAATAATCATTTTTTGATAAATCCTACCAAAATGAAATTACTAAAAAATCAATTTATGAAATATAAATGGTAGGGTTAATGAGTGTGTAGTCATGGTATCATATATGTAATTGAATATATAATAACCATATAAGTTACATTAAAATGCATATATAATTACCTTGTGTTTGATATTCCATGATAGGTATACATAATTTTTTAATTAAGTTCCATGATACGTATAGTAATAAAGAAATAAGTGGTGACTATATGTATACATATCGTGTGAAAAAAAGTCAAAATTTTAAAACTCAGAGTGTGACATAAAAATCATAGAAAATTCATGAAAATTTATTAGTAAACTTAAGTAATACAATAAATATAATAATTAAAATATCTAAAAGTATTAAAACAAAATTAAATGAATTATATAAACATTATTAAATCAAAAAAGGAATTTATGATTAATTCTCTAAGAATTTATTGAATTTTAAAATTAAAGAGAAATATTTTGTCTAATACAAATTTTTTCAAGAAATTATCTAATTTTTTATAATTAGATCAATAAATGAAATGTCCAATATTAAAAAAAATCTTCTAATTTGATATATTATTCGTAGAAATATTTATTTAACTTGTTTTATAATAATTTAAGGGGACATGGTGAAATTTATATCAATAGTATAGTAAATAAATTATTATCCATATATATTTTATAGAATAACATCATATCGTTATGTACATGGCTTCATGTGTCGATAATGAAGTATGGTTATCTTTACTATACCTGGAAACTAGATATTTGACTAATAAGTGACATGGTCCAATTGTAAGGCCCCGACCCCAGTTACCGAGAGTCGGTTCATTATTACATAATTTTGGCATGATTAGAAAGTATCAAGTCTCTAAAGACCGATTAGTTTAGTAGCCTTGGAAACAATAGATGAATTCATAAGTCTTACATAACATCGTAAGAAAAAAAAAACTACAACAACATCTTTTCTTCATATCCTCTCATAATATCCCTACAGGCCATTCATAACATTCATTTTCACATCCTAGAAAAAATTAAAACTTTGAAAGGGGTGAGCTCTGATGCTCAGTAAGGATGAAAATATAGTATAAACTTTCATAAATACACATAAACATTTAAGGGAATGTATAACTAAAACAAAATCCTTTTAAACTTGAACATCATCATAATTTGGAAAAGATAAAATGAAATTATGCCATTTACTTATTCACATGGATATTTTACTATTTGAATAATCACATGAAATATCAATAAACACTATGATAATGATGGAATGTACAATTCCAGACAATCATAACCACATAGTCAAGGCCTTATGCCAAGACTACAAATAATATTTTGTCAAGGCCTTGTGCCAGGACACTAGTTTGTCTCATGAGATCTACTGATGCATCACGGAGCTACATCGGGCTTCACCCGTCACATACTAAGTCCAATGCATTCCTCATATGAACAGGTTTGAACATAACATAATCATTCGTATTAAAACTAACATATGAAATGTAAATAATTTCCCAATAAATAATGAATGGTATAAAAATAAAACATCCACAATCCAACATATCACAAAACCATCAATACAATATGGAAGTTTTGTATCATAATATATAAACATAAAATAAGCCTAAAACCCATCAAAGGATATTGACATATATGAAATCAATACAATTTGAGAGAAATATCTCTTTTTTTAAATCATTTAAAAGTCACACATTTATTAAGGACGTAATTTAAAAGTGATTTTTGAATCAAAGTGTCCAATACCACTTTGAAAATTTTGAAAAGAAATATAATTTCAAAACAATCATTTTCATATATATAAGTCCTTAAAATAATATTGAAAACATGGACATTAATTAAAAATATTTAGAATGATAAATCATTAAAACATTTAATATTATGATCTTGATAAAGAGTACCATTCACTAATTCTTAAAATAATATTTTTGAAATCATTTATAAGTCACATAATTATAAAAAAACATTTAATTTAAAAATATTCTTATAATCTTTTAAGGGAAGCTTCGACGATTTTATACAGGTGGAAAATAGCCGCACCCGACGTATAAGTTAAAAAAGACATTATTACATTAATTTTGTTGAAAAGGATAAAAAGGACCTTGTTTGAAAAAAAAAAGATTTCTTTATAAACTTCTTATAAAAATTCAAACAAGGGTTTAAATGACTTTAACCAATATTCTCTAAAATAGTAATAATGATTTGAAATACATTTTTAAGAAACATGGATGTGGATGATATAGAGGCCCCAGTAGATAATTACGTATAAACAACCTTGGATAATGATGATATTGTGAAATAAACCCTTACCTTGTACTTTTCCTTGGTAGAGGGTAAGTTAACCTTCTGTATAATAGTTAAGTCATTGTTATTAAATTATACAACAATAATATACTTAAATATGATATCATATATGATATTTTAATATTTCTTTGTTAATAATATGTTAGTATTATAGTTGTTTCATGTGTTAACTAATTCGTTTTCCTTTATATGCTTTGATACGTAATCCGTGTTTTTTATGGATAGGTTGTATCTTATTCATATCCAAAATGATATAAAGTTCTTAAACATTATGTTTAATCATCAAATGTGAATTATTCTTGAATAGATACGATGGAGAATGAATCTCATCGCGTTCGTGGAGACGGTCGTCCGTACGTACGCACGAGCGACAATACCATTCATTTGATATTAAAATAATTTAAATTGGATGGTATATATATATACAGAATCATTATAATGTTTTATTTTTTATTTACTTCAATTACACGTCATTATCATACCCATCTAAATAATAATGTTTTGAATAACAATTACACCACGACGTGGAGACGGTAAGTAGTATGTACGCTTGTATGGTGACATGTCATTCAAAGGATGGATACAATACTGAATATGGTTGTACAATATTTATAATAACATTAAATCAAATAGAAGATACTGGAGTTATTATATTATAACTTAGATATCAAAGAAAGAATAGGTGGAAGATGAAAGGAACTTGAAAGAGGGTGGTGAGAACATTACCTCCTCTTCGGGTTCTTCTTATGATTTTATCAAAAGGTATCCCTAAGTTGGATTTCTGATCAAAATAAGGCCTCTAGGATGAATTGAGGGAAGTTGATAGAATATGTGGTCATGGGATCTCCATGCCAAAAGGATATAATGGTGTGAATTATAGAGAAGGGGGAGTTCCCTTTTATAAGAGGGGTGAGGGGCACCATAGGAAAAACATAAAATATTATAATAAATTCTTATTCCGTTCATAATGGCTCCAAATTGATTTATTTTGATTATAAGGTGGGTATGGGTCACAATACACTCAACCAATAGGTTTTAGACAGGTTTTTGTCACTTTATTAACCTTATCTTTTAGTTTTAACTCTTAGTTAATTAGGTTGACATTTACCATGTCTCTTTTTATTTTTATATTATATGGTTAATAAAATTACTATAAACTTCCAATCGACCACCTAGTGGTCCATTAATGAAACACATATCATGATATAAGTCCTTTGGTAGAAAATTAGATTTTTAGGAATAGAATATCAATTAATAATATAATAATTGTTTTAAAAACTCTATTATGTCGAATTTGAAAATATTGGGTATTTTGTTTTTGATAAATTCATAACAGCATTATTACTTCGAAAAAAATTCTTATAACCAATCATAATATGTCGTATTAACCTAAAAAATTATTTTAACTCATAAAAAGTCTCAAATTACTTTTATTTGGGTATTTATAATATCAGTTATCGTAATCATTCATTTATATGGTAACTACTACCTCATCATTCTGTCATAAATAAATTAAATTTTTTAATTTCTAAAAATTAGAAATAAATTAAAATTATGTTGGAAATATTTTCAGCATTCTAATGAATATTTATAATATAATTTAACTTATTTAAAACCCTATATTAAAAATGTCTTAGTTATTAAAAATTAATTTTAACTCTTTTAACTCTTCTTTGAATCGAAAAATAATAACTATACTAATCTAATACAAGTGTAATAAGTGATAATATTTTATTCCTAAGGTTGTTTTTGGTCAAGATACACTTGTCCAATAGAATTAGGACATGTGTTACAGTAATATTAATATCATTTTTACCCTTAATTGCCCTATTTACTTTTTACCGTGGTAAATAAAAGTAAAAATATACTATTCACCAAAAATTCTTTTTATCTTATTGAACCACATTTTTACACCATGATATTAACCGTGTCACTCAGATTTTTGAAATTCAACTCACAGAAGTGGTAAAATTATGTTTTATGTGAATTTGCAAATTCTCCTAGGAGATGGATAAAAGACGGTGAAAAGTTTAATAAAATTTATATATATCTAAAATTCTTATAAACTAACTTCAATGAATTACATTAAACATATATAAGTATTATGTATATATTATTACATTCAATAAATGTAAATAAATAATTATTTAAATAAAAATTCGATTTTAAACTATAACTCAGTGTTTTTCACTATTCAAAAACAAATTGAATGTTTTCAGAAAAATAACAAAAATTAACTCTAAGCTAATATCGACATCCCAAATCCAAAAATGAAGTCTATTTTGACAAATTCAAAACATATAAGTTGTATTTATTAACTTAAAATTAATTCAAATAGTCAAAACAAATAGTGTGTTTTTAGGAAACAATAACTATCAAAAGATTGACAATTTTTATATATATAATTTCAATATGAAATTAATTCCAATTACTAACATTGGATTAAAGGGTAAAAATATAATCAAATTATACTTACAAATAATTAAAATGTATAATTCAACACTATAAATTATTTTCATTTAAAAATTTGTTTTCAGTTAAAATATAGTATTTTTCACTATTCACCAAAATATAAAAGTTATCAGAAAAACAAAAAAAAAATTGAAACTAAATTCTTATGTCCTAATTCTACAAATAATGTTTATTTTTTCAAATTTAATATATAAATGTTTTAAATATTTTATTTAAAAAGGGTTCTCCATTAAAAGTCGGAAAAATTTCATTTTTTGAAAAATAATTTTTCTATCGGAAAAAATGAATGTGTTCTTAAATTATGTCTAAGAAACTCATAATATGGATTCTAATATTATAAGGATTATATAATGTTTAAAATTCAGTTAATACTATTCATAACTACTTATGAACGGCTAGTTTGGTAAGTAATGATACGCTTGAACTCAGTGTTGCGTGTAGTGCATGTTATTGGATTACTTTGAAGAAATAACATACTATGAAATATTGGGGTGTTACATTGTTGTCCACTACAATAAATTGAATCCTCGCAATATGAAATTTTTCTTCGAATATAAGAGGTTCAAAATAGAAAATAACATTGTGGGAAAACCCACTTCAGAAATTGGGATAATAAAATTTAGTCTTAATAAGAGGAAAAGAGAAATGAAAGGGTTACCACCAAATTATGATCTTGATTTGGAGAACATTGGTGGAAATTAGAATCACATAATTTTATTAAAAACCTAAATATTTATAGAAAGTGATTGGGGTCATCAGTCGCAAACAATTGTAGAATTGGGGGCCTCAAAGCCATCAATCTATGATAATTTAAAATATCATCGTTTCAAAAGAACATAAGGTATTAGGATAACCAATTTTTAGTTTTAAGATCCCTTACCTAATGATTATGAATTAGTTTCTTCATAGAATAAGAGTATAAAATATATATATATATATACTTGACTTGTATAGTTCCATCGTTTCACTATTATCTACCGCAAACTCATCTTTCACTCTAAAAGAAAATATAACTTAAAAAAATCCATTTATCCTATTCGTATAGGGTACCAAAAAAATGAATTTCTAATTAATCTACCAGACCGTTAAAAAATAAATTATTTAATATAGGACATCACATGGGCTAGTGGTAGGTGATACATCCTTGTTGCCCTTCAGTGGTGGGTTCAAGTCTCGCGGCCTTGCCGGATGCGACGGGTTTCCGCCCGACCTCTGGGTTGTCCTTTTATGGGAATCCAAAAATAATATAAAACTAGAATTATCCAAAATACTTCTGTCCAAACTCACAGTCCAAAATTTATAAGGATGGTAAACACAATGAAAATCCTTTTTCTTGCGTAATAAAATGTGAACACCTTCATCATGTATTCTTTTAAAACACTGCAACATCCTGAATTACCATAACACCTTGTTGATTACATTCATGATCCCTTATTCATTATTGAATAATAGATATACTGCTTCTATCCAAAAATTATGTAAACTCCATCAATGAAAAATCATTAATCAGTTTCACGGTAGTCAAGAATATCCAATATAATTTATTCAAATCAACTATCTCTTATTCCAAAATCACTACCTCATTATCAGGACCATATTAAGGATTACCTTTCCTTAAACCATGTATTTTACGAAAAGTGTAGCTCACTATTAAGTCACTTTTCTTAGAACCATATAATCTCAAATCATCAATTAAATAGTACTACACTACAATCCTTATTAATTTCCATAATTCTTATAACCTATATATTGTTGATACAACACTCAAAAGAAATAATTAAATAAAAACAATATAAGAACACCGGTCATTCTAATTCATCTAAGGAAGTATCATAAATTGATTATTATCCAGTAGCATCATTTGGGGAATACTCTGATGATTTGGACATTGGTTCGCGTAGTGTCCTTACTCCTTATAGATGAAGCATTGTACATTTGAAACCTTTTTCTTACACTTGCAGTCACGTACGTGGTGTCCTTTTTCTCCACACTTATAACAAACTCCCATTCCCTTCAGGTAAGTTCCAAGTTGTTTCTTCCAACATTTATCACATGTGGGAAAATTCTTCTTTTCCCTCTTTACTTTATCCATCATTCTCTCTTCCATTCTTTTCTTCTCTTGCTTCCCTTCAAAGACATAGGACTAAGAGAATTCATTACTTATCCTATTAACACATGATACTATTTCTTCATATATTGAGAAAACATGAGAGACTATTTCTCTTATAAATGAGGGATTAATACCGTGGATGATATGATCCTTCTTACTCTATGGATCATATGTATAGTTGGTGTTCACATTCCTTCTAGTGGGCGCCATTTCTAAACAATGTCATACAGTAGGTATGTTTATGAATTGAAATGAATAATTCCAAACATGTAAAATACATAACATAAATTGAACAATTTATGGATATAATCCATAAACATAAAAATGTTTTCTTGGAGGATGTATATATTCATAAATCATTCATAATGGTTTGTAATCAAAATTAGAATTATCCTAAGCTTATCCCCCAGGAGTTTCGTAACAAAGAGTGTAGCAAGGCCCGTTGTCGTGCACCAATTCTCATTTGAGTCTAGCTCAATGAGGTGTTTTAGGGTTTTACCCCTAGGTACATCAATGCCAGAGCCACCTCTACCTGCTCATATCCAGACATGGATGTATTTCTCGGGAAACTCACAAAATCTCTACACTTCCAAAATTCCAGGAAGTTCTTCTATACTAATCCTCAATGTCTATCTTAGGGATATGTGATCTAATCGGAGTTTATATAAATCTAGCTTCCAAGGTTTATACTAAACTTCTTCTAATACCAACTGTAATGCCCCGAGCCCAGTTACCTAGATTTGGTGCATTATAACACAATATTGGCATGATCACAAAAGATCAAGTCTCTAAATATAGATTAGTTTAGTACCCTTGGAAACACTAGATACATTTTTAAGTCTTACATTACATCATAAGTAAAAAAAACTACAACAACATCTTGTTTTCATATCCCCTCATACTATCCTTGCAGGTCATTCATAAAATACTTCCTCACATCCTGGGAAAAATTAAAACATTGAAAGGGGTGAGCTCAGATTCTTAGTAAGGATAACAATATAGTGGAAACTTTCATAAATACACATAAACATTTATGTAAATATATAACTAAAACAAAATCCTTTTAAACATGAATTTCATCATAGTATGGAAAAGATAAATTAAAATAATTCCATTTACTTATTCACATGGATATTATACTAGTCGAATAATCACATGAAATATAAATAAACACTTTCATAAAGATGGAATGCATAATGCCAGACTATCATAACAACATAGTCAAGCCCTTCTTCCAAGACTACAAATAAGATTTGTTCAAGGGCTTGTTCCAAGACACTAGTTTGTCTAATAAGACCTACTGATGCATCGATGAGCTATAGCGGGCTCCACCCGTCACTTACTAAGCCCAATGAATTCCTCATATGAACAGTTTTAGACATAACATAATTATTCGTATTAAAACAGCATACCAAATGTCAATACTTTCTCTATAAACCATTAATGGTATAAAAATAACAAATCCATAGTCAAACATATCACAAAACCATCAATACAATATGGCAGTTTTGTATCATAATAAATCAACTTCAAATATTCTTAAAATCCATCAAAAGTTGTTGACATAGATGAAATAAAAACTATTTGAGAGAAATATCTCTTTTATTGATCATTTAAAAGTCACACATTTATAATGGAAGAAATTAAAATGAGATTTTTGAATCAAAGTTTCCCATAAAAATTTGAAACTTTTGAAAAGAAATATCATATCCAATCATTCAGGTCAATATAAATAAATCCTTAAAATAATTTTGAAATCATGGACAATAAGTAAAAATATTTAGAAATATAAAATTTTAAAACATTGAAAATTATGATCCTTATAAAGTTTACATTTCACAAATCCTTAAAATATTCATTTTGAAATAATTTAAAATTCACATAATTATAATATAAAACATTTACTTTAAAAATATTATTATAATCTTATAGGTGAAGCTTCGACAATTTTGTAATGGTGTAAAATAGATGCACCCACCGTATAAGTTAAAAAAAAGACATTCTTAACTTAATTCTGTTGAAATGGTTAAAAAGGACCTTGTTTGGAAAATGACAGAACCATTTCTTTAACAACATGTCATATAAAGTCAAAAAAGGGTACAAATGACTTTAACCCATATTCATTAAAATATTAAGAATTATTTGAAATAAATTTTTATGAAACCTGGATGTGGATGATAAAGACGTCCATGTAGATAATTATGTATAAACAACCTTAGATAATGAAGAGATTGTAAAATAAACACTTACCCTCTACTTTTACTTGGTAGAGGGTAGGTTATCCTCCTATATAATAGTTAAATAATTTTAATTAAATTATACAATAATCATATACATAAATATGATATCATATATGTTCTTTTAATATTTCTTTGTTAATAATATCTTAGTATTATCGTTGTTTTGGGTGTTAACTGATTCATTTTCCATTATATGCTTTGATACTTAATATATGTTTGTTATAGATATCTTCTATCTTATTAAAATCCAGAATGATATAAAGTTCTTAAACATTACTTTTAATCATCAAATGAGAATTATTCTTGAATGGATACGATGAGGAATGAATCTCATCACATTTGTGGAAACGGTAGTCTGTACGTACGCACGATGGACAATATCATTCTTTTGATATTAAAATCTTATATAATTGGATGGTATGTATATATATATATATATAAATAATTATAATATTATATTTATTATTTAATTAAATTACACATCATTAACATACCCATCCAAATAATAATGTTTTGAATAACAATTACACCACGACGTGGAGACGGTAAGCTGTATGTATGCACGTATAGTGACATGTCATTAAAAGGATGGATAGAATAATGAATATGGTTGTACCATATCTATAATAATATCACATGATATAGAAGATACTGGAGTTATTATTTTATAATGTAAATATCAAATAAATAAGATGTGGAAGAAGAATGGAACTTTAAAGAGGGTGGTGAAAACATAACCTCTTCTTAGGGATCTTCCTTTTGATTTGATCAAAATGGATCTTTAGATTGGATTTCTGATCAAACAAAGGAATCTATGTTGAAGTGAGTTTTGTTGATATAATATTTGGGCCAGGTTTGGAAGATCAAAAAGGCTTTTAAGGTGTGAATTAAAGAGAAGGGGGAGTTCCATTTTATAATATGTGTGAGGGGAACCGTAAGAAAAACATAAAATATTATTTTATAATAAATTCATATTCAGTTTATAATTGCTCAAAATTGATTTATTACGAGTCTAAGGTGGGGATGGGTATAAATAAACTCAAACAATAGGTTTTTTATAGGTTTGGGTCACTTTATAAACCTTATCTTCTAGTTTTAACTCTCAGTTAATTAGTTCGACATTTTCCATGTCTCTATGTATTTTTATATTATATGGTTAATAAACATAATATTAACTTCAAATAGACCCCCAAGTGGTCCATTAATGATACACCTATCATGATATATGTCCTTTGTCCTAACCTTATATTTTTAGGAATATAATATCAATTAATTATATAATATTTGTTTGAAAAACACTTTTATGTCAATCATTACGCTATTGGGTATTTGGTTTTTGGTAAATTCATAACAACATTATTAGTTATAAAAAATTCATATAACCAATCCTAATATTCTATATTAACCTATAAAATTATTTTAATTCATAAAAAGTCTCAAATTACTTTTATTTCGGTATTTATAATATCAATTATCATAATCTTTCATTAATACGGTAATTAATGCCTCATCATTGTGTCATAATCAAATTAAATTATTTAATGTATATAAATTATAAATAAAATACCATTATGTAGTAAATCTTTATATATTTATAATGAATATTTATAATCAAATGTATCTTATGTATAACCTTATATTAAAAATGTTTTAGTTATTAATCATTGATTTTTTACTCTTTTAACTCTTCTTTGAATTAAATAATAATAATTGTCCTCCTCTAATACAAGTGGAAGTAAATGATATTATTTTATTCCTAAGGTTGTTTTTGGTAGATATACACTTGTCCAATAGAATTAGGACATGTGTTAGGGTAATATTAATATCATGTTTACCCTTAATTACCCTATTTACTTTTAACAATGGTAAATAAAAGCAAAAAGTCACAATTCATCAAAAATTATTTTTAATTTATTGAACAACATTTTACTCCCTGATATTAACCATGTCTCTTGTATTTTTTTAATTCTACTCACATATGTCGTAAAATTATGTTTTATGTGAATTTGAAAATTTTCCTAGGAAATGGGTAAAAGACGATGAAAAGTTCATTAAAATTTTTAAATATCTAAAATTATTTTAAACTGACTTCAATGAATTAAATTGAACTTATATAGGTAATATATATCTATTTTTACATAAATTTAATTTAAATAAATAATTATTTACATAAAAATTTGGTTTTAAACTATAACTTAGTGTTTTTCACTATTCATCAAAATTGAAAGTTTTCAGAAAAATACATAAAATTCCCCCTAAGTTAATTTCGACATTCAAAATCCAAAAAATGAAGTCTATTTTACCAAATTTAAAACATATAAGTTTCATTTATTAATTTAAAATGAATTCTCTTTGTCAAAACAAATAGCTTGTTTTTATGAAACAATAACTATAAAAAGATTGACAATTGTTTATGTACAATTTCAATGTGAAATTAATTCCAAAGACCAACATTGGATTAAAGGGTAAAAATATAATATAATTATACTAGAAAAACATTAAAATTTATAATTTAACACTATAAATTATTTTGATTAAAAAAGTTGTTTTTAGTTAAAGTATAGTATTTTTCTCGATTCACCCAAATATGAAAATTATCAGAAAAAAAAAATTATTGAAACAAAATTCTTAGGTCCTGATTCTATAGAAGAAGTTTATTTCGTCAAATTTAATATATAAAAGTTTCAAATATTAGATTTAAAAAGGCTTCGCCCATAAAATGTGGAAAAATTTCATTTTTTGAAAAATAATTCTTTTATCTAATAAAAATGTATTTCTTCTTACATTATTTATAATATACTCATAATATGGATTATAAAATTATAAGGATTATATGTTACTCAAAATTCAGTTAATAATTTTCATAACTGCTTTTGAATAGCTAGTTTGGAATGTCGTGATGAGGGTGATCTTCGTGATGTGTGTAGTGAAAGTTATAGTATTATAGTGAAGAAATAATGTACTATGAAATATTGCGATGTTGCACCAATAGTTTTTTATCTATCTTACTACCTATAAAAACTACACATGAATAAATCACAAAATAAAATGCCTATTTTGTAGAATTAATCTCTGAATGTTGGTTATATTTTTTATGGAATCTAAAAATTATTTTCATGGAAATGAAATGAGATTTTTTATTATTTGATTGAAATTTTGCACACATGAAAATCCTAAATATAATATCACACTGGCTAGTATTTATGTATAGTAAAATTCTAATCATTACTTTTTAAGAGGATTAATAAACTAGTTTCCCCATTTATTGAAGATCCATTTTATAAATTTTACTAGAGGGAGTATCACTACCTTATCATCTAGTCATGCTAAAATGTTTTAGAAGATAATTATTATACATTAAATATTTATAAGTAATTCTTTCATTATTGTTAAGAATCTAAAACCAATAAAGAATTTTTACTCACACATATAAATAATTTCGAATTCCTTTTAATCATTTTTGAAAATTTATTAGATAATTAATTTCATTATGACCCCAAAATAGTATTATGAACGTATATTTATATACCTAAATCATAATATAAAATTTATTCAATAAATAATGTAGTATCTGATATTTCATTTTAATTCATTCAAAATCAATAATTAATTGAGCCTATCACACAAAGATGAAGATGAATATGATAAATGGTATGAATATTCTTATATATAATGGGATTCTCTAAAATTAAAGCAATTTTATAACCATTTTAGAACGAAATGTCGAAATGAATTAGATATAATTCGAAATGTAAATGTACAGCATAGGCAGAAATCATCCATATATCTTAAAGTCTAGAAAATTATGAAAATTATTATTCATTATTAAGTATTTTCCCTTGATAAGTCCCTTATCAATATAATAAAACATTAATTATAAATATAGTTTATGATTAATCCCTTTTATTCATAAAAACCATGTAGGGGACTAATTTTAAGAAGTATTTAGGTCTTTCTAGTAATCCATTGACATAATTTTTTTATTAAATATATTAATTTCCTCATTCCTTTCTCTTACCCATAATTCATCATTAATTTTATTTTTAAAATTATTAGGTTCAATATGTAACAAAAAATTACTATTAAACATGCTTTCTAAAAGAATATCAAACCATTGTCCCTTTATCTAGACTCCTTAAACTATCTCTATGGGATATTATCTGTTAGACTAATAGTTATTTTGATAAAAATATTTTACACTTAACTATATTCTAGAGGTTCATGTTGAAACATTCTTATATGGGATGAGTTTTTATTAGTTTGACAGAATTTTCACTAGTCTTGGAAATTTTACATTTATTTTAAAGTTCATCATCATTGTTACCAAAAGTTTTATTAGTTTAATGTGGATATATCTCAACCAAATTTATATATTCATATTATTCAATAATTTAGGTTATTGTTTTTATAAAACCTATAATATTTTCTTGAATTTGAATTTCCAAGGAGAATTCGTACATTAATTTTATATGAAAACATACAAAAATTGTAATTTTATTAGTATTAAGACATTAGAAAAAATCTAAATTAATTAGATTTATATTTTATACCATTCCATAAATCATATGGTTTTTTCATTATAATATGACATACTAGAACTATATTATGAATATAAGAAGATGAATTCATATCCTCTTTCTAAAAAGAAAATTTGTTTTCCGTAAACCTTAATCACGTTTTTGGAATTTTTTTGAAGTATTTTGTTTATTATTTATTCTAAGTCATTTTTTGTGGGGTCATAGGAGAAACAATGATGTGAATATAGACATTATGTGACAATATATATTCAAAGATATGATTTTCAAACTCACAAAATATATCACCTTTAACTATTTTAATATAATATCCTCTATTATTTTCTTAATATTTCTTATACCTGGAAAATTAATAACATGAATAAATTTTGTGATGTAAAAATAATGACCATGTGTATCTTGAAAAATAATGTACTAGACCATAAAAACAATGAATCTTATTTAAAACAAAAACTATAGAAGGCATCACAGCTCCATGCAGTCCAACTGAGTTGTTTGAGAAGTTGAAATTTATTTCTATGGTCTGATAGAGGTCCTTTGATACTTCAACTTTTAAAATGGGTTGCAGAAGTTTCCTTTTTTGGGATCATAGTTTGGGTAGATTCTTGATGAATCCTTTACTAGTTATAATTATAAGTGAGTGTAAGTTACAATGTCAAATAATCCAATACTAAAGAAAATAATATTATTTTAAATGATACTAATCAAGAAATTTTTCGATAAAATAAAAAATTCACTTCAACCCCATAAACATTTTAATTATTTATATTAGTATAAAACTATTTCAATATTCGAATAATAAAATTTTCAGTATTTATTCTAAAATTTCGCATGGGACCAATAATCCCATAACTATGAGAATAATATAATATATAAATTTATTGAATACATAGAAATTGTTTTAATAAAAATAGTTATAAACATACTGTCTTAGCAGAGTAAAATTATAATTCATTTTGCATTATCACTAAATGGGAGTTATCAACAATTTACATTGGTAAATGTTATTGAAGCAATTGTAGTACCTAGTAATGTTTGTACAAAATATTTTATCCAGATTCCATATATTATTATTGGTAATCATAAAAATGTTTCCAACAGTAAAATTGTAATATAAATTATGATTTTTTTCATTTTGAAATGTTAGTGATAAGGGACTTAAGAATTCAAACCAATTAAATTGGTTTTCTATAAAATTATTTCACACTTTGAGAAATCATAAATTTCTTATTCCAAAAGAATATAATGTTTTTAAATACATGTAATAATTAGAACTATGATTAAAATTGTTTATACATATATTCCCATGATCTAGTTGGTAGACAATTTCAGTGGTAAACATAGCAATTCTTTGTTAACTAAGGATCCAAGTTATATTTTCTCTACAATTTTTCAAATCCATCCAAAAACATATTTTATTTCCCATTGAATATTTTTTTAATTGTTTTTTCAATCAATTAATACTTTGGGGATATTTCTATATAAATTCTAGTTTTTAAATGAGGAGGTATGGAATATTTATTATTTATGATTTATATTTACCATTGATTTCATAATGTTACCTAGATTATATTATAATATTTAAATACCTCATCATTAGAAACATTTTCATGATAATTATTATTCGTAAATTGGTGAAAATATTTTTAAGATATGAATGAATAATATTTTGTACCTTATATGTGTTTGTCATGATACATATATTAGCTCTATCATTTTTAAAGAATCTTCTTTAGTGAGAGTCACTTGAATAGTAAATTGAGGTTTTCTATATGGAAATAAAATTCATAACAATTTTTTATCTTTTCCCACATATCTATTCATATGTTTTATCTTGGTAAAATCCTTCTTTAATATTTCCTTAAATTTTGTAGTCCTTGATAGCTAATTTGCTAAGTCGATATTGTATTTTCTAATATTATTTATTTTCTTACTTACCACTATTATTATATATTTTTTGAAAAATAACATCTACTCCTAGAATATATTGAATCACCTGGTTATATTATTCCTTTCCTCATCACTTCCATAATAAGATTTATTAACACATCAACTATTATCATTGATCTTTATTGTTAGTTTTTAATTAGATGTTATGAATGAAACTGAATTTTTTCATTGAATTATTCTACACTTCATTGTTCACTATCATTTTCTCCCCATAAATCATAATATTTCAAATGATTTCCTTGAATGGTAGGTTTTCAAGGTTTGAAGATTTTCTAGTTGAGTATGAACATCCTCTCTAGCTATCATGTAAATATCTCTATAGTTGAATCATATGACCTTTATTTGAAACTATATTTCGATGTCAGTTTATTATGTTGAATATTTTTTTGAACCCAAGATACATATTAGGATTACATTCATGAAGAATAATTATTAGGGTATAATATTTAGTAGTATAAAAAGAAACTGAAAATCATTAGCTATTGAGGTTCTCTCATGAGATATAATTAGAGTATCCAAATATATAGAAGATGTTGTATTGTAAAATAATCATGGAAATTGAACTTCTCTTATTAAAATGTATAATTAATTAATTTATATAAAATAATAGTCATATACATCCTTGGTTTCATAACACCACTCAGCTCTAGAGTAATTGATTATTCCATGGTTATCCTCAACAATTTTTAGGATTTCTAATCCTTATCACTTGAAATAAATATACATATTTATCTCCATTAGGAATACTTTTTTCATTAAAATAAAAGGTTTCATTAGTGTAAATTAAATATTCTATATTAATGTCTAAAAAATGAAATTTTGAACTAATATAAATTTAATATCTTTTGGTGAAACATTATCAATGTAAAATTTAATTTAAAAGGTCTCTGATACAAAATATTGGTCGGTGTGGAACATTGAAGAGGTGTGTGAATTGAGTTTCAAATAAAAATTTCTTTAAAATACGTAAAATAACAATCCCCCCATTTAGAAAATATTTTTACCTAACAAAAATAATAGAATTATAAAATTTTATATTTTAAAAGGGTTCTATTTAGTTTTATGAAAACCCGTTTAAAATGTCTATAAATTCATCATAAATTTTGAAAACAAATTACTTAATTGAAACAGAATATTTAATACTAAAATTAATGTCAACTAACACTTTAATTGTTTTTTCATAAAACATCTTGAAAAATAGATACTGGATAATTTTAAATAAAATTAAATATTAATAGAAAACCTAGTTAAATAAATAATGGATTCTGCCTCATTTTGTTACCTAATCCCACCTCTTGGAAATAACATTCTTCGGTGTGGGTTTTTATAAAATAAAAAAGTAATAAAATTGGTTAAAATTTTAAAAAATATGTACTAAGAGTATCTAAGATGTATAAAATCCACTTCAATAATTCTTAGTGGGATAAGAGAAAAATATATTTCACACGACCTCTTAAACTATTACTCATGGGTTTTTAAATGGAAATAAAATAAAAAGCCTATCAAAATAAACTCTATTTTTTGTACAATGTATTTTTTTATAAATAAACAGAGAAAGAAAATAATGCAAAATTTTTAATCTGAAACATAATGAAATATAAATATAGAATGTCTTCTTGATCTGGTTACAATATATTGATTATAGTTCCTTGAATTTTACATTAAAAGGTCTCAACTAAACTTTAATAGTTGATTTAGGTAAAAAGTTTCACATGTATTTCAGAACAATTCATTGTATTATTTTAGGGGAACAAATATATTCCTATATTACTCTTGATGAGTGTCACATTTTTCATCCAATGAATTTTTTCCTTTTTAACATATCTCTATCTCAATGTTTTCATTATTGAACATTCTTTTCATCCCCAATTGGATTTAAATATCAATTAATTTACTAAATATAGTCTTTTTTTGATATAAAAAAGAAACAACTTATTTTAGATGTGTTTGGTTGGTCTTCTCATTGGCACAATCACATTGTCTCATGGTAACTAGAAAAGGTTTTTTCACCAAGACACTAGGCATGATAACTGTATATGAACACATGGTGTGTCTCTTCTTCTCAAGAAAAGGAACATATTTCCATGTTGTTAGTACTATTATTCTCACACTATATATGTACTTTTTTTAGGTAGGTAGTTTTCATCACATGGTCAGTTCAACTCTTCATGTGGTATGTATTTTTCATCATGTGGCCACATTAATAACACATGTTGTTATTACATAAATAATGAAATTTATGTACCTTCACATAGTAAGAAGATTTATTTATTTTGTACATATTTTTCATTAGGGAGTCACATTGAGAAACACATATGTTTGGTTTATTGTTCATATAATCAAATGTACTTCAACTCATGGTCAAAAAAAGAGATGGAAAAAATTGGCACATGATAGGTATTTTGTTCATTTGGTAAGAACAAAATGTTCTCTTGACCATCAATGTCGGTATAATTTTTTCATATTGTTTGTTAACATGATATCTTAAATAAATACGCATTATATTGTTTTTAAAGATAAAATTTTTAATAATAAAAATCATAAAATATATTAATAATGTTATTATTAAAATTTGGGATCATTACAACAAGAAGGTACTTATCCGAAGGAAATAAATTTTAAACTATTAGGAATGGTGGTTCATTAATTATATCCTCAATGAAGTATCCCTCAAATTCTTCTTTAACATAATCAATAATAGGAATTAGTTGTTTGGAATTGATAGTATTAAAAATTGGGTGATTATAAGTTAATTTGGTTTTAATAATGTTTGAATGATATAAATCACATTTATGGATATATCCCTTTTTTTCAAAATGTAAAATACATAACAAGTAAAATTCATCTCCAAAGTCTTTTTATGTGGGTGGGGGTACAATGGACCTACCATATTCTATTAAAAGAGGAGATCACAAACTCTATACTAATCATCCAATAATAGAAATCATTCAATCATTTCATCAACAATATTTGGAAGGTTAATATAAGGTATTTGTTTAATAAAACTAGATTTTTTATATTCTTTAAAAGGATCACCCCCAAAAATATCACCATGTAATTTCAATGCATTGTACACCATATCATTTAATTTTTAATCTATTTTTTTATAGTTATAGATGCTCTAATTATAAAAAATAACCCTCCACATCAATAATATCATCATTGAAAAAACGAGTGGTTTTAACTCTTCAATTTCTTATTCAATCCTTTATTCATTAATCACCTTGAGACCAGTGTCAATTATTGAACCCATTCAACAAAATTATATAATTTTTTATGTTTATTCGATTAATTGTTGATTTTAATTCACATTAATATTATTTAACATAAATTAACAACTCAGAATATACACTTTTGTAAGATTCTGATTATTTTCATGACGTAGGGACATATGTTTTTATGGTTGTTATGTTCGGTTATATAACAACATCCATCCTCTAACCAGTTACTATAAGTTGAAGGTTGTAGAGGATGTATCTTGGGAGAAATATTTTCATGGGTTACCTTAGGTAATGTGACATAAGAAGATAATTACATATCAATTATTAAAAAATATTCACGCTAATAGTGATAGGCCTATATTATAGGAATGAATGATAGAGGATATAAAAATAAAAAAATAGAAAAAAACTAAATAAAACTATGTTAATAATATTGAAAAATGGATCAGAAGATTTGAAAATGCAGAAAATTTGATCATGTACAGTGAACCAATCCTTCTACACATAACACTGCTTGATTTATGCATAATTTTACATCAGAATATAGTCCATGGATCATGATGTATAGTGTCATTGAATACTAGGTACATAAAAACTGACAACATAAAACATTTCATTATTTAATCATCATAATAATATCCTAACATCCATTGTTCTCTTACATTTTCATAGGTTGACCATGGTATAACATAAAAATGGTGGAGCTAAAAATCCCAGTAAGGGAATATGCATAAGAATAGTGATTTAACATATGGGTTAGAAGACATGACATAATGAAAATAAAACACATTGAATATGTGAAATCCTAACATATAAACATGTGATAATATAAAAATTTAGTCATAATAATGTGTTAGAAACATAAAACAAGAATTTAACATGAATCAAGGAACATTGCACATAGAGGAGCACAAGTGCCGATTAACCACCAAGACCGTTGCACATGGTAACATGAGCCCAGGCTAACCACAAATATTATTGCACATAACGTCTCATGAGACTCAAAATTACCCAATGCATTGTAGTTATATCTAGGTTAAACCATATTAACATTTACATGAATATTATTTCCGCATAAAGAAACATACATAATCATCCATACATAAACATAATGGTACCCCCAGAAATAAATGGGTATCATAATCATGTAATAAAGTATAATGAATGGGGGTATCATAAAAGTTTTCATGATATAAAAAATTAAAATATACATGCACATTCACAAGGTAAAATAGGAATATATCATGGAAAATGGTGTTAAATTGGGTTGATAACATGTAAGAAGAGTATTTATTAAATTTTAGCTTTAAAACATATTTGGGATGAATTACAGAAATTATTAAAGAGCCTTTAAAATATAATAGTTAATAATATATTTTATAAATCATGGAGTGAAATAATAAGGTTTTTATAATAAAAAGGTGATTTTTATAGAAACAATGGTAGATTAAAATAGATCATAGAGTCTCTTGAATCAATAAATGATTATGGATGTTCCCTAGAAATGATTTTTTTTATTAGAAAGTATTGAAGAGTGAATCACTTAAAAGAGCGTATACCCCCAAAAGAAAATGATTAATAGATCATTATACATGATTTTTGAAATATAAAAAGAAAATATAATATGTACATAAAAATAAAATATGATTTCATTTGGATAAAAAGGAGAGAAAGAATAACCCAAAGGAATAATAGTGGTTCGAAAAAAATCCCTTACGAAAGCTCGACATGGTAACTGGTGTACATAAAAGGGATAATTGATATTGAAAGGGGTATGTAATAATTTATATATCATATTTTAAATATGTTGGAGGTGAGAAAATAAACCCCTTCATTAGGTATTAAAAATAAAAGGGCATAACATAGAGCAGATTCTTGAATAAAAGTGAGAATGATTGGATCCCTTAATTTTAGTCTGATGTTGTTCTCCACATGATATTAATGAACTGAATAATAATAATAGGTACATTAATTAATAATAATATAACCTATTTTACATATAATTTATTTAGTATAACTTTTTTAAGTTCAGTCATGGACTTTTTTATGAGATTATATGTTCATTTGTTTCGGGTCTGTTTGTTTCACGATTAGTTTACTTATACATATGAATGGATAATCATGTAAAATGAGGATGGTTGTTCAGAATTGAAGATATATTTTATTATTGAATGATGATAAGGTTACACAGTCATATATTCCTTTTTGTTAAATGTATTTACATTAAATCATTATATAAAACTTTAGTGATAACCATTTTTGTTTAATTGGAAGGTTTTTTTATCACAATGAAAACATTTTGATTTATAAATAAAAACTATGTATACAAAAGATTACAGAACCATATGTGATACATTATACGTATATTATTTTATGTTGTAACCATAATAATTGTTTCATTGCCTGAATTGAGGACGATAATAGAAATTGAAAACAGATAATCCTTGAATGTGATAAATTAACACATATCGGATAGAGTTTT
The DNA here is from genome assembly GCA_963277665.1 of Viscum album. Taxonomy (NCBI): domain Eukaryota; kingdom Viridiplantae; phylum Streptophyta; class Magnoliopsida; order Santalales; family Viscaceae; genus Viscum; species Viscum album. The sequence continues at coordinate 1,172,522,604 of OY728153.1, read as the reverse complement.
ACTACTAGTATAAAATAAGGGTAAAGGAGAGATGATAACAACGTATTCCATCATCATAAGAACATTAATGTACATGAATGGTAGTGGATTTTACACAAAATTTGGATTAGGAGAGGTAAGGATAGAGAAAAACAATGGAACATGAAGGGAATGTAAAAGAATTGAACATTATAATTTACCTCTTTAATTAATCTTCCTTGAGAGCCTCATAAGGGGAGAGGGTTTAAATTTTTTTGGAGATGAAGGGCTATTGTACAGGTTGGAGAATCTTGGGGAGATAATTGAGCAGAATTTTGGAAGGCACCAGGCTCGATAAGAGTGAAGAGAATACGGGAGTGTGGGTAGTTATTATTTTAGAGGGGATGAGGGGTTTCATTATATTTTTATAAGTAGTTTATTATTTTTTCCATAAGAAAAGAATAGTTATGATTAAATTAGTAAAAATAGAAATTTGGTCATGTGAGTTCAAACCAATGGTCATTTTCATCATCCATGATTAGAGCATGATTCAAAAATTTAGGTTTTAAAACATAACATAAATTAACATATTTTACTATTCATAAAAAATTATTTTATTTCTGGAAAAGGCAAAAAATTCACCCAAACAATTTATTGATGTGTAGAATAAAATAATGAAATAGATTTTTAAAATAAAATTTTTTATATATGAATAATTTTAATTTTAATTAAAATCATAATTTACATGAAAAAATACATATTTTAAAACTATAACTTATTTTATAATACTTTAAAAAATTAAATAATGTATTAAAAAATTATACAAAAACCCAGAGACATAAGATTTTTAATTTTTGGATACATTCTAGTATATGAAAATTTATTTTAAATTAAATAAATAATAATTATTATTTAATTATGAATTACAAAAATAAAAAAAAATTCTTATGGTTATCTTATCACTTATAAGAGGCCTAAATTTTAATAACGCCTTAAAGAGTGAGGTTGCTATTCATTTCAACAATTTACTATTCATGAGGTTCATATTACTAATCAATAGAAAATTATGTTTTTTATTGGACTCCAAACATCTTACTAATCACAACTATGTATGTTAGATTTTTAAAATTTAAATCACATAAGTTAGAATACTATGTTTAAATTAACATAGTACTTAGTAGTTCATTTTTTTGTTATTTAATTTGATTATATAACATAATTATAATAAGGTAATTATTTATATTAAACATTGAGTTATAAATTTCTTCCCCTATATGAAATTTCTCCATCAAATTTTTGTTTTACATTATAATCCATAAATTGGTGTGGGTACTTTTCCTTAATTTCCTCAACAAGGTCTTCAGTATTTCCTTTTGGCATTGAATTAATGTGGAAATGGTTCTTGATTCCCAATGCGACCTGTTGATATTTTATAATTAATTTACTTATTTTCCCAAAATACACTTCAGGGGTCTTGGATTATATTGATGGAAGGATTGAAAAGTCATTGGAAAATTATTATTTATATATAATTTTGAAACACCTTCAAGAACATGTTTTTTAATAAAAAATCACTACTAATTAATCTTTATATATTTCTTAATAGGGTTTTGGTAAATTATTTTTTCTATTTCACAAAAGACAGGAATTTATGATTTAATACTCATATCATTCTAAGAGGTCACTTTCTTTTATAGAATCTAGAAAATCATTTACGGCTACATAATTTTGAAATAAATTGAAGAATTTGAAAATACTATGATGGTACTTCCCACTTATAGCATGGTAAGAATGTTGAGAGTGAAGGATACTACAATAGATTATACTTTTTACATGAATGAATCAGGTGATGTTAGAGGTATTGGAAGCCTCTTAAATTTGATTATATGTAAATTGGATATTTAAAAATCCTTCAAATTCATCTGAGCAAGACTTCTTCATAATAATTACAAGTAACTATTTGGGAAGAGAGAGAAGAGTTGTTTGTGATCTTTCTCCTTCAAAATGTTAACTAATAAAAATATTATAGAATTAGGGGTCTCAAAGAAAAAACTAATAAGCATGAAATAATTAACATTAAACATAAAAGGAGAAAATTTTAATGGAAAATTATATCATAAATTTTGATTCCCTATTTTTCAATCTAAGTTATCAATGATCTTTTTCATAAAATATATTCTGATGGGGTTATTTATTTTTCCACATTAATAATGGTTTGTACTAATATTATGAATTTACCAAATCATTTTCCCCGGGAGTGACAAAAAAAGAGTGAATCATGGACCATTGTTGTGCAACAGTTCCAATTCGTGTCTAGCTTAAATTTGCCTTTTGGAGTAATACCCTTAAATATATCTGTGCCAGATCCTCCTCTACTTATTTGTACCCATACAAGGATTTATTATCTTAATAAAAAACATACTATACACGTACAAAAATTATGTGTGGTTTCTATTATGTAGTCTCATTTCTATGATTGTTAATATATATCCATATTCCAATTCACTAAATTTTACTAAACCATCCTCTCATACCAACTATAGAGAAACTGTACCTTTACACATTTCATTACATGATTTTATCCATTATATGACTTCAAAATACAATCCAATGATGGTGAATTATTATATCTTTGATGACTAGGTATATAAAACAGATAAAATTAAAGATTTTTTTATTTATTATTCATAATGATTTCATAACATCTATTTTTATCTTACATTGGGAAGCTCCCACCTGGCGATTCACTTCTTCCCTCGGTGACGATGGTGGTTTTGGCGCTGACCCCTTCCCCCATCACGGGGGAGGGGGAATCTTTGTTTCCTGATGTTCCCAGGTTCTTTCGGCCGTTCAATAATCCTAATTTCCTTCCTCCTTTTCCCAATGTTTTGATTTTCCCTAAATCTCCGTAGATCCTCGATCAATACCCAAATATCCATATCTTGAACTCAGAGATTTTAGAGACATCAGTGCTTCTGAACCTCACTGTAGTTGCTCATTTCAAGGAATGTCGACTCTCAGTTGATGCTTTTGACAGGTATGTGTTTTGTTCTTGGGATCTACAAGAACAGGCGGTGTTTGGTTTGTTTGAAAACCACCATATCATGATCCTCTTTGAATCAGAGGCAAACCACATTCAGGCATGGTCCAGGGCTCCACAAAGTTTCTATGGGATGAGTATCATTCTCCTTCGATGGACTATCAACCTTCGTATGAAGCGTGATTCTCCGTCAATGGAGGTTTGGGTAAGTTTACCTAAACATCCAATTCCTTTCTAGAATCATACTATTCTTCGGATGATTGGTAATATGGTAGGAAAGTTTCTTTGTTCTGATAATCGTACTACGACTTTGGGTCATCCGGTAAATCCCCGAATCTTGGTTGAATTATATGTGTCTCACCTACCTTTAAATTTTATATAGATTACCATTGGTGAGGAGTAAAGGTGAAAACAAAAGGTGTTTTATGAATACTGGATGGAATTATTCTCCATTTTTAAGCAGTTGGGGCACTCTTCGTTGGTCTGCTAAAGTAGATCTCCCCTGGGAAAGTTGAAATCTAAAAATAATAAGGTGAAGGTTGATGTGGTGAAGAGCCTAGTTTAAGAGGCTTTTAAGATGGTCACTGATAAAGTCAACCATAACTCTGTATCTAAGGTTATGGTGTCCTCAGTGCATCCAATGAATGGTAAAACTCGTTGTGGCGAGAAATCTGGTTCTGTGAGGATATAGGATGATTCAAGGAAAAATAATTTTGGGAAGGAAATGGTGTGGGATCCCGGTCAGGATGACATGAGAATGATGGAAGGAGGGCATGTTTCTATGCTCCCTAACTCTATTGTAGAGGTCCAGTCGCCTATCACCCACCAGGTGACCTATGGAGAGGTCAATGATTCAGAGGCGGCTGGAGGGATGAGGCTGCAGTTGAACCCACTGGTTTCTGATGTCTTCAAAAGGATGAGGCATGATTTGGAGATCACATCTAGCTCCACTTTTATAAATGATACAAATCATAATGAGGAGGACAGATGCTGCAGTTTATTGGAGGTTGTCCTTCCTGTTTATTCTAAGGGTACTAAGGGTTTGGATCCCTTGTCCAGGCCCTTCCTTACTCTTAGCAACCAGTTTACTGACCTCTCGATAGACATGTTGGAGGATGGTACGGTTGGGGATGATGTTACTGGGATGGATGGTGGTGTGAAAACACCGAAGGGTCTATAGGGTATGGGAAAGAAGAATGGGTGAATGGATGTGGAGGAAACTACTACTTAGGAGAGGCGACTCCCCTTGATGTAGAGTAACACTCCATACCAGAGATGCGAGATATACTCTTAGTCTCCTGCTACTATTTTTGGGTTTCGTGATGATGTTGGAAGAGAGAGTTTTAGAAGAGAGCAGGAAAATGAGAGTGTTTCATTCATCCATTCATTCGGTGATGTTGTTCAATGTGGGAATCAGACGATGGCTATAACTGATGGACCATTGTCTTCTTCTCCAAGAAGTAGGCCAAGGAATGATTACTCTTATCTTCCACGGCCGATGCGCACTAGACCGGCTTCTAAACAGAAATGTGAGGTGACATTGGATTTTAGAAAGGGTATTGTGGTCAAGAAATCATCGTCAGAGAAACCCTATCTTGATCTGATTATGATTCGGGTTCAAAGTGCAAGCTATTGGAGGTCTCCGAATTGGAAATCAGATACTGAAGAAGATGGATCTTACATGGGGTGTGTGGATGATTCTGGTTACTATGATGTGTATGTTTCACTTGTTTATCGTTCGGTTGTAAGTTGGGGTACCAGAAAACCTTAAACCGGATTTTTAAAATGGAAAAAAATTATTTGTAGTGCAGTATTTTTATCTTAAATATTTATTAGGTAACCTATGGATAACATGAAAAATGGGGTGAGCTAGAATCATAGTAAGGGAATAAGAATAAGAATAGAGATTTAACACATGGGTTTGAAGTCATGACATAATGAATATAAAAGGCATGAAACATGTGAAATCATGAAATTTAAACATGGGATAAAACAAAAATGGAGTGATAATAATGTGTTTGAGACATTAATCATGACTTTAGAACATGTAAATTCTCATTGCACATAGAGGAGCACTAGTCAAAGTTAACCACCTAGATCATTTCACATAATGTCTCATAAGAATCAACATTTTCCAATTCATTAGATATCTATCTGGGTGCCCCCATATATTCATTTTTATCAATATTCTTTCTATATAAATAAGCATACATTATCAATAATATAAAAACATAAGGGTTCTCATTGAATAAAATGGGTATCATAATCATGTCATAATGCATGATGAATGGGAATATCATATAGGTGTCCATGAAAGAATGTAATTAAATAATAAAAATAAATTCACAAGTTAAAATAGGCATATATCATAATAATTGGTTTTGAATGGAATATCTAACATGTAATAATAGTATTTAATAAATTTTAGCAATAAATCATTTTTATGCAGTTTTAAAGAAAATACTAAAGAGACATTAAAATAGAAATGGAATAATATTTTTCAAAATTCCCAGAGTGATCCAATAATGTTATAATAATAAAATTAGTGGATTAATAAAAATAATTGTGGATTAAAATATATTATATATTTCTCTCGAAATTGAGTTAGAAATCGGGAAATTCTCGAAAAACGTGTTCGCTTATCAGGGAAGTATTGAGGAGAGAATCACATAGAAGAATATATATCCTCGAAAGTGAATTAGTAATGGATCATTATAAATTAGTTAGGATATTTAAATAGAAATTATATGTTTTATATAATCATAAGAAATGATTTTATTTGTGTAAATAAGTGAGTAAGAATAACCCAAAGGAATAAGGGAGGTTCGGGTTGAAGCACTTACGAAACCTCAACATGGTAACATGTGTACTTAGCAGGGATTAATGAGGGACAAAGGGGTATATAATAATATATATATCTTTAGTTCAGAATGGGGGAGGTGTGAAAGGATAACACATCATTGGGTATTAAAAATAAAAGGGCATAACATAGAGGAGATTCATGAATAAAAGTGACAATGAAAGGATCCCTTACATTAATTACGATGGTGTTCTTTACTTGATTTTAATGACATGAATAATAAAATTAGGTTCATTAATTAACAATTTTATAACATATTTTAAATATATTGGATTTATTATATCCTTTTGAAGTTCATTCATGGCCTTTTTGATGGCTTAATATGTTCAATTTTGTTGTTTGGGTCCATTTGTTTCATGATCAGTTTACTTATAAACATGAATGGATAATAATTTAAAATGTAGATGGTTGTACAAATTTGAATTTATATTTTATTATAAAACATTTATAAGGTTACATGTTAATAAATTTTATTTTTTTATATGGAGTGATGTTGAATCATTATATAAATCTTAGGTGATAACCTTTTGGGTTAACTAGCGGGTTTTTATCACAACAAAAACCTTTAGATTTATAAATCAAAACCATGTGTACAAAATATTATCGAAAAATAGGTGATACATTATACATATCATATAGTCTGGTCGAACCATAATAATGGTTTCATTACCTGAATTAAAAATAGTAATATAGTTTAAAAACACATCGACCTTGAATGTGGTAAATTAACACATCTCATATGGTGTTTTTATACTAGTATAAAATATGGGTAAATAAGAGATGATAATAACTTATTCCATAATCATAACAACATTACCATAAATGAATTGTGCTACAATTGTCAAAAAAATTATGGGGACAGATAATGACAAAAAAAGGAATAGAAAAAGATAGTAAATGAAATGCAAAGTGGAATTTGCCTCCTTAATTAATCTTCTTTGAGAGCCTCTTAAAGGGCGAGGATTTGGTCTGTTGTGTATACAAAGGGTTTTTTACATATCATTGGAAAATATTTGAGCTGAATTTCAGAAGGCACTATGCTTGATAGGATTTAAGAGAAAAGGGGAGTGTGGGTAGCTTTTATTGTAGAGAGAAGGAGAGTTTTCTTAATATTTTAATCTGTGGTTTATTATTTTTTCATAAATCCAAAAATATTGATGATTTCATGACAAAAAAATATTAATATTTGCATGTGATTTCTAAACAATGTCCATTTACATCATCCATGTCTCAAGCATAATTCAGAAATTTATGTTTTAGAACAGAACATAAATTATCGTATTTCATTATTCAAAAAAAATCAAGTATTTCGGAAAAAACACCAAGAAAATTAACCCTACCCATTTTTCGATGTGCAGAATACGTAAATGAAATTTATTTTTTAAATTTTTTTTCCTAAATATGATTAATTGTAATTTTAATTAAAATCATAATTTTCATGAAAAATTCATATTTTAAAACTATAACTGAATTTAAAATGTTTTCAAAAATTACATAATGTATTCTAAAATTGTTTAAAATTCATAGAATATATGATTGTAATTTTTTTTGAAACTTTTTAGGAAATTAAAATTTCTTTTAAATTAATTAATTAATTGTAATTATTTTTTATGACTTACAAAACTTCCAATACTTTTATTAAGGTCATATTATAATGTATAAGATGATTATATTTTATTATTACATTAAAGAAGAAGGTTACTATTATTTTGGATGATATACTATTTATAAGGTTCATATTACTTATCCATAAAAAATATTTTTTTCTTAATGGAAATAAGACATTTTACTAATCACAACTGTGTATGTCAAATCGTTGATATTCAAATCACATACATGACAAAATTTTGTTTAAAGGTCACATAGTATACAGTAGTTCATTGTGATGTCATTTCATGCGATTATATGACATTATTATAAGAAGGGAATTTCTTTTGATTAGATATTGGGACATTACATTATTCCAATTTATAAAATGTCTCCCTAAAAATTTGGTTTTACATTCCAAGCCATAAATAGGTGCGTGTACTTTTCCATTATTTCCTCTATGAGGTCTTCAGTCTATCCATTTTGCATTTCCTTAAAGTGTAATGAGTTCTTGATTCAAAATGGTACCTCAAGATATTTTCAAAATTACCTAATTATATTCCCCAGGAAAACCTCAATGTCATGGATTATATCCATGGAATAATAGATATGTCATTAGAAAATTATTTATTATTTATAATTTTGAAACACCTTTAGGAACATGTTTTTTTATAAAAATTCCTTATTAATTAAACATTATATATTTCAAAATACGGTTTTGATAAATTAGTTTTGGTATTTCCCCATATAATGAAATTTTTTATTTCATACATTGAGGATACTCAGAGGTCAAACTCTTTAAGAGCATCTAGAAAATCATTTAGAGCTTCATCATTTTGAAATAAATAGAGTAATTTGAAAAGACCCTTATGGTACATCCCATGTTAAGCATGGTAAGAATGTTGAGATCAAAAGATTCTACAATATATGGTACTTGTTCCTTGAATGAATCGAGTGACGCTATAGGTATTTAATGCCTCTTAAAGATGATTCTATGTACCATGTATATTTGAAAATGTTTTAAAATCATCTGAGCAAGACTTCATGATAATCAGTACAAATAGTACTTTTTTTAGAGAGAGAAGAGTTTGTGATCTTTCTCCTTTGAAATTTTAAAAAATAAAAAGAAAATAAAATTATGGGTATTAAATAAATAACTAATAGGCATGAAAAAATTAACATTAAATATAAAATGATAAATGTTTAAAGTAATTTTATATCCTAACTAGTGATTCACTATGCTTTAATCTATGTTTTCAATGATCAATTTTATAATATATATTTTTATGGGGTTTTTATTTTTTCTCCATAATAATGGGTTGTACTAAGATAATGAATTAATAAAGAATGTCCCCATGGAGTGTCAACCAAATAGTGCAACATGGCATGTTGTCGTCCACCAGTCCATGTTCAAGTCTAGCTCAAAGTGGTGTTTTTGAGTTTTACCCCTAGATACAACTGTGCCACATCCACCTTTATATATTTCTATCCATACAAGGATGTATTTTCTTGATAAACCACTTACTCTATTCATAAAAAAATTTAGGGGTGGTTTCATATACATAGTCTCATTACTATGGTTCTCATTAAAGATCCATATTCCCAATCTCTAAAAAATTCTAGACCATCCTCTAATACCAACTATAGTTACCCTAGTCTTTACACATAACTTTACATGATTTAATTCATAATTTGACATCGTAATACATTCCAAGGAACATTAACTCTAGTGTCTTTGAAGACATGGTATATAAAACATAAAACATTAATCAATTTTTATTTAATCTTCATAATGAGATCCAAACATCTATTATTCTATTACATCTTCATTAAGTAACATATGGATAACATGAACAAAGTGTGGAGCTAAAAATCATAGTAAGGGAATAAAAATAGGAATAGTGGTTTATCACATGGTTTAGAAGGCGTGGAATAATGAAAATAAAAGGCATGGAACATCTGAAAAAATTGCCAATAAACATGGAAGAATATAGAAATAAAGTTATAATAATGTGGTCGCAACATAAAACATGACATTATAATAATTCAAGTCTCATTTCATATAGAGTATCAAAATTCATTGTTAACCACCAAGACCGTTTCACATAATAGCCCGAGTTAAGGATAACAACCAAGATCGTTTCCCATAACATCTCATGAGATTGAAAATTACCCAATGCATTGGTTGTGTAATATGGGTGAACCAATATTATAATATTTATAAATATTCTTCCCATATAAATAATCAAACATTTTCAGTCATTCTAAACATAAGGGTACTCATGGAAAGAAATGGTTATCATAATCATGTCATAAAGCATAATGAATGGGCATATCATACAAGTGTAAATGAACAAAATGAATTAAAACATACATTTTCATTAACATGGTAAAATAGTAATATAACATATTATGTGGTTCCAAATGGAATTGATAACATGTAAGAAGAGCATTTAAGAAGTTTTAGCATCAAAACATTTTTATGCAGTTTTAAGGAAAATACTATAGAGTCTTCAAATTTGAAATGGAATAATATTTTAGAAAATAATAGGAGTGAAACAATAATTCTATGATCATAAAAATATTGGTTTTATAAAAACTATGGGGGATTAATGTATATTATATAGTGATATTGAAATTGAGTAATAATTCGGGAAACTCCAGTAAAACATGTTCACTTATCGGGAAGTATTTATGAGTGAATCACTTAAAAGAATATATATCCTTGAAATAGAATGATTAATAGATCTGGATAAATTACTCAGGAAATATAAATGGAATTTATATGTTTTATATAAACATAATATAATATTTTATTTGGGTGTAAAAGATAGCAAGAAGAACTTGAATGAATAATAGAGGTTTCAGGTATAATCCCTTTCAAAACATCGACATGATAATGGGTGTACATAAGAGAGATTAATGATATATGAAGTGGTATTTCATCATTTAAATATCATTAGGGTAGTATTTTGGAGGTTTTAAAACATATTCTATCATTATGTATTAAAAATAAGATGGCATACATAGAGGATATTCTGGAATAAAAGTGAAAAAGAGAGGATCCATCACCTCAAGTCAGATGGGGTTATACACATGATATTGATGACCTGAATATTAGATTAGATTTACTAATTAATATTTTTATAACCAATATGACATTTAATTCAGTTATTATATATTATTTTTTTCATTAATGGCCTTTTTGATGGGTTAAGTGGTTCAATTTTCCTGTTTGGGACTGTTTTTTTCATGATTCTTTTACTTATATACATGAAATGGTAATAATTTAGAATATAGATGGTTTTCCATAATCGGGGTTGTAATTTTTAATTAATAATATATATGGCTACATGGTTTTAAATTTAATTTGGTTACTTGGGGTGAAGTTGAATCATTATATAAAACAATAGAGAAAACTGTTTGGTTTAATTTTATGTTTTTTTTTCACAATAAACACATTTTGATTTATAAATCAAAACCATGAGTGAAATATATTCCATAACCATTGATAAGAAATTATACATATATTATATTCTTGTAAAACTATAAAATATATTTATGTCTAGAATTGAAGATAGTCATAGAAATTGAAAACCCATTACACTAGAATGTCATACATAAAAACATATCAGATGGTGTGTGTACTACTAGTATAAAAGAAGGGTAAAATAGTGACAACAATAACATATTCCATAATCATAAAAACATAATAGTACATTTATGGTACTATAGATTTCATAACATTTAGATCCAAAGAGGTAATTGTTTAAAAGAATACATTGAACCTGAAAATAAATTAAAATAATTGAAAAGATGAATTTTAGTTCTTAATTAATATTCTTTTAAAACTTCATAAGAGGAGTGTATTTTCCCTTTTGAATAGACCATGGGCTTCTGGACATGTGGGAGGATCATTGGGAGTGATTTTAGTAGAAATTTGGCAAGGCACAAGGCTAGATATGAATGAAGTGAAGAGGGGAGTGTGTGTCGTTTATATAGTGGAGGGGAGGAGTGTTTTATTTATATTATAATAATTAATTAATTTTATCCCATAAGATTCAAAATAGTTGTTATTAAATGAAAAAATATAGTAATATGTGAATGTGAGTTAAAAACAATGGCCATTTATATCTTCCATGACTTAATCATGATGCAGAAATTAAGATTTCAACACTTATCATAAAGTATCTTATATTATGATTCATCAAAATATCAATTATTTCACTAAAACACAAAAAAATTTTATCCCAATCAATTTTTTAACATATATAATAAAATAATGAAATCCATTTTTTAAAAATAATTATCCTAAAATAATTAAATTAATATTTAAATCAAAACCATAATAAATATGAAAAAATATAGATTTTATAACTGTAATATATTTTATAATTATTTTAAAAATTACATAAGGTCTTATAAAATAATCTTAAATATAGAAGACAGAAAATTGAAATTTTCTGTGCAAGGTTTAGTAAAAAAAATTCAATTTAAAATATTTAATTAATTTTTATTAACTATTTATTAAATACAAAAATACAAATAATTTTAGAATCCTCCTATTTTAACTTATAAAATTATTAAATATTATTTATAAATTCAAGGGTGATTTTAAAATTATTTTGTAAACTTTATTATTCATAAATTTCATATTACTATTCACTAAAATTTTTGTCTTGTTGGACTCCAAGCATCTTACTGATTGCAACTGTGTATGTCAGATTCTCGACATTAAAATCACAGAAGTGACAAAAATATGGGTAAAGGGCCTATAGTACATGGTAGTTCATTATGTTGTGATTTCATGTGATTATATGACATCAAAATACAAACCAATGATTGTGAAATATTGTATCTTTGATGACTAGGTATATAAATCAGAAAACATTAAAGATTTCATTATTTAATATTCATAATGATTTCATAACATCTATTTTTATCTTACATTGGGATGCTCCAACCTGGCGATTCGCTTCTTCCCTTGGTGACGATGGTGGCTTCAGCGCTGACCCCTTCCCCTATCACGGGGGAGGGGGAATCTTTGTTTCTTGAGGTTCCCAGGTTCTTTTGGCCATTCTACAATCATTATTTACTTCCTCCTTTTCCCAATGTTTTTATTTTCCCTAAATCTTCAGAGCTCCTCGATGGATACCCAAATCTCCATATCTCGAACTCAGAGTTGTCGGAATCATCGGCGCTTCTGAACCTCACTCTGGTTGCTTGTTTCAAGAAAAGGAGACCCTCAGTTGATACTTTTGACGGGTATGTGTTTTGTTCTTGGGATCATCAAGAACGGGCGATTGTTGGTTTGCTTGACAACCACTAGATCATGATCTGCTTTGAATTGGAGGCAAACCTCATTCAGGCATGGTCCAGGTCTCCGCAAAGTTTTAATGGGATGAGTTTCATTCTCCCTCGATGGACCATCAACCTTTATATGAATCGTGATTCTCTGTCAATCGATGTTTGGGTAAGTTTACCTAAACATACAATTCCTTTATAGAATCATACTATTCTTCGAATGATTGGTAATATGGTAGGAAGGTTTCTTTGTTCTGATAATCGTACTGCGGTTCTGTGTCATCCAGTTAATCCCTGGATCTTGGTTGAATTAGATGTGTCTCACCTGCCCTTTACTTTTTTGTGTATTACCATTGGTGAGGAGTATAGGTGAAAACAAAAGGTGGTTTATGAAAACTTGATGGAATTTTTCTTTATTTATAAGCGGTTGGGGCAGTCTTCGTTTGACTTCTGAAGGAGAGCTCCCCTGGGAAAGTTGAAATCTAAAAATAAGAAGGTGAAGGATTATTTTATAAAGAGACTAGTTCAAGGAGCTATGAAGATGGTCACTGATAAAGTCACCCATACCTCTGTATCTAAGGTTATGGTTTCCTTCTTGCATCCAATGAATGGTGACACTCGGTGTGGCAAGCATTCTAGTTCTGTGATGATATAGGATGATTCAAGCAACAAGAATTTTGGGAAGGAAATGGTGTGGGATCCCGGTCAGGATGACTTGGGATTGATGGAATGAGGGAATGTTTCTATGATCCCTAACTCTGTTGTGGAGGTCCTGTCACCTAGCGCCCAGAAAGTTACCTATAGAGACGTCAATGATTCAGAGGCTGCTAGAGGGATGAGGCTGCAATTGAACCTGTTTGTTTCTCATGTCTTCAAAAGGACGAGGCATGATTGGGAGATCACAGCTAGATCCACTGTTAGAGAAGTTACAAATCATAATGAGGAGGACAGATGCTGTAGTTTATTGGAGGTGGTCATTAATGTTTGTGCTAAGGGTACTAAGGGTTTGGATCCCTTGGACATGCCCTTCCTTACTCTTAGCAATCGGTTTAATGACCTCTTAAAAGACATGTTGGAGGATGGAACGGTTGAGGATGATGTTACTGGGATGGATAGTGGTGTGAAAACACCAGAGGGTATATAGGGTATGGGAATGAATAAAGGGTGAATGGACGTGGAGAAAGCTACTACTGAGGAGAGGCCGCTCCCCTTGATGGAGAGTATCACTCCATACCAGAGATGCAGGATCACCTCTTACTCTCCTTCTACTATTTTGGGGGTGCGAGATGATATTGGAAGGGAGAGTTCTGGAAGAGAGAAGGAAAATGAGAGTGTCCCATTTGTCCATTCATTCAGTGATGTTGTTCAAAGTGGGAATCATATGATGGATATAACTGATGGAACCTTGTCCGCTTCTCCAAGAAGAAGGTCGAGAGATGATTACTCTTATCTCTAACGGTCGATGCAGACTAGACCGACTTCAAAACAGAACTGTGAGGTGACTTTGGATTTTAAAAATGGTAGTGTGGTCATGAATTCATCCCCAGAGCAACCCTATCTTGATCTGATTAGGATTCGGGTTATAAGTGAAATCTATTGGAGGTCTCCTGATTGGAAATCAGATACTGAAGAAGATGGATCTTACATGGGGTGTGGCGATGAGTTTGGTTACTATGATGTATAAGTTTCACTTGTTTATGGTTTAGTTGTATGTTGGGGTATAGGAAAACCTTAAACTGGCTTTTTAAAATGGAAAAAAATTATTTGTAGTCAAGTATTTTTATCTTATATCTTCATTAGGTAATCTATGGATAAAATGAACAAAGGGGTGATCTAAAAATCATAGTAAGGGAATAATCATAAGAATAGAGCTTTAGCACATGGGTTTGAAGGCATGACATAATTAAAATAAAAGGCTTGGAACAAGTGAAATCATGACATATAAACATGGGATCAAATAGAAATGGAGTGAAAATAATGTGTTTGAGACATTAAACATGAAATTAGCACATGTAAATGCTCATTGCACATAGAGGAGAACTAGTAAAAGTTAACTGCATAGATCGTTTCACATAATGTCTCATAAGAATTAACATTAGCCAATTCATTGGATATCGATCTAGGTACCCCCATATATTCATTTTTATCAATATTCTTTCCATATAAATAATCATACATTATCAATAATACAAAAACATAAGGGTGTCATTGAATGAAATGGGTATCATAATCAAGTCATAATGCATGATGAATGGTCATATCATATAGGTTTTCATGAAATAATGTAATTAAATAATAAAAATACATTTAGAAGTTAAAATAGGCATATATCACAGTAATTTTTTTTGAATGGTATATCTAACATGTAATAAGAGTATTTGATAAATTTTAGCAATAAAGCATTTTTAAGTAGTTTTAAAGAAAATACTAAAGAGACGTTAAAATAGAAATGGAATAATAATCTAAAAAATTCCCTGAGTGAACCAATAATGTTATAATAATAAAATGAGTGGATTAATAAAAATAATGGTGGATTAAAATAGATTATAGAGTGCTCTTGAAATTCAGTTAGAAATCGAGAAATACCTAGAAAACGTGTTCGCTTATCAGGAAGTATTGAGGAGAGAATCACTTAGAAGAATATATATCATCGAAAGAGAATTTGTAATGGATATTTATACATTAGTTAGGAAATTCAAATAGAAATTATATGATTCACATAAACAGAAGATATGATTTCATTTTGGTAAAAAGTGAGTAAGAATAACCCAAAGGAATAATGGAGGATCAGGTAGAATCCCTTACGGAACCTCGACATGGTAACATGTGTACATAGGAGGTATTATTGAGGTAAAAATAGGTATATACTAATTTACCTATCATTATTTCAGTATGGGGGAGGTGTGAAAAGATAACACATCATTAGGTATTAAAAATAAAACGGCATAACCTAGAGGAGATTATTGAATAAAAGTGAGAATGAAAGGATCCCTTACATTATGTCCGATGGTGTTCTCTAATTGATATTAATGACATGAATAATAAAATTAGGTTTATTAATTAACAATTATATAACCTCTTTTAAATATAATGGATTTAATATAACCTTTTTAAGTTCATTCATGGCCTTTTTGATGGGTTAATATGTTCAATTTTGTTGTTTGGGTCCATATGTTTCATGATCAGTTTAATTATAAACATGAATGGATAATCATGTAAAATGAATATGGTTGTACAAAATTGAAGTTATCTTTTATTATTAAACATTTATAGGGTTACATGGTAATAAATGTTATTTGTTTATATGGAGTGATGTTGAATCATTATATTAATCTTAAGTGATAACCTTTTAGGTTAATTGGAGAGTTTTTATCACAACAGAAACCTTTAGATTTATAATTCCCAACTACGTGTACAAAATATTATAGAACAATAGGTGATACATTATACATATATTATATTCTTGTAGAACCATAATAATGGTTTCATGACCTGAATTTAAAATAGTAATATAGTTTAAAAACCCATCGACCTTGAATGTGGTAAATTAACAAATCTCGGATGATGTTTTGATACTAGTATAAAAGAATGGTAAATAATAGATTATAATAAATTATTCCATAATCATAACAACATTAAAATAAATGAATTGTTTTATAATTTTCATGGAATTTTATCGGGGTAGATAATTACAGAAAAAAAGAATAGAAAAAGATTGTTAAAGAAATGAAAAGGGGAATTTGCCTCCTTAATTAATCTTCTATGAGAGCCCCTTAAAGGGAGAGGATTTGGTCTGTTGTGGAGACAACGGTTATTGGAAGTGGTGGAGAATCTTGGGAAAATAATTGAGCATAATTTCAGAAGGCACTAGGATTGATAGGAGTGGAGAGAAAAGGGGAGTGTGTGTAGCTTTTATTGTGGAGAGGAGGAGAGTTTTCTTCATATTTTAATTAGTAGTTTATTATTTGTTCATAAATCCAAAAATATTGATGATTTAATGACAAAAAATAGTAATATTTTTATGTTATTTCTAAACAATTTCCATTTACATCATCCATGACTCAAGCAGAAGTCATAAATTCATGTTTTAGAGCATAACGTAAATTATCATATTTTACTATTCATAAAAAATTCAAGTATTTCAGAAAAACATCAAGAAAAATAACCCTACCCATTTTTCGATGTGTATAATACAAAAATGAAATTTATTTTTCAACTATAATTGTCTAAATATTATTAATTTAAATTTTAATTAAAATCATAATTTTCATGAAGAATGCATATTTTAAAACTATAACTGATTTTAAAATGTTTTCAAAAATTACATAATGTATTCTAAGATTGTCTAAAATGCATAAGATATAAGATTATAATTTTTTTGGAAACTTTTTAGGTAATGAAAATTTATTTTAAAATAATTAAATAATTGTAATTTTTTTATGACTTACAAAACTGCCAATACTTTTCTTATGGTCGTATTATAACTTATAAGATGATTATATTTTATTAATACATTAAATAAGAAGGTTAATATTATTTTGGATGATATACTATTTATAAGGTTCATATTAATAATCCATAAAAAAAATTTCTTAATGGAAAAAATACAATTTAGTAATCACAACTGTGTATGTCAGATCTTTGAAATTCAAATCACATATGTGACAAAATTATGTTTAAAGGTCACATAGTACATAGTAGTTCATTGTGTTGTAATTACATGCGATTATTTGACTTAATTATAATAAATGAATTTCTTTTGATTAAACTTTGGGACATTACATTATTCTGATTTATGAAATGTCTCCCTCAAAATTTGTTTTTACATTCCAAGCTATAAATAGGTGTGGTAACTTTTCCATTATTTCTTCTATGAGGTCTTCAGTCTTTCCATTTTTCATTTCCTTAAAGTGAAAAGGATTCTAGATTCAAAATGGTACCTCAAGATATTTTCAAAATTATCTACTTATATTACCCATGAAAACCTCATTTTCATGGACTATATCGATGGAATAATTGATATGTCATTATAAAATTATTTCTTATATTTAATTTTGAAACACCTTTAGGAACATGTTTTTTTATAAAAAAATCTTATTAATTAAAAAATATATTTTTCAAAATAGGGTCTTGATAAATTAATTTTGGTATTTCCCCATATAATTAAAATTTTTATTTCATACTTTTAGGCTACTCAGAGGACACACTCATTTAGATCATCTAGAAAATCATTTAGAGCTTCATCGTTTTGAAATAAATAGAAGAATTTGAAAAGACCCTTATGGTACCTCCCATTTTTAGCATGGTATGTATGTTGAGATCAAAAGATTATAAAATATATGGTAATTTTTCCATGAATGAATCGAGCAATGCTTTGGGTATTTCATGCCTCTAAAAGTTGATTCTATGTAACATGTATATTTGAAAAAGTTTTAAAATCATCTGAGCAAGACTTCAGGATAAATATTACAGATAGTTCTTTGTTAAGAGAGGGAAGAGTTTGTGATCTTTCTCCAACGAAATTTTAAAAATAAAAAGAAAATAAAATTATGGGTCTTGAATAAATAACTAATAAGCATGTAAAAATTAACATTAAATATAAAAGGATAAATGTTTAAAGGTATTGTATATCCTATGTAGTGATTCACTATGTTTCAATCTATGTTTTCAATGATCAATTTTATAACATATATTTTTATGGGGTTTTTATTTTTTCCCCTTAATAATGGTTTGTACTTAGATGATGAATTAATAAAGAATGACCCCATAGAGTGTCAAACAAATAGTACATCATAGCCTGTTATCATCCACCAATACCTTTTCAAGTCTAGCTCAAAGCGGTGTTTTTGAGTTTTACCCCTAGATACAACTGTTCCAGATCCACCTTTATGTATTTCTATCCATACAAGGATGTATTTTCTTGATAAACCACTTAGTCTATTCTTAAAAATATGTATGGGTGGTTTCATATATACAGTCTCATTACTATAGTTCTTATTAAATATCCCTATTCCCAATCTCCAAAAAATGCTATACCATCCTCTAATACCAACTATAGGGACCCTAGACTTTTACACATAACATTACATGATTTAATGCATAATATGACATTGCAATACATTCCATGGATCGTTAACTCTAGTGTCTTTGATGACATGGTATATAAAACAGAAAACATTAATCATTTTTTATTTAATCTTCATAATGAGTTCCTAACTTATATTTTTCTATTA
This sequence comes from Viscum album, assembly GCA_963277665.1. Lineage (NCBI taxonomy): Eukaryota > Viridiplantae > Streptophyta > Magnoliopsida > Santalales > Viscaceae > Viscum > Viscum album. Next base: position 1,172,503,622 of record OY728153.1, on the reverse strand, counting down.
CATCTTCATTATGTAACATATGGATAACATGATCAAAGTGTGGAGCTAAAAATCACAGTGTGGGAATAAAAATAAGAATAGGGCTTTATCACATGGGTTAGAAGGCGTGGCATAATGAAAATAAAAGGTATGGAACACGTGAAATAATTTCTAATAAACATGGAATAATATAGAAATAAAGTTATAATAACGAGGTCACAACATAAAACGTGACATTAAAATAATTCAAAGCTCATTTCACATAGAGTATCACAAGTCAATGTAAGCCACCAAGACCATTTCACATAATAGCACAAGTTAAGGATAACCACCAAGATCGTTGCCCATAACATCTCATGAGACTGGACATTACCCAATGCATTGGTTTTGAAATATGGGTGAACCCATATTATAATATTCATAAATATTCATTCCATATAAATAATCATACATTTTCAATCATACTTAAACATAAGGGTACTCATGGAAAGAAATGGTTATCATAATCATGTCATAAAGCATAATGAATGGGCGTATCATACAAGTGTAAATGAACTAATGGAATAAAAAAATACATTTCAATTATCAAGGCAAAATAGTTATATATCATATTTTGTTTCAAATGGAATTTATAACATTTAAGAAGAGAATTTAAGAAATTTTAGCATCAAAACATTTTTATGCAGTTTTAAGGAAAATACTATAGAGTCTTCAAAATTGAAAGGGAATAATATTTTATAAAATACTAGGAGTGAAACTATAATTTTATCATAATAAAAATTTTTGTTTTAGAAAAATTATGGTGGATTAAAATATATTATATAATGATCTTGAAATTGAGTAATAATTCGGGAAATTCAATTAAAACATGTTCACTTATCGGGAAGTATTGATGAGGGAATCACTTAAAAGAATATATATGCTTTATATAGAATGATCAATAGATCTTGATAAATTACTCAAGAAATATAAATTGAATTTATTTTTTTGATATAAACATAATATAATATTTTATTTGGGAAAAAAAGATTGTAAGAATAACTTGAATGAATAATAGAGGTTTTGGGTTGAATCCCTTTAAAAACATCGACATGCTAATGGGTGTACATATGAGAGAGTAATGATATATGAAGTGGTATTTAATAATTTAAATATCATTATGGTAGTATTTGGGAGGTTTTAAAACATATTCCATCATTATATATTAATGATAAAAGGGTATAACATAGACGATATTCTGGAATAAAAGTGAAAAAGAGAGGATCCATAACCTCAAGTCAGATGGTGTTCTACACATTATATTGATGTCCTAAAAATTATATTATATTTAATAATTAATATTTGTATAACCATTATTATATTTAATTCATTTATTATAGCTTTTATTGTTGATTCATAGCCTTTTTGATGGGTTAAGTGGTTCAATTTTGTTGTTTGAGACTGTTTATTTCATGATTTGTTTACTTATATACACGAAAGGATAACAATTTAGAATTTAGATGGTTTTCCATAATTGGGGTTGTAATTTTAAATTGATAATATAAATGGTTACATGGTTGTAAATTTAATTTGGTTACTTGGGGTGAAGTTGAATCATTATATAAAACAATAGTGAAAACCTTTTGGTTTAATTTGATGTTTTTTTATCACAATAACTACATTTTGATTTATAAATCAAAACTATGAGTACAATTTATTCCATAACCATTGATAATAAATTCTACATATATTATATTCTTGTATAACTATAAAATATATTTATGTCTATAATTGAAGATATTCTTAGAAATTGAAAACCCATTACACTGGAATGTCATAAATAAAAACATATCAGATGGCGTGTGTACTAATAGTATAAAATAAGGGTAAAAGAGTGACAATAATAACATATATCATAATTATAAAAACATAATAGTACATTTATGGGAAAATATATTTCATAACATTTAGATCCAGAGAGGTAATTGTATAAAAGAATATATAGAACCTAAAAATAAATTAAAATAATTGAAAACATGAATTTATATTCTGAATTAATCTTACTTAAAAACCTCTTAAGAGGAGAGTATATGGTCTTTTGAGGGGACCATGTGCTTCTAGACATGAGGGATGATCTTTGGGAGTGATTTGAGTAGAATTTTGGCAAGGCACAAGGCTTGATTTGAGTGAAGTGAAGAGGGGAGTGTATGTGGTTTATATAGTGGAGGGGAGGAGGGTTTTATTTATATTATAATAATTAATTAAATTTTTCACATAAGACGCAAATTAGTGGTTATTAAATGAAAAATGATAGTAATATGTGAATGTGAGTTAAAAATGGCCATTTATATCTTCCATGACTTAATCATGATGAAGAAATATTGGTTTTAGCACTTATCCTAAGTTATCGTATATTATTATTCATCAAAAAATCATGTATTTCACTAAAACACAAAAAAATTATCCCAATACATTTCCCAACATATATAATAAAATAATAAAATCCATTTTTTTAAAAAAATTATACAAATATAATTAATTTAATATTTAAATTAAAATCATAATAAAAATGAAAAAATATATATTTTATAACTATAATAGATTTTATAATGCTTTCAAAAATTTCATAAGGTCTTATAAAATTATCTTAAAAATTTAAGAAAAAAATTGTTATTTTTTGAACATGGTTTAGAAAAAAACATTTCCATTTAAATTATGTATTTAATTTTTATTAATTATTTATGACTTACAAAAATACCAATACTTTAAGAATGGTCATATTTTATCTTATAAAATTCTTAAATATTATTTATAAATTCAAGGGTGATGTTAAAATTATTTTGTAAAATTTATTATTCATAAATTTCATATTACTATTCACAAAAAAAAATTCTTTTTGGACTCGAAACATCTTATTGATTGCAACCGTCAATGTCAAATTCTCGACATTCAAATCACAGAAGTGAAAACAATATGGGTAAAGGTCCCATAGTACATTGTAGTTCATTATGTTGTGATTTTATGTGATTATATGACATAATTATAATAAGGGAATTTCAATTTATTCAATATTGGGTCGTTAGATCATGTGGAATTTACATGATGTGGTCAAAAAATAATTTTTTATTTTATTAAAATCCTCGAATGCAATATTGGGCTATGCAAGGTCATTTCCCAAGGAGAGTGTGTGGGAAAAGTCTTCACATTCACAGTCACATATGTATCATTTTAATTTTGTTTGGAATTAAAAATAAATATTTTATTTTGGTTTTATATTTTGATGAATAATAGAATGCAGTAAAATTAAATTCTAAGTGTGGAAAGGGTCAGTCTAGGATTAGAACACTAATAAAATTTACTGTCTACGATTGATGTTTTATTGAAATATTTTACAAAAATTATATACCATTCATTGATCACCATGATATTTTTTTGTTTTCAAGATACTATTAAATTTTTAACAACTCATCAACATAAATAATTACCTGTCCTTCGTTGATTTTATTGATGAATACTCCATAATCAGAAATAATCCATAACACTCAATCCAACTATATCATGTTTTTTTAATGCCTTGAATCCCTCCATTTATGAATATATGTAGAGGACTGTGATAAAGGAGAAATAATAAAAAGATAATAGATTAAAATATTAGGAATGGTTAGGGAAGGTTAGTATTTTCCTCACTAATATAAGAACATCCTTACTATATCAGAAATGTTTTCTAAAAAATAGTAATTTCAAAAAAGACGGTTTAGTCATGCATTGAAATATATTTTAAAATGATATTTTATAATTATTATAAAATATATTGGATACAATAAAAATAATTTTTAAATATTCTTATCATATTTATCTTATGGTTTACTTGTAGTATTTTTCTAAAAAGTTTCATTTGAAAATTGCATTTTCATGTCAAAAAAATTAAAAATTAAATTATATATTAATTTTTTAGAAGTAAAAATATTAAAATAATATTATAATGAATAAAATTTAGTAATTGGAAAAAATTTCATTCTTTATTTTGATTATATATACATCAATACATGTGAAAATTTCCATCTTGAAGACTCACTTGTCCATTTAATCTGTGGGTTTTATTCGATATTTTTTTCCACTATTTTATTTGAATTTGGTAAAATGGAATCCATATTATAAATAATAATAATAATTATTTTCTAATAAGGTCACCATAATATTTGACCATAATGAATAGTGACAAAAGTAATTACTAATTTCTAAGGTTGAGGGAAAAATGGGTTTACTCTTGTGTTAAACTAAAAAAATAAGGATTTAATTGATCAAAAAACAATACGAAAATATATATAATATGTATATTTAGAAATTTTAATTTCAGAGGCTGAAGAACAATCAACTTTGTACTTTTATAATTTTTTGAAAAACATGGTTACACCATTTTCCTTTCAAAATTACAAATACGCCTCTCATGTCAATTAAGTAAATGCCACCACCTCTCCTTTCTCCTTTACATCAAAACATCTATTTGATTATTACTAGAAAATTTAAAATAAACTACCAAAGGTTATCGCAAAATTTTATAATCCATTGTACATTTACATTTCAATTTTATTAATATTGTAGTTATAATACTAAATAGGTCGTTTGAGAAGAGGTTAATTTTTGATCTATAAACATTTAATTTATTTCATATTCCTACTCCTTAAAATATTTTTATTATATTACTATATGTTAACACCATTATCTACCATATACAAATATTTTATTATGTTATGGATATGACCAATATCCATTACCTCTTCCCTCAAATGGGAGATTATAATGTATCTCTTGTGTACGATGAACAACCACATCACGAACATATCTGAAACGTTTCCCAACAATACCTCACACAATTGCGAATGATAGAGAATATATAGTATATATCCAAAAATATATAGCATAATTATTGTTGGATCGAATATGTAGATGTATATTTATATTAGATGGAACAATACAAGAAGGGGGTGAATTGTTGGTTTAAAAACATTGTGTTTAAACCCTTAAGAAATTAGATTAAATAATCTTAAACTAATACAATTCACAACAAAAACAAACAACCACAATTGTGTTGAATATAAAGGTATGGTGTGATGTAATACTATTAGAAAAGTAATGTAATTTTATTCATGATGAATACAATAATCATGGTAATACAAGTTTGAGATATTCTACCATAAATTATATAGAATCTATTAATTCAATATGTAATAGAATAGTTGTAATTGAAACAATTACAATTGAAAGTGTAATAAAGAAAGGAAACAATACAAATTCCTTTCTAATACAATCAGCAGCGGAAATGTAAAAGTGATACAATTATTTTGACCCAACGAGAAGGGTTATCCTTTCACCTAGGATAATAGGTCTATCTTACCACCGCCTTGGTAATCCCTCAATACGATGATTAGTATGTTTGTCTGCCTATCCCCGAGAAGCCCTCGATTAGTGGATCGGAACGTCTGTCTGCCTATCCCTGGCAGCCCTCGATAATATGATCGGTATTTCTATCTGCCTATCCTCAGTAGCCCTCGATTTTGTAGGTAACCAGCACCTCTGCCTTTCAATCACATTAAATCCCTCGATACAATGATTGGTCGCACAAAGCACAAAGCATGAGAGAAGTCACTGTGTCTTTCTTTATAAATTTATAGAAGCAAAGTATCACAATTGTTCTTCGGCTTCAAATGTCCTCCAATTTATCAGCCTCAGGTTCCAACGGTCATATTTCACTGATAAACTCAGAGGGACATGGACACCTATACTTATAACGGTCATATTGAAACAGAAAGAATGACATCATTTTGATTATTTGATAACTAAGTTAATGACATCGTATTGGTTTAAACAAAATATATATGAAGGTGAAAAACAAAAGTATGATTAATATGAAACATGTGTTTTTGAATAAGTACCAAAACAAGCAATTAATGAAAGTATGAGTATTATAAGTATTACTAAATGTAGATTATTGATATGATACAAAGTAAGATACACAAAAGTGAGTACAATTGACAGATTTAGTATGATACGATTGACAAAGTCAGTACGAAAATTATAGTCTGTACGGTCAGCATGGTCAATATGATCAGCATGGTCAGTACGATCAGCATGGTTAGTACAATCAGCATGATCAGTATGATCAGCATCGTCAGTAAGATCAGCATGATCAGTACGATCAGCATGATCAGTACGATCAGCATGGTTAGTATGATCATCATGATCAGTACGTTCAGCATGGTCAGTATGTTCATTATGGTCAATGAATTTTGTGATTTCCAAAACAAGGTATAGATGTTAAAGGAGATCTTTTGACTCAACAATCTCCCCCTTTTTGGAAAGCATAAAACACAGAGTAAATACAACAAGAAAAACTTATCTCCCCTATGTTATTGGAAACTCTTTTGAATATGAATTTAAATATAACTAACTCCCCCTTAGGTATATACTTTCCTAAGGATTGTATTCACATAATTTTCATGGTTTTGACGTATTTGATTAAAAAATTCTCCCTAAGTAAAAACATTCTCTCCCTTTATAAAACATCCTCCCCCATTCTGAATTACAAAAAGAATGGGGTTACCTCGAGTTTCCTGAAAGAGTTAGAGAAAATAATTGTAGGACAAAAGAAAGAGTAAGAAAAATGTCATTACAAAACAGACAGGTTCCATTTAAAAAGAAAAACAAATACAACAATCATTTTTTTCTCTTTCCTTTTCCTTCTTTATCATCTCATGAAGAATAGATTTTATCTTTTTGATTTCTCTCTTGACTTTAGAAATTGAATCACCCTATGATCTGAGAAGATCTTGTTGGTCAGCAAAAATCTGATCTTGATTCTTGATAGTCTCCTCCTGGACTCTGATTACCTCTTCAAGAGTATCAATTCTATCTTGAAAATTCTTGTTATATTGGGATAGCACAAAAAATTTTTTCTTCAAAAAAACCATTTCATCTTTGAAAGATGAAACCTTAAAAAATTTAGACTGAAAGACATTCATTCATTCTTGAAAATCTTTCACTAAAGGTATATCTTCTCCATCTGTTACCTGATTCAGTCTTTCAATAGTTTCTTTGTCAAGTTTATTGAAATCAATAGCAAGATCGTTTGAAAACCTCCTTATGTCTTCAATTTCTATCTCATGGTAATTCGATGATATCTCTATTTCGTATGACCGCTTCATTATCCCGCTGCAAGCCATCTTATGAGAAACCAATGTTTCAGATAGAACATTCAAATCAGCTTCAACTGAAAAAACATTCTTTCCCAATTATCTTACGGAGCCGAACTTCATTCTCTGATTGTCAGTGAAAAAATCAATTTTCCCTTCCAGCCTAGGGAAATTGGGAATAGTCTTTTCAACCCACCTTAAAACATCGACAATGTAATCACTCTTCTTGAGAGAGATTGTTTGTTCTGAATCAGTATCATCATTGTACGAATGTAGGTCATTTGATCAGATTGGTTCTACAACTGGTTGATTTCCTTTTTCTTTTTCTTTCTCTTTTCTTTCTTCTTCCAATTTATCACTGATTACAATAACTTTTTCTGTATGAGAAGATTGAGCACCTTTATTTTATTGAGAGGATATTTTATCTGGAGTTTCAATAGAATGGTGGATTATGATAAGGGATCTAATAGATTATAAAATGGAGGAAGGAGGGCATGATTTACATCATGTGATACATGTGGAAAGATATACCCAATGGAGTGTCTCAACAAAATAGGGAAATATTTTATATGTAGGAATTTGTATCATAATTAAATAAATTTCTGAGTAAAAATGGAGAGTATGATTGAAGATGATAAATTTCATCATAAGGTCCAATAATAATTAGTTTTATTAAATTTGTTCAACTTAGGAACTTTTAGATACAATTGAATTTTCTAAATGTTAATATATAGGCTAAGGAATGACATATGTTGAAATAAAATGCATGACATATTTATGTATCGGTATTCAAGAATTAAATTGTAATTTTTTTTACCAATGGTATTTTCATTATAATATTTAGGAATCATATAATTATTGTCAAAAAATTATGATGATTATATGTATTCATCAACAAAATTGTTATAAATACTATTATGGGTGATGATTTTAAGGTGTATCATACGTTCAATGTCTTAAAATCTCATTGTATGTTTTATAACATCAAAATTTTCTAACATTGTGTATTTTTTAAAAATGTTTATCCAAATAAAAACCATTGGATTAGTATATGAAAGTCATATTTATGAAAGATTTCCTTTACATTTATTGGAATAAATTTAAACATATTGGTAGAAATTTATTCTTATATCATTATTAATATAAAAAAAATTATGGATAATCACAATTAGGGAATGTTATAGGAACTATTTTAATATAGTTTTGGAAAAATGACAACATGCCCGATGGGTTGCAACCCATTTCATCCTATGGAGTCCATGACGTATAAAACCACTAACGAGTGATGATAAGTGTTTAAAACTAACTTCTAGACAATGTGATGTCATGAAAAAATGTAATTTTATTTAGTTAATCAGTTTTTCAGGTAAATATTAATGATTAATTTGTGGTTAAAAATCTGTGTTTTTATACCAGTATATTATATTAAAAAAATTATGAAAACTATAATGGTATTGGAAATTGGTAGTGACAAATAGAATGATATTTAACTATTATACAGATCATATGATCTAGTAAAATATAATTTTATTCCTTTGGGGAAACAAATTCATTTTTTATTATACATTTATCAGTGTGAGTGATGAATTTGAAATTGACCAAAGCATCACTGATTGATGAAATTGTGCCCATGAAATAAAATCATATCAATTTTATTTAATTATAATAATAGATAATAAAATAATTAATCAAATATATGAAAAGGATATTGAAAATAAATTCTATTTCATTCATGTCTAAGGAATAAAATGTTCCTCTAAATTGTCATAGATTTTTAGTTTTGAAGATCATAAAATTCTATTGATTAACCACTTTTTTATTATCAATGTACTCGATTGCCCATATTATTATAAATTCTTCTATTACATGTCCATATCATAAATTTATACCAATTTTATCATAAATATATAAAATTTTAGTGTTATTACATAAGACAATTTTACATCATTTATCACTTTTTTAGATGATTATTAATTAACCCATTTCTAGTGTGGGTTTTCAAGAATTGTATTACCAAATATCAAACCCATGGTTATTGAGAAAAATTTTTAATTATGAAGATGTAATTTATTGATGGTGGGTAGAGTATATAACCTAAATATATAAAATCAAGAAAATTTTATTCAATGTTATTTGGGATACAAAACACAAATCATAAATAACACACTATATATGTGTCTTTAAATTTATTTTCACCCTTAGTTTTTAGACCACATAACTTAGAGTCTAAATGTATCATAATATAGAATATTATAATAATTTTTCTGTTAAATAAGTGTGAATGAATAATATTACTTATATTTTAAAAATTATGATAACTTATAGACTGTAAATAAAATAATAATCATTTTAATGTAAAAATAAATGTTTCCTGGAAAACTTTTTTTTCTAAATTATTGTTTGACCTCAAAATGCGGTGAAATGTAAAACCCTTTTTTTCCAAATTTTAAATTTTATTTTGAAAAAATATATGTTATTGTATAATCATATTTAAATAATCTTGGGGTGTTGTATTGGGGTTTTTTTTGAAATGTTTCATTTGTCGATAAACAGTTAAAAATGATTTTTATATGAAAATTGAATTCTCACTTAAATTAATTAAAATGATAAATTAACTACTAAATATTATTTAATAATAAATTAATAAAATTATTTTATAATAAAAAAATAAGTCATTGGAGTAAATTTATTTTTTTTATATCAGAAACTTCCAAACATTGGTGATTTTTCATCTTTAAAACCCACTTTTTAATCAAGTTAGTGGGTTCTCATTAATATTTAATTTCACCACCTATGTGAATTTATTCTGGTAAAATGGATTAAAATTTTATAATAAAAATAATTTTAATTTAATTATAATATCAAAATAAATTTATAAAATAAAAAATGGTGAAGGCTGTAAAAAATAATAATTGTCGTTATGGTTAAAATGGATTTACCATGGCGTTAAAAGGCAAATATGACAGTTCAAATTAAATAAACAACATTGTAATTTGTTTTTTATGCTCATATTTATAATATTTTTTCTATAATAATTCATTTTGGACACTTCTATCTAGTGATAAACAAGGGTACGTAATTTTTTTTAAAAAAATAACATCTATGCCAGTCACATCACTTATAAAAGTCCACCACCTATCCTCTCTTCTTCACACTTCTAAACCCATTTTTACAATAACCATTCTACCCAAATCAATAAAAAATCTAAAAACTCATCCTATATTCCATGGTACATTCCTAAATGAATTCTACTAATATTGTAGTCATAATCCTAAAGTGGTGGTCTGAGAAGAGGTAAACATTTTATCTTTGTGTATTTATGTTATCTCTTGTCACACCTCCTTAAAATATTTTTTTTATTTTTATATAATGAAAATGTATCACCATTATAGTGAGATGTTATTTAGTTAATTTCTGAACCAATTTACAAATCCCTTTCCATCCAAGGGGACCAGATAACATCACTCATGTGTTTGGAAGACTACCACCCCAAGAACCGATGTGACATGTTTTTGATTAACACCTATCCCATCTGGGTATGATGATAGATATAATATTTAAATTTTATTTTAATACTAATATTATACATATGGAGTAATTATATAATATATAAATTTCTAATTTTCATTTCATAGGGGTTATGACAGTGTCAGTCGTTTATACAGAGGACTACCACTATGTGAAGCAATGTGATTCTTTATTAACTAACTGCTTATATTGAATTTTATGAGGATAATATTAAAAAATATATGTGATATAAAATATATAATTATTATATTAAATATACATTTATTATTATTTTTTAATAATACTTTACTTTATTTCATCCTTTCTCACTCACTATTAGATAATAATTTTGGTCGTGTACGTGAGGACTATGACGTTCATAATGTAATGTGACTCATTTATCATAACCACACCATATCGAGGATATATATAAGTAAATTTTAATGAATAATATGAAATTTATGAAATTATTATAATTATTGATATATTAGATATTACATACCTCATTATAATAATGAACATTGAAATATTGACTCTTTACTCATGTGCACACACAACCAACCTTCTCCATGATCGCAATGTACATAATTTATGAAACTATAATTCATGATTGTTTGTAAATGACTAATTAAAGAATTTATAATATTAAAATTTTAGTTTTAATAGTCTATAGATGTTAAAATAATTATATAATAGACTAATAGCTGACCCACCGAAGATGTTTTTGACACATAAGTAAAATATTTTCAAAACACCTGATATAAATTTAATTGATTGTGTAATTGTATATGAAAATGAAATATGTGAAATAAAAATAATAAAATTTAAGAATTTTTTTATTAATGTACATAGATAACATAAATTTATTATTTAGGAATACAATAGACATACCTGATGATTCATACTCAAGGTAAGGGACTTTATGTTAATTTATCTTGATTAAAGAATATTATAATATTACACACCCAATTACTTTTATATGGTGTATATAATACACATTTTAAATGTAATATCATTACTCTTTAAAAATTCATGGTATTTTTTCAAATAGGATTTTTTACTAATATGTAACCTTGTGGAAAAGAATTTCATAACTCTATTTCTTTTCATATAGTGATATTACATCTTCATTGTATTTCAAATTATATGATTATGTATGAAGATAATTTTGACTATAAAATGATTCATTTAATCATATTTGTTGTATTTATAATTTATACACCTAATAAATTTATGGACAAATCCTTAGTTCATCATTGTTATCATTGTAATGGTTTATTTCACAATCTATTATTAATCAAGATTATTTATACATGAATTTATTTGAATGAAATTATGTTATTAATGTATAATAAACTAGTTTAATTTAATTATATTACGGTTCTTCATGAAATATTTAATGTAATTATACTATTTTTCGATTCTTTGGTGCATATTTTTTTTTGCGAAAAAATTTCATGAATATATGATATATTTTCTATATTTGGTCGAAAATATATTTAAATGAAAATCCATGTTTTCTAAAAAATTCAAAAATATTTTTAACATTATTCAAAGTAATTAATAAATTCATTTTAATCAATTATTATAATTTCTGTAAAATATTTTTAAAGGAATATTCAGGGTATTTTTTAAACAATCCTCCTTTTACTTTTATCGTTAATGTGAAATGAATCATTATTTTAACATGTGTGGTGTGTAAATAATTTTTAGATATTATGGCCATATAATGTTTTATTTATTTCTTCATAATTTTTAATGGTTACTTTCAAAGAAAATTATTTTCAAATTGCTTTTGTAAATGACACATTTAAAGGGGTATTTTCGAAATTAAATTGATATTTTCCTCACAACTGTTTATAATGATATTGTTATGTTATTTATATTCCAAAATGTTAAAACCCCTTAAATTTGTCTTATAATATTCATGGGAAATGTTTTATTAATACCATAGTAATTGTTCCAGTGGATAATTTATGATTATTTTGAGAAGGATTTTATTAACACTAACTTCCTATATTCATTTCAATTACCATTTGATTTTTCATTAATTATTTTAATTCTTACGATCAATTGAAATTAAATATACACTAAATATCAATATTATTTTTCATGGACATTCTTATCATTTAATAACCAAATTAATTCTTTATAAAATATTTTATATTTAATGTTATATGATTAAATATGGAAATAATAGAAAAATATTCAGTGTGTACACAATAAAAATATTTAGTGATAAGGAATTTTTTTCTTGAATTAAATAATTTATTTTATATATTAGTAATTCTTTATATATGATGATAAGGGTGGTGCCATATTATATATAGACCCATGATCTATAAGTATCCAAAAGAGGTGAATCGATTGTCTAGCATTAGTTAAATGTGTGTATAGTGTATATGAACCCTTCTATTTTAAATTTTCATGTGAAATTTCTTAATACTAGAAGTCTCATGTTCGAAAAACCATGATGTACAATAATTATAAATTTCATCCCTTGATAATCTAGTTATTATTATCCACGTGATTTTTAAAATGACAATGTATATGGATGAATTTCATTATCGGTATATTGATTATTTGGAATGTGATATTTGTTATTTTAATCTCCAAATTTATTAATAGTTATATGGTTATGGTATTTTTGATATTGAATAATGGCATGTATTTTTTTATTTACCATGAAAAGGTGAGTGTTCACAATTTTTTTTTAAAAATACTTAAGATCGTAGAATATTATTTTTATTAACATAGAAAACACTATCTATATGTGTAGATGGTAAACCAATACAAATTCCATAGGCCCGTGAACTTTTTATTTACCATGAAATGTTGAGTGTTCAATGTAATGCCGAAATAATACATGTATCTGGATTAACAACACTATAAATCTATTTTGTTCTTTAGGATGTGACCCCTTGTATATATGCCAATGTAATAAATTAAGACACCAACTCCTTGTTACTGGAGTCCGGGTCTCTACATCCTAGAATCCTAGAAATCAGATTCAATACATATTTCTAGAATATAATAATACTAAATCAGAAAACAAAAATCTCTCATACACATTTTAAAGAAGAAAGCAAATACAAACATTATAAAAAAACAAGACCAACATTACAAAAACATGTCAACTATCCATCCCAACCTGACCAAAGAACACTCACTAAATAACACAGGACTAGAATAGTAACATAATATAAATCATATCTATTGTGACCATACCATTGTAAAATTATTATTATAACACTATTAAAATAAAAAACGTAAAATTTTCCACAACCAAGATCCAAATCATTTGTATATTTGGAAAATTAGGATCATACATAACATTTACCTAAAAAATAGACATTAATTTAATTCATTCTTCTCCCGCTTCTTAATGGCTCTCATGTTCTCCATAGTATGAATATTCACCAAATAATATATATCAAATAAGGGGTGATCTAAAATCCAAGTAAAAAGACGAATAAGAGCCCTGGAACATGGTTTAACATAATCATAATTTTTAAAACATATGAAAAGAATCATCATCATCATCATGAGAAGAAAATTAAATAAATTAATGGAATGTGGAAATGGTTCAATGTGAAAAATCATGTACTAGAGGTCCAATAACAAAAATAGTTGTGATGAAAGCTAGCATCATGTTCACATATTTTTCTCCTTATCTCATGAGAAAAATCCCATTATCCAATTAATTGAGATCTATATAATTTCAGGCACACCTGTAAAATCATAACATTTACATGAACTATATAATTATGATTGCACCTACAACATCATAACATTTATGTTATCATGCATGGAACATGGAACATATGTCAATCATGGACATAAAATCACCCATGGATAGGAATTAGTTTCATTTCATAAAGAATACATTCATGAATAAACATTTAGGTTCTAAAAAAATAGGTAATTTACAAATTGGTATAAGAATATTCCTACTTTTTTGAGGAAGAAACAATCTCATAAGAAGTGAGAAGTTCTGTTTTTAGGAAGAAGAGTCCTTTCGAAAAAAATATTTGCATCTATCATAAAATCAAATTGAAATATGAATCTCTAAAAACTAAAATTGGGGGATAATGAAATGATTTTTATGGAATAGTAATTGAACATCCGTATAATAATTGGAGTAGAATAGGTATACCCGAATGGAAGAGTCTTTGGATAGAAAATCAACTTATCATATGTCTGAATAATTTACTCAAATTAATATCCTTGATAAATAAATAAATTAAATAAATAAAAAAATGGAAGAATTTATAAATTATTTTTATTCATTATAATTTTATTACGTTAATTTATAGTATTTTTGGATGAGTTATATAGATTAATTTCATCATTTTGGAGTTATCATTTTATTGGTTTTCATGATTGGTTTGACTGTTTAAGAGTATAGATGTTCTAATAAAATTGGAATAATTTTCTAAAGTTTTCATTTTATGATATTAATTAAAATTCATAGGAATAAATGATCATATATATCAATTTTTTATATTGTATGAGGGTGATTTATTGGATATAATGTTAATGAAAATTATTTAATTAGTTTTGACATTTTTTACGACCATTATGTTCTTATATCATTTGATTTATGATCATGTTTATATATTTCTTACAGAACAATATATAAATTATAATATGTAAAATTCAGTATTATTTAACTGTAATTATTTATTTAGGGCCATCATTTAATTTGATAGTGAAAAATGAAGATGCATCATCCATAGTGGTGGTAAATCAATACACCACGACTGCTATTTTTCTCTTTAGATAAAGGAAAAATAGATGATACGTGATAATGAATTATTACATTAACATAATAAATTATAATTAAATAAATGATACTAGAGTTATCATGCTCCATTTATAGGTGGTGGTGAGTAGAGGATATGAAAATAATGAAATTAAATAGAAAATAAAATAAAAAGAATGTGGATTTACCTCTTGAATTTCTCCTCCTTGAGAACCTCTATAGGGAAATGAGTTTAGTATTTTGATGAGACAAAGTGCTCCTAGATGTGGTTGTGGGACTTTTGAATAGTAATGGGTAAAATTTTGGAAAGAATAAAATATTTAATGGTGTGTGGAGAAATGGTTTTGATAGGTAGTTTTTATATGAAGCAGAGGGGTTTTTTCTAATTATTTTATTAATTAGTTTATTATTTTGGTACAATAGTATGAATTTTTTTAGGATTATCAAAAAATATACTAAAAAATGAAGTGGAGATCTATAATCATTTCATACATAATCCATACTTCATATATGACTAAATAATACATTTATTTAGATATTATCATAAATTAACGTATTTTACTAATGAATAAAAATTCTAGTATTTTATAAAAATACAAAATAATAAAGCTAAGAACTTTGTGATCTATAGAATTAAAAAAAGAAACCAATTTTGAGAATATAATTTTTTAAATATGAGAAATTTATCTTTTCATTAAAAACATATTTTACTAGGAAAATTTCTATTTTAATAATATAACTGATTTTATAAAACATAAAAAACTTAATTTTAGCCTCATAAAATTATATTATAGTAATAATAAATATTTGATTTTGAATTTACGTAATGAAATTACTTTTTCTTTTAAATAATTATCTTAATAATTAAATTATATATAAACATTTGTGTTGTATAAAAATACCAACACTTAATTAATAATTATTAATAAAATTATTTACATATATGATGAATTAATTATATCATTTTACCATTTATAGGAATACTGATTTATATTTAGTCTTTTATAGATGAGGTTACTATTCTATCGACATATATATTATTCCTAATGGCCAGATTACTTTTTCTATGGTCAAGTTAATATTCTATTGGTAAATTTTTTGATGACATCTAGAAATACCACATATTTCATTCATTCGTCATACATAATTTCTTTATTATGTTCCCAAAGTGAGTTAATGTGTTTTATACAATATTACATAATTATATGAAGGGAATTTACATTGATAAAAAAATTGGGTTGTTACATTCTATCCCCATTATGAAATTTCACCCACAAAATTTGTTTTTAAAATGTATGTTGAAAACAAGTGATGGTACTTCTTCTTTATCAATTCCTTCAGTTCCCATGCTACCTATTCATACATATGGTTCCACCATAGTAATTTGACCGACTATATAGTGTTGTTGTGTATAACATTATCTACATGCTCAAGGATATTCACTGGATTCTCCTCTTATGAGATATCATTTTCCAATTGTACCACCTCTACATAAAGTACATGTCAGGGGTCTGGAATGTATTTACTAAAGGCAGAGAAATGGAATACATAGTCTACACGAGACATGGTTGGTGGACATGCAATTCGATTGTCAACAACTCTGACACCAAAAATAATCCTAAAATGGCTGATGTACCAGGGGAACAAATTTTCCCTCTTCCCAAATATCACAATTTTCTACCATTGAGATATGTGGTGTTATACCACGTGTCTCGCCATAAAATATAGTTCCCATCGACAGTTTTATGCATAGATATTCTACGGAATTTGGGATTCCATGAAGTTATATTGAATAGATATAACCTTTACCACCATTTCATTAACCATTTTAGGTCCTAGAATCATATGACCACGAAATACATTCCAACACATCATTATTTTTCATCATTTCTTATAAAAGGATTAATATGGAGCAATTTTGAAGATCTAGTGAAAAACGTTATTGAAAGAGAACTCAAATTGAGGAAGAATTTGTTCCAATTCTCTTATAATGTCTATATAACATGATATCAACATTTCTTCAGGTTTCTATGTAGTCCACTACAATTTTCCATAATAATGAGGATGATAAGACATAATAAATTTCAACTCATTATTTGAAGCATAGTGGATACTTTTCTAGAACATGGGAGAAAATCTCTAGTATTGATCAAATGTAATCAATAGTGGTACTTCATGAAGCCATACCACTTCTATGATGTATATACTTCATATTTGATCTCATGATACTCCCTCTAAAAAATCAATAATGTGATCGATATTTGTAAGGCGGTCAACAAAAACCCATATATCATTGTCTTCTTTGGCTGTCATTGGATGTTGGGAGACAAATTCCATATCGATGTTTTTCCATTTCCATGTTTGTATGCCTAATGGTGGTATCGTCCCCTTAGAAATTTTTCCATCAACAGTCACTTAATGACATGCCAAACACATTAATGTTTATTAAACGATCATCTTCATCATATTTTCCCACTAATATTTCTATCAGAGGTCTCTATACATATTTTTTCTCCACGGGTGAATATAGAAGCATGAGTTACGTACACCATTCAGAAGCTATATTGTTATCTATGAATTATATGGTACACATAGTCATTTCAATAATCCTAAAATATCCTCGTCATCAATTTTAAAATATGATGAATTCAATTTTATCATAGCTTCCTCCTTTTTCTAATTTTTCAAATCAGTTCTTTGAGCATATATTATATTCTCTATAAGGGATGGTTGAGAAATCCTTTGTGAAAGGATATGTGATGTTACTTACTTAATTATTCCAATATACATCCATTATTAATCAATAAATATTATATCCTTTTTCAATTATAATCAATTATAATGTTAAAATATCCTTTCTACTTAGGGCACCACACACTTTTTTCCCTTTTCTAGGATGGTATCAGATTGAAAAGTGATAGTCCCTGATGATATCTAACTATCTTCACTACTGTATATTAATCTCCTTTTATGTCAATATATATTCGAGGCTCTTATGATCAATAAATATTTCACACTTCTACCAATATTGATTGTGCCTCCATATTTTCAATGCAAAGATCACAACTACCAACTTTAAATATTATATGGTATCGTTTTTCTAGTGAATTTTCAACTCCCTTGAGATGTAGGTTGTAAATTTATCATTTACACTAGTAAAAATCGTAATCCAATCTTTTAAGAATCCTTTTATACCATAAATAGTTCCCCACATTTTAGAAGTGTGAGTACTGACACCGTGATAAGCCTCTATATTAACTCATTGAAGAATTATTCAAATTCACTAGTACTGAAAAACATTTTTACCTTCTGAGTCAGCTTGGTTAGTGTGGTTAAAAATAAGGATATGTGCTTCAATAAACAGTTACAATACCCAAATTTACTAAGGATAAATTGTATATCCCTTACTGATGTTGGCCTAAGAAACTCTTCAGTTTCCATTGTCTTAATTGTGTCAACATATATATCAAATCTAGTGATATCTTTCCCCAAGATGATACTTCCTCCATCCAAATCTAAAATTTACTATAAATTTCATAGTTTTTTATCCCTTTATAAATTTTTTAAAATAGTATTCAAAATCTCTACATGTTCCTACTTTATCATAGAGTGTATGAAAATATCATTGACAAATAATACCCCAAATTTTTCAATGTCATATCTAAAGACACTATTCCAAAAATCCATGATTCTTTTGGAGGATTAGAGAGTATGAATTCAATGACTATAAAATCATAGTGTCCACACCATGTTTTAATGGTGTTCTTGAAATATATTCATTCCCTACCTTTAATTGGTGATTTCCTACCTATGGTCCACATTAGTTAAATACTTGTCCCCACATAGTTGATCAAACAAGTCTTATATCCATGGAAGGAGATATTAGTTCTTAATCATGATTTTTTTGAGCTCATGATAATCAATATATATGTCCATTGATCAATCCTTCTTCCTGTTGAAGAGGACCGGTTCTTCTCATTGTGATGAAATATGAAATATAAAACTCTTTTCTTGATTCACTTCTAATTGCTTCATCATGTAATCCAACTCAATTGTTGTCATTCTATACAGTTTTAATGATATAGGAATATATATAGGAATAATTTCATTTAAGTAAAATACATCTCATTCAAGAGGAAGGCTAGGTAGTCCTTTAGGTAACACATCAATGTAGACCCTCACAATGGTCATGTCTTCAAGAAATATTATCTCCTTTGTTTCAATAATTTTATCTAGATATTTTCTCTCATCTGTAAATAATATCCATAGTTGAGATGAGGATTCTAAAGGAGATTCACCCCCATACATACACTTATACAAAATTTGATAACTCATTTTGATATAAAGGGTTTTCACTATTTCTTAACAATTTATGTTTAGTTTGAATAAAGATATCCAATCCATGCCCAAAATATCATTACAGTTTACCAAAAGATGTATGACAATATTTTTAGGAGGTTCATTATAGAAGAAATTAACCTTGGAGGAGTTTTATACTTTGGATTCAATAATTTTTACAATTACCATCCTCGTTGATAATTGAACCTCAACATTATATGGTGTTGTTTGAATATTTCAATAACATTACCAAGATATGAAACAATGCATGGAACCAAAACCAAATAGTATATTCTCTATTAATTAATTAATAACCAATGTACATTTCACGAAATTATTTTCAATCTCCAAATAATTAGTAGGGATGGAATAATCATTCCCATGCTCCATTGGCCTTTGTGGTTGATGGAACTAATTACCCTTGATGACTGGAGGGTTAGTGAACTATCTTGCATAGTTCACATCCTCCCTATAGGTTAAGAATTGAACCTTATGTGGTTGCATCCCTTCCTACATCATATATGCTAGCTTCATTATGTCTCTTTGACATTCTTGACCATTGTGGCCCTGTCCCCCACACATATTTAATTTCCACATCCCTTTTAAGTAGTTACCATAATGCTTCTTCCCACAGTTTTACATGTGAGTGGTTGAGTTCTCTATCCACCTTTATCAATATACCCGATACATGAAACAAAATATATCATTTTTTGTTACTATAGAAATGGGACCATTCACCAAACAACTTATCCACTTTGAGATCACATTGAAAAACATCTTCATAATTCCCAAAGTCATGAAATCCTAGAGGCCTTTGAATTTGTGTTTTTAATACACTAAATAATATATTTATTATTTATCATGGTTGATAACAAAAAAGAAATCATACATTGCATGAATTTTTAAATTTTATTCATATTCCAGGACAACTTCACCTTCCTTTTTCTTTAGCACTATGAATTGTCTCACAATCATTGTTTGAAGTGTTCGAGATTATCACTTTTTATGAATCATTATCTTATTGTCTTATAAATCTATCACTTAAATAATTCCCATAAAATTGGTGTTTATAATCAATTCCCACATTGATTGGCCTTTTCATCTTGAAGATAAATATCTAGATTCACCATCTCCTACTTAGAATAGTGGAGTATAAAAATATCTTCTCCGTCAAGTTGACCCATTATTCCATGACTAGTGGATCAAAATATCCACTAAATGTCAATGGTAATTTCCAAATAATGGACTTGATAGCATGTTCCTCTATATTAGGTGGTGGGGATGTTACAAATTATTCAGGTCATAGTTCGTATCATACAACAACTATGAAAGAATTTCACTGAAATATTTTACTCCACCATCCAGTAAATTGAGGATATCATTAGGGAAATCACTGCATTATTCATCACATGAGTTGTTGGCCTAGTTTCTCCTGGTTCATTCCATTTTCTAATATTTAAACGGATTTAATAAACCATAATTCAACTATTTATGAACAAATAATTTATTCCATTACGAAATTTAATGGAAATTCATACCTAGTGGGATCCATATGTTTAGATTTTCTAAAAAACAAAAAATATTATGTTCTTACATATACGTAGTCTTATATTATGGGTTTTGAATTTGGTTTTATAATCATAATTCCTAAACTAAATAAACAATTCTTGGATACATACTATAGTGACGTTAATTTTCAAAAATTATTATTACATTATTTTAAATATAAAAACACAAATAGTAACACAACCTGGATCAAAATGATTATTAAATTTAGAACATTAGGACCATATATAATATTTACACAATAATACATAATGAATTATTTAATAACTTATTCTATAGATTCATAGGTTCCCTCACGTAATCATTAGTTAAAATATTCACATTATGATATACATAAATATGAGCGATGAGTTAGAAGACCAGTAAAAGGATGAATACGATACATGAAACATGGGTGAGTATAATTATAATTATTATAATATAATAAAATGACCTTCATCATCATAATGATTGGAAACCTTATATAAATCCATGGAATGTGGAAATTCTTAAAAATGATTCCTCATGTCTTAGGGGTTAAATAACACACATAGTTGTAAAAAATGTTTCCTTAATGTTCATTCATATTTCAATCATGGATATAGAATAAACTAAATATATGAATTGGTTTCATGTCATAAATCAAAAAATCTAGAATAAACATTGTGGTTTCCAAAACAAAGGGTTAATAACATAATGAGTTTAACAATCATAAAATTTAAGTGAGGATGAAACAATCTCACAAGAAGTAAAAATTTGAGTTTTTATGAAGAATAGTTCTTTTGAAATAATATTTAAATTTTTCAATAAAATAAGATTGAAAAATGTATATAATAAAAATAAATGGGGGATAAATAAATTATATTTAAGGAGAAATAATGGATGATCCTTACTATTAATGGTGTGAAATATGGAAAATCCAATGGAAGAGTGTTGGGTTCGAGAATCCCCATACCATAGGATTGAATGTTTTATTCAAATTAATATTTAAGATAGTCATATAAAATTAATTAATTAAAAAATTGATAACATTTTATACATGAATATTATTCATTTTTTTTAATTTCATTTGTGGGATTTTTTATGAGTTATAAAGCCAAATCACGTCTTTCAAGAGTATTCATTTTCTCTCCTTTCATAATCAGTTTTCTTGTATATGAGAATGGAAGTTCATGGAAAATTGGAATAGATATCCATAATTGAAATTTTATGTTATTAATTTATATTAAAAATATTAAATAATCTTCTATATCATTTGGTTATATTATATGTGGATGATTTATTAGATATATCATTAATGTATATGATTTAATTAGTTCTAGTGATTTTAGAACCATTATGATATTTTATAATTTTATTTAACATCATTTTTGTATATTTAAAAAAAATTATATAAAATATATCATTTATAATAAATTATAATAAAACCATAAGGATTTTTTTTTACCATCCTAGATGGTGGTAGTGAAAAATGAAAATGTATTGTCCATGGTGGTTGTAAATTGACACACCATAGAGGATATTTTAATGTTTAGGAAAAGGAAAAGGGAAGTGTCTTCAAGAAGAATTATTCCACTAAAAAAATTAAATTCCTTTCTATAAATTATTCTACAGTTTTCAATCCTTTTTTATATGTGAAGGTGTGGAGAGGATAAGAAAATAATTAAATTTAAAATAAAATAAATGCAAAAGAAAGCGGATGCTACCTATTGAATATCTCCTATATAAAAACTATTACGACCCACCATCACCATGATTATGGAAGGCACTAAAAACTACCAGACTCATCCATCTTCAAGTTGAAGGAGAGATAATGACCCCCCCCAGTTCAGCCTTCAATAGGCCCCGTAGTGGTGACTAGCACCAATGGTATAAAATCATATGTGATATGGAATGAATTACCCCTTTTTTAAAATAGAATCGGGAGATAAGATAGTAAATCCCTAGCATCACCAAAACAAGAAGATATAGTATGGTAAAAAACAATCCATTCCCATATTAATGTTCCAATATAATTTGGTACAAGTACAAGAATACTTCCAAGGAAAGTAACGGAAAAAGGAAAAATCAGCAACACTAACGGTCCCAACAACTGAGCTAATATGGTCTCACATGGTCCCATAAGACCTCATAAAAACCAAAAAACAGTATTATATAGATAGGGTGAGTATATAGGTATACTAAATAGGGAAGCATAGAATCCTTCGTGCACTAGTGGGTGGGAATTCTAATTCCCCATGAGAATAGAAGATAACCAAATAACTTATCAAAGAAAATATCCACCCAATAATCACCAAGGAACACTCCCCAAATAACGCAAGTCATGTAATGTAATAGTATTAACACATCGATGGTCAAGAACCACGCATAACGCTCACACTGGTTATTGAAGCCATCCTACATG
Organism: Viscum album; assembly: GCA_963277665.1. Lineage (NCBI taxonomy): Eukaryota > Viridiplantae > Streptophyta > Magnoliopsida > Santalales > Viscaceae > Viscum > Viscum album. The sequence goes on along the minus strand of OY728153.1, from coordinate 1,172,479,915 downwards.
TGAGAACTCCCATGAAATTTTCACAACAGTCTAACTGCCACCCCAACAACAACTTTTTGGGCCACCACAACCACACATCCTGCCCACAAAAACCTGGTCCCAAAAAACCACACACATCCTCGCTCACAGACCCCAGGACTACAAAAACTATCGCTATGCCTGATGAAACTGGGGACTCATCCTGAAGAAACATGGGAAACAATGTGCCCACACACACTTGGGCCAACCACCACAACTACCCTACCCAAAGAATCATTGGCTATATTGGACCTCAGGCCATCACGACATGCCCTAAGAGTCTTGGATTACTCGGAATAGGGTGTAGAAAATTATCTAACAACCAACCACTCATAGGGGTAATGGGAAAAACAACATCCCCCATGAAATTGGGGTATTCGTCATAATTTCTCAACTTGTGTTGGGCATGAATAAGAAATATAAATATCTAAATTATACATATTCCTAAACAAGAACTCACCCAAACCTAAGGGTTCCAAAACAATCCCATACACATACACAATCATTGTTATTCATTTATAAAAATCTCAACAAGCACAACCATGTCACAATACATTCCCAAAAAACAATTCCCCATTGAAAACATTCTTGTTATCAAACTCAAGTGGTTCTATTTATGTTATTATTCACTACCACAAAACAGATATGCCTAGCCCCTACCCAAGGAAGGAAAAATAGCCAAGCAAAAAATTAATCATTCACCCCCAGTTCTCTTATAATGCTACCAAAAAAGGATCCATCTGATCCCTTAATGTACTATAACCAAAAAAGCCCCATCATACGGCCCCAAATCCACAGACTAACAACTGAAAAAAGGGATACCTTCCCCATATATGTCACCTCACAAGAAACAAGTAGAATAATCATACACGTCACTCGAATAGAGAAAGGGAGTTTTCATATTTAAACACACCATTATTTTATTTCTATCTTTCTGGTTGGTTAATCGGGGTTGCTACACAAGGATTCCTAATCATTGTTCATCCATTTAATCAATCTAGTTTATGTGATTAACCAATTTCCATGTTACAGCCATTCAACCATCACATAAGACAAGGATTCATTAGTGCACAATGAAGGACCACAAAGGGAAACAATTTTCAGTGGACATAACCCCATACAATTCATGATTTATTTTCACATATAAAATAGTATAACAACATCATCAACATCACCCCTTCATTCATTAAAAATCATTCATTATCTTCAGTATGGTTTGATTTTATCCATCCTAGAATATAAAATTATCATACCCACCCCGCATGATACACAATAATGATAGATGAAGGATTAACCCTACCTAGATTGTCAATGATCGATGTTTTTATCTGCACGCAATGAACTGGGGATGCATGATTGGATGGGGAGGAACTCTGAGGACTCCAAGAGTGAGAAGGAAAGGCTCTAGCATATGCGCACCACTATCCTAGAGAAGCGGTATTCCAGACCCACCAAGAAAATTAATAGACTAGCTATGAATAAGAATGAATCATCATGCGATAAAAGGTGAGATCATAGAGTTACATGATATGAATTCATGAACAAATATAATCATGGATCTAGGGTTTTCCATGCATTTTGGTGGTTACTCATGATAAAATTAATTTTTATTTAATAATTCACATCAGAAAGGTTGACATCACTATTGTGAGTTAAAGGGTTTCCTTTAAAAGAGGAAAATTCCTAATAGGGGCGAGACTAGAAAGTATGGGAAAAGGGTCTGACACCAAGGAAAAAGCCACACATTTTGGTACGATAAGGGACACCCGAATCTTGGTGTATTTTTTTCGTTTATGGGATTTTAATGGATTTTTAAGGGGTATTAAAAATGTTTTATGTCCAAAGATATGTTGGGGGCGAACTAGAAAAATTCAGAAATAGGGAATAAGAAAAGGGTGGGACACCGTTTGGTGAGACACTATAATGGTGCCACTGTCTCGGTGCCATAGTTTAGGTGTTCGACATTGACGATGTGACTGTCATAGTTCCACCAAAATAGTGCCACCGGTTCAGTGGAACACTTTATGTGGTACAACCATATGGTTTCAACTGGTTCGGTGGAACTCCGTAAGCGGTTCCACCGTTTTAGTGTGCAACCATGACGGTTCAACCACTACAGAGCCACCATCATAGTGCCACCATGACTGGGGCCACCATTTGTGTTGAACTGACTAATGGAACCAAGTTTTTGGAATACTCTTTAATGAGTCAATGTATGGGCCATTACATCAGATAACAGTCAAATTATTCTCACCCTTGAGAATCGATACTAGAAAAAAAGAAAAGAGAGGGGTCCAAATAACCACTGAGAAAGATAACTCTCAGATGTAAACCTCCTTGACATCTAGTAACACCTCTCCCTCATCTACCTTCTGAACAACCACATATACTCTACCTCCCTTCTTCCCCATGTAACCACACAAACATGTAATGGTCATACCGTCCAGTCATATGGATTATAGATTCCCTTCCTTGATGTCATGATATTATCTGCTTTTGGCGGCACTGAGTCACCCACACCAGTTTAACTGCATCCACATTAACGCATCATGAATAGGGATCAGGTCCTCACCTATCCACATTTAGGAATATTGACCCACATCTCGAGAACATGGGAAATAGTCTATTTCATAGTTAACATGGCCAAGCACTATATCACCAAAAAGTAAAAAATAGATCAAAATAAAACTGAAAATAACTATGGGTACTGGGCATGCATCTATTCCAGCAGTTCCCAAGTACTATCCTCAATTGCACCATGCCTCCATAACATAATAAACAATGGGATGGTTCATCCATGAAGCACCTTCTCCTCAAAATCCTCGATCCTTATTATTCTCTCTACAAAAGTCACATCATCCTTGATATCCATCTACACCTAGTCGAGGAAGTGTGAATAATCAATTAGATACCAACAGAGCTGAGACATATAGAAGACATCGTTCACCCTTAGTAGAGACAGTGGTAGCTCCATCTGATAAACCACTTCGCCAACCCACCACAACACCTAGAAGGGTCCTATGAACCTGCGAGAAGATTTATTTCCCCTGCCAATCATCTGTTGCCCAAGTAGTGGGGTGACCTTCAATAACATATGGTCCCCTACCTAGAACTCCAAGGGTCAACTCCAATAATCGACATATGACTTCTGCCGGTCCGGATCCATTTTCATCCTCTCCCGTATAAGTTGAACCGTATTTGTCATGCTCTGCACCACCTCTGGTCCAAGTACACCTGCTTCCCCAACCCCTATCCAGCACATGGGTGGGCGACATGATCTCTTTTACAAGGAATAAAATGGAGAAATTCTAATGGTAGAGTGACAAATATTGTTGTAGGATTTCTCTACCAGAGGAATGTGTTGTACCCACAATTTCCCAAAGTCTAAAACACATTCCCGTAGCATATCCTTTAATGTCTGGTTTCCCCACTCTGTCTGCCCATATGTTTGGTGGTGGGAAGCTGTGTTGAAGCATAGGTAGGTGACAAAATCATGTTGCAATCCTTTATAGACTCGTGAGGTAAACTAGATGTCTTGATCCCAGACTATGGACCTTGTAACTTCATGCAACTGCACCACCTCGTCCACGTACCTCTCCATTAAGGCATCCACCGCACTAGACTCCTTGACTGTCAAGAATTGGTATGATTTAATTAGTTGGTCCACCACTATCTAGAAAGCATCACAACCCCCTTGAACTCTAGGTAGTCTCATGATGAAATCCATAGAGATGTCGTTCCACTTCCAGTAAGGAAAATCTAATGGTTGTAGTAGTCCTCTTGGGACGCGGTGTCTGTCCTCCCCCTATTGACACACAAGGCACTTTTCCATAAACTCTTCCACTCCCTACTTAACCCCAAGCCACCAAAACAGACCCCAAAAACCTCAGTACATCTTGGAAACACTATTGTGTACTAGAATGGGTGATTTGAAGACATCACCTATAAATATTTGTGCATTTCCGTTGGGGAGAACAAAATTCCATGAAATAACATCTGATTCATCCCGACTTTTGACCATCCTCCTAGTGCATTACCCTGGCTAACATGACTGCACATCACTTTATCCTCTAAGTACCGCCCACAGAGACTCCTCCACCTATTTTAATAGAGAGGAATGTACAATCATCTGAAATAGACAACCTCTACCATCCTCTACCCATAGATCTAGGTGTAGGGAAGCCAACTCCTCCATCGCATTCTATGCATCTGCTAATTCTTGAACCACATCCCCCAATGACTTTCTGCTCAAGGAACTGTACACCTCATTCCCCCTAAATTTTTTGTAACATATTTCATAGTTGTTTCCTGAATAAACTCTATCCACCTCCGCTTCCTCTAGTCCAGGTTCAGATGCGAGAAGATATACCTCAATATCTTGCGATCCGTGAAGACCATGAAGTACTCCCTGATGAGGTAATGCCACCAAAACATTAGTGCGAACACAACCAGTTCAAGATCTAGATTGTGGGTTGTATAGTTATGCTCATGGGTATGTAACTTCCTGGACCCATAAGAGATCACCCCTACTGTTTCATTAACACACACCCCAGGCCTTGACCTAATTAATCACAGAACACCTCATTCGTCACTTCTTCTTCTGGAAACCTGAGTAATGGGGTACTAACTAGTGTATCCTTAAGATAACTGATGGATACCTGGAACTACTAAATCCATACAAAAGACTCGTGTTTTGTTGTCATGACTGTCAGGGGTGATGAAAGTCAGGAGAATTTGGGCACGAATCTCTGGTAGAAACCCTCTAGACTGAGGAAATAATGAACATTTACCAGGTTCATGTGTGCTTCTCAAGAAACAAGTGCCTTGACCATTGATAGCTCCAATTCTATCCCCATCTCAGACACCACGTGTCTGAGGATTTACACTTTTCATGTCCATAACATGAACTTGATCAACTTCCCATATATCTAGTGTTGTTGGAGAACCTCTTAAACCACCGTCAGATGCTCGACGTGACCCTCCTATGATCTTGAGTATATTAGGATGTCAGTAATAAACAAGACAATGAACCAGTCTGGAAATTCTTGGTAGACGGAGTTCATGGGCCCTATTAATGCTGCCAGTGCATTCGTAACATAAAACAACATCACCAAGGACTCAAAGTGACCATATATGCACTTGAAGGTAGTCTTTGAGATGCCACTCTCCATCACCCTCAACTAGTGATATTTTGACCATAGTTTGATTTGGGAGAATCATCATGGCCCCTTCAACAGATCAAAATGGCCATCGATCCTTGGGAGTGGTAACAGTTCTTGATCATCACCTGGATCAACCTCTAGTAGATTATACATAGCCTGAGACCACCATCCGCCTTCTGTGGGAAAAAGACCAGAGCACCCCATGGTGATCCACTTGGTGGAACAAAACCCTTCATCATCGGTTCGTCAATCTGAATCCATATCTCCTGAAACTCAAGAGTTTCCATCTGATAGGGAACCATAAAAATCAGATGAGCATCGGGTTTCATGTCTATCACGAACTCGACATCACGTCGAGGGGGTAGAGTTGCCACCTCTCAATGGAATATGTCTAGGAACTCACTGAAGGTCCACGGGACATCCACCATATCTTTATCTGCTAAATAATATGACATCTTAGCAAAGAATAAGGTAAGGGTCTAAACTCACCGGGTGTCTTCTAGGAAACCTCGCATGCCAAAGAAAGTCACACGCCGTCCGCCCATATTTTAAAACACAACCCTTATTCGGATGCAGTAGAAAATGGAACACACAAAGAACAGACAATTGATGCCTAGAATGACTTCATATGGCTGATTCTGTAGCAAAATAAGGTCCTCAATAGACTGATGTGGTCCCAACATCAGTCTACATCCCTGGTAAATATGAGACATGATGGTCTGACCTCCGACTGGAAAACATAAAACCATGTTCCTAGGAAGTCATTATGCATCTATACAGAAATCATGGGCTAGAATGGGTCCAACAAAATAGTGTGAAGCTCATTATTCAATAAAGGAATAGAAATGAGTGCTAAACAAGCTGATAGTACCTCAAAAGACCTTTGGACCTGCTGGAACTGTGACCTCTACGGCGTGAAACTTCTCTCACCCAACTACTCTACCCTTGGCTGTCGACCGCCTCCCTTACTGTGCCCTAGTCAAGGTTCCAAAGGAGAACCCTAAGGTCATCCTCCTATGGCAATGTCTTCTCTTAGAGGAGTGGCTGGTCACTTCCCCAGCTTCTTCTGCAGAAAGGGGTTGGCTAGAAACTGATGCGGTTGAGGTGGGCGTTGAACCTTCCCACCAACACTGTATTGTACAATGATCCGGAACTGATTCCAAAGGTTACCATGGATTCCATAGATGAAGCATCTTGTTACTAGGCTCTCCATGAAGGGGCTAGGATTGGGAGATTGAAACTAAATCTGCTGGGGTATGCTTCCAACTAGATGAAACCTCAAAGGCACTTACGCTGGAGGCCTTTAACTGATGGCCTTCCAATTTCTTGAGCCCAACTAGTACCCCTCTCATGGTTCACCTCCCAGCATGTACATCCTCTCCAACACATCAACATTCTTCTAAAACTCCATGTACATTGGGAGATTGAAGAAATTATCATCATACTAAAGAGAATGTATGAGTTCCTCCCCTAAACGTCTCGCCCATGAATCCTCATTCAGAAAGAAGTTAGGAGAATAGAGAAGGATATCCTCGAACATGATCCCCAACTCCCTCACTGACATGATCCCTGCTTAAGGGTGAGTAGCTATAGGCTTATATCGACCTTCATCATGGTAGTGAGAAATTTTTCCTGGAAACCCCTCTCGATGTCAGTCCATAAATCTTTAGCATTCCTCTTCTACCCATGATTGTGTGTCCACCACTGACGCACTGCTCCCCACATTTGTAATACATCTAAAGAACCCAATAATCGCATACATTATGTAACATGTTAAAATATATCAACTTCTCCTTGAGCCAGATCTATGTCTCCATGTTCGAGTCACTTCCCTCGTACATCCTGGTGGACTTCCATTGAAAGGCATGAATCCACTTCTTCCATTGGTCTTTCCCCTCATATCGATCAGCCCTCTACTGACCAGACAAATCATCCTATTAGGCCTCGATCACTCACAATACTCATGGTCATCGTCCGGTTGACATAGATATAAGGTAAACAAGGAATTCCTATGCATGAGTAGTGTATAAGGATTCTTTTAAATTTTACATAGACTTTTAATTTATTTTAAATTCCCAAAATACCCAGGACTCAAAACCACACAAGTCATTATTATGCATGCACCTTTAATATAGTCTCTACCCTCCATTATGTGAAGCCTCACTTGGTCGTTTGGTAGGTCCAGAGACCTTAGATCATATCATGGGGGGCCCAAAAATTCAACATTTTATCTTGTCTTCCCTGGCATATTTCTTTCACCAAGATTTCCAAACATTGTTTCCCTACCTTCACATGCAATTTTCACTATTCCTAACTCTAGAATCGATCATATCTCTCAACCATCACCTTTGATACCATTATATCACAACCCGCCTCCCATAAGATGAGGGAAGTGACAACAAACTGCTAGATCCTTCCTTCTTCAAGTTGAAGGAGAGATAATGGCCACTGAGTCCAGTCTTAAATAGGACCCGGAATGGCGACTAGAACGAAGGATATAAAATCATATGTGATAGGGAATAAATTAGCTTTTTTTGAAAAGTAATGGGATATAAGATAATAAATCCCAAACAACACCATAACTAGAAGTAAATGTAAATCCTAAAACAAAACATTCCCATATGCATGTTCTAATATAATGTGCTAAAATTGTATGATAAATCAAAAGGGGTGTACCAAAAGAAAATAAAATAAAAGGAAAACATTAAAACTCCAAGAGTCCAAGAAAATATGCTCCTGCACGGTCCTCGATGTCCTACTAAAAACCTGAAACTTTTTTATATACATAGGGTGAGTATATAGGTATATTCAGTAGGGAAGACAAAAAAGCTATCGTGCACAAGTGGGGAGGCATTCTAATGCCCCGTGAGAATAGATGAGAACCAATGCACCTAGCAAGGAAACTATCCACCCAAACCTCACAAAGGCACACTCCCCATATAACTATAGTCAAGTAAATTAATAGTAATAGCACATCAATGTTTGGGTACACCACACCACTTTCCCACTAGAAATTGAATACATCCTACCTGTCAGACCTCCCCTGTCATTTTCACTACAGTCTCACTACCACCCCAACAACAAACATTGGGGCCACCACTACCATGAATCTCACCCATAGACAGCTGGTATAAAAAACCACACACATACTTTCCTGTAGTCAAATATTCCCTAAAATCTACCACCACGCCTGAAGACATTTGGGCGTCATCCTGAAGACACATGGGAAAGAAAATACCCAGACACACCTATCCAACCACCACAACTACCATGCCAGAAGAACCCTAAGATATAATGGACCTTAGTCTATCACTGTGTGCCCAAAGTGTCTTGGGCTACTCGGTAATGGGAGAAGAAAATGATCGAATAACTAGCCACTCATAGGATTGCTGGGAAAAAAACCCCCCATGAAATGGGGGGGGGGGGGGGTTCGGCACGAAGTTCACAACATGGGTGGGTCGTGAATAAGAAACATATGAAATAAGTTATACATATAGGTAAAAGAGAACTCATCCCAACCTAGGGGATCCAAAACAATCCCATATATAAACTCCCGTGTGACTATTCATTCATAAAAATCACAACATCCACTACCAAGTCACAACTATTTCCTAGAAAACAATTCCAAATTGAACCCATTCTTGTTATCAAACTCGAGTGGTTCCATTTAAATAATTATTCACTACCGAGAAACTCATAATCATATCCACAAGACAAGTAAATAAAAATAGCCATGCAAAAAAATTAAACATTCACACTAGGTTATCTGGTATATTCACAACAAGAAAAGGGATATGTGAGATCCCTCAAAATTCTAGAACCATACCAACCCCCAACATACAACCACACACCACCCCAAATCAACAAACTAACAACTTCACAATAGGGTATCACATCCCCATCAATGTCACCTATAAAGAATCAAGCAGAACAGCTATAGACATCACCAGAACAGAGAAAGTTATTTTTCAAATTTAAACACATAATTCTTTTAGTTCTGACTTTCCATTTTGTTAACTGTGGTGACCACACAATGATTCATATTCATTGGGAATAAATTAAATAAACCATGTTTACATGATTAACATGTTTCCATGTTGCAACCATTCAAAAATCACAGAAGACAGTGGTTCATTTGTGTTCATGGAAGGACCACCAATGACCACTATTTTTAGTGGAAATGATCCCATATAATTCACGACATATTTGAATATATAAAAGAGTACTGCAGCATCATAAAACATACCACATAATTATTTAAAAACCATTCATTATCTTTGTTATTGTTTGGTTTCATCCATTACCAAAGGGGTCATTATCATACCCACCCCACATGATACACATTATAGTGAAACAATGGAAGAACCCTACATAGATGATCAATGATCGGTGTCTTTCTCCTTGCGCCAATAACTAGAGATGCACGAATCACAGACGAGGAAATTTAAGGGCTCCAAGAGTGGGATGGAAATGATCCTACACATGCGCATCACTAGCCTCAAGAATGGGAACCCAAAATGCACCATGGAAAGAAAAAAACCAGCCGAGAAGAAGAAAGAATCCCAGTGTGATAAAAGGTTATATCCTGGAGTTATGGGATTTGAATTATTGAACCGTTTTGAAGCCAGATCATGGTATCTCTATGTAGTTTGGTGGTTACATACAATAAAAGTAATTGTCATTTAATAATTTTCATCGAAGAGGTGGCCATAACGGCTGGGACTTAAAGGGTTTCCTTTAACAAAGGAAAACACTTAACAAGGGAAAGACTGGAAAGTACAGGAAAAGGGTGTGACATCAATGAAAAAACAATATGTTTTGGTATGTCAAGCGTTTCTCAGCTCTTGTAGGGTTTTGATATCATTTATGGGATTTTAAGGGATTTTCAAGGGGTATTAAAACACTTTTATGTCAAAAGATACATTGTATGGGTGGAACTAGAAAAAGTAAAAAATTGGAAAGATGCAAAGGATGGGAAACAGTGATGGTGGATCCATCACGGTGGCACTATTTCGGTGTGCGGCAGTAATGGTGTGACCGCTACGGTGCCACCGTCAAGGTGCGACCAGTTTTGTGGAACACCTTAAGCAGTACCACCATTTAGATGCGCGAACGTGGCAGTAAGACCTATACGGTGCCACCTTTACAATGACACTAGTTCTGGGGAACACCGTATGTGGTGCCACTATTTTGGTGTGTGACCATGACAAGTTTCATAGTCACAGTGCTACTGTGATTAGTGGAATCGTTTGATAGAACCACATTTTTTTATAACTCTATAATGACTCCATGACCAGTCCATTACAACAATCTTCTTAGAAAATGGGTTTGGTCTTTTGGTGAGACAAATGGATCACGGATGAGGGTGAGTGTCTTGGTTAGAGTCTTTGGAAGGATTTGGACAATGCTCAAACCTTGTATGTGGTACAGAGAAGAGGTGGGGAATAGAGTAGGAGTGTGGGTTTTTGTCAAAATTTTATTCATTAGATTATTATTTTAGATCAAGAATATAAATAATTTTTTATTTATAATAATATATATTAAAATAATTAATATGTTTTCTAAATTGTGGTCTTACATCAACCATACATAACCCATGAACAAATAATTCATGTATTTTACTTTTATCATAAATTATCATATTTTACAATTAATAAATATTCTTTTACTTTAAAAAAGTCATGAATTTTCACCATCACCATTTTTTGATGAGTAAAGTTTAAAAATGAAGATGATTTGATGAACATACTTTTTTAAATATAAGATAATTAATATTAAATTAAAATTGTAAATTACTTGGAAAATATGACTTTTTAAATTATAATTGATTTTATAAAACATTGAAAACTTAATTAAGGTTTCATAATATATTCTTATAGTCACAAGACAGAAAATATTAGTTTATGAATATATTTTAATAAATTATTTGTCTTTTAAATAATTATATTAATAAAAATTTGTAAATAGATATTTATGTCTTATAAAAATACCATCATTTAATAGTTAATTTTATAAATATTTATTTACATATATTGTGTTATAATTTCTGTCTACATTTTTTATACATTCATAGATGAGTTTAATATTATATTGATCTATTTAATATTCATTATGGTTAAATTATTATTCCTATGGTCAAGTTAATATTCAATTGGTAAGGGGTTGTTAACATCTAGAAATATATCTTATTTCATTCATTCGTTCTTTATATAGTTTGTATTTTGATCCCAAATTGAATTTTTGTATATACTCTATGAAATTATTATAAGAAGGGAATTTCTATTGATAACGATTTTTGTCCTTGCAATATCGATAAAGGTTGACCTTTACTGAATTCCCATGGTTTTTCAATTCTTACAACCCATGTCCTAACATATTGGAACACCTATAACAACCGTATAGAAAATACCACTAACCATTTAACAACTAAACAAAATTACTCCAATGTACATATTAGACATCACCCCACAACATGGTCACATATCATCTTGACCAATGAAATCTAGGTCATCACATAAAAACCATTAACATAGCCCGAGTAATAGGGTATCATTAACAAAAAAGATATTAAACTTGTTTGACCCTCATACCATGAACAAACCCCCACAATAGGCCTCCCCATGATATGGTTATATTATATATCACCTGAAAAAATGAGGACCAACAACTAGTAAACTAATAAATATTTGGGTGTTACATATTTTTCACATCTAATCATCTGAATATAGTGTGCATCCATCTATGCATCCTCTTCATTATGATGTTTGGAAAATCAGCCCTGAATAAATGTATGGGTGTGGAAACATTGTGCTCAACATGGATGGGATGAATATTGATAATCATAAGTTACATAAAATATATTTTTACATATTATATCACACAAGCCCATCATATGGGTGTCGAACAAAATAGTAACCAACTCACTACATCCCCTGTTTCTCTACCACCATAAAATACATAAAACCACAAAAGCCATAAGCTAAATTTGACGTCTTCATCCAATTACATTCCTGATCCCATTATTATCATTATTAACCACTTACCACTTTTAACCAAATATAACATCAATTATTTTTTTCATTTGTCCGTTATATCCGATTAACGAGACCAAACCCCGTCCCTTTCTATCATTAGTGATGAGTTTTTCCATCAGTACCCACAAATATATTAAAACATTACCCCAGATGAAAAGCAACCCATCATAACCATAGAGCTATCACATCTCCACCCCACAATAAATAACAAAAAAACCACCACCTCACTAACCCATGTTCATGGCCAAAAAATTCATCACTTCATTACACCAAAAGCAGTACTAAAAAACATCAAATTTTCAATCTAAAAGAATATCCAAACAAACCACCACCTATCCTTTATAAAAAGAATGAACAAAAATACAATCACCTTGTCCCCCAATGATTATAGCCACATCACACACATCATCCCCACATACTCCAACCACACATCACAACACTTCAAAAAACATTTTATATATTTATAGATGGTGCATCAATAACATTTTAATTAATTTTTGGGGAATTATTACATAATGAATTAAACCCATTCATACATTTTTTTTCCAAATATAATTGGTTATCCAATTTCTTTTTATTTCATGTGATTTAAAAAATTTACAACACATAAGGGTTTACACAAATCATCATAATAGAGCACAAAAATTTCCCTCAATCCCTATAATATTTAGTGTGGCCCATGCTTGTAAAATCCACCATATCATAATAATATATATCTATACAATGTAATGTGAAAATATCAATTTCTAAATATATTTATATTAGATAATTAATTTATATCCCTTATGATAGTGAAAAAATACCCCATAGATAACATGATTACTCACCTATTACATGACCAACAAAATTCTGATGTTAGGGTTTCCCTACATCAAAGAAGCCTTATTATCTAACTACACAACGAATGTACTAGGTGAAATTCATACAAATTACAATCACATGTTAAAACCATGGGTAAATCTATAACACGTCAATGGATACAAAAAAACAACCAAAATAAAAACCAAAAACAAAACTCCACCACTATAGTTGATCCATATGAGAAGAGAGAATGAAAAAAACCAAAAAAGAATATATTGTATTACAGTAAACACCAATAGGAATGCATCATAGCCAACAGATCAAGGTGAGGGAAGGTGGTTTGGAAGATCCCATAAAATACGCTTGGTATCTACAAAAATCAAAATAAATAAAAGTTATATGGATAAATAGTGGTTCATCTGAAAAAATTAATTTAAAAACTATAACACAAATAAATTCATGTCATGAAACTAAATCAAATAATGAATTCCACTAGAATTCTGCAAAAACAAACATCAATGTAAATTCATGATTTCTCATCCTTTATTTAATTAAATGCTGCGAATTACATTCATTATGTGAAACAATTTCATGGGTATCCCCTCAGATGCATAAATATATTAAATTGTACAACTACATAACCCATGGAAAACCAATTCATGTTGTTTACCAAATTCACGATGTCAATTTCCTACTACTAATCTGATGGACATTTAACTACCCTAGAACCTCCTAAAGCCTCTTATAAAATACCTCCATCACCCAAAACTGACAATATAATTGTATCAGAAGGCATGGTATGTTAGATTAGATACCACTCAAATGTTACCGTTATCAACAGTCAAAACCTAACATGAAGAAGAGAAAATATATACAAACATCCACCCTATGAGATTTCTCATTGGGATATCATCATGCCATAAATGCTTCCACCACTCATGATCACTAACCAAATCACCCAAAAAATAGAACAAAAAATTATATTATCACACTACCACACTTCCACACAACTAATATAATTACAAAACACCACATCACAATGAAAAAATGAATCAGAAATCTCAATCCCCCATGTCAAGATACTCCCTGCTTTGGGAAACACTATCTCCCAAGAACATGTTTTATCCTATCTTAATATAACGAATTAAAAATTTTGATCTTGTCCTCCCATTTTTGTATATTGAATTGTTATCATACATAATAAAACAATAAAATATAAAATATAATAACAAAAAAAGATTCAAACAACATATCAAAAGAAAAAATAATAAAGAAAAATTTCAAAACAACATCAGTCATTGGGGATAAATATTCCTATCTTTCTCCCAAGTATCCTCATCAAGGCAACCATACCAACACATCATGAAATCCAAGCGAATGGTTTATCCATGATGTACTATATATTGAGGATCTAGAAAATCTACTAATTTCTAAATAAAATTTTCCCATGCTTGATATCCAACACTAGACAATAAATGATGAGAGTTTCATTATGAATATTGTGATGATGTTGAGACATGTGAATGACATGGATGATCCTATATAGCCACAATGGTAATGAAAATCGATAGTCCACCTCACCAATATTACTTAACACGATTAAGAGCCAAAAAATGGTTGTGAGAAATATTACCCCCTTTCCAAACCTCCACTTCCCATATCATGAGGAAACCATAATGAACACAATTTCTATAACCATAGAATATATGGGTCTTATCCTATAATCAATATTAGAATTATTCTTGTCCTTAATTTTATTCAACATCTATAAAACCTAGGAACAAACTATGTTTTTTTCATCACCACATCGACACGAAGAACTGTAACCTCCCCAACCATCCGCCAACATGATAGAGAATGACACAAATTCTATAAAAATGCCTAAAATGGATTAATTCCAAAGGATGAGTGATATTTTTTATGATAAATAATCTCTAATAATGAAAATGTTCATTCACACGATCCATAAATATCTAATATGAACACCCACAACACACCCTCAATTGTTTCATTAATTTTTCAATCATCTTTTCCATTTGATGATGGAATGAAGTTATGATGCATAATAGTTAGCGAATATTATGTTGTAATTCCATCATGAAATTCGCGGTAAAACAAATGTCTGGATCTAAGGACATGGACTTCATCACAAAATTCTATTACACCAATTCATAGACATAACTCTTATCCAAATAATCCAATTCACCCAACTCCTTGGTCACTATGAAATGGGATGATTTAAACAACTAGTCAACAATCACATAAGTAGCATACCAACCACCATGATCTTAGGGTAATATTGTAATGAAACCCATCAATATGTCCTCTCTTTTCATCTCCGTAACATCGCAAGGCTTCAAAAAAGATTCCGGGACATGATTTTAAAACTTTACTTGTCATAAAACCAAAAAACTAACCACAAACTCGACGATATCATTTATCTTTATAGGCCACAAAAATAAAATCCTCATAAAATGGTACATATTTCATAATCATTGGTGTACTGTTAAAGGTGAATTGTGAAAACTATAGTGGACTCCCACACACATCAATATTATATAAAAAGGATTCCCTTGAATCAACATCATGTTCCGACAATCAATTGATCATCCATCTAAAGAATCACCATGGACAACATGATCATGGATCACCTACACCACTATGTATATCTACACTTAATCCAACGCATGATGTACCAAGAAGACTATAACATCATCTATAAAAAACCGCCTCTACCATCAGCAAACCTCACATCAATTTTCAGTGGAGATGAATCCTCCATGCCTTTCCAAACATACCCAGACTCCGTAACAACAACATTCCATGAATTTTTCCTCAAAATTCCATCTACGTAATTTCATGTTCTTACGGTGGTGAAGATATCTAAATAATAATCTAGAAAATACTCCATCATCCATCATAGCAAAAAATTTGAATAACACTGTGAAAATATATTCCTCAATATGTTGTGATCTATGAACCCCACAATGAACTCCATAATGAGGAAATTATACCACCACTTCATCATAAACACAATCTCATGCATCTATATATCATTGGTTGTATATTTATACTATTGGGGATGTAATTTCTTATCCCGACAAAAAATCACTTCCCTCTACATCATCAACATGAAACCTAGGTCTATACAATAAGTGTTATAAAACAACCCAAACATCACCCCATCTTTTAAAAACTAGAGCATTGGAGAACTGAACAAAATCCTCTTAAGCTAACCTAATTCTATATGATACTGATCATTCCTCAAAAAACATAGTCTTTCTTGGTTATCATTTTCAATGATGTTTCAATTCACGATAAACCATGAATAAACCTCCGATAATATCTCTCAAGAACAAGAAAACTACATACATCCACTACAATCATTGGTGCCTCTGAATAAAAATATTCTTATCCCATCAATGAGTATACTTCTACCCCTACAAATAAAACCAATTCCTGAGTAAATGGACCTTTCTAGTTCAAAAAATATCCTTTGAAAGCATTCTATAATGATTTTTTTTTGTCGATGATCCTACAAAATGGCTCTAAGTTGTGTGATATTTTACTCTTCTATCTTTAATTATCTAAATATGTTATTGATAAACAAGACTAAAAATAAGTCCTTGAATTCCTATAACATCAGGTTCATGAGTCCCATGAACACAACTAAATCATTCGTAACAATGATTGACATTCTTGCATACTAAAAGTTTTCATACCAACATCTGAATGCTTTCAACAAGATAGAAGCCAAATTTACCCTCATCAAGCGATACCCAGATTAAAAAGTTATCACAAAAAATAGATTTCCCCAACCATTAAGTGAAAAAGAATGTGTATCCTTAGAAGAGGGTAACCATTATTCCCTGTCACCTAATTTAGCCTCTAATAGTCTATAAACTTGGTCAGACTACCATTTTCCATCTTGGAAAACAACAATGAAGAACTCCTTACTTACACAATGGGATAGATAATTCCCTTCTTCATTAGTTCATATATCAGAAACACAAATTACTATAACTCAAAATTTTACTTTCGGTATAGATCTATCAAAATCATTTAATTACTAGGATACCAGACTATCATAATGTCAAAATCATGTCGATGGTGTTGATCCAAAACCAAATCTAAAAAAACAACCAAAAATTCCCCAAAAACCCTAGTATGGTTCACTATTCCAACATCCACTATTTCAATCGAAAAATCAACTACAATTTAATGACGGGGCTCTAAAATCTAACTACCAACCTGGAAAATATTATCACTAACAAAAATCATCTTATGGCTCACTATATCAATGAATACCACTCTCCCCCCAAAGTATTTGATAAAATAACTTTAGCAATTCCACAATTTTTTTCTTATTATCAAATTTTATGGATTCATTTATGGAATATAAGGATCCCCAGGGGACTAATGTTTCCTCGCCATCATTCAACCCCCACGAAATATATAAATAATCAGAGCATGGACTTCTATAGGATTTTTCAATAATAGGGTCATGATAATGTTCTCTACCTCCAGTCCCATAGAATGGACTAGAGTGGGTGAATGAAAGGTGTTTGAATATCCATAATTGAAAAATGAATAAACATGTTTACATGAAAAATAGACCATACCTCAAATAGTCTACGACTCATCTAGAGCTATTACATACACTAATTGAAAATAACTATGTTCATATCCACTACCTCTAGGATGACATGCACCATTCAACCGCACTCAGTTCAAGGTACCTAATCATGATGAAAATCCTCTATTTGGACTATACCTACTCCATCTCCCCTTAGTAGGGAATTGACCTATAACTCATTCTACAAAACTGTTTTCATTTTAAAAAACTATTGAGGATGCTTCTAAACCTATCATCCTCCAACAATATGTGGATGTAGAACCACTAAGAACTATTCTAGTGATGACCCTGAACCCCACATACCAAAAACAATAGCTTGGTATCCCGACGAAAATCATGGAATCCACATGGCCCAAAAGTGAAGAATGGAAGATGTTGAGGTTGAATCCCTACACGTTAAAACCATTAAGGTCTATGATCTTGAGACCTTCCAATAAAATCACTATTCTTTTAGGAAGCATGCCGACTCACCTATGGGGGGAAAAACTCTTTATAATGGAATCCACTCAGTCACATCCCCCTATTTCTAATCCTCTAGATACATTGGAACTAGAAAAAGTGTAACTACATACATGATAAAAGGAGAGAGCACCTCCACAATACATCGTTCATGTGACTCCACATCTGTATAATGTTTTCAAGAAAATGTAATTGGTCGTTGAATGAGATTCGTAAAACATTCACTAACATACTCCCCTCATGAAGAGAAATTATCTCTCGCCTCAGCAATTATATCATTTTTGATGAAATGAATTTTCTCAAAACTCTTTTTCAATGTACACCCATGAAACATCTTCCACCATCCACTCACTCGGATACAATTTCCCCCACTGATTTGCAGCTACATCTATCGGACTAACTACCAAAGGTACACAATACACCACAAGGGCCCTGATCAAACTGATTTATATCTGAAGATCCGCTGTTAACATACTCTATTTATTCACATCCAAAAAACATCCCTCTTACTATCCCATAGTATGCTACAAAAAATAACACAATTCCCTCTCCTATGCCTCATTATCCTCTACATGGTAATTCTATCCTAATTCAATTGGATCATCCCTCTTAACCTTAATTTTTTAATCCAGAAACAGATGAAGCCTAATAGCCATATATTAATGGAGAACAATACTTAATTAAGTTCAAGTTTTTTCAGAATTTTATTATGATTAATTTTAATTATCAATATGAATTTATCTTATCCAAATTAACCCTAGTAAAACTATAACACAAGTCATCATAATGAAAGTACCTCTCAGAATTATCCACCCTACAAAGAATCACACATAGCTTTATCATTCAAAAAGAGTATATTCTATTATCATGAACAAAAGGGGACCTAAAATCACCTATCCTAGACCATATACCCAGCCTACGTCATTCACCATTGTAAATTATGTCTATTTCTAAACAATCTGATTCAATCTTAATCTTTAGTAACACAAAACTCCATCCTATCTCTCAAAAAAACTCAGATACCAATATATCACAATCTCCTCCCCCCCATAGAAACCAAAATGATTGGAGAAAGATAATGAACTCCACGGTCATTACTACAGTAGGCCTCAATTAAGTGAATAGCATCATGTGAGAGAATCATGAAATAGGAGGCATTACCCTCTATAATATTTTAGGATCGATAGATAAGTATGTCATCCAAAAATACACAATGATATAATATAAATAAACTAAAAACAATCATATATTACTATTATAAATATCATATGTATAAACAAAATTCTACACATGTAAATTCCTTGTAGAAAATAAAAAGATGAAATGAATAAACTATCAAAAGGTCTAAGCTAGTAATGTACAACTTGATCCACATGGTCTACGTGGAAACCTAAATATAAAATTATATAGATAGGGTGAGTATAAAGGTATAATAATTAGGAAAACCAACGTATATAATGCACATATGAAAAAATAATACTAATTCACCTTTGAGAAAATAGAAAAACAAATAAGAACTAAAAAAGTCAACTATCCATCCAAACATTACCAAGGTATACTCACCAAATAACAGAAGAAAAGTATAATAACATAGTAAGAAACATATCATTAAATGGTAACTCAATAGTATTCAACACTTATTTTACACTCTCATACCCAAAAATAATATAACATGGATCTCACATATCACTTGAATTACACATACCATAATTCCACAACATGACAACATAACATAGTAACCACAGAAACCTGAGCCCCCACCCTGCAACAAGGTCACATTTCATCTTACTTGAAGACAATCAGACCATAAATTCACTACCTTATCTATAACCATAGTAGAATGGTATCATCAACCATAATGAAATCCACCTTGGGATTCCTATTACCATTCACAACACACATCATAAAAAAAACCCCATTGCACAATCATATCATATCTCACACAAAGTCATATGGGCCACCACATATTATATTAATATGCCTTCGACAATCACAACCTCTATATACCAACTTTCTTAGAAGAGATAGTTGGGAAGAGTGGGTAACCATACATCCATCCTCATCAGTAGTATGTTGGAAAAAACTCCCACTATATAAATATATAGGTCTCGACACATAGAACCTAAATTGGGTGGGGGTCTGTAATGAAAATCACAAGTAACATACTGTGTGTGTTTATATATATACACACACAAACACAAATATAGCCTCACAAAATGAAAACCTGTGGGTTCAAAAAAATAATAACCAACTCAAAGAATCCCTACCATTTATTCCACCATCTAGTGAATAACAATGCACAAATCGGAGGCAACATTTGTCATTTCTATCCAATTACATAATCAATATTATTTGTTTCATTATTTTCTAATAACCACATTTAACCACAAAACCCATAATTTTTATATTAAATAGTACTTTCCATCCCATTGACCAAACCCATCCCTCCCTATTTCTATCATTATTCACTTGTGTTTACGTCACTTCCAGGGAATCATTCACAACAAAAACACACATCACACGTATTTCATCATCCCTGAAGAACCATCTCATTTCTACCCAATAAGCTTGTCCAAACAAACCATCCTCTCACTTCCACAATAGAACATCCATAAAAATAATTACTTATGTTCCTAAAATGTATGTAAAATCAAAAATTCACCTTCTATTATTAAAAGTATTGGAAAAAAACAACAACCTTCCCTCCCCCTATGTATGGGAAATCAAACCTTCACATGACCACCACAAAAGGAGGGTTGCATCTCACCCATTAGCCCTGCATTCCCTAACCAGACATCATAGAAAGTCACATAATATTTTATATATTAATCAAAGAGTATCTGGTCACATCAAACTTCATTTTAGGTGTATTATCACACAATCCCTACATATTGAGGATGAAATTTTATTATCAAAATATAAGTGTTTATAAATAATTTTTTATTTAAGGTAATTCCAAACAATCTCAACTTGAAATGGTTCCACAATTAATTACAAAATTTAAAACAAAAAACCATTGAAAATACTTTTCAGTAGGTAATCAAGCCCATAAATTCAACCATATCCAAATTATATCAATTCTACCAAAAGGAATATAATGAAAATCCCCTACCCCATCATTATTAATTAATGTATTAACATATATTGTTAAGGTTATTGTTACCATTCCACATAAATAATATAAGTAAACCGCTCTCAGATGATACAAAAATGCGAGAAATGGGTGATTCCCAACCCCGAAAAAGCCTTCAAATCATGATTCACACTATAGAGCGAAGAATAAACACCTGATAAAATCATCCACATGAAAACCCCATGTATTAACCTATGCTTGATGAAGGGCATAAGAAATCCAAATTACAACCCAAACTAATAACTCAACAATTTTTTGGATCTTTTATGGATGATTTGAAGAAAAAAATAGGGATGTATAGAAAGCTTACGATCGATCTCAAATGGGAATCCACCTAAAGAATTTAATTATGGTGGGGGATAGAATACTACTAGATCCCATAAAACCAGCTAGGTTCTCACAAAAAATGAGGATGGAAGGTTCCTAGATGAAGTGGATTTCAAATTTTAAAAATAATATAAAACCTATAACCCATCTGCTTTCAAATTATTCAAAAAATTATTGGTGTTAATTCCATAGGAATCCCTAAAAACCAACATTGGCTAAAATAACCATTACCTCATCATTTATATAATTACATTTTTGTAATTTCATTCATGACATGAAATTATTTCACAGTTCCCCCGCCTCTATATAATCCATGTATATTTGGCTGCATAATCCCTGAACCAACAATCCACATCGTCCACCGTGTTCATCATGTGAATTTTCATATTGTAGCTCTTATACAACTCTAACCATAAAAATACCGACACATTCCTCCTCAAAAGCACCTAAAAACTTTAAAATAATATGAAATACGCTATGAAGGAATGTTTTGTTATAGTTTTCCTTTAAAAAATCGCGTAAACAATTGTTACGGTGCCCACACTATCATTGGTCCAATTAGATTAGTATTAGACAATTTTTGCACCCAAAAACACTTGAAACATCAATTGTAAATATGTGTGGAAAATATATTCATAGGGAAACAAGTTTGTTATGGAAAACTGATTTATTGAATCACAATGGACATTCATTAGCATAATTTATAAGCATTTTATATGTAAAACATGTTACATGCCATATTATTAAATTTTAATATTTAATAAAAAATTGTTTTCTCATTTATTTTATCACGATAATTTCCCAAAATATTTTTGTATTTTTAAATGTCATCACAAATATCATTTTCCAAAAAAAATATTTATTTAAAAAAAAATATTGAATAATTATCATTTGATTTAACAAATTCAACTTTCAAATTTTAATTTAATTTTTAAATAACTTCTAAATTAAAAAATACTGTAACATTAAATCCTGAAGGTCGGTTTGTTATTATTTTATTATATCTATTAGGTTAATCACATTATTCTCAAAATTGGCTATGATAACCTAGCCTATTTTAATTCAATTTTCTTAATCTATATCATCTCTAAAAAAATTTGATTATGTATTTCTAAAAATCCAGGTTAAAAATTTTACAATCATAAAAAAATTTATCTTCTTCATTCAATTTTAAAAATTATTTTATTTTAATTTTCTATATTATCATTATCCTTCCAATTATACAGCTTTATATATTTATCATTTATGTATTTATATTTATCAATATTTTAGATACCACTTTTTTTTAAAATTTCTAAGATTCATCATATATATTTTTAGTATATTTTTTTAAATTTTACTCAAAATTAAATCTAAATAAATATCATTCTTATCATTAGTAATATAATTATAACTAAAATTGAGAGGCTTTAGTGACTGAGTGAACATTACTATTGGTTTCTCAAAACACATAACAACCAATTAAATGTACTTAGTTTCATATTTTATTTTTGACCCACTGATTAAATCATATTTATTATTATATTCCATACCAAAAAATTTACCATTTATTATTTTTCACATTGTGTTTTGACATATTTTTAAAGATTTTTTATAAAAATACAGAAATAGGATTAAATTATATTTACAATAATAATAGTTTTGTTCTGAAACGTCACCATTCTAAGGGAAATTTATTTTAATTCCTTAATTAAATTTTTTATTAAATTAATCACGAATCATTAATCTATAAAATGTGGTAAAAATATTTTTTTGATGGGCTTAATCCTTATGAATTAACTCAAACATAATTTTAAAATAAGACATATGAATCATTTATATTAGACATATATGTAATATCATTCTTATATAAAACTTTTTTAGATGAGGTGTTTTTATTTTCAAGTTCATATTGTTCTGAAGATCCAATTAGATCATCTATATTTTATAATTTACAAATAATAATATTTTTTATTTAAACATTATTTTCATTAAATTTAATTATGTTACTAAAAATGTTTTTTAATTAAAAAATTTTATCCATCTCTTCCCCTTGTACAATCATCTCATTGATAATACTGTTGAGTATATGGATCATTATATTCGATGAAAGAACGTCTCGTATTTTGATGTCTTGATACAAGAAACATATTAATTAAATTTTTTTAATTGAATTATTAATAGACCATTCATATTTAACATGGAGTATTCTCTATATGTAATGGGATTTAATACATGCTAAAACATGGTTTATAAATATTATGTATGTTGTACAATATAATATGTTAAACAATTTGTAATTGAATATATATATAATCAAAAAATGAAAATGAATTCGATCATAGTTTGGTAACATATACTGTTTCAATATGATTTCCCATTGATCAATACTAAACATATAAGGTTCACTATGATTTCCCATTCACAATAATCATATTTTTTATGTAAGAATCCGTTCAAACTTTCTAATTCTAATAATTTTTTAAATCAAACTATTATGTACATTGTGGAATCTAACAACATTTTATGTTCATTACCCCTTATTAAAAATTTTCTTATCCTTATAATGTTTAGTCTATAGTCTAAATTTTATCCTAACATTAACAAAAAATAAAACAAATTTAAAAATTGAACAAGATTCATTAAAAATTTATCATTTTGTGAAACATCACCATATATGACCAATCCTTTCAATGAACTAAGTAAAATTCCATTTTTAAGAATGTTAATTGTAGAAAAAATTGTTAGTAGTAATATGTACATAAATTATTTTATATTTTTAATGAGCCTATTAAAGAAGGTAATGAGTAAAAGTAATATTATCACATGAAAAATGGTTTATTTTAATAAAGTGTTCAAATATAATATGCATTAGTAATAAATATATGAAAATAATAATTTTATTGTATTTTGGTTTACTATCAACCATCTTCTACTTTTCACTCTTCTAAACTGATAGAGAGGAATGGTATTCATTAATAAATAAAAAAAATACATGATATACAAGTTTTTTTGTAGTCACAACAAAATGAACTCCCTTTTTTGGAGGTATATCAAAACAAGATATTATTTTGATACAAAAATACATTAATTTCCTGATATAAAAAAATTGAAAATACAAAATACATAATTGCTAATCCTTATATGAAACTATGGATAAAAAATGAATAATGACAATTACTATCTTTATTTTTCTATTTGATCAATTGATAAAAATTATTAACATTAATGATCACTCATGATTTTACAATAATGGAACAGCATCCATGGGAGTGGGGATTTAGAACATCATTTATCTCATATGAATATCATATATATATATTATATTTTTTGAGTGACGTGAGGAACTCAATATTAATGAAGTTGTAATTAATAGATATTAAACTCCTTATTATCCACATATAAGTATTTTGTTAATATAATTATTCAAATTCAATAACAAAGTATATATTCTTATATATTTTGAATATTACTTTTGGAAATTAAAACATAGAAAATAAATTCATATTTATAAATCAAAGTAATTGTATCACAAATACAATTAATAATGAAATAATTTTGGAATATTGAATTTGTAGTCCTCTTTATGATTCCATTTTATCTTGACTCATAAGGGAGTTAGTCTAACTAGAATTTTCCCTGAAATAAGCCCAAGACAAACTCAATCAATTATGGTTTGAGAAAAACCAAATAACAGAGATTTTTATGCTCATGGATATTACCGTATGGTCTATGATTTCTGAACCAAAAATCAATACTATAACCAGAGCCTGTATAATTTTTAGTTCTTATATGGAGATCACAAGTGGTTATGCATGTAGAAATTTGGACTTTCAAAATGTTATAAAGTATTTATGTTGATATGTAATGAACTTTTATACACATTAGAATGTCATTTTTTAAACATCAAATATAGAATAAAATTGTAATTTAAAAAATTGTAATTTTATTTCATGGAAATAAATTTATTTTAATTGAATAATAATAATAATGTTTATAATGATATAATTAATTAATAATTTTGAAACAATGTAGTTGTTATTACAAGTGTAATATTTCTATAAAATTTAGATTCTCTTTCTTTTTGGATTTTATTTTTTAAAATTAACATAACTTTTATATTTATAGTATCCATATTATCAAATGTTGATTATTTTTTATTTTTCATAAGCAACTATTTCGTAGATGTAAAGTGAAATATTATTATTATTATTATCATTTTTTATTTTTTGAATTTATTTTATTATATTAATAAATTAAAATATTTTCATATTTTTTATACTTTTCAATATATTATAAACTATAATAATTCATTTTAAAATTATATTTTCATAATATAAAACCATGCTCTGAATATTTATCATTTATGTTGTATTTTTATTGAAACTATTTTCAATTTCTTAATTTATTAAAACATAATGAAATTATGTATTGATTTCATTTATTAATAGTTAAATTATATCTAAATGATAATATTTAAAAACAATTAATTTGAATGAAATTAATTTATAATTATATCGTAATAAAAAATCATTTTTCTAAAAAATAATCATTTTCAAGCACAACTCTAGATTCAAAGAGGAACTATTCATAGGTAATGAAATCTGTGGGTAATAATTATTTTTTGGTTTTTAACATATCTCCTCATAGAAGACTCATCACGAAGTGTAGAATAAAAAAAATTCATCAAAACATTTGGTCATGGAAGAGTGGGTCAATTGATTTAGGTTCTCCATTACTACATGAGTTCTGGTTTCCAATTGTAATATGAAATGGAAATTTCATGATCTCACTCACAGAATCATTGAGATATATGGATTTGATGATTGGTGGATAACACCAATGGGGTGAGGATACTATCATGTGGTTTCACCTATGATTATTCTAAGAGAAGAGAATCGAACATCAGATCAGTTACCCTGATCCCTAGTTTCCTATGAATTACTGAATGAAATAGGAACATCAACTTATACAGTATATGGAAAAATCATACACATCTCTGGATTCATATTTATTTCCTAAAGTGGTTGTATTTTCAGTTATGAATTTGATTCGATATATAATCTTCTACAGGTAAACCCATTATAATGGTCAAGAAAACAAATAATATAGTATTTTAACATTGTTATAAAATTTAATGAAGGATAATATGTCCAGGTCTATGGTGGAAGTTTTGGCGCAGGAAAAAAGGAATTAGAACATCAATACTGCCATCTAATATGAGTGGAAGACTTGGTTTTTCATGATTTTATGTGTTTTGGTGCATATTACATCTGAATCATATAGGGATAAATAATGTATTTTTTTAATTATAAAAGGACATGATGATTCTAATTGTATAGAAAGGTAAAAGATAAAATTCCTTGATCTAATTTTAATGGAAGCATGTCCTAAAAATACTCATATTTTCTTATGAATGTTTGTCTAGGGAACAATTTGATAGGTGGAACATGTGAAAAACATAAGCATCCCCAAAAATGATTTTTTGAACATTGGATATCAATGACAATATCTTTAGAGATTTTGTTGGCACGGGATACCTACCTATTAGTACTGATGGAGTTGTGGAAGGGAACAATGAATAGAACTCACGTGAGGATTCAATGGTTCCTTCCCTTATACCCCTGGAGAGCATGAGTAATTTCGGGATAACTAATACCAATGATTCTTACAGGGATGTGGAATTTATTCATATATATATATATATTTGATAATAATATCACTCCAAAACTAAAATAACCCATCATTATGAAAGAAATATACTTTCCTTCAAGCACTGATGGACCTGTGTAGGTCATCAATATAGGGAATTTATTGGAGGGACCAAATGTAACAATTTCACATGGGAATTATATTCCAGGTCCAAATTTTGAGTAGTCAACCATGGTGGTGATATACGTAGGAGCTCTTAAATAGAAAGATGAATTTAGTTCTAATGGGATACATTTCTCCAATATTGAGAGTTTACAGTGTTATCCAATCATCACACCAGTCAGTTCTCGACCGAATTATAACATGGGGAGTTGGGATGTAAATAATGATGATCACAATATTCTAGAGTATGAATTCTCATAGTTTCCTTCTATTACATTTTCCTGAATACTGGAGTTCATGGAAAACACTCTCATTCTCTTACAATCCAATAACAAGTTCACTCCTTTCAGTGGAATATTTTGTCCTGATGAGTCTAATGTTCATAATATTCACTATATTGGTTCTAAAACTATCAATGGAATCAATTAAAATGGTGTTCTTAATGAAATTTTGACTTATGGGATCTTTTTAGTTTCAATATTGGATTGGAATCCATGTGACTGGAAGAAAAATGGTGAAGGGATATGAGTGAAAAGTCAAGGGAATGTGAACAAATAATGAGGGCCTCAGAAATTATATAAGTCTTTTAATTTGTGAATAATTTTTATTGGAATTATCAAGGGTGTGGGAATATAGTTACAGAAAATGACCTTAGACATTTTATTTTACCTTACAAACATCCCCTTAATGAAATTGATGAGCTAAAAATGATTTTTGAAAGATTGAAGACAATCCAATTAGACTTCCTTAGTAACAAAATTATTTATTAGAATTATAATGGCCTAAAAATGGTTCATTTATTCGTTTATAAGATTAAAATAATTCATAATAATGCATGCATAAAATTAATTGGAGAATTTTTTTCAGAAAAATATTTCATGATATCCTGTGTATGTATCTTTTTTATATGCATACACTTCATAGATCAGGGGTAGGAATTAGTGAAATATTTTGATGAAATATATTTGAATATAAATATAAAATTATTTGTACAGGGAACAACAATATTTTCCTCATGCAGGAGGAAAAAACTATATCCAACTTCAATAAAAATGTAGACTTAGAGTTATACTATTTTCATTGATCAGTGCAACTATTTTGAAATTGTAATTATGGGAGTTGATTTCACATGATTTCAATCTACCTTGGATAAAAGGAAAGAATGTAATCAAGATTTATGATTTATGAATATTGATAATAGGAGTGGTCCAAATGGGGTCCCTGGATTCACTGTTCAAAAATAACACTCTGGTCAGAATATTATCCTTCTTGAGTTCTCTAATCATAAGACATAGATAGTTACTCAACCCTTTTGTTTTGAAAATGAGTGGGGTGTTATCCCATGATTCAAGGATATTATTTTGTTGGAATAGAATATATATCCCATTTGATGTCCATTTCAGAAGCTTGAAGGTAAATTAATGAATACTAAGTAGATAATAAGGGAATAGAGAATGGTATATATTTATATAAGACTGACATAGAGATCCGGGATTATGAATAATTGATTAATTATTGAAAAATTAGAAATTAGTATCATAACATTCCCTCTATAGAAGAAATTAATGTTATGTATAAGATGGATGAAATCGGGGTAGCCAAATAAAGGATATATTGAAATGAACAAATACTTAAATGGATGAAAGATAGTGATAGTAATTCAAAAAAATTACATATAATATTCTTTTTATTTATCATGGTTTCCCCTTATTTTGGGGATAAGTGATGATTCATTATTTTCAAGGGATATGCTCGGGCATCATAAATCAACTGGCACGGTGGAAAGCAATATCCATATCTCAAACTAGAAGTCCATGAATTGTCAACACAATGATTTTATCTAAATCCATACACTCTTTCTCTCTATATAGGTCGACTAGAATTCTCATTAATGTGATTTAAAAAATGGTAATGAATTTGATATGGACTGGGCATGTGCATGGAATGAAAATTTTAACTATTTCCTTGATGGAATGCCTCAAACCTATTTATATGGGGTGCATTGACATCAAAGAACATAGGATATTAATTATTTTCTCACATAGAAATTTATTTTGAAACATTTATATTCTGATGATTCTTCCTTTAATTTTTTTCATGATGTTTTAAAGTGAAATTATTGGATTGGTACTCATAATATATAGTATTATCATTTTTTCAACTATCAAGAACCATATTAATAATAGTATTCATTATTTAGATTTATTATTCAATATTCAATCTAACCTCAATTGTTAGAGTACCCCTTGCATGTATAGCCCTCTTATCTATAGTGTGAATGTTCCTGAAAGTTCTAAAAGGAACACTATTATTTTCATGATGTATTCTACAAAAACATGATTATATTTTCTCATATGATAATATTGAAATAAAAATTATTAATTTATTTATAATGATACTCTTATATGGAATCCTACCAGTAATAGATAGATTAATTATAAATATCTATATAGGAATTAATGTGAGGGCTTGGTAACATCATCTCTGATTAACCTTAAGGTATAATAAGTAAATCACTCCAAGATACTAATCCACTTGAAAATTTAGTTAAATATGTTACCCACACCTGAACAACTTAAAAAGACTACCTAGTACAATGTTTTTCACTGTTTTCTATGTTTGAAGGTTGGAGAAAATACAAAATATCTCTTCATGGTTTGTGAATTTCCTAGAATTCTCTCACAGTATGTTGCCATTATGTTTGGAATTAACATAAATATGGATAGGTATTAAAATGAAAATATGTCCTTCATCTGTCAAGATAGGATGAGAGACTTGGTCTAAGAGATACTTTTGATAGAAGCAACAACGATAATTACTTATATAAGGAGTTCAAGGAAAGAAATATTATATGATAACCAAACACCGTATTCTTATTCTAGTATACTTTCCTTTCATAGAGAGGTGTATATGGTTCAAACGAAATTATTATTACCCTGAACAATTATTCCTTTTATTTAAAGATTATGAGAATGATGGGAGTAAATTGTATGTCTATAAATCCCCCTATTCTAAAGTCTAATTGCTAGATTCCCTTGAAATCATCACCGAAATAGGTAAATATTTATTGTGCATCCTCTCAAATTTTGGGACCCTCTAATTGTAGAGGTATCTTCCAAACTAATCATGAAATTGTTTATTGTTTATTTTCACATTATATTAGAATTGAAACAACATATAAGGTGGACTTGTAAGCTATGATCTATGTTATGAATTATTGTGTCTTCTACGGTTGGCCTTCTCTTTGTGTTGAATCTTATTATGGAATAGATGTTATATATTTGAAAAAAAGAACTGCGAAAATCCATTAGAATCTCTTACATTATTAGATTCATTATATTTATATTAATTTTACTCTTTGACATACCAATTCGGAGGCCAATCATTTGGAAGATGTTTTGTGAAAAATTCAAATCATGGAAAAGATCATGATGTGGTCCTTTAAGAACATGAATTATTTTTTAAAAATCGTGGTGGAAGTCATTAAAAAGGTGTTTTACCCCATTTCTATTAAATTCATTGTAATTCATGATGTATCTTGTTTATTTTTATTTAATAAATTTTATAGATTCAAATTTTTATACGTAGGGTATTTACATTTTTATGTTTAATAATGTGCTGAAAATAGTTTTAAAAATAATTTTATTACTATTTAATATATCCATTTTAATATTTATCTATAAAATTATGAGTGATGGGATTAATAAAAACTATCATGATAATTAGGACCCAATTGTTTTAAAATTACTTTATTATTAACATCAATCAATTTCATTCAAATAAAAAAATGCCAATTCCATACAAAATAAAACTAATAAAATAAATAAAATTTAAAATAAATATATAAAAATCATTTAATCGGTAATCTTTACTAAATATGATTACTATCAATAATGTTTAAAATTTTATCTTTGTAAAAAAAATTTTTTTGTACAAACTATATGTTTTAATTTTAATTTCAATATTATTATAAATAGAAATTTAAACCAATTAATTGTAGGTTTTATTTATTTATATAACACAAAGAAATATTTGTTGTTTTGTATTTAAAAAATTAATAAATATTTTAGATATGATACATTTTTCCACGTTTTAAATTAAATGACTAAAATGAAAAATAATATTTAAAAAAATATAGAATGATTAAAACAAGAATGGATACAATTTATTAAGACTTTCAAATATTAAATACACCCCACAATAAATTATTTCTAAAATAGGGAGCCAATGACATAAGAATAGCATCATGAAATTATTGAAATATTAATGGTATTTCAAAAGATAATTTTAACTTTAATAATAGGGGATCACATTCACCCTTTCTGACACACACCTCCTATATAAATTCATCCTAAGAAAACATCCACATTATACTTGAAATAACATTCACTAACTCATATAATAACATGGTAACCCATTTTTTCATTTATATTTATTTTGAGGGAATTTCAAAAGCAAAAAAATCAAGTCTCCTTCTAAAGCGATGTATATTCCTTTATTTTGTTCCTCTTAAAATTACTCTGAAAAATGTCATTATACCATAATAAGATGAATAAATTGGTATAATTAGTATACTGATATATTTTATCATTATATTAAATCCCTCAGTTCTTCATTTACATTCATTTGGAATCATATAAGAATACCAATAACGAGTGAACATAGACTACCACCTTCATGTCGATTAATTTTTCAATTTTTATTATAGTTTATAATTATTCATCACAAAATTTTATATTCAAGTGAAAATAAATAAATCTTAAAAATAATATAATTATTCATCAAATATAATGATATTGTTTCAAAAGATATGTCATGAACCGTCCCCCGGGGCCAGTGCTGTGACTACCTCATGCCCGAATTCCCTAGGCCAGGGGCTGGAGACTAGAATCGGAAAGGGGTATCCCAATAATGAGATGGAATTTCCTTTCAACCTGTACTTACACATAGTCCAAGAAAACAACCAAGTGCAACCACAAAGTAAACTGCTGTAGTAAAAGTGTGTTGAATGTAAAATACTGTAGAAAGTAAAAGGGGATGGATTACAATCCCAATTGAAAAAGGTACAAGTCCAAAAAAAATACAAAACATCTCCTAGATCATCCACCGAGGATTCTACCTAAAGGGTAGGTACAACTAATGATATGTAGTCTCTACGTCACATCATGAAAAATTTTCCACCTCCAAGCACCATCCAGTCCGAGATCCCTCATCCTCGATCACTACTATCTATCATCTGCACAATACACAACAAGGTGCGGGCAATGCTCGTGTAGGGGTGAGTATAATGATACACAATAGATACCTCGATACCCCCATAGGTCTCCCCGAGTTCCAAAAAGAAAAAACCATGATGCAAGACCTCAATCTAAATGAATGAAGCAATAGATATCAACTCTACTTAGGTATATGCCCATGCATATACCTATGTTACCAAGAAATACTCATATCATACATAAGAAAAGAATTTAACAAAGGAAACATTACGAATGTAGAAGTACAACACAGTTAACACCATGAAGATAGATGTACCACACAAGTAACTCCACGAAGACAACACGATGAAGGTAGAAGTACCATAGAGGTAACACCACGAATACAACACCACGAAGGAAAAAGTACCACATAAATGAAACCTATAAGATAAAAGTACCACATAGGTAACACCACAAAGATATCACTGAAAATGTAAAATAATCCACTCACAATTATGTATAACTCATTTACAGAAGAAAAAATGATTATTCATATGGCTATATCGTCTTATTCTGCTAAGAAGCACTACTACAGACCCACACAAGATCTATAGGTATTAACCCCCACTGAACCACACTTTATCCAACCCACACAATATCAGTATGTGTGAACCCACACATGATCACTGAGCGCTGGCCCATATAGGATCTGATAGAAGCTATCCCACAAAGTATCGATAAATGCTAACCCACATAGGAACCATGTTTTTTATCCCTTTACTACCTACCAAATGATTCGTCACAACTAATTCACTCATGTTCCAGAGAATCTACCCCTTGAGATTTCGTTTGTACCTCGAACACCACTAAGAACCACAAAGGAGTAACCCAAAGGACCTACATGTTGTATGGATACCAATGCAACAGACATTGTGTCAATCGAACACCCGGTCGTTGAGTTATAAGTGTTTGAGTTCCGAGGTCCTGGTTGGATTCAGGTATGATACATCTAGGCCGTACTCCAACATTTACCAAAACTTGTGTTGAGTATACCCAAAAGGAAAGTCTCACCCTAAGGGTATCAGTGTCACAGATAGTTCGTCAAATAGATACACAATTCTCAAGATATGGCCCATTATGTGTTTATGGGTCTGTTTGGGACCACGTCTGGTCTGACCTGATTTGGGTCTGAACTACGTGGTATGGGCCATAGTGGGCTCAGCCCTTGGGGCCAAGGTCTGGCTGAACATGAAAGGGGGCTGCTCTGCCTTCATGGGGTGTTCCGCGGTTGGCTGCCTTCTCCGACCTCCGTGGTTGATGAGCCGTGACCCCTTGCTCACTGGCACTGTACGACAGCACACCGCACCTCTTATGTGGCCATTTGATTCTGGCCACTCCACTGGCCAATGTGGAATAGTGTTGTAGCCTCCTCTTGTGGCATACGAAGGCACGCCGCCTCCATTGTATACGATTGGTGCTGCCACACCGACGATCTTCCACAGAGGCACAAGGGTAGCATGGTAGCGGAGGGTCTAGGCCAGGTTTATTAGGCCTGCACCATCTGCGTTAACTTATAATAATGAGGGATGATTAAAGGGTTAAAAAAAACACTTGAATAAAAAAAATCCCCTACCTCAAGAACGATGGAAAACACCCATATTTGGGGAAGTGGGTTGGTGTTCGCCGTCCCCACCACTAGCCTCCAATGATGTCCCTTGATTGTTGATTCCTCATTTCGGGGATTCGATACCGCTCGTCAACGCTCGCTAGAACTGACACTATCCACAAAGGTTGGAATTGCAGAACATTACTTGCACTTCATTTCTTGGAGAATCAGTGTTGATACCTCTCCCTAAGGTCCATGTAAATAGTAGAGGAGGGGTGTCTAATGCTCGTGGAACTTAATGGGGGATTATTAATTTGGAACCTTATTAATTATCCAATGGTTCTGTTACATAGGATTGAAATGTCAAGCCATTTATTATGATGACATGTCGCTGGTCCCACGTTCATCATGTCCGTTGGAGGAATAATAAGGAAAAAAAATAATAAAGTAATTTTGTTGTTTCTTTTAAAAAGACCAAAAACCTATCTTTTTCTCCAGAACTAATGCGGTAAATCTTATGTCTCCCTTAAGTGAATATATGTGATAATGATTCAATGGTGCCCTATTATTTTTATTCTGAGCACGAGTTCAAAAGATATAAACTTATACTCATGTGTTTACAAAATGTACCTTAAAAGAATGTTCAGATATTCCATCCAGGCACACCGGGCCTCAGAATCATGTACCATCAATTTTTTCAGACTTGTAATAATTCAATATAATTAAATTAAAAAAATTATATTCAAAATATAGGTCTGTACATTATCCCCTCCTTAGGTCTTTTTATCCCCAAAAGAAACAACATAGACTAAGAATACTGATGACGGTACTGAGAATGAATCTGAGCCTCCTGCTCCCAAGTTCTCTCATGGAGGTTCTTGTGCTGCTATTGAACACGCACCAGATGTATAGACCATCCAAGAAGGACTGGTTTCTATCGATCCTCACTCTCTACTAGAACCTCCATAAATTTCACCCCATCATATATGTCCAACTCAACATGGTAGATGATGTGAATTGGGTCATGCACGTATCTCCTCGGCTGGGATGCATGGAAGACGTCGTACTCCCTCTACAACTGTGGTGGAAGTTCCAAGAGGTATGCGACCTCACCAATCCCCCAAAGTATCAGAAAAGGTCTGATAAGCCTCTATGATTACTTTCTGCCTTGTCCAAATCTATATAGTTCATGTCGAGGGGAGACTCACAATAATATGTGGTCACCATCTTAGAACTACAATGGTCTCCATCTCCTATTAGCATAGGACATTTGTCGGCTTTGTGCGATCCTCATCTACTCCAAGATGAACGGCACCTTCTTAGTGGTAGCCCATACCAACTCTAGACCCATAAGTGCTGACTCCCCTGGGATTTTCTAGTATAGAGGTGATCTGCAAGGTCGACTGTATAGGTCCTCAAATGGTGCCATACCGATGGTGGAGTGAAAAGTGTTATCGTATGCGAACTCCAAAAAGGGAAATTGATCCTCCTAACTATGACCAAAATCTTGGATGCAATCATGTAGCATGTTCTCTAGTGTCTAAATGGCCCACTCCGTCTTACCATCTGTCTAAAGATGAATGGTGGTGCTCAAACATAGCTATGTCTCGAACGCCTCCTGTAATCGCTTCCACAACAGGGAAGTAAAATGTGTCTCACAGTTAGAGATGATTGTCTATGGAACCTCATGGAGTCACACAATTTTCTTGTACATTGAGGCATCCCATGTCCCATATAGATATATGCTCTCGAATATGTATGAAGTGGGCCAACATGGTGAGTCTGTCATCAATCACCCAGATGAAATTATGTCCCATAACGTACATGGAATCCATATCATAAAGTCCCTGGAGATTCCACCCCACTTCCACTTCGGCCCCTCTAGTTGTTATGATAAGCCTTTTAGAACCTGTTGCTTGGCCTTCACATGCTGATAAGTGCGGCATCAAGAAACAAACATTGCCTCTGCTTTCTTCATCCCTCGCCACCAATGATAACATCAGAGGCCATTGTACATCTTCGCCACACCAGGATGTACCACCAGAGGGGATGTATAAAACACCCTCAACACCTCCTCCCTTAGTTCCACCAGTACCAGGTACATCCTTTGAATAAGATGACGTCCTCCCCACCTATAGAAAATTGAATAGGTGTCTATCTTGATGATATATCATCTTATTGAGCCTCATAGTCAATGTCCCCAAGATGCACCTCTCTTACTCACTGATGTGGTGAGGGAGTGACTTCATAGATTAGAGGTAAGTTGCTCTATCTCTATCTAGGAAGGATATCTGCAACATGGCTAGCTGCTTTTTCACCTCACTCAGTATCTATAAACCAGACCTCCTTCTAGGTGTTTCTTCCACTACGTTTCTCTTCCTACAAGTATAGAAAATCTTGAAGCCATAGTCCTAGAGTAACTCTATCCATCACCTCTGTCTCAGGTTCAGGTTTCTATGAGGTAAGATATACCAGAGACTCTTATTTTCAGAGTAGGGTTTAAAACATTTGACCACCAAGTAATGTCAACACATCTTCAAGGTGAAGCCCACTACTGCTAACTCCAGGTCATTGGTAGAATAGTTCTACTCATGTTGCCTCAGTTTTATTGAGCTGTAGCTAATCACTGCTTGCTCCTACATCATGAAACAACCATGTCCAGTTCCTGATGTGTCGCAATAAAATACATACCCAACGCCCTCTTCTGGGAGCCTCATGATAGGTGAAGTAGTCAGTCTCTGAATCAGCTCATGAAAATTCTAATGGCATCTCTCCATCCATAAAAATGTTTTTTTCATCGTTTTTCAATGCATATTAGGGTGAAATAACTATGAAAAAGTCATTCATCGATCTCTGGTAGTATCCATCCATCCATAGGAAACTCTACACATTGGTCACACTCATGGGTGGCTCCTAAGAAAGCACAACCTCTATATTCATCAGATCCACTATAACACCAACCACTGAGATAACGTGTCCTATAATGTGGACCTCTCATATCCATAACTGACACTTCATGATCTTACTATAAAGATGGTGCTCTCAGAATGTATCCAGTACTTTCTACTGATGATTGGCATGCAACTCCTCTGACACTGAATATATAATGATTTCTTCAATGAATACCACCACAAATCCATCGATGTATTGATAAATGTTCTTATTCATGACTGCCATGGACACTTTTATGGAATTGGGCACCCGAATGGCATAACCAAGAACTCATAGTTGCCATACCAACATCTGAATCCCATCTCCTGCACATCCTCATCTTACACTCTGAGCTGATGATAACCTGATCAGATGTGTTTCATTGAAAAACAACGATCTCCCTTTAGTTTATCGAAAAGATAATCAATCTTCAGAAGTGGAATCATGTTCTTCACCATCACCTAGTTCAAGCGCCGGTAGTCCACATAGACTCTCAAACCCCCATCTTCTTTCTTATTGAATAAAATTGGGGCTGCCCAGGGACAAACAATATGACGTATGTGTAAGGGCTGGTGTCCTGAGAACCAACTGTTTTTTACTTTGATTACATGAATATTCACTTATTGTATTGTTCATTGTTCTGCATGACTATAATATAATAATGTCCTAGAATATTTGTTGCATTAATAAGGTCATGTCAGATCCCTACTAAGATAAAAACTTTGAAATTCTATAACAATATTCTTCAATAACGTTCTATGGTTGGATGATATACTATTATAGGACACATAGTATACAGACTGTCATGTGAGAGTACTCGTAAGAAGATGAGACTCTCTCTCATAGAGTTTGCACTTGGTAATCTCCAAGATGGATGATTATGAGAATAGACCCACCAGTAGTAATTCTGCATGTCTTAGTGTCATCATACATTACTATATGTGAGCGTGGGTAGTGGTCCTTAGACTGAAATATTATCATTAACTCATGTCATGACTCGCACACTTATATTTACTGGCGAAAACTGTCACACAGACAATTGGAGGGATTTAGGGTACGTTGGGTGCGTCACGAGGGACATGTTGTTAATTTATAAGTCGAGGAAGGATTTGTTCCTTCCATTTATGGAATTTGATATCTCGACCCTTTTATTGAAATAGAATTTTGCATTAAATTCCATATCCATGGTGTAAACGACGAGTTTATTTCAAGTAGTGAACGAATGATGGATAAAGCATTTAGGTTTATGACACTTCCATGAAACCTTCTTGATGAGATATTGAGAAAAAGGAATTAAATTATAGAGTAAGAATTTGTATGAGGTGATACGTCAATGCGGTGTCAACTTCTTTCTCTTGGGTGCCTTTACCTGTTACTAGATAGTAATCCTGGACTTTAGACAAGTTCACCTAATGCTGACGAGAAATAGGCTTAGAGGGTCACACACTAAGTGTATTCAAGTATCTCAAGTAGAATAAAGATTATTCCCGTACGTGGTTTAATAATTATTTAAGGGAGCCAAAATCAATTTAATGTTGGAGGAAGAATAAAATAAAACAAGTACACGCCGTGTAACATTAATTACAAGACATGTAGTTTTATTTAGAAAAAGTACACACCGTGTATTATTAAATATACACGCCGTATAGTTTTTCAATTTGGAAGGAGATGAATAAATGAAAATAAGATATACAAGCCATGTACATTGAATGTACACACAGTGTAGTTTTCAATGAAAAACAATCACACACTGTGTATTTATTATTACATGCCTTGTAGTTTTTCCAGTCGGGATTTTGAGGATATAATACAGTTTTAAATGATATTTATTATAATTAGCGTGGGTGTATGTCAAGAAATTAATTTTTCGACATGGGGTTTTAAATAAGAGTCAATGAAATAAATAAAACGCTTAACACATTTATTTATTGTCATAACTCTACAACCACAAACCTGATTATAAATATCTTCACAACCCTAACTCTTTTCCTACACCTAAGGGAATCTTGGTGCACAACAATTCTGGAGAATTCTTTCATGGCCGAAAGAACCTCTTCCTCCATGAATGCGCTCAAGACCAAGAGAGATCCTCTTCTATCGGATGAAGATGATTTAAGGCAGACAACACAAGAAAACGTTTCTCCACGCTAGCACCAGGAGAATCCATTGGTGACGTCCCGAGATACGATGTGCACGTGTGGATCACAG
This sequence comes from Viscum album, assembly GCA_963277665.1. Taxonomy (NCBI): domain Eukaryota; kingdom Viridiplantae; phylum Streptophyta; class Magnoliopsida; order Santalales; family Viscaceae; genus Viscum; species Viscum album. The sequence goes on along the minus strand of OY728153.1, from coordinate 1,172,440,612 downwards.
CTAGAGGAAGTCTACACTTGGATTCTGCGACGTAATGATGAATCACATCGGAACATGATCAAGAACATTAATGAAGAAATAACACCCAAAAGGTATTTATTTTCAATTGATTAAATTAATTATAATCAACCTGTAACGATCCTTGTTTGGGGTTCTGAGACAAACCTTCCTCTTTGTCTTTTTCAGTGATTTGATCCGTGGAGACTAGCATTTATCATCGTATTGATCCCAGATTGATCATTTCTAATGACAAAAAGCAAAGTGGGCACATGCACCCACACACTTCCGTTGTTCCCGGAACCTTCAAATGGTATTATAAGGAGGTTACTATGTTGATTATAGTTATTTAATTTTCATTGATAATTTATACATTTTTATTTGATTCAATTCGAAATATCTCATTTTATTAATCTGAATAAATGAGATCTATTCGGCCTCCTTCATTTCTCGATTGATATCACAGAAACGAAATTTTATTTTTAATTTCTGATTAAAATAAAAATGAGGAAGTCATCCGGAGGAGTCTCTCTTTCTGTCTGTACAACAAGGGATTACACATCGTGTAATTAAAACTACACACCATCTACATAGATTCAATGAACCGGTACTGGTCCGCCAAACCATGCCGTGTGAATTGAATATGACTAAGTAATAATCATGCCGTGTTGACCAAAATTGAATGGTGCATGGAATCAGAATACAAGGCGTGTATGTTGGACTAAAACGCCATGTAGTCCGTTCTAGCCCAAGTGAAACTGTGTACAATGATAAGTCGTGTACCGCGTACACGAGGTTTCCAGGCTGGTTACCGCGTAACAAAGAATTACATTGCATGTATGATTTTTATACATGTTGTGTACTCCAAAATTTCCAAAGTATAGAAAAAGACGCCAAATCCCTCGACATGTACGTTGGATAAAAGGTGAAAAGAAATACATGCCGTGTAAATATAATCTTCACGTAGTGTACATTCCAGAAATTTCACCAGGTTTCCTCCAAAAGATACAAAGACCTGTACAATGAATATGGATGAGAATAATCTAAAGGAAATTCAGAAAGGAATTTACGATAAAAAACTGATTAATTATATGATCATAATTAATTGAATTCGAGCATGACTTATCTTAAATGAAAGAACAATTAAAAGAATTTGAATTCTAAATATGTGTAAAAGTCATTTCATGCTATGGATGATCATGAGGTAGACCAATGACCCTTTTTATGTGTATGGTTTCATTTAAATTTATTTAATTTAAATTTTTTATCCTGTGAGGATTTTTACAATAAAATTTAGGGCATGCGTTCCCATGGTTTCTATAATGTAAAACCATTTAATGGAGGATCTCCCAAGCTAGAGGAGACGGTTCAAATCCTTAATCCGAGGAGAAACCGATGCAAGAAGATACAAAGGTGGATAGGTGGGAGCTGTAAAATACGAACCACTAGGTTTAAGGTGTTTTTTCTAGGTCAGGGTTAGCTTATCAAAAACCGCTAGATAATATAACCAATAGAGTCTCATGATCATGCCATCTTATTTTATTTTTGTCCAAATTGGATGGTTTATTTATTCTGTATGTGTTTTCATGATCATATAGTTAATAAAATGAACAAGCATTCAAAGATGGAATAAAATAAAAACCAGACTATACGTAAACTATATCGGAACATGGTTAATCACTTAAGAAAGCATCACTTAATATTAACAAGCATGTGGTAATGCGAAACTACGCATATACTATTAAAATCCCTCAATACGATATTATGTCAGACCAAGCCTTACGTTACTTGATTAAGGTCATGACTCAATAAAACTATGTGTTTGACCAACCCTTGTTGGGACACTTACTTTTATAAAGGAATCCCTTATGAAAGGATTCGGGTTGACTTAACCATATTACATCAATAGGAGTAGCAATTTCTAGACTTGATTTAATATTCGAGGCAAGAGTTGAGAAAATACAAGTTTGGATTTCCGGATTGGGGAGTCCACTCAATAGATCAATGAACTATAAGCTCACAGTTGGAAAAGACCTGCCTACCTAAATACCTTCAAATAGCTTCACCAACCCTTGTTGGGGTTATGTGAAGGGGAATATGGATCATTGCCACTATAATGTCAAAAAAAACTATACATTCTGAGTTCAATGGTGAGGGACATTGGGACTTGATAAAATAGTGGGAGAATTAATAAATTAATTTATTATTTTTCATAAAATGTAATCAAGAAAGTACTGACAAATCTGTTCTTTTAATTTGTAGAATCAAAATGAAAAACTTTTCAACCACATTTTTTCTACAACAAATTCTAGATAAAGACAATATCCTCCCAGGCAGTAACTTTCTGGAATGGTTTAGGTGCCTTCGGGTTATCCTATGCCATGAAAGAAAGTTTTAGGTGCTAGAGTCCTCACTTCCTGATTCTCCAGCCCCAGGGGCGAGTGATGAAGATTTCCTGGTCTATGATCAACATTTTAATGACGCTCTCGACGTTCAATGTTTGATGATATCATCAATGTCTAGTGAGCTCATGAAGTCTCATGAAGACGTGGATTCCTATAGCATGCTCGAGAACCTCCGTGGTCTATACTAGGAGAGTGTAAGAGAGGAATGTTTTGAGATCTCCAAGGCTCTAATTCAGAGAAAACTTGGAGAGGGAGCCCCATCTGGGCCTCATGTAGTCAAGATCATTGGATACATTGAGGGATTGGTGGTTCTAGGGTTTAAACTCCCTGAAAAACTGGGCACCGATCTAATTCTTGCATCACTCCCCTAGAGCTTCTCTAAATTTGTGGTTAATTTCAACATGAACAAAATTGTAATGTCTCATTATGATCTTCTTATCCTTATCTTCCAAGTAGATAATGAAATAAAGCATGAAAAGCCTTCTGTCATTATGGTGAATAAAAGGAAATGGAATGCAAAGAGCTTTAATCCCAAAGCTTCTTCAAGGCCTTCCATGAAAAGGATGATCAATGGGGAGGCAAGGGAGTAGGATGATGTTTGTTTCGCATGTGGTATGAAGGGAAAGTGGAAGAAAAACTGCACCCAACAAAGGAAGAAAGTGGACGCCTTAGGTGCATTTGTCATCAAATGCAATCTATCTGTTTCTATAAATTGTGTATTAGATATTTCTTATGGTGCTTACATATGAATCCAAATACATGAACCACGTAGATTCAAGAAGATTGATCAAGGGGAGGTAGATCTACGAGCAGCCAATGGAGCCAGACTCGCTAATGTAGCTGTCGAAGACGACCATCTCACATTTCCAATAGGGATGGTCTTGGTTTTGAAAGGATATTATTATGTACCCTCTGTAAGAAAATACATTATTTCAGTATCTAGATTAGATACTGATGGATTCATCTTCCAATTTGTATGTGTATGTTGCTACTTTTATAAAGATATCATTTGTTTTGGTAGGTCTCATTTATATAACAACCATTATGTCTTAGACTACACAAAACAAGTAATGGAAATTGATGAAATAGTTAATTAACATGACTCATACCACACCCAACTTTGGCATCACTGGCTAGGTCATGTTAATGAGAAACATTTGACAAAATTACATCAAGATGGGTGTTGAGGTTCTTTCGAACTAAAACCACTTGGTGTATGTCATGCGTGTCTACAAGGCAAAATGACCAAAGCCCCATTTAGTGGGAAAGGTGAAAGGGATAAAGAGACTCTAGAATTAGTTCCCACAGATGTGTGTGGGCCATTTCTAGTTGAGGCAAGGGGTGGGTTCTCATACTTCATAACTTTTACTGATGATTTTAGTAGATATGGATATATCTACTTAATGAGGTATAAGTCAGATTATTTTGATCAGTTCAAAGAATACAAAAATGAATTTGAGAACCATCAGGGTAAGAAGATTAAGAAAGTCCACTCAGACAGAGGTGGAGAATATCTTAATTAGGACTTCATTTATTTCTTATGAGAGTTTGGGATTCTATCTCAACTCACTCCACCTTACACGCCACAGTGGAATGGTGTAAGCGAAAGGAGGAACCGCAGCCTATTATACATGGTGAGATCAATGATGAGTCATGTGAGCCTTCCATTATCCTTTTGAATATGCATTACAAACAGCAACAAACATACTAAACCAATTACCAACTAAATAGATAAATGGTATTCCATACGAGTTATGGAGTGGATGAAAATCCATGTTATCAAATTTACATGTGTGGGGTAGCGAAGAATTTTTTAAGGCCTATTCAGGTAACAAACTTGCACCCTAAGGCACAAAGTGTATCTTTATAGGATTTCCCACGGAAACATGGGGATATTAGCTATACAACCCCTCAGACAAAATGGTTACAGTGGAAAGACAATCCATATTCTTTGAGAGGTAGTACATCTCCAAAAGAGATAGTGGGAGTGAGATAGACTTCGATGAAGTCGAGGCTCAATCTATACAAGAGTTGGTACAAAAACAGATTCCACATTTCCCAGTGGAAGAACAATCTGTTCCAGAGACACAAGAACTGCGTAGGAGAACGAGAGAGGTGAAAGAACCAGAAAGATATGGTTTTCATGTCACTGAGGATGGTGACTCATTATTGGTCGACAATGATGAACCTGTTACCTAAAATGATGTTGTTAAAGGCATAAACGTTGCCAAGTGGCATGAAGCCATGAATTCTGAAATGGATTCCATGTACCAAAACCAAGTATGGATTTTGGTAGATCCTCTAGTTGATGTAAATCCTATTGGTAATAAATGGGTATTCATGAAGAAACTGGACTTGGAGGGGCAAGTCAGCACCTGTAAGGCATGACTGGTTTCAAAATGATTTAGACAAAGTCAAGGAATTTACTATAATGAAACCATAGCACCGATTGTGATGCTTAAATACATCATAATCCTATTGTCCATTGCCACTTACCATGACTATGAAATTTGGAAAATGGATAGGAAAACAGCTTTCCTTAATGGGATCCTCCAGGAATATGTCTACATGACACAACCTGAAGGTTTTGTGACTCAAAAGGATACCAACAAGGTATGCAAGTTGGATAAATCCATTTAGGGATAAAAGCAAGAATTGAGGTAATGGAACAATCATTTTGATGAAGCTGTAACGGAATTTGGCTTTGTTAAGAATGAATATGAGTCTTGTGTATACAAGAGGTTAAGTGGGATTGCAGTCATTTTCCTAATAGTATATGTTGATGAAATCATACTAATTGTAAATGAAGTACATGTCTTACAGTCAGTTAAGGCAAGGTTGCATAAATTCTTCTCAATGAAAGACTTGGGTGAGGTATTATATATTCTTGGGATCAAGATCCATTGTGATAGATCCATGAGAATTCTGGGCCTGAGTCAAAGTATATACATTAACATGATACAAAAGAGATTCCGTATGGAACAATCCAAGAGGGGATTGTTGCTAGTGTCACATTGCATTAATCATTCCAAGAAAATGTGTCGTCAGACCCATGAGGAATGAAAGAGAATGAAAAGGATACCTTATGTATCCTTGATTGGGTCAGTCATGTATGTTATGTTATGTACAAGGCTAGATGTGTCTTATGCATTAAGTGCGGTAGGCAGATATCAAGCTGATCCAGGAGAACACCATTGGGTGGTTTTCAAGACTATCCTTAAGTATCTGAGGCGTACTAAGGATATGTTCCTGGTTTATGGAGGAGATGAGGAAGTAGTCATCAAAGGACATGTAGATGCTAGTTTCCAGAGTGATCAAGATGCCATGAATTTGCATACTAGATACATATTCAATTTGAATGGAGGTGCAGTGAGTAGGAAGAGCTCAAAAAAAGTGTGGTGGAAGATTCTACAATGGAGTCCGAGTATATCACAGCTTCTGAGGCAGCTAAAGAAGCAGTATGGATGCAAAGCTTCATCCAATAATTGGATGTAGTAATGAGCAGTAAAGATCCTATCACACTCTATTGTGATTGAACTGTAGCGATGGGACTTACAGAAGAGCTAAGGTCACATCAGAAGACAAAGCACATACTTCAGAAGTATTATCTCTTGAGGAATTTTTCTCAGAGAGGTGAAGTTGCACTGAGCTGTATTTCCACGGAAGAAAACATGGCAGACCCCTTGACTAAAGCCTTGACTCAGTAGAAACATGATTATCATGTGAGGTCTTGCAGACTAAAAGTCATGGGTAGTTGGATCTTGTCCAAGAGAGAGTTTTTAAGGGTTGGGGTCTTGAGAACAAACTGTTTTGTACATTAATTACATGAATGTTCACTTATTATATTGTTCATTATTCTGCATGACTATAATATAATAATGTCCTGTAATATTTGTTGCATTAATAAGGTCATGGAAGATCCCTTGCTTTGATGAGAACCATGAAATTATATAAAAATATTCTTAAATAAAGTTCTGTAGTTGGATGACATACTATGATAGGACGCATAGTATATAGACCATCATGTGGGAGCACTCATAAGAAGACAAGACTCTCTCTCATGGAGTTATCACTTGGTAATCTCCAAGATGGGAGATTATGAGAACATACCTGCCAGTATTAATTCCTCATGTCTTGGTGTCATCAAACATTACTATCTGCAAGTTTGTGTAATGGTCCTTAGACTAGAAGATTATCATTAACTCATGTCATGACACACTCACTTACATTTACTGACGAAAACCAACATGCAGACAGTTGGAGGGAAGTACGGTATGTTGGGTGCATCACGAGTGACATGTTGTTAATGGATAAGTCGAGGAAGGATTTTTCCCTTCCATTTATGGAAGTTGATATCTTGGCCCTTTGATTGAAATAGAACTGCCGCATTAAATTCCATGGCCATGGTGTAAACGAGGAGTTTATTTCAGGTAGTCAAAGAACGATGGATCAAGCAAATAGGTTTATGACACTACCATGAAACCTTCACGATTAGATATTGAGACAAAGGGATTAAATTATAGAGTAATCATTCATATGAGGTGATACGTCAATGCGGTATCAAATTATTTCTCTGGGGGTACCTTTACCCATTTCTCTACAATAATCTTGGACTTTAGGCAAGTCCGCCTAATGCCAACTAAAAAGAGGCCTAGAGGGTCACACACTATGTGTATTCAAGTATCTCAAGTAGAATAATGATTATTCTCGTACGTGGTTTAATAATTATTCAAGGAAGCCTAAATCATTTTAATGTTGGAGGAAGAAGAAAATAAAACAAGTACATGCCGTGTATCATTAATTACACACAGTGGAGTTTCATTTTGGAAAAGTACATGCCATGTATTATTTAATATACATGTTGTGTAGTTTTTCATTTTGGAATGGAAATGAATAAATTAAAACAAGATATACATGTTGTGTACATTGAATGTACATGCTGTGTAGTTTTTAACGAAAAAAAGTACACGCCTTGTTTTTATAAATACACGTCGTGTAGTTTTTCCATTCAGGATTTTTAGGATATAATATCGTCTTAAATGATATTTATTATAATCAGCGTGGTCACATGTCAAGGAATTAATTATTTGACATGTGGTTTTAAATAAGAGTGAATGAAATAAATAAAACGCATAACACATTTATTTATTTTAATAACTCTACAACCTCAAACCTGATTATAAATATCTTCACAACCCCAACTCTTTTCCTACACCTAAGAGAATCGTTGTGCACAACAATTCCGTAGAATTCATTCAATGCCGAAAGAACCCCTTCCCCTATGAACGCTCTCAAGACTGGGGGAGATCCTATTCCATCGGATCAAGATGATCTATGGTGGAAAACGCAAGCAAAGGTTTCTCCACGGTAGCACCTAGAGACTCATTTGGTGACGTCCCGAGATACAAGGTACATGTGTGGATCATAGCTAGAGGAAGTCTACACTTGGCTTCTGCGAAGCAATGATGAATCACATCAGAACGTGATCAAGAACATCAACGAAGAAAGAACGCCGAAAAGGTATTTCTTTTCAATTGATTAAATTAATTATAATCAATCTATAATGATCCTTGTTTTTGGTTCTGGGACAAACCTTCTTCTTTGTATTTTTCTGTCATTCGATCCGTGGAGGCTGGAATTTATCATCGTATTGATCCCGGATTGATCATTGCTAATGAAAATAATCCAAGTGGGAACATCCACCCATGCACTTCCGCTGCGCCCGGAACCTTCAGTATGTACCCCTTCCTCTGTATGTCATCCAATTGTGCATTTTACTTAGGAATCCTCACGGGAGCCATCCGATATGCTGGTGTAGATATTAGTGTCATCCTAGGGTACAAGTCGATGTCAAAGTCTACCTCTCTGCATGGATGTAATCCATGATCATCATTAGGAAATACATCGGCATACTGGTCCACCACTACAAGATATCTCAGACTATCAATATCAACTGCATCAAGCGTAAGGCTAGACAACTGATGAGTTATAGGCTGCACCATCCAATAGTTAAGTCCATCTTGTGCTGCAAAGGTTCCCTTCTCTCCAGTGAAGGAAAACCTGGACCAATCCTCACAGACACACTAAACTTAGCTCCTAATACAGTCAATCAGAGCATGGACTATGGAAAACCATTCCATACCAAAGATGGCATCGTAAGGCCTCGACAACGCTACTAAAATATCCATGTAAAATCTCTCACCTCCTTGAGTAAGCTCACACTACCAACACCAGTGTGTAATCATCGAATCCACTCCCATAGAAGTTTCGATCCGTAAGGATTGTTCCAATAGCTCCACCGGAATCTTAGGGCTCTGAACAAGGGCCATGGAAATAAAATTGTGACTGACACATATGTCTATACGTACTGCAGCTAGGGGGACTAGACATAGATTTTACCTCTAATAATCTCCAGAACGTCATGGTTCGGTCTCAGCTTCTAGCAGCTGAGATCATCCCTTACCACCAACTCCTTGTGGTTGAGGTGGACCACCCTGAGGTGGTGGCAGTAGAACCTTGAATCTTCTCCCACAACCTACTACACGACCAGCTCATTTGCCACATCCTCCTCCTACCTACAGACCTCCCCGATCAAATATCTGCCTCTTCCTTAGTATTCCATTAACCATCTGCTGGTCACCCATACGGTGGGTAGGCCTATCGCGGGCCATGTGACCCTTCCCAGGACACGAGTAGCACTGCCTACTCCTCAACTATACTTCTCTATCCTCTGAGGCCATCACAACTGACTGTGAATCATGAGGATATCCACTAAATGATCTGGCCCAATTGGCCCCCTCTTTTATCCATATACTGCCTACTATAGATGACTCTCTAACCTGACATCCTATGGTATCTCTCACTGTCAGTGTATGCTCAGATAGGAAGAGCCACACCAAAAGTGATCACTCTAGCACCCCCTCCTGCGTCAGAATGTTGTGTGATATCATCGATGCTCTCATCTCCAATCAGAGACCCTGATCAATGCTCCAGGACCGCAAGAACGGTTCTTGTACTATGTTAGTTGAATAGCGGGAGAGATTAGTGAACCTCATTATGTACAAGGCCACAGTCATGCTTCCCTAATGTATGTGCAACGACTCTTGTATACACACTGAGTGTAGAGTCACTGGGATGAACTCTACCATGAAAAGGCACTCGATATCCTCCAATATGTGGTTCAACTCATTGTTTATCTGAAGCATTAAACTCCCCCATACCCCTGCTCCTTCCTGAAAAATACTGGCTGCTATAATCACTATTAGATCATCTGGTGTCCCCACTATGCGAAAAACTATGGCCATAGCCACCAGCCTATCCTCAGCCTCCTACTGGTCTGTCTCACCATGGAACCTTATAGGAATCTACCTCTAAAACTCATGAAATGCGCTCAATCGGAATGAACCCTCTACGAGTAAGGATGGTGGCAATGGCCGCCCAACGGGTAGTGGTGCTACTGGTACACCACTCAAATTTTCTAACTCTGTAAGAGGGCCCTCCACCGAGGCATCATCGCTCGGTGGGCCATCATAGCATACTCTCTCAGAAATCGTGGATGGCTGTCTATGTGGATGAATTATGAAAGAAAATATTTGTGCCACATTCATTATGTTATACCTGGTGAGATGACTCATGAGATCAAATGAGAAAAATTTCAAAACACTTGCAATCATTGTTTTCATGCACTAAGTCGAAAATCTGAATTTAGGGTCATGGTGTATGGATACGTTGGCTGCCACACCAACACTGGATTTACCAAATTGAAAACAACACTCATAAAAAATAACGCTATTTCCACATAGAAAGTATCTGATTTCTAGTTCTTTGGTAGAACTGAATCCTCTGATACCACTTTGTCATGACATGCCCCACAGGGCACGTGTTGTGACTACCCCAAGCCCACCTTTCATAGGCTAGTGGCTAGAGACTAGCATCGGAAAGGCGTAACCCAAAAAAGGGAATGAATTTTATTTCAACCAGTATAGACACACAGTCCAAGAACACAACTACAAGCCACCACAAATTAAACACCTATTGTAAAAGTGTGATGAATGTAAAAGAGTGATGAATGTATAAAAGGCCAGAATAAAATTCCAACTAAAAAGGTAAAAGTACAACTAAAATGCACAAAACAACTCACGGATTGTCCACCGAGGATCCTACCTAAAGGGTAGGTACAACTCTGGATCTATAGTCCCTACTTCATGTCATGCTAAATGTACCACCTCTAGGCATCGTCTAGTCCTAGATCCCTTAGCCTCGATCACTACTGTCTGTTATCTACATAAGACAGAATACGGTGCGGGAGAAGCCTGTGAAAGGGTTAGTATAACGATACTCAATACAGACCCCGATACCCTCATAGGTCTCTCTGAGACACACAAAGAAAGAAACCACTATGTAATACCTAAATCTCAAAGAATGACACAATAAACATCAACTCTAATTAAGTATATGACCATAAATATACCTAAGTTATCAAGCCATAAACATATCATTCCTGAGGGAAGAATACCACAAAGGTAACACAGTGAAGGTTGAAGTACCACACAGGTAAAACCACGATGATAGAAGTACCACACAAGAAACACGTTGAAGAAAACACCATGAATGTAGAAGTAACACACAGGTAACACCACGATGAAAACAACACGAAGGTAGTAGTACCACATAGGTAATAAAAAGAAGATATAAGTACCACATAGGTAACAACACAGAGATTTCACCATGAAGGTAAAAGTTTCAACTCATAATTAGGTATAAAAAAAGTACCGAATTATAGATCATTAGTTGTAATATTAGATCATAATATTCTATTAAGAAGCATTGTTGCTGAACCACACCGGATCGATAGGTACTAACCCCCGCTGAACCACACAAGATCTGACCCACATAAGATCGGTATGCGCAGTCCCACCCAGGATCACTGAGCACTGACCCACATTGGATCTGATAGAAGATGACCTACACATGATCAATATATTTTCACCCACACCGGATCAATGATCTTTCTTCACGTTACAGCCTGAAACAGGATTCCTCCCACCCAGTGCACTCACATTCCGTAGAACATTCCCCTCGACATTTCATCCATACCTCGACCACCAATAAGCTCTAAAAAAGAGTAACTCAAAGAAAATCCTTGTCATAAGGGTTCTGACACAATAGGTGTTGCCTCAATCGAACACACGGCCTGTGAGTTACAGGCGTTTTAGTTTGGAGGGCCTGGTTGGATTCGGGTCTGATCCAACCTGGCTATACTCCAATGTTCTCTAAAACTCAAGTGGAGTATACCAGAAAGTAATATCACGCTCCAAGTGTCCCAGCGCCACAGATGGTTCATAAAATGGATATCTTGTTCTCATGATATGACCCTTTAAGTGTTTCTGGGTCGGTTGGGACCGGGTCTGGTCCGACCAGGTCCGGTCCGACCAGGTCTGACCAACCCGACCCGACCTGGTCTGAGCTGAACTGAGCCGGCTGTGCTAGGTAGCAGCGTGCTCGGCCAGCCCCGCAAGCTGACAACCCATAAGGGGGGCGACATAACCCCCAACAAAGTTCGGACTGCTGGTATAGACCACGGTGTGGTCCACTCTAGCCGAGGGGGTAGTGAGACCCTGGTCTCCTGAATGGCCCAGAGGCTGTTCGTCTTGTGAAGCGGTGGCTCCACGAGGGTGTCTCCCATTCTCCATGGAACCAGCTAGAGGTGCAGGTTCCCCCTCCGCCATGGATTTAGATGCTACCCCTTTCTCACCGGCAGCGCCCTGGTCACCCCATCCTTCCCTTCTATGGTCGACCGATGTGCCAGCTGCCTCCTATGACTGCCGCGACTGACGAGTCGTGGCCCATTTCTTATCATCACCACGCGACACCTTCTACGCAATCGACCAGTGCCAACCTCTCTACTAACCGACACAGATTAGTTTCGTGACCTCCTCTTGTCGCACAAGACAGTGTGCTGCCTCCATCATAGCCGGTTGGTGCCACCACACCGAAGATCATCCATGGAGGTGCAGGGGTTGCAATGTAGCGGAGTGTCTGGGCCCAGTTTGTTAGGACCGCACCATCTACTTTAGCTTGTAATCAAGAGGGAGGATTAAAGGGTTAAATAAAAACAATTGAATGAAACAGAAAACACACCCTTACCTCAAGAGAGATTGAGAACACCATGAATTGAGGGTGTTGGTTGGTGTTCGTTGTCCCAGCAACTATCCTCTGATGACGTTCCTCAATCATCGATTCCTCAGTTCAGGGTTTTGGTTACACTCATTACTACTCACCATAACTGGCTCCATCCCCCAAGGATGGCATCACGAGACTTTACCAACACTTCACTGTTTGGAGAACAAGTGTTGATACCTCTCCCCATGTTTAATATAAATTAGAGTGGGGTAGGATGTCTAACACTCGTGGGACTTAATGTGGGATCATTAATTAGGAAGCTTCTTAGTTCCCTAACGATGCTGTAACATAGGATTGAAATTCAATCCATTTTTTGGCTTGACACATCACTTGTCCCACGTTTCCATTTGTACATTGGAGGAAAAATAAACAAAACAAAATAACAAGGTTATTGTGTTTTTTCTTTTAAAAATTTCCAAAACATAACTTTTTCTCCAGACCTACTACAGTCAAAGTGATGTCTCCCTTAATCGAATCTCAATGTTCCAGATTTAACTATGCCCTCTTATTTTTGTTCTGATCACCAGTTCAAAAGATATAAAATGTTTCTCTCGCGTTTTCTGAATGTATCATAAAAAAAGTTCAGAAATTCATTCTGGGCATACCGGGTCTCAGAATCATGCGCTGTCAATTTTCACGGACTCATAATAATTTCATAAAATTAAGTTTAAAAAAAAATCAATGGATAATCTGTGTCTTTATGATATACAGCTCATTAACAATACTCACCCATCATGTAAATGTTTTTTCCTGTTTGAGTTAGTTTAACAACCTACTATAATGAGACAACAAAAATCTATTATGGATGACAATTGGAAAATGGATAACAATGTTAAAATAACTAAATAATGAAATGAATATTTCCATATAGTTAGGGGAATGTTATATTAATTATATATCCAATTATTAATGTATTGTTTCTATTCATTTAAATCACTTAAATATGTAAACAATGATTCCACTTTCATGAAGCATTAACAAAATACGAATGTAATAAAACTGTACATTCTAAAAAATGATATATTTATATTATAGGCTATATAAATATTTTTGGAATTATGATTTTTTATGAAATGATGGGTATGTAGTGATATCAAAATTATTATTTATACACAATACAGTTACAATTATATACACCCAATTACCAATACATGTTATGAAAAATTACAATTCTATAGATAAAAAATTATAAAAAGGATTATAAAAGTGTTAAATTTATGTGTACAACTCTAAAATGTGATATTTTATTTCTTATTAATATTACATAAGATTTTAGAGTTGATTTGGCTAGGTAGAGAAATTATAAATGAGATTATTTATCACATATTTCAGTCAAATGGGAATTGTTTAACATAAGAGTAATGGACTTAGATATATTTCTCTTCAAATAAAATATATTTATTTGATAACTTATGATAAACACAAATATAATTATAAATGAAAAATAATATAGTATAATGTTTTTTTAGCCATAAATTTAATGGAGTGAATATAAATAATTATATTTTCAAAATAATGTATAATTGTCTTTGATAAATCAAATATATTGATGAATATATACACAGTTTTTATTAAATTTAGTATATGATTTAAAAATAATATTTCCCTAAAAAATAGTTTTAATTCATTTTTTCAAAAAATATACATAATCATTTCCAATTTTGAAAATATATTTGAGAAAATTAATTTCAGTTTTTATATAATTTTTTAAAAACTATATTTTATTTAATATTGTTTAATTTTCAAAAAATAGTAATTTTTCTTGGAATATTGATAAATACTAATAAAAATTGAAAAATGAATTTTCACATAATGAATATTTATTTTTTAAATTTTTTTCTATAATGGATGTTAATTAAAATCAATTATATTATTTTATAAGAAATTCTATTTTTTCAATACAATCAATTTTATAGTGGAAATTTTTATAAAAGCGTCTTTATACTTAAAAAGGCATTTTTTATGAAAATTTTCATTTAATATCATTTTAAATATTATATTAAATTAATTAGTTACTATATTTGTAATTGATTAGTGAAAAAAGTAATCTATATTTTGAATCAATGGGTCATTATTTTGTAAATAGGTCCCATTTATTTTTGGACCATATTGATTGTATATATACTAAAAAAAGTAATCACAATAAAGGTAAAATGCGTTAGTTAAGGAGAAATCTAATGTGATAAGTATTTATCATCATTAAGAAATATTTATTTATTTCATTGGATGTATTTATTTTTTTCTTTATCAAATTTGAATCTAAAAATTCCCCTTCTTTCATTTATTATTTAATATGACTGTAATAATATTAATGTATAAGATAGAGTAAAATATGATATTTTCATTCTTATAATATCTGTAATATTATAGGACAGGAAAAACACGATTATGATCGATTCTTATATTTTATTCAAAATACAAATAAATTTTTATCATGTTATCTTATAATTAATTATAATTGATGAAATTATAACCTTAAATGCTTATGCAGCATCAACATTTTACTTGTTAATGTAGAAGAAAAAATATGTAATTGATTTTAAAAACTATATGATTACTTTTTTTGAGAGATTTATTGAGTTTCAACAATTTAAAAGATAAATACAACATATAATAGATGTTTAAAATGTTTTTACTCTAATTTATTTGTTTTTATGTTATTTTTAAATTCATATTAAATGAATACTTCGAAAAAATGACATTAATGATATTTTATAATAAATCAAATTTTATTAAATATTTTATAGTTAATATAAATAATTTATTCCACAATTTGAAATTTATATGATTCAAAATATCATCCATGGTCCATTTTAAGGACACATTTTATTTTATGGTAACATTTATAATCATTAATGTGAAGAAAACATTGATATTGCATTAATTGTCAAAAAGGGTTAAGGGGGGATACAATGATATGATGAGGGTAAAAACATCATCTAAAATGGTCCAAATTTTATTGTAAGGGTGTATTTAGACTATGAAACATACTATAATTGAATTATATCAGTTCTGTTCCTTACGAATTTAAAATTAATTTATAGGAATTTAATAATTTATGTAATTCCAGGAGTACCACTCCATTCACTTATAAAAGTGTACGTCTTCATCATCATTATTCAAAAAAAAAATTCCTTAAATATCAACAAAGACCTATATAATTACATTCTATAAATAATGATCAACAATATGTATTGGTTATATTTCATAAAATAACATTAAACGGTCTATTATATGGAATCTAATGGAGGCATACTACAGATGAGATAACCATTTTACCTGATATATTTCCATTTATTTAATATTATTACTCTTAAAAATATAAGGAATCCACTATAAAATAATGAATTAATTTTCCTAATTATTCCAATTTTTTATGAAGTTGGAACTACATTTATCCTCCTTCTTCATATTAATTGGAAAATGATAAAGTTGTTTATGCATACATGTAGACTACGACCTCCGTGAAGTTACATGATTAATTTTTCACATCTTCATAAAATTGGTGGTAATAATGATACTTTTTATGAATATATATTATATTATTATAAAATTATTAATCTTAATATCATTATTATTTTTAAAAATTCAATCAATCATTCCCTTGAAAAACTAAAATGGGTACTAGTGTACGTATGACCAAAAACCTCCACGAATGAGGTAAATAAATTTCCTAAATCAACATTTTATCGATATCTATAAACAAAAATATATAATGGTTATATCTGATGATTATATCAAAATTTCAAAAAACTACTTATGGAACTATTATAAATGCTTAGTGAAAGAAAGATCCAAACTGAAACTCTCCCGAAGAACAAAATAGTTGACACCCAAAAATATCAATGGTATTAATCGAAATATTAAAAATTGGTTTTGAAATTATATTACATTATCATACATGTTATTATAATTAATTAAAGGATTTTTTCATAGAATTACTGTATCATCCCAAGAAAATAAAGAACATGAAATTTTTCATAGTTATTAATATTTGTGTATTAAATATTAATTCAACTATATAGAGGAGGCAATGTTCGATGGCGTACCCAATTCAAAACAATGCGTTTCTTTGAAATCTTACATTGGACATTAATAATATTATATAATAATTTTAAATGGTAGTTATCTTCTAGCCATTGTTTTGGTGGGAATGAATAGAACTAACTACAATATGATTATAGATGTTTTTTGAATATTTTTACATTTATCCAATAACTGTTAGAGGCTTCAAATATGAATGAATCCAAGCATAAATACAATTATATTATTTTAAAGGTCTATTTACCATATTTTGATGGATAACCCTCATTAAATATATTTTTGGTAATTTTTATATTGTTTATTTGAAAAAATAAAATTCCTCTATAAATTAGGGACATCAAAATTTACTTTGGGTAAATTTTTGGTATTTTTATGATAAAGTTCATTTTTAATGAATATTGAAAATACTGTATTTTTATTCAAAAATGTGTTTTAATATAATTTATTTATATGGTTATATTATCTTTTTAATTGGTTCTAACTTTTAATTAGAATATATTTTTACCATTTTATTCAATTTTGGTCATTGAAACTAATTTTACTTTGAAATTTGACAAAAACAAATTAAATCTTTTGATAGTAATTTTTTCTTATAAACACGCTTTTGGTTTTAAAAGCGGGAATTAAATGTAAATTAATTTCTTCAACTTCTCTATTTTGAATTTATAAAAATGGATTCCATATTAGGATTATGTAGGTCCAAATTGTGTAAATTGGTAACTTTTTTTAGACAATTAAAATGTCAACAATAGTAAATATTTTATTTAGCCTTATTAAAGGGTAAATATAATAAATAAGGGTAAAATGTAATATTATAATAATATTAAATTACCCTAACATGTGTCTTAATCCTATTGGATGATAAATATTCGACCATGGGAATCCATGGGTCTTATTTGGGACCCCATGGAGCCACATGGGAGTAATAATGACACTTTATATTAATTAATTTGAAGTAAAGAATATAATGACATAAACAAATATCTTTTAGTTAATCAATTTTTAAATGGCGTTATATAAGTTATCGTTTAAACTATAAATATTAATTGAAAAATCTAAAACTATTTCATACATTATGGTAATTTTTTTTATAATTTCTGGACATCAAATAAATTAAATTACTTATGAAACAATAATGACGCAATATTTACCTCAATAATTAATTATTTAAATACATAAAATTATAAAAATTATAAAAAATATCCAAAAACTATACAATTATTATTGGATGACATTATTTCACCCATGATTAATCTTAACTATGACTTTAATGATTTTATAACCTTTTGAAACCCTATATGAGTTTAAAATAAAATAATTGTTTCAAACTTTTCTAAAGAGCCTCTCCCCTCCCATTGAAAACCCCTCACATCCTACCCATTTCTGACACTTCTCAAGCCATTGGCTCATACCAACTCTGCTCCAATAATATTCTGATATCCCTATTGTTATCCTAGAAGCCTTACCTTATGGAGAAAGCCCTTCAAAAACCCTTTTGGTTCACACCAAACGGTGTTATTCGATTTAATGGTGACGACTTATCTTAAATTCTTTTGTTTTATTTAACTTCTCTAACCCCTAAACTCTATTTATTCCTTTATTTAATAACAAAAAAATTATCCTAAATATACTAGTATGTTGTTATGATATTTATTAGAACTACACTTAAACACACCTCCATCAAATCGGTGAAAAACCTACTGTTTCTATGGATGGAAAACAAACGCCTCACAAAGCAATGATTGTTCAATTATCTCCTACCACCTCTCATGGTGGCCATTATGGTGGAAATGTATTTATATATGATATATATTTTGTTTTTTTCTATATTATTCTGTAATTTTGTATTTATATACATACCTGTATGCTTTCCAATTGTGTAAACATGATAATTTCATTTTAGGAAATACGGACTACCGCCCCCTCAAGATGATATGATTTGTTCATGACACACATGGAACATATAAATATGGAATTAATGAAATTATGTATCATATATAGCATATTATATTACACTGGAATAATAATACACCTATGTATCATTATTTTTTCAATGCAATAAATATTAAATAAATATGAACGTATCGTCCCTGCATACGTACGGCTTACCGTCTCCATGAACGGTCCATTTCATTTCTTATCTCCAAATGTTATGTAATATTATATATATAAATATATATTAGATATATTTTATATATATTATATTTAAATCATTAATATGATTCTTTAGATAATGTTGATTTTACTACATTGACAAATTGTAATTATAACAAGTTCATTTTTAACTCAAATTCCGAACATCAACAAAATGTCTAATATGAACTCAAATAAATAAATAATTGTTATTGAAAGGTAATAAGTGATATAAAAGTAATAATAAACATTTAAAATGTTATGAATCAATTATAAATTATCTTAAGATTATTATTCAGGAAGAATAAGGAAAATATGAGTCAAGTTGGACACGAGGTAAGGGATTTCTTATCTCACTTTTAATTCTGTGAGATTTCCATTGTTCACCATTTATTTATTTCATGTGGTGTATTGTGTACTACCATTTGATATATATTATCATGATTAAATTTATATTCATGGTATTATGTGATTAATTTGGTGGTTATTAACTTTATCACATACGACTCGATTGATTACAATCTGGTAAGGGTTTTTCATCTCACTTTTTATTCCCATGAGATTTATGCTATATTAGACACTATTTCCTTTTGAGTGGTGGATGAACTTCCCTTGATTGTATTTTTTGTGTTACATAATTTAATTTAGGGGTATTTACATATTAATTGTGTGATCTATCTTTCATGGGTTGTATGTTTCGTAAGTTATCGAATCGGTAAGGGAACCTTTCACCCTACTCTTTTTAAAAAACATCTTTTAGTTATTTCTATTAATTTACATATTATTAAGTTTGCATATGTTCATATATATCCTTATTGATGTAAATATTATGTTCATGTGATGAAATATCCTTTTCCATTCATTAACTTATTTTTTGATTTTTAAAGTGACACAGTTAGGGTGTTGAAATTTGTTAAGATAACTTATTAACCCAATTTCAATTTTTGGGATAAAAATCTAATTATTGATTAAGTCGTGCTATAAATATGTGTGAATAACCTATTATTATTTAACACTTAATATCCATTTATATTTTGTGTATTTATATTTTCCACACATAATTAAATAATTGATTTATCCTTAATCTAAGGATACTGTCTTTATAAGGGATTTCGTCTCAATTTACATTTCCATTGAGACTTCATTGTTGATATGCACAAATTCACTCTTATATGGTGTATATAATATCCTTTGGCATATTATATCATGAATAAATTTATTATCATGATATTATTAAGTTCACATTAAAAGTTATTCCTCAATTATTTGTATTATAGGTTCTCTAATTTTGTTAAGATCACTTTAACTAAAATACCATTTTAAATGTTTTAAAGGTTTATTCTTCTAAATATTTCACATTAATTTCCATGTTTTAAAAATAGTTTTAAGGATTTATTCATATGGAGGTGAATGTTTTAAAATTGAAATTTCGTTCAAATGATTCAAAGTGGCATTGGACACTTTGATTCAAATATTTCATAATTTAATATTTTAAATTGTTTATAAAATGGTTTGATAAAAGGTTTTATTTTGAAAATATTTTGAAATGATATACTATGATTGCAATGTGGAAATTTTATGATTCCATTATTTTTGTTTTATGGGTTATGAATATGTTATGGTTGTTGGGAATTTTTTACATATACGGGTGGTTCCATGATAAACCTAGGATGGGTGAGGCCGAGATAGCTCTCCAATGCATTAGGTAATGTGAAGGAGGTAAACATGAATGTTTCTCCTAGTATATTTATGGAATATACGGTGATGGGTATTCTAAATTTTACACCCTATGTAGCTATGATAGCTATAATGTATGTTTGATATGGAATCCACATGCTACCTTTGTGATTTATGATTTTATGTGTTATTCATAAATCTAATGATTTCATGATGTATGTTATGATTAAAAAGTATGGTTTCATATATTTTTATTTATTGAAGGGATAATGTTTAAATTCCTTATTTTATATCCCATACTGATCTTTTTATGCTCATACCATGTTTTTGAAATGTTTTCTACAGGAATTAATGATATATAAGTGTCAAGGATGGGATCAAGGAAAAGTCATGCTATCTAAAACATGGAAAAATACATGACTCTTTATTTTCAAGAGTTTTAATTTTATGAAAAATGGATACTTAGTAGAATTGTCTACATGTAATATTAATGTTGTTATGGAAATGTTATGACCTAATTCACTAAGACTCTAATCTTGAAAAGATCCTCAATGTGAATTATCCGTTTAATTCATGATTATGTAATGTTTAAGGATGATTCCTTATAATTATGATAAATATTAAATTTTTATACAAGGGGTTAGGGTGATTTTGAATCAAGTAAAACTTTAGGTATGGTTTTTATGTTGTAATATTATTATTTACACCGATTTATTATGAAAAAGTTTCATGATGATTAAATTTTAAAATATACCAATAAATAATCTAATGAAATTTATTTTTATACGGTGATATTTATATAATACAATTTTTTACATTATTTTACAGTATTTATTTACTCATTACACCTAAAGATTATTTTTAAGGAAATAATATTTTTTTCCCTCTTTAGTATAAAATCTGCTTTCTTCCTTGTCTATGTTTTATATAAATATTTTCCATAATTTTTTACTATTCTCCTTTGATAGTTCAATCCCATTCAACTCATGGTTACTGTAAGGCCCCATCATTAAACATTTCATAATATTGAATTAAGTTAAAAATTCATTCATCCATCCAAATACATTTTTTTTTTGTATTTTCAAAAGCCACATTAGGATGAGTGGTAACCTAACAGATTTCAAGATATTACCAACTTCAAAACCGAACAATGCATCAAATTCAAACAAAAACCATGATCATGGATGGTCGGTGACATCCACATCACCACCGAATGAGGAAAAATAGAAGATTCAATTTTCAAATTTAAAATGAAAAAGGGATTTCATCGTCACCATCTTGGTTCACGAGCCTCCTTGCGTCGCGTACCCTAACTCAGACTTATCCTCACTGCCACACCATTCCTCCAGTGAGAGCTGACACCAGAAACCAACACCACTACTGAAGAACCTCTAAACAGTATGCCTATAAATGCCACAAGAACCACCAGATGAAAAAACTCAAAAACATAATATTTCAAACAAAAAATCCACAAAACCATCATCACTATCACAGATAACTGCACTAGAATAGACCAGCCATTAACAAAACCAGCAGGTAAAAAACACATAAATGAGCACAAAAACCTCCTGGAACTCCATTGACCACTCAAACACACCTCCCAAGACACTCTGACTTCCACCATGAAAATATGACTCGGAGGAGATTGGTGGAATCCAAGAGAAAGAGCAGAGTAAGAGCGGTCGCAGTCGAGCGGGAACAAAATCACCAAAATCTTCTAATGTCGACGAGGATTAAATCCATAACCAAATCCAAACATCACATGTCTGAACATCAATCGCAACTGGAAAACACCACCAGGATCGGAAGGAAAACCCAGAACAGAAAGACCTGAAGCGCAACCAATGAAGAAAACTAAAACCCTATGGCATAAGAAAAACAACACGAATCACAACTCCTTGGAAACCGATGAACTCTCAACCAACACATCCCAAACCCCCCACGAGAGCCACCATATCAGATCGAGATGGAGTTTGGTGTAATAGATCTAGGGGAAAGA
The DNA here is from genome assembly GCA_963277665.1 of Viscum album. Classification (NCBI taxonomy): domain Eukaryota; kingdom Viridiplantae; phylum Streptophyta; class Magnoliopsida; order Santalales; family Viscaceae; genus Viscum; species Viscum album. The sequence goes on along the minus strand of OY728153.1, from coordinate 1,172,418,175 downwards.
GCAGAGACTGAGATGAACGAGGCCTCGACAGTGAGCCAAGAATGTGGAGAGAGAGAAACCTGACTAGGATGGATGGGAAGAGAGTCGAAGATAGCATCTATGGTTGAAAAAGTGCTAAAAGGCATGAAGTGAGAAACCCTAGAGTTTACCCATCACAGTATATTCCATGAATCTATTAAGATAAACCTTAAAGTTTACCTCAATCATGTTACCCAATGTATTGGAGAACTATCTTGGGCTCACCAACCCTAGGTTTATCATGGAACCACCAATAGGTGTAAACAATGACCATGAAGAATTAAATAATATTTACAAATAAACTAGAATAATGGAAAGATAACATTTCCACATTTCAATAAAGATATACCATTTCAATATATTTAAATAATAAATACTTTTACAAAAACATTTTCAATACCAAAATATGTAAATAGAGTATATGGTATTTATTTTCTTTTTAAAAACATTACGACTTGTTGTGGAATCCCAATATCAAATAATGCATGTGGTAGAGGAAAGGTTATTGGTGTCGCGTACGTTTAAAAGAAACATTTTCTAGACCTTTAGTAAAATAATTTGTAAAAAAAATAATCCTTTGGCATAAAAGAAAAAGGAAAAGGGGATTATTATACAATGAATAAAATAATTTTGTGTATAAATCGATGTATGTCTCAAGGAATGAAGATTGAGGCGAAGTCCCTTAAAAGATAATATTTTAAATCAAATATATCAATTATGTGTATTCTACCTAAGTACACATAAAGAAATTATAAATACAATATAGTAAATCAGAATTTACTTCTCACATAATCATATCCTGACATAATAAAGAAGTAGAAAATCAACTCAATGAATGGACATTTGGTTAAGAAGTTTGCTTATGAAAATTTAGAAGCCTGACAATGTCACTTAAAAATTAAAAATATAGGTTTATGAGTGATAAAAGGGTATATCATCACTTGGAAATAATATTTATAGAGAAAAGGATATAGGAGAATGTATCATGACTTATGAAAGTTGAAATTAAAAGACATAACATAAAATAAGTCTTTTACTAAAAGATAACGGTGAAATGTTCCCTACAAAGATCATTTTGTAAATAAAATTGATCGATTATTTTTATTCACTATAAATAAAAATAAATGTAAATAAAATATAGGTCAACAAAATTTATTTCTCAGATAATAATATCACCAAATAATCAAGAAGTAGAAGATCATCCCATAGAATGGGAATTAGTTTTGGATGTTCCCTTACCTCATGTCCGAATTGTCTTATATGTTCGTTGTTCTTCTGGAGTAATAATCATAAGTTAATTTATACTTGCATCAAATACCTTTTAATATAAATTATTCCTTTTATATCACTTATTACATTTTTAAATCAATTAGATAATAATTTTATTTCATATAGGACATATTCTTATTGTTCAGATCATCGGTCAAAATGAACTTGTTATAATTATAAATTTTCCATATTGTCAAAATTACATAATCTCCAGATTTGTATTAATGAATTAAAATTAATATATAACTTGTATATATGTATTTAGATCCATTATAAAATAATTTAGAATATTTTGTAAAATTTGGATAAAAGAAAATGAAATGCACCGTTCATGGAGACGTTAAGTCATACACACACATGAACACTACTTTCATTTCCTTTTTATCATTTTTAAAGGAATGAAAACTAAATGATACATAGGTATTTTATAATTACCTTATAATATCTCTGTTATATATATTACCTATTTTAAATAATTCAATCCTTTATAAATTCCATGTATAGTGTGAAAGAGTTATATCACTTTGAGGGGGTTGTAGTCTGCAAATCCTCAAATGAAATTTTAATATATGTAAAACATAAAAAGCATAATGGTGTATTACAAATGAAAATAAAAGAAGAATAGAAATAAAATAGATATCATAAATATAATATAAAATTATATATCCATCATAATAACCACCATGAGAGGCGGTAGGAGGTAATTTAACAATCATCATTTCATGAGACAAAAGTTCATTGCCTATAGAAATAGTATATTCGTATACATTAGATGGAGGTGTGTGGAAATGTAGCTTGAATACTTCTCATAACAACAACCTTGTATATTAAGGATATTGAGGTTTTTATGAAAAAAATAATAATTAGAGCATATGGAATGGAGAAGGAAAATAAAAGAAAAGAACTTGAGAGAAGATGTTACCTTAAAATTGGGTAACTCCCTTTGGTTTGAACCAAAAGAATTTCTTGAATTTAATTCTTCCAAAGGGAGGGAATCTATGTGGAATAGAGGGATGCTGGGAGAATATTGGAGTAGAGTTTGGATGATCTAAGAGGCTTGAGATTTGTGAGTAATGGCATAGAGGTAATGGCCTTGTATTAAGGGGAGCAGGGGCACTATAGTTAATTTTGAAAAACTTATTTTATTATAAATTGGATTTAGATTTCAAAAGGTACCCAACAAATTTTAATAGAATATATTGTGATTATTGTTCTAAATCCTCTCATACAATGTGTTTTTGAGAATTTTAGGGTGTAAAATTAACCTTATCGTTTAGTTTAACCCTTAGTTAAATAATTTAACTTTTACTATGTCCTCCTGTATATTCATACTATATGGTTAGTATATTTAAAATAAAAGGACAAGCTACTCAAAATGGATTATTAATGGAATTTTTAACATCATATATTTCATCAGGCTGAATCATAGATTTTTATGATTATTTTATCACTAAATAAAATTTTAATTGTTTTGAAACCTCATTTATGTCAATTTATAAACTATTTAAATCATGTTTTTTATAAATCTATAACAAAATAATTCCTTTAAAAAACATTCATCAATAAAGTGATAAGAAGTCACTATTATCCCAAAAATTTTTGGATGGCATAAAAATTTTCAAATTAAATTTATTTTAATATTTATAATCTCATTTATTTAAAGCATTCATTAGAAGGAAATCAGTACATCATCATTGTGTTATAAATAAATTTATTTTTTCGATGTCTAAAAATTATATATAAAATACCATGAGGGTTGAAATTTATTTGTATTTATAATTAATTTTTATAGTAAATAATATCACTTATATAACCCCATATAAAAATTGTTTTACTAAAAGATATATGTTCATGTTACATTTTTCTTATCTTTAAATAATTTTTATAAAGTGTCAATTTCACTTACAGGTGGCTCCATGGAGCCCCAAAATCGACCCAAGGATTCCAGTGGTCGGACATGTATAATCCAATTGGGATAGGACACATGTTAGGTTAACATAATAATATTATAAAATTTCTTTATACCCTTATTTTCCAGATTTACATTTTAACCATGGTAAATAAGATATTTAATGAAGTTACTATTCATAATGTCCAAAAATAATAGTTACCTATTTACATAATTTGGAAATCATGATTAAAAATGTGGAATCTATTTTTCCGAATTCAAAACACAAAAGTTGCTGAAATTAATTTAAAATTAATTCTCGTTGTCCACACCAAAAAATGTGTTTCTATGAAATAATACATATCAAAATAATAAAATGTTTTTATCACTAATTAAAAAGTGAAATTACATCTAATTATGAAAATTGGATAAAATAGTAAATAAAATAAAATAATTATACTTTTAAATCAATTAAAATGACAATCTAATGTTAAAAATAAATTATATTAAAATATATATTTCAATTAAAATGCCATATTTTTCTATTCATAAAAAATGAACTTTATCAAAAAAAATACCAAAATTTTACCCAATGTAAATTCAGATTTCCCTCTTATAAATAAGAAGATTATATTGTAAAATGTAATATATCAATGTTATAAAAAGAAGATTTAAAATGGTTTCACCAACAAATGATTGTAAATAAACCATTTAAATAATATTATAGTATTTAATGCTTAATATAATATTTATTTTTATTATAAGCCTCTAAAAGTTATTGGATAAAAGTAAAAAACATTTAACAAAAATGTTTAATCATAATATGGATAGTTTTTTTCATTACCTCCAATACAATTTCTAGGCATTAATGACCATTTAAAATAATAATATTATTATATTATTTATCAGTATAACTCAATGTTGTGTGAAACATAAGATTTCAAAATAACCTATGGTTGCATGTTGATTATGCCATCAGACAAAGAATAACCTTTAATGTAAAATTAGTATTTGATTCAAAAATATTAATAAATATGAAAATGTCATATTCTTTATTTACCTCAGATGTTACATCCTTCCCCCCTTTGGGGAATTGCATCCTCAAAATTTTAAAATTGGGGTCGGTAACTTGATTGAAAATCCCTCATCGAAAAAAGTATCAATGAAACTATCACATTAAAAGAAATAAAGAGAAGTACAATAGTCACATAAGATAACCCATAATAAGATTCCATGTAAGAAAACATGGATATAGAAGAGAAACTAACAATAAAATTATGATGGATTGTGGTAGAAAACAAGATTAGGAGAAAGTTATAAACAATTAAACTAAAAACATGTGATGGGTTAAACGGTCATTGGCTTCCCTATTGGAAAAGTAAACGGATAACATTTATGTTTTAAGTTCAATTTTATAAATATGAAGAATATTTTTTATGTTCTTGAATAAGAACATAAGGATATATACTCACTTTTCCCGTAGAGTTTCATCCTTTAATAATTTTCTATCAAAAACTCATCTTTTCTCCAAACTATATGTATTTGAGATGACTTAGTCACACCTAATGTTCTAGAATAAACTTATAGAGAATAGCAAGATCCAAAAAAGATGAACCATATATTTCCAGGGTCTTTTGACATTATCCAAAACCGAAAATATTAGTACAATATTTGATAATCCCAAAAAAGGATAATCATTTATAAAAATAAATACCACTCTAAATCTCCAAAATTCAACAAACAGTACCCAAAGTTAAAAAAATACCACTCAATAAACAATTGTTCATTACATTCTTCAATATAAATCAAACAGATATTACAACCCAAAAATCGGAATAATTTAATCTCATACTCTTCCATTTTAAATCTTATCCTTTATCTCCAAATTACATCGACTACTCTTAATGTCTCATACAGAAATGTAGATAACCAAATAACATATTCTCTATGATAGGATAATCATTTCCATAAATAACCGATATCTCCATATACGCTCAATAATAACATATATTTTCCAAAATAAAATTTCAACCATTACTCCACAAATAAAACATATAGTATTCTATTTTCCTTAAGCATATAGTGTTCCGTAATGATATAATTTCTTCCAAAATAAACATTATCACTTATTCACCAAATCATTTTTCTATAATAATGATTTCCATTTGACAAAATATAGATCGAAAATCAACTATTTATTGATCATTATAATCATTTAACTAAAAAAAATAAGTCATACTAACTAGGGACTTTACATGGGCCAGTGTTAGGTGATACACCCTTGTCACCCTTCGGTTGTGGGTTCAATTCCTGTGGCCTTACTGGATGTGATGGGTTGTCACCCATCTTGTCTGTTTTCCCTTTTAATAAAACCCAAAAATAACCCATTGATTATTTAACCTCAATGGTTCTCTCATTCCTCTAATTTTCAACCATACTCATTGTCATAATTCATGAAGTCTTATATATATTGACATTATTTTACCTCTATTAAATAACACTATTCGCAAATAAAAATCGTTGTACCTTGATCATGCTGTCAACCTGATTTCATCGTCGACTTGTTCACGTAGAAAGCTGGTATATACATTGCAAATATGATTTATTGATCCTTCAAAATCATCTTCTTTCTTTATCAAAACACACCTCGTATGACATGGCTCTTATGGGTGTTGACAGAAAATTAGTTTCATGAAATAATCATATATGACATATAATTAAAAAACCTCTTATAAAATAAGATTTTAATAAAGCATTCAGAACGAGTTTTAGTTGAAACATCAATCAATGGTCCTTTTGAAATACCATAAGAATTTACAGAAAGATTATAATTTAGAAACCAATATATATAGGTTATGCAAGGGTATCCTTCTTCAGCACCTTTTTCAAAATCATAATAATATTAAACATCTTGCAATAACGTAAAATATTTTAAAATGCCTTGATAATATTTACCATTCTTAAAATAATGAGAATATTGAGAAAATAGGATTTGATTAAATACAACCCATGATCCACAATTGTATCGATGTATGGTGGAGGTGTTTGATATCTCAAAACATTTCTTGTAAGTGAGTTTTATGTTAGAAAATGTTTTAGAGACATATGGATAAGACTTTACAATAATTATTTCAAGAAAGTCATCCGGAAGAGATAGAAATGTCATTTAAGATCCTCCTCCTTTCATTTGTACTAAACTTTCCATAATTGAAAAAATTTAAAAAATAACGATTTAACATAAAGAGTAAACATACGGACTAACCATGTGTTAAACAAAAACTCATAATCCATAAAGTTTCCTAAACCAACCTCAAATACCAACTCTAAGGCCCCAACTTTAAGCATTACATAATATTGTATCAGGATAATAATTCAATTTTAAGATCTTTTCTAGTTTGGAGGATTAGATAATTAGGCCATAACTATTACATTACATCTAAAATATTACATTGCAGACACTTCTACGTAGTATCCATTTTTTGATAAAATAAATTCTCATAAATAAAAACAAAATATTATTTACTTTATACAAATTTTCATGAATAATTCCTCTCTCTTACCATTCCTTATACCATGTAAAATTCATTTCCGAAACATGGTGCGAGCATAAAAATCTGAGTAAGGGTTATAAAATAAAGAATGAAAACAAAACTCCATCAATGCATTCATAAAATAATGTCTTTATCATACCTCATGAAATCATAAGATTTATGAATAGAATATAGAAATCATAAATCATAAAGGTAAATTGTGGTATCCTTATTATACTTACATAGTATCGTTCACAGCTACATATAGAGTTATGTGGGAATACCATCATATTATAGTCCCTAAATAACTTAAGAGGAACATTAAAGTTTACCTCTATCACGTAACCCATTGCATTGGAGACCTATCTCGGGCTCACTCTCCCTAGATTTATCATCGAACCAACTATATGTGTACACACTTCTCAAGAGCCATAACAAAATCCTAAAGCATGAAAAAGCATAAAAAAGATTACATTTCCACATTCAAATCACAACATAACATCTAAATATATTGACATAATCAACCCATTCGGGAAATAATTTTCCATAACAAAATACGTAAAAAGAGTATATGGTATTTATTTTCATTTTAAAAACATTACAGCTTATTAAGGAAGATAAATATCAAATAATGCTCAATGCTGCGAAATGGTCATTGTCATCATGTACATTTAAAAGAAAAATTACTTTTTTTCATTTAGTAAAACTCTTTATAAAAAACTTATTCCTTTGAATAAAATTAAAATTCAAATGGTTTTGTTATACAGCGTATAAAATAAAGTTGGGTATAAATCAATGTATGCCTCAATTAAAGGTGATTGAGACGAAGTCCCTTTGAAAGACCATTTTTAATAAAATATGATTGATTATGTGCTTCAACTACAAGTAAACTTATTTAAAGTATAATTAAAATATATGAGATGGAAATTCATTTCTCACATAATCATAGAATGATATTATCAATAAGTATAATATTAACCCAAAGAATGTAAATTGGGTTAAGATGTTCCCTTACAAAAATTCGGCAGCTTAACGACATCACATAAAAAATCAGAAAATGAGTTGATGAGTGAGAAAAGGGTCAATAATCACATGGAAATAAAATTTATAGTAAAAAGGATGTATAAGAACTTATCTCTACATAAGAAAGTGAAAAGTAAAAGGCATAACCTAAAATAAGTCATTTACTAAAATAGGACGGTGAAATGATCCCTTACAAAGATCATTATGTAAACAAAATAGATGGATTATGTGTGTTGACACTAAAAATGTATAAATACAACATAATATATCATAATTTATTTCTCATATAAACGTATCACAAAATAATCATGAAGTAGAAGAAGAACCCAAATAATGGAAATTGGGTTAAGATTTTCGCTTACCTCAAGTACGACTTGTCTCGTTTATTCCTTGTCCTTGATAAATAATAAACAAAAGTTAATTTCTACCTGATTTAGAAAATTTTTAATGTTTATAATTCCTTTTATATCACTTATTATCTTTTTATGACCATTGATTAATTATTTGAGTTCATATTGGAAATTTTGTTGAAGTTTGGAACTTGAGTAAAAAATGAACTTGTTTTAAATATAAATTGTCCATGTGGTGAAAATTCCATTATCTCTATATTTGTAAAAATAATTAAAATATCATATATTTAAAAAATATATATGTATATATATCTAGTATATATATATTTATAATAATCTATAACATTTTGATATTATAAAATGAAATGCACAGTTCATGGTGAAAGTAAGTCATACATACACATTAACACTAGTTTCATTTATTTTTATTTAATTTTAAAAGGAATTAAATATAAATGATACATAGGTATATTATAATTTCACATTAATATATATGTTATATTTTTACCTATTTTCATTAATTTTATCCTCTATATGTTCCATGTATAGCATGAACGAGTCATATCACATTGAGGGGGTGATAGTCCGCAATTCCTCAAATAAAATTATTGTATATACACAAAATGAAAATAATAATGGTATATTATAAATGATATTTAAATAAGTATATTGATAAAATAAATATAACATATATTACATATAATTAAAATTCCATCATAAAATCCACCATGAGAGGAGTTAGGAGATAATTGAACAATCATCGTTTCGTGAGATAGTAGTTCACCGTCAACAGAAACAATATGTTCGTATCCATTAAATGGAGGTGTGTGGAAGTGTAGTTCAAATAATTCTCATAAAAAAACCTATTATATAGAGTATACAGTTGTTTTTATGTAAAAAATGAATAATATGAGCATAGGGAGTGGAGAATGAAAATACAATAAAAGAACATTAGAGAAGATGTTACCTTTAAATCGAGTAACTCCCTTTAGTTTGAACCAAAAGGCTTTCCTGAATTACCTTATTACTTGGGGAAGGATTATATGAGGAATATAGGTATGTTGGGAGCTTATTGGATTAGAGTTATGAAAATCCATGAGGCCTTAGAGTTTTTAGTAATGGGTTATAGGTCATAGCCTTTTATAAGTGGTGGAGTGGCTCTTTTGGAATGTTTGAAAATATTATTTTATTGTTTACGGTATTTAGATTTCCAAAGATCCTAAACTAATATAATTCAAATATAAGGTGATTATTGTTCAAAAACATTCCATCAAATTGGTTTTAGACTTTTTTTGGATATACAATTAACCTTATCATTTAGCCTTAACCCCTAGTATGTCCTCTTGTATATTAATATGATATGGTTAATATATTTACTAAAAAATTCCAAGAAATCAAAAATGATTCATTAATGAAATTATAGACATTATATATTTAATTTGGATGAATCTTACTTTTTTATGATTATTTTATAATTTAATAATTTATTAATTTTCTTAAAAAAGTTCTTTTCTGTCAATTTATAAACTAGTCATATAACGATTTTGAAAAATCTATAAAAACATGATTCATTATAAAAAAATTAATTAATTCAATGATAAAAAATAATTTGTTTAAATTACATTCATTTATGACATTAAAGTTTTAAAAATGAAAATATTTTAATATTTAGAATCTCATTTAATTAAAACATTCTTTAAAATGTGATCACTACATCATTATTAAGTCATAAATTAATATATTTAATTGATATCTAAAAATTATAAATAAAATACCATGATGTAGGAAACTATTTTATCTTTTTAATTACTAATAATAGTCAAAAATACCACTTATATAACCCCATATAGAATTTTTTTACTATAGGATATATGTTTATGATAAATTTTTCATAACATTAAATTAATTTTTATAAAGTGTCATTTTAACTTACGAGTGGCTCCATGGGGTCCTAAAATAGACCCAAGGATTCCCATGTTCAGACATGTATCATTAAATAGTGTTAGAACATGTGTTAGGATAATTTAACACTATTATAATATTATATTTTTCCCATCATTACCAGATTTACCCTTTAACCATGGAAAACAAAATATTTACTGAAGTTTCTATTCATAATGTATAAAAATAAAACAGACATGTTTATAAAATTTGAACATTTAGATTCCATATATGGAATCTATTTCTACAAATTCAAATCATAGTGGTTGAATAAATTAATTTAAAATTAATTCCTATTGTAAAAACCAAAAACCGTGTTTTTAGAAATAATAATTATCAAAAGATTGACAAGTGTTTATGTCTAATTAAAGAGTAAAATTACATCTAATGACCAACAATGAATTAAATGTTAAAAAAATTATATAATTACACTTTAAATCCAATTAAAAATATAATCTAACCATATAAATAAATTACATTAAAATATATATTTGAATTAAAATGTAGTATTTTTCACTATTGAACAAAAAATGAACATTATCAAGAAAATACCAAATATTTACCCAAAATTAATTTCGATATCCCAATTCTAAATAAAATGTTTATTTTGTCAAATGGAACATATAAAAGTGAAAAAACTACTTTTAAAAATTATTCTCTATCAAACGGTGGTAAATTGATCCTTTAAAGAATATTAGAGTATTTCATACTCAAAATCGGATTCATTTTTCTATTAAGGCTCTAAAATTTATTGTATAAAATTAAAATCATTTTATAAACATGTTTAATTATAATATGGTTAGTTTTGTTCATTATCACTGATATAATGGCTGTGCATTAACACCATTTAATATAATAATATTATTATATTAATTTTTTCTATTAATCAAAGTTGTTTGAAAAATAAGATTTCAAGGAAATGTGTTTTTGTGCATTGATTAGGATATTAGGTATAACAAAACCTTAAATGTAAAATTAATATTTAATTCACATATATTAATAAATATGAAATTTCATATTCATTATTTTCTTGGGATGCTACAATTATCTTCATTAATAATTTATTAAAATTAGTATTTTTGTTGTATTCAGAGTGTGGTACATTTTAATATTAATGAAAATTTGGATGGAATCGGTTTCATTATGTATAATACATGAAATAAATATCACTTCATCATGAATATTCAATTATTTGATGAATAATTTATATGTTTCCAAAGTAATATTCAATTAATAGTTTTTAAATAATATTTTGGAAGTTATTGTGTTTAAAATATTATATTTTAATAAGAAATGGGTATTTTCTTAAAGAAATTATCCAGTAAAATTTTAATGTAATTTTCATCTAAGATGACATCCTATATTATTAATTACGCTTTATAGAGGATTGGATAAAATTATGAAATTCGTAATCATTATCTTAATTTTTTATTATTATTATGAATCGATATTTAGAAATCAATTAAATTTTCCATAAGTTATTATATGATTGAATGAAGAAACAAATATGATACATATGTTTCATCCATGGGTGAACATATGATGACTTTTTAATGGTCCTTTAGTGATAATATAAATGATTCTCATTGTGTGATGGGTTGTCCCAACATTATATGTCCCTGAAATTCCTTGGGAAATGATAAATATCTAGTAATTTTATAAAGAAAAGAATGGTGAGTGAACCCGATTTGGTAAGGGAAATTTTCCACTATGATAGTTTGGGAAGTGAAAAATTGAATAATTATAATATATAATGGTGGGTAACCCCCATCCACTACGATAGTATTAGTAGAGACCCTTTTCAAAATAAATTATTTTTTAAGAATAAGTGCATTCTACAATATAATGTAATATTATAATGTTATTCTCTCTAAGAGAATGTTATTTTGTTCCTTTATGATTCATGTCTTATGAATTATCAAGAATTATTCCATAAATAAATATTTTTTTCTATAATATGAATGATATGGTTTTCAAATTTTGAATTCACGTCTTCTTACCCTAATGATCCTCCCTTTATTTTTTCATTTTTATATATATTATGTAACATTAGTAGTAATCTGTGCTCACCAATAATATTTCATTCTTTTAATGAGTTACAAAGAAAAAATTTATGTGACTTATGTCATTGATGTGTTCTATGTGAGAATATATTTATATTGGATTTTGAATATATATAAATAATAAAAAGTTATTTATATCTTCTCCAATGACTCTAAACCTGTTCTATTCTATCATTGACCGAAATGTTATATATTTAATATTAATCTTCTAATATGTAATATCTATTTATAAAATGTATGGGTAACTATGGTTGGTATCAAAGAATGTTTTAGTAGATCATTGATATTTTTATTAGAAGACCATATTAGAATCATTGGGAATAATTCTATGTGTAGGTCAACATTATAATGATTTGTAAATTACTATGGATAACCTATGATGACCATTTGATTCCAATAGAAATTAAATCCATTATATGAGTGTTGAATGTTGTTTAAAATATATTTTTATCTATGATGGTTTGGTAAAAAATTAACATTGATGATATGCATTTTCTTTTGAGATTTTCTAAATGTCATTAAGAAAGAGTTTTCTAGACTTTCAAAAAATCATGAAGGTAAAATTTCAGTAGAACAAGTACATAAAGCTACATAAATTTAAAATACTCTATATATAATGGACCTAATTGAATTATTTGAATTGAAGAAGTATCCCTATGCTATTATTTATTTGGGATTTATTGGGCCCACTATGTCACCTTTGAGTGTAGATATTCTTATTATTATGTATAAGGTTTTATCAATTTGACTATACATTGATTATCAAGGATTAAATCTATTCATAATTATAAAAAATATAATATTTTCATGTATTGTAGATTTTTTTAGTCAATTAAGAATTTTTTCATATTATTCCATGATATAAAAATTATCTATATACTATTAGATTAGGGTATAAATTGATGTCAAACACATGATAGAGCAACATGTGTGGCATGAAAATAATGAATCTATAGGCATTACATTTGGTCATACTAATTCCCCCACTATCTAAATGTATTTATTGAATAGAGTTTTTGGATTTAACCATGATAAATTTATGGTAATTTTTATAGATGATATACATATATATATATATATATATATTAAATAATAAGGTAAGAAAATATAGATCAAATGATATTATTACTAAAGACCCTATCAAATGATATGTTTTATGAAAAAATATCCCTAAATTAATTTAAGGTACACAATGTTTAACTTTTTATATATTTATTCAAATGAAAGGATTTATAAGTGGATATATAAATGATAGATGTTATTTAATAATTGAAAAGATCGGATCTAATGACTTGTATATATTTTTATACTCATTTATAGGTAAATTATCAATGATTTTTGAAGAACATTTTATAACATTATAATCCACTGACGATGTTAACACGTAAGGTAGAGAAGTTCCACTGAAGATAGGAATATAAGGAATCATTCAAGGAACTAAATATAGGTCTAGGTAAGTAACTAGTGCTTAAACTACCATAACATGGAGAAGGATTAGTGATATTTAGTGATTATTAATAGAAAATATTCATAACATTCATCATGTGAAATGATATAGTGATATTCTATGTGTCATTCCAACTTATTGTTCATGGGAAAATTTTGATGACTCAATATTTGGTTTTACCTGCTTAAATTTTTCATTAATGAAATAGATGAATTATCTTTAGGGAATTTTTTACATATATTAAAAAAAATTATATTATATATTAAATAAAAATTATATGGATAAACACTATATAATATAGATTGACATGGTTAAATAATATGAGTGATCAATACATTACCTTCATGGGAAATAAAATAGTGTTTAATATTATCTTTGTTTAATGTGTCATTATACCTTATCAAGGATGATAATAATAAAATATAAAATATTTATATATTTGGAAAGGATAGATATATAATATTTAAAGAAGTGGGAATAATATTATCATACTCAAATGATTTTTCATCTATCTATCTAGGAAAAAATTAATTAGTAACTGAAATAATATCTAGTGATACAAAATAATGTATGAAATTATTGTTTGGTAAACCTTTATTCCAAAAAGTGATATAATAATATACCTATGTATGTGTAATTTCAACAGTATATTTTATGATTGATAAATTGAATGAATATAAAATTTTATCATTATTTATTCTTTCTATAAGGTTGAATATTTATATTAATCTGAAATATTACTTCTATTTGGATAACATAAATTCAGATATTCAAAAATATAAATATCTATGATTTATATTTCAATAAGTTAAGGATGATAAAAAATAGCATATGGGTATGTTTCAACAATTACACATAGAAAAATGGAATTGGGAAGAAATCAATTTGGATTGTTTTCCTCCATATAAAAACAGATAAGGGATATAATTATATTTTGGTTGTAGAAGATAGAATTATGATGTTATAACACTTTATTACTACCCTTTAATATTTATACCTTGATATAATTATCAAGATATATATTATGAATGTTGTATGGTTGAATGGAGTACAACATTCTATTGTATCTTATCATGATATGAGATTTCCTTGATTTTCAAGAATCATTTATAACAATATCATGATTCAATGATGTTTTTCAATAATTTTTATCATCAAAATAGAGTAGTATATCCTAATAAGACCATTAAGAAGACATATGACATGTTGAGGTATTGTTATATGAATTTCAATAGGGGTTGGGATCAACACATTTCCTCTAACTGAGTTTTATTACTACAAATGGTTTTACATGATCATTAAGATGGATCCTTAAGAGTCCCTATGTTGGTCGTAGTGGATACTCAGGAGGGGGTGAATTGAGTTCCAATTTAAATTTTCTATTAAAAACATTATAGTTATTAAAACCCCCGATTTTAGAAATGGCCCAGTTTATTAAGGTAGTAGAAATGTAAATGTTCAATTGGTCTAAATGTTTCTCAAAGGGTGATTAGTCCTCAGATAAATAAGTGTTGAACACTAAAAAACCTTTTGAAATTTGTTTAATGAATTGAAAAAATACACACACTAACCAAGACTAACAATCAATGTGTAAGAAAAAATATTTTTAAATTTTAGTTAATATAAGCATCGGATAATAAAAAATAGAGTAATTGAAGATTAGCACAACAATGAAAATAAGAGGTTTAGTCTCAAGAACAAACTTAATCCTCTCCAGTTGGTGATCACCTACCACAAATATGTTTATATAAATAAACATCTGATCCCCACCCTTGATCAGGGTTTACAATAGCACATCAGGTTGTCCAGGTCACACTTGACCTCTAGTATAGTAATTCATGGGAATGAAAAGAAATAATTTATTGAGTATGAGGATAGTTTCATATCCTCTAATTATGCTCTTGAGAAAGTGTGTGTAATTAAAATAAATATACACAATGCTCAAATAGAACATATAAAACACAACTGAGTTAAAGATGGGAATAGAGTTAAGAATACTCTATGTGTTGTGAAGTAAGGATATAGACTCAATGAATTTTGAGATAATGGTATTTGAGTCGTCTTCTGGATGATGTCTTCAGAACAGAGTATCGTAGTTTCTATGGTCCAGCTTCGAGGAATGAAAAGGATCAGCTCTTCATTGTCTCGATGTATACAGAATCCCTTTTTGGAGAAGGTTTCTTGATACAATCTTCTTGTAATCTCAAGCGCTTATTTCTTCACTTGTCATATTCTCATAGTCTGTGTCTTAGCTTGTACTACTTCTATAGTATCATTAACATGAAATATGAGGTCCACTTATACTACATGATCCGCTACACATAAAGATCTTCTCATGTTCATGTACATCGTACTTGTCTACGGATTTTCCTACAGACAACATTAAATAATGTCAGAAAAATTAATTTGTCTACATATTACCGTTAGAAATAAATTTTAATTAATAAAATGGAAACATTTATTTATATCAATCGGTGTGTCATCTTCAGTGTTTCGTATTTGGTTTGATAACAATGGTCTATCATCTTCGGTGGGTCATATTCGGTGTGTCGACTTTGGTCTGTCATACTTCGGTCTGTCGAACTTCGGTTTGTCATACTTTAATGTGTCATCTTCGGTTTTGGTGTGTCATCTTCGGTTTCAGTGTGTTATCTTTGGTTTCAGTGGTTGAACATCAGTTTTGGTGTTTCATCATCAGTTTCAGTGTGTCATATTTAGTTTCAATGTGTTCACTTCAGTTTCGGTGTGTCGACTTCGGTTTCGGTGTGTCAACTTCAGTTTCAGTGTGTCGACTTCGGTGTCTCATACTTCGATCTATCTAACTTCTATCTTAGGGAATCTAAGAATGATTGTGAAGATTCTGTCTTGCATATACCATTAGAAGATGAATATTTAATAAAATTATATGTAAAAATACCCTTGTAAACATATTTATTCATAACATATAAGAAATTTACTTATTAAAGTATATGTTATTGTATGAAAATATTCATTCACATAGAGATATTAGAATTTATTGAAAGAGTAGAATATATATATTAAAATAATTTGTGATTATGAAAACTACAATTTCATTGTGGTTCCAACAATCTCCCCCTTTTTGATAATCAAAAATTATGTCATACATGCCAATATATAGAATAAATATAGATTTAACATAGTTAAATGTAATTTTCCAATATAACTAATGTTTTTAATTGTTAGAATTTATCTAAAACAAATCTCCCCCTCACTAAATGGAGTAAGGAGAGTATATTGTAGGTTTATTATATATTCCATCCATATTATCTCCCCCTTTAGGGATTAACAAAAACTGAAAAGCACTGAGGAGAAATAAGAGGAATGAAAATTACCATAATAATTTTAATTCAATGTCATAAGAGTACAACATAAACAAAAAGACCAAATCCCTATAAAAAAGAAACAATACATAACGAAGGATTTGGATATAGAAGAGTTTGCCTTTGTCTAAATGAACCAATGGAGAAGAAGAATGGTTGGTAGTGGCAGTGGGTGTAGGTGATCTGATTACAACGACAGGC
This sequence comes from Viscum album, assembly GCA_963277665.1. Lineage (NCBI taxonomy): Eukaryota > Viridiplantae > Streptophyta > Magnoliopsida > Santalales > Viscaceae > Viscum > Viscum album. Next base: position 1,172,401,104 of record OY728153.1, on the reverse strand, counting down.
AGAGAAAGACTTGTAGGAACAGTAGTAACAAGAGTAGGCCTTCCCTCTGACAACACATGACTGAGAGACAGCTCAGTATATATCTGTCAAATCTAAGTAAGAGCTTGAGAGATAGTCATTAGAGCAGGCGGTCGAGAGGCAGTACCAATTGAAGTAGCTGGAGGGACCACAATATCCTTGCCCTGAACATTCATATAAGGTTTGAGCAATTTGATGAAGTCATTAATGATTTCTCCTCCATATTGCATCGCCTTCTCAATGTCATCCATATTCTCCATAAATTTACTCATTAAAGGGATAAACTCTTTCATTTGGAGAACTTGCCTTTTGAATTATTATGTGACTGGGGGAATTTGAAGATTTTATGCCAGAAACTTGAAACTGTTGATGAGGTCATGCTTGGTATATATCTTAGTGAAATACATATCCACTTTTTCCTGAATTGCTTTCTGAGCCGCGGAGGCATCATTGGTGCACTGTTTGACCATATTATAAACAAGATCTATATTCCGATGTACTTTTGTAAGGGTTTCCTTATATGAAAAAATCTAATGTTTTTGAATCACTTCTCTCATCACAGCCTTGAGAGACTCCAAATCAGCAACAACACTTCATCCACTTCAGGAACTAGATGGGCCAATCAACATTTTCCCAAGTTATTCATTCATCTTTTTCAAACCTAAAGTGAGTAGATTAGTTACCAAGTTCCTATGAATATCCAAAACACCCCTATAGGAGGTCTTGAAGTCAAAGGTTAATGAATTCATCTCGTTTCTCATCTTTCTTATATTTTCTCTCTGCAAAGTGTCGTGTCTAATAATAGTTTCATATATAGTAATAAGATTCGATTGAATCCCTTGAATAACAATTCTTGCAATCTTGTTGCATCAGCATCCGATATACTTATTGAGGTGGAAGATTCATTTTTGGATCCCATTGAAGAAATAACATACTCACATATCTCATTCTTAAATTTTTCCAAATCATCCTTCGTGACATAGTCACTGGTCAATGTCTGAGAAATTGGGTCTACTGCTGGAGATGCAACTGTTGGAAAAGGTGCAGCAAGTTCTGGGTCAGAATGGACATGAGGAATAGGAGGAGGAGGTTCCATTTTCTTATCTGAGTCATATTCGAAACTGAAAATAATGTATCCTGGATTACTATTCCACTATCTATCCCAGGTCCAATCTCTTGGCTCAACGGTATCAATTCATACCATTCCTGCCTAAGGCTCATGAATAATGTCAATATCATTAATTTCTTCATCCCGGTCGCTGTCCATAACACTTTGTCTGGGGATAGGAACCAACTGTAAATCAGGTTATGCATGAGCTCTAGCTTATTCAGCATCACGAGGTACTTCCATAGTTTTAGGTAGTGGAACTACATATTCTTCTTCTTAGACAACATCCACAATATCATTCAATTTTTTAATGATATCTTGGTTTTCATCATTGGGATGAATTAATCTATCCTCATGTGCAACATCTCCATGATCATAATACTGTTGAGCAATAGCCTCAATTCCATCACCAGCTCCATGAACAGATTCCTCAATAGATATGTCAACCACTTATTGTCCCTTATTTAGATATTAACTCACATGCTCAACACTTCCTCCATCATCACAATTTTCACCATCATTATCATCATCATTAGATTCCTCATCTGATTTTCTATCATATCCTTCAACTTCAGTAACTTTTGTTTCATCCTCTTCTTCATCATCTAGATTAGTTTCTCTTGAGGGAAATTCTATAGGTGGGATATTAAGTCCAAAAGTGATATTCTTAGAGCTATCAGTGATATCTGGATCACTCCTATCATCAAAAAGTGATCCTTCTTCACTAGGCACTTCAGCCTCAACTTCCTCAAAAGAATAGGCATTGACTTTTCTAGGTCTGAGACCTAGATCAACTTGGTCCTTTCGTCTAGAGTGATGGTCAATCGGATTGAACTCATCATATATCCTTTCTTCATATCCTACCTAACATATCACCCATGGGTTCTAGAATATTTTCATCCTTTTAAAAAATGTATTTCTAAAGACAAAAATCACTACTGGTAGTTATCATTTCATCTCCATCTTCGACACAATCTAATTTCATCAACATAAATAAAATCATTCTTGGATAGTATAAACAGGTTGCTTTCTTAGATAGTTTAATCAAAACAGAAATATGTACCATAAGATATCTACATAGATTCGCCGTTATTCCATGTTTCAATAAAAATATCAAGAAGACATCTTGATATTTCACAGTAGAGAAATCTTCCTTCCTTGGGTAGATTTGATGCTGTATAAACATAAAATGTAATCTAACTTCTCCTTAAAATTCATTTGCAACAGTCCTTCTAGATTCTTCAATTCCAGTGAGCTCCTTCAGTGCATCTTTATAAGAAAACGAATTTGAGGAAGGTGGAATATTACTAGGATAGTAAGCATAGACACCTTCATGAGGTACATCTAAGCATTACGCACAATCCATAAAGGAGAAAACCAATTCCTTTTCTTTTATCATAGATCACATTTTTTCTGCCTCGGTATCATACAGTGTAATACTCAAATGCTGATAGAATTCATGCACAATCTGGGGATAATATGGTCATTCATTGTTGGTAAACCAACTAAGCCACCATTGATATTCCAGTACCACTAGCACAAAATCTTTTCTTGACATAAGTCATTCAGTAGACACTTCCTTTTTATCTATAACTACTCGACTTTCTATGCTTGGTTTCATAGTACCCCTAGTTTCACCCATCTGACACATAGTAGGAGGAGATTTTCGAGGTTTATCCATTGCTTAGTCATTTCCATGGAGAAGTTTAATATTCTAACTTGATTTGAGAGGTATAAAGTAAAGAGAGGGAGCAACTAAATGTAGAATGATTTACATCTATGAAAGAAGGTGAAAGGTCGGGATAGATTGGACTGAATATATCATTTAGGTATTGTTAATCGAAAAACATAAAATTTAAACACGTCAACATGAAAGAGATAAAACTGTGCCGTTTCACTTAAAGCAGACATAATTTACAATACACCCCTTAAGTATATTGGTGAAAACCAATCAGTTTTAATAATATATGTTTCATGAATATCGATTTCACAAAAATAGGGTTTTACAAAAATCAGTTTCACAAAAATTGGTTTCACAAAAACCGGTTTCACAAAAATCGTTTTCACAAAATTCGGTGTCACAAAAACCGGATTCACTAAAATCAGTTTCATAAATTTCTGTTACTGATTTATCATTCCAAGTTCTTGTATGATGAAATTCATTCGTTCAAAATTTATGGTTTTAGTGAATTTAACAGAAAGCTGATGTTCAGTTCCAATAAACTCAAGAGTTATATCAACTTTTTGATAATGATCTCCCAAAAAGTGATGTCTTACATCAATATGCTTTGTTCTAGATTGAGATATTTGATTTATAGAAATGTTAGTAGCACTTGGATTATCACAGTTAATGGAGACATGTTTTAATTGATATCCATAGTCTAGTAAAGTGTGTTTTATCCACAAAATTAGCACACGACAACTACCAGCATCAATGTATTCAGCTTCGACAGTAGATAATGCAACAAAATTCAATTTTTTACTACACCATGATACTAGTGATTTTCCTACCATTTGGCATGTCCCAGAGATGATTTTTCTATCTAGATTACAACCAGTAAATTCATCATTTGAATATATTATTAAATAAAATGGTTGGCCTCTTGGATAAAATAGTACTATGTTTGGAGTATATTTGAGATATTTGAAAATCTATTTAACTTCATTTAAATGAGATTATTTAGGATTAGCTTGAAAGTGAACACACATGCATACACCGAACACAATATATGGTCTACTAGCACTAAGGTAGAGAAGACTTCATATCATACCTCTGTAGTTGGTTTGATCCATTGATTCTCCAACTTCATCAACATCCAACTTACAAGTAGTACTCAAAGGTGTAACAGTTCCTTTACTACCATCCAAACCAAAACGTTTTAAAAGATATTTAGTTTATTTACATTGATTTAAGATAATACCATCTTTATTTTGAAAAATCTGAAATCCCAGAAAAAAATCAAGTTCTCCCATTAAACTCATTTCAAATCCATTTTGCATTATTTTTGAAAAATCTGTACATAAATAATTTTTTGAAGATCCAAAAATTATATCATCTACATAAATTTATACTATAAAAAAATATTTAGAAATCCTTTTAATAAACAAATTAGGATCTTCTATTCCATTATTAAAAACTTTTGATATTAGAAATAACTAAGTCTATCAAACCAAGCTCTTGGAGATTACTTTAAACTATATAAAGCTTTAGAATGTTTAAAAACATGGTTTTATAAATGGGGATTTTTAAATCCAGTGGGTTGTTCAAAAAATACATCTTCAACTATATACCCATTTAGAAAAGCACTTTTGACATCCATTTGATAATGTTTGAAATTCATATGAGCTACATAAACAAGTAGTATCCTAATGGAATCTAAACTAGCTATAGGTGAAAAGGTCTCCTCACTGTCTATTCCTTTCTCATGACTGTAACCTTATGCAACTAACATAATTTTGTTTCTTACTATATTAAACGATCCATCAACTTTGCTTCTAAATACCCATTTAGTACCTATTGTCAAAGTGTTCTTAGGTCATTCAACTAGTTCCCAGAAATTGTTTCATTCAAGTTTATTTAATTCTTCTTGAATAGAAATCCCTCAAAATTCATCATTGATAGCATCATTAATATTTTTGGGTTTAATCCAGGAAATAAAAGATTTATGTTCATCTTGATTTCTCAGAGAAGCTCTAGTTTGTGTTCTTAGATTTAAATCACCTACTATAGAAATTGATAGATGATTCTTGAGAGTTTGAATACATCTAGAAAGAGTTGAACTTGACATCTCATGATTTTCTATTTGTTTAGAATCAACAGGTGCAGATTCTGGAAGATTCCCATAATTGGTTACTTTTACAATGGATTTACTATCATTATCATTAAGGTTCAAGATTGACATATCTTCATAAAGATATTCAAGAGTGGTTTTGGGTTAACGTTGATCAGTCTCATAAAATTTCACATGAACTAACTCTTCCACACATTAGGTCTTCTTATTGAATACTCTATAGGATTTATTGAAGATTGATTAACCTAGGAAAATTCATTCATCACTCTTGGAGGAAAACTTGTCAATATTGTCCTTAGTGTTAAGAATAAAGATTTTGCAACCAGAAATATTGAAGTAGTTAACCTTATGCTTCGTATTGTTCTACAATTCATAAGGGGTATTATTAAGAATAGGCCTAATAAAGACTCTATTATGGGTATAAAAAGATGTATTTATAGATTCATCCCAAAAATAAATCGGTAAATTATATTCAATATGTTTAGTCCTAGAAATTTCTTAAAGGGCCCAATTTCTTCCTTCCATGACTCTGTTTTGTTGAGGTGTTCTAGGAGCATAGAAATTGTGACTATAGACATTGTGAACGAAATAGGATTCAAACTCCTGATTTTCAAAATCAGGGACATGATCACTTCTCAAGGTCTTCATTCTATGTCCACAAATATATTTTACAGACTTGGAGTATTTGATAATATAAGAACAGGCATAACTTTTTTGAGCTAAAAGTATACCCAAGTGTACCTAGAAAATCATCTACAAGAACATAAACATAGTTCTTCCCATTTAAACTTGAAGCACTTTATGGTCCACACAAAACCATGTGAACCAACTCAAGTGGTTGAGAAGTAGAAACTTTCTTTGGTTTTAATGAACATTTGGTTTGCTTTCCCTTTTTACAGGGATTGCACACTTTGTTTAGTGGGAATTCCTGTTTAGGTAAGTATATAACTAATCCTTTCCTAGTCAGTTTCCTAAGGGAGTGCGTATTGCATTATCCTTGTCTTCTATTCCACATCCAGGATTCCTTATGTAAAACATTTAATCAAGAAACATTTAGCTTAGCTAAAGAATTTTAGTCAACATCATACACATTTTCATTTGCAAGAGCATAAAATATTAAATCATTTTTGGAATTAAAAACATTAAATGCATCATTTTAATATTTTACATTGAAAACATCATAAAAAACTGAGATATGCTATGTAAATTGTACTTTAATCCATAAACAAAAGGTACATCAGAAATTGATACTATATTAGGGTTACCAATCTGGCTTAAGATGACGTTTGTTTCTTTTTCATTATTACCAAGAGTTATGTGTCCACTATCAACATTGATTAGGCTCTTGAAGTATGAGTAGTAACTTGTCATATGTTTTGAACATCCACTTTCCATGTACTAAAATGTCTTATTGGAACTCTTTAGGCAACATCCCTGCAAAATTTATTAGACAAGGGGTAACATTGGTACCTAGATTATCTTGGGTCCTGAGAGGTTTGCAAGTACAACATTGGGAACCCATACATTCCCACTGATTTCTTATAATCAGGAGATATATTTTGAGACATAAACTCTTTTTTAGTCCTTTAGATAATTTTTTTCAATAAATGGTCTAGAGCTTGAACTAGCTAAGAATTTTCCAGATTTTGGAACAAATTTGGTTTTAATGATACTTCTCTATCCTGGTTAATATGCTAGACTAGTTTTATATTTTGGGGTAATATGTTTTCCATGAAACAAAGTCAAGGAATCTCTCCATGTAGTAAAATTATCAAGGTATATTCTTAATTTTTCATTGTATAACGTAAGTTTAGTTTTTTCCTTTAACAGCTAGGATAGTTTTTCTTTTTCAATATCCCAACTTGACATATAATTTGTATTTAAAGCATGTTGTCTCTTTATTGATTTATATTTGTCCTTGAGATCATTAAAGATATAATCAAGAATTTCACAATATTCTTATAGTTCATATTTAGTCATATCTTCATCATTATTTATTCCACTATTACTCCCAGAATAATTGGAATTATGTACAGGAGAGTTAGGGGTTACCTAAGATGTTTCAGTCATGAAACAGAAGTTGGCATGATGGTTTGGTTCACCATCAGAAGAATCATATCCCATGGAGCTGTCAACTGACACACTCTAGGCAATATTCATAGAATTTTTATAGTCTTTTCCCTTGTCTTCATATTTCTTCTTGAATTTCATCTTGGGATAGTCTACCTACACATGACCTTTTCGTTTGCACTCATAACTGATTATTTCATTTGAGTTTTCAATCTATTTTCAATCTTTCTTTCATTGCCCTTTAATATCATACATTACATTGTAGTTTGACTTCCTAAATAATATATTCTTTCGGTTGATCTTTTTGAATCTCCGTGCAAGATGAGACATCTCCTCCTTACTGTCTGAATCTGACTCTTCACTAGTGGAGCTGTCAATTGAAACATGAAATTTTTCATTGTTTTTTATCTTTGAGGTAGTAGTATTGAATGCTAATAATTTCTTATTTGGATCCTTATATACTTCTTGATTCACCTTATGTTCTTCCTCGTATATCATTATCCTTCATTTTAGTTCCTTGACTTGTAGCTTGCTTATGTCACAAGATTCTCAGATAGAAACAGAAGTTCCCCTCCATCTGTCGGGTAGGCATCGATGCAGTCTCATGATTTGGTCCACGTTATCGACTAGTTTTCCATCAAGACTCATAGTTTTCACTATTTTGTTGAACATGAGATACATTTCTGAGATATGTTCATCATCCATCATTTTAAAATTATCATATTTAATAGTGTACATATTTAGTCTCACTTCTTTAACAATAGTTGTTCCCTTATGGGAAACAGTTAAAGTATCCAGAACATCATATGTAGTTTTACAAGAAGATACTATATTGAATTCATCATCACCTAGATAAAAGTACCTAGAATTCATTTCTTTATAGTTATTATTATATGCAGCTTTGGTCAATTGAGACCATGTGTCTCTAGCAGTAGAAGACAGTATACGTTTCTCTTCAATTTTATCCCAAATTTCCAGTCCCATACTCTCTAGATAAATTTTCTTTTTTTATTTCCACTGAGCATAGTTATTACTATAAAAGAAAGGTGGAATGTTAATAGTAGCACCCTCAACTATAGTTTTCTTAGTTACTTAGAATTTAAAGAACTAAAAAATTTGATATGACAGAAATTTTAAGATCTTTAATATAGAATAAAAATCATAGTTGAAAATAAATGGAAAATCTAGAAAATAAATAACCCTCTGATACCAAATTTTCGTCAGAGTGGATACTTAATAAGGGTGTGAATTGGGTTCCACTTTAAAATTTCAGATAAAAACTATATAGTTATTAAAAACCTCAATTTTAAAAACAGATCTTTTAATTAAGGCAGTAGAAATGTAAATGTACAATTGGTCAACAAGTTTCTCAAAGAGTTATTAGTCCTCAGATAAATCAGTGTAGAACACTAATTCAACTTTTGAAACGAGTTTAATGAATTAAAAAAATTCACACACTATCCAAAACTAACTATCAAAGTGTAACAAAAAAACAATTTTATGTTTTAGAATATATAAGTCATGGATAAAACAAAATAGAGTAATTGAAGATTGTAACAACAATGTAAACAAGAGGTTCATTCTCAAGCATACACATAATCCTCCCCACATGGTGATCACATTCCACCCAGCTGTTTATATAAATAAACTATTGATTCACACTCTGGATTGGGGTTTACATCAGCACACCAAGCTATCCTGGTCATGCTTGACCTCTACCATAGTTATTTGTGGGAAACAATATAAATAAGTGATTGAGTTTGAGGATAGTTTTATATCCTACAGTTCTACTAATGAGATCAAGAGTGTAATACATATAAATATACCCACTACTCAAATAGAAAGTATAAAACACAATAGATTTATGGATGAGAATAGTGTTATAAATTATCTATGTGTTGTGTAGTAAGGCTCTAGACTCAATGAATGTAGAGAAACTGTTATTTGAGTCTTCTTCTGGATGATTTCTTCAGAACAGCGTATCAGCGTTTCTATAATCCAGCTTCGAGGAATGAAAAGATTCTGCTCTTTAATGTCTCGATGTATAATGAATCCCTTATTGGAGAAGGTTTCTTTTCACATTCTTCTTGTAATCTTAAGCGCTTTGGTCATCTCTTTTGATATTTACATAGTCTATGTCTCAACGTGTACTTCTACTATAGTATAATTAACGTGAAAGATGAGGTCCATTTATACTCCAGGATCCTCTATGCGTAAGGATCTTCGCACGTGCATGTAACTCGTACTTGCCTATATATTTTCCTACAAAAAACAACAAATAATGTCTAAAACATTAAATTGTCTACATATGACCATTTAAAATAAATTTGAATTAAGAAAATGGAAACTGTTATTTATATCAATCGGTGAGTCATCTTCGGTGTGTCATCTTTTGTTTGATAACATCGGTCTATCATCTTCGGTGTGTCATCTTGGGTGTGTTGACTTCAGTCTTTCATACTTCGGTCTGTCAAACTTCGGTCAGTGTTACTTCAGTGTGTCATCTTCAGTTTCGGTGTGTCATCTTCAGTTTCGGTGTGCCAACTTTGGATTCAAGGTGTCATCATCAGTTTCAGTGTGTCATCTTCAATTTTGGTGTGTCGACTTCAGTTTTTGTGTGTGGAATTTGGATTAGGTGTGTCGACTTTGGTTTCTGTGTGTCGACTTTGGTGAGTCATCCTTCTGTTTTTTGAATTTCGGTCTAAGGGAATCCATGAAAGATTGCGAAGATTCTATCTTCAATGTACCATTAAAAGATGAATTGTTAATAAAAGTATATGTAAAAATACACTTGTTAACATATTCATTCATTACTTATAAGAAATTGGCTTATTAAAGTATATGTTTCTTAATGAAAAAAATGATTCACAAAGAGATAATAATATTTCTTGAAATAGTAGAATATGTATATTGAAATAATTTGTGATTATGAAAACTACAATTCCATGGAGGGTCCAACACCCTCAATGGTAAGAAACATAGAACACCAACATGTTACGATGAAGGTAGAGAAATAAATCTATTATGTTCTATCTTAGTTGAGTAAAAAGAAGCATCAGTTAGAGTTATTTTTTCACAAAATGGAATCATAATTTTTACCAAAAAATCAATTCCAACAATCATCGAAGAAATATGGAATTCAATGTTAGTGAGATAATATTCCATTAAAAATAATAATTTAAAAAAATTATTATATCCATAATAAATGGAAATATGAGCACTAGGTATATTGGACTCATCAATATTCTTTATAGAGTTGCAATAATATCTTATCCTTTGCAGATTCAACTGTACAACTCTCAAGTTCACGATGTGTTCCTTGATTATATAATGTAGGAGAAAATACCTGATCCACCACATGTATTTAAATAAATGGTAATACTCTTGGTGGAATACCTCTCTTATAATGAATAAATGATAACAATTTTAAATAATAGAGTGATTGTTCTATGAAAAAACCACCGACACGGTCCATGTTTTATGTCAAAAACTTGAATTAGGGGAAGGAAAATGAGAACCCAAATATGTGAAAAGGTAGAAGTATCCCCATATTATTTTAATATAGTGAAGAAATATTGTTGGTTAAATTAATTTTAATATGTTTATAATGTAACATAAATTATTTTATTATATATTTCTCTTCAAAGAAGATTAATTTTTGTGATATCATGCGATACATGCAATTATATGCTTAATTAAACCGTAAAATTGTATATGTTTTTAAGAAAACCATCTAATTGGTCGATTAAATAAGAATAAATAAATTTTTAATATTTTTTGAAAAATAGTTAGAGAAATAGAATATATTTAAAAATAATTACACTTTTTATTAAAGACATTATGTGGTTCAAAAATACATTTTCCATAATAAATTTTTTCTATTTAATTTTGTTTGAAAATAATAAAATTATTATTATTTACACAGTTATATAAATAATTTGAAAAAAAATCATTTTTGAAATCATCATGTCAAAATTATTTATGAATCGATTTTTAAAACATTTTTAGAAAATATTATTTTTATTATGAATAGAGATATATAATGTTTTTTTATTGAAAATAGGATTTTAATTTAATTGTTTAACAAAGTTCTATTTTAATTTTAAATTTTATTATTGTAAAATAAATTTCCTTAATTTTTTGAATAATTAAATTACACTTCTTAGAATAAATTTTATAATTTAATTTTCTTATATATTATATTTTTACTTGTAATGGTTTTTTTCTAGAGAAATATTTTTCATTATGTTATTGTTATTTCTAATTATATTTTTATTCCACTAATGGAAAATGTAACTCGAGAAATGGATTCTATATTTATTTTGATTAGGTAGTTTTTTAATAGTTCCCCAATAGTTTATATCAATATTTATAGTAACCATGATAATTATTTAAGACAATAGTAATATATAATGGTTTATTTGAGGTCAAAAATATTGTGATAAGACCTCAAATTCATATATTAGTTTTTTGTATGAGTCAGTGTAATTAATAATTATAATAAAATAGAAAATTTAACCTTTTGTTTCCATTTAACTTTTATTTCATCCTTTATAATATTTTGGATAAGATAAACTAAAAAATCTCACTTTGTTTATTTTAATATCTATAATATTATGTGAAAGGGATAAAAAATCATATCATCAATTATAAAATATTATTATTAATATAAATTAGTTTTTTAATCATATTGTTTTATCATTAATATTTATTAATGGAATCATAACCATTAATTTCCAAGAAACATATACACAGTACTTGTTCAAGCAATAGAAAATGAAACTAAATATTAATAAAACTATATGTAAAATTTTTAGTGACTTTTATTTTACCCAGAAAATTATTTTTTGAAAGCATATTACAGATTATAGAAGGTCTTTTATTGTAATTCCACTAATATAATGAATAGTTCGAAAAATTATATTAATTTTATTTCAATTTATGAAATATTATAAAATGAATTAAAATTATTAAATTTACTAACATTATAAAATTGAAGGGGATATCATTGAAATAATAAATAATGGCAAATTTATGGGTCATATTTCCTTTTATGGAAACATTCTATATCTTGAAAGAGTATAAAAATTGATATTACTATAATTTCATAAGAGTTTTAAATAGTTAGGGGATTAAAATAAATTGATAATAGTGAAAAAATAACCACAACGTGAATGGAAAATATTAGATGATAATATGAAAAATCATAAACATCCTATAATATAATTATATCAATTTGGAGAAATATTTCCATGAATATTAAATTTTATTTAATTAAGGATTCATGTAATACCAGAGTGCTCCTCTATTCATTTATAAAACACAACCACCTCTCAATCATTATTCAAAATAATTGATAATTCTACCTCAACCAAACCATTCCAAATTATACAAAAAATGTTAAATAATTATAAATTATAAGTCTTTGATAACATCACACGAGCATACATGGGGACCACTGTCTCCTTGAAGCAATGTTATTAGTTTTTCACCTCCACTTTACATGGATAGTACAAATGATATATTTCAATAATATATACGTTAAATATGATATAATAATTATTAAATAAATTTGACTTACTTTTTACCATTCATTTATTCCATCAAATGAAAAGTGAATGAATTGTTCCCACGCAAAAATATCATATCTTATCCATGAACAGTGTAAATAATATTTATGCCTATAAATAGTATGGATTCATATTAATATATATATATATATATAATTTAAATAATATTTAAATCATGATTATCTTTTTGGACATTATTTAACAATGATCAATGCTCAACTACCTAAACTGAAAAAAATAAATCACCAAGGGAAAAAATAATTCACATCGACAAAAAACTATTTAAATAATTTTTTTAATCTGTGTTAACGTATTTTAATATGAAAATATATAATATTATATGTATGTATGTGATTTTGGTATATAAATTTAATAAATTGAAATTTTTTATATATAGGGTTTCTGTGATTCTGAATAAAATTGATCTTCAGTTAATGTTTTTATTTTGTAGGCTCATTGCATGACAGGGATTGTGTATGATTACATTCCAAATGATGCAATTTCATAACATAACACTCAATTAAAATCTGTAATATTGTTTTCTATAAGCTATTTATGTATAATATATATATTACATCCATTTACATTTCATTAGTTACTCTAGAATCCAAATGTTTAATTTTAATGAAATCACGATTTTTTCACAGTTATCGAAAGTCCTTTATTTCAGTCCAATTTTTTAAAATATTTTTTCAAAAATATTTTTAAAAAATAATATTATTGTTTAATGTTATTTTTTAACATTAATTATATTTTAAAATTTCTTTAAATTAATTCTTAATTTTATTTTTTGAATGTGTAGTTTCTATTATTAATGAAATTGTGAATAGAATGTGTGTTTTAATGTATCAAGAATCAATGAAATTTACCTATTTCATGACCACTAAATTCACTATGGAATAATTTACCTCATTCAGTGCATCATTTAAAATAAAATATAGTTCATAATACATGGTAATGTTATATATTTTAAAAAAATTGATTTCAGTGTCAGAATATTATTTTTTTCAAGAAATATTCAATGTAATAATTTAAAGCAATAGTTATCTAATAAGTAATACATTAATGTTAATAATTATTTATTAGTGATATGATTTTAATATAAAAAATATATTATTTATATATATGGGTAATGATTTAGATGATGTGATATTAATGAAAATAATCTAATTTACATAGGTAATGAAACGATGAAATAATGAAATGCTTAGGAAACCTATTTCCTTTTCAATGGTTGTGCTATGATTAATGTTTTATGATATAGTGGTGCACATATGTAAGATTTTAACTATTAGATCTTATAGAAAAGAATTATATATCCCAATAGTTAATTAAGTAAAAATGGATATATCATTAGATAACAAAGACTATAATGGATAATCTTAAGAGTGAACCTTTTTTAAGGAAACGATAAAATAGAGTGTGAACTCAATCCATAATGATATTCTTGGTAGAGATACATGAATAAAGAAATGATTTCATATTCTTATGTGTATTTGACCATGTTATTTCGTATTCCAAAGTTATTATATCATGAATCATGTTCGTTGATTCCTTTATTATTCGTATCTAAATAATTATAATGATTTATACAATGAATCAGGGTTTCTCTATGATATGAAAGGCATATTTTTAAAATCTCATACATAGGTCTTTGTATGATTATGATAATTTTATATTTATGTGCTAAATTATATCTTCTTTTTTATCATTACTAATCATCTAATCTCACCATATCATTTTTAAATTTCTCTTTCTTATAAAAAATGAATTTAACTAGGATATTTTTGCGAAGTGTTGTATATGATAATATCATTATGGGATATGATGAATATCATTCAGGAAT